>OY804581.1:108061694-112984694 GCA_963680875.1 Bathymodiolus brooksi
CTATATCACTGGTTGTGTTGTGAACTTTAATATAAACATGAAATAGTTTAACATACATGTATTTATTTAAATGCCCAATCCTTGGTCTGTTGTTCGGTATAATAAAACAGTTATTGCCTTCAATAGATTGTAAACATCAGAATTGTTAACCCTCAAGGGGTTGTTTCCCTCGGGAAAACAACCCCCATCAGGTTAACAATCCATTGAAGGCAATAATTGTTTAATATTAAATACGAGTATAAAATTAAGTTGGAAATGTTGTTCACCAGAACTTTTCTGTTCTTTTCTGATCTATAAAATCACTCATAATATGACACATCAATAACAGCTTCTGATTGTTATTTATAACAAAGGTTTAGGTGAAAATCCATCTGTACTACCAACTTCACTACCAAATCTTGTGTACTTGTGATCTATAGGCATTCCTGAAAAGCAAAGAAAAATATTTGACAATAAGTATAGATTGATGTCATAACTGATGAATGAAATGATCCTTCATCACAAAATTATTCAATTCGTAGTTGAGCTTAGCTATATCATGGCGAGAACAATTTTATTTTCAATGAAACGATGATGAGGAGGTCCACTTTGTACTAGACCAACACGCTGAGTTGGATTTTTATAGTGCTAGTAGCTCACTGAAACAATGGTCCGCGGATAGATATGTTGCCCCATTCTGACACATTATCCTGATTCCGAGTCAACCAGTCTTTGCTTTCTCCTTAATGCTGTATGCTTGGCGGAGAAGCAACAAATACCAATTTTATAATCTTTGGTTTGACCCGATCGAGGCTCAAGCCCACAATCTACTGTACTGAGGCGAACACACTAACCATTACACAACCGATGCGGTTCCCTTTAGGAGGACAAAATGGTTCCCATTCCATGCAAGAGCAATGGAAAGTACAAAGAATTTGAGAATAATTTTCTTTAAATTTATATTTGAACTTTGTATAATAACAGAGGTTAATTTTTTAGCAAATAAAAAATTCACAAGTCATTACAATATTTAAATGAGAAAAATATATAATATTTTGGTTGAACATTGCATGAAATGGACACTTTTGTCTAGCTTAAAGGGAAGCAACTACTAGGAAAACATTGAAAACTGGTCTCTCGAAAATTGAAAATTATCTGACACTCAACATAATTAAATATTATTAAATAATTTATTTTACAAAAATCGTATGATTCTGAGGACATGTCGTCATGGTTACCACATATAGTTAAAATCATAAAAAGTGATTTGTGATATCATAGCAAAATAGAATTTAATCTTACTTCTCTGATATTTAGAAAAATAAAACCTGTCAGTTTAAAGATAATATATTTTAAAACCTGATATAGGCTATAAGTAGGGCCAATATTTCATTTCAATTACCATTGAAAAAAGCCCTGAATATTTTTCATGTGTTTGTAAAGTTACCTGCTATATATTCTACATGAGGTATAGCAATCACATTATATTTACTGATGAGACGACCCCAGAACGTGTTCATGTGCTTGTTATATTACCTGCTATATATTCTACAAGAGGTATAGCAATCACATTATATTTACTGATGAGACGACCCCAGAACTTGTTCATGTGTTTGAGTCGACCCCAGAACGTGTTCATGTGCTTGAGTTGACCCCAGAACATGTTCATGTGTTTGAGTCGACCCCAGAACGTGTTCATGTGCTTGAGTCGACCCCAGATTGTGTTCATGTGCTTGTTATATTACCTGCTATATATTCTACATGAGGTATAGCAATCACATTATATTTACTGATGAGACGACCCCAGAATGTGTTCATGTACTTGAGTCGACCCCAGAATGTGTTCATGTGCTTTTTTAATTACCTGCTATATATTCTACAAGAGGTATAGCAATCACATTATATTTACTGATGAGATGACCCCAGAATGTGTTCATGTGTTTGAGTCGACCCCAGAACGTGTTCATGTGCTTGTTATATTACCTGCTATATATTCTACATGAGGTATAGCAATCACATTATATTTACTGATGAGACGACCCCAGAATGTGTTCATGTACTTGAGTCGACCCCAGAATGTGTTCATGTGCTTTTTTAATTACCTGCTATATATTCTACAAGAGGTATAGCAATCACATTATATTTACTGATGAGATGACCCCAGAATGTGTTCATGTGTTTGAGTCGACCCCAGAATGTGTGCATGTACTTGTTATATTACCTGCTATATATTCTACATGAGGTATAGCAATCACATTATATTTACTGATGAGACGACCCCAGAATGTGTTCATGTACTTGAGTCGACCCCAGAATGTGTTCATGTGCTTTTTTAATTACTGCTATATATTCTACAAGAGGTATAGCAATCACATTATATTTACTGATGAGATGACCCCAGAATGTGTTCATGTGTTTGAGTCGACCCCAGAATGTGTACATGTACTTGTTATATTACCTGCTATATATTCTACAAGAGGTATAGCAATCACATTATATTTACTGATGAGACGACCCCAGAACGTGTTCATGTGCTTGAGACGACCCCAGAATGTGTTCATGTGCTTGTTATATTACCTGCTATATATTCTACATGAGGTATAGCAATCACATTATATTTACTGATGAGACGACCCCAGAATGTGTTCATGTGCTTGTTATATTACCTGCTATATATTCTACATGAGGTATAGCAATCACATTATATTTACTGATGGGACGAACCCAGAACGTGTTCATGTGCTTGTCGTGTTTGATATCCTCTTCGGTGTGATAGAAGAATGATCCCCATGTTTTGGACAATAGAAAAGATTCTTCTTCTGGATCTATATATAGGTTAACCTACAAATATCACAAACATTAAAATAAAAGTACACATCTTAAGATCATTGTAATGGATATTTAAACTTTTTTTTTACTAATAATGTTATTGTTATCATATTATAATATAATGGTAAAATGACTCTCAGTGTGTCATACCTTACAGCAGAAAAATTGTGGATATCAGCATGATCTAATGTATGTGTGTATTTAAGAAAGCATCTGGATTGTTACATTTGTAATTAAAATTACATCAGACTGTTGTGGTTGTGATAGTATGGTAGTTGGATTTATAACTAACTATGTAATCAGTTCCTGTCACTACCGAAGTAGTGAGTTCGAATTCCGTTCGTGGTGAGGTGTGCTATATACAACATTATGTGATAAAGTATGTCAGTAACTTGCAGCAGGTCAGTGGTTTTCTCTGGGTACTCGGGTTTCCTCCATCAATAAAACTGACAGCCATGATATATCTGAAACATTGTTAAAAATGGCATTAAGCACCATAACCCCCTTTTTCAACATCTACATGGGACATAATATTGATGAAAAACTCAATAAAAGATATGCTTGTGAATAAACTTGGTCTGAATCTGTTTTAGGAACCAATTTGCTAGTGTGCTACCAAAAACATGTTCTCACTTTTTTACACTTCCAAGAGACATAGCTCTTAAAATTCTTCACAAAAAATTATTGATTTAGAACTCCACCGAGATATCATCCATACATAGCTTTTGTATTAATGTTTTGAATCAGTTGAACCATTTTGCTAATTTACTATGAAGAAAATTTCCACAATTGTTTACATCTCCAGAAAAAATAGCTCTTAATTTTCTCCACAAAAGATTATGGTTTTCGAACCCCACTGAAATATCGTCCATAAATGTATTAAGCTTGTATATAAATTTGGTTTTAATATGTTGAGGAACCATTTTGTTTGTGAGCTAAAAAGAACATTTTCACACTTTTTTTTACATATTCAAAGGCATAGCTATTAAAATTCTTGATGAAAAATGATGGTCTAAGAATTAGTCTTAGATATTATTCATGTATAGGATGTGCACAAATTTGGTTTGCATTTGTCAAGAAATCAAAATGCAAAGAAGATTTCATATGGTGGGAACAACTGGAATTCAACAAACCGTAAGTAAGTGAGTTATTGTTGTTTAACACCAATTAAGCAAATTTTGAGCTATATCATGGCAAGAACAAGTTGATGATGAAGTCCACTTTGTCCTAGACCAACACGCTGAGTTGGATTTTCATAGTGTTAACTCACTGAAACAACAGTCCGCGGATAGACATGTCTCTCCACTCGGACACATTATTCTCATTTCGAGCCAACCAATCTTTGCTCTTTCTCCTTAATGCTGCTTGCTTAAGAGGAGAAGCAACAAATACCAATTTTATAGTGATTGGATTGACCCGAGCGGGGTTCGAATCCACGATCCGTACTCAAGGTGAGCACGCTAATCATTATGCTACCGATGTGGTTCAAACTGTAAGTGGAGGGCTAGTTTGCTCCATATCAGCAAAAATGTATTTTACAGGTTTGAATGTGAAATGAAATTCTTATTTGCATTATGAGTAGTGAATCTTTGAGCTTATACAAGAAGCCCATGTCACTTGTATCATTAGCGTATACAGACAGTAAAACGTTCTCAAGTTATCTCCCTTATCTATATTATGAATGGAAGAAAATAAAGTGATTTTGATTTTTTGATTTTTGGTGTTTTAACGCCACTTTCAGCAATATTTCAGCTATATCATGGAGACCAGTTTTAGTTTTAAATACCTAACTCATTGAGCCACCCGGGCCCTAAGAAGAAAATAAAATAATTTCCTTTAGGGGTGCATGTAAGCTACCAAAATTCTATTTCTCAAGATACATAACTAACATAAGTTTTCTCATGTTACATAAAATTCATCATTAAAGGTAATTCAATGTGAAGTTCCATGCAAATTGAAATTTTGAAATTTCAAGAGAAATAGATTGAGGAAGCTTCCTGTTATATGCTGTAGATTATTTCAAGAGAAATAGATTGAAGAAGCTTCCTGTTATATGCTGTTGATTACTCATATCATATTTAGCTAGATGTACAGAACTCTTATTTATAATGATAAACATTGACTCTAAACCTACAGGTCTCTTCAGTTTCTTTGTAGTAGGAGTGTCATCACACTCTAGATCTTTAGGTGTTAAATGATACCCTTCAGCCTCCATTTCTTCTAATACTAATACAACATCCCATCCTGCATAGTTGTTAGCAGGGAAACTGTCAGAACACAAACTGTCACCAAAATATAAAACCTGAAAAAATCGAATGTAAATGTCTAAACACATAGTATAATAAAAATTTAGTATCTGTAAAAAAATAAGGGGAAATTGCCAGAACACATACACCATCATCAGCTTGAATTATTGTCCACTTCCTGTGATAGTCCAGTTTGTAACCCTCCCAACCGGAATTACATATTTATTTTTATTCAAACCAGAGACTCTCACAGCTTGTATTTCTCACCTGAATTATATGAAGAAAAAAACCCATGAAATTCCTCCTCTGACAGTGACAGTCATTGTTGATTTCAGATCAGCACCAACATGACAAGTTTGGTAGATGTCTATCCTAGTCCCATTTGTGGTTGAATTGGTTTAAATGTGTAAAATGATTTCTGAAATGAAGCTGTTTCCTTTCCACGTTGGCACTTGTCTTGTATTTAAGATCGACAACAAAATTTCCATAGAGGTATACCCCGGTATCATTTATGTATGATTTGGTTTAAAAATAAACATAAATCAAAGATAACAATAAACCAGAGGCTCTCAAGAGCCTGTATCGTTCACCTGGTTATAAAAAAAACCAATTGGTCCTATGTAAAAACTATGTCCTGTAGTGGTAGTCATCTTGGAATTACGATCAACATAAAAAACACAAAGTTTGTAAAGGACCTTCCAATGATTGATGCACAGTTTAGGTTCAATCAGTGCAATAGCTTCAGAGAAGAATATATTTCTGTATTTTCCCCATATGGTCCTGTGTTAATACTATGACCTGTGGTGGCAGCCATCTTGGATTTCCGATCGGCATAAAAAACAGAAACTTTGTAGAGGACCTTCCAATGATCATTCCTGGGCAGTTTGGTTTCAACTGTCCAAGTGGTTTCAGAGAAGAATCGTTTTGAAACATTTTTCCCATAGGGTCCAATGTTAAACTAAGTCCTGCCGTAGCCGCCATTTTGAATTTCATATCAGAACAAAAAACGTAAAGTTTGTAGAGAACCATCAAATGAACATTCATGTACAGTTTGGCTTTAATCTTATTTGTAGTTTCTGAGTAGAAGGCATTTGAACATTTTCCCATAGGGTCCAATGTTAATCTATGTATTGCGGTGGTGACCATCTTGGATTTCCGATCGGCATAAAAAACACACACCTTGTAGAGGACCTTCCAATGATCATTCCTGGGCAGTTTGGTTTCAATTATCCAAGTGGTTTGAGAAGAAGCGTTTTGAAACATTTTTCCCATAGGGTCCAATGTTAAACTAAGTCCTGCCGTAGCCGCCATTTTGAATTTCATATCGGAATAAAAAACGTAAAGTTTGTAGAGGACCATCAAATGAACATTCATGTACAGTTTGGCTTTAATCTTATTTGTAGTTTCTGAGTAGAAGGCATTTGAACATTTTCCCATAGGGTCCAATGTTAATCTATGTATTGCGGTGGTGACCATCTTGGATTTCCGATCGGCATAAAAAACAGAAAATTTGTAGAGGACCTTCCAATGATCATTCCTGGGCAGTTTGGTTTCAACTGTCCAAGTAGTTTCAGAGAAGAAGCATTTTGAAACATTTTTCACATAGGGTCCAATGTTAAACTAAGTCCTGCCGTAGCCGCCATTTTGAATTTCATATCGGAATAAAAAACCTTAAGATTGTAGAGGACCATCCAATGAACATTCATGTACAGTTTTGCTTTAATCATATTTGTAGTTTCTGAGAAGAAGGCATTTGAATATTTTCCCATAGGGTCCAATGTTAATCTATGTCCTGCGGTGGCAGCCATCTTGGATTTCAGATCGGCATAAAAAACAGAAAATTTGTAGAGGACCTTCCAATGATCATTCCTGGGCAGTTTGGTTTCAACTGTCCAAGTGGTTTCAGAGAAGAAGCATTTTGAAACATTTTTCACATAGGGTCCAATGTTAAACTAAGTCCTGCCGTAGCCGCCATTTTGAATTTCATATCGGAACAAAAAACCTTAAGATTGTAGAGGACCATCCAATGAACATTCATGTACAGTTTGGCTTTAATCATATTTGTAGTTTCTGAGAAGAAGGCATTTGAATATTTTCCCATAGGGTCCAATGTTCATCTATGTCTGCGGTGGCGGCCATCTTGGATTTCCGATCGGCATAAAAAACAGAAAATTTGTAGAGGACCTTCCAATGATCATTCCTGGGCAGTTTGGTTTCAACTGTCCAAGTGGTTTCAGAGAAGAAGCATTTTGAAACATTTTTCCCATAGGGTCCAATGTTAAACTAAGTCCTGCCGTAGCCGCCATTTTGAATTTCATATCGGAACAAAAAACCTTAAGATTGTAGAGGACCATCCAATGAACATTCATGTACAGTTTGGCTTTAATCATATTTGTAGTTTCTGAGAAGAAGGCATTTGAATATTTTCCCATAGGGTCCAATGTTAATCTATGTCCTGCGGTGGTGGCCATCTTGGATTTCCAATCGGCATAAAAAACATAAATTTGTAGAGGACCTTCCAATGATCATTCCTGGGCAGTTTGGTTTCAACTGTCCAAGTGGTTTCAGAGAAGAAGCATTTTGAAACATTTTTCCCATAGGGTCCAATGTTAAACTAAGTTCTGCCGTAGCCGCCATTTTGAATTTCATATCGGAACAAAAAACCTTAAGATTGTAGAGGACCATCCAATGAACATTCATGTACAGTTTGGCTTTAATCTTATTTGTAGTTTCTGAGAAGAAGGCATTTGAATATTTTCCCATAGGGTCCAATGTTAATCTATGTATTGCGGTGGCAGCCATCTTGGATTTCAGATCGGCATAAAAAACAAAAATTTTGTAGAGGACCTTCCAATGATCATTCCTGGGCAGTTTGGTTTCAACTGTCCAAGTGGTTTCAGAGAAGAAGCATTTTGAAACATTTTTCACATAGGGTCCAATGTTAAACTAAGTCCTGCCGTAGCCGCCATTTTGAATTTCATATCGGAACAAAAAACCTTAAGATTGTAGAGGACCATCCAATGAACATTCATGTACAGTTTGGCTTTAATCATATTTGTAGTTTCTGAGAAGAAGGCATTTGAATATTTTCCCATAGGGTCCAATGTTAATCTATGTCCTGTGGTGGCGGCCATCTTGGATTTCCGATCGGCATAAAAAACAGACACTTTGTAGAGGACCTTCCAATGATCATTCCTGAGCAGTTTGGTTTCAACTGTCCAAGTGGTTTCAGAGAAGAAGCATTTTGAAACATTTTTCCCATAGGGTCCAATGTTAAACTAAGTTCTGCCGTAGCCGCCATTTTGAATTTCATACCGGAACGAAAAACCTATAGTTTGTAGAGGGCCATCTAATGAACATTCATGTACAGTTTGGCTTTAATCATATTTGTAGTTTCTGAGAAGAAGGCATTTGAATATTTTCCCATAGGGTCCAATGTTAATCTATGTCCTGCGGTGGCGGCCATCTTGGATTTCCGATCGGCATAAAAAACAGAAAATTTGTAGAGGACCTTCCAATGATCATTCCTGGGCAGTTTGGTTTCAACTGTCCAAGTGGTTTCAGAGAAGAAGCATTTTGAAACATTTTTCACATAGGGTCCAATGTTAAACTAAGTCCTGCCGTAGCCGCCATTTTGAATTTCATATCGGAACAAAAAACCTTAAGATTGTAGAGGACCATCCAATGAACATTCATGTACAGTTTGGCTTTAATCATATTTGTAGTTTCTGAGAAGAAGGCATTTGAATATTTTCCCATAGGGTCCAATGTTAATCTATGTCCTGCGGTGGCAGCCATCTTGGATTTCCGATCGGCATAAAAAACATAAATTTGTAGAGGACCTTCCAATGATCATTCCTGGGCAGTTTGGTTTCAACTGTCCAAGTGGTTTCAGAGAAAAAGCATTTTGAAACATTTTTCCCATAGGGTCCAATATTAAACTAAGTCCTGCGGTAGCCGCCATTTTGAATTTCATACCGGAACAAAAAACCTAAAGTTTGTAGAGGACCATCTAATGAACATTCATGTACAGTTTGCCTTTAATCATATTTGTAGTTTCTGAGAAGAAGGCATTTGAATATTTTCCCATAGGGTCCAATGTTAATCTATGTCCTGCGGTGGCAGCCATCTTGGATTTCCGATCGGCATAAAAAACAGTAACTTGGTAAAGGACATTCCAATGATCATTCATGTACAGTTTAGGTTCAGTCAGTTCATTAGTTTCAGAGAAGAAGATCTTTGAAATTTCAGCCAATCAGAGCATATTATTGGCCTTGGCAGCCATATTGAATATCCGACTGGAACGAAAAACAGTAACTTTGTAGAGGACCATCCAAGGAACATTCCTGCTAAGTTTGGTTCCAATCGGCCCAGTGGATTCGGAGAAGAAGCTTGAAATGTGAAAAGTTTACAGACGACAGACGACGGACGCCAAGTGATGGCAATAGTTCACCTGGACCTTTGGTCCAGGTGAACTAAAAACGAGAGGGTCAGTGGGCTCAGCCTGTGTCGCTCACCTTTCATACTGCTTTGAGGAAACTTAATACAGAACCTTCCATACATGTAGATCCTTCCTACCAAGTTTCGCTTCATCTGGCTAAGCAGTTTCAAAGAAGAAGATTTTTTAGAAATCGACCAATCAGAAACAAGAATTGCATGTGGTGGCCATGTTTGCTAACCGATCGGCACGAAATGAGCAATCTTCATAGAGGACATTCCATAGATGCATCCTACCAAGTTTCGGTGGTAGCCATGTTTGCTAATCGATCAGGATGAAATGAGCAATCTTCATAGAGGACATTCCATAGATGATTCTACCAAGTTTCGGTGGAAGCTATGTTTGTTAACCGATCGGGACGAAATGAGCAATCTTCATAGAGGACATTCCATAGATGCTCCCTATCAAGTTTCGGTTCATTTGGCCAAGCGGTTTCAGAGGAGAAGATTTTTAAAAATCGGCCAATCAGAAACAAGAATTGCCTGTGGTGGCCATGTTTGGTAATGGATCATAACAAAATGTGCACTCTTTAGAGAGGACCTTCCATATATGCTTCCTACCAAGTTTCAGTTCATTTGGCTGAGGGTTTTCAGAGGAGAAGATTAAAATGTGAAAAGTAAACGGATGACAAAAAGAATATTAAAATGTGAATACCTACTTGTAATGTATAGAATAAACATGTTACACTATATCAGCATTAGTTAATTTCTGAGGGAGATAATGGCAAGAGTTATCTTTCTTTTAACAGAGGAGAAGATTTTTTAGAAATCAACCAATCAGAAACAAGAATTGCCTGTAGCGGCCACTTTTGTTAATGGATCGGGACAAAATGTGCACTTTTTAGAGAGAACCTTCTATAGATGCTTCCTACCAAGTTTCAGTTCATTTGGCTGAGGGGTTTCAGAGGAGAAGATTAAAATGTGAAAAGTTACCGGAGGACAGACGACGGACGCCAAGTGATGGCAAAAGCTCACATTGCCTTTGGCAAGGTGAGCTAAAAAACATTGATATTAATTTAAGTAATAATAAAGTTTAATATTGTTTTATTACTTTCATTACAATTGTAAACATTTGATCATGTGACTGAATATCATTGATTATTTTATTACACCTCAGCTTTAAGTACAATAAGTAATTGTAACTAACAGTTAAAAAATCAAGCCACATATAAATTACCTTTAAACATGTAAACAAATAGTCACAACATGAATCTTGTATTTATCTGGATTCAACAATTAAATATTTGACACTTCTAGTCATCTTTGAGTTAAATACACAAAATTGGTAGTCATTGGTGGCAGACAATTTTACACTACAATGAGCAATGCTCAAGGATTCTGCCTGTATAGACATATGGTCATTGTCAAGAAGATCATATAATAGGGAGACTACTGTATCTGTGAATGTGATCCAGTATACAAGTGTAAGTACAACGATGCGTGACGGTGAACAGTGATTGCTATATGTCGGTTCTTTTACAAAGGTGACTCAAAAATACATCCTAGTTTTAGCAAAAAAAGAAGGGGACAGATAACTTAAATTCTCTATTCAATTCTATATTTGTTTTGGGGTGGAAGGGGGGAGGGTAACATTGGATTTCTTACTTTAGGTTTAACTCTCTGTGTCTGCTGTGATAGAAATTGCATTAAGTCTGTATGATTACCCCTGGAATAGCACATGTTGGGTTGTAACTCTGATACTGGTGTTGTTTCCTTGAACCCATCTGTAAATGTATAAACAATGTAATCTTAGTAATTATGAGTTTGTGAACATTATTTTTTGCAAACATGGCACGGCACAAGGATTCCAAGACTACAATTCATTATTTTAATAATGTACATGATGAACATGCATTAGAAAAATCTGTTTACAAGCATTACCTTACTTGTTTTGTGTGATTGTACAAGAGGTGCTGTTATTATAGTGATCATATGGTAGTTGAGTTTGCAATCACCTGTGCAATGAGTGCCTGTCACCAATAATGTTGTGCATTCAAATCCAGCTCATGGAAAGGTGTACTCGATACAACATCACGTGATAAAGTTTGTCAGCGACTTGTGGCAGGTCTGTGGTTTGGAGGGACACTGTTTCAGCAGGTCGTCAGCATAACAATGGGTACGAATTGTGCCCCTCTTCTAGCCGATTTATTTTTATACTCATATGAGTCTGAGTTTCTTCAAAAGCTTGTAAAAGATAAGAAGATTCATGAGGCTAGAGCCTTTAATTTCACATACAGGTATATTGATGACGTTTTATCTATCAATAATTCTAGATTTGCAGAATTTCTTCCATTGATATATCCTCCAGAGCTGGAAGTTAAAGAGACCACCGATACAGCTTCGTCCGCATCATTTTTGGACTTGTACCTCGAATTTGACGACAGTGGTCAACTCAGTACTAAAATTTATGATAAACGGGATGACTTCAATTTTAAAATCATAAATTTTCCAAACATGTGCAGCAATATACCAGCTTCTCCTGCATATGGTGTTTACATCTCGCAATTGATTCGCTATGCAAGGGCCAGTAGCAATTATTCTGATTTCCTGAAACGTCATCTTCATCCGAGAAACAGACTATTGGACCAGGGCTATAAAAAGATTCGCCTTATTCGATCTCTTAAAAAGTTTATATTCCGATACCAAGATCTTGTCGAAATATATTCCGTCTCTGCAGAAACGATTATAAGCGATGCATTTTCATATAGTGAAAATGTATAAAGATAAAGAAGTCAAAAAATGTCAAGGATATTTTTTTTATCAATGTATGACGTAAAAATATTTTTGACATTTACGTCACCGAATATGGTACTGCTTTGACAACTATTTTACCTATTTTGTTCCTGTATTTAAATACTGTTGTAGTGACAGCCGGAACCTTTGAACCGTAATGAGAGCGGGAGGTTTGGCGCCTTAAAATCTGATTCAACCCACCATTTCTTTAGAAATGCCTGTACCAAGTCAGGGTCATTACGGTTTTCACAGTTTTCCGGTTGTTGACTGATTTTGTCTGTTTATATAATTATGAGTTTTGACTTTCCCTTGGTAAGATTGTTCGGAGTTCGGTAATTTTGTTATTACCCTTATTTCTCCGGGTACTCTGTTTTCCTCAACCAATAAAACTGACCGCCACGAATTAAATGAAATATTGTTGAAAGTGTTGTTATCCACTATAGTCCCATTGTACAAGAAATAAAAATTTAAAATATTTTTGTATATAAAGCTTGTACTTACATATACAGAAACGAAGGCAGAATTCAGTTAAAACAAAAACCAAATATAACAAATACAAATGATTGATTGATTGACCTTTAACCTCATTTTAGCAGGATTTTAGCTATGTTCATGAGAAGAAATGTTTATAAACACAGAGATGCACTACCCAAGTTGACATATATTATTAATATTCTTTATGAAAAATTCCAGTTTTGAACTGGACTGTATATTAAATTTGTTTTTAATCTGTGGGAGAACTTTATTGCTAGTGCACAAACAAGCACATTTTCACATTTTCAAGAGATAACTAGAAAAGAAGTATGCCCCCGCACTTGATAATTATGGACAAAGTTGTTTTGTTAGGAGTGATTTTATAAAAATGAAGTGTGTCTGTAAGACACAAATGATGCCCCCGCCTGACCATCAAAATCCTGTGGACATGAACACCTCCATTATGTGTATAAACATCGTACAAAATATTAAAGCTGCAGCTCCAAAACTGTAGGAGATAGCCGGACAAACCATGTATCTATATCCGGACGGACGAACAAAATGATAAGTCCAACTACCTGTCATTTTGAGAATATTTGATGAAAATCAAAATCCTGTGGACATGCACACCTCCATTATGTGTATAAACATTCTGCAACATATTAAAGCTGTAGCTCTAAAACTGTAGGAGTTAGCCGGACAAACCATGTTCCCTTTATGCAGCTAGTACGAACAAAATGACTAAGTCCAGCTACCTGTCATTTTGAGAATATTTGAAGAAAATCAAAATCCTGTGGACAGGCACACCTCCATTATGTGTATAAACATCCTACAAAATATTAAAGCTGTAGCTCCAAAACTGTAGGAGGAGATAGCCGGACAAACCATGTACATTTTAATTGTGTTTTAGATAAGGAAATAGATCGCTATCCTTCTCGTAATTATGATGATACGGGGGGAAAAGAACTTAAGACTATTATGACGAAAAATAATCTAATCGATATCTGGAGAGAAAAAAATCTGTCAGTGAAAAAATACACGTTTAGAAGAGGTAATTCTAAATCACGTATTGACTTAATATTGATCAGTGAAGAACTTTCCTGTCATATCATTAACATTAAAATAATTCATTGTCCGTTCAGTGATCATGATATTAAAATTATGAAATTAAACGTATGCGATGTCACTAGAGGGTCTGGTACCTGGATAATGAATTTGCATACAATTAGATCTGATTATTTTCGACAAGTGTTTACAAATTGGTGGGTATATTGGAAATTAGAAAAGAAATCTTTTTCAAATTTGAGGGAATGGTGGGACATAGCCAAAATTAAGATTAAATCGATAACTATAGAAGCGTCTAAAAAGGTAAACACTACTGACGACAAGATAAAGGCTCTAGAAAATAAATTAGAGACATTAAAGGATATATCTGAACCCTCCAGGCAACAATTAGAAGAGTTAGCAGACTCAGAAAACCAAATACACTCACATTATGAAAATAAAACTGACGCCGCAAGGTTAAGAGCTAAAGCTGACTGGTACGAGAAGGGGGAACAATCAACTAAATATTTTTTTAATCTAGAGAGAAAAAATGGACAAAATAATAATGGCAAAAAATCAGGGGTCTAGATGGTAATTTAAAATATGATATCGATGAGATACTAGATGAACAGATAAATTTTTACGCAAATCTATTTTCAACAGAAGGGTGGGATAAAAATATAGCAGAGGTACTGGTTACTCATATGGATAGAAAATTAACATGCGACGAAAGTGAAGATTTAGAAAAAGACTTGACAATTAATGAAATTAAGAAAATAATTTCTTCGATGAAACAATACAAATCACCTGGATTAGACGGGATTATAAATGAATTTTATCAGATATATTGGGATACAATAAAGGAAGATTTATTTGAAGTATTACTAGAAATTTTTGATAAATTTGAAATATGTGATTCCCAGTGTCGAGGAATGTTGACACTACTCCATAAAGGGGGGGATAGAGATAACATACGTAACTGGCGTCCAATAACATTATTAAATAGTGATTATAAAATCATATCAAAACTTTTAGCAAATCGCATAAACAAAATTATTCATACGGATCAAAAAGGATTCGTAGCAGGGAGAAATATAAGTGAAAATAATCGTATGATTGATGATATTATAGAATTTGTAGATAATGAAGATGAGGAAGGTGTAATTATTTTTGTTGATCAGCAAAAAGCATTTGATAGAATGGAATGGGGGTGGTTAAATTATGTTATGGAATGTTTTAATTTTGGACTGAAATTTCGTGAATGGGTTTATATGTTATTTAAAAAGGGAAAAACCTGTATAAAAACAAATGGTTTCATATCAAAATTTTTCGCAATATCGCGTTCAGCCAGACAAGGATGTCCTGCTGCACCGATTTTGTACATTATTCAGGCAGAGCCGATGGCTTGTGCTATCCGAAACACTCCGGAAATACATGGTATCAAACTACCCGACTGTGAGGGGCAGCCCGTAAAGGAAGCAAAAATATGCATGTTTGCAGACGACACGCAACTCTTAAACAAAAACGAAGAATCTGTTGAACAATCCTTTTTAATTCTTTCGAAATTTGAAAGGCATCCGGCTCTAAGATAAATTATGAAAAAACAAAAGGATTATTTATTGGTAGATTAAGGGGGAAACGACCCAGATTAACTAACATATCATGGATTTCAGATAATATAAAGACTTTAGGTGTTTTTCACGGGTACAATATAGACACTGATGACATTTGGAAAAAAAATTATAAATAAAATGAAAAGCTGCACTCAGGTTTGGAAAACCAGAAATTTAACCTTTAAGGGAAAAACTTTAATTGTTAAAAATTTTCTGTTAGCTCAAATGGGATTTGAAACTGAAATGAGGGGGATACCAGAGAAATATAAAATAGAGGTGAATGATTTGATTTGGAAATTTCTTTGGGACAATAAACCAAACCAAATAGAAAGAAATGTATGTTGCTTAAATATTAATGAAGGGGGGATGGGAATGATTAACATAGACAATTTTGTCAAAAGTAAACAGATAAAATTTATATACAAAATAATCAACAGTGAGATGGACTCATGGAATGCGATAGGTAAACACTGGTTACAGAAATACGATAAAAAATTTGGAGTTGATTTTTTTCTTTGTAAATGCTCCGATATTAAAGGTTTAGATATTGCATCCATTCCAAAATACTATCAAGACGCTATACAAGCATGGAACAATTTTTTGGGGTCATGTTCTACGGAGTCTAAAAATGACATTTTAGATAAAAACATATTTGGTAACTCTGAGATCAAACTTAATAGAAATCCACTTTTTTTTCAATCGTTTTTGAGAAATAATATATTTAAAATAAACGATATATGGGATAAAAACAATAATACCTTTGTTGATAATCAGACTATATTTAATAGACTGGATGATAAAAGGAACTAGATATCAGAATGGGCAAAAATACAAAAATCAATACCAGAAAATTTTGTTAAGAAATTAAAATCCGATGATAACGAAAAGATAAAAAAATCATTAGGTTTAAAAATAGATAGTAATTTGAATATTAGAAATCATAATAATAAAATCATTGTTCCAAAAGAGCTGAAACTGAAGAATATCCAGAAAGAAATACGTAAACCAATTACGCCAAAATGTCAATTCAAATGGGATACAATTTATGAAAAGAAATTTAACTGGATATCAATTTGGTATATACTGAACAAGATTAAATGTAAACAAAGCATTATCCAGTTCCAATGGAAATGTTTGCATAACATTGTCTATTCAGAATATAGATTACAAAAAATGGGAAAATCAAATGGTCAATGTCATTTTTGTAAAAATGAAATAGAGTCCCTTATGCATTTGTTTTACAGGTGTCATAAAATTAAACATGTCTTAGATGAATTAAAACACATTTTTAATAGCATTTTTGAAAAAAATATAGTACTTGTTGAGGAAAACTTAATCATTGGGGTGTATGAGGGAGAAATAACTGAAAATCTACTTTTAATGAATTTAGTAATTTGTATATTAAAATGGGTAATTTGGAAAACAAGAAATTATATAAAATATAATAAAAGTACTTACAGGGAAGCAATAGTTATCACAAATCTCAAAAATGAACTCAGAAGTAATATACAAATGATGATTAAGAACCCAGAAGTTCGAAACTTATATAATATTAGGAAATTACAGCTATTATTGGATACATTATGAATTTAGTTGTATTAATAATTCCTTTCATTGTTTACTGTGTAAAAATGTATGTTTATAAATTGAATATGAGAGATAAAATATGATTTATTTGCTTATGGTATTGTATTCTTACTACAACTGTACCAGTATTTATTTATTTAATTATATTGTTCATTGTAAATATTTGTAAACCTTTGAGGTTTCCTGGCACCCAGAGGTAAATTGTTCACAGGTGTAATATAGATATAATAATAAAAAAAATAAAAAACTCACTATTTACGCTTCAAATATTTCATTACAACTATTACTGATGATCCCAGTCCTTGTTAAATCGGTTTGGCTGAGAAATATATGCTTTTCAAAGGTAGCAACAACCTTGTTTAAATTTATCGATCGTTTTCCACAACCAGAAACTACGGAAGGCGGAGCTTTTCTAAATATGGTATTTCTTACTACACGCTGATGTCAACATTCACGGCTCAAATCGCCAAATATGGTATCGACATTCAAATAGTGAGGCCGGAAATGACGAAATTCAAAATGTTCAGATATGGATTTTTATTTTGTGGGAATTACATTCTAAAATACTGGTAGGTGATAAAAACTTGTTATAATAATGTACAAAAGGAAAGGTTATGTCTTATTATTGATAAATGCAGGCGTCAGAAACTCTGTAAGCAAGTGCAAAAAATCTCGGCGGCTGCTCCATTACGTGTAATGGCATCCCGTTATAACCCTTGCGAGTAAGCGAGCATTTAGGGTTTTATTATCAGAACTACCCTCAAACCACCCCTCCCCCTCCCTAACCGACCCGACAAAAAAAGACAATAGCAGTAATTTGGACATCCACTATGTCAAATATAAGAATTCAAAAGCTTTTTGCTATTTGTAACTAGTTTTTTATCTCACAAATAAAGAAATTTAGGCAAAGGATGAGTGTGTAATAACTTTCCTCAACAATTTCATTTTTCTGGGTGCCATCCATGAAAAACATAATTTGAAATATTTTAAAAATCTGACCGTAAAAGATTGCAAAATTTGGTGCAATGATGTCTACATGTATATTCTTTACTGTGATATTTTTTGGTGGCAATTAATGTTTTTTTTTAATCAGATTCTTAATACCAGGATGGTATCTCAGGGATCCAAATTCAACTGTTTTGCACGTGACTATCTCCAAACATGATATTCATATATTTAGATATTTCATAATTATTCAACAATAACTCTCAAAAATATTAAAGCCAAAATATTCCCTTTCAACCAGAAATAAATGTGTATATCTATTAGAAGCTTCCGAAACTAGTATTACCATCTGGCGTCAAGAATATCCCCAAAATTGCTATATTTAGGATGTGCTATAGAGAAAACGGCATGGTGAAATTTCTTGAACTTTGGCAGATAATGTATTTAGACATATCTATTCAATGATGCAAATTTAAAAAAAATTAAACTATGGGAAAATGTTGGAGTTACCCAGGCCTACACCCTTAAATAAGTTCATGAGTAAGACACATGATACATATGTTTTGTAACAGAAATCAAGTGACTGTTATTTGGCATGGATATTTAGCTATGGCACAACATTCAGACCTGCATCTTTGTACCATGGAATAAGCCTCACTCATTTTCCTTTGGATTCAATAAAGCTGATTAATTGAGTATGGTACAACATGAATTCCAAGCCTTGTCAGATACGATTTAAATCTTAACCTTGGGTGTCTCAAATTTTACAATCTTGCACCTTTCTTGGTGTTAGACCCTATATGTCCATAGGGCATGGATGACTCATTTCAAGCTATAGGAAACGGGCATCACTTTAAAAACAGAAAAATGGGTAGAGTCAGAAATTCAACTTGGTGTTCCTTTTATGGACCCTGACCTTCTGTATCAATTTCAAATGATTTGCTGTAGGGGAATTGAAATTATTGAGCTGAAACCAAATAGATGGACAGATGCATAGATGTACAGACATGGGTAAAATTGAATGCCCCAGATGTTAGATAAATATGAGATGTACATCAGTTGGTAATGGAAAAGAATGAGTGATGTTTGATTAAATTTCAGTATGTGCGACAAGAGGAGTTACAGTTCATCAATAGGGATGGCACAGATGATGATGCAAGATGATATATATGATGTTCCCTTTATGTCAGGTCTGCCACTAATGCCCCACAAAAACAATGACTGACAAATTGATATTATATTGGCCAAACTGACCAAGAGAATTAGAGATACATGTATAACCAGGTTACCTTTTCATCAATGTAATCTACCACGTGTGCACAAAGAACGACTGCAGGAATGTCAAAATAATTCTCAAAGAATCTGTATTTAAACTTGGCTGAAATAAAACAAGAAAAACATGTTCAGCATAGGATAAGTTACATATAGATCACCTGCTGTACATATCAAGCTGAAGACATATACATACATGTATTATAAGGTTAGGGCTATGGTGTTAAACACCACTTTCAAAAATTGTTCAGTTATATCGTGGAGGTCAGTGGAGAAAACTGGAGTACCCAGAGAAAACCACTGACTTGATGCAAGTCACTGACAAACTTTATCACATAATGTTGTATCGAGTAAACGTCGCCATGTGCGGGATTCGAACTTCACAACTTCACTTCATAACAAAATGGTTATAGGTAGATTGCATAGGTAGTTGTAAATCCAACTACAATATGATCACGACCACTACTTCCATTGTGTAGTGATATAAAAATAGCTTGTATTCACCTCTGTAAATAATGACAAGATATTTTTAACATAAAGTTTTGAATACTAGAATTATTTTGAAACTATCTTCACAAATAAAAAAATAAAACCCTATCTTAGTTGAAAATTTCATTAAATTCTGGCAACAAATCTATTTTCTCTAACTCATTATAAAATGGTATGGTCTACTAGACAAATGGTTGTCTGAACTGAAATGTTGTTGAAAAAACCCATAACTCTGTAACACTAAAGTCTGTAAAGGACAATCCAATTATCACTCATGTCTAGTCTGCTTTTTTATTTTATGAGAAGAAGAAGATCGCTAAACATTTTCCAATAATATTATATTTTAAACTACAGTTTTTATGGCGGTGGCCATTTGATTTCTTATCAACATAAAAAAATATAAAACGTTTCAACAGCTTACAATGTAACACATGCCATGATTTAGCTGAAATAATGCTGAAGTTGGCTTTAAACACCAATCAATCAACAATGTAACAGAAGTCTCCCTTTTATAAGGCCATCTCTTGTCCAATGAAAAACTTTTCTTATTAAAGGATGGCCTCTCTTGACAGGAATTATTTAGTATTACATTGTATTTAATTATCTCAGAGCATCTGAAATCTGGCCTGAAAAGAGGGGTGGCCTTTGGTGGGTGTGGTCACACAAGAGGGGTGGCCTTTGGTGGGTGTGGCCACTCAAGAGGGGGACTACTGTATTTGGTTCCTGGAATTATAATCTTTTATCAGTTTTTTTTTTTTTTTAATTCCTATTGCAACTAAATAAAAGATGACAATATAGGGGATCATTGATGGACATTCCTGTAAACATTATTCAACTGACCTGTTGACTAAAGGTAAGTGGTTTTGATGGACAAGAAAAATACAAACTGAAAGATATGTAAAGCTTATTTAAAAAACAATCAGTTAAAGGCAATAGAATGAAACAAACATGGCCTTTCAGCTCAGAATAGCTAATAATATTTTGTCATATAAAGTAGTGTAATATTTTATTTTATCTTAATATTACCATCAGAACATTTAACATTGTCTTTGGCTTCTTGGAAATGTTCCCAGTGAAGATCTTTTTCATATGTTTTATAAAGCTGATCTGTAGTTAATAATTTTGTACCATGACTAGCCTTAAAATGAAATCATTGTTACAAAAAGTTCCAAGTCAGTGAGTGAGTGATTGTTGTTTAAGGCCAACTCAGCAATTTTTCAGCTATATCATAGCAAGAACAAGTAAATTTTCAATGAGATGATGATGATGAGATTCACATTGTACTAGACCTGACCAACAAATTTAGTTGGATTTTTATAGTGCTAGCTCATTGAAACAACAGTCCGCGGATAAACACGTCGCCCCATTGGGACACATTATTCCAATTCCAAGCCAACCAGCCTTTGCTCTTTTTCCTTAATGCTTAGCAGAGAAGCAACAAATACCAATTTCATAGTCTTTAGTTTGACCTGATCGGGGCTCAAATCCACAATCTACCACACTTGAGCCGAGCACGCTAACCATTACACCACAAATGTGGTTAAAAAAATCATAAGTTTGGCAATCTGTAGAAAAATCTGTGGCAGCCATGTTTGTTAACGGATTGGGACTAAATGAACAATCTTTATAGAGGACCTCCCATATATGCGTCCTACCAAATTTCGGTTCATTTGGCCACACGGTTTCAAAGGAGAAGATTTTTTAGAAATCGACCAATCAGAAACAAGAATTGCCTGTGGTGGCCATGTTTGTTAACGTATGGGGATGAAATGAGCAATCTATATAGAGGACCTTCCATAGATGCTTCCTACCAAGTTTCAGTTCATTTGGCTAAGGGGTTTCAGATGAGAAGATTAAAATGTAAAACGTTAACGGACGACGGATGACAGATGACAGACGACGGACGCCATGTGATGGAAAAAAATAGGTTCTCTCCTGGTTTCCTATCAATTAGGAGTAAACCAAAAGGGTACCAGATCCAGATCTTAGACATTCTATATCAAGTAATTTTAAAATGTATAACAAACAAAATGTACCTACTTACTTGAGAACTTTACCATCATGAGATAATTTTAAAATGTTCCCTTTATCTGCATCTAAAAATAGACCCTTACATCTACAAAAGAAGTGTATTGTTGTAAAGTCTGGTGGCAAATAATTATAGAATATATGTGATTGTCTACAAAAATATAAAAACAGGTCAAGTATGATTTTTTTTGTCATGTATTTTTTTTGCTGCGACATCAAAGAGCAAAATTCAAATTGGATATGATAAAAGACTTATTCCAATCAAAAGGAGTAGACCTGAAAACATAAATTAAATACATGATAATATATAGTGGACAGAACTGGACACAATTTCTTGATGAGAAAGTAATCGCTAAAATTTATAATCAATCAATGAATTACTGTGAAAGTACATAATTCATTGGCACCAATG
Source organism: Bathymodiolus brooksi (assembly GCA_963680875.1). Classification (NCBI taxonomy): domain Eukaryota; kingdom Metazoa; phylum Mollusca; class Bivalvia; order Mytilida; family Modiolidae; genus Bathymodiolus; species Bathymodiolus brooksi. The sequence goes on from OY804581.1 coordinate 108,083,843, forward strand.
TTCATGGTTTCTACAAAAATCAGTGATCCTTGGGTTCTTGAATTCATGGTTTTAAACATTACAGGCCACAGTCAATGGGAAAATTGTATTTCGTTGTATTTTTAATTGCATGGTTTAAGTGAACCACGAAATCCACAAAAATTAGAACCCCACAATTAATAATGATTTCACAGTATATTCACACATAGCGTAAACAGTTGAGACACTAATCACTCGAATATCAAGATTTACAAATAACATTTAAAATTTACAAATTTATATAATATTACCTGTGCTATATTTTTTGTATGAAACATAAAGAAGTGTGATTCAGGTTTCCATATTTTGAAGAGTACATGTAGGTTGAACTTGATTTTTGTGTTTTATCTCTGTTATACTGCAATACTGGACAAATATCATGTATATGTGGTAGGCATTTAAAGTTGGGTGTTAGTACAAAACATGTACTTTCTTAAGGAAAACTATATGAAAAAAAAGAGTTCCTGTTAGCCTGCAATGTTGACCTAATTATTCCTGCACTATTTAGGAACATTGAAGTGGGGTCTTCCAGGATATTTACCAAAGTTGGAATTCACAGTTATTGTTCTTCTGGTTAAACAAATGTACTGTTGTTAGGCCTAGGTACTTAAAAAAATATGGGTTTGAGAGTCTGACACTGACAGGCCCACATAGTGATGACATGACCTCACATGACCCTTTGAGAGTCTGACATTGACAGGCTGCATAGTGATGACATGACCTCACATGACCCTTTGAGTGTCTGACACTGACAGGCTGCATAGTGATGACATGACCTCACATGACGCTTTGAGAGTCTGACACTGACAGGCTGCATAGTGATGACATGACCTCACATGACCCTCCCTTTGGGTCAGGTGAGGTAAAAAATTACATCAATAACCATAAATATACCAGAAATTTACAGGGTACAATTAACAGATATAACAAACTCTTTAAAGAATTATATACTCACAAAAAATCTTTATGAATGGCTATATCATCCTTCAATTTCTTGTCATATCCATTCTTTAAAATAAGAGCATCACATGCTGCTTCATAAGCTAGCTGAAAAAAGGAAATCTTTGTGAACAATTGTATCATCTTTTCAATTCTTGGCCAACTTGAAGAAAACAAATAATGTTGTATTTTATGTTGTATCCTTTCTGTTTACTGAGGGGGAATTGTAAATGTATATCTTGAAAATGAGTTACAACAGGGCCACAATTAAACTGTTTACTGAGGGGGAATTGTAAATGTATATCTTGAAAATGAGTTAAGACAAGGCCACAATTAAATCAAAGAATCAAAAAAGGACCTGCAGTATTAGTTGTGGCTATTTTGAATTTCGGATTTAGAGGGGGAAACACATATTTGATAGAAGAATTGTTTTGTAGTTTCTACAAGACATATTTCCTTAGACCCATCTTATACTGTACTTTGCGATGCAGCCATTTTCCATCCAAGTTCTTATGTGTCAGCTATTAGTGTTAATTCAATTCAAATGTCTTGCAATGTCTTCAGTGATTAAAACCAATGGAAAATGTTGATGGATGCAAACCCATGGCAATTTCTTTTTGAACTTTATGGGCCATGGAAACAAAAAACCTCCAATAAATAGAATAAGCAGTGGTTGATCCACTTGAAAGGGAGGAGGTATCAAGAATTGGAACCCCTCCCCATACTTTTCCAGTAAAGAACATATATAAAAATTCCTTGTGAAATTTGGCCATAACATGGCCTGGAAACCTCCCATTTTTCTTTAGAACACTACCTCCATTTTGAAAATTGTCTGATAAGATGAAAATTAAAAAGTAAATTCAAATGAATTCTTATCTCATTTGTAACATGTGTAATGTAATGCAATTGTTTAAAAATTTAATTCTGTGTACTCCTGATCTATTTTAAGTGCATGTAAGTATCTGTCACTGAAATTGTTTTTTTTTTTTGCAAAATTTCTAATAGAATGAACTTGGGATTGTGATAAATAATTATAAATAGTAGAATCATTCATTTTCTATCAAAAGTCTTAGAAATTGAATCATGAAGGACCAAATAGCATAACTTAAACTATGTTGGTAATGTGTGTTAATGTTTTAATGGCAACAATCATAGTTGATAGTGATATTTTTGTGTGTTAATGTCTTAATGGCAACAATCATAGTTGATAGTGATATTTTTCAATCAAAAATAAAATGGGGAGGGGAGGTCATGATATTTTTTGAAAAGAATATCTAAAGGTTTTGGGAGTTGAACCAAACAGGGTTTTGAATATATTAGAAGAAATTTAAAAAACAAACACGACTTGAAGTGAGCGGGGGTAAAAATAAGTGTCTGCCCTTGTTTGTGTTTATGCATTGATAGTATACAAAATGTATTTACGTGGATAGTGACAAGGCCCTGTGAGTTAAGAAGCTAAAAATATAAAGTTAGTCAATATAATTACATCTATTATTGAAGAATCTAAATCAATTTCAGAAAATATGTCGCCAAATGTCATTCATTGTTAAATTTTGTGTCAAACACCACCAGTTTCATGTATTTCAGACAATTTTACATAGACTCTATTAAGGCAAAATAAGGGTTCGCCGCCTCGGATTTTCATTTACTCCAGGAACCGCGAATATTTAATTGTTTTCATCAATTTTTATTTTATTTAATTCAGTGTGATTCAATCAAGGATGTATATACGTCCTTGATTCAATGTATCATTTTCAAGTTCAGAAAATGACACACGCAATTAGGAATGATATCATCTATATAGATCATATGAAAATTGCAGACGTCCCGGCATCGCCATCTTAGATATGCAAATGAGTAAATTACACATCATTTCTGGCTATGTGATGATATTGCCCTGTCCTTTTTCAGTTTTTGTAACATTAATTGAAGCGAGCAGGGGTAAACAAACAAAAACTGAAAAAGGACAGGGCAATATCATCACATAGCCAGGCACAGTATGGGATCCACACTGTATTTATCTGGAAGAACAACTTGAAAAGGTGCAAAAAAGAGCTGCCCGTTTTGTACTAAATAACTATTCATATGAGGAAGGATCTATGTCAGAAATAATGGAAACCTTGCAGTGGAAGCCTTTGAAAGAATGCAGACGTGAAAACCGGCTTATTCTATTCTATAAAGGACTAAATGGCCTAGCTAAAATACCAACTACAGTCGTATAGATGTACTTCAAAACAACAGAAATTGACACAACCAGCAATTCTACATTCCATACGCCAGAACCGATACTCTTAAATACAGCTTTATACCAAACACTGTCAGAGATTGGAACACCTTAGACCCAACCATCAGTGCCTGAAATGGACGGTCGCCTAGTCGCCAAATGCGACTAATATCTTATTCAGGCGACCAAAAGCTGCTCCAAATTAGGTAGTCACTGGCCCAACAAAAAAAGTCTGGGCGATTGCCTAAAAGACTGTTAAAAATTGTTGTTTTACCGAAACCAGACATAAACTGTAACTTGAACGGTAGATAACTCTTCTGTTCTAGTCGAAAACGGTTTGTTACGAGCACAGCGATTGGTCCAAATACATTTTTGTAGCCAATGAATACACAGCTAATGTAATTTACTGTTCTCCCCAATTATTTATTTTTATCGAGCCAATCAATACACGTTTCCTACACGTTTTCATGTAATACACAAGTATTCACTAAATATTTAATCGAAAAGAAACGAGTTTTTTTGGTTTCTTTATGATTTAATTATTAAAATTGTTAACTTTCACGGACGAAGTGGAAAGTTGTGAACAATAAAGAGAATTCTGTCAACTTATAATGTTTGCGATCTGGTATCTTCCACAGTTCGGAAATTTATTCATCCAATCTGCTGCAAAATGGGGGCCGTAGCTATAATCCGACAGTCCGATGGTCCGATAGTCAGACAGTCCGATAATCCGACGGTCCGACAGTCCGACAAATGCTTTAAACTGATGAAAGTTTTGAAAAATAATTTGGCCAAAAATGATATATTCGTAATTTCAGGATATGGGCCATTCATTTTTATACGCCCGTCAAAATACGGGCTTATTATGGCATACCGCTGTTCGTCCGTCCGTCCACGCCTCGTACGATAACATCTCTCACTTGTTCCCCCTTTTACTGATAGGTCACGTCGTGACATACATTGTATTGATAAAAGGGGGAGCAAGTGAGAGGTGTGATTTTAGTCAGTTTAGAAAACGCCAGTTTTCATATGGTACATGTATATACAATTAATTGGTTTAAAAAAGTGCAGAATATTAATTACTGTTCTCACGCTACGCAACCGACTTTCAATTGTCATAAAAGAGGGGCGGGGGGTGTATCATGGCACAGTTGTTTATTTTGTCATATTCCGATGCTGTTTCTTTCCGTGATATAAGGGGTCACTTAGGGACAATTCCTTCAATCGTAACTTTTTATATTTGCGTTTGTCGTAGAAGGCGACTATAGCAGGGTCACCCGTCGGAATCCCGGGGAATAAAAATAGAACCAACTTGTCGTCGGAAGAGACAGAAAAACAAGTTCCCGTGTTAAGCCGTTGCCCATGTTGACCCATCCCAGAGTCCCCTCTTTCTGATTTTTTGTTTACAAACTTTTCTCATCCTGAATATGACTGAAATATTGCTTGCTGGACCTTAAGCAATCAATCAATCAATTCGCACACATTATTGTATCCAGCTCTATTGGTATGTCGACATTGCTTTTTAACATAAATATTCCATGATAAAGACACTGGTACGCTCTCCTTTTGGCTTTTCCTTTTTTTTTTGTATTTCTTTTTTTTTGTGTATTCATTTATTTCATCTTTCTTTTTAATAGTGACTTTTCTTGGATGGACTCGGCTACACGCTACTTAAATAAAGCCTGAAGTAGTCACTACTAAAAAATATACGGGATACTTACACTACCGGTCCATCACGATTGGATCCAGGTCTTTATGGAGTCCGCGTTGTTCATATATGTGGGTTTTTTTAGCTCTTGTGTGGCCCTGCCAATTGTTTGTCCGTCTATGATATCGTGTTTCCGATGTTCTGGACCTTTCTTTGGTGAGTAAACGGTTCGGTTTCTGGCCCCATATTACACATGTTATAGTGTTAACTTTCAAAGAAATATAGCATTTGTCGGACTATCGGACCGTCGGACTATCGCACTGTCGGATTATAGGTCGGACCCCGCAAAATGTACATCTATGAATTTCATTTTACAGAAATCGGAAACGTTTTTGTGTCAATCCTTAGGTAATCATTGAAAAACTTTCCCCCAACAACGGAGAGAAAATCGTTGACAGTAATGTCAAACTACGGAAACGATCTGGTCTGTCACTTCTTTTAAACTTTTCATAGTTCATCTCTATATGTACACGACTACATTTTAATGACAATTGGGAGTGTTTTCTTTTTTGGAACCAGAACTTTTGTTTACAAATTAAAAAATAACAGGAAAAGTTAACAGTTGTTTATATAACAGAAAATGACAGCACCGTTTGTTATTTACACAGGCGCTCATGGCACGGACCACCCCCCTTTTTCTAACTTTCTGTTTACAAATTTATTTTCAATAAAATTTCTTTATTTCTTTATTATTTCATCTCTTTTTCCTTATTTTAACTTGTTCGTGTCAATATTCATACAATCTTATGTTAACATCAAATTGCATGTGTCGACCCTATTTAGAGGGGTGGTAAGTCCGTGCCATGAGCGCCTGTGGTTATTTCAACAAAGTGAGATACTTGTTTGGAATGAATAACCAACTGACATTACCCCGAACTGAGAGGTTATTTTACTTTAAAATCACTTCTTCATAGAGGATTGAAACAAGTGATGTCACTCTTCACTTTGGGCAGTGCAAGAGCGGTCCTTGTAGTGGCATTAGTGTACTCTTTTCCGGATGTCTTTAATGTGATCATGGCATTGATCTCCCCTTACACAAACCAGCCTTATATTGTCCTCATCCGACGGACTAGCATCGTTTCTTGAGACCATCCTAGCCAATGGCGTCAAGGTTGTTGAAAAGGTTATAACAAGTAAATTCAGGTTTCATTTGATAGCAATATATGCATTGGGGTGTTTTCGCAATTTCAGCTGCACACCTGTACCAAAATTACCTTGAAGAGTCCCCCTTGACACATGCTCGGTGCAAAAATGTCTTTGATCATATGTAGCACCTATAACGATAATCATAAATATATATACTGAAAAAGAGTTAATTCATATTGATATGGTGGACCTCACTGAATTAGTGATTTTGATTTCATAATTTCAGTTTATATGTTGTATCGTAATCTTTAATAAATTTCCTACTCAATAATAAAGTTTTAGACTGTTGTAATAGTTACAAATATCTAGGGATAACATTCTCCTCATCTGGCTCATTCACAGAGTCCAAAACTGAACTTTACAAGAAAGCAGTCAAAGCTTTTTTCAAACTGAAAGCAGATGTATTATCATTGTATCCAATGCCCAAAACTAGTCTACATATCTTTGACCACACTGTCAAACCTATTTTATTATACTGTTCAGAAATATGGGGTTGTTATTTACCAAAATCAGCTGACTTTAACTTTATGTTTGACTATTCAAGACTATCATCTGTACTTTCCTGTGATAAATTGCATATTCATTTTTGTAAATATATACTGGGTGCTAATAAAACAAGCACCAACTTTGCAATATTGAGTGAATTAGGAAGAGTACCATTTGCATTAGATTGCTTTACTTCAGTTTTTAAATACTGGTATCGTTTAGATTCTTCTACTAATTTTTTACTTAAGAGTGCATACATTGAAAATAAATTCCTACACTCACAGGGTTGTGACACTTGGTATTCTGGCCTACAGAGACTTTTTAAAATATTTGATAACAATACAGGAATTCACAATATGCTTAAATATAAACATAATACATTTAAAAGAAAAATTAAAGTTTATTCAAAAGCCTTTTATAAAAATAAATGGTATGTTAAGAGAAATAAACTTCTAGATGAAAACGGCAAATTGCGAACCTATCTAAAACTCAAATGCAATTTCGGATTCGAAAATTATCTTCATATTTTATCAGATTTTAATCAAAGAAAATCTTTCACCAAATTTAGAATCAGCAACCATAAATTAAAGATTGAAACTGGCAGATATTCAAAACCTATAACACCTTTAGAGAACCGCATTTGCGAAAAATGTTTTTCAGATGAAATAGAATCTGAAGAACACCTTCTATTAAAATGTTCTTTTTACTATACTTCCAGGCGCAAACTTCTTGAAACAATTAAGAATAACATTAATCATTCTAACCTTGAAAAATTATCATTTGGGGATAAATTTATATGGCTTTTAAACTCAGAAAGTAAAGATACTTTAATATGCATGTGTGATTTCCTGTTAAAAAGTCACTGTTTCGGATAGCTGGTATCGCATATTTTAACACTAGTCATGTCTCTCATTCTTGTATTTATAATTTATATGATATTTTATGCAATCACCTTATGTTTTATTATGTTTATATGCCCCTTCGTGGGCCCTTTAATTTGGACCAATAAAATCTTATCTTATCTTATCTTATATTGTGTGATTAAATGTAAGTTCAGTCTATCCATCATGCTATGCCAATTCATCATCATTAATATTATAAATAATAATAGCTTAAATATAAAGCCATAATTTGGCTATTCCAAATTATATCATACCTATTAAAAAGGGGGAAAAAAGGGGGAAAAAAAACCCTTTTTTTGTATGATCCTGCTATTAATATACATATCATATCATACCTATTAACAAAAAAAAAGAAAAGAAAGGGAAAAATCTTTTTTGTTTTGTTTGTATGATTCTGCTATTAATATACATGTGTTTATGCTTGGTAATTAAGATGAATTGCATGTATACATGATGGGTAGATTGCTCTATGCCTTATGTAAATTGTGTTCAAATTGTTCCATCATGTTGTTGGAGAGGGTTTGGATAGGCATAGCCTGTTATCCAATCCTATTGATTTATCAATAAAATATTTGAAATGAAATAACGATGAAGATGAAGATGGCATACATGCCAACCCCACCAATTTACGCGGTAGTCTACCGAATTTTTAAGTCTTCTACCGCCTACCGATTTTAGATGTTTTCCTACCGATTTTTTAAACAATATGTAAAAAAAATCATCATGAATTGTTCATATGTTGATTATTCTTGTAGATTTCTACGACGTATAAATGAGTACAAATCCCAAATTATTTAGGTCCTTTGCATAATTGTTTCCCTCTTAATTTGTACCGGAAACTTCCATTGGTGAATTCTTTATCATTAAACCAATCAGAAATGGTATTTAAAATAAAGTTTTGAAGGACTACATTTTGAACTTATGATTCCTAAACATCAACATATCAATGTCAGAGCTGTCGAAATCTCTTTCCTGTCTGTCAGACAATAGGTCTGGCAGATGTGGACAATGTGTCAGACCTATCAAACATTTGCCGGACCTACATATTTTTTACAACTTCAACTGAATTACACATATACTGGCTAAATCCATAAAATGGTTTGTTTACCAGCTTCAAGTGATACCTTGGAATACTCAAAGTTAGTACAACACATTTTTGTGTGACATGTGGAAATATACATACAATACAATAGACTTGTGTATGAAATAAACAAAGATACCAAGTTTGCATAATGCTAGCTATGCACATGTTTCAAGGTGTTACCTCTTATACAAATGTAAGTAGCATTAGGTCTGGATAGAATCAATTGGATGACTGACAACCTAGGCCTAAATTAAAATTAAGTTTGTTTCCCCTTTCACCAACCGACCCTTTAAAAAGCCGCCGAGTCAAAAAAAATGATTGCCAAAAATAAAAAAAATAATCGTAATTTCCGGAAAATCGATGCGCGTCCGTCCGGAATCGGTTACACATTTAGTAGTCAAACTCTTCAATGTGAAGTCAAAATTTGATTATATAGACAAAAATAAACAAAAATCGGAGATTGCAAACAACGACAAGTTTGAGAAGCGAAATTAAGTAATGATGCCGGTCATCTTCAAGCGTTTTGTCGGTCCCAAGTTACTGAAAAATTGCTCCGGACATCGGGTCTGACGCGAAAAAGTTTAAATCGGACCTACACAATTTGTGTCCGACAGGTCCGACGATTTTCGACAGCTCTGCAATGTCTGAATGAATATGTCCGAAACGCCAGAAAAAAAGAAGGCTCGTTTACGTTATGACAGCATGGACTGATGAGTTTCATTTCATTAAACATTCCCAAAAGGTGATGTGACAAAGCATGTAGGTACCGCAAATCCGTTTTTTCATGGTTTTATCATACTATATTTAAAGTTTTGATTACACAGATTTTATATCCAAAATGCAGCAGAATGCACCATTTTGCGTCCTTCTGAAAAAAAGACACCCCCCCCCCCCCTACCGCTTTAAGTCTCTCGAGGGTTGGCATGTATGAGATGGTTGTCAGTTCTGTTTGTTGACAATTACATACAAGACACAGTTCTGTTAGTTTATATTTGGCAAGAGTATGATCTAGATCAAAACCATACGCGTCATAACCAGTCAAACAAAATGTCATTTCTGCTTTCTGTTGTGATACTCCACAACACATGCATTCAGAATTATCTCCCTTCTTACAACCATGTAATGTCGATTTTCATTTTAGACACAGTAACATGGGTTGGTCCAAAAAAAGGACGGAGAAAAACAGGACGGGCAATTTTGATACATTTTTAGACATAACTGTTTTAATATGAAACAGGCTCGCGAATCTGAAAATTATCTGGCAATTTCACGCTCATCCAGTGCATCAAAAAGTGTCAAGATTTTTTGGGCCGAGATATATCGGGGACGACTTTTTTTTAGGGCCGAATCTAGTCTCATTCAATCGGTGGGCCTTAGATCCTATGGTGGCTAGCCAGATCCGGCAATTTTCACCGTATTTGATTTAGTTATTTATTATAATATTGGAACTCTTCAATTTTAAGTTAGAAAAGTTAAAACGTTTCTTACTTCGATAATTTTATAAAGATGTAGGGTGTCCAACAACGGGAAAAGGGAAGTAACTCTACAAACCAGAAGTTGTGATTGACGAATCGAATGCACGGGTGGCACCCAATTATTTAGGAGACACTTCGTGACATCACGTTTTGGAATTACTAAACCGTTATAAAGTAGGTAAAAGTTGGTCCATATGAAAAGCGAGAGGTCTGAAATCAACTATCATAACCTTAAAAAAATAGCAGACAACAGATTTAAAGGTTAAAATTGAAAATGAAAGCGGCGCATTCATCCTCGTATGACCACAGGAGCTGTGGTATGACATTCAATTTTGCAAAATTACCATAATATTTACAGTGAATCAATATCAGCCACTTATAGAATGTATCTCTGTAGCCTTGCAATTGTTCCTAGAAGATATTAAAGTGTTCCACTTTGCCGACTTCGGCCGTTGAGCGTTTTCACGAATTTGATGATTTATAATTCTCACATTTATCTCCCTTTAATTAAAGTCAGTTTCAAATTCTATTGGTAACTGTGAAATGTGTTATTTTGGAACTTATTTTTTTATTTCATATTGCATATGGAATTCAGTTTAATGGTACAGACCCATCGTTTTTAACAAATTTAACTTTTTTTCAGATTGACCAGCCAATACATTTACCGATAGTAAACAGCAGTCAGACGATATTTTATAGTTTGTCCTTGGAAAGTTGTAAGTTTTCATTGTTAGAATTGTATTATTTCCATCATAATTATGATAATGGAACTAATGTTAGGATGAAGGCAGTTCGTTATCAAATATCTGAAAATATTTTTGACTCAAAAGACAAATAAATGTTTTAATTTTACAGAAATATGGCTTGCTGTGATAACTGGTCCCTGGGTGGTTTTAGTCACCAATTGTATTTGTTCAGCAATGCAAAGTATGCCATGATGTATAGATTTGTTATGAGGGAACATTGTGAAATTACCCCTGATAGCTCAATTCCTGAGACTCTTGCTGAGTTGCATTTGAATCCAAGAGACTCTCATGTAGGTTGTTTTTGTTGTTGCTGCAGAAATTATGCAAGTATTATTGCTGGTCCCGGTACTATAGATTCATCTGATTCTGTATTTGCTGAAAGCAATACTTGGTCAGATGAATCTGACATACAGGTGGATGATATCCAGGTAGAATCCCCTGAATTAATTAGACAAAATACTTTCAATGACAGTGACAGTCTTTTTTCTAATGATTCAGGGGATACTGATCTGCCCAATGCATTGTGCAGTGATTCACAATATTTCTATAATGATAGTGAATCCACTGGACATGACTTGTCACAGTTAATGGATCTTCCACTAACTGAACAGTCTGAGGATAACAGTCAGTGGCAGTCTGTTAATGACATTATTGGGCAACTTCCTGTAGATCAGACTGGTCTTAGTTTCAGTGATGCTGAAACACAGTTCCCAATTAATGGGGAAAGTTTCAGTGATGCTGAAACACAGAGACCAGATGATCTACAGAATGTGCCTGTTCCTGTCCTACGTTTAAGATTCCCTTCGGATTGGGAAAGTGATTCTTCAGATAGTTCTTCCCATTCAGAAAGGCTTCTTAAACGTAGGAAATGAACATCAAATAACTCTAGTTGGTTTGTAAATATATTTAACATTTCACAAGAAGTCAAATTTGAATGCCAGGGGCCCGAGTGGCTCAATGAGTTAGGTCGTTGGATCTACAACTCATACAAGCCTATCACTATTATGGCATGGGTTCGCACCTGCCTTTGTAAATTAAAAAAAAGGGTGCACTCGACTCGCAGCCGCAAGTGATAAAGTTTACCAGTTGTTTGCCCATGGTCGGTGGTTATCTACGGGTACTTCAGCTTCCTCCACCACTAAAACTGGTCGCCATGATATAGTTGAAAGTGGCGTTAATACACCAAAAATAAATATATGAATGCCTGAATTGAAAAGATCAGGAAACGAATACCGAAGCAACAAGCCAATGAGAACACATTATGGACCCTGGCAGCCATGTTGAATTTCAAATCAGTACCAAAAACACAAATCTGGTAGAGGACCATCAAATGAACATTTCTGGCAAGTTTGGTTCAAATCTGTTCAGTGGTTTCAGAGAAGAAGATTTAAATGTGAAAAGCTAACGGACGACGATGGACGGAAGACAGACGCTTAGCCATGACAAAACAAAAGCTCACATGGCCTATGTCCAGGTGAGCTAATAAAAGGAATTATTGAAAGAGGAGGAAATGAATTTAATGATTTTTTAATTAAATGTCTTTTTGATTGCCATTGGAAAAGGAGGATGAAACTGATAGGGGCAAGAAATTTAGCCCAGGCAGTGGCGAACAGCCTTACTCTTAGTGAAAACTGATGATGTGATCTTTAACGTGCAGAGAGCTTGGCACTCTCTCAATATGTATGTTCGTCCTGTACGGACGACCCATTGAGGAGGGGTTGTACCCTGCAGCTGGTGATACTGGGTCCTATTTCTTTATCCCTGTGTTCCTAACTGCAGTGTACATTACCTATAAAAGACCTATCATGCCTGTATGTGATATTGGAAAAATCAACATAAATAATACAAGGTATTTAAAGTCCAAACAAGTAAAATGAAACTAGGCAATCATAAATTGCAATCCCACTGATTCACTTTTTGGGCCAGTGTTGCTCACATTTCACCCATAAGTGAATTTATGGCCCCATCCTATAGTGTTGTGCTTTGTTTGACGGTATAACTCAATAAGAAAACAATTGTTGAAATTGAAAATGGTCATTTATTATTAAATGACATAATTAAAAATGCACTAAACTACAAAACTACACATAATTAAAATTGCAGTAAACTACACAAAAAATAACTACACATAATAACCAGATATTATATGAATCATATAAAAAACATTTTCAAGACAAAGTTCTAGATATTTACTAGAAACTAAAAAACATATTAATACAATATAAAAATCTATATCATATATCATATATCAAAGCTGAGGAAACCCTGCATTAAAAACTAGAGATAAAAACCTATGAGGAGAAAAACTCTAGAAAAGCATTAGTTTCCATAAATCAATTACACATATACCCATAATCAAACAACCCACTACTTTAGGTACAACTCAGTAACCAATTAAATGACATAATTAAAAATGCACTAAACTACAAAACTACACATAATTAAAATTGCAGTAAACTACACAAAAATAACTACACATAATAACCAGATATTATATGAATCGTATAAAAAACATTTTCAAGACAAAGTTCTAGATATTTACTAGAAACTAAAAAACCGTCAAAGATGGGGGTAAAACCGCCAACATCAAAGATACATTTTCCCAAAATAGGGAGGGTGGGAGGGTGTTTGTAAAATGAAGTTTCAAAACATGAAATTGATGATGATGTGAACTGTGTAATGATGGCTAGCGAGAATGACCAGTTGTTTCTAGGGCATGCGCAAATAGTTAAACCATTAATGAACTCTGAAAAATTTTACTTTTCAAAGGGAAGTAATTTAGATAATTTTAATGGGATGTGCCATAAAAATATTTATAAGATATAAAATGCCTTTATGGCCCCATCCTATAGTGTTGTGCTTTGTTTGACGGTATAACTCAATAAGAAAACAATTGTTGAAATTGAAAATGGTCATTTATTATTAAATGACATAATTAAAAATGCACTAAACTACAAAACTACACATAATTAAAATTGCAGTAAACTACACAAAAAATAACTACACATGATAACCAGATATTATATGAATCATATAAAAAACATTTTCAAGACAAAGTTCTAGATATTTACTAGAAACTAAAAAACCGTCAAAGATGGGGGTAAAACCGCCACATTATTGTGCCTTGAGCAATATGTAATTTTGCTCAATAGACATATTGTGAAAGAAACAATATACCCCATCCACAACACTTTCATTAATCTGAAAATGTGCATTGCATACAAGATTTATTTTAACATAAACTATTTAACACAGGAGAATGTTTGTAATCAATAAACCGCATAATGACAAAATTACTATATTTTTAAACACTGAGGCCCTTGTCCCCAAGTGTTTACTTAAGACTCAACCGAGGTATTTAACTTACATCATTCATCAGTACTGAGGCCCTTGTCGCCAGTACTGTACTATACACAAGCCATAATAAAAAAATATGTACATAGGAAAAAAAAATTATTGCACAATAAAATCAATAAAAGACATTAAGCAATAATAATCATATACCCACTGGCTGGCCAAAGAAAAACTAGAACACTGAGACATTCACACATTGTTTATTGGAATGTGCAGTTTTCACCTACAATCCATACCAACAATAACAAGATACACCAGTATAATTCCTTGTCTGGGTATGGCTCCATTCCTGGCTTAGTTGTTGTTTTGAATAACATTTGGATTAAATACAATGTAACACAATACCAAAAAAAATCAAATGAATGCAAAATACATATGTATAATGTGCAACTAAGAGTTTAAAACAGTGCATTTTACTTTGCAGTCTTTTTCAAATCAAATTTTTATTTTGGATTAAATTGGAGCAAATTTGTTTCCTTTTTGTACTACTTTTACCATATACTTGTTGTTGGGTGTTGTCTCATTACTGTTTGCTCCATATCTCATTTTATTTCAATATAATAAAAGAGTTGATTTATATGGATAAGTGTCCTCTTAATGTCACATCATAGAATCTGACATAGTTTGATCTATATTAAGATATATGTTATGAATTATTTTTTTTACATTTTAGATTATTTCCCTTAGCTATATCAGTAAAATTATTGACACAAAGTCTGCAAAACTTGCAGGTAAGAAAAATGTTATATTATAAAAAGATTGCAGATATCTTTCATATTTTTTTATATATTTAATTTTTATTGGTTTAAGCATAATCATTTCTATGATGTGACATTAAGAGGACACTTATCCATATAAATCAACTCTTTTATTATATTGAAATAAAATGAGATATGGAGCAAACAGTAATGAGACAACACCCAACAACAAGTATATGGCAAAAGTAGTACAAAAAGGAAATAAATTTGATCCAATGTATACCAAAATAAAAATGATCATGTTATTCTGTATTGTTTCTGTTTATGCCATAACCATTTATTGTAAATGTGTTATGCAAATAAAATATTGTCTATTGTCTATTTCACTGGGTATAATTTTGAGATTTTTAACAAGTAATAAACCAATATTGCCCATTCAATAACAAATAAAAAATGTTCAAACAATATAAAAAATCAATTATGTCCATCCCAGTTTGTCAATAATCATACTGTTCAACCTGATTTGGGTTGTTTCCCTTATGCTGGATATTGACATGTCCATAATGTAATTTGAACAAACCTGTGATGCCTTTTCTCAAATTTTGCACAATTATCAGAATTGTTGGCACAATACAATACATTTATGTATAATATTATAGTTTTTCAAATAACAATTAACAGATGTTGATTAAATTTAAGACTGAAAAGGGAGAAAACTCTCAAATATTTATATATTTTCATTCTTCAGCATTTATGGTAATTATAAAAAAAAATTAACCGTCAAAATGTCAAAGAGCTGCATTACAAACAATACCATAAAGGAAATTTTTACTAATGTTGGTGGTAAACCTAAAATGGTGCACAAAGCTCTGTGTGAGCTAGGTGGATTACAACCAGACACCATAATAGTTGGCAGCCTTTATAATAAAGCTAAGAGAATTGTCCATCTGATACAAAGGCTTAAAAATTGCCGCAATGAATACAGGCTGCACAAATATTTGGAAGAAAAATTTACTTTCCCAAGACGAATTTTAAAACGGAAACCATTGGAAACAATTAAGGATTTTGATGAAACTATAAAAAAATTGAAAACAGATATTGAAAATCACGACAGATCAAACATGAAATTAAAAGAAAAAATTAAGCAAATCAATTTATCACACCTAAATCAAAAAATAAAATGCCAAAACTCAACTATCATGAGGTAACAAATTATTATCAAGGACTTAAGACTCAACATAAACCATTTGGAAAAAGAAAAAAGAATAAAATCTGAAGAAAAAAGCACACAGTGCAACATTACTAAAAAAATTATAGATGATCTAAAGGATGAAATTGATTTGCTGCATTTTGAGAAGGAACGTCAAGACGAAAATAACAATGAAATTATTGAAACTCGAAATGACACAACTGGAAGGCCATATAATGAAAAAATACGGGAAATTTACTATAATTTTAGAAGTCGAGGAATTGGCCTACAACATTGTGCACCTCTAATTAAATCCATTTTAGATGTATTTGATATGCACATTGATGAGCTGCCCAGTGAGTCAACTGCTGCAAATTTTAGTAATGAAATGAGCTTTATTGCGAAACAACATGTTGGTGAAGCAATAGAAAACAGTAAAAACTTGACACTTCATAGGGATGCCACCACAAAGTTAGGGAGACATTTTTATGGTGTCACAGTTTCAAATGAAAAAAAAGAAAACTTTATCACAGGAATAAAGGAAATTAAAGATATAAAGGCCACCACATATGCAGATTACACATTATCTATTATGAAGAATGTATCTAACATGTCAACCAATTCTTCAAACCCATTAGAAAAGGTATCAAATTTCATGACTGATAGAAGTGCCACTGAAAATAAAGCTAACAATATTTTGTCAAAAGAAATTCAATCATCTTCTTCACATTCCATAGAATCATTTAAATGTGCAGTACACCCTCTATTACAGTTTTCAGACATTTGCGAGAAAGAATTAATAAAATTGGAAAATGAAATTGATGTTCATATTGACAAACAGAAAAAAGAATCAACAACACTGTGTCTATTAAAATTTCTCAGTAAATTATTTTTCAAAGATGGATCTGTAGACCCTCTCTTTACCACAGTATATTTAAAAAACCATCATAACATAACTGATATTCCGATAATTAATTTCCGTGGAAACCGCTTCAACACTCTATTTTACAATGCTCATGGAACTTTCTATTTGGCTAAATTTCTTATACTGTATCTGGAATCTTCAAAACTTTCTTTAAATTACACTCAAAATTACATTTTTGACGCTTTAAGGAACGATACAATTTTGTCTTTATGCAGAGCTTTAGGAATTATTTGTTACATCATCACCGAACCTTACTGGAAAATAGCTGCTGACAATGAAATCTCTGCAATTCAAATGGATTATACTTATAACCGTCTTGTCCAACTTTTAGAAATATGCATAGAAGATCCAAAACTACTGCTTCAGAATAATGTCTCACTTTCTGATGAGCCTACACTTCCAGTTAAACCTGAAAACGAATTACTTTTCACTTGTAGCAAGGAATACGACACAATTACTGAGCTGGCATTAAAACGATTTTGTATCTGTTTACTGGATAAATCAAAAAATCTATTTAAAGATTTTTTACCAGGTGGAAGATATCATGATCCATCAGACACTTTGGTACAAAATAGTCAATCTTGTCCACCAAACAACATTTCAGTGGAAAGAGTCTTTGGCCATTTAGATCAGAAACTGCGTTTCTGTCCAAATATCACCACACCAGCAATTAAAGGGTCCGTAATGTTCAGTGTGAACAAAACACAAAATTGGTTAAAAGAAAAAAGTGACTCCGATAAAAGCCAACTGATTGCTAAGGCAAGATTAGAAAGTAAGAATATCTCAGAAATTGAGAAAAAAAATAAACAGCAGTTAGCGCAGGACAGATCTGAAATACTGCAGGAACGAATTAAAAATAAAACGGAAAGTGATGAAAGAAAACAGGAAAAAAAGAATGAAGTGTTGAAAAATATAACTGAAATTGGAATTTGGCCAAATATAAATGAAATTACATCTGAATTGGCATTATTGAAGACGAAAAAAGAAAAATATTTTGGATTAAAAAAACAAATTAATATACACAAAGAAACCGTGACATTACATAATGAAGATAAGCATCTATTACAGTTTAGTTCAAAAGGAAAACTACATGACATAGAAAAGTTAAAAAAGAATCTTTTAACTATTCTTCAACTCAGAAATGAAACAATGGCCATATTCCAGGACCCAGAGAGTTTTATAGGGAAAGAAATTTACCATGTATGGACTGATGAAATAACAGGAATAGATACCAAATATAAAGGGAAAATAATGTCTTATAGCAATGACACATTTAAGGTTAATGCATTATTTGACTTGACAGTTCAATCTTCACTTGACCATACCACCACCACCCCCTTCCTTACTCCTAATTGTTCTTTCAATGTGAATAAGGGCATTTTTTCCATACCTATATTTCATCTCTGTATAATTTGTCTTTATAGATAATAACAATTTTTTCAAATACATGTATGATTTATTATTTACCAAAATTTAAAATGAGACTTGTATTCAGTAATATGTAAAGTGTAATACATTAAATGATATTTATTGATTTTCATTTAAACTTGATGAAATATGCAGAGATTACATTACTCTCCTGATAAATTGAAATAAACATTTTTTCATACTTAATGTTAATCCAGCAACTGCACTTACTAACTGTACATTTCTAATCCTAAAACCATGTTCAAACAATCCATAAAATAATATTTTAACTACCTATAACAATTTTTCTAGGTGAATATTTATGAATTCAGGGATTGGCATGTTGTTTACCTAACAATTTGTATTATTATACTTTACTATAGAAACCAAGCAAGAAATAATTAAGATATTTTGAAGTTTTATCCCCATGGAACAAGAAATAACTCATTATTCCTGTGGCAAACTGCGCTTAGGTCAAATAACTGTGAGGGAATCTGCATGTAGCACAAAATAACTGTTTGAAATTGGCGCGCTTTTGCATGTCACACCAATAACTAGTTATTTCCCTCATATTAGTTCAGTATAATAATTCAGTTATGTCCTTCGTGAGAAGTTAATATCAATAATTATTAAATGTCGAAAGGGTTATTTTCCCTTGGTCCTTCGGACCTCGGGGAAAATAACACTTCTCAATTTAATAATTTTGGATATTAACTTCTCACGAAGGCCATAATTGTATATTAACATGTATAAGTAACTTATGTGTATTTCTTAATTTGCAAAATTACTCAAATTGGTAATCTGCTCTTTATATTGTGTATGGAATAGAAATAGAAATAGAAATAAGCTTATTAACCAAATTAGGGCCCCAGGAGGGCATGTGCAATTAACTATTATGATTGATGCACAACAACAATACATCAAACTAAATATTCACAGTGAAATATCAATAATTGTGGTGCAGGCACACTCAGGCAGGAAAAGAGATACATGTATATATGCACATACACCTACACACACATACTCACATATAATAAATATATATATGTATTTTAATGTTAGTGTTTTAGGTTATTTAATTTTAAGTTATTTTGCTAACACCATGCTTTTTCATGAGTAACAGTGAGCGTAACTAGCATTCATCCAATAATGTATATATATTATATATATATATATATATATCTTTACATTACAGCTGAGATACTTTGATGGTGAATTTTTAAATGAGGAAACTATTGAACTGGCAACCAAAGAATTCAAATCGGACTATAAAGAAGGAAACTGATATTTCAATGGTATGTATTGTTTTATATCTATGTATGTTCAGTTAATTTATAACAGTGAAACTAGTTAATAATTATGATAGGGTTCTGTTATATTGCACATGGCTGATATAAAATATTTCTTTTCTGGGTTGAAATAAAAAATTATATAATTTAGTCTTTTGTTAATACACAAATTTTAATCAGATAGTGATACTTTGATACTTGTGTTTAGTGTCGTATGCATTTAAGAATTTTTTTTTTAGATTAACATCCTGAGTTATTAAAAACAGACTATACTGGAAAAAAATTGAGGCAAGTACAATTAGAGTTATCTTTCTTTTCCTATTAAATTGTCTTGAAAAAATGATTTATCTCCCCTTTATCACAAAACTCAAACATGTAGTAAAAGTTTGAGCCTTTGAAATCAAATAGAATTTCATCAGCCAGTGAAAAGGGACCTTACAAAATCTTTTGGTTATAGTTACCAATCTGTAACACTAATTTTCATTGGCAGATTATATTGTTTATAAAATTAGTTGGACACCCTAAGCGATCGTGCTTATTATTTAATCAAAATGCCTCGAAATTGAGTGCAGGTAGGCAGTCATGGTATAATGAAACTATTTATTCGACATGTGTGAAAACGTAGTCATATTGCTGTCCGTATATATTCCACAAGCACTGTTTGAAAAGACCCTCCCCCTTTTTGTATTCTTTAAATTTTATTTTTAGTATTAAATTTTCACTTCAAATGCGTTACTTAATCGTCAGATGTCACTATCAATTAGTTAACCGTACGTCCAAATATTTGTTACCACACATTGTAAAGGGGGAAGGATTGGAAACTTCCCAGTTTGTATTTTACTCGCCTGTCCTTGGAAATCTCAATACAATTTCCTTGAACTTGAAGATTAAATCTGCCGTGGCTTATTCTAGATCTTCAACAATTGATTTTTGATATCCTGTCTTACTATTCGTATCCAAATTTTGTGCTAAAGTCCTGTATAATTTGTCCTAATAAAATGAAAGCCTTCACCGATTTCTAGTTTACAGTTCCACTTCAAATTATACCATTCTCTGTGTCACCCAGTTTCAATTCAGTCGAAATGATCGGAAATACTAAATTGCAACTGCAAATATTTTTTTTCCACATCTTAAATTCCACAATGAGGTCTCCTTCATAAGAATCGCTTTGAATGTACTGTCTTGGCACCGGTGTTCGCGCATCCGGTGAGTTCGAGCATACTTACAGTACACTTCAAGTGTATCAACGCTCATACTCTCAGGTCGGACATATTCCTCCCAAAATGTCCGACTCACTCCAGAGAAATGTCCAACAAATTTGAGTCAACATTCTAACTCCGACTATTTGGTCAGACGTGAGAGTGGATATTTAAAGATTTTTTTTACATTTCTGGAGGTGAACATGTCAAACATTTTGTGATCGATGCGTATTTGTAAGCGTACTTTCTTTTCGGTGTGTAGAATGTCCTGGTACGTAAATACCCTAGTGTATTTCTACCTTGCACCATATTCGCGCCAGGAAAGGTAGCTCAAAGGTCAATATATAACTGAAATATTGTTGAAAAGTGATGTTTAAACACCCATAGCCTCATATAAATTATTGCAATAAAATATCGATTAAGTAACGAAATCGATATAAATTATTTTCCAGTATATTTAGTATAAAAAGCTTGTTCTACATGTTTACTGTGAGATGTATTGCAACTGCCATTTTTTACTACAACCACGTGTGCATGCTCATGTTTGATGGAAAAGCTACAGCTATATTTAGATATTTTGTGATAATAATTTTATATTGTAAATCGATCCACCCTGTGATTTTTTTCAACAAGATACATTTTTTATAGTATATATTTTATTATAAAATATAATATTGAACTGATCTTCGCTAACACTTCAATCATTAAATATTGATTTTTTTCGGATGTTGAATATTTTTTCCCCAGAATTGCACCCCCTGTTAGTATACTTTTATTGCTTTATTTAAAAAAAAAAAATAACACCAAGAACATCAATGATACAAGTCTTCTTATTCAGAAATAAACCTACAGCAAAATAAAGGTTTACTGTAAACAAAATCGTCATTTTTATCTAGATTTATAGTCCGAAAAATGAAAAATACGGTACTCCTCTACTATACTAATTTGGATTAGGTGATGGGAATTAGGTGCCATCATCAAAATAAAGATTAAAAAAATGTATTTTATGACAATGATGGCTGATTAAAATTGTTTGTCATGCATTAGCTGTCATTTGTAATGAATTGGTCCCAGAGTACCGAATACCATATTGCCGATTCCATTTTGCCGATTCCATTTTGCCGAATCCCATATTGCCGACTTTTGTTAAAAATGACAAAATTTCATCAAATTATTTTTCATTTAAAAAAAAATATTGATGATGTGTACATATTTTATTGAAAGCAGTAATTTTTCGTGCAATTTTAATTAGAAAAACCATAATCAAATGCATACTGATTGTTGAATAGGAGATGCCGATACTCCTTACTTGAACAATTGAAGAACAATGGAAAAAAACTACAAATAAGTAAATGTTTTTTTAGGGTTTTACTAAGTGAGAAAGAAAAAAAATTCCCAAAATTGTCGTTGAATAGCTAATTATTTAGAACTGATTGATGATTTCGGTAATCTAAAAATGAACTAGTACTATACCCACAATATCCAGGCTAGGTGATTGTGGTAGATTTTAATAAATGATCGGCAATTATTTAACTCCAAACAAATTTGGGGCATATTTACAAAACAAAAAATGTGTACTCTCATTATTCACAGAGCATATGTTTTGAAAATATTTCTTGGCATCATTCATCTTGACAGAAATCATGGTTGTCTGCAGGACTAATCCACAGTATATCCTTTTGAGCTCGAATGCTATAATCTAAACTCCCTGGTATGTCGGACCATTTCAAAAGAAATATTTATTTAATTATTTACAATTTTCCTTCATAAATTAGAAGCATTATTCTACTTGCAATAACAATATTTTTCATATGTCGGCAATTTGGGAATCGGCTAATTGGACTCAGCAATTCGGGATTTGGCAAACTGGGAACCGGCAATTTGGGATGCTACCGTTGTAATATACAGGATATAACCAATATACAGGAAGAGCCCCTACTGTGAAGCCATCTATTTTGAGATGCCATTCAATGAAAATAATAACCTGACCATATTGTTAAATAAGAATAAGAATTAGATAAGAAAATAAAATTTATAGAAGGCAAGGATTTATATAATTAACACATTAAAGGGAAACTTCGCAAAAAAAATATTTTTTATATGTTTTTCCTGATGTATAAATATGGATGTTTATATGTATATTAGCGTTTTATTATGTTGGATAAGGGAATGAAATCGATTTTAAAAATCTGTCAACGATACATGGAAGTCGCCATTTTGATAGCATCTCAATACCAAGTATCACGTGACGTCTAAATACCACCACGCCCCAAAACAAGCGTGACAAACCAGGGTCCTCATTCATTGTCGATATTGCTTGTCAGGCGTACGGTTGTTTAACTTGATGGTAATTCTTTTTATTTTTTTTATTATTCTAAATATAGGAATTTATTACACAATCCCTTTTTGCAGATTTACGTTTTGCTTCTATAGATTATGGCAAAACAAATGAATCGGGGGGGAAAGGTTCGTCTTTAATGAGTCACATTTACAAAAGATTTTTTTCCAAAATTGAAGAACTACGAAATTAAGTTAAAAAAAGAACGGACATCGGAACAATGCCCTGAATTCGTTAAAAAAATAATCCAAAAAGGCCTATACTACGGGGCAAAATTGTTTTAATGACATTATTCAGTAAGATCGCACTTTGTAATCGATCATGCATGCACTACAATAAAGATACACATAGGCTAAAAGCACAGAAAGTTACAGGGTAGGAAGCCATACAATTGAGAGGATTATGTAAACATATAATTTGTAATAGTTTTCATTTGACAATTACAGACGATGAGTATTATAAATACTTTTAAAGTTTATTACCGGTATACAAAACTTCAGGGTACATCTCTTACGTAATATAATAATTTGTTTATGGTAATATAATATTCGTATTCGCCAACAGTAAAAAGATTAATCTGTTTTCATAACGGTTATTTCTGATTTGAACAAAGCGTAACATATAATATGTCTCTGCGTAAAGAAAGCAGTTTTTGTTTTTTTTAATTATGTCTTTCGAACTGGCGGACCCTTCTGATTAATCTCAGAATAGTCATAAAAAATTTAGTTGTTGTTTTTATAAGGAAAAACTGCATACGAATGTTTTTTTTTTTTCTATTTTGCAAGAAGAATTTCTACCCTGCCCTGTTCACCCTGCTTTACTTAATAAGTTTGGTTGTTGCTACATCATTCTGATGGGGCGCAAAAAAATCAAGATAAAAATGAACAATTCAATATAACTTACGATCAATGGTAATATTAAGATTTTTTGTGAAAATAGCCCATGAATCATTGCTGCATCAGGCGTGGATCCAGCAGTTTTGAAAACGGGGTGCCAGGCTCTTGTTTGCCAATTTTTACCCAATTTATACACGAATTTTACTAAATTGTCGAACACCTCCTTGATTCGGCAGTGTGCATTGATATGCACCCATTCCTAATGTATATATCAACTTGATCAGGGTCGTGTATTTTGATCACCTATTAGAACCTTTAAAATGTGTATTGCATCTGCTATTCTAGTCACGGGTAGCGTAATTTGTTTTCATTTTATTTGTCTGTTCTTACTATGTTTTTGTCTATTTGACTTATGTACGTTGTTTGTATATATTCCTTGTACATGCCTTCAACCCTTAGGTGTAAGTTAAGTTAGTTAACAGGTCACAAAATGTGTATTCAGCGTTTCTGATTATTGCCAAAGATTGTGACACATGTATTCAGGCATTCGGTCAGAGTCCTGTCGACCGGATGTAAATTGACACTTGTATATTCTGCCTGGTGATTTCCTGTGTGAATCTAAACTCATTACGCAATATAAGGTACCCTGCTGAGTGAACCTGTGTGAATGTACCTGTCGCTTTCAGAATGAAAATAAAAATAAGTAAATCCCGCCTTTCACTTCTTGCTTCAGGAATTATTTGCCTTAATTTATTGAAGAATAAAATATTTAAGATTAAAATATGGTCTCTCGCTTCTGAAAATACATGAAAAATATCAGAATTATATTTTCCGCATAATATTTTACGTTTCGCTCATCAAAAATGACCCCAAAAAAAAGGAAAAGAAATTAACATTTAGCACTAAATCAGAAGAACAAGAAGTAAATCTGGTGTGGCCTAATCTCTGTATATTTTGACTGCCCTTCATCTGTTTATACCGCTCATGATCATGATCTCTTCCGAACTTTGTCTGAATGAATATCAGTAGATATCAAAATTATAGATCAAGTTTGCTTACCGGGTTCCGAGCTGAAAAAATCATATATTTAGGTTTTGTGCCTTCTGGGGGTAACTGAGCAAAGACTTGTTTTCTATAAACACTACCTTTGTAAACTCAGTTGCCACCCCATCTCCGGTCCATACATTTACCCAAGAATACCACAGAATACCCCAGAATACCCCCATAATACCCAAGATTACCCTCAGAGGACCTGTGAATATCCCTGAAAGACCGAGAAACAAATAGAATTTTTAATATTTCCCCGAAACAACAAAAAACTACCAAAATCTTATTAAAATGATAACGATGAAAATTAATGGCACAATTTCCCGACATAATAGCTCTTACATGTTCAAAATAGAAAAATGTGCACAAAAACAACAAATAATCATTGCATGGCTTGGTATAGGGAAGCTCGCGGAAGTAATGAAGACCAATATAATTAATTATTTCTCAAAATATTAAACAACAAAAGTATTGTTTTTACATTAGGCAAACAAAATTTTAGAGAAAAAAAAATTCTAACAATTTCACGATCAAAGAAATGACGGAAAATACGACGATTTCCCGACGTTGGGCACTCGCTGCCTCTTCCATTTGTCTGAGTTCTTCTTATGTATATTCTGGTTCAAGTTGGTAACCAAACACCCCATAGTCATCGAAATCTACATCACTTGAGGCGCTAGTCACTTTCCGTATCTGAGCTCGACATATTTAAGCTATAACTAAAACGTTAATTTTGGGGCTTTATATAGAAATGTTCCCAAACAAACAACAAGAAAAGTAAAGAAATATTGATTGAGTAAAATCATAATCATTTGATTAAATTAAATTAATTAAAACATCTTTTATGAACACCGACTGTTAAAATAATGATTGAGTAAAATCATAATCCTTTGATTAAAATTAAATTAATTAAAGCATCTTTTATGAACATCGACTGTTAAAATATTGATTGAGTAAAATCATAATCATTTTTTTTTATTGTTAAAAAGAAAAATTCATTTCTAAATGTTTAGGCCTAAATCATTTTATTTAATATTAAAATTAAAACATCTTTTATGAACATCGATCGTTAAATTATTATGATGAGACAGCTATATATAGTTAGGCCAATTTGGCGCCTCTCATAATGAAAACTTATAATTTCAAGGATGGTGTATACTTTTTTATCATCTAAAACATAAATTGTTCCTGTTATTTCAACATTATATTTATTCTAATGTTTTAAGAATATTTTATCTTTAATAGATAATAAACGATCTACCAACTCGTCTTGGAAAGCAAATAGTGTGTATTCAAATTCCCATTTTATTAATCCGGTCACCTTGAATTTTACACCTGTATAATTTTACCCTCCGGCTAGAAAACACACAAGCGGACATCTACATGCGGAGATCAAAATAACAGTAAACAGCATGCCGAATAATGATTATAAAAAATGGATTAAAACAGAATCTAGAAATCAATACACAAGTTATGCGTTGTCAAAATTATCCATTATATTTTTCAGCACATTAGCAGTAAAACAAAATGAACATAATTGTAAAAGGGATCCGATATATAGATATATAGCGAATATAGGTGACTGTTATAAAACACTCTTTCCGTTGTAAATATAAAGGAAATGAAACATTTTGTTCATTTAAAATAGTTGTTTGTCAAAAAGGTACGTAGCTGTTCACTTCAGTATTTAATTTTCCAACGGTTATTAGATTTAAATTACAGTCCTCTGAGTGCTTTAAATGAAGCGAATTTAACATCAGCGACCCAGACTTTAAATTTCAATCCCACAATGCATTTTTAGTTTAAAACGTCACAAACTAGTTTAAAAATTAGAAATTAAAATTACAAATTTGCGATTTGCTTCGTTATTTGTGGAAATATGTCGATAAAACTTTGTGAATATGTATTTTATATCACCAGGAACATATTTAGCTAACATGTAAAAAATCGTGAAGTTTCCCTTTAAGTCACATTTCATTTATTTAGCTTGGGTCAGTTATCAATTAAAAAGACAAAAATGGTTTAAAAAAAATCTGTCTTATAAGTATTTACCTAAATAACGATATCATGACGTATAATAATTTCTCACCGTAAATTTATTTATTTTATTAAGATATTTATACACACATATAAGAAAAAAGATATAAATTTATTTTTCAAGTACAAATAAATTGGAAGACGGCTTGAAAATCGAAAAGCTAAAATAGTTATCTATGTTTATAAGTCTTAGTAAAAGGAGTCTTGAGCAACATTTTTTTTCCACACTTGTGATAGGTGTATTTGTATATCATGAATGCACGATGCGACGACATGCTGAGATGGATGATGTTTTGACAGGTAAACTGTAAAAAAAACGTAGAATACACTAATAAAATATTATTTCACCTACAGGGTATATCAGGACTCTGCAGACTGCCAATTTTCAAGAAAAAAAACCCGGGATTTACGGATTTATGACCCATTCGCCATAAACAAAATAAAACTTAAATTTTACAAATTAATTTTAATCCAAATTTGCCTTTAAAGAAATAAATGTATAAATTAGAATTATTTACCCGGGTTCGTTCGCCCTACATTTGGCAAACACGTAAAAGAGCAAACGCACCAGATATCGTAAACCGGCAACTGTCTGCAGCAAGTGAAAAGGCCTTGGCATCGATTGTCGCGAGTACATAGGGACATATTAATATTCACTTTTAGTGCACTTAAAACATGGGTACTACATTTTATTCATGGATATTATTGTATATATCGCCCGTAACAGCCGTTAACATATCTATGCTTTCTGTACTGTATATCACTCATTTACTTCAGCTTTACTAAGATACGCATGTTTCTTTATGCACGAAATTTATTGGTTAGCAAAATTTGGGGACGTTTCCTGTTTAGTTTAACTATCTGAGAGTGGAGACTCTCATTCTCACTCCGACCTGGGATGATTTTGTCGAATCCTAGACATCTCGGTACCTGGACAACTCGGTACCTGGACATTTCGGTACTGGACATTTCGGTACTGACCTGGACATCTCGGTACTGGACAGTTCGGGACTTGGATGAGACAATATTCGGTACTTACCACAATTGTTTGGTACTTATTAATTGTCAATATTTTTGTTCTAGTAGTTCTTTAATATATGACCCAAAAGTGGATCGATATGTGTTTTTGATAATGCCAGTGTAGATCGATCCCGGAGATCGTTGTTTTTGTATATTGATTTTTATTTATATTTTCATTATTTTGACCTCCATTTATTATTTACAAAAGTAATTATGCAAATTATGAAATTCAGCGTGTTTGTTAAGAAAGCCCCGGGAACTTTCATTTCATTAAAACGGACTGATTTATTGCTTTTCCCCACAAAAATTCTTCATACTTTGTAGTGGCGTTACCAATTATGCTACATGTATGTGAGTAACTGAGGAAATTGACAGTGCTTTCAATATACGACATTTCTTGATTTTCTGTTTATAATTTGGGGGGTTAAATAATATACAAAAGCGATACAATTAGATAAAAATGTCTTACCAGTGTTGCATAATCTGTGTTGCCACTGTGAATACTGGTCACATTGTAAAGCCTCCTGTCTGGGACGGACATTGCTGCCACAATCTATACACGGATACTCGTTCATTTTGCATTTTGAATCTCAAATTAGGGTAACCCTCCATTATATATCGGCTTGGCAAATATTTCTCAAATAAAATTCAGCTTATATCGTCTTTTGAAGTCAAACAAAAGATTAAAGCATTGATCTTGGTAATTAAAGCTATCTAATTAAAACAGTTATGTAATCAAAACAGAAATGAAAATAATCATCCCGTTAAGTTTATCTGTGATTTATTGATAAAGGGACTTAGTTATCAAAACAAAAGTTATTTACAAATATTAATGAATTACCTCTTTGATGTCCATTTAATTAAAGATGATTAAAAAAACCCACATAAAAATATGTATAAACAACGTCTACATGTAAAAACAAATTTAAAAAAGTTTTTAAATTCAATCAAATTATTTTTATTATTCAGTACCGAAATTTCCAGTACCGAGTACCGAGATGTCGCATATGTTCAGTACCGAGATGTCCAGGTCCCGAGATGTCCTGATACCATTTTGTCTGACAATTTTAAGAGTGACACTCTCTTCAAGTCCGACGAAACTCTTGTGTCCGACCTACAGTAAGAGTATGATCGTTAATACACTTGGAGGGATCTGTATTGTACATGTCAAAATTGCAAAATCATTGGAAAAGTTAAGATGGAGACTACTTGTATGTGAGGATTGACTCTAATTATATTAAAAGATATCAAATGTTTTCAAATTTGAGCTTATTTCGAAGGAATAGGTATAAACTTCAATTTCGAAAACTTTCAAAATAAAATCTTTCCTTTATTCATTTTAAGAACCATCCAAAGTATGCATGTGCGATATTACCGGACGTTGCAACATTTGCCAAAAATCGAGGGTTGGTTTGTTTACACTTCGTTTTCACTGAAATGTTAACAATTGTAGCGGAATCCGGATAAAGACCATAAAGATAATACTTCAATGTATTTGAGGATGATTTAAATTAATTCAATAAAATTTTGGTAAGCTGTGAAATTAACCACTGAACCCTTAGGTGCGCGAACACACCGGACGGCTCTGTACATGTACATATTCGCATTGCATAGAAGATTTAACATGGAGCTTTCTGTCTTTGTTTATACTGGAAGTGTATCCTGGGTGCATTTGGTCAGATGTCCTTGGAATTCTTCTTAATATCAATCTGTTGGTAAATGGAAACCCAAGATTGGTAGACAATGTAAGACGACCATGACAACATTGTTTTACACTACATTCAACGCACAAACAAACCTCAGATTAGGCCTCACCACACTTAGTAAAAACAGGATGACATGACTTCTCTCTCAGTTGACATAAGAGTGATTTTGAAAAATTATTGTCGATTATCATTGAAATTCAAATAAACGACCGATTTTCGATCCTAATCAATGATTGGAACACCATCAGAATAAGCAACAACTCTCACCTCAAACCATTGAACACAAAAAGGTCAAAATATATGCTGAATGATCCAGGTCCTGGGACAGACACGAAAATGTGCTGGGGTTAAACCGGTCAGTGGGATCCCAGCCATCTCCTTGATAATTGGATCTGCAATGTCAATACAGATGTAAGCAAACTAAAACAAACCTGCACAGATTCATTTCCACTCAAAAAGACCTCACATTATAACAAAAATGAATGACAACATTAACATGGACAGTACAACAATGGTAGGGCCATTCCTTGTCATAATTCCCATAGGCGGATACCACTTTTGGAGCTTAGTTAAAGACTGGTAAAAGCGTGTTTTAACAGAATATCTCCAATTTCGTCCTTGTCATTTTTCTTTTTACCATGGTTTGTAATTTTTGTTTTGAATGACGCCTCTGTATCTTTCTTAAAAACAAATTGTTTTGAAATCCTATTTTTTTTCTAAGTAAAACAGGCCTCCCCTTGTCTGGATATGCCTCTGATTCCTGCCATGATCTTAAGTTTTAATCATGTCTCCTTTTAAACACCTATACATTGTACACCAATATTGGTATCTTTAATTTTGTTCAGCCTATCTGAGTGAATATTCAAAGTTCTTTAATCTTTAATAATGAGATTTAAGTTTTGACATCTTTGATATTTAGACATTTCATAAAGGTAGTTACGCTACAGTGAAACCGTCCTCACGATGAGCACCGGTCCTCTGACCCAAGACCAGTAAAACTTTGTTTGGACCAGTACATTTTTCGGTTTTTATTTCGATGTATATATATGTGGATGTGGTCGAGTGGTCTAGGGTGCTGGACGTAAGGCTAAGCGAATGGTGCTGCAGTGTATCAATGGTGTGGGTTCAAATCCCGTCGAGGGAAGAACAAAAATTTGACAGCTCTAAAATCTAATTCTAACACTGTTTGGTTTAATTTTCAGACGTATATATATATATATATGGAGCAGATGTGGTCAAGTGGTCAAGGGCACTGGACATAAGGCTAAGCGATTGGTGCTGCAGTGTATTAATGGTGTGGGTTCAAATCCTGTCGAGGGAAGAACAAAAATTTGACAGCTCAAAAATCTAATTCTAACACTGTTTGGTTTAATTTTCAGACTTACATTTGTATATATATATACATGTACATGTATACTAGATTCAAGAATTTGATTCAGACCAGTAAATTAAAATTTTGATTTCGAGGACTTGAATTACTGAATAAAACAGAATCATATAATTTAAACTTGAAATAAATGCCCAATGTAGGAAATCTGTATTAATTTTACTTGAATAAACCAAACACGTCCTGTCTGAACACAAAAGCAGGTCACACGGAAGTTCAGTTTAGTACATGTTTCACTGTCGACATTTGATTGTGATCTATATCAACCAATGGACAATGTAAGATTTAATGATGTTGTTATTTTAGGCATAACTTGCCAGTGTAGTGTAAGCAGCAAAAAGTACCAGACTGGATCATTTAGTGTTAATAGATATCTTCATTCCTCATTGAGCCAGTTACCAAACATGCCATTCAAGACAGCAGTATTTAACGTGAACAGACATCTACACACCTCTGTCTGCCAGTCACAGAACAAGTCAGTAGTACATTTATTATGGTTTTTTTTTTATCAAAAGCCAAGTGAGCTTTTGGTTTCACTTGGTGTCCGTCTGTCTGTCATCGCTAGCTTTATCACATTTTGATATTCTCCAGCAAAGCTTCTTTTAAAACTACATTGTAAATGGAACCTAGCATGTCAGTGATGATTTTTAGGAAGAGCAGATTTAGATTTATATGAATGAAGTTGACCTCTATGGGGTGGGGCTAGTAATGAACCTAAAAACGGGAAATTTGATAAATATTTTTAAAAATATATTCTCAAGAAGCAGCATTAGAAATGCTGCAATATTTGTTGTACATATTCATTCCATCATTGCATTGTGATATAGCTTTACCTTAATACTGGTATACCAATGAAGGTGCCAGGGTCTAACTAAAATTTTATAGAATCTTTATAGAGTATTACTATGTCAATAAGAAACACCTATAAATGTAATATACATTAAACTGCATCAGTGGTGTAATGGTTACCACGCTCACCTTGAGTGTGGTACATTGTGGGTTCAAGCCAGGTCACGTCAAACCAAATACTATAAAATTTGTATTTATTACTTCTCCGCTAAGCACACATCATTAAGGAGGAAGGAAAAAGACCTGAATCAGGATAATGTGTCAGCGTGGAGTGACATGTCTGTCCACAAACTTTTGCTGAACATGAGCTACATGTAGCACTATAAAAATCCAACAAAGCATGTTGGTCTAGTACAAAGCAGACATCATTAATTCATTATCATCTCATTGAGTGTAACTTGTTCTTTTCAGGATATAACTGAAAAATTGTTCATTTGGCGTTAAACAACAATGTAACATATAAAAATGTTATCATAAGCATGTAACTATGATGATTTAGATGTGTTTGAGATAAACATTTGTAAATACATACATAACACAGAAGTTTGATCTTATTTTGTAGTAAACAACACTTAAGTACAGCAGCACCATTACAGGGACAGAAGGATGAAGGGTCAGAAAGCAAAGGTATAAATCAGGAATATTACTACTTATGTTTGTACAGTGAAACCTGAGTAAACCGCAATCCTGTCCATTCCGATCTAAATTTCAAGTCCCCAGTTTTTTCTTTAATAATCTTTGTTAAAAATCATTGAATAAACCGGACACTGCACATTCCGAATTCCGGCCTTGACTTGCGGTCCCAATACATTAATTACTGTTATTATTTATATCTGTAAACCAGTCATGATCAGATCAATCAACCGTGTGTTTACATATGTGAATATCGATCGGTAGTAATTGAAGGGGTGCCCGAAGAGAAATGTATTGAAAGTTTTTATCAAAGTGTGTATATTAACACACCTGTAATTAGTGATCACTGATAACTCATGTGGTTAATGTTTAAATCTTCATTAAATGTTAAACAAACATGGAATCAACACCTAAAAAGCGAAAGCTTAATCAAGATGAAATTTTGAATACACCGTCGACTAAAAGGTCTCGGAAGGAATTGACTTTAAAACAAAAATATGATCTTGTTCAAGAAGCAGAAAAAAAAGCTAAACCGACACAAAAAGAGCTTGGAATTAAATTCGGAATAGGAAAGACAACAGTCTTGGATATTCTTAAAAGAAAAAGCGAATACACGCAACTGTTCGAAGAAAATACCACATCTCAGCAAAAACAACACAATAGTGGAAGTAAATACGGTGAATTAAATGACTTAGTGTTTAAATGGTTCAAACAAGCTAGAGCTAACAATATTCCTTTAAACAGACCAATTATTCAGGAAAAGGCAATGTAATTTGTCACTGATATTAAATTTATGGATTTTAAAGCTTCCAACGGATGGCTGGAAAGTTGGAGGTCCCGATTTTCAATAGGATTTTTTAAAGTTTGTGGTGAAAGTGCAGACGTAGATGACAATGTAGTGGATGATTTCCGATCGAAAATTGGGAAAATCGTTGAAGGTTACAAAGCAGAAGATATTTTTAACGCCGATGAAACTGGCTTATTTTTCAAAGCATTGCCAGATAAGACACTTGCACCTAAAGGTGAAGCATGTAAAGGAGGGAAGCTCGCAAAGGAACGTATCACGGTAATGCTTACAAGCAGTAGCACAGGGGAAAAACTGAAACCCTTAGTTATAGGAAAAGCCAAACAACCGAGATGTTTTAAAAACATAAACATTGACAATCTCCCTGTATTTTGCAATCAAAAAAAAAAGCATTGATGACCACGTACATTTTCACTGAATGGATTACAAAAATAAATAAAATTATGAAACTGAAAAAAAGAAAAGTTTTGCTATTCCTTGACAATGCCACATCACATACCGAACCATTAGCTCTCAGCAATGTAACGTTAAAATTCCTGCCGCCTAACACCACTTCCAAGCTTCAACCTCTTGATCTAGGAATAATCCGTGCTTTTAAAGCTTGATACAGAAAACATATGCTCAAGCACTTAATTACCAAAATAGACTTGTGTTCGGACAACGTTTCATTGACAAAAGGGATAACCGTGTTGGATGCAGTTCTTTGGATTGACTTTTCATGGAAAGAGACAAAGGACAGCACGATAATAAGTTGTTTTCGAATTGCTGGATTCCCTGTAGTTCTAATAATAAAACCCTAAATGCTCGCTTACTCGCAAGTGTTATAACGGGATGCCATTACACGTAATGGAGCAGCCGCCGAGATTTTTGGCGCTTGCTTACAGAGTTTCTGACGCCTGCATTTATCAATAATAAGACATAACCTTTCCTTTTGTCCATTATTATAACAAGTTTTTATCACCTACCTGTATTTTAGAATGTAATTCCCACAAAATAAAAATCCATGTTTACTTTTACTCAACGTTTTGAATTTCGTCATTTCCGGCCTCACTATTTGGATGTCGATACCATATTTGGCGATTAAGGCGTGAATGATTACATCAGCCGTCGTAAGCATCGTAGTAAGAAATACCATATTTAGAAAAGCTCCACCTTCCGTAGTTTCCGGTTATGGAAAACGATCGATAAATTTGAACAAGGTTGTTGCTACCTTTGAAAAGCATATATTTCTCAGCCAAACCGATTTAACAAGGACTGGGATCATCAGTAATAGTTATAATGAAATGTTTGAAGCGTAAATAGTGAGTTTTTATGTTTCAACTGCAACTTTTTTTTTTGCTCCATTGTGATGAATGGGACCGCGTTGTAGCTCTGCCGAGACACAAGTTTGTCACAGGAGCTACATTATTGCAGCTAGATTCCCTGTATCGGCTCTCAGTCAGTGTGAAGAAGTCGAAGATGACCCGGATGATGACATACCACTTGCTCAGTTATGTAATATGGTACGTCAGGGATCTGAATTAATCTATGATCAGATGGATGAAATTGAATCATCTCTTCCAACTGAAGAAACCTACGATGGTGATTGGCAAAAGTCTCTTTTAAACAAATTTAAAAGTAGAAACGTTTCTGATGACGAGGAATCAAACGGTGAAGTGGAACTGGAAGAGGAAGCAGTAGATTTAATTGGATCGGAATTTAGTTACGAGGATATTCTCGAGCGTACAAATCACATGATCAACTTTTCAAACTCGAAAGACGATCGCTTTTTGACATTTCTGCAACCAATGAAAGCTATGGCGGAAGATGCAATAATTCATAAGAAAAAAGGCCAAAAAACAAGTAACACTTGAACAAAACGGTGACTCGATAAAATAATTTTTTTCTGAATTCATTGTTTGTTATTTTTGCTGTAATAAATATTGATACCATCTATGTCTATTTATTTAAGACAAAACCAAAAACTAACGTAATCAATCATTAACAGTCTCCTAATTGACAGGTGACATTCCATCTTAACTTTCATTTCCGGTCATATAATAGACACTGTATAAACTGGCCCACTGTCAATACCGGCCGTGAAACATGGTCCCAATGGTGGCCAGTTTACACAGGTTTCACTGTATATAGCAAGGCTATGAAAAAAGATTTCATCTGCGTGGGGGGAAGAGGTTGTATTACCTCAAGTGTCATAGATAGAGAGAGAGTGATGGCCTTTATTGTAATTTTAAAAAAAAATGAAAAAAATTGAAAATCACTCATATTAGGATGATTATGGTATACACTTGCAAGGCCATAGAAAAAATACTTATGTTTCCACTAATCCTACCGACCCTAATTTTTAGTGCCTTCTCTATATTACCATTTTTGAACAATCACTATTAGAGGCAGATCCTTGTCCTGTATTACTTAGGTAAATATTGAAAGAAATTTTTTTTTCACCTACCTACCTACACACATTTTTTCAAGAATGTTAGCGAGGGCCCAGGTGGCGCAATGAGTTAGGTAGTTGGATTACCTAACAACTCATACAAGCCTATCACCAATACGGCGTGGGTTCACGTCCGGCTTTGTAAATTACAAAAAAGGGTGCACTTGACTTGAGTCGCAAGTGATAAAGTTGATCAGTTGCTTGCCCATGGTCGGTGATTCTCCACCACATTGCTGAAAGTGGCATTAAACACCAAAAACAAATCAAATCAAATCAAGAATGATGGCACAAACAAATGAATTTTTTTTAAGCATACAGCCACTACTTTTGATATGGAGTAGGAATACCCGGATATGATGATTGTCAACTATTGTATTTCAAAGAGGATTTATAATGAAGTAAGGGTACCGTAGTGGTTAACTGAATTCCATCAATTAAATTTAATATTCAATATCCATAATTTACAAAAATTTGCATGAGGGTAAATAAAACTTCACTTCTGCTCAAATAAAATGGTGGTTGTTTTTACAGAGTTAGTTGTGCAAAAAGTGTATGAAACACTACACAGGGAAGACCTTGGTAGACTGTTTGCTGTGATACATATCCAAAGTAAACAGAGAAAAGTAACAACTGAAGATCTTCTAGTGGTTGAAGGCTATTTTTACCCGAATGTTGGAGACAAGATCAGGTTGGAGAAGGTAAAAGAATAATAAATTACCATGTTTTTTAATACCGGTAATCTCATTCTTGTTTAATATTCCACATTCAATTCTCTACCAAATATTTATGATTTTAAGATCAGAAATTCAAGATAGCTGCCATTAGACGTGCTAGAGGACAATTAAGTTTTTCTAATTTTTAAATATATTATTTACAACTTGGTTTCCTTGCATGTAAATCACTATTGGAAAACCTTTTTTAAAGTTGTTTTATTTCTGTCCACCATATTATATGATATAACAAGCTTGTGTTACACATATATACAACATTGTATATGATCATTTAATAGGTATTACTTGTCGGTGGTGCAGATTTTACATTAGCAGGTAGACCATTACTCAGGTGAGTCTGTTTTTAGCTCACCTTGCCAAAGGCAATGTTAGCTTTTGCCATCACTTGGCGTCCGTCGTCTGTTGACTGTCGTCCATTAGCTTTTCACATTTTAATCTTCTCCTCTGAAACCTCTCAGCCAAATGAAGTGAAACTTGGATGGAAGCATCTATGGAAGGTCCTCTCTAAAGATTGTTCATGTTGTCCCGATCCATTAACAAACCTGGCCGCCATAGGCAATTCTTGTTTCTGATTGGCCGATTTTTTAACCGCTTGGCCAAATGAGCCGAAACTTGGTAGGAAGCATCTATATCATGTCCTCTATAAAGATTGCTCATTTCGTCCCCATCCGTTAACCGATATCTTCTTCTCTGTAACTGCTTAGCCAAATGACCAAAACTTGGTGGGAAGCAGCTATGGGAGGTTCTGTATTAAGTTTCCTCAAAGCAGAATGAAAGGTGAGCGACACTGAGCCTCTAGTTTAATATTTTTATTGTTGATAAAATCTTTGTACAATTGAAAAAAGTTAGTAATCTTGATGATACCAAAGACAGAATTGTTTCTTAAATACTCATGGATTTGTGTTTGCCAATTTTGTCAGATCTTTGGACACACTAATAACAGACAGAACTAGATACTGAATTTTCTTATATGTTACATTTTTTTGGTACAGAACTTAGTTTTCTAAAGGTTAAAAAAGTTTTTCAAATTGATTTATGACGAGATATTTCCATCATGAAGTCATTTTTGTAATTAAATACAGTTGACTCTCATTGTCTCGAATTTCTGGTTGAGTCGAATTTTAATCGAAGTCCGGAACTTCGTTGTGTATAAATATATATAATTTGACTCCTGTTGAGTTGAATTCGGATGAGTTGAAATTTCGGTTGTCTCAAATAAAAGTTTTGGTCCCGAGATGTAGAAAGCCATATTATTTACATTCGTTAAGTCGAATTTACCTGTCAAAACATGTGTATTACCTTGGGATTAAAATCAGATGTAGGTGAAACATCCAGTCATTGACTGACATTTTTACCTTAGGCTATTTCACATGTTTATTTCACAATCTGTCAAATTAATTAGTGATAATTTTTGAATTGGCTTGGTATTATGACACAGGTTAGATGTGTACAATCAAAAATTATCGATTCATAATAAGTGCGCTTGGGTCGGCATACATCAATGATTATGAAAAGTACACAAAGGAAGCGTTTTATCTATTGAATTATTTGTCGGAAATTAATTTTGATTAAAGAAGAATAGTTTTCTTCTACACTTTATTGAATAATAAAAACACACAATTTATTGTAAATAAATAGTATTGCACAAAGAAAAATATTTCATGATGGGTGAAGTTTAATGACAATGCAACAGCTGAAAAACATAAACAAAACAGATAAACATATTCATACACACAAAAAAAGATATCTAGAAGTTATCAGTTGTTTCACAAGATTCAAAGAATTTAACAGAGAGAAAAAAACAGCAACAAAAACATCGAATATGTTTAAAATCGTTCAGAGAATAGGGACATGCGATGCTGGTTTTAGCACTTCAAAATTTTGCTCGAGTTGTCTCCCTTTTGTGGTTAAACAAACTACACTTCTGGTATTTTCGTAGCTCCACTTGAGTCGAATTACGGTTGACTCGAATTTTTTCCATGGTCCCATCGAATTCGAGATGACGAGAGTTAACTGTATTTAAATTTCAACTTTTTGGATTATTTTAGGTTTATGGTATTTAATGCCAATTTCAACAATATTTCAGCTATATTCTGGCTGCTAATTTTATTGATGGAGGAAATCGGAGTACCTGGAGAAAACCACCACCCTGCCGCAAGTCATTGACAAACTTTTTCACATAGTATTGCATCGAGTACACATCGCCATGGACAGGGTTCAAACTCACAACTTTAGTGGTGATAGGCACTGATTGCACAGGTAGTTGGTTACTCCGGTTTCTTCTGCCAATAAAACTGGCCGCCACGATATATCTGAAATATTGCTGAAAGGAGCGTTAAATACCATAACCCTAACCCATAACTCTAACCACCGTTGTGTGTAATCTGTGCATGTTACCCATGGTAAAGTTTCCTATTACTAACCAAGTTTGTATTGCAGTTTCCTGGAAGAAAAACAATCTGCAAAGATATGTTAAAATATTGTTAATATAATGTAATTTGGGGGTTATTTTATACTAGCAGGAACATAAAATTATGGGCAAAATCAAAGTTTGATGATTTTAAGAATTTTGATGATCTAAATGTGTATGTACTGGGCATTATTTAATTTGTTCAAAGAATCTTATGTGATTTGCATGTAAAATTTGTCCTATTTGACTAAAATCAATTTTTATTTCAGTCGAAATCAAGTTAAAGTAGAAGCAACAGTAATTGAAAAAACATTGTCACATTTTCATGTGAGATTTGACTACAGACCTCGGAGAGACAAAATCAAATGATTTAACAGTAAGTACCATATATTGTGTCTTTATTATGTTCCCAGGAAATTGGGGTGGGGGGGGGGGATATATAGAATCTGTTTCTATCCATTTTTCTCTCCATCCATCCAAAGCAAATCGTTTCTAGGAGAAAGAATGAGTTCTGTTGAACGTACATATAGAATAACATCAGTTTTGAAGGTTGAGACAGACATTATCACTAGTATTGCAGCAAGTTCGATAGGGTAATCTGTGATCATGTAAGTTGAGACCTTCAAAACTAACATTATTGTTGTTATCTATGATGTCAAAATGTGTCTTTACATCACACTGACCAATAATGTTCAATATCAGAGTCAATAATAATGACAATATCACTCGGATAGTTCAAAGGAAAAAATGTCTAAATTACCAATAGATTATACTTATTTGGTATGATTATTTATTATAGCAATTAACAAGTTCAAGTTTGATTTTTCCCATGTGTTTATTGTTTTAGAGTTATGCTTCTTGAAAATTTTAAAAATACCAAATATATTTTTGTGGATTACATATGATGCACTTCATTTTTATTTGGGACAAATGTTGGATTTGAAAAAGAAATTTGAATTGAGTTCACAAGATTACAATGATTATGTAGTAGAAGATTTAAAATGAAAAACAAAAAATATCACACTGTCAGAACAATTCCAAAATTGAATACTAAAACCTATTAAACAGAGGCACAATCCATATCCATATACAATAAGAAGTGGCAGCATTAAACTAGTTTGTGGGATCAAATCTCATGGAGTAAATGGGTAAACGGTCACGGTAACTTCAACTTTCCTTTTAGCAAGAATGAAAACAAATTGAAACTCCATAATATAATGCAACTTTTTTGCCTAAATTGTTTTATATTTTGATCTCAAATCATATCACACTCAGTTTATTAATAGTAAACAGATGCACAGACATAATGTATTTTTGACCAAGGCTATAATTATATTTAACTTTATTTATTTTACAGTAAATAGAAACAACCAGACCATCCTTGTGATCAACTCTATAGAAGTCTACCCTGTGGCAGAGACATAGATCTTGTAACATGTTGTAGATAAATTGTATCAAGTGTGAACATTTAATAGAAATTTATGAATAAAATTGTGTATTTTATATTTGTGTATTTACATGTAATACTGATGTTGTTAGAGATCTGCATAGATGGTGTAATGGTTAGTGTGCTCCCCTTGAGTGCAGTATCATAGGTTCGAGCCCCGACTAGAAAATTGGTATTTGCTGCTTACCTGCGAAGAATGCAGCATTAAGGAGTAAGAGCAAAAAGACTGGTTGGCGTGGAAACAGGATAATGTGTTCGAGTGGGGCGACATGTTTACCCGCAGACTGTTGTGTCAGTGAACAAGCACTATATAAATCCAGTTAAATGTGTTGGATTTAGTCAAAAGCAGACATCATCATCACTTCATGGAAATGTAACATGTTCTTGCTATGATATAGCTGAAAATTGTCCATTTGATCTTAAACAACAATCACTCGCTCACTGATGTTGGTAGATACACATTTCTCATTAATTTATGCTAAGCAGATTTTTAGCTCACCTTGCCTAAGGCAATGTGAGCTTTTGGCATCCGTCGTCCATTAACTTTTCGCATTTTAATCTTCTCCTCTGAACCCTCTCAGCCAAATGAACTGAAACTTGGTAGGACGTATCTATGGAAGGTCCTCTCTAAAGATTGCTCATTTTGTCCCGATCTATTAACAAACATGGCCGCCACAGGCAATTCTTGTTTCTGATTGGCCAATTTTTAAAATCTTCTCCGAAACCGCTTGGCCAAATGAACCGAAACTTGGTAGGAAGCATCTATGGAAGGTCCTCTATAAAGATTGCTCATTTCATTCCGATCCATTAACAAGCATGACAACCACAGGCAATTCTTGTTTCTGATTGGCCAATTTTAAAAAATCTTCTCCGAAACCGCTTGGCCAAATGAACCGAAACTTGGTAGGAAGTGTCTATGGAAGGTCCTCTATAAAGATTGCTCATGTCATCCCGCTCCGTGAACAAACATGGCCACCACAGGCAATTCTTGTTTCTGCTTGGCCGATTTTTAAAAATCATCTCCTATGAAACCGCTTGGCCAAATGAACCAAACTTGGTAGGAAGCATCTATGGAAGGTTCTCGATAAAGATTGCTCATTTCATCCCGATCCGTTAACAAACATGGCTACCACAGGCAATTCTTGTTTCTGATTGGTTCATTTCTAAAATAAAACTTCTCCATTGTAATAAACTGTTAAAAGGGAGATAACTCTTGCATTAAACTGTTAAAAGAAAGATAACTCTTGCCATTATCTCCCTTAGAAATGAACTAATGCTGATATAGTGTAACATGTTTATACTATACATTACATGTAGGTATTCACATTTTAATATTCTTTTTAGCTCACCTTGCCAAAGGCAATGTGGGCTTTTGGCATCACTTGGCATCCGTCGTTTGTTGTCTGTCATCTGTTAACTTTTCACATTTTAATCTTCTCTGAAACCCATCAGCCAAATGAACTGAAACTTAGTAGGAAGCATCTATGGAAGGTCCTCTCTAAAGAGTGCACATTTTGTTATGATCCATTACCAAACATGGCCCTCCACAGGCCATTATTGTTTCTGATTGGCCAATGTTTAAAAATCTCCTCTAAAACTGCTTGGCCAAATTAACCGAAACATGGCAGGAAGCATCTATGGAATGTCCTCTATGAAGATTGCTCATTTCGTCCCGATCGGTTAACAATCATGGCCACCACAGGCACTTTTTGTTTCTGATTGTTCGATAACTAAAAAAATCTTCTCCTCTGAAACTGCCTAGCCAAATGAACCGAAACTTGGTAGGAAGCATCTACATGTATGGAAGGTTGTGTATTAAGTTTCCTCAAAGCAGAATGAAAGGTGAACGGCACAGGCCCACTGAGCCTCTAATTCTATCTTACCCAGGCTTCTGGGTAAGAAAAGATACACACGCTTTTCCCTGAAAAATTGTTTTCCCTTGTTGAAGTAAATTGTCGATTCATCGATACTCATCCGTGTCTTGGCAGTATTTAAATGTATTTCATAATACCATATATAGACAGCTGTATCTTTAAATGCTACAACATTGATAAATACTTATATAAAAAGTTATTTGACGTTGGTTAAAGGGAGGCAATTTTTTTTTATTTACATTAGTTACTAACAAGGGAGAGCACTCTATATTTTCTCAAAGTAAACAAACATTGACACAATAGAAAGGGGTGAGAAAAGGAGTCAAACACTGAAAGGTACAAGATTGTTAAATCTGAGACACCCTCGGGTGTCACAGATTTTACTATCGTGTACCTCTCCCGGTGTTAGACCCTATATCTCTTTAAATGCTATAATACATGTACAGCATAATGTTTTATCTCTTGGATAATTTATTATTGAAAGAAAGTAGAGGGTCAGTCATCGCTATGATTTTATGGAAGTTGAATTTACATCTACATATGCTATCAGTTCTTATCACCACGAAAGTTATGAGTTCGACTCCCGCCCAAGGTGAG
The DNA here is from genome assembly GCA_963680875.1 of Bathymodiolus brooksi. Classification (NCBI taxonomy): domain Eukaryota; kingdom Metazoa; phylum Mollusca; class Bivalvia; order Mytilida; family Modiolidae; genus Bathymodiolus; species Bathymodiolus brooksi. The sequence goes on from OY804581.1 coordinate 108,126,780, forward strand.
ATGTATTCGATACAACCTTATGTGATTAAGTTTATCAGTGACTTGCTGCAGTATTGCCAATTGGAAGTTTTTGCGAGGAAAGTTATTAGCAATGTCAATGTCTAAATTTCAAGGTTAATTAATATACCTCTATCTATTTGGGATTTTATTTTGAGGTTTGTGGGTATTTCGCTGTCTAGTAGGGAATTTATGACGAGGTTAGTGGGTAAGGTCTTTTTTGATTTTATTATGAAGTTGGTAGGTCCCTCGACTGTCAATTAGAGTTTTAATTATCAGGTAGGTGGGTTTGTCAGTCTATTTTGGAACCTCCTGCAATGTATGGTGCTGTCTGGCAATTTATTTCGAGGTTAATTTGATCTTGTACTTTGAAAATAGTGGCCAAGTCATTGTGTATTTGAGATATTTTGACATATTGATCCATGTTTTGGTTATTTTTAGATATTTGACCCATTGTTCCACAGATTGTCAGTTTTTGTTGAACAATCCATTGAGGTTTTAAGTCTAGTTACTCCTCAATGTTGGATTCCATATAGCTATTTACTGTTGCAATTCCAAAGCAATTGTGGGTCAGAAGCTTTTTAGCTCGACTGGCCAAATTCTTAGTTAGCTTTCATTATGACTTTGGTGTCTATCAGTTCATCATATTTTCCCAGCTTCCTCTAGGTTGTGACATATAGGCTGGTGTGATCATTTTGTATATCTAACAGAATGGGGTACCAGACAAGTCGGCCCGTAAGTGAGGACAAGTCGGCCCGTAAGCAAGGACTAGTCAACTATGTTAAGACAACTCAGACCATCAATAATTATTGTTGTCTTACTTATTTTTTTAATAAAATTGACGGAAATCATAAAGATACAGTCTGACATCTGTCAAAGGTATTGGGAAATGTAAAAAAAAATCCCTATATTATATGTGTATAATTATAAATGTACAAAACTATATTTTTTTCAAAAAATTATTGTGAAGTCATTTCTGGATAGATTTTTACAAATGTTACACCAAAACATTCGGAATTGTCTATATTTTGATTGGTTATTTACTCATTATGTTGTTATGAGTGATTTTTATTTGTACATAATTTTTGTGTTTCCTGTCTGTGTATAATTGAGCAATAGTGGCCATCTGGTCATTGCTATTTGTCAACAAATATATCCCATTAGTAGGTGTGTATTAAATTGGTAATAAAACATTCATGAGTTAATTATAATGACAATAACTAATGTTTCAACTGATGATCTGTTCAATGGAACTTTCCAACAAAAAATCCTAGATGTGGATAAAATGATTTTCAAAACAAAAACAAAATTAGAAAATGAATGAACCGAATTTTAAATAAATAATTAAAAATATCTTAATACTTCAGCAACTAAAAATAATTTGACAGGCATTTATTTAAAAGAAATTATGTAGCCGCGAAAATACAATGTATAAAAAATAAACTTTGAATTAATGGACAACAAAACCCAATTTTGACAAAATCCTGTAAACAGTTTAATCTTTTTTTTATTTATCAAAGACAACTTGATATTATCATTTAATAAATAATTCTTTTTTCACTAAAAGATAATAATTGTCTTTTAAATAAGTAAATAATTATACACATATAAATATTGAACAAAATTATAAAACAATAATACGGTCCGAGTTGTCTTAACATACGGGCCGACTTGTCCTCGCTTACGGGCCAACTTGTCTCGGTCTGAGTTGTGCGGCATTCCTGTGGACCCCCACTATCTCTTTACATAGTCGTATCCCAACTGGATGGGATACATTCCAGGAAGGAAGAGAGGACTGTGTCAGGTGCCGAAAGATTCTCATTTAGTGGTAATAAAATTAAATGAAAAAAAAAAATACGACTATCAGAACAGTTCCAAAATCTAATCGAAAAATAGTAAAAACAGAGAAAATTGATACCCCAACATACATACTTACCTGGCATGGTACAGGCACTTCAATAAAAAGTGTCAGTTAAACTAGTCAAAGTTTATGGGTGCCAATGTAGTGTATTCCTTAAATGAAATCAAAAATCGTGTTCTTATAAGAACATTAATCATTAATAGGAAGTTTTACTATCCAAATGATTAAAATTTAGGTTGGTGCTGGCTGTTTTTCGATATGTTTTGATTCCATAAAAACTACTAATCAATTTTTCATAGTGAATGAATTTCAAAACGGTGTATCACTGCAACTACTGAGTGCTCATACCTTTTGTCCATAGATTCAACAGTTAAAATTTACACGGGGATTTGATTTATGATTTGCGAGAAAATGTTGGTGGACTCAAAGACTTCTTTGAAAGAATAAATATAGTATAACTAATTGTAGATTTTGAATATCAAAATAAGACCATGAGTGACCAAAGTATGCATAAGGATTAAACGAGTGGGCGGAACTTGTTCCGTCCATGAGTTTAATTATTAATGCGTATTCGGTCACGAGTGGTCTTATTTTGATATTCAAAATGTTTGATTTAGCTATACTGTTCATTACCGGTATATAGACTTTCAAAATTTCTTATATATTATTTTTTTCATTTGTATATTTCATTCCACGCGTATAAATCTACGAGCAATGATACTAAGGTGTTCAGCTGGAAGGATCTGCCATCTTGAAAATGTGAAATCCTACATGTCATATTTACAAAAATGCACAAAAATAATTAAAATGCTTGCCTTGAAAATGTATTTTAGTGAAATTTGATCAAAATTGAAGCGTACACAAGCCAAATAATATCTTTACGTTTCAAACTGGAAGTCTTCATATGACGTCATGTTGGTGATGTGCCAAAGTCGTCGATAACATTTCGTGGAATTTTTTCAGTTTACAATCGTACATGTATGTGTATTCACCGTAACACAACAAGGGACGTAACCACCACACTTATAGTTGTGTAAAAGTAGTTCCGGTGGGAAAAAACTGATATTTCACATGTGAAATATCGGAATTTATTTCATGGATAAATCTCCGCAATTCACACCTATCTATATAATAAATATTTAATAGTGTTATTTAAGAATGACAGAAATGTTTGATGATAGCAAAGGGGTAATTAGAAGCTGTAAATCGAAGGACAGACAATCCAACGGTCAAAAGAAAAAGGACAAACAACGATCTACGAAACATTACACAGAAAACTAAAGATTGAGCAACACAAACCCCACTTAAAACCAGAATTGAACTCGGGTGCTCCAGAAGGGTAAGCATTTAAATGTGGAATGTGTTATTTTCTATTTTTATACAAGTCTAAAAGAGTTATTTCTTGTTCTGCTACAAATATTTAGGAATTAATGCTAAATGGCATACCTTCCTGGGGCATAGAAAAAACTTGTAAAAAAACATTTCTAGGTCGTTTATCCTATTCAACAAGTCCCTTCAGTTTTCTCTAACGTTTATATTATATCCCCCTCCCCAACACAGGGGCCGCCGTTGTTGTTATCCTATAGTAGTTGGATTTACAACTACCTATCACCACTAACTTGTGAGTTCGAATCCCACTCAGGTGAAGTGTACTCGATATAACATTATGGGATAAAGTTTGCCAGTGATTTGCGAGAGGTCGGTGGTTTTCTCCACCAATAAATTAAAACTGACCATCATGATATAATTGAAATATTGTTGAAAGTGGTGTTAAACACCATTACCATAACTCATAACCCTTTATATTACATGCCTCTCCCCAACACAGAAGTTATATGTCTTAAAACTGCAAACATCTTCATCTAAAATATTCTTTATTGCACTATGCATTTCATAATAAATATACATATAAGAAAACTTTAAAATTGTGGGAAAAAGTCAGATTCTGAGTCTACATCCTATTATTGTAATTAGATTGATTGATTGATAGTGTTTAATGCCAACTTTAGTAGTATTTCAGAAACATTGTGGCATATTGTAATTAAAATAATACATCAAGTTGACATGTAATAATAAATTTGGAGTAAACTTTTTCCACAAATGACAGTATATTTATAATTAATACATTTTCAGTCATTATGTGACATCTTCATAAACCGTCTTCTCTCTATTTGAGTAAGGTGCCCCTAAAATGGAAAGAAAATTAACAGATAAAAGTTAATTGCTTTTTAATTAGCATTTAAAAACATGTGATTTCATTAAGAAAAAAATGATAGAACATTGTAATATTATGTAAGATTTTGATATGAAAACTGGACATTATCAATGCAACTCAGGCCGTCGTGGTCGTGATTGTATGGTAGTTGGATTTACAACTACCTATGCAATCAGTGCCTATCACCATTAACATTGTGAGTTCCAATCTCGCTGAGGCGATACATTGTGAGTTCCAATCTCACTGAGGCGATGCATACTCAATACAACATTTGATTATGTGTTAAAGTTAGTCAGTGATTTGCGAGAGGTCAGTGGTTTTCTCTGGGTACTCCGGTTACCTCAACCAATAAAACTGACCGCTACATACGATATAACTGAAATATTGTTGAAAGTGGCATTAAACACCATAACCCACCCTCACCCAATCCAATTTGTTTTCAGTAGCAGATATATACAGGGCTGTGTCATTGGTTACAAGAAATGCATAAGACTTATTTGATTCCCTCTGATCAAAATCAACGAATTTGATAGTACTGGGGTATTCTGGATTTAAAATTTCAATTCTTTTTTTAAGCCTTCCAAAACAAAATATCATTATATAATTATATTGGAAACTCATAAATATAATGTACACACATACATGCATACATTGAAATCACAACATGCATACCCACAATCCTGTTCTAGCCACACACACATGCAATGTTTAATAATAAAACTAAACAATCACATTATTTTGTCATTTTGTGAAACCAGGGTATCTTCTTTTAGAATAATTGATAATTTGAGGAACAAAATAGGATCCCTCAATAAACAAAATAAACAAAGGAAAAAAGGGAGGTCAGCTTGTCCGATCTGTTACTGCCAGTCTAATTTGGATTCAGACAAATAAAATTTTTGAAACTACAAATGGTAAAAAATACAAATTAGGTGCTATTTTTTTTTATTGACCCGACAAGCATTGTTTGCCTTCAAACAAGTCAAAATTCGAACAATTTTCCTCACTGACAAGTCGACAAAAAAGTTGTTGTAGAGACTTGATCACTAACATCAAGTGATATGTGTCCTCTACATTTTGTCATGTCTCTGCAACCACATGTACAGGATCAGGACCTTAAAGACGTAACATTATAAGTATGAAAATTTAGAAATCTAATTTTATGTGTTTGATGTTGTGTTTATATATTCACGTAAGAGTCCTCATCCATGTCATTGTGCTTATGTTTACCATTATCAGCTGTTGTTTATCAGTAACTCCCAGCCCACTTTACTGTAAATAATCACATTTTAATGTGCATGTCTCCCAATCAGGCTGATTGGATGTTTTTGGTTTAAAATATCAATCACTTGCCATTCAGATCACTTAAGTTAAAAAAAAAATGCTGTGGCCATTATGGTCTTGATAGAATGGTAGACAGTTTTAAGACTACCTATGTAATCAGTAAAAGTTGTATGTTCGAATCCCGCTCATGGTGGGGTGTACTCAATACAACATTACGTGATAAAGTTTGTCAGTGACTTGCAGCCACGATATAACTAAAATATTGTTGAAAGTGGCATTGAACACCATAACCCTAACTCCCTATTTGTTTTTACAGAAACAGTTTGACAGTTACATGCTATTGATTACAACAATAAAGTTCCTAATTAAGTATACATGTATATTGTTGTTGTATATGGCCAGAAGCTCCAAGGGGACTGTTATCGTTCACCTGTTATAAACTGATTTCAAACTGGCTAATGGATTAAACGTTTATATAATATACCAGTGATTTGCATCATCAAATAAACTGTGTAAAACATTTATGTAATATGAATGTTTTAGAAGATGAATATCACTTTGTTTTAGTATGTCCAGCATATAGATCTATGTGAACAACAATGCAAAATATTATCCAAATTGACCTACTGAAACTGAAAGTTTAATTCGCTTTAACCAAGGCTATTCCATCATAAAATGTAAATGTTTTAGCCATTTGATTTTTTTTAATTTTTAGTAATGACAGTCATGTTGGAAAGAGGACTGTTTTGAAATCAATCCTCTAAAATCTCATCCAGGCAAAATTTTTACCCAATTTTTGTTTAACATGCTGAAGGTTTGATCATTTGAAGAATTTTCATTTTTTAAGAATGGGGGCCATCTTGGATGCAATACAAGGTTATACATTGATTGTACAACATCACACTGGAAGAGTTTTCCAATACCAATTCATGTCAAACTTGATTTCAATGCACTAGTGGTTCTCTTTCAAGCTTTTGGTTAAAACAAAGCTAATTGGCAAAAACAAAATTAGTAAATAATACATTTTGTCAGGGTTCGACACTAAAGCTAGTCCTGTCGCCCGAGGCTAGTTAACTCCTTTACCTCGGTAGTCCACTGGGCGAGCAAAAAGTTGACTGACTGTTGAAACATACTTTTTTCAACTCTGCAGAAGGACTACATCATTCTTAGTAGGACCAGAAATTTTCTTTTTATACTAGTGGACTAGTATGCCTTGAAAGTTAGTGTCAAACCCAGTTTGTATACATAAAAATGACATATTTTTGGATGAATGAACTATGATAAATTAAAGGAATTTCCCCTGTGGAATATTAAGGCAGGATATAAATTAAGAAAATCTTACAATGTTATCTTCTAGCTAGGAATAAAACAAAAATACACAACACACAAAATGCAAGTTCTCCTGTTTCATACAACAATTACATGTAAGTGGTTTAACTGTCATTATTGTAAAGGTTTTCTTAAACTTTTAGTTATCAACTATTTCATAGTGGGACAGATTAAATAAAAAATATGTGTATTACACTGATCAAATAAATAATAGGAAAATAATATTTGATTGTTAAGTTTATTTGAGGAAGGCAAAACTTCTCAGTCTCCACTGATAAAATGGTTGATAACTTGCAATTCTGTCTTTGTAGCAAAGTAAAATTCTCCAGGGGCCGTCGTGGTTGTGATCGCATGGTAGTTGGAATTAAAATTACCTATGCAATCAGTGCCTATCACCACTAACATTGTGAGTTCGAATCCAGCTCAGGCAAGGTGTACTCGATACAACAATTACATTATGTGATAAAGTTTGTCAGTGAATTGTGACAGGTCGGTGGTTTTTTTCTGGGTACTCTGGTTTTCTCCACCAATAAAACTTACCGCCACGATATAACTGAAATATTGTTAGTGGCTTTAAACACCAGAACACAGTATTTTTTTTTTTCTTTGGTAATACCCTAACATCTAACGACATCCCGTTCAGTCAGAGTTTTTATTTTCAGTCTACCTAAATCATTAGATATCAAAACCGATTTGTCAATATATTTTACTGGCTTTATGATTGGATGGTCAAAGATAAATGAAAGGTCACATGATATGACCCTAAACAGGATGTTGTACCAAAGAAAAAAACATACAACAAATGTCTAATTTCAATTAGATTGATACCATAGAAAAGTACTGAAAATTCCACAACAAATTTCTAAAGTGACAATTTTGAAATCAGTCATGCATGTCACAGTCTAAACAACAATTAAAAGGTCAGTCATGTATGTCACAGTCTCAACATCAACTAAAAGGTCAGTCATGCATGTCACAGTCTAAACATCAATTAAAATGTCAGTCATGCATGTCAATCTAAACATCAATTAAGAGGTCAGTCATCCGTCAGTCTAAACATCAATTAAAAGGTCAGTCATGCATGTCACAGTCTAAGCATCAATTAAAAGGTAATCATGCATGTCCCAGTCTAAACATCAATTAAAAGGTCAGTCATGCATGTCACAGTCTAAACATCAATTAGGAAGAACTGTTTTAGATACCTAAAACTTATGTCTCCCCTTAATGTGGCCATCTGTACAACAATAAGTTACACATTATGATTTGAACGATACTATTTCAAAAACAACAAGATATGATTATAATCTAACGATTATGAAGTCTCCCAAACCGTGCACTGACAACCGGTTTAAAAAATAAATTAAAAGCTACCTTTGAAATCGAACAATGTTGAATTTGTGCAGTATTGTAGAAATTTTTCGATGTCAGGAATCATTTCGGGACATCATAATCTACCCACATATGAAATGTCGTTGAAATCGGACAATGTTGGATTTGTGCGGTATTGTGGTGGCCATTTTGAAAATGGCGACCGGTAGAAATTTTTCGATGTCAGGAATCAATTCGGGACATCATAATCTACCCACATATCAAATGGCGTTGAAATCGGACAATGTTGAATTTGTGCAGTATTGTGGCAGCCATTTTGAAAATGGCGACCGGTAGAAATTTTTCAATGTCGGGAATCAATTCGGGACATCATTATCTACCCACATATCAAATTTTGATGATATCGGACAATGTTTAATTTTTGCGGTATTGTGGCGGCCATTTTGAAAATGGTGATCGGTAGAAATTTTTCAATGTCGGGAATCAATTCGGGACATCATTATCTACCCACATATCAAATTGTGATGATATCGGACAATGTTTAATTTTTGCGGTATTGTGGCGGCCATTTTGAAAATGGTGATCGGTAGAAATTTTTCAATGTCGGGAATCAATATCTACCCACATATCAAATTTTGATGATATCGGACAATGTTGAATTTTTACCCCCCATTTTTATGCTGTGTTTTGGCAGCCATTTTGAAAATGGCAGACATCTTGAAAATTTTTAAAACGTAGAATTGCTCCTCTAATGGTGACCTATCACTATGTCAAATTTTATGTCTCTATCATTATCCAGTTAGAAGTTATCAACATTAATGTACGAAATTTCAAGTTTCCCATAGGATTCTATAGTAACCCCCACCCCCTTTGAACCCCCAAAAATATGACTTTGACCCCCTTTACCACAAATCTGAAAACTTTAGGATCAACTAAAAACATATATCTATAACTCCACCAAGTTTCATGAAATTCTGTCCTGTAGTTCCTGAGATCTGCCGTGGACAAGTTCATGCTTTGCGGAAAGAAAGAATAATAATAATAATAATAAAAAACGGAGAAAAAACAATAAGTCCCCCAAACTTTGTTTGGGAGACTTAATTATTTGACCTTGAGGTCAAAGGTTAAGGTCCCACGAAGGTCATTATGGTACGCGACACACCACCTTATGGTCATGCACCCATATACCAAATATCATTGACCTATCTCGAAAGACAAAAATGTTATGGCCCGGACAAGAAAATACTATTTAAAAAACAATTATTTGACCTTGAGGTCAAAGGTCAAGGTCCCACTAAGGTCATTACGATATGTGACACACCGCCTTATGGTCATGCACCCACATACCAAATATAATTGACCTATCTGGAAAGACAAAACAGTTATGGTCCGGACAAGCTTCGCTGAGAAGAAGCAGAAGCGGAAGCGAAAGAAAAAATCAGACTAAAACAATATGTCTCCCTTCGTTCAGTCTAAACATCAATTAAAAGGTCAGTCATGCATGTCCCAGTCTGAACATCAATTAAAAGGTCAGTCATGCATGTCAGTCTAAACATCAATTAAAAGGTCAGTCATGCATGTCACAGTTTAAACATCAAGTAAAAGGTCAGTCATGCATGTCAGAGTCTACACATCAATTAAAAGGTCAGTCATGCATGTCAGAGTCTACACATCAATTAAAAGGTTTACATTCTAGACTAATGACAGTTAAACCACTAGACTACTAGAACTGAATTTGTACTTACTCTTGGTAACATTGTTATACTGTAAAAATAATGTCTAGCATTGTATAGGATCATATCTGCTTAGGTCGATTACATACAAAAAAGGGAATAAATCTATATCTGTAGTGTTATATGATTCATTAAATTCAAAAAATAGAGGTTAAATATCCTAAAAGTAATATTAAATTTATTTATATTAATCAACTCCTGTATTTAGAATCCTCATTTTTAATGATGTTCAATCTGATATTCCAAATATTAAAATATGACAAAACTCAGTTTTACCTAATCTTGATTGCTACGGTGATACATTGACTGACATTATATGACCGCAAGTGTGTCAAGTACGAAGCAGTATATTTTAATGATAAATGGCAAAGCCAGTTCTTTAGTTGTTTGATCTTTACTGAAGATCCTTACTTCACCTCTAGGTGACCTTTAGATGAAATTAATTAAAACACTACTGGAAAAACTGTGCCAAAATGTAGAAAAGACAAATTCTCAGAGAGTACTAGCCGCTCACCTTCTTCTTCCAATATTATCGAACTTGGATGAAAGGTTATAGTTGTGTCAGGTGCTACCGTTAATATAGTGTAGTGCATTTAGCATACATTGTATGATATTAAACAGATTCAATGAAATTTTGATTAAAACAGTGGAACATGTCTAAAATGACCCCTGAATAAACCGAAATCCTCCTATATAAACCTAACTTTAATTACAGTCCAAATGTAGAAAATCTTTGTTAATTTAACCTTTATAAACCAAACATAACAGTTGGTCACAAAGGGTTTCGGTATAGACACAGTCTTCGAAATTAAGCGGTAGTCTGAAGCCTGATGCATGTAAAATTGTACACGGGCGTATAAAATGAGTAGTTCCACAAGCCCGATGGGCTGGTGAAAAAAAAAGTCATATAGTTTCAAAAGTTGATTTCATAAGATATTGTGTGTAGATATTAAGCTTATTATTCTCCGTTTTCAGTTGCTGCCGAGGCAGTGCAAAAAATGGGTAGGCAAACAAGTCCTTTTAAGATTTTCCGATGTTCAAAATAGTAATCCATTTCGGTTTAAAGAAACTTTAATTTCGTTCAATATCAAATAAAAATGGGACCAGGAGAAACGGGGCACAATCAGGCACTGTGCTACGGGAAATGTTGATCAAAGCTACTTTTAACCAAACGAACTTTTGATTTATTTTTTCTCAATCCTGTGACATAAAATCCGAGTTCTCATATATAATATGTTCATATTTGCAAAGGTTGGTCATTCAAAATTCGTTGAAGTGAGATTTTTATTGATCCGATTCCAAATTCGATCGATATTTTTATCTAAAATTGCGATCTATTTATAGAAGTGTTGACAGACCTGTGTCAACGTTAATACCTCTGCAGTTAAAAAATAGACTTTTAACTACAGCAGTTTTGCCCCATTGTTGCACTCTGATTTGAGGTCTGACAAATAATAATTACAGCCTTTACTTGCTTCAGTTTATGACTGTCAGTGTCAAAATACAATGTTAGTTCGTGCTATATTTGCATTCCCCAGCTATCTATATATACAGTAAAACCCCGCTTTATTGCCCCTCGATTCACCGCCAAACTCGTGTATCACCAAGAATTTCTGCAGTTCCGTTTTCCATATGTAGTAATAACCCCGTTAAGTCTGAAGCCTGATGCATGTAAAATTGTACACGGGCGTATAAAATGAGTAGTTCCACAAGCCCGATGGGCTGGTGAAAAAAAAAGTCATATAGTTTCAAAAGTTGATTTCATAAGATATTGTGTGTAGATATTAAGCTTATTATTCTCCGTTTTCAGTTGCTGCCGAGGCAGTGCAAAAAATGGGTAGGCAAACAAGTCCTTTTAAGATTTTCCGATGTTCAAAATAGTAATCCATTTCGGTTTAAAGAAACTTTAATTTCGTTCAATATCAAATAAAAATGGGACCAGGAGAAACGGGGCACAATCAGGCACTGTGCTACGGGAAATGTTGATCAAAGCTACTTTTAACCAAACGAACTTTTGATTTATTTTTTCTCAATCCTGTGACATAAAATCCGAGTTCTCATATATAATATGTTCATATTTGCAAAGGTTGGTCATTCAAAATTCGTTGAAGTGAGATTTTTATTGATCCGATTCCAAATTCGATCGATATTTTTATCTAAAATTGCGATCTATTTATAGAAGTGTTGACAGACCTGTGTCAACGTTAATACCTCTGCAGTTAAAAAATAGACTTTTAACTACAGCAGTTTTGCCCCATTGTTGCACTCTGATTTGAGGTCTGACAAATAATAATTACAGCCTTTACTTGCTTCAGTTTATGACTGTCAGTGTCAAAATACAATGTTAGTTCGTGCTATATTTGCATTCCCCAGCTATCTATATATACAGTAAAACCCCGCTTTATTGCCCCTCGATTCACCGCCAAACTCGTGTATCACCAAGAATTTCTGCAGTTCCGTTTTCCATATGTAGTAATAACCCCGTTAAGTCTGAAGCCTGATGCATGTAAAATTGTACACGGGCGTATAAAATGAGTAGTTCCACAAGCCCGATGGGCTGGTGAAAAAAAAAGTCATATAGTTTCAAAAGTTGATTTCATAAGATATTGTGTGTAGATATTAAGCTTATTATTCTCCGTTTTCAGTTGCTGCCGAGGCAGTGCAAAAAATGGGTAGGCAAACAAGTCCTTTTAAGATTTTCCGATGTTCAAAATAGTAATCCATTTCGGTTTAAAGAAACTTTAATTTCGTTCAATATCAAATAAAAATGGGACCAGGAGAAACGGGGCACAATCAGGCACTGTGCTACGGGAAATGTTGATCAAAGCTACTTTTAACCAAACGAACTTTTGATTTATTTTTTCTCAATCCTGTGACATAAAATCCGAGTTCTCATATATAATATGTTCATATTTGCAAAGGTTGGTCATTCAAAATTCGTTGAAGTGAGATTTTTATTGATCCGATTCCAAATTCGATCGATATTTTTATCTAAAATTGCGATCTATTTATAGAAGTGTTGACAGACCTGTGTCAACGTTAATACCTCTGCAGTTAAAAAATAGACTTTTAACTACAGCAGTTTTGCCCCATTGTTGCACTCTGATTTGAGGTCTGACAAATAATAATTACAGCCTTTACTTGCTTCAGTTTATGACTGTCAGTGTCAAAATACAATGTTAGTTCGTGCTATATTTGCATTCCCCAGCTATCTATATATACAGTAAAACCCCGCTTTATTGCCCCTCGATTCACCGCCAAACTCGTGTATCACCAAGAATTTCTGCAGTTCCGTTTTCCATATGTAGTAATAACCCCGTTAAAATGCCAAACTCACATACCGCCATCCGCCACGGTAATTAAAGATCAAACGATCAATTTACTGTTATTTAAACCTTGATCATAATGCCAATCAATAATGTCACACCTCGGTGATTTTAGAAGTGCTTGTAAATCAAGGTAAGTAAACAAGCAGTCAAGGCAAATAGATATCGCTGTGAAAACAGTTAATCGTTTTCTTTACAATAAAATTGTACAACCCTGAACTGATTACTTTTCATTCTGAATAAAAAAAAAACTTAATAAATTTGTTTGTGTGTTCTTTTCATTTGTGTTCGCGGCCGTTAAAAAAATGTGGAAATTAAACTCAACGGAAAATTCCCAGAAAATAATAAGAGATATATATGTATTTCTAACCCTAACATGGCAATTTAATTGACAGATGTATGTTACGGTTGAATGTGCTTACTGCAAGGTGTGATAAATGTCAGATTACCAACGGAAAATTGTTTACTTAAAGGGGCATTATCTGCCAAAATCGAAATTTTTTGTTACCCATAAAAACTATCAGATATGATTGATGCCTTAATAAAAAACGTGTTTCTGTAACTTATAAATGTTATGAAATGTACGCACATCTGGGAAAAAAGGTGCAACTGCTCGTGTTTTGAGATCGATCAAGAAATGGACGTCATCTTATTAATTATCGATATTGTTTACGGAGTTTGCCGAATCGTCATTAAATCAGTACAACAATGCACTTATTTCTTATTTTCTTTGAATCTGCTTTTAGTCGGCGTTAATTACGGACAAAGAACCATGCAAGTTTGCAGTTAATAAGCGACAAAATACAAATTATTTGTTTTTACCTGTCACTAGTAAGGTCAGTTGCATATGGAGAAAGCGAGGTCAAATTATTTGCTTGCAAGGAAATAATAAACAGATGGTAATTTTCGTTCTCAAAAGGCGAAAAGTGGTACGATAAGCTGTTTAATGTGAAATATTTACCTTTATTTCATCATTTTAAAGCTATTTACCAATTTCCAAAAGATAGAATTTTTTGGGTCAAAATCATAGCTAATGCCTCTTTAACAATTACAGGTAGAGGGATAAACTTGTCATCATTTGTGTTAATTAGTCATTAAATTCAAATTTTCTATTTCTAGTGATAACATTTAACAGTGTAACGTATTCTTTAAAAAAAGGAGTAAATGACATGTAAATATACAATGTATTTGTTTATTTAATTATCTTTATACACTGCATAACAGATGAAAATTAAACAAAGAAACATCATAAAAAAGTTTTAAATAAACAAAACAAAATAAACAATGAACGACGCAACAAAATTGTAAGTGATAATACTCATTTCCAGTAAACTTGTCAAAATCAAATCGTCTGTCATTCCAAATTTAAAATCAAACTGTTGATTTCCGGTTTTCTGTACTTAATCAGTTTATCGCCAAACTCGTTATAACGCCAAAATCTGGCTGGACAGATGGTGGCGGTTTAACGAAGTTATACTGTAGTTGGACCGTTGAGCAAATTGGCATAGACATATTTCTTCTGCAGAAGGCTACACAAATATGACTTTTTACATTTTGTGTGGTATTAATTAAAAGCATAGTGATATTTAAAAAAAAAAAAGGGGGAGGGGGGGGGGTACATATTAAAAATTATCACCAAATTATATTTCACATGCAATGATGACACCACAAGTTTTTGCTACAAGAGTCTTATAACAATATTGGTTGTGATGATGATGAGTAGGAGGAGGATGAGATGGACAGTGATGATAATATGGAATATACTCATTACTGAGGATGCTAATGACAATATGATTTTAGAATTTTCAAGAGATTAATATAAACATGGACCCAAAATAAAGTGTCTTTGTTTTTTTACTTGCTTTCTGGTCTTCCCTAATGCATAATTGACATATGCATGTCCACAGAATATTTGGTACATCATCATGTTTTGAGCTTTGGTGGTTTGAACTAATGGTCATTAATGCAGTTTTCAAATTCTGGCCTATAGAATTGATGGTGGGCCTGTAAATATTTGAACAGTTAAGTGTGAAGACTATAGACAGGTATCACTGTTGTTCCATAACACCAAAAATAAAATAATTTCTACTAAAACTCATACCTGGTTCTGTCCTACTTGATGACTGTAATATCTTCTCTCTGTCAACTGAAATACAGTTTGTTATTCTCATGCTTTATTACCTCATATAAATTGTATATATTATTTGTTTTGTACTATGTCAACTTGTGGAGATGGATTTTTATAGCTCACTGAAATAACAGTCCACATGTATTTATGTCAATTCACTCTGACATATTCAGTCCACAAGTATTTATGTCAATTCACTCTGACATATTCAGTCATTACCAGAACTAAGAGCCAACCAGTCTTTCCTCTAATTCCTTAATACTGTGTGCTTAAAAATAGCAGAGAAGAAACAAATACCATTTTTTTATTGTTTGCTTTGATCCAATCTCAATCAAACCCACGTTATTCAGTACTCAAGAGGGCTGCACAAGACCATTACATCACCGAAATGGTCTATATTATTTCTAGAATATGTATGTCTTTAAAGGAACTAACATTATTCTCAGAAAAAAATGCATCTCCTTATTAAAACTTCTGCTTGTATATCATTGTAAAACATAAGAAACTGAATATTACCCAATTGTTCTATAGCTTTAGACAAATGTTCTTAATGGAATTTTCATATCTTGTTGTTGGCTGGTTGGTTTATGGTGTTTAATGCCACTTTCAACAATATTTCAGTTATATCTTGGCGGTCAGTTTTATTGCAAGTCACTGACAAACTTTATCACATAATGTTGTATTGAGTACACCTAGCCATGAACAGGGTTCGAACTCACAATAGCTCATGACCACGACAGCCCCCCATATCTTTTGTCATATTAAAATCTTTTAATTTTCATTTAGATCATAATACTATTTTCTTACTGAAATAACATTGTTATATTTGCATGGTAAACATAATTTGCTTAACAACTTTTCCATGAGGTATCTCCCCTGTGCATTTCTTGTAAATATATTAATAATTCATAATAACAAAGCAACTGTCTTGCATCTATGTGCCTTCCAAATCAGACATCAATACCAATTAATAACAAGGACTAAACTACAGACCTTATCAAAGAATCTGGACAGTTTTACAGCATTAGTTGTTCCTGGTGACAAACATTTACAATCATTACAGTCCTGAAACAGAAAATCTATTTGTACTACAGCAGTCCTCACAATGAGCACAGGTCCTCCCAGCCCAAGACCAGTAAAACTTTGCTTGCACCAGTAAATTTTTCAAGTTTTAATTTAGAACTTTATAAAAATAAATTCAAGAATTTCATTTGGACCAGTAAATTCAAATTAAAACATTTGTGGGTTATGGTGTTTAATGCCACTTTCAACAATATTCCAGCTATATCGTAGCGGTTAGTTTTATTAGTGGAGGAAACAGTAGTACCCAGAGAAAACCGCAGACATGCCACAAGTCACTGACAAACTTTATCACATAATGTTGTATTGAGTACATCTCGCCATGAGCAGGATTTGAACTCACAACGCTAGTGGTAATAGGTACTGATTGCACAGGTAGTTGTAAATCCAACTACCATACGATCACGACCACGATAGCCCCTAGAATGAATAAGAACAAAAGTGAACATAAAAGTAAATATATCTGTAACTATGGTAACTATGGTCAATATCAAGAGTAAAAGTACAGGATTTTATCTTACTAAATTCATTTAATCAGCTCCACATTCCTCAGCTATTGAAGATGACCTTGATATGACCTTTTCCCTGAGAGTTTTTGCAAGATCAGCTTTGGTACCAACTACCAGTATTGGCATCTGGTTACCAGCAAACTGTTCTGGGTCGTAGTCATACCTACAACAAAAGGTCATACAGCAGTCCCTTTCTTATAATATAAGACTACCCCTTCTGCTACGAAAACTGATCTTTAATAGATCTATAAAGTAGAAAAAATTATATCTTAACAAGAATGTGCCAGTTATGGTGTTTAACTCCATTTTCAACAATATTTCAGTTATATCATGGCAGTCAGTTTTATTGGTGAAGGAAACCAGATTACCCGAAGAAAACCACTGACCTGTCACAACTTTGTCTTTAAAACAGGAGTGGCCCGACTCAAGGGGAACAATTTAATGTATCTGAAATTTGGCCTGATAACAGGGATGGCCTCTGGTAAGAGTGGCTTGATAAGAGGAAACTAATGTGCCCCATCATAGATGAAATGTGTTGTTGTTGCATTAATAAATTTGATATGTTCATGCTATTATTCTAATATTATATTTATTTACATACATATAAATTAATTTTAGAGTCACATGTCATTTTTTACGTGTTTTGATATGATTAAAAAGTTGAGGTTATTTTCCAATGTACGGAATCTGAAAATAGACGTCGTTCTCAATGCATCGCGTGCCATTGTCATCAGGTGATTTTCTTTAAATGAGGCACCTCTGGGGTTACACGGTGTATACAACCTGATTGAGGTTATTTCTTCATGAACCGAACAAAAAAATTGCCATCAATAGTTAAACAAGGGCAACGCAAAGCGTGGCGTATCCCCTCGCCTAACAATTTGACCCTGTGACCTTGACCTTTGACCTTGAAAATCAATAGGGTTCCAGATTCTCTTAAGAACTATGTATGTACCAAGTTTGGTCAAAATCCATTGAAAGATGTTGATTCTAGAGTGTTCACAAGGATGTTGTGTGGTAAAAAGTTGACCCCTTGACCTTTGACCTTGAAAATCAATAGGGTTCCAGACTCTCATAAGGACTAAGTATGTACCAAGTTTGGTGAAAATCCATTGAATGATGTTGATTCTAGTGTTCACAAGGATGTCACATGGTAAAAATTTGACCTGGTGACCTTGACCTTTAACCTATGACCTTGAAAATCGATAGGATTCCAGATTCTCTTAAGGACTAAATATGTACCAAGTTTGGTCAAAATCCATTGAAGGATGTTGATTCTAGAGTGTTCACAAGGATGTCACATGGTAAAAATTTGACCCTGTGACCTTGACCTTTGACCTTGCAAATCAATAGGGTTCCAGATTCTCTTAAGGACTAAGTATGTACCAAGTTTGGTCAAAATCCATTGAAGGATGTTGATTTTAGAGTGTTCACAAGGATGTTACGGAAGGACGGTAGCGTTACTATACCCCTTCGCAACTTCGTTGGCGAGGGGATAATAAAAACATGAACCGATATTAAACTTGTTTATGTACATGTATACTCAGGTCAATCATAAATAATATGTTGGTACAGGGAGAACTTGGGTGTTTTTTCCTAAAACCAGGTGATTAGATTTTGTCACTTGCCATGTTAAATTTTGACACTTCACCTATTCCTATATTTTATTTTAGTGCTTACTTTTTCTACCAATATTAAAACACATTACTGAAACATATGGAAAAGAATGAATGAACCACAATATAAATATTTAATACAATGCTTCCTGATGTGTACCAAGGACAGGAAATACCTACCCTTCCCGAGTACTTGTTCCAATTCCTGATTTTTGTATTCGTTTCTGTTGTACAAGCTTTGGTAATTGTAGGCCCTTCTATCTCTAATGTGATACAGCTAAAACTCGACATTTGAGGGGGTTAGGGTTATATTTAAGTTATATCATGGCAGTCAGTTTTACTGTTGGAGGAAACCAGAGTACCTGGAGAAAACCACCTCCTGCCACAAGACACTGACAAACTTTATCACATAATGTTGTATCGAGCGCATCTCACCTGTGCGAGATTCGAACTCACAACGTCAGTGGTGATAGGCACTGATTGCATATGTAATTGTATATCCAACTACCATACAATCACGACCACAACAGCCCCTCAACATTTGAAATCTGACAAACCTCAAAACCATAATCATCTACTGGTAAAACTTATAAAGGCAGTCAAAAAGTACCAACACCATTGTATACAGACAAACAATATGAACATAGTAGTAAAATGTAATTGCAAAATAATGTTATCATTTAAAATGGGAGGAAAACATAATGATTTTTAAAATATTCAATTTTTATTGTTACCCAACAACAGTATTTTCGTCATACCCATTATTTGAATCTTTTGCATCATTCCTATTTAAAACTTCAGCCAACCATCTATGTAGGTTCTGGTGAGATTTTCTGTTGGTCAAGTCATGGACTAAAATAATATCTGAATTTTAAATATAAAAATATAATAAAAGCATCAGAGATGAGCCAGCCGAGTTCCTTTATATCATTAAAATTCTTCATGAATTTTCTTTTAACTGCGAGATATTCTTGATTCACAGTTTGTTAATAAATTTGGCTTGAATCTGTTCAGGATCTATTTTTGAACATACTAAATTGAACATTTTCACACAAGGGGCATAACTTTTAAAATTTTGGAACACAAATTATGGTTTTTCGAACTAGACTAGAGATATTGTCGATATATATTATTGTGTATAAATTTGGTTTGAATCTGTTCATGAATAAACATGGACGAAATACCAGTTATGATAAAATATTGATATGAGCGTCAACTCTGATTTAAAAGTAAAATACTGTCAAATTTGCCAATGCAGTCACTTCTGTTAAGCAGTCACCTGTATTAAGAGGTTACCTTTTTCTTGCCCTTTCACAGAAAATTTCAACTTAAATGATCCTCTTTTAAAAGGTCACCTCTCTTATATAACCACTTTTTCTTTGTCCCAAGGGTGACCTCTTAAAACAGGTTTGACTGTAATAAATAATCAAGACTAATAGGTTCTAGACAGTATAGAGACATGATCCGGGTAGCTGGATTACGACTTCTGCAGTCCTATGACAGTATAGAAACATTATCTGTGTAGTTGGATTATGACTTCTGTCGTCAAATGACAGTATAGACATGATCCGGATAGCTGGATTATGATTCTGCAGTCATATGACCGTATATAGACAACATCTGGATGGCTGGATTATGACTTTTGCAGCGAGTCATAATTTTGTAGAGGCATTATCTGGGTGGCTGGATTAGGACTTCTGTCGTCATATGACAGTGTAGACATTATCTTGGTATCAATCATGCCTTGTGTCCAACTTTGTATATAGTTTTCTCTCATGAACATCCATATACAATGTACATACTCTTGCCGAAAAAGAAAGTTGTTGTTAAATTAATAATATATTTTATTATCATAAAAGTTCATTAAAGTGAGTACTAATTTTATTGAAAATCCCCGAGACCTTCTTGGCGTCAGTAATTTAGAAAAGAAAAGCCATGACAGTAAACTGGCTATATATAATTATTGGATCAATGTAGCATACTCGTGGAGTTTACAGGCAATTTAAATAAAAAATCTATAATGTTAATTTTAAAGAGAATATCAAATTGCAAATCTGAAAAGATTTTACCAATTGTAAATCTATAAACTGTTTACACAGAGATGTGTCTTGCCAAATGATGTCGCCAAGAAAGTTTCGACCCATTTTATACATGATCCATGTTTGAGGGGTTTTTCTTTGTTTTTCTGCATTTAAAGAAAATGTTATTGAAGGAGATGGTCCTAAAAATCAAACCCAATCAAAAATGGACTTGTATGAAACCACAGTTAATGCTGTCTTGTGTCTTGGTTAACTGATTATAACCAGAGGCTACGTGGGGTTGCAATTGCTGTCATGCCAAGTACACCCCACTCATGAAAAACAGAAATCGTAGTCTATTGGATCTAATTAAAGAACACTATTTTTGCATGTTTATTTACTACCACTGGGTTAATACCACTGTTGGTGGATTTGTTAGTTCTGAAGTTTTCCCATAGGGTCCTATGTAAACTATGTCCTGTGGCGGTGGCCATCTTGAATTTCCGATAGACAAAAAAACCCACAAAACTTTGTAGAGGTCTATCCCCTCATCATTCTCACCAAATTTCAGTTCAATTGGTCAAGTGGTTTCAGAGGAGTTCTTTGAAATTTCAGCCAATCAGAACACATAATTGGCCCTGGCGGCCATGTTTTAAATTTGATCCGCCAAATATAAAAACTTTGTAGAGATCTACCCAAGGAATATTCCTGCCAAGTTTGGTTCCAAATGGCCCAATGGTTTCAGAGGAGAAGATTGAAATGTTTACGACGGACGCCAAGTGATGGCAATAGCTCATATGACCCTTCTGGTCAGGTGAGCTAAAAAGTAGGTGGATCCAATGAAAATGTTAACTGATAGAATTAAATATATACAAAAAATTCTTGTACTTTTATCTGTCGCTCTATGATTTAAAGAGAAATTGAATAATTAAGACAGCATTAAATGTGAGAAGTTCCTACCAGGGTGCTCATCAGTCAGGGGGTAGGAACTTCATAAATAAAAAATGGAATCGAATACAATTAATAAACAGATATAGAATGTAGCATAATACAAAATAAAATCAAACATCAACAATATATTACAACCAATACACAATGTAATCAAGTATAAACATATAATAAACAAGGGCAACGCCTAAAAACTGGTCGCCATGATATAGGTGAAATATTGCTGAAAGTGGCATAAAACACCAAAAAATACACAATGTACCTGTAATCAAGAATAAACAATATATAATAATACACAATGTAATCAAGCAAAAACATACAACAAAAAAAGGTCCCGGGTGGTTCAATGAGTTAGGTCCTTGGATCTAACAGCTCATACAAGCCTATCACCAATATGGCGTGGGTTCGCACCCGGCTTTGTAAATTGGTCGCCATGATATTGCTGAAAGTGGCATAAAACACCAAAAATTCAAATTACAACAAAAAATACACAATGTACCTGTAATCAAGAATAAACAATATATAATAATACACAATGTAATCAAACAAAAACATACAGTTTCTATACTGAATTATGACAGGAGAAGTCATCATCCAGCTACCCGGATAATGTTTCTATACTGTCATATGAGAGGAGAAGTCATCATCCAGCTACCCCGATACTGTCATATGACAGGAGACATCATCATCCAGCTACCCGGATACTGTCATATGACAGGAGAAGTCATCATCCAGCTACCCAGATAATGTTTCTATTCTGTCATATGACAGGAGAAGTCATCATCCAGCTACCCGAATAATGTTTCTATACTGAATTATGACAGGAGAAGTCATCATCCAGCTACCCGGATAATGTTTCTATACTGTCATATGAGAGGAGAAGTCATCATCCAGCTACCCCGATACTGTCATATGACAGGAGACATCATCATCCAGCTACCCGGATACTGTCATATGACAGGAGAAGTCATCATTCAGCTACCCAGATAATGTTTCAATACTGTCATATGACAGGAGAGGTCATCATCCAGCTACCCGGATAATGTTTCTATACTGAATTATGACAGGAGAAGTCATCATCCAGCTACCCGGATAATGTTTCTATACTGAATTATGACAGGAGAAGTCATCATCCAGCTACCCGGATAATGTTTCTATACTGAATTATGACAGGAGAAGTCATCATCCAGCTACCCGGATAATGTTTCTATACTGTCATATGAGAGGAGAAGTCATCATCCAGCTACCCGGATAATGTTTCTATACTGACATGTGACAGGAGAACACTAGGAAATAGAAAATAAATGTGCTTACAATATGTCAGTCTTATTGCATCTGAAAAAAATTCTTTTTTCTTGATTAAGACATAAATTTTATTATCAAATGACCAATAGACCATTTGCCAATTCCAATTCCGAACTAAAACTGGATTTGCTTTGCATTTAGATTTGTACTGGTATTATGAAAGGTAACCGGACAACAATTGGATGTTATCATTCAAATTAAAGTACATGCAAATTATTCGAATCCTACATACATTTAAATTCTTTTAACTACGTTTTCTATTTTTTGATACAATTTCATTAAACAGAAACCAGGTATTAAACATCAGCTGCATCTCATTAATATGTAACCAATGATCTGTTGTTGATTGCTCTCTATAAATCATGTGACATATCAGACCAGTAGGTACCAGTTTGTAACTGGTTCAAAATATGAAACATTACCCCAAAAAACACACAGTAACCAACAATTGGCAAATCGACTATTAGAAAGCAAGAACTGTTTTAACATAACAATAGTTTAAACATCTTTACTTACCACATATAACTCTTATTAAAAATCTTGAACTTCAAATCATGCGAAATCATGCAAGTAAACATACTAAAATATTAAATAGCTAAAAACAAACAAACAAAGGAGTAGGTATGATAAGGGTCGATTTTGGCCCAATCTCAGAAACTGTTTATATAGATATCATATTAAACACAATCATTGAAAGGTAAGAAAAATAATTTTTGGATGATTTCACTTTGTCCTTTGTTGCTTAGCAACGTAAATGGAGGAGGGTCCAATTAATCATTGGAAATTCAAATATGGTGGTTTTATTTTACGTACCTTGTATAGTCTTTTCGACAAAATGTTATATTCTGTGTATGTACACTCTAAAAATAATATTCCAATTCTCTATGGTAGCATATAGTATTTTTGCGTAGTTATGTCACCCTAGCAACGGTTTTGTAAATTAAAAATTAGCCTGTATTATTGCAATTAAAGGTTGAATTTTGACATCTGCGATCTTTTGACTTGTTATTTGGCTAAGCGGTACTTTTTGTCAAGTTATACACTCTACAAATGTCATTTCAGATTTCATATTTCAAAAGTACATTTTGATATTTTTATTCATAGCTATGCCTTGTCCTTAGCAACAGGTTCCCTGTGCATATTATTTTGCTGTAGATCTCATGGACCTTTTATTCAATCAAGATGAAATTTTCTACAACGACATTTTAGCAGAAAAATCTTATCATTTACTAACCAGTATATATTATAAGTATTCCTTAAACTTTACAATGTCCCTAGTAACCAAATATTATCCATAGCAACCACAGAAACTCGTCAATTCCGAGCTCTGTAAATTGCTTTTTTTTTAAATCTTTTTATAACCGAATGTTGATCTTTTAAATGTTTAAATCATGAGAGGAAATAATTTTCAGTAAATATAATCCCAAAAGGAACCAAGTCAACTGCGTAAAATGGTAAATCTGAGCTGCAGCGGCAGGTAAGAACATGATCCATGTTGAATTTAAACAAATTTAAAATGTGGACACGGATGCCATACCCCTCTAACTGAAAAAACCCAAATCGAGTTGATCTGTCAATGGTTGCTAGAAACAACATATCCATATATCAAATCAATCGGTTGAGGCTTTAAACGTTATGGCACTGAAATATCGTCCATACGTTCGTCCGAACGAGTTAGCACTTATACATCAAACAGAAGAGAGGAAAAATAACAAATTAACATACTAGTAGACCTTTAGATGTAAAATCTTCGGTCCTGGTGGTTGTACATTCATCATGATGAGAAGCTGTGTTTCTTTTTTGTACAATAAAATTCAGTTAAAAACATATATGCATTATGAGCTAGAAATAACAAAACATTTGAACAGGGGGACAAATTCAGTAGAAGGTAGTCAAAAATGAAGCTTTTATTTTCCAATTTCTTTGCATGTATATTGTATACTTTTGTTTTATTGAAACTGTATTACATAGTTTCGGAGCCGTCGTGATCGAATGGTAGTTGGATTTGCAACTAACTATGCAATCAGTGCCTATCCCCATTACAGTTGTGAGTTGAAATCCCACTCAAGAAAGGTGTTCTCAATACAACGTTTGCAAGGGACTTGCGATAAGTCGGTAGTTTTCTCCGAAACTCCGGTTTCCTCCACCAATAAAACTGAAATATTTTTAAAAGTGGCTGTAAACACTATAAAACGAAACATGGTTAAAAGTGGCTTTAAACACCATGACCATAAACCCCTCTACCCTGTATATTTTCTGAGTTCCGGAGTTAGAATATATAGGGCACATATATAGATCGCCAAACAATATGTTTATTTATAAACAAAATATCATGATACATGTACATAGTTAATTTTATTTTAAATACAAACATTAAAAAGCAAAAACACAATAATAATCAAATAAACCATGAAAACCTAACCCATCACTGGATGACTCTACCATATATCATTAATGGACTAATGTGACTCTACCATATATCATTAATGTACTAACGTGACTCTACCATATCTCATTAATGGACTAATGTGACTCTACCATATATCATTAATGGACTAACGTGACTCTACCAAATATCATTAATGGACTAATGTGACCATACCATATATCATTAATGGACTAACGTGACTCTACCATATATCATTAATGGACTAACGTGACTCTACCATATATCATTAATGGACTAATGTGACCATACCATATATCATTAATGGACTAACGTGACTCTACCATATATCATTAATGGACTAATGTGACTCTACCAAATATCATTAATGGACTAATGTGACCATACCATATATCATTAATGGACTAACGTGACTCTACCAAATATCATTAATGGACTAATGTGACTCTACCATATATCATTAATGGACTAACGTGACTCTACCATATATCATTAATGGATTAACGTGACTCATTAATGGACTAATGTGACCATACCATATATCATTAATGGACTAACGTGACTCTACCATATATCATTAATGGACTAACGTGACTCTACCATATATCATTAATGGACTAATGTGACCATACCATATATCATTAATGGACTAATGTGACTCTACCAAATATCATTAATGGACTAATGTGACCATACCATATATCATTAATGGACTAATGTGACTCTACCATATATCGTTAATGGACTAATGTGACTCTACCATATATCATTAATGGACTAACGTGACTCTACCATATATCATTAATGGACTAACGTGACTCTACCATATATCATTAATGGACTAATGTGACTCTACCATATATCATTAATGGACTAACGTGACTCTACCATATATCATTAATGGATTAACGCGACTCATTAATGGACTAATGTGACCATACCATATATCATTAATGGACTAACGTGACTCTACCATATATCATTAATGGACTAACGTGACTCTACCATATATCATTAATGGACTAACGTGACTCTACCATATATCATTAATGGACTAATTGAACAGGGGGACAAAATCAGTAGAAGGTAGTCAAAAATGAAGCTTTTATTTTCCAATTTCTTTGCATGTATATTGTATACTTTTGTTTTATTGAAACTGTATTACATAGTTTCGGAGCCATTGTGATCGAATGGTAGTTGGATTTGCAACTAACTATGCATTCAGTGCCTATCCCCATTACAGTTGTGAGTTGAAATCCCTCTCAAGAAAGGTGTTCTCAATACAACGTTTGCAAGGGACTTGCGATAAGTCGGTAGTTTTCTCAGAAACTCCGGTTTCCTCCACCAATAAAACTGAAATATTTTTAAAAGTGGCTGTAAACACTATAAAACGGAAACATGGTTAAAAGTGGCTTTAAACACCATGACCATAAACCCCTCTCCCCTGTATATTTTCTGAGTTCCAGAGGTGGAATATATAGGGCACATATATAGATCGCCAAACAATATGTTTATTTATAAACAAAATATCATGATACATGTACATAGTTAATTTTATTTTAAATACAAACATTAAAAAGCAAAGACACAATGATAATCAAATAAATCATGAAAACCTAACCCATCACTGCATGACTCTACCATATATCATTAATGGACTAATGTGACTCTACCATATATCATTAATGGACTAACGTGACTCTACCAAATATCATTAATGGACTAATGTGACCATACCATATATCATTAATGGACTAACGTGACTCTACCATATATCATTAATGGACTAACGTGACTCTACCAAATATCATTAATGGACTAACGTGACTCTACCATATCTCATTAATGGACTAACGTGACTCTACCATATATCATTAATGGACTAACGTGACTCTACCAAATATCAATAATGGACTAACGTGACTCTACCATATCTCATTAATGGACTAACGTGACTATACCATATCTCATTAATGGACTAATGTGACTCTACCATATATCATTAATGGACTAACGTGACTCTACCATATATCATTAATGGACTAACGTGACTCATTAATGGACTAATGTGACCATACCATATATCATTAATGGACTAACGTGACTCATTAATGGACTAATGTGACCATACCATATATCATTAATGGACTAACGTGACTTTACTATATATCATTAATGGATTAACGTGACTCTACCATATATCATTAATGGACTAATGTGACTCTACCATATATCATTAATAGACTAACATGACTCATTAATGGACTAATGTGACTACCATATATCATTAATGGACTAACGTGACCATACCATATATCATTAATGGACTAACGTGACTTTACTATATATCATTAATGGACTAACGTGACTCTACCATATATCATTAATGGACTAATGTGACTCTACCATATATCATTAATGGACTAACGTGACTCTACCATATATCATTAATGGACTAACGTGACTCTACCATATATCATTAATGGACTAATTGAACAGGGGGACAAAATCAGTAGAAGGTAGTCAAAAATGAAGCTTTTATTTTCCAATTTCTTTGCATGTATATTGTATACTTTTGTTTTATTGAAACTGTATTACATAGTTTCGGAGCCGTCGTGATCGAATGGTAGTTGCATTTGCAACTAACTATGCAATCAGTGCCTATCCCCATTACAGTTGTGAGTTGAAATCCCGCTCAAGAAAGGTGTTCTCAATACAACGTTTGCAAGGGACTTGCGAAAAGTCGGTAGTTTTCTCTGAAACTCCGGTTTCCTCCACCAATAAAACTGAAATATTTTTAAAAGTGGCTGTAAACACTATAAAACTGAAACATGGTTAAAAGTGGCTTTAAACACCATGACCATAAACCCCTCTCCCCTGTATATTTTCTGAGTTCCGGAGGTGGAATATATAGGGCACATATATAGATCGCCAAACAATATGTTTATTTATAAACAAAATATCATGATACATGTACATAGTTAATTTTATTTTATTTTTAAATACAAACATTAAAAAGCAAAGACACAATAATAATCAAATAAATCATGAAAACCTAACCCATCACTGGATGACTCTACCATATATCATTAATGGACCAATGTGACTCTACCATATATCATTAATGGACTAACGTGACTCTACCATATATCATTAATGGACTAACGTGACTCTACCATATATCATTAATGGACTAATTGAACAGGGGGACAAAATCAGTAGAAGGTAGTCAAAAATGAAGCTTTCATTTTCCAATTTCTTTGCATGTATATTGTATACTTTTGTTTTATTGAAACTGTATTACATAGTTCGGAGCCGTCGTGATCGAATGGTAGTTGGATTTGCAACTAACTATGCAATCAGTGCCTATCCCCATTACAGTTGTGAGTTGAAATCCCACTCAAGAAAGGCGTTCTCAATACAACGTTTGCAAGGGACTTGCGATAAGTCGGTAGTTTTCTCCGAAACTCCGGTTTCCTCCACCAATAAAACTGAAATATTTTTAAAAGTGGCTGTAAACACTATAAAACTGAAACATGGTTAAAAGTGGCTTTTTAAACACCATGACCATAAACCCCTCTCCCCTGTATATTTTCTGAGTTCCAGAGGTGGAATATATAGGGCACATATATAGATCGCCAAACAATATGTTTATTTATAAACAAAATATCATGATACATGTACATAGTTAATTTTATTTTATTTTTAAATACAAACATTAAAAAGCAAAGACACAATAATAATCAAATAAATCATGAAAACCTAACCCATCACTGGATGACTCTACCATATATCATTAATGGACCAATGTGACTCTACCATATATCATTAATGGACTAACGTGACTCTACCATATATCATTAATGGACTAACGTGACTCTACCATATATCATTAATGGACTAATTGAACAGGGGGACAAAATCAGTAGAAGGTAGTCAAAAATGAAGCTTTCATTTTCCAATTTCTTTGCATGTATATTGTATACTTTTGTTTTATTGAAAATGTATTACATAGTTCGGAGCCGTCGTGATCGAATGGTAGTTGGATTTGCAACTAACTATGCAATCAGTGCCTATCCCCATTACAGTTGTGAGTTGAAATCCCACTCAAGAAAGGCGTTCTCAATACAACGTTTGCAAGGGACTTGCGATAAGTCGGTAGTTTTCTCCGAAACTCCGGTTTCCTCCACCAATAAAACTGAAATATTTTTAAAAGTGGCTGTAAACACTATAAAACTGAAACATGGTTAAAAGTGGCTTTTTAAACACCATGACCATAAACCCCTCTCCCCTGTATATTTTCTGAGTTCCAGAGGTGGAATATATAGGGCACATATATAGATCGCCAAACAATATGTTTATTTATAAACAAAATATCATGATACATGTACATAGTTAATTTTATTTTAAATACAAACATTAAAAATCAAAGACACAATGATAATCAAATAAATCATGAAAACCTAACCCATCACTGCATGACTCTACCATATATCATTAATGGACTAATGTGACTCTACCATATATCATTAATGGACTAACGTGACTCTACCAAATATCATTAATGGACTAATGTGACCATACCATATATCATTAATGGACTAACGTGACTCTACCATATATCATTAATGGACTAACGTGACTCTACCAAATATCATTAATGGACTAACGTGACTCTACCATATCTCATTAATGGACTAACGTGACTCTACCATATATCATTAATGGACTAACGTGACTCTACCAAATATCAATAATGGACTAACGTGACTCTACCATATCTCATTAATGGACTAACGTGACTATACCATATCTCATTAATGGACTAATGTGACTCTACCATATATCATTAATGGACTAACGTGACTCTACCATATATCATTAATGGACTAACGTGACTCATTAATGGACTAATGTGACCATACCATATATCATTAATGGACTAACGTGACTCATTAATGGACTAATGTGACCATACCATATATCATTAATGGACTAACGTGACTTTACTATATATCATTAATGGATTAACGTGACTCTACCATATATCATTAATGGACTAATGTGACTCTACCATATATCATTAATGGACTAACGTGACTCTACCAAATATCATTAATGGACTAATGTGACCATACCATATATCATTAATGGACTAACGTGACTCTACCATATATCATTAATGGACTAACGTGACTCTACCAAATATCATTAATGGACTAACGTGACTCTACCATATCTCATTAATGGACTAACGTGACTATACCATATCTCATTAATGGACTAACGTGACTCTACCATATATCATTAATGGACTAACGTGACTCTACCATATATCATTAATGGACTAATGTGACCATACCATATATCATTAATGGACTAACGTGACTTTACTATATATCATTAATGGATTAACGTGATTCTACCATATATCATTAATGGACTAATGTGACTCTACCATATATCATTAATAGACTAACATGACTCATTAATGGACTAATGTGACTACCATATATCATTAATGGACTAACGTGACTGTACCATATATCATTACTGGACTAATGTGACTCTACCATATATCATTAATGGACTAACGTGACTCTACCATATATCATTAATGGACTAACGTGACTCTACCATATATCATTAATGGACTAATGTGACCATACCATATATCATTAATGGACTAATGTGACTCTACCAAATATCATTAATGGACTAATGTGACCATACCATATATCATTAATGGACTAATGTGACTCTACCATATATCGTTAATGGACTAATGTGACTCTACCATATATCATTAATGGACTAACGTGACTCTACCATATATCATTAATGGACTAACGTGACTCTACCATATATCATTAATGGACTAATGTGACTCTACCATATATCATTAATGGACTAACGTGACTCTACCATATATCATTAATGGATTAACGTGACTCATTAATGGACTAATGTGACCATACCATATATCATTAATGGACTAACGTGACTCTACCATATATCATTAATGGACTAACGTGACTCTACCATATATCATTAATGGACTAACGTGACTCTACCATATATCATTAATGGACTAATTGAACAGGGGGACAAAATCAGTAGAAGGTAGTCAAAAATGAAGCTTTTATTTTCCAATTTCTTTGCATGTATATTGTATACTTTTGTTTTATTGAAACTGTATTACATAGTTTCGGAGCCATTGTGATCGAATGGTAGTTGGATTTGCAACTAACTATGCATTCAGTGCCTATCCCCATTACAGTTGTGAGTTGAAATCCCTCTCAAGAAAGGTGTTCTCAATACAACGTTTGCAAGGGACTTGCGATAAGTCGGTAGTTTTCTCAGAAACTCCGGTTTCCTCCACCAATAAAACTGAAATATTTTTAAAAGTGGCTGTAAACACTATAAAACGGAAACATGGTTAAAAGTGGCTTTAAACACCATGACCATAAACCCCTCTCCCCTGTATATTTTCTGAGTTCCAGAGGTGGAATATATAGGGCACATATATAGATCGCCAAACAATATGTTTATTTATAAACAAAATATCATGATACATGTACATAGTTAATTTTATTTTAAATACAAACATTAAAAAGCAAAGACACAATGATAATCAAATAAATCATGAAAACCTAACCCATCACTGCATGACTCTACCATATATCATTAATGGACTAATGTGACTCTACCATATATCATTAATGGACTAACGTGACTCTACCAAATATCATTAATGGACTAATGTGACCATACCATATATCATTAATGGACTAACGTGACTCTACCATATATCATTAATGGACTAACGTGACTCTACCAAATATCATTAATGGACTAACGTGACTCTACCATATCTCATTAATGGACTAACGTGACTCTACCATATATCATTAATGGACTAACGTGACTCTACCAAATATCAATAATGGACTAACGTGACTCTACCATATCTCATTAATGGACTAACGTGACTATACCATATCTCATTAATGGACTAATGTGACTCTACCATATATCATTAATGGACTAACGTGACTCTACCATATATCATTAATGGACTAACGTGACTCATTAATGGACTAATGTGACCATACCATATATCATTAATGGACTAACGTGACTCATTAATGGACTAATGTGACCATACCATATATCATTAATGGACTAACGTGACTTTACTATATATCATTAATGGATTAACGTGACTCTACCATATATCATTAATGGACTAATGTGACTCTACCATATATCATTAATAGACTAACATGACTCATTAATGGACTAATGTGACTACCATATATCATTAATGGACTAACGTGACTCATTAATGGACTAATGTGACCATACCATATATCATTAATGGACTAACGTGACTTTACTATATATCATTAATGGACTAACGTGACTCTACCATATATCATTAATGGACTAATGTGACTCTACCATATATCATTAATGGACTAACGTGACTCTACCATATATCATTAATGGACTAACGTGACTCTACCATATATCATTAATGGACTAATTGAACAGGGGGACAAAATCAGTAGAAGGTAGTCAAAAATGAAGCTTTTATTTTCCAATTTCTTTGCATGTATATTGTATACTTTTGTTTTATTGAAACTGTATTACATAGTTTCGGAGCCGTCGTGATCGAATGGTAGTTGCATTTGCAACTAACTATGCAATCAGTGCCTATCCCCATTACAGTTGTGAGTTGAAATCCCGCTCAAGAAAGGTGTTCTCAATACAACGTTTGCAAGGGACTTGCGAAAAGTCGGTAGTTTTCTCTGAAACTCCGGTTTCCTCCACCAATAAAACTGAAATATTTTTAAAAGTGGCTGTAAACACTATAAAACTGAAACATGGTTAAAAGTGGCTTTAAACACCATGACCATAAACCCCTCTCCCCTGTATATTTTCTGAGTTCCGGAGGTGGAATATATAGGGCACATATATAGATCGCCAAACAATATGTTTATTTATAAACAAAATATCATGATACATGTACATAGTTAATTTTATTTTATTTTTAAATACAAACATTAAAAAGCAAAGACACAATAATAATCAAATAAATCATGAAAACCTAACCCATCACTGGATGACTCTACCATATATCATTAATGGACCAATGTGACTCTACCATATATCATTAATGGACTAACGTGACTCTACCATATATCATTAATGGACTAACGTGACTCTACCATATATCATTAATGGACTAATTGAACAGGGGGACAAAATCAGTAGAAGGTAGTCAAAAATGAAGCTTTCATTTTCCAATTTCTTTGCATGTATATTGTATACTTTTGTTTTATTGAAACTGTATTACATAGTTCGGAGCCGTCGTGATCGAATGGTAGTTGGATTTGCAACTAACTATGCAATCAGTGCCTATCCCCATTACAGTTGTGAGTTGAAATCCCACTCAAGAAAGGTGTTCTCAATACAACGTTTGCAAGGGACTTGCGATAAGTCGGTAGTT
This sequence comes from Bathymodiolus brooksi, assembly GCA_963680875.1. Lineage (NCBI taxonomy): Eukaryota > Metazoa > Mollusca > Bivalvia > Mytilida > Modiolidae > Bathymodiolus > Bathymodiolus brooksi. The sequence continues at coordinate 108,160,380 of OY804581.1, forward strand.
TTCTCCGAAACTCCGGTTTCCTCCACCAATAAAACTGAAATATTTTTAAAAGTGGCTGTAAACACTATAAAACTGAAACATGGTTAAAAGTGGCTTTTTAAACACCATGACCATAAACCCCTCTCCCCTGTATATTTTCTGAGTTCCAGAGGTGGAATATATAGGGCACATATATAGATCGCCAAACAATATGTTTATTTATAAACAAAATATCATGATACATGTACATAGTTAATTTTATTTTAAATACAAACATTAAAAAGCAAAGACACAATGATAATCAAATAAATCATGAAAACCTAACCCATCACTGCATGACTCTACCATATATCATTAATGGACTAATGTGACTCTACCATATATCATTAATGGACTAACGTGACTCTACCAAATATCATTAATGGACTAATGTGACCATACCATATATCATTAATGGACTAACGTGACTCTACCATATATCATTAATGGACTAACGTGACTCTACCAAATATCATTAATGGACTAACGTGACTCTACCATATCTCATTAATGGACTAACGTGACTATACCATATCTCATTAATGGACTAACGTGACTCTACCATATATCATTAATGGACTAACGTGACTCTACCATATATCATTAATGGACTAATGTGACCATACCATATATCATTAATGGACTAACGTGACTTTACTATATATCATTAATGGATTAACGTGACTCTACCATATATCATTAATGGACTAATGTGACTCTACCATATATCATTAATAGACTAACATGACTCATTAATGGACAAATGTGACTACCATATATCATTAATGGACTAACGTGACTGTACCATATATCATTACTGGACTAATGTGACTCTACCATATATCATTAATGGACTAACGTGACTCTACCATATATCATTAATGGACTAACGTGACTCTACCATATATCATTAATGGACTAATGTGACCATACCATATATCATTAATGGACTAATGTGACTCTACCAAATATCATTAATGGACTAATGTGACCATACCATATATCATTAATGGACTAATGTGACTCTACCATATATCGTTAATGGACTAATGTGACTCTACCATATATCATTAATGGACTAACGTGACTCTACCATATATCATTAATGGACTAACGTGACTCTACCATATATCATTAATGGACTAACGTGACTCTACCATATATCATTAATGGTCTAACGTGACTCTACTATATATCATTAATGGACTAACGTGACTCATTAACGGACTAATGTGACTCTACCATATATCATTAATGCATTGTATGGACATCCTTAATACAAATACAAATGTATTAAAATAATCACTGAAATGACAGATACATGTACATAGAAAAAAATGGAAATCTAAATATCAATATCGAAGTTTAATATCAAGCACATTTTTTGTATTTCATGTTAGCTTAATGTAGTTAACATGTCAGACAACTTCTTTGTTTATGAAATATAAAAACGGAAAGGGGCCGCCGTGGTCGTGATCGTATGGTAGTTTGATTTACAACTATCTATGTAATCAGTGACTATCACTACTAACGTTGTGTGTTCGAATTCCGCTCAATCGAGGTGTACTCGATACAACATTATGTGATAAAGTTTGTCAGTGCCTTGACCTGTTCTAATATGATCACATGACTGCGAAGATTGCTCTGCCAGTTGACCCATCGGGGTAAATAGAAGCCGTAAATCTTCTTAGCAAAATAGCCCTAGTTGTCATATGTATAATATTAGTTCTAAAAAGAAGAGTCAATGGCCTTAAATTAGATTAGCTTTGAATGAAGGGGGCCGTCATGGTTGTGATCGTATGGTAGTTGGATTTACAACTACCTATGCAATCAGTGCCTATCACCATTGAAGTTTTTCGAATCCAGCTCATGGCGAGGTGCATTCGATAAAACATTATGTGATAAAGTTGGTCAGTGACTCGTTACAGGTAGGTGCTTATCTCTGGGTACTCCCCGTTTTCTCCACCAATAAAACTGACCACCACGATATAACTGAAATAGTGTCGAAAGTGGTGTTAATCACTATAACTATCAAGTAGAACACATAAGCTTTGGATTGACTGGAGTGCATATCTCACCGATGCAATATATTGGACCGGCTTGCTGACAAAGACAAATAGTGTAAAAAGGACGTAAAGTATAATATTAATGATTATTTGGTATTATATTGGCCAAATATTTCCAACATTTTAACTTGCCATTAACTGATTCCACTACCCAGAGAATCTTGGTCACTAATCTAGAGGAATTACTTTCCTCCACAGTGTGCTGTTTTTGCCCCCTTTTCAGAAAGACCGGCATCTCTGTCTTGATTCCGAGGTCATTTAAAAATTCAAAGGAATCCCTAAAACCCCCATCAACAACGACAATATCACCTTCTCTGAGCCAGTTAGACATGTCTTCTGCATTTGTCTTTAGACCATGTATAAGAATATTGGCATCATTGTTTTTTCCATCACTGAAATATGGACCCAAGGAACTGATTATATGACCAGTAGTAGAAACTACCATCATGGTTTTTATGGAGATTGTAACATTTCCGTTGAAAATGAAACTGTGAACTTTTCTGAATATAAAAGTATGTGCCGTCCAGAACGAGAATGGCTGGGTCTTCATGACCCCCAAATAAGGTTTTAGCTAACTGTCGAGTATGGTGTTGAATTATTTCATCTCTTGTTATGTGATTAAACCCAATATAATTAGGTGTGAAATGTTTCATCAGTGCATTTCTTGCAGTAGATATAGACCTTTGCGTGGCCGCAACACTCATGTTGAACATTGTTGACAGTAAAGCGTTAGACATCCCGATCTTAGTTTTGTAAGTAATATACCTATGCATGTTCTTATGGACCGGACCTTTGTTTCTCGGACTTCTTTAACATGACCACAAAGATCATCAAACGAATCTCGATCTATCCCTGTTAAATTCAAATAATCTGTGTCTGACAATAGGCTTTCCACATCAAAATGGACACCTTTATTTTTGTTCTTGTTGGCAATATCTCTTATATTTTGAATTAAATTGTAGATTTCTGTTTTATTAAATAAAGTTTCAGTATCTAAATCTGTTATGTTGTGGACAGCTTCTTCATTGAAATTATCGTCATATATATGCCCAGGACAACATCGTGCTCCAGGAGAAATTACAATGTTATTCTCAATTAAAGTATTGTACCTTACTATTGATGGAACGACAATAAACTTGTACCCTCTACGTTTACATATACAACATTGTGAGTTACTATTTGAACCCTTGACTGAAGACAAAGGTAGAGGAATCTGCTTTGGCTCTTTTGCTTTTTTAGTAGGGGGTTGGTAATCTTTATCGTCGGAAACGACGTAATGCTCACAGGTGGCTTGCCTATCAGAACATGGTCTACATTTATAATGCCTTAGTCTACATGCACCGCAAATAACATCTCCCTCTTTTACCTTTATCATGAAGCTTTTAAATAAGTATATTTTACCTTTATCATGAAGTTTTTAAATAAGTATTTACGAATATGTTTGTTATTGTCTCCATCTAACTTTCTCCGTTCTTTTGGTTTTGTCCTCTTTGTGCAGAAAACGCAAGGATATAAATAGTGTGAATCTTTTCCCCTGTAAATGAGAAAGTGAAATCACAAAAAAAAAAGATAAAAGTACACCATGTTTTGAGAAGCATGCTATTGGACCAAGACAATATGAAAATGCCTTTCATGCGGTTCCGTAAAAGTAAAAAAAATAAACATGGTGTTTTTGGAAAAGTAATGACACCTTCATATAATGTCCTGTGCAAAACTGTAATACCTTAATGTTTCCTTCCAGTGTTTATAATACTATTATATGCGGTATGTATAAGCTGATTCAACCGACCATTTCATTTAAAATACTTGTACAAAATCAGGATACATTTAGTATACTTGAAATATTGCTTAAAGTGTCCTTAAAACACCATAAGCCTAAGACTAGCCAAATACATTGTACATTTTTCAAAGTAAAGCTCGGACTCAGAATTAATTAAACACCACAACATCCCCACACTCCGCTCACACGAGGTGTACTCGATACAACATTATAGGATAAACAAAATTCTGTGAATTGTGGCAGGTCAGTTGGTTTTTCCGGGTACTCCAGTTTCCTCCACCAATAAAACTGACCGCCTCGATTTAACTAAAATAGTATTAAAGTGGCGTTATACGCCATAACCCTAACCCTGATTTATGGAAGATGCCTTTTCGACTGACCTACTGTACTATACGGTAATTTTGTTTTTACCTTCGTTTTGAACAACGAGAAAAGGAGTTCACTGTGAGAAGAAATAGAGAAAGAAGAATACAAGATACTGATGATTGAATCGATATATATTTTTCTAACATTAGAATGCTTACATTGCAATTAATTGTCTTTAATCACAAACATAGTACCAAGGTCATTTTAAGTTTCACTGGCGATTCCTGTAAAAATATATAAATTCTAGCTTATACTTATTGATAAACAATCGAAGCTAAAGTTAAGCAAAAGAATCATCTGGCAACAACAAAAAAATGTGTGCCTTATAAGAACGAAAATTATCAAGTTCATTGTTTACTTGCAATAATCCAGCTAGATTAAACTTACCTATTTAATTTCCCGAAATTCAATATCCATTCATCAGAGCGTTAGAAAGTATATGTATTGAAATGGTAAGAACCTGGAAAATGAAGGAAAACAAAATCAATAATCACTCAGTTCTCAAAACTTGAACATGTGAATTCCATTTTTTGTCGGAATAAACTTTGAAATATCAGTTATTTAAATTGTCTTGTTTAAATACTGTTTGTTTACTTTGAGTAGGTAATGCCAGCACATTAAAAAATATCTTATGATGCATAATAATTTTGTCAGAAAAAGATAGAAAAAAATCTGGGATTTGAACTCACTACGTTGGTATCGGAAGTCTACAACGTTAACTATTACGCTACTGCAACGCACCTACTAAACGTTAAAATTAAGTCATATATATAGCTACTTTTTTTTTACAAAGACAGTTACCAAAGAATAAATGGTTTTTCAACTTTTTCTATTGGAATTCACTTGACGAAAGAGCTAACTGTGAATCGTTTAACTTATATTTGTCAAAAAAACATTGTCATAATAATTAAAATGTAAAGGACTACTATATTAGCCTATAAATTATAATAAGTTTCAAGAATCGCTATGTCGTCTGCACGTTCAATGATTAATGAATTAATTTCTAAGATCTACAATCTGCTGTACAGTACGTGATTTTTCTTTTCGTTTGTTTTTTTTTTTTCTGTTTTTATTTTGTGGGTGATAAAATAAAGTATAATAATACCTGAAATTCCACTGAGCTCTGTTCAACACTGTTGAGTTGGGAAAAAACCCGGTTGGCAGTAAATCTCCTCCAAAAAGTTTATTAATTCTTATAAAGTCAACATTCTTGCATTTGTTGTTCAAGTAAAATTATTCCCATAGCAAAACAATATAAATTTTATTTTGGATTAGGTTAAAAATCGATGTACATTTTATCCAATTACATTGAACACGATCACTAAAATATGGCTGTTCACGAGAAATCGACCTCAAAATTATTTTTTAATTGCAGATTTCATACTCTCCACACTCGGGTACCAACACAAAAATTAAACGAGATATGTGTTTATGTATAATAAACATCATACTAAAATATGCCGTTGGTACCTACTTGTGGTTATACTGAAAATTGACATTAAATACACATTTCTTGTCAGATTTCATATATTTTCACGAAACGATAGACTTTTCATTGACTAGTGTGACGTCATCGCACGCGCAAATATGGAATTTTTTTTTACCAAAATAGTAGTTGGGGTAAAGGTCTTATAAAATCAAGAAACAACGAAAGCTATACGTTTCATTTATAATTTGTCTATTTTTTAGGCCAATTTCTGCCCTTATCATACCTACTCCTTTAAATCAAACAAAATGAAAAAGAATACAATATATCTGGTAGTTTATGGAAAGTCACCTATACACAATTAAAACAAACAAGCAAATTTAAACATCTTCTATACACAACCAAAATTATATTTACATCTTTTTGTCTTAGATACAAAATTAAACATTTTTTTTTTTAAACTGTACTATTTCTCAAAGGTCTTGATCTGTCCCAATTCATGTTTTTGGAAAACTTAAGCTTATTTATGCAACAAAGTTGTTTATTTTCTTATAATACTGTTATATTAATTTATTTAATTTCAAAAATAAATGAACAATGGCATTAATATAATTGGACAATTATTGAACAAGATTATAAATAGCATGCATATACATTGTGAATATAAATACTGTATAAATATAAATATAAAAGTAAAAAAATAAAACATATTTTTCATTAAGCCTATAAATACAAGTCAAATAATGCATGCATCCTTTGCATTACTGATTATATATATACAGGAACATCATATAACCAAAATTCCAGAATGACTTACAATAATAAATATATAAAGAAATATATAAATGATTTATTTTTCAAATTTTTTTACTGACCAACTTTGTTGAAGAGCTGAAACAATAAAAAAAAAAAACCCAATGTTTTATTTCTAGTCAGGCTATGGTTTTGGCAATAAATAATAAGAAATTATAGGTACATATACATGTAGCTATGCTAAAATTACTATCAAAATGACATGTAATTGTCAAATTTAAAATGGGTCTCACCTCAACATGCAGTAATATTGAAATGTAAGAAAAAATATGGGTAAGTTTGCCTCTCCCCCCCCCCCTCCCCCCAAAAAAACCCATGACAATTTAAATCTTATTTTATTTATAAACTTTGAAATCTGGAAACTTTATGATATGTCTTATTCTTCGCCTTGCTAAACAATCTTTATTTTTAGTTGGTTGAACTAGTCTCCTTTTTCTCGTGAAGTCATGAACTCCCTATAACGAAAGTTGAAACAAGGCAAAAATAAAACAATTCTTTGAATTGGATTATTTCTCAACATATTACGACGTTAGAATATATTATTACTTCATACATGTTGTAATTTTCCTTAAAAATATAAGTACCTATAGGAAAACCACCTGAGGGCGTTAGCCCAAAGGGGTTTTCCTATTTATCCCATGTGACACAAAGAGATCATAAATGGGTTCCTTATAATATTTAAGGGGGACATGCCTCACAGATTTGACCGTTATGCAAGCATTCCAGAGATAAATCCAGGTATCGGATTACAAAACAACATAACATGGGATAATACTAATTAATACATGTTATTATATATATAAATTCCTTATTTTTCATTTATAATTTTACTTTTTTCTGCTTCTCATTCCTGCGTTTTTTCTTTGCGATGGCCATCCCTGTCAATACCCTGGTGGCATTCTAACAGCTTCCTTCCTACCACTACAAAAGGAATTCCATCACAGGGAATTATTGGAAAAGAATCTGGTTGAGGATCTCGAAACCGTACCTTCTCGACTAGAACAGACAAATCTACAAAACAAAATAAAAAACATTCAATACATCTACAGATGTCACAGATGACACGTTTTATTTGTATAAATTATAATGTGACAAATTGGAAGAAACAGCAATAAAAATCCTTCGACCTTGTAGTCAAAGGGTACAATTTTAACATATACGTATATGTAGAAGTGTTGTTTGAACACCCACTATCCAAGTTCAGTTGACCCCAATTTTAGACATACTGATCGACATTTTTTTTCAGGTACCACCTGACTCATATTAAAGTAAGTAAAGTTTTATTTAAAGTCGGATATGAAAATAACAATAAAACATATTTGATTAGTTAAAAATCACAGATTTAAAGGGGGAGGGAGGAGACTACACTGCCTTTTTTGAAGATGACACAATAAATGTCCATTGGTAATTCGTTAATCTTAATCTTCTTCTTCTGCAAGTGTACGACTCATACTGAGCATATTCAATCACACTGCTGTGACACAATAAAGCTGCCTCCCTCTCTAGTCTATGTACACATAAAATGAGTATTTACAATTAAAAACAGGAGACCTCCAGGGGTTTTGTGTCTGTGAAACTTAAATTGCACAAGGGTAGTATAAGTCATGTTTATTAATATAAATGCGAGACAACAAAAGAAGTCTAGACTTAAAAGTTAAATTTAGTCGCACAGATCCAGGTATGCAAATGTATTTATATAAGTATTTAAAGATGTTTGACCAGCCCTGGGCTAGTAGATTCCCATCTGGTGCTAGTAGGGGCATACTAGTGGAAAGCCCTGGGCTAGTGTGGTAGATTATTTCAACCTCTGAATGTTACTCGTTATATCTGGATGTGCACGCACCTTTTCCATCATTTCCGAAATTTACGTCCTTTTTAACTACTCTGAACTTGGAATTATTCTCAATTTCATAGTTCTGTATGATTCCGTGTACATCAGTTACAGATTTAGCTGATATTTCTGTTATCTTTCCGTATTCTTTGGGTTTTTAATCAAATGGATAAATCTACCGACCGATCTATTTGGTTTTTCCCGCCGAGAGAACTAAAATAAATCTCAAATATTAGAGAGTTCCACAAAACTAATAAAAGTATCGTAACTTTGGCCGAGTTAAATATATGATACACAAGTTACTACAGTCCTATTGTTAAACCTACCAAAATAAGCACTATCGCTCCCTTTAATACGTCTAATCTCCGCACTCTGTCTTCTCATCAATCTTCTCTCTGCTTACTTTCTTCCCGCTAAAACCTCCTGACCTCTAGGTTCATCCCAATCGTAACTACTCGGCCATTCTCGCTACCCTGCAAATAACCTCGTATGCATTAGGCGTATAAATCGCACTACTTTTCACATGTCAGTTACATGAAAGTTTGATAAAGTTATATTTTAAACAATTTTCTATATTTCAATTAAAGTTTTAATTAGTTTTGCATGATTAGATTTTACTTAGTATGTCTTCCATATTGGATTTTCGTGGACTATATTTTTGTGCGGCTTAACTTAACTTAACTTCCGGCAAACAATTTAAGAAGGGTAGCGAGAATGACCGAGTAGTTACGATTGGGTTCATCCGCCTTAGTCTCTGACCTTTTCCATCTCAAATCCTCCCATCGGATCTCTCGGGTTTCATCGTTCTCCCAAATACCACTCGATATTTCGTCCCTTATTCCGAACATACTACACTCTCCCCCCCTTTCCAAATAGGAAGAGTGCTTATATCAGGGTGGAACTGGATTGGTTTGAGCTGTCTTCCAAAAGCATTTATTTATTTGGCCTCCAACACTGCCGATGGTTTATCTGCATTCTTTACAGTATTCTTATATCTTCAAATCTGTTTTCATAATTTCTCTGTCAACCATATGTATTAAATTTTAAGTACATGTACATCTTTAATTTTGTCAAATGCAACTTTCACAAGATAAAGATTTTTAGTACATTTATTTTACATGTTTTTTAATCTGATATATTTATTATTACCCGACATATTTATATTTGTATAATAATTACATCTAGATTATGATGGGAAGAGTCTGAGAGTAGAAAGAGTGGTTCATCATCTGTAAAAATTGCAATAATTTTTTATTAATAAATGTTTAGAACTTTATATTTTATTAATTAACTCAAAAAAATTAAGAACATGGGATGGAAATAAGAATACACAAAAAATAATGTAGTTGGTAGTTGCATGGTGTAACGGTCTTAATGTGATTATAGTTAGCCTACTATCCTAATTAGATTGTCACAATGCTTTGACAAGGTATAGTAATTTGGCTATAAAAGTCCTTTTAGGGTTGTACATTAGTTGTAGTTGTATAACTATAATGAAATGGTTGTAGTTGCGTCGTCAAAAGGTCTTTAGGTGGTCGTAGTTACGTTGTGTAAAGGTCCCTAGGTGGTCGTAGTTACGTTGTGTAAAGGTCCCTAGGTGGTCGTAGTTACGTTGTCTAAAGGACCCTATGTGGTTGTAATTACGTCATGTAAAGGTCCTTTGGTGGTTGTAATTACGTCGTATAAAGGTCCTATGATGGTTGGTAGTTACGTTGTGTAAACGTCCTTAATTAGTTGTAATTACCTCGTATAAAGGTCCTGTGATGGTTGGTGGTTACGTTGTGTAAACGTCTTTACATGGTCATGGTTGTCGTTTGGTTGTAGAAAGGTATTTTACTACGTAGTACCACAACGTGGTATTTACGTCTAGGGGAGTCTACAAATCGGCGTAGTTAATACCCATTCTCTGTAAGGACTTCAATTGACAGGAAATGCAAAGTCTCAGAATCCAACTAATGTTATCTATTTGTTTAAAGTGTCAAAAGAAATGATGGAAAATGTTGCAAAATATTTGTAACAAATGCCGGTTTCCATGGCAACCAGCTCAAATATTCCGAGTCGGAAAATTGGTAAAAAAAATCACATCCCTCTAAAAGAAAGTTCGGCTGTTAAAACTATTCTTAATCCAAACACCCATTCTTCTTAAAAACATTTTATATGGTTTATAGGTAAAAAATGGTCAGAGTGCCAAATGTGTAACTTGTACCAAACATTGGCTATTGTCTGTCAAAATGTGATTATGACAAAGAAAGGGACAGGAATAACCTTTTCTTGAGTATAACAAAAATGAGGTTGCCATGCTTATAATTTACTTATACTAAGTTGAATCAATAGTTCCAATAATATAGAATTGTATTCAATAAACAAAATAATGGGGGCTTCTCTTATATGTGATTACTGAGAGTCATAGCCAGAAATGATGGGTACTTTGCTCATTTGCATATCTAAGATGGCGACACTGGGACGTCTGCAATTTTCATATGATCTATATAGACGATATCATTCATAATTGCATGTGTGTCATTTTCTGAACTAGAAAATGATACATTGAATCAAGCTGAATTAAATGAAATAAAAATTAATGAAAACAATTAAATATTCGCGGTTCCTGGACTAAATGAAAATCCGAGGCGACGAACCCTTTTTTGGCCTTAAGAGTCTATGTAAAAATGTCTGAAATACATGAAACTGGTGGCGTGTGACACAAAATTTAACAATGAATGACATTTGGCGACATATTTTCTGAAATTAATTTAGATTCCTCAATATGTAATTATATTAACTAACCTTATATTTCTAGCTTCTAAACTCATGGTTCCCACATTAAATATAATATGATCATTTTTGCATGATCGTGATATCAAAGACATGTCTAAAATCGTTACAAAACAAAAATATTTGAATTTTGACAGAAGAAAAACTTTGCGGAAATAAACAATAACTTTTAATTTTCGAATCATTGACGGACACATTGAATTTCCGTACTATAGGCTATTTTTTGACAAATCTAATAAACGATCCATCAAGCTTGAAACTGCAGTCACGTGATCAAAATCTAATTTAAATATGATGAATATTTATGAGGAAAGTACCCTCAATTTCTGGATATGTTGGAATTTCCCTATTGGAGCCCTTCTTATTCAGGTAAGGATTATCTCCCTTCATTAACTCTCCTTTGTGGAATCAAATATAGTACATGTAAACAAAGAATGAATCTTACGGGAGTGTCAACAGTCATGGGCTTTGGGCATGCGCCAACATTTTAACACCCAAAACCGGCACGGACCAAACCCGGAATACAATTGCGTTATTCTGGTATTCGTGACTCCTCGGATGAGTACCAGACATATTAAAAAGTATGAAATAGCGGCAAAAATAAATTTCTGAATTAAAAAAAGATACTGAAAATAAAATCTGATGTTTAAAATGAGCCCATTCCAGTAATAATAAACAATCATATTACTGTCTTATTTATTTAAAAATGCTATAAAATGACCTTTGATGACGTGTCGGGTCACTCATACACTCTACCAGCAATGGCCAGAATGAATGTTCCAGTGCTTCAAATTATCCTCGTAAGACTCGTTCTATAGACATATATGAGTGTGACTTCTCTGAGTTTGGTACACAATATAGCTGCAATGTATTTCCTTCACAATCACGAAACTGAAATCTAAATAATATGTTGAAAAACACAAAAAATACGCCATTCAACAGGGTACAACACTTTATCCGCAAAAAAATCATCATGTAATCGTTTGTCTTTACCAATACATATTTACTCCTAGAAAGGTCTTGTGATGGGTCATTTTTTGCAAAAGAAGTCTTGGTCTTTTGCTTTATTGGCAACATCGGAAAGGAGGAGGAGGGGGGGGGGGGGGGGGGGGGGGGGGGGGGGGGGGGAGACTGTACTTTGTTAATTTTCAAATGACAGGGGTGTGATGTGCATTTGTGATTCCAAAAAGACAAAAACTGTCCCTGAATCTATGAGGGGGAGGACATGGGGTAGTCTTCTCCCACTCTTCTCCTTTCTTTCTCCCTTCTCCCCCTTTTTCCTTTATCTCCTGTCTCCCTCATTTTCTCCCACCTCTCTCCATTCTTCCACCCTCTCCTTTCTCCCACCCCCTGTCTCCCTTCACCCTTTTCCCCTCATCTATGTGGTCATGATTGTTGTGAATACCATACACACATTTGTGTTGTTCAGGGATGGAAATTTAATATTTTGGTGGCCCAGTGGCAGTGTTATACATGTATGATCAAGCAAGAATGTTGAAAAAATAGTAACCCTGCTTAAGTTTTAGGGGTTACTGACTGGGCTCCTGTGAATTTCCATCACTGAATAGCACAGGCACTTGTATCAATATCAAACATTTTATTCACTATTAAGTCTCCTTTAAATTTTTGATATTGAAACAAGTGCCTGTGCTGAATAGTGTAAAATTATTAATAGGAACCTGGGCTATTTTTTTATTGAATTTATGTGAACTAAAATGCATCAATTGATTGAACAACTTACATAATTAGTTGCAAAATATTTTTTGTTTATACATGTATATATATTTATTTTTTATTTTTAGGTCTACTCATTGAACCTGTTCTTAACAGGCTCTTGTATGTATTCAAGGATATATGATCACAGCTATTTTTCTTTTTCAGTAAGTGTATTGCAATAGTATTACAAAACAACCAAACAGAACAGGAAATATATGTTATATTTGGCATTATATTGTACAAATACAATGATATTATTGATAAATATCTTCTGGGAAAAAATGCCTGAAAAGTGGATGACCAAAGATTAATGTTTGTTTTGAAAATTTGAGTGTACAGACATGATCTAAATAAATACCTTAGTTGTGATGAAAATATTATAATTAATTTGATTCCTTTACAATGGATTATTTTTTCTGGCACAAAACTTTTGGAACCAATTTTTTCTTGAATATTCAAGGGCGCAGTCAAAATTATATCAAAACATCAAAATTAAGACATGGGGGAACAAAGAATTTTATTTTCGGCCCGAAATAATGGTTATTAAAATTTCAAGGGCATTCACTGATAAAGTATAGATCATCAATTATTTACATGCCTAAAGTATATTATTCTATTGGGATATACACCCTATGGAAATTGACCAGCCTATAGCCCATTTGGTTGATGAATCCCAACCTACTCCTAACAACATGACCAATGAATTGATGAAAGACACACAACAGTTACCTGTACAGGTATGTTAAAAAAAGATTGAATTTACACATTTTATAACAATAGTACCAGTACTTAATAAATATAATTTTATTTCCAGCTTGAAAATGTTGTTTTGGAGGAGGTTGTATTGGATGTCAAAGAAGTAAGACTGTTGGATCATGAAAGAATTTTATCTTGCAATCACACCTTTTTGTAACCTCATAAAGGGGGTAGAATAACATTGAGACATATAAAGTCATTGACCTAATGAAGTTTCTGGTACCTTTTGATGTTTTGAGAAGAAAGGGAATGTAGTTGTGTATCAGTTCGTATCACAAAATTTCCTGCTTTTTTACATTTTTACTGATAGGCTGGGTAGGCGTGTATGGAAAATAAATGTAACTTTTTAACCAATCAGAATTAAGTATTTCTCCTACATTTATATATACCCCTCTCAAGAAAGAATCTATTGCTTGACATGACTGTCCATCTGTCAAACCACTTACAAATACCAATAGCACTTCTGAATCTGATTCTGAGGATGAAAATCGAATAAGAGATGATGAAAAGTGCTGTGTATGCAAATTATTCAACCCAAAAGAAATCAGAGAGAGCCCATGTTTAATATTCACGAAATGGCTACAATGTGACCAATACAAACACTGGGTTCATTTGGTCTACTCAACTGAAAAACGTGTGATCAGGAAAAGAGATGTATTTTTATGCCCCTATTGCAAGAGTGATTAGTATTGAAATCATGCTATCTATATTAATATTTAATAAAATGATTAACTTCCAGTTTGTTTAAAAAAAAAACAATCTAAAAACAAGGACAAAATTAAAACACAAACATAGCAAAGATTAAAAACAAAGAAATGGTGCCATCACAAGATTATGTTTTACAAGATAACAAGAGGTGCTACGACAAAATTTTGAGTGACTGGAATTTCAGACCCCGTTCAAATGTATTCTGATAGGCTTGATGAACATGATTGATGGCTGAAATGTTCCTAACAAATTCATGACAAAATGTTGTAGTTACTATGGCGTCAATGAATCAGTACATTTCAATAATGTTTGAGAGATATCAGTTCAAATCTCTCTGGAAACTAATGATCTGAGTACATATTAGGTTTGTCAACTACTAACAATTACAATACATATAGCTTCTATAGTACAAGGTAGTACATTTCAATAATGTTGAAAAGATGTCAGTTCAAATCTGACTGGAAGCTAATCTATGGGTTTATTTTAATATATGCTTGATCATGTTGACTGCATTAACTAACTTGGACACAAGTCCCTAGCTTAATGAAAGTTTTGAAGAACTACTCCTTTTTCAGTGTGATTTTTACACAACCACAAAAATGTTGTGTAATGGTTAGCATGCTCACCTTGAATGTGGTAGATCCATGGGTTCTAGCCCCTGTCTAGTCAAACCAAAGATTATAAAATTGGTAAGAATGCAGCATTAAGGAGTAAGAACAAAGAATGGTCGGGTCAGAATCAGAATAATGTTTCAGAGTGGAACGACATATCTACCCACAGACTGTTGTTTCAATGAACTAGCACTCTAAAAATCCAACTAAGGGTGTTGGTCTTTTCATTTTTTGTATCTAAATGTGTTTCCTGTTGCTCATGCTTAAATAGTTTACACATCACATGTTATAGTTTATATTTCTTGTTGTTTATTGTTTAAAAATTCTATGAATAGAATGTTTTTATCCCCCATATGAGTGTTGTTTTTGATGTAAAATTATTGAATATTTTGGGCTTTGTTCATTTACCTGAAAAGTCTTAGACAAATATTTTGAAATTAAAGGAGTTTTTTTTAACCTTATTACATGTAGTATGGTTTTTTTGGGGGGGGGGAACTTGTGTCAGATTTTTAAATTCTCAATTCAATAACTAAGCAAATTGTATAGTGTCCCCTAATATTAACTTTTTGATGTTAAAAGCAATATAATTTTTATTCAATCATTAACTTAAGACTTCACCAGGATGATGGGAATGTGTTTTATTACCCATTCTTCAATGTTCCAGTTCATAGTTTTGTTATTTTACAACATTGTTATTATACATGTATAGCTGACCTTTTAATAATGTTTTGTTTTTGCAATAAATATTTTCTTGTTAATGAATACATGTAGTTCTCTTAAGTCAAATCTGCCCATGCGGTCACCTTTTTGTTTAATTTTTGTGCTCTATAATTTACAAAAGTTATCAGCTGAATCATTTACAAAGTACATGTGCATGTACATATCTTGCCCAACCAAGACTGACTTGTTCCTGAATTTAGCACTTTTTCCATACTAATCCTTATATGTTATTATTGGTCTCCTGACATTGGCATAAACAAGAAAGGATGGAGTGTCTCATGAACAGAAACCACACCATAATAATGTGCTTGACATACATGTAAGAATGGAACATGACTGTTAATGTATAGCCCTGTATCAGTGCATACTATTTAACCCCTGTCTGTCCCTCCCTTTTTGTAATATTTTGTAGTGTGTTTAATGTACAAATACTAAAGGTGTGCATTCCTACAGGATTTTTACTTCTAAAAAATCACAAAATGATATTTAGTTGAACTAAGTCATTTTTAAGTTAGAACATCAAAAGTGTCTTACACACACAGACTTTATACATTCTCTAACAAAAGGGGCATACCAGTTTTAAGTTGGGCCTTTTAAAAAGTTTTATTTGATGCTCCATAATATGATAATTTACAAATTGCATGTTTAATGTGATATAAATATGATCAACTATAAAACCATGCAGAAGTCTAACATAATGCCAACTTTAAAGCATTAACATTACAAAGCTGGTTTTTGTACGAATACCTGCCAGTCGCTTAGGGGAAAAATACTTATTTTGATTTCCCTTTCTTATAAGGCCCCCCCCCCCTTTTTTTTTTATAGGATAGTCAGACAACAAAATATACGAGATTTAGATTAATTTTCTTCAAGTTAATCAATAAGTACTTGCTAGGATGATCAGGGGCGGATCTAGGATTTGTGGTTAGGGGGAGCGTGAGTAGGCGAGGGATCTGGGGACAGGTCCCCAGCGGGTCCAGGGCAGAGCCCTGCTAAGGGGCCATGGGGCGAAGCCCCCGGGAAGCTCTGGGGGTTTGAGGAATTACAGACATTTATTTGAACGACAATTTTGAACCAACCACACCATTTTTATCAGACCAGAAAAACTTGACTTTGAGTCTTAATTTTGTCTGATAATTGTTAACAGTATGTTTTTGTCAGATTATAAGAACCTAAAGTAAAACTTTTGTTGAACAACCGTGATGCGAATTGTTCAACTCATGACTGATCGATCACGATATTTTCACAGGCACTTGAAGTCCGGACCACCCTTTTTCCTCATTTGGTCCCTCCCGCGATTATGGTATGGATCTTTGTCTGGAAGTATATATTTGAACCATTTATCCATATGTTACAACATTTCATGTTACAACTCTCTCGTTCTAATAACTTTAGTTTTTAGGTCCAGCTGCCGTATTACTTATATATACATAAAGGTATGAAACAATCGTCAAAATACAAAGAGGGAATCCTCGCTTCGACTCGATATTTTACAATAACGCGCCAGTTTTAAAAAGGACCTTCGTCCTCGTCTCAAAAATGATTTCCCTTCATTCCTATCTAGTTTATACGTACGAACAACAAATATTTATTGACGAAATTCAAGTTTATTCTCGACGACACATCCAACTTTCCTCCACTCGTGCCCATTCAGGAGGTCAGCCGAACATATTTTGTTTCGCGCTATTTCATTGGAATAAGGGAGAAAGTTACAAAATTTGTACTTAGCAAAGTAGAAAATGAACTAAATAGGATACTAATAGCAGATGAGCAAAATTACGAAACAAAACAAACTCATCATATCAGAAAACAAGCTCAGTGGGAACCCGATTCAAATAGAAATGAACATTGTCAATCTATATATGATGGGTGGCCTGTTACTAGTGGTTATCAAATGGGCAATGGTGGAGCTTACCACAACGTCCCGTCTGAATATACCACATATTGTAATCAATACCAGCAATATAGTCACTATCAACAACCACAACAGATGATGTTTCCGACAGAACATAGATATGATATGTATGGACCTAAAGACAAGTTGGGCGATGGTGGATCCTACCACAACGTCCCTTCTGGTCTGTATGGTTCAGATTCAACTCAGAAACAATACCATCAAGTAACATACGATCAATCTTACTATAACAATCATTATCACATGAACAATCATCAGACTGCAGATATTATGACAAATCGAATCGAGGCAAGTCAAATGGGCGATGGTGGAACTTACCACAACGACCCTGCTGGCTATTTCCCTGATCAAAGACAGTATTTTGCTGATGAACGTGATGTTTGTCGATCAAATCTGATTGAAATACAAATTGAAGATCATAACTATGAACAGAAGAATGGTATTAACTCTGATCAACAATCATTATTAGAGGTATCATATACTCATACAGACCCACTAACAAAAGCTGAAACCAAAACGCCAAACTCAAACCTAAAGAATAATTCTGCAAGAACGAGAAAAACAGCGACAACGCAGGATAATGCTGTTAATTATACTAAAATTGGGCAACCTCTATACTACTCAGCACCTAGTAGCAACTATTTTTTAGGAAGCACACAAATCTTACCAGAGAGACACAAAATGTATTCAAATACAATCGGGATGTAAAAAGGCTGCAGAAAGATGTACATACGTCTACTGTCTTAAATATTTTAGATTTTAATTGTAAAAACATATTAACCTGTGGTCCGCTATTTAAAGAAATGGAAAAATCTATAGACATATACATGTTACAAGAACATTGGCTATTTGATTGTCAACTGAACATTCTCCAAGAAATTCATCAAGACTATAATGGGGCTGGTAAATCAGTAGATTCAAATGATCCTATCTCACCGTACCAAATGCCACGAGGATATGGAGGCGTAGCGATCCTTTGGCGTAAAGATCTAGACAGTTATATTACACCTCTCCAGGTAGGAAATGAGAGAATTCAATGTATCGAACTTTCAGGAAAACAGAACATTATACTTATATCAATTTACCTACCATGCAAAAGCTCAGATTCTCACTATGCCAATTTCAAACAATGCGTTGATATACTACACGAGATATTTGAAACCTACGAAAATACCCATCAAATCATTATTGGCGGAGATTTCAATGAAAATATATTAGAAGGAATCGAGTCGCAAAGAAAAAAATATATCAATGATTTTATATCTGACCATCAACTGTGCGCTGTGAAAGTAGGATTAACATATTGTCACCCTAGCGGACAAGCAACCTCTGCTATTGACTATGTTTTATATCAAGAAAAGCATGAAAGTGAAGTCCTTAAAATACAGAAACTAGATGTTGTAGCAAACGTTTCGGACCATCAACCAATACAGCTACAATACAAATTTGATCACAACATCAGAAAGAAGCAAAAAGAACTATGTAATCATTCATCAAAAGTAAATTGGAACAAAGTTGATAAGCAAACCTATCAAGAAACATTGGACAAGAATATTAATATGATAAATATAAACCCTACCACTATACCACAAATTGATAAAGCTTTTAAAGATCTGTGTGATATCATTGTAAAAACTACAGAAGAAATTGTACCAAAAAGAAAGATCAAGAAAAGAAAACCAAAATTACAGATAATGTCTGAGGATATACTTAAAGCCATAGAAAAGAAAAAAAGAGCTTTCTTTATATGGAAAACAAATGGAAGATCAACAGATCCCTTAAACACCTTCTTCATTGAAAAGAAAACAACAACATATGTACTAAGAAAACAATGCAGATTAGAATTAGCTATTAAAAGAATCGCTGACAGACAAAAAATCATTGATGCTCGATCCAACGACACTGCATTATTTTATAAAATCATAAAACAGCAAAGAGGGAAATTATCCCGTTTTATAGATCAGCTACAAGTGGATAATTCAACATATGAAACTCCTGAAGGAATCATGAACGGCTGGAGCACTCATTTTGGACAATTAGCTAAGAAATCTGAAAACAAAGATTTTGACAATGATTATCTGGAACTAATGGAAAGAGAAAAGGACATTATTTTACAAATATGTAGAGACCAATATGATCACAAGGAAGTATCACCAGAAGAGCTTTTAAAAGCAGTTAAACAGTTGAACACTAACGAAGCAGCAGATTATTTTGGAATCACAGCTGAGAATATTATATATGGAAGTAACATCTTTTTAAATTACCTACAAAAATTAATCAACGTAAGCTTCGCAAACGGCCATATCCCAGATAGTTTAAAAATAGGAACATTATTTCCAGTATTTAAGAACAAAGGTGACATCAAAAGTGCAAAAAACTACAGAGGAATAACCGTAACACCTACTTTTTCTAAGATAATGGCAAAAATTATAAAAATCAGAGAAAATCCAACGATAATGAAAATTCAAAATCCCTCACAGCGAGGTTTCACTGAGAACTCTGCACCTCTACTCTGTGAACTATTCATAGAGGAGTATGAGAGAGAAAATAAAGATCTGAACTCTCCCACATACATTGGCTTATTAGATGGCAAATCAGCTTTTGATGTAGTGGTACATGCCAATATGATTCGCAGATTATTTCAAATTGGATTCTCAAAACAATCAATAACCCTGATCAACAATCTTTATACAAATGCCAGCTCATGTATTAAATGGAAAAACCAAATATCAAAATCAATGATTAGTATAGAACAAGGAGTGAGACAAGGTGGAGCCCTAAGTGCTGATCTTTACAAAGTTTATGTAAATCCACTACTGGACATACTAAGTAATTCAGGACTGGGTGGTAAAATCGGGAATATAAATTGCTGTGCACCTACCTGTGCGGATGATGTTGCATTAATAGCAAATAATCCATTCGATATCCAAACAATGGTTGACATAGCTGTAGACTTCAGCAAAAGAGAGGGATATCTACTCCAACCGCAAAAAAGTGTGGTAATACCGATAAACACATGTAAAAAATCAAAAATGCTAGAAATAAATGTTGGTTATTGGAAACTTGATGGAAAGGATATGCCTATTGTAACTCAATCAGCCCATATCGGAATTCAAAAATCAGAGACAAATTCTACACAATTAACAGTAAATGAAAACATAAAAAAAGCCACTAGAGCCTTATACAGCCTAATGGGAGTAGGACTACATGGAGAAAATGGAATAGATCCTGAGACTACGATATCATTATTAAGAACCTATGTACTACCTATATTATACTGTGGACTTGAAATATTATTACCTACAGCCCAGCAAACACGTAACGTAAGTGTAACGTTAAAGTAACGTTATAGTTAGGTAACGTACAAAAATAACGTTATTATAATGTTATATCAACGTAAAAAATAAACGTTACCTAGTGACCTAATTACAATGTTAAATTTTAATGTTTTTTAAACGTTTTTGCAACGTCCTATTATTAACGTTTAATATTAAACGTTCTACTGACGATTAACTAACGTTTAGTGTTTTACGTTATGTATTAAACCAAAATGTAACGTAAAATGATAACGTTTGTACAACGTATAACTAACGTTACATGTTATACGTTTTTTTGTAACATTTATATAACGTTTGAATAACGTATATGTTTACGTTTACTTATAAACCTTGCAATAACGTTAAAATATAACATTATTATAACGTATTTTTAACGTTTAAAATAAACGTTGCATCGAAACAGATTAAGAACGTTATTATATTTCGTTCTCAAGACGTTTTGCAACGTTGCAATAAAATATTGAATAAAAAATGTTCAAGTGACATTCATTTAACGTTACTTGTTTACGTAATTCTCTAACTAAAAGATAAGTAAACTTATAACGTTCACAGGGGGGGGGGGGGGGGGGGGGGGGGGCGCATCCGGCGCGCGCGCCCCCCTAAAATTGGAAAAAATATGATTTTTTGGCGTAAAATCGTGATTTTTCACACGAAATACCCCAACAAATTTCGCGCCTCCCTCCGCTCGACGCATTTTTTTTAAGTGCGCCCCCCCCCCCCCCTAACTTGAAATCCTGGATCCGCCCCTGGTTCATATAACGTTTTACTAACTAAAATAATGATCGGAGTGTTCGGTGGCACATTTGATTTGCAAAACGACATCGCAATATTTTTATGAAGAAATGCAGGTTTATGACATATTATCCATTATCATAATATATTATTAGGGGATCTGCAAGATTTTTTCATTTCCTGAAACCATTCATTCGATTCCGAAAACGGATCGATTGTTTAAAGTGATTGCATACATTCGAATTCGTGTTATTATAACGTATTTAGTCTCTATACAATAAAGTTATTTACTTAAAAACTAGTGTAATAATGTTGGAATGATATAAATTTATTGATGATGATGAAAATTTGGGTATGTCAATCAATATCTGAAAATAATCGAAATAGCTTTCTTTCCTTTGTCTTTGAAGTTTTCCCGCTCGAAAAAGCCCTCAGGCTCAACTGCTCAAAAAGATAAATTTACATACTCTTTCAGTCTTCACAGAAAAAAGCTCAAAACAGGATTGTTTTTGACAACCCAGAAAGGTATGAATTGCTGCCTTACACGTCATGATAGTATTAAAGATTACTTACTTGGGGGAACGACCATGATTTAACTTGAAAAGGGGGGGTGTGGGGGCAATTTTGGAATATTGCTCCCAAACACTGGATATACATGGACAGAGGGTATTGCAACTCATTTTATTTTTATTTATGACTTTATAGTTATTGGGAATATGTTATTGAATGTGCTTTTGCAGTAGAAGGGCATATAATATTGAAAATATGGTTGATATTAAGAATTTTAAAAAATTCATCATGCAGCAGTTTGTTGACTTCAAATATAGAATATGGCGAAATCATGATTGAACTTTTTTCAATCCTACACATTTTTCCTGGAAAATTTTGATAGTTTCAGTTAGAATACATGTACAATGTACCCATAAAATAATAATAGGCCATAGAAAGCAGTTTTAATTGAAAATTATGTAGTAAAAACCTGGTAATGTAAGTGATCCCAGAAAAATTATTTTGACTGCTTAGCATTTTCTGTAAATTTTTCAAATTGTCAATTTGGATTTCATGCTTTAGAAATTAGAGTATTATTTGGCTGTAACAGTACATTTGAGCATCCAGCTTACTTAAACAGTGGGAAAAATGATGTGGAAGCATATATTTATTGAGTTTTGGGGGAAATTATAGCTTTGTACCATAAGAAATTCCAAAACTTGAATATCAATAAATCATATTTTTGCATATTTGATGGAATTAGAAGGAATTTCAACTGTAGATCTATATACAAAAACTTATTGTATGCCTTAAACTACATAATTTATGGGGCTAAAGCATCAATTAACAAAATTAAGAATGATGTGAACTCATTTTATGGGATGAAAAGGGGGGGGGGGGCTAAATGTAAACATTTCATAGTATTTAGCTATTGAATATACAACTGAGGCATATATATGTGTAGAAATTGCTTATTATGTTAGAAATTAGCTTAATAACTAATATATAAGAGAATAGGTAAGTTTTGGTATATTACACAATCTGAACTCAACAGCTGTAAATGGAGATGTTTTCATTAAAAATCTTCAAAGGGGTACCTTTGCATTTGAACACTTATACTTGCAAATATTAGACAGCCACATACCTTATGAGGTTTTTTGTGGTTGATATTGCCTAAGGAATAGAAATAAGGCAAATAAAGGGTTACAGAAGCAAGTTGTGCTGCTCTTTCCAAGTTAAAAAACATCAAGTTGAACTTGTGTTGCTATCATGTTCAAATTAGCCTAATAATGTCACAACAGACACAGAGTGACATTTTTCATACAAAAATGTTACAAAATGCATTGTGGTGTCAGATTACATGGTCAAAATGCATGTTATGTAATATTTTGGAATATTGCTCCCAAACACTGGATATACATGGACAGAGGGTATTGCAACTCATTTTATTTTCATTTATGACTTTATAATTATTGGGAATATGTTATTGAATGTGCTTTTGCAGTAGAAGGGCATATAATATTGAAAATATGGTTGATATTAAGAATTTAAAAAAATTCATCATGCAACAGTTTGTTGACTTCAAATATAGAATATGGCGATATCATGATTGGATTTTTTTCAATCCTACAAATTTTTTCTGATAAATTTTGATAGTTTCAGTTAGAATGCATCTGCAATGTACCCATAAAATAATATAAGGCTATTGAAAGCAGTTTTAATTGAAAATTATGTAGTAAAAACCTGGTAATTTAAGTGATCCCAGAAAAATTATTTTGACTGCTTAGAATTTTCTCTAAATTTTTGGTTTTAAACATCAAAATAATTGGTTTTAAACATCAAAGGGAAAATAAACAATAGCGATAATACATATGTAGATTTTAACTTTTTATTGTCACAGGAGGATGTCAGATAGAAAGAAAAAAAGAAGGGAGTACAAAAGAAAATGGATGGCAAATACTAGACTAAGATCAAAACACTTTGTAGCCGTCTCCAGTAGTGAAGAAGAATGTGAGATAACTGATCCTTGTTCATCGTTCCATGTACCTCTCAGTAGTGCATATAATTCTCAGCAATTGCATGAAGTCCAGGTTGGAATTTCTTTCTCAGATGGTCAAATTAATGAACACTTGTTAGATGTTGATGGTAGAAGAGAAGATTCCGAGGCTGACGAAAATAGTAAGAGTTCAGATGACGGTATAGACTGGGACACCGTTGATAAATATGCGGCATTGTCTATCTATTCGGACAGTAGTAGTATGGAGGAGGAGGATATACTAGCAGATGATCTTGTTAACTGGACTAACCAGTTTCAAGTAAATCATAATGCTTTAGATGCCCTTTTGAAGATTTTAAAAAAGCATGGTCATTCCAGTTTACCATCTACAGCTCGTACACTATTGAAAACAGTCAGAGTAGTTGAAACGCAATCTGTTTCTGGAATGGAATATTTCAATTTTGGAATTGAAAGTGAACTTATTAAAAATTTTGAACAGTATCCACAGTCAGAAAGAGATAACATAGACTCTATAGATATTTCACTTAATATAGATGGACTTCCACTTTTTAAAAGTAATAATACATCATTGTGGCCAATTCTGTGTGAAATCCAATTGAAACCAAAGAAAGTCTTCCCTTTTGTGCTAACAATAGGCCCAACAAAACCTGAAAATCTTAATTTCTTACAAGAATCTGTACATGAAATAGACACTTTATTACAACAGGGATTCAACTATCATGGAAGGCTTATCAGTGTAAATTTGAAATGTATTGTATGTGATGCACCAGCAAAAGCAATGGTCAAAGGTGTCAAGTTGTTCAGTGGATACTATGGTTGTGATAGATGTAATCAAACTGGTGTATGGTGTGGAAGAATAACTTACCAAGACATCGGAAACCTTCAGTTGAGAACTGACCATTCTTTCAGGAATCAAGTGCAAGAAGAACATCATCATACAATTTCCCCCTTCTGTCATTTAAATATAGACATGGTCAATCAGTTTCCAATTGATTACATGCACCAAGCTTGCCTTGGTGTTGTAAAAAGACTGCTGTTATTATGGATGAGAGGAAAAGGACCTAGGCACATTAGAATGTCGGCACAGAACATCGAAGAAATAAGCAATAGATTGACCGATTTGGCCAAGTTTGTTCCAAAACGGTTTGCCCGTAAACCTAGGGGCCTTAGAGAGATAGACAGGTGGAAGGCAACTGAATTCAGACAATTTTTGATATACACTGGTAAAATAGTTCTGAAAAGAGTGTTACGTCCTGATTTCTATGCTCATTTTCTGTCATTGAGTATATCCATTTCTATTTTAGTGTGCCCACGATTAGTGAATGAACATGTAAATTATGCAAGAAATCTTCTGCAGTATTTCGTCAGTCAAGGAAGAATTCTATATGGAGAGGAATTCCTGGTCTATAATGTACATAGTATGCTGCACATTTCTGATGATGCAGAAAAGTATGGTTGTTTAGATGATTGTGGTGCATTTGGATTTGAAAACTATTTGCATTGAATAAAAAAAATGGTAAGATCAGGGAAGAAACCTTTGACCCAGATAGTGAAAAGAATTAAGGAGTTTCAGAACGGTTCTGATAGTAGGGAGTCGCAAACATCAGATGGCGAAATACATTTATCTTTGCGACAACCAGATAATGCTTTCTTAATTGGAATAAATAGATGCTGTCAGCTATTGTCCAAGACAAACAACCGAGATGAGGAAGGAAATCTTTTGATTTTATGTAGAGTTTATACAAGAAGTGAAGCCTATTTTCAGACACCATGCGACTCTAGGATAATAGGAGTTTATAGGTTTGATAAAAGATTCACTATGGTAGAATATGTGTCGTCTAAGAACCTGGATAAACAGGCTATCTTGATTGAAAGGGAAGATGACAACGATGTTGTTGTTCTAGCCATATTGCATGATTTTTGAAGGAATATGTTTGTATGTACCTAGTATAAGTACAAATACTACACTGAAAACCAAAGCTTTTACAATGTCGGACAATATGAACTAACAAAGCCCAATCATGTTAAGATGAATTCCAACAAAAACTGACAAAAGTTTGGAGCAAACGTCGATGCTGGACCGTTTTTACATACAGAGCACCTGGAAAACAACTCTCATATTCCAGACTGATGACAACGGCATGCGATGCCTTGGGAACGACATCTATTTTCAGATTCAGTACATATGGAAATAACCTCAACTTTTTAAAACCAATTAAAACACGTATTTAATGACATGTTACTCTAAGATTAATTTATTTTCAGATGGTCTTTGATTATGCAATTGTGGAGTTTGTTGAAGACAATCCACCCTCCATTGGCATTTCTCCCCAATGCTGGATTGAAAGTAAACCAGATGTAAGTGTATAATCTATACATGTCCATGAACTGCTCCTTATGCCAAATTAAATTTATGAATGACAATTTTTTTATAACAGGGTTTTTATTCCATTGTCTTGACCATGAAAACGTAAAACTCAACAAAAAACAAACTTTAGACTGATTTATGTATAGGAGAATGTCCAAGTAACTCTCCATTCCTTAAAGATAATGGAGACGAGGCCCATTGTTTTTAAGAAATGGAGAGATACAAGGACATTCTCCAACTTAAAATCCACTCATTGTACTTTATTAATTTTATTAATTATTAATCTTGTAACAAAAAAAAGTCTGTGTATAGTATCTAAAGTACAAAGTATTAAATTGTTTGCCCCTTGTGGGACCTTAAAAGTACAAAGAGAACAATAACTCTCCATTCCTTAAAAATAATGGAGAGTTTTGACAATAGATTTACATCACAGGTGTATTTTAAGTGGCTGTAACATTCCCTTGTACACTTTAGTAATCTACTGTACCTTTTATATTTAGATTTGAAGCCACTTATTCAGAAACATGTTCACAGA
This sequence comes from Bathymodiolus brooksi, assembly GCA_963680875.1. Lineage (NCBI taxonomy): Eukaryota > Metazoa > Mollusca > Bivalvia > Mytilida > Modiolidae > Bathymodiolus > Bathymodiolus brooksi. Next base: position 108,187,360 of record OY804581.1, read on the forward strand.
TAATTTTCCTCCAACCATGAAAATAAATGTGTTTTCACTTCAGAACAATGTAAACAATAATTAAAAATATCTTGATTTTAACACAGCAAACATTTTTTAACTTTTTTGTCTCAAATTATACATTGCCATTTTTATTGTAGGGCATGTTTTGTTATTGGCCAAGAACCAATATTTCATTTCGGGCCAGAAAGGCAGAAATTCCTGACAAAGAAAAATGGGCAAAATATCCAGTAAGGATTCTGCATTATACAGGTGAGCATTATATGTATGAATATTATGATGGCTTAAAAAGTTGCATGCATTTAACCTGGTGGTATCGAATTAGAGGATAAACCGGGAATGACATTATAATTCCACCAAGGACAACAAAGTTAAAATCTCAAAACCCTACATGACTAAATCTTTGACTATCAATAGACAAAGAGAACAGCTGAATATCTTACCTTTATAATAACAATAGACAGAAATGTTTGAATGACTTTATTCAGAAAAACTTTATATTTGGATAATGTCTAATGAAAATATTAAACTTATTAGTGATTTAATTGATTATATTGATGTAAATAACTCAACGTGCAACACTTACAAATTAGATCAAATTAGAAAAGGAATAAACATAATACAAATTCAGTATTCATTTTTCTGGTGTTAGGCTAAGCCACTTTAAAAATTTGAATTATCTCCCTTTGTACAAATCTCTTCAACTAAACCACTGTGTATTATTTAATATTACTTAGCAGAAGTGGCTTTATGAGAGGAGATTATTTTTTTCTTGAAGAGGCTGAGACTACTATATGAATATTAGCATTATTTCATATTACTTTCATTTGAAGTAACATTAATTATTTTCAATTGCAGAAAATTATGAAAATGCAATGAATTTGTCGAAAAATGCAGAGTATACATCTTACCTCAGCTCTGATGAAAGTGAAGGGAGGGGGCACCGAAAACGGAAACAGAAGAGGTTTTCAGACAGTGAGGCAGATGGTAAGGATGTTCAGCTATGTGCATATTGTGTGGTAAATTTATGCCCAATTCGCACACAAATGAAATAAAGCCTTCCTGTATTGATACTAAATCAGTAAATGTGTATTTTTCAATTTTGGCACAGAGATGTTACCATTGTCTGTATTTGTTTGACAATAAATATGTTTAAAGTAAAGATGTTACCAGAACTTTTACTTGGGTCTACTTTCAGAACCATTTAAATGACACCTCTTCATATGTTTACTTGTGAAATTTAAGTATATTGTTACAGAACACTAAATACAGTTTGTACAAACTTGACCTCAAATGAGATCTTTTCATTGGCTATAGTCAGCATTTTACAGCATGCCCAATTATCCTCTGCAGAAGGTTTTTTACCCCCAAAATTGTAGGGACTTTCTATATGCAGGGGTACAAAGTTAAGGAAAAAACAGCAATTGTACCCCCAGTTTCAAAACTCAGTGGGCACCCTGATTTTAACAGCCGATGTGTATACATAAAATACGTTATAGGATGGGAAAATCTTTTAAAAGCCGTAGTTATGAATGAAGTTTATAGTAATTAGTCACGCCTCCAAGCAGTTAAACAAATTCTTTTATTTATAGCTACATTATGAATGAAGTTTATAGTAATTAGCCATGCCTCCAAGCAGTTAAACAAATTATTTTATTTATAGCTACACAAAAAATCAATAAACACACATCAACACATTGGGTTTAGCACTCAAAACAATACAATTTTATGCAATCAAATTTGTATAAAAATATTATCAGCCTTAAAATGGGAGACATAGACATTTAAAAGGTAGTGAATCAATTGTACGGTTCTCCCATTTTAAGGTTGATAATATATATTGTCCTTTGTTTTCATGATTTTCTCTGTATTCATCCTTATATCCTTTTACTTAAACCGAACATAATTATGTCAACAAGCTGCAGCTGAGTATAGTAATTTCAGTGAATGTTAAGTTTACTGTAACTGATAAGAAGAGCAATCAACATTCAAAGGACAGCCTTTTCATACAATATTGTTTTGCATAGATGAAGAAGAATGTGATCAAAGAAAGAAGAATGCAAGTAAAAAACAAAGGCCGAAAGACAGCTCTTCAACTGAGACCAGTACAAGTACTTCACTGCCTACTGCACCAACATTTGGTAAGTGATAATAGATAAATATACATGTATGTTTGGATTTTTCATGCTCAAGACTGTTTATTTCACTATCTATACTTACCTGCATCAACTTTTTGCAATGTTCTCGGGTCGTCTTCAGCATTTGCCCGAAAAAAACAAAAAATTGATGCAGGTAAGTCATAAACAGGCGTTTTACTTAAAAAAACACACAGTTTTTGATATTTATGTACTTTGAAATATTTTAAACAGAAATTTATTACTCGGCAAACTACTGTCTTTGCTCTTTAATAGCATTATTGCTAAAATAATATCTTAATATCATGAATAATTTTTGTTGTCGTAACATCATTTTAATGATATCTTATACAATTCATGTTAATTGCTCCTTAGTGTTTGGACATTTGTGAAACGTGAAAGACTCAGATCGGTAAAACATACTTGAATGATTTAATCAGTGAAAAAAACAAAGATTTTGCAAACACGGTGTTTCCAAAAATTTGTTTCTTGTTTATTTCAAATAGTATGCAGCTACATATATTATTACCCTGAATGTATTCCAGATCGTCAACAGGACAAGAATGAAAACGAGAATTCAGACCAGGTGATGACAGAAGCAAACAGTATGTTTAAAACTTCTTATTCATTTATTGTATCTTCATAATTTTAACATTTTTGACTAGTTTGTCGGATAATAGCTCTGTTGTAAAAAAATGTATCAGAGTTACCTTTGTTTGCTGTATACCCTTAAATAACATTCAGTTAATCAATTCAAGGCTTAGAGAGTAAAACATATAGGATTACACAACGGTACACTTGTTAGAGATAAACAGTATTTTTGAAATACATTCCAGAATATTATATAATTGAAAGTTTGAAGGGTAATAATGTAACCATCGAAAAGTGGTACATCAGAAATAACTCTTAAAATTTATTATTATTCCTTGATTGATTTCAGCTTCTTTCCAAGAGAATGACAGCATTGAAAGGCCTGTCTCACCACCAGAAGGAACAGAAAGTATGTTTTTAAAATATATATATTCACTGGGGTAAAGCTGATGACCGTAACTGTAATTACGGTCATCCCAAGATGGCGGACATGAAATTGGGTAAGAATCTTTTTTGTCAATTAAATTGTTTTTATAATGTATAATAAATGACACATGCATTAGTACGATAGTAATCTGTGAACTTTTCACAAGGAAATCACAAAAAATGTATATGAAAGAGAAAATCAGATTTTAAAAAATCGCTAAGATGACCGTAACTGAAAACTGAGATGACCGTAATTGCACCGCCGATGAAGTTTTCAGCTATGGTCATCTTAGCGATTTTTTTAAATCTGATTTTTTCTTTCATATACATTTTTCAGTCATAATTTGTGATTTCCATGTGATAAGTTCATAGATTACTATCGTACCAATGCATGTGCAATTTAAAATACAGTATAGAAACAATTTAATCGACGAAAAAGATTCTTACCTGATTCCATGTCCGCCATCTTGGGATGACCGTAATTACAGCTATGGTCATCAGCTTTACCCCAGTGTATATTTCAGTTTTCAGTCATGCATTTCACAGTGATTATGTAAATGTGTGTTAAAATTATATACATGTCATTTTGACTTTTCTATCTCATAAGTGCAAAACTTTAGTTGTTTTGTTACACACATCTCTAGCAATGTCTTTTAATAAATTGAAAGTCAGTCTATTACAAAAAAAAAGATAAACAGTTATCTCCCCTATTCAAGGGAGATATTTTTGTATTGTTTTACTGTCAGTCACATAGCTTTCAATGAAACTTCACAGGATTGTAGTTAATAATGTCTAGATATGCATGTAGGTTTCAGATTTTTTAAATGGGTGCCATTGCCATGGAAGCAGAAAGATTATTTTCTCGACAACAAATGTATGCTGTTTTGAAGTAGTATGTTTGGTCCTATTGTATGTGCTGTACTCCCAATTTGTAAGCATGACATTCCAGTGAACATGATTTGAATATAAACTTGGATCAGATTTATTATGTTTAACCAGTTAAACAAAGCATTGAAACTGCATATTTGAGGTTTTGAGAAGTGTCAATAATAGTTAGAGATACAGTAGGCCTTTTGTTTCCACTAACACTACACAACTTATTTAGTAGTACTTAAGTTTTTTTCTTTTTTTAATAGCAAGTCTGTTAAGAAATGGGAGAAACCCTAGAAGGCCACATAATGATGTAACAGATGTGGACTCTTGTGAAGAAAGTAAGTTTAAGAAAAGTGCAGTACAAGTCAACTGCTCCACATTGATCTAAATACTTTCTTTTTTTTAAAACTACCCAAAATTTAATTCTTGCCACCTGGAAAAATAATACTTATTGGCTGGATACCTAGCTTCATATAACCATTTTTTGCCATTTTTTCGACTTTTGTCATTTGAAATACTCCAAGGTTTTTGGTCAGAAAACTTATCTTACTTGGCCATCCGATAAAACTTAAACAGTCATGTTTTCACCACAAGAATTGTTTGTACTGGAATGAAAGGTGTTTTGAAATGGGAATTTGAAGGTAAAATTTTGACTCACTGAAAAAGCAAGGAAAATTTAAACAAGTAGATAGCCTGCTTCTGCTGGTCTTTATTCATGAAGTACTTCTATTTAGGAAATTTTGCATTCAAAACTTTGCCTTATGATATTGTACACAGCTTCTAAAGACAATTTTATTTAAAAAATCCACCAAGACAGTTATCTCTCTTTTACATGTAAAATCCCATAGACAATATATATAAATATACCCTTAAGAAGCAAGAGAAAGTTAAATGAAAAAAATTACATTGTATTTAAGACTACATTTTTTTTTGATAGAAATCTGTGCATGTTTATATATTAAGTTTGTTAAAAAGGCATTAGGGCTGTTTCATTAAAACATACATGGCTTCCAGGGAAGGCACTTTCAAACTCCTCTGTGGGTGGATATTTTTTACTCCTTTTTAGTACAAAATTGCATATATGGGTGGTTACCCCAATTTCAAATTGCCTTCTCTGGGTACCATATATATGGAACAACCCTTATTTGAAGTGAGGTTTCCAGACAATAAATTTTCACCAGTATACAGGAGAAATTAAACCATTCTAAATTTTAATTGTACACATTACTTATAAAATTGAATTTGATCAAAGCAAGAATAAGCCTCAAGATGAAATTTTCAGTTATCTAAAGGAGTCACTCTATACAATATATAGTTATTCGTTATTACAATTTATTTTTATATTCTCTAGGTTTTGAAACAAAGGTTCTAAGATCTTTGGATGAGATATTAGACCGACAGAAAAAACTGGAGGAACAAGTTACCAGTTTTTTATTAACACCAGGAAACTCGGATGATCTTTTGGAGGATCTTGTTCCGAAACCTATCAATTCTGAACAGGAATTTGATAGGTTCGGAATGGAACTCCAGGAGAAAGTTTACAGAAGGAAGATGGTAAGGCCCATTGCATGAAAAATTGTGCATATATTTATAATAATGCTGCTTAAATCCTGGCTTATAATTTGCACGATTCAGGGTAATGATTTATAGATGCAAATTTTATCAAGTGAATTTATTTGAGTCCATGATATAATATAGACAGTAATTCCATTTTTTAGCAGTCACTTAAGAAATGAACAGATTGTTTTATAAATCGCCAAAGAAATTTTTTTTTAGTGGTAATTATTAATCATCTTTTAAGAAACAACATTTTTTATAATAGCTGAAATGGGATTGCTTCAGTTTTTATACTGCCATATATAATATTCTTAAGCTAAATTACTTCTGTTTTGTATATGTGTTATTGCTGAATGATACGTACCTGTATCAAATACCCTTTATCACATACCCTTTATCGCATGGCTGCTGTCATAGGTAATTTTATGTACAAGTATATGGTAAAAAGAATAAAACATGGCTAAGTCCATATCACTTTGCCGTCAACCCTTGACCTATATCGCCTTGGGTCTTCAGACCTCTGGCTGATAATGAGGTCTTGGTTGAGACAGCAATGTGATACAGATTTTTTCATTTTTTTATTCTCTATATATATGAACATGGTGAAATAGTATATAAAGGCCAAATGTTTAATTAAATGAAGTCTGATACTAATAAACATGTTGCACAACTTACTTTTATCTTTTTTACAGGCTTTATTTCTTGCTGCCTTCAGTGGCTGCACATGCCTGGAGACTGTCAGAGCTATTCTGAAAAAGGTGGCATCAAACCAGGTATTGGCTCAATACAGTTTGAGAGGGAAAAAGGGAAAGAAGCCCTTCCAAGAACATTTAATGTACAGAGTTGTACTACGTGAGTGAAATTTTTATGTCATTGTTTAGGCATGCAAGATTTTATATTTTTTTAAATTTTTTACACATGTCAAACTGAAACTTGAAAATTCTAGTGTCACATTTTAAAATTATGTTTTAAATATTTTTGTAAAAAAAGGAGTTTTAATACAAAAATATTTTACTTCAGTACTTGAAGACGTGCATGTTGAACAGGACTAATTTTTTAATTGCCTTTTACACTAAATGAATCCTTACTATAAAAATGTTGTTTCCAGTACCTGACTCACAATGTTTTAGTCTCAAAAACTCTTATTTCCAGCTTTTAAAAAATCTAATATTTTTGTTCAGGTTTGATTTTCCAAACCAGATTCATTAGTTTTATATGCACTGCAGTATAAATTTCCAGTTTAATTTGGTCATTTCAGTGTACAATACTTGTTTTGAATGATAAAACAGTACCCAGCAATCTTGCTAGAAGGTAGGACTTATTTCATCAGATTCCACAGATTCAAGTAATATTATATAGATGTTTCACTTGACATTTTGGAAAAAAACGACAACTAAACTGATCAAATTCTGCTAACTGTTGTGTGACTGGATACACGTGTGTTCAGCTTTTAACAGTAGTTCTAACTCAAAGGGACCGTTCAGTTAGTATGATAAATGCAAAGTGTTTGAGTAATTTTTGCTACTTCCTGTTTTAATAAATTAATGTTTATCTTCTATCAAGAATTATGAAAATAGACCTTTTCTTTTCTTCAGGAGTAGCTTCCAAGTTGCATAAGGTCAAGCTGCAGGAAGTGGAAGATTCGTTGATAGAGGTGCTAAAACATGCACCTCATATGCCAGGAGGGCCAAAATATAAGGTAATTATATGTGTACATACATATATATATGTGCGTATTTCATCAGCTATGGTTTAAGCCACACAAAAATTTTGATTTCGAAGTATTTTCTATTTATGAATTAAATACACCTAAATATTTAACAATATTCTTGGTTAAAGCTGAGGTTATCATTTTTAGCTCACCTGGCCATAGGCCATGTGAGCTTTTGTCATGGGTAAGCGTCCGTCGTCCGTCCGTCCGTTAGCTTTTCACATTTAAATCTTCTTCTCTGAAACCGCTGAACAGAAATCAGCCAAACTTGCCAGAAATGTTCACTGGATGGTCCTCTACCAGATTTGTGTTTTTGGTGCTGATTTGAAATCCAACATGGCTGCCAGGGTCCATAATGTGTTCTCATTGGCTGAAATTTTAAAAATCTTCTTGTCAGAAACCACTAAGTCAATTGAATTGTGACTTTGCAGGAATGGTCCTGTACTAAAATTGTGAATCGTTTGCCGATCGGAAATTCAAGATGGCCGCCATGACTCGACTTAGTTTAACATTGGACCTTATGGGAATTTCACATTTTCATCTTTTTTTCTGAAACCACAAAACAGATTTGAACCAAACTTGGCAGAAATGTTCATTGGATGGTCATATACAAGATTTTTGTTTTTGGCGCTGATCGGAAATCCAACATGGCTGCCAGGGCCCATAATGTGTTCTGATTGGTCGAAATTTTAAAAATCTTCTTGTTAGAAACCACTAAGCCAATTGAATTGTGACTTTGCAGGAATGATCATTGGGTGGGCCTGTACTAAACTTGTGAATCGTTTGCCAATCGGAAATTCAAGATGGCCGCCATGACTCGACTTAGTTTAACATAGGACCCTATGGGAATTTCACATTTTCATCTTTTTTTCTGAAACCACAAAACAGATTTGAATCAAACTTGGCAGAAATGTTCATTGGATGGTCATATACAAGATTTTAGTTTTTGGCGCTGATCGGAAATCCAATATGGCTGCCAGGGCCCATAATGTGTTCTGATTGGTTGAAATTTTAAAAATCTTCTTGTTAGAAACCACTAAGCCAATTGAATTGTGACTTTGCAGGAATGATCATTGGGTGGTCCTGTACTAAACTTGTGAATCGTTTGCCGATCGGAAATTCAAGATGGCCGCCATGACTCGACTTAGTTTAACATTGGACCCTATGGGAATTTCACATTTTCATCTTTTTTTCTGAAACAACAAAACAGATTTGAATCAAACTTGGCAGAAATGTTCATTGGATGGTCATATACAAGATTTTGTTTTTGGTGCTGATCGGAAATCTAACATGGTTGCCAGGGCCTATAATGTGTTCTGATTGGTCGAAATTTTAAAAATCTTCTTGTTAGAAACCACTAAGCCAAATGAATTGTGGCTTTGCAGGAATGATCATTGGGTGGTCCTGTACTAAACTTGTGAATCGTTTGCTGATCGGAAATTCAAGATGGCCACCATGACTCGACTTAATTTTAACATAGGACCCTATGGAAAAAATGTTTAAAAGTCTTCTCCTCTGAAACCAGTAAGTCAGTTTAAAGCAAACATGGGATGAATGGTCCTTAGGTGGTCAACTTTCAAAATTATGTCCTGTGACCCCAACCTCCATCCAAGATGGCAACCATCAGCGAACATAGTTTTAACATAGGACCCTATGGGAAAATTGTTTAAAAGTCTTCTCTTCTGAGCCTCTAGTTATGTGTCGTGATGTGGAGGATGCGGGTGAGACACAGGGTTCCGTGGAACACCTTACAAATTTGTAAATATCATTATCGTGGATGGGTTCTTACATGGAAATATTTGAAGCAAGGGTTTTGGGGTAAAATCTTAATTTTTTGTTGAAATATCACCAATTTTGAGAATTGTGTCTTGTTTACGCGATAACTTTAGTAAACATGGATAAATTTGAATAATTGTTTGCATGTGGCTTGTAAATATCATTATAGTGGATGGGTTGTTACATGGAAATATTTGAAGGGTTTTGGGGTAAAATCTTAATTTTTGGTTGAAAAATCACCAATTTTGAGAATTGCGTCTTGTTTACGCGATAACTTCAGTAAACATGAATAGATTTGAATAATTTTTTGCATGTGGCTTGTAATTATCATTATCTTGGATGGGTTCTAACATGGAAATATTTGAAGCAAGGGTTTTGGGGGAAAATCTTAGTTTTTGGTTTGAAAAATCACCAATTTTGAGAATTGTGTCTTGTTTACACGATAACTTTAGTAAACATGAATAGATTTGAATAATTTTTTGCATGTGGCTTGTAATTATCATTAACTTGGATGGGTTCTAACATGGAAATATTTGAAGCAAGGGTTTTGGAGGAAAATCTTAGTTTTTGGTTGATAAATCACCAATTTTGAGAATTGTGTCTTGTTTACGCAATAACTTTAGTAAACATGGATAGATTTGAATAATTTTTTGCATGTGGCTTGTAAGTATGTTATACATTAAGACTGCAAGGCTGCTTTCTATAAATGTATAAAACTAAATATTATGCAAGTGCGGGGGAATACATCATAAATGTGCTAGGCAGTTCTTTTATTTTAATAAAAATACACATATAATGTATTACAAACATTTGAGGAATTTTATTTATCTGTTTCCCTCTTTTTCTTTCAGAAACCTGCTGCCCGTCACCATCCACAAGATGTGTCATCGGATTCTGAGTGACATTCAAAACATTACATTATTAAAATATTTAACTATGAAATCTGGTATCTAATCTTAAATTGTTGCCCAACCAAGATTCTGACAATCAAATAAAAAACATGCATGACCCAGTAAAAAGTAAATGCTTGAAAATTCTACTTGCTTTTTGTCTACAGACTGGAATGGACACTTTGTATAGTCCGTTTGATTTCTATAAATCTTCAGAAAAAAAAATCGTAAAAATCCAGTTCTCAAATCAACAATTTTTTTTCTAGATGTTTATTAATATATGATATATACAAACTCTGACAATTAATTTTAAAAAATTTTCATTGTCAGAGTTCGTATATATCATATGATAAACATCTAGAAAAAAATTATTGATTTGAAAACTGGATTTTTAAGAATTATTTTTTGAAGATTTATAGAAGTCAAACAGACTATACAAGAGTATCAGTGCGCAGTTAGGCTAAGTGTTTCCGCTTCATTGTTTCCACATGAATTGTGAAAAAAGTGGCAGGAATAAGAAAAGCATGTAGCACCAATACAACAAACTACATAGTACATAAACCACAAGTAATTAACATGAAAAAACAACAAGCAGACAAAGATGATAAAAAAAGACAAATAACAGAGAAATAAGATAGTTTGACTTGACACAGGCACAATAATATGAGTTTACATAGCTCCTTGGATATTGGTGGTTTAAGTATTCAAGTAACCTCTCAGACTAAGGTTAAAATAAACATCATTAAAATAATTTTTGAGTAACATTACTAGGCAACATTCAAACATTACTAGTACGTTGTTGAGTAACATTAAATTAACATTAAATCAATAATGTTACTGCAACGTTACTGGTGTACGTTGAAAAAAGTACATCTTATGTTACTAGCTAACGTAAAATTTAAAATGTTACTGTAATGTCATAGAGTAACGTTATTGTAATGTTATAGAGTAACGTTACTGTAATGTTATAGAGTAACGTTACTGTTATGTTATAGAGTAACGTTACTGTAATGTTATAGAGTAACGTTACTGTATCAAGGAGGTTAATGTTCAAATTACATATTAAGAGAACGAAGCTTCTGGAGATTGATGGAGACAAAATACAGACAACAATGAAGAAACGGGGGAGGGGAGAGCCGTACGGGGATTGCCCCAATCCATTACATTAAACTGTGATAATTGTTTTAGATTTTAGACTTTGAAAGATGACGTTTTAGATCTTAAACTGCAAATACGATTCGTTTTAGATTTTATGATGTGACAATTACTTTTTATACCTCGAACCAAACTGTAACAAATAGATTTAGATTTTAACCATACGAACAGAGACTTTTAGATTTTAAACAGTGATGCGTCGTCTTAAAATTTTCCAATACATGCAACATGCATATTTTATACGTAAGGTCAGGACATTCGTTGTGGATTGTTTTAACTTGATTTGATAAACTTTTATATCCCGTGTGAATAAGCCTGATTTTTAGTGTACATACATTTTATTCATGGATACGGAGGTGATGGGATTTTCACTCCAACAGCACTACAGAGCACCAACACACGTTTAACATACGACACAGTATGGTTCTCCTTTGAAGGGGGTAAAGATACAGAAGTTAAGTTAAGATAGTAACACCACCTAGCGTCCACGAACGATAACTAGGTAATCACCGATTTCTGAAAACGTCTATACTGTCTTTACTTTGCAATTTTTCGAAAAATTTTCATAATATCATACGTAAATAGCTTAGAACGAAGGAAATACGTCCCTGTTTGATTTTCTTCCATCCAGGAAAGAATTCAATGTTGACCCGCCCAATGCTAAACATTCGAATTCTTTTCACTAATTACGACATTATAGCATATTTTTTAAACCTGGCTTTTTGTTCAGAACATTTTATTAGTATAAAACATCGAATATTGACAACTTTTAATATAAACAAACTAGAGGCTCAGTGGGCTGAGCCTGTGTCGCTCACCTTTTCATTCTGCTTTGAGGAAACTTAATACAAAACCTTCCATACATGTAGATGCTTCCTACCAAGTTTCGGTTCATATTGCTAAGCAGTTTCAAAGGAGAAGATTTTTAGAAATCGACCAATCAGAAACAAGAATTGCATGTGGTGGCCATGTTTGCTAACCGATCGAGACGAAATGAGCAATCATAGAGGGTGTGCCGGGGGTAGAATAGGCACCAGGTTTCTCCGCCCTAGAGGCACTAGTCCTCTAAAAGGGGTCAACCCCACGGGAATCTCGGGGTATAGAAATGGGACCGAGAGCTTCTTCGGCTTGAAGGGGCATCCGTCGGTTGTGCGGGATGTAGAAATTCACAACCAACCCGTCCTGCGGATGAGACATAAATAAAACCGAGGTCCCGTGTTGAGAGATTGCCACCCTCTCCGCACGTTAAAGAACCCAGTGTAACAGCTCATTATGAACATTATGCTCATGATGAGTGGTCCATAAGAGACCTGTTGCACTGGCAAAATTATCCGTCCATACCCATCACCTTTCCTTGAGTCCCGTGGCGTTTAAATTTTTAAATGTTCTCGTCCTGAATATAGCTGAAAAATTGCTCGCTGGACGTTAAACATCAACCAACCAACAGTTTAGGCAAGAGTTATCTTTCTTTTAACAGAGAAGATTTTCTTAGAAATCAACCAATCAGAAACAAGAATTGCCTGTGGTGGCCATATCATGTTTGTTGACCGATCGGGACAAAATGTGCAATCTTTACAGAGGACCTTCCATAGATGCTTCCTACCAAGTTTCGGTTTATTTGGCCAAGCGGTTTCAGAGGAGAAGATTAAAAAAATCGGCCAATCAGAAACAAGAATTGCCTGTGGCGGCCATGTTTGTTAATGGATCGGGACGAAATGAGCAATCTTTATAGAGAACCTTCCATAGATGCTCCCTACCAAGTTTCAGTTCATTTGGCCTTGGGGTTTCAGAGGAGAAGATTAAAATGTGAAAAGTTAACAGACGACGGATGCCAAGTGATGGCAAAAGCTCACGTTGCCTTTGGCAAGGTGAGCTAAAAATTCAATTATGACAGCCTGTGTGCCTTTAAGCACAGTACATTTCAAACATACTTATGTCTCATATACCATATCTGTGCCAAAGTACTGGCTACTGAAGGGATGATATCTACAGGAACTAATAGTTCATCTGCAGAGACATTGACTCAGGGGTAGTAATAAAAATCGGTGTGCAAGACTACAGTTTCTGGAAATTCCTTCATCAGAGTCATTCATGATTGTCAAGACAAACTGCTTATGGTTCATTGTGTTGTAATACTTGACAAAGAAACTATTTCTACAAATGAAAATGTGATGAACTGAAGTTGACATCTATTTTAAAACATCATGCACAATTTACACAAGTTAAAAAAAGATTTATCTTATCCAGTAACAAGATGATTGTATATATACAAAAACAACAGTAAAACAATAGTTACTTTTAAATAACAGTAACAGGATGGCAGCCACTAATACAGGCCAGCAGGAACTGTTTACGCTCCCGCTGCACCTGATTTCACTTCGCTTTCAACAGGAGTTAATGTTCTTGTTCAACCTTAGTTTTCCCTGTTGTGATTTGCCTACCATTTTGTTTTGACCTTTGCCCATTGTATTGCTGCTTATTTATTACTTCTTTGTTATCTGCAAACTTTTCTTAAACTAGGTCATGTAGTGATAGTTTTATTGGATTTTCAATCAGCACAATAACAAACTTTATAAATGTTTTTCTTCGATTTGGATTGGATGGTGGTGACCAACACCACTTTCAACAATATTTCAGTTATATCGTGGCAGTCAGTTTTTTTGGTGGAGGAAACCAGTATTTGGAGAAAACCACCAACCTGTCTCCAAGTAACTGACAAACTTTATCACATAATGTTGTATCGAGTACACCTCGTCTGAGTGGGATTCATACTCACAACATTAGAGGTAATAGCACCGATTGCATATGTAGTTGTAAATCCAACTACCATACGATCGCGGCCACAATGGCATCCATGCCATATTTAAGCCAAAGGCCTATTTTTTTTTCAACTTAGTTTATCAAAGAAGTAACAAAAAATTCCATATATTATATTTTTATTTATTATTACTCTAGTATCATTAACATGTACAAAGTTCACAACCAATGAACGAGTGTCACAACCATGTACTCAAAAAAAATTATGATATGTGAATAGTAACGATCACATCGGGCTTTGTGAAGCTGAAGCAATATAAATATGAAAAAACAATGGTGTCAGAAAAAACTGAAATAGTAAATTAAAATGGTCACAATAACAAAATTTAGTATTTCCCTGATAATTTGTAAAAATGAAATATTAATTAAAAAACATAAATAAATATGTTGTGGACAAACTTGAAAAACGTTTTTTAATCATGAAAATGCTTGCAAGATATTTTCAAAACACCTCCACGGATCAAAATATCTATGTAAATATTATTTTAAACCTTCTATATGGTACATATGCGAGACAAACCAAATGATTGAGTAATTCATTCTTTATAATTGGTTTATGGTGTTTAACTGCACTTTCGTCAATATTTCAGTTATATCGTGGTGGTCAGCTTTATTGGTGGAGGAAAACGGAGTGCCCGGAGAAAATTACTGACATGTCGCAAGTCACTGACAAACTTTATCACATAATATGGTATCAAGTACACCTTGCTATGAACGAGGTTCAAACTCACAACGTTAGTGGTGATAGGTACTGATTGCACAGGTAGTTGTAAATCCAACTACCATATGATCATGACCACGACGGCCCCCGACATTTATCTTGAAACACATATATGTGCCACACAGAAAGTTCAAAGGTAACTAAATAATTCCAGCCATAAAAAAATTTATATTGATAGTATAATATACAATATAATAATAATAATAATAATTATCTTTCTCTGGTTTCTCATTTACACGGTAACAAAAAAACTTGCTTGGGTATTTTAAATAAATTATTACCAGATAGAGATTAACTACATACCAATCTTACTTGAGAAAATTGTCTTTAAAAAAATATAAAATCTGTGTTTAAAAAAAAAATTCTACTTGCATCCCCATAAATTTTTTGAGCATCACCTACTGAAATGCACGAGCAAACTTTGAAAATTTAAGGTTTATGTCAAATTCTGAAGACCAATAAAAACATTTCTAAGATTCATCTAGCTCTGCATAAATAAATCTACATTTGATCAATTCTAGCACAAATAGGATTAATATGACTGGTTGTTTAACAACGCAATCATGGTAAGCTTACCATCTATCACTAGCATTTGTCTTTTGAATATATATGAAATGTACTATGTATGCCTAAACACAGATGAAGCTTGCTTGATTTTCTATATATTTTTTACAGTATTAAAATGACTGACAAGAATTGAAATTAAAAAAAAACCTTAAAAACTGGAGATTTCTGTATCTTTTCCTTTTCTTTTTAAGCATTTTATTAGTGTTTGATACAAACATTTATAATATTTAAGGAATTTTTCCCTCCTATTAATTTATTATTATAATTTTGACTTATAAATGCTTTCCAATATTAAATTGTTATTCTAACTCCCCCTGATCCTTGAACTAAAAAAAAAATAAAAATAATGGGGACATTAAAAGATTCTAGAAAGTGAATACTTGCTCAAATATAATAAGATATTTTTCAATTCCGTACACAAATTTGAAGTTTTCATACAGAATATAAATATATAAGCTTTGACAGTACAGCGTTCCCACTGGACTGTGCATAGCATTAGTACTATTATTATTATTTATTATATGATTTATATAAATTTCATACATAATGAAAATGTCTTATGTGAAATATATAATATATACTTTATTTAAAATTTGTTTTATTATTTACATTTTTTACAGCAAGTTATTCTGTATGTACACTTTAAAAAAAAAAAAAATTTAAATAATAAAATAAAAAAAAATCACACAATGCACTTTCAACATATATCATTCAATTTTCAAGCATTTTTTTTCCATTCACACATGTATACAAACATACATTATATATCATCTTATTATACAACCCAAACTCCAATTAAGGTGGTACCATACACTTCAGGTAAATTTGACCTGCTCGTTTAATTTTCTTATTTTGTTGGCAGTGTGTTTGAATATATCCACTGTAATAAATATCAAAATTTTAACGAATTCCAACCAACAGACTAAGAGCTATAAATTTACTAGCCACATAGCAGCTTTTCTCTCTGTGGTTTTGATCACAGAGATGCTTGAAATCTGCATACAAACATCATATGATCAAAACGTTCAACTGATTTTAAAGAGTTATCTCCCTGTAGTGTATGGTACCCCCTTAAATGAAAGAATATTACATATTTCACTTTTTAGGACGACAGAAAATGAAGGCACTCAAAATGCATAATTACAGAAAATAAAATGGAATAACTGTTTTCCATATTATCAAAATGTCTTATGTTATCATGATATGCATTTTTTTCAAATAATTTGTATATTAACTAACTTAATATAATTTCCATTAATATCACATTAACTGTTACTATGGAAACATTATTTTATCCACTATAATAAAACTCTTTCGGGTTTTCAGAAATGCTGATGATACTTTAATTAAAAAAAATTAAAAACAACAAAAAATCTACAGCATTCACAATCGATTTATTTCTATTTTTTTCAAAAGACATAAATAGTACAGTCAAATCTGCCTATGTGGTCACCTCTATAAAGCAGTCACCTGTATTTAAAGGCCACCTTTTCTTGTGCCGGCAAAGAAAATTTCATATGAATCTAACCTCTTTTAAGAGGTGACCTGTCTTATAAAGCCATTTTTCTTTGTCTCAAAAGTGACCCCTTAATACAGGTTTGATGGTACTTTAAATTGACCAAGCACTGAACCTCTTTTAAGAGGTCACCTGTCTAATAAGGCCATTTTTTCTTTGCCTCAAAAGTGACCTCCTAATACAGATTTGACTGTAGTTTAAATTGACCAGCAGTGAGCGTACACAACCTTATGTAAATTAAAAAAAACAACAGGAATTTTCTTATGTTTAAAAATATAACAACCCATAAAAGACATTTATAGTGTAAGTGTCATTTGCATATAAAAAAGAAACCACAAAAAGTAATATCGAGATATAAAAAAATTGACCAATAATATCATTAATCACAATGATAAATATTTTAGGACTATTCCAACAACGGCTACAAGGTTTTGAACAAGATGTAACAAATACTCTCAAAATGAATTACGAAACGGGTATGTATGTATGTATAAATGGAATAGTCCTAATGTTAAACAAGGTAAAATATTCTGTCAATAAAATGCCATAAAAAAAAAAATAAAAAATAAAAACTTGTTGAAGTTTTACAAATTCCTCTGCATATTTGTTCACTGTCCGTTATGAAGTTGACAAATTCCTCTGCATATTTGTTCACTGTCCGTTATGAAGTTGAGATTCTATATTTCTCAAAGTCCTGGAAGCTTTAGCTTTTTCTTTCGGAGTATTCTCTCCTGCCTCTTGTGCAAAATATTTCATTTTGTCTCGGAATGACATTCGGTCAGCTGGTTTCTTCGGATTATTTGCCTCCCGTTGAGCAGCTATTCTATTCCTAGGGTCTCTGTATATTTCCTGTGCACCAATGACGCCTGGAGTATTTTCCGATGTTCTGTATTTTGCTTCCACATGATTTTGCTGCGGCGTGTTGTTATTGAACACCGTATCATTTTGACTTTGTAATGGTAAATTTTGTTCGAAATTGGGATTGTTTGTGTCCGATGAAACTGATGACGTTCTATATGAAGATTGTGAACCTTGAGGCGTGTACAAATGAGTGTCTGGCTGTGTGTTAAATGAAACAGATTTTTTTGGAATTGTTCCAGGAGGCATACTTAATTCTGGACCAGGATGTGAACGTGAAGCAGTCATCCCTCGATAATTGTTACTGTTATTACTTGAAACACTAGTTTGAAGGTCATTACTCCGAATACCATTGTTTGACTGATTCATAAAAGAATTATTTGCCACTTCATAGGATGACGAACCTCTTTGTGGAGGTAGTGGTGCTCCCTTATCAAAATGTGACTGAGCTGGCAAGTTTGCGTATGGTTGATAGCCTTGACTATTATTTGACACAACTTCAAGTCTTTTTCTTTCTTCTTGTACTCTTATTTCCCTCTGCTCTTGACGTTCCTTTTCTCGTTGTTTCTCCATCTCTTCACGACGGAATTCCTCCTCACGCCTTCTAGCATCTGCTCTTAAAGCAGCCTCCTCTGCATCTCTCTGAGCTTGCATTCTCTGTAACTGTTCTCTTTCCTATAAAATGTCAAACAGTTTTAATGGCAATATAAAACTGTGAATTTTTTCAAATTATTCTATTTATCTCTTAATAGTACATACACCTGAGTAAAAGAATATAAACAAATTTTGTACTGAACATCTATACTCTTTTTCTTCTAGTAAACTAAAGATATATGCAGTTACTTTTCTTCTTTCAGTGTGTAGGTCAAATAAAGTTCGCAAAAAAATTGAGAGGTGGGGTTATGGTGTTTAATGCTACTTTCAACAAAATTTTAGTTAAACTGTGGCAGTGGGGAAAAAATTGTGCAAGTCTATAAAGAATATTTCTCTATTAAATATGACGGTTTTATTATAAAGAGTGAGTCAATGTTTGTTGTTAAATGCCAAATGAGCATTTTTCAGCTATATTATGACAAAACAAAAACAAGTTAAATTCTGCCAGACGATAATGTTGTCCACTTTGTACTAAGCAAATACGCTTAATTCGATTTTTATACTGCTTGCTCACTGAAACAACAGTCCATGGGTAGACATGTTGCTCCACACCGACACATTATACTGAGTTAAGCCAACTTCACTCTTTCTCCTTAATATTTCATCTTTAGCAGAGAAGCAACAAATACAAATTTCATAGTCTTTGATTTGACCTGAATGGGGCTCGAACCCACGATCTACTGCTTCCAAGGCGAGCACACCAACCACTGATGCGCTCATTTCCAACTGAATGAAAACAAACAAAATTTTATATGCCAACAGCATCAAAACAACAAAGAAGCCCAGATGTAGGTTTTATCGATAGAAGTAAATATTATGCTCAATTGAAGGCTAGGGGCTGTTTCACACTCATTTTAGCATATTGAGTTATGCCAATTTTTTATGACTGAACTGTGACTGTGAAATGTAGAACAGCAATAACAGTGCTGTTTTCCTACTTTAGTGTGTCCATGTGTAAAAATGTTCATTTACATCCATATTCTTTCTAACCTACTACTGTAAATCGGGAAATTTTGGTCATGGTTTTATTTTGACCCCTAAATATGAAGTGCCAAAATTAAACACACCAAAATATGTCACTCTAAAAATTAACTGCTAAAATTGAACACTGTCTTAATATCTTTTTATATTTATATTCCCTAGTCTGTACCTTTTTGTCTTACTTCTTTCCCAAGTAAAACTTTGTCAATTACTGTTATACATGTATATACACACACACACAAGTCAAACTGAAAAGTTTTCACATGTGAAATTGTTGGCTTGGATGACGAGAGAAATTACAGGTAAATAAAGTACAGTAAAACCTGTGTAAACTGGCCACCATTGGGACCACATTTCACGGCCGGTATTGACAGTGGGCCGGTTTATTCAATGTCTACTCTCTGACTACCGTATAAGTGGTTTTTTCACGGGAGCCCAATTTCACAATTTTCTTCCAAATTGGTGGATTTTTTTAGCGGTATACTTAGTTTTAACCAAAATCAAATTTTAGCGGATAGACCGTTATATTAGAATTACATTCAGATTGTCTGAATTGCTTAACTAACAATTCAAAATAGGAATTGTTTCGAAATAATTGAGTATCGTAATTTCTTATGCATAATGCACAGGTTTTTGTCCAGATTCTTTATTTTGCAGGAGGGTGTACATTTACTACTGTCTAATATTTTCGTATTTCTTTACTTGTTTGGACACTTTTCCACAAAATCATTAAATGCGTATAATACTTTTAATTATTCAGAGAATTACATTTATTGTAATATTCTCTAGCGGAGTTGTGTTTTGAACCAGTAAACGTTGATACAAAAATAACTAAAAATAAGTGTGACTATATCTAACCGTGCATAAAATAATCAATAATGCTGTCGATAAGATTGAATGTGTGTATGTATGAAGGTGTCCTAATTACTTTGTGTATAATTAGACTGTCAGACTGTGTTTACACAAGCTTTTAATGATTGAAATAAAAAGAAAAAAAGAATCAAATGTATTTGTCATTTTTTATGTCAAGTCTGGAAGTTTGATTACTCCCAGCTGTGAAGACTAAAAGTATAATCCGATTAACAATAAATTATCTCAAGTTATGATTGTATGGCTTGGATGCTAGTTCATCACTTAAATAATAAGGCATTGTTTGTTGTTCATTTATGATCATTGTCAACATATACATTGTTTTCGGGAAGGATTCCCCCATGTTGGATATTTTAAAAGCGTCCCGACGAAAAAAAACCAATTATAAGTTATACAGGGTATTTCATCTTGATTAAGCTTTCGCTTATTATGTGTTGATTCCATGTTTGTTTAACATTTAATGAACATTTAAACATTAACCACATGAGTTACCAGTGATCACTAATTAAAGGTGTGCTAATATACACACTTCGATAAACACTTTCAATACGTTTCCCCCCGGACGCCCCTTCAATTTACTACCGATCAATATTCACATATATGTAAACACACGGTTGAATGATCTGATCATGACCGGTCTACGGAGATAAATTATAACAGTAATTAGTGTATTGGGACCGCAAGTCAAGGCCAGAATTCGGAATGTGCAGTGTCCGGTTTATTCAATGATTTTTAACAAAGAATATTAAGGAAAAAACTGGGGACTTGAAATCTAGATTGGAATGGGCAGGATTCCGGTTTACTCAGTGTCCGGTTTTGTCAGGTTTCACTGTACATTGATAAAAACCATGCAATACCAATAAAATTTAATCAATCAACAAAATGTCAAATATCACGTTAAAATGACAATTACCTATAGAAAAAGAAAAATCAATAAACACGTAATTAGTGTCTTTATCGGTTTTATTTTTAACAACATAAAATTCAGTCAATAATCAAATAGATTTACAGGTTCAAAATTCAATTATAAAGGTGTGATGTCATAGACATTTTTTTGTAACCTTTGATCTGTTTATTATTATGTAAACAAATACATGTACTGACCGTTATAATAAGACTGTTTACCTGTAAAAGCGATGATTAATACCAGTGCCAAATTATTATTTGTTGTTTTTATAATTCAGTGATTTAGCTAGTGCTCGTCACTTTCGTCATTGACGATTGATTTTCGAAAGTGACGAGTATTTCCCGTACCCAATTCGTCACTTGAATTTTCCAAAAATCGTAGAAAAATGTGTGTAACAATCCATTCTTCT
Organism: Bathymodiolus brooksi; assembly: GCA_963680875.1. Classification (NCBI taxonomy): domain Eukaryota; kingdom Metazoa; phylum Mollusca; class Bivalvia; order Mytilida; family Modiolidae; genus Bathymodiolus; species Bathymodiolus brooksi. The sequence continues at coordinate 108,208,774 of OY804581.1, forward strand.
TCATTTGCTGATTAAAACTAATTAGTCACTACAATGACAATTTTATTACATGTTACAAGCCAATCAACGGATTATAGAATTTTTGTTTTGATTGCGCAATCTTTGATCTCACCTGGCTTGATTTACCTGGACAAAGAATTCAATCAACGATAATAATTTTTTTATAGTTATGACATGTACTCAAAATGCCACAGTATGTATTTAAAGTGGACATATTTTTGTAATCGTCATATGGGCGCAATTTCGCATTGGGAAAGTTGCCGTCAAAATATATAAATTGCACGATTCGTCTCAATGTCTGCCATAACGAACTATTTTTACCAAATTTATGAAAATGTCGATATCATGTTTATTGAAATCTATCGTATCCATTAAGTATTTTGAAAGTGATTTTCTCGAAAAGTCATAACTTTGATTAAAGAAACCAAGGACACCTTTGATGAAACTAAAAAAAATAAATAAAAAAAATGGCATGATCAACAAACCAAACAAACTTTTGATGTATTTATTCTCATTTCTGTGAAATGAAATCTTAGTTCTCATATTTAATATGGTCATTTATATGCAAAAGTTGGCCATTCAATTCGTTGAAATCACAAAGTTAGTGGTGATAGGCACTGACTGCAGAGGAATGAAGTTGAGTTAACGTTTCCTATTAGTAATCACACAGTTAAACCTACTTTGACTGTACAAATTACAACATTAACACTTAAAAGATTTGAGTTGTATACATTCAATCAAGATCTCTAATTCCTGGCCAAAATGTCATAAATGTTTGGCAATTCCACCAATATCAAACATTGTGTGCTGTCTTTTGGAGTGGCAGCAAATCTGTGCAGGTTTTTATTGTTTGTTTATCTCAGTATTGTCGTTGGAGATCCAATTAATAGAAGGGGAATGTTGTGATTTCATTGACCACTTAAGCTCTGCCACATTTTTGTGCCTGTCTCAAGCCAGGACCTTGATTTCCAATGCCATATAGTGTGGTCTCATATTATATGTAGTTCGTAGATTTAAGGTGAGAGATATTTGTTCTTTTTGGTGATATTGATGGAATTGTTGACCATCACTGTTTTAAGCTTCCTTTTCATAATCAAAAATATGCAATTACATACTGTTCACTTTAGAGATCCTATATTCCTATGTGTCAATAGTCTGTGAAAGAAGAACTGTGGCAAGCAATTATCGTGAAACTGGTCTAAACCTCCTTGGAACGGTTCATACTCGTTAAATTAGCAAGATTTCCTTCATTTGGAACTTTATTTAAAGTTTGGTTTAGACAAGATTCTGGTTTATTCAGAGAGGTATTACCCCACAATTCAACAAGCTCATGTGATGTCCTGGGCAGAAATCGTACAAATTTTATGACTACAAACTGCTATATTACAAAATATACAAACCATTTCTTTTCTTCGCTGTAGTTCTTCATCTTTTCTCTGTTGTAATTTTTCTGCTTCTTGCATGTGAACACGCTTATTTTCTTCATATTCTTGTCTTTGCTTTTCTCTCAACTCCTGCAAAATATAGCTTCAATTTTAAAATCAAGATTAAATACGATAAAAATCTGATCAGTCATTGGGCAAAGTCCAGTAAAAATTGGTCTGGTTAAGAAGAGTTTGAAGATACTAAAGGGGTAATCAGAATCTGTATATCGAAGAAGAACAGACAACACAATGGCCAAAAGAAAAAGTACAAACAACGATCTACAAAACATACATATAAAACTAAAGATCTAATAAATCGGGGGGGGGGGTGTGAACTCAGGTGCTCCAGAACGGGAAGCAGTTCCTGCTCCATTAGTGACATCCGTCATGTTGATCTAGTTACAAACCCAGTGACAAGTCATGAACGAGGAAAGTTAAGTGTTCTTATTTACTGGAGCAAATGTCCAGTCATACTGGTAATTCTATAGATTGGAAGTGGCAATGACAGGTCAAATATGGGCAGTCCAGTAAAATGTACTTTTAAATTGGATCGATTGTCCACTTAAAATAAAAAAAATACCTCTAGAATCAATGTCATATCTAATATTATTTTAAGCATACATTTTCTGATGATGCATTATATATATATATATATATATACACAGTCAAACATACCTTAAAAGGCACCTCTATACAACAAATCTCCGTCTATAAAGGACAGTCTCATTTTCCCCATTAATGAATAGTGTATATAATTTTAACCTGTATATAAAGGACAACTGCTCATCAAGGCCATATTTTTAGGTTTCCTTGAGTGACCTTTGCATACTGGTTTGACTGTATATACAGATTGTTTATGACACAGAAATTTTTATTATTTCTGCAATGATGGTTTATGCAATTAACAACTACACTTCCAGTAACTGCCGAGAGTTTGATTTACTTGATTAATTTCCCCCATTGCAGTGTATGTTCAACTTTGACCTGAAGTGCTAGCGACATGTAGATCATGTATTTCTTGTTTATACATATCACAATGTTGTTGTAACATCAAATATTGTAGCAGTTCTTTTATTGATTTTTAATTTGATTTGATTTGATTTATTGTGTTTTATGCCACTTTCAGCAATATTTCAGCTATATCATGGCGACCAGTTTTAGTGGTGGAGGAAGCCGGAGTACACAGAGAGAACCACCGACCATGGGCAAGTAACTGGTAAACTTTATCACTTGCAGCTGCGAGTTGAGTGCACCCTTTTTGTAATTTACAAAGCCGGGCACGAACCCACGTCACATTGGTGATAGGCTTTGTATGAGTTGTTAAGTAATCCAAATACCTAACTCATTGAGCCACCCAGGCCCTTTATTGGTTTTTGAGGAGAAATTTTTATCAAATACCACATGTATTAATTTCCCTGTTAAAAACTAAATAATAAGACAATTCTAGCGAAACTTGTTATTTTCTGCTTTTGTTTCTTCATCAATACTATGTTATGGTAATATAAATGACGAAAAAATTACTCAATGCCAATGACCACGGTTTTTAGTCAATTCATTTGTTGAACTCCTCTACTTTTATTTATTACAGTGATTATTGATGATTTTTTTTCCCCACGCTGATTTGCATAATTTAAATTAATATCTTTTGTAAATCGCCAATAAATATTGTCACCAAGGAAATTGTATAGAACTAAAGCCATCGTTTTAATCCATCTGAACAATATATCAATAACAAATCACTGATTCATATAAATATTATTTACCTTTTGTTTTCTCAAATACTCGTCATGTTCCCTTTTTTTTCTTTCTTGTTGCTTTTGTAGCTTTTCCTGTCTCTCTTGCCTTTCTCGTTCAAAAATTTCCAGTTTTCTTTCAAGTCTGAAAAAAAATTCAAATTTCAATGAATATTCATGCAAATTTCAATGAATATTAATGCAAAATTCCAAGCTGTCTTTCTATTCTAGATTTAAATGTTTTAAATTTTGCCTTTAAAAAAAAATCAAGCTTAAGATCTTACACTTCTAAATTTCAAATCAATATTTTTATCATCACTAATTAGTTATTCAGATATTTTTTCTGTAGACAGCATGCCCACAAGTTTTTTTCATCTGGGGATACATGTATCCTTTTACCTTCATCTTTGGGGGTACATCCAAATTTTTGGGGGTGCAATGTACCCTCTAACTCTTCATTTGGGCATACAAAGAAAATGAACTGCATTTTTCTCATTTCACAAGTCCAGTTTTTGTATGTTTTTTTTTTTTAAGCATATGAAATAAAATTTCAATTTGTTGTTGTTTTGAGTGCATAATTTGAACTGTTATATTCTGATGCTTAAAGTTTTTTGGCTGTTCAGGTTTTTTTGCCGGAGTTGGCACTGGTTCACTGACATTAGTTACATTATTGTTAGGATCGGCACTGTCATCGTCACTGTTACTGTCATGTTTTCTTTTAACAGTTTCGTTTCTATTTTTGGCAAAGAAATCATTCAAGGATCACTGCATAGTATAATACCAAGTAGGTCAGTAGGCTGATACATAGAATGTCAAGGTCGTTGCCCATGCTGTTTTTTGTAAATATTATGGGTTTTAACAGTAACAGTTCTTCTGATTGGACAATTAAAAAATAAGAAGCCAATAGAATTGGGCGATCTATTAATCATATCATCTCATTTAAAATATGCAAGGAACGCTCTGATTGGATAATATTGCCGAAATTAACTAATCAGAACAACTCTATTATACGTACTTTGAAGTGAATTGTAAACAAAAGGTAATTTTAATACAGTGCTCGCAACGGGTTCTTTACGTGCATGCACGTAGGGTTCTTTCAATTATACGTGCATGATTTTTATTCTACATGAAACATGTACTGCAGTACGTGAATGGGCATGCTGTGTAGAATTTAAGCCAACAAATACACATCAACTGGCTTAAACCCACCACATTTTTATGCCTGTCCCAAGCCAGAATATGGATTTAAAATGCAATATATCATGGTGTTTTTGTGCTCAGTGGCCCGAGATGAGAGTTCTGTTTTGTTGATATTGGTAAAATTGTTGACCACCACTGTTCAAATTTTCTTTTCATAATTCTTTTAACAGCTAGAAATTGCTCTGCAACTTGACAACTTAACATAACATTTCAACTTATACTGCACCTGTAATACACATGTGACATTGAACTTTTGGAGGGACTGTCGAGGTTGTGATCGTATGGTAGTTTGATTTACAACTATCTTTGCAATCAGAGCCTATCACCACTGAAGTTGTGAGCTTGATTCCTGTTCAGGTGAGGTGTACTCAATAAACATTATGTGATAAAGTTTGTCGGTGACTTACGACAGGTCTGTGGTTTTCTCCGGTTTCCTCTACCAATAAAATTGATTACCATGATATAACTGAAATACTGTTGAAAGAGGCGTTCAACACCATAAACCCTACTGTGATATCGAACTCTTGGTTTAAAAATTTACCTTTCCATTCTGTCTTTCTCTTTTTCATATTCTTCATAATGACGTCTTGTTTCTAGGTCACTCATACGTTTCTGAGCTTTTTTAATATCATCTCTTATCGATGAAATCAAAAATTCTCGACCCTGAAAGATGTCAAGACATGTTTATTACTTGTATCCATTATTTCAAAGAAGACAGTATTCCAACACTACCATCTGAAATATACAGTGAAATCCGACTAAACAGAACCCTGAATAAACCAAAATCTTGTGTAAACCGAATTTTAGATAGTCACTATGCTGGAAATATTTGTTAAAATAACCTGTAAAAACCGTACACCTGTCTTTTCCAATCACAGATGTTGTTCCCAAGGATGTTCAGTTTAGACGGGTTTCACTGTACATTAACAATACAAAACAATAAAACCTAAGATCTCCCACCCCTCCACACTGTTATCACCCACCTGGATAACAGTTCCCCTTTATTTCTTCAAATAATTTTTTTTCCAGAATTGAAATATTTGCCATATCTTATTATAATAAAAGGCTACCTTAGCCTGATGGTAGCTTTATCTGAACACAGGAAGTCAACAATTCTTGGAACTGTCAGGCATCTTGATTGTAAACAGTATGACTAGAATACCAACCTCAGTCTGAACCATAATTCTGTTCCAATGACTACATTGTACATAAATTTCAATAGATCAGTCAAATAGAAGGTAAGTCAGAAAATGCCAATGATGATAATATACATACATTTTCCAATCAAGTAAAAACAAGAGCCTATGGCATTCAATTGGTTATCATTGTTATATTCCAGTTGATTATTGGACAAAAAGGATATATTCCCCCTAAAAATTATCAGTTAAGCCATTCTCCTGAGATTTGAAAATTTTTAGAAAAATTAATAATTATTTCAGCTTAAAGTGGCAGCTGTCAGCATTTCCTGTAGTAGTGTGCACAACGATTGGCTTTAACTGTGATGGCCCCATATTTTGTACGATTAAAGTGTCTGTGAACTAAAATGGATTCAATGATTATAACATCCTCATTTTATGTATGACACACGACAAAAAAAATTCTGGGAACTTGCACTTGACTCTTGACCTAATGGACACGAGAGTCAACCTCCACTGAATCACTCAGTAGAGTTCATCTGGTGAATAAAACTTGCGTATTAAAAACCTCATGACTGAAGCTGAATCAAGAACAAGAAATAGCCTTATATATCAACTTACATGAGCACTACTCGTCATTTCTGTATCAGAATCATCATCATCTTCTCCACGGCTTGCTACTTCATCTACCCGTCGTTGAAATTCCTGCTCAAATCGCAACTTTCGTAACCTTTCTTGTTCTTGTGGCGAGAGATATGACTTAGATTCCAAAAATGCAATTTCTTCATTTCTTGTCCTTATATTTTCCTCCTCTTTCAATTTTACTTGTTTTTCCTGCTCTTCTCTATCCCATGGAGAACTGGGTACTAATTTTCCATCCTTTGTTCGTTCCTGCATTTCTTGCACCACACGGACTTTGCCTTGTTGCAGCAGCATCTGATTCTGTTGAATCTGATTTTGTTGCAGTCCAGCCGCAATATTCACATTCCTTGGAAGTGTCTGCGCTCTGGAATCATATTGTTCGCAAGTGCTGCGATTTGGAGATTGTTGGTGGTGAAGCGAGTCAACTGAACGATTTTTGTTTTCGTAAGTTATGTTCTGATAATCGTGGTTTGTCTGGAATCTTTGATGAGGTTGGGAGACGGAAACTGGCACTTTATTTATTGGTGGTTGTTGACGTTGAGGCTGTGTAACACCAACGTTTCTAGGGGGATTATCACGCCGCCGCTCAGTAATTGTGTTTGGCTGCTGAAACATCTGTGGCTGGTGTTGTTGGTTGAAAGGATGATATGGTTGAGGACCATTAAAATTCATACGAGTATCTCCATGATTGACATATGGTGGGTCGTTAGGATTAGGATATTCTTGTAAGGGAGGAGGAGGTGGCAAAGGTGGTGTTTCATCTGAAAGATCCTCCATTGCTGGGAGTGGCGGCAATTCTGGGGGCACATCTTGCGGAGGAGGAGGAAGTTCTGGACTTCGATGTGGATGGTACATATCTCGCCCCGGGGAACTTTTCTTCACTGGCCTACTTATTGGAGGATGATGAGAATCTGCATAGCTTGTATTTGTTGGAATGCTTGGTATGCTGGCACTGAAATTTGGTTGAGAAACTCTTGGCGACCTCTGGTCTGCAGCTTGTAGTCGTGGATCAAAGAAATGTGGTTGTGTTTGACGATAATTAACTTCAACCTTAGGAATATCCACTTGTGGCATTTTTGGGGAACTAGGCTTGGGTGCTACTTGAGGTTTTGCGACATTCGGAAGTGACCTTGACTTATCAAATTCATTTCCAGGGCCACGTAACTGATGGAATGCAGGTGAATTATCATTTTGCCTTGGAACAGTATTTTCGTAAAAGTTTGGTTGATATGACTCATTATTTGCATTCAGTTTTGGAATGTCACCTTGGTTTACATAGCCACTTTGTTGTTGTACATTATAAGGTGGACGAGTGTTCATGTAATTCTGATCACGATGTTCGAAACTTTGATTATGAGGAGAATTTTGCCCAGGTTCCATACCATATTTTTGCTGCCACTCATGAACCTTATTAGCATTGATCTCCATTGAATAAGGTCTTTCAATTCTAGGATCTTGACGATCGGGTTGCTGTCCAAAATATGCAGATTGGGGACGTTCGTCTCTATAACTAGAATTTGAATTCCGAGAAGATGGTGGTTGTCTGTCTAGTGTATTTTGTGGATACCCACGTTCATTTCTTGTTGGGTCTATTGGAGAAGGACCTTTCTGAATTCTGGAGTCCAAATTTTGATGATTTTCATAATCATGACCCCTGGGGTCATTTTTGCGGTCACTCTGGTTGTAATAGTCATTTAAGGGTTGACCAGAGTTCTGAAGAGCACCAACAGAAACAGCAGGTCTCATGACCTGATGAGGGTCTCTGGGATCATATGGCTGCTCCATTCGAAGATTTGCCATCGATTTAGATTTTGGGTCAATTTCTCTTGGGTCTCTATGTTGAAACCTTTCTGGCTGTGAAGGAGGCATGGACGTTGGTGGGCCTCTTTGTTCTGGTCCAGCCGAGTCATCTATAAATAAAGCAATGAGAAAATATAGGTCAATGATAGAGCAAAAGCACATATGTTGACATTCTAAAGACAAGACATAGCATAGCAGAGCAGTACATCTAACCAATGGTGTAGTTTTCATGTTCAAGAACTTACTGTGAAATGAACAGTTATTTGAAATTTTACAAATTTAATACTTTCTAAAAGCTTTTAAAGCACAAAATTTTCTGGTAGTAGTTAAAATAACATAACTCTTTTGCAGCAATGTTTACCAAATATCGCTAGATAAATCATTCCTATTATACCATACTGGTAAATATACAATTCTGTTTGAAGATCAAGAAATTTTCCATGTAAGTTGCTCAATAACTTAATCCTGAGTAATTGCAGGTTAAACCTAATTGAGTTGCTAGTTTTGTATAAACTATTTTGGTTGTGAAAGTTTATTTTAATGTTTTATCATGGACAATATTACTTGCACAAATATTTTGTCAAGAAATATATACTAAATTACACCAGTACCATTTTAGCTGTTACTGAAATATTTCCAATAATATCCCTCATTTCCTGTAGCTGGTTTGTGGTGTTTAATGCCACTTTAAACAATATTTAAGTTATATCATGGCAGTCAGTTTTATTGGTGAAGGAGACCAGAGTACCCAGAGAAAACCACCAACTTGATACAAGATCACTTTATCACATAATGTTATGTGGAGTACACCTCGTCATGAATGGGGTTCGAACTCAACACTTTAGTGGTGATAGGCACTGATTGCATAGGTGGTTGTAAATCCAGTGGTACTAAATAACACCAGTACCAACTATGTTTCCAATAACATCCCTTATAATTTCCTCTAAAATAACTTTTAGTGGCCATCTTAATTCATACTAAATACATTTTTTCTGAGGGAATTTCAAACTTACACATCCTGGTACTATTGGTTATACATTTACTCCTTGGATTTCTAGTAATCACGTTTTGTTTAACGTTGTAGACAAACTCCGAATTATTTGAACTACTATTTGATAATCGATCATCGACCATTGTACTGTTCATAAATCCCAGCATGGAATTTTGGGAAGTCTCCAACATAGATAAAGATTTTGGTCGCCTATGATCCGGTTGTTGTGAATATTGATGTCCATGTGGTAAACTCGGGTGATCTGGTTTTTGTGAATATCTCGGGTGTACAATATTTTTCTGACTAGTATTTTGACTGTAGGATGAACCTGACGGCTCACTAAAACCGCTGTCTGAATTATTGACTATATTTGTGCGATTGCATTTGTCTTTAAATGCTTGGTAAGAGGTTAACGTCGAGTCGAGCATGCTCGTATCGCATTCCGTTACACCATTCAAATGCTGCGACTTATCTTGACACTGCTGGGCTTGATGATCAACAATATTTCTAATGTCCGACCTGTATTGTGGATTATGGTTTACATTTTTCACTCGCGATGTAATAAATAAATTTTTCATGTAACTTGGATCATACGTATGATCGTAACGAAAGTCGTCACTTTGTAAATTTTGGTGACGCTTAGAACTTGTCCTATTATCACGAGATCTATTAAACATATTTTTCCTGTTATTTGGGTCGTTATTTTGATCACTCTGAAAGTCATCATTTTGTAAATTTTGGTGACGGTTAGAACTTGTCATACCGGTATTAGCATGAGATCTATTAAACAAATTTCTCTTGTAATTTGTGTCGTTGTTTTGATCACTCTGAAAATCATCATTTTGTAAATTTTGCTGATGGTTAGAACTCGACACACTGCCATGAGATCTATTAAATAAATTTCCCGTCTTATTTGGATCGTAATTTTGAACATGCTGAAATTCGTCACTTTGTAAATTTTGGTGATGGTCAGAACTTGACACATTGGCATGAGATCTATAAAACAAATTTTTCATGTAATTTGGATCGTAATTTTGATCATACTGAAAGTCATCACTTTGAAAGTTTTGGTGATGGCTAGAACTTGACATATTACCACCTGATTTATTAAACATATTTCTCATGTAATTTGGATCAGACATGTGACTGTCGGGTAAGTTGTCATTTCTTATAGGCTCTCCACGTTTAGAACTAGACAGTTCATTAAAAGATTTGCTACGCTTATGTCTTTTAATCAAATTGCTGTTAACTGTAGGATTTTTTATCTCGGAACTTCGCAGATTTTTGACCTCCTTTTGAATTAACCTCAAATCAACATCTTCATTTTTGGTCTTCCTTGCTTTTTGATGAAATTCGTCGTTAATACTTTGATTTAATCCATTGAAAGTGTTATATTTATCGTCATGTTGGCAATTTCTCCTCGCCTCCTCAACTGAGGTGATACTTTTGCTTCTTTGCCTTCGTTCCTTCATGTCCATTCGCCTTGCTGAAGGCGATCGTGTTTTAAGATCTTGGAGTTCAGCTTCCAATACAAGCCTCCACAAACCGTGATTCCTTCCATAGATCGACTCCATATCTTTGTGAGAGACTCCATGGCGATATTCTATTAAAATTGTCAACAAAACAACATATGTAATTAATTAAATCTCAATTTCTTAATTAACTTCACATAAAATAGTTCTAACATTATACTAACAATATGAAACCAAGCCTGCCAAAGTCAGACTGACTTTTTAACTTCTATCAGAAGTTAGAATTCTTAATTTTAAAATTTCTAAATAATTCCCACAGTTCAATATTTGAACACTTTTTTCCCCATATTTTTCTTTTTTGTAAGGTTATGTCTTCTGATGATTGACAGACTTGTTTTCATGGGATCAAGCTTTGCCATATTTTTAGGGGACACCAAAACCCAACCCTTTAAAACATCATCCAATAGAAAAGTTTTATTAACATTTTTGACCAATGAAAACCTACTGTTTAATGCTGGTGATGATCTGCTGCGTGGAGAATTCTGAATCATTTGACGTTTATCAAAAGGTGGCTGTTCACGGTGCCCTGGGCCTTCATCAACTGGTCGTTGTTTACTAGTTTGAGGTGACAATGGCTTCTTTGGTGATGCTGAAAAATAAAAATTGTCCCACATTGTTTACATCAAATTCAGTCAGATAATTTTATTTTTGTTGACAGTAAGCATACTGTATTACCCTTTTCAATGAATTTCATATTTGTTTAAAACACTCTTACAAGACAAGAGATGGTTTTTTGGTGCTTAATGCCACTTTCAACAATATTTCAGTTATATTGTGGAGTAAGTTTTATTTGTGGAGGAAACCAGAGTACCTGGAGAAAACCACCGACCTGTCACAAATCACTGACAAAATTTATCACATAGTGTTGTATTGAGTACACCTTGCCATGAACTGGATTCAAACTCACCACGTTAGTGCAGTCTTTGACGTAACCCACTTGCCCGAAGCCCGGGACTAGTAATTCGTCCGTCGGACAAGAGAAATTTCATAGGCACAAGCCTGAATGGGCAAGTAAACTTTTAACTTCTTGATTTTTCTTTACATGATCATCAGAATGTTTTTTCAAAAGAATTCAATTTTATAATGACAATTTCAAACATTTTTTCCAAAACATGTCACATATTTGTGTACGATGTATTGACACATAAAGTGACGTAAGCACATATTTTCGTACATACACGTGTTCCGGATTTTACCCAAATGCTAACGATTTAAATAGAAATGTTCCGAAAGTTAAAGGTCGAGTTTGAAAATTCAAAATGTTTCTGAAATATCACAAAGATGACATACCTGGCAAAAAAACGGAAAATAAAAGATGACACGAAGACTTGATTGTAAAAAAAATATATGAAGAAACGCGGATGAGGTCGTTCCAGTTCAGCTGGATGCAGGGCCGACCGTGGCTGAAATATACAGACAGGCTCATGTTCTGTACGGCATGTAAGGTAGATGGGGTGACGGAAAAAGATTCTGTTTTTGTAAAAAGCAGTGCCGTGATGAGACAAGACGGTATACAATACCATGAAGTCATTGACAGACATAAAAGGGCGATTGAAAAGAAACTAGCACAAAAGTTCAACTCAGCTGTTAAGTAATACCATAAAATATATTTGTTCTTTTCGGGCTAGTACAATATGGTTTGAAGACTGTTAGTGGTGATAGGCATTAATTGAATAGGTAGTTGTAAATTAACTAGTAATTACAATACAGGTAAATATGTCAGCACCTGAGTTCACCCCCGGTTTTTATGTGTAATGTTTTGTAGATCGTTGTTTGTCCTTTTGTACTTTTTCCTTTGGCCATTGTGTTGTCTGTTCTTCGATTTAGGGATTCTGATTATCCCTTTGGTATTTTCAAACTCTTCTTTTTTTTTGTATACTGGTGTAGTAGTTAAGGTGCCAGACTACCACTAATAACAGCTATCCTGTTACCAATGAAGGTATAGTGTCAGTATGAAGTGTGAGTGGCTTATATCATATGTGAGATAGTTTACCAGGTGCTGTCTTTTTTCTAGGGATTTCTGGTGAAATTTATTTTCTTTGGTTGTTTACTTTCAATTTTCAACCTTTGTTCTACATTTATTTTTGACTTGTTTGGGTTTTTCTGCCTTGTTAAATTTTCTTGTTTTATCTTTTTTTTTAAATCTTCGTTGAATAATTTTTTTTGTTCAGGTAGTATTTTCTGTGTTGTAAATGTCTTACATTTTTATTTTTAGTTGATTTTTTGTCTTCAATGAATGTTTTAGCTTTGATTGATTAAATACATTTTTTGACGATGACAATTGATCAATTAAACTACAACATTCATCCATGACAAAAAATAGAAGAATACAAAAATTCTTTTTTAATATAACAACACAAACTTATTATTCTTTTTTTATTTATTTATTTTAGTTTTTTAGTTTTATTTTGTCTTTTTGAAGGTTTTATACCATGTTGAATATTCTATTTGTCTTGGTTGTTACTTCTATCTTTACTGACAATTCTATTTTTGTTTTTGGTGTACATTTCTGTCTTGGCTGTATTTTCTATTTTTGTGGTATATAATTATTACCAACATCGCATTCATTCTATCAAAGAATCCTATGTTATCTATCCCGAGCATAACAGGCAGAAAAAAATGGCATTTAAAACATAATAGTAAAATATGGTATTGATAATATGCTTAGCTTACCTCTCTGCATCACAGGTGATGGTTGACTGAGTTGTGTGCCTAGACCATGATAAGATGCTCCTTGCTTGGCTACTTTTAATGTAACAGTTTGTCCAGTATGGGTCATCAACTCAGCAGCTCTGTAATAAAAAAAAATACATTTAAATACACTGTAATACACTATACCTCAATATAGAACCAACCCCGCAGGAACCCCGGGGAATAGAAATGGGACCGAGAGCTTCTTCGGCTTGAAGGGGCATCCGTCGGTTGTGCGAGATGTATAAATTCACAACCAACCCGTCCTTCGGATGAGAATTAAATAAAACCGAGGTCCCATGTTGAGAGATTGCCACCCTCTTCGCACGTTAAAGAACCCAGTGTAACAGCTTATGATAAGTGGTCCATAAGAGACCTGTTGCACTGGCAAAATTATCCGTCCCTACCCATCACCTTTTCTTGTTTTGAGTCCCGTGGCACTTAAATTTTTAAATGTTCTCGTCCTGAATATAGCTGAAAAATTGCTCGCTGGACGTTAAACACCAATCAATCAATCAATATAGAACCTCATATTCTAATTAACTTTAGAAATTATGAGTTATATCCATGAGTGTTCTACTGCAAAAATTGGTATGATATTGGTTTGTTTGTTAAATGGTGCTTAATGCCACTTTCAACAATATTTCAGTTATATCGTGGCGGCAAGTTTTATTAGTGGAGGAAACAGGAGGACCCGGAGAAAACCACTGACCTGTTGCAAGTCACTGACAAATTTATTGCATAATGTTGTACACCTCGTCCTGATCGAGATTCAATCTTACAACATCAGTCGTGATAGGCACTAATTGGATAAGTAGTTGTAAATCCAACTACCATACGATCACGGAATCGATGGCCCAGGTACAATATTGGTATCTTGTCTATCATGAGTATAGGAAACACATAATCTTTCTCCCTTTTGCCAGAGATTTTTCTAATCAGATCTATTTCACATTTGCTTTGTACAACGGTATACATATGCATCACTCACATATGAATTATTTGAAAAAATTGTTTTCTAACAATTTCATATTCCATTCATACATTCTTTATTCATTTTGAATCTTGTGGTTAATTTTCGTTCATGAAACTTCCATATTTTCATCAACATGTATAATAGCATTTTTTCACATATGGACTTTATTCTGAGGTAGCCCCTTTTATATATCATTTATCCATTAAAACTATGAAAGGATCACAATTCTTCTCATAATATATAATTCAACATACTGTCAAACTTGTCTTATGTGACCTTTCAAGGGAACATTGAAATAGGGTCACATTATACAAATTATTGCTTAATAGAGGTGGTCACTAAAGCAAGTTTCACTGTATTTGGTTTGTCAGTGACTTTCAACAGTACTGTGGCTTTTTTTCTTTGGAACTCTGGTTTTTTCTAACTATAGAACTGGTCAAGAAGACATTACTGAATTACTGTTAAAACTGGCATTAAATATAATAGCCAAATACAGAGAATAACTCCCAACTGGCAAGGGAATCACCAAAGATTCATTCATTAGATGGTTTGTTTATAGTGTTTAACACCACTTTCAACAATATTTCAGCTATATCATGGCGGTCAGTTTTATTGGTGGAGGAAACCCGAGTATCCGGAGAAAACCAGCGACCTGACAAAATTTATCACATGTTTTATCGAGTACACCTCGACATGAACAGGGTTCAAACTCACAATTTTAGTGGTGATAGGCACTGATTGAACAGGTAATTGAAAATCCAACTACCGTACCACCACCCTTCCTTCAATTTTAAGAGATTCATGATTTTTTATTTTTTTTTGTGGGTAAGTACCTCACTGGCTTCTCTTAAATATACTTACTTTTCTTGAGTCAGTCCAACAAGACTTTTGCCATCAACCTCTAACAGCTGAT
This sequence comes from Bathymodiolus brooksi, assembly GCA_963680875.1. Lineage (NCBI taxonomy): Eukaryota > Metazoa > Mollusca > Bivalvia > Mytilida > Modiolidae > Bathymodiolus > Bathymodiolus brooksi. Next base: position 108,223,812 of record OY804581.1, read on the forward strand.
CACTAGATTGCAACCGACCATCCTACAATTGAAACACAAATTTGTTAAATCACCAGGCATTAATAAAATCTTTATTTTCTTATCTTGCCATTATTAAATCTCTAAATATCAAGACAGCACCGCAACATATTCAATTCTTATTGGAAGTTGTTGGGTTTTTTTTTGCAAACTAAAAATGTATGTACCGATATTATTAAAGATTGACACATATTATCTGTTGCAGTAACATCTTGTTAACAATAAAACATCCATATGTAGATGAGAAATTGATTTTAATACTACTGAGATATATATTTTTATCATATATTTAGTGGTAAATACAGTAGTTTTGAATATTTGAAAAGTGCCAGATGCCTACCCTTTATCATACCCCTACCCTTTATCGTACCCCTACCCTGTATACTCTCCTGTTTAAATATATGATAAAGTGTAAAAAACATGGCAAAATCCATATCATATGCCGTATCACCCTCGACCAATATCATCCCTCAGGATGATATGGCATATGATACAGATTTTGCCATGTATTATTCTCTGTATATCAGTAATTTATTCATTTTTCCTTTTATCTCACCAGGAGATATTTTCAGTATCAGCAGACTGGTCTGAAACTGAAAATTAGCAGTCATTGTGACATCAAACACATTATAATGCTACAAATAATAATTTCAGTTTTGAAGGTCTTGACAAGTCATAAATGTATTATATAATTCCCTAAAAAAAAATTCAAACTTTTCTTTGGTAATCAGCTAGATTCAACCTATTTATAAACTTTTTAACAGAGGCATACTTGTAATATCTAAACCCAATTGTTTTTCAGCTTCTCATTGAAATAGAACTTTTAATTATTCATATATTTTTATTTGATATACAATACTGAACTTGTGTTAATTTGAGGCAGTAGATGAGTAGTCTATTTATGTTCAACCTTACTTATACTAATTCCCTCTGAATGCTCTCAAGACACCAAGAGAGTCTGGGTTAGGCTAATAAGAACTCTATACAGGTCAATGAATTAGACATTCTCAAATATTGACCCTCCGTAACTTGTCAAAAGGGAAATAACCACTTTTTAATCTATAAGTATGCATGTATGGTATTTAACGCCACTTTCAACAATATTTTAGTTATATCGTGGCAGTCAGTTTTATTGGTGGAGGAAACCAGAGTACCTGGAGAAAGCCACAGATCTGTCGCAAATCACTGACAAACTTTATCACATAATGTTGTATCAAGTACAACTGGCCTGAGCGGGATTCGAACTCACGTTAGTGGTGATAGGTACCGATTGCATAGTTAGTTATAACTCCAACTATCATACGATCACGACCATGACAGCCCCCCTTATTAACATATAAGAAAACTTACTATATCAGCTCCACCTCCTGTGACAACGGACTTTATATAAATTCCTCCTTCTTTCTGCTTTTCTCCCTGTAAACAATAAATAAAGTTTTACAATTGATGATATTTCCACATGCCAATTTTTACTGGACAAATTATCTATAATCTATGTCAATTTGATAAGTTGCATGTTTTTACAAGGAAATTGAAAGCTTTCACAGAAATTAACAACTCACAAAATATTTTTGACGTCATAGTGATAACAGAAACAGATTCTCCTTCTGTTATCAGTCAATTACGATATTTCTCCACTCTCGATGGGGAAATTGTTCAATTTTAGCTTTCTCACGTGCAGAAATATCATAATTCACTCGTAGAATCTACATATATATAAAACAACATGTCAAGATTCAACAGTTCATTTCTAGTCATTCACTCTTTTTTTTTTAAGTTCAATTGTTCATATCATATATATTTCAAAATGTACAAATTCAAAAATATACATTTATGAATAACAACAGTACAAAGCTACATGGTACTTTTATACTCTTATTAATTCCCAAAAAATAAAATAGTCATACTTTTATAAAAAGGGCACTCGAGGGATCCTGAAAATGTAGCTTTTATGAGCAGTTGCCCTTTATATACAGGTTAAAATTATATGCACTATTCATTAATGGGGAAAATGAGACTGCCCTTTATAGACAGTGATTTGTTATATAGAGGTGCCCTTTAAGGCAGGTTTGACCTGTAACCTGTATTTGTCTATAAATAGATTTTCATTTCTTTTACCTTTCAATATTGTAATAAATTATACACACCTGTATTTTATTGATTCCTATGTAACACAGTAATATCCCTGTACTTCATTCAGTTGATTGATTGATTGATTAGTGTTTAATGCCAACTTTAGCAATATTTCAGCTATATGGTGGCATGTACAAATTATTAATAATAAACATCAATAATTTACTCATTTTCATCATCATTTTAATGTATAGAGGCAGGAAAAGATATTTATCACTCAATTCCCAAAACACCCATTATTATCATATCCCCGTTTAAGAGTAAATGGCAAAGCTTGTTGAAGCTGAGACTGGACATTAAGGTATAAGCTGAACAAATTAACAGTTGGAGGTTTTCAGCTTAATCAACTGATGGATTTTTTTTTAATTCACATAAATTCAGCCTTGTAAAATTTATGGTAGGATATTTTTGTGCCCACCAGCAGTTTGTAAAACTCTTTTTATTTAAACAACTATTATTGCTTCAGATAATAACTTAATTAATTTGGATATATTATGAAATATGATTGTAGAATAACATTAAAAGATTTATATATTGATACAACTGGATGCTCTAGGCTTATACACATAACAATGGCCAGTCTCAACTTCAATTACAAGTATACAACAACATAAAATGCTACGCCGGGAGCAGCATGATAGGACCGCAGCCAAGTCGACAAAGACTTCCTAATGCAGCAATTTTACTGAAAACGATTATTGTCCAGCAAAAATCATTGCTAAGTAGAATCTGTTTGGAAATACTGGAAGGAATTTCACATATAGGGAATTAGGAGATAAAAAAAAATTCCATTTAAATCAGACTTAATATAAAAATAAAAAATTTAGCTACTGGTCACTTTTGGACCCCATATATCTTGGGAATGAGAAGAGCTACAACAAATCTGTTGAAACATTCCAAACTGGAAATTTTCTAAGCAATTCAGTAGAAAAAAACCTGCATACAAATAGGACTTAAAATGCAAGTTATCATTCAGAGTGTTGGTTCCTTTTGGTTCACTTTGACTGTTTTCATCATAGAAATCTTAAAAGCTAGGTCAAATCGGTTTGGAATATGCTGACAGGAAATTTCATAAGGAATACGAAGAAAAACCCTATCAAAATCAGACTTTCAATTAAAGTTGGCAAAATGTTGATCCCCTTATATCTTGGAATCAGTATTAGCCATACAAAATCTGTTGGTATTTTACATAAAGAGAATTTTACAAGGAAAATAAAAGAAAACTACTTATCAAAATTGGCTCTACATTCAAAATACCAAAAACACCTTTTTTGGCATCTTGTGACCTCTTGTTTGTAAACAGGTAGGGGTAGATTCCACAAAGCAATCTCAAAATATTTTTGTGTCAAGGATCATTGTGCTAAACTTCAAAAGAACCAGTAAACTAGGACTTAAGTAATTGTACAGAAACCATTGTATCTATAGAGGGTCAATGACAACGACGACAGACCCATACCATAATACCTCCACAAAATGCTTGCGGTCATATAAAAATATTCTTTTATTTTTGCAATCAAATAAAAATTTCTGTTTAAATTAAGTACATTTTGTATACCGGGTAGTTAAAATTTCATGATGAAGCTCCACTGAAAATTAACGTAATATTTTTTCAATAACAAATTTATACATATAAAAGAAAATCCCATAACAAGTAATTCAGTAACTAAAATCCATAACAATGATTTAAATGTATTACTCAACCACCATAACAATATTGTAAAATCTACACTTCATTGACCTCAATCCTTTACTTAACAACTACCAACAAAAAGCCGGAAAACTTATTTCTTGCCTCGGTGTTAAAATGATTTATCTCCATAAAACTTGACAGGAAGTCTTTAGAATTTTTGCCTATTTGCAACAGGTAAATAAAGCTTACACAAAGCCTTAGAAAACCTAAATCTTATTCTTTTTATTGCTATTATTATTTGGAAAGGATATTGGGAAATGTTTTGATAAAAAAATAATGCAAGTGCATTAAAATACCACCTAAAATTATAAATAAGAAATAGTTGAAAATGACGTAATCGCCATGTTATGATATGAAATCTATACAACACTTTGATAGCTATCCAAGTTAAAAAGTACAAATTTTATACTCATCACTGATTCTATTATTAACTTGTGTGATGTTTAAAATGGGAAATGAGTTCATTTTGGTAAAGCTTTGTCTTCCATAGCATTGGTTGTTTGTTTGTTTGGGTTTTGTTTGTTTGTTTTTGTTTCTTTGATCTTACAGGAATAGGATGTTCATTGGTACAAAAATTGAATTTTCATGTCACAAACATGATCCATGCGAAATATAATTGCATATCCATTTCTGGTTCTTCAGATGATTCCATGATTCTGATCCCCCCTGCCTCATATAAGCACATCTACATTGTAACTCGTTCATATGACAAACGATTTTTAAATTGTTTCTCCATTTCAGTACATGTTAAACAAAAATTGGACCGGTCACCCCAAGGGCTCTGACTCCATAGCATCGAAGGCTTTCATTGGAATAAATTCACAAATACAATTACATTTTGTAGAGTAATATTGTTTAATTTCTCAATTATTGAACAATATTCATTTGCACCCACACAGTAGAACATGGGGTTTTCCATTTCAACAAATCAACAAAATTTGCACATCACAATCTTTTATGCCAAGTATATTTACATTCTCATAGCTGGTGAGAAAACAGTTCTTTTTTATTGAAATTATCTCCCCATAGCAGCACATTTTAAATTATCATCTTGTACATTACACCCTCGTTATACCGCTACCTTTTGGACCAAGCTACATTTAGGTAGAAGGCAAGGGTGGCAACAGTCTTCACGTAAAAAGTTTGCTTGTATAAGTAAATTTTTCAGTTTTTATTTAGAACTATATAAAAATAAATCAAAGAATTTCATTCGGACCAGTAAATTTAAATTTTCATTTTGAGGACTGCGGCAATATATCAAGTGAGAAATTTACATATAAACTACATCATTTTTTGGAAATTTGAACTTTGAACAAAATTGATGGTAATAATTGTAGGCAACAGAATTAAAGAGGAGCGGTATAACTAGGGTACAGTAACATTGTATTAGAAAGTTGTAAAACCATGTTTACTATATGATCAAATACCGTAAAACTTAGTTACAATAGAAAACTGACCCTCTGTTCTGTTGGTCAAGTGACCAATAATACCTCTCCAAACCATAATCAGATTACCCTCTTAATAAATTCTTACCCTAAACAGACAAATATGGTTCTCGTATAAAATCACTTATGTGGATTAATGACCGCTGTCTTCACACTGTTCCGACCGTAATAAACTGTTACAAAATGAATACAGTTTCCACACCCATAACATACAATGTAACGATTTGTCCACAATCCTTAAATTATATCCTTTTTAACAGACCTAAAATTAAACACTGTTTTCCAATTTGAAGCGATTTCTTTCAATGATTGATATGGCGTGCAGACAAACCATTCAACTAAGTAACCTGAGCATTCAATATAGACCACTGCTAGTCCAATATAAAACCTTGAAATTTTAGAAATATTTCATTTTTATAATTAGATCAGTGTAACGGTAATTTAAAGAATATTCTATTTCTACAGTATAAACTTTGCAAAAATATTTTTTTCTTTTATTAATAGTTTGGTTTGGTTCATGGTGTTTAATGCCACTTTCAACAATATTTCAGTTATATCATGGCGGTTAGTTTTATTGGTGGAGGAAACTGGAATAACCGGAGAAAGCCACCGACCTGTCTGTCACAAGTCAGTGACAAACTATCACTTAGTGTTGTATCGAGTATACCTCGCCTAGGCAGGATTCAAACTCACAATTTTAGTGAAGATAGGCACAGATTACATAGGTAGTTGTAAATCCAACTACCATATGATCACGATCACGACAGCCCCCTTTTTATCAATGAATGTAAAATAAACTATTCTTCAAATTTAGGACTGAATGACATAACAATAAAAATCAATGTATATTTCACTGTATTAAGAATGCGATCAATTACAAACAAAAGAAATGATTACCGGTAGTTAAAATATTTATTCTTGTCTGGGTGTAACAATACCACTTTGGAACCATGCCAGACCAATACAAAACAATATGTACAGTAATCCAATTAATATTGATCAGTTTAAATTCTTAAAGTACATGTACCGTCTTTAAATCATTCTAATAATCATGCATTTGTAGATTTAAATAGGTTTAAAAATACTAGAAGTGCACAACACCATGCCTTGTATAAACTGATTAGTTTGGTATGCATTTCCTTCAACTAATTTGGACTGTTTCCAATGAAAATCAGAAAGGCAGCAAAATACATTCAAGAGCATAGGAAGTATTTATATTTTTAACTCATTTTATTTAGGGGTTAGGGTTATGGTGTTTAATGCCACTTTCAACCATATTTCAGTTATATCGTGGCTGTCAGTTTTATTGGTGGAGGAAACCAGAGTACTTTGAGAAAACCACTGACCTGTCGGAAAGTCACTGACAATCTTTATCACATAATGTTGTATCGAGTACACCTCGCCTGAGTGTGATTCGAACTCATAACGTTAGTGGTGATAGGCACTGATTGCATAGGTAGTTGTAAATCCAACTACAATACCATCATGACTGCCCCTCAAGATCATAGGATGCAGGAATTTTTCAATACCTTTTATTTCGGATCAACTTTTTTTCTATCACTAAAATATAGGACATGAAGCGAAACTGAGTAAAATATATTCTTGCTTCCTGAAGTGTGACATTTCAATTTAATTTTGGGGTATTACTATCCTTTTTGAATCAAACTACATTTAAAAATGTGGATTCGAAAGCCAAAACTATTACTACCATATTATCTGTCTACTTTTATTTCAATATAAATTTAAGATACAACTTATTTACATATTTTTTTTTGTTGGTCTTAAAGAGATTGAGAGATATTCATCCATATTATCCTGTAATTGTCATTACATTTGTTATTTGTTGATTTCCAACTTGGGCAACAGATTTGATTGCATGTTAAAAAGATAAAACAATGCAGATCTAATTTTGAAATTAGAATCCATAAGTGATTGATAGAAGTCCAACTTTGGAGAAGATCTTACTTTTTTTAAAGAGGTTAATGGTGGTGTATTGATTTATGGTGCTTAACGCCACTTTCAACAATATTTCAGTTATATTGTGGCGGTAAAGAAGTTGACAATGGCACCAGCTCAAATAATCCTTTGCGCCTAAATATTGTGAGTTTATATATTTTTTAAAATAAATGTACAATATATATACAACTGGACGATTCGGGTACGCTGACATAATAGATGAAAAGAAAGCATAGGTATATTGTTGAAAATCCATAACATAAAATTAGCGATCTATAGTTTAAAGACATTGGAAGAACAGTTAGAACAAAAAATACCAAATGAGGTAGCATGAGCTGATGCTTGAAGACCTGGACCCCTTCCCACAGATCCTAATCTTATACAGGTATTTGTGACCATTCCATGGTCCACCAATTTTAGTTTTTTTAAGATATTAACTGACTCTGAAATCTTTTATAACTTTTATTGTTCAAACAATGTTGCCTAATTTAACAAGAACTCTCTAAAATGTTAAAGAAGTAAATACACAAACAAATAAGCTTCTATGTGATAATCCTTTGTCACTTGAATGTTTGACAACCACATAACTCTTTAAACAATCAACTGTGAAATTGTTTATTTTTACTTGTATTGTAATATAGTCATGCTTTAAGTCAATATTACATGTTATTAAAATTCTTCACATTATTATGAATTTTTATAGTCATTTTAAGGAGATTTATTATTATGTATTTAAAAGATTATGCCAATGTCTACCGATACTTATGTGACTAGAGCATTAGATGCATTTTTCATTCTTATTTTTATGTTGCAAGCATAAAAATAAAGCACTCAAGCTGAAAATATTATTTCATATCGAATTCGGAAAAATAATTATAAAAAATATTTTACCAAAATTGCAAATATGAATAATTTCATATTTTTAAAACAAGACACTGTTTAGCAATTATCGAAACTTTTCAGATAAACAATGTACCTTTTATTTTTTGTTGGCTCCCAAAGTATGCTGTATCGCGGGGAAATATTTTCCCCAAACAAAGAAATAAAGGTAAAAGTAAAAAGTTCTCCCCCCATATCAAACAAGAATGTCTTGTTTATCTTCAGATCTTGTGGAACCCATTAATTTATGATGCTCGTGATAAATGAGTATATCGATACCTTTAAATTGGTCTAATCCTTGAGAAAAACGGAACTCTTTTAAAACAAATTTATCATCAAGATTAGGCATACTTTAACTAGCTAAGATTAGAGTAATTGTGAAATGTGACAGTTGATTGATATGATTTGTAGAGTACTTTTATTCCACTGGTTTTCCTATGCATAATTGTGGTCTTGATAAATCAAAACTGATAAAAATACGTGGAAACATAAATAAACAAGAACAAGATATTTTCAGTATGCCTCTTTTCACTTTTTATCATAAAATAAATTGAATTTTAAAATAAAAAATTTAGTACATGTACATGTAGAAGAATATCTAAATAACCTTGTTCAATTGATATCCAAATATACATGTATATTTTTTCTTAAATAAAAACAGCCTCAACAGTAATGATTGATCATATAACCGACAACAATAATATGAAACGCTCATCTGAACCAGATACATGTATGACAACAGAAGTGGATTGAAATTCAGAACTTGGCTTGGAACAGGAACAATATGTGACAGGTTAAAAAGTATCCATTACCTACAAAGCTATAAACTGATATTAATCATTGAATTACAACTTAAAAAAAAGTAGCATCCCAACTGCACGAAAACTACAGGTTCTAAAATCAGCACATAATGGTAGTTTTGGGGATAAGGGTTAGAGTGCTTAACACCACTTTCAACAATAGTTTGCCTATATCTGGCATTCAATTTTTTTGGTGGAGGAAATAGGAGAATACGGAGAAAACCACCGACCTGCCGCAAGTCACTGACAAACTTATCACATAATGTTGTATCGAGTACACCTCGCCATGAGTGGGATTCAAACTCAAACTTACTGGTAAATAGTGAAAGGCACTGATTGCACAGCTAGTTGTAAATCCAACTACCATACGATCACGACCATGAAGACCCCTGTTAGTTTTGGACTTTAAGGACAATTTCATTGAAGCATAACCGAGTGCATGTAGTTCGGTGAGAGTTTTAAAACAAGCAGAGAATTTAAAATGTTTTTCTGAACTGAATATGTTGATACTATCTTATTTGTGACAACTGACAGATGTGTAATATTACTACTTATCATGCACGAAAATCTGACTCAAATCGTCCATGACAATCTATAAACGGTATTCAATTTTACACTATTTATTTTCAAATCTAATTAAATTATTTAAATGGGTAAAATTGTTATCTTTTAAGTTAATCACACTTTGCAAGGATTAGGGTATGGTGTTTAATGCCACTTTCAAAAATATTTCAATTAAAACACACTTTTCAATACTTGAAGGGTAAACAAAAGCATACAGCCATTAACTTGAAAGATTGTTCCTGAAAATTCCATTCCGTTCTGATAGTTGTTTTAGGTGTTTAAGGCTGCTATCAACATCCAATGACCATACGATCACAACCAGGAAGACCCTTGCATTCCAATATGTTACATGTAAACAGATATATTAAAACCTTTCAGAAAGTTTTTTCACCTCAAAATTAAATAGGTATTTAATGGGTTGACTGTTGATTCTGATAATTGAAACGGAATAACGTAAACAAGAAAAAATATCAAAAGGAAATTGTGTATTTATTTTTTCCCCAATGAAAGAGGAAATTTTTGCATTCTGATAACAGTAACTTAAACAAGACAAAATATTCAAAGGAAATTGTGTATTTATTTTTTTCCAAATGAAAGTGGTAATAATTGCATTTCTTGTCATGACTAAAGAATTTTTACATGTCCTGTCTAGATGTGCAGACACAAATTAATTGGAATTACATAATAAGGTTATTTAGTCATTTGTAATTACATGTATGTAAGATTACTCATATCCTTTTAAAGTCCAAGAAAAGTCACAATCTCCATCTTAACCACAATTGACACTATTCATTTCGTTTCATTTAACCTTAGAAAATATTTGTGTGTCAAACGTAACAAACTCTATTTTTAACAAAAATTGATATTTCTTTATCAGTTTATCACTTCGTAATTTTTAAAAAAATTTCATTCAACCTTAGAAAATATTTGTAATGTGTGTCACAAGAAATGAATTTGCAGAAATGAATATGTTTTTCTCATGATTTTCCTGAAACGAACAATATGTAAATATTTTGACACTGAGGTCGTAATTATACTGTTTTGTTACAAAACACTGACATAACCAGACTAAAATATTTGAATAAGTCACCTTAAAGTCTGGCTGTATAAAAACTTTCACTCTCACATTGCTCAGACACCTAGCAGATTTAAAGTGGGGTTTTATGTCAAATTACATTTCTTTTAAGAACATTTATCCATTTAAACCTAGATTTCCGGTCCAAAGATAACAAGTGGCAGTTATACTGTTTTGTATGTAAAGTTTACTTTTAATGATTTAGTGCCCAAACGACTTCCTAGCTTATCAAAATGTATTTGCATAAGAGGTACTTGTACATTATCCAAATTTCAAACATTTCAATGCAAGCGGAATAGTCTGAAAATCAAACCAAAAAATCGTAGAAAGAGGCAAAAATCGATATCCCTAAATCAAGTTGTTCATGTTCTTTTTTTTTTTTATTAAAGTTTGCAGTTGAAAATGTATGGGGGACGGAGTCTTCTTTTCTTTTTTTTTTAAAAACCCAGCGTTAAAACGTTTTCTCCCATCTTTAAGTACAGAATACCCCCAAATCTATAGATTCTTACAACCATGGCACATATGATACTCTTTTAGATTCAAGGAGTTTAAACAGTGATGGTAAAAAATTCCATTAATATCAACGAAACAAACAATCACCTCTCAACTTAACCCACTGAATGCAAAATAGACCATGACATGTGACATTTAGAAATATGCATACCTAAGAATTGTAATCCTATCCCAGTAAATGATAATTAAAAAATAGTAATAATTTCTGTATTATTTTTTAACATGACATTCATTGATTTTTTTTCCTTCAAACTACATAAAAAAATCAGTTTAGACAGTAATATGACATTAAAGTAGTCATAAATAGTCCAACATGTGGACAATCAATTTCAAATAAAATAAATATAGTATAACTAATCGTAGATTTTGAATATCAAAATAAGACCATGAGTGACCGAAGTACGCATAAGGATTAAACGAGTGGCCCCATGAGTTTAATCGTTAATGCGTATTCGGTCACGAGTGGTCTTATATCAAAATGTATGATTTAGTCATACTGTTTATTATATAGACTTTCAAAATTTCTGATATTTTATTTTTGTTATTTGTATATTTCATTCCACGCATGTGAATCTACGAGCAATGATACTATACTAAGGGGTTCAGCTGGAAGGGTCTGTCATCTTGAAAATGTGAAATTCTACATGTCATATTTACAACAATACACAAAAATAATTAAAATGCTTACCTTGAAAACTTATTTTAGTTAAATTTGATCAAAATTGAAGTGTGCACGAAGCCAAATAACTATAATCTTTATGTTTCAAACTGGAAGTCTTCGTTATGTGCCAAAGTCGTCAATGACATTTCGCAGAATTTTTTCAGTTTACAATCGTATGTGTATTCACTGTAACACAACAAGGGACAAGGGACGTAACCACCACACTTATAGTTATGTAAAGGTAGTTCCGGCTGGAAAAAACTGATATTTTCACATGTGAAAATACCGGAATTTATTTCTTGGATAAATCCCCATAATTCACATCTATCTATAATATCAATTTTCTATATATTTTTTTTTAGATATCTATTTCTACATTTTTCTTTTTTTTTTATAGAAATTTTATATATGTGATGTATTAGGTCAAAATTCAAATATGTAGCTTTTTACAGGTACAAACCAAATATATTGACTGCTAAGGGACTAGAACCACTAGCAATACTTTTCCAAACCAAGGCAGTAAGTTTTAGTATAGGTCAAGTATATGTTATTGAAAGGTTCCCATTTTTTTCTTTAAAGAAACTACAGTTGAGAGTTTAAATCCCGTTCAGGGTAAGGTGTACTCCATACAACTTTATGTAATAAAGTTCGTCAGGAACCTGTGGCAGGTCGGTGGTTTTCTCCCATTTCCTGCACCTATAAAACTGACCGCCATGATATAACTGAAACATTGTTGAAAGTGGCATTAAACACCATAACCCTAACCCCTGTTTTTTTTTTAAAGATAAATATTGTATACTATATAGGTCAAAAGTCCTTTTTTCAAAACACCTAAAGGTGATACCTTAAATCTCTTGTTTCAAAAGAACCTTTGTAAACCTGAATCCCTATGTCAAAATAAATCAAATTTTTGTCCCTTATAATCGAGGATTTTGATATAATTCCAATTGTTTTTGGTCCAAGTACACTGAAGTAAGTCCAAATCCGATATAATAAACACACAAAAAACATTTCAAGGTTGATCTAAACTGTGGACAATGAAGTGTAAATAATAATGTTCCAAATTCACAACTTAATTCTATATATACAGAAGCATTCATCATGAAATTTTATTTTATGAAATAATTTTTTTTTTAAAAATTCATTCAGCATCAAAATATCTAAAAAATCGTACAATGATGTACAATCTAAATTTGTATTTTCCCTATCTTAAATACAACTCACGAACTCCTACAAGCTCTTGGACAATTGGTGACTTCACTGTAAATACTCAACAGCAACTCGTGAAAATCCTCAAATCCACCCTCTTCTATTTTTTTTAACAATAAATAGTTCAATGAGGGATAAATATTGAAACGTTATAAAATTAACAAAATTAAATTCCACTAAATTTTAGTTTCAATCTCTTCCAGAATGTTGATTAAATTTAGTCTCAATGCACCTCCTCGTTCCTTATTTCACGTCAAATAGCATAAGATCACAGGTATATATACAATTTTTGTATCCTATGGAATTTATATGAACATAAAACACAATTATTTAGGATGATATACATTTGTTCTACAACAATCCAGCAAATATCCAACCACAAGAGAATTATATTCACCAAAAAACAATACAGTTCAATTTTTTAACTCCATGTGCCCATAAATCTAATAAACTATCCAGTCAGGTTGTTTAACATTAAAATGGCACAGGTGTACAGAGTTACCTGTAGACGTAGTGATCGGTATATAAATAGATAAGGGTTTATGTATCCAGTATGACGGCCCTCATAATCCTTGGGTCACTTCGGGTTAGTGACGCTTTTTACAAAAACTGTTAACCTTTAAAAAAAGATTCAAAACATTGAAACATTTTTAGGATCTGCTCGTTTGTTGAGGCAATTATCTAGAGTATATCAAATTCCTCCACTTTTACCTAAAATCCTAATTGACAAGGTCAATATCAAAAATCTCAGGTGAGTTTTGCAATATTTACATAAAATATGCACCACAAAAAGACATATTGTTGACAAAATTTCTACCTGAAATTTGCATATAATATTTTTTTAATTATGTAATAAAGCACTTTGTATTTACTTTAATTTCAAAAGAAAAACATACAATACCACAAACTATTTAAATTTATGATTAAATTTTTAATGTGTATATATTAACCCAGTTAAGTTACTAGTAATCAGTACCAAACTTTGATATGCAGTTATTATCTCAATGAAAAGAAAATCAAAAGCTACCTGTATCAAACGATTATTTTTATTGCTATATGCACATGTATCTACAAGACGATTACATCATACAGATGATAAGAAAAGACCAGGTGATTGAAAAACACAATCAAATTTTCCTCATGGATGAATTTTATTGAGGATAATATGAGAGAGTACTCCATGCACCTTTGATAAGATGGCTACTGGCTCATCTGAGTTGAGGATAATATCAGAGAGTACTCCATGCACCTTTGATAAGATGGCTACTGGCTCATCTGAGCTTGATGAAATAGTTATATTCATCTGTACCATCGTGGCCGTGATAGCATGGTAGTTGGATTTACAACTACCTATGCAATCAGTGCCTATCACCACTAATGTTGTGAGTTCGAATCCGGCTCAGGCGAGGTGTACTCGATACAACATTATGTGATAAAGTTTGTCAGTAACTTGCAACAGGTCGTAGGTTTTCTCCGGGCCAGCAGGTTTCCTCCACAAAGAAAATTGACCTCCACGACATAACTGAAATATTGTTGAAAGTGGTGTTAAACACCATAACGTAAACCTCTTTGATAAGATGGCTCTTTTGAACTTAATGAAATAATTATATTCATCTTTAAGCAGGCCCTTTGGGTTACCTGCTTTCAAAGAATTTTATATTATTTGGCTTTCCAACAAATTTGACAACTATGAGCATAAATGAAGGGGATTCCTGAAACCCATCTTGAGCACTAAATTTGATATCAAACCCATCCTGAGCACTAAATTTGATATCAAACCCATCCTGAGCACTAAATTTGATATCAAACCCATCCTGAGCACTAAATTTGATATCAAACCCATCCGGAGCACTAAATTTGATATCAAACCCATCATGAGCACTAAATTTGATATCAAACCCATCCTGAGCACTAAATTTGATATCAAACCCATCCTGAGCACTAAATTTGATATCAAACCCATCCTGAGCACTAAATTTGATATCAAACCCATCCTGAGCACTAAATTTAATATCTACGTTTCTTATTATTTACATTTAATTTAAAACAATTTATAAAATGACTAATGATTGTTTGAGGTGCTTGAAATATGATGCTTATGCTTATGATAGGATTAGGATTATGGTGTTTAATGCCACTTTCAATAATATTTCAGTTATATTGGGGTGTTCAGTTTTATTGGTGGAGGAATACCAGAGTACCCAGAGAAAACCACTTAATGACTGGAAGGTCCCCTGATATCTATCAACATTTAAGCATGACAAGATTGGTCCAATGGTTAGGTTTCGTCAAAATCACCCAAAGCTGCATACACATTGCTCCTAATACTTGACTATTTATAAACTTATTGTATGATTTAATGTGGTATTATTTCTATTTCTGTTAATTCAATTGGATCAGATTCATTTTCTAGGGTTTAATCAAAATGTTGATGTGCAGTTATTATCTCAATGAAAAGAAAATCAAACGATTATTTTTATTGCTATATGCACCTGTATCTACAAGACGATTACATCATACAGACTCCATGCATCTTTGACCATAAAACTAGTTTAATCCCATCACTTTTTATAAGAGTTCCTGTACCAAGCAATGAAAGTCAGCAGTCACCTATACATGTGTTTAGGAGGTATCAATTTTGCCTCTTTCTACCTCTTTCTGACTGAATTTTGGAACTGTTCTGACAGTGTGGCAATTTTTGTTCTTCATTTTGTTGATATAAAAAGAGGTACATGCTATGTAGTCCTCCTCACTGGACCTCCTGATTCAAATGAGGTATATTATACATGTACCGATAAGTGAATTTGAGAACAATTCTTTTCTATGTACACACAAACCATTTATCAATGGACGTCATTCTGCTTATTATATTTCAGTTCATTTGCATAAAAAAAAAGATCGTATTAAACAATACTTCAAACCAGTATTTTAACATATGGGACAACACCCAAAACAAATTGTCAAATTTGAACATAAGGTCACATTCTTTTTTAATTGTATTTCAAAATTTGGCAAATTGTCTGCTTTTAAAATCAACAAGAAATACATTCATTCAGAAGT
Source organism: Bathymodiolus brooksi (assembly GCA_963680875.1). NCBI lineage: Eukaryota > Metazoa > Mollusca > Bivalvia > Mytilida > Modiolidae > Bathymodiolus > Bathymodiolus brooksi. Next base: position 108,239,815 of record OY804581.1, read on the forward strand.
GTGACTTTCAGATTGAATGTCAAATAGACCTAGATATGACCCAAATTCAAAATAATTCATAGGCCAAAGTCGGTCAAATCTCCCCTTTTCTGTAGAAAGACATACTAACAATTATTTCGACATTAAGCTATCCAAATTGTAAAATAATCACCTGTATCCCTCCCCTCTAGTATTGTAATTTTAGAATCTCAAAGCAAAATAAAATAAAAGGAAGAATAATTTATGATGATGGCGTCATATTAAATCTGACCAAAAGCAAAATTACATGTATCGGTATACCTTGAACATGGAAAAATATGAGAAGTCATCGTATATTTCAACATGTAAGTAAACGTAGATAATCTTTTACCAAGTTACAGTATGTAAAATCCTATCTATAGAATAAGTTGTATTGTACGATCATCTTTCGTCTACAAAATTAAATGGATAAATATATTACACAGGAATCGAGGATACGAGTATCGTGAATATTTTCTCATTTTCAATATTATTACTTTTTTTATATATAAAAGTCTAAAAGAGAGTAGAGATTTTTATATAAACAAATTAATATTGGTAACTTAATATTTATGGTAGAAATGATAATTGAACATTTTATGATATTATTCCCATATGAGCCTCTTTCTCCTATTAGGTCTATATTATGTAAACAAATGAGAGAATTTTAAACATTCTTGTTAGTGTTACATAAGCAGTCCTCATAATGAGCACTGGATCTCCAGCTAAAGACCAGTAAAACTTTGTTCGGACCTGTAAATTTTCCAGTTTTTATTTAGAACTATATAAAAATAAATTCAAGAATTTGATTCGGACCCATAAATTCAAATTTTCATTTCGAGGACTGAATGAGTATTTAAAGCTACTTTCAACACATATTTCAGTTATAGGCATCAGTTTTATTGATAACACTGACTAACTAAAACACGTTAAGTTGTATTAAGTAGATTTCGTCCCTAGCAGGATCAACCACACAAATTCAGCGATGATAGGCACCGATTGCATAGAAAGATCTAAATCTAACTAACATATAATCACGGCCACGATGGCCCTCTAAACATTCTGCAATTTGAAATAACACATTATACTTAGAAAGAAAACTGTCATTGTGCATTGTGTATTGATTTCACTTTAAAAAAGTTTTAATTGCGTATTATTACGCAAACTTTATCGATTATTTACATGTCAACACTACCCCTTTGTCTATTATATAACTACCAAGGTTTTAAACATGATATTGTAACTCTAAGTCAGATTTTAATGGTCACAATAAGACTACAAAGAAAAGTCCATACATATCACAGATCAATTAATTTGAAGATTATCATCTGATCACGATTCTATCAAAAATATTATCACAAGGACTAATGCAAGCTAAGGTTACACTTTTTAAAGGATATTGCATAATTGATCAGTAAATGATATGTTGTAATATAATATAAATGAATGATATGTTTAAACTTGGTGTATTATGGGGTCTAAACAATAGATAACTTTCAGTGGTCTATTATGATCGGTTATGGAAATACAGGCTCAAACATACCCAAAAAAGCCCATAACGAGTGGCCACTTCATATTTTCCCCTCTTTTTTAAAAGTATAATACACTTTTCTCAGGAATAACAAAGTTAAGATCAGCTTCAGTTTATAGAGAATTTTCTCTAGTTTCTTTTGGTATATAACATGTAGCACTTCAATATAATATCCTTATCAGAGAAGATGTAAACCGAAATATGATGGTATGTAATCGTTTTTAACAAAATAGTCATCCACAAGATTAACAAGGAATTATATGGGGTCATCTTCTTATTTATCTACATTATATACAGTTATTTATTTGTTGAGAGTGGGAGGAAGAACTGTGACAAGAAAAAATGGAAAGAATTCTGATCATTTTTTAAATTCAAGTCTTCAAAGTTTGAAGACATTTTCCGAAACCGATGCTGTCCATGAAAAGTACATACTTGAAATATAAGATCTCACTTTTAACTTGAATGGTATCAAGGTACCTAAGTATAAATAACTTTGGTTTTGACTATCACCAATTAATGTGGACAAGACAAGACATCAAAGTCAATTTGAAATGTCCCATACGTAACACTTTTTTTTGTCCCATACGTAAGGTAGAAAATTTCTCTTAAATTCCTTTACTGACTTGCATTCTTTGCATAATTACATTTCTAATACACTGATGACTACATAAACATAGGATTAACTCCTTATATCCATCCAAAAAGTTGTTTATAGAGATGTAAGATTGTTTGCTCTTTCTTCCCAAACTTAACAAAATATTCCCATTTTGTCAAGAATAAGCTAAATAAACAGTCACATTTGGAAAAAAGTAGAAAACTAAAAAAATCAGACAACATTGCATTACTTTCTAAATTAAATGTAAGTGTAATCCACAACAAAATAAATATTGCAAACTTTTGTCCCCTACGTAAGATGTTGGGATTACACTATGTGACCAAAAATATCAAGTTTTTCTGGTAAGAATGTGTCAAATGTTACAATTTTAATTCTGAATACTATACAATGTGTTGACTACTTAGTTAAATCATCTTAGTCAGTCTAAAATTTGTTTATTTTTTGCCAGAAACAAGAATTGGTATTTGTATTTGCTTCTTTTTTGGAAAAAGAATAGCTGTCTGGTGATCCAATGATGGTTGTTTCACATAAAATAAGCTTAAAAGGTCTAATATAATATTTCTACCACCTTACTACTCTGAAACACTTGGAAGATTTAAATATGATGTTTCTGGATTATTTAATTTTACTTCATAGGCTATAAAATCTTACGTATGGAACATAATTGTAAAAAGTATTATTTTATCTTTATAAGAATGAGTCAAATGCTACAATTTTAATTCTGAACACTATACAAAATGTAGACGTCATAATGTAAATATCTTATTCAGGCAAAAAACAAATGATTTTCTGCAAGAAACAGGAGTTAATATATATGTGTTGTTTCTTTTAAGGAAAAAAAGAGACTTATTTAGTGATTCTTTCTGATCATTTTTATATCAAATTTATGTAAAAGGTTTAGTTTACAATTTTCATCACCTTATTTCTTTGAAACAATTGGAAGATTTTAATATAGAATGTTATTCTTTCATTTAATTTGACTAAACATGGTTAATTAAATCTTACGTATGGGAAAAGAATATGGAAAATCAGACATTTTAAAAATAGTATATTGTGAATTTTATGTATCAGATATCTTAATATTTTTTTTTATTGGTTAAAAGAATAGTAAAATTTCATAATCACTATGTTAAATGAAAAATAGTTCAGCTTGTGTGATTCTCTTAAAGAGAAAAAATCAACAATTTTTTCAATTATTTTGAGGCAGCTTGAAAAATGGGAAAATTATAAAAAGATATCTTACCAGAAAGCCCTGGTTGTTCTATAGAGATGAAAGCAAGCTAGTTCTGATTTCAAAATATAATAAAACAATCGATAAAGTCGTTAGAGGAAAACAAATTAATAATCATAAGTGATTGTCCCATATGTACAGATTTTTTGACAGCATTATCTTTAAATATATTTTTTCAATCAAAATGATGGAAGCTATCCCTGATCAGTTGGAATCGTAACAATTAAAATTTGGAATGATTAAAGGTGCTTCATTGTTCACCCTAAGTGGCCACTTAAAGTGCAACCTTAACTTGCAGTAGTCCACAAGATAAATCATAAAAATATCAAAAACGCTAATTAGCATTATATTCGATTAAACAAAATATTTTCAACTTTTGTCAATCTGCCAAATCGCGTCTTCTTTATCATACAAACACCAGATAACATCAACTCCCGAGAACGAAATTTTAAATTACGGTAAAAACAATTTTGGAATATATTATACCCCAAAGCCAACTGTGGCATTCTAGTCAAAGGAGTGTGAAGTGACTCGGATCAAAACATTCAAATGATCAAGATTTGTTACCATGATAAAGATGACTTTGTTCCAAACCTATTTTTTTCTACCACATTCTATGCACCCATTGTATTTAAATGATTTAAAAACATGAAAATTTTGACAGGCATCTAGATGTCCTCATAAAGCTCTTCGTTTGATGTTTTATACATAAATAAACATTAATATAATTATTGCAAAATTAGTTCTCAACTGTGAATATTAATTGTTATCCCATCCTTATTGTAAGATTTTAAAAACTACTTGTTTGATAAAAGGTAAATAGTCCAAGCATCAAGTTGTTTAAATCTTCCATGTAAAATATCTGAGGCTAAGCGATTTGTCAACTCTTTAGCATATTTTTAAGATAGTAACTTGAATCCATCTACTTTTTTACACATCTGTAGCTTGTCCAAAGATACAACAAACTTTTAAAACAGCAAAAGTACATGTATTTGAGAGAAATAAGATTTCAATTTAAGAAGGCAGGGATATATACTACCTTCTCAATCTCCAGCTTAACGTAAGATGAATATATCAAGTGAATACAGCAACATCAGATGTAATCATTAAAAGAAAGTCTGATCATCAGATAAAAATGGTGAATAATATTATCTCAGTTCTCACGATGAACACCGGTCATTCAGTCCAAGATCAGTAAAACTTTGTTCGGACCAGTAAATATTTCAGTTTTTATTTAGAACTACGTAAAATAAATTCAAGAATTTGATTCGGACCAGTAAATTCAAATTTTCATTTCGAGGACTGTTATCTCAATATATAAATAAAGAAGGTCCTCTCTCGAATCATTTTTTAAATTAAAATTAAACAAACTATATTATTATACCTCATATATTAATAACCATAAATAGATTAATTTAATTGGACAATGGGTAAAAATCAGAACACGTGACCACACAGGACAAAAATCATATTCCGTGAAATAAATATCATATTCCATCCCTTCGGAAGCCTCGCTGGTTTTCCCACCAGAGTTACCGTTCTTTGACAGGAAAACGTCAGAGGCACTCGGAACGCATCACTTGCAAGCGACCGTTACAATGTTGTTGTGGATGTGGTTTTTAAATGTCTGAGACAACATTCCAATGGACTTAAAATATGTTTGCCAGCAGTATTTTACATGTATGTGTTTTCTTGGTTTCATTCAGTATAATAAAACATTTATAACATGTAGGTTCAGGAAATATGAAAATTTATTCACCCACGAGTATCATATTCCCCTCGGGGAAATATGATATTCTTGGGTGAATAAATTTTCATATTTCCCTCACCAGCATGCAATAAATGTATAATATCTGTTGTACTTGTTACATGTAGTCATATAAATCCCTCAAATAAATGTATGAACTGCTGAATCATAGGACATGATGTTTATGATGAATAATTAAATATGTACAGTGGAATCTGACACCTGAGTTTTCTGACATCCTGTGACATCCGACAAAAATTTATGGTCCCAAAGTATTTCTGTTAGCTAAAATAAAACCTGAGTATTCTGACATCCTGTACAATCCAACATGTTTCCCTGGTGCCTTGGTGTGTCGGATTAGACAGGTTCCACTGTAGTAACTTCTTAAGAACTGTTTTAAAACTCACCTGATTAATATTGGTTAGAGTAACATATATATAATATATATACTTGCCTATAAGTCAGAATTATGGGAGAGAAAACAATTTTCCAAGGAAGGTATTCAGACTTACAGGTGTTATCAAGCTTCAAGTTTCAAAATTCCTTCCAAATTTGTCACGATATGTCCACTAAATACAACTAGAGGATCCCCCCAGGATAGGGACCCAATATATTCTGGGTATTACTGATATAAAATTTAATCTTGATTCACAATACTTTCACTTTCATTCCCGATTCTTGAGAAGATGATTTCTGAATATATTTTTTATTATTTGTTCTAAAGGCACAACAAATCCTTTGGGCTTATACTTTCAGAAAAGAAGATTTCAGCCAATCGGAAACAAGAATTGCCTATGTTTTCTGCTAGATCCATACAAAAATAAGGAATTCCTGGGGAGGACCCCAGTCACATATATTATTTAACTGGTACCAACTTATAAGTCATTTGGGCTTATTGTTTAGGAAACGGAGATTTTTTAAGTTTCTGTCAATCAGAAACAAGAATTGCCAATGGTGACAATGTCTTTGCCATGCAAAGGTAAAATGGGAAATTCCTGCAAAGCTTGAATTTAAATGGCCCAGTAGTCTCAGAGGAGATTATAAAGTGGGTGGACAGAACTCACTTGAACCCGATATGACTAAAAGTGCTGTCTTTTTTCTTTTTTAATCTAACATGGCAGTAAGTGATATCTAGCCAGAGTTGATTAAAATAATAGAACAATCTGCCACCTCTTGTTTATAATGATGAGTCATACATACCTTGGCTGCTACTATACTGAGTCCCATGCTGCCTTTGACCTTGTTAAACGTAATGGTTACAATCTCTGGTTCCTTGGGTATTTGAGGTTTGTTTTCTGGAGGTGGCCCGCCATGTTGCTGTTGCTGTTGACTTGGTTGGTTCTTACGTATAGCCTATAAAAATAATTAAAAAAAATAAATATTAAAACTAGAACAAACTAGCCCCTCTACAAAGGCCTGATCCAATTAAACATTATGAGCTTCTTGTACCATTAAATCAAATGTCTTGGTATGTTAGACAGATTTCATGCTCATTGTCGTACATACAGTGAAACCTGTCTAAACCAAACCCTGAATAAACTGAACTTTATATAAAGTTCTAATATAGCAAATCTTTGTTAATTTAACCTGTATAAAATGAACACCTTTCTATACTGAACACAAAAGTTGGTCCCATGGAGGTTCAGTTTAGAGAGGTTTAACTGCATATTAACTGCATGTTAGTGATAGTGATAAATAAAGGAACACTTAAGCAGTGCATGGTCTTAAATACTTCTGGAAAGTTGTTTCTAGTCAAAGCTTCATTTGATCATTTGGTAATATGGTATCTTTTATTCTGACTAGTCAAAGCTTCATTTGATCATTTGGTAATATGGTATCTTTTATTCTGACTAGTCAAAGCTTCATTTGATCATTTGGTAATATGGTATCTTTTATTCTGACTAGTCAAAGCTTCATTTGATCATTTGGTAATATGGTATCTTTTATTCTGACACAGTAGTTTCCTTCTTATAAGGTCACTCCCACCAAATGCCTCTTATTAAGCTAAATTTCTGATGTACTGAGATAGTATAATACTACTAAACTGCCCTCATCAAGAGAGGTCACCAGGGCTTTCAAAAGTTTTTAAAGTAGGTGCCTACAATGGCTTAAAGTAGGCAGCTATTTGTGTGTTTTGCTTATGTAAAAAAACGGTCAAAGTAGGATGCTCAAGACCTTTAATAGCAGGTGGAATATAACCGGCTTCCTCCTACTTTTGAAAGCCCTGGGTCACCCCTCTTATAAGGCCATTTTTTCACTGCAGAAGGGGTGGCCTTATAAGAGGGAAACTACTGTAAAACAATTTCTTTGACACAGACATTTATCAGTTCAGTGAAAAATATGATTGATCCTCTTAAATTTTAACATAACAGACCCTGCCAAGCTGCATGGAACCTTCATTGGTACAAAATACGATTCTTCACATAATCTTTCATCAAATGTTCTAGTAAAGGGTTAAATATTATACAACTATTGACTTTTAATGAGTAGACTGAAATTAAGTCAATAACTGCTTCATTAAATAATAAGGAATTTTTGAAACTGTTCAACAGTTTATTCAACAAAATAGGCTATAATTGTTTTATCATTTTTTAATATTATTATTTAAATATTAAAATTTTGAAATTTAATGAAAACTTTAAAAAATTTTGAAATTTTATCATGTGGAAATTCTTTGAAAATTTTGAAATCTTATGAAATTTTTGAGTTTTGAAATTTTTTAAAAATCTTTTGAAATTTTTGAAATTTTGATTTTTTTTTTTGGAATTTTGAATTTGAAAATGTTCACCTTTTTTGCTTCTTTACTTTGGTTGATCGGTGGGCAAGCCCCAATCAGAAAAAAGCAAACTTCCTTATCATTTAATAAGAATCTTTAAGGTACATTTGTATATATGACATTTACATTTTTGTATTTTACTTCTTGGTTTCGTGTGTCAGACCTTACATTCTTAAAGGCATACAGTAGCTCAAATTGATTTTTTTTTTTTATATTAAAAGTTGCCAATATTCGATGTTTTATACTAATTGCAGTTGAAATTTTTCATTATATCATACGTAAATAGCCTAGAATGAAGGAAACACGTCGCTGTTTCATTTCCTTGCTTCTAGTAAAACATTCATTGTATACCCGCATATCATTATTGTGTTATTCATATATTCCGTGACCTACAAAGTGAACCTATTTGGTAAAGCGTTTGCGCACGTGCAAAATTATTTGTGGAAGGAAAAGCACATGTATGACACAAACAAAAATATTGACGAAAACGACACAAATATGAGGATTTAGCAAGCTTCGTGTAAAAAAAAAAAAAAAATGTTATACCGACCTTTACGATCTTTTTACGGCCGAATCGTAGAATTGCATAGTCGTTTTTTATATTATTCTTGGGTTTTTTTCAGGAGGAAACGCTAGGTGATATCTCTTTTAAATTAGAGACTAAAATAATGAACTTCATGACTGCTTTTTTTTTTGAAAAAAATATAATCAGACAACTCAAGTGTTGTCAATACTATGCAATACAATTTGTTTACAATTTTCCCATTATCAGGCCCCTTTGCAGAGTTTGGGTTTGTTTTTATTGATTACATCACATATTTCAGATTTTAAGTGTCATTCTTACTAACTACCATTATATAATATTAACTGATTACCCCAGATCCAATTTCATATATATATTTCTTAAATTATATTAATTATAACGAATTTACATGAAAAGCATGCTTCCTGGTTATTTATAGCAGTTATCAGTGTCCGGCAAACTTCGGAAAATCAACCGACTTATAATTAGGTGTGTTAATGGCGATTTTACCAACAGACATTCAAATTCTTTTCACTAATTACGACATTATAGCATATTTTTTAAACCTGGCTTCTTGTTCAGAACATTTTATTAGTATAAAACATCGAATATTTGAATGCCACAAAACATACCTAACTAACAGTCTAGACGAATTATGAATCGGTGTTAATAATATAAGAGCAGAAATTTTGAAGAAGAAGAAAAAATAGGAATAACAGGTAATATATCAATAGTCGAAATTCACATCTTGTTATAAAAACACTATACATTTTTGATTTAAAACAAGTCTTAAAATTTAATCGCTTTAATACTTTGTTTCAGATACAGTAGGGACTTTTATGAACCTATAACATTCAAATCTCATCCGTATTGTCAGAAAGAAGAGTTTGAAGATACCAAATGGGTAATCAAAAGTTGTAAATCGAAGGACCAACGATACAATGGCCAAAAGTAAAAGTACAAACAATAATCTATGACACTACACAGAAAACTCAAGATTGCACAACACCAACCCCACAAAAAAACCAGGGGTGAATCAAGGAGCTCTGGAAAAGTAAGAAGTAAAATATTGCTACATTTAAAAAATACTGCCAGGAAAAATAACAATAGTCCATCTAAATAGATCAGTAGATCTTCAATGTCATCCTCTCTTTGGGTTTGTAGTTATCAATTAGAAACATTTTTTTAATATATCACTAGCACTAAAGAACATATTCAGACTAGGGAGGTGTCGTCGTGGTCGTGATTGTATGGTAGTTGGAATTACAACTACCTGTGCAATCAGTGCTTATCACCATTAAAGTTGTGAGTTCGAACCCTGTTGACATGGCAAGATGTACTCGATACAACATTATGTGATAAAGTTTGTCAGTGACTTGCTACAGGTCGATGGTTTTCTTCGGGTACTCCGCTTTCCTCCACCAATAAAACTGACTGCCACGATATAGCTGAAATATTGTTGAAAAGTAGTGTTCAACATCATAAAACCAGTCCAGGGAAGGTGTGTGGTCTATTGATCTTAGCTGATTGATCGTCACTATTACAGACTTCATCAATATTTAAGGGTATACTTAGATCTAGCTGCTTAGTGAGAGTTCTCCACTTGTGTACCTTAGGTAAAGGAAGTTGACTTATACTTAGATCTAGCTGCTCAGTGAGAGTTCTCCACTTGTGTACCTTAGGTAAGGAAGTCGACTTATACTTAGATCTAGCTGCTCAGTGAGAGTTCTCCACTTGTGTACCTTAGGTAAGGAAGTTGACTTATACTTAGATCTAGCTGCTCAGTGAGAGTTCTCCACTTGTGTACCTTAGGTAAGGAAGTTGACTTATACTTAGATCTAGCTGCTTAGTGAGAGTTCTCCACTTGTGTACCTTAGGTAAGGAAGTTGACTTATACTTAGATCTAGCTGCTCAGTGAGAGTTTTCCACTTGTGTACCTTAGGTAAGGAAGTTAACTTATACTTAGATCTAGCTGCTCAGTGAGAGTTCTCCACTTGTGTACCTTAGGTAAAGGAAGTTAACTTATACTTAGATCTAGCTGCTCAGTGAGAGTTCTCCACTTGTGTACCTTAGGTAAGGAAGTTGACTTATACTTAGATCTAGTTGCTCAGTGAGAGTTCTCCACTTGTGTACCTTAGGTAAGGAAGTTGACTTATACTTAGATCTAGCTGCTCAGTGAGAGTTCTCCACTTGTGTACCTTAGGTAAGGAAGTTGACTTATACTTAGATCTAGCTGCTTAGTGAGAGTTCTCCCCTTGTGTACCTTAGGTAAGGAAGTTGACTTATACTTAGATCTAGCTGCTCAGTGAGAGTTCTCCACTTGTGTACCTTAGGTAAGGAAGTTGACTTATACTTAGATCTAGCTGCTCAGTGAGAGTTCTCCACTTGTGTACCTTAGGTAAGGAAGTTGACTTATACTTAGATCTAGCTGCTTAGTGAGAGTTCTCCACTTGTGTACCTTAGGTAAGGAAGTTAACTTATACTTAGATCTAGCTGCTCAGTGAGAGTTCTCCACTTGTGTACCTTAGGTAAGGAAGTTGACTTATACTTAGATCTAGCTGCTCAGTGAGAGTTCTCCACTTGTGTACCTTAGGTAAGGAAGTTGACTTATACTTAGATCTAGTTGCTCAGTGAGAGTTCTCCACTTGTGTACCTTAGGTAAGGAAGTTGACTTATACTTAGATCTAGCTGCTCAGTGAGAGTTCTCCACTTGTGTACCTTAGGTAAGGAAGTTGACTTATACTTAGATCTAGCTGCTCAGTGAGAGTTCTCCACTTGTGTACCTTAGGTAAGGAAGTTGACTTATACTTAGATCTAGCTGCTTAGTGAGAGTTCTCCACTTGTGTACCTTAGGTAAAGGAAGTTAACTTATACTTAGATCTAGTTGCTCAGTGAGAGTTCTCCACTTGTGTACCTTAGGTAAGGAAGTTGACTTATACTTAGATCTAGCTGCTTAGTGAGAGTTCTCCACTTGTGTACCTTAGGTAAGGAAGTTTACTAAGTATATTGTATTAGTTTAAGCACCGTGATGTGCATAAACTGATGTAAAACCTCCAAGAATCAATTAAATCTTCAAATTTATACTTTTATTGGTTTGTACAGAAAGCACTTTCCGAGAAAAACCAAATTCATAAATATTCTGTTGAAATAACTGGGAAAAAATTGAAATTAACTTTTTCTTATTAAATATGAGATTTTCTTTACTTAATCAAATCCAATTCTTATATCTATTGCTCTACAAGTTGATATACATACAGGGTTTTCAATATTTTTCAAATTTACCAGTACTTCACTATTTACAGGTGGTACTTTTTTTTACCATCATTAGGGTTGCATAATGCGCATTGGTGCATAATGGCCTTGAAAATCTCCAGAAAAAAACTAATTCGTGTCTATAATGTGCATGGACTTTCCAAAAAAATAGCCGTCGGAAATGTAAGAATTAAATATCAATCGTATATATTTTTCAGTCCTTTGAGCATGTTTCATTTGCTGGGAGAATTTAAGAACCATTTATCTCTTTTCATCTTCAATAAAGTTGCAAATTATTAAATGTGTTGGGTTTTATTGGCGTTTTCATATGAGGTTTTTTAATATCCGGATGTTGTGTAATGGATTCGAAATCTAGTACAGCATCGGTAAATATAAGTTTAAATTCCGGATCTGAACGTAAATTAACGTAGTTGATAGTTGAAGATGACAGAAAATAATGATATAGATTAAAGAAAGGCAAACAATTGTCACTTATTATGACATTGTTGAACATTGCTAAGCTTGTGAGGAGTTGTTGAAAATACGGTTGTTACGTACATCAAAGAGCGCTGCCAATCCGTTATTTTTTTTTATTTTTAAAATTGACCAAATAATTAATGATCATGAATGAACTACAAACAATGCCTTATTATTCAGTGATGAAATAGCATCCAAGCCATGCAATCATAACAGATTGTTATATGTTGTAATTTTGTGTTAATCAGATTTAACTTCACCTGGGAGCAATCAAGCTACAGCACGCACAGCGCGTTTTAGCAAGAAATCATCTTGGTCGGTGTTTTTTCGCGGTGAAATGTCATAAAATCACCGTAAAATGTCGATGAAATCACGGTGAAACTTTCACCGCGAAAATTAACAAATTAGGACCTAAATGTCGGTGAAATATTTTAATTGCCGGTGACAACACTGCGACGAAAATCATACGTGTATACACGTACATGTAACTGTACTTCATGTGTTCTTTTGTTTTTTGTTGCTTAGTTTTGTTTTTTTACTAGTCTATTTCGTACTTTATATTTCAATTTGATACCGGTTTTTTTTTCAGGGATGCCAGCATGGCATACATTTTATTTATAGGATTTATGAGGCTGAGCACGCATCTTGTTTTGCGTATATTATCTAATCCAGGGATATATATAGTAGTCCTACTATATAAATCCTTGTCTAATCCCAACATTTCGATTGGTTTATATCGGTGTTATTTTTTTTAATCACCTGTGTTTTATCAATGTACGGATGTGTCTATTTTTATGTAGTGCACACATTGAACTCGGTCACTAAAAGGTCAAATACACAGTTACCTGAGGCTGCGGGATTGATTTAAAAACACACCGAGAATGATTGAAAAAAAAAATCGATGTAATTTTTTATCTAAAGCAAACGTGCTTTTTCGTATTTGTATGTCGTTAATCCCCTTGCAAGCCACGTGTTATTTTACCTTTAATAAAAGTTCCATTTCTGATTTGTACACATATTTTTCACGTGAACGTAAATCTAGAAAGGTTTCCACATGCTATCGATCAAAGCGTGCTTTTGGGAATCTAGAAACTTTTGTAACAGGTGAACTTAAGTCACGTGCCAAGTCGACCATTAATTGAACACCCGAAAGCAAATTAACTCGGGATACCAAGCTTGCATTCAAAAGATCAAGTTTATTTTAATTAACAAAATAATACAACACAAGCTTATAAATGGTAATGATCACATAATACTAAACGTTTGTACCGGCATTGTTTTCTTAACATAATAGATTAAAACAAAAGCAAATATCAGAATTAAAGAACGAAAAATGATCACATAGCTTGCACACCTGAAAAAGAAAATAAGTATTTGCTATGAATCATTCATATTATCAAAAATGACAGTCTCAAGAACATACAAATGTACAAATAAAGGTTAATATCCCATTTCTTTATTTCGCGGCGTTTAATCGTCAATGTCAGTGTTTTGTCGGTGTTTTATAGTAAATCACCGTGTTCCATTTTTCTCGGACATTTCGCGGTGTCAACACCGACTTTTTTTTTAATTTCTCCGACATTTTCTTGATTTCACCGACGTCGGACCCGAGTGATTTCTTGCTAAATCGCGCTGTATCAGACTTGACATAAAAATTGACAAATACATTTTATTGTTTCTGTTCTTTTTATTTCAATCACTATAATCTTGTGTAAACACAGTCTGACAGTCTAATTATACTTGCACACATTGAAATCTTATCAGCAAGATTATTGATTATTTTACACATGGCTAGATATAGTGAGAGTTTATATTTAGTTTATTTTCGTATCTATCAAAGGTAAATATTTACAAGTACAAAACAAAACTGCAGGAGACAGTTTTAATTCTTCAATAATTAAAACATAGTAAATGCAATTAATAATTATTGTGGAATAGTGTCCAAACAATTTAAGAAATATTTAACTTTGCAGTAAACAAAAAAACATGGCAGACATGTGATTTCCCGGTCTGGGAAAGAGTGAAACACATTGTTCCAGTTTATAATGCGCACCCCTCCTACAAAATAAAGAATCTGGGCAAAATCCTGTGCATTATGCAACCCTAAATACGGTATATTAAAATTTGAACAATTTCCATGAATATCTTATACAACACTCTTTAAAATCAGGAGGTACCGAAGACCATTTTAGGCAGGTAAAAGTACCAGATACTGCCCCTTATTAAAAGGCTTGATATTTCTCCTAAAACTTGCTGAAATAACCAATGGTCCATGTTAATTAAACTCAAATTCTATTTCTGAGAATCTCATGAGAGAAAATACCAGAGTACATCCATGTGTTTAGTGAGGTTTGTGTTGATCAAACCTTGCTCTTTCTGCACAGTATTTTGTTCACAATTTTATGTTTTTACATCTTTTTGTTTTGGACATTTTGTTGTCTATTCTATTTGACTTACGCCTTCTGATTACTTCTTTGACATCTTCAAACTCGTCATATCAAAGAGGTTGAATTGTGGACAAAGAAAATATACAAGATCAACTGTATTAGAACATGTTTTATCATGTATGTCAGAAATAGCTTCATCACTTCCTTATAAATTCCTTGGTTTAGATTTTGTTTGGTTTATGGTGTTTAACGTCACTTTCAACAATATTTCAGCTATATCGTGGCGGTCAGTTTTATTGGTGGAGGAAACCACCGACCTTTCGCAAGTCACTGACAAACTTTATCACATAATGTTGTATCGAGTACACCTCGCCATGCACTGCGTTCAAACTCACAATTTAAGTGGTGATGGGCACTGATTGCACAGGTAGTTGTAAATTCAACTACCATACGATCACGACCATGACAGCCCCCTGTTTTTAGTGATATGGAAGTAAATATGTATGTCACAAATAGCTTCATCACTTCCTGTTAAATTCCTTGGTATAATTTTACCTAACCAAAAAATCGTACCAAATCAACTAAAAACTCATATTGGGACCCAAAAAAAGAATACCTCTCCTATCTCCTCATTAATGTTAAGCTTAAAATATATGATCAAAAAGTGATTTTTTTTCTCGTTCATGTCATATAATCAATATTCTAAAATGCACCCTAGTGTAGAAATACTAAGTAAATCGGTCTAATGACTGATAAATTCTTTCATGTATACAATTTAAATGTCAATAATATTTAAGGCCACTAATTAATTTCTTGTGTAAGTCTAGAGATCATAAAACTAAAGTTATTTCAACTATCAATATCAATACAAAAATAATCACATGGCAATTCTTGCGGTTCAGACTCCCGACTTCTACGTGGCAAACTTTGCTGTCAACTTGATAACATTATCATAAAGAACAAAACACTTTCATCTCTGGAACACAGGTCTTTGCAAAACAACAACAAAAGTTAATATTTTTATGATCGTATGTAAGGAAACAAGAGGCCTACATGTGTATAACAGATAAAAAATAATAGCAGGGAATTTCAACATTTTGTAAATAATAGAGTTAAACAGTGACAGTTAACAATTCCACTGACTGCAATAAGACAAACTTTCCAGTATCACTGTCAACTGCCAAAACATGAAAAAATATACCCATACAATAGAAGCTGGTGGAATAAAAATGTAGATATCAAATTTAGTGCCATGACGCGATTCTGGAATAACCATCATCAGGTACGCTCATATCGAAAGATTGGAAAGCCAAATAATCTAAAGCTTTGGAAGAAATAATAAAACCAAAGGGCCTAACAGGATAGCCAAAAATCTGCTAAGGTCACCTATGTCTGAGGGAAATCTAGGTCTGGACTTAGGGACAGTCATAGAAATATGGCAAGATTAAATCAGTTAAATGGTATCCCAACTAGATATCCAGCACATTAACATAATAAAACCATGAAGAAAATGTTATAAGACTCTATACTTTCACAGAAATGACTTGTTCAGGAACACTATGAAAGCATACAGACATTTACTGATGACAGATGATGTCACATTTAGATTTAGTTACGTCTGTCGTAACTTGATCTTTTGTATGCCAAATAATTAAACATCCGGAAATAATCTGAACTAGCCAGCAAAGATGTCTGACATAGAGACAAACTGTCCTAGTGATGATTCAAATTACATGAGAAGGATTTCTGACAATGAGCCATGACTCATAATAGCATGAAGATTTTTACATTAAATTATAACTCAAAATTCCTTACAATGAGCCATGACTCAAATTATATGAGTAAGATTTCCTATGATGAGCCACGATTCAAAATTACATGAAGAACATTTCTTACATTGAGTCAAGACACAAATTACAAGAGGAAGAGTTTTTCCATTGAGCCATGACTCAAAATACATGAGTAAGATTTCTGACAATGAACTATGACTCAAATTACATGAGTAAGATTTCTTACAATAAGTCACGACTCAATTTGCATGAGGAAGAGGAAGATTTCTGACAATGAGCTATGACTCAAATCACATGAGTAAGGTTTCTTACAATGAGCTATGACTCAAATTACATGAGGAAGATTTCTTACAAGAAGTCATGACTCAAAATTATGTACAGATGATCTCTTACACTTAAACAAGTCTTAAATAACTTGAACAGAAAAAATTTCTGAACTGAACGATAATGAAATTACAATGAACCAATAGTAAATTCAAGAAAGGAGGAAGTGCAACATTGAGTACACAGATATAAGGAAGATGGCTGCCATTGAAGCATACTTCATGAGAGATTGTTTTTAAACATTAAATCAAGACATTACATGAGCAAGATTTCTTACATTAAGCCAAGACTTGACATATCTTCTTTCTCCTACACTGTATATATTCATTTTGGTAATCATTCCTTTCCTGTTTAACTTGTCTCGACATGACATCATAAGTTTCAACCCGTCTTTCCATAGCACATTTCTTCACGATAAATTTCCAACCATTATTTTTTTATTCACACAACAGTAGGCATTATACACATACATGTATGTATATTTATACCTACATGAAAATTAACACATCTGGCTAAATCAATGGCAATTTCGCACAATTTCGTATTTCACAGCAATTATCACTTATAAATCCATCGCTATGGATACATTTTCCATATTTCACTGAAATGATGTTTTATAATTGATGTTATATATGATAGACACAATTCTAACATTATCCCAAAAAGTGATGAAATATTTCTCACATAAAGTTCGATTTTAAAAAATACCACAATTTCATGCATCTAACATGTTACATATGATAGACACAATTCTAACATTATTCCAAAAACTGACGAAATATTTCTCACATAAAGTTCGATTTTAAAAAATACAAAAATTTCGTGCAATTAAATTTGCACGAATACATGTATAAACATTTACCAAGCACTTCTTATTTCTGATATTTAAAGTTATAAAATTACGAGGACGACTTTTAGAATCAGATCTTATAGATCTCATCCTGCCCAATCAAATCAATCCATGAGATCTGTTAATAGAACTCGTTATATTCCAATTATATTGAGAGACAAATTTGTTTGGCTTAAAAAAAAATTGCACTATGAAATAATCTTATAATCGCATCAACTAATAGTCCGTTGAGAGCAAAAAATTCAAATCAATTCCTTGAATTAATATAATAGGATATATATAAATCTGGACAATTTAGGATGCATGAATACAATTCCAAAATTTATTTCACATCAACGTCAATCTCTAATCATGATGCCTTTATTTGTGGAAAAGCAATCGCCTAAAACATGAATCCTCAACATTACTAGTGAATGGTCGAGAACGATATCAAATAGCATCATATCATCCAAATATACAACAGTGATAGGCAGATATAAATATGGCACAGGTAAAAATCAATATATTCTTGTCAACCTTTGATTAGTATGTAGCCATTTCAGGCTTCCATCAATATCTATTAACAATTTTTTTTTCCTTTCTGATCCATGATGAGTTCTGATTTATGAAAGTTTTCAATCAAATGGGACCTTGGAAAAATAAAAACTTAACATGTGTCTGTCATACACGGAAATGGGAGTCGATGACCTTCAATAATTCTAAGTGAAAAGGAATCGTAAAAGCATCAGAGATGTACAAGCTGAGTTACCTAGCATTATGATCAGTTAAAACTTAATCGCAGGTTGAGCATTCAATCTTTTGGTTAATGTAATAAGATGGCTGATATACTGAAAATCATTCAAAAGATTTCGTCTTTTTCTTTTCTTTTCTTTTTTGGCAAAACACATCAGTGACTAAGATATTGCTTCAGGTACATTTTGATTTCTCATATAGATTCTGTATAAGTCTGGTTAAAATCTGCCAAGGAATTAATATTTCCTCTTTTTAAACATCTTCATGGAACATTACACTTAAAATTGTTTCTGAAAAATTCCGACTTTCAAACTGGACAGAGCTATTCTTGATGATATAAGGGACAAACAAAAATCATTTTTGCAATTCAAAATAAATTTTATATTATGACAAGACTCCATTTGTTGTGCAACCATCAACATTAAATATCCCTGCCATCACTCACATAGACCTTGTTGTTGAATGATCTTGTTGGGCCTCGGAACGAACACCTAAGCCAAAGATTTGCATCATGAAACCTCCCGATTGTTTGTGAACTTAACGGTCTGCCTTGAACACAAGTCAAGGCTGTAGCTGGAAGGAACCTATCCTGTATGTAACAATATATGAATAAACCTAACATTAGCTAAAGATGTGACTTTAGGTCACCAAGAACGGGGTCAATCTCTTGTGGAACCATTCAGCTGAAACCGACATTCGAGGCTGTACAACATCAAATATTTACAACCAATAACCTCTTTTGACAGTTGTGATACCCATACCTGCCAGAAGTGTACTTAATGATAGTTCTCTCAAATTTAGAGAAAGACATTGTATCATTCTGTTCATTATGATACAGTTTCCAGATGAAATTTAAGAAATTTTCAATATTGTGTGCTGGAAAATTTGTATGTGCTCAAAATGTCAAAACATGGTGTACATAACCACGATATTACGAATAACTGATAAGTGAAAAATTAATATTCGTTAATTCTAACATGACGTCCTTCTTTCACTTTGTAAACAAACGAGCGATTTATCGATGGTATAATCTCATTCGCACATGCACCGTTGAATGTGACTGACTTTTCCATTGGCAGCATAAATTGTGTGCGACATTTTCCACAAACGTAAATATAAATGATTTAATCTTATTCAATATTTGAAATTAAATAAGTATCCTTTCTCTGGTCCAACAATGCATATAGCTTCTATAATTTATTTTGTTAGAATCTGTTGAACTATTTAGCAAAAGTGCCAACAAGAACGTTTTCACACTTTTTTTTTTAGAAGTTCCATATACAGCTTGTGTAAAAAATTGGTTTGAATCTGGTTAACAAAATTAGATGCTAACAAGATACATTATGTTGTTCACCTCGTTAATGACTGTACAACTTCAATATAGTGGCTAACAAGACTCAATTTATCATATAAAGATTCACATGTAAATAGAAAATATACAGTCAAACCTGCCCATAACGTCACCTCTATTAAGCAGTCACCTGTATTAAAAGGACACCTTTTTCTTATCATGCCATAGAAAAATTCATATGAATTGAACCTCTTTTAAGAGGTCACCTGTTTTATAAGGATGCTTTTTCTTTGTCCTGAAGGTGACCTCTTAATACAGGTTTGACTGTAGTTAAATCTCGCTTGCGTTTTATTAGATTCCCCGCAGCCTTTGCAATAAAATCAATTTTTTACTTTCAATTACCGTAGTATATTAAACTTTATAAATGAAGGCTAACTGATTCAAATTTAAAATTTAAAATTTAAAAGCCTGCATTAATGTACAATTAAATTGAATTAATTCTGTAAGAATTTTAATATCTTCCAGCTTACATCAAAATCAACTGAAATGTCTTACATTAAATTTTACAATTTCTATATACCATTTTTTTTATGGAATGAACTTCACAATTTAAAAATAGGGTACAATTGAAAAACAATACATTTCTCACAAGTTAGGAGTCGTTTACATTCATTTTAAGGTATGGGTTATTATTGAAGACTCTACAGTAACTGTGAAATGTAGAACAGCAATAATTTACTTAAAGTTGTGTATTTAGTATAAAGTTAGAAAGTCTCTCTATATGAAAAGACAGTTTAAACAGTAAACAATTTCACCAATATCAACAAAACAAACCAATCATCTGCATCTGCATCCATAACCCTTTTTTCTCACTAATTAACTAACGGAGGTGTATTCAGTCTCACTATAATCCAGTAACTCAGGTATAATATAGGTTTGGTTTATGGTGTTTAACGCCACTTTCAACAATATTTCAAACTCAGGTAATATAAATATGAAATATGGACCAACCATTCTGAACAGCTATAGATATGTCAATAGGGAATCAAGCCATTCTATCATTAAATATTTGCATTTTCTTTGTTTATTCTTTTGCTAATGTTCATTGATTTTCGTTTTTTCAATAAATTAATTTCATTTTCTGACATTTAACTTAATTTAATGAAAGTGAACTTGACCTTCACCAAGTTGCACATCAAAGAAAGGCTGTTTCACGTCCCATTAAAAATACAGTGCACATTTACAAACATAGCCTCTTAAGTACATGCATATGATTTTCAAAAGGTATAAATTGCACTCCCAACATTTTCATACTTCAGAAAAAAATATTCACAAAGGCATTGAAATGCTAAATTTTTTTAAAAATATTGATAATTAATATTGCTAGACTAAATATCAATAATTTGATTGAAACACTAATACTCATAATTAATATTAATGTCTTGGTTTTTTTTGGCTTTTGGTTTTTTTAGCACAAATTTTATTCCAATAATTTGATGATATTTTTTTTTCATTTGGTGTCTGCCAAGGATTTAAAATTTTTGTGTATGTTAATGAATAATTGATATTAAATATAGTAGATGTACAGTAGATGACCATAATTATTTCACCAAGATGGCAGCAATTAAAAATCAATTATTGAAACATCCAATTTCTCTTTCATATTTAATATAATTAACTGTCATTAAAATGTCCAAAATTTTGACAGTGTATAATTGGGGGTCAAAGCTCAAAAAGTCATTCGACAGAAGTGCAAAAAAAAATGGCTCGTCACAACAAGGAGATGACAACAGAGACGAAACAAATGATACTACGATTGAAACGAGAAGGCTATGCACACAGGAAAATTGCTGAAATAATCGGGAGGGATCATTCTACGATTACAAAATTTCTAAAGTGTTATGATGAGAGGAATTCCATGGAAAATAAGCCTAAAACGGGAAGGAAAAAGTTGGTGATGGAACGAGGAGACCGTGTAATCTTACGCTCAGTGAAAGTCAAAAGGAGAGAAACTTTGAGAGATTTGACAAACATTGTAAATGAAAGACTACCACAGCCCGTTTCTACTAGAACCGTTAGTCGCAGATTGAAATTTCATAGTTACACGAAGCGCCGAGTTCGGAAAACTTTAACCGAAAAAATCGTGTAAATTGGTGCAGAGGTAAGCTTACCATGTCAGTTCAATTATATTGGAAACGTGTAATATTCTCAGATGAAACACAAGTAGTTGTTGGTCATGACAGGCGAGTGCATGCTTGGAGAAAGGCTGACGAAATTTGGTGACCTGAATGTGTTGGTTTGAGGGGTGGTCCCCGTGTAGCAGTGATGTTTTGGGGATGCATTACCTTTGATGGAGTTGGTACATTGACTGAAATTGAGGGAAATATGAACACTACAAAATATTTAGAAACTCTTGGTGATAATGTATGGCCAGTAATCGCTAAAATATTTCCAAACGGTGGGTACATCTTTCAAGATGATAATGCTCCATATCATGCCTCTCGCAGAGCTGTCCAGTGGAAGAGAGAAAATGAATTAAATTGTCTGAATTGGCCATCTCAATCGCCCGACTTAAACATAATTGAAAATGTGTGGAGAACAATTAAAATCAAACTGCAGAATTCTAAATATGACATTTTGAATAAACAAATTCTTGTGAGGGAGGTGAAAAAGATATGGGTTGTACTACTCCAGTTTATATTCAGAGCTTGTATAACTCAATTTCAAGGAGAATTCGAAGTGTAATTGTAGCAAAAGGTCACATAACGAAATACTAAAAATGACAGGTATGTAAAATAAATCTTGAGAACATATTTCCTATTTTTCCCTATCGCATATATTCCACAAGTCATGAGATGGCGGCCATCTGGTGAAATAATTATGGCCATCTACTGTACATTGAAACCTGCTTAAATGGAACCAAACCTCTTTGGGAACAGCTAAATGAAACCAAAACTCTTTGGGACTAGCTAAATGAAAACAAAACTCTTTGGGACCAGCTAAATGAAACCAAACCTCTTTGGGAACAGCTAAATGAAACCAAAACTCTTTGGGACTAGCTAAATGAAAACAAAACTCTTTGGGACCAGCTAAATGAAACCAAAACTCTTTGGGACCAGCTAAATGAAACCAAAACTCTTTGGGACCAGCTAAATGAAAACAAAACTCTTTGGGACCAGCTAAATGAAACCAAAACTCTTTGGTACTAGCTAAATGAAACCAACTCTTTGGGACCAGCTAAATGAAACCAAAACTCTTTGGGACTACCTAAATGAAACCAAAACTCTTTGGGACTAGCTAAATGGAACCAAACCTTTTTGGGACCAGCTAAATGGAACCAAACCTCTTTGGGACCAGCTAAATGAAAGTAAAACTATTTGGGACCAGCTAAATGAAAACAAAACTCTTTGGGACCAGCTAAATGAAACCAAAACTCTTTGGGACTAGTTAAATGAAAACAAAACTCTTTGGGACCAGCTAAATGAAACCAAAACTCTTTGGGACTAGCTAAATGAAACCAACTCTTTGGGACCAGCTAAATGAAACCAAAACTCTTTGGGACTACCTAAATGAAACCAAAACTCTTTGGGACTAGCTAAATGGAACCAAACCTCTTTGGGACCAGCTAATGTGTTAAAAATAGATTAAAGCTCAGTTTATACATGATTCTGGTTTATTCAAGGTTCACTTTAGACAAGTTTAACTGTACCAATATCAATGGTGATTATTTTATCCTTGAAGAGTAATTGTCTACATCCAACAGATTTTATCTTCTCAGTAAACTATGAACATCTCTATGTTTATATTGTAGTTATTTCTATGAAAGTACAGCCAAACCTTTTTACAATGTATATATCAGAATTATATAAGTTATTTCCCTTGATAATTTGTGTTTTACTTAATGTATTGGTTGAAACTAACATTATGTAATACCAGTTCTCGAAAAGGAAAATTTGAATTTACTGGTCCGAATCAAATTCTTGAATTTATTTTATTTCTATTTCTATTTATATCTAAATAAAAACTGAAAAATTTACTGTTCCAAACAATGTTTTACTGGTCTTGGGTTGGAGTGCTCATCGTGAGGACTGTCATACCCTTACTTAAGATAAAAACAAATTGTCTTATTTTCTTAATATAACTCCTACTCAACTTCCTCTAAAAGAGTCCTACAGAAATCCATATTTTTGGGGGGGTTTTTTATTGCAAAAATTGGATCATTCCAACACTTTATAATTTTCAAAAAGCATTTTTCGCATGCAAATATCCATATTTCATATATTCCATAAAAAAATTCATCAAAATTTATTAAACTGGAGCAAAATGCATGCGAAACAAGATTTCCCCCCCCCCCTCTCAAAAGTCTTTTCTGTATAAAGCTTGTGCAGGAAAATTTTGAAAATTTGGAATCAAATTGATGTTGCCAAAGATAAAACATTTTCTAGAATGTGTCGGAAGATTTTCTTTCGTCAACAACTTGCAACAGACATGTACAAATAATTATGCATCCTTGCATTATAAATATAGAGACATATGAATGTATTCTTCAAGTTTACTGCAAACATGACTTTACTATGATTTAAATATACCACCTTTATATAAACTTGTTGGGCAAAATCATCAAACACCTGTCACAGTTGGAAAATTTGGCTAATGTGTGTTGTCAACTCACTGGTATTGTATTTCCAAAGTGGTAATTCACATTCATTTAACTGGATGTTAAGATGACAACTTAAAACACAGATAATGATGACAAAATAAACACAACAGAATTTACTACACAGTTACTGATGACAAAGTAAACACAAAACAACTGATGAATCTGTTTGTCATGTGATCATCTACTTGAGATAAAAAATTTGACTGAAAATCATTTAATGACGAGAAGCAATCTTACAGCCATATTAGCATTGGGAAAACAAATTATTGTGGGCTGCATCATTCTTTATATGGCTGCTTGTTCTTGACTAGTTCATCAAATTGGAATTTCAGTGATTTCTGAAATATTGTAATTTTTGTAGCAGATTAATTGACATTCCATAAATTAATTCCACATGCATAATTTCTATGAAAGGTTACCTGTAACTTATCAAATTATCAATACATGTAGAATTTATAATTAATCTGTCAACAATAGGTCCCATCAAAATGCATCCCCTGTATCATTTTTTATTCCATTATTGACATAAAATACCAGTGGATTTTGTAATTAATCTGTCAACAGTAGGTCCCATCAAAATGCATCTCTCGATATGTTTTTGTTCCATCATTGACAGACATGTGGATATTTATTTTGTAAAACAATCTGAAATTTTAGCCTAACAAATTAAATAAATTATTCATATTTTTGAAATATGAGAGTGAATTGTGCACTGTTCCAACATCCTGGTTTCAAAACATGTGATGTACATTAAATAACCATGCATATGTAGATGCAGTATTTTTATGTTAGGGGGTGCATTTGGCAGCCAAGTTGCTTGTGAACTACCTAAGGTCTACAGTGGGTCAAGGGTAGTGCCCGATAGGATGTCCTGTGTGGCAAAGCCTCCCATAGGATTCTGATATTCAGAAAATTTTGCATAAAAGGGCTCCAAAGTAAACGGAATTGCCAAATAAATGACAAAATATTTTTCAAACAACTTTGAAAAATTTCCTTCATATCCAAATTGTATAAATGTACAAGCTTTTTAAATCCAATTTTTAAGCTTTCAAATTTTTGGCATTAATGAAAATGCAAATAATGTTGAGGATCACACGAGTGAGATTTCTGCTAAGACTAATCCCGTTTGCTCCAGTGATTTCTGAGAGCAAACGGAAGCAAATGCAAATTGATGACAATACCTCAAATGGGCTTTTGAAAGTTATACAATAATATATAATATATATAAAAAAAGATTACTGACCTGGTCCATGTTGGCTCCTTCATCAAAGTTCATGTACACTGTCCATTCTCCACTTGATCCTGGCTGAGAAATCATTCTACATATCCCTATAATATTTAATTTAAAATGTTTAAGATACTCCCATGCTGTCATTCAAATCAAACTACTTTTAAATTTCAAAATGGAAAAATGCTCAATTACAAATAGAAGGAACAAATGACAGTCAAACTTTGTGTTGATGTCTAGAACCAACAATTTAGTTCATATTGGATCGGTACTAGAGATATCAATGGAAGATTGAACGAGTTATTTTTGTGTAACGCCAAGTGAGCATTATTTTTTTTTACTGAAAAATCATTTGGCCATCCTATGTGAGTAGTATACACCAGACGTTCTATGAAGCCTGAAATGGCTCACTTCGTTAACAATTCCGTCAAATATATTTGTTGAAATAGAAAAATTGTACATTGTGTAATTATAAGAATGGAACATTAAAAATATTATTTGCTTAATTTTTACACATTTAGAAAATTATGCCATGTAAAAAAAAATCACAAGTATTACGATAATATATTGCCGATTCTCTGTAACTGTTGGATTAAGTAAAATTCAACAGCATAACATTTTAATATTTTTTATGGGTCTATTAATAAAGCTATATCTAGAGAATCTCACCAGCCCTTGCTAATGGTTCAACAAATTCTCCAAGTCCATTTGGAATGCCTCGTATTGTATCACAGGAATACCCATCTTCTGGGAGTAGGAATGGTAGCTGTAAATCTGGATCTTCCTCTAGGTGTACGTTTCGACCGTCGGACTTGATTTTCTCGTCCTCCATATTTTCTGCCACTCTGACTACTGGGTCTATTAGGTTTTGTGGAATGGGTGGTTCATTGGGTTCAGGAATGTACTGTTCTAACAGTTCTCTCAGTTGGAGAGAGTTCAACTTGAAACACGTGGAACAAATGTTGGTAATGTCATCAGCACTCCCCTTTGGAGCCTCCAATAAATGAGCTGCCTGTAATGAGTATAAAAACATAGAATTTTAAATGGAAGAACAAAAGCCCTTCTAGGACATAATATCCCTTCTCTACATTCATCATAATTTAGCTTTTTGATTTACCACAATAGATTATTAACAGTGAAAATACAAGTTCAAACCATTAAAATAAAATATAATAGTTTTGTATTAATTGCTGGTTTATTCCAATATCACTACATTTTCATACAATTTGATTAATAGAAATATATACATTTCTGAGCTTTTAAAGTGAAATGGCAATATTTTCTATATCATTTTTTACAATGTTCATTTTGTTTCATCAATATTCCATCATCTGCTGTGAGACAAAGGTAAGAAGCACTGCAACAAACAACAAAACAAATAAATTACAACATTATATATGTAAAAGACATCAATGGAGATAAATACTGAATTATCTCCCCTTTCACTAGCAGACCAACTGAAAATCAGTTACCATAGACAGTACATTTTGTGTATTTTTCCATTCTGTTTAGAATGAAGTATCCGATTTTCTTTTCAATATTCTGAACTTTTTAAGAAATTTGACGGGAAAAAAATACATAATTCTGGATTCCAATTTTAGATTTTATAGAAACATCATAACTTAGAAATATTTTTTCCATTTTCCACATTTTTAAAATAAACTTTCAGATCCAGAGATGTCTGTGACAGGTAAAAATATAATTCTATCACACTATTTGAGATAACAGCAAATTTGATTGGATGATATCTTGCATAAAATACATGTCTTACTTTGCAGAATATGCAAATAAAAATGACAGTAAATTAAAATTGCAATTAAGTGTTTTTGACCGTTTCATTAGACTAAGAATAACCATATACTCATGTGTCTGCAAATGTAATTTATGATAGTAAAATCAGTAACTGATATCAAGGTACGAATACAACAATTATATGTTCTTTTTACAGTTCTCACGATGAGCACCGGTCCTCCAGCGCAAGACCAGTAAAAATAAATTCGGACCAGTAAATTTTTCAGTTTCTATTCAAAACTAAATAACAATAAATTCAAGAATTTGATTCAGACCAGTAAATTAAAATTTTCATTTCGAAGACTGCTTGTATGACTAACCTGTATGATACGACAAAGGTGACAGTCTGCAGCTAATTCTAAGCCTTGCTTTTCTGCCCAGGCTTCAACCCTTCCTAGTCGTCTCTTCAACCTCATGCCCCATGATCTGGTACAAAACTGCATCCTTCTTTCTGTGACCAGGACGTTAAACAACCACATATTGACGTAATGGAACAACTGTGAGAAAAGTTGAATGGTCAGTGCAGCGTTGACTCGACATCGTCGTAGTAAGTTCATAGCAGATGAAAGTGTGTCCAAGACGTCACCAAGTGTTGGTTTACCAGCATTGTACCTCTGACGATCATCTGAAATTCATAAAATAAAATTCATTGAACTAAGAGTTCGAAAATTGCATAAACTATGGACTTAATATTATTTGCTATAAATTTTATGTTTTATTATTCAATAAACATTTATAATAGTTTGGGTTCTATAGTTTGTGGTTTCATTTTTCCATAGCGTCCCATGTTAAACTATATTAAGCATTTGCTGTCTTCGATTTCCAATCAATATAAAACCTTTAATATTGAAGAGGACCATCAAAGCAACATTCTAGCCATGTTCCCTTTCAAATGAGTAGTTTCCGAGAAGATTTTCAAAACATTTTTCATATAAATTATCCTACGTTGAAATTTAATCCTTCAGCGGCAGCTATTTCATATTTCTGATCCCCACAAAAAACATTAAATATGTAAAGACCACCTTATGGACATTCATGTACAGTTTGTTGTTTCTGATCAACGTTTTGTTCATTTTCCAATAGGCTCCTATGTTGAACAATGTCTCAATACATAGGATATTATATATTTCACATATTACAGATTCAAAACCTTAAATTTGGAAAAGGAACATTAGACCAACAGAAAACAGACGACAATGTTGGATATAGCTTCCATATTATACTTTAGATCAGCATCAACAACACAAACATAGTAAAGGAACACACAATGAAAATTCCAATCAAGTTTAAATCCAATTAATCCAATGTCATGATTAAGCAGAAGATTGATATGTTTAAAATTATGACAACGGCGCTGGCAAAGTCAAGTTGTGGCAATAGCTCAAACTGCCCTTTGGAAATGTTATTCAGAATGCCATTGTAATAAAACTTGTCATCATGGACAACTTAGTATACTAACCTCCCATCTGATCATCATCAGCAGCATCATTCTCATCCAGGAATGCAGTCATTGTCCTCTGTAAGTCATACTGTAAACAATTAACCAGATAATGGAAGGCCAGCTGTACAGACTCGGCCAGTATCTCCTGGGCTTCTAGACTGAACGGGTGAATATCATGGTCCTGTTTGAAAAAGTTCAGGATCTCTGAGGCATTGGCCATCCATAGGGCTAATGCTACAGGATTATCTCTGTTATTCTGTAAATTAGAATTATATAACTATTAAGGGACGATTCTGATTAGAAAATGAAATAACTAAAAATAACTGAAACCATCTACACCCACTTTCAAAATGTCCTTTTTTTATCTGTTCTGACCATGTCCTGCAACTTGTGGAATATTTCTATTAGAGGAAAATAGCTGAAATCAGATAACTAACTGAAAAAATGATCCCTGTGTATTAGCTGAACATTAAAAACGAACTGCTGATCAAAATTTATGTTTAACATAGTCATATATCAAAAAGTTAACTATTCCAGTAGTTTTAATATACAATGTGCATACTGCATCAAAATAGATTTCAATATACATTTTACATTTGTATAAAAGAGAGATTGTTGTTTAATACCAAGTCAGCAATTCATTTTTCAGCTACCAGTATTTCGACGAGATGATGACGAGGTCAGCCCTTCCATGATGCTAACATGCTTGCTTGGATATTTATAGTGGATGCTCACTGAAACAACATTCCTTGTCGTTCCACTTGGACACATTATCTCGATTCCGAGCCAACCAATCTTTGCTCTTTCTCCTTAATGATGTGAGCTTAGTGGAGAAGCAACAAATATCAATGTTATAATGTTTGGTTTGACACGATCTGGGCCCGAAGCCATGATTTACTATATTTGTATGTGTATCAATATACATTTTATACTTGTATAAGAATCAATATAGTTTTATACTATTTGAATCAATTTTTTTTTAAAGAAATTTAGTTTTGTAACTTCAAAAAAAAAAGGAAAAAATAAACATATTAAACTAAAATAATCCCACTTACCTGGACTGCTTGGTGTACTAACTGAGATATTTTCTTTACAAGTCCTGTAACTCTGTGAGCTCTGTCGTGTGGTGACATATCTGGCCTGTATCCACCAGATATACAGTAACGTACTGCCATATATGATGTGTATGTCGGTGCTAGTTTAAACTGAGTACCAGATGAATTTACATCCAAAATAACTGATCTCAAGAAGCCATCTTCCTCTGCAATTACAAAACAATGTTTAAGTTAATTCCTGTATAGAAAATGTGGGAGCTGATCAGCGGCATAAAACCTCCACAAAAGAGGAAGATAAAATTTCATACTGCCACACGTGTTTAAAAAACCTGTATTACCTGAATAAATGGGCTTTTAAAATGAATAAGTATTCATTCTTGTCCGAATGTTTTGATATTTCTTTCACATCAACTGAAAAAATCTTAATCCCTAAAAATTTTGTTGGGCTCCTAGAAATTAAAAGTCTGTAACCCAGCTGGCCCCTGGTAAAAAATAGTTAAGTTTTATCCCTGATCCACATGGTTGAATGTGGATGGTAAGTTTAAAAGTATCAAACTCAGTTGATCAGTGCCCAATGCTTGTGAGAACAGATAACAGTTACAGGTTATATGAATGTCTCTTAAAAGCAGACATTTTTGTTTTATAAATGAAAAAATGTCCTGATACTGTCACAATGTGTCTGTTAAAAGCAGACATGTTTTCACTCAGGGAAGAACATGTTACGAAATCCATGCAGCGTTTGTCAAGTGCCTGTGGAAAACTGTTTTTTCAAATAGTAACACTGACGGATTTATCATCACGATGTCCAGAGTCGCAAAATGAAGCTGGTTCTTGACATGAATATCATGAGAATTTGTCAAAATGAAAGTCTCGTAAAAGCAGACTTTTTAACACTCATAATCATGGACTTTGATTTAATTGTATCCATCTTATTCTTTTAAGCAAGTCTTCAGACACCGCAATCTTAACAGTACTAAGCACTTAAAATATCGTATTCTGTTTTTTAAAAATGACCCATTACAAAATTTCCCAATTTGGTAAAAAAAAAATCCAAATTCTGTGCAGGGGACCCATTTTAAAATAGCTGGAATCATCCCTGTGTACAGTCTTCACGATGAGCACCAGTGCTCCGGCCCAAGACCAGTAAAACTTTGTTATTTGATTTGGACCAGTAAATTCAAAATTTCATTTCGAGGACTGTGGTATATCAAATATATAACTCTCTCTATGTCCTTCAACACAAAATTTGTAAGTTTCTCAATGTTAATTTTTCAGAACTAGAGAAACATGTACTAATCTTTTCAAAATTTGGCATCTTAAATCAGGCATTACTTTTTGACTTCTATAAAATTAGCAGAAAGGCACGTCTGTAAGACTTTGACAAAGTAATTATTCTTGCAACCAGCTTAGGTTACAAAGGGAGATAACTCAATTCACATGTGCAGTCAATAATTTCTCTGATATGTTGGAAAATTGAACAAATTATTATTTATACAAATGCATCATATCAAATACAAGATTTTTTGCTTGATTAAACAAAAATAACTGCCAAAAATAAAACTGTGTCCATTGGTGAAAACATTGTTTTAGTTTTATCAAAGAGAAAAGCTTTTCAACTTACTGTCCTCTCGAAATTCTAAAACAGCAGGAAGTGCATCTTCTTGTCTGGTTGGTGGTGGTCCTTGACTTCTGCCATCTACAACATCACGTGGAGAAGTCTGTTTTGGAGGAGGTCTACAAGAAAACAGAAATTTAAGAAATATCTAAAAAAAACCAAGTACAATTCCTATAATTTACCTTAGTTAATGGCATAAAAAACAAAAATCTGTTCATACATGAAACATGTCAACATATCTTTTGGCCTAATTTAAAGGAATGTTTAATGCTCAATACCACCAGAAATGCATCCAAGGAGAATTCAATTACATGTATGTCACCAAAAAGCTTGTGATGACAGATTGACTTGGTCAACTTATTATCTTTTCTGTAGGTAAATGGAAATGTATGTGTGCAAGTGACTAAAATTACCTGCATTGACAATACAGCAAATCTTGAAAAGAAGGGGGGGGGGGGGGGGGTTTCAGAAAAACTGTCTATAAAATGTGCTTTAAAGACTTGTCATTAATAATAACAAAGATTCTGATACAATGATAAAAGTTGTCATGGAATGGCCAACAGACTTTTCTGGGAACTAACAATTATTTGTAAACAACAATGACTCTCTTTAGTTAATTGGTGATGGTTACACAGAGAATAGTCTCTTCCTAGAATTTCTGTTATGAACGATCTGTTTTTGTATTTTCAAATAAATTATTTAACAATCTATATCTTGACCTACAAACACATGTGCCAAATGTAATATTATTCTCATGAGTGAATTGCTACTATCAACAATACTGGAACAGGACAAAAGCCCCCCGGACAAAAGCCCCCTGGACAAAATGCCCCCCAATATTGAAATAATTATACAAGCTTATTACATTTGTTTTATATTAATGGTGATAGTAAAAGATATCTTAAAGAATTAGTACAAAAAATAAAATACTTTAAAACATATTTTTCCACATTTTGTTCATTTATAAAGTGTAAATTAAAAAAAAACCCACTACTTAATTGTTTAAATTGAAATTTATCAGATAGTTAATCAGGAATTGTTTTTATTGATAAACAATTGATAGTTACCTTTTTAACCTTTGAAGTTATTAAAAGTAATGAGTGAGTTATTTTCTGGTCATGTTTGATAAACTATGATTTTTATTTTTGTTTTTACTTTCTTTGATGAGGGTTATTATAATTCTTAAACAAATACTTCAATTGTTTATGATATCTTCATGTTCCAAAAGTCACTTATTATGAAAAATGATATTAAAAAATAATGTAAATACATAAATAGCAGTACAATACGTCTAAAATGCATCCAAAGATACGTGGTTTGAGGTACAATGTACAATGAATTAAGATACAGAGGTAAACAAAATCTTGAATCATGTTATAAAACACAATTTTATTTCATATACAAACAATTAAGCAAAGACAAAGACACAGAATAAAATATATATATGTCACAAAAAACATTTAAGGAATATTTGATTTTTACAACAAAATTTAATGATTCATCGATTTTAATTGCGATTATTTCATGTGACTATTTGAATTTGTCGTTGGAGGATGAACACATTGGTGACGTCACAATACCAACCCAGGTTATCGAGTATAACCAAAATTTCCTCCAGGCGGATTAGCCAATCAGATTGAAATATTCAAATCAAATTAAATTATTAACATTTACTTTTCATTATTGGGGGGCTTTTTGTCCTAGACCTCAACAATACAGAGAAAACAATTTTTTTTTTTTTTTATCAAAACAAGCTTGTACCAAGTCTTTCAAAAGGTCAAAGGTGGAATATGGCGGAAAGACGTAGGTTAATTTTGTCCAGAGAAATCCGGTAAATTCAACTGTTTACACCAAGACTTCTGTATTTTGGAGCCTATTAGACTTTTATATATACGTTGTGACGAGATATAACAAAAAATGTATGCTGAAAAAATGCATAAGTAAGAAGTTATAATTATGGATTGACCGATGAGTACCGTTCTCGGGTACATTCACACTTTTGATTGTCCGGTTTGACCAGTTAAAAAACGTAAACATAAACAATTCACCTGTTCACTTGTACATGTGGTATATAAATACATTTTATTTGAGTGTCGACTATTATCGAACAATTTAAAAACACGAACCAAAACCAACGACTTGTATGTTATATTACAAAGACACTGTTAATTCATCACAATGCAGTCGAATAAAAATAAACCAGAGGTGTCAACACCAAAACGGAAAGTAAATGATAGGTCGTCTACCTCTAGTAACGACACTAGCTTTGAAAGCTCTAAGCCTGTGCAAAAAAAACAAACTGTCAAAAATCCACAGGAAAAGGCACCAAAAGGAAATGAAAAAAACCCAACACAGACAGGTGAAAATGATAAGGTACAACAGAAAATCGCCTCTTTCCAAACAGCAAAAGGGGGGAGTCGAGCGGATAATCAAGACCCTATCCTGAAAGAATTAACAACACTAGGAACAATGGTACTTGAAATTAACACAAAAATGAACAGTATGATAACAAAAGAGGAATTTCAAAATAACTTTGAAAAACTAGTAACCAAAAGTGATCTTGAAAAGGTGGTTGATAGGGTAAAAAGGGAAATTACAACGGAAATGACCGAAAAAATGGATAAATTAGAGAGTAGAATCTTTGAATTGGAAATAAAAAACGACAATTTATACAAAAAAAATGAAAATCTAAGGGGGCAAATACAATATAGTCGAGAATATATTGAAGATGTTGATTATGGGGTACAAATGGCTTTAAAAAAGACTAACGATCTCGAGCAATACACTCGGAAGAGCAGTGTAAGGATCTTTGGACTGGAAGACGAAAAAAATGAGGAAATTGCTATAACAATTGCAAAGGTCAATAATCTTTTAAATGACAAACTGCACATGGACACCAAAGAAAGTGATATAAACATTGCTCACAGACTTGGACCGTATACTAACAAAAAATGTAGACCCATAATTGTTAGATTTATGTCCAGGCAACACAAAATCGAAACAATAAAAAGAAGAAAAGCTTTAGCAAAATCTAGATACGTCATAAAAGAGGACTTGACAAAGGAAAACGAAAATCTAATATACGAACTTCAAAACTCGGACAATGTAGAAGCTGCATGGTCGAATGAAGGAAAAATATTTGCTAAAATTCAACCAAGTGGAGCGATCATTAGAATATTTCACGACACTGATCTAACTAACTTACAACCGCCAAAAAACTGGAGACCGCGCATTAAATAAACTCAATGACTTCAATGCATTATACTTTTTTGCTTTGTTTTTTTGTTTTTTGTTTTGCCATTATGTTATTCTTTGTAGCTGTTTTATCCTCTTTTCAAAGAAATAGTGTCACCTAATTTAAAATATAATCCACATCTCTGTGCATGCTTGCTATATTATTATATACATGAACATATGTTGTTAAAAATATTTTTTATTTAAAGATAATACGGAAAAATTCAACCATCCGGTTCAATTTCTATCTTATACTTCACCCATAACTTCCGGTTAACGGTGAAAGAAAAAATGTAAACACTGACAACACAAATAAACAGTTTAAATATCAATTAGAAACGACGAAACGTTATCATGGGAATACCTGGAATAAAAACATGGGTAAGACAAATCCGACAAACATAACATATCTTTGCAACGAAAAAATCCACACATATTTGTATGCTTTATTTAATTATGTTTATGCATTGATAATGATACAGTCCAGTGCCGGCAGTGGCAGCACAGGAAGCTCCTTTTCTCAGTAACTTGCACACATCACGATAAACCATATTTGTTTACACATTTACTATGCAAACATGTACATTGTACCAGTATTATATATATGTAGTACATCCACAACTTGTCTTCACCACACCCTATGATCCAATTAATTTACCTTAAGCTACTATGATTGGCCATTGGGTCTTTATATCATTGAGCATAGTCATCCTGATAAACTGTATTTATTTACTGTTTGAGAAAAGGCCACTACCCAGTAATCACACACGAGTAAACTATAACATAGAGTGAGTGAACATAATCATACGGGGTAGATATCAGGTAGACCGATACTCTTGTACATGTAATGACGTATCACCCTAGCTTAATATAAAAGTTCATTTATCTGCAGGTGGGTCATGATTAGGTTAGTTTCTTATTAAACTACACATTTATTTAGGACATTATGGTTAAACAGTATTTGGTCCATACATTCACTCTGGAATGTGCATGTTAATATGAGACAGGTCATTGTGATGTCAGTCTCACAGTCTACTGATTATGTTAAATGCATTTACTATGATTTAGACATCAGGTCTTTGGGTCCGGGTCAGTTATTTAATTATTTTGTGTTGAGAAAACAAGACTGTCAGGCACTCAATATTATATCCCCCATTATGGACCAAATGTGTTGATCCATTTCCCACTCCAGAATATACTGTACATGTCAGTCTGTCCCATGTCATCTTGACCTTGACCTTATCTCCATATTCTACTGTCATGTTAAATACACATAAGCATCAAAATTCTATACATGTATATAGGTCAGTTTCTCAAGAACCACATATTTTTTTTCATATTATGGATCGACTATTTTTTGGTTCAATAATGTAATATACACGGTACATGTCAGCACGATATAATAATATTGCCATGACCTAATTTTCACAGTCTACTGACCCTGTTAAAATGTGTATTAAGTTTACAGGTCAACTAAGCCATGTTTGTTTGGTTCATGTATTTATCACTGATAGTACACGTCAGCATACACTTGTCAGCTTGACCCTGACCTCATTTTCAGATTCTATAATAATAATTGATTAAGTTCAGATTAACAACTATACTCTGTCCAAACATTGATTCTTTCTAATGGATTCGTATTAACCTGGCATGTTACCCCACATCATGGAAGACCTGGTCCATGCAGCCATCTTGGACAATCTGGCACACATAAGATGGTCTTAGATGGTCTTGATCTTTATACTATATTTAAGTTTATATGTTTTAAATCATTTTATTTTTTGGCTGCAATATAGGTGGGACATACCTGGTACAGCAAATTCAATTTAATATTTAGATGTACATGTGAATGATGATTGGTAAAGGGTGCAAGAAGTAGTATGTGGAGATGTACATAGTGTGTCTGGTCAATCCATAAATATTTTCAAATTTGACCTTGAAATGTTTCTGTATATATATTTTTATATGTTATGTGTTGAAGTGTATTGGCATGTGATATATTGTATATTGTTGTTCTACCCATCTATCCTCATGGTACAGGTACAGGTTTTATCAGATTATGGTTAATTTAAATATTGGAACTTTTAATGTGAAGGGGTTGGCAAATGATAAAAAGAGGAAGGAAATATTTTACTGGTTAAAGGAAAAAAAAATGAATATTTATCTTCTGCAGGAAACACACTGCAATAATGAAACAGAATCAAAATTTCAGTCAGATTGGGGAGATAAATGTATATTTTCAAATAAAAACTCTCAGAGTGCAGGAGTAATGATTTTATTTAATTCAAACTTTGATTATGAAATAGAAGACTATATAAAAGATAACGATGGACGATTTTTGATCTGTATATTAAAAGTCAATAATGAAAAGATATTGTTAGCAAACTATTATGGTTTGAACTCTGATGAAATTTACCTTCTAGAAGACTTCTGTAACAGAATAGAACAGTTTAATGATATGCCTATTGTTTGTGGAGGGGATTGGAATCTAATTATGGAAAATATAGATAAAAAAGGGGGGTCCTCAGTATTAACACATAAAAAAAATAGGGAACATCTACGTCAATTCATGGACAGAAATGACTTGATTGACATTTGGAGAATTCGTAATCCTATGGAAAAAAGATATTCATGGAGACAAAAATACCCCAATATACAATGTAGACTTGATTCCTTTTTGATTTCTGTTGGACTTGGTAACATCACAAGAAAAACAGACATAAGCTATGGTCTCAAAAGTGATCATTCTTTTATTCTACTCGAAATTGATAAACAAAATCTGAAAAGAGGGAAAGGATTTTATAAATTTAACACATCTCTTCTTCTTGATGACAAGTTCATTGAGAATCTACAAAAGTTAATACAAGAAAAAGAAACTTTGTACAATAATGAAAATATAAATCCAACTTTAATTTGGGAGCTAATCAAAAGTGATATCAGAGGTTATGCTATCAAATATTCATCGGAAGTTAAAAAACAAGAAACAGAGGTTATTAAAGATAAAGAAAGGGAACTTAACACTCTAGAAGCTTTACAAGAATCACTAAATTATACAGATCAAAACATTGAGAATAACATACTGACTATTAAAAATGATTTGAAAACATACTTCGAAAAGAAAACAGAGGGGGCTATAATAAGATCAAAAGCATGTTGGCTGAGGGAAGGGGAACGTAACATAAAATTTTTCTTTAATTTAGAAAGAAGAAACTATATTAATAAATCAATACAAACCCTAGTCACAGATAGTGGGCACACAGTCTCTAAGTTTACAGATGTGTTAAATGAGCAAAACAAATTTTACAGCGCACTTTATTCAAGTAAAGAAACAGAAGATAATTTAAATGTTCATTTAGTTGACAAATTTTTTCCGGATGTTGCCGAAATTCCAAAATTAAATGAAAATGAAAAAGAATCTTGTGAAGGTATGATATCAGAAGAAGAATGTGTTAAAGCTATCAAATCAATGCAGAATGGAAAATCACCAGGAACTGATGGTCTTCCAGTTGAATTTTACAAAATATTTTGGAAAAACATTAAAAAATTGGTAATGAATTCGTTTTCATATAGTTATGAAAATGAAAACATGTCAATTTCACAAAAACAAAGCATTATTACATTATTACCCCAAAAAAATAATGATGTAAGATTTCTGAAAAACTGGAGACCTATATCTTTACTAAATACAGACTACAAGATAATGACAAAATGTATTGCGACACGATTAAAAAATAATCTTATTAAAATTATAAACAAAAGTCAGTCCGGTTTTATAAAGGGTCGATATATAGGTGATAATATTAGAAGTCTTCTAGAGGTTATAGATCTTGCAGAGGAAGAGAACCTTTCATGTATTGTTTTGTCAATAGACTTTGAGAAAGCATTTGATACAATCAGTTGGAAATTTAAAAAAAAATGTCTTTCCTTTTTTAATTTTGGAGAATCATTTCAGCAATGGATAAAAGTATTTTTCACTGATATAACTAGCTGTGTATTAAATACTGGATGGACTACACAATTTTTTTCTGTATCTCGTGGTGTTCGTCAAGGATGTCCGATTTCTCCTTATTTATTTCTTTTATGTGCAGAAATTCTAGGAATAGCCATAAGGCAATCAAAAGATATAAAAGGGTTTTGTTATAAAAGAAAAGAGATAAAACTGTCTCAATATGCAGACGATACACAAATTTTATTAGACGGTAGTGAAAAATCGGTCCGCAATACAGTAAATTTATTAAATAACTTTACAAAAATTAGTGGGTTGAAAGTTAATTATAATAAATCAGAATTAGCGCCACTGGGTCGATCTCGAATGGAAATTTACACACATAATTTCTCACCAGGTATGAAAATTACAGTTGATAAAATGAAAATATTGGGAATCACTATACCAACAAATGGGAAATATGAAGACTTGATAAAGTTAAATTATGATGAAAAAAAGGTAAAAATAAAAAATATCATTCAGTCGTGGAGTAAAAGAAGCTTGACTTTATTTGGAAAGGTAACAATTATAAAAAGTTTAATTGTACCACAGCTAACATATCTCTTATCTGTATTACCAAATCCAGGACAAAACTACCTTAAAGATATTGATAGCTTAATTTTCAATTTTCTGTGGGATAATAAACCGCCAAAAATAAAGAGGGAAGTAATTCTGCAAAAGGCAAATCAAGGAGGTTTAAACATCACCGATATATATACTTACAGCAAATCTGTAAAATTTCAGTGGGTCAAACAAAAAGCTGTTGGATAGTTCATTTGAAAGCTCTTGGAAGGATATTATAAAATTCACATATCACATATTTAATCAAAATTTTATTTTTAATTGTGATCTAAATACCTCTGATATTGACAACATAACAATGAAAGATATATTTTGGACAGATTTGTTGAAATTTTTCTTTGAATTAAAAACAAAAGAAAAGATACCTCTTAATGTTGACAGTATTATTTGGTATAACTCATCTCTAAAAATTGAAGGAAAAACACTTTTTTACAAAGAATTGTTTGATAATAATATCATATTTGTCAAAGATATCTTAGATGAAGAAAATAAATTTAAAACTTATGATGAATTAAAAAATCAGCTTAATTGCAAACTTAACTTTTTGAAGTACTTTAGTCTAATATCCATGATTAAAAGTAAGAATGTAACCAACATAACAAATGCAGAATATAGAAGCCATTTAATTAACACAATTCTGAATTCCAAGAGCTTATCAAAGGAAATATATAACAAACTTAGCCCACTGGAAAATTTAGAAGTTGATTCAATAAAAGGCATTTCTAAGTGGAAATCAGATATGGAGACAGATATTAATATCAGTGACGTCTTCTGTAATTTATATCTTGTCACAAATGATTCGAAACTAAAAAATTTCCAGTACAAACTTCTTCATAGAACTTTACTGACAAACACATTCTTGGTTAAAATTGGGATAAAGAACTCAGACCTTTGTAACTTTTGTAAAAATGACACTGACTCAATTCTTCATTATATCTGGCTTTGCCCTGTAGTAAAACTGTTTTGGAATCGAGTAAAAACATGGTTAGAAGAAATTTTTGATATTCCTATTGAGTTAAATATGGCAAATATAGTGTTTATTACAAATGTCAATGAATATCCATTCGAGATCATCGAATTTGTGATGCTATTCACAAAATATTATATCCATTGCTGTAAGTGGTCAAATAATTTGCCAACAATAGAAGTACTTAAAGCAAAATTAAAAAGTAAGGAAAAAATGGAGAGATCAAATTCAATCTATAAGGATAAGTTGAAAGACCATGAGGATAGGTGGCTGAAATTACTGTAATTTAGCATTGTTATTGCTGTTCTATACCCTTAGCAGAAACAAATTATATAAACTATTTGTAACAGTTTAATCATTCTGATCATTGTAAACTTAATTTTTAGATTAATTTATATATTTATAAATAAATAATGGTTTATTGGGAATAGGGCGGTAATTACAATTGCTGAGCACACAAATAGCAATAACTGTCATTTACACTTGTAATATGTTTGTATTGTTCTGTGCATGTGATGTGATGAATGTGTTGTCTGTAAAAAAAAAATGAAAATTTACAAAAAAAAAAAAAAAAAAAAAAAAAAAAAGTCTTTCATGTGGTCTCTAGAAATTTATTTCTAATGTAGTCATAACTCATTGTGTTGAGGTTTCCAGGATAAATTAAACTATGAGCTACTACAAATGAACCAAATTTTCTTCGCATTACCCAAGAAAATGACTTATCGGACTTTGAGATAACAATATTCGACTGTATAACCTACCTTCGTTGTTGTATTTCCATGGGTTCTGGACCTCTATCACTACCTCTTGTTGATGAACTACCCACAGACTGAACTTCTCCATCTACATCAAAATTTGTTTCATGTACTTTGTTGCCATGCGGATGATGTTGAGGGCCAGACCTCTTTTGAAATTCCATTGGCATCTGACCTTTCCTCATTTTCTGAAACAATAGAAAACAACACATTTAAAACAAGCAAACTTCTAGTTCATGGAAATAATATTTATGCAAAATTTATTAACAAGATTAATAACATTGTTTTCCAGGCAAAAAAAATATCAGTAAGAATCACATGTTGAAAAACAAAACTTTTTTTATAATTTAATTTCCTTTAAAACTACCATAGCAATATTTGAAAAAATACGTTTTGGGTACTAATGATAAATTCATAGAAGACAGTAAATGTTGTGAAAAATATTCTTAGCACACTATAAGGTGTGTTTATATGTTTAATTTTTCACCTGTTTCAAACACAAATTTGACAGTCTTAAGACCAATCCAACTCCCTTCTAATTATTGATGAACCCATCAAATGTTTTTAGACTCAAAATTATATTTTAAAAGAAGTCAATTTATTTTTTGTTTGTTATTAGTGCATAGAATTTCTTACACCCTTCATTCCTTACCTCTTCAAAGTTAGGATCCATAAATTTAAATACATTCAACTTTCCAAATCTAATAGTCATTCCTGGTCTCAGTGTTGTTGTCTCATGGATTCTCTGATTATTTACAATAGTTTCAGACTCTGGACTAGTAGGAGTTACCGTGACGATACCATCAGACTGAGTCAGACCAACCACACAATGTCTTGGCTGTACATTAGGTCCATGAATCTATATAAAAAAAATATATCGTTAACACTTATATTAAATGTAGCTACAGTTTAACGAATGATTTAACAAAACACCAAAAACATAAAGTCCATGTAAATCATCAACAAATACACTGGAGTTGATGAACACAAGTTCTACAAAGTGTAAAACCGTACCCTGGATCCTAGATTACTGACATTAGGTCCATGAATCTATATAAAAAAATGCATAGATAGCACTTATACTAAATGAAGCTACAGTTCAACAAATTACTTCACAAAGCACCCAGAACACATAATCCATGTATATGATCAAGAAATGCACTGGATTTGATGTACACAAGTCCTACAAATTGTAAAAACAGTTTCCTGGATCCTAGATTAATGAGGTAAATAAATATAACATATACATGAACTGTATATAGGAAGTAGCAGAAATGACGTTTTATTGATTATTTCCTGTGTGTTTCATGTTGTGTACAAAATAAAATTGCTTCAATGTTTGTTTGTATTTGTATATATATTCTCAAGTCATCCCTAGTGACTTGAATACTGACAAATCTTGGATTAACTTTAAAACATCATGATATTTTGAACTGAAAACCAATGTATATACATTGTACATGAAAACATAAGAAAACTGCAAAGACAAGCGATTTATAAGAGTTTAAGGTGATAATAAGGTGGAACTGTATCATTATAAACATGTTTTATAGTAAAGATGCTTTACTTTGATTGGATATCTAGGCAGGTATAGTTTCTTACTTGAAAGTCTTTTGAGTAATTTTTTTATGGTTGTCTAATATTGGACAAAGGGGAATAATCCATATAATATATAACGTTTAATTTTTTATCTCCCTTGGTCATCTGCTTCCCTCCTAGTAAATCACTATTATAATTAATCAATCTAATTTGTGTTAAGTATTCTAATCATTGTAATCATTGTATGAAATTATAAACCTGCAAAAGTCCTTAATTGGTTTAAAAAAGTATTTCTTATTTCTTCTTCTTCTTCTTATATTGGTATCTGATGACATATGCCTTCTTTTTTATATAGTATTGCATAGATAATGAACACAATGAATATTTTTTTGAGTGGGTGGGTATGTCACTTTTGTATATATAGATAATTAAAATGACCTTCAAATTTTGCAACTAAATTTATCAGTGTTGTGTCATAAACAAGTCCACGTAAAAATCCCAGACACAGATCATGAATGCCAAATTTATTTTTAATTTAATATGGGTTGGACAAACAATGCAATCAAAGAAATGTAAATTTGGGTCCATAAAACTAACTCAACCCTGTCACTATTTATTAAAAAGCTAGTGCAAAAATCATGAAAGTGAGTAGTCATGTATATGTGTATTATGGAGTAGGCATTGCCTAGATGCGAGCACAGCATTTCTGTCTGGCCAGTGTGTATATATTTGAGTGAAAGTTGAATATCACAGAATATAAAGTTTTTTATTGTTGACATAAAAAAAAATTCCAGAAAAAATACTTAAGACAACCATCTATCGACTTTGACTTTTGTAATATATTACACGCCAACTTTATCAACTTACGGACGAAAGGATTTCAATCTCATCATTAGACAGACCCAACTGTGTGTTGCATGCCCATGTTGCTGTAGGGCTCTCTGTGCTCACTATTAAGGGTATCAATGTTGCTTCTGTTTCTACAATTTTTCTTTAAGATGACTTTTTTGTGGTATTTTGTATTTCTCTTGTTATTTCTACACATCAGATGTACTATACCTGTATTAACATATTTCTGTCTGTACCAACTTCTGTAAATTTCATGCTCAGACTGTATACTTTCCCTTTTGGGTTATCAGATCCATCTGAAAATACAAAAATTAATTTATAAATTTGTTCTTATTTTTTAAGGCATTCTATTTTTTAAGGCATTCTAGTTGAGTACCATTTTTTTTTCTGTGGTTTAACCCCAAACTTTGTGTACATGACACAATTTGCTCATTCATGAACAGTATAAGCTTTACAGGTATTTTGTAATTGTTTTATATGGTCCGAGTCCAAGTTGCTACACAATAAATGCAGGTTATTAGCATTGTTTCCCAAGGTAAATTCAAGTTGCTACACAATAAATACAGGTTATTAGCAGTGTTTCCCAAGGTAAATTCAAGTTGCTACACAATAAATACAGGTTATTAGCAGTGTTTCCCAAGGTAAATTCAAGTTGCTACACAATAAATACAGGTTATTAGCAGTGTTTCCCAAGGTAAATTCAAGTTGCTACACAATAAATACATGTTATTAGCAGTGTTTCCCAAGGTAAATTCAAGTTGCTACACAATAAATACAGGTTATTAGCAGTGTTTCCCAAGGTAAATTGAAGTTGAATGGACATTCTGTCCAGTAAAGGAGTATGAATTACTGGACCCAGCATCAAGTTTACAGGACATTCACATACTCCAAAGAGGAGGTGCCCAGATTCCTGCTGGTCATTTGGTCAAGTAATGAATAACCTTTTACTGGACCAAACTAATTTTTACTGGACATTCCACATGTCCGACAGACCTTAGGAATGACTGTATTAGAAGAAACTAAGACATACCAGGATTTAACTCCTTGAAGTAAGGCAGTTGGTTTGGTGGTATACGATCCTCCTTAGCATATCTAACATCCTCAGCAGACACGGCTTTGATCTTTTTATGCTTTGTCTTTTTAGCATCAGCAGGACGTCTTTTTAGTTGAAACATGACTGTTCCTAAAAAATATATGGATCACTTTCAAAATTATAGTAAACAAATAAATGTTACATGAAAAATTATGATGTAACTGATTGACCTGACAGGCATTCAAAATTGATTCAGATTGGTTATTTTTTTTTATTAACTGTCATACCTTAGTTTAGAGACATGTGGTGCCACCAGTGGAACAATACCTGCTTACCCTTCCGGAGCACCTGAGTTCACCCCCAGCTTTGAGTGGGGTTCGTGTTACTCGATCTTTAGTTTTATGTGTAATGTGTTGTCCTTTGTCCTTTTTCTTTTGGCCATTGTGTTGTCTGTCCTTCTTCCATTTACGGATTCTGATCACTCCTTTAGTACCTTCAAACTCTTCTTAGTCATAGGCAACAAATTTAACAAGATTGTTCTGTAAATGTTTGTAAAGGAAGTAGCTTCCGTCAATTTCTAATTTGCATACAAGCCTGTAGCGAAGATATTTCATTTCCTGGTTAAACAAGATTGATTGATTTTCTGTTTTTATGATTTTGGGATTATTAAATGATTACGTTTTGTTCCTCAATTAT
The DNA here is from genome assembly GCA_963680875.1 of Bathymodiolus brooksi. Classification (NCBI taxonomy): domain Eukaryota; kingdom Metazoa; phylum Mollusca; class Bivalvia; order Mytilida; family Modiolidae; genus Bathymodiolus; species Bathymodiolus brooksi. The sequence goes on from OY804581.1 coordinate 108,284,769, forward strand.
ACTTCCTGTTGTAGCTTAATTTCCACAAAAATTGGACAGTCCACTGTTTTTAAATGAGATTTATGATAATAGCTTTTTTGAACTGTTTACTCTTCCTGAGAAGCTTAGTTCAAACCCTCCTCCTCCTCCTCCTCTCCCCCCCCCCCCCCCCCCCCCCCCCCCAAACCTTCCATTTTTAGCGGCATTGTTCTTGATCTTTAGTTTTCTGTGTAGTACTTTGTACATCATTGTTTCTCCTTTAGGTCATTGTCTGCCCTTCTTAGATTTACAGCTTCTGATTATCCCCTTGTTATCTTCAAACTTTTCTTTCATACAGAGGTAACAAGCACATAAAAATCATGTAATTTGAGATTTTCTTTGTTTTGTTTCAATGGTGTTTTTACTTCAGACCAATATTACCTTCACTTGGTGGAAACCTCATAGCAATGGCTAGAGGACATTCATGTGACTCCATTACTCTCTCTTGTCCAATGGCTCCACCGTGATATTCTCTTTCTCCTGGGGGTACTAATACCTGTAATCAAACATTTATTTTTTGACATTCAGAATACAACAGTAGTAATACTGTTTATTATAAAACTATATACATTGATTTTTCTAAAAAGAAAATGTGATATAATCATAAAATCAACAATAATATTAAAATACTGAGCCCTCATCTACGACAGATCAAAGGGGGTATCAGGTTTCATAGTGGTATTATTTTTATTTAATTGCTGGAAAATAAGTTTTATTTTGATATGCTTCAGCAAATCAGATAACATGAACCTTCTAATACAATTGTTAAATCTAGTATGGAAAGAAAATCAATCTGTACATTTCAATATCACAGAGATGATTCTGATTAGAAAATGAAATAACTGAAACCATCTACACCCCCTTTCTGAAAGGTCATTTTGGAGCTGTTCCGACAGTTTACTACAACTTTCATCTTTTTTTTTTTCACAGAAAAAAATAGCTGAAATCAGTAAAATAACTGAAAAAAAAATCATCCCTGATATCATGATCAGAACTCAGATGTTCAGGTCTTCTCATCATAAAGCATCAAACTTCTGAGTACAAGTTTCTTATTACAACATCATAAAATCAAAACACTGAACTCTGGAGAAAAATAACACCAAAGTTACAGCTGAAAACATTTGCAGTAAAAAAAATATGGAAGAATGTGTCCTGAAGACAAGGATGCCCCAATTCCAACCAAAGTAAAAAGGGGCATAACTTAAAGAACAGAAAAATGGTCAAGTCAAAAATTAAAATTGGAATTTTTTATGGTCCCTGACCTTATGCATAAAATTCAATTGATTTGCATTAGGGGAACTTAAATTATTGAGCATAAACCAAATGACGGACGGACGGAGTGAAATGTAAAAGTTAAACAGATCAAGTCATCCTTATTTTGAAATAAAGGTACAGCATCGTTCAGAATATCTCCACTGATGATTTGGCACTACTGTACAATGTGAAATGTCACAGCTTCAGCACTAAACAGGGAGGTTAACCTGAGTCAGAATAGCCTTATGTGTTAGTCAAGAAAGCGTAATTTTCAGATTCCAAGATGCTTTCATATATAACCTGTCACTTTTGTACAAGATATGAGGTTGATATTACTCAGAGGGTTTTATCGCGGGGCTGCAGCGAAATTGGGAAACTACAAGATATGATGTTCAGAAAATAAAGCTGAAAGCAAACTTAACAGTGAATGACAAAAAAAAATTGACAACTTTAATGGGAAAAGGATGAGTTAAAATTACCCTGAATGTTAAATTTACAATACACTGTACCTGGAACAGACAGAAATCTGCAGGATCTTCTTTGTCAAGGTCATATTTTTCTAGTGCTTCTTTGATGACATAGTCTACACTGTCACCAGTAGATAATAGTAGAGTCTTGTATGGAACATCAGGACGCAATGTCTCTCCATATATCTTCAAAGTACCTCCTGAAAAATGTAATATGAAATAATGTTAAATGTGGTAATGAATATCATAGCATTTATGGCTATTCTAAATTGATGCCACTTTCAAGAACATTTCAGTAAATATAGTGTCTGTCATTTCATACTGGTCTGATGTAATGTTTGAAAGGCATATATTTTTTTTCTTTCAAATATCTGAACTAAATTCTCACTAAAATGCTAATAATCTTGTTAAAACAATAAAAAAAAGGTTTCTGTGGAATTCATGATGAATACTTTTGGGTAGGGACAGTTTTGGTAAGTGTTCAGGTTATTGGTGGCCTCAGTTTCATTTGTAAATGGTTATAGGTGTCTAATGTCACTTTCAACAATAATCCAGTTATATCATGACAGTTTTTTTGGAGGGAGAAATCTCAACATTATATAGACACATCATACAATAATCATTTCTCAATTTGCAAATGATAAATATATTGACATGCTAATTATTTTTTTTTTGTCGTAAATAGATTGAGTGCCTGTACATGTAGGTTACTAAACATCCAACAGCTCATTTTTGTCCTAAATACACAAGACTTTCTGTACATATATTCATGTCAACATAAAAGTTGAGGAAAATTTAAGAATCTTTAAAAGTAACAGCATATAGTATGTGTAATCAGAGGACAAAGGCAGTAGATAAGATCTGATAAAGCAGTTAATTTAATAACATTCACATCCCATGATATCTTAACCAGGTTATAACAACAAAAAAGTCTGCAAAAGTAATTCAACATGTGCAAATGCTAAAATTCTTTCTCAAATTTGCAAATCTGATATTTTCCCTTCATCTCTTTTTATATCCATACAATCATATTTCAAAAATATGTTGTCAATAATCAATTGTTTTTTTAATTGCTATGTTGATATACATGTACTTTTAGCTTTGATTGGTGCAAATCAGTTTTCACCTCTTCTTGTTTTTGTTATTTTTGTTTTGTTTTTGTTGTAATAAAAACATAGATTTCAAATTTAGTGTGCACTGACACATTTCTGGAATAACCTTCATCAGGTATGCTCAAAATCCAAAGACTGGAGCAATATAACCAAGGGGCCTAAGCAGAATAGCTAAGGTCACCTATAACATAGCCTCATTCATAGTGCTTGCTTCAAATGTTTCGAAGGATTTTCTTCACGTTTTTAAATATGCGTCTCTTATTTACGTCTCATAAATTCACAATTTGTATTTTGAGATGTCATCGACAAATATTACATGACAAGTGTATTTTACATAAAATATTTTACCTGGGAAATGTGGGTCACATGACACAATTATACCTACCTACCTACATCTTTAAAATTTTGTTACCTACATCAAAATTTAAATCCCACTAACACAAAACCGAATATTACAATGTATATTTTTACTGCATTATTTATCCAATCGTTTAAAAAAAATTGCAGAGAACATTTAAGTATAATATTCCTCTAATATTTTTTGATGGTACAAATTAAATTAAAGATTTTAAATGTTGTATTTACTTTGAAGAAGCATGTAGGCATAAATGAGTAAAGAAATAGTCCCCGTCTACAGGTAACCCCAAAAGGCAATTTAACATCACTTATCAGTGAAATACAACAATGAATAAATTTCATACATCACTGGAATGAAACAATGTTAGGGATAGGTAAATGTTTTCTTTACATCTTTTTATTAAAGATATTGTTATCTTTATAGTGTATGGAATGATTTCACAATAACATTTTATAACCAGCTGATGTACAGTAGCCCCCCTCTTATAAGGCCATCATTACTGAAATGAAAAAGTGGCCTTATAAGGGAGGTTGGTCTCTCCTGAGGAGGGTACATTTTAGAATTTTACTATCTCTGCATCTGAAATATAGCCTTTGATGTAGTGAAATATAGCCTTTGATGTAGTGTAATATAGCCTTTGATGTAGTGAAATATAGCCTTTGATGTAGTGAAATATAGCCTTTGATGTAGTGGCATTATAAGAGGAGTGACCTCTCTTGAGCAGGATACTTTAGTAGCATTTTACTATTTCAGTACATCTGAAATCTGGCTTGATAAGGTGGGTGGCCTTTGGTGGGAGTGGCCTTATGTGAAAAGGTGACTACAGTACAGATAATGCCCTTTGAGAAATACAGAAGAAAGTGTGCATTTCTAAAACCCTCTCCTATCATTTCTACAAATCCCAGACCTTGTCCATCTTGGCCTCGGCACTGCTGAAGCTTCTTTTCTACTTTCATTTGTCTTCGTCTTTTCATGACAGCTTCAGGATTTGAGATACTCCTTGTAAACTTAGACTCTGGCATGTCTGTATATAACTTGTCAGCAAGACCTCCTCCATGATCTCTCTGTTTAGTTTTATCCTGTCTTTTCTTTTCTTTCTTCTCTCTTTTAGATAGTTTTCTTGTGAATGTTTTTCCAGTGTTCTCCTTGTTTTCCATGGGTGATATTGTAGGAACACCCTAAAAAAACCATAAATAAAACGAAAATGTAATTAATCAGAAAAAAAAAAGAATTACACATTTTACGTCTTTAATTTTTCCCAATAAGCTCAAGATTATTACCATCCTACATAACGGGTAAATTGAGAATTTGCTGTTTCAGACATATACAATGATTTTATGGATAAAAACATTATCTAATACTTAATTGATGGTTAAGGCCTTCGGCTCTCTTTTATAGAACTAATATTATGCATTAAGTTTTTATTCTTTACCACAACCGTTACAAAATGTCTATGTGAGGGTTGACATTTTACTCGCATGTGAAAAATACTTGTATGACTGCATCATTTCACTACGAGGAGAGTTTTTGGGCACATCAAACTAGTTCTACCCCTCTACTTTTTATTGTAGTGCTTGTACCAAGCCTGAGGTGTAAACGGTCAGGAATATGTGTGTTGGGGGTTATTGATTCGTGTGCTATGTTTGTTTTTCATTTTATTACAAATCCTCCATATATACATGTATCTCAACATATGCTACGTACATTGCACAATAAATTTACACATGTTGATTTCTCATTGTATTTTAAATGAAATATACGTTAATCTAAAATATAATACCATTATATCATAAACATGTAAATTTTTATTACAATCGCTAAAAACAAATATTGTATTCTCATCCTTGATCAAATAAATACTTATATTGTTGGTTCTAGATTAAGCTCAAGTTCATATAAAACCTACAATGACAACTAAAAGAAAGGAAATTTGAACTAAAATTGTCACAGATTTGATAAAATGATAAATTAACATGGGGTTAAAACAAATGGATTAAGCAGTGTTAAGTGAAGGTCTTGATAAGATCACTATGGGGAGACTCTCTGCAAATAAAACTTTTCAAAATTGGCCATCAAAGGTTTATGGGGTACATTAGTGCTGTAACAATTTTATATTATAGGAGAGAAAGTTTAGAACCTATTTTGTAAAACTATAAGGGACTGACCATTAAACGTAAAAGTAGGTCAGTCCTCACAATGAAAAATTAAATGTACTGGTCCAATTGAAGTTTTACTAGTCTTTGGTCGGAGGACTGGTGCTCATCGTGAGGACTGTCCCCTTGATCCAGAATTTATTTTTCACTGGAAACAAAAATCAGATTTTTTTTTTACATGAAAAATATGTAATTTTAGTTTCTAAATTTACCACAAATTTCTTGTTGAAAACTACAGGGTCAAATTCTTATAAAAAGTTAAATAGCCATTCACTGCCAATGTATATGCCAATTGACATTAGTTGTCATTTGTTTATATTGTTGTGTAGAGTTTTGACAACAAATTGTCTGAATTGAAACATTGTTTCTATCAATGAACTAGTTACAAATCATCCTTTATTAACAGCTGTGGAAGAGGTACTAAAGATTTCACCATAACTCCTAAATGAAGTGGAGTTTAATGAGTTTGTTTCCAGTAGCTAGCCTCCTTACATGTTAATTTTTTTTTTAAAGACATAAAAAAGGTATAAAACTACATTTTTATTCAAATCAAGAGGACCCTAATGATCACATTACTTCTAAATATTTCTTTTCCCAATATATGGATTTGTCTCCTAGGCTAGCTCCTATTTCCCCACTATACCTCCCCCATGATTTACACACCCAGGGCCCATCCTTTTCAAATTTCCTTGATAATACCTGTCCCTGGAATTCCCTTATATTTGACAATGACAAATCTGATGTGAGATATGTCTGTTTTAAACATTATACAGTCTCAATCTAGATGGTCTCTTTGTCATGTTTGTGCTCTTTTAAGTCAATAAAAACATATTTTAGTTAAATTGTATATTATGCCATGTGTTGTAGCTTGCATGAATTGGTTTTCTAATTGATTTTTTTAACCATTAACTTCTTTCTTTCTTAAAGAACCATTGTCTCTTAAGAAACTGGTCCATTCTTTCTTTTTCTTATGAGTTAATGGTGTTTAATGCCTCTTTCAACAATATTTCAGTTATATCATGGCATCTTTTTCTAATGGATTGTGGCCGATGGCCTTATAACAAGTACACCCATTTAAAGCCCTTTACTTCACAGATACATGTACATGTATATGTACATGGTAAACAGATTTTGAATAATCCCAATTGTCCCAACACTTAAGGGTGATCTCTTCAAATATTTGACAGCATCTTACCTGTACATTTATACATATATATATATACCTATATTATGTTGTAAAACCTACACTTTTCACACATTTTTATTGTCTTGTAAATGTATATATCTGACAAGTTTTGCAAGTAATAAAGTTAAACATGACAAGCTCAAATGTTCCAAGACTTCAACAAGACAACCAAAAGTTGTAAAAAAAATCTATTACAGTTAAGCCTGTTGTAGTGACCACCTCTATTAAGCAATAACCTGTATTATGTGACCTTATTTTTTTCCCATTCACAGTGCATTTCATATCAATTAAACCTGTATTAAGTGACCACTTGTCTTATCTGACCATATTTCACTGTTCCTTTGGAAGGTCACATAAGATAAGTTTGACTGTAATTGAATATATATAAGATCTGTTTCTTTTACAAGTGAAATACAAAATTGGGTTATTTTTTTTTATTTTTTTTAAAGGTACTGTGTATACAATAGCCCCCTACTAATAAGACCCATCCCACCAAAGGTCACCTCTCTTATCAGACCATATTTCAAATGCCATAAGAAAGTAAAATACACTTCTAAATTGTTTCCTTAACAGAAGTATCCTTACAAGGCCACTTTTTCATTGAAAAATAGATGGATGGCCATATAAGAGCTGAGGGGGACTAATATTGTATTCACAGTCTTTTATGGACTGCGCAATAACTTTGCATGGATTTAAGATCATCCAACATTAAATAACAAAAGTGCAAAAAACATGTATAAACAGACAACACATTTATGTTATAAACGTAACATTTAACAGCCTATTGTCAAATTTCTTTTCAAGATTCCCACACAGATAAAAACCAAATGTATTCAATAAGTTTCTCAGCCTGAATACAAATTATATCAAAATTGAAAAATCTTCTTTAAAAGATAATACATATATTTTGATGGCAAAAATTTAATGCATAACATTACGACAATTTTTGATTCAAATTGTTTTTATATACAATAAAATAATCCATCCACAAAATGCAAAAAAAAGTTTGGGAAAACACAAACAAATAATAAATATCCAGCTTAATTTCAGGAAACAAACATTAATGTCCATTTTAATTCAAACAAACTCGTCATATGTTCATTCCAACTCAAATAAACTCATGTCAAATTTAACTCCAATGAACTCATCAGGTTCGCTTCATTAAAAAAAAAATCATGCCAAAACATACCATGCCTTTTACCTGAATGATCTAAAAATATCAAATAAAGTCATTATTAATCAATTAGCTGTGATCTTTTGACTCATTTCCAATAACCTTATAAAAAAAGTTATATGGCACCCTTTAAATATAACATTTGTATATATCCAATTATCAAGATCATTTAAATGAACACCTTACAAATTGAATGATTTTAATAATAAATGCCCCAGTTAATTTACAAGTACTTACACAAGAAACCATGTCCAAATTAATTGTTGGACTGAATAAAAATGTCCTTGTTGAAAAAAATAATGTTAATGCTATGTTTACGCTAAACTAAAAGCTCCCAGATGCCTGTAATCACTCACCTCATTTTCAATTTGCGACTTCTAAATTTTACAGAAAAACTTCAGCCGATTCTTTTTTTGCCATTTGAAATTTCTGCCGATAGTAATGGCAAACATCTTGGAAGAAGGATGGATGAATGGGGTGTCACACACAAACTTGAAAGTGAACCTACCAAAGATCATTCAGCTCAAGTTCTGAGCAGAAGATTTTAATGTGATTTTTTTTCTCTCAATCTATGCATAATCAGTATAAATCAACTGAAAGACAAATTTCACAGAAAAACCCATATTATGTGTGGAACCACTCATGGCCATGGACTAATTTTGACTAACAATAAAGCAGAACTACACAATTAAAAGAAATTTCTATTTTTAGTAATGGCCACCATCTTGAATAGAGAGAGGGCTTTCTGATACAATTTTGAAAGGTGACCACTCAAGAACCAACCAAAATTAGTTGAATTTGGTTAAATGGTTAAAGAGAAGGTTTAAATGTGAAAGTTAAGGATGGATGCAATTTGATGGCAAAGGGTCATACGGCCTGCGACTGGGTGAGCTAAAAAATATTAATAGTTTTACTTTTATTGTAAAAAAATCTATTTCATATATTTCGAGATGCTCTTTTTTTTCCACATGATTACCAATTTCTCCATCCATGCTTAATTTTTGTAATATACACTTTCATGCAGAAGTATATATTTTCTTAAATACATTGTTTTATAATCAGTGTTTCCTGTGGACTGGAATAAGCAGCTTATAATTAGAGTAAATAAGCCTAAAAAAACAACCTTACAAAGGCTAATATTCTGCATCATGTATTTAGTCAGGTTTTTTTAGTCTTTTTCTATATAGTAAGAACTCACAGGAGACTGCATCATTTACCCTGTGATACATTTACAAAGATAAAGTTTGAAAAAAAAAGCTATAAATTATAATGATATTCGCCATTAAAACACAAAATTTAGGAAAATGGTCAACAATGCTAGTGACCATTCATGTTGAGTTTGGGTTCAATCGGTGCTGTTGTTTCTGAAAACAAACATTTTCTCCAGTACATATAAGGGAATACTGAATACTATATTTGGAAAACAATTTCTTGTGGTCACACACACATCCATCCTTGATACCTAATCATATTAATATGTGTAGGATAATATATTGAATCATTTATGTAATGGTTTCATCTTATAATCAGTCCTGTGTTTTCTGAGTAGATTTTTGACATTTTCCCATAAGGCACCTTGTAATTACATTATGTAATACAGTGAACACCATCTTGTTTTTCCAGTCACGATACAAAATACCTCTATAAGGTAAAATCTGTAATGACCATTTACAAATAACTCTTATCTAATTGAAACTAGACGTTTTGTGGATTTTTTTTTAGCCATACTGTATACATACTAACATCATCCTGTATGGTGTCATGTCAGGTAACTTTTCATTCACCTTTATCTATCAAATCATATGCAAGTCAGAAAAACATGCTGACCAATTAATTGGACAACAGCTCTCAGCTTGTGATAAGGATAAACTTTGTAATGTCCACAATAGAAAATGCTATCCAGAAAAACAACCCAGATTATACACAATATAATTTTGGATGAATGAAAACCCATATATTACAAATAAATAAGTGAGTTCATAAACCTTACATGGGGTCAATAACATCTTATATAAAACAAACAAATTCACAAAAATATTGCCACTACATTTTGTCCATGGCAACGATTTGACATCTTGGATTTTTTTTTTTAAATACCTCACCCTTTGTTGGGCTTGTTGATCCAACAAGAATCTGATTTTTATTACCGGTAGATTCTGAATACATCTGATTCAATCAGTCTAGAAGTTTATGACCAGATATTCTAAACATTTTCCATAAAGAATTCAATATAAGACTGGCTTACGGCTCAAGTCATCTTGAATTTCCTTTCTATAGCTACCAAAACACATTATAAAAGGAATATAGAGAAAATGACCATTAACGTAAATATTTGATTCATGCATCTCCATACATGTATTTATACAGTCTCTGAGAAAACTTTATACATCATTATATACCATGTTGATATAAGGAACTCGTCTACCAAGTAAAAATTACATCACAAAGCAGTTTCTGAGAAATAGACTTATAAATGTCTAGCAATCACATTCATAATCAGGGTTCACAAAATTGCATATGGGATTGGTGGTCCTAGTGAAAAAATGTTAGTTTTCATTAATTTTCTATTGCAAAATACCAATCTTGTCAGTCCTTCTCAAAATATGCCAAAATTTTGCCAGTCATGTCTGACAGGACTGCATAATACATAATTTCCCCTGGCCGATACATTTGTATGTAAATTTTCAATTGGGAAAAACAAACATTTTGCTTAAACATCCTGTCATGTCTGGTGGATACACTGGGTCAGGTATTTTCAGAGATGTGCTATGAATATAACCATGTTAGTATATATATATACGTCTGAAAATTAAACCAGTGTTAGAATTAGATTTTTGAGCTGTCAAATTTGTGTTCTTCCCTCCACGGGATTTGAACTCACACCATTGATACACTGCAGCAACATTCGCTTAGCCTTACGTCCAGCACCCTAGACCACTCAACCACATCCACTCCCTATTGTCCATGTACATACAAAAATACATACACCTGTATAAAAAGGCCACTCAAGGGAATCTGAAAATATGGCCTTTATGATACAGGTTAAAATCATAGGCTATGCATTAATGGGGAAGAAATGAGACAGTGATTTGCTATATAGCAGTCAGGCCTTTCAATAAGGGGTGGTACCAGGTACTTTTAACAATAGTAATTGGTACCTCCTAACTTCAAAGAGTTTTGCATAAGATATTCATGACATATTGTTCAAATTTTAAGAAAAAGTATCGCCAGTAAATAGTTGAAAAATATTGAAAGCCCTGGAAGTGCCCTTTAAGGGAGGTTTGACTGTATATTGATCGTTTGATGGGGTAAATGCAGCTTATCACAACATGAGATATCTTTGAACTGTCCCTTAGATAAGTAAACCATCCTAAATAATTAGGTCAATTATCAATTTGATCTGGTATTTAAGAGAACATTAGCTAGATCTACAGAAATTAATCATCCGTGAAACAGGTTGTTGTACTGATACAATCACTGGACAAGACATATGACAATTTTAGCCATATTTAAATATCTCATCTGGGGGGATCAAAACTGTGTAAGCTAATCTAGATCATCTAAAGATTAAACACCACACAAATTGTAAAAAGAAGTGACATCAGACATCAAATTTCCCTCAGGTGTTTCTATTTTTGAATAGCAGTTCAATATAATTTTGATATTGATAATAATAATCAAAAAATTTGATAAGATTTTTTTATCAATGAATATTTTGTTAAAAATTTGCATAGTATGTGATGTGACCAGTAAATTACATTGCACATGTATACCACATGCATATTCGACAACTTATGTTTCCATATTTTGAAATGCCATGGAGAAGACAGATTACCCAAGGGCAATAGGCTAGCTAATGTCCATGTGTCTACTACTGTTTGTTAGGAAAACACAGGGTTAAACAATTTTAATGGATGTTTGTGGTCTTCTTCCTGGTCACGTCAACATTGCACCAAACTATTTGTTTCAAGGACAATATATGACAAAAACCACTAGCCATAGGACATATGTCCTAGTCTAGTAAAAATTAGTTCTGAAAGGCTAGTAAAAATTGCATAAAATTTCCTTAATCAAATAGAAAAAAATTCTCCTAAAATGCTGTTAGGGCTAGTTTGTCAAAATGTTTAAGACACAGATTGCAAGGCTAATGAAACCCATCTACTGGAATCTCATAAGACAATCCATAAACATGTATTCGTGAAACAAGGAACCTGTAGTTTTACTCCTCTTTGTGACATGTAAATATTAAGAAAAATTTCACAGGAAATGTATTTGATGACAGTGAGATGTCATATTGCTATGTATATTATGATATGATTCATTAAACATTATAGCTGTTTTATGACTAGACCTTAAAACACATAGTTACAAGTACTTTGTGTGTACATATATTTTACTGTTTAAAAAAAACACCCTCTAATAATAGATAGGATCTGAAACAGAAAGACAAAAATATGTTGAAGGAAATACATTCTTATTGCCCCCAGAACAATATGTCTGCTTTACTGCCTCAGTGACGTTTACTTTCTTATTGGTGCATAGTAATAGACATTTTGTTAAATCCAAAGTTAAACACACTCGTAGGCAGGGGGGGGGGGGCTTGAAAACCAAAAAAGGCTTATAAGGTCGAGATGTTGGCTGAACTGTGACCATAAAATAAGGATTCCAGTTGAATTATGACCAGTAAAGTTCAATTTTGAGTCTATTGCACCCTCCCCCTCCTGAGCAATCCTGGCTATATGCCAATTAATACTCGTCTTTATTGTAACTGCACATGAGGGGTTGTGGTGGTCACGATCTGAAGATTTGAGTTCAAATCGTGTTATTTTAATGGCCAGGTGTACTTTATACAACATTATGTCATGGTAAAGTTTGCTATAGACATGCAACAGGTCTCTGGTATTTTTCCCCTGTACTATGCTTGTTCTCAATTAATAACTGCCACTTTTTAGCTGAAATATCAGTTATGGTTAAATTTAATCAACTGTGATTTCACTTTAACTTCCATAATTTTCTTGCAATTTCAGCTCATCAATTTTAATAAAAGGGCAGTTGGAAGCCCACAGCCAGGTACAAATTTAAAGAGAATTAAGCAGTCCATGCTTCTAGATATTCCCCCATGATACAATAATTTTCTATAATCACATGATAATGAAGATTTATAACAACATAATAAAATAAGATCTTAATAAAAATCAGATTCTGTCAAAAGAAAGTGTTATAATAATATATATAGATGAATGTAAACACAGAAATATTTCAGATAACTGTACATGTTATCAGAGGAATGTTTGTGGGATCTTTAGTTAGATATTTTAATTAGCATGTTTTATTTAATTGGCATGTTATTATAATTCTGTCAAATGAGCACTGATGTACATTTATGTGTTCAGGTAAACTTGTTTAAGTACAAACAAGCTGCACGAATTGTTTTATTCAATCTTTCATGGTCTGAGTAATGGGTAGAACTCCCCATTTTATATTGTATCTCCCTTTTAAAAGTTCTGCATTACATATATATATACAATATCCCTCTCCAGGTAAAGACTTCTTTTCTAATCCTGAAGATCTGATTTAAAGCTAGTTATTTTTTTATATTGTTAAGAGATAATTTCAGTGTTTCCCAAGGTAAATTCAAGTTGAATGGACATTCTGTCCAGTAAAGGAGTATGAATTACTGGACCCAGCATCAAGTTTACAGGACATTCACATACTCCACAGAGGAGGTGCCCAGATTCCTGCTGGTCATTTGGTCCAGTAATATTAATCTTTTAGTGGACCAAACCAATTTTTACTGGACATTTAATACCACATGTCCGACAGGCCTTGGAAATGACTAATTTAGCCATTGAATACTTTTTTCCATTTTTGGTCAACATACATGTAAACTAAATACATCACACATGTATTACAGAAGATATTGTTTGATGTGATCAAACAGAAATAATTAGAGCCAGTGTTAAACATTCTTTACCTCTTGTTTAAGTAGAAATCTTTATAGTAATGACTAGAACCAGTGTTAAACTGTCTTACCTCTTGTTTAAGTAGAAATCTTTATAATAATGACTAGAACCAGTGTTAAACTGTCTTACCTCTTGTTTAAGTAGAAATCTTTATAATAATGACTAGAACCAGTGTTAAACTGTCTTACCTCTTGTTTAAGTAGAAATCTTTATAATAATGACTAGAACCAATGTTAAACTGTCTTACCTCTTGTTTAAGTAGAAATCTTTATAATAATGACTAGAACCAGTGTTAAACAGTCTTACCTCTTGTTTAAGAAGAAATCTCCCTTCTCTAACATCTTTGCCCCAATTAAGTTGTACAAATAACACTTTTTCTCCATCTAATAATCTTCTTTCATCTGAAAAGATCAAATCAGTGTCAGAATACCATGCTCAAATTGGTTCTAAAATAGCAATTGTCTTGAAACGTGTAATTACAATGTAGCTGTGGAATCTTACCTCTTATGGTCTGGGTTTTTTTGTTGTTTTTTTTGCAACCATAATCACAAAAAAAAAAGGAAAAATAAAGACTATAAGTCGCCATAAGATCTATGGTTCCACAGCTAATTACAATGTACAAGTGACAAAAACAATTAATGTACCTAAAAATGAGGACATTTGAAAATAAATATTAATACATTTCTGTTTCAATATTTATAGCTACATGTGTTATTGGTAAATGATACCAGAAATGGACAAGTACATGTACATGCATGCAGTATGAACTTCAAAAATTGCATTTCACATTAATGGGGATGTTTTACAAGTTATCATCAAATTGATATTATGCATAAACATATACATTGTTATCAACTACATTGTAAATGAAATATACATGTATATCAAAGAAAGTCTTACAAATTTAAATCTATCTTTTGACATGTTTCAGAGGTCAATGCTCCATTTCAATTTCATTGAAATATCAATTTCTTTTCTTCTTAAACAATCAATCAATGGAATGCAACATCATACATTTATTAGTAATAGTATACTTTTTTGTCAAAAAAAAGCCTGTTTTTAAATGGTGTATTATTGTTACAGTTATAAATATCAAATTAAAAGGACCCACTTTAAACAATTTACAACATATCATATTCATATTTTCTACAACTAACGTTTACAAGCCAAATTTTTGTTAATGACCTTTGGCTAGTAATTAACCATATGTAAACCAAAGTGAGTAGGTAACATGTAAATTCCTCACATACTTGGGGTACCTACTTTCTGTAGTGTTTTGTCAGCTTAGCTTTATCTCTTAAGATAACAGTAATGAGCTAAGACAATGTCAGGAGACCTTCAATGGTTTAAAGGGCTCACAAAGGCAAAAACCTGTGTGTTGTTTCATAAATTCCAATTAAAGCACAGTTCAAT
This sequence comes from Bathymodiolus brooksi, assembly GCA_963680875.1. Taxonomy (NCBI): domain Eukaryota; kingdom Metazoa; phylum Mollusca; class Bivalvia; order Mytilida; family Modiolidae; genus Bathymodiolus; species Bathymodiolus brooksi. Next base: position 108,299,867 of record OY804581.1, read on the forward strand.
TCATATATCTTTTCATAAAGTTATTTTAAATACCACAACATAATATTGTTCAAATTGACAATATTTATTTACAATTATAAATATGAAATATGCATAACTCGTAATCAACAACCATTGTCAATCCAGAAAATAGAAATATGATTTTTTTTGTCATTTAAAACGAAAAATACAACACAAAAGATAAATGATTATCTTTATAAAGCTTTATGTATATACCGGTACACATAATGTATTACGGTAGTATTATAAAATAGTCATAAACAACAAATGTAATATATGTAATTTACTTTTGAGGTCAACAACTTACAATGTAAGTATGTATATGGTAAAGTTTTAAAAAATATTTGTTTATGTATATAAACAATGGACATTTGGCAGAAAACAGACTTGAAAAAATATATGCCCCCTTTCTGTTTAATGTATGGCATATTTGCCAATTCCAGGCCTGTAGCAAGAATTTTCCATGAGGGGGATTTGATAAGACTTTGCAATGTGCTATAGTCGTATTGACGAGTCAAAATTTGGACTTTACTTGATCTTAATACATGTAGTCATAAGTTTTTCGTTATTTAACCAAAATCTTTAAAAGTCCTTCTTGGTTTTGTGAACCGAACCCCCCCCCTTACTTATGTAAGTTCAATTTTCAGATTATTACATTGACCCAACATTCTTGTATAAAATTTATTACTAATTTTCAAACCTTATAATATAAACCTTACCTTAGGATATCTAGTTATTACAATATTCCATCCCAAATAAGGATAATGGGTGTTTATTTCCTTCAACAATATTACAATTTTATGATTGATTGATGGTTGCTTTATGTCCAGTGCCAGTGGCAAATATTTCATAAATATTTAAGGATGAGAACAAGGTAAAAATACATAAACAAGGTAGGAATAGGACAACTGGAATGGGATGATAACCTTCGACTGCCACTGGAAAAAGAATGGAGTGTTTGATAGGGAGGAAAAATTTAGGCATTTGTAGCTGCTACATACACTGCACTTTCTCTTTTTCTAAATTTAAATAAGAATTCTTTAACGTGCACGGAGATTCGTACTCCAAATGTGGCACCCACTATGGTTCACAGTGGCAGTCAAGCTTTCCATATTGTAACCTGACAATGAGTCCCTACTCCTCCCTCGTCATCTCCTGTAAGTCACCTAGGCAACTCTGTGGATTGAGACAGGTCTGGTAAAAACACTGATCTTCAGTCAGTAAAGGTCAGATTATAAATATACTGAGTGGGCAATACATAAATATATTTCTCTTTTAATTCAAAAACACTCTTAAATTGCTACCAAAAGTGCATCATTGAAATGTATTGGAAATATTCCATCAAGACCCTCACTCAATTTACCATTTTACTAACAATGTTAAGAAACTTCAACCTTATATAACCCTTCTAAACTATTTTAAATAGATAATTGATAAAATGTTATAGGAGATCACTGATATGTCTTTCTATTGCATGTCATAAGGTCTTTATGATATAAGTTATAACCTATAAAAATCTAGTATAAAATACTTAGGATTTATATAAACAAGATAAAAATGCACCAGAACATATCTATCTGACAACAATAATGGCAGACTGATAAAAGATGGTTTTATGATCGCCATGCCACCCTTCTGTTTCATTGTAGGATTTCTAAATCTGATTAGTTTCTCCTCCATTGCAATAATAATGGACAACAGAATGCCAAATAGTTTCACCTAATGAAATATTTACAATAGTTTCTAATAATCATACATAGATCATGATCAGCATGGTCTATTATATGTCAATTTTATTTATCAGTAATTGACAATAAATTTACAATTAATGTCTTCTTTCAATAAATATCAGTGAGTGCATTGCACAGTTCTACAAGTACATTTTGTAGAAGGAATTTCACCACAGTAAGGTTTCCCATGTTTTAAAACAATGGATTCTAATTGGTAGTTTCAGACATAAAAATGTCAGAAAATTCCTAATTGATATGAATTGGGTTTGACAAAATTGTACATGTAAACTGTAATTTTTTGTGAATATGCATGATGCTGACATGGAGTAGGGTACAAGTTGAAAACTGAATTGCTTTTGTATCAGGGCCAATAAAAATAGTGTACCCTACTCCCCCCTCCCCCACACTTTTTATTGAAGTGCCTGTACCAAGTCAGGAAAGTGAGAGATCATGTATTGGTGTGCTAGAGGTATTGATTTTGTCTCTTTCAACGATTCTTTATTGGATTTTAATTCTTAAAAGTAAGGAATGAGCATTACAGATTATGGGTGCTTTCATCAATATTTTCTATTGTGGAAGACAGATGTGTTACTGGCAGATAAACCAATGTAGTGCTCAGAGAAAATAAAACCCTAAACTTCCATTAAATTAAATTAAAATAAGAGATTGATGAAATACGATTTAACCTCAATGCCCCCCCCAAAAAAATGCTTTATTTAGTTTCACCATTATATTGTAATGTATGGCATGACGTTGCAAAATGTAATTGTATGATGATCGAGGACAAATTTCTAAGACACTAACCTTATTCATACACAAAACTGTTTGTATATAAGCCATTGTTGTGCATCAATCATAGCATCGTGGTACAAGTCAATTATACCCTTATCGGACATCTACCCTTCTTCTTACAGTTACAAACAGGTAAATGTATACAATAGTCTAGTGTTCATCATAATACTACTTTATAAGCATCTTAAATAAAGGTTTTCAGAAGTACATGTGCACCAAAAAATATGCTAAAAGTAAGTATGTACAGTCAAACCAGTTACCTGTATATCAAGGGCACTCAAAGAAACCTGATATATGCCCTTTATGAACAGATGCCCTTTATATAAAGGTTAAAATTGTATGCCCTATCCATTAATGAGAAAAAGAAGGCTGTCTTTTATAGACAGTGATTTGTTATATAAAAGTGTTCTTAAAGGTAGGTTTGACTGTACATGTAGATGTAATTATTATACAATTTGATTGGTCATTCAGTGTTTCAGCTAGACTTTGAAATCTTCAGGACAATTGCCAATTTTATCAAAATGTCTTCTGGATCATTCTTTAATAATTACAATGTATAAACTAATTTTTATCAAGTTCTTCAGGACAATTTGAAAAATAGGTTGGCAAATGTCCTGAGACCGGTGCCTAGCTGAATCATTGTCATTATGTTTTTTTTATCTTAATTTCATTACCTCCATTCACATGTACTTCATACAATGCGTATGAATTTCTCGTTAACATTCTCATGTCGGGACGGAATTTCTCTATCAGTACGTCCACAACTTCCTTTGTGGTAGCGGAACTCGCTACACGGATGCATTTTGTCACGACGTTGGCTCCGTCTTGGAAATAAAATCTCACCACACCATGAAATTCTAAATTCTGTAAGAAAACAAAATATATCAATTAGAAATCATTTTAAGCATATTTCAATACAAGCGTTTCAAAAGCAGATTATATTTTCTAATTCATATTATATTAAATGTCAAAATATTGTCAATTGTTGTCAAAGTCTTTAATACATCAACTGTAGTCTGTGTACACCTACACACTGTTTAGGAACACTGTTACAATAGAATTATTTTTGACTAAAACATCTCTTCAGACTTGGGTACTCTGTTTTTGTTTAGTTTTCTATAGATATCCTTTTACTGTCACTTTGCAGTAATACCATTTGTCTAGACTCATGGTTACTGTCTGTAGTGTATAAATATATATAGAAAGGAACACTGTTACAATAGAATTATTTTTATAAAAACATCTCTGCAGACTTGTGTATTGTTTTTATTTATTTCTATAGATATCTTTTTACTGTCACTTTGCAGCAATACCATAGACTCATGGTTACTGTCTGTAGTGTATAAATATAAAAACATTGACATATATAGTACATGTCATGTATAACAAATACCTTGAACAGAATTCCCTGCATGTACTCACAGATTACGTTGGCGTTAATTAATACTTTTACATGCATTATTAAATTTATTGTCTTATTCATAATTATACTCTGGTTCACACAAGCTTACTGTCTTTATATAATATATACATCATGCTACTGGGAGATTTGCTGAAGAGGAAGTTGCTTTGTAAAATCCTCTTCCATTGTTGAAACAATATTAGAAAGCATCATGTCTATTTAATGGATGGTGACAGGCTCATGATTCTAGGTGACAAAGACAAGGTTCTAAAATGATAATCTAACATGTCTAAAGTGAATATAAACTGAAGTGGAACTAAACTATAAATGATTAAATTTGACTTTTGTGGTATTTTTATCATTGGATCTTTCAGAGTATAAGACACATGGCTCTCTGTGGACACAATTTTCTAAAATGCATATTAGGTTCCCAGGGGTAGAGCTCAACCCAAAGTATTCCATTTGGCAAATATGACATGCCCTGTCAATGGTGGTTAGGGAAGAGATGTCAGATCAAGATATCATTTAATGGGAATTCTGACTGTGGACTAGTGGGTGCCATGGTTGAAGAGTGCCTTGCTCCTTGCACATATTTTGTAAAAAAAAAAATAAAAATTGTAGATTTTCCAGAAAAAAGTACTGGTGCATTATGGTCGCTACAAAAAGCTTTATTTTTATCATCAATACCCAACACTCCATACTTTTTCAATGGCAGTCGAAAGTCATTGCCAGTGTTATCACATTTCCCCATCATCTCTGAACTTGTACTCATCCTCCTGAATATGCATGAATTGTTTTGAGCTTGATGTTCAGCAACCAACTTTCAATCAATCAGATCTTAACAATCTATGGTAAGAGTTCCACTATATTCCATCAAGTGTTTGTCAAATGTCTTTGCTCTGGTACGAGTCTTAGGGAGCTGTCGTTTTATACACCACCATCTATTTTCAATAAGATTTGTGCATGCTCCTGTACTAGGATCCACAAAGTTCTCTGTGATTTACAGTCTCATGTTTAAAACGCTTCAACTACAAAGATTTATCAAGTGTTTGATCATTACCACTATGACCTCAAATTTATTGGCATTTGTCATCAACTAATTGTAGCTGAGTGGTTAGTGCTGTTGGCTACAAACCTCAAGGTTTCGGGTTCGAGTCTCACTGTGACACCTGGCATTTTTCAAGGTAAGTTTGGTAGGTACATAAGAAAATAGAAGTCTAAAAGTTGTAAGAAACTAAATGAGTGAGAAATAAGGTAATGGGATGATGAAAGAAATGAGGATGCCAAACTAGGTTGGGGGTACCAAAAAAGAATGGAGGTGTCAAAAGATATAAAGTAAAAAAAATTGAGCTAACTTTTTAATATTATCCCCCAAAAAGCCACGCCCCAATTTTTCTAATAGGCCCCTTAAAATAAACCCTTTTCAGAATCTTTTTTATCCGGGATTTAAATTTTTTTAAAGTGGGGGTGCCATATGGAACTCTATTCAATCTATTTATTTAATGTCAAAAATACAATTATCTTAAGCCTGCATCTTTTTAAAACAACTTCCCTTCTGTGAAAACTAAATTGATTTTGACCTAGAACTGCATTAAATGTAACAATTTAAGTTTTTAATGCTCTATTAGCATGATAAAGATGTTATATATTGATTTGCTTAAAGACAAATGACCAGCGATATGCACATACACCTAGTAGTCAGAAAATAAATCCTGGTGGGGATATGTTTTTTAACTTTTTACCCCCACTTTTTAGGACCAAAATTTAAAAAAATCTATTTTTCAGCATTAAAGTAAAAACAAATATTGTCAAGTTAATCAAAGGTATAAGGGTTTGCTTCGAAACCAAAGTGCCTTCTTTCATTTCTTTTGCTTTACAGTTTTGATCACTTGCGTTGCCTCCCACTGTCCGGAACACTCATACAACTGTTTTTGTTAATACTAATAGTAGACTTATTATTCATTTATTGTTTAAATTTTTTAATAATCAGGATTTTAAATACCATGTATAGATAAATTGTTTATTAAATAAATACAATGTGTATAAATATTGACACCTGTCAGCAGTTTTATCACAATTTTAACCAAAATAAAAGATTGAAATAGTACTACTCAGTAAAAAAATCTCTCTACTTTTCACCTAACTACAAATGTAGAAACCATAGGGACTTCTTTCACTAAATCATCTCCATAAGATACAATGTTGGACGCCATACAAATACCAAAGATAAAGTGAATATTCCAAACTTTCAAATAAATCCAGGATACCCGACAGGGATACTTGTAGCAATTTATGCTGATGAAGACATTTCTGAAAATTTGAAAACCTTGATGAGTCCTAACTGGATCAGGACTCATCTACATGTCCAAACTGGATCAGGACTCATCTACATGTCCTAACTGGTTCAGGACTCATCTACATGTCCTAACTGGATCAGGACTCATCTACATGTCCTAACTGGTTCAGGACTCATCTACATGTCCTAACTGGATCAGGACTCATCTATATGTCCTAACTGGATCAGGACTCATCTACATGTCCTAACTGGATCAGGACTCATCTACATGTCCTAACTGGATCAGGACTCATCTACATGTCCAAACTGGATCAGGACTCATCTACATGTCCTAACTGGATCAGGACTCATCTACATGTCCTAACTGGATCAGGACTCATCTACATGTCCTAACTGGATCAGGACTCATCTACATGTCCTAACGGGATCAGGACTCATCTACATGTCCTAACTGGATCAGGACTCATCTACATGTCCTAACTGGATCAGGACTCATCTACATGTCCAAACTGGATCAGGACTCATCTACATGTCCTAACTGGATCAGGACTCATCTACATGTCCTAACTGGATCAGGACTCATCTACATGTCCTAACTGGATCAGGACTCATCTACATGTCCTAACTGGATTAGGACTCATCTACATGTCCTAACTGGATCAGGACTCATCTACATGTCCTAACCGGATCAGGACTCATCTACATGTCCTAACTGGATCAGGACTCATCTACATGTCCTAACTGGATCAGGACTCATCTACATGTCCTAACTGGACCAGGACTCATCTACATGTCCTAACTGGATCAGGACTCATCTACATGTCCTAACTGGATCAGGACTCATCTACATGTCCAAACTGGATCAGGACTCATCTACATGTCCAAACTGGATCAGGACTCATCTACATGTCCTAACTGGATCAGGACTCATCTACATGTCCTAACTGGATCAGGACTCCTCTACATGTCCTAACTGGATCAGGACTCATCTACATGTCCTAACTGGATCAGGACTCATCTACATGTCCAAACTGGATCAGGACTCATCTACATGTCCTAACTGGATCAGGACTCATCTACATGTCCTAACTGGATCAGGACTCATCTACATGTCCTAACTGGATCAGGACTCATCTACATGTCCTAACTGGATCAGGACTCATCTACATGTCCCAATGTCACATGTAATTAAGTTACAACATATACATTCATTTGTACATGTATATTATTTGAAAATTTCATCAAAATTTGTCACTATTTCAAACGACTTGTCATATAATACTTTTTAATTGGGCTATAGTAGAATAGTTGTGAATACATTGACATAAAATATATCTTTGAGATGGTCCCCAACAACAAAATACCTGGTTATCACATGACAAGATAAATCCTAGGCCTGATTTACTTGAAATCACTCAGGAAATGAGATCATGTGACCATTCGGTAACTTCCTATGTCAATAATAAAAACATAACAAGGATGTCAGTCACTTGTCCACAAGTGAACTGTAACCTTGCATAATTAATAATTTGTAAATAAATCCTCTAGCTTTTATGGGATGGTGATATTTTTTCCACTCAAGATATTCCCCTTTATCTTTTAGTGTTAAATTATAGTAACTTACTTTTATTACTTACAAGTTGAGTATACATTACATGTAGTCTGTAATATCATATAAATATCATACAATTATTGACTTTTAAGGAGTAGACTGAAATTAAAAGTCAATAACTGCTTTATTAAATAATAAGGAATTTTTCAAACTTTTCAACAGTATATTCAACAAAATAGGCTACAATTGGTTTATCATTTTTCAAGATTATTTAAATATTAAAATTTTGAAATCTTATGAAATTTTTGAGAAAGTTTAGAAATTTTATACAAATTTTGAAATCAAAATAGGGCCAATAAAAGATTTTGAATTTTTTTTGAAAATTTTGAACTTTTATATGATTTTTTTTTAATTTTGTAAAATTTTGAACCTTTTTTTGCAATTTGATTGGCCGACTGGAAATGAAATCTCGTCTCTGGTTGCACAACGTTGAAACACTGAATAGACAACAGACAAAAATAGACACAAGCCTGAATATACCTCACACGAGGTGTACTCACTCTGAGGTAGAGTTGAGAAAATGCTGTTTAGCCCAATCAGAAAAAAGACAAATTCCTTATTATTTAATAACATTTGTTATTAGTCTCCTCACCAATTAATGTACAATGTATATGTAGGTCATGATAAAATATCCACACCAAGTAATATCCTTATTTTTGGCCTGCTTCTTATTATTTTACCACAAAACAATCAAAATCGTCCCCCCCCCCCATCGCCAAATAAAAGCATTTGTGCAGAATCTGTACTGTATAATTATGTACCGACTACATCATCTTGTATATGCCCCTGATCTTTCTTTTTCATCACAGCACAATACTCAATAGCTCTTCTCCTAAGCATGTTTGGCATGTTAAAACATTAATGATATACATGTACGCATGTCTTTCTTTCCCTCACACCTAAACTTTTTTACTTCATTATTTCCGAAAGTGCACATGACAAGACAAACATTATAAAGTGACAATCATGAAAACATTTCCAAAATTAAAAGTAAAAAAAGAAGCTACGGTATAACATAACATTGCAAACCGTTTCTATACTCCTCATCAGCTAAATTTTTACCTTGATAGCATCAATCTACTGTCTATATAATATTATAATCATGTTAAAATTAGTGCTCAAGATTGTCTCCATTAACTAGTCTCTAAGTTGTTCATGCTGAATAATTTATATAAGGCCAAATAAAAAAAATGTGTGTGTTTACGGTCACATGTCAAAAAAATCTAGGGTCGGTCGATCAGCATTATTATTTTTTTTTAATTATCGGCAAAACCGGAAATAGTCGTTCCCGGTTCTAGTATTTCATTTTCGAAATTTCCGGTAAGCCGTCATTTGTTGAAGCTGTTTTATGACGAGTTACGCAGTTTTCCTACCTCTCAATTTCGACAAAAAGCTAGCGGTTGAATAAATAAAACATTACTGCTGATTAAACAACAAAAACTGTTATCAGAATTCTGTGTATTAATTGATAGCAAAAATTAGGGTAGTAAAATTGCCGATAAAAAAGGTTAGGGTCGGCAGCTGAAAAATACACATATTTTTTTGTTTGACCTAACCAACCATTGGGATTTTTTTTTTAAAGTTTTTACAATATTAAAGTACTACAATGTAATTCCTATTTTACCTGGAACCAAAATATACATTTGTTAATTGTTATTGATAATATAATCCCTGTTTTTTATCAAAAATAAATTAAACTAGAGAAAGTTGATCTGGTGATCACAGATACCCCCGCATTCCAAATTTTGAGCGGGGGTATGGTACATCACATAGTGCTAAAGTTTGAAAAGATTTGGTTGAGTTGTACCTTAAATATCATCCGGAAACCTAGGAAGTCCCTATTTTCTAAGAGAAAAAGGGCCATAACTCAGGAACGGTAAATGTGAAATACAATGTACACCATAATCAAACATAACCTGTATTTTATGGTATACAGCATTGTGCTAAAGTTTGAAAAGATTTGGTTGAGCAGTACTTTAAATATCATTCGAAAACCTAAAAAGTCCCTATTTTCTAAGAGAAAAAGGGCCATAACTCGGGAACGGTAAATGTGAAATACACAGTAATCGAACTTAACCTGTATTTAATGGTCCACAGCATTGTGTTAAAGTTTGAAAAGATTTGGTTGAGCCATACTTTAAATATCATCCGGAAACCTAAAAAGTCATGGTCTGAAAGAGAATTATATGCATTGTTCCTTTATAGTTTGGTAGCAACATTGCTCTTTACAATATTTAAAGAATTTAAAAAAAAAAATATATATTTTTTGTAACGATAGCAGCCATTTTTCATAAGCGACCAGGGTTAGCAACCATAAGTCTGAAAGTGGATCATATATGCATCATTTTCATAAAGTTTGGTGGCAACTGGCTTTTTATCGGATTTTAAAATATGTTTTTTGTAACAGTGACGGCCACGTTGGATGACAGCCGGAGGTCTTCAATAAAAATTTTGAAAGAAGACCATATATGCATTCTTTCCATATGGTTTGATTGCATTTGATTCTTAAGGATTTTAAAACATTTTTTTAATGAATTTTTTCACTAATTTTCTATTTATAGTAACGATGGTGGCCATGTTTGATGGGGTCCTCAACCATAATTCTGAAAGAATATTACATATATGTATCAATTTTAATTGCAATATACTCTAAAGGATTTTTCTGGATTTTTTTGCTGATTTTACCACTATGTTCTATTTATAGACATGGCGGCCAAGATGGTTGGTCGGAAGGGTCATCGGACATATCTTTTAAAGGGAACCCCCTAAGGATGATTCAGGCCAAGTTTGGTTTAAATTGGCCAAGTGGTTTCAGAGGAGAAGATTTTTGAAAAATTTTACAGACAGACGACGGATGCCAATTGATGGCAATAGCTCATACAGGTGAGCTAAAAATTGCAGTGTATGTAGATCTTGACAGGCTGAACATGTTTGCAATTTAAATTTAACATCTATCTCTTATAGTTTTTGAAATATAAGATGAAAAGTATTAAAATTAAAAAAAATTGATGAAAAAAGGGCAATAACTCCAATACGGGTAATCAGATTTACTTCAAAATTGCAGGGTAGGTAGATCTTGCTGTGCTGATCATTTTTACCCCATGTCAGAATTCTGTTTTTAGTAACGGTTTTTGAGTTATTACCCAAAAACTGCAATTTTACCCCTATGTTCTATTTATAGACATGGCGGCCATGATGGTTGGTCGACAGGGTCATCAGACATAAATTTTAAAGGGAACCCCCTAAGGATGATTCAGGCCAAGTTTGGTTTAAATTGGCCCAGTGGTTTCAGAGGAGAAGATTTTTGAAAAAGTTTGCAGACGGACGACAGACGCCAAGTGATGGCAATAGCTCACATGACCCTTTGGGTCAGGTGAGCTAATAAAAATGGTGCAATGGGAAAGGGGACGCAATCATGCATGGTGCTACAGGAAATGTTGACAGAATCATTTAACCAACAGGGGCGTAGCTGGGAGTAAAACTATGTGCAATCAAAGAACCTCGGCAAGGGGTCTGGGGGCTGCCTAAGGCCCCCATCGGGTCCAGGACTGATGCACTGGTAGGGGGACCAGGGGGGCAAACCACCCCTGAAGGCCAGTGTTTCTAGCAATTAGAGAGGGCAATTCCTGTTGTTAAATTGCTCCTTTTTTTACCATCACGTTTCATACAGAAAACATTCATCGGTTGACAGAACACTTCAGGAAGTTAATATATATGAACAAAGGAAATATGAGGTACAACACCTGTTAAAAAAGAAATACCTTAATTCCTGACACCTGCGACTTGTTCATATAAATTCAGTTTTATATATACCGTCCGCCTTGGTTATTAAAATTTTATTTTTAGAAAGCTAGCGAATCATCAATGTTTGTTCTCATGGATACTAAATATTTGCTTTTTAAAAAGCTTTGCTGATTAACGGAGATGTTACAAAGTAAAACTGAAAAAATATTTAAGCAAAAATAGGAACACGTTATTGCATGCACATTTTGATTCGCAGTCTGTTCATATTGCCATATTGTCCACTTGTTTTAAGTGTTATTTTGTATATTTGTAATAAAAATTTGGCAATACAAAATAATTCAAAATGATGAAAGTAATGAATTCCTGCTGTAAAAATCAAAACACATAGTACTTAGTAGTTTGCGTTATTTGAATTTAATGTCTGTAGCCAAAGTCAACATGACGAGATTTTCCTAAAGTAAATGAGAGCATGACATGACTCTGTCGATGACAATGTCTATGTGCACATGCAGTACAGCTAAAGAAGTCAGGTGGTCCTGCAGCATTGTTGTCCTCAAGTACGTCTTAAGGCGACGGAGAACAGAGAATGATCTCCCCGTCGTAGCTGTGCTGGCAGGCATGGAGTAAAGTATCAACAAAACTGTGCTGATCGAAGGATAGAGCTCTTCGTTCGTGACGTTAAGGGTGTCCTTCAGATTCGATGGTTTAGCGGTTGTCAATGTTGCCCAAACCTTTTGATTTTGGCTTTAAAACATAACTATGTCGCAACGTAAATCGGTTTTGTATGTGTCAAATATAACGTCTACGGTGTCTGGTGTTAGTCTAGGCAAGTTCATTGGTATCAAGTATTGTGCCTGGTACATGTATCTGCCGCCATTTTCAAGTAATCTCGCGGTAAGCTCTGTTATGTAATAGTCCATAAACGGGTAGTACATAGACCGCTGCCAAAACTGGCTAGAGTTATCAACGGGATGACCAGCTCGGTTGATCTGTCGGCCCGTTCTCCTTGGAATAGTCGGTAGAATTTCAAACTGATCGGCAATAGAAACGGCCATATCAAATAACGATCGGGTCCCACACAGTTTGGTCGTTTCGTTCCTAAGTTAACTGATTAATAACAACTTCCCTCTTTTTGACCGCTTCTACCAGATCGCATATAAAACACGTTATAATGATTATTAATTATACTGAAAAAGTGAGATTATTCCCATGTCAGTAATAATATTTTTTAGTGCAAGCAAAAAAATTTTTTGCCGAAATGATGTGCAAGCAATTGATTTTTTGCGTAAAGGCAGCTACGCGCCTGACCAAACGAACGTTTGATTTTTTTTCCTCATTTTTGTAACATAAAATCTTAGCTTTCATATATTCAATATATTCATATATGAGAAGGTAGGTCATTCAAAAATCAGGTATACATTTATTGCGCTTTTATCATCTGTAGTCTAAATTGTGAAAGTTTGATTGCTCAATTACAGTGTTGTCCATTCTAAAATATGTTAGATCAATTACCATGCATTGTAAGACCTGTTTTAACACTAGAATAAAGCGAGGCTTAAAAAAAGATATAGAATAATTATAACAAAATGGAAGGGACAACCATGGCCATCATGTTTATAATCTATAAATCATACATGGAATACACTCTGGGATGAGCCTATTTATAAAGGAAGGGACAGAAAATTTTGATATACGATAGGCAACCAACAAAAAACGATCAATCAGAATATTTCATATGCATTGAATTTGAATTCCGTCTTTTCTTTTAGCCACCGATTATTTTAAGTGGTTCTTTACCCACATGTCTCTTAGCTTTCAATAACAAACAACATGCTGCTCAGATATTAAAAAAAGATGCAGTCAGCAAGTTTGGAATAAAAGATTGACTACCCAACCATTTAGAGCAAATTTCAGTACCATAGCAGTGTGGGAAACCACCACTCGCCAACTCGCCAAATTCAAGTGTAAAATGATCTTGGCGAGTATTTCAGTCCAAGTACTAGCCATTCTGGCGAGTATGTCTGGGCGAAATACGATAATTTACTGCTCGCCAGTTGATGAAACAAAATAAATATGCCGAAATTGATTGAGCGTGATTTACTTACGTGTTCCGATAAAATAGTACCGAAACATAAGCTTTTATTCAAATTGTCACTCGTTTTTTGTTGCGGTCGCCATCACTGTTTTTATGGAAACACTAAAAACTTGTGTGCGTGTCCCGATCTTGGTGGTTATTTTCTTATCGTTTCTGATTAGAAATCATGAATGAGATACCTACATGTATAAAATACCATTAAAAACAGATGCTTTGTTATTTTAAACATGTTACCATGTCGTAGCCAAAATTTAGCTGAAGTTGGTAATTATTTACTGAAATAAACGTACATCTTTGATCGGAAATGGTACGATTATTTTGGTATCCTAAAAGTTCTAAATGTTGACCTTGGCGGAAAATTTGAATTAGGAATGAAACTAAATCCAACATGAAATTTGTTTAAAGTAATTTTAAGCCAAAAGGAAAACCTTCACCTGAAAAAGATGTTAACCAAAAGACAGTGAGAACAAGAAATGTGTGCATCACAAAATACGCCCGTCTATATAATTTATCAAACGGTATAATGGTAATGACACCAATAAAAAATGGGTTTTTCCCCTTCCACAGGGAAATCATGTGGACACGTTTGATAAAGATTCAATATACAGAACGAAAGTTATCGTGAGGAAACGATCATGTTGTCAAAAATTATATTTATAGTAATGGTGACCTTGACCTTTGACCTAATGACCCCAAAATAAATAGGGTTCTTCCCCTTCCACAGGGGAATCATGTGGCCAAGTTGGTTAAAGATCCAATATACAGAACTAGAGTTATCGTGCGGAAACGACCTTGTTGTTAAAAATTATATTTATAGTAACAGTGACCTTGACCTTTGACCTAATGACCCCAAAATAAATAGGATTCTTCCCCTTCCACAGGGCAACTATGTGGTCAAGTTTGGTAAAGATCCAATATACAGAACTAAAGTTATCATGTGGAAACAACCCTGTTGTCAAACATTCTATTTATAGTAATGGTGACCTTTGACCTATTGACCCAAAATAAATAAGGTTCTTCCCCTTCCACATGGAAATCATGTGGCCAAGTTTGGTAAAGATCCGATATACAGAACTAAAGTTATTGTGCGGAAACCTGTGTGGACACCCACCCGCCATACCCAATCACATAATACGGAAAGAAATAGATAAATATGTAACGAAACGAATTATCCACTCTCACAAAGCGTTTTGTTGTGAAAATTACTGTTAAAAGGTGCGACAAAATCATGGTCGCAGTTTAGCAAATTTTTGATGGGGTGAAATCTGTAGCCCTATGGTCCGCAAATATCAGAAAATTGGCCAAGGACCATATAAGGGCTACGGTTCCGCAGCTACCCTATGTGCTGAACATATGAGGAAAATTGGACACTTAGTGTCATGGAAAATATGACGTGTTCAAATGAGGGATCTCTCCCCATAGTTGGTTAGTGAAATTTAATTTTGGTGGCTAGATTTCTGTAGTTAATAGCCAGATTGGCATGTAACTTTAAAAAATGGTTTCCCACACTACAAAGGACCAATGTATAACAGAATTTACACATGTACTAGAAACAGTATGATTATTGGTGTAATATTAAGATGAATCTCCAAAAACTCACAAGACGACGAGTACTTTTGCCTATGGGACAAAGTAAGACAATTTCATTGAAACCAAGACGAAAAAGTCACCACTTCTCTGGTTTGGTGGGTCTCAAATTCTCTCTCAATATATAATTAACATGGTACAAGTTGGAAAAACCCTGTCGATAGGTATACAAATGTAGCTATACATATTATTGCCAAAAGGTAGTAAAAATCACTTTTCAAGGTAAAACTTCACCAGAATTTTTTTCAAAATGTATTCTTTACAGTGGATGCAAAAACACAAATAATTAAAACTGGTTGACATGAATTGTAAATAAATGGTTTAAATAACTACACATGTATCAGGTAGGCTACATTTGTAATATTCTAAACAGATTTTTGTATAGATCTTTGACATTGAAAACTATACATCAATTATTGAATTAGAAACTTCTTAATCTTATGAATAATTTATCATCAATATAATGTCATATTTGTGTAGGATGGTATTTTTACATGTCAACATCAATGTTGTGAGTAATCAAATGAGGTCATGTCAACAATAATGGGAGATAACTCATTGGCATCTCAATATCTTAACACCTGTAATTTACAAAGGTAAATACAAATTTTCACACCAAATTAACTTCCCGTGTGGGTTGTATGCTAAAATTCTTGACAGCTTAATATCTGCATTGACTTTATTTAAGTTTGGGATAATGTTTTGATTCTGGATGGGGGGTAGCCATATTGGAAATTCGTTGACCGATTTGGCGACACCTGAGTTTACCTGTCAGTTGTCAAACTCCATATGCCCAAAACCCAAAGTTTTAATAATATAGGTACGATAATTAAGGTTTCCCTGTGAAATATTATTGATAAATATTTAAATAAATGCACTTTCATGGTAGTTTTTACCTCATTTGGTTTACTGAGTTCGAATATATCATAATGATCCTGATTCCATTGGTGAATAAGAGTTGCTAAACGATCTTGATCTTGTATTTTCTCCATTTGTGTATTATCCGTGAGGTATATACTCCATTTAGAAATTAAATTTCATGAAAATGAATATCAAAGGTTTTCACAATGATGTAAACAATTACAATATCCCATTTAATTAGGTATTATTTCCGTATTTTACACAGCGGTACACAGCGACCTCCTAGGATAGATTGAATTTGCGACGCATGCGCAAATTACCTGTGTATGTAAATCGAAGGTGTCGCACCTCGCACTTCCTGCGGGAAAGTATAATCCAGAGATCGGCTAGCTTCTACTTTTTTTTAAATTTACAATCTATTAGTATTAAGATCCTGAAGGTGCGACCCGAGAAGCGAGCGATAGAGTTTGGGGATGCTCGCGTCTTTAAATCAACAAATCCAACATGACCACTACGAAACATTCCTTGTCTACCTAGTCATCTTATTGCTCACAAATGCAAATGACATCCATTTGAACCCTGGACCAAGAACCGAGAGAGAATACCTATGCGGCACCTGTGACAAAACTGTAAATTGGGAGGAAAGAGGGGTTATATGTGAGACATGTGACCAGTGGTATCATGCAGGCTGTCAAAACATCCACACTCAATCCTATGATCAGCTAGGAGACTCGGAGCTTAACATTAGTTGGCATTGCATCATCTGTAATAACCCCAACTATAGCTATACAGTGCACGACTATCAGAGTATTGAAATCACTTCATCCTTATCAAACGGCAACATCCTGGATTTACCACCACAGAGTCCAGACAGAACAAACATAAAGCCTCTTCATTCATCAACACCTACTAGAAAGGCAGGACCACCGAAATGTGCCTCACCATTAAAAATTGTAAATATCAACTTTCAATCTATCAAATCCAAACTATGTAGATTATCAAATGTTATCGACAGTATTAAGCCAGATATCATCATAGGTACAGAAACATGCTAGATAAAGACATCAAAGACTCTGAAATATGTCCGAAGGGCTATATTCTCCATCGGAAAGACCGGAACAGTAAAAACCATCGTACTGGAGGAGGAGTACTTCTAGCCATTAAAAATGAGTACAACAGTGAATATGTGCCAGAACTAGACACTGACTGAACTCGTCTGGGCCAAAATGAACCTTAAAGGCAATGGAAATATTTACATATGCGCATACTACCGCAGAAATGTGACAGACGAAGAGAGTATAAGGAACTTCGAAACATCAGTAACAAGAGCCAGTGCTATAAACAACGCGATATTAATCATAGGAGGTGACATGAACTTCCCTGGATGGAATTGGAAGGAAAACACCTTGAAGCCAAATTCTACTGCTCCCAATCTACATACTGATTTCATGGATGCATACCTGTTAACCCTCCCCCTTTTCGCGGGAGTCTCCCGCGTAAGAGCCTTATCTCCCGCATGGACTGGGTCTCATGCGCGGGAGACATTAATCCCCCGCACACATCTTTTTCCTCCCGCACGATATCCCCCCAACAAAAAAATCAAGTACAATAAAATCTTGACCTACATTTTGCGATCAATATTTCTGGAAATTCCCCATTTGGAACTCCCGCGCTGATGAAAAACGCCGAGAGATACGAATGTAAATGATATCCGGTTATTGATCTGTTTGACACATTTACAGGTAAATTGGGTCATGGAGATTAATTAAGGTGTTGATGATTATACAACAATTATCCACTGATTGACAGTTAATTGGGGATAAGGAAGTGGGTTTGTGGCATACGCTTAGATGATTAGAAGTCTGATAGCGGCAATTAAAAATAGTTATAAACCGTTGTGCAAACAGGAGTCGGACAACCATTGATGCCGAGGAAAACTTCTTATTTCGATCAAACGTGCAATGAATTCATCTCGGATTGAGTTGTTATGGCTTGTTTGGGACCAAAGCCGATCAAAGTATTATTTAAGGACTAAGTTCCAGGATGGAATTGATAAACCACAAAAATGCCAAAACGTATGCTATCACCCAACGCACCAGCAGCAAAGTGACTTTTTAATTTTAGTGCTCTATGACTTTATTGTTCAGAGCATTCTGTCTTCATTTTTATTGCTTTGTAATAACCTTATGATTATGAATGATTATGAATAAATTATAAATACAGTTTGTATCCTTCATTCATCATATGAAACACTACTAATAAGACAGAAATGTAAACAATATATATTGAAATGGGATGCAGTTGGTTCAATACTGAAACAAACAAAAAGAAAACATCAATTAACAATAAAAACATGCATCAAATACGTCGATAAAAAATCTCCAGTTATGAGACCAAATCTCCAGCCAAAAATCTACAAATCTCCAGTTGTAGCATAGCAACTCTATCACATGTATGCAACTACAAGGTACAATTTTGTGCGTTTAAAGGCGACGCACAAAATCTCCCCCTTAGAAGAGTTGGTAGGGGGGAGATCTCCCCCCTAGCAGTTCCCAGAGGTTAACAGGTATGTGGATGTACTGAACAACAATGCTCTAACTCAACTTGTGGAAGAACCAACACGCCAACAAAACACACTGGATCTGATTCTCACAAACCATCCTGGTAAAGTTATCAGAACAGACACCATAGCAGGCATCTCGGACCATGACATCGTATACACAGAATTTGACCTCAGACCAGTCAAGCTACAACAAAAACCACGGACCATCCCTTTATACAACAAAGCTAACTGGTATGGAATGAAGACAGACCTGCAAAACATCAAACACACCTTATCAAATATGTTCAAGGACAATGACTGCCAAGTAACCAATATGTGGAATGTCTTCAAAGAAACAATAACAAAATCTGCAGTAAAACACATTCCACAAAAAAGAACTAAGGTCAAAGACAGCAGACCATGGATAAATACAGAAATTCGAAAAAATCTGAGAAAGCTACAAAGACTCTACAAGCAGAAAAAGAAGACAGGTGACCAAAATACAAAAGAAAAGTACAACCAACTTAAACATCATACTCAAAAGATCACACGACAATCATATTGGAAATATATTGAAAATAGCGTAACACCAAAGGAGGAAGAACCACACTCGGGAATGAAAAAAATCTGGACATACATAAAACACAAACGTAAGGACAATATAGGAATTTCCTCTCTGATGATGGATGGCAAACTGTTTTGTGATCCAGCTTCAAAATCTAACATACTTAACCGTCAATTCAAATCTGCATTCTCAGCAAATTCTAAATTCACGAAAAAAGAATTTATAAATTCTAAAAGAATGGACCCTAGCATTAAATATCAAACAATGAAACCATTTAATATCACAACAAATGGAATAACAAAACTACTAAAGAACCTTAATCCATACAAAGCACAGGGACCAGACAACCTCTCACCAAGAATACTCAAAGAACTAGCTGATGAGATCTCGCCTCTCCTTCAACTTATCTACACAAAATCCTTAGATACAGGAGAAGTACCAGCAGATTGGCGTACAGCTAATGTCTCCCCAGTATACAAAAAAGGACTAAAATCTGCAGCTGAAAACTATCGACCAATTTCACTAACATCTGTTTGCTGTAAGATCCTGGAGCATATCATTGCAAGAAACATCATGCAACATGCAGAAAAAAACAACATTTTATATCCACTACAACATGGATTTCGAAAAGGCCGTTCCTGTGAGACACAGCTCATTGAATTTGTAGACGATATTTCAAAAAATCTTCAAGAAGGCCGTCAAACCGACATACTTATAATGGATTTTGCCAAGGCCTTTGACAAAGTAAACCACAGTCTACTAATACATAAACTGAGATACTATGGAATTGATGGGAAAACAACAAGATGGATCCAAAACTGGTTAAAAGATAGACAACAAACAGTAGTGCTAGATGGAGTTTCGTCGGAGGCAGTAAGTGTTGACTCTGGTGTACCCCAGGGCTCAGTACTAGGACCATGACTCTTCCTTTTCTACATCAACGACCTCCAGTCAAGACTAACCTCCAAAGTCAGACTCTTTGCTGATGATACCATCATATACCTCACTATCGCAAATGAAGATGACGCATCAACACTTCAAGAAGACCTCAATAAGCTCGGCCAATGGGAAAATGAATGGTGTATGAAGTTCCATCCAGATAAATGCAATGTTCTAAGAGTAACAAATAAAACAAAGAAGACTGAGGCAAACTACCATTTGCATGGTCACACTCTAGAGCTAGTAACATCAGCTAAATATCTTGGATTAACAATCACCAATAAGTTGCAGTGGGATCAGCACATAAACAATATAACTGCCAAAGCAAATAAAACTCTAGGATTCCTCAGGAGGAACCTGAAAATTCCATCAATCAGGATTAAAGAACAAGCCTACCAAACGCTTGTTCGCCCGTTGGTTGAATATGCCAGTACTGTTTGGAATCCTTATACGAAAACAGAAATAAACAAAATTGAAGCCGTACAAAGAAGAGCAGCTAGATATGTCGTCAGCAACCAGAGAAACCGATCTAGTGTCAGCAACATGCTCCAGAGACTCACATGAAGACCTTTGGCAAACAGGAGAAAAGATGCAAGACTGATGATGATGTACAAAATTGATAGAGAGCTAGTATCCATCACCAAAGAAAACAGACTAATACCACCTTGTCGACGCTCTAGAAATACACACAACAGGGCATTTCAAATAGAATCCTGTCGTATTGACACCAGAAAGATGTCATTTTTCCCAAGAACAGTGAGGGATTGGAATCTGCTGCCACCAGACATTGTGGAGCTGGACACACCTGAAGCCTTTAAGGCCAGGATTGTGTCCCTTTAGCCGCCAGGCAGTCCCAACATGTACATGTATATACATTTGTAGTTTTAATTGTAAATAAGCCCCATTAAATCATTATCCCACACACTTGATTAGTTCAACTAAAATGCGCAGTCCAAAAAAATTCATTGCATAATCTTCAACATGATGAAGGAGGCAATTACATGGCAGAAACAGAAACCTCAGACACAGGACCCAAAAAAACCCAGTTATTTTGATTGATTCGATACTGTAAATCAATCGCACTGTTAAATATTGAGAGAATGTTTACTAAGCAAAGAGAGATCATCCATTTGTAATACTCTTTGTTTTTTACGGGATACGCGTTTCTTTCATTGGTATATTTTATAAAAGGAAAAAGATATTTTCAAATGGCTGATTGATTTGGGGGGGCTCAGTTATGGAACAATATTTTCAATAATTGATGGAACCAACTAGTCCCAAAGCGGTTCTGGCGTGTAGGTCGGTAGACCTTGTTTTCATTTCATATCGAATAGTAGAGAAAAGGTACAGTTATTGACTTCCTAAAGTAGTCTTCCGGGACTCTGCTTCTCAACATTGTCTCTCATTATTTGTCTCCCGCATATTCTAGGTTTTTTTTAACCTCTATGTCTAGCAATTTACAGATGTTAGCATTCCTCTCAAAACACTGGTGGTTGAATTGTTCAACATTTGCTCTGCAGTCTAGTGAGCTCTGAATTAAATTTACGCTTTTTAAGGCTATGCCTATGTCAAGTGATCTCTCTTGTAGTGATCTGCTGAGCCTTTTCTTAAAAGCCAGGCACATAAATTTGAACAATAACAATGGTTACGACAAAATCAAAGTTGCAAATGGAATACAACAAAGAAGTTACATTAGCTTCTTCTGGTCTGGTGTATGTGTGTTTTTGGCAGTTTTGTAAAGTGCTCAAGGGTCTGAGCAATAGCAGGGAAAAAATCTAATTTTAGTCTATTTTATTTCTAATTAATTTTAATTATTTTATATGTATTTATATTTTCATTTAGAGTTTAAAATATGCTGTATTCATATATTTTCAAAACGGAAACTCGTGTATTTTTTTTTAATACAGCAACATTTGCCTTTAATTCTTTTGTAAGATATTTAAATAAGAATTTCCAAGAAAGAGCCTCAATTTACAGGTGTTGGTGGTTATACCTTTATATGAAATTGTGACACTAGACATGTTTATATAACGGTTTAAGACAATACCTGATTAATTGGTATTTTGACAATATATTCATAAAAACTTCAAATAAACTTGAAAATTTGATTTAGCATAATTACTTATAATTACCTCTTTGAAGATTAATTCAATACAAAGAAATTAATTTGTATTTTCTTTTACTTTCATCACACAGATCGAAACCATTCGATTACAAGCCATATCATGACGTTAAATAGCCTTGAAAAGCGTATGTTGATATATGTGCTTGACTTATTCGACGGGGGAGGGGGGCTTAAGCCCCCAAGGCCCCCCCCCTTGAATCCGCCACTGGGTGGGTTAACGCCACTTTCAACAAAATTTCAGTTATATCGTGGCGGTCAGTTTTATTGGTGGAAGAAACCGGAATACCCGGAGAAAACCACCGACCAGCCGCAAGTCACTGACAAACTTTATCACTTAATGTTGTACACCTCGCCCGGATTCGAACTCATATGGTGATAGGCAAATTATATCACATATTGTTGTATTGAGTATACCTAGCCATGGCCGGCCATGAGGGGATTCGAACTCGTGACTTTAGTGGTGATAGGCACTGATTGCACAGGTAGTTGTAAATCCAGCTACCATACGATCACAACCACGACGGCCCCCTGAATCATTTTACATGAACAAATTATTAAACAGAAAAAATGAGATACATGGTAAACTTATAGCTTAATATATACATAGAGTGACAGAAGACGTACAATCTTGAGTTAGGAGTTAGAGTTATGGTGTTTAACGCCACTTTCAACAATATTTCAGTTATATCATGGCGGTCAGTTTTATTGGCGAAAGAAACCGGACGATACTAAATTTAAATAAATACAAAGAAGATATCTAAAACATGAACCCCTACAAAACAAATGAGGTTAACGACGAACTGAGCAACTCCAACCCCATCTTAAAAAACGGGGGCGAACTCAGGTGCCCCGGAAAGGTATGCAGTTCCTAGTGCTCCACTTGTGGTACTGTCGTATTACTCTTGAAACACACCCGATGATAAGTCATGAGTGAGGAAAGGACTGGGTTGTGATTGCGACAAACCCAACATTTCCAGGGTCGTTAACCAAGTGATGGTGACACTTTAAAACTTTCGGAATAATGATTTCAACTTAACCACCATGAACCGTTGGTTCAGTAACTACGTTGTTAGCAGCAACCATTTATCAAGGAAATAATGATATGAATCACAAACTCTGGAATATCTTATCAAATGAGAGATATATATACGCAAAGCCCTGTTCATGTGCCCAAATTTACTCAGTGTGAAAAATTGCATGTTATGTAAATTTACTCATATATGTAAAAGCAAATTTACTTTGCGTTCACCTGAAAAATAGACCACGTATGTAAATTCATCAATTGAATTTGAAGTTCAAAGGGTCGTAGTTGTAATCCGACGGTCCGTTAGACAGACAGTACGACAGTCCGACGGTCCGTTAGACAGACAGTACGATAGTCCGACGGGTCCTTGATCCCACTATCCGATAGTTCGACAAAATCATTCCTGACAAAGTTTTACTTTTAAAGAAAACGTGATAATTACGAATTGTGAATTTGCACGTATTACCAGCTTACTTCCTATGATGCTGTGATCCATTGAACTGTTATATGAATGTTCTGACTGTCCTAACGTGGACTTATCGCAATCGTAGCAACAATTTTAATATTAAGGATCTTCCGGAGATGATTGAGTATATTCCGGGAAAAGGACATATTCAGGGGTAGCGAATCCAAAAATGTTTTAATGGGGGGTTCCAGAGGATTTCGATTCCAATTTTCGCCGGTTTTCACCGATTTTAAAAATGTTTTCCATGAAAAGAGGGATTCAATGAACCCCCGGATCCGACATTGATATTATTTGCAGATGCCTACTTAAATTAGTAATATATTGTGGTCAGCGAGTTCTGACGACAAAATATGCAAATGTTCGATGATTCAGTTAACTTTGGACCAGCAAGAAAAGTACGAGAAATAAATACAGGAAAAAACTGAAGAAGAGAAAATATGATATAAGAATCCGATGGAGTAAAATTTTAAAGAAAAAGGACAAAGGACATCTACAAAACATTACACAGAAAACTAAAGATCGCGCAACACGAACCCCACTAAAACCGGGATGACTTCAGGTTCCCCAGAAATTTCAGCAGTTCCTGCTCTACATGTGACACCCGTAATTGTTAAACGGCTCGAACATCATCGGATATGGAAGTTGTGATGGACACCAGTATATGTAGATAGAAAAAACAAATAACAAATAAAACATGACCTCCTACAAAACATGAACATAGTTTTTACGCTGATCAAGGACCGGATTGTGATTACGACAAACAGAACATATCCGTGGTCATTTGTGACAGAAATACCCCGTAACGGGTAACCAAGCCATGACTTCAACTTAACCACTAAGAAACCTTGAATCAGTAGCCTCATTGTTAGCAGCAACTCTCTAAAGGAAGTCAACTCCACAATTTTTCAGCTATTTCATGGCGAGAACACATTAATTTTGAATGAGATGATGATGAGGTCAACTTTGTACTAGATCAACACGCTTAGTTGGATTTGTATAGTGCACGTGCAAGCTCACTAAAACAACAGTACACAGACAGACATGTCGCTCCACTCGGACACTTTTCCCCGATTTCGAGCCAACCAGTCTTTGCTCTTTCTTTTCTCCTTTCTCCTTAATGCTTCGGGCTTAGCGTAGAAGCAACTACTACCATTGTATAGTCTTTGGTTTGACCCGATCGAGGCTCGAACCCACGATCTACTGCACTCGATGAGAGCACACTAACTATTACATCACTGATGCTGTTTTGTTTTTATGATTGGGAAATAATCTGTCCTAATAATCTACAGATATAACCAGACTCTTTTCCAATAATAGAGGCAAGTTCTGCCACATGCTTAAATTACTACATGTAATTACTATAGTGTGCGTTCGTGACCATATTTGCATAGCGTGCTGTTTTAACGACATAGAACAAAACATATTAGACTTACCTGAAGCCTGTCGTTACAGGATTACACCGCGTAATGCTGATTCATCCGCGGTTTACTTATCGCTGTAAAGGGTGTGTTTATTGAGTTTTATTCTTTCTGTGTGTTTTCCTAAGATATGGATTAGAATACAATGATACGTCGTAAGTTCTGTATTCTGAAAAAAAAATGAACGTTCGTTGCTTTTCATTACCTAACTTTGTTGGTCCGCTGTGAGGAAATAGGTGCATATATTAACTATTTGTATTTATTTCTGAAAAGCAGATATTGGGAATATATTTAGGAGAAAACATTTTCGACATCTGAGGTGGGGCCGATTTTGGTCCTTACAGCCCCCAGTCCTTTGCATGCTAAGTGAATTTACTTTTGCGCTATCTCCAGATTCGATGCAAATTTACTCTATACGTAAATTTACATGTATGTCAAGCTATCCTGGAGACCGGAAGTGGACGAAAATTGAGCCATAATGGTTGTACAGCCGGCAATTTTGACTTACCCGACCATGGTTTTTTACTTCTGACTTGGTTCACAGGTCCTATGGAATGATCTACGGGGAATAGTTATCAAGCAGAGGCATTGACAAACGTTTTGAGGTATTATACATGTAGATCAAGCCATCCTGAGGACCGGAAGTTGCCTATTACGGAGCTAAAATGGGATGCCAGGACCCTGACGGATATTTCGGGTAGTACCGCATATTGGTTTTTCGCATTTTTCTGGCTAACGGAGGGCTCCAGAAATAAAAACTAGACATATATATTAAGCAGATACCCCTGCGCACATATTTATTAAGGTATTTGGTTATTCGGGCCGCCATGGGGACCGGAAGGGGGTGAAATCATAGGTAAACCGTCTTATTTTAACCTACCGCCGGACATTGGTTTTACATTATTTACTCCAATCAAGGGGCGTATAGACAGTCTTACTGTATATATTTATAAAGCAGAGACATGTACAAACATTTTGAGGTATAATACATGTATGTCAAGCTATTCTGGAGACCGGAAGTGGACGAAAATTGAGCCATAATGGTTGTACAGCCGGCAATTTTGACCTACCCGACCATGGTTTTTTACTTTTGACTTGGTTCACAGGTCCTATGGAATGATCTACGGGGAATAGTTATCAAGCAGAGGCATTGACAAACGTTTTGAGGTATTATACATGTAGATCAAGCCATCCTGAGGACCGGAAGTTGCCTATTACGGAGCTAAAATGGGATGCCAGGACCCTGACGGATATTTCGGGTAGTACCGCATATTGGTTTTTCGCATTTTTCTGGCTAACGGAGGGCTCCAGAAATAAAAACTAGACATATATATTAAGCAGATACCCCTGCGCACATATTTATTAAGGTATTTGGTTATTCGGCCGCCATGGGGACCGAAAGGGGGTGAAATCATAGGTAAACCGTCTTATTTTAACCTACCGCCGGACATTGGTTTTACATTATTTACTCCAATCAAGGGGCGTATAGACAGTCTTACTGTATATATTTATAAAGCAGAGACATGTACAAACATTTTGAGGTATAATACATGTATGTCAAGCTATCCTGGAGACCGGAAGTGGACGAAAATTGAGCCATAATGGTTGTACAGCCGGCAATTTTGACCTACCCGACCATGGTTTTTTACTTCTGACTTGGTTCACAGGTCCTATGGAATGATCTACGGGGAATAGTTATCAAGCAGAGGCATTGACAAACGTTTTGAGGTATTATACATGTAGATCAAGCCATCCTGAGGACCGGAAGTTGCCTATTACGGAGCTAAAATGGGATGCCAGGACCCTGACGGATATTTCGGGTAGTACCGCATATTGGTTTTTCGCATTTTTCTGGCTAACGGAGGGCTCCAGAAATAAAAACTAGACATATATATTAAGCAGATACCCCTGCGCACATATTTATTAAGGTATTTGGTTATTCGGGCCGCCATGGGGATCGAAAGGGGGTGAAATCATAGGTAAACCGTCTTATTTTAACCTACCGCCGGACATTGGTTTTACATTATTTACTCCAATCAAGGGGCGTATAGACAGTCTTACTGTATATATTTATAAAGCAGAGACATGTACAAACATTTTGAGGTATAATACATGTATGTCAAGCTATCCTGGAGACCGGAAGTGGACAAAAATTGAGCCATAATGGTTGTACAGCCGGCAATTTTGACCTACCCGACCATGGTTTTTTACTTCTGACTTGGTTCACAGGTCCTATGGAATGATCTACGGGGAATAGTTATCAAGCAGAGGCATTGACAAACGTTTTGAGGTATTATACATGTAGATCAAGCCATCCTGAGGACCGAAAGTTGCCTATTACGGAGCTAAAATAGGATGCCAGGACCCTGACGGATATTTCGGGTAGTACCGCATATTGGTTTTTCGCATTTTTCTGGCTAACGGAGGGCTCCAGAAATAAAAACTAGACATATATATTAAGCAGATACCCCTGCGCACATATTTATTAAGGTATTTGGTTATTCGGGCCGCCATGGAGACCGAAAGGGGGTGAAATCATAGGTAAACCGTCTTATTTTAACCTACCGCCGGACATTGGTTTTACATTATTTACTCCAATCAAGGGGCGTATAGACAGTCTTACTGTATATATTTATAAAGCAGAGACATGTACAAACATTTTGAGGTATAATACATGTATGTCAAGCTATCCTGGAGACCGGAAGTGGACGAAAATTGAGCCATAATGGTTGTACAGCCGGCAAATTTGACCTACCCGACCATGGTTTTTTACTTCTGACTTGGTTCACAGGTCCTATGGAATGATCTACGGGGAATAGTTATCAAGCAGAGGCATTGACAAACATTTTGAGGTATTATACATGTAGATCAAGCCATCCTGAGGACCGGAAGTTGCCTATTACGGAGCTAAAATGGGATGCCAGGACCCTGACGGATATTTCGGGTAGTACCGCATATTGGTTTTTCGCATTTTTCTGGCTAACGGAGGGCTCCAGAAATAAAAACTAGACATATATATTAAGCAGATACCCCTGCGCACATATTTATTAAGGTATTTGGTTATTCGGGCCGCCATGGGGACCGGAAGGGAGTGAAATCATAGGTAAACCGTCTTATTTTAACCTACCGCCGGACATTGGTTTTACATTATTTACTCCAATCAAGGGGCGTATAGACAGCCTTACTGTATATATTTATAAAGCAGAGACATGTACAAACATTTTGAGGTATAATACATGTATGTCAAGCTATTCTGGAGACCGGAAGTGGACGAAAATTGAGCCATAATGGTTGTACAGCCGGCAATTTTGACCTACCCGACCATGGTTTTTTACTTTTGACTTGGTTCACAGGTCCTATGGAATGATGTACGGGGAATAGTTATCAAGCAGAGGCATTGACCAACGTTTTGAGGTATTATACATGTAGATCAAGCCATCCTGAGGACCGGAAGTTGCCTATTACGGAGCTAAAATGGGATGCCAGGACCCTGACGGATATTTCGGGTAGTACCGCATATTGGTTTTTCGCATTTTTCTGGCTAACGGAGGGCTCCAGAAATAAAAACTAGACATATATATTAAGCAGATACCCCTGCGCACATATTTATTAAGGTATTTGGTTATTCGGCCGCCATGGGGACCGAAAGGGGGTGAAATCATAGGTAAACCGTCTTATTTTAACCTACCGCCGGACATTGGTTTTACATTATTTACTCCAATCAAGGGGCGTATAGACAGTCTTACTGTATATATTTATAAAGCAGAGACATGTACAAACATTTTGAGGTATAATACATGTATGTCAAGCTATCCTGGAGACCGGAAGTGGACGAAAATTGAGCCATAATGGTTGTACAGCCGGCAATTTTGACCTACCCGACCATGGTTTTTTACTTCTGACTTGGTTCACAGGTCCTATGGAATGATCTACGGGGAATAGTTATCAAGCAGAGGCATTGACAAACGTTTTGAGGTATTATACATGTAGATCAAGCCATCCTGAGGACCGAAAGTTGCCTATTACGGAGCTAAAATGGGATGCCAGGACCCTGACGGATATTTCGGGTAGTACCGCATATTGGTTTTTCGCATTTTTCTGGCTAACGGAGGGCTCCAGAAATAAAAACTAGACATATATATTAAGCAGATACCCCTGCGCACATATTTATTAAGGTATTTGGTTATTTGGGCCGCCATGGAGACCGAAAGGGGGTGAAATCATAGGTAAACCGTCTTATTTTAACCTACCGCCGGACATTGGTTTTACATTATTTACTCCAATCAAGGGGCGTATAGACAGTCTTACTGTATATATTTATAAAGCAGAGACATGTACAAACATTTTGAGGTATAATACATGTATGTCAAGCTATCCTGGAGACCGGAAGTGGACGAAAATTGAGCCATAATGGTTGTACAGCCGGCAAATTTGACCTACCCGACCATGGTTTTTTACTTCTGACTTGGTTCACAGGTCCTATGGAATGATCTACGGGGAATAGTTATCAAGCAGAGGCATTGACAAACGTTTTGAGGTATTATACATGTAGATCAAGCCATCCTGAGGACCGGAAGTTGCCTATTACGGAGCTAAAATGGGATGCCAGGACCCTGACGGATATTTCGGGTAGTACGCATATTGGTTTTTCGCATTTTTCTGGCTAACGGAGGGCTCCAGAAATAAAAACTAGACATATATATTAAGCAGATACCCCTGCGCACATATTTATTAAGGTATTTGGTTATTCGGGCCGCCATGGGGACCGAAAGGGGGTGAAATCATAGGTAAACCGTCTTATTTTAACCTACCGCCGGACATTGGTTTTACATTATTTACTCCAATCAAGGGGCGTATAGACAGTCTTACTGTATATATTTATAAAGCAGAGACATGTACAAACATTTTGAGGTATAATACATGTATGTCAAGCTATCCTGGAGACCGGAAGTGGACGAAAATTGAGCCATAATGGTTGTACAGCAGGCAATTTTGACCTACCCGACCATGGTTTTTTACTTCTGACTTGGTTCACAGGTCCTATGGAATGATCTCCGGGGAATAGTTATCAAGCAGAGGCATTGACAAACGTTTTGAGGTATTATACATGTAGATCAAGCCATCCTGAGGACTGGAAGTTGCCTATTACGGAGCTAAAATGGGATGCCAGGACCCTGACGGATATTTTGGGTAGTACCGCATATTGGTTTTTCGCA
Source organism: Bathymodiolus brooksi (assembly GCA_963680875.1). NCBI lineage: Eukaryota > Metazoa > Mollusca > Bivalvia > Mytilida > Modiolidae > Bathymodiolus > Bathymodiolus brooksi. Next base: position 108,330,281 of record OY804581.1, read on the forward strand.
TTTTTCTGGCTAACGGAGGGCTCCAGAAATAAAAACTAGACATATATATTAAGCAGATACCCCTGCGCACATATTTATTAAGGTATTTGGTTATTCGGGCCGCCATGGGGACCGAAAGGGGGTGAAATCATAGGTAAACCGTCTTATTTTAACCTACCGCCGGACATTGGTTTTACATTATTTACTCCAATCAAGGGGCGTATAGACAGTCTTACTGTATATATTTATAAAGCAGAGACATGTACAAACATTTTGAGGTATAATACATGTATGTCAAGCTATCCTGGAGACCGGAAGTGGACGAAAATTGAGCCATAATGGTTGTACAGCCGACAATTTTGACCTACCCGACCATGGTTTTTTACTTCTGACTTGGTTCACAGGTCCTATGGAATGATCTACGGGGAATAGTTATCAAGCAGAGGCATTGACAAACGTTTTGAGGTATTATACATGTAGATCAAGCCATCCTGAGGACCGGAAGTTGCCTATTACGGAGCTAAAATGGGATGCCAGGACCCTGACGGATATTTCGGGTAGTACCGCATATTGGTTTTTCGCATTTTTCTGGCTAACGGAGGGCTCCAGAAATAAAAACTAGACATATATATTAAGCAGATACCCCTGCGAACATATTTATTAAGGTATTTGGTTATTCGGGCCGCCATGGGGACCGAAAGGGGGTGAAATCATAGGTAAACCGTCTTATTTTAACCTGCCGCCGGACATTGGTTTTACATTATTTACTCCAATCAAGGGGCGTATAGACAGTCTTACTGTATATATTTATAAAGCAGAGACATGTACAAACATTTTGAGGTATAATACATGTATGTCAAGCTATCCTGGAGACCGGAAGTGGACGAAAATTGAGCCATAATGGTTGTACAGCCGGCAATTTTGACCTACCCGACCATGGTTTTTTACTTCTGACTTGGTTCACAGGTCCTATGGAATGATCTACGGGGAATAGTTATCAAGCAGAGGCATTGACAAACGTTTTGAGGTATTATACATGTAGATCAAGCCATCCTGAGGACCGAAAGTTGCCTATTACGGAGCTAAAATGGGATGCCAGGACCCTGACGGATATTTCGGGTAGTACCGCATATTGGTTTTTCGCATTTTTCTGGCTAACGGAGGGCTCCAGAAATAAAAACTAGACATATATATTAAGCAGATACCCCTGCGCACATATTTATTAAGGTATTTGGTTATTCGGGCCGCCATGGGGACCGAAAGGGGGTGAAATCATAGGTAAACCGTCTTATTTTAACCTACCGCCGGACATTGGTTTTACATTATTTACTCCAATCAAGGGGCGTATAGACAGTCTTACTGTATATATTTATAAAGCAGAGACATGTACAAACATTTTGAGGTATAATACATGTATGTCAAGCTATCCTGGAGACCGGAAGTGGACAAAAATTGAGCCATAATGGTTGTACAGCCGGCAATTTTGACCTACCCGACCATGGTTTTTTACTTCTGACTTGGTTCACAGGTCCTATGGAATGATCTACGGGGAATAGTTATCAAGCAGAGGCATTGACAAACGTTTTGAGGTATTATACATGTAGATCAAGCCATCCTGAGGACCGAAAGTTGCCTATTACGGAGCTAAAATAGGATGCCAGGACCCTGACGGATATTTCGGGTAGTACCGCATATTGGTTTTTCGCATTTTTCTGGCTAACGGAGGGCTCCAGAAATAAAAACTAGACATATATATTAAGCAGATACCCCTGCGCACATATTTATTAAGGTATTTGGTTATTCGGGCCGCCATGGAGACCGAAAGGGGGTGAAATCATAGGTAAACCGTCTTATTTTAACCTACCGCCGGACATTGGTTTTACATTATTTACTCCAATCAAGGGGCGTATAGACAGTCTTACTGTATATATTTATAAAGCAGAGACATGTACAAACATTTTGAGGTATAATACATGTATGTCAAGCTATCCTGGAGACCGGAAGTGGACGAAAATTGAGCCATAATGGTTGTACAGCCGGCAAATTTGACCTACCCGACCATGGTTTTTTACTTCTGACTTGGTTCACAGGTCCTATGGAATGATCTACGGGGAATAGTTATCAAGCAGAGGCATTGACAAACATTTTGAGGTATTATACATGTAGATCAAGCCATCCTGAGGACCGGAAGTTGCCTATTACGGAGCTAAAATGGGATGCCAGGACCCTGACGGATATTTCGGGTAGTACCGCATATTGGTTTTTCGCATTTTTCTGGCTAACGGAGGGCTCCAGAAATAAAAACTAGACATATATATTAAGCAGATACCCCTGCGCACATATTTATTAAGGTATTTGGTTATTCGGGCCGCCATGGGGACCGGAAGGGGGTGAAATCATAGGTAAACCGTCTTATTTTAACCTACCGCCGGACATTGGTTTTACATTATTTACTCCAATCAAGGGGCGTATAGACAGCCTTACTGTATATATTTATAAAGCAGAGACATGTACAAACATTTTGAGGTATAATACATGTATGTCAAGCTATTCTGGAGACCGGAAGTGGACGAAAATTGAGCCATAATGGTTGTACAGCCGGCAATTTTGACCTACCCGACCATGGTTTTTTACTTTTGACTTGGTTCACAGGTCCTATGGAATGATGTACAGGGAATAGTTATCAAGCAGAGGCATTGACCAACGTTTTGAGGTATTATACATGTAGATCAAGCCATCCTGAGGACCGGAAGTTGCCTATTACGGAGCTAAAATGGGATGCCAGGACCCTGACGGATATTTCGGGTAGTACCGCATATTGGTTTTTCGCATTTTTCTGGCTAACGGAGGGCTCCAGAAATAAAAACTAGACATATATATTAAGCAGATACCCCTGCGCACATATTTATTAAGGTATTTGGTTATTCGGCCGCCATGGGGACCGAAAGGGGGTGAAATCATAGGTAAACCGTCTTATTTTAACCTACCGCCGGACATTGGTTTTACATTATTTACTCCAATCAAGGGGCGTATAGACAGTCTTACTGTATATATTTATAAAGCAGAGACATGTACAAACATTTTGAGGTATAATACATGTATGTCAAGCTATCCTGGAGACCGGAAGTGGACGAAAATTGAGCCATAATGGTTGTACAGCCGGCAAATTTGACCTACCCGACCATGGTTTTTTACTTCTGACTTGGTTCACAGGTCCTATGGAATGATCTACGGGGAATAGTTATCAAGCAGAGGCATTGACAAACGTTTTGAGGTATTATACATGTAGATCAAGCCATCCTGAGGACCGGAAGTTGCCTATTACGGAGCTAAAATGGGATGCCAGGACCCTGACGGATATTTCGGGTAGTACGCATATTGGTTTTTCGCATTTTTCTGGCTAACGGAGGGCTCCAGAAATAAAAACTAGACATATATATTAAGCAGATACCCCTGCGCACATATTTATTAAGGTATTTGGTTATTCGGGCCGCCATGGGGACCGAAAGGGGGTGAAATCATAGGTAAACCGTCTTATTTTAACCTACCGCCGGACATTGGTTTTACATTATTTACTCCAATCAAGGGGCGTATAGACAGTCTTACTGTATATATTTATAAAGCAGAGACATGTACAAACATTTTGAGGTATAATACATGTATGTCAAGCTATCCTGGAGACCGGAAGTGGACGAAAATTGAGCCATAATGGTTGTACAGCCGGCAATTTTGACCTACCCGACCATGGTTTTTTACTTCTGACTTGGTTCACAGGTCCTATGGAATGATCTCCGGGGAATAGTTATCAAGCAGAGGCATTGACAAACGTTTTGAGGTATTATACATGTAGATCAAGCCATCCTGAGGACTGGAAGTTGCCTATTACGGAGCTAAAATGGGATGCCAGGACCCTGACGGATATTTTGGGTAGTACCGCATATTGGTTTTTCGCATTTTTCTGGCTAACGGAGGGCTCCAGAAATAAAAACTAGACATATATATTAAGCAGATACCCCTGCGCACATATTTATTAAGGTATTTGGTTATTCGGGCCGCCATGGGGACCGAAAGGGGGTGAAATCATAGGTAAACCGTCTTATTTTAACCTACCGCCGGACATTGGTTTTACATTATTTACTCCAATCAAGGGGCGTATAGACAGTCTTACTGTATATATTTATAAAGCAGAGACATGTACAAACATTTTGAGGTATAATACATGTATGTCAAGCTATCCTGGAGACCGGAAGTGGACGAAAATTGAGCCATAATGGTTGTACAGCCGACAATTTTGACCTACCCGACCATGGTTTTTTACTTCTGACTTGGTTCACAGGTCCTATGGAATGATCTACGGGGAATAGTTATCAAGCAGAGGCATTGACAAACGTTTTGAGGTATTATACATGTAGATCAAGCCATCCTGAGGACCGGAAGTTGCCTATTACGGAGCTAAAATGGGATGCCAGGACCCTGACGGATATTTCGGGTAGTACCGCATATTGGTTTTTCGCATTTTTCTGGCTAACGGAGGGCTCCAGAAATAAAAACTAGACATATATATTAAGCAGATACCCCTGCGAACATATTTATTAAGGTATTTGGTTATTCGGGCCGCCATGGGGACCGAAAGGGGGTGAAATCATAGGTAAACCGTCTTATTTTAACCTGCCGCCGGACATTGGTTTTACATTATTTACTCCAATCAAGGGGCGTATAGACAGTCTTACTGTATATATTTATAAAGCAGAGACATGTACAAACATTTTGAGGTATAATACATGTATGTCAAGCTATCCTGGAGACCGGAAGTGGACGAAAATTGAGCCATAATGGTTGTACAGCCGGCAATTTTGACCTACCCGACCATGGTTTTTTACTTCTGACTTGGTTCACAGGTCCTATGGAATGATCTACGGGGAATAGTTATCAAGCAGAGGCATTGACAAACGTTTTGAGGTATTATACATGTAGATCAAGCCATCCTGAGGACCGAAAGTTGCCTATTACGGAGCTAAAATGGGATGCCAGGACCCTGACGGATATTTCGGGTAGTACCGCATATTGGTTTTTCGCATTTTTCTGGCTAACGGAGGGCTCCAGAAATAAAAACTAGACATATATATTAAGCAGATACCCCTGCGCACATATTTATTAAGGTATTTGGTTATTCGGGCCGCCATGGGGACCGAAAGGGGGTGAAATCATAGGTAAACCGTCTTATTTTAACCTACCGCCGGATATTGGTTTTACATTATTTACTCCAATCAAGGGGCGTATAGACAGTCTTACTGTATATATTTATAAAGCAGAGACATGTACAAACATTTTGAGGTATAATACATGTATGTCAAGCTATCCTGGAGACCGGAAGTGGACGAAAATTGAGCCATAATGGTTGTACAGCCGGCAATTTTGACCTACCCGACCATGGTTTTTTACTTCTGACTTGCTCCACAGGTCCTATGGAATGATCTACGGGGAATAGTTATCAAGCAGAGGAATTGACAAACGTTTTGAGGTATTATACATGTAGATCAAGCCATCCTGAGGACCGGAAGTTGCCTATTACGGAGCTAAAATTGGATGCCAGGACCCTGACGGATATTTCGGGTAGTACCGCATATTGGTTTTTCGCATTTTTCTGGCTAACGGAGGGCTCCAGAAATAAAAACTAGACATATATATTAAGCAGATACCCCTGCGCACATATTTATTAAGGTATTTGGTTATTCGGGCCGCCATGGGGACCGAAAGGGGGTGAAATCATAGGTAAACCGTCTTATTTTAACCTACCGCCGGACATTGGTTTTACATTATTTACTCCAATCAAGGGGCGTATAGACAGTCTTACTGTATATATTTATAAAGCAGAGACATGTACAAACATTTTGAGGTATAATACATGTATGTCAAGCTATCCTGGAGACCGGAAGTGGACGAAAATTGAGCCATAATGGTTGTACAGCCGGCAAATTTGACCTACCCGACCATGGTTTTTTACTTCTGACTTGGTTCACAGGTCCTATGGAATGATCTACGGGGAATAGTTATCAAGCAGAGGCATTGACAAACGTTTTGAGGTATTATACATGTAGATCAAGCCATCCTGAGGACCGGAAGTTGCCTATTACGGAGCTAAAATGGGATGCCAGGACCCTGACGGATATTTCGGGTAGTACGCATATTGGTTTTTCGCATTTTTCTGGCTAACGGAGGGCTCCAGAAATAAAAACTAGACATATATATTAAGCAGATACCCCTGCGCACATATTTATTAAGGTATTTGGTTATTCGGGCCGCCATGGGGACCGAAAGGGGGTGAAATCATAGGTAAACCGTCTTATTTTAACCTACCGCCGGACATTGGTTTTACATTATTTACTCCAATCAAGGGGCGTATAGACAGTCTTACTGTATATATTTATAAAGCAGAGACATGTACAAACATTTTGAGGTATAATACATGTATGTCAAGCTATCCTGGAGACCGGAAGTGGACGAAAATTGAGCCATAATGGTTGTACAGCAGGCAATTTTGACCTACCCGACCATGGTTTTTTACTTCTGACTTGGTTCACAGGTCCTATGGAATGATCTCCGGGGAATAGTTATCAAGCAGAGGCATTGACAAACGTTTTGAGGTATTATACATGTAGATCAAGCCATCCTGAGGACTGGAAGTTGCCTATTACGGAGCTAAAATGGGATGCCAGGACCCTGACGGATATTTTGGGTAGTACCGCATATTGGTTTTTCGCATTTTTCTGGCTAACGGAGGGCTCCAGAAATAAAAACTAGACATATATATTAAGCAGATACCCCTGCGCACATATTTATTAAGGTATTTGGTTATTCGGGCCGCCATGGGGACCGAAAGGGGGTGAAATCATAGGTAAACCGTCTTATTTTAACCTACCGCCGGACATTGGTTTTACATTATTTACTCCAATCAAGGGGCGTATAGACAGTCTTACTGTATATATTTATAAAGCAGAGACATGTACAAACATTTTGAGGTATAATACATGTATGTCAAGCTATCCTGGAGACCGGAAGTGGACGAAAATTGAGCCATAATGGTTGTACAGCCGACAATTTTGACCTACCCGACCATGGTTTTTTACTTCTGACTTGGTTCACAGGTCCTATGGAATGATCTACGGGGAATAGTTATCAAGCAGAGGCATTGACAAACGTTTTGAGGTATTATACATGTAGATCAAGCCATCCTGAGGACCGGAAGTTGCCTATTACGGAGCTAAAATGGGATGCCAGGACCCTGACGGATATTTCGGGTAGTACCGCATATTGGTTTTTCGCATTTTTCTGGCTAACGGAGGGCTCCAGAAATAAAAACTAGACATATATATTAAGCAGATACCCCTGCGAACATATTTATTAAGGTATTTGGTTATTCGGGCCGCCATGGGGACCGAAAGGGGGTGAAATCATAGGTAAACCGTCTTATTTTAACCTACCGCCGGACATTGGTTTTACATTATTTACTCCAATCAAGGGGCGTATAGACAGTCTTACTGTATATATTTATAAAGCAGAGACATGTACAAACATTTTGAGGTATAATACATGTATGTCAAGCTATCCTGGAGACCGGAAGTGGACGAAAATTGAGCCATAATGGTTGTACAGCCGGCAATTTTGACCTACCCGACCATGGTTTTTTACTTCTGACTTGGTTCACAGGTCCTATGGAATGATCTACGGGGAATAGTTATCAAGCAGAGGCATTGACAAACGTTTTGAGGTATTATACATGTAGATCAAGCCATCCTGAGGACCGAAAGTTGCCTATTACGGAGCTAAAATGGGATGCCAGGACCCTGACGGATATTTCGGGTAGTACCGCATATTGGTTTTTCGCATTTTTCTGGCTAACGGAGGGCTCCAGAAATAAAAACTAGACATATATATTAAGCAGATACCCCTGCGCACATATTTATTAAGGTATTTGGTTATTCGGGCCGCCATGGGGATCGAAAGGGGGTGAAATCATAGGTAAACCGTCTTATTTTAACCTACCGCCGGACATTGGTTTTACATTATTTACTCCAATCAAGGGGCGTATAGACAGTCTTACTGTATATATTTATAAAGCAGAGACATGTACAAACATTTTGAGGTATAATACATGTATGTCAAGCTATCCTGGAGACCGGAAGTGGACGAAAATTGAGCCATAATGGTTGTACAGCCGGCAATTTTGACCTACCCGACCATGGTTTTTTACTTCTGACTTGCTCCACAGGTCCTATGGAATGATCTACGGGGAATAGTTATCAAGCAGAGGAATTGACAAACGTTTTGAGGTATTATACATGTAGATCAAGCCATCCTGAGGACCGGAAGTTGCCTATTACGGAGCTAAAATTGGATGCCAGGACCCTGACGGATATTTCGGGTAGTACCGCATATTGGTTTTTCGCATTTTTCTGGCTAACGGAGGGCTCCAGAAATAAAAACTAGACATATATATTAAGCAGATACCCCTGCGCACATATTTATTAAGGTATTTGGTTATTCGGGCCGCCATGGGGACCGAAAGGGGGTGAAATCATAGGTAAACCGTCTTATTTTAACCTACCGCCGGACATTGGTTTTACATTATTTACTCCAATCAAGGGGCGTATAGACAGTCTTACTGTATATATTTATAAAGCAGAGACATGTACAAACATTTTGAGGTATAATACATGTATGTCAAGCTATCCTGGAGACCGGAAGTGGACGAAAATTGAGCCATAATGGTTGTACAGCCGGCAATTTTGACCTACCCGACCATGGTTTTTTACTTCTGACTTGGTTCACAGGCCCTATGGAATGATCTACGGGGAATAGTTATCAAGCAGAGGCATTGACAAACGTTTTGAGGTATTATACATGTAGATCAAGCCATCCTGAGGACCGGGAGTTGCCTATTACGGAGCTAAAATGGGATGCCAGGACCCTGACGGATATTTCGGGTAGTACCGCATATTGGTTTTTCGCATTTTTCTGGCTAACGGAGGGCTCCAGAAATAAAAACTAGACATATATATTAAGCAGATACCCCTGCGCACATATTTATTAAGGTATTTGGTTATTCGGGCCGCCATGGGGACCGAAAGGGGGTGAAATCATAGGTAAACCGTCTTATTTTAACCTACCGCCGGACATTGGTTTTACATTATTTACTCCAATCAAGGGGCGTATAGACAGTCTTACTGTATATATTTATAAAGCAGAGACATGTACAAACATTTTGAGGTATAATACATGTATGTCAAGCTATCCTGGAGACCGGAAGTGGACGAAAATTGAGCCATAATGGTTGTACAGCCGGCAATTTTGACCTACCCGACCATGGTTTTTTACTTCTGACTTGGTTCACAGGCCCTATGGAATGATCTACGGGGAATAGTTATCAAGCAGAGGCATTGACAAACGTTTTGAGGTATTATACATGTAGATCAAGCCATCCTGAGGACCGGAAGTTGCCTATTACGGAGCTAAAATGGGATGCCAGGACCCTGACGGATATTTCGGGTAGTACCGCATATTGGTTTTTCGCATTTTTCTGGCTAACGGAGGGCTCCAGAAATAAAAACTAGACATATATATTAAGCAGATACCCCTGCGCACATATTTATTAAGGTATCTGGTTATTCGGGCCGCCATGGGGACCGAAAGGGGGTGAAATCATAGGTAAACCGTCTTATTTTAACCTACCGCCGGACATTGGTTTTACATTATTTACTCCAATCAAGGGGCGTATAGACAGTCTTACTGTATATATTTATAAAGCAGAGACATGTACAAACATTTTGAGGTATAATACATGTATGTCAAGCTATCCTGGAGACCGGAAGTGGACGAAAATTGAGCCATAATGGTTGTACAGCCGGCAATTTTGACCTACCCGACCATGGTTTTTTACTTCTGACTTGCTCCACAGGTCCTATGGAATGATCTACGGGGAATAGTTATCAAGCAGAGGCATTGACAAACGTTTTGAGGTATTATACATATAGATCAAGCCATCCTGGGGACCGGAAGTTGCCTATTACGGAGCTAAAATGGGATGCCAGGACCCTGACGGATATTTCGGGTAGTACCGCATATTGGTTTTTCGCATTTTTCTGGCTAACGGAGGGCTCCAGAAATAAAAACTAGACATATATATTAAGCAGATACCCCTGCGCACATATTTATTAAGGTATTTGGTTATTCGGGCCGCCATGGGGACCGAAAGGGGGTGAAATCATAGGTAAACCGTCTTATTTTAACCTACCGCCGGACATTGGTTTTACATTATTTACTCCAATCAAGGGGCGTATAGACAGTCTTACTGTATATATTTATAAAGCAGAGACATGTACAAACATTTTGAGGTATAATACATGTATGTCAAGCTATCCTGGAGACCGGAAGTGGACGAAAATTGAGCCATAATGGTTGTACAGCCTGCAATTTTGACCTACCCGACCATGGTTTTTTACTTCTGACTTGCTCCACAGGTCCTATGGAATGATCTACGGGGAATAGTTATCAAGCAGAGGCATTGACAAACGTTTTAAGGTATTATACATGTAGATCAAGCCATCCTGAGGACCGGAAGTTGCCTATTACGGAGCTAAAATGGGATGCCAGGACCCTGACGGATATTTCGGGTAGTACCGCATATTGGTTTTTCGCATTTTTCTGGCTAACGGAGGGCTCCAGAAATAAAAACTAGACATATATATTAAGCAGATACCCCTGCGCACATATTTATTAAGGTATTTGGTTATTCGGGCCGCCATGGGGACCGAAAGGGGGTGAAATCATAGGTAAACCGTCTTATTTTAACCTACCGCCGGACATTGGTTTTACATTATTTACTCCAATCAAGGGGCGTATAGACAGTCTTACTGTATATATTTATAAAGCAGAGACATGTACAAACATTTTGAGGTATAATACATGTATGTCAAGCTATTCTGGAGACCGGAAGTGGACGAAAATTGAGCCATAATGGTTGTACAGCCGGCAATTTTGACCTACCCGACCATGGTTTTTTACTTCTGACTTGGTTCACAGGCCCTATGGAATGATCTACGGGGAATAGTTATCAAGCAGAGGCATTGACAAACGTTTTGAGGTATTATACATGTAGATCAAGCCATCCTGAGGACCGGGAGTTGCCTATTACGGAGCTAAAATGGGATGCCAGGACCCTGACGGATATTTCGGGTAGTACCGCATATTGGTTTTTCGCATTTTTCTGGCTAACGGAGGGCTCCAGAAATAAAAACTAGACATATATATTAAGCAGATACCCCTGCGCACATATTTATTAAGGTATTTGGTTATTCGGGCCGCCATGGGGACCGAAAGGGGGTGAAATCATAGGTAAACCGTCTTATTTTAACCTACCGCCGGACATTGGTTTTACATTATTTACTCCAATCAAGGGGCGTATAGACAGTCTTACTGTATATATTTATAAAGCAGAGACATGTACAAACATTTTGAGGTATAATACATGTATGTCAAGCTATCCTGGAGACCGGAAGTGGACGAAAATTGAGCCATAATGGTTGTACAGCCGGCAATTTTGACCTACCCGACCATGGTTTTTTACTTCTGACTTGCTCCACAGGTCCTATGGAATGATCTACGGGGAATAGTTATCAAGCAGAGGCATTGACAAACGTTTTGAGGTATTATACATGTAGATCAAGCCATCCTGAGGACCGGAAGTTGCCTATTACGGAGCTAAAATGGGATGCCAGGACCCTGACGGATATTTCGGGTAGTACCGCATATTGGTTTTTCGCATTTTTCTGGCTAACGGAGGGCTCCAGAAATAAAAACTAGACATATATATTAAGCAGATACCCCTGCGCACATATTTATTAAGGTATTTGGTTATTCGGGCCGCCATGGGGACCGAAAGGGGGTGAAATCATAGGTAAACCGTCTTATTTTAACCTACCGCCGGACATTGGTTTTACATTATTTACTCCAATCAAGGGGCGTATAGACAGTCTTACTGTATATATTTATAAAGCAGAGACATGTACAAACATTTTGAGGTATAATACATGTATGTCAAGCTATCCTGGAGACCGGAAGTGGACGAAAATTGAGCCATAATGGTTGTACAGCCGCCAATTTTGACCTACCCGACCATGGTTTTTTACTTCTGACTTGGTTCACAGGTCCTATGGAATGATCTACGGGGAATAGTTATCAAGCAGAGGCATTGACAAACGTTTTGAGGTATTATACATGTAGATCAAGCCATCCTGAGGACCGGAAGTTGCCTATTACGGAGCTAAAATGGGATGCCAGGACCCTGACGGATATTTCGGGTAGTACCGCATATTGGTTTTTCGCATTTTTCTGGCTAACGGAGGGCTCCAGAAATAAAAACTAGACATATATATTAAGCAGATACCCCTGCGCACATATTTATTAAGGTATTTGGTTATTCGGGCCGCCATGGGGACCGAAAGGGGGTGAAATCATAGGTAAACCGTCTTATTTTAACCTACCGCCGGACATTGGTTTTACATTATTTACTCCAATCAAGGGGCGTATAGACAGTCTTACTGTATATATTTATAAAGCAGAGACATGTACAAACATTTTGAGGTATAATACATGTATGTCAAGCTATCCTGGAGACCGGAAGTGGACGAAAATTGAGCCATAATGGTTGTACAGCCGGCAATTTTGACCTACCCGACCATGGTTTTTTACTTCTGACTTGGTTCACAGGTCCTATGGAATGATCTACGGGGAATAGTTATCAAGCAGAGGCATTGACAAACGTTTTGAGGTATTATACATGTAGATCAAGCCATCCTGAGGACCGGGAGTTGCCTATTACGGAGCTAAAATGGGATGCCAGGACCCTGACGGATATTTCGGGTAGTACCGCATATTGGTTTTTCGCATTTTTCTGGCTAACGGAGGGCTCCAGAAATAAAAACTAGACATATATATTAAGCAGATACCCCTGCGCACATATTTATTAAGGTATTTGGTTATTCGGGCCGCCATGGGGACCGAAAGGGGGTGAAATCATAGGTAAACCGTCTTATTTTAACCTACCGCCGGACATTGGTTTTACATTATTTACTCCAATCAAGGGGCGTATAGACAGTCTTACTGTATATATTTATAAAGCAGAGACATGTACAAACATTTTGAGGTATAATACATGTATGTCAAGCTATCCTGGAGACCGGAAGTGGACGAAAATTGAGCCATAATGGTTGTACAGCCGGCAATTTTGACCTACACGACCATGGTTTTTTACTTCTGACTTGGTTCACAGGTCCTATGGAATGATCTACGGGGAATAGTTATCAAGCAGAGGCATTGACAAACGTTTTGAGGTATTATACATGTAGATCAAGCCATCCTGAGGACCGGAAGTTGCCTATTACGGAGCTAAAATGGGATGCCAGGACCCTGACGGATATTTCGGGTAGTACCGCATATTGGTTTTTCGCATTTTTCTGGCTAACGGAGGGCTCCAGAAATAAAAACTAGACATATATATTAAGCAGATACCCCTGCGCACATATTTATTAAGGTATTTGGTTATTCGGGCCGCCATGGGGACCGAAAGGGGGTGAAATCATAGGTAAACCGTCTTATTTTAACCTACCGCCGGACATTGGTTTTACATTATTTACTCCAATCAAGGGGCGTATAGACAGTCTTACTGTATATATTTAAAAAGCAGAGACATGTACAAACATTTTGAGGTATAATACATGTATGTCAAGCTATCCTGGAGACCGGAAGTGGACGAAAATTGAGCCATAATGGTTGTACAGCCGCCAATTTTGACCTACCCGACCATGGTTTTTTACTTCTGACTTGCTCCACAGGTCCTATGGAATGATCTACGGGGAATAGTTATCAAGCAGAGGCATTGACAAACGTTTTGAGGTATTATACATGTAGATCAAGCCATCCTGAGGACCGGAAGTAGCCTATTACGGAGCTAAAATGGGATGCCAGGACCCTGACGGATATTTCGGGTAGTACCGCATATTGGTTTTTCGCATTTTTCTGGCTAACGGAGGGCTCCAGAAATAAAAACTAGACATATATATTAAGCAGATACCCCTGCGCACATATTTATTAAGGTATTTGGTTATTCGGGCCGCCATGGGGACCGAAAGGGGGTGAAATCATAGGTAAACCGTCTTATTTTAACCTGCCGCCGGACATTGGTTTTACATTATTTACTCCAATCAAGGGGCGTATAGACAGTCTTACTGTATATATTTATAAAGCAGAGACATGTACAAACATTTTGAGGTATAATACATGTATGTCAAGCTATCCTGGAGACCGGAAGTGGACGAAAATTGAGCCATAATGGTTGTACAGCCGGCAATTTTGACCTACCCGACCATGGTTTTTTACTTCTGACTTGGTTCACAGGTCCTATGGAATGATCTACGGGGAATAGTTATCAAGCAGAGGAATTGACAAACGTTTTGAGGTATTATACATGTAGATCAAGCCATCCTGAGGACCGGAAGTTGCCTATTACGGAGCTAAAATGGGATGCCAGGACCCTGACGGATATTTCGGGTAGTACCGCATATTGGTTTTTCGCATTTTTCTGGCTAACGGAGGGCTCCAGAAATAAAAACTAGACATATATATTAAGCAGATACCCCTGCGCACATATTTATTAAGGTATTTGGTTATTCGGGCCGCCATGGAGACCGAAAGGGGGTGAAATCATAGGTAAACCGTCTTATTTTAACCTACCGCCGGACATTGGTTTTACATTATTTACTCCAATCAAGGGGCGTATAGACAGTCTTACTGTATATATTTATAAAGCAGAGACATGTACAAACATTTTGAGGTATAATACATGTATGTCAAGCTATCCTGGAGACCGGAAGTGGACGAAAATTGAGCCATAATGGTTGTACAGCCGGCAATTTTGACCTACCCGACCATGGTTTTTTACTTCTGACTTGGTTCACAGGTCCTATGGAATGATCTACGGGGAATAGTTATCAAGCAGAGGCATTGACAAACGTTTTGAGGTATTATACATGTAGATCAAGCCATCCTGAGGACCGGAAGTTGCCTATTACGGAGCTAAAATGGGATGCCAGGACCCTGACGGATATTTCGGGTAGTAACGCATATTGGTTTTTCGCATTTTTCTGGCTAACGGAGGGCTCCAGAAATAAAAACTAGACATATATATTAAGCAGATACCCCTGCGCACATATTTATTAAGGTATTTGGTTATTCGGGCCGCCATGGGGACCGAAAGGGGGTGAAATCATAGGTAAACCGTCTTATTTTAACCTACCGCCGGACATTGGTTTTACATTATTTACTCCAATCAAGGGGCGTATAGACAGTCTTACTGTATATATTTATAAAGCAGAGACATGTACAAACATTTTGAGGTATAATACATGTATGTCAAGCTATCCTGGAGACCGGAAGTGGACGAAAATTGAGCCATAATGGTTGTACAGCCGGCAATTTTGACCTACCCGACCATGGTTTTTTACTTCTGACTTGGTTCACAGGTCCTATGGAATGATCTACGGGGAATAGTTATCAAGCAGAGGCATTGACAAACGTTTTGAGGTATTATACATGTAGATCAAGCCATCCTGAGGACCGGAAGTTGCCTATTACGGAGCTAAAATGGGATGCCAGGACCCTGACGGATATTTCGGGTAGTACCGCATATTGGTTTTTCGCATTTTTCTGGCTAACGGAGGGCTCCAGAAATAAAAACTAGACATATATATTAAGCAGATACCCCTGCGCACATATTTATTAAGGTATTTGGTTATTCGGGCCGCCATGGGGACCGAAAGGGGGTGAAATCATAGGTAAACCGTCTTATTTTAACCTACCGCCGGACATTGGTTTTACATTATTTACTCCAATCAAGGGGCGTATAGACAGTCTTACTGTATATATTTATAAAGCAGAGACATGTACAAACATTTTGAGGTATAATACATGTATGTCAAGCTATCCTGGAGACCGGAAGTGGACGAAAATTGAGCCATAATGGTTGTACAGCAGGCAATTTTGACCTACCCGACCATGGTTTTTTACTTCTGACTTGGTTCACAGGTCCTATGGAATGATCTACGGGGAATAGTTATCAAGCAGAGGCATTGACAAACGTTTTGAGGTATTATACATGTAGATCAAGCCATCCTGAGGACCGGGAGTTGCCTATTACGGAGCTAAAATGGGATGCCAGGACCCTGACGGATATTTCGGGTAGTACCGCATATTGGTTTTTCGCATTTTTCTGGCTAACGGAGGGCTCCAGAAATAAAAACTAGACATATATATTAAGCAGATACCCCTGCGCACATATTTATTAAGGTATTTGGTTATTCGGGCCGCCATGGGGACCGAAAGGGGGTGAAATCATAGGTAAACCGTCTTATTTTAACCTACCGCCGGACATTGGTTTTACATTATTTACTCCAATCAAGGGGCGTATAGACAGTCTTACTGTATATATTTATAAAGCAGAGACATGTACAAACATTTTGAGGTATAATACATGTATGTCAAGCTATCCTGGAGACCGGAAGTGGACGAAAATTGAGCCATAATGGTTGTACAGCCGGCAATTTTGACCTACCCGACCATGGTTTTTTACTTCTGACTTGGTTCACAGGTCCTATGGAATGATCTACGGGGAATAGTTATCAAGCAGAGGCATTGACAAACGTTTTGAGGTATTATACATGTAGATCAAGCCATCCTGAGGACCGGGAGTTGCCTATTACGGAGCTAAAATGGGATGCCAGGACCCTGACGGATATTTCGGGTAGTACCGCATATTGGTTTTTCGCATTTTTCTGGCTAACGGAGGGCTCCAGAAATAAAAAACTAGACATATATATTAAGCAGATACCCCTGCGCACATATTTATTAAGGTATTTGGTTATTCGGGCCGCCATGGGGACCGAAAGGGGGTGAAATCATAGGTAAACCGTCTTATTTTAACCTACCGCCGGACATTGGTTTTACATTATTTACTCCAATCAAGGGGCGTATAGACAGTCTTACTGTATATATTTATAAAGCAGAGACATGTACAAACATTTTGAAGTATAATACATGTATGTCAAGCTATCCTGGAGACCGGAAGTGGACGAAAATTGAGCCATAATGGTTGTACAGCCGGCAATTTTGACCTACCCGACCATGGTTTTTTACTTCTGACTTGGTTCACAGGTCCTATGGAATGATCTACGGGGAATAGTTATCAAGCAGAGGCATTGACAAACGTTTTGAGGTATTATACATGTAGATCAAGCCATCCTGAGGACCGGAAGTTGCCTATTACGGAGCTAAAATGGGATGCCAGGACCCTGACGGATATTTCGGGTAGTACCGCATATTGGTTTTTCGCATTTTTCTGGCTAACGGAGGGCTCCAGAAATAAAAACTAGACATATATATTAAGCAGATACCCCTGCGCACATATTTATTAAGGTATTTGGTTATTCGGGCCGCCATGGGGACCGAAAGGGGGTGAAATCATAGGTAAACCGTCTTATTTTAACCTACCGCCGGACATTGGTTTTACATTATTTACTCCAATCAAGGGGCGTATAGACAGTCTTACTGTATATATTTATAAAGCAGAGACATGTACAAACATTTTGAGGTATAATACATGTATGTCAAGCTATCCTGGAGACCGGAAGTGGACGAAAATTGAGCCATAATGGTTGTACAGCCGGCAATTTTGACCTACCCGACCATGGTTTTTTACTTCTGACTTGCTCCACAGGTCCTATGGAATGATCTACGGGGAATAGTTATCAAGCAGAGGCATTGACAAACGTTTTGAGGTATTATACATGTAGATCAAGCCATCCTGAGGACCGGAAGTTGCCTATTACGGAGCTAAAATGGGATGCCAGGACCCTGACGGATATTTCGGGTAGTACCGCATATTGGTTTTTCGCATTTTTCTGGCTAACGGAGGGCTCCAGAAATAAAAACTAGACATATATATTAAGCAGATACCCCTGCGCACATATTTATTAAGGTATTTGGTTATTCGGGCCGCCATGGGGACCGAAAGGGGGTGAAATCATAGGTAAACCGTCTTATTTTAACCTACCGCCGGACATTGGTTTTACATTATTTACTCCAATCAAGGGGCGTATAGACAGTCTTACTGTATATATTTATAAAGCAGAGACATGTACAAACATTTTGAGGTATAATACATGTATGTCAAGCTATCCTGGAGACCGGAAGTGGACGAAAATTGAGCCATAATGGTTGTACAGCCGGCAATTTTGACCTACCCGACCATGGTTTTATACTTCTGACTTGGTTCACAGGTCCTATGGAATGATCTACGGGGAATAGTTATCAAGCAGAGGCATTGACAAACGTTTTGAGGTATTATACATGTAGATCAAGCCATCCTGAGGACCGGAAGTTGCCTATTACGGAGCTAAAATGGGATGCCAGGACCCTGACGGATATTTCGGGTAGTACCGCATATTGGTTTTTCGCATTTTTCTGGCTAACGGAGGGCTCCAGAAATAAAAACTAGACATATATATTAAGCAGATACCCCTGCGCACATATTTATTAAGGTATTTGGTTATTCGGGCCGCCATGGGGACCGAAAGGGGGTGAAATCATAGGTAAACCGTCTTATTTTAACCTACCGCCGGACATTGGTTTTACATTATTTACTCCAATCAAGGGGCGTATAGACAGTCTTACTGTATATATTTATAAAGCAGAGACATGTACAAACATTTTGAGGTATAATACATGTATGTCAAGCTATCCTGGAGACCGGAAGTGGACGAAAATTGAGCCATAATGGTTGTACAGCCGCCAATTTTGACCTACCCGACCATGGTTTTTTACTTCTGACTTGGTTCACAGGTCCTATGGAATGATCTACGGGGAATAGTTATCAAGCAGAGGCATTGACAAACGTTTTGAGGTATTATACATGTAGATCAAGCCATCCTGAGGACCGGAAGTTGCCTATTACGGAGCTAAAATGGGATGCCAGGACCCTGACGGATATTTCGGGTAGTACCGCATATTGGTTTTTCGCATTTTTCTGGCTAACGGAGGGCTCCAGAAATAAAAACTAGACATATATATTAAGCAGATACCCCTGCGCACATATTTATTAAGGTATTTGGTTATTCGGGCCGCCATGGGGACCGAAAGGGGGTGAAATCATAGGTAAACCGTCTTATTTTAACCTACCGCCGGACATTGGTTTTACATTATTTACTCCAATCAAGGGGCGTATAGACAGTCTTACTGTATATATTTATAAAGCAGAGACATGTACAAACATTTTGAGGTATAATACATGTATGTCAAGCTATCCTGGAGACCGGAAGTGGACGAAAATTGAGCCATAATGGTTGTACAGCCGGCAATTTTGACCTACCCGACCATGGTTTTTTACTTCTGACTTGGTTCACAGGTCCTATGGAATGATCTACGGGGAATAGTTATCAAGCAGAGGAATTGACAAACGTTTTGAGGTATTATACATGTAGATCAAGCCATCCTGAGGACCGGAAGTTGCCTATTACGGAGCTAAAATGGGATGCCAGGACCCTGACGGATATTTCGGGTAGTACCGCATATTGGTTTTTCGCATTTTTCTGGCTAACGGAGGGCTCCAGAAATAAAAACTAGACATATATATTAAGCAGATACCCCTGCGCACATATTTATTAAGGTATTTGGTTATTCGGGCCGCCATGGAGACCGAAAGGGGGTGAAATCATAGGTAAACCGTCTTATTTTAACCTACCGCCGGACATTGGTTTTACATTATTTACTCCAATCAAGGGGCGTATAGACAGTCTTACTGTATATATTTATAAAGCAGAGACATGTACAAACATTTTGAGGTATAATACATGTATGTCAAGCTATCCTGGAGACCGGAAGTGGACGAAAATTGAGCCATAATGGTTGTACAGCCGGCAATTTTGACCTACCCGACCATGGTTTTTTACTTCTGACTTGGTTCACAGGTCCTATGGAATGATCTACGGGGAATAGTTATCAAGCAGAGGCATTGACAAACGTTTTGAGGTATTATACATGTAGATCAAGCCATCCTGAGGACCGGAAGTTGCCTATTACGGAGCTAAAATGGGATGCCAGGACCCTGACGGATATTTCGGGTAGTACCGCATATTGGTTTTTCGCATTTTTCTGGCTAACGGAGGGCTCCAGAAATAAAAACTAGACATATATATTAAGCAGATACCCCTGCGCACATATTTATTAAGGTATTTGGTTATTCGGGCCGCCATGGGGACCGAAAGGGGGTGAAATCATAGGTAAACCGTCTTATTTTAACCTACCGCCGGACATTGGTTTTACATTATTTACTCCAATCAAGGGGCGTATAGACAGTCTTACTGTATATATTTATAAAGCAGAGACATGTACAAACATTTTGAGGTATAATACATGTATGTCAAGCTATCCTGGAGACCGGAAGTGGACGAAAATTGAGCCATAATGGTTGTACAGCCGCCAATTTTGACCTACCCGACCATGGTTTTTTACTTCTGACTTGGTTCACAGGTCCTATGGAATGATCTACGGGGAATAGTTATCAAGCAGAGGCATTGACAAACGTTTTGAGGTATTATACATGTAGATCAAGCCATCCTGAGGACCGGAAGTTGCCTATTACGGAGCTAAAATGGGATGCCAGGACCCTGACGGATATTTCGGGTAGTACCGCATATTGGTTTTTCGCATTTTTCTGGCTAACGGAGGGCTCCAGAAATAAAAACTAGACATATATATTAAGCAGATACCCCTGCGCACATATTTATTAAGGTATTTGGTTATTCGGGCCGCCATGGGGACCGAAAGGGGGTGAAATCATAGGTAAACCGTCTTATTTTAACCTACCGCCGGACATTGGTTTTACATTATTTACTCCAATCAAGGGGCGTATAGACAGTCTTACTGTATATATTTATAAAGCAGAGACATGTACAAACATTTTGAGGTATAATACATGTATGTCAAGCTATCCTGGAGACCGGAAGTGGACGAAAATTGAGCCATAATGGTTGTACAGCAGGCAATTTTGACCTACCCGACCATGGTTTTTTACTTCTGACTTGGTTCACAGGTCCTATGGAATGATCTACGGGGAATAGTTATCAAGCAGAGGCATTGACAAACGTTTTGAGGTATTATACATGTAGATCAAGCCATCCTGAGGACCGGAAATTGCCTATTACGGAGCTAAAATGGGATGCCAGGACCCTGACGGATATTTCGGGAAGTACGCTTATTGGTTTTTCGCATTTTTCTGGCTAACGGAGGGCTCCAGAAATAAAAACTAGACATATATATTAAGCAGATACCCCTGCGCACATATTTATTAAGGAATTTGGTTATTCGGGCCGCCATGGGGACCGAAAGGGGGTGAAATCATAGGTAAACCGTCTTATTTTAACCTACCGCCGGACATTGGTTTTACATTATTTACTCCAATCAAGGGGCGTATAGACAGTCTTACTGTATATATTTATAAAGCAGAGACATGTACAAACATTTGAGGTATAATACATGTATGTCAAGCTATCCTGGAGACCGGAAGTGGACGAAAATTGAGCCATAATGGTTGTACAGCCGGCAATTTTGACCTACCCGACCATGGTTTTTTACTTCTGACTTGGTTCACAGGTCCTATGGAATGATCTACGGGGAATAGTTATCAAGCAGAGGCATTGACAAACGTTTTGAGGTATTATACATGTAGATCAAGCCATCCTGAGGACCGGGAGTTGCCTATTACGGAGCTAAAATGGGATGCCAGGACCCTGACGGATATTTCGGGTAGTACCGCATATTGGTTTTTCGCATTTTTCTGGCTAACGGAGGGCTCCAGAAATAAAAACTAGACATATATATTAAGCAGATACCCCTGCGCACATATTTATTAAGGTATTTGGTTATTCGGGCCGCCATGGGGACCGAAAGGGGGTGAAATCATAGGTAAACCGTCTTATTTTAACCTACCGCCGGACATTGGTTTTACATTATTTACTCCAATCAAGGGGCGTATAGACAGTCTTACTGTATATATTTATAAAGCAGAGACATGTACAAACATTTTGAGGTATAATACATGTATGTCAAGCTATCCTGGAGACCGGAAGTGGACGAAAATTGAGCCATAATGGTTGTACAGCCGGCAATTTTGACCTACCCGACCATGGTTTTTTACTTCTGACTTGGTTCACAGGTCCTATGGAATGATCTACGGGGAATAGTTATCAAGCAGAGGCATTGACAAACGTTTTGAGGTATTATACATGTAGATCAAGCCATCCTGAGGACCGGGAGTTGCCTATTACGGAGCTAAAATGGGATGCCAGGACCCTGACGGATATTTCGGGTAGTACCGCATATTGGTTTTTCGCATTTTTCTGGCTAACGGAGGGCTCCAGAAATAAAAACTAGACATATATATTAAGCAGATACCCCTGCGCACATATTTATTAAGGTATTTGGTTATTCGGGCCGCCATGGGGACCGAAAGGGGGTGAAATCATAGGTAAACCGTCTTATTTTAACCTACCGCCGGACATTGGTTTTACATTATTTACTCCAATCAAGGGGCGTATAGACAGTCTTACTGTATATATTTATAAAGCAGAGACATGTACAAACATTTTGAAGTATAATACATGTATGTCAAGCTATCCTGGAGACCGGAAGTGGACGAAAATTGAGCCATAATGGTTGTACAGCCGGCAATTTTGACCTACCCGACCATGGTTTTTTACTTCTGACTTGGTTCACAGGTCCTATGGAATGATCTACGGGGAATAGTTATCAAGCAGAGGCATTGACAAACGTTTTGAGGTATTATACATGTAGATCAAGCCATCCTGAGGACCGGAAGTTGCCTATTACGGAGCTAAAATGGGATGCCAGGACCCTGACGGATATTTCGGGTAGTACCGCATATTGGTTTTTCGCATTTTTCTGGCTAACGGAGGGCTCCAGAAATAAAAACTAGACATATATATTAAGCAGATACCCCTGCGCACATATTTATTAAGGTATTTGGTTATTCGGGCCGCCATGGGGACCGAAAGGGGGCGAAATCATAGGTAAACCGTCTTATTTTAACCTACCGCCGGACATTGGTTTTACATTATTTACTCCAATCAAGGGGCGTATAGACAGTCTTACTGTATATATTTATAAAGCAGAGACATGTACAAACATTTTGAGGTATAATACATGTATGTCAAGCTATCCTGGAGACCGGAAGTGGACGAAAATTGAGCCATAATGGTTGTACAGCCGGCAATTTTGACCTACCCGACCATGGTTTTTTACTTCTGACTTGCTCCACAGGTCCTATGGAATGATCTACGGGGAATAGTTATCAAGCAGAGGCATTGACAAACGTTTTGAGGTATTATACATGTAGATCAAGCCATCCTGAGGACCGGAAGTTGCCTATTACGGAGCTAAAATGGGATGCCAGGACCCTGACGGATATTTCGGGTAGTACCGCATATTGGTTTTTCGCATTTTTCTGGCTAACGGAGGGCTCCAGAAATAAAAACTAGACATATATATTAAGCAGATACCCCTGCGCACATATTTATTAAGGTATTTGGTTATTCGGGCCGCCATGGGGACCGAAAGGGGGTGAAATCATAGGTAAACCGTCTTATTTTAACCTACCGCCGGACATTGGTTTTACATTATTTACTCCAATCAAGGGGCGTATAGACAGTCTTACTGTATATATTTATAAAGCAGAGACATGTACAAACATTTTGAGGTATAATACATGTATGTCAAGCTATCCTGGAGACCGGAAGTGGACGAAAATTGAGCCATAATGGTTGTACAGCCGGCAATTTTGACCTACCCGACCATGGTTTTATACTTCTGACTTGGTTCACAGGTCCTATGGAATGATCTACGGGGAATAGTTATCAAGCAGAGGCATTGACAAACGTTTTGAGGTATTATACATGTAGATCAAGCCATCCTGAGGACCGGAAGTTGCCTATTACGGAGCTAAAATGGGATGCCAGGACCCTGACGGATATTTCGGGTAGTACCGCATATTGGTTTTTCGCATTTTTCTGGCTAACGGAGGGCTCCAGAAATAAAAACTAGACATATATATTAAGCAGATACCCCTGCGCACATATTTATTAAGGTATTTGGTTATTCGGGCCGCCATGGGGACCGAAAGGGGGTGAAATCATAGGTAAACCGTCTTATTTTAACCTACCGCCGGACATTGGTTTTACATTATTTACTCCAATCAAGGGGCGTATAGACAGTCTTACTGTATATATTTATAAAGCAGAGACATGTACAAACATTTTGAGGTATAATACATGTATGTCAAGCTATCCTGGAGACCGGAAGTGGACGAAAATTGAGCCATAATGGTTGTACAGCCGGCAATTTTGACCTACCCGACCATGGTTTTTTACTTCTGACTTGGTTCACAGGTCCTATGGAATGATCTACGGGGAATAGTTATCAAGCAGAGGCATTGACAAACGTTTTGAGGTATTATACATGTAGATCAAGCCATCCTGAGGACCGGGAGTTGCCTATTACGGAGCTAAAATGGGATGCCAGGACCCTGACGGATATTTCGGGTAGTACCGCATATTGGTTTTTCGCATTTTTCTGGCTAACGGAGGGCTCCAGAAATAAAAACTAGACATATATATTAAGCAGATACCCCTGCGCACATATTTATTAAGGTATTTGGTTATTCGGGCCGCCATGGGGACCGAAAGGGGGTGAAATCATAGGTAAACCGTCTTATTTTAACCTACCGCCGGACATTGGTTTTACATTATTTACTCCAATCAAGGGGCGTATAGACAGTCTTACTGTATATATTTATAAAGCAGAGACATGTACAAACATTTTGAGGTATAATACATGTATGTCAAGCTATCCTGGAGACCGGAAGTGGACGAAAATTGAGCCATAATGGTTGTACAGCCGGCAATTTTGACCTACCCGACCATGGTTTTTTACTTCTGACTTGGTTCACAGGTCCTATGGAATGATCTACGGGGAATAGTTATCAAGCAGAGGCATTGACAAACGTTTTGAGGTATTATACATGTAGATCAAGCCATCCTGAGGACCGGAAGTTGCCTATTACGGAGCTAAAATGGGATGCCAGGACCCTGACGGATATTTCGGGTAGTACCGCATATTGGTTTTTCGCATTTTTCTGGCTAACGGAGGGCTCCAGAAATAAAAACTAGACATATATATTAAGCAGATACCCCTGCGCACATATTTATTAAGGTATTTGGTTATTCGGGCCGCCATGGGGACCGAAAGGGGGTGAAATCATAGGTAAACCGTCTTATTTTAACCTACCGCCGGACATTGGTTTTACATTATTTACTCCAATCAAGGGGCGTATAGACAGTCTTACTGTATATATTTATAAAGCAGAGACATGTACAAACATTTTGAGGTATAATACATGTATGTCAAGCTATCCTGGAGACCGGAAGTGGACGAAAATTGAGCTATAATGGTTGTACAGCCGGCAATTTTGACCTACCCGACCATGGTTTTTTACTTCTGACTTGGTTCACAGGTCCTATGGAATGATCTACGGGGAATAGTTATCAAGCAGAGGCATTGACAAACGTTTTGAGGTATTATACATGTAGATCAAGCCATCCTGAGGACCGGAAGTTGCCTATTACGGAGCTAAAATGGGATGCCAGGACCCTGACGGATATTTCGGGTAGTACCGCATATTGGTTTTTCGCATTTTTCTGGCTAACGGAGGGCTCCAGAAATAAAAACTAGACATATATATTAAGCAGATACCCCTACGCACATATTTATTAAGGTATTTGGTTATTCGGGCCGCCATGGGGACCGAAAGGGGGTGAAATCATAGGTAAACCGTCTTATTTTAACCTACCGCCGGACATTGGTTTTACATTATTTACTCCAATCAAGGGGCGTATAGACAGTCTTACTGTATATATTTATAAAGCAGAGACATGTACAAACATTTTGAGGTATAATACATGTATGTCAAGCTATCCTGGAGACCGGAAGTGGACGAAAATTGAGCCATAATGGTTGTACAGCCGACAATTTTGACCTACCCGACCATGGTTTTTTACTTCTGACTTGCTCCACAGGTCCTATGGAATGATCTACGGGGAATAGTTATCAAGCAGAGGCATTGACAAACGTTTTGAGGTATTATACATGTAGATCAAGCCATCCTGAGGACCGGAAATTGCCTATTACGGAGCTAAAATGGGATGCCAGGACCCTGACGGATATTTCGGGAAGTACGCTTATTGGTTTTTCGCATTTTTCTGGCTAACGGAGGGCTCCAGAAATAAAAACTAGACATATATATTAAGCAGATACCCCTGCGCACATATTTATTAAGGAATTTGGTTATTCGGGCCGCCATGGGGACCGAAAGGGGGTGAAATCATAGGTAAACCGTCTTATTTTAACCTACCGCCGGACATTGGTTTTACATTATTTACTCCAATCAAGGGGCGTATAGACAGTCTTACTGTATATATTTATAAAGCAGAGACATGTACAAACATTTGAGGTATAATACATGTATGTCAAGCTATCCTGGAGACCGGAAGTGGACGAAAATTGAGCCATAATGGTTGTACAGCCGGCAATTTTGACCTACCCGACCATGGTTTTTTACTTCTGACTTGGTTCACAGGTCCTATGGAATGATCTACGGGGAATAGTTATCAAGCAGAGGCATTGACAAACGTTTTGAGGTATTATACATGTAGATCAAGCCATCCTGAGGACCGGGAGTTGCCTATTACGGAGCTAAAATGGGATGCCAGGACCCTGACGGATATTTCGGGTAGTA
Organism: Bathymodiolus brooksi; assembly: GCA_963680875.1. Lineage (NCBI taxonomy): Eukaryota > Metazoa > Mollusca > Bivalvia > Mytilida > Modiolidae > Bathymodiolus > Bathymodiolus brooksi. The sequence continues at coordinate 108,357,231 of OY804581.1, forward strand.
CAGCATATTGGTTTTTCGCATTTTTCTGGCTAACGGAGGGCTCCAGAAATAAAAACTAGACATATATATTAAGCAGATACCCCTGCGCACATATTTATTAAGGTATTTGGTTATTCGGGCCGCCATGGGGACCGAAAGGGGGTGAAATCATAGGTAAACCGTCTTATTTTAACCTACCGCCGGACATTGGTTTTACATTATTTACTCCAATCAAGGGGCGTATAGACAGTCTTACTGTATATATTTATAAAGCAGAGACATGTACAAACATTTTGAGGTATAATACATGTATGTCAAGCTATCCTGGAGACCGGAAGTGGACGAAAATTGAGCCATAATGGTTGTACAGCCGGCAATTTTGACCTACCCGACCATGGTTTTTTACTTCTGACTTGGTTCACAGGTCCTATGGAATGATCTACGGGGAATAGTTATCAAGCAGAGGCATTGACAAACGTTTTGAGGTATTATACATGTAGATCAAGCCATCCTGAGGACCGGGAGTTGCCTATTACGGAGCTAAAATGGGATGCCAGGACCCTGACGGATATTTCGGGTAGTACCGCATATTGGTTTTTCGCATTTTTCTGGCTAACGGAGGGCTCCAGAAATAAAAACTAGACATATATATTAAGCAGATACCCCTGCGCACATATTTATTAAGGTATTTGGTTATTCGGGCCGCCATGGGGACCGAAAGGGGGTGAAATCATAGGTAAACCGTCTTATTTTAACCTACCGCCGGACATTGGTTTTACATTATTTACTCCAATCAAGGGGCGTATAGACAGTCTTACTGTATATATTTATAAAGCAGAGACATGTACAAACATTTTGAAGTATAATACATGTATGTCAAGCTATCCTGGAGACCGGAAGTGGACGAAAATTGAGCCATAATGGTTGTACAGCCGGCAATTTTGACCTACCCGACCATGGTTTTTTACTTCTGACTTGGTTCACAGGTCCTATGGAATGATCTACGGGGAATAGTTATCAAGCAGAGGCATTGACAAACGTTTTGAGGTATTATACATGTAGATCAAGCCATCCTGAGGACCGGAAGTTGCCTATTACGGAGCTAAAATGGGATGCCAGGACCCTGACGGATATTTCGGGTAGTACCGCATATTGGTTTTTCGCATTTTTCTGGCTAACGGAGGGCTCCAGAAATAAAAACTAGACATATATATTAAGCAGATACCCCTGCGCACATATTTATTAAGGTATTTGGTTATTCGGGCCGCCATGGGGACCGAAAGGGGGCGAAATCATAGGTAAACCGTCTTATTTTAACCTACCGCCGGACATTGGTTTTACATTATTTACTCCAATCAAGGGGCGTATAGACAGTCTTACTGTATATATTTATAAAGCAGAGACATGTACAAACATTTTGAGGTATAATACATGTATGTCAAGCTATCCTGGAGACCGGAAGTGGACGAAAATTGAGCCATAATGGTTGTACAGCCGGCAATTTTGACCTACCCGACCATGGTTTTTTACTTCTGACTTGCTCCACAGGTCCTATGGAATGATCTACGGGGAATAGTTATCAAGCAGAGGCATTGACAAACGTTTTGAGGTATTATACATGTAGATCAAGCCATCCTGAGGACCGGAAGTTGCCTATTACGGAGCTAAAATGGGATGCCAGGACCCTGACGGATATTTCGGGTAGTACCGCATATTGGTTTTTCGCATTTTTCTGGCTAACGGAGGGCTCCAGAAATAAAAACTAGACATATATATTAAGCAGATACCCCTGCGCACATATTTATTAAGGTATTTGGTTATTCGGGCCGCCATGGGGACCGAAAGGGGGTGAAATCATAGGTAAACCGTCTTATTTTAACCTACCGCCGGACATTGGTTTTACATTATTTACTCCAATCAAGGGGCGTATAGACAGTCTTACTGTATATATTTATAAAGCAGAGACATGTACAAACATTTTGAGGTATAATACATGTATGTCAAGCTATCCTGGAGACCGGAAGTGGACGAAAATTGAGCCATAATGGTTGTACAGCCGGCAATTTTGACCTACCCGACCATGGTTTTATACTTCTGACTTGGTTCACAGGTCCTATGGAATGATCTACGGGGAATAGTTATCAAGCAGAGGCATTGACAAACGTTTTGAGGTATTATACATGTAGATCAAGCCATCCTGAGGACCGGAAGTTGCCTATTACGGAGCTAAAATGGGATGCCAGGACCCTGACGGATATTTCGGGTAGTACCGCATATTGGTTTTTCGCATTTTTCTGGCTAACGGAGGGCTCCAGAAATAAAAACTAGACATATATATTAAGCAGATACCCCTGCGCACATATTTATTAAGGTATTTGGTTATTCGGGCCGCCATGGGGACCGAAAGGGGGTGAAATCATAGGTAAACCGTCTTATTTTAACCTACCGCCGGACATTGGTTTTACATTATTTACTCCAATCAAGGGGCGTATAGACAGTCTTACTGTATATATTTATAAAGCAGAGACATGTACAAACATTTTGAGGTATAATACATGTATGTCAAGCTATCCTGGAGACCGGAAGTGGACGAAAATTGAGCCATAATGGTTGTACAGCCGGCAATTTTGACCTACCCGACCATGGTTTTTACTTCTGACTTGGTTCACAGGTCCTATGGAATGATCTACGGGGAATAGTTATCAAGCAGAGGCATTGACAAACGTTTTGAGGTATTATACATGTAGATCAAGCCATCCTGAGGACCGGAAGTTGCCTATTACGGAGCTAAAATGGGATGCCAGGACCCTGACGGATATTTCGGGTAGTACCGCATATTGGTTTTTCGCATTTTTCTGGCTAACGGAGGGCTCCAGAAATAAAAACTAGACATATATATTAAGCAGATACCCCTGCGCACATATTTATTAAGGTATTTGGTTATTCGGGCCGCCATGGGGACCGAAAGGGGGTGAAATCATAGGTAAACCGTCTTATTTTAACCTACCGCCGGACATTGGTTTTACATTATTTACTCCAATCAAGGGGCGTATAGACAGTCTTACTGTATATATTTATAAAGCAGAGACATGTACAAACATTTTGAGGTATAATACATGTATGTCAAGCTATCCTGGAGACCGGAAGTGGACGAAAATTGAGCCATAATGGTTGTACAGCCGGCAATTTTGACCTACCCGACCATGGTTTTTTACTTCTGACTTGGTTCACAGGTCCTATGGAATGATCTACGGGGAATAGTTATCAAGCAGAGGCATTGACAAACGTTTTGAGGTATTATACATGTAGATCAAGCCATCCTGAGGACCGGAAGTTGCCTATTACGGAGCTAAAATGGGATGCCAGGACCCTGACGGATATTTCGGGTAGTACCGCATATTGGTTTTTCGCATTTTTCTGGCTAACGGAGGGCTCCAGAAATAAAAACTAGACATATATATTAAGCAGATACCCCTGCGCACATATTTATTAAGGTATTTGGTTATTCGGGCCGCCATGGGGACCGAAAGGGGGTGAAATCATAGGTAAACCGTCTTATTTTAACCTACCGCCGGACATTGGTTTTACATTATTTACTCCAATCAAGGGGCGTATAGACAGTCTTACTGTATATATTTATAAAGCAGAGACATGTACAAACATTTTGAGGTATAATACATGTATGTCAAGCTATCCTGGAGACCGGAAGTGGACGAAAATTGAGCTATAATGGTTGTACAGCCGGCAATTTTGACCTACCCGACCATGGTTTTTTACTTCTGACTTGGTTCACAGGTCCTATGGAATGATCTACGGGGAATAGTTATCAAGCAGAGGCATTGACAAACGTTTTGAGGTATTATACATGTAGATCAAGCCATCCTGAGGACCGGAAGTTGCCTATTACGGAGCTAAAATGGGATGCCAGGACCCTGACGGATATTTCGGGTAGTACCGCATATTGGTTTTTCGCATTTTTCTGGCTAACGGAGGGCTCCAGAAATAAAAACTAGACATATATATTAAGCAGATACCCCTGCGCACATATTTATTAAGGTATTTGGTTATTCGGGCCGCCATGGGGACCGAAAGGGGGTGAAATCATAGGTAAACCGTCTTATTTTAACCTACCGCCGGACATTGGTTTTACATTATTTACTCCAATCAAGGGGCGTATAGACAGTCTTACTGTATATATTTATAAAGCAGAGACATGTACAAACATTTTGAGGTATAATACATGTATGTCAAGCTATCCTGGAGACCGGAAGTGGACGAAAATTGAGCCATAATGGTTGTACAGCCGCCAATTTTGACCTACCCGACCATGGTTTTTTACTTCTGACTTGGTTCACAGGTCCTATGGAATGATCTACGGGGAATAGTTATCAAGCAGAGGCATTGACAAACGTTTTGAGGTATTATACATGTAGATCAAGCCATCCTGAGGACCGGAAGTTGCCTATTACGGAGCTAAAATGGGATGCCAGGACCCTGACGGATATTTCGGGTAGTACCGCATATTGGTTTTTCGCATTTTTCTGGCTAACGGAGGGCTCCAGAAATAAAAACTAGACATATATATTAAGCAGATACCCCTGCGCACATATTTATTAAGGTATTTGGTTATTCGGGCCGCCATGGGGACCGAAAGGGGGTGAAATCATAGGTAAACCGTCTTATTTTAACCTACCGCCGGACATTGGTTTTACATTATTTACTCCAATCAAGGGGCGTATAGACAGTCTTACTGTATATATTTATAAAGCAGAGACATGTACAAACATTTTGAGGTATAATACATGTATGTCAAGCTATCCTGGAGACCGGAAGTGGACGAAAATTGAGCCATAATGGTTGTACAGCCGGCAATTTTGACCTACCCGACCATGGTTTTTTACTTCTGACTTGGTTCACAGGTCCTATGGAATGATCTACGGGGAATAGTTATCAAGCAGAGGCATTGACAAACGTTTTGAGGTATTATACATGTAGATCAAGCCATCCTGAGGACCGGAAGTTGCCTATTACGGAGCTAAAATGGGATGCCAGGACCCTGACGGATATTTCGGGTAGTACCGCATATTGGTTTTTCGCATTTTTCTGGCTAACGGAGGGCTCCAGAAATAAAAACTAGACATATATATTAAGCAGATACCCCTGCGCACATATTTATTAAGGTATTTGGTTATTCGGGCCGCCATGGGGACCGAAAGGGGGTGAAATCATAGGTAAACCGTCTTATTTTAACCTACCGCCGGACATTGGTTTTACATTATTTACTCCAATCAAGGGGCGTATAGACAGTCTTACTGTATATATTTATAAAGCAGAGACATGTACAAACATTTTGAGGTATAATACATGTATGTCAAGCTATCCTGGAGACCGGAAGTGGACGAAAATTGAGCTATAATGGTTGTACAGCCGGCAATTTTGACCTACCCGACCATGGTTTTTTACTTCTGACTTGGTTCACAGGTCCTATGGAATGATCTACGGGGAATAGTTATCAAGCAGAGGCATTGACAAACGTTTTGAGGTATTATACATGTAGATCAAGCCATCCTGAGGACCGGAAGTTGCCTATTACGGAGCTAAAATGGGATGCCAGGACCCTGACGGATATTTCGGGTAGTACCGCATATTGGTTTTTCGCATTTTTCTGGCTAACGGAGGGCTCCAGAAATAAAAACTAGACATATATATTAAGCAGATACCCCTACGCACATATTTATTAAGGTATTTGGTTATTCGGGCCGCCATGGGGACCGAAAGGGGGTGAAATCATAGGTAAACCGTCTTATTTTAACCTACCGCCGGACATTGGTTTTACATTATTTACTCCAATCAAGGGGCGTATAGACAGTCTTACTGTATATATTTATAAAGCAGAGACATGTACAAACATTTTGAGGTATAATACATGTATGTCAAGCTATCCTGGAGACCGGAAGTGGACGAAAATTGAGCCATAATGGTTGTACAGCCGACAATTTTGACCTACCCGACCATGGTTTTTTACTTCTGACTTGCTCCACAGGTCCTATGGAATGATCTACGGGGAATAGTTATCAAGCAGAGGCATTGACAAACGTTTTGAGGTATTATACATGTAGATCAAGCCATCCTGAGGACCGGAAGTTGCCTATTACGGAGCTAAAATGGGATGCCAGGACCCTGACGGATATTTCGGGTAGTACCGCATATTGGTTTTTCGCATTTTTCTGGCTAACGGAGGGCTCCAGAAATAAAAACTAGACATATATATTAAGCAGATACCCCTGCGCACATATTTATTAAGGTATTTGGTTATTCGGGCCGCCATGGGGACCGAAAGGGGGTGAAATCATAGGTAAACCGTCTTATTTTAACCTACCGCCGGACATTGGTTTTACATTATTTACTCCAATCAAGGGGCGTATAGACAGTCTTACTGTATATATTTATAAAGCAGAGACATGTACAAACATTTTGAGGTATAATACATGTATGTCAAGCTATCCTGGAGACCGGAAGTGGACGAAAATTGAGCCATAATGGTTGTACAGCCGACAATTTTGACCTACCCGACCATGGTTTTTTACTTCTGACTTGCTCCACAGGTCCTATGGAATGATCTACGGGGAATAGTTATCAAGCAGAGGCATTGACAAACGTTTTGAGGTATTATACATGTAGATCAAGCCATCCTGAGGACCGGAAGTTGCCTATTACGGAGCTAAAATGGGATGCCAGGACCCTGACGGATATTTCGGGTAGTACCGCATATTGGTTTTTCGCATTTTTCTGGCTAACGGAGGGCTCCAGAAATAAAAACTAGACATATATATTAAGCAGATACCCCTGCGCACATATTTATTAAGGTATTTGGTTATTCGGGCCGCCATGGGGACCGAAAGGGGGTGAAATCATAGGTAAACCGTCTTATTTTAACCTACCGCCGGACATTGGTTTTACATTATTTACTCCAATCAAGGGGCGTATAGACAGTCTTACTGTATATATTTATAAAGCAGAGACATGTACAAACATTTTGAGGTATAATACATGTATGTCAAGCTATCCTGGAGACCGGAAGTGGACGAAAATTGAGCTATAATGGTTGTACAGCCGGCAATTTTGACCTACCCGACCATGGTTTTTTACTTCTGACTTGGTTCACAGGTCCTATGGAATGATCTACGGGGAATAGTTATCAAGCAGAGGCATTGACAAACGTTTTGAGGTATTATACATGTAGATCAAGCCATCCTGAGGACCGGAAGTTGCCTATTACGGAGCTAAAATGGGATGCCAGGACCCTGACGGATATTTCGGGTAGTACCGCATATTGGTTTTTCGCATTTTTCTGGCTAACGGAGGGCTCCAGAAATAAAAACTAGACATATATATTAAGCAGATACCCCTGCGCACATATTTATTAAGGTATTTGGTTATTCGGGCCGCCATGGGGACCGAAAGGGGATGAAATCATAGGTAAACCGTCTTATTTTAACCTACCGCCGGACATTGGTTTTACATTATTTACTCCAATCAAGGGGCGTATAGACAGTCTTACTGTATATATTTATAAAGCAGAGACATGTACAAACATTTTGAGGTATAATACATGTATGTCAAGCTATCCTGGAGACCGGAAGTGGACGAAAATTGAGCCATAATGGTTGTACAGCCGCCAATTTTGACCTACACGACCATGGTTTTTTACTTCTGACTTGGTTCACAGGTCCTATGGAATGATCTACGGGGAATAGTTATCAAGCAGAGGCATTGACAAACGTTTTGAGGTATTATACATGTAGATCAAGCCATCCTGAGGACCGGAAGTTGCCTATTACGGAGCTAAAATGGGATGCCAGGACCCTGACGGATATTTCGGGTAGTACCGCATATTGGTTTTTCGCATTTTTCTGGCTAACGGAGGGCTCCAGAAATAAAAACTAGACATATATATTAAGCAGATACCCCTGCGCACATATTTATTAAGGTATTTGGTTATTCGGGCCGCCATGGGGACCGAAAGGGGGTGAAATCATAGGTAAACCGTCTTATTTTAACCTACCGCCGGACATTGGTTTTACATTATTTACTCCAATCAAGGGGCGTATAGACAGTCTTACTGTATATATTTATAAAGCAGAGACATGTACAAACATTTTGAGGTATAATACATGTATGTCAAGCTATCCTGGAGACCGGAAGTGGACGAAAATTGAGCCATAATGGTTGTACAGCCGACAATTTTGACCTACCCGACCATGGTTTTTTACTTCTGACTTGCTCCACAGGTCCTATGGAATGATCTACGGGGAATAGTTATCAAGCAGAGGCATTGACAAACGTTTTGAGGTATTATACATGTAGATCAAGCCATCCTGAGGACCGGAAGTTGCCTATTACGGAGCTAAAATGGGATGCCAGGACCCTGACGGATATTTCGGGTAGTACCGCATATTGGTTTTTCGCATTTTTCTGGCTAACGGAGGGCTCCAGAAATAAAAACTAGACATATATATTAAGCAGATACCCCTGCGCACATATTTATTAAGGTATTTGGTTATTCGGGCCGCCATGGGGACCGAAAGGGGGTGAAATCATAGGTAAACCGTCTTATTTTAACCTACCGCCGGACATTGGTTTTACATTATTTACTCCAATCAAGGGGCGTATAGACAGTCTTACTGTATATATTTATAAAGCAGAGACATGTACAAACATTTTGAGGTATAATACATGTATGTCAAGCTATCCTGGAGACCGGAAGTGGACGAAAATTGAGCTATAATGGTTGTACAGCCGGCAATTTTGACCTACCCGACCATGGTTTTTTACTTCTGACTTGGTTCACAGGTCCTATGGAATGATCTACGGGGAATAGTTATCAAGCAGAGGCATTGACAAACGTTTTGAGGTATTATACATGTAGATCAAGCCATCCTGAGGACCGGAAGTTGCCTATTACGGAGCTAAAATGGGATGCCAGGACCCTGACGGATATTTCGGGTAGTACCGCATATTGGTTTTTCGCATTTTTCTGGCTAACGGAGGGCTCCAGAAATAAAAACTAGACATATATATTAAGCAGATACCCCTGCGCACATATTTATTAAGGTATTTGGTTATTCGGGCCGCCATGGGGACCGAAAGGGGATGAAATCATAGGTAAACCGTCTTATTTTAACCTACCGCCGGACATTGGTTTTACATTATTTACTCCAATCAAGGGGCGTATAGACAGTCTTACTGTATATATTTATAAAGCAGAGACATGTACAAACATTTTGAGGTATAATACATGTATGTCAAGCTATCCTGGAGACCGGAAGTGGACGAAAATTGAGCCATAATGGTTGTACAGCCGCCAATTTTGACCTACACGACCATGGTTTTTTACTTCTGACTTGGTTCACAGGTCCTATGGAATGATCTACGGGGAATAGTTATCAAGCAGAGGCATTGACAAACGTTTTGAGGTATTATACATGTAGATCAAGCCATCCTGAGGACCGGAAGTTGCCTATTACGGAGCTAAAATGGGATGCCAGGACCCTGACGGATATTTCGGGTAGTACCGCATATTGGTTTTTCGCATTTTTCTGGCTAACGGAGGGCTCCAGAAATAAAAACTAGACATATATATTAAGCAGATACCCCTGCGCACATATTTATTAAGGTATTTGGTTATTCGGGCCGCCATGGGGACCGAAAGGGGGTGAAATCATAGGTAAACCGTCTTATTTTAACCTACCGCCGGACATTGGTTTTACATTATTTACTCCAATCAAGGGGCGTATAGACAGTCTTACTGTATATATTTATAAAGCAGAGACATGTACAAATATTTTGAGGTATAATACATGTATGTCAAGCTATCCTGGAGACCGGAAGTGGACGAAAATTGAGCCATAATGGTTGTACAGCCGACAATTTTGACCTACCCGACCATGGTTTTTTACTTCTGACTTGCTCCACAGGTCCTATGGAATGATCTACGGGGAATAGTTATCAAGCAGAGGCATTGACAAACGTTTTGAGGTATTATACATGTAGATCAAGCCATCCTGAGGACCGGAAGTTGCCTATTACGGAGCTAAAATGGGATGCCAGGACCCTGACGGATATTTCGGGTAGTACCGCATATTGGTTTTTCGCATTTTTCTGGCTAACGGAGGGCTCCAGAAATAAAAACTAGACATATATATTAAGCAGATACCCCTGCGCACATATTTATTAAGGTATTTGGTTATTCGGGCCGCCATGGGGACCGAAAGGGGGTGAAATCATAGGTAAACCGTCTTATTTTAACCTACCGCCGGACATTGGTTTTACATTATTTACTCCAATCAAGGGGCGTATAGACAGTCTTACTGTATATATTTATAAAGCAGAGACATGTACAAACATTTTGAGGTATAATACATGTATGTCAAGCTATCCTGGAGACCGGAAGTGGACGAAAATTGAGCCATAATGGTTGTACAGCCGGCAATTTTGACCTACCCGACCATGGTTTTTTACTTCTGACTTGGTTCACAGGTCCTATGGAATGATCTACGGGGAATAGTTATCAAGCAGAGGCATTGACAAACGTTTTGAGGTATTATACATGTAGATCAAGCCATCCTGAGGACCGGAAGTTGCCTATTACGGAGCTAAAATGGGATGCCAGGACCCTGACGGATATTTCGGGTAGTACCGCATATTGGTTTTTCGCATTTTTCTGGCTAACGGAGGGCTCCAGAAATAAAAACTAGACATATATATTAAGCAGATACCCCTGCGCACATATTTATTAAGGTATTTGGTTATTCGGGCCGCCATGGGGACCGAAAGGGGGTGAAATCATAGGTAAACCGTCTTATTTTAACCTACCGCCGGACATTGGTTTTACATTATTTACTCCAATCAAGGGGCGTATAGACAGTCTTACTGTATATATTTATAAAGCAGAGACATGTACAAACATTTTGAGGTATAATACATGTATGTCAAGCTATCCTGGAGACCGGAAGTGGACGAAAATTGAGCCATAATGGTTGTACAGCCGACAATTTTGACCTACACGACCATGGTTTTTTACTTCTGACTTGCTCCACAGGTCCTATGGAATGATCTACGGGGAATAGTTATCAAGCAGAGGCATTGACAAACGTTTTGAGGTATTATACATGTAGATCAAGCCATCCTGAGGACCGGAAGTTGCCTATTACGGAGCTAAAATGGGATGCCAGGACCCTGACGGATATTTCGGGTAGTACCGCATATTGGTTTTTCGCATTTTTCTGGCTAACGGAGGGCTCCAGAAATAAAAACTAGACATATATATTAAGCAGATACCCCTGCGCACATATTTATTAAGGTATTTGGTTATTCGGGCCGCCATGGGGACCGAAAGGGGGTGAAATCATAGGTAAACCGTCTTATTTTAACCTACCGCCGGACATTGGTTTTACATTATTTACTCCAATCAAGGGGCGTATAGACAGTCTTACTGTATATATTTATAAAGCAGAGACATGTACAAACATTTTGAGGTATAATACATGTATGTCAAGCTATCCTGGAGACCGGAAGTGGACGAAAATTGAGCTATAATGGTTGTACAGCCGGCAATTTTGACCTACCCGACCATGGTTTTTTACTTCTGACTTGGTTCACAGGTCCTATGGAATGATCTACGGGGAATAGTTATCAAGCAGAGGCATTGACAAACGTTTTGAGGTATTATACATGTAGATCAAGCCATCCTGAGGACCGGAAGTTGCCTATTACGGAGCTAAAATGGGATGCCAGGACCCTGACGGATATTTCGGGTAGTACCGCATATTGGTTTTTCGCATTTTTCTGGCTAACGGAGGGCTCCAGAAATAAAAACTAGACATATATATTAAGCAGATACCCCTGCGCACATATTTATTAAGGTATTTGGTTATTCGGGCCGCCATGGGGACCGAAAGGGGATGAAATCATAGGTAAACCGTCTTATTTTAACCTACCGCCGGACATTGGTTTTACATTATTTACTCCAATCAAGGGGCGTATAGACAGTCTTACTGTATATATTTATAAAGCAGAGACATGTACAAACATTTTGAGGTATAATACATGTATGTCAAGCTATCCTGGAGACCGGAAGTGGACGAAAATTGAGCCATAATGGTTGTACAGCCGCCAATTTTGACCTACACGACCATGGTTTTTTACTTCTGACTTGGTTCACAGGTCCTATGGAATGATCTACGGGGAATAGTTATCAAGCAGAGGCATTGACAAACGTTTTGAGGTATTATACATGTAGATCAAGCCATCCTGAGGACCGGAAGTTGCCTATTACGGAGCTAAAATGGGATGCCAGGACCCTGACGGATATTTCGGGTAGTACCGCATATTGGTTTTTCGCATTTTTCTGGCTAACGGAGGGCTCCAGAAATAAAAACTAGACATATATATTAAGCAGATACCCCTGCGCACATATTTATTAAGGTATTTGGTTATTCGGGCCGCCATGGGGACCGAAAGGGGGTGAAATCATAGGTAAACCGTCTTATTTTAACCTACCGCCGGACATTGGTTTTACATTATTTACTCCAATCAAGGGGCGTATAGACAGTCTTACTGTATATATTTATAAAGCAGAGACATGTACAAACATTTTGAGGTATAATACATGTATGTCAAGCTATCCTGGAGACCGGAAGTGGACGAAAATTGAGCCATAATGGTTGTACAGCCGGCAATTTTGACCTACCCGACCATGGTTTTTTACTTCTGACTTGGTTCACAGGTCCTATGGAATGATCTACGGGGAATAGTTATCAAGCAGAGGCATTGACAAACGTTTTGAGGTATTATACATGTAGATCAAGCCATCCTGAGGACCGGAAGTTGCCTATTACGGAGCTAAAATGGGATGCCAGGACCCTGACGGATATTTCGGGTAGTACCGCATATTGGTTTTTCGCATTTTTCTGGCTAACGGAGGGCTCCAGAAATAAAAACTAGACATATATATTAAGCAGATACCCCTGCGCACATATTTATTAAGGTATTTGGTTATTCGGGCCGCCATGGGGACCGAAAGGGGGTGAAATCATAGGTAAACCGTCTTATTTTAACCTACCGCCGGACATTGGTTTTACATTATTTACTCCAATCAAGGGGCGTATAGACAGTCTTACTGTATATATTTATAAAGCAGAGACATGTACAAACATTTTGAGGTATAATACATGTATGTCAAGCTATCCTGGAGACCGGAAGTGGACGAAAATTGAGCTATAATGGTTGTACAGCCGGCAATTTTGACCTACCCGACCATGGTTTTTTACTTCTGACTTGGTTCACAGGTCCTATGGAATGATCTACGGGGAATAGTTATCAAGCAGAGGCATTGACAAACGTTTTGAGGTATTATACATGTAGATCAAGCCATCCTGAGGACCGGAAGTTGCCTATTACGGAGCTAAAATGGGATGCCAGGACCCTGACGGATATTTCGGGTAGTACCGCATATTGGTTTTTCGCATTTTTCTGGCTAACGGAGGGCTCCAGAAATAAAAACTAGACATATATATTAAGCAGATACCCCTACGCACATATTTATTAAGGTATTTGGTTATTCGGGCCGCCATGGGGACCGAAAGGGGGTGAAATCATAGGTAAACCGTCTTATTTTAACCTACCGCCGGACATTGGTTTTACATTATTTACTCCAATCAAGGGGCGTATAGACAGTCTTACTGTATATATTTATAAAGCAGAGACATGTACAAACATTTTGAGGTATAATACATGTATGTCAAGCTATCCTGGAGACCGGAAGTGGACGAAAATTGAGCCATAATGGTTGTACAGCCGACAATTTTGACCTACCCGACCATGGTTTTTTACTTCTGACTTGCTCCACAGGTCCTATGGAATGATCTACGGGGAATAGTTATCAAGCAGAGGCATTGACAAACGTTTTGAGGTATTATACATGTAGATCAAGCCATCCTGAGGACCGGAAGTTGCCTATTACGGAGCTAAAATGGGATGCCAGGACCCTGACGGATATTTCGGGTAGTACCGCATATTGGTTTTTCGCATTTTTCTGGCTAACGGAGGGCTCCAGAAATAAAAACTAGACATATATATTAAGCAGATACCCCTGCGCACATATTTATTAAGGTATTTGGTTATTCGGGCCGCCATGGGGACCGAAAGGGGGTGAAATCATAGGTAAACCGTCTTATTTTAACCTACCGCCGGACATTGGTTTTACATTATTTACTCCAATCAAGGGGCGTATAGACAGTCTTACTGTATATATTTATAAAGCAGAGACATGTACAAACATTTTGAGGTATAATACATGTATGTCAAGCTATCCTGGAGACCGGAAGTGGACGAAAATTGAGCCATAATGGTTGTACAGCCGACAATTTTGACCTACCCGACCATGGTTTTTTTACTTCTGACTTGCTCCACAGGTCCTATGGAATGATCTACGGGGAATAGTTATCAAGCAGAGGCATTGACAAACGTTTTGAGGTATTATACATGTAGATCAAGCCATCCTGAGGACCGGAAGTTGCCTATTACGGAGCTAAAATGGGATGCCAGGACCCTGACGGATATTTCGGGTAGTACCGCATATTGGTTTTTCGCATTTTTCTGGCTAACGGAGGGCTCCAGAAATAAAAACTAGACATATATATTAAGCAGATACCCCTGCGCACATATTTATTAAGGTATTTGGTTATTCGGGCCGCCATGGGGACCGAAAGGGGGTGAAATCATAGGTAAACCGTCTTATTTTAACCTACCGCCGGACATTGGTTTTACATTATTTACTCCAATCAAGGGGCGTATAGACAGTCTTACTGTATATATTTATAAAGCAGAGACATGTACAAACATTTTGAGGTATAATACATGTATGTCAAGCTATCCTGGAGACCGGAAGTGGACGAAAATTGAGCTATAATGGTTGTACAGCCGGCAATTTTGACCTACCCGACCATGGTTTTTTACTTCTGACTTGGTTCACAGGTCCTATGGAATGATCTACGGGGAATAGTTATCAAGCAGAGGCATTGACAAACGTTTTGAGGTATTATACATGTAGATCAAGCCATCCTGAGGACCGGAAGTTGCCTATTACGGAGCTAAAATGGGATGCCAGGACCCTGACGGATATTTCGGGTAGTACCGCATATTGGTTTTTCGCATTTTTCTGGCTAACGGAGGGCTCCAGAAATAAAAACTAGACATATATATTAAGCAGATACCCCTGCGCACATATTTATTAAGGTATTTGGTTATTCGGGCCGCCATGGGGACCGAAAGGGGATGAAATCATAGGTAAACCGTCTTATTTTAACCTACCGCCGGACATTGGTTTTACATTATTTACTCCAATCAAGGGGCGTATAGACAGTCTTACTGTATATATTTATAAAGCAGAGACATGTACAAACATTTTGAGGTATAATACATGTATGTCAAGCTATCCTGGAGACCGGAAGTGGACGAAAATTGAGCCATAATGGTTGTACAGCCGCCAATTTTGACCTACACGACCATGGTTTTTTACTTCTGACTTGGTTCACAGGTCCTATGGAATGATCTACGGGGAATAGTTATCAAGCAGAGGCATTGACAAACGTTTTGAGGTATTATACATGTAGATCAAGCCATCCTGAGGACCGGAAGTTGCCTATTACGGAGCTAAAATGGGATGCCAGGACCCTGACGGATATTTCGGGTAGTACCGCATATTGGTTTTTCGCATTTTTCTGGCTAACGGAGGGCTCCAGAAATAAAAACTAGACATATATATTAAGCAGATACCCCTGCGCACATATTTATTAAGGTATTTGGTTATTCGGGCCGCCATGGGGACCGAAAGGGGGTGAAATCATAGGTAAACCGTCTTATTTTAACCTACCGCCGGACATTGGTTTTACATTATTTACTCCAATCAAGGGGCGTATAGACAGTCTTACTGTATATATTTATAAAGCAGAGACATGTACAAATATTTTGAGGTATAATACATGTATGTCAAGCTATCCTGGAGACCGGAAGTGGACGAAAATTGAGCCATAATGGTTGTACAGCCGCCAATTTTGACCTACCCGACCATGGTTTTTTACTTCTGACTTGCTCCACAGGTCCTATGGAATGATCTACGGGGAATAGTTATCAAGCAGAGGCATTGACAAACGTTTTGAGGTATTATACATGTAGATCAAGCCATCCTGAGGACCGGAAGTTGCCTATTACGGAGCTAAAATGGGATGCCAGGACCCTGACGGATATTTCGGGTAGTACCGCATATTGGTTTTTCGCATTTTTCTGGCTAACGGAGGGCTCCAGAAATAAAAACTAGACATATATATTAAGCAGATACCCCTGCGCACATATTTATTAAGGTATTTGGTTATTCGGGCCGCCATGGGGACCGAAAGGGGGTGAAATCATAGGTAAACCGTCTTATTTTAACCTACCGCCGGACATTGGTTTTACATTATTTACTCCAATCAAGGGGCGTATAGACAGTCTTACTGTATATATTTATAAAGCAGAGACATGTACAAACATTTTGAGGTATAATACATGTATGTCAAGCTATCCTGGAGACCGGAAGTGGACGAAAATTGAGCCATAATGGTTGTACAGCCGGCAATTTTGACCTACCCGACCATGGTTTTTTACTTCTGACTTGGTTCACAGGTCCTATGGAATGATCTACGGGGAATAGTTATCAAGCAGAGGCATTGACAAACGTTTTGAGGTATTATACATGTAGATCAAGCCATCCTGAGGACCGGAAGTTGCCTATTACGGAGCTAAAATGGGATGCCAGGACCCTGACGGATATTTCGGGTAGTACCGCATATTGGTTTTTCGCATTTTTCTGGCTAACGGAGGGCTCCAGAAATAAAAACTAGACATATATATTAAGCAGATACCCCTGCGCACATATTTATTAAGGTATTTGGTTATTCGGGCCGCCATGGGGACCGAAAGGGGGTGAAATCATAGGTAAACCGTCTTATTTTAACCTACCGCCGGACATTGGTTTTACATTATTTACTCCAATCAAGGGGCGTATAGACAGTCTTACTGTATATATTTATAAAGCAGAGACATGTACAAACATTTTGAGGTATAATACATGTATGTCAAGCTATCCTGGAGACCGGAAGTGGACGAAAATTGAGCCATAATGGTTGTACAGCCGACAATTTTGACCTACACGACCATGGTTTTTTACTTCTGACTTGCTCCACAGGTCCTATGGAATGATCTACGGGGAATAGTTATCAAGCAGAGGCATTGACAAACGTTTTGAGGTATTATACATGTAGATCAAGCCATCCTGAGGACCGGAAGTTGCCTATTACGGAGCTAAAATGGGATGCCAGGACCCTGACGGATATTTCGGGTAGTACCGCATATTGGTTTTTCGCATTTTTCTGGCTAACGGAGGGCTCCAGAAATAAAAACTAGACATATATATTAAGCAGATACCCCTGCGCACATATTTATTAAGGTATTTGGTTATTCGGGCCGCCATGGGGACCGAAAGGGGGTGAAATCATAGGTAAACCGTCTTATTTTAACCTACCGCCGGACATTGGTTTTACATTATTTACTCCGATCAAGGGGCGTATAGACAGTCTTACTGTATATATTTATAAAGCAGAGACATGTACAAACATTTTGAGGTATAATACATGTATGTCAAGCTATCCTGGAGACCGGAAGTGGACGAAAATTGAGCCATAATGGTTGTACAGCCGACAATTTTGACCTACCCGACCATGGTTTTTTACTTCTGACTTGCTCCACAGGTCCTATGGAATGATCTACGGGGAATAGTTATCAAGCAGAGGCATTGACAAACGTTTTGAGGTATTATACATGTAGATCAAGCCATCCTGAGGACCGGAAGTTGCCTATTACGGAGCTAAAATGGGATGCCAGGACCCTGACGGATATTTCGGGTAGTACCGCATATTGGTTTTTCGCATTTTTCTGGCTAACGGAGGGCTCCAGAAATAAAAACTAGACATATATATTAAGCAGATACCCCTGCGCACATATTTATTAAGGTATTTGGTTATTCGGGCCGCCATGGGGACCGAAAGGGGGTGAAATCATAGGTAAACCGTCTTATTTTAACCTACCGCCGGACATTGGTTTTACATTATTTACTCCAATCAAGGGGCGTATAGACAGTCTTACTGTATATATTTATAAAGCAGAGACATGTACAAACATTTTGAGGTATAATACATGTATGTCAAGCTATCCTGGAGACCGGAAGTGGACGAAAATTGAGCTATAATGGTTGTACAGCCGGCAATTTTGACCTACCCGACCATGGTTTTTTACTTCTGACTTGGTTCACAGGTCCTATGGAATGATCTACGGGGAATAGTTATCAAGCAGAGGCATTGACAAACGTTTTGAGGTATTATACATGTAGATCAAGCCATCCTGAGGACCGGAAGTTGCCTATTACGGAGCTAAAATGGGATGCCAGGACCCTGACGGATATTTCGGGTAGTACCGCATATTGGTTTTTCGCATTTTTCTGGCTAACGGAGGGCTCCAGAAATAAAAACTAGACATATATATTAAGCAGATACCCCTGCGCACATATTTATTAAGGTATTTGGTTATTCGGGCCGCCATGGGGACCGAAAGGGGATGAAATCATAGGTAAACCGTCTTATTTTAACCTACCGCCGGACATTGGTTTTACATTATTTACTCCAATCAAGGGGCGTATAGACAGTCTTACTGTATATATTTATAAAGCAGAGACATGTACAAACATTTTGAGGTATAATACATGTATGTCAAGCTATCCTGGAGACCGGAAGTGGACGAAAATTGAGCCATAATGGTTGTACAGCCGCCAATTTTGACCTACACGACCATGGTTTTTTACTTCTGACTTGGTTCACAGGTCCTATGGAATGATCTACGGGGAATAGTTATCAAGCAGAGGCATTGACAAACGTTTTGAGGTATTATACATGTAGATCAAGCCATCCTGAGGACCGGAAGTTGCCTATTACGGAGCTAAAATGGGATGCCAGGACCCTGACGGATATTTCGGGTAGTACCGCATATTGGTTTTTCGCATTTTTCTGGCTAACGGAGGGCTCCAGAAATAAAAACTAGACATATATATTAAGCAGATACCCCTGCGCACATATTTATTAAGGTATTTGGTTATTCGGGCCGCCATGGGGACCGAAAGGGGGTGAAATCATAGGTAAACCGTCTTATTTTAACCTACCGCCGGACATTGGTTTTACATTATTTACTCCAATCAAGGGGCGTATAGACAGTCTTACTGTATATATTTATAAAGCAGAGACATGTA
The DNA here is from genome assembly GCA_963680875.1 of Bathymodiolus brooksi. Classification (NCBI taxonomy): domain Eukaryota; kingdom Metazoa; phylum Mollusca; class Bivalvia; order Mytilida; family Modiolidae; genus Bathymodiolus; species Bathymodiolus brooksi. The sequence continues at coordinate 108,376,603 of OY804581.1, forward strand.
CAAATATTTTGAGGTATAATACATGTATGTCAAGCTATCCTGGAGACCGGAAGTGGACGAAAATTGAGCCATAATGGTTGTACAGCCGACAATTTTGACCTACCCGACCATGGTTTTTTACTTCTGACTTGCTCCACAGGTCCTATGGAATGATCTACGGGGAATAGTTATCAAGCAGAGGCATTGACAAACGTTTTGAGGTATTATACATGTAGATCAAGCCATCCTGAGGACCGGAAGTTGCCTATTACGGAGCTAAAATGGGATGCCAGGACCCTGACGGATATTTCGGGTAGTACCGCATATTGGTTTTTCGCATTTTTCTGGCTAACGGAGGGCTCCAGAAATAAAAACTAGACATATATATTAAGCAGATACCCCTGCGCACATATTTATTAAGGTATTTGGTTATTCGGGCCGCCATGGGGACCGAAAGGGGGTGAAATCATAGGTAAACCGTCTTATTTTAACCTACCGCCGGACATTGGTTTTACATTATTTACTCCAATCAAGGGGCGTATAGACAGTCTTACTGTATATATTTATAAAGCAGAGACATGTACAAACATTTTGAGGTATAATACATGTATGTCAAGCTATCCTGGAGACCGGAAGTGGACGAAAATTGAGCCATAATGGTTGTACAGCCGGCAATTTTGACCTACCCGACCATGGTTTTTTACTTCTGACTTGGTTCACAGGTCCTATGGAATGATCTACGGGGAATAGTTATCAAGCAGAGGCATTGACAAACGTTTTGAGGTATTATACATGTAGATCAAGCCATCCTGAGGACCGGAAGTTGCCTATTACGGAGCTAAAATGGGATGCCAGGACCCTGACGGATATTTCGGGTAGTACCGCATATTGGTTTTTCGCATTTTTCTGGCTAACGGAGGGCTCCAGAAATAAAAACTAGACATATATATTAAGCAGATACCCCTGCGCACATATTTATTAAGGTATTTGGTTATTCGGGCCGCCATGGGGACCGAAAGGGGGTGAAATCATAGGTAAACCGTCTTATTTTAACCTACCGCCGGACATTGGTTTTACATTATTTACTCCAATCAAGGGGCGTATAGACAGTCTTACTGTATATATTTATAAAGCAGAGACATGTACAAACATTTTGAGGTATAATACATGTATGTCAAGCTATCCTGGAGACCGGAAGTGGACGAAAATTGAGCCATAATGGTTGTACAGCCGACAATTTTTACCTACACGACCATGGTTTTTTACTTCTGACTTGCTCCACAGGTCCTATGGAATGATCTACGGGGAATAGTTATCAAGCAGAGGCATTGACAAACGTTTTGAGGTATTATACATGTAGATCAAGCCATCCTGAGGACCGGGAGTTGCCTATTACGGAGCTAAAATGGGATGCCAGGACCCTGACGGATATTTCGGGTAGTACCGCATATTGGTTTTTCGCATTTTTCTGGCTAACGGAGGGCTCCAGAAATAAAAACTAGACATATATATTAAGCAGATACCCCTGCGCACATATTTATTAAGGTATTTGGTTATTCGGGCCGCCATGGGGACCGAAAGGGGGTGAAATCATAGGTAAACCGTCTTATTTTAACCTACCGCCGGACATTGGTTTTACATTATTTACTCCGATCAAGGGGCGTATAGACAGTCTTACTGTATATATTTATAAAGCAGAGACATGTACAAACATTTTGAGGTATAATACATGTATGTCAAGCTATCCTGGAGACCGGAAGTGGACGAAAATTGAGCCATAATGGTTGTACAGCCGGCAATTTTGACCTACCCGACCATGGTTTTTTACTTCTGACTTGCTCCACAGGTCCTATGGAATGATCTACGGGGAATAGTTATCAAGCAGAGGCATTGACAAACGTTTTGAGGTATTATACATGTAGATCAAGCCATCCTGAGGACCGGAAGTTGCCTATTACGGAGCTAAAATGGGATGCCAGGACCCTGACGGATATTTCGGGTAGTACCGCATATTGGTTTTTCGCATTTTTCTGGCTAACGGAGGGCTCCAGAAATAAAAACTAGACATATATATTAAGCAGATACCCCTGCGCACATATTTATTAAGGTATTTGGTTATTCGGGCCGCCATGGGGACCGAAAGGGGGTGAAATCATAGGTAAACCGTCTTATTTTAACCTACCGCCGGACATTGGTTTTACATTATTTACTCCAATCAAGGGGCGTATAGACAGTCTTACTGTATATATTTATAAAGCAGAGACATGTACAAACATTTTGAGGTATAATACATGTATGTCAAGCTATCCTGGAGACCGGAAGTGGACGAAAATTGAGCCATAATGGTTGTACAGCCGGCAATTTTGACCTACCCGACCATGGTTTTTTACTTCTGACTTGGTTCACAGGTCCTATGGAATGATCTACGGGGAATAGTTATCAAGCAGAGGCATTGACAAACGTTTTGAGGTATTATACATGTAGATCAAGCCATCCTGAGGACCGGAAGTTGCCTATTACGGAGCTAAAATGGGATGCCAGGACCCTGACGGATATTTCGGGTAGTACCGCATATTGGTTTTTCGCATTTTTCTGGCTAACGGAGGGCTCCAGAAATAAAAACTAGACATATATATTAAGCAGATACCCCTACGCACATATTTATTAAGGTATTTGGTTATTCGGGCCGCCATGGGGACCGAAAGGGGGTGAAATCATAGGTAAACCGTCTTATTTTAACCTACCGCCGGACATTGGTTTTACATTATTTACTCCAATCAAGGGGCGTATAGACAGTCTTACTGTATATATTTATAAAGCAGAGACATGTACAAACATTTTGAGGTATAATACATGTATGTCAAGCTATCCTGGAGACCGGAAGTGGACGAAAATTGAGCCATAATGGTTGTACAGCCGACAATTTTGACCTACCCGACCATGGTTTTTTACTTCTGACTTGCTCCACAGGTCCTATGGAATGATCTACGGGGAATAGTTATCAAGCAGAGGCATTGACAAACGTTTTGAGGTATTATACATGTAGATCAAGCCATCCTGAGGACCGGAAGTTGCCTATTACGGAGCTAAAATGGGATGCCAGGACCCTGACGGATATTTCGGGTAGTACCGCATATTGGTTTTTCGCATTTTTCTGGCTAACGGAGGGCTCCAGAAATAAAAACTAGACATATATATTAAGCAGATACCCCTGCGCACATATTTATTAAGGTATTTGGTTATTCGGGCCGCCATGGGGACCGAAAGGGGGTGAAATCATAGGTAAACCGTCTTATTTTAACCTACCGCCGGACATTGGTTTTACATTATTTACTCCAATCAAGGGGCGTATAGACAGTCTTACTGTATATATTTATAAAGCAGAGACATGTACAAACATTTTGAGGTATAATACATGTATGTCAAGCTATCCTGGAGACCGGAAGTGGACGAAAATTGAGCCATAATGGTTGTACAGCCGACAATTTTGACCTACCCGACCATGGTTTTTTACTTCTGACTTGCTCCACAGGTCCTATGGAATGATCTACGGGGAATAGTTATCAAGCAGAGGCATTGACAAACGTTTTGAGGTATTATACATGTAGATCAAGCCATCCTGAGGACCGGAAGTTGCCTATTACGGAGCTAAAATGGGATGCCAGGACCCTGACGGATATTTCGGGTAGTACCGCATATTGGTTTTTCGCATTTTTCTGGCTAACGGAGGGCTCCAGAAATAAAAACTAGACATATATATTAAGCAGATACCCCTGCGCACATATTTATTAAGGTATTTGGTTATTCGGGCCGCCATGGGGACCGAAAGGGGGTGAAATCATAGGTAAACCGTCTTATTTTAACCTACCGCCGGACATTGGTTTTACATTATTTACTCCAATCAAGGGGCGTATAGACAGTCTTACTGTATATATTTATAAAGCAGAGACATGTACAAACATTTTGAGGTATAATACATGTATGTCAAGCTATCCTGGAGACCGGAAGTGGACGAAAATTGAGCTATAATGGTTGTACAGCCGGCAATTTTGACCTACCCGACCATGGTTTTTTACTTCTGACTTGGTTCACAGGTCCTATGGAATGATCTACGGGGAATAGTTATCAAGCAGAGGCATTGACAAACGTTTTGAGGTATTATACATGTAGATCAAGCCATCCTGAGGACCGGAAGTTGCCTATTACGGAGCTAAAATGGGATGCCAGGACCCTGACGGATATTTCGGGTAGTACCGCATATTGGTTTTTCGCATTTTTCTGGCTAACGGAGGGCTCCAGAAATAAAAACTAGACATATATATTAAGCAGATACCCCTGCGCACATATTTATTAAGGTATTTGGTTATTCGGGCCGCCATGGGGACCGAAAGGGGATGAAATCATAGGTAAACCGTCTTATTTTAACCTACCGCCGGACATTGGTTTTACATTATTTACTCCAATCAAGGGGCGTATAGACAGTCTTACTGTATATATTTATAAAGCAGAGACATGTACAAACATTTTGAGGTATAATACATGTATGTCAAGCTATCCTGGAGACCGGAAGTGGACGAAAATTGAGCCATAATGGTTGTACAGCCGCCAATTTTGACCTACACGACCATGGTTTTTTACTTCTGACTTGGTTCACAGGTCCTATGGAATGATCTACGGGGAATAGTTATCAAGCAGAGGCATTGACAAACGTTTTGAGGTATTATACATGTAGATCAAGCCATCCTGAGGACCGGAAGTTGCCTATTACGGAGCTAAAATGGGATGCCAGGACCCTGACGGATATTTCGGGTAGTACCGCATATTGGTTTTTCGCATTTTTCTGGCTAACGGAGGGCTCCAGAAATAAAAACTAGACATATATATTAAGCAGATACCCCTGCGCACATATTTATTAAGGTATTTGGTTATTCGGGCCGCCATGGGGACCGAAAGGGGGTGAAATCATAGGTAAACCGTCTTATTTTAACCTACCGCCGGACATTGGTTTTACATTATTTACTCCAATCAAGGGGCGTATAGACAGTCTTACTGTATATATTTATAAAGCAGAGACATGTACAAATATTTTGAGGTATAATACATGTATGTCAAGCTATCCTGGAGACCGGAAGTGGACGAAAATTGAGCCATAATGGTTGTACAGCCGACAATTTTGACCTACCCGACCATGGTTTTTTACTTCTGACTTGCTCCACAGGTCCTATGGAATGATCTACGGGGAATAGTTATCAAGCAGAGGCATTGACAAACGTTTTGAGGTATTATACATGTAGATCAAGCCATCCTGAGGACCGGAAGTTGCCTATTACGGAGCTAAAATGGGATGCCAGGACCCTGACGGATATTTCGGGTAGTACCGCATATTGGTTTTTCGCATTTTTCTGGCTAACGGAGGGCTCCAGAAATAAAAACTAGACATATATATTAAGCAGATACCCCTGCGCACATATTTATTAAGGTATTTGGTTATTCGGGCCGCCATGGGGACCGAAAGGGGGTGAAATCATAGGTAAACCGTCTTATTTTAACCTACCGCCGGACATTGGTTTTACATTATTTACTCCAATCAAGGGGCGTATAGACAGTCTTACTGTATATATTTATAAAGCAGAGACATGTACAAACATTTTGAGGTATAATACATGTATGTCAAGCTATCCTGGAGACCGGAAGTGGACGAAAATTGAGCCATAATGGTTGTACAGCCGCCAATTTTGACCTACACGACCATGGTTTTTTACTTCTGACTTGGTTCACAGGTCCTATGGAATGATCTACGGGGAATAGTTATCAAGCAGAGGCATTGACAAACGTTTTGAGGTATTATACATGTAGATCAAGCCATCCTGAGGACCGGAAGTTGCCTATTACGGAGCTAAAATGGGATGCCAGGACCCTGACGGATATTTCGGGTAGTACCGCATATTGGTTTTTCGCATTTTTCTGGCTAACGGAGGGCTCCAGAAATAAAAACTAGACATATATATTAAGCAGATACCCCTGCGCACATATTTATTAAGGTATTTGGTTATTCGGGCCGCCATGGGGACCGAAAGGGGGTGAAATCATAGGTAAACCGTCTTATTTTAACCTACCGCCGGACATTGGTTTTACATTATTTACTCCAATCAAGGGGCGTATAGACAGTCTTACTGTATATATTTATAAAGCAGAGACATGTACAAATATTTTGAGGTATAATACATGTATGTCAAGCTATCCTGGAGACCGGAAGTGGACGAAAATTGAGCCATAATGGTTGTACAGCCGACAATTTTGACCTACCCGACCATGGTTTTTTACTTCTGACTTGCTCCACAGGTCCTATGGAATGATCTACGGGGAATAGTTATCAAGCAGAGGCATTGACAAACGTTTTGAGGTATTATACATGTAGATCAAGCCATCCTGAGGACCGGAAGTTGCCTATTACGGAGCTAAAATGGGATGCCAGGACCCTGACGGATATTTCGGGTAGTACCGCATATTGGTTTTTCGCATTTTTCTGGCTAACGGAGGGCTCCAGAAATAAAAACTAGACATATATATTAAGCAGATACCCCTGCGCACATATTTATTAAGGTATTTGGTTATTCGGGCCGCCATGGGGACCGAAAGGGGGTGAAATCATAGGTAAACCGTCTTATTTTAACCTACCGCCGGACATTGGTTTTACATTATTTACTCCAATCAAGGGGCGTATAGACAGTCTTACTGTATATATTTATAAAGCAGAGACATGTACAAACATTTTGAGGTATAATACATGTATGTCAAGCTATCCTGGAGACCGGAAGTGGACGAAAATTGAGCCATAATGGTTGTACAGCCGGCAATTTTGACCTACCCGACCATGGTTTTTTACTTCTGACTTGGTTCACAGGTCCTATGGAATGATCTACGGGGAATAGTTATCAAGCAGAGGCATTGACAAACGTTTTGAGGTATTATACATGTAGATCAAGCCATCCTGAGGACCGGAAGTTGCCTATTACGGAGCTAAAATGGGATGCCAGGACCCTGACGGATATTTCGGGTAGTACCGCATATTGGTTTTTCGCATTTTTCTGGCTAACGGAGGGCTCCAGAAATAAAAACTAGACATATATATTAAGCAGATACCCCTGCGCACATATTTATTAAGGTATTTGGTTATTCGGGCCGCCATGGGGACCGAAAGGGGGTGAAATCATAGGTAAACCGTCTTATTTTAACCTACCGCCGGACATTGGTTTTACATTATTTACTCCAATCAAGGGGCGTATAGACAGTCTTACTGTATATATTTATAAAGCAGAGACATGTACAAACATTTTGAGGTATAATACATGTATGTCAAGCTATCCTGGAGACCGGAAGTGGACGAAAATTGAGCCATAATGGTTGTACAGCCGACAATTTTGACCTACACGACCATGGTTTTTTACTTCTGACTTGCTCCACAGGTCCTATGGAATGATCTACGGGGAATAGTTATCAAGCAGAGGCATTGACAAACGTTTTGAGGTATTATACATGTAGATCAAGCCATCCTGAGGACCGGGAGTTGCCTATTACGGAGCTAAAATGGGATGCCAGGACCCTGACGGATATTTCGGGTAGTACCGCATATTGGTTTTTCGCATTTTTCTGGCTAACAGAGGGCTCCAGAAATAAAAACTAGACATATATATTAAGCAGATACCCCTGCGCACATATTTATTAAGGTATTTGGTTATTCGGGCCGCCATGGGGACCGAAAGGGGGTGAAATCATAGGTAAACCGTCTTATTTTAACCTACCGCCGGACATTGGTTTTACATTATTTACTCCAATCAAGGGGCGTATAGACAGTCTTACTGTATATATTTATAAAGCAGAGACATGTACAAACATTTTGAGGTATAATACATGTATGTCAAGCTATCCTGGAGACCGGAAGTGGACGAAAATTGAGCCATAATGGTTGTACAGCCGACAATTTTGACCTACCCGACCATGGTTTTTTACTTCTGACTTGCTCCACAGGTCCTATGGAATGATCTACGGGGAATAGTTATCAAGCAGAGGCATTGACAAACGTTTTGAGGTATTATACATGTAGATCAAGCCATCCTGAGGACCGGAAGTTGCCTATTACGGAGCTAAAATGGGATGCCAGGACCCTGACGGATATTTCGGGTAGTACCGCATATTGGTTTTTCGCATTTTTCTGGCTAACGGAGGGCTCCAGAAATAAAAACTAGACATATATATTAAGCAGATACCCCTGCGCACATATTTATTAAGGTATTTGGTTATTCGGGCCGCCATGGGGACCGAAAGGGGGTGAAATCATAGGTAAACCGTCTTATTTTAACCTACCGCCGGACATTGGTTTTACATTATTTACTCCAATCAAGGGGCGTATAGACAGTCTTACTGTATATATTTATAAAGCAGAGACATGTACAAACATTTTGAGGTATAATACATGTATGTCAAGCTATCCTGGAGACCGGAAGTGGACGAAAATTGAGCCATAATGGTTGTACAGCCGGCAATTTTGACCTACCCGACCATGGTTTTTTACTTCTGACTTGGTTCACAGGTCCTATGGAATGATCTACGGGGAATAGTTATCAAGCAGAGGCATTGACAAACGTTTTGAGGTATTATACATGTAGATCAAGCCATCCTGAGGACCGGAAGTTGCCTATTACGGAGCTAAAATGGGATGCCAGGACCCTGACGGATATTTCGGGTAGTACCGCATATTGGTTTTTCGCATTTTTCTGGCTAACGGAGGGCTCCAGAAATAAAAACTAGACATATATATTAAGCAGATACCCCTGCGCACATATTTATTAAGGTATTTGGTTATTCGGGCCGCCATGGGGACCGAAAGGGGGTGAAAACATAGGTAAACCGTCTTATTTTAACCTACCGCCGGACATTGGTTTTACATTATTTACTCCAATCAAGGGGCGTATAGACAGTCTTACTGTATATATTTATAAAGCAGAGACATGTACAAACATTTTGAGGTATAATACATGTATGTCAAGCTATCCTGGAGACCGGAAGTGGACGAAAATTGAGCCATAATGGTTGTACAGCCGGCAATTTTGACCTACACGACCATGGTTTTTTACTTCTGACTTGGTTCACAGGTCCTATGGAATGATCTACGGGGAATAGTTATCAAGCAGAGGCATTGACAAACGTTTTGAGGTATTATACATGTAGATCAAGCCATCCTGAGGACCGGAAGTTGCCTATTACGGAGCTAAAATGGGATGCCAGGACCCTGACGGATATTTCGGGTAGTACCGCATATTGGTTTTTCGCATTTTTCTGGCTAACGGAGGGCTCCAGAAATAAAAACTAGACATATATATTAAGCAGATACCCCTGCGCACATATTTATTAAGGTATTTGGTTATTCGGGCCGCCATGGGGACCGAAAGGGGGTGAAATCATAGGTAAACCGTCTTATTTTAACCTACCGCCGGACATTGGTTTTACATTATTTACTCCAATCAAGGGGCGTATAGACAGTCTTACTGTATATATTTATAAAGCAGAAACATGTACAAACATTTTGAGGTATAATACATGTATGTCAAGCTATCCTGGAGACCGGAAGTGGACGAAAATTGAGCCATAATGGTTGTACAGCGACAATTTTGACCTACCCGACCATGGTTTTTTACTTCAGACTTGCTCCACAGGTCCTATGGAATGATCTACGGGGAATAGTTATCAAGCAGAGGCATTGACAAACGTTTTGAGGTATTATACATGTAGATCAAGCCATCCTGAGGACCGGAAGTTGCCTATTACGGAGCTAAAATGGGATGCCAGGACCCTGACGGATATTTCGGGTAGTACCGCATATTGGTTTTTCGCATTTTTCTGGCTAACGGAGGGCTCCAGAAATAAAAACTAGACATATATATTAAGCAGATACCCCTGCACACATATTTATTAAGGTATTTGGTTATTCGGGCCGCCATGGGGACCAAAAGGGGGTGAAATCATAGGTAAACCGTCTTATTTTAACCTACCGCCGGACATTGGTTTTACATTATTTACTCCAATCAAGGGGCGTATAGACAGTATTACTGTATATATTTATAAAGCAGAGACATGTACAAACATTTTGAGGTATAATACATGTATGTCAAGCTATCCTGGAGACCGGAAGTGGACGAAAATTGAGCCATAATGGTTGTACAGCGACAATTTTGACCTACCCGACCATGGTTTTTTACTTCTGACTTGCTCCACAGGTCCTATGGAATGATCTACGGGGAATAGTTATCAAGCAGAGGCATTGACAAACGTTTTGAGGTATTATACATGTAGATCAAGCCATCCTGAGGACCGGAAGTTGCCTATTACGGAGCTAAAATGGGATGCCAGGACCCTGACGGATATTTCGGGTAGTACCGCATATTGGTTTTTCGCATTTTTCTGGCTAACGGAGGGCTCCAGAAATAAAAACTAGACATATATATTAAGCAGATACCCCTGCACACATATTTATTAAGGTATTTGGTTATTCGGGCCGCCATGGGGACCGAAAGGGGGTGAAATCATAGGTAAACCGTCTTATTTTAACCTACCGCCGGACATTGGTTTTACATTATTTACTCCAATCAAGGGGCGTATAGACAGTCTTACTGTATATATTTATAAAGCAGAGACATGTACAAACATTTTGAGGTATAATACATGTATGTCAAGCTATCCTGGAGACCGGAAGTGGACGAAAATTGAGCCATAATGGTTGTACAGCCGGCAATTTTGACCTACCCGACCATGGTTTTTTACTTCTGACTTGGTTCACAGGTCCTATGGAATGATCTACGGGGAATAGTTATCAAGCAGAGGCATTGACAAACGTTTTGAGGTATTATACATGTAGATCAAGCCATCCTGAGGACCGGAAGTTGCCTATTACGGAGCTAAAATGGGATGCCAGGACCCTGACGGATATTTCGGGTAGTACCGCATATTGGTTTTTCGCATTTTTCTGGCTAACGGAGGGCTCCAGAAATAAAAACTAGACATATGTATTAAGCAGATACCCCTGCGCACATATTTATTAAGGTATTTGGTTATTCGGGCCGCCATGGGGACCGAAAGGGGGTGAAATCATAGGTAAACCGTCTTATTTTAACCTACCGCCGGACATTGGTTTTACATTATTTACTCCAATCAAGGGGCGTATAGACAGTCTTACTGTATATATTTATAAAGCAGAGACATGTACAAACATTTTGAGGTATAATACATGTATGTCAAGCTATCCTGGAGACCGGAAGTGGACGAAAATTGAGCCATAATGGTTGTACAGCCGCCAATTTTGACCTACACGACCATGGTTTTTTACTTCTGACTTGGTTCACAGGTCCTATGGAATGATCTACGGGGAATAGTTATCAAGCAGAGGCATTGACAAACGTTTTGAGGTATTATACATGTAGATCAAGCCATCCTGAGGACCGGAAGTTGCCTATTACGGAGCTAAAATGGGATGCCAGGACCCTGACGGATATTTCGGGTAGTACCGCATATTGGTTTTTCGCATTTTTCTGGCTAACGGAGGGCTCCAGAAATAAAAACTAGACATATATATTAAGCAGATACCCCTGCGCACATATTTATTAAGGTATTTGGTTATTCGGGCCGCCATGGGGACCGAAAGGGGGTGAAATCATAGGTAAACCGTCTTATTTTAACCTACCGCCGGACATTGGTTTTACATTATTTACTCCAATCAAGGGGCGTATAGACAGTCTTACTGTATATATTTATAAAGCAGAGACATGTACAAATATTTTGAGGTATAATACATGTATGTCAAGCTATCCTGGAGACCGGAAGTGGACGAAAATTGAGCCATAATGGTTGTACAGCCGACAATTTTGACCTACCCGACCATGGTTTTTTACTTCTGACTTGCTCCACAGGTCCTATGGAATGATCTACGGGGAATAGTTATCAAGCAGAGGCATTGACAAACGTTTTGAGGTATTATACATGTAGATCAAGCCATCCTGAGGACCGGAAGTTGCCTATTACGGAGCTAAAATGGGATGCCAGGACCCTGACGGATATTTCGGGTAGTACCGCATATTGGTTTTTCGCATTTTTCTGGCTAACGGAGGGCTCCAGAAATAAAAACTAGACATATATATTAAGCAGATACCCCTGCGCACATATTTATTAAGGTATTTGGTTATTCGGGCCGCCATGGGGACCGAAAGGGGGTGAAATCATAGGTAAACCGTCTTATTTTAACCTACCGCCGGACATTGGTTTTACATTATTTACTCCAATCAAGGGGCGTATAGACAGTCTTACTGTATATATTTATAAAGCAGAGACATGTACAAACATTTTGAGGTATAATACATGTATGTCAAGCTATCCTGGAGACCGGAAGTGGACGAAAATTGAGCCATAATGGTTGTACAGCCGCCAATTTTGACCTACACGACCATGGTTTTTTACTTCTGACTTGGTTCACAGGTCCTATGGAATGATCTACGGGGAATAGTTATCAAGCAGAGGCATTGACAAACGTTTTGAGGTATTATACATGTAGATCAAGCCATCCTGAGGACCGGAAGTTGCCTATTACGGAGCTAAAATGGGATGCCAGGACCCTGACGGATATTTCGGGTAGTACCGCATATTGGTTTTTCGCATTTTTCTGGCTAACGGAGGGCTCCAGAAATAAAAACTAGACATATATATTAAGCAGATACCCCTGCGCACATATTTATTAAGGTATTTGGTTATTCGGGCCGCCATGGGGACCGAAAGGGGGTGAAATCATAGGTAAACCGTCTTATTTTAACCTACCGCCGGACATTGGTTTTACATTATTTACTCCAATCAAGGGGCGTATAGACAGTCTTACTGTATATATTTATAAAGCAGAGACATGTACAAATATTTTGAGGTATAATACATGTATGTCAAGCTATCCTGGAGACCGGAAGTGGACGAAAATTGAGCCATAATGGTTGTACAGCCGACAATTTTGACCTACCCGACCATGGTTTTTTACTTCTGACTTGCTCCACAGGTCCTATGGAATGATCTACGGGGAATAGTTATCAAGCAGAGGCATTGACAAACGTTTTGAGGTATTATACATGTAGATCAAGCCATCCTGAGGACCGGAAGTTGCCTATTACGGAGCTAAAATGGGATGCCAGGACCCTGACGGATATTTCGGGTAGTACCGCATATTGGTTTTTCGCATTTTTCTGGCTAACGGAGGGCTCCAGAAATAAAAACTAGACATATATATTAAGCAGATACCCCTGCGCACATATTTATTAAGGTATTTGGTTATTCGGGCCGCCATGGGGACCGAAAGGGGGTGAAATCATAGGTAAACCGTCTTATTTTAACCTACCGCCGGACATTGGTTTTACATTATTTACTCCAATCAAGGGGCGTATAGACAGTCTTACTGTATATATTTATAAAGCAGAGACATGTACAAACATTTTGAGGTATAATACATGTATGTCAAGCTATCCTGGAGACCGGAAGTGGACGAAAATTGAGCCATAATGGTTGTACAGCCGGCAATTTTGACCTACCCGACCATGGTTTTTTACTTCTGACTTGGTTCACAGGTCCTATGGAATGATCTACGGGGAATAGTTATCAAGCAGAGGCATTGACAAACGTTTTGAGGTATTATACATGTAGATCAAGCCATCCTGAGGACCGGAAGTTGCCTATTACGGAGCTAAAATGGGATGCCAGGACCCTGACGGATATTTCGGGTAGTACCGCATATTGGTTTTTCGCATTTTTCTGGCTAACGGAGGGCTCCAGAAATAAAAACTAGACATATATATTAAGCAGATACCCCTGCGCACATATTTATTAAGGTATTTGGTTATTCGGGCCGCCATGGGGACCGAAAGGGGGTGAAATCATAGGTAAACCGTCTTATTTTAACCTACCGCCGGACATTGGTTTTACATTATTTACTCCAATCAAGGGGCGTATAGACAGTCTTACTGTATATATTTATAAAGCAGAGACATGTACAAACATTTTGAGGTATAATACATGTATGTCAAGCTATCCTGGAGACCGGAAGTGGACGAAAATTGAGCCATAATGGTTGTACAGCCGACAATTTTGACCTACACGACCATGGTTTTTTACTTCTGACTTGCTCCACAGGTCCTATGGAATGATCTACGGGGAATAGTTATCAAGCAGAGGCATTGACAAACGTTTTGAGGTATTATACATGTAGATCAAGCCATCCTGAGGACCGGGAGTTGCCTATTACGGAGCTAAAATGGGATGCCAGGACCCTGACGGATATTTCGGGTAGTACCGCATATTGGTTTTTCGCATTTTTCTGGCTAACAGAGGGCTCCAGAAATAAAAACTAGACATATATATTAAGCAGATACCCCTGCGCACATATTTATTAAGGTATTTGGTTATTCGGGCCGCCATGGGGACCGAAAGGGGGTGAAATCATAGGTAAACCGTCTTATTTTAACCTACCGCCGGACATTGGTTTTACATTATTTACTCCAATCAAGGGGCGTATAGACAGTCTTACTGTATATATTTATAAAGCAGAGACATGTACAAACATTTTGAGGTATAATACATGTATGTCAAGCTATCCTGGAGACCGGAAGTGGACGAAAATTGAGCCATAATGGTTGTACAGCCGACAATTTTGACCTACCCGACCATGGTTTTTTACTTCTGACTTGCTCCACAGGTCCTATGGAATGATCTACGGGGAATAGTTATCAAGCAGAGGCATTGACAAACGTTTTGAGGTATTATACATGTAGATCAAGCCATCCTGAGGACCGGAAGTTGCCTATTACGGAGCTAAAATGGGATGCCAGGACCCTGACGGATATTTCGGGTAGTACCGCATATTGGTTTTTCGCATTTTTCTGGCTAACGGAGGGCTCCAGAAATAAAAACTAGACATATATATTAAGCAGATACCCCTGCGCACATATTTATTAAGGTATTTGGTTATTCGGGCCGCCATGGGGACCGAAAGGGGGTGAAATCATAGGTAAACCGTCTTATTTTAACCTACCGCCGGACATTGGTTTTACATTATTTACTCCAATCAAGGGGCGTATAGACAGTCTTACTGTATATATTTATAAAGCAGAGACATGTACAAACATTTTGAGGTATAATACATGTATGTCAAGCTATCCTGGAGACCGGAAGTGGACGAAAATTGAGCCATAATGGTTGTACAGCCGGCAATTTTGACCTACCCGACCATGGTTTTTTACTTCTGACTTGGTTCACAGGTCCTATGGAATGATCTACGGGGAATAGTTATCAAGCAGAGGCATTGACAAACGTTTTGAGGTATTATACATGTAGATCAAGCCATCCTGAGGACCGGAAGTTGCCTATTACGGAGCTAAAATGGGATGCCAGGACCCTGACGGATATTTCGGGTAGTACCGCATATTGGTTTTTCGCATTTTTCTGGCTAACGGAGGGCTCCAGAAATAAAAACTAGACATATATATTAAGCAGATACCCCTGCGCACATATTTATTAAGGTATTTGGTTATTCGGGCCGCCATGGGGACCGAAAGGGGGTGAAAACATAGGTAAACCGTCTTATTTTAACCTACCGCCGGACATTGGTTTTACATTATTTACTCCAATCAAGGGGCGTATAGACAGTCTTACTGTATATATTTATAAAGCAGAGACATGTACAAACATTTTGAGGTATAATACATGTATGTCAAGCTATCCTGGAGACCGGAAGTGGACGAAAATTGAGCCATAATGGTTGTACAGCCGGCAATTTTGACCTACACGACCATGGTTTTTTACTTCTGACTTGGTTCACAGGTCCTATGGAATGATCTACGGGGAATAGTTATCAAGCAGAGGCATTGACAAACGTTTTGAGGTATTATACATGTAGATCAAGCCATCCTGAGGACCGGAAGTTGCCTATTACGGAGCTAAAATGGGATGCCAGGACCCTGACGGATATTTCGGGTAGTACCGCATATTGGTTTTTCGCATTTTTCTGGCTAACGGAGGGCTCCAGAAATAAAAACTAGACATATATATTAAGCAGATACCCCTGCGCACATATTTATTAAGGTATTTGGTTATTCGGGCCGCCATGGGGACCGAAAGGGGGTGAAATCATAGGTAAACCGTCTTATTTTAACCTACCGCCGGACATTGGTTTTACATTATTTACTCCAATCAAGGGGCGTATAGACAGTCTTACTGTATATATTTATAAAGCAGAAACATGTACAAACATTTTGAGGTATAATACATGTATGTCAAGCTATCCTGGAGACCGGAAGTGGACGAAAATTGAGCCATAATGGTTGTACAGCGACAATTTTGACCTACCCGACCATGGTTTTTTACTTCAGACTTGCTCCACAGGTCCTATGGAATGATCTACGGGGAATAGTTATCAAGCAGAGGCATTGACAAACGTTTTGAGGTATTATACATGTAGATCAAGCCATCCTGAGGACCGGAAGTTGCCTATTACGGAGCTAAAATGGGATGCCAGGACCCTGACGGATATTTCGGGTAGTACCGCATATTGGTTTTTCGCATTTTTCTGGCTAACGGAGGGCTCCAGAAATAAAAACTAGACATATATATTAAGCAGATACCCCTGCACACATATTTATTAAGGTATTTGGTTATTCGGGCCGCCATGGGGACCAAAAGGGGGTGAAATCATAGGTAAACCGTCTTATTTTAACCTACCGCCGGACATTGGTTTTACATTATTTACTCCAATCAAGGGGCGTATAGACAGTATTACTGTATATATTTATAAAGCAGAGACATGTACAAACATTTTGAGGTATAATACATGTATGTCAAGCTATCCTGGAGACCGGAAGTGGACGAAAATTGAGCCATAATGGTTGTACAGCGACAATTTTGACCTACCCGACCATGGTTTTTTACTTCTGACTTGCTCCACAGGTCCTATGGAATGATCTACGGGGAATAGTTATCAAGCAGAGGCATTGACAAACGTTTTGAGGTATTATACATGTAGATCAAGCCATCCTGAGGACCGGAAGTTGCCTATTACGGAGCTAAAATGGGATGCCAGGACCCTGACGGATATTTCGGGTAGTACCGCATATTGGTTTTTCGCATTTTTCTGGCTAACGGAGGGCTCCAGAAATAAAAACTAGACATATATATTAAGCAGATACCCCTGCACACATATTTATTAAGGTATTTGGTTATTCGGGCCGCCATGGGGACCGAAAGGGGGTGAAATCATAGGTAAACCGTCTTATTTTAACCTACCGCCGGACATTGGTTTTACATTATTTACTCCAATCAAGGGGCGTATAGACAGTCTTACTGTATATATTTATAAAGCAGAGACATGTACAAACATTTTGAGGTATAATACATGTATGTCAAGCTATCCTGGAGACCGGAAGTGGACGAAAATTGAGCCATAATGGTTGTACAGCCGGCAATTTTGACCTACCCGACCATGGTTTTTTACTTCTGACTTGGTTCACAGGTCCTATGGAATGATCTACGGGGAATAGTTATCAAGCAGAGGCATTGACAAACGTTTTGAGGTATTATACATGTAGATCAAGCCATCCTGAGGACCGGAAGTTGCCTATTACGGAGCTAAAATGGGATGCCAGGACCCTGACGGATATTTCGGGTAGTACCGCATATTGGTTTTTCGCATTTTTCTGGCTAACGGAGGGCTCCAGAAATAAAAACTAGACATATGTATTAAGCAGATACCCCTGCGCACATATTTATTAAGGTATTTGGTTATTCGGGCCGCCATGGGGACCGAAAGGGGGTGAAATCATAGGTAAACCGTCTTATTTTAACCTACCGCCGGACATTGGTTTTACATTATTTACTCCAATCAAGGGGCGTATAGACAGTCTTACTGTATATATTTATAAAGCAGAGACATGTACAAACATTTTGAGGTATAATACATGTATGTCAAGCTATCCTGGAGACCGGAAGTGGACGAAAATTGAGCCATAATGGTTGTACAGCCGGCAATTTTGACCTACCCGACCATGGTTTTTTACTTCTGACTTGGTTCACAGGTCCTATGGAATGATCTACGGGGAATAGTTATCAAGCAGAGGCATTGACAAACGTTTTGAGGTATTATACATGTAGATCAAGCCATCCTGAGGACCGGAAGTTGCCTATTACGGAGCTAAAATGGGATGCCAGGACCCTGACGGATATTTCGGGTAGTACCGCATATTGGTTTTTCGCATTTTTCTGGCTAACGGAGGGCTCCAGAAATAAAAACTAGACATATGTATTAAGCAGATACACCTGCGCACATATTTATTAAGGTATTTGGTTATTCGGGCCGCCATGGGGACCGAAAGGGGGTGAAAACATAGGTAAATCGTCTTATTTTAACCTACCGCCGGACATTGGTTTTACATTATTTACTCCAATCAAGGGGCGTATAGACAGTCTTACTGTATATATTTATAAAGCAGAGACATGTACAAACATTTTGAGGTATAATACATGTATGTCAAGCTATCCTGGAGACCGGAAGTGGACGAAAATTGAGCCATAATGGTTGTACAGTCGGCAATTTTGACCTACCCGACCATGGTTTTTTACTTCTGACTTGGTTCACAGGTCCTATGGAATGATCTACGGGGAATAGTTATCAAGCAGAGGCATTGACAAACGTTTTGAGGTATTATACATGTAGATCAAGCCATCCTGAGGACCGGGAGTTGCCTATTACGGAGCTAAAATGGGATGCCAGGACCCTGACGGATATTTCGGGTAGTACCGCATATTGGTTTTTCGCATTTTTCTGGCTAACGGAGGGCTCCAGAAATAAAAACTAGACATATATATTAAGCAGATACCCCTGCGCACATATTTATTAAGGTATTTGGTTATTCGGGCCGCCATGGGGACCGAAAGGGGGTGAAATCATAGGTAAACCGTCTTATTTTAACCTACCGCCGGACATTGGTTTTACATTATTTACTCCAATCAAGGGGCGTATAGACAGTCTTACTGTATATATTTATAAAGCAGAGACATGTACAAACATTTTGAGGTATAATACATGTATGTCAAGCTATCCTGGAGACCGGAAGTGGACGAAAATTGAGCCATAATGGTTGTACAGCCGGCAATTTTGACCTACCCGACCATGGTTTTTTACTTCCGACTTGCTCCACAGGTCCTATGGAATGATCTACGGGGAATAGTTATCAAGCAGAGGCATTGACAAACGTTTTGAGGTATTATACATGTAGATCAAGCCATCCTGAGGACCGGAAGTTGCCTATTACGGAGCTAAAATGGGATGCCAGGACCCTGACGGATATTTCGGGTAGTACCGCATATTGGTTTTTCGCATTTTTCTGGCTAACGGAGGGCTCCAGAAATAAAAACTAGACATATATATTAAGCAGATACCCATGCGCACATATTTATTAAGGTATTTGGTTATTCGGGCCGCCATGGGGACCGAAAGGGGATGAAATCATAGGTAAACCGTCTTATTTTAACCTACCGCCGGACATTGGTTTTACATTATTTACTCCAATCAAGGGGCGTATAGATAGTCTTACTGTATATATTTATAAAGCAGAGACATGTACAAACATTTTGAGGTATAATACATGTATGTCAAGCTATCCTGGAGACCGGAAGTGGACGAAAATTGAGCCATAATGGTTGTACAGCCGCCAATTTTGACCTACCCGACCATGGTTTTTTACTTCTGACTTGGTTCACAGGTCCTATGGAATGATCTACGGGGAATAGTTATCAAGCAGAGGCATTGACAAACGTTTTGAGGTATTATACATGTAGATCAAGCCATCCTGAGGACCGGAAGTTGCCTATTACGGAGCTAAAATGGGATGCCAGGACCCTGACGGATATTTCGGGTAGTACCGCATATTGGTTTTTCGCATTTTTCTGGCTAACGGAGGGCTCCAGAAATAAAAACTAGACATATATATTAAGCAGATACCCCTGCGCACATATTTATTAAGGTATTTGGTTATTCGGGCCGCCATGGGGACCGAAAGGGGGTGAAATCATAGGTAAACCGTCTTATTTTAACCTACCGCCGGACATTGGTTTTACATTATTTACTCCAATCAAGGGGCGTATAGACAGTCTTCCTGTATATATTTATAAAGCAGAGACATGTACAAACATTTTGAGGTATAATACATGTATGTCAAGCTATCCTGGAGACCGGAAGTGGACGAAAATTGAGCCATAATGGTTGTACAGCCGCCAATTTTGACCTACCCGACCATGGTTTTTTACTTCTGACTTGGTTCACAGGTCCTATGGAATGATCTACGGGGAATAGTTATCAAGCAGAGGCATTGACAAACGTTTTGAGGTATTATACATGTAGATCAAGCCATCCTGGGGACCGGAAGTTGCCTATTACGGAGCTAAAATGGGATGCCAGGACCCTGACGGATATTTCGGGTAGTACCGCATATTGGTTTTTCGCATTTTTCTGGCTAACGGAGGGCTCCAGAAATAAAAACTAGACATATATATTAAGCAGATACCCATGCGCACATATTTATTAAGGTATTTGGTTATTCGGGCCGCCATGGGGACCGAAAGGGGATGAAATCATAGGTAAACCGTCTTATTTTAACCTACCGCCGGACATTGGTTTTACATTATTTACTCCAATCAAGGGGCGTATAGATAGTCTTACTGTATATATTTATAAAGCAGAGACATGTACAAACATTTTGAGGTATAATACATGTATGTCAAGCTATCCTGGAGACCGGAAGTGGACGAAAATTGAGCCATAATGGTTGTACAGCCGCCAATTTTGACCTACCCGACCATGGTTTTTTACTTCTGACTTGGTTCACAGGTCCTATGGAATGATCTACGGGGAATAGTTATCAAGCAGAGGCATTGACAAACGTTTTGAGGTATTATACATGTAGATCAAGCCATCCTGAGGACCGGAAGTTGCCTATTACGGAGCTAAAATGGGATGCCAGGACCCTGACGGATATTTCGGGTAGTACCGCATATTGGTTTTTCGCATTTTTCTGGCTAACGGAGGGCTCCAGAAATAAAAACTAGACATATATATTAAGCAGATACCCCTGCGCACATATTTATTAAGGTATTTGGTTATTCGGGCCGCCATGGGGACCGAAAGGGGGTGAAATCATAGGTAAACCGTCTTATTTTAACCTACCGCCGGACATTGGTTTTACATTATTTACTCCAATCAAGGGGCGTATAGACAGTCTTACTGTATATATTTATAAAGCAGAGACATGTACAAACATTTTGAGGTATAATACATGTATGTCAAGCTATCCTGGAGACCGGAAGTGGACGAAAATTGAGCCATAATGGTTGTACAGCCGCCAATTTTGACCTACCCGACCATGGTTTTTTACTTCTGACTTGGTTCACAGGTCCTATGGAATGATCTACGGGGAATAGTTATCAAGCAGAGGCATTGACAAACGTTTTGAGGTATTATACATGTAGATCAAGCCATCCTGAGGACCGGAAGTTGCCTATTACGGAGCTAAAATGGGATGCCAGGACCCTGACGGATATTTCGGGTAGTACCGCATATTGGTTTTTCGCATTTTTCTGGCTAACGGAGGGCTCCAGAAATAAAAACTAGACATATGTATTAAGCAGATACACCTGCGCACATATTTATTAAGGTATTTGGTTATTCGGGCCGCCATGGGGACCGAAAGGGGGTGAAAACATAGGTAAATCGTCTTATTTTAACCTACCGCCGGACATTGGTTTTACATTATTTACTCCAATCAAGGGGCGTATAGACAGTCTTACTGTATATATTTATAAAGCAGAGACATGTACAAACATTTTGAGGTATAATACATGTATGTCAAGCTATCCTGGAGACCGGAAGTGGACGAAAATTGAGCCATAATGGTTGTACAGCCGCCAATTTTGACCTACCCGACCATGGTTTTTTACTTCTGACTTGGTTCACAGGTCCTATGGAATGATCTACGGGGAATAGTTATCAAGCAGAGGCATTGACAAACGTTTTGAGGTATTATACATGTAGATCAAGCCATCCTGAGGACCGGAAGTTGCCTATTACGGAGCTAAAATGGGATGCCAGGACCCTGACGGATATTTCGGGTAGTACCGCATATTGGTTTTTCGCATTTTTCTGGCTAACGGAGGGCTCCAGAAATAAAAACTAGACATATATATTAAGCAGATACCCCTGCGCACATATTTATTAAGGTATTTGGTTATTCGGGCCGCCATGGGGACCGAAAGGGGGTGAAATCATAGGTAAACCGTCTTATTTTAACCTACCGCCGGACATTGGTTTTACATTATTTACTCCAATCAAGGGGCGTATAGACAGTCTTACTGTATATATTTATAAAGCAGAGACATGTACAAACATTTTGAGGTATAATACATGTATGTCAAGCTATCCTGGAGACCGGAAGTGGACGAAAATTGAGCCATAATGGTTGTACAGCCGCCAATTTTGACCTACCCGACCATGGTTTTTTACTTCTGACTTGGTTCACAGGTCCTATGGAATGATCTACGGGGAATAGTTATCAAGCAGAGGCATTGACAAACGTTTTGAGGTATTATACATGTAGATCAAGCCATCCTGAGGACCGGAAGTTGCCTATTACGGAGCTAAAATGGGATGCCAGGACCCTGACGGATATTTCGGGTAGTACCGCATATTGGTTTTTCGCATTTTTCTGGCTAACGGAGGGCTCCAGAAATAAAAACTAGACATATGTATTAAGCAGATACACCTGCGCACATATTTATTAAGGTATTTGGTTATTCGGGCCGCCATGGGGACCGAAAGGGGGTGAAAACATAGGTAAATCGTCTTATTTTAACCTACCGCCGGACATTGGTTTTACATTATTTACTCCAATCAAGGGGCGTATAGACAGTCTTACTGTATATATTTATAAAGCAGAGACATGTACAAACATTTTGAGGTATAATACATGTATGTCAAGCTATCCTGGAGACCGGAAGTGGACGAAAATTGAGCCATAATGGTTGTACAGCCGGCAATTTTGACCTACCCGACCATGGTTTTTTACTTCTGACTTGCTCCACAGGTCCTATGGAATGATCTACGGGGAATATTTATCAAGCAGAGGCATTGACAAACGTTTTGAGGTATTATACATGTAGATCAAGCCATCCTGAGGACCGGGAGTTGCCTATTACGGAGCTAAAATGGGATGCCAGGACCCTGACGGATATTTCGGGTAGTACCGCATATTGGTTTTTCGCATTTTTCTGGCTAACGGAGGGCTCCAGAAATAAAAACTAGACATATATATTAAGCAGATACCCCTGCGCACATATTTATTAAGGTATTTGGTTATTCGGGCCGCCATGGGGACCGAAAGGGGGTGAAATCATAGGTAAACCGTCTTATTTTAACCTACCGCCGGACATTGGTTTTACATTATTTACTCCAATCAAGGGGCGTATAGACAGTCTTACTGTATATATTTATAAAGCAGAGACATGTACAAACATTTTGAGGTATAATACATGTATGTCAAGCTATCCTGGAGACCGGAAGTGGACGAAAATTGAGCCATAATGGTTGTACAGTCGGCAATTTTGACCTACCCGACCATGGTTTTTTACTTCTGACTTGGTTCACAGGTCCTATGGAATGATCTACGGGGAATAGTTATCAAGCAGAGGCATTGACAAACGTTTTGAGGTATTATACATGTAGATCAAGCCATCCTGAGGACCGGGAGTTGCCTATTACGGAGCTAAAATGGGATGCCAGGACCCTGACGGATATTTCGGGTAGTACCGCATATTGGTTTTTCGCATTTTTCTGGCTAACGGAGGGCTCCAGAAATAAAAACTAGACATATATATTAAGCAGATACCCCTGCGCACATATTTATTAAGGTATTTGGTTATTCGGGCCGCCATGGGGACCGAAAGGGGGTGAAATCATAGGTAAACCGTCTTATTTTAACCTACCGCCGGACATTGGTTTTACATTATTTACTCCAATCAAGGGGCGTATAGACAGTCTTACTGTATATATTTATAAAGCAGAGACATGTACAAACATTTTGAGGTATAATACATGTATGTCAAGCTATCCTGGAGACCGGAAGTGGACGAAAATTGAGCCATAATGGTTGTACAGTCGGCAATTTTGACCTACCCGACCATGGTTTTTTACTTCTGACTTGGTTCACAGGTCCTATGGAATGATCTACGGGGAATAGTTATCAAGCAGAGGCATTGACAAACGTTTTGAGGTATTATACATGTAGATCAAGCCATCCTGAGGACCGGGAGTTGCCTATTACGGAGCTAAAATGGGATGCCAGGACCCTGACGGATATTTCGGGTAGTACCGCATATTGGTTTTTCGCATTTTTCTGGCTAACGGAGGGCTCCAGAAATAAAAACTAGACATATATATTAAGCAGATACCCCTGCGCACATATTTATTAAGGTATTTGGTTATTCGGGCCGCCATGGGGACCGAACGGGGGTGAAATCATAGGTAAACCGTCTTATTTTAACCTACCGCCGGACATTGGTTTTACATTATTTACTCCAATCAAGGGGCGTATAGACAGTCTTACTGTATATATTTATAAAGCAGAGACATGTACAAACATTTTGAGGTATAATACATGTATGTCAAGCTATCCTGGAGACCGGAAGTGGACGAAAATTGAGCCATAATGGTTGTACAGCCGCCAATTTTGACCTACCCGACCATGGTTTTTTACTTCTGACTTGGTTCACAGGTCCTATGGAATGATCTACGGGGAATAGTTATCAAGCAGAGGCATTGACAAACGTTTTGAGGTATTATACATGTAGATCAAGCCATCCTGAGGACCGGAAGTTGCCTATTACGGAGCTAAAATGGGATGCCAGGACCCTGACGGATATTTCGGGTAGTACCGCATATTGGTTTTTCGCATTTTTCTGGCTAACGGAGGGCTCCAGAAATAAAAACTAGACATATATATTAAGCAGATACCCCTGCGCACATATTTATTAAGGTATTTGGTTATTCGGGCCGCCATGGGGACCGAAAGGGGGTGAAATCATAGGTAAACCGTCTTATTTTAACCTACCGCCGGACATTGGTTTTACATTATTTACTCCAATCAAGGGGCGTATAGACAGTCTTACTGTATATATTTATAAAGCAGAGACATGTACAAACATTTTGAGGTATAATACATGTATGTCAAGCTATCCTGGAGACCGGAAGTGGACGAAAATTGAGCCATAATGGTTGTACAGCCGGCAATTTTGACCTACCCGACCATGGTTTTTTACTTCTGACTTGCTCCACAGGTCCTATGGAATGATCTACGGGGAATAGTTATCAAGCAGAGGCATTGACAAACGTTTTGAGGTATTATACATGTAGATCAAGCCATCCTGAGGACCGGAAGTTGCCTATTACGGAGCTAAAATGGGATGCCAGGACCCTGACGGATATTTCGGGTAGTACCGCATATTGGTTTTTCGCATTTTTCTGGCTAACGGAGGGCTCCAGAAATAAAAACTAGACATATATATTAAGCAGATACCCATGCGCACATATTTATTAAGGTATTTGGTTATTCGGGCCGCCATGGGGACCGAAAGGGGATGAAATCATAGGTAAACCGTCTTATTTTAACCTACCGCCGGACATTGGTTTTACATTATTTACTCCAATCAAGGGGCGTATAGATAGTCTTACTGTATATATTTATAAAGCAGAGACATGTACAAACATTTTGAGGTATAATACATGTATGTCAAGCTATCCTGGAGACCGGAAGTGGACGAAAATTGAGCCATAATGGTTGTACAGCCGCCAATTTTGACCTACCCGACCATGGTTTTTTACTTCTGACTTGGTTCACAGGTCCTATGGAATGATCTACGGGGAATAGTTATCAAGCAGAGGCATTGACAAACGTTTTGAGGTATTATACATGTAGATCAAGCCATCCTGAGGACCGGAAGTTGCCTATTACGGAGCTAAAATGGGATGCCAGGACCCTGACGGATATTTCGGGTAGTACCGCATATTGGTTTTTCGCATTTTTCTGGCTAACGGAGGGCTCCAGAAATAAAAACTAGACATATATATTAAGCAGATACCCCTGCGCACATATTTATTAAGGTATTTGGTTATTCGGGCCGCCATGGGGACCGAAAGGGGGTGAAATCATAGGTAAACCGTCTTATTTTAACCTACCGCCGGACATTGGTTTTACATTATTTACTCCAATCAAGGGGCGTATAGACAGTCTTACTGTATATATTTATAAAGCAGAGACATGTACAAACATTTTGAGGTATAATACATGTATGTCAAGCTATCCTGGAGACCGGAAGTGGACGAAAATTGAGCCATAATGGTTGTACAGCCGGCAATTTTGACCTACCCGACCATGGTTTTTTACTTCTGACTTGGTTCACAGGTCCTATGGAATGATCTACGGGGAATAGTTATCAAGCAGAGGCATTGACAAACGTTTTGAGGTATTATACATGTAGATCAAGCCATCCTGAGGACCGGAAGTTGCCTATTACGGAGCTAAAATGGGATGCCAGGACCCTGACGGATATTTCGGGTAGTACCGCATATTGGTTTTTCGCATTTTTCTGGCTAACGGAGGGCTCCAGAAATAAAAACTAGACATATATATTAAGCAGATACCCCTGCGCACATATTTATTAAGGTATTTGGTTATTCGGGCCGCCATGGGGACCGAAAGGGGGTGAAATCATAGGTAAACCGTCTTATTTTAACCTACCGCCGGACATTGGTTTTACATTATTTACTCCAATCAAGGGGCGTATAGACAGTCTTACTGTATATATTTATAAAGCAGAGACATGTACAAACATTTTGAGGTATAATACATGTATGTCAAGCTATCCTGGAGACCGGAAGTGGACGAAAATTGAGCCATAATGGTTGTACAGCCGACAATTTTGACCTACACGACCATGGTTTTTTACTTCTGACTTGCTCCACAGGTCCTATGGAATGATCTACGGGGAATAGTTATCAAGCAGAGGCATTGACAAACGTTTTGAGGTATTATACATGTAGATCAAGCCATCCTGAGGACCGGGAGTTGCCTATTACGGAGCTAAAATGGGATGCCAGGACCCTGACGGATATTTCGGGTAGTACCGCATATTGGTTTTTCGCATTTTTCTGGCTAACGGAGGGCTCCAGAAATAAAAACTAGACATATATATTAAGCAGATACCCCTGCGCACATATTTATTAAGGTATTTGGTTATTCGGGCCGCCATGGGGACCGAAAGGGGGTGAAATCATAGGTAAACCGTCTTATTTTAACCTACCGCCGGACATTGGTTTTACATTATTTACTCCAATCAAGGGGCGTATAGACAGTCTTACTGTATATATTTATAAAGCAGAGACATGTACAAACATTTTGAGGTATAATACATGTATGTCAAGCTATCCTGGAGACCGGAAATGGACGAAAATTGAGCCATAATGGTTGTACAGCCGCCAATTTTGACCTACCCGACCATGGTTTTTTACTTCTGACTTGCTCCACAGGTCCTATGGAATTATTTACGGGGAATAGTTATCAAGCAGAGGCATTGACAAACGTTTTGAGGTATTATACATGTAGATCAAGCCATCCTGAGGACCGGAAGTTGCCTATTACGGAGCTAAAATGGGATGCCAGGACCCTGACGGATATTTCGGGTAGTACCGCATATTGGTTTTTCGCATTTTTCTGGCTAACGGAGGGCTCCAGAAATAAAAACTAGACATATATATTAAGCAGATACCCATGCGCACATATTTATTAAGGTATTTGGTTATTCGGGCCGCCATGGGGACCGAAAGGGGATGAAATCATAGGTAAACCGTCTTATTTTAACCTACCGCCGGACATTGGTTTTACATTATTTACTCCAATCAAGGGGCGTATAGACAGTCTTACTGTATATATTTATAAAGCAGAGACATGTACAAACATTTTGAGGTATAATACATGTATGTCAAGCTATCCTGGAGACCGGAAGTGGACGAAAATTGAGCCATAATGGTTGTACAGCCGGCAATTTTGACCTACCCGACCATGGTTTTTTACTTCTGACTTGCTCCACAGGTCCTATGGAATGATCTACGGGGAATAGTTATCAAGCAGAGGCATTGACAAACGTTTTGAGGTATTATACATGTAGATCAAGCCATCCTGAGGACCGGAAGTTGCCTATTACGGAGCTAAAATGGGATGCCAGGACCCTGACGGATATTTCGGGTAGTACCGCATATTGGTTTTTCGCATTTTTCTGGCTAACGGAGGGCTCCAGAAATAAAAACTAGACATATATATTAAGCAGATACCCATGCGCACATATTTATTAAGGTATTTGGTTATTCGGGCCGCCATGGGGACCGAAAGGGGATGAAATCATAGGTAAACCGTCTTATTTTAACCTACCGCCGGACATTGGTTTTACATTATTTACTCCAATCAAGGGGCGTATAGATAGTCTTACTGTATATATTTATAAAGCAGAGACATGTACAAACATTTTGAGGTATAATACATGTATGTCAAGCTATCCTGGAGACCGGAAGTGGACGAAAATTGAGCCATAATGGTTGTACAGCCGCCAATTTTGACCTACCCGACCATGGTTTTTTACTTCTGACTTGGTTCACAGGTCCTATGGAATGATCTACGGGGAATAGTTATCAAGCAGAGGCATTGACAAACGTTTTGAGGTATTATACATGTAGATCAAGCCATCCTGAGGACCGGAAGTTGCCTATTACGGAGCTAAAATGGGATGCCAGGACCCTGACGGATATTTCGGGTAGTACCGCATATTGGTTTTTCGCATTTTTCTGGCTAACGGAGGGCTCCAGAAATAAAAACTAGACATATATATTAAGCAGATACCCCTGCGCACATATTTATTAAGGTATTTGGTTATTCGGGCCGCCATGGGGACCGAAAGGGGGTGAAATCATAGGTAAACCGTCTTATTTTAACCTACCGCCGGACATTGGTTTTACATTATTTACTCCAATCAAGGGGCGTATAGACAGTCTTACTGTATATATTTATAAAGCAGAGACATGTACAAACATTTTGAGGTATAATACATGTATGTCAAGCTATCCTGGAGACCGGAAGTGGACGAAAATTGAGCCATAATGGTTGTACAGCCGGCAATTTTGACCTACCCGACCATGGTTTTTTACTTCTGACTTGGTTCACAGGTCCTATGGAATGATCTACGGGGAATAGTTATCAAGCAGAGGCATTGACAAACGTTTTGAGGTATTATACATGTAGATCAAGCCATCCTGAGGACCGGAAGTTGCCTATTACGGAGCTAAAATGGGATGCCAGGACCCTGACGGATATTTCGGGTAGTACCGCATATTGGTTTTTCGCATTTTTCTGGCTAACGGAGGGCTCCAGAAATAAAAACTAGACATATATATTAAGCAGATACCCCTGCGCACATATTTATTAAGGTATTTGGTTATTCGGGCCGCCATGGGGACCGAAAGGGGGTGAAATCATAGGTAAACCGTCTTATTTTAACCTACCGCCGGACATTGGTTTTACATTATTTACTCCAATCAAGGGGCGTATAGACAGTCTTACTGTATATATTTATAAAGCAGAGACATGTACAAACATTTTGAGGTATAATACATGTATGTCAAGCTATCCTGGAGACCGGAAGTGGACGAAAATTGAGCCATAATGGTTGTACAGCCGACAATTTTGACCTACACGACCATGGTTTTTTACTTCTGACTTGCTCCACAGGTCCTATGGAATGATCTACGGGGAATAGTTATCAAGCAGAGGCATTGACAAACGTTTTGAGGTATTATACATGTAGATCAAGCCATCCTGAGGACCGGGAGTTGCCTATTACGGAGCTAAAATGGGATGCCAGGACCCTGACGGATATTTCGGGTAGTACCGCATATTGGTTTTTCGCATTTTTCTGGCTAACGGAGGGCTCCAGAAATAAAAACTAGACATATATATTAAGCAGATACCCCTGCGCACATATTTATTAAGGTATTTGGTTATTCGGGCCGCCATGGGGACCGAAAGGGGGTGAAATCATAGGTAAACCGTCTTATTTTAACCTACCGCCGGACATTGGTTTTACATTATTTACTCCAATCAAGGGGCGTATAGACAGTCTTACTGTATATATTTATAAAGCAGAGACATGTACAAACATTTTGAGGTATAATACATGTATGTCAAGCTATCCTGGAGACCGGAAATGGACGAAAATTGAGCCATAATGGTTGTACAGCCGCCAATTTTGACCTACCCGACCATGGTTTTTTACTTCTGACTTGCTCCACAGGTCCTATGGAATTATTTACGGGGAATAGTTATCAAGCAGAGGCATTGACAAACGTTTTGAGGTATTATACATGTAGATCAAGCCATCCTGAGGACCGGAAGTTGCCTATTACGGAGCTAAAATGGGATGCCAGGACCCTGACGGATATTTCGGGTAGTACCGCATATTGGTTTTTCGCATTTTTCTGGCTAACGGAGGGCTCCAGAAATAAAAACTAGACATATATATTAAGCAGATACCCATGCGCACATATTTATTAAGGTATTTGGTTATTCGGGCCGCCATGGGGACCGAAAGGGGATGAAATCATAGGTAAACCGTCTTATTTTAACCTACCGCCGGACATTGGTTTTACATTATTTACTCCAATCAAGGGGCGTATAGACAGTCTTACTGTATATATTTATAAAGCAGAGACATGTACAAACATTTTGAGGTATAATACATGTATGTCAAGCTATCCTGGAGACCGGAAGTGGACGAAAATTGAGCCATAATGGTTGTACAGCCGCCAATTTTGACCTACCCGACCATGGTTTTTTACTTCTGACTTGGTTCACAGGTCCTATGGAATGATCTACGGGGAATAGTTATCAAGCAGAGGCATTGACAAACGTTTTGAGGTATTATACATGTAGATCAAGCCATCCTGAGGACCGGAAGTTGCCTATTACGGAGCTAAAATGGGATGCCAGGACCCTGACGGATATTTCGGGTAGTACCGCATATTGGTTTTTCGCATTTTTCTGGCTAACGGAGGGCTCCAGAAATAAAAACTAGACATATATATTAAGCAGATACCCATGCGCACATATTTATTAAGGTATTTGGTTATTCGGGCCGCCATGGGGACCGAAAGGGGATGAAATCATAGGTAAACCGTCTTATTTTAACCTACCGCCGGACATTGGTTTTACATTATTTACTCCAATCAAGGGGCGTATAGATAGTCTTACTGTATATATTTATAAAGCAGAGACATGTACAAACATTTTGAGGTATAATACATGTATGTCAAGCTATCCTGGAGACCGGAAGTGGACGAAAATTGAGCCATAATGGTTGTACAGCCGCCAATTTTGACCTACCCGACCATGGTTTTTTACTTCTGACTTGGTTCACAGGTCCTATGGAATGATCTACGGGGAATAGTTATCAAGCAGAGGCATTGACAAACGTTTTGAGGTATTATACATGTAGATCAAGCCATCCTGAGGACCGGAAGTTGCCTATTACGGAGCTAAAATGGGATGCCAGGACCCTGACGGATATTTCGGGTAGTACCGCATATTGGTTTTTCGCATTTTTCTGGCTAACGGAGGGCTCCAGAAATAAAAACTAGACATATGTATTAAGCAGATACACCTGCGCACATATTTATTAAGGTATTTGGTTATTCGGGCCGCCATGGGGACCGAAAGGGGGTGAAAACATAGGTAAATCGTCTTATTTTAACCTACCGCCGGACATTGGTTTTACATTATTTACTCCAATCAAGGGGCGTATAGACAGTCTTACTGTATATATTTATAAAGCAGAGACATGTACAAACATTTTGAGGTATAATACATGTATGTCAAGCTATCCTGGAGACCGGAAGTGGACGAAAATTGAGCCATAATGGTTGTACAGTCGGCAATTTTGACCTACCCGACCATGGTTTTTTACTTCTGACTTGCTCCACAGGTCCTATGGAATGATCTACGGGGAATAGTTATCAAGCAGAGGCATTGACAAACGTTTTGAGGTATTATACATGTAGATCAAGCCATCCTGAGGACCGGGAGTTGCCTATTACGGAGCTAAAATGGGATGCCAGGACCCTGACGGATATTTCGGGTAGTACCGCATATTGGTTTTTCGCATTTTTCTGGCTAACGGAGGGCTCCAGAAATAAAAACTAGACATATATATTAAGCAGATACCCCTGCGCACATATTTATTAAGGTATTTGGTTATTCGGGCCGCCATGGGGACCGAAAGGGGGTGAAATCATAGGTAAACCGTCTTATTTTAACCTACCGCCGGACATTGGTTTTACATTATTTACTCCAATCAAGGGGCGTATAGACAGTCTTACTGTATATATTTATAAAGCAGAGACATGTACAAACATTTTGAGGTATAATACATGTATGTCAAGCTATCCTGGAGACCGGAAGTGGACGAAAATTGAGCCATAATGGTTGTACAGTCGGCAATTTTGACCTACCCGACCATGGTTTTTTACTTCTGACTTGGTTCACAGGTCCTATGGAATGATCTACGGGGAATAGTTATCAAGCAGAGGCATTGACAAACGTTTTGAGGTATTATACATGTAGATCAAGCCATCCTGAGGACCGGGAGTTGCCTATTACGGAGCTAAAATGGGATGCCAGGACCCTGACGGATATTTCGGGTAGTACCGCATATTGGTTTTTCGCATTTTTCTGGCTAACGGAGGGCTCCAGAAATAAAAACTAGACATATATATTAAGCAGATACCCCTGCGCACATATTTATTAACGTATTTGGTTATTCGGGCCGCCATGGGGACCGAAAGGGGGTGAAATCATAGGTAAACCGTCTTATTTTAACCTACCGCCGGACATTGGTTTTACATTATTTACTCCAATCAAGGGGCGTATAGACAGTCTTACTGTATATATTTATAAAGCAGAGACATGTACAAACATTTTGAGGTATAATACATGTATGTCAAGCTATCCTGGAGACCGGAAGTGGACGAAAATTGAGCCATAATGGTTGTACAGTCGGCAATTTTGACCTACCCGACCATGGTTTTTTACTTCTGACTTGGTTCACAGGTCCTATGGAATGATCTACGGGGAATAGTTATCAAGCAGAGGCATTGACAAACGTTTTGAGGTATTATACATGTAGATCAAGCCATCCTGAGGACCGGGAGTTGCCTATTACGGAGCTAAAATGGGATGCCAGGACCCTGACGGATATTTCGGGTAGTACCGCATATTGGTTTTTCGCATTTTTCTGGCTAACGGAGGGCTCCAGAAATAAAAACTAGACATATATATTAAGCAGATACCCCTGCGCACATATTTATTAAGGTATTTGGTTATTCGGGCCGCCATGGGGACCGAAAGGGGGTGAAATCATAGGTAAACCGTCTTATTTTAACCTACCGCCGGACATTGGTTTTACATTATTTACTCCAATCAAGGGGCGTATAGACAGTCTTACTGTATATATTTATAAAGCAGAGACATGTACAAACATTTTGAGGTATAATACATGTATGTCAAGCTATCCTGGAGACCGGAAGTGGACGAAAATTGAGCCATAATGGTTGTACAGCCGGCAATTTTGACCTACCCGACCATGGTTTTTTACTTCTGACTTGCTCCACAGGTCCTATGGAATGATTTACGGGGAATAGTTATCAAGCAGAGGCATTGACAAACGTTTTGAGGTATTATACATGTAGATCAAGCCATCCTGAGGACCGGAAGTTGCCTATTACGGAGCTAAAATGGGATGCCAGGACCCTGACGGATATTTCGGGTAGTACCGCATATTGGTTTTTCGCATTTTTCTGGCTAACGGAGGGCTCCAGAAATAAAAACTAGACATATATATTAAGCAGATACCCATGCGCACATATTTATTAAGGTATTTGGTTATTCGGGCCGCCATGGGGACCGAAAGGGGATGAAATCATAGGTAAACCGTCTTATTTTAACCTACCGCCGGACATTGGTTTTACATTATTTACTCCAATCAAGGGGCGTATAGACAGTCTTACTGTATATATTTATAAAGCAGAGACATGTACAAACATTTTGAGGTATAATACATGTATGTCAAGCTATCCTGGAGACCGGAAGTGGACGAAAATTGAGCCATAATGGTTGTACAGTCGTCAATTTTGACCTACCCGACCATGGTTTTTTACTTCTGACTTGGTTCACAGGTCCTATGGAATGATCTACGGGGAATAGTTATCAAGCAGAGGCATTGACAAACGTTTTGAGGTATTATACATGTAGATCAAGCCATCCTGACGACCGGAAGTTGCCTATTACGGAGCTAAAATGGGATGCCAGGACCCTGACGGATATTTCGGGTAGTACCGCATATTGGTTTTTCGCATTTTTCTGGCTAACGGAGGGCTCCAGAAATAAAAACTAGACATATATATTAAGCAGATACCCCTGCGCACATATTTATTAAGGTATTTGGTTATTCGGGCCGCCATGGGGACCGAAAGGGGGTGAAATCATAGGTAAACCGTCTTATTTTAACCTACCGCCGGACATTGGTTTTACATTATTTACTCTAATCAAGGGGCGTATAGACAGTCTTACTGTATATATTTATAAAGCAGAGACATGTACAAACATTTTGAGGTATAATACATGTATGTCAAGCTATCCTGGAGACCGGAAGTGGACGAAAATTGAGCCATAATGGTTGTACAGCCGGCAATTTTGACCTACCCGACCATGGTTTTTTACTTCTGACTTGCTCCACAGGTCCTATGGAATGATCTACGGGGAATAGTTATCAAGCAGAGGCATTGACAAACGTTTTGAGGTATTATACATGTAGATCAAGCCATCCTGAGGACCGGAAGTTGCCTATTACGGAGCTAAAATGGGATGCCAGGACCCTGACGGATATTTCGGGTAGTACCGCATATTGGTTTTTCGCATTTTTCTGGCTAACGGAGGGCTCCAGAAATAAAAACTAGACATATATATTAAGCAGATACCCATGCGCACATATTTATTAAGGTATTTGGTTATTCGGGCCGCCATGGGGACCGAAAGGGGGTGAAATCATAGGTAAACCGTCTTATTTTAACCTACCGCCGGACATTGGTTTTACATTATTTACTCCAATCAAGGGGCGTATAGACAGTCTTACTGTATATATTTATAAAGCAGAGACATGTACAAACATTTTGAGGTATAATACATGTATGTCAAGCTATCCTGGAGACCGGAAGTGGACGAAAATTGAGCCATAATGGTTGTACAGCCGACAATTTTGACCTACCCGACCATGGTTTTTTACTTCTGACTTGCTCCACAGGTCCTATGGAATGATCTACGGGGAATAGTTATCAAGCAGAGGCATTGACAAACGTTTTGAGGTATTATACATGTAGATCAAGCCATCCTGAGGACCGGAAGTTGCCTATTACGGAGCTAAAATGGGATGCCAGGACCCTGACGGATATTTCGGGTAGTACCGCATATTGGTTTTTCGCATTTTTCTGGCTAACGGAGGGCTCCAGAAATAAAAACTAGACATATATATTAAGCAGATACCCCTGCGCACATATTTATTAAGGTATTTGGTTATTCGGGCCGCCATGGGGACCGAAAGGGGGTGAAATCATAGGTAAACCGTCTTATTTTAACCTACCGCCGGACATTGGTTTTACATTATTTACTCCAATCAAGGGGCGTATAGACAGTCTTACTGTATATATTTATAAAGCAGAGACATGTACAAACATTTTGAGGTATAATACATGTATGTCAAGCTATCCTGGAGACCGGAAGTGGACGAAAATTGAGCCATAATGGTTGTACAGCCGGCAATTTTGACCTACCCGACCATGGTTTTTTACTTCTGACTTGCTCCACAGGTCCTATGGAATGATCTACGGGGAATAGTTATCAAGCAGAGGCATTGACAAACGTTTTGAGGTATTATACATGTAGATCAAGCCATCCTGAGGACCGGGAGTTGCCTATTACGGAGCTAAAATGGGATGCCAGGACCCTGACGGATATTTCGGGTAGTACCGCATATTGGTTTTTCGCAT
Source organism: Bathymodiolus brooksi (assembly GCA_963680875.1). Lineage (NCBI taxonomy): Eukaryota > Metazoa > Mollusca > Bivalvia > Mytilida > Modiolidae > Bathymodiolus > Bathymodiolus brooksi. The sequence goes on from OY804581.1 coordinate 108,412,886, forward strand.
TTTTCTGGCTAACGGAGGGCTCCAGAAATAAAAACTAGACATATATATTAAGCAGATACCCCTGCGCACATATTTATTAAGGTATTTGGTTATTCGGGCCGCCATGGGGACCGAAAGGGGGTGAAATCATAGGTAAACCGTCTTATTTTAACCTACCGCCGGACATTGGTTTTACATTATTTACTCCAATCAAGGGGCGTATAGACAGTCTTACTGTATATATTTATAAAGCAGAGACATGTACAAACATTTTGAGGTATAATACATGTATGTCAAGCTATCCTGGAGACCGGAAGTGGACGAAAATTGAGCCATAATGGTTGTACAGCCGCCAATTTTGACCTACCCGACCATGGTTTTTTACTTCTGACTTGCTCCACAGGTCCTATGGAATGATCTACGGGGAATAGTTATCAAGCAGAGGCATTGACAAACGTTTTGAGGTATTATACATGTAGATCAAGCCATCCTGAGGACCGGAAGTTGCCTATTACGGAGCTAAAATGGGATGCCAGGACCCTGACGGATATTTCGGGTAGTACCGCATATTGGTTTTTCGCATTTTTCTGGCTAACGGAGGGCTCCAGAAATAAAAACTAGACATATATATTAAGCAGATACCCATGCGCACATATTTATTAAGGTATTTGGTTATTCGGGCCGCCATGGGGACCGAAAGGGGATGAAATCATAGGTAAACCGTCTTATTTTAACCTACCGCCGGACATTGGTTTTACATTATTTACTCCAATCAAGGGGCGTATAGACAGTCTTACTGTATATATTTATAAAGCAGAGACATGTACAAACATTTTGAGGTATAATACATGTATGTCAAGCTATCCTGGAGACCGGAAGTGGACGAAAATTGAGCCATAATGGTTGTACAGCCGCCAATTTTGACCTACCCGACCATGGTTTTTTACTTCTGACTTGGTTCACAGGTCCTATGGAATGATCTACGGGGAATAGTTATCAAGCAGAGGCATTGACAAACGTTTTGAGGTATTATACATGTAGATCAAGTCATCCTGAGGACCGGAAGTTGCCTATTACGGAGCTAAAATGGGATGCCAGGACCCTGACGGATATTTCGGGTAGTACCGCATATTGGTTTTTCGCATTTTTCTGGCTAACGGAGGGCTCCAAAAATAAAAACTAGACATATATATTAAGCAGATACCCCTACGCACATATTTATTAAGGTATTTGGTTATTCGGGCCGCCATGGGGACCGAAAGGGGGTGAAATCATAGGTAAACCGTCTTATTTTAACCTACCGCCGGACATTGGTTTTACATTATTTACTCCAATCAAGGGGCGTATAGACAGTCTTACTGTATATATTTATAAAGCAGAGACATGTACAAACATTTTGAGGTATAATACATGTATGTCAAGCTATCCTGGAGACCGGAAGTGGACGAAAATTGAGCCATAATGGTTGTACAGCCGACAATTTTGACCTACCCGACCATGGTTTTTTACTTCTGACTTGCTCCACAGGTCCTATGGAATGATCTACGGGGAATAGTTATCAAGCAGAGGCATTGACAAACGTTTTGAGGTATTATACATGTAGATCAAGCCATCCTGAGGACCGGAAGTTGCCTATTACGGAGCTAAAATGGGATGCCAGGACCCTGACGGATATTTCGGGTAGTACCGCATATTGGTTTTTCGCATTTTTCTGGCTAACGGAGGGCTCCAGAAATAAAAACTAGACATATATATTAAGCAGATACCCCTGCGCACATATTTATTAAGGTATTTGGTTATTCGGGCCGCCATGGGGACCGAAAGGGGGTGAAATCATAGGTAAACCGTCTTATTTTAACCTACCGCCGGACATTGGTTTTACATTATTTACTCCAATCAAGGGGCGTATAGACAGTCTTACTGTATATATTTATAAAGCAGAGACATGTACAAACATTTTGAGGTATAATACATGTATGTCAAGCTATCCTGGAGACCGGAAGTGGACGAAAATTGAGCCATAATGGTTGTACAGCCGACAATTTTGACCTACCCGACCATGGTTTTTTACTTCTGACTTGCTCCACAGGTCCTATGGAATGATCTACGGGGAATAGTTATCAAGCAGAGGCATTGACAAACGTTTTGAGGTATTATACATGTAGATCAAGCCATCCTGAGGACCGGAAGTTGCCTATTACGGAGCTAAAATGGGATGCCAGGATCCTGACGGATATTTCGGGTAGTACCGCATATTGGTTTTTCGCATTTTTCTGGCTAACGGAGGGCTCCAGAAATAAAAACTAGACATATGTATTAAGCAGATACACCTGCGCACATATTTATTAAGGTATTTGGTTATTCGGGCCGCCATGGGGACCGAAAGGGGGTGAAAACATAGGTAAATCGTCTTATTTTAACCTACCGCCGGACATTGGTTTTACATTATTTACTCCAATCAAGGGGCGTATAGACAGTCTTACTGTATATATTTATAAAGCAGAGACATGTACAAACATTTTGAGGTATAATACATGTATGTCAAGCTATCCTGGAGACCGGAAGTGGACGAAAATTGAGCCATAATGGTTGTACAGCCGGCAATTTTGACCTACCCGACCATGGTTTTTTACTTCTGACTTGCTCCACAGGTCCTATGGAATGATCTACGGGTAATAGTTATCAAGCAGAGGCATTGACAAACGTTTTGAGGTATTATACATGTAGATCAAGCCATCCTGAGGACCGGGAGTTGCCTATTACGGAGCTAAAATGGGATGCCAGGACCCTGACGGATATTTCGGGTAGTACCGCATATTGGTTTTTCGCATTTTTCTGGCTAACGGAGGGCTCCAGAAATAAAAACTAGACATATATATTAAGCAGATACCCCTGCGCACATATTTATTAAGGTATTTGGTTATTCGGGCCGCCATGGGGACCGAAAGGGGGTGAAATCATAGGTAAACCGTCTTATTTTAACCTACCGCCGGACATTGGTTTTACATTATTTACTCCAATCAAGGGGCGTATAGACAGTCTTACTGTATATATTTATAAAGCAGAGACATGTACAAACATTTTGAGGTATAATACATGTATGTCAAGCTATCCTGGAGACCGGAAGTGGACGAAAATTGAGCCATAATGGTTGTACAGTCGGCAATTTTGACCTACCCGACCATGGTTTTTTACTTCTGACTTGGTTCACAGGTCCTATGGAATGATCTACGGGGAATAGTTATCAAGCAGAGGCATTGACAAACGTTTTGAGGTATTATACATGTAGATCAAGCCATCCTGAGGACCGGGAGTTGCCTATTACGGAGCTAAAATGGGATGCCAGGACCCTGACGGATATTTCGGGTAGTACCGCATATTGGTTTTTCGCATTTTTCTGGCTAACGGAGGGCTCCAGAAATAAAAACTAGACATATATATTAAGCAGATACCCCTGCGCACATATTTATTAAGGTATTTGGTTATTCGGGCCGCCATGGGGACCGAAAGGGGGTGAAATCATAGGTAAACCGTCTTATTTTAACCTACCGCCGGACATTGGTTTTACATTATTTACTCCAATCAAGGGGCGTATAGACAGTCTTACTGTATATATTTATAAAGCAGAGACATGTACAAACATTTTGAGGTATAATACATGTATGTCAAGCTATCCTGGAGACCGGAAGTGGACGAAAATTGAGCCATAATGGTTGTACAGTCGGCAATTTTGACCTACCCGACCATGGTTTTTTACTTCTGACTTGGTTCACAGGTCCTATGGAATGATCTACGGGGAATAGTTATCAAGCAGAGGCATTGACAAACGTTTTGAGGTATTATACATGTAGATCAAGCCATCCTGAGGACCGGGAGTTGCCTATTACGGAGCTAAAATGGGATGACAGGACCCTGACGGATATTTCGGGTAGTACCGCATATTGGTTTTTCGCATTTTTCTGGCTAACGGAGGGCTCCAGAAATAAAAACTAGACATATATATTAAGCAGATACCCCTGCGCACATATTTATTAAGGTATTTGGTTATTCGGGCCGCCATGGGGACCGAAAGGGGGTGAAATCATAGGTAAACCGTCTTATTTTAACCTACCGCCGGACATTGGTTTTACATTATTTACTCCAATCAAGGGGCGTATAGACAGTCTTACTGTATATATTTATAAAGCAGAGACATGTACAAACATTTTGAGGTATAATACATGTATGTCAAGCTATCCTGGAGACCGGAAGTGGACGAAAATTGAGCCATAATGGTTGTACAGCCGACAATTTTGACCTACCCGACCATGGTTTTTTACTTCTGACTTGCTCCACAGGTCCTATGGAATGATCTACGGGGAATAGTTATCAAGCAGAGGCATTGACAAACGTTTTGAGGTATTATACATGTAGATCAAGCCATCCTGAGGACCGGAAGTTGCCTATTACGGAGCTAAAATGGGATGCCAGGATCCTGACGGATATTTCGGGTAGTACCGCATATTGGTTTTTCGCATTTTTCTGGCTAACGGAGGGCTCCAGAAATAAAAACTAGACATATGTATTAAGCAGATACACCTGCGCACATATTTATTAAGGTATTTGGTTATTCGGGCCGCCATGGGGACCGAAAGGGGGTGAAAACATAGGTAAATCGTCTTATTTTAACCTACCGCCGGACATTGGTTTTACATTATTTACTCCAATCAAGGGGCGTATAGACAGTCTTACTGTATATATTTATAAAGCAGAGACATGTACAAACATTTTGAGGTATAATACATGTATGTCAAGCTATCCTGGAGACCGGAAGTGGACGAAAATTGAGCCATAATGGTTGTACAGCCGCCAATTTTGACCTACCCGACCATGGTTTTTTACTTCTGACTTGGTTCACAGGTCCTATGGAATGATCTACGGGGAATAGTTATCAAGCAGAGGCATTGACAAACGTTTTGAGGTATTATACATGTAGATCAAGCCATCCTGAGGACCGGAAGTTGCCTATTACGGAGCTAAAATGGGATGCCAGGACCCTGACGGATATTTCGGGTAGTACCGCATATTGGTTTTTCGCATTTTTCTGGCTAACGGAGGGCTCCAAAAATAAAAACTAGACATATATATTAAGCAGATACCCCTACGCACATATTTATTAAGGTATTTGGTTATTCGGGCCGCCATGGGGACCGAAAGGGGGTGAAATCATAGGTAAACCGTCTTATTTTAACCTACCGCCGGACATTGGTTTTACATTATTTACTCCAATCAAGGGGCGTATAGACAGTCTTACTGTATATATTTATAAAGCAGAGACATGTACAAACATTTTGAGGTATAATACATGTATGTCAAGCTATCCTGGAGACCGGAAGTGGACGAAAATTGAGCCATAATGGTTGTACAGCCGACAATTTTGACCTACCCGACCATGGTTTTTTACTTCTGACTTGCTCCACAGGTCCTATGGAATGATCTACGGGGAATAGTTATCAAGCAGAGGCATTGACAAACGTTTTGAGGTATTATACATGTAGATCAAGCCATCCTGAGGACCGGAAGTTGCCTATTACGGAGCTAAAATGGGATGCCAGGACCCTGACGGATATTTCGGGTAGTACCGCATATTGGTTTTTCGCATTTTTCTGGCTAACGGAGGGCTCCAGAAATAAAAACTAGACATATATATTAAGCAGATACCCCTGCGCACATATTTATTAAGGTATTTGGTTATTCGGGCCGCCATGGGGACCGAAAGGGGGTGAAATCATAGGTAAACCGTCTTATTTTAACCTACCGCCGGACATTGGTTTTACATTATTTACTCCAATCAAGGGGCGTATAGACAGTCTTACTGTATATATTTATAAAGCAGAGACATGTACAAACATTTTGAGGTATAATACATGTATGTCAAGCTATCCTGGAGACCGGAAGTGGACGAAAATTGAGCCATAATGGTTGTACAGCCGACAATTTTGACCTACCCGACCATGGTTTTTTACTTCTGACTTGCTCCACAGGTCCTATGGAATGATCTACGGGGAATAGTTATCAAGCAGAGGCATTGACAAACGTTTTGAGGTATTATACATGTAGATCAAGCCATCCTGAGGACCGGAAGTTGCCTATTACGGAGCTAAAATGGGATGCCAGGATCCTGACGGATATTTCGGGTAGTACCGCATATTGGTTTTTCGCATTTTTCTGGCTAACGGAGGGCTCCAGAAATAAAAACTAGACATATGTATTAAGCAGATACACCTGCGCACATATTTATTAAGGTATTTGGTTATTCGGGCCGCCATGGGGACCGAAAGGGGGTGAAAACATAGGTAAATCGTCTTATTTTAACCTACCGCCGGACATTGGTTTTACATTATTTACTCCAATCAAGGGGCGTATAGACAGTCTTACTGTATATATTTATAAAGCAGAGACATGTACAAACATTTTGAGGTATAATACATGTATGTCAAGCTATCCTGGAGACCGGAAGTGGACGAAAATTGAGCCATAATGGTTGTACAGCCGGCAATTTTGACCTACCCGACCATGGTTTTTTACTTCTGACTTGCTCCACAGGTCCTATGGAATGATCTACGGGGAATAGTTATCAAGCAGAGGCATTGACAAACGTTTTGAGGTATTATACATGTAGATCAAGCCATCCTGAGGACCGGGAGTTGCCTATTACGGAGCTAAAATGGGATGCCAGGACCCTGACGGATATTTCGGGTAGTACCGCATATTGGTTTTTCGCATTTTTCTGGCTAACGGAGGGCTCCAGAAATAAAAACTAGACATATATATTAAGCAGATACCCCTGCGCACATATTTATTAAGGTATTTGGTTATTCGGGCCGCCATGGGGACCGAAAGGGGGTGAAATCATAGGTAAACCGTCTTATTTTAACCTACCGCCGGACATTGGTTTTACATTATTTACTCCAATCAAGGGGCGTATAGACAGTCTTACTGTATATATTTATAAAGCAGAGACATGTACAAACATTTTGAGGTATAATACATGTATGTCAAGCTATCCTGGAGACCGGAAGTGGACGAAAATTGAGCCATAATGGTTGTACAGTCGGCAATTTTGACCTACCCGACCATGGTTTTTTACTTCTGACTTGGTTCACAGGTCCTATGGAATGATCTACGGGGAATAGTTATCAAGCAGAGGCATTGACAAACGTTTTGAGGTATTATACATGTAGATCAAGCCATCCTGAGGACCGGGAGTTGCCTATTACGGAGCTAAAATGGGATGCCAGGACCCTGACGGATATTTCGGGTAGTACCGCATATTGGTTTTTCGCATTTTTCTGGCTAACGGAGGGCTCCAGAAATAAAAACTAGACATATATATTAAGCAGATACCCCTGCGCACATATTTATTAAGGTATTTGGTTATTCGGGCCGCCATGGGGACCGAAAGGGGGTGAAATCATAGGTAAACCGTCTTATTTTAACCTACCGCCGGACATTGGTTTTACATTATTTACTCCAATCAAGGGGCGTATAGACAGTCTTACTGTATATATTTATAAAGCAGAGACATGTACAAACATTTTGAGGTATAATACATGTATGTCAAGCTATCCTGGAGACCGGAAGTGGACGAAAATTGAGCCATAATGGTTGTACAGTCGGCAATTTTGACCTACCCGACCATGGTTTTTTACTTCTGACTTGGTTCACAGGTCCTATGGAATGATCTACGGGGAATAGTTATCAAGCAGAGGCATTGACAAACGTTTTGAGGTATTATACATGTAGATCAAGCCATCCTGAGGACCGGGAGTTGCCTATTACGGAGCTAAAATGGGATGCCAGGACCCTGACGGATATTTCGGGTAGTACCGCATATTGGTTTTTCGCATTTTTCTGGCTAACGGAGGGCTCCAGAAATAAAAACTAGACATATATATTAAGCAGATACCCCTGCGCACATATTTATTAAGGTATTTGGTTATTCGGGCCGCCATGGGGACCGAAAGGGGGTGAAATCATAGGTAAACCGTCTTATTTTAACCTACCGCCGGACATTGGTTTTACATTATTTACTCCAATCAAGGGGCGTATAGACAGTCTTACTGTATATATTTATAAAGCAGAGACATGTACAAACATTTTGAGGTATAATACATGTATGTCAAGCTATCCTGGAGACCGGAAGTGGACGAAAATTGAGCCATAATGGTTGTACAGCCGGCAATTTTGACCTACCCGACCATGGTTTTTTACTTCTGACTTGCTCCACAGGTCCTATGGAATGATCTACGGGGAATAGTTATCAAGCAGAGGCATTGACAAACGTTTTGAGGTATTATACATGTAGATCAAGCCATCCTGAGGACCGGAAGTTGCCTATTACGGAGCTAAAATGGGATGCCAGGACCCTGACGGATATTTCGGGTAGTACCGCATATTGGTTTTTCGCATTTTTCTGGCTAACGGAGGGCTCCAGAAATAAAAACTAGACATATATATTAAGCAGATACCCATGCGCACATATTTATTAAGGTATTTGGTTATTCGGGCCGCCATGGGGACCGAAAGGGGATGAAATCATAGGTAAACCGTCTTATTTTAACCTACCGCCGGACATTGGTTTTACATTATTTACTCCAATCAAGGGGCGTATAGACAGTCTTACTGTATATATTTATAAAGCAGAGACATGTACAAACATTTTGAGGTATAATACATGTATGTCAAGCTATCCTGGAGACCGGAAGTGGACGAAAATTGAGCCATAATGGTTGTACAGCCGGCAATTTTGACCTACCCGACCATGGTTTTTTACTTCTGACTTGCTCCACAGGTCCTATGGAATGATCTACGGGGAATAGTTATCAAGCAGAGGCATTGACAAACGTTTTGAGGTATTATACATGTAGATCAAGCCATCCTGAGGACCGGAAGTTGCCTATTACGGAGCTAAAATGGGATGCCAGGACCCTGACGGATATTTCGGGTAGTACCGCATATTGGTTTTTCGCATTTTTCTGGCTAACGGAGGGCTCCAGAAATAAAAACTAGACATATATATTAAGCAGATACCCATGCGCACATATTTATTAAGGTATTTGGTTATTCGGGCCGCCATGGGGACCGAAAGGGGGTGAAATCATAGGTAAACCGTCTTATTTTAACCTACCGCCGGACATTGGTTTTACATTATTTACTCCAATCAAGGGGCGTATAGACAGTCTTACTGTATATATTTATAAAGCAGAGACATGTACAAACATTTTGAGGTATAATACATGTATGTCAAGCTATCCTGGAGACCGGAAGTGGACGAAAATTGAGCCATAATGGTTGTACAGCCGACAATTTTGACCTACCCGACCATGGTTTTTTACTTCTGACTTGCTCCACAGGTCCTATGGAATGATCTACGGGGAATAGTTATCAAGCAGAGGCATTGACAAACGTTTTGAGGTATTATACATGTAGATCAAGCCATCCTGAGGACCGGAAGTTGCCTATTACGGAGCTAAAATGGGATGCCAGGACCCTGACGGATATTTCGGGTAGTACCGCATATTGGTTTTTCGCATTTTTCTGGCTAACGGAGGGCTCCAGAAATAAAAACTAGACATATATATTAAGCAGATACCCCTGCGCACATATTTATTAAGGTATTTGGTTATTCGGGCCGCCATGGGGACCGAAAGGGGGTGAAATCATAGGTAAACCGTCTTATTTTAACCTACCGCCGGACATTGGTTTTACATTATTTACTCCAATCAAGGGGCGTATAGACAGTCTTACTGTATATATTTATAAAGCAGAGACATGTACAAACATTTTGAGGTATAATACATGTATGTCAAGCTATCCTGGAGACCGGAAGTGGACGAAAATTGAGCCATAATGGTTGTACAGCCGGCAATTTTGACCTACCCGACCATGGTTTTTTACTTCTGACTTGCTCCACAGGTCCTATGGAATGATCTACGGGGAATAGTTATCAAGCAGAGGAATTGACAAACGTTTTGAGGTATTATACATGTAGATCAAGCCATCCTGAGGACCGGAAGTTGCCTATTACGGAGCTAAAATTGGATGCCAGGACCCTGACGGATATTTCGGGTAGTACCGCATATTGGTTTTTCGCATTTTTCTGGCTAACGGAGGGCTCCAGAAATAAAAACTAGACATATATATTAAGCAGATACCCCTGCGCACATATTTATTAACGTATTTGGTTATTCGGGCCGCCATGGGGACCGAAAGGGGGTGAAATCATAGGTAAACCGTCTTATTTTAACCTACCGCCGGACATTGGTTTTACATTATTTACTCCAATCAAGGGGCGTATAGACAGTCTTACTGTATATATTTATAAAGCAGAGACATGTACAAACATTTTGAGGTATAATACATGTATGTCAAGCTATCCTGGAGACCGGAAGTGGACGAAAATTGAGCCATAATGGTTGTACAGTCGTCAATTTTGACCTACCCGACCATGGTTTTTTACTTCTGACTTGGTTCACAGGTCCTATGGAATGATCTACGGGGAATAGTTATCAAGCAGAGGCATTGACAAACGTTTTGAGGTATTATACATGTAGATCAAGCCATCCTGAGGACCGGGAGTTGCCTATTACGGAGCTAAAATGGGATGCCAGGACCCTGACGGATATTTCGGGTAGTACCGCATATTGGTTTTTCGCATTTTTCTGGCTAACGGAGGGCTCCAGAAATAAAAACTAGACATATATATTAAGCAGATACCCCTGCGCACATATTTATTAAGGTATTTGGTTATTCGGGCCGCCATGGGGACCGAAAGGGGGTGAAATCATAGGTAAACCGTCTTATTTTAACCTACCGCCGGACATTGGTTTTACATTATTTACTCCAATCAAGGGGCGTATAGACAGTCTTACTGTATATATTTATAAAGCAGAGACATGTACAAACATTTTGAGGTATAATACATGTATGTCAAGCTATCCTGGAGACCGGAAGTGGACGAAAATTGAGCCATAATGGTTGTACAGCAGGCAATTTTGACCTACCCGACCATGGTTTTTTACTTCTGACTTGCTCCACAGGTCCTATGGAATGATCTACGGGGAATAGTTATCAAGCAGAGGCATTGACAAACGTTTTGAGGTATTATACATGTAGATCAAGCCATCCTGAGGACCGGAAGTTGCCTATTACGGAGCTAAAATGGGATGCCAGGACCCTGACGGATATTTCGGGTAGTACCGCATATTGGTTTTTCGCATTTTTCTGGCTAACGGAGGGCTCCAGAAATAAAAACTAGACATATATATTAAGCAGATACCCATGCGCACATATTTATTAAGGTATTTGGTTATTCGGGCCGCCATGGGGACCGAAAGGGGATGAAATCATAGGTAAACCGTCTTATTTTAACCTACCGCCGGACATTGGTTTTACATTATTTACTCCAATCAAGGGGCGTATAGACAGTCTTACTGTATATATTTATAAAGCAGAGACATGTACAAACATTTTGAGGTATAATACATGTATGTCAAGCTATCCTGGAGACCGGAAGTGGACGAAAATTGAGCCATAATGGTTGTACAGCCGCCAATTTTGACCTACCCGACCATGGTTTTTTACTTCTGACTTGGTTCACAGGTCCTATGGAATGATCTACGGGGAATAGTTATCAAGCAGAGGCATTGACAAACGTTTTGAGGTATTATACATGTAGATCAAGCCATCCTGAGGACCGGAAGTTGCCTATTACGGAGCTAAAATGGGATGCCAGGACCCTGACGGATATTTCGGGTAGTACCGCATATTGGTTTTTCGCATTTTTCTGGCTAACGGAGGGCTCCAGAAATAAAAACTAGACATATATATTAAGCAGATACCCCTACGCACATATTTATTAAGGTATTTGGTTATTCGGGCCGCCATGGGGACCGAAAGGGGGTGAAATCATAGGTAAACCGTCTTATTTTAACCTACCGCCGGACATTGGTTTTACATTATTTACTCCAATCAAGGGGCGTATAGACAGTCTTACTGTATATATTTATAAAGCAGAGACATGTACAAACATTTTGAGGTATAATACATGTATGTCAAGCTATCCTGGAGACCGGAAGTGGACGAAAATTGAGCCATAATGGTTGTACAGCCGACAATTTTGACCTACCCGACCATGGTTTTTTACTTCTGACTTGCTCCACAGGTCCTATGGAATGATCTACGGGGAATAGTTATCAAGCAGAGGCATTGACAAACGTTTTGAGGTATTATACATGTAGATCAAGCCATCCTGAGGACCGGAAGTTGCCTATTACGGAGCTAAAATGGGATGCCAGGACCCTGACGGATATTTCGGGTAGTACCGCATATTGGTTTTTCGCATTTTTCTGGCTAACGGAGGGCTCCAGAAATAAAAACTAGACATATATATTAAGCAGATACCCCTGCGCACATATTTATTAAGGTATTTGGTTATTCGGGCCGCCATGGGGACCGAAAGGGGGTGAAATCATAGGTAAACCGTCTTATTTTAACCTACCGCCGGACATTGGTTTTACATTATTTACTCCAATCAAGGGGCGTATAGACAGTCTTACTGTATATATTTATAAAGCAGAGACATGTACAAACATTTTGAGGTATAATACATGTATGTCAAGCTATCCTGGAGACCGGAAGTGGACGAAAATTGAGCCATAATGGTTGTACAGCCGACAATTTTGACCTACCCGACCATGGTTTTTTACTTCTGACTTGCTCCACAGGTCCTATGGAATGATCTACGGGGAATAGTTATCAAGCAGAGGCATTGACAAACGTTTTGAGGTATTATACATGTAGATCAAGCCATCCTGAGGACCGGAAGTTGCCTATTACGGAGCTAAAATGGGATGCCAGGATCCTGACGGATATTTCGGGTAGTACCGCATATTGGTTTTTCGCATTTTTCTGGCTAACGGAGGGCTCCAGAAATAAAAACTAGACATATATATTAAGCAGATACACCTGCGCACATATTTATTAAGGTATTTGGTTATTCGGGCCGCCATGGGGACCGAAAGGGGGTGAAAACATAGGTAAATCGTCTTATTTTAACCTACCGCCGGACATTGGTTTTACATTATTTACTCCAATCAAGGGGCGTATAGACAGTCTTACTGTATATATTTATAAAGCAGAGACATGTACAAACATTTTGAGGTATAATACATGTATGTCAAGCTATCCTGGAGACCGGAAGTGGACGAAAATTGAGCCATAATGGTTGTACAGCCGGCAATTTTGACCTACCCGACCATGGTTTTTTACTTCTGACTTGCTCCACAGGTCCTATGGAATGATCTACGGGGAATAGTTATCAAGCAGAGGCATTGACAAACGTTTTGAGGTATTATACATGTAGATCAAGCCATCCTGAGGACCGGGAGTTGCCTATTACGGAGCTAAAATGGGATGCCAGGACCCTGACGGATATTTCGGGTAGTACCGCATATTGGTTTTTCGCATTTTTCTGGCTAACGGAGGGCTCCAGAAATAAAAACTAGACATATATATTAAGCAGATACCCCTGCGCACATATTTATTAAGGTATTTGGTTATTCGGGCCGCCATGGGGACCGAAAGGGGGTGAAATCATAGGTAAACCGTCTTATTTTAACCTACCGCCGGACATTGGTTTTACATTATTTACTCCAATCAAGGGGCGTATAGACAGTCTTACTGTATATATTTATAAAGCAGAGACATGTACAAACATTTTGAGGTATAATACATGTATGTCAAGCTATCCTGGAGACCGGAAGTGGACGAAAATTGAGCCATAATGGTTGTACAGTCGGCAATTTTGACCTACCCGACCATGGTTTTTTACTTCTGACTTGGTTCACAGGTCCTATGGAATGATCTACGGGGAATAGTTATCAAGCAGAGGCATTGACAAACGTTTTGAGGTATTATACATGTAGATCAAGCCATCCTGAGGACCGGGAGTTGCCTATTACGGAGCTAAAATGGGATGCCAGGACCCTGACGGATATTTCGGGTAGTACCGCATATTGGTTTTTCGCATTTTTCTGGCTAACGGAGGGCTCCAGAAATAAAAACTAGACATATATATTAAGCAGATACCCCTGCGCACATATTTATTAAGGTATTTGGTTATTCGGGCCGCCATGGGGACCGAAAGGGGGTGAAATCATAGGTAAACCGTCTTATTTTAACCTACCGCCGGACATTGGTTTTACATTATTTACTCCAATCAAGGGGCGTATAGACAGTCTTACTGTATATATTTATAAAGCAGAGACATGTACAAACATTTTGAGGTATAATACATGTATGTCAAGCTATCCTGGAGACCGGAAGTGGACGAAAATTGAGCCATAATGGTTGTACAGTCGGCAATTTTGACCTACCCGACCATGGTTTTTTACTTCTGACTTGGTTCACAGGTCCTATGGAATGATCTACGGGGAATAGTTATCAAGCAGAGGCATTGACAAACGTTTTGAGGTATTATACATGTAGATCAAGCCATCCTGAGGACCGGGAGTTGCCTATTACGGAGCTAAAATGGGATGCCAGGACCCTGACGGATATTTCGGGTAGTACCGCATATTGGTTTTTCGCATTTTTCTGGCTAACGGAGGGCTCCAGAAATAAAAACTAGACATATATATTAAGCAGATACCCCTGCGCACATATTTATTAAGGTATTTGGTTATTCGGGCCGCCATGGGGACCGAAAGGGGGTGAAATCATAGGTAAACCGTCTTATTTTAACCTACCGCCGGACATTGGTTTTACATTATTTACTCCAATCAAGGGGCGTATAGACAGTCTTACTGTATATATTTATAAAGCAGAGACATGTACAAACATTTTGAGGTATAATACATGTATGTCAAGCTATCCTGGAGACCGGAAGTGGACGAAAATTGAGCCATAATGGTTGTACAGCCGGCAATTTTGACCTACCCGACCATGGTTTTTTACTTCTGACTTGCTCCACAGGTCCTATGGAATGATTTACGGGGAATAGTTATCAAGCAGAGGCATTGACAAACGTTTTGAGGTATTATACATGTAGATCAAGCCATCCTGAGGACCGGAAGTTGCCTATTACGGAGCTAAAATGGGATGCCAGGACCCTGACGGATATTTCGGGTAGTACCGCATATTGGTTTTTCGCATTTTTCTGGCTAACGGAGGGCTCCAGAAATAAAAACTAGACATATATATTAAGCAGATACCCATGCGCACATATTTATTAAGGTATTTGGTTATTCGGGCCGCCATGGGGACCGAAAGGGGATGAAATCATAGGTAAACCGTCTTATTTTAACCTACCGCCGGACATTGGTTTTACATTATTTACTCCAATCAAGGGGCGTATAGACAGTCTTACTGTATATATTTATAAAGCAGAGACATGTACAAACATTTTGAGGTATAATACATGTATGTCAAGCTATCCTGGAGACCGGAAGTGGACGAAAATTGAGCCATAATGGTTGTACAGCCGGCAATTTTGACCTACCCGACCATGGTTTTTTACTTCTCACTTGGTTCACAGGTCCTATGGAATGATCTACGGGGAATAGTTATCAAGCAGAGGCATTGACAAACGTTTTGAGGTATTATACATGTAGATCAAGCCATCCTGAGGACCGGAAGTTGCCTATTACGGAGCTAAAATGGGATGCCAGGACCCTGACGGATATTTCGGGTAGTACCGCATATTGGTTTTTCGCATTTTTCTGGCTAACGGAGGGCTCCAGAAATAAAAACTAGACATATATATTAAGCAGATACCCATGCGCACATATTTATTAAGGTATTTGGTTATTCGGGCCGCCATGGGGACCGAAAGGGGATGAAATCATAGGTAAACCGTCTTATTTTAACCTACCGCCGGACATTGGTTTTACATTATTTACTCCAATCAAGGGGCGTATAGACAGTCTTACTGTATATATTTATAAAGCAGAGACATGTACAAACATTTTGAGGTATAATACATGTATGTCAAGCTATCCTGGAGACCGGAAGTGGACGAAAATTGAGCCATAATGGTTGTACAGCCGGCAATTTTGACCTACCCGACCATGGTTTTTTACTTCTCACTTGGTTCACAGGTCCTATGGAATGATCTACGGGGAATAGTTATCAAGCAGAGGCATTGACAAACGTTTTGAGGTATTATACATGTAGATCAAGCCATCCTGAGGACCGGAAGTTGCCTATTACGGAGCTAAAATGGGATGCCAGGACCCTGACGGATATTTCGGGTAGTACCGCATATTGGTTTTTCGCATTTTTCTGGCTAACGGAGGGCTCCAGAAATAAAAACTAGACATATATATTAAGCAGATACCCCTGCGCACATATTTATTAAGGTATTTGGTTATTTGGGCCGCCATGGGGACCGAAAGGGGGTGAAATCATAGGTAAACCGTCTTATTTTAACCTACCGCCGGACATTGGTTTTACATTATTTACTCCAATCAAGGGGCGTATAGACAGTCTTACTGTATATATTTATAAAGCAGAGACATGTACAAACATTTTGAGGTATAATACATGTATGTCAAGCTATCCTGGAGACCGGAAGTGGACGAAAATTGAGCCATAATGGTTGTACAGCCGGCAATTTTGACCTACCCGACCATGGTTTTTTACTTCTGACTTGGTTCACAGGTCCTATGGAATGATCTACGGGGAATAGTTATCAAGCAGAGGCATTGACAAACGTTTTGAGGTATTATACATGTAGATCAAGCCATCCTGAGGACCGGGAGTTGCCTATTACGGAGCTAAAATGGGATGCCAGGACCCTGACGGATATTTCGGGTAGTACCGCATATTGGTTTTTCGCATTTTTCTGGCTAACGGAGGGCTCCAGAAATAAAAACTAGACATATATATTAAGCAGATACCCCTGCGCACATATTTATTAAGGTATTTGGTTATTCGGGCCGCCATGGGGACCGAAAGGGGGTGAAATCATAGGTAAACCGTCTTATTTTAACCTACCGCCGGACATTGGTTTTACATTATTTACTCCAATCAAGGGGCGTATAGACAGTCTTACTGTATATATTTATAAAGCAGAGACATGTACAAACATTTTGAGGTATAATACATGTATGTCAAGCTATCCTGGAGACCGGAAGTGGACGAAAATTGAGCCATAATGGTTGTACAGCCGGCAATTTTGACCTACCCGACCATGGTTTTTTACTTCTCACTTGGTTCACAGGTCCTATGGAATGATCTACGGGGAATAGTTATCAAGCAGAGGCATTGACAAACGTTTTGAGGTATTATACATGTAGATCAAGCCATCCTGAGGACCGGAAGTTGCCTATTACGGAGCTAAAATGGGATGCCAGGACCCTGACGGATATTTCGGGTAGTACCGCATATTGGTTTTTCGCATTTTTCTGGCTAACGGAGGGCTCCAGAAATAAAAACTAGACATATATATTAAGCAGATACCCCTGCGCACATATTTATTAAGGTATTTGGTTATTTGGGCCGCCATGGGGACCGAAAGGGGGTGAAATCATAGGTAAACCGTCTTATTTTAACCTACCGCCGGACATTGGTTTTACATTATTTACTCCAATCAAGGGGCGTATAGACAGTCTTACTGTATATATTTATAAAGCAGAGACATGTACAAACATTTTGAGGTATAATACATGTATGTCAAGCTATCCTGGAGACCGGAAGTGGACGAAAATTGAGCCATAATGGTTGTACAGTCGGCAATTTTGACCTACCCGACCATGGTTTTTTACTTCTGACTTGGTTCACAGGTCCTATGGAATGATCTACGGGGAATAGTTATCAAGCAGAGGCATTGACAAACGTTTTGAGGTATTATACATGTAGATCAAGCCATCCTGAGGACCGGGAGTTGCCTATTACGGAGCTAAAATGGGATGCCAGGACCCTGACGGATATTTCGGGTAGTACCGCATATTGGTTTTTCGCATTTTTCTGGCTAACGGAGGGCTCCAGAAATAAAAACTAGACATATATATTAAGCAGATACCCCTGCGCACATATTTATTAAGGTATTTGGTTATTCGGGCCGCCATGGGGACCGAAAGGGGGTGAAATCATAGGTAAACCGTCTTATTTTAACCTACCGCCGGACATTGGTTTTACATTATTTACTCCAATCAAGGGGCGTATAGACAGTCTTACTGTATATATTTATAAAGCAGAGACATGTACAAACATTTTGAGGTATAATACATGTATGTCAAGCTATCCTGGAGACCGGAAGTGGACGAAAATTGAGCCATAATGGTTGTACAGTCGGCAATTTTGACCTACCCGACCATGGTTTTTTACTTCTGACTTGGTTCACAGGTCCTATGGAATGATCTACGGGGAATAGTTATCAAGCAGAGGCATTGACAAACGTTTTGAGGTATTATACATGTAGATCAAGCCATCCTGAGGACCGGGAGTTGCCTATTACGGAGCTAAAATGGGATGCCAGGACCCTGACGGATATTTCGGGTAGTACCGCATATTGGTTTTTCGCATTTTTCTGGCTAACGGAGGGCTCCAGAAATAAAAACTAGACATATATATTAAGCAGATACCCCTGCGCACATATTTATTAAGGTATTTGGTTATTCGGGCCGCCATGGGGACCGAAAGGGGGTGAAATCATAGGTAAACCGTCTTATTTTAACCTACCGCCGGACATTGGTTTTACATTATTTACTCCAATCAAGGGGCGTATAGACAGTCTTACTGTATATATTTATAAAGCAGAGACATGTACAAACATTTTGAGGTATAATACATGTATGTCAAGCTATCCTGGAGACCGGAAGTGGACGAAAATTGAGCCATAATGGTTGTACAGCCGCCAATTTTGACCTACCCGACCATGGTTTTTTACTTCTGACTTGCTCCACAGGTCCTATGGAATTATTTACGGGGAATAGTTATCAAGCAGAGGCATTGACAAACGTTTTGAGGTATTATACATGTAGATCAAGCCATCCTGAGGACCGGAAGTTGCCTATTACGGAGCTAAAATGGGATGCCAGGACCCTGACGGATATTTCGGGTAGTACCGCATATTGGTTTTTCGCATTTTTCTGGCTAACGGAGGGCTCCAGAAATAAAAACTAGACATATATATTAAGCAGATACCCATGCGCACATATTTATTAAGGTATTTGGTTATTCGGGCCGCCATGGGGACCGAAAGGGGATGAAATCATAGGTAAACCGTCTTATTTTAACCTACCGCCGGACATTGGTTTTACATTATTTACTCCAATCAAGGGGCGTATAGACAGTCTTACTGTATATATTTATAAAGCAGAGACATGTACAAACATTTTGAGGTATAATACATGTATGTCAAGCTATCCTGGAGACCGGAAGTGGACGAAAATTGAGCCATAATGGTTGTACAGCCGCCAATTTTGACCTACCCGACCATGGTTTTTTACTTCTGACTTGGTTCACAGGTCCTATGGAATGATCTACGGGGAATAGTTATCAAGCAGAGGCATTGACAAACGTTTTGAGGTATTATACATGTAGATCAAGCCATCCTGAGGACCGGAAGTTGCCTATTACGGAGCTAAAATGGGATGCCAGGACCCTGACGGATATTTCGGGTAGTACCGCATATTGGTTTTTCGCATTTTTCTGGCTAACGGAGGGCTCCAGAAATAAAAACTAGACATATATATTAAGCAGATACCCCTGCGCACATATTTATTAAGGTATTTGGTTATTCGGGCCGCCATGGGGACCGAAAGGGGGTGAAATCATAGGTAAACCGTCTTATTTTAACCTACCGCCGGACATTGGTTTTACATTATTTACTCCAATCAAGGGGCGTATAGACAGTCTTACTGTATATATTTATAAAGCAGAGACATGTACAAACATTTTGAGGTATAATACATGTATGTCAAGCTATCCTGGAGACCGGAAGTGGACGAAAATTGAGCCATAATGGTTGTACAGCCGGCAATTTTGACCTACCCGACCATGGTTTTTTACTTCTGACTTGCTCCACAGGTCCTATGGAATGATCTACGGGGAATAGTTATCAAGCAGAGGCATTGACAAACGTTTTGAGGTATTATACATGTAGATCAAGCCATCCTGAGGACCGGAAGTTGCCTATTACGGAGCTAAAATGGGATGCCAGGACCCTGACGGATATTTCGGGTAGTACCGCATATTGGTTTTTCGCATTTTTCTGGCTAACGGAGGGCTCCAGAAATAAAAACTAGACATATATATTAAGCAGATACCCATGCGCACATATTTATTAAGGTATTTGGTTATTCGGGCCGCCATGGGGACCGAAAGGGGATGAAATCATAGGTAAACCGTCTTATTTTAACCTACCGCCGGACATTGGTTTTACATTATTTACTCCAATCAAGGGGCGTATAGATAGTCTTACTGTATATATTTATAAAGCAGAGACATGTACAAACATTTTGAGGTATAATACATGTATGTCAAGCTATCCTGGAGACCGGAAGTGGACGAAAATTGAGCCATAATGGTTGTACAGCCGCCAATTTTGACCTACCCGACCATGGTTTTTTACTTCTGACTTGGTTCACAGGTCCTATGGAATGATCTACGGGGAATAGTTATCAAGCAGAGGCATTGACAAACGTTTTGAGGTATTATACATGTAGATCAAGCCATCCTGAGGACCGGAAGTTGCCTATTACGGAGCTAAAATGGGATGCCAGGACCCTGACGGATATTTCGGGTAGTACCGCATATTGGTTTTTCGCATTTTTCTGGCTAACGGAGGGCTCCAGAAATAAAAACTAGACATATATATTAAGCAGATACCCCTGCGCACATATTTATTAAGGTATTTGGTTATTCGGGCCGCCATGGGGACCGAAAGGGGGTGAAATCATAGGTAAACCGTCTTATTTTAACCTACCGCCGGACATTGGTTTTACATTATTTACTCCAATCAAGGGGCGTATAGACAGTCTTACTGTATATATTTATAAAGCAGAGACATGTACAAACATTTTGAGGTATAATACATGTATGTCAAGCTATCCTGGAGACCGGAAGTGGACGAAAATTGAGCCATAATGGTTGTACAGCCGGCAATTTTGACCTACCCGACCATGGTTTTTTACTTCTGACTTGCTCCACAGGTCCTATGGAATGATCTACGGGGAATAGTTATCAAGCAGAGGAATTGACAAACGTTTTGAGGTATTATACATGTAGATCAAGCCATCCTGAGGACCGGAAGTTGCCTATTACGGAGCTAAAATTGGATGCCAGGACCCTGACGGATATTTCGGGTAGTACCGCATATTGGTTTTTCGCATTTTTCTGGCTAACGGAGGGCTCCAGAAATAAAAACTAGACATATATATTAAGCAGATACCCCTGCGCACATATTTATTAAGGTATTTGGTTATTCGGGCCGCCATGGGGACCGAAAGGGGGTGAAATCATAGGTAAACCGTCTTATTTTAACCTACCGCCGGACATTGGTTTTACATTATTTACTCCAATCAAGGGGCGTATAGACAGTCTTACTGTATATATTTATAAAGCAGAGACATGTACAAACATTTTGAGGTATAATACATGTATGTCAAGCTATCCTGGAGACCGGAAGTGGACGAAAATTGAGCCATAATGGTTGTACAGTCGTCAATTTTGACCTACCCGACCATGGTTTTTTACTTCTGACTTGGTTCACAGGTCCTATGGAATGATCTACGGGGAATAGTTATCAAGCAGAGGCATTGACAAACGTTTTGAGGTATTATACATGTAGATCAAGCCATCCTGAGGACCGGGAGTTGCCTATTACGGAGCTAAAATGGGATGCCAGGACCCTGACGGATATTTCGGGTAGTACCGCATATTGGTTTTTCGCATTTTTCTGGCTAACGGAGGGCTCCAGAAATAAAAACTAGACATATATATTAAGCAGATACCCCTGCGCACATATTTATTAAGGTATTTGGTTATTCGGGCCGCCATGGGGACCGAAAGGGGGTGAAATCATAGGTAAACCGTCTTATTTTAACCTACCGCCGGACATTGGTTTTACATTATTTACTCCAATCAAGGGGCGTATAGACAGTCTTACTGTATATATTTATAAAGCAGAGACATGTACAAACATTTTGAGGTATAATACATGTATGTCAAGCTATCCTGGAGACCGGAAGTGGACGAAAATTGAGCCATAATGGTTGTACAGCCGGCAATTTTGACCTACCCGACCATGGTTTTTTACTTCTGACTTGCTCCACAGGTCCTATGGAATGATCTACGGGGAATAGTTATCAAGCAGAGGCATTGACAAACGTTTTGAGGTATTATACATGTAGATCAAGCCATCCTGAGGACCGGAAGTTGCCTATTACGGAGCTAAAATGGGATGCCAGGACCCTGACGGATATTTCGGGTAGTACCGCATATTGGTTTTTCGCATTTTTCTGGCTAACGGAGGGCTCCAGAAATAAAAACTAGACATATATATTAAGCAGATACCCCTGCGCACATATTTATTAAGGTATTTGGTTATTCGGGCCGCCATGGGGACCGAAAGGGGGTGAAATCATAGGTAAACCGTCTTATTTTAACCTACGCCGGACATTGGTTTTACATTATTTTACTCCAATCAAGGGGCGTATAGACAGTCTTACTGTATATATTTATAAAGCAGAGACATGTACAAACATTTTGAGGTATAATACATGTATGTCAAGCTATCCTGGAGACCGGAAGTGGACGAAAATTGAGCCATAATGGTTGTACAGCCGGCAATTTTGACCTACCCGACCATGGTTTTTTACTTCTGACTTGCTCCACAGGTCCTATGGAATGATCTACGGGGAATAGTTATCAAGCAGAGGCATTGACAAACGTTTTGAGGTATTATACATGTAGATCAAGCCATCCTGAGGACCGGGAGTTGCCTATTACGGAGCTAAAATGGGATGCCAGGACCCTGACGGATATTTCGGGTAGTACCGCATATTGGTTTTTCGCATTTTTCTGGCTAACGGAGGGCTCCAGAAATAAAAACTAAACATATATATTAAGCAGATACCCCTGCGCACATATTTATTAAGGTATTTGGTTATTCGGGCCGCCATGGGGACCGAAAGGGGGTGAAATCATAGGTAAACCGTCTTATTTTAACCTACCGCCGGACATTGGTTTTACATTATTTACTCCAATCAAGGGGCGTATAGACAGTCTTACTGTATATATTTATAAAGCAGAGACATGTACAAACATTTTGAGGTATAATACATGTATGTCAAGCTATCCTGGAGACCGGAAGTGGACGAAAATTGAGCCATAATGGTTGTACAGTCGGCAATTTTGACCTACCCGACCATGGTTTTTTACTTCTGACTTGCTCCACAGGTCCTATGGAATGATCTACGGGGAATAGTTATCAAGCAGAGGCATTGACAAACGTTTTGAGGTATTATACATGTAGATCAAGCCATCCTGAGGACCGGAAGTTGCCTATTACGGAGCTAAAATGGGATGCCAGGACCCTGACGGATATTTCGGGTAGTACCGCATATTGGTTTTTCGCATTTTTCTGGCTAACGGAGGGCTCCAGAAATAAAAACTAGACATATATATTAAGCAGATACCCCTGCGCACATATTTATTAAGGTATTTGGTTATTCGGGCCGCCATGGGGACCGAAAGGGGGTGAAATCATAGGTAAACCGTCTTATTTTAACCTACCGCCGGACATTGGTTTTACATTATTTACTCCAATCAAGGGGCGTATAGACAGTCTTACTGTATATATTTATAAAGCAGAGACATGTACAAACATTTTGAGGTATAATACATGTATGTCAAGCTATCCTGGAGACCGGAAGTGGACGAAAATTGAGCCATAATGGTTGTACAGCCGACAATTTTGACCTACCCGACCATGGTTTTTTACTTCTGACTTGCTCCACAGGTCCTATGGAATGATCTACGGGGAATAGTTATCAAGCAGAGGCATTGACAAACGTTTTGAGGTATTATACATGTAGATCAAGCCATCCTGAGGACCGGAAGTTGCCTATTACGGAGCTAAAATGGGATGCCAGGACCCTGACGGATATTTCGGGTAGTACCGCATATTGGTTTTTCGCATTTTTCTGGCTAACGGAGGGCTCCAGAAATAAAAACTAGACATATATATTAAGCAGATACCCCTGCGCACATATTTATTAAGGTATTTGGTTATTCGGGCCGCCATGGGGACCGAAAGGGGGTGAAATCATAGGTAAACCGTCTTATTTTAACCTACCGCCGGACATTGGTTTTACATTATTTACTCCAATCAAGGGGCGTATAGACAGTCTTACTGTATATATTTATAAAGCAGAGACATGTACAAACATTTTGAGGTATAATACATGTATGTCAAGCTATCCTGGAGACCGGAAGTGGACGAAAATTGAGCCATAATGGTTGTACAGCCGACAATTTTGACCTACCCGACCATGGTTTTTTACTTCTGACTTGCTCCACAGGTCCTATGGAATGATCTACGGGGAATAGTTATCAAGCAGAGGCATTGACAAACGTTTTGAGGTATTATACATGTAGATCAAGCCATCCTGAGGACCGGAAGTTGCCTATTACGGAGCTAAAATGGGATGCCAGGACCCTGACGGATATTTCGGGTAGTACCGCATATTGGTTTTTCGCATTTTTCTGGCTAACGGAGGGCTCCAGAAATAAAAACTAGACATATATATTAAGCAGATACCCCTGCGCACATATTTATTAAGGTATTTGGTTATTCGGGCCGCCATGGGGACCGAAAGGGGGTGAAATCATAGGTAAACCGTCTTATTTTAACCTACGCAGGACATTGGTTTTACATTATTTACTCCAATCAAGGGGCGTATAGACAGTCTTACTGTATATATTTATAAAGCAGAGACATGTACAAACATTTTGAGGTATAATACATGTATGTCAAGCTATCCTGGAGACCGGAAGTGGACGAAAATTGAGCCATAATGGTTGTACAGCCGGCAATTTTGACCTACCCGACCATGGTTTTTTACTTCTGACTTGGTTCACAGGTCCTATGGAATGATCTACGGGGAATAGTTATCAAGCAGAGGCATTGACAAACGTTTTGAGGTATTATACATGTAGATCAAGCCATCCTGAGGACCGGAAGTTGCCTATTACGGAGCTAAAATGGGATGCCAGGACCCTGACGGATATTTCGGGTAGTACCGCATATTGGTTTTTCGCATTTTTCTGGCTAACGGAGGGCTCCAGAAATAAAAACTAGACATATATATTAAGCAGATACCCCTGCGCACATATTTATTAAGGTATTTGGTTATTCGGGCCGCCATGGGGACCGAAAGGGGGTGAAATCATAGGTAAACCGTCTTATTTTAACCTACCGCCGGACATTGGTTTTACATTATTTACTCCAATCAAGGGGCGTATAGACAGTCTTACTGTATATATTTATAAAGCAGAGACATGTACAAACATTTTGAGGTATAATACATGTATGTCAAGCTATCCTGGAGACCGGAAGTGGACGAAAATTGAGCCATAATGGTTGTACAGCCGGCAATTTTGACCTACCCGACCATGGTTTTTTACTTCTGACTTGGTTCACAGGTCCTATGGAATGATCTACGGGGAATAGTTATCAAGCAGAGGCATTGACAAACGTTTTGAGGTATTATACATGTAGATCAAGCCATCCTGAGGACCGGAAGTTGCCTATTACGGAGCTAAAATGGGATGCCAGGACCCTGACGGATATTTCGGGTAGTACCGCATATTGGTTTTTCGCATTTTTCTGGCTAACGGAGGGCTCCAGAAATAAAAACTAGACATATATATTAAGCAGATACCCCTGCGCACATATTTATTAAGGTATTTGGTTATTCGGGCCGCCATGGGGACCGAAAGGGGGTGAAATCATAGGTAAACCGTCTTATTTTAACCTACCGCCGGACATTGGTTTTACATTATTTACTCCAATCAAGGGGCGTATAGACAGTCTTACTGTATATATTTATAAAGCAGAGACATGTACAAACATTTTGAGGTATAATACATGTATGTCAAGCTATCCTGGAGACCGGAAGTGGACGAAAATTGAGCCATAATGGTTGTACAGCCGGCAATTTTGACCTACCCGACCATGGTTTTTTACTTCTGACTTGCTCCACAGGTCCTATGGAATGATCTACGGGGAATAGTTATCAAGCAGAGGCATTGACAAACGTTTTGAGGTATTATACATGTAGATCAAGCCATCCTGAGGACCGGAAGTTGCCTATTACGGAGCTAAAATGGGATGCCAGGACCCTGACGGATATTTCGGGTAGTACCGCATATTGGTTTTTCGCATTTTTCTGGCTAACGGAGGGCTCCAGAAATAAAAACTAGACATATATATTAAGCAGATACCCCTGCGCACATATTTATTAAGGTATTTGGTTATTCGGGCCGCCATGGGGACCGAAAGGGGGTGAAATCATAGGTAAACCGTCTTATTTTAACCTACCGCCGGACATTGGTTTTACATTATTTACTCCAATCAAGGGGCGTATAGACAGTCTTACTGTATATATTTATAAAGCAGAGACATGTACAAACATTTTGAGGTATAATACATGTATGTCAAGCTATCCTGGAGACCGGAAGAGGACGAAAATTGAGCCATAATGGTTGTACAGCCGGCAATTTTGACCTACCCGACCATGGTTTTTTACTTCTGACTTGGTTCACAGGTCCTATGGAATGATCTACGGGGAATAGTTATCAAGCAGAGGCATTGACAAACGTTTTGAGGTATTATACATGTAGATCAAGCCATCCTGAGGACCGGAAGTTGCCTATTACGGAGCTAAAATGGGATGCCAGGACCCTGACGGATATTTCGGGTAGTACCGCATATTGGTTTTTCGCATTTTTCTGGCTAACGGAGGGCTCCAGAAATAAAAACTAGACATATATATTAAGCAGATACCCCTGCGCACATATTTATTAAGGTATTTGGTTATTCGGGCCGCCATGGGGACCGAAAGGGGGTGAAATCATAGGTAAACCGTCTTATTTTAACCTACCGCCGGACATTGGTTTTACATTATTTACTCCAATCAAGGGGCGTATAGACAGTCTTACTGTATATATTTATAAAGCAGAGACATGTACAAACATTTTGAGGTATAATACATGTATGTCAAGCTATCCTGGAGACCGGAAGTGGACGAAAATTGAGCCATAATGGTTGTACAGTCGTCAATTTTGACCTACCCGACCATGGTTTTTTACTTCTGACTTGGTTCACAGGTCCTATGGAATGATCTACGGGGAATAGTTATCAAGCAGAGGCATTGACAAACGTTTTGAGGTATTATACATGTAGATCAAGCCATCCTGAGGACCGGAAGTTGCCTATTACGGAGCTAAAATGGGATGCCAGGACCCTGACGGATATTTCGGGTAGTACCGCATATTGGTTTTTCGCATTTTTCTGGCTAACGGAGGGCTCCAGAAATAAAAACTAGACATATATATTAAGCAGATACCCCTGCGCACATATTTATTAAGGTATTTGGTTATTCGGGCCGCCATGGGGACCGAAAGGGGGTGAAATCATAGGTAAACCGTCTTATTTTAACCTACCGCCGGACATTGGTTTTACATTATTTACTCCAATCAAGGGGCGTATAGACAGTCTTACTGTATATATTTATAAAGCAGAGACATGTACAAACATTTTGAGGTATAATACATGTATGTCAAGCTATCCTGGAGACCGGAAGTGGACGAAAATTGAGCCATAATGGTTGTACAGCCGGCAATTTTGACCTACCCGACCATGGTTTTTTACTTCTGACTTGCTCCACAGGTCCTATGGAATGATCTACGGGGAATAGTTATCAAGCAGAGGCATTGACAAACGTTTTGAGGTATTATACATGTAGATCAAGCCATCCTGAGGACCGGAAGTTGCCTATTACGGAGCTAAAATGGGATGCCAGGACCCTGACGGATATTTCGGGTAGTACCGCATATTGGTTTTTCGCATTTTTCTGGCTAACGGAGGGCTCCAGAAATAAAAACTAGACATATATATTAAGCAGATACCCCTGCGCACATATTTATTAAGGTATTTGGTTATTCGGGCCGCCATGTTGACCGAAAGGGGGTGAAATCATAGGTAAACCGTCTTATTTTAACCTACCGCCGGACATTGGTTTTACATTATTTACTCCAATCAAGGGGCGTATAGACAGTCTTACTGTATATATTTATAAAGCAGAGACATGTACAAACATTTTGAGGTATAATACATGTATGTCAAGCTATCCTGGAGACCGGAAGTGGACGAAAATTGAGCCATAATGGTTGTACAGCCGGCAATTTTGACCTACCCGACCATGGTTTTTTACTTCTGACTTGGTTCACAGGTCCTATGGAATGATCTACGGGGAATAGTTATCAAGCAGAGGCATTGACAAACGTTTTGAGGTATTATACATGTAGATCAAGCCATCCTGAGGACCGGAAGTTGCCTATTACGGAGCTAAAATGGGATGCCAGGACCCTGACGGATATTTCGGGTAGTACCGCATATTGGTTTTTCGCATTTTTCTGGCTAACGGAGGGCTCCAGAAATAAAAACTAGACATATATATTAAGCAGATACCCCTGCGCACATATTTATTAAGGTATTTGGTTATTCGGGCCGCCATGGGGACCGAAAGGGGGTGAAATCATAGGTAAACCGTCTTATTTTAACCTACCGCCGGACATTGGTTTTACATTATTTACTCCAATCAAGGGGCGTATAGACAGTCTTACTGTATATATTTATAAAGCAGAGACATGTACAAACATTTTGAGGTATAATACATGTATGTCAAGCTATCCTGGAGACCGGAAGTGGACGAAAATTGAGCCATAATGGTTGTACAGCCGGCAATTTTGACCTACCCGACCATGGTTTTTTACTTCTGACTTGCTCCACAGGTCCTATGGAATGATCTACGGGGAATAGTTATCAAGCAGAGGCATTGACAAACGTTTTGAGGTATTATACATGTAGATCAAGCCATCCTGAGGACCGGAAGTTGCCTATTACGGAGCTAAAATGGGATGCCAGGACCCTGACGGATATTTCGGGTAGTACCGCATATTGGTTTTTCGCATTTTTCTGGCTAACGGAGGGCTCCAGAAATAAAAACTAGACATATATATTAAGCAGATACCCCTGCGCACATATTTATTAAGGTATTTGGTTATTCGGGCCGCCATGGGGACCGAAAGGGGGTGAAATCATAGGTAAACCGTCTTATTTTAACCTACCGCCGGACATTGGTTTTACATTATTTACTCCAATCAAGGGGCGTATAGACAGTCTTACTGTATATATTTATAAAGCAGAGACATGTACAAACATTTTGAGGTATAATACATGTATGTCAAGCTATCCTGGAGACCGGAAGTGGACGAAAATTGAGCCATAATGGTTGTACAGCCGGCAATTTTGACCTACCCGACCATGGTTTTTTACTTCTGACTTGGTTCACAGGTCCTATGGAATGATCTACGGGGAATAGTTATCAAGCAGAGGCATTGACAAACGTTTTGAGGTATTATACATGTAGATCAAGCCATCCTGAGGACCGGAAGTTGCCTATTACGGAGCTAAAATGGGATGCCAGGACCCTGACGGATATTTCGGGTAGTACCGCATATTGGTTTTTCGCATTTTTCTGGCTAACGGAGGGCTCCAGAAATAAAAACTAGACATGTATATTAAGCAGATACCCCTGCGCACATATTTATTAAGGTATTTGGTTATTCGGGCCGCCATGGGGACCGAAAGGGGGTGAAATCATAGGTAAACCGTCTTATTTTAACCTACCGCCGGACATTGGTTTTACATTATTTACTCCAATCAAGGGCGTATAGACAGTCTTACTGTATATATTTATAAAGCAGAGACATGTACAAACATTTTGAGGTATAATACATGTATGTCAAGCTATCCTGGAGACCGGAAGTGGACGAAAATTGAGCCATAATGGTTGTACAGCCGGCAATTTTGACCTACCCGACCATGGTTTTTTACTTCTGACTTGCTCCACAGGTCCTATGGAATGATCTACGGGGAATAGTTATCAAGCAGAGGCATTGACAAACGTTTTGAGGTATTATACATGTAGATCAAGCCATCCTGAGGACCGGAAGTTGCCTATTACGGAGCTAAAATGGGATGCCAGGACCCTGACGGATATTTCGGGTAGTACCGCATATTGGTTTTTCGCATTTTTCTGGCTAACGGAGGGCTCCAGAAATAAAAACTAGACATATATATTAAGCAGATACCCCTGCGCACATATTTATTAAGGTATTTGGTTATTCGGGCCGCCATCGGGACCGAAAGGGGGTGAAATCATAGGTAAACCGTCTTATTTTAACCTACCGCCGGACATTGGTTTTACATTATTTACTCCAATCAAGGGGCGTATAGACAGTCTTACTGTATATATTTATAAAGCAGAGACATGTACAAACATTTTGAGGTATAATACATGTATGTCAAGCTATCCTGGAGACCGGAAGTGGACGAAAATTGAGCCATAATGGTTGTACAGCCGGCAATTTTGACCTACCCGACCATGGTTTTTTACTTCTGACTTGCTCCACAGGTCCTATGGAATGATCTACGGGGAATAGTTATCAAGCAGAGGCATTGACAAACGTTTTGAGGTATTATACATGTAGATCAAGCCATCCTGAGGACCGGAAGTTGCCTATTACGGAGCTAAAATGGGATGCCAGGACCCTGACGGATATTTCGGGTAGTACCGCATATTGGTTTTTCGCATTTTTCTGGCTAACGGAGGGCTCCAGAAATAAAAACTAGACATATATATTAAGCAGATACCCCTGCGCACATATTTATTAAGGTATTTGGTTATTCGGGCCGCCATGGGGACCGAAAGGGGGTGAAATCATAGGTAAACCGTCTTATTTTAACCTACCGCCGGACATTGGTTTTACATTATTTACTCCAATCAAGGGGCGTATAGACAGTCTTACTGTATATATTTATAAAGCAGAGACATGTACAAACATTTTGAGGTATAATACATGTATGTCAAGCTATCCTGGAGACCGGAAGTGGACGAAAATTGAGCCATAATGGTTGTACAGCCGGCAATTTTGACCTACCCGACCATGGTTTTTTACTTCTGACTTGCTCCACAGGTCCTATGGAATGATCTACGGGGAATAGTTATCAAGCAGAGGCATTGACAAACGTTTTGAGGTATTATACATGTAGATCAAGCCATCCTGAGGACCGGAAGTTGCCTATTACGGAGCTAAAATGGGATGCCAGGACCCTGACGGATATTTCGGGTAGTACCGCATATTGGTTTTTCGCATTTTTCTGGCTAACGGAGGGCTCCAGAAATAAAAACTAGACATATATATTAAGCAGATACCCCTGCGCACATATTTATTAAGGTATTTGGTTATTCGGGCCGCCATGGGGACCGAAAGGGGGTGAAATCATAGGTAAACCGTCTTATTTTAACCTACCGCCGGACATTGGTTTTACATTATTTACTCCAATCAAGGGGCGTATAGACAGTCTTACTGTATATATTTATAAAGCAGAGACATGTACAAACATTTTGAGGTATAATACATGTATGTCAAGCTATCCTGGAGACCGGAAGTGGACGAAAATTGAGCCATAATGGTTGTACAGCCGGCAATTTTGACCTACCCGACCATGGTTTTTTACTTCTGACTTGCTCCACAGGTCCTGTGGAATGATCTACGGGGAATAGTTATCAAGCAGAGGCATTGACAAACGTTTTGAGGTATTATACATGTAGATCAAGCCATCCTGAGGACCGGAAGTTGCCTATTACGGAGCTAAAATGGGATGCCAGGACCCTGACGGATATTTCGGGTAGTACCGCATATTGGTTTTTCGCATTTTTCTGGCTAACGGAGGGCTCCAGAAATAAAAACTAGACATATATATTAAGCAGATACCCCTGCGCACATATTTATTAAGGTATTTGGTTATTCGGGCCGCCATGGGGACCGAAAGGGGGTGAAATCATAGGTAAACCGTCTTATTTTAACCTACCGCCGGACATTGGTTTTACATTATTTACTCCAATCAAGGGGCGTATAGACAGTCTTACTGTATATATTTATAAAGCAGAGACATGTACAAACATTTTGAGGTATAATACATGTATGTCAAGCTATCCTGGAGACCGGAAGTGGACGAAAATTGAGCCATAATGGTTGTACAGCCGGCAATTTTGACCTACCCGACCATGGTTTTTTACTTCTGACTTGCTCCACAGGTCCTATGGAATGATCTACGGGGAATAGTTATCAAGCAGAGGCATTGACAAACGTTTTGAGGTATTATACATGTAGATCAAGCCATCCTGAGGACCGGAAGTTGCCTATTACGGAGCTAAAATGGGATGCCAGGACCCTGACGGATATTTCGGGTAGTACCGCATATTGGTTTTTCGCATTTTTCTGGCTAACGGAGGGCTCCAGAAATAAAAACTAGACATATATATTAAGCAGATACCCCTGCGCACATATTTATTAAGGTATTTGGTTATTCGGGCCGCCATGGGGACCGAAAGGGGGTGAAATCATAGGTAAACCGTCTTATTTTAACCTACGCCGGACATTGGTTTTACATTATTTACTCCAATCAAGGGGCGTATAGACAGTCTTACTGTATATATTTATAAAGCAGAGACATGTACAAACATTTTGAGGTATAATACATGTATGTCAAGCTATCCTGGAGACCGGAAGTGGACGAAAATTGAGCCATAATGGTTGTACAGCCGGCAATTTTGACCTACCCGACCATGGTTTTTTACTTCTGACTTGCTCCACAGGTCCTATGGAATGATCTACGGGGAATAGTTATCAAGCAGAGGCATTGACAAACGTTTTGAGGTATTATACATGTAGATCAAGCCATCCTGAGGACCGGAAGTTGCCTATTACGGAGCTAAAATGGGATGCCAGGACCCTGACGGATATTTCGGGTAGTACCGCATATTGGTTTTTCGCATTTTTCTGGCTAACGGAGGGCTCCAGAAATAAAAACTAGACATATATATTAAGCAGATACCCCTGCGCACATATTTATTAAGGTATTTGGTTATTCGGGCCGCCATGGGGACCGAAAGGGGGTGAAATCATAGGTAAACCGTCTTATTTTAACCTACCGCCGGACATTGGTTTTACATTATTTACTCCAATCAAGGGGCGTATAGACAGTCTTACTGTATATATTTATAAAGCAGAGACATGTACAAACATTTTGAGGTATAATACATGTATGTCAAGCTATCCTGGAGACCGGAAGTGGACGAAAATTGAGCCATAATGGTTGTACAGCCGGCAATTTTGACCTACCCGACCATGGTTTTTTACTTCTGACTTGGTTCACAGGTCCTATGGAATGATCTACGGGGAATAGTTATCAAGCAGAGGCTTTGACAAACGTTTTGAGGTATTATACATGTAGATCAAGCCATCCTGAGGACCGGAAGTTGCCTATTACGGAGCTAAAATGGGATGCCAGGACCCTGACGGATATTTCGGGTAGTACCGCATATTGGTTTTTCGCATTTTTCTGGCTAACGGAGGGCTCCAGAAATAAAAACTAGACATATATATTAAGCAGATACCCCTGCGCACATATTTATTAAGGTATTTGGTTATTCGGGCCGCCATGGGGACCGAAAGGGGGTGAAATCATAGGTAAACCGTCTTATTTTAACCTACCGCCGGACATTGGTTTTACATTATTTACTCCAATCAAGGGGCGTATAGACAGTCTTACTGTATATATTTATAAAGCAGAGACATGTACAAACATTTTGAGGTATAATACATGTATGTCAAGCTATCCTGGAGACCGGAAGTGGACGAAAATTGAGCCATAATGGTTGTACAGCCGGCAATTTTGACCTACCCGACCATGGTTTTTTACTTCTGACTTGCTCCACAGGTCCTATGGAATGATCTACGGGGAATAGTTATCAAGCAGAGGCATTGACAAACGTTTTGAGGTATTATACATGTAGATCAAGCCATCCTGTGGACCGGAAGTTGCCTATTACGGAGCTAAAATGGGATGCCAGGACCCTGACGGATATTTCGGGTAGTACCGCATATTGGTTTTTCGCATTTTTCTGGCTAACGGAGGGCTCCAGAAATAAAAACTAGACATATATATTAAGCAGATACCCCTGCGCACATATTTATTAAGGTATTTGGTTATTCGGGCCGCCATGGGGACCGAAAGGGGGTGAAATCATAGGTAAACCGTCTTATTTTAACCTACCGCCGGACATTGGTTTTACATTATTTACTCCAATCAAGGGGCGTATAGACAGTCTTACTGTATATATTTATAAAGCAGAGACATGTACAAACATTTTGAGGTATAATACATGTATGTCAAGCTATCCTGGAGACCGGAAGTGGACGAAAATTGAGCCATAATGGTTGTACAGCCGCCAATTTTGACCTACCCGACCATGGTTTTTTACTTCTGACTTGGTTCACAGGTCCTATGGAATGATCTACGGGGAATAGTTATCAAGCAGAGGTATTGACAAACGTTTTGAGGTATTATACATGTAGATCAAGCCATCCTGTGGACCGGAAGTTGCCTATTACGGAGCTAAAATGGGATGCCAGGACCCTGACGGATATTTCGGGTAGTACCGCATATTGGTTTTTCGCATTTTTCTGGCTAACGGAGGGCTCCAGAAATAAAAACTAGACATATATATTAAGCAGATACCCCTGCGCACATATTTATTAAGGTATTTGGTTATTCGGGCCGCCATGGGGACCGAAAGGGGGTGAAATCATAGGTAAACCGTCTTATTTTAACCTACCGCCGGACATTGGTTTTACATTATTTACTCCAATCAAGGGGCGTATAGACAGTCTTACTGTATATATTTATAAAGCAGAGACATGTACAAACATTTTGAGGTATAATACATGTATGTCAAGCTATCCTGGAGACCGGAAGTGGACGAAAATTGAGCCATAATGGTTGTACAGCCGCCAATTTTGACCTACCCGACCATGGTTTTTTACTTCTGACTTGGTTCACAGGTCCTATGGAATGATCTACGGGGAATAGTTATCAAGCAGAGGCATTGACAAACGTTTTGAGGTATTATACATGTAGATCAAGCCATCCTGAGGACCGGGAGTTGCCTATTACGGAGCTAAAATGGGATGCCAGGACCCTGACGGATATTTCGGGTAGTACCGCATATTGGTTTTTCGCATTTTTCTGGCTAACGGAGGGCTCCAGAAATAAAAACTAAACATATATATTAAGCAGATACCCCTGCGCACATATTTATTAAGGTATTTGGTTATTCGGGCCGCCATGGGGACCGAAAGGGGGTGAAATCATAGGTAAACCGTCTTATTTTAACCTACGCCGGACATTGGTTTTACATTATTTACTCCAATCAAGGGGCGTATAGACAGTCTTACTGTATATATTTATAAAGCAGAGACATGTACAAACATTTTGAGGTATAATACATGTATGTCAAGCTATCCTGGAGACCGGAAGTGGACGAAAATTGAGCCATAATGGTTGTACAGTCGGCAATTTTGACCTACCCGACCATGGTTTTTTACTTCTGACTTGCTCCACAGGTCCTATGGAATGATCTACGGGGAATAGTTATCAAGCAGAGGCATTGACAAACGTTTTGAGGTATTATACATGTAGATCAAGCCATCCTGAGGACCGGAAGTTGCCTATTACGGAGCTAAAATGGGATGCCAGGACCCTGACGGATATTTCGGGTAGTACCGCATATTGGTTTTTCGCATTTTTCTGGCTAACGGAGGGCTCCAGAAATAAAAACTAGACATATATATTAAGCAGATACCCCTGCGCACATATTTATTAAGGTATTTGGTTATTCGGGCCGCCATGGGGACCGAAAGGGGGTGAAATCATAGGTAAACCGTCTTATTTTAACCTACCGCCGGACATTGGTTTTACATTATTTACTCCAATCAAGGGGCGTATAGACAGTCTTACTGTATATATTTATAAAGCAGAGACATGTACAAACATTTTGAGGTATAATACATGTATGTCAAGCTATCCTGGAGACCGGAAGTGGACGAAAATTGAGCCATAATGGTTGTACAGCCGGCAATTTTGACCTACCCGACCATGGTTTTTTACTTCTGACTTGGTTCACAGGTCCTATGGAATGATCTACGGGGAATAGTTATCAAGCAGAGGCATTGACAAACGTTTTGAGGTATTATACATGTAGATCAAGCCATCCTGAGGACCGGAAGTTGCCTATTACGGAGCTAAAATGGGATGCCAGGACCCTGACGAATATTTCGGGTAGTACCGCATATTGGTTTTTCGCATTTTTCTGGCTAACGGAGGGCTCCAGAAATAAAAACTAGACATATATATTAAGCAGATACCCCTGCGCACATATTTATTAAGGTATTTGGTTATTCGGGCCGCCATGGGGACCGAAAGGGGGTGAAATCATAGGTAAACCGTCTTATTTTAACCTACCGCCGGACATTGGTTTTACATTATTTACTCCAATCAAGGGGCGTATAGACAGTCTTACTGTATATATTTATAAAGCAGAGACATGTACAAACATTTTGAGGTATAATACATGTATGTCAAGCTATCCTGGAGACCGGAAGTGGACGAAAATTGAGCCATAATGGTTGTACAGCCGCCAATTTTGACCTACCCGACCATGGTTTTTTACTTCTGACTTGGTTCACAGGTCCTATGGAATGATCTACGGGGAATAGTTATCAAGCAGAGGCATTGACAAACGTTTTGAGGTATTATACATGTAGATCAAGCCATCCTGAGGACCGGAAGTTGCCTATTACGGAGCTAAAATGGGATGCCAGGACCCTGACGGATATTTCGGGTAGTACCGCATATTGGTTTTTCGCATTTTTCTGGCTAACG
The DNA here is from genome assembly GCA_963680875.1 of Bathymodiolus brooksi. Lineage (NCBI taxonomy): Eukaryota > Metazoa > Mollusca > Bivalvia > Mytilida > Modiolidae > Bathymodiolus > Bathymodiolus brooksi. Next base: position 108,449,988 of record OY804581.1, read on the forward strand.
GAGGGCTCCAGAAATAAAAACTAGACATATATATTAAGCAGATACCCCTGCGCACATATTTATTAAGGTATTTGGTTATTCGGGCCGCCATGGGGACCGAAAGGGGGTGAAATCATAGGTAAACCGTCTTATTTTAACCTACCGCCGGACATTGGTTTTACATTATTTACTCCAATCAAGGGGCGTATAGACAGTCTTACTGTATATATTTATAAAGCAGAGACATGTACAAACATTTTGAGGTATAATACATGTATGTCAAGCTATCCTGGAGACCGGAAGTGGACGAAAATTGAGCCATAATGGTTGTACAGCCGGCAATTTTGACCTACCCGACCATGGTTTTTTACTTCTGACTTGCTCCACAGGTCCTGTGGAATGATCTACGGGGAATAGTTATCAAGCAGAGGCATTGACAAACGTTTTGAGGTATTATACATGTAGATCAAGCCATCCTGAGGACCGGAAGTTGCCTATTACGGAGCTAAAATGGGATGCCAGGACCCTGACGGATATTTCGGGTAGTACCGCATATTGGTTTTTCGCATTTTTCTGGCTAACGGAGGGCTCCAGAAATAAAAACTAGACATATATATTAAGCAGATACCCCTGCGCACATATTTATTAAGGTATTTGGTTATTCGGGCCGCCATGTTGACCGAAAGGGGGTGAAATCATAGGTAAACCGTCTTATTTTAACCTACCGCCGGACATTGGTTTTACATTATTTACTCCAATCAAGGGGCGTATAGACAGTCTTACTGTATATATTTATAAAGCAGAGACATGTACAAACATTTTGAGGTATAATACATGTATGTCAAGCTATCCTGGAGACCGGAAGTGGACGAAAATTGAGCCATAATGGTTGTACAGCCGGCAATTTTGACCTACCCGACCATGGTTTTTTACTTCTGACTTGCTCCACAGGTCCTATGGAATGATCTACGGGGAATAGTTATCAAGCAGAGGCATTGACAAACGTTTTGAGGTATTATACATGTAGATCAAGCCATCCTGAGGACCGGAAGTTGCCTATTACGGAGCTAAAATGGGATGCCAGGACCCTGACGGATATTTCGGGTAGTACCGCATATTGGTTTTTCGCATTTTTCTGGCTAACGGAGGGCTCCAGAAATAAAAACTAGACATATATATTAAGCAGATACCCCTGCGCACATATTTATTAAGGTATTTGGTTATTCGGGCCGCCATGGGGACCGAAAGGGGGTGAAATCATAGGTAAACCGTCTTATTTTAACCTACGCCGGACATTGGTTTTACATTATTTACTCCAATCAAGGGGCGTATAGACAGTCTTACTGTATATATTTATAAAGCAGAGACATGTACAAACATTTTGAGGTATAATACATGTATGTCAAGCTATCCTGGAGACCGGAAGTGGACGAAAATTGAGCCATAATGGTTGTACAGCCGGCAATTTTGACCTACCCGACCATGGTTTTTTACTTCTGACTTGCTCCACAGGTCCTATGGAATGATCTACGGGGAATAGTTATCAAGCAGAGGCATTGACAAACGTTTTGAGGTATTATACATGTAGATCAAGCCATCCTGAGGACCGGAAGTTGCCTATTACGGAGCTAAAATGGGATGCCAGGACCCTGACGGATATTTCGGGTAGTACCGCATATTGGTTTTTCGCATTTTTCTGGCTAACGGAGGGCTCCAGAAATAAAAACTAGACATATATATTAAGCAGATACCCCTGCGCACATATTTATTAAGGTATTTGGTTATTCGGGCCGCCATGGGGACCGAAAGGGGGTGAAATCATAGGTAAACCGTCTTATTTTAACCTACCGCCGGACATTGGTTTTACATTATTTACTCCAATCAAGGGGCGTATAGACAGTCTTACTGTATATATTTATAAAGCAGAGACATGTACAAACATTTTGAGGTATAATACATGTATGTCAAGCTATCCTGGAGACCGGAAGTGGACGAAAATTGAGCCATAATGGTTGTACAGCCGGCAATTTTGACCTACCCGACCATGGTTTTTTACTTCTGACTTGGTTCACAGGTCCTATGGAATGATCTACGGGGAATAGTTATCAAGCAGAGGCTTTGACAAACGTTTTGAGGTATTATACATGTAGATCAAGCCATCCTGAGGACCGGAAGTTGCCTATTACGGAGCTAAAATGGGATACCAGGACCCTGACGGATATTTCGGGTAGTACCGCATATTGGTTTTTCGCATTTTTCTGGCTAACGGAGGGCTCCAGAAATAAAAACTAGACATATATATTAAGCAGATACCCCTGCGCACATATTTATTAAGGTATTTGGTTATTCGGGCCGCCATGGGGACCGAAAGGGGGTGAAATCATAGGTAAACCGTCTTATTTTAACCTACCGCCGGACATTGGTTTTACATTATTTACTCCAATCAAGGGGCGTATAGACAGTCTTACTGTATATATTTATAAAGCAGAGACATGTACAAACATTTTGAGGTATAATACATGTATGTCAAGCTATCCTGGAGACCGGAAGTGGACGAAAATTGAGCCATAATGGTTGTACAGCCGGCAATTTTGACCTACCCGACCATGGTTTTTTACTTCTGACTTGCTCCACAGGTCCTATGGAATGATCTACGGGGAATAGTTATCAAGCAGAGGCATTGACAAACGTTTTGAGGTATTATACATGTAGATCAAGCCATCCTGTGGACCGGAAGTTGCCTATTACGGAGCTAAAATGGGATGCCAGGACCCTGACGGATATTTCGGGTAGTACCGCATATTGGTTTTTCGCATTTTTCTGGCTAACGGAGGGCTCCAGAAATAAAAACTAGACATATATATTAAGCAGATACCCCTGCGCACATATTTATTAAGGTATTTGGTTATTCGGGCCGCCATGGGGACCGAAAGGGGGTGAAATCATAGGTAAACCGTCTTATTTTAACCTACCGCCGGACATTGGTTTTACATTATTTACTCCAATCAAGGGGCGTATAGACAGTCTTACTGTATATATTTATAAAGCAGAGACATGTACAAACATTTTGAGGTATAATACATGTATGTCAAGCTATCCTGGAGACCGGAAGTGGACGAAAATTGAGCCATAATGGTTGTACAGCCGGCAATTTTGACCTACCCGACCATGGTTTTTTACTTCTGACTTGGTTCACAGGTCCTATGGAATGATCTACGGGGAATAGTTATCAAGCAGAGGTATTGACAAACGTTTTGAGGTATTATACATGTAGATCAAGCCATCCTGTGGACCGGAAGTTGCCTATTACGGAGCTAAAATGGGATGCCAGGACCCTGACGGATATTTCGGGTAGTACCGCATATTGGTTTTTCGCATTTTTCTGGCTAACGGAGGGCTCCAGAAATAAAAACTAGACATATATATTAAGCAGATACCCCTGCGCACATATTTATTAAGGTATTTGGTTATTCGGGCCGCCATGGGGACCGAAAGGGGGTGAAATCATAGGTAAACCGTCTTATTTTAACCTACCGCCGGACATTGGTTTTACATTATTTACTCCAATCAAGGGGCGTATAGACAGTCTTACTGTATATATTTATAAAGCAGAGACATGTACAAACATTTTGAGGTATAATACATGTATGTCAAGCTATCCTGGAGACCGGAAGTGGACGAAAATTGAGCCATAATGGTTGTACAGCCGCCAATTTTGACCTACCCGACCATGGTTTTTTACTTCTGACTTGGTTCACAGGTCCTATGGAATGATCTACGGGGAATAGTTATCAAGCAGAGGCATTGACAAACGTTTTGAGGTATTATACATGTAGATCAAGCCATCCTGAGGACCGGGAGTTGCCTATTACGGAGCTAAAATGGGATGCCAGGACCCTGACGGATATTTCGGGTAGTACCGCATATTGGTTTTTCGCATTTTTCTGGCTAACGGAGGGCTCCAGAAATAAAAACTAAACATATATATTAAGCAGATACCCCTGCGCACATATTTATTAAGGTATTTGGTTATTCGGGCCGCCATGGGGACCGAAAGGGGGTGAAATCATAGGTAAACCGTCTTATTTTAACCTACGCCGGACATTGGTTTTACATTATTTACTCCAATCAAGGGGCGTATAGACAGTCTTACTGTATATATTTATAAAGCAGAGACATGTACAAACATTTTGAGGTATAATACATGTATGTCAAGCTATCCTGGAGACCGGAAGTGGACGAAAATTGAGCCATAATGGTTGTACAGTCGGCAATTTTGACCTACCCGACCATGGTTTTTTACTTCTGACTTGCTCCACAGGTCCTATGGAATGATCTACGGGGAATAGTTATCAAGCAGAGGCATTGACAAACGTTTTGAGGTATTATACATGTAGATCAAGCCATCCTGAGGACCGGAAGTTGCCTATTACGGAGCTAAAATGGGATGCCAGGACCCTGACGGATATTTCGGGTAGTACCGCATATTGGTTTTTCGCATTTTTCTGGCTAACGGAGGGCTCCAGAAATAAAAACTAGACATATATATTAAGCAGATACCCCTGCGCACATATTTATTAAGGTATTTGGTTATTCGGGCCGCCATGGGGACCGAAAGGGGGTGAAATCATAGGTAAACCGTCTTATTTTAACCTACCGCCGGACATTGGTTTTACATTATTTACTCCAATCAAGGGGCGTATAGACAGTCTTACTGTATATATTTATAAAGCAGAGACATGTACAAACATTTTGAGGTATAATACATGTATGTCAAGCTATCCTGGAGACCGGAAGTGGACGAAAATTGAGCCATAATGGTTGTACAGCCGGCAATTTTGACCTACCCGACCATGGTTTTTTACTTCTGACTTGCTCCACAGGTCCTATGGAATGATCTACGGGGAATAGTTATCAAGCAGAGGCATTGACAAACGTTTTGAGGTATTATACATGTAGATCAAGCCATCCTGTGGACCGGAAGTTGCCTATTACGGAGCTAAAATGGGATGCCAGGACCCTGACGGATATTTCGGGTAGTACCGCATATTGGTTTTTCGCATTTTTCTGGCTAACGGAGGGCTCCAGAAATAAAAACTAGACATATATATTAAGCAGATACCCCTGCGCACATATTTATTAAGGTATTTGGTTATTCGGGCCGCCATGGGGACCGAAAGGGGGTGAAATCATAGGTAAACCGTCTTATTTTAACCTACCGCCGGACATTGGTTTTACATTATTTACTCCAATCAAGGGTCGTATAGACAGTCTTACTGTATATATTTATAAAGCAGAGACATGTACAAACATTTTGAGGTATAATACATGTATGTCAAGCTATCCTGGAGACCGGAAGTGGACGAAAATTGAGCCATAATGGTTGTACAGCCGGCAATTTTGACCTACCCGACCATGGTTTTTTACTTCTGACTTGGTTCACAGGTCCTATGGAATGATCTACGGGGAATAGTTATCAAGCAGAGGTATTGACAAACGTTTTGAGGTATTATACATGTAGATCAAGCCATCCTGTGGACCGGAAGTTGCCTATTACGGAGCTAAAATGGGATGCCAGGACCCTGATGATATTTCGGGTAGTACCGCATATTGGTTTTTCGCATTTTTCTGGCTAACGGAGGGCTCCAGAAATAAAAACTAGACATATATATTAAGCAGATACCCCTGCGCACATATTTATTAAGGTATTTGGTTATTCGGGCCGCCATGGGGACCGACAGGGGGTGAAATCATAGGTAAACCGTCTTATTTTAACCTACCGCCGGACATTGGTTTTACATTATTTACTCCAATCAAGGGGCGTATAGACAGTCTTACTGTATATATTTATAAAGCAGAGACATGTACAAACATTTTGAGGTATAATACATGTATGTCAAGCTATCCTGGAGACCGGAAGTGGACGAAAATTGAGCCATAATGGTTGTACAGCCGCCAATTTTGACCTACCCGACCATGGTTTTTTACTTCTGACTTGGTTCACAGGTCCTATGGAATGATCTACGGGGAATAGTTATCAAGCAGAGGCATTGACAAACGTTTTGAGGTATTATACATGTAGATCAAGCCATCCTGAGGACCGGGAGTTGCCTATTACGGAGCTAAAATGGGATGCCAGGACCCTGACGGATATTTCGGGTAGTACCGCATATTGGTTTTTCGCATTTTTCTGGCTAACGGAGGGCTCCAGAAATAAAAATTAAACATATATATTAAGCAGATACCCCTGCGCACATATTTATTAAGGTATTTGGTTATTCGGGCCGCCATGGGGACCGAAAGGGGGTGAAATCATAGGTAAACCGTCTTATTTTAACCTACGCCGGACATTGGTTTTACATTATTTACTCCAATCAAGGGGCGTATAGACAGTCTTACTGTATATATTTATAAAGCAGAGACATGTACAAACATTTTGAGGTATAATACATGTATGTCAAGCTATCCTGGAGACCGGAAGTGGACGAAAATTGAGCCATAATGGTTGTACAGTCGGCAATTTTGACCTACCCGACCATGGTTTTTAACTTCTGACTTGCTCCACAGGTCCTATGGAATGATCTACGGGGAATAGTTATCAAGCAGAGGCATTGACAAACGTTTTGAGGTATTATACATGTAGATCAAGCCATCCTGAGGACCGGAAGTTGCCTATTACGGAGCTAAAATGGGATGCCAGGACCCTGACGGATATTTCGGGTAGTACCGCATATTGGTTTTTCGCATTTTTCTGGCTAACGGAGGGCTCCAGAAATAAAAACTAGACATATATATTAAGCAGATACCCCTGCGCACATATTTATTAAGGTATTTGGTTATTCGGGCCGCCATGGGGACCGAAAGGGGGTGAAATCATAGGTAAACCGTCTTATTTTAACCTACCGCCGGACATTGGTTTTACATTATTTACTCCAATCAAGGGGCGTATAGACAGTCTTACTGTATATATTTATAAAGCAGAGACATGTACAAACATTTTGAGGTATAATACATGTATGTCAAGCTATCCTGGAGACCGGAAGTGGACGAAAATTGAGCCATAATGGTTGTACAGCCGGCAATTTTGACCTACCCGACCATGGTTTTTTACTTCTGACTTGGTTCACAGGTCCTATGGAATGATCTACGGGGAATAGTTATCAAGCAGAGGCATTGACAAACGTTTTGAGGTATTATACATGTAGATCAAGCCATCCTGAGGACCGGAAGTTGCCTATTACGGAGCTAAAATGGGATGCCAGGACCCTGACGGATATTTCGGGTAGTACCGCATATTGGTTTTTCGCATTTTTCTGGCTAACGGAGGGCTCCAGAAATAAAAACTAGACATATATATTAAGCAGATACCCCTGCGCACATATTTATTAAGGTATTTGGTTATTCGGGCCGCCATGGGGACCGAAAGGGGGTGAAATCATAGGTAAACCGTCTTATTTTAACCTACCGCCGGACATTGGTTTTACATTATTTACTCCAATCAAGGGGCGTATAGACAGTCTTACTGTATATATTTATAAAGCAGAGACATGTACAAACATTTTGAGGTATAATACATGTATGTCAAGCTATCCTGGAGACCGGAAGTGGACGAAAATTGAGCCATAATGGTTGTACAGCCGGCAATTTTGACCTACCCGACCATGGTTTTTTACTTCTGACTTGGTTCACAGGTCCTATGGAATGATCTACGGGGAATAGTTATCAAGCAGAGGCATTGACAAACGTTTTGAGGTATTATACATGTAGATCAAGCCATCCTGAGGACCGGAAGTTGCCTATTACGGAGCTAAAATGGGATGCCAGGACCCTGACGGATATTTCGGGTAGTACCGCATATTGGTTTTTCGCATTTTTCTGGCTAACGGAGGGCTCCAGAAATAAAAACTAGACATATATATTAAGCAGATACCCCTGCGCACATATTTATTAAGGTATTTGGTTATTCGGGCCGCCATGGGGACCGAAAGGGGGTGAAATCATAGGTAAACCGTCTTATTTTAACCTACCGCCGGACATTGGTTTTACATTATTTACTCCAATCAAGGGTCGTATAGACAGTCTTACTGTATATATTTATAAAGCAGAGACATGTACAAACATTTTGAGGTATAATACATGTATGTCAAGCTATCCTGGAGACCGGAAGTGGACGAAAATTGAGCCATAATGGTTGTACAGCCGCCAATTTTGACCTACCCGACCATGGTTTTTTACTTCTGACTTGGTTCACAGGTCCTATGGAATGATCTACGGGGAATAGTTATCAAGCAGAGGCTTTGACAAACGTTTTGAGGTATTATACATGTAGATCAAGCCATCCTGAGGACCGGAAGTTGCCTATTACGGAGCTAAAATGGGATGCCAGGACCCTGACGGATATTTCGGGTAGTACCGCATATTGGTTTTTCGCATTTTTCTGGCTAACGGAGGGCTCCAGAAATAAAAACTAGACATATATATTAAGCAGATACCCCTGCGCACATATTTATTAAGGTATTTGGTTATTCGGGCCGCCATGGGGACCGAAAGGGGGTGAAATCATAGGTAAACCGTCTTATTTTAACCTACCGCCGCACATTGGTTTTACATTATTTACTCCAATCAAGGGGCGTATAGACAGTCTTGCTGTATATATTTATAAAGCAGAGACATGTACAAACATTTTGAGGTATAATACATGTATGTCAAGCTATCCTGGAGACCGGAAGTGGACGAAAATTGAGCCATAATGGTTGTACAGCCGGCAATTTTGACCTACCCGACCATGGTTTTTTACTTCTGACTTGCTCCACAGGTCCTATGGAATGATCTACGGGGAATAGTTATCAAGCAGAGGCATTGACAAATGTTTTGAGGTATTATACATGTAGATCAAGCCATCCTGAGGACCGGAAGTTGCCTATTACGGAGCTAAAATGGGATGCCAGGACCCTGACGGATATTTCGGGTAGTACCGCATATTGGTTTTTCGCATTTTTCTGGCTAACGGAGGGCTCCAGAAATAAAAACTAGACATATATATTAAGCAGATACCCCTGCGCACATATTTATTAAGGTATTTGGTTATTCGGGCCGCCATGGTGACCGAAAGGGGGTGAAATCATAGGTAAACCGTCTTATTTTAACCTACCACCGGACATTGGTTTTACATTATTTACTCCAATCAAGGGGCGTATAGACAGTCTTACTGTATATATTTATAAAGCAGAGACATGTACAAACATTTTGAGGTATAATACATGTATGTCAAGCTATCCTGGAGACCGGAAGTGGACGAAAATTGAGCCATAATGGTTGTACAGCCGGCAATTTTGACCTACCCGACCATGGTTTTTTACTTCTGACTTGCTCCACAGGTCCTATGGAATGATCTACGGGGAATAGTTATCAAGCAGAGGCATTGACAAACGTTTTGAGGTATTATACATGTAGATCAAGCCATCCTGAGGACCGGAAGTTGCCTATTACGGAGCTAAAATGGGATGCCAGGACCCTGACGGATATTTCGGGTAGTACCGCATATTGGTTTTTCGCATTTTTCTGGCTAACGGAGGGCTCCAGAAATAAAAACTAGACATATATATTAAGCAGATACCCATGCGCACATATTTATTAAGGTATTTGGTTATTCGGGCCGCCATGGGGACCGAAAGGGGGTGAAATCATAGGTAAACCGTCTTATTTTAACCTACCGCCGGACATTGGTTTTACATTATTTACTCCAATCAAGGGGCGTATAGACAGTCTTACTGTATATATTTATAAAGCAGAGACATGTACAAACATTTTGAGGTATAATACATGTATGTCAAGCTATCCTGGAGACCGGAAGTGGACGAAAATTGAGCCATAATGGTTGTACAGCCGGCAATTTTGACCTACCCGACCATGGTTTTTTACTTCTGACTTGCTCCACAGGTCCTATGGAATGATCTACGGGGAATAGTTATCAAGCAGAGGCATTGACAAACGTTTTGAGGTATTATACATGTATATCAAGCCATCCTGAGGACCGGAAGTTGCCTATTACGGAGCTAAAATGGGATGCCAGGACCCTGACGGATATTTCGGGTAGTACCGCATATTGGTTTTTCGCATTTTTCTGGCTAACGGAGGGCTCCAGAAATAAAAACTAGACATATATATTAAGCAGATACCCATACGCACATATTTATTAAGGTATTTGGTTATTCGGGCCGCCATGGGGACCGAAAGGGGGTGAAATCATAGGTAAACCGTCTTATTTTAACCTACCGCCGGACATTGGTTTTACATTATTTACTCCAATCAAGGGGCGTATAGACAGTCTTACTGTATATATTTATAAAGCAGAGACATGTACAAACATTTTGAGGTATAATACATGTATGTCAAGCTATCCTGGAGACCGGAAGGGGACGAAAATTGAGCCAAAATGGTTGTACAGCCGGCAATTTTGACCTACCCGACCATGGTTTTTTACTTCTGACTTGGTTCACAGGTCCTATGGAATGATCTATGGGGAATAGTTATCAAGCAGAGGCATTGACAAACGTTTTGAGGTATTATACATGTAGATCAAGCCATCCTGAGGACCGGAAGTTGCCTATTACGGAGCTAAAATGGGATGCCAGGACCCTGATGATATTTCGGGTAGTACCGCATATTGGTTTTTCGCATTTTTCTGGCTAACGGAGGGCTCCAGAAATAAAAACTAGACATATATATTAAGCAGATACCCCTGCGCACATATTTATTAAGGTATTTGGTTATTCGGGCCGCCATGGGGACCGAAAGGGGGTGAAATCATAGGTAAACCGTCTTATTTTAACCTACCGCCGGACATTGGTTTTACATTATTTACTCCAATCAAGGGGCGTATTGACAGTCTTACTGTATATATTTATAAAGCAGAGACATGTACAAACATTTTGAGGTATAATACATGTATGTCAAGCTATCCTGGAGACCGGAAGTGGACGAAAATTGAGCCATAATGGTTGTACAGCCGGCAATTTTGACCTACCCGACCATGGTTTTTTACTTCTGACTTGCTCCACAGGTCCTATGGAATGATCTACGGGGAATAGTTATCAAGCAGAGGCATTGACAAACGTTTTGAGGTATTATACATGTAGATCAAGCCATCCTGAGGACCGGAAGTTGCCTATTACGGAGCTAAAATGGGATGCCAGGACCCTGATGATATTTCGGGTAGTACCGCATATTGGTTTTTCGCATTTTTCTGGCTAACGGAGGGCTCCAGAAATAAAAACTAGACATATATATTAAGCAGATACCCCTGCGCACATATTTATTAAGGTATTTGGTTATTCGGGCCGCCATGGGGACCGGAAGGGGGTGAAATCATAGGTAAACCGTCTTATTTTAACCTACCGCCGGACATTGGTTTTACATTATTTACTCCAATCAAGGGGCGTATAGACAGTCTTACTGTATATATTTATAAAGCAGAGACATGTACAAACATTTTGAGGTATAATACATGTATGTCAAGCTATCCTGGAGACCGGAAGTGGACGAAAATTGAGCCATAATGGTTGTACAGCCGGCAATTTTGACCTTCCCGACCATGGTTTTTTACTTCTGACTTGGTTCACAGGTCCTATGGAATGATCTACGGGGAATAGTTATCAAGCAGAGGCATTGACAAACGTTTTGAGGTATTATACATGTAGATCAAGCCATCCTGAGGACCGGAAGTTGCCTATTACGGAGCTAAAATGGGATGCCAGGACCCTGACGGATATTTCGGGTAGTACCGCATATTGGTTTTTCGCATTTTTCTGGCTAACGGAGGGCTCCAGAAATAAAAACTAGACATATATATTAAGCAGATACCCCTGCGCACATATTTATTAAGGTATTTGGTTATTCGGGCCGCCATGGGGACCGAAAGGGGGTGAAATCATAGGTAAACCGTCTTATTTTAACCTACCGCCGGACATTGGTTTTACATTATTTACTCCAATCAAGGGGCGTATAGACAGTCTTACTGTATATATTTATAAAGCAGAGACATGTACAAACATTTTGAGGTATAATACATGTATGTCAAGCTATCCTGGAGACCGGAAGTGGACGAAAATTGAGCCATAATGGTTGTACAGTCGGCAATTTTGACCTACCCGACCATGGTTTTTTACTTCTGACTTGGTTCACAGGTCCTATGGAATGATCTACGGGGAATAGTTATCAAGCAGAGGCATTGACAAACGTTTTGAGGTATTATACATGTAGATCAAGCCATCCTGAGGACCGGAAGTTGCCTATTACGGAGCTAAAATGGGATGCCAGGACCCTGACGGATATTTCGGGTAGTACCGCATATTGGTTTTTCGCATTTTTCTGGCTAACGGAGGGCTCCAGAAATAAAAACTAGACATATATATTAAGCAGATACCCATGCGCACATATTTATTAAGGTATTTGGTTATTCGGGCCGCCATGGGGACCGAAAGGGGGTGAAATCATAGGTAAACCGTCTTATTTTAACCTACCGCCGGACATTGGTTTTACATTATTTACTCCAATCAAGGGGCGTATAGACAGTCTTACTGTATATATTTATAAAGCAGAGACATGTACAAACATTTTGAGGTATAATACATGTATGTCAAGCTATCCTGGAGACCGGAAGTGGACGAAAATTGAGCCATAATGGTTGTACAGTCGGCAATTTTGACCTACCCGACCATGGTTTTTTACTTCTGACTTGCTCCACAGGTCCTATGGAATGATCTACGGGGAATAGTTATCAAGCAGAGGCATTGACAAACGTTTTGAGGTATTATACATGTATATCAAGCCATCCTGAGGACCGGAAGTTGCCTATTACGGAGCTAAAATGGGATGCCAGGACCCTGACGGATATTTCGGGTAGTACCGCATATTGGTTTTTCGCATTTTTCTGGCTAACGGAGGGCTCCAGAAATAAAAACTAGACATATATATTAAGCAGATACCCATACGCACATATTTATTAAGGTATTTGGTTATTCGGGCCGCCATGGGGACCGAAAGGGGGTGAAATCATAGGTAAACCGTCTTATTTTAACCTACCGCCGGACATTGGTTTTACATTATTTACTCCAATCAAGGGGCGTATAGACAGTCTTACTGTATATATTTATAAAGCAGAGACATGTACAAACATTTTGAGGTATAATACATGTATGTCAAGCTATCCTGGAGACCGGAAGGGGACGAAAATTGAGCCAAAATGGTTGTACAGCCGGCAATTTTGACCTACCCGACCATGGTTTTTTACTTCTGACTTGGTTCACAGGTCCTATGGAATGATCTATGGGGAATAGTTATCAAGCAGAGGCATTGACAAACGTTTTGAGGTATTATACATGTAGATCAAGCCATCCTGAGGACCGGAAGTTGCCTATTACGGAGCTAAAATGGGATGCCAGGACCCTGATGATATTTCGGGTAGTACCGCATATTGGTTTTTCGCATTTTTCTGGCTAACGGAGGGCTCCAGAAATAAAAACTAGACATATATATTAAGCAGATACCCCTGCGCACATATTTATTAAGGTATTTGGTTATTCGGGCCGCCATGGGGACCGAAAGGGGGTGAAATCATAGGTAAACCGTCTTATTTTAACCTACCGCCGGACATTGGTTTTACATTATTTACTCCAATCAAGGGGCGTATTGACAGTCTTACTGTATATATTTATAAAGCAGAGACATGTACAAACATTTTGAGGTATAATACATGTATGTCAAGCTATCCTGGAGACCGGAAGTGGACGAAAATTGAGCCATAATGGTTGTACAGCCGGCAATTTTGACCTACCCGACCATGGTTTTTTACTTCTGACTTGCTCCACAGGTCCTATGGAATGATCTACGGGGAATAGTTATCAAGCAGAGGCATTGACAAACGTTTTGAGGTATTATACATGTAGATCAAGCCATCCTGAGGACCGGAAGTTGCCTATTACGGAGCTAAAATGGGATGCCAGGACCCTGATGATATTTCGGGTAGTACCGCATATTGGTTTTTCGCATTTTTCTGGCTAACGGAGGGCTCCAGAAATAAAAACTAGACATATATATTAAGCAGATACCCCTGCGCACATATTTATTAAGGTATTTGGTTATTCGGGCCGCCATGGGGACCGGAAGGGGGTGAAATCATAGGTAAACCGTCTTATTTTAACCTACCGCCGGACATTGGTTTTACATTATTTACTCCAATCAAGGGGCGTATAGACAGTCTTACTGTATATATTTATAAAGCAGAGACATGTACAAACATTTTGAGGTATAATACATGTATGTCAAGCTATCCTGGAGACCGGAAGTGGACGAAAATTGAGCCATAATGGTTGTACAGCCGGCAATTTTGACCTTCCCGACCATGGTTTTTTACTTCTGACTTGGTTCACAGGTCCTATGGAATGATCTACGGGGAATAGTTATCAAGCAGAGGCATTGACAAACGTTTTGAGGTATTATACATGTAGATCAAGCCATCCTGAGGACCGGAAGTTGCCTATTACGGAGCTAAAATGGGATGCCAGGACCCTGACGGATATTTCGGGTAGTACCGCATATTGGTTTTTCGCATTTTTCTGGCTAACGGAGGGCTCCAGAAATAAAAACTAGACATATATATTAAGCAGATACCCCTGCGCACATATTTATTAAGGTATTTGGTTATTCGGGCCGCCATGGGGACCGAAAGGGGGTGAAATCATAGGTAAACCGTCTTATTTTAACCTACCGCCGGACATTGGTTTTACATTATTTACTCCAATCAAGGGGCGTATAGACAGTCTTACTGTATATATTTATAAAGCAGAGACATGTACAAACATTTTGAGGTATAATACATGTATGTCAAGCTATCCTGGAGACCGGAAGTGGACGAAAATTGAGCCATAATGGTTGTACAGTCGGCAATTTTGACCTACCCGACCATGGTTTTTTACTTCTGACTTGGTTCACAGGTCCTATGGAATGATCTACGGGGAATAGTTATCAAGCAGAGGCATTGACAAACGTTTTGAGGTATTATACATGTAGATCAAGCCATCCTGAGGACCGGAAGTTGCCTATTACGGAGCTAAAATGGGATGCCAGGACCCTGACGGATATTTCGGGTAGTACCGCATATTGGTTTTTCGCATTTTTCTGGCTAACGGAGGGCTCCAGAAATAAAAACTAGACATATATATTAAGCAGATACCCATGCGCACATATTTATTAAGGTATTTGGTTATTCGGGCCGCCATGGGGACCGAAAGGGGGTGAAATCATAGGTAAACCGTCTTATTTTAACCTACCGCCGGACATTGGTTTTACATTATTTACTCCAATCAAGGGGCGTATAGACAGTCTTACTGTATATATTTATAAAGCAGAGACATGTACAAACATTTTGAGGTATAATACATGTATGTCAAGCTATCCTGGAGACCGGAAGTGGACGAAAATTGAGCCATAATGGTTGTACAGTCGGCAATTTTGACCTACCCGACCATGGTTTTTTACTTCTGACTTGCTCCACAGGTCCTATGGAATGATCTACGGGGAATAGTTATCAAGCAGAGGCATTGACAAACGTTTTGAGGTATTATACATGTATATCAAGCCATCCTGAGGACCGGAAGTTGCCTATTACGGAGCTAAAATGGGATGCCAGGACCCTGACGGATATTTCGGGTAGTACCGCATATTGGTTTTTCGCATTTTTCTGGCTAACGGAGGGCTCCAGAAATAAAAACTAGACATATATATTAAGCAGATACCCATACGCACATATTTATTAAGGTATTTGGTTATTCGGGCCGCCATGGGTACCGAAAGGGGGTGAAATCATAGGTAAACCGTCTTATTTTAACCTACCGCCGGACATTGGTTTTACATTATTTACTCCAATCAAGGGGCGTATAGACAGTCTTACTGTATATATTTATAAAGCAGAGACATGTACAAACATTTTGAGGTATAATACATGTATGTCAAGCTATCCTGGAGACCGGAAGGGGACGAAAATTGAGCCAAAATGGTTGTACAGCCGGCAATTTTGACCTACTCGACCATGGTTTTTTACTTCTGACTTGGTTCACATGTCCTATGGAATGATCTATGGGGAATAGTTATCAAGCAGAGGCATTGACAAACGTTTTGAGGTATTATACATGTAGATCAAGCCATCCTGAGGACCGGAAGTTGCCTATTACGGAGCTAAAATGGGATGCCAGGACCCTGACGGATATTTCGGGTAGTACCGCATATTGGTTTTTCGCATTTTTCTGGCTAACGGAGGGCTCCAGAAATAAAAACTAGACATATATATTAAGCAGATACCCCTGCGCACATATTTATTAAGGTATTTGGTTATTCGGGCCGCCATGGGGACCGAAAGGGGGTGAAATCATAGGTAAACCGTCTTATTTTAACCTACCGCCGGACATTGGTTTTACATTATTTACTCCAATCAAGGGGCGTATAGACAGTCTTACTGTATATATTTATAAAGCAGAGACATGTACAAACATTTTGAGGTATAATACATGTATGTCAAGCTATCCTGGAGACCGGAAGTGGACGAAAATTGAGCCATAATGGTTGTACAGCCGGCAATTTTGACCTACCCGACCATGGTTTTTTACTTCTGACTTGGTTCACAGGTCCTATGGAATGATCTACGGGGAATAGTTATCAAGCAGAGGCATTGACAAACGTTTTGAGGTATTATACATGTAGATCAAGCCATCCTGAGGACCGGAAGTTGCCTATTACGGAGCTAAAATGGGATGCCAGGACCCTGACGGATATTTCGGGTAGTACCGCATATTGGTTTTTCGCATTTTTCTGGCTAACGGAGGGCTCCAGAAATAAAAACTAGACATATATATTAAGCAGATACCCCTGCGCACATATTTATTAAGGTATTTGGTTATTCGGGCCGCCATGGGGACCGAAAGGGGGTGAAATCATAGGTAAACCGTCTTATTTTAACCTACCGCCGGACATTGGTTTTACATTATTTACTCCAATCAAGGGGCGTATAGACAGTCTTACTGTATATATTTATAAAGCAGAGACATGTACAAACATTTTGAGGTATAATACATGTATGTCAAGCTATCCTGGAGACCGGAAGTGGACGAAAATTGAGCCATAATGGTTGTACAGCCGGCAATTTTGACCTACCCGACCATGGTTTTTTACTTCTGACTTGCTCCACAGGTCCTATGGAATGATCTACGGGGAATAGTTATCAAGCAGAGGCATTGACAAACGTTTTGAGGTATTATACATGTAGATCAAGCCATCCTGAGGACCGGAAGTTGCCTATTACGGAGCTAAAATGGGATGCCAGGACCCTGACGGATATTTCGGGTAGTACCGCATATTGGTTTTTCGCATTTTTCTGGCTAACGGAGGGCTCCAGAAATAAAAACTAGACATATATATTAAGCAGATACCCCTGCGCACATATTTATTAAGGTATTTGGTTATTCGGGCCGCCATGGGGACCGAAAGGGGGTGAAATCATAGGTAAACCGTCTTATTTTAACCTACCGCCGGACATTGGTTTTACATTATTTACTCCAATCAAGGGGCGTATAGACAGTCTTACTGTATATATTTATAAAGCAGAGACATGTACAAACATTTTGAGGTATAATACATGTATGTCAAGCTATCCTGGAGACCGGAAGTGGACGAAAATTGAGCCATAATGGTTGTACAGCCGGCAATTTTGACCTACCCGACCATGGTTTTTTACTTCTGACTTGGTTCACAGGTCCTATGGAATGATCTACGGGGAATAGTTATCAAGCAGAGGCTTTGACAAACGTTTTGAGGTATTATACATGTAGATCAAGCCATCCTGAGGACCGGAAGTTGCCTATTACGGAGCTAAAATGGGATGCCAGGACCCTGACGGATATTTCGGGTAGTACCGCATATTGGTTTTTCGCATTTTTCTGGCTAACGGAGGGCTCCAGAAATAAAAACTAGACATATATATTAAGCAGATACCCCTGCGCACATATTTATTAAGGTATTTGGTTATTCGGGCCGCCATGGGGACCGAAAGGGGGTGAAATCATAGGTAAACCGTCTTATTTTAACCTACCGCCGCACATTGGTTTTACATTATTTACTCCAATCAAGGGGCGTATAGACAGTCTTGCTGTATATATTTATAAAGCAGAGACATGTACAAACATTTTGAGGTATAATACATGTATGTCAAGCTATCCTGGAGACCGGAAGTGGACGAAAATTGAGCCATAATGGTTGTACAGCCGGCAATTTTGACCTACCCGACCATGGTTTTTTACTTCTGACTTGCTCCACAGGTCCTATGGAATGATCTACGGGGAATAGTTATCAAGCAGAGGCATTGACAAATGTTTTGAGGTATTATACATGTAGATCAAGCCATCCTGAGGACCGGAAGTTGCCTATTACGGAGCTAAAATGGGATGCCAGGACCCTGACGGATATTTCGGGTAGTACCGCATATTGGTTTTTCGCATTTTTCTGGCTAACGGAGGGCTCCAGAAATAAAAACTAGACATATATATTAAGCAGATACCCCTGCGCACATATTTATTAAGGTATTTGGTTATTCGGGCCGCCATGGTGACCGAAAGGGGGTGAAATCATAGGTAAACCGTCTTATTTTAACCTACCACCGGACATTGGTTTTACATTATTTACTCCAATCAAGGGGCGTATAGACAGTCTTACTGTATATATTTATAAAGCAGAGACATGTACAAACATTTTGAGGTATAATACATGTATGTCAAGCTATCCTGGAGACCGGAAGTGGACGAAAATTGAGCCATAATGATTGTACAGCCGGCAATTTTGACCTACCCGACCATGGTTTTTTACTTCTGACTTGCTCCACAGGTCCTATGGAATGATCTACGGGGAATAGTTATCAAGCAGAGGCATTGACAAACGTTTTGAGGTATTATACATGTAGATCAAGCCATCCTGAGGACCGGAAGTTGCCTATTACGGAGCTAAAATGGGATGCCAGGACCCTGACGGATATTTCGGGTAGTACCGCATATTGGTTTTTCGCATTTTTCTGGCTAACGGAGGGCTCCAGAAATAAAAACTAGACATATATATTAAGCAGATACCCATGCGCACATATTTATTAAGGTATTTGGTTATTCGGGCCGCCATGGGGACCGAAAGGGGGTGAAATCATAGGTAAACCGTCTTATTTTAACCTACCGCCGGACATTGGTTTTACATTATTTACTCCAATCAAGGGGCGTATAGACAGTCTTACTGTATATATTTATAAAGCAGAGACATGTACAAACATTTTGAGGTATAATACATGTATGTCAAGCTATCCTGGAGACCGGAAGTGGACGAAAATTGAGCCATAATGGTTGTACAGCCGGCAATTTTGACCTACCCGACCATGGTTTTTTACTTCTGACTTGCTCCACAGGTCCTATGGAATGATCTACGGGGAATAGTTATCAAGCAGAGGCATTGACAAACGTTTTGAGGTATTATACATGTATATCAAGCCATCCTGAGGACCGGAAGTTGCCTATTACGGAGCTAAAATGGGATGCCAGGACCCTGACGGATATTTCGGGTAGTACCGCATATTGGTTTTTCGCATTTTTCTGGCTAACGGAGGGCTCCAGAAATAAAAACTAGACATATATATTAAGCAGATACCCATACGCACATATTTATTAAGGTATTTGGTTATTCGGGCCGCCATGGGGACCGAAAGGGGGTGAAATCATAGGTAAACCGTCTTATTTTAACCTACCGCCGGACATTGGTTTTACATTATTTACTCCAATCAAGGGGCGTATAGACAGTCTTACTGTATATATTTATAAAGCAGAGACATGTACAAACATTTTGAGGTATAATACATGTATGTCAAGCTATCCTGGAGACCGGAAGGGGACGAAAATTGAGCCAAAATGGTTGTACAGCCGGCAATTGTGACCTACCCGACCATGGTTTTTTACTTCTGACTTGGTTCACAGGTCCTATGGAATGATCTATGGGGAATAGTTATCAAGCAGAGGCATTGACAAACGTTTTGAGGTATTATACATGTAGATCAAGCCATCCTGAGGACCGGAAGTTGCCTATTACGGAGCTAAAATGGGATGCCAGGACCCTGATGATATTTCGGGTAGTACCGCATATTGGTTTTTCGCATTTTTCTGGCTAACGGAGGGCTCCAGAAATAAAAACTAGACATATATATTAAGCAGATACCCCTGCGCACATATTTATTAAGGTATTTGGTTATTCGGGCCGCCATGGGGACCGAAAGGGGGTGAAATCATAGGTAAACCGTCTTATTTTAACCTACCGCCGCACATTGGTTTTACATTATTTACTCCAATCAAGGGGCGTATAGACAGTCTTACTGTATATATTTATAAAGCAGAGACATGTACAAACATTTTGAGGTATAATACATGTATGTCAAGCTATCCTGGAGACCGGAAGTGGACGAAAATTGAGCCATAATGGTTGTACAGCCGGCAATTTTGACCTACCCGACCATGGTTTTTTACTTCTGACTTGCTCCACAGGTCCTATGGAATGATCTACGGGGAATAGTTATCAAGCAGAGGCATTGACAAACGTTTTGAGGTATTATACATGTAGATCAAGCCATCCTGAGGACCGGAAGTTGCCTATTACGGAGCTAAAATGGGATGCCAGGACCCTGATGATATTTCGGGTAGTACCGCATATTGGTTTTTCGCATTTTTCTGGCTAACGGAGGGCTCCAGAAATAAAAACTAGACATATATATTAAGCAGATACCCCTGCGCACATATTTATTAAGGTATTTGGTTATTCGGGCCGCCATGGGGACCGGAAGGGGGTGAAATCATAGGTAAACCGTCTTATTTTAACCTACCGCCGGACATTGGTTTTACATTATTTACTCCAATCAAGGGGCGTATAGACAGTCTTACTGTATATATTTATAAAGCAGAGACATGTACAAACATTTTGAGGTATAATACATGTATGTCAAGCTATCCTGGAGACCGGAAGTGGACGAAAATTGAGCCATAATGGTTGTACAGCCGGCAATTTTGACCTTCCCGACCATGGTTTTTTACTTCTGACTTGGTTCACAGGTCCTATGGAATGATCTACGGGGAATAGTTATCAAGCAGAGGCTTTGACAAACGTTTTGAGGTATTATACATGTAGATCAAGCCATCCTGAGGACCGGAAGTTGCCTATTACGGAGCTAAAATGGGATGCCAGGACCCTGACGGATATTTCGGGTAGTACCGCATATTGGTTTTTCGCATTTTTCTGGCTAACGGAGGGCTCCAGAAATAAAAACTAGACATATATATTAAGCAGATACCCCTGCGCACATATTTATTAAGGTATTTGGTTATTCGGGCCGCCATGGGGACCGAAAGGGGGTGAAATCATAGGTAAACCGTCTTATTTTAACCTACCGCCGCACATTGGTTTTACATTATTTACTCCAATCAAGGGGCGTATAGACAGTCTTGCTGTATATATTTATAAAGCAGAGACATGTACAAACATTTTGAGGTATAATACATGTATGTCAAGCTATCCTGGAGACCGGAAGTGGACGAAAATTGAGCCATAATGGTTGTACAGCCGGCAATTTTGACCTACCCGACCATGGTTTTTTACTTCTGACTTGCTCCACAGTTCCTATGGAATGATCTACGGGGAATAGTTATCAAGCAGAGGCATTGACAAATGTTTTGAGGTATTATACATGTAGATCAAGCCATCCTGAGGACCGGAAGTTGCCTATTACGGAGCTAAAATGGGATGCCAGGACCCTGACGGATATTTCGGGTAGTACCGCATATTGGTTTTTCGCATTTTTCTGGCTAACGGAGGGCTCCAGAAATAAAAACTAGACATATATATTAAGCAGATACCCCTGCGCACATATTTATTAAGGTATTTGGTTATTCGGGCCGCCATGGTGACCGAAAGGGGGTGAAATCATAGGTAAACCGTCTTATTTTAACCTACCACCGGACATTGGTTTTACATTATTTACTCCAATCAAGGGGCGTATAGACAGTCTTACTGTATATATTTATAAAGCAGAGACATGTACAAACATTTTGAGGTATAATACATGTATGTCAAGCTATCCTGGAGACCGGAAGTGGACGAAAATTGAGCCATAATGATTGTACAGCCGGCAATTTTGACCTACCCGACCATGGTTTTTTACTTCTGACTTGCTCCACAGGTCCTATGGAATGATCTACGGGGAATAGTTATCAAGCAGAGGCATTGACAAACGTTTTGAGGTATTATACATGTAGATCAAGCCATCCTGAGGACCGGAAGTTGCCTATTACGGAGCTAAAATGGGATGCCAGGACCCTGACGGATATTTCGGGTAGTACCGCATATTGGTTTTTCGCATTTTTCTGGCTAACGGAGGGCTCCAGAAATAAAAACTAGACATATATATTAAGCAGATACCCATGCGCACATATTTATTAAGGTATTTGGTTATTCGGGCCGCCATGGGGACCGAAAGGGGGTGAAATCATAGGTAAACCGTCTTATTTTAACCTACCGCCGGACATTGGTTTTACATTATTTACTCCAATCAAGGGGCGTATAGACAGTCTTACTGTATATATTTATAAAGCAGAGACATGTACAAACATTTTGAGGTATAATACATGTATGTCAAGCTATCCTGGAGACCGGAAGTGGACGAAAATTGAGCCATAATGGTTGTACAGCCGGCAATTTTGACCTACCCGACCATGGTTTTTTACTTCTGACTTGCTCCACAGGTCCTATGGAATGATCTACGGGGAATAGTTATCAAGCAGAGGCATTGACAAACGTTTTGAGGTATTATACATGTATATCAAGCCATCCTGAGGACCGGAAGTTGCCTATTACGGAGCTAAAATGGGATGCCAGGACCCTGACGGATATTTCGGGTAGTACCGCATATTGGTTTTTCGCATTTTTCTGGCTAACGGAGGGCTCCAGAAATAAAAACTAGACATATATATTAAGCAGATACCCCTGCGCACATATTTATTAAGGTATTTGGTTATTCGGGCCGCCATGGGGACCGAAAGGGGGTGAAATCATAGGTAAACCGTCTTATTTTAACCTACCGCCGCACATTGGTTTTACATTATTTACTCCAATCAAGGGGCGTATAGACAGTCTTACTGTATATATTTATAAAGCAGAGACATGTACAAACATTTTGAGGTATAATACATGTATGTCAAGCTATCCTGGAGACCGGAAGTGGACGAAAATTGAGCCATAATGGTTGTACAGCCGGCAATTTTGACCTACCCGACCATGGTTTTTTACTTCTGACTTGCTCCACAGGTCCTATGGAATGATCTACGGGGAATAGTTATCAAGCAGAGGCATTGACAAACGTTTTGAGGTATTATACATGTAGATCAAGCCATCCTGAGGACCGGAAGTTGCCTATTACGGAGCTAAAATGGGATGCCAGGACCCTGATGATATTTCGGGTAGTACCGCATATTGGTTTTTCGCATTTTTCTGGCTAACGGAGGGCTCCAGAAATAAAAACTAGACATATATATTAAGCAGATACCCCTGCGCACATATTTATTAAGGTATTTGGTTATTCGGGCCGCCATGGGGACCGGAAGGGGGTGAAATCATAGGTAAACCGTCTTATTTTAACCTACCGCCGGACATTGGTTTTACATTATTTACTCCAATCAAGGGGCGTATAGACAGTCTTACTGTATATATTTATAAAGCAGAGACATGTACAAACATTTTGAGGTATAATACATGTATGTCAAGCTATCCTGGAGACCGGAAGTGGACGAAAATTGAGCCATAATGGTTGTACAGCCGGCAATTTTGACCTTCCCGACCATGGTTTTTTACTTCTGACTTGGTTCACAGGTCCTATGGAATGATCTACGGGGAATATTTATCAAGCAGAGGCATTGACAAACGTTTTGAGGTATTATACATGTAGATCAAGCCATCCTGAGGACCGGAAGTTGCCTATTACGGAGCTAAAATGGGATGCCAGGACCCTGACGGATATTTCGGGTAGTACCGCATATTGGTTTTTCGCATTTTTCTGGCTAACGGAGGGCTCCAGAAATAAAAACTAGACATATATATTAAGCAGATACCCCTGCGCACATATTTATTAAGGTATTTGGTTATTCGGGCCGCCATGGGGACCGAAAGGGGGTGAAATCATAGGTAAACCGTCTTATTTTAACCTACCGCCGGACATTGGTTTTACATTATTTACTCCAATCAAGGGGCGTATAGACAGTCTTACTGTATATATTTATAAAGCAGAGACATGTACAAACATTTTGAGGTATAATACATGTATGTCAAGCTATCCTGGAGACCGGAAGTGGACGAAAATTGAGCCATAATGGTTGTACAGTCGGCAATTTTGACCTACCCGACCATGGTTTTTTACTTCTGACTTGGTTCACAGGTCCTATGGAATGATCTACGGGGAATAGTTATCAAGCAGAGGCATTGACAAACGTTTTGAGGTATTATACATGTAGATCAAGCCATCCTGAGGACCGGAAGTTGCCTATTACGGAGCTAAAATGGGATGCCAGGACCCTGACGGATATTTCGGGTAGTACCGCATATTGGTTTTTCGCATTTTTCTGGCTAACGGAGGGCTCCAGAAATAAAAACTAGACATATATATTAAGCAGATACCCATGCGCACATATTTATTAAGGTATTTGGTTATTCGGGCAGCCATGGGGACCGAAAGGGGGTGAAATCATAGGTAAACCGTCTTATTTTAACCTACCGCCGGACATTGGTTTTACATTATTTACTCCAATCAAGGGGCGTATAGACAGTCTTACTGTATATATTTATAAAGCAGAGACATGTACAAACATTTTGAGGTATAATACATGTATGTCAAGCTATCCTGGAGACCGGAAGTGGACGAAAATTGAGCCATAATGGTTGTACAGTCGGCAATTTTGACCTACCCGACCATGGTTTTTTACTTCTGACCTGCTCCACAGGTCCTATGGAATGATCTACGGGGAATAGTTATCAAGCAGAGGCATTGACAAACGTTTTGAGGTATTATACATGTATATCAAGCCATCCTGAGGACCGGAAGTTGCCTATTACGGAGCTAAAATGGGATGCCAGGACCCTGACGGATATTTCGGGTAGTACCGCATATTGGTTTTTCGCATTTTTCTGGCTAACGGAGGGCTCCAGAAATAAAAACTAGACATATATATTAAGCAGATACCCATACGCACATATTTATTAAGGTATTTGGTTATTCGGGCCGCCATGGGTACCGAAAGGGGGTGAAATCATAGGTAAACCGTCTTATTTTAACCTACCGCCGGACATTGGTTTTACATTATTTACTCCAATCAAGGGGCGTATAGACAGTCTTACTGTATATATTTATAAAGCAGAGACATGTACAAACATTTTGAGGTATAATACATGTATGTCAAGCTATCCTGGAGACCGGAAGGGGACGAAAATTGAGCCAAAATGGTTGTACAGCCGGCAATTTTGACCTACCCGACCATGGTTTTTTACTTCTGACTTGGTTCACATGTCCTATGGAATGATCTATGGGGAATAGTTATCAAGCAGAGGCATTGACAAACGTTTTGAGGTATTATACATGTAGATCAAGCCATCCTGAGGACCGGAAGTTGCCTATTACGGAGCTAAAATGGGATGCCAGGACCCTGACGGATATTTCGGGTAGTACCGCATATTGGTTTTTCGCATTTTTCTGGCTAACGGAGGGCTCCAGAAATAAAAACTAGACATATATATTAAGCAGATACCCCTGCGCACATATTTATTAAGGTATTTGGTTATTCGGGCCGCCATGGGGACCGAAAGGGGGTGAAATCATAGGTAAACCGTCTTATTTTAACCTACCGCCGGACATTGGTTTTACATTATTTACTCCAATCAAGGGGCGTATAGACAGTCTTACTGTATATATTTATAAAGCAGAGACATGTACAAACATTTTGAGGTATAATACATGTATGTCAAGCTATCCTGGAGACCGGAAGTGGACGAAAATTGAGCCATAATGGTTGTACAGCCGGCAATTTTGACCTACCCGACCATGGTTTTTTACTTCTGACTTGCTCCACAGGTCCTATGGAATGATCTACGGGGAATAGTTATCAAGCAGAGGCATTGACAAACGTTTTGAGGTATTATACATGTAGATCAAGCCATCCTGAGGACCGGAAGTTGCCTATTACGGAGCTAAAATGGGATGCCAGGACCCTGATGATATTTCGGGTAGTACCGCATATTGGTTTTTCGCATTTTTCTGGCTAACGGAGGGCTCCAGAAATAAAAACTAGACATATATATTAAGCAGATACCCCTGCGCACATATTTATTAAGGTATTTGGTTATTCGGGCCGCCATGGGGACCGGAAGGGGGTGAAATCATAGGTAAACCGTCTTATTTTAACCTACCGCCGGACATTGGTTTTACATTATTTACTCCAATCAAGGGGCGTATAGACAGTCTTACTGTATATATTTATAAAGCAGAGACATGTACAAACATTTTGAGGTATAATACATGTATGTCAAGCTATCCTGGAGACCGGAAGTGGACGAAAATTGAGCCATAATGGTTGTACAGCCGGCAATTTTGACCTTCCCGACCATGGTTTTTTACTTCTGACTTGGTTCACAGGTCCTATGGAATGATCTACGGGGAATATTTATCAAGCAGAGGCATTGACAAACGTTTTGAGGTATTATACATGTAGATCAAGCCATCCTGAGGACCGGAAGTTGCCTATTACGGAGCTAAAATGGGATGCCAGGACCCTGACGGATATTTCGGGTAGTACCGCATATTGGTTTTTCGCATTTTTCTGGCTAACGGAGGGCTCCAGAAATAAAAACTAGACATATATATTAAGCAGATACCCCTGCGCACATATTTATTAAGGTATTTGGTTATTCGGGCCGCCATGGGGACCGAAAGGGGGTGAAATCATAGGTAAACCGTCTTATTTTAACCTACCGCCGGACATTGGTTTTACATTATTTACTCCAATCAAGGGGCGTATAGACAGTCTTACTGTATATATTTATAAAGCAGAGACATGTACAAACATTTTGAGGTATAATACATGTATGTCAAGCTATCCTGGAGACCGGAAGTGGACGAAAATTGAGCCATAATGGTTGTACAGTCGGCAATTTTGACCTACCCGACCATGGTTTTTTACTTCTGACTTGGTTCACAGGTCCTATGGAATGATCTACGGGGAATAGTTATCAAGCAGAGGCATTGACAAACGTTTTGAGGTATTATACATGTAGATCAAGCCATCCTGAGGACCGGGAGTTGCCTATTACGGAGCTAAAATGGGATGCCAGGACCCTGACGGATATTTCGGGTAGTACCGCATATTGGTTTTTCGCATTTTTCTGGCTAACGGAGGGCTCCAGAAATAAAAACTAGACATATATATTAAGCAGATACCCCTGCGCACATATTTATTAAGGTATTTGGTTATTCGGGCCGCCATGGGGACCGAAAGGGGGTGAAATCATAGGTAAACCGTCTTATTTTAACCTACCGCCGGACATTGGTTTTACATTATTTTACTCCAATCAAGGGGCGTATAGACAGTCTTACTGTATATATTTATAAAGCAGAGACATGTACAAACATTTTGAGGTATAATACATGTATGTCAAGCTATCCTGGAGACCGGAAGTGGACGAAAATTGAGCCATAATGGTTGTACAGCCGGCAATTTTGACCTACCCGACCATGGTTTTTTACTTCTGACTTGGTTCACAGGTCCTATGGAATGATCTACGGGGAATAGTTATCAAGCAGAGGCATTGACAAACGTTTTGAGGTATTATACATGTAGATCAAGCCATCCTGAGGACCGGGAGTTGCCTATTACGGAGCTAAAATGGGATGCCAGGACCCTGACGGATATTTCGGGTAGTACCGCATATTGGTTTTTCGCATTTTTCTGGCTAACGGAGGGCTCCAGAAATAAAAACTAGACATATATATTAAGCAGATACCCCTGCGCACATATTTATTAAGGTATTTGGTTATTCGGGCCGCCATGGGGACCGAAAGGGGGTGAAATCATAGGTAAACCGTCTTATTTTAACCTACCGCCGGACATTGGTTTTACATTATTTTACTCCAATCAAGGGGCGTATAGACAGTCTTACTGTATATATTTATAAAGCAGAGACATGTACAAACATTTTGAGGTATAATACATGTATGTCAAGCTATCCTGGAGACCGGAAGTGGACGAAAATTGAGCCATAATGGTTGTACAGCCGGCAATTTTGACCTACCCGACCATGGTTTTTTACTTCTGACTTGCTCCACAGGTCCTATGGAATGATCTACGGGGAATAGTTATCAAGCAGAGGCATTGACAAATGTTTTGAGGTATTATACATGTAGATCAAGCCATCCTGAGGACCGGAAGTTGCCTATTACGGAGCTAAAATGGGATGCCAGGACCCTGACGGATATTTCGGGTAGTACCGCATATTGGTTTTTCGCATTTTTCTGGCTAACGGAGGGCTCCAGAAATAAAAACTAGACATATATATTAAGCAGATACCCATGCGCACATATTTATTAAGGTATTTGGTTATTCGGGCCGCCATGGGGACCGAAAGGGGGTGAAATCATAGGTAAACCGTCTTATTTTAACCTACCGCCGGACATTGGTTTTACATTATTTACTCCAATCAAGGGGCGTATAGACAGTCTTACTGTATATATTTATAAAGCAGAGACATGTACAAACATTTTGAGGTATAATACATGTATGTCAAGCTATCCTGGAGACCGGAAGTGGACGAAAATTGAGCCATAATGGTTGTACAGCCGGCAATTTTGACCTACCCGACCATGGTTTTTTACTTCTGACTTGCTCCACAGGTCCTATGGAATGATCTACGGGGAATAGTTATCAAGCAGAGGCATTGACAAACGTTTTGAGGTATTATACATGTATATCAAGCCATCCTGAGGACCGGAAGTTGCCTATTACGGAGCTAAAATGGGATGCCAGGACCCTGACGGATATTTCGGGTAGTACCGCATATTGGTTTTTCGCATTTTTCTGGTTAACGGAGGGCTCCAGAAATAAAAACTAGACATATATATTAAGCAGATACCCATACGCACATATTTATTAAGGTATTTGGTTATTCGGGCCGCCATGGGGACCGAAAGGGGGTGAAATCATAGGTAAACCGTCTTATTTTAACCTACCGCCGGACATTGGTTTTACATTATTTACTCCAATCAAGGGGCGTATAGACAGTCTTACTGTATATATTTATAAAGCAGAGACATGTACAAACATTTTGAGGTATAATACATGTATGTCAAGCTATCCTGGAGACCGGAAGGGGACGAAAATTGAGCCAAAATGGTTGTACAGCCGGCAATTTTGACCTACCCGACCATGGTTTTTTACTTCTGACTTGGTTCACAGGTCCTATGGAATGATCTATGGGGAATAGTTATCAAGCAGAGGCATTGACAAACGTTTTGAGGTATTATACATGTAGATCAAGCCATCCTGAGGACCGGAAGTTGCCTATTACGGAGCTAAAATGGGATGCCAGGACCCCGACGGATATTTCGGGTAGTACCGCATATTGGTTTTTCGCATTTTTCTGGCTAACGGAGGGCTCCAGAAATAAAAACTAGACATATATATTAAGCAGATACCCCTGCGCACATATTTATTAAGGTATTTGGTTATTCGGGCCGCCATGGGGACCGAAAGAGGGTGAAATCATAGGTAAACCGTCTTATTTTAACCTACCGCCGGACATTGGTTTTACATTATTTACTCCAATCAAGGGGCGTATAGACAGTCTTACTGTATATATTTATAAAGCAGAGACATGTACAAACATTTTGAGGTATAATACATGTATGTCAAGCTATCCTGGAGACCGGAAGTGGACGAAAATTGAGCCATAATGGTTGTACAGCCGACAATTTTGACCTACCCGACCATGGTTTTTTACTTCTGACTTGCTCCACAGGTCCTATGGAATGATCTACGGGGAATAGTTATCAAGCAGAGGCATTGACAAACGTTTTGAGGTATTATACATGTAGATCAAGCCATCCTGAGGACCGGAAGTTGCCTATTACGGAGCTAAAATGGGATGCCAGGACCCTGACGGATATTTCGGGTAGTACCGCATATTGGTTTTTCGCATTTTTCTGGCTAACGGAGGGCTCCAGAAATAAAAACTAGACATATATATTAAGCAGATACCCCTGCGCACATATTTATTAAGGTATTTGGTTATTCGGGCCGCCATGGGGACCGAAAGGGGGTGAAATCATAGGTAAACCGTCTTATTTTAACCTACCGCCGGACATTGGTTTTACATTATTTTACTCCAATCAAGGGGCGTATAGACAGTCTTACTGTATATATTTATAAAGCAGAGACATGTACAAACATTTTGAGGTATAATACATGTATGTCAAGCTATCCTGGAGACCGGAAGTGGACGAAAATTGAGCCATAATGGTTGTACAGCCGGCAATTTTGACCTACCCGACCATGGTTTTTTACTTCTGACTTGCTCCACAGGTCCTATGGAATGATCTACGGGGAATAGTTATCAAGCAGAGGCATTGACAAATGTTTTGAGGTATTATACATGTAGATCAAGCCATCCTGAGGACCGGAAGTTGCCTATTACGGAGCTAAAATGGGATGCCAGGACCCTGACGGATATTTCGGGTAGTACCGCATATTGGTTTTTCGCATTTTTCTGGCTAACGGAGGGCTCCAGAAATAAAAACTAGACATATATATTAAGCAGATACCCCTGCGCACATATTTATTAAGGTATTTGGTTATTCGGGCCGCCATGGTGACCGAAAGGGGGTGAAATCATAGGTAAACCGTCTTATTTTAACCTACCGCCGGACATTGGTTTTACATTATTTACTCCAATCAAGGGGCGTATAGACAGTCTTACTGTATATATTTATAAAGCAGAGACATGTACAAACATTTTGAGGTATAATACATGTATGTCAAGCTATCCTGGAGACCGGAAGTGGACGAAAATTGAGCCATAATGGTTGTACAGCCGGCAATTTTGACCTACCCGACCATGGTTTTTTACTTCTGACTTGCTCCACAGGTCCTATGGAATGATCTACGGGGAATAGTTATCAAGCAGAGGCATTGACAAACGTTTTGAGGTATTATACATGTAGATCAAGCCATCCTGAGGACCGGAAGTTGCCTATTACGGAGCTAAAATGGGATGCCAGGACCCTGACGGATATTTCGGGTAGTACCGCATATTGGTTTTTCGCATTTTTCTGGCTAACGGAGGGCTCCAGAAATAAAAACTAGACATATATATTAAGCAGATACCCATGCGCACATATTTATTAAGGTATTTGGTTATTCGGGCCGCCATGGGGACCGAAAGGGGGTGAAATCATAGGTAAACCGTCTTATTTTAACCTACCGCCGGACATTGGTTTTACATTATTTACTCCAATCAAGGGGCGTATAGACAGTCTTACTGTATATATTTATAAAGCAGAGACATGTACAAACATTTTGAGGTATAATACATGTATGTCAAGCTATCCTGGAGACCGGAAGTGGACGAAAATTGAGCCATAATGGTTGTACAGCCGGCAATTTTGACCTACCCGACCATGGTTTTTTACTTCTGACTTGCTCCACAGGTCCTATGGAATGATCTACGGGGAATAGTTATCAAGCAGAGGCATTGACAAACGTTTTGAGGTATTATACATGTATATCAAGCCATCCTGAGGACCGGAAGTTGCCTATTACGGAGCTAAAATGGGATGCCAGGACCCTGACGGATATTTCGGGTAGTACCGCATATTGGTTTTTCGCATTTTTCTGGTTAACGGAGGGCTCCAGAAATAAAAACTAGACATATATATTAAGCAGATACCCATACGCACATATTTATTAAGGTATTTGGTTATTCGGGCCGCCATGGGGACCGAAAGGGGGTGAAATCATAGGTAAACCGTCTTATTTTAACCTACCGCCGGACATTGGTTTTACATTATTTACTCCAATCAAGGGGCGTATAGACAGTCTTACTGTATATATTTATAAAGCAGAGACATGTACAAACATTTTGAGGTATAATACATGTATGTCAAGCTATCCTGGAGACCGGAAGGGGACGAAAATTGAGCCAAAATGGTTGTACAGCCGGCAATTTTGACCTACCCGACCATGGTTTTTTACTTCTGACTTGGTTCACAGGTCCTATGGAATGATCTATGGGGAATAGTTATCAAGCAGAGGCATTGACAAACGTTTTGAGGTATTATACATGTAGATCAAGCCATCCTGAGGACCGGAAGTTGCCTATTACGGAGCTAAAATGGGATGCCAGGACCCCGACGGATATTTCGGGTAGTACCGCATATTGGTTTTTCGCATTTTTCTGGCTAACGGAGGGCTCCAGAAATAAAAACTAGACATATATATTAAGCAGATACCCCTGCGCACATATTTATTAAGGTATTTGGTTATTCGGGCCGCCATGGGGACCGAAAGAGGGTGAAATCATAGGTAAACCGTCTTATTTTAACCTACCGCCGGACATTGGTTTTACATTATTTACTCCAATCAAGGGGCGTATAGACAGTCTTACTGTATATATTTATAAAGCAGAGACATGTACAAACATTTTGAGGTATAATACATGTATGTCAAGCTATCCTGGAGACCGGAAGTGGACGAAAATTGAGCCATAATGGTTGTACAGCCGACAATTTTGACCTACCCGACCATGGTTTTTTACTTCTGACTTGCTCCACAGGTCCTATGGAATGATCTACGGGGAATAGTTATCAAGCAGAGGCATTGACAAACGTTTTGAGGTATTATACATGTAGATCAAGCCATCCTGAGGACCGGAAGTTGCCTATTACGGAGCTAAAATGGGATGCCAGGACCCTGATGATATTTCGGGTAGTACCGCATATTGGTTTTTCGCATTTTTCTGGCTAACGGAGGGCTCCAGAAATAAAAACTAGACATATATATTAAGCAGATACCCCTGCGCACATATTTATTAAGGTATTTGGTTATTCGGGCCGCCATGGGGACCGGAAGGGGGTGAAATCATAGGTAAACCGTCTTATTTTAACCTACCGCCGGACATTGGTTTTACATTATTTACTCCAATCAAGGGGCGTATAGACAGTCTTACTGTATATATTTATAAAGCAGAGACATGTACAAACATTTTGAGGTATAATACATGTATGTCAAGCTATCCTGGAGACCGGAAGTGGATGAAAATTGAGCCATAATGGTTGTACAGTCGGCAATTTTGACCTACCCGACCATGGTTTTTTACTTCTGACTTGGTTCACAGGTCCTATGGAATGATCTATGGGGAATAGTTATCAAGCAGAGGCATTGACAAACGTTTTGAGGTATTATACATGTAGATCAAGCCATCCTGAGGACCGGAAGTTGCCTATTACGGAGCTAAAATGGGATGCCAGGACCCTGACGGATATTTCGGGTAGTACCGCATATTGGTTTTTCGCATTTTTCTGGCTAACGGAGGGCTCCAGAAATAAAAACTAGACATATTAATTAAGCAGATACCCCTGCGCACATATTTATTAAGGTATTTGGTTATTCGGGCCGCCATGGGGACCGAAAGAGGGTGAAATCATAGGTAAACCGTCTTATTTTAACCTACCGCCGGACATTGGTTTTACATTATTTACTCCAATCAAGGGGCGTATAGACAGTCTTACTGTATATATTTATAAAGCAGAGACATGTACAAACATTTTGAGGTATAATACATGTATGTCAAGCTATCCTGGAGACCGGAAGTGGACGAAAATTGAGCCATAATGGTTGTACAGCCGGCAATTTTGACCTACCCGACCATGGTTTTTTACTTCTGACTTGCTCCACAGGTCCTATGGAATGATCTACGGGGAATAGTTATCAAGCAGAGGCATTGACAAACGTTTTGAGGTATTATACATGTAGATCAAGCCATCCTGAGGACCGGAAGTTGCCTATTACGGAGCTAAAATGGGATGCCAGGACCCTGATGATATTTCGGGTAGTACCGCATATTGGTTTTTCGCATTTTTCTGGCTAACGGAGGGCTCCAGAAATAAAAACTAGACATATATATTAAGCAGATACCCCTGCGCACATATTTATTAAGGTATTTGGTTATTCGGGCCGCCATGGGGACCGGAAGGGGGTGAAATCATAGGTAAACCGTCTTATTTTAACCTACCGCCGGACATTGGTTTTACATTATTTACTCCAATCAAGGGGCGTATAGACAGTCTTACTGTATATATTTATAAAGCAGAGACATGTACAAACATTTTGAGGTATAATACATGTATGTCAAGCTATCCTGGAGACCGGAAGTGGACGAAAATTGAGCCATAATGGTTGTACAGTCGGCAATTTTGACCTACCCGACCATGGTTTTTTACTTCTGACTTGCTCCACAGGTCCTATGGAATGATCTACAGGGAATAGTTATCAAGCAGAGGCATTGACAAACGTTTTGAGGTATTATACATGTAGATCAAGCCATCCTGAGGACCGGAAGTTGCCTATTACGGAGCTAAAATGGGATGCCAGGACCCTGACGGATATTTCGGGTAGTACCGCATATTGGTTTTTCGCATTTTTCTGGTTAACGGAGGGCTCCAGAAATAAAAACTAGACATATATATTAAGCAGATACCCATGCGCACATATTTATTAAGGTATTTGGTTATTCGGGCCGCCATGGGGACCGAAAGGGGGTGAAATCATAGGTAAACCGTCTTATTTTAACCTACCGCCGGACATTGGTTTTACATTATTTACTCCAATCAAGGGGCGTATAGACAGTCTTACTGTATATATTTATAAAGCAGAGACATGTACAAACATTTTGAGGTATAATACATGTATGTCAAGCTATCCTGGAGACCGGAAGTGGACGAAAATTGAGCCATAATGGTTGTACAGTCGGCAATTTTGACCTACCCGACCATGGTTTTTTACTTCTGACTTGGTTCACAGGTCCTATGGAATGATCTACGGGGAATAGTTATCAAGCAGAGGCATTGACAAACGTTTTGAGGTATTATACATGTAGATCAAGCCATCCTGAGGACCGGGAGTTGCCTATTACGGAGCTAAAATGGGATGCCAGGACCCTGACGGATATTTCGGGTAGTACCGCATATTGGTTTTTCGCATTTTTCTGGCTAACGGAGGGCTCCAGAAATAAAAACTAGACATATATATTAAGCAGATACCCCTGCGCACATATTTATTAAGGTATTTGGTTATTCGGGCCGCCATGGGGACCGAAAGGGGGTGAAATCATAGGTAAACCGTCTTATTTTAACCTACCGCCGGACATTGGTTTTACATTATTTTACTCCAATCAAGGGGCGTATAGACAGTCTTACTGTATATATTTATAAAGCAGAGACATGTACAAACATTTTGAGGTATAATACATGTATGTCAAGCTATCCTGGAGACCGGAAGTGGACGAAAATTGAGCCATAATGGTTGTACAGCCGGCAATTTTGACCTACCCGACCATGGTTTTTTACTTCTGACTTGGTTCACAGGTCCTATGGAATGATCTACGGGGAATAGTTATCAAGCAGAGGCATTGACAAACGTTTTGAGGTATTATACATGTAGATCAAGCCATCCTGAGGACCGGGAGTTGCCTATTACGGAGCTAAAATGGGATGCCAGGACCCTGACGGATATTTCGGGTAGTACCGCATATTGGTTTTTCGCATTTTTCTGGCTAACGGAGGGCTCCAGAAATAAAAACTAGACATATATATTAAGCAGATACCCCTGCGCACATATTTATTAAGGTATTTGGTTATTCGGGCCGCCATGGGGACCGAAAGGGGGTGAAATCATAGGTAAACCGTCTTATTTTAACCTACCGCCGCACATTGGTTTTACATTATTTACTCCAATCAAGGGGCGTATAGACAGTCTTGCTGTATATATTTATAAAGCAGAGACATGTACAAACATTTTGAGGTATAATACATGTATGTCAAGCTATCCTGGAGACCGGAAGTGGACGAAAATTGAGCCATAATGGTTGTACAGCCGGCAATTTTGACCTACCCGACCATGGTTTTTTACTTCTGACTTGCTCCACAGGTCCTATGGAATGATCTACGGGGAATAGTTATCAAGCAGAGGCATTGACAAATGTTTTGAGGTATTATACATGTAGATCAAGCCATCCTGAGGACCGGAAGTTGCCTATTACGGAGCTAAAATGGGATGCCAGGACCCTGACGGATATTTCGGGTAGTACCGCATATTGGTTTTTCGCATTTTTCTGGCTAACGGAGGGCTCCAGAAATAAAAACTAGACATATATATTAAGCAGATACCCCTGCGCACATATTTATTAAGGTATTTGGTTATTCGGGCCGCCATGGTGACCGAAAGGGGGTGAAATCATAGGTAAACCGTCTTATTTTAACCTACCGCCGGACATTGGTTTTACATTATTTACTCCAATCAAGGGGCGTATAGACAGTCTTACTGTATATATTTATAAAGCAGAGACATGTACAAACATTTTGAGGTATAATACATGTATGTCAAGCTATCCTGGAGACCGGAAGTGGACGAAAATTGAGCCATAATGGTTGTACAGCCGGCAATTTTGACCTACCCGACCATGGTTTTTTACTTCTGACTTGCTCCACAGGTCCTATGGAATGATCTACGGGGAATAGTTATCAAGCAGAGGCATTGACAAATGTTTTGAGGTATTATACATGTAGATCAAGCCATCCTGAGGACCGGAAGTTGCCTATTACGGGGCTAAAATGGGATGCCAGGACCCTGACGGATATTTCGGGTAGTACCGCATATTGGTTTTTCGCATTTTTCTGGCTAACGGAGGGCTCCAGAAATAAAAACTAGACATATATATTAAGCAGATACCCCTGCGCACATATTTATTAAGGTATTTGGTTATTCGGGCCGCCATGGTGACCGAAAGGGGGTGAAATCATAGGTAAACCGTCTTATTTTAACCTACCGCCGGACATTGGTTTTACATTATTTACTCCAATCAAGGGGCGTATAGACAGTCTTACTGTATATATTTATAAAGCAGAGACATGTACAAACATTTTGAGGTATAATACATGTATGTCAAGCTATCCTGGAGACCGGAAGTGGACGAAAATTGAGCCATAATGGTTGTACAGCCGGCAATTTTGACCTACCCGACCATGGTTTTTTACTTCTGACTTGCTCCACAGGTCCTATGGAATGATCTACGGGGAATAGTTATCAAGCAGAGGCATTGACAAACGTTTTGAGGTATTATACATGTAGATCAAGCCATCCTGAGGACCGGAAGTTGCCTATTACGGAGCTAAAATGGGATGCCAGGACCCTGACGGATATTTCGGGTAGTACCGCATATTGGTTTTTCGCATTTTTCTGGCTAACGGAGGGCTCCAGAAATAAAAACTAGACATATATATTAAGCAGATACCCATGCGCACATATTTATTAAGGTATTTGGTTATTCGGGCCGCCATGGGGACCGAAAGGGGGTGAAATCATAGGTAAACCGTCTTATTTTAACCTACCGCCGGACATTGGTTTTACATTATTTACTCCAATCAAGGGGCGTATAGACAGTCTTACTGTATATATTTATAAAGCAGAGACATGTACAAACATTTTGAGGTATAATACATGTATGTCAAGCTATCCTGGAGACCGGAAGTGGACGAAAATTGAGCCATAATGGTTGTACAGCCGGCAATTTTGACCTACCCGACCATGGTTTTTTACTTCTGACTTGCTCCACAGGTCCTATGGAATGATCTACGGGGAATAGTTATCAAGCAGAGGCATTGACAAACGTTTTGAGGTATTATACATGTATATCAAGCCATCCTGAGGACCGGAAGTTGCCTATTACGGAGCTAAAATGGGATGCCAGGACCCTGACGGATATTTCGGGTAGTACCGCATATTGGTTTTTCGCATTTTTCTGGCTAACGGAGGGCTCCAGAAATAAAAACTAGACATATATATTAAGCAGATACCCATACGCACATATTTATTAAGGTATTTGGTTATTCGGGCCGCCATGGGGACCGAAAGGGGGTGAAATCATAGGTAAACCGTCTTATTTTAACCTACCGCCGGACATTGGTTTTACATTATTTACTCCAATCAAGGGGCGTATAGACAGTCTTACTGTATATATTTATAAAGCAGAGACATGTACAAACATTTTGAGGTATAATACATGTATGTCAAGCTATCCTGGAGACCGGAAGGGGACGAAAATTGAGCCAAAATGGTTGTACAGCCGGCAATTTTGACCTACCCGACCATGGTTTTTTACTTCTGACTTGGTTCACAGGTCCTATGGAATGATCTATGGGGAATAGTTATCAAGCAGAGGCATTGACAAACGTTTTGAGGTATTATACATGTAGATCAAGCCATCCTGAGGACCGGAAGTTGCCTATTACGGAGCTAAAATGGGATGCCAGGACCCTGACGGATATTTCGGGTAGTACCGCATATTGGTTTTTCGCATTTTTCTGGCTAACGGAGGGCTCCAGAAATAAAAACTAGACATATTAATTAAGCAGATACCCCTGCGCACATATTTATTAAGGTATTTGGTTATTCGGGCCGCCATGGGGACCGAAAGAGGGTGAAATCATAGGTAAACCGTCTTATTTTAACCTACCGCCGGACATTGGTTTTACATTATTTACTCCAATCAAGGGGCGTATAGACAGTCTTACTGTATATATTTATAAAGCAGAGACATGTACAAACATTTTGAGGTATAATACATGTATGTCAAGCTATCCTGGAGACCGGAAGTGGACGAAAATTGAGCCATAATGGTTGTACAGCCGGCAATTTTGACCTACCCGACCATGGTTTTTTACTTCTGACTTGCTCCACAGGTCCTATGGAATGATCTACGGGGAATAGTTATCAAGCAGAGGCATTGACAAACGTTTTGAGGTATTATACATGTAGATCAAGCCATCCTGAGGACCGGAAGTTGCCTATTACGGAGCTAAAATGGGATGCCAGGACCCTGATGATATTTCGGGTAGTACCGCATATTGGTTTTTCGCATTTTTCTGGCTAACGGAGGGCTCCAGAAATAAAAACTAGACATATATATTAAGCAGATACCCCTGCGCACATATTTATTAAGGTATTTGGTTATTCGGGCCGCCATGGGGACCGGAAGGGGGTGAAATCATAGGTAAACCGTCTTATTTTAACCTACCGCCGGACATTGGTTTTACATTATTTACTCCAATCAAGGGGCGTATAGACAGTCTTACTGTATATATTTATAAAGCAGAGACATGTACAAACATTTTGAGGTATAATACATGTATGTCAAGCTATCCTGGAGACCGGAAGTGGACGAAAATTGAGCCATAATGGTTGTACAGTCGGCAATTTTGACCTACCCGACCATGGTTTTTTACTTCTGACTTGCTCCACAGGTCCTAT
Organism: Bathymodiolus brooksi; assembly: GCA_963680875.1. Classification (NCBI taxonomy): domain Eukaryota; kingdom Metazoa; phylum Mollusca; class Bivalvia; order Mytilida; family Modiolidae; genus Bathymodiolus; species Bathymodiolus brooksi. Next base: position 108,489,692 of record OY804581.1, read on the forward strand.
GGAATGATCTACAGGGAATAGTTATCAAGCAGAGGCATTGACAAACGTTTTGAGGTATTATACATGTAGATCAAGCCATCCTGAGGACCGGAAGTTGCCTATTACGGAGCTAAAATGGGATGCCAGGACCCTGACGGATATTTCGGGTAGTACCGCATATTGGTTTTTCGCATTTTTCTGGTTAACGGAGGGCTCCAGAAATAAAAACTAGACATATATATTAAGCAGATACCCATGCGCACATATTTATTAAGGTATTTGGTTATTCGGGCCGCCATGGGGACCGAAAGGGGGTGAAATCATAGGTAAACCGTCTTATTTTAACCTACCGCCGGACATTGGTTTTACATTATTTACTCCAATCAAGGGGCGTATAGACAGTCTTACTGTATATATTTATAAAGCAGAGACATGTACAAACATTTTGAGGTATAATACATGTATGTCAAGCTATCCTGGAGACCGGAAGTGGACGAAAATTGAGCCATAATGGTTGTACAGCCGGCAATTTTGACCTACCCGACCATGGTTTTTTACTTCTGACTTGCTCCACAGGTCCTATGGAATGATCTACAGGGAATAGTTATCAAGCAGAGGCATTGACAAACGTTTTGAGGTATTATACATGTAGATCATGCCATCCTGAGGACCGGAAGTTGCCTATTACGGAGCTAAAATGGGATGCCAGGACCCTGACGGATATTTCGGGTAGTACCGCATATTGGTTTTTCGCATTTTTCTGGTTAACGGAGGGCTCCAGAAATAAAAACTAGACATATATATTAAGCAGATACCCATGCGCACATATTTATTAAGGTATTTGGTTATTCGGGCCGCCATGGGGACCGAAAGGGGGTGAAATCATAGGTAAACCGTCTTATTTTAACCTACCGCCGGACATTGGTTTTACATTATTTACTCCAATCAAGGGGCGTATAGACAGTCTTACTGTATATATTTATAAAGCAGAGACATGTACAAACATTTTGAGGTATAATACATGTATGTCAAGCTATCCTGGAGACCGGAAGTGGACGAAAATTGAGCCATAATGGTTGTACAGTCGGCAATTTTGACCTACCCGACCATGGTTTTTTACTTCTGACTTGCTCCACAGGTCCTATGGAATGATCTACGGGGAATAGTTATCAAGCAGAGGCATTGACAAACGTTTTGAGGTATTATACATGTAGATCAAGCCATCCTGAGGACCGGAAGTTGCCTATTACGGAGCTAAAATGGGATGCCAGGACCCTGACGGATATTTCGGGTAGTACCGCATATTGGTTTTTCGCATTTTTCTGGTTAACGGAGGGCTCCAGAAATAAAAACTAGACATATATATTAAGCAGATACCCATGCGCACATATTTATTAAGGTATTTGGTTATTCGGGCCGCCATGGGGACCGAAAGGGGGTGAAATCATAGGTAAACCGTCTTATTTTAACCTACCGCCGGACATTGGTTTTACATTATTTACTCCAATCAAGGGGCGTATAGACAGTCTTACTGTATATATTTATAAAGCAGAGACATGTACAAACATTTTGAGGTATAATACATGTATGTCAAGCTATCCTGGAGATCGGAAGTGGACGAAAATTGAGCCATAATGGTTGTACAGCCGGCAATTTTGACCTACCCGACCATGGTTTTTTACTTCTGACTTGCTCCACAGGTCCTATGGAATGATCTACAGGGAATAGTTATCAAGCAGAGGCATTGACAAACGTTTTGAGGTATTATACATGTAGATCAAGCCATCCTGAGGACCGGAAGTTGCCTATTACGGAGCTAAAATGGGATGCCAGGACCCTGACGGATATTTCGGGTAGTACCGCATATTGGTTTTTCGCATTTTTCTGGTTAACGGAGGGCTCCAGAAATAAAAACTAGACATATATATTAAGCAGATACCCATGCGCACATATTTATTAAGGTATTTGGTTATTCGGGCCGCCATGGGGACCGAAAGGGGGTGAAATCATAGGTAAACCGTCTTATTTTAACCTACCGCCGGACATTGGTTTTACATTATTTACTCCAATCAAGGGGCGTATAGACAGTCTTACTGTATATATTTATAAAGCAGAGACATGTACAAACATTTTGAGGTATAATACATGTATGTCAAGCTATCCTGGAGACCGGAAGTGGACGAAAATTGAGCCATAATGGTTGTACAGCCGGCAATTTTGACCTACCCGACCATGGTTTTTTACTTCTGACTTGCTCCACAGGTCCTATGGAATGATCTACGGGGAATAGTTATCAAGCAGAGGCATTGACAAACGTTTTGAGGTATTATACATGTAGATCAAGCCATCCTGAGAACCGGAAGTTGCCTATTACGGAGCTAAAATGGGATGCCAGGACCCTGACGGATATTTCGGGTAGTACCGCATATTGGTTTTTCGCATTTTTCTGGCTAACGGAGGGCTCCAGAAATAAAAACTAGACATATATATTAAGCAGATACCCCTGCGCACATATTTATTAAGGTATTTGGTTATTCGGGCCGCCATGGGGACCGAAAGGGGGTGAAATCATAGGTAAACCGTCTTATTTTAACCTACCGCCGGACATTGGTTTTACATTATTTACTCCAATCAAGGGGCGTATAGACAGTCTTACTGTATATATTTATAAAGCAGAGACATGTACAAACATTTTGAGGTATAATACATGTATGTCAAGCTATCCTGGAGACCGGAAGTGGACGAAAATTGAGCCATAATGGTTGTACAGCCGGCAATTTTGACCTACACGACCATGGTTTTTTACTTCTGACTTGGTTCACAGGTCCTATGGAATGATCTACGGGGAATAGTTATCAAGCAGAGGCATTGACAAACGTTTTGAGGTATTATACATGTAGATCAAGCCATCCTGAGGACCGGAAGTTGCCTATTACGGAGCTAAAATGGGATGCCAGGACCCTGACGGATATTTCGGGTAGTACCGCATATTGGTTTTTCGCATTTTTCTGGCTAACGGAGGGCTCCAGAAATAAAAACTAGACATATATATTAAGCAGATACCCCTGCGCACATATTTATTAAGGTATTTGGTTATTCGGGCCGCCATGGGGACCGAAAGGGGGTGAAATCATAGGTAAACCGTCTTATTTTAACCTACCGCCGGACATTGGTTTTACATTATTTACTCCAATCAAGGGGCGTATAGACAGTCTTACTGTATATATTTATAAAGCAGAGACATGTACAAACATTTTGAGGTATAATACATGTATGTCAAGCTATCCTGGAGACCGGAAGTGGACGAAAATTGAGCCATAATGGTTGTACAGTCGGCAATTTTGACCTACCCGACCATGGTTTTTTACTTCTGACTTGGTTCACAGGTCCTATGGAATGATCTACGGGGAATAGTTATCAAGCAGAGGCATTGACAAACGTTTTGAGGTATTATACATGTAGATCAAGCCATCCTGAGGACCGGGAGTTGCCTATTACGGAGCTAAAATGGGATGCCAGGACCCTGACGGATATTTCGGGTAGTACCGCATATTGGTTTTTCGCATTTTTCTGGCTAACGGAGGGCTCCAGAAATAAAAACTAGACATATATATTAAGCAGATACCCATACGCACATATTTATTAAGGTATTTGGTTATTCGGGCCGCCATGGGGACCGAAAGGGGGTGAAATCATAGGTAAACCGTCTTATTTTAACCTACCGCCGGACATTGGTTTTACATTATTTACTCCAATCAAGGGGCGTATAGACAGTCTTACTGTATATATTTATAAAGCAGAGACATGTACAAACATTTTGAGGTATAATACATGTATGTCAAGCTATCCTGGAGACCGGAAGGGGACGAAAATTGAGCCAAAATGGTTGTACAGCCGGCAATTTTGACCTACCCGACCATGGTTTTTTACTTCTGACTTGGTTCACAGGTCCTATGGAATGATCTATGGGGAATAGTTATCAAGCAGAGGCATTGACAAACGTTTTGAGGTATTATACATGTAGATCAAGCCATCCTGAGGACCGGAAGTTGCCTATTACGGAGCTAAAATGGGATGCCAGGACCCTGACGGATATTTCGGGTAGTACCGCATATTGGTTTTTCGCATTTTTCTGGCTAACGGAGGGCTCCAGAAATAAAAACTAGACATATTAATTAAGCAGATACCCCTGCGCACATATTTATTAAGGTATTTGGTTATTCGGGCCGCCATGGGGACCGAAAGAGGGTGAAATCATAGGTAAACCGTCTTATTTTAACCTACCGCCGGACATTGGTTTTACATTATTTACTCCAATCAAGGGGCGTATAGACAGTCTTACTGTATATATTTATAAAGCAGAGACATGTACAAACATTTTGAGGTATAATACATGTATGTCAAGCTATCCTGGAGACCGGAAGTGGACGAAAATTGAGCCATAATGGTTGTACAGCCGGCAATTTTGACCTACCCGACCATGGTTTTTTACTTCTGACTTGCTCCACAGGTCCTATGGAATGATCTACGGGGAATAGTTATCAAGCAGAGGCATTGACAAACGTTTTGAGGTATTATACATGTAGATCAAGCCATCCTGAGGACCGGAAGTTGCCTATTACGGAGCTAAAATGGGATGCCAGGACCCTGATGATATTTCGGGTAGTACCGCATATTGGTTTTTCGCATTTTTCTGGCTAACGGAGGGCTCCAGAAATAAAAACTAGACATATATATTAAGCAGATACCCCTGCGCACATATTTATTAAGGTATTTGGTTATTCGGGCCGCCATGGGGACCGGAAGGGGGTGAAATCATAGGTAAACCGTCTTATTTTAACCTACCGCCGGACATTGGTTTTACATTATTTACTCCAATCAAGGGGCGTATAGACAGTCTTACTGTATATATTTATAAAGCAGAGACATGTACAAACATTTTGAGGTATAATACATGTATGTCAAGCTATCCTGGAGACCGGAAGTGGACGAAAATTGAGCCATAATGGTTGTACAGTCGGCAATTTTGACCTACCCGACCATGGTTTTTTACTTCTGACTTGCTCCACAGGTCCTATGGAATGATCTACAGGGAATAGTTATCAAGCAGAGGCATTGACAAACGTTTTGAGGTATTATACATGTAGATCAAGCCATCCTGAGGACCGGAAGTTGCCTATTACGGAGCTAAAATGGGATGCCAGGACCCTGACGGATATTTCGGGTAGTACCGCATATTGGTTTTTCGCATTTTTCTGGTTAACGGAGGGCTCCAGAAATAAAAACTAGACATATATATTAAGCAGATACCCATGCGCACATATTTATTAAGGTATTTGGTTATTCGGGCCGCCATGGGGACCGAAAGGGGGTGAAATCATAGGTAAACCGTCTTATTTTAACCTACCGCCGGACATTGGTTTTACATTATTTACTCCAATCAAGGGGCGTATAGACAGTCTTACTGTATATATTTATAAAGCAGAGACATGTACAAACATTTTGAGGTATAATACATGTATGTCAAGCTATCCTGGAGACCGGAAGTGGACGAAAATTGAGCCATAATGGTTGTACAGCCGGCAATTTTGACCTACCCGACCATGGTTTTTTACTTCTGACTTGCTCCACAGGTCCTATGGAATGATCTACAGGGAATAGTTATCAAGCAGAGGCATTGACAAACGTTTTGAGGTATTATACATGTAGATCATGCCATCCTGAGGACCGGAAGTTGCCTATTACGGAGCTAAAATGGGATGCCAGGACCCTGACGGATATTTCGGGTAGTACCGCATATTGGTTTTTCGCATTTTTCTGGTTAACGGAGGGCTCCAGAAATAAAAACTAGACATATATATTAAGCAGATACCCATGCGCACATATTTATTAAGGTATTTGGTTATTCGGGCCGCCATGGGGACCGAAAGGGGGTGAAATCATAGGTAAACCGTCTTATTTTAACCTACCGCCGGACATTGGTTTTACATTATTTACTCCAATCAAGGGGCGTATAGACAGTCTTACTGTATATATTTATAAAGCAGAGACATGTACAAACATTTTGAGGTATAATACATGTATGTCAAGCTATCCTGGAGACCGGAAGTGGACGAAAATTGAGCCATAATGGTTGTACAGTCGGCAATTTTGACCTACCCGACCATGGTTTTTTACTTCTGACTTGCTCCACAGGTCCTATGGAATGATCTACGGGGAATAGTTATCAAGCAGAGGCATTGACAAACGTTTTGAGGTATTATACATGTAGATCAAGCCATCCTGAGGACCGGAAGTTGCCTATTACGGAGCTAAAATGGGATGCCAGGACCCTGACGGATATTTCGGGTAGTACCGCATATTGGTTTTTCGCATTTTTCTGGCTAACGGAGGGCTCCAGAAATAAAAACTAGACATATATATTAAGCAGATACCCCTGCGCACATATTTATTAAGGTATTTGGTTATTCGGGCCGCCATGGGGACCGAAAGGGGGTGAAATCATAGGTAAACCGTCTTATTTTAACCTACCGCCGGACATTGGTTTTACATTATTTACTCCAATCAAGGGGCGTATAGACAGTCTTACTGTATATATTTATAAAGCAGAGACATGTACAAACATTTTGAGGTATAATACATGTATGTCAAGCTATCCTGGAGACCGGAAGTGGACGAAAATTGAGCCATAATGGTTGTACAGTCGGCAATTTTGACCTACCCGACCATGGTTTTTTACTTCTGACTTGGTTCACAGGTCCTATGGAATGATCTACGGGGAATAGTTATCAAGCAGAGGCATTGACAAACGTTTTGAGGTATTATACATGTAGATCAAGCCATCCTGAGGACCGGGAGTTGCCTATTACGGAGCTAAAATGGGATGCCAGGACCCTGACGGATATTTCGGGTAGTACCGCATATTGGTTTTTCGCATTTTTCTGGCTAACGGAGGGCTCCAGAAATAAAAACTAGACATATATATTAAGCAGATACCCATACGCACATATTTATTAAGGTATTTGGTTATTCGGGCCGCCATGGGGACCGAAAGGGGGTGAAATCATAGGTAAACCGTCTTATTTTAACCTACCGCCGGACATTGGTTTTACATTATTTACTCCAATCAAGGGGCGTATAGACAGTCTTACTGTATATATTTATAAAGCAGAGACATGTACAAACATTTTGAGGTATAATACATGTATGTCAAGCTATCCTGGAGACCGGAAGGGGACGAAAATTGAGCCAAAATGGTTGTACAGCCGGCAATTTTGACCTACCCGACCATGGTTTTTTACTTCTGACTTGGTTCACAGGTCCTATGGAATGATCTATGGGGAATAGTTATCAAGCAGAGGCATTGACAAACGTTTTGAGGTATTATACATGTAGATCAAGCCATCCTGAGGACCGGAAGTTGCCTATTACGGAGCTAAAATGGGATGCCAGGACCCTGACGGATATTTCGGGTAGTACCGCATATTGGTTTTTCGCATTTTTCTGGCTAACGGAGGGCTCCAGAAATAAAAACTAGACATATTAATTAAGCAGATACCCCTGCGCACATATTTATTAAGGTATTTGGTTATTCGGGCCGCCATGGGGACCGAAAGAGGGTGAAATCATAGGTAAACCGTCTTATTTTAACCTACCGCCGGACATTGGTTTTACATTATTTACTCCAATCAAGGGGCGTATAGACAGTCTTACTGTATATATTTATAAAGCAGAGACATGTACAAACATTTTGAGGTATAATACATGTATGTCAAGCTATCCTGGAGACCGGAAGTGGACGAAAATTGAGCCATAATGGTTGTACAGCCGGCAATTTTGACCTACCCGACCATGGTTTTTTACTTCTGACTTGCTCCACAGGTCCTATGGAATGATCTACGGGGAATAGTTATCAAGCAGAGGCATTGACAAACGTTTTGAGGTATTATACATGTAGATCAAGCCATCCTGAGGACCGGAAGTTGCCTATTACGGAGCTAAAATGGGATGCCAGGACCCTGATGATATTTCGGGTAGTACCGCATATTGGTTTTTCGCATTTTTCTGGCTAACGGAGGGCTCCAGAAATAAAAACTAGACATATATATTAAGCAGATACCCCTGCGCACATATTTATTAAGGTATTTGGTTATTCGGGCCGCCATGGGGACCGGAAGGGGGTGAAATCATAGGTAAACCGTCTTATTTTAACCTACCGCCGGACATTGGTTTTACATTATTTACTCCAATCAAGGGGCGTATAGACAGTCTTACTGTATATATTTATAAAGCAGAGACATGTACAAACATTTTGAGGTATAATACATGTATGTCAAGCTATCCTGGAGACCGGAAGTGGACGAAAATTGAGCCATAATGGTTGTACAGTCGGCAATTTTGACCTACCCGACCATGGTTTTTTACTTCTGACTTGCTCCACAGGTCCTATGGAATGATCTACAGGGAATAGTTATCAAGCAGAGGCATTGACAAACGTTTTGAGGTATTATACATGTAGATCAAGCCATCCTGAGGACCGGAAGTTGCCTATTACGGAGCTAAAATGGGATGCCAGGACCCTGACGGATATTTCGGGTAGTACCGCATATTGGTTTTTCGCATTTTTCTGGTTAACGGAGGGCTCCAGAAATAAAAACTAGACATATATATTAAGCAGATACCCATGCGCACATATTTATTAAGGTATTTGGTTATTCGGGCCGCCATGGGGACCGAAAGGGGGTGAAATCATAGGTAAACCGTCTTATTTTAACCTACCGCCGGACATTGGTTTTACATTATTTACTCCAATCAAGGGGCGTATAGACAGTCTTACTGTATATATTTATAAAGCAGAGACATGTACAAACATTTTGAGGTATAATACATGTATGTCAAGCTATCCTGGAGACCGGAAGTGGACGAAAATTGAGCCATAATGGTTGTACAGCCGGCAATTTTGACCTACCCGACCATGGTTTTTTACTTCTGACTTGCTCCACAGGTCCTATGGAATGATCTACAGGGAATAGTTATCAAGCAGAGGCATTGACAAACGTTTTGAGGTATTATACATGTAGATCATGCCATCCTGAGGACCGGAAGTTGCCTATTACGGAGCTAAAATGGGATGCCAGGACCCTGACGGATATTTCGGGTAGTACCGCATATTGGTTTTTCGCATTTTTCTGGTTAACGGAGGGCTCCAGAAATAAAAACTAGACATATATATTAAGCAGATACCCATGCGCACATATTTATTAAGGTATTTGGTTATTCGGGCCGCCATGGGGACCGAAAGGGGGTGAAATCATAGGTAAACCGTCTTATTTTAACCTACCGCCGGACATTGGTTTTACATTATTTACTCCAATCAAGGGGCGTATAGACAGTCTTACTGTATATATTTATAAAGCAGAGACATGTACAAACATTTTGAGGTATAATACATGTATGTCAAGCTATCCTGGAGACCGGAAGTGGACGAAAATTGAGCCATAATGGTTGTACAGTCGGCAATTTTGACCTACCCGACCATGGTTTTTTACTTCTGACTTGCTCCACAGGTCCTATGGAATGATCTACGGGGAATAGTTATCAAGCAGAGGCATTGACAAACGTTTTGAGGTATTATACATGTAGATCAAGCCATCCTGAGGACCGGAAGTTGCCTATTACGGAGCTAAAATGGGATGCCAGGACCCTGACGGATATTTCGGGTAGTACCGCATATTGGTTTTTCGCATTTTTCTGGTTAACGGAGGGCTCCAGAAATAAAAACTAGACATATATATTAAGCAGATACCCATGCGCACATATTTATTAAGGTATTTGGTTATTCGGGCCGCCATGGGGACCGAAAGGGGGTGAAATCATAGGTAAACCGTCTTATTTTAACCTACCGCCGGACATTGGTTTTACATTATTTACTCCAATCAAGGGGCGTATAGACAGTCTTACTGTATATATTTATAAAGCAGAGACATGTACAAACATTTTGAGGTATAATACATGTATGTCAAGCTATCCTGGAGATCGGAAGTGGACGAAAATTGAGCCATAATGGTTGTACAGCCGGCAATTTTGACCTACCCGACCATGGTTTTTTACTTCTGACTTGCTCCACAGGTCCTATGGAATGATCTACAGGGAATAGTTATCAAGCAGAGGCATTGACAAACGTTTTGAGGTATTATACATGTAGATCAAGCCATCCTGAGGACCGGAAGTTGCCTATTACGGAGCTAAAATGGGATGCCAGGACCCTGACGGATATTTCGGGTAGTACCGCATATTGGTTTTTCGCATTTTTCTGGTTAACGGAGGGCTCCAGAAATAAAAACTAGACATATATATTAAGCAGATACCCATGCGCACATATTTATTAAGGTATTTGGTTATTCGGGCCGCCATGGGGACCGAAAGGGGGTGAAATCATAGGTAAACCGTCTTATTTTAACCTACCGCCGGACATTGGTTTTACATTATTTACTCCAATCAAGGGGCGTATAGACAGTCTTACTGTATATATTTATAAAGCAGAGACATGTACAAACATTTTGAGGTATAATACATGTATGTCAAGCTATCCTGGAGACCGGAAGTGGACGAAAATTGAGCCATAATGGTTGTACAGCCGGCAATTTTGACCTACCCGACCATGGTTTTTTACTTCTGACTTGCTCCACAGGTCCTATGGAATGATCTACGGGGAATAGTTATCAAGCAGAGGCATTGACAAACGTTTTGAGGTATTATACATGTAGATCAAGCCATCCTGAGAACCGGAAGTTGCCTATTACGGAGCTAAAATGGGATGCCAGGACCCTGACGGATATTTCGGGTAGTACCGCATATTGGTTTTTCGCATTTTTCTGGCTAACGGAGGGCTCCAGAAATAAAAACTAGACATATATATTAAGCAGATACCCCTGCGCACATATTTATTAAGGTATTTGGTTATTCGGGCCGCCATGGGGACCGAAAGGGGGTGAAATCATAGGTAAACCGTCTTATTTTAACCTACCGCCGGACATTGGTTTTACATTATTTACTCCAATCAAGGGGCGTATAGACAGTCTTACTGTATATATTTATAAAGCAGAGACATGTACAAACATTTTGAGGTATAATACATGTATGTCAAGCTATCCTGGAGACCGGAAGTGGACGAAAATTGAGCCATAATGGTTGTACAGCCGGCAATTTTGACCTACACGACCATGGTTTTTTACTTCTGACTTGGTTCACAGGTCCTATGGAATGATCTACGGGGAATAGTTATCAAGCAGAGGCATTGACAAACGTTTTGAGGTATTATACATGTAGATCAAGCCATCCTGAGGACCGGAAGTTGCCTATTACGGAGCTAAAATGGGATGCCAGGACCCTGACGGATATTTCGGGTAGTACCGCATATTGGTTTTTCGCATTTTTCTGGCTAACGGAGGGCTCCAGAAATAAAAACTAGACATATATATTAAGCAGATACCCCTGCGCACATATTTATTAAGGTATTTGGTTATTCGGGCCGCCATGGGGACCGAAAGGGGGTGAAATCATAGGTAAACCGTCTTATTTTAACCTACCGCCGGACATTGGTTTTACATTATTTACTCCAATCAAGGGGCGTATAGACAGTCTTACTGTATATATTTATAAAGCAGAGACATGTACAAACATTTTGAGGTATAATACATGTATGTCAAGCTATCCTGGAGACCGGAAGTGGACGAAAATTGAGCCATAATGGTTGTACAGTCGGCAATTTTGACCTACCCGACCATGGTTTTTTACTTCTGACTTGGTTCACAGGTCCTATGGAATGATCTACGGGGAATAGTTATCAAGCAGAGGCATTGACAAACGTTTTGAGGTATTATACATGTAGATCAAGCCATCCTGAGGACCGGGAGTTGCCTATTACGGAGCTAAAATGGGATGCCAGGACCCTGACGGATATTTCGGGTAGTACCGCATATTGGTTTTTCGCATTTTTCTGGCTAACGGAGGGCTCCAGAAATAAAAACTAGACATATATATTAAGCAGATACCCCTGCGCACATATTTATTAAGGTATTTGGTTATTCGGGCCGCCATGGGGACCGAAAGGGGGTGAAATCATAGGTAAACCGTCTTATTTTAACCTACCGCCGGACATTGGTTTTACATTATTTTACTCCAATCAAGGGGCGTATAGACAGTCTTACTGTATATATTTATAAAGCAGAGACATGTACAAACATTTTGAGGTATAATACATGTATGTCAAGCTATCCTGGAGACCGGAAGTGGACGAAAATTGAGCCATAATGGTTGTACAGCCGGCAATTTTGACCTACCCGACCATGGTTTTTTACTTCTGACTTGCTCCACAGGTCCTATGGAATGATCTACGGGGAATAGTTATCAAGCAGAGGCATTGACAAATGTTTTGAGGTATTATACATGTAGATCAAGCCATCCTGAGGACCGGAAGTTGCCTATTACGGAGCTAAAATGGGATGCCAGGACCCTGACGGATATTTCGGGTAGTACCGCATATTGGTTTTTCGCATTTTTCTGGCTAACGGAGGGCTCCAGAAATAAAAACTAGACATATATATTAAGCAGATACCCCTGCGCACATATTTATTAAGGTATTTGGTTATTCGGGCCGCCATGGTGACCGAAAGGGGTGAAATCATAGGTAAACCGTCTTATTTTAACCTACCGCCGGACATTGGTTTTACATTATTTACTCCAATCAAGGGGCGTATAGACAGTCTTACTGTATATATTTATAAAGCAGAGACATGTACAAACATTTTGAGGTATAATACATGTATGTCAAGCTATCCTGGAGACCGGAAGTGGACGAAAATTGAGCCATAATGGTTGTACAGCCGGCAATTTTGACCTACCCGACCATGGTTTTTTACTTCTGACTTGCTCCACAGGTCCTATGGAATGATCTACGGGGAATAGTTATCAAGCAGAGGCATTGACAAACGTTTTGAGGTATTATACATGTAGATCAAGCCATCCTGAGGACCGGAAGTTGCCTATTACGGAGCTAAAATGGGATGCCAGGACCCTGACGGATATTTCGGGTAGTACCGCATATTGGTTTTTCGCATTTTTCTGGCTAACGGAGGGCTCCAGAAATAAAAACTAGACATATATATTAAGCAGATACCCATGCGCACATATTTATTAAGGTATTTGGTTATTCGGGCCGCCATGGGGACCGAAAGGGGGTGAAATCATAGGTAAACCGTCTTATTTTAACCTACCGCCGGACATTGGTTTTACATTATTTACTCCAATCAAGGGGCGTATAGACAGTCTTACTGTATATATTTATAAAGCAGAGACATGTACAAACATTTTGAGGTATAATACATGTATGTCAAGCTATCCTGGAGACCGGAAGTGGACGAAAATTGAGCCATAATGGTTGTACAGCCGGCAATTTTGACCTACCCGACCATGGTTTTTTACTTCTGACTTGCTCCACAGGTCCTATGGAATGATCTACGGGGAATAGTTATCAAGCAGAGGCATTGACAAACGTTTTGAGGTATTATACATGTATATCAAGCCATCCTGAGGACCGGAAGTTGCCTATTACGGAGCTAAAATGGGATGCCAGGACCCTGACGGATATTTCGGGTAGTACCGCATATTGGTTTTTCGCATTTTTCTGGTTAACGGAGGGCTCCAGAAATAAAAACTAGACATATATATTAAGCAGATACCCATACGCACATATTTATTAAGGTATTTGGTTATTCGGGCCGCCATGGGGACCGAAAGGGGGTGAAATCATAGGTAAACCGTCTTATTTTAACCTACCGCCGGACATTGGTTTTACATTATTTACTCCAATCAAGGGGCGTATAGACAGTCTTACTGTATATATTTATAAAGCAGAGACATGTACAAACATTTTGAGGTATAATACATGTATGTCAAGCTATCCTGGAGACCGGAAGGGGACGAAAATTGAGCCAAAATGGTTGTACAGCCGGCAATTTTGACCTACCCGACCATGGTTTTTTACTTCTGACTTGGTTCACAGGTCCTATGGAATGATCTATGGGGAATAGTTATCAAGCAGAGGCATTGACAAACGTTTTGAGGTATTATACATGTAGATCAAGCCATCCTGAGGACCGGAAGTTGCCTATTACGGAGCTAAAATGGGATGCCAGGACCCCGACGGATATTTCGGGTAGTACCGCATATTGGTTTTTCGCATTTTTCTGGCTAACGGAGGGCTCCAGAAATAAAAACTAGACATATATATTAAGCAGATACCCCTGCGCACATATTTATTAAGGTATTTGGTTATTCGGGCCGCCATGGGGACCGAAAGAGGGTGAAATCATAGGTAAACCGTCTTATTTTAACCTACCGCCGGACATTGGTTTTACATTATTTACTCCAATCAAGGGGCGTATAGACAGTCTTACTGTATATATTTATAAAGCAGAGACATGTACAAACATTTTGAGGTATAATACATGTATGTCAAGCTATCCTGGAGACCGGAAGTGGACGAAAATTGAGCCATAATGGTTGTACAGCCGGCAATTTTGACCTACCCGACCATGGTTTTTTACTTCTGACTTGCTCCACAGGTCCTATGGAATGATCTACGGGGAATAGTTATCAAGCAGAGGCATTGACAAACGTTTTGAGGTATTATACATGTAGATCATGCCATCCTGAGGACCGGAAGTTGCCTATTACGGAGCTAAAATGGGATGCCAGGACCCTGACGGATATTTCGGGTAGTACCGCATATTGGTTTTTCGCATTTTTCTGGTTAACGGAGGGCTCCAGAAATAAAAACTAGACATATATATTAAGCAGATACCCATGCGCACATATTTATTAAGGTATTTGGTTATTCGGGCCGCCATGGGGACCGAAAGGGGGTGAAATCATAGGTAAACCGTCTTATTTTAACCTACCGCCGGACATTGGTTTTACATTATTTACTCCAATCAAGGGGCGTATAGACAGTCTTACTGTATATATTTATAAAGCAGAGACATGTACAAACATTTTGAGGTATAATACATGTATGTCAAGCTATCCTGGAGACCGGAAGTGGACGAAAATTGAGCCATAATGGTTGTACAGCCGGCAATTTTGACCTACCCGACCATGGTTTTTTACTTCTGACTTGCTCCACAGGTCCTATGGAATGATCTACGGGGAATAGTTATCAAGCAGAGGCATTGACAAACGTTTTGAGGTATTATACATGTAGATCAAGCCATCCTGAGGACCGGAAGTTGCCTATTACGGAGCTAAAATGGGATGCCAGGACCCTGATGATATTTCGGGTAGTACCGCATATTGGTTTTTCGCATTTTTCTGGCTAACGGAGGGCTCCAGAAATAAAAACTAGACATATATATTAAGCAGATACCCCTGCGCACATATTTATTAAGGTATTTGGTTATTCGGGCCGCCATGGGGACCGGAAGGGGGTGAAATCATAGGTAAACCGTCTTATTTTAACCTACCGCCGGACATTGGTTTTACATTATTTACTCCAATCAAGGGGCGTATAGACAGTCTTACTGTATATATTTATAAAGCAGAGACATGTACAAACATTTTGAGGTATAATACATGTATGTCAAGCTATCCTGGAGACCGGAAGTGGATGAAAATTGAGCCATAATGGTTGTACAGTCGACAATTTTGACCTACCCGACCATGGTTTTTTACTTCTGACTTGCTCCACAGGTCCTATGGAATGATCTACAGGGAATAGTTATCAAGCAGAGGCATTGACAAACGTTTTGAGGTATTATACATGTAGATCAAGCCATCCTGAGGACCGGAAGTTGCCTATTACGGAGCTAAAATGGGATGCCAGGACCCTGACGGATATTTCGGGTAGTACCGCATATTGGTTTTTCGCATTTTTCTGGTTAACGGAGGGCTCCAGAAATAAAAACTAGACATATATATTAAGCAGATACCCATGCGCACATATTTATTAAGGTATTTGGTTATTCGGGCCGCCATGGGGACCGAAAGGGGGTGAAATCATAGGTAAACCGTCTTATTTTAACCTACCGCCGGACATTGGTTTTACATTATTTACTCCAATCAAGGGGCGTATAGACAGTCTTACTGTATATATTTATAAAGCAGAGACATGTACAAACATTTTGAGGTATAATACATGTATGTCAAGCTATCCTGGAGACCGGAAGTGGACGAAAATTGAGCCATAATGGTTGTACAGCCGGCAATTTTGACCTACCCGACCATGGTTTTTTACTTCTGACTTGCTCCACAGGTCCTATGGAATGATCTACAGGGAATAGTTATCAAGCAGAGGCATTGACAAACGTTTTGAGGTATTATACATGTAGATCATGCCATCCTGAGGACCGGAAGTTGCCTATTACGGAGCTAAAATGGGATGCCAGGACCCTGACGGATATTTCGGGTAGTACCGCATATTGGTTTTTCGCATTTTTCTGGTTAACGGAGGGCTCCAGAAATAAAAACTAGACATATATATTAAGCAGATACCCATGCGCACATATTTATTAAGGTATTTGGTTATTCGGGCCGCCATGGGGACCGAAAGGGGGTGAAATCATAGGTAAACCGTCTTATTTTAACCTACCGCCGGACATTGGTTTTACATTATTTACTCCAATCAAGGGGCGTATAGACAGTCTTACTGTATATATTTATAAAGCAGAGACATGTACAAACATTTTGAGGTATAATACATGTATGTCAAGCTATCCTGGAGACCGGAAGTGGACGAAAATTGAGCCATAATGGTTGTACAGTCGGCAATTTTGACCTACCCGACCATGGTTTTTTACTTCTGACTTGCTCCACAGGTCCTATGGAATGATCTACGGGGAATAGTTATCAAGCAGAGGCATTGACAAACGTTTTGAGGTATTATACATGTAGATCAAGCCATCCTGAGGACCGGAAGTTGCCTATTACGGAGCTAAAATGGGATGCCAGGACCCTGACGGATATTTCGGGTAGTACCGCATATTGGTTTTTCGCATTTTTCTGGTTAACGGAGGGCTCCAGAAATAAAAACTAGACATATATATTAAGCAGATACCCATGCGCACATATTTATTAAGGTATTTGGTTATTCGGGCCGCCATGGGGACCGAAAGGGGGTGAAATCATAGGTAAACCGTCTTATTTTAACCTACCGCCGGACATTGGTTTTACATTATTTACTCCAATCAAGGGGCGTATAGACAGTCTTACTGTATATATTTATAAAGCAGAGACATGTACAAACATTTTGAGGTATAATACATGTATGTCAAGCTATCCTGGAGACCGGAAGTGGACGAAAATTGAGCCATAATGGTTGTACAGCCGGCAATTTTGACCTACCCGACCATGGTTTTTTACTTCTGACTTGCTCCACAGGTCCTATGGAATGATCTACAGGGAATAGTTATCAAGCAGAGGCATTGACAAACGTTTTGAGGTATTATACATGTAGATCAAGCCATCCTGAGGACCGGAAGTTGCCTATTACGGAGCTAAAATGGGATGCCAGGACCCTGATGATATTTCGGGTAGTACCGCATATTGGTTTTTCGCATTTTTCTGGCTAACGGAGGGCTCCAGAAATAAAAACTAGACATATATATTAAGCAGATACCCCTGCGCACATATTTATTAAGGTATTTGGTTATTCGGGCCGCCATGGGGACCGGAAGGGGGTGAAATCATAGGTAAACCGTCTTATTTTAACCTACCGCCGGACATTGGTTTTACATTATTTACTCCAATCAAGGGGCGTATAGACAGTCTTACTGTATATATTTATAAAGCAGAGACATGTACAAACATTTTGAGGTATAATACATGTATGTCAAGCTATCCTGGAGACCGGAAGTGGATGAAAATTGAGCCATAATGGTTGTACAGTCGGCAATTTTGACCTACCCGACCATGGTTTTTTACTTCTGACTTGCTCCACAGGTCCTATGGAATGATCTACAGGGAATAGTTATCAAGCAGAGGCATTGACAAACGTTTTGAGGTATTATACATGTAGATCAAGCCATCCTGAGGACCGGAAGTTGCCTATTACGGAGCTAAAATGGGATGCCAGGACCCTGACGGATATTTCGGGTAGTACCGCATATTGGTTTTTCGCATTTTTCTGGTTAACGGAGGGCTCCAGAAATAAAAACTAGACATATATATTAAGCAGATACCCATGCGCACATATTTATTAAGGTATTTGGTTATTCGGGCCGCCATGGGGACCGAAAGGGGGTGAAATCATAGGTAAACCGTCTTATTTTAACCTACCGCCGGACATTGGTTTTACATTATTTACTCCAATCAAGGGGCGTATAGACAGTCTTACTGTATATATTTATAAAGCAGAGACATGTACAAACATTTTGAGGTATAATACATGTATGTCAAGCTATCCTGGAGACCGGAAGTGGACGAAAATTGAGCCATAATGGTTGTACAGCCGGCAATTTTGACCTACCCGACCATGGTTTTTTACTTCTGACTTGCTCCACAGGTCCTATGGAATGATCTACAGGGAATAGTTATCAAGCAGAGGCATTGACAAACGTTTTGAGGTATTATACATGTAGATCATGCCATCCTGAGGACCGGAAGTTGCCTATTACGGAGCTAAAATGGGATGCCAGGACCCTGACGGATATTTCGGGTAGTACCGCATATTGGTTTTTCGCATTTTTCTGGTTAACGGAGGGCTCCAGAAATAAAAACTAGACATATATATTAAGCAGATACCCATGCGCACATATTTATTAAGGTATTTGGTTATTCGGGCCGCCATGGGGACCGAAAGGGGGTGAAATCATAGGTAAACCGTCTTATTTTAACCTACCGCCGGACATTGGTTTTACATTATTTACTCCAATCAAGGGGCGTATAGACAGTCTTACTGTATATATTTATAAAGCAGAGACATGTACAAACATTTTGAGGTATAATACATGTATGTCAAGCTATCCTGGAGACCGGAAGTGGACGAAAATTGAGCCATAATGGTTGTACAGCCGGCAATTTTGACCTACCCGACCATGGTTTTTTACTTCTGACTTGCTCCACAGGTCCTATGGAATGATCTACAGGGAATAGTTATCAAGCAGAGGCATTGACAAACGTTTTGAGGTATTATACATGTAGATCAAGCCATCCTGAGGACCGGAAGTTGCCTATTACGGAGCTAAAATGGGATGCCAGGACCCTGATGATATTTCGGGTAGTACCGCATATTGGTTTTTCGCATTTTTCTGGCTAACGGAGGGCTCCAGAAATAAAAACTAGACATATATATTAAGCAGATACCCCTGCGCACATATTTATTAAGGTATTTGGTTATTCGGGCCGCCATGGGGACCGGAAGGGGGTGAAATCATAGGTAAACCGTCTTATTTTAACCTACCGCCGGACATTGGTTTTACATTATTTACTCCAATCAAGGGGCGTATAGACAGTCTTACTGTATATATTTATAAAGCAGAGACATGTACAAACATTTTGAGGTATAATACATGTATGTCAAGCTATCCTGGAGACCGGAAGTGGATGAAAATTGAGCCATAATGGTTGTACAGTCGACAATTTTGACCTACCCGACCATGGTTTTTTACTTCTGACTTGCTCCACAGGTCCTATGGAATGATCTACAGGGAATAGTTATCAAGCAGAGGCATTGACAAACGTTTTGAGGTATTATACATGTAGATCAAGCCATCCTGAGGACCGGAAGTTGCCTATTACGGAGCTAAAATGGGATGCCAGGACCCTGACGGATATTTCGGGTAGTACCGCATATTGGTTTTTCGCATTTTTCTGGTTAACGGAGGGCTCCAGAAATAAAAACTAGACATATATATTAAGCAGATACCCATGCGCACATATTTATTAAGGTATTTGGTTATTCGGGCCGCCATGGGGACCGAAAGGGGGTGAAATCATAGGTAAACCGTCTTATTTTAACCTACCGCCGGACATTGGTTTTACATTATTTACTCCAATCAAGGGGCGTATAGACAGTCTTACTGTATATATTTATAAAGCAGAGACATGTACAAACATTTTGAGGTATAATACATGTATGTCAAGCTATCCTGGAGACCGGAAGTGGACGAAAATTGAGCCATAATGGTTGTACAGCCGGCAATTTTGACCTACCCGACCATGGTTTTTTACTTCTGACTTGCTCCACAGGTCCTATGGAATGATCTACAGGGAATAGTTATCAAGCAGAGGCATTGACAAACGTTTTGAGGTATTATACATGTAGATCATGCCATCCTGAGGACCGGAAGTTGCCTATTACGGAGCTAAAATGGGATGCCAGGACCCTGACGGATATTTCGGGTAGTACCGCATATTGGTTTTTCGCATTTTTCTGGTTAACGGAGGGCTCCAGAAATAAAAACTAGACATATATATTAAGCAGATACCCATGCGCACATATTTATTAAGGTATTTGGTTATTCGGGCCGCCATGGGGACCGAAAGGGGGTGAAATCATAGGTAAACCGTCTTATTTTAACCTACCGCCGGACATTGGTTTTACATTATTTACTCCAATCAAGGGGCGTATAGACAGTCTTACTGTATATATTTATAAAGCAGAGACATGTACAAACATTTTGAGGTATAATACATGTATGTCAAGCTATCCTGGAGACCGGAAGTGGACGAAAATTGAGCCATAATGGTTGTACAGTCGGCAATTTTGACCTACCCGACCATGGTTTTTTACTTCTGACTTGCTCCACAGGTCCTATGGAATGATCTACGGGGAATAGTTATCAAGCAGAGGCATTGACAAACGTTTTGAGGTATTATACATGTAGATCAAGCCATCCTGAGGACCGGAAGTTGCCTATTACGGAGCTAAAATGGGATGCCAGGACCCTGACGGATATTTCGGGTAGTACCGCATATTGGTTTTTCGCATTTTTCTGGTTAACGGAGGGCTCCAGAAATAAAAACTAGACATATATATTAAGCAGATACCCATGCGCACATATTTATTAAGGTATTTGGTTATTCGGGCCGCCATGGGGACCGAAAGGGGGTGAAATCATAGGTAAACCGTCTTATTTTAACCTACCGCCGGACATTGGTTTTACATTATTTACTCCAATCAAGGGGCGTATAGACAGTCTTACTGTATATATTTATAAAGCAGAGACATGTACAAACATTTTGAGGTATAATACATGTATGTCAAGCTATCCTGGAGACCGGAAGTGGACGAAAATTGAGCCATAATGGTTGTACAGCCGGCAATTTTGACCTACCCGACCATGGTTTTTTACTTCTGACTTGCTCCACAGGTCCTATGGAATGATCTACAGGGAATAGTTATCAAGCAGAGGCATTGACAAACGTTTTGAGGTATTATACATGTAGATCAAGCCATCCTGAGGACCGGAAGTTGCCTATTACGGAGCTAAAATGGGATGCCAGGACCCTGACGGATATTTCGGGTAGTACCGCATATTGGTTTTTCGCATTTTTCTGGTTAACGGAGGGCTCCAGAAATAAAAACTAGACATATATATTAAGCAGATACCCATGCGCACATATTTATTAAGGTATTTGGTTATTCGGGCCGCCATGGGGACCGAAAGGGGGTGAAATCATAGGTAAACCGTCTTATTTTAACCTACCGCCGGACATTGGTTTTACATTATTTACTCCAATCAAGGGGCGTATAGACAGTCTTACTGTATATATTTATAAAGCAGAGACATGTACAAACATTTTGAGGTATAATACATGTATGTCAAGCTATCCTGGAGACCGGAAGTGGACGAAAATTGAGCCATAATGGTTGTACAGCCGGCAATTTTGACCTACCCGACCATGGTTTTTTACTTCTGACTTGGTTCACAGGTCCTATGGAATGATCTACGGGGAATAGTTATCAAGCAGAGGCATTGACAAACGTTTTGAGGTATTATACATGTAGATCAAGCCATCCTGAGGACCGGAAGTTGCCTATTACGGAGCTAAAATGGGATGCCAGGACCCTGACGGATATTTCGGGTAGTACCGCATATTGGTTTTTCGCATTTTTCTGGCTAACGGAGGGCTCCAGAAATAAAAACTAGACATATATATTAAGCAGATACCCCTGCGCACATATTTATTAAGGTATTTGGTTATTCGGGCCGCCATGGGGACCGAAAGGGGGTGAAATCATAGGTAAACCGTCTTATTTTAACCTACCGCCGGACATTGGTTTTACATTATTTACTCCAATCAAGGGGCGTATAGACAGTCTTACTGTATATATTTATAAAGCAGAGACATGTACAAACATTTTGAGGTATAATACATGTATGTCAAGCTATCCTGGAGACCGGAAGTGGACGAAAATTGAGCCATAATGGTTGTACAGCCGGCAATTTTGACCTACACGACCATGGTTTTTTACTTCTGACTTGGTTCACAGGTCCTATGGAATGATCTACGGGGAATAGTTATCAAGCAGAGGCATTGACAAACGTTTTGAGGTATTATACATGTAGATCAAGCCATCCTGAGGACCGGAAGTTGCCTATTACGGAGCTAAAATGGGATGCCAGGACCCTGACGGATATTTCGGGTAGTACCGCATATTGGTTTTTCGCATTTTTCTGGCTAACGGAGGGCTCCAGAAATAAAAACTAGACATATATATTAAGCAGATACCCCTGCGCACATATTTATTAAGGTATTTGGTTATTCGGGCCGTCATGGGGACCGAAAGGGGGTGAAATCATAGGTAAACGTCTTATTTTAACCTACCGCCGGACATTGGTTTTACATTATTTACTCCAATCAAGGGGCGTATAGACAGTCTTACTGTATATATTTATAAAGCAGAGACATGTACAAACATTTTGAGGTATAATACATGTATGTCAAGCTATCCTGGAGACCGGAAGTGGACGAAAATTGAGCCATAATGGTTGTACAGTCGGCAATTTTGACCTACCCGACCATGGTTTTTTACTTCTGACTTGGTTCACAGGTCCTATGGAATGATCTACGGGGAATAGTTATCAAGCAGAGGCATTGACAAACGTTTTGAGGTATTATACATGTAGATCAAGCCATCCTGAGGACCGGGAGTTGCCTATTACGGAGCTAAAATGGGATGCCAGGACCCTGACGGATATTTCGGGTAGTACCGCATATTGGTTTTTCGCATTTTTCTGGCTAACGGAGGGCTCCAGAAATAAAAACTAGACATATATATTAAGCAGATACCCCTGCGCACATATTTATTAAGGTATTTGGTTATTCGGGCCGCCATGGGGACCGAAAGGGGGTGAAATCATAGGTAAACCGTCTTATTTTAACCTACCGCCGGACATTGGTTTTACATTATTTTACTCCAATCAAGGGGCGTATAGACAGTCTTACTGTATATATTTATAAAGCAGAGACATGTACAAACATTTTGAGGTATAATACATGTATGTCAAGCTATCCTGGAGACCGGAAGTGGACGAAAATTGAGCCATAATGGTTGTACAGCCGGCAATTTTGACCTACCCGACCATGGTTTTTTACTTCTCACTTGGTTCACAGGTCCTATGGAATGATCTACGGGGAATAGTTATCAAGCAGAGGCATTGACAAACGTTTTGAGGTATTATACATGTAGATCAAGCCATCCTGAGGACCGGGAGTTGCCTATTACGGAGCTAAAATGGGATGCCAGGACCCTGACGGATATTTCGGGTAGTACCGCATATTGGTTTTTCGCATTTTTCTGGCTAACGGAGGGCTCCAGAAATAAAAACTAGACATATATATTAAGCAGATACCCCTGCGCACATATTTATTAAGGTATTTGGTTATTCGGGCCGCCATGGGGACCGAAAGGGGGTGAAATCATAGGTAAACCGTCTTATTTTAACCTACCGCCGGACATTGGTTTTACATTATTTACTCCAATCAAGGGGCGTATAGACAGTCTTACTGTATATATTTATAAAGCAGAGACATGTACAAACATTTTGAGGTATAATACATGTATGTCAAGCTATCCTGGAGACCGGAAGTGGACGAAAATTGAGCCATAATGGTTGTACAGCCGGCAATTTTGACCTACCCGACCATGGTTTTTTACTTCTGACTTGCTCCACAGGTCCTATGGAATGATCTACGGGGAATAGTTATCAAGCAGAGGCATTGACAAACGTTTTAAGGTATTATACATGTAGATCAAGCCATCCTGAGGACCGGAAGTTGCCTATTACGGAGCTAAAATGGGATGCCAGGACCCTGACGGATATTTCGGGTAGTACCGCATATTGGTTTTTCGCATTTTTCTGGCTAACGGAGGGCTCCAGAAATAAAAACTAGACATATATATTAAGCAGATACCCATGCGCACATATTTATTAAGGTATTTGGTTATTCGGGCCGCCATGGGGACCGAAAGGGGGTGAAATCATAGGTAAACCGTCTTATTTTAACCTACCGCCGGACATTGGTTTTACATTATTTACTCCAATCAAGGGGCGTATAGACAGTCTTACTGTATATATTTATAAAGCAGAGACATGTACAAACATTTTGAGGTATAATACATGTATGTCAAGCTATCCTGGAGACCGGAAGTGGACGAAAATTGAGCCATAATGGTTGTACAGCCGGCAATTTTGACCTACCCGACCATGGTTTTTTACTTCTGACTTGGTTCACAGGTCCTATGGAATGATCTACGGGGAATAGTTATCAAGCAGAGGCATTGACAAACGTTTTGAGGTATTATACATGTATATCAAGCCATCCTGAGGACCGGAAGTTGCCTATTACGGAGCTAAAATGGGATGCCAGGACCCTGACGGATATTTCGGGTAGTACCGCATATTGGTTTTTCGCATTTTTCTGGCTAACGGAGGGCTCCAGAAATAAAAACTAGACATATATATTAAGCAGATACCCATACGCACATATTTATTAAGGTATTTGGTTATTCGGGCCGCCATGGGGACCGAAAGGGGGTGAAATCATAGGTAAACCGTCTTATTTTAACCTACCGCCGGACATTGGTTTTACATTATTTACTCCAATCAAGGGGCGTATAGACAGTCTTACTGTATATATTTATAAAGCAGAGACATGTACAAACATTTTGAGGTATAATACATGTATGTCAAGCTATCCTGGAGACCGGACGGGGACGAAAATTGAGCCAAAATGGTTGTACAGCCGGCAATTTTGACCTACCCGACCATGGTTTTTTACTTTTGACTTGGTTCACAGGTCCTATGGAATGATCTATGGGGAATAGTTATCAAGCAGAGGCATTGACAAACGTTTTGAGGTATTATACATGTAGATCAAGCCATCCTGAGGACCGGAAGTTGCCTATTACGGAGCTAAAATGGGATGCCAGGACCCTGACGGATATTTCGGGTAGTACCGCATATTGGTTTTTCGCATTTTTCTGGCTAACGGAGGGCTCCAGAAATAAAAACTAGACATATATATTAAGCAGATACCCCTGCGCACATATTTATTAAGATATTTGGTTATTCGGGCCGCCATGGGGACCGAAAGGGGGTGAAATCATAGGTAAACCGTCTTATTTTAACCTACCGCCGGACATTGGTTTTACATTATTTACTCCAATCAAGGGGCGTATAGACAGTCTTACTGTATATATTTATAAAGCAGAGACATGTACAAACATTTTGAGGTATAATACATGTATGTCAAGCTATCCTGGAGACCGGAAGTGGACGAAAATTGAGCCATAATGGTTGTACAGCCGGCAATTTTGACCTACCCGACCATGGTTTTTTACTTCTGACTTGCTCCACAGGTCCTATGGAATGATCTACGGGGAATAGTTATCAAGCAGAGGCATTGACAAACGTTTTGAGGTATTATACATGTAGATCAAGCCATCCTGAGGACCGGAAGTTGCCTATTACGGAGCTAAAATGGGATGCCAGGACCCTGATGATATTTCGGGTAGTACCGCATATTGGTTTTTCGCATTTTTCTGGCTAACGGAGGGCTCCAGAAATAAAAACTAGACATATATATTAAGCAGATACCCCTGCGCACATATTTATTAAGGTATTTGGTTATTCGGGCCGCCATGGGGACCGGAAGGGGGTGAAATCATAGGTAAACCGTCTTATTTTAACCTACCGCCGGACATTGGTTTTACATTATTTACTCAAATCAAGGGGCGTATAGACAGTCTTACTGTATATATTTATAAAGCAGAGACATGTACAAACATTTTGAGGTATAATACATGTATGTCAAGCTATCCTGGAGACCGGAAGTGGACGAAAATTGAGCCATAATGGTTGTACAGTCGGCAATTTTGACCTACCCGACCATGGTTTTTTACTTCTGACTTGCTCCACAGGTCCTATGGAATGATCTACAGGGAATAGTTATCAAGCAGAGGCATTGACAAACGTTTTGAGGTATTATACATGTAGATCAAGCCATCCTGAGGACCGGAAGTTGCCTATTACGGAGCTAAAATGGGATGCCAGGACCCTGACGGATATTTCGGGTAGTACCGCATATTGGTTTTTCGCATTTTTCTGGTTAACGGAGGGCTCCAGAAATAAAAACTAGACATATATATTAAGCAGATACCCATACGCACATATTTATTAAGGTATTTGGTTATTCGGGCCGCCATGGGGACCGAAAGGGGGTGAAATCATAGGTAAACCGTCTTATTTTAACCTACCGCCGGACATTGGTTTTACATTATTTACTCCAATCAAGGGGCGTATAGACAGTCTTACTGTATATATTTATAAAGCAGAGACATGTACAAACATTTTGAGGTATAATACATGTATGTCAAGCTATCCTGGAGACCGGAAGTGGACGAAAATTGAGCCATAATGGTTGTACAGCCGGCAATTTTGACCTACCCGACCATGGTTTTTTACTTCTGACTTGCTCCACAGGTCCTATGGAATGATCTACAGGGAATAGTTATCAAGCAGAGGCATTGACAAACGTTTTGAGGTATTATACATGTAGATCATGCCATCCTGAGGACCGGAAGTTGCCTATTACGGAGCTAAAATGGGATGCCAGGACCCTGACGGATATTTCGGGTAGTACCGCATATTGGTTTTTCGCATTTTTCTGGTTAACGGAGGGCTCCAGAAATAAAAACTAGACATATATATTAAGCAGATACCCCTGCGCACATATTTATTAAGGTATTTGGTTATTCGGGCCGCCATGGGGACCGAAAGGGGGTGAAATCATAGGTAAACCGTCTTATTTTAACCTACCGCCGGACATTGGTTTTACATTATTTACTCCAATCAAGGGGCGTATAGACAGTCTTACTGTATATATTTATAAAGCAGAGACATGTACAAACATTTTGAGGTATAATACATGTATGTCAAGCTATCCTGGAGACCGGAAGTGGATGAAAATTGAGCCATAATGGTTGTACAGCCGGCAATTTTGACCTACCCGACCATGGTTTTTTACTTCTGACTTGCTCCACAGGTCCTATGGAATGATCTACAGGGAATAGTTATCAAGCAGAGGCATTGACAAACGTTTTGAGGTATTATACATGTAGATCAAGCCATCCTGAGGACCGGAAGTTGCCTATTACGGAGCTAAAATGGGATGCCAGGACCCTGACGGATATTTCGGGTAGTACCGCATATTGGTTTTTCGCATTTTTCTGGTTAACGGAGGGCTCCAGAAATAAAAACTAGACATATATATTAAGCAGATACCCATGCGCACATATTTATTAAGGTATTTGGTTATTCGGGCCGCCATGGGGACCGAAAGGGGGTGAAATCATAGGTAAACCGTCTTATTTTAACCTACCGCCGGACATTGGTTTTACATTATTTACTCCAATCAAGGGGCGTATAGACAGTCTTACTGTATATATTTATAAAGCAGAGACATGTACAAACATTTTGAGGTATAATACATGTATGTCAAGCTATCCTGGAGACCGGAAGTGGACGAAAATTGAGCCATAATGGTTGTACAGCCGGCAATTTTGACCTACCCGACCATGGTTTTTTACTTCTGACTTGGTTCACAGGTCCTATGGAATGATCTACGGGGAATAGTTATCAAGCAGAGGCATTGACAAACGTTTTGAGGTATTATACATGTAGATCAAGCCATCCTGAGGACCGGAAGTTGCCTATTACGGAGCTAAAATGGGATGCCAGGACCCTGACGGATATTTCGGGTAGTACCGCATATTGGTTTTTCGCATTTTTCTGGCTAACGGAGGGCTCCAGAAATAAAAACTAGACATATATATTAAGCAGATACCCCTGCGCACATATTTATTAAGGTATTTGGTTATTCGGGCCGCCATGGGGACCGAAAGGGGGTGAAATCATAGGTAAACCGTCTTATTTTAACCTACCGCCGGACATTGGTTTTACATTATTTACTCCAATCAAGGGGCGTATAGACAGTCTTACTGTATATATTTATAAAGCAGAGACATGTACAAACATTTTGAGGTATAATACATGTATGTCAAGCTATCCTGGAGACCGGAAGTGGACGAAAATTGAGCCATAATGGTTGTACAGCCGGCAATTTTGACCTACCCGACCATGGTTTTTTACTTCTGACTTGCTCCACAGGTCCTATGGAATGATCTACAGGGAATAGTTATCAAGCAGAGGCATTGACAAACGTTTTGAGGTATTATACATGTAGATCAAGCCATCCTGAGGACCGGAAGTTGCCTATTACGGAGCTAAAATGGGATGCCAGGACCCTGACGGATATTTCGGGTAGTACCGCATATTGGTTTTTCGCATTTTTCTGGTTAACGGAGGGCTCCAGAAATAAAAACTAGACATATATATTAAGCAGATACCCATGCGCACATATTTATTAAGGTATTTGGTTATTCGGGCCGCCATGGGGACCGAAAGGGGGTGAAATCATAGGTAAACCGTCTTATTTTAACCTACCGCCGGACATTGGTTTTACATTATTTACTCCAATCAAGGGGCGTATAGACAGTCTTACTGTATATATTTATAAAGCAGAGACATGTACAAACATTTTGAGGTATAATACATGTATGTCAAGCTATCCTGGAGACCGGAAGTGGACGAAAATTGAGCCATAATGGTTGTACAGCCGGCAATTTTGACCTACCCGACCATGGTTTTTTACTTCTGACTTGGTTCACAGGTCCTATGGAATGATCTACGGGGAATAGTTATCAAGCAGAGGCATTGACAAACGTTTTGAGGTATTATACATGTAGATCAAGCCATCCTGAGGACCGGAAGTTGCCTATTACGGAGCTAAAATGGGATGCCAGGACCCTGACGGATATTTCGGGTAGTACCGCATATTGGTTTTTCGCATTTTTCTGGCTAACGGAGGGCTCCAGAAATAAAAACTAGACATATATATTAAGCAGATACCCCTGCGCACATATTTATTAAGGTATTTGGTTATTCGGGCCGCCATGGGGACCGAAAGGGGGTGAAATCATAGGTAAACCGTCTTATTTTAACCTACCGCCGGACATTGGTTTTACATTATTTACTCCAATCAAGGGGCGTATAGACAGTCTTACTGTATATATTTATAAAGCAGAGACATGTACAAACATTTTGAGGTATAATACATGTATGTCAAGCTATCCTGGAGACCGGAAGTGGACGAAAATTGAGCCATAATGGTTGTACAGCCGGCAATTTTGACCTACCCGACCATGGTTTTTTACTTCTGACTTGCTCCACAGGTCCTATGGAATGATCTACGGGTATAGTTATCAAGCAGAGGCATTGACAAACGTTTTGAGGTATTATACATGTAGATCAAGCCATCCTGAGGACCGGAAGTTGCCTATTACGGAGCTAAAATGGGATGCCAGGACCCTGACGGATATTTCGGGTAGTACCGCATATTGGTTTTTCGCATTTTTCTGGTTAACGGAGGGCTCCAGAAATAAAATCTAGACATATATATTAAGCAGATACCCATGCGCACATATTTATTAAGGTATTTGGTTATTCGGGCCGCCATGGGGACCGAAAGGGGGTGAAATCATAGGTAAACCGTCTTATTTTAACCTACCGCCGGACATTGGTTTTACATTATTTACTCCAATCAAGGGGCGTATAGACAGTCTTACTGTATATATTTATAAAGCAGAGACATGTACAAACATTTTGAGGTATAATACATGTATGTCAAGCTATCCTGGAGACCGGAAGTGGACGAAAATTGAGCCATAATGGTTGTACAGCCGGCAATTTTGACCTACCCGACCATGGTTTTTTACTTCTGACTTGCTCCACAGGTCCTATGGAATGATCTACAGGGAATAGTTATCAAGCAGAGGCATTGACAAACGTTTTGAGGTATTATACATGTAGATCAAGCCATCCTGAGGACCGGAAGTTGCCTATTACGGAGCTAAAATGGGATGCCAGGACCCTGACGGATATTTCGGGTAGTACCGCATATTGGTTTTTCGCATTTTTCTGGTTAACGGAGGGCTCCAGAAATAAAAACTAGACATATATATTAAGCAGATACCCATGCGCACATATTTATTAAGGTATTTGGTTATTCGGGCCGCCATGGGGACCGAAAGGGGGTGAAATCATAGGTAAACCGTCTTATTTTAACCTACCGCCGGACATTGGTTTTACATTATTTACTCCAATCAAGGGGCGTATAGACAGTCTTACTGTATATATTTATAAAGCAGAGACATGTACAAACATTTTGAGGTATAATACATGTATGTCAAGCTATCCTGGAGACCGGAAGTGGACGAAAATTGAGCCATAATGGTTGTACAGCCGGCAATTTTGACCTACCCGACCATGGTTTTTTACTTCTGACTTGGTTCACAGGTCCTATGGAATGATCTACGGGGAATAGTTATCAAGCAGAGGCATTGACAAACGTTTTGAGGTATTATACATGTAGATCAAGCCATCCTGAGGACCGGAAGTTGCCTATTACGGAGCTAAAATGGGATGCCAGGACCCTGACGGATATTTCGGGTAGTACCGCATATTGGTTTTTCGCATTTTTCTGGTTAACGGAGGGCTCCAGAAATAAAAACTAGACATATATATTAAGCAGATACCCCTGCGCACATATTTATTAAGGTATTTGGTTATTCGGGCCGCCATGGGGACCGAAAGGGGGTGAAATCATAGGTAAACCGTCTTATTTTAACCTACCGCCGGACATTGGTTTTACATTATTTACTCCAATCAAGGGGCGTATAGACAGTCTTACTGTATATATTTATAAAGCAGAGACATGTACAAACATTTTGAGGTATAATACATGTATGTCAAGCTATCCTGGAGACCGGAAGTGGACGAAAATTGAGCCATAATGGTTGTACAGCCGGCAATTTTGACCTACCCGACCATGGTTTTTTACTTCTGACTTGCTCCACAGGTCCTATGGAATGATCTACAGGGAATAGTTATCAAGCAGAGGCATTGACAAACGTTTTGAGGTATTATACATGTAGATCATGCCATCCTGAGGACCGGAAGTTGCCTATTACGGAGCTAAAATGGGATGCCAGGACCCTGACGGATATTTCGGGTAGTACCGCATATTGGTTTTTCGCATTTTTCTGGTTAACGGAGGGCTCCAGAAATAAAAACTAGACATATATATTAAGCAGATACCCATGCGCACATATTTATTAAGGTATTTGGTTATTCGGGCCGCCATGGGGACCGAAAGGGGGTGAAATCATAGGTAAACCGTCTTATTTTAACCTACCGCCGGACATTGGTTTTACATTATTTACTCCAATCAAGGGGCGTATAGACAGTCTTACTGTATATATTTATAAAGCAGAGACATGTACAAACATTTTGAGGTATAATACATGTATGTCAAGCTATCCTGGAGACCGGAAGTGGACGAAAATTGAGCCATAATGGTTGTACAGCCGGCAATTTTGACCTACCCGACCATGGTTTTTTACTTCTGACTTGCTCCACAGGTCCTATGGAATGATCTACAGGGAATAGTTATCAAGCAGAGGCATTGACAAACGTTTTGAGGTATTATACATGTAGATCAAGCCATCCTGAGGACCGGAAGTTGCCTATTACGGAGCTAAAATGGGATGCCAGGACCCTGACGGATATTTCGGGTAGTACCGCATATTGGTTTTTCGCATTTTTCTGGTTAACGGAGGGCTCCAGAAATAAAAACTAGACATATATATTAAGCAGATACCCATGCGCACATATTTATTAAGGTATTTGGTTATTCGGGCCGCCATGGGGACCGAAAGGGGGTGAAATCATAGGTAAACCGTCTTATTTTAACCTACCGCCGGACATTGGTTTTACATTATTTACTCCAATCAAGGGGCGTATAGACAGTCTTACTGTATATATTTATAAAGCAGAGACATGTACAAACATTTTGAGGTATAATACATGTATGTCAAGCTATCCTGGAGACCGGAAGTGGACGAAAATTGAGCCATAATGGTTGTACAGCCGGCAATTTTGACCTACCCGACCATGGTTTTTTACTTCTGACTTGGTTCACAGGTCCTATGGAATGATCTACGGGGAATAGTTATCAAGCAGAGGCATTGACAAACGTTTTGAGGTATTATACATGTAGATCAAGCCATCCTGAGGACCGGAAGTTGCCTATTACGGAGCTAAAATGGGATGCCAGGACCCTGACGGATATTTCGGGTAGTACCGCATATTGGTTTTTCGCATTTTTCTGGCTAACGGAGGGCTCCAGAAATAAAAACTAGACATATATATTAAGCAGATACCCCTGCGCACATATTTATTAAGGTATTTGGTTATTCGGGCCGCCATGGGGACCGAAAGGGGGTGAAATCATAGGTAAACCGTCTTATTTTAACCTACCGCCGGACATTGGTTTTACATTATTTACTCCAATCAAGGGGCGTATAGACAGTCTTACTGTATATATTTATAAAGCAGAGACATGTACAAACATTTTGAGGTATAATACATGTATGTCAAGCTATCCTGGAGACCGGAAGTGGACGAAAATTGAGCCATAATGGTTGTACAGCCGGCAATTTTGACCTACCCGACCATGGTTTTTTACTTCTGACTTGCTCCACAGGTCCTATGGAATGATCTACGGGGAATAGTTATCAAGCAGAGGCATTGACAAACGTTTTGAGGTATTATACATGTAGATCAAGCCATCCTGAGGACCGGAAGTTGCCTATTACGGAGCTAAAATGGGATGCCAGGACCCTGACGGATATTTCGGGTAGTACCGCATATTGGTTTTTCGCATTTTTCTGGTTAACGGAGGGCTCCAGAAATAAAAACTAGACATATATATTAAGCAGATACCCATGCGCACATATTTATTAAGGTATTTGGTTATTCGGGCCGCCATGGGGACCGAAAGGGGGTGAAATCATAGGTAAACCGTCTTATTTTAACCTACCGCCGGACATTGGTTTTACATTATTTACTCCAATCAAGGGGCGTATAGACAGTCTTACTGTATATATTTATAAAGCAGAGACATGTACAAACATTTTGAGGTATAATACATGTATGTCAAGCTATCCTGGAGACCGGAAGTGGACGAAAATTGAGCCATAATGGTTGTACAGCCGGCAATTTTGACCTACCCGACCATGGTTTTTTACTTCTGACTTGCTCCACAGGTCCTATGGAATGATCTACAGGGAATAGTTATCAAGCAGAGGCATTGACAAACGTTTTGAGGTATTATACATGTAGATCAAGCCATCCTGAGGACCGGAAGTTGCCTATTACGGAGCTAAAATGGGATGCCAGGACCCTGACGGATATTTCGGGTAGTACCGCATATTGGTTTTTCGCATTTTTCTGGTTAACGGAGGGCTCCAGAAATAAAAACTAGACATATATATTAAGCAGATACCCATGCGCACATATTTATTAAGGTATTTGGTTATTCGGGCCGCCATGGGGACCGAAAGGGGGTGAAATCATAGGTAAACCGTCTTATTTTAACCTACCGCCGGACATTGGTTTTACATTATTTACTCCAATCAAGGGGCGTATAGACAGTCTTACTGTATATATTTATAAAGCAGAGACATGTACAAACATTTTGAGGTATAATACATGTATGTCAAGCTATCCTGGAGACCGGAAGTGGACGAAAATTGAGCCATAATGGTTGTACAGCCGGCAATTTTGACCTACCCGACCATGGTTTTTTACTTCTGACTTGGTTCACAGGTCCTATGGAATGATCTACGGGGAATAGTTATCAAGCAGAGGCATTGACAAACGTTTTGAGGTATTATACATGTAGATCAAGCCATCCTGAGGACCGGAAGTTGCCTATTACGGAGCTAAAATGGGATGCCAGGACCCTGACGGATATTTCGGGTAGTACCGCATATTGGTTTTTCGCATTTTTCTGGCTAACGGAGGGCTCCAGAAATAAAAACTAGACATATATATTAAGCAGATACCCATGCGCACATATTTATTAAGGTATTTGGTTATTCGGGCCGCCATGGGGACCGAAAGGGGGTGAAATCATAGGTAAACCGTCTTATTTTAACCTACCGCCGGACATTGGTTTTACATTATTTACTCCAATCAAGGGGCGTATAGACAGTCTTACTGTATATATTTATAAAGCAGAGACATGTACAAACATTTTGAGGTATAATACATGTATGTCAAGCTATCCTGGAGACCGGAAGTGGACGAAAATTGAGCCATAATGGTTGTACAGCCGGCAATTTTGACCTACCCGACCATGGTTTTTTACTTCTGACTTGCTCCACAGGTCCTATGGAATGATCTACAGGGAATAGTTATCAAGCAGAGGCATTGACAAACGTTTTGAGGTATTATACATGTAGATCAAGCCATCCTGAGGACCGGAAGTTGCCTATTACGGAGCTAAAATGGGATGCCAGGACCCTGACGGATATTTCGGGTAGTACCGCATATTGGTTTTTCGCATTTTTCTGGTTAACGGAGGGCTCCAGAAATAAAAACTAGACATATATATTAAGCAGATACCCATGCGCACATATTTATTAAGGTATTTGGTTATTCGGGCCGCCATGGGGACCGAAAGGGGGTGAAATCATAGGTAAACCGTCTTATTTTAACCTACCGCCGGACATTGGTTTTACATTATTTACTCCAATCAAGGGGCGTATAGACAGTCTTACTGTATATATTTATAAAGCAGAGACATGTACAAACATTTTGAGGTATAATACATGTATGTCAAGCTATCCTGGAGACCGGAAGTGGACGAAAATTGAGCCATAATGGTTGTACAGCCGGCAATTTTGACCTACCCGACCATGGTTTTTTACTTCTGACTTGGTTCACAGGTCCTATGGAATGATCTACGGGGAATAGTTATCAAGCAGAGGCATTGACAAACGTTTTGAGGTATTATACATGTAGATCAAGCCATCCTGAGGACCGGAAGTTGCCTATTACGGAGCTAAAATGGGATGCCAGGACCCTGACGGATATTTCGGGTAGTACCGCATATTGGTTTTTCGCATTTTTCTGGCTAACGGAGGGCTCCAGAAATAAAAACTAGACATATATATTAAGCAGATACCCCTGCGCACATATTTATTAAGGTATTTGGTTATTCGGGCCGCCATGGGGACCGAAAGGGGGTGAAATCATAGGTAAACCGTCTTATTTTAACCTACCGCCGGACATTGGTTTTACATTATTTACTCCAATCAAGGGGCGTATAGACAGTCTTACTGTATATATTTATAAAGCAGAGACATGTACAAACATTTTGAGGTATAATACATGTATGTCAAGCTATCCTGGAGACCGGAAGTGGACGAAAATTGAGCCATAATGGTTGTACAGCCGGCAATTTTGACCTACCCGACCATGGTTTTTTACTTCTGACTTGCTCCACAGGTCCTATGGAATGATCTACGGGGAATAGTTATCAAGCAGAGGCATTGACAAACGTTTTGAGGTATTATACATGTAGATCAAGCCATCCTGAGGACCGGAAGTTGCCTATTACGGAGCTAAAATGGGATGCCAGGACCCTGATGATATTTCGGGTAGTACCGCATATTGTTTTTTCGCATTTTTCTGGCTAACGGAGGGCTCCAGAAATAAAAACTAGACATATATATTAAGCAGATACCCCTGCGCACATATTTATTAAGGTATTTGGTTATTCGGGCCGCCATGGGGACCGGAAGGGGTTGAAATCATAGGTAAACCGTCTTATTTTAACCTACCGCCGGACATTGGTTTTACATTATTTACTCCAATCAAGGGGCGTATAGACAGTCTTACTGTATATATTTATAAAGCAGAGACATGTACAAACATTTTGAGGTATAATACATGTATGTCAAGCTATCCTGGAGACCGGAAGTGGACGAAAATTGAGCCATAATGGTTGTACAGTCGGCAATTTTGACCTACCCGACCATGGTTTTTTACTTCTGACTTGCTCCACAGGTCCTATGGAATGATCTACAGGGAATAGTTATCAAGCAGAGGCATTGACAAACGTTTTGAGGTATTATACATGTAGATCAAGCCATCCTGAGGACCGGAAGTTGCCTATTACGGAGCTAAAATGGGATGCCAGGACCCTGACGGATATTTCGGGTAGTACCGCATATTGGTTTTTCGCATTTTTCTGGTTAACGGAGGGCTCCAGAAATAAAAACTAGACATATATATTAAGCAGATACCCATGCGCACATATTTATTAAGGTATTTGGTTATTCGGGCCGCCATGGGGACCGAAAGGGGGTGAAATCATAGGTAAACCGTCTTATTTTAACCTACCGCCGGACATTGGTTTTACATTATTTACTCCAATCAAGGGGCGTATAGACAGTCTTACTGTATATATTTATAAAGCAGAGACATGTACAAACATTTTGAGGTATAATACATGTATGTCAAGCTATCCTGGAGACCGGAAGTGGACGAAAATTGAGCCATAATGGTTGTACAGCCGGCAATTTTGACCTACCCGACCATGGTTTTTTACTTCTGACTTGCTCCACAGGTCCTATGGAATGATCTACGGGGAATAGTTATCAAGCAGAGGCATTGACAAACGTTTTGAGGTATTATACATGTAGATCAAGCCATCCTGAGGACCGGAAGTTGCCTATTACGGAGCTAAAATGGGATGCCAGGACCCTGACGGATATTTCGGGTAGTACCGCATATTGGTTTTTCGCATTTTTCTGGCTAACGGAGGGCTCCAGAAATAAAAACTAGACATATATATTAAGCAGATACCCCTGCGCACATATTTATTAAGGTATTTGGTTATTCGGGCCGCCATGGGGACCGAAAGGGGGTGAAATCATAGGTAAACCGTCTTATTTTAACCTACCGCCGGACATTGGTTTTACATTATTTACTCCAATCAAGGGGCGTATAGACAGTCTTACTGTATATATTTATAAAGCAGAGACATGTACAAACATTTTGAGGTATAATACATGTATGTCAAGCTATCCTGGAGACCGGAAGTGGACGAAAATTGAGCCATAATGGTTGTACAGCCGGCAATTTTGACCTACCCGACCATGGTTTTTTACTTCTGACTTGCTCCACAGGTCCTATGGAATGATCTACGGGGAATAGTTATCAAGCAGAGGCATTGACAAACGTTTTGAGGTATTATACATGTAGATCAAGCCATCCTGAGGACCGGAAGTTGCCTATTACGGAGCTAAAATGGGATGCGGACCCTGACGGATATTTCGGGTAGTACCGCATATTGGTTTTTCGCATTTTTCTGGCTAACGGAGGGCTCCAGAAATAAAAACTAGACATATATATTAAGCAGATACCCCTGCGCACATATTTATTAAGGTATTTGGTTATTCGGGCCGCCATGGGGACCGAAAGGGGGTGAAATCATAGGTAAACCGTCTTATTTTAACCTACCGCCGGACATTGGTTTTACATTATTTACTCCAATCAAGGGGCGTATAGACAGTCTTACTGTATATATTTATAAAGCAGAGACATGTACAAACATTTTGAGGTATAATACATGTATGTCAAGCTATCCTGGAGACCGGAAGTGGACGAAAATTGAGCCATAATGGTTGTACAGCGACAATTTTGACCTACCCGACCATGGTTTTTTACTTCTGACTTGCTCCACAGGTCCTATGGAATGATCTACGGGGAATAGTTATCAAGCAGAGGCATTGACAAACGTTTTGAGGTATTATACATGTAGATCAAGCCATCCTGAGGACCGGAAGTTGCCTATTACGGAGCTAAAATGGGATGCCAGGACCCTGATGATATTTCGGGTAGTACCGCATATTGGTTTTTCGCATTTTTCTGGCTAACGGAGGGCTCCAGAAATAAAAACTAGACATATATATTAAGCAGATACCCCTGCGCACATATTTATTAAGGTATTTGGTTATTCGGGCCGCCATGGGGACCGGAAGGGGGTGAAATCATAGGTAAACCGTCTTATTTTAACCTACCGCCGGACATTGGTTTTACATTATTTACTCCAATCAAGGGGCGTATAGACAGTCTTACTGTATATATTTATAAAGCAGAGACATGTACAAACATTTTGAGGTATAATACATGTATGTCAAGCTATCCTGGAGACCGGAAGTGGACGAAAATTGAGCCATAATGGTTGTACAGTCGGCAATTTTGACCTACCCGACCATGGTTTTTTACTTCTGACTTGCTCCACAGGTCCTATGGAATGATCTACAGGGAATAGTTATCAAGCAGAGGCATTGACAAACGTTTTGAGGTATTATACATGTAGATCAAGCCATCCTGAGGACCGGAAGTTGCCTATTACGGAGCTAAAATGGGATGCCAGGACCCTGACGGATATTTCGGGTAGTACCGCATATTGGTTTTTCGCATTTTTCTGGTTAACGGAGGGCTCCAGAAATAAAAACTAGACATATATATTAAGCAGATACCCATGCGCATATATTTATTAAGGTATTTGGTTATTCGGGCCGCCATGGGGACCGAAAGGGGGTGAAATCATAGGTAAACCGTCTTATTTTAACCTACCGCCGGACATTGGTTTTACATTATTTACTCCAATCAAGGGGCGTATAGACAGTCTTACTGTATATATTTATAAAGCAGAGACATGTACAAACATTTTGAGGTATAATACATGTATGTCAAGCTATCCTGGAGACCGGAAGTGGACGAAAATTGAGCCATAATGGTTGTACAGCCGGCAATTTTGACCTACCCGACCATGGTTTTTTACTTCTGACTTGCTC
Organism: Bathymodiolus brooksi; assembly: GCA_963680875.1. NCBI lineage: Eukaryota > Metazoa > Mollusca > Bivalvia > Mytilida > Modiolidae > Bathymodiolus > Bathymodiolus brooksi. The sequence goes on from OY804581.1 coordinate 108,529,008, forward strand.
CACAGGTCCTATGGAATGATCTACAGGGAATAGTTATCAAGCAGAGGCATTGACAAACGTTTTGAGGTATTATACATGTAGATCAAGCCATCCTGAGGACCGGAAGTTGCCTATTACGGAGCTAAAATGGGATGCCAGGACCCTGACGGATATTTCGGGTAGTACCGCATATTGGTTTTTCGCATTTTTCTGGTTAACGGAGGGCTCCAGAAATAAAAACTAGACATATATATTAAGCAGATACCCATGCGCACATATTTATTAAGGTATTTGGTTATTCGGGCCGCCATGGGGACCGAAAGGGGGTGAAATCATAGGTAAACCGTCTTATTTTAACCTACCGCCGGACATTGGTTTTACATTATTTACTCCAATCAAGGGGCGTATAGACAGTCTTACTGTATATATTTATAAAGCAGAGACATGTACAAACATTTTGAGGTATAATACATGTATGTCAAGCTATCCTGGAGACCGGAAGTGAACGAAAATTGAGCCATAATGGTTGTACAGCCGGCAATTTTGACCTACCCGACCATGGTTTTTTACTTCTGACTTGGTTCACAGGTCCTATGGAATGATCTACGGGGAATAGTTATCAAGCAGAGGCATTGACAAACGTTTTGAGGTATTATACATGTAGATCAAGCCATCCTGAGGACCGGAAGTTGCCTATTACGGAGCTAAAATGGGATGCCAGGACCCTGACGGATATTTCGGGTAGTACCGCATATTGGTTTTTCGCATTTTTCTGGCTAACGGAGGGCTCCAGAAATAAAAACTAGACATATATATTAAGCAGATACCCCTGCGCACATATTTATTAAGGTATTTGGTTATTCGGGCCGCCATGGGGACCGAAAGGGGGTGAAATCATAGGTAAACCGTCTTATTTTAACCTACCGCCGGACATTGGTTTTACATTATTTACTCCAATCAAGGGGCGTATAGACAGTCTTACTGTATATATTTATAAAGCAGAGACATGTACAAACATTTTGAGGTATAATACATGTATGTCAAGCTATCCTGGAGACCGGAAGTGGACGAAAATTGAGCCATAATGGTTGTACAGCCGGCAATTTTGACCTACCCGACCATGGTTTTTTACTTCTGACTTGCTCCACAGGTCCTATGGAATGATCTACAGGGAATAGTTATCAAGCAGAGGCATTGACAAACGTTTTGAGGTATTATACATGTAGATCAAGCCATCCTGAGGACCGGAAGTTGCCTATTACGGAGCTAAAATGGGATGCCAGGACCCTGACGGATATTTCGGGTAGTACCGCATATTGGTTTTTCGCATTTTTCTGGTTAACGGAGGGCTCCAGAAATAAAAACTAGACATATATATTAAGCAGATACCCATGCGCACATATTTATTAAGGTATTTGGTTATTCGGGCCGCCATGGGGACCGAAAGGGGGTGAAATCATAGGTAAACCGTCTTATTTTAACCTACCGCCGGACATTGGTTTTACATTATTTACTCCAATCAAGGGGCGTATAGACAGTCTTACTGTATATATTTATAAAGCAGAGACATGTACAAACATTTTGAGGTATAATACATGTATGTCAAGCTATCCTGGAGACCGGAAGTGGACGAAAATTGAGCCATAATGGTTGTACAGCCGACAATTTTGACCTACCCGACCATGGTTTTTTACTTCTGACTTGGTTCACAGGTCCTATGGAATGATCTACGGGGAATAGTTATCAAGCAGAGGCATTGACAAACGTTTTGAGGTATTATACATGTAGATCAAGCCATCCTGAGGACCGGAAGTTGCCTATTACGGAGCTAAAATGGGATGCCAGGACCCTGACGGATATTTCGGGTAGTACCGCATATTGGTTTTTCGCATTTTTCTGGCTAACGGAGGGCTCCAGAAATAAAAACTAGACATATATATTAAGCAGATACCCCTGCGCACATATTTATTAAGGTATTTGGTTATTCGGGCCGCCATGGGGACCGAAAGGGGGTGAAATCATAGGTAAACCGTCTTATTTTAACCTACCGCCGGACATTGGTTTTACATTATTTACTCCAATCAAGGGGCGTATAGACAGTCTTACTGTATATATTTATAAAGCAGAGACATGTACAAACATTTTGAGGTATAATACATGTATGTCAAGCTATCCTGGAGACCGGAAGTGGACGAAAATTGAGCCATAATGGTTGTACAGCCGGCAATTTTGACCTACCCGACCATGGTTTTTTACTTCTGACTTGCTCCACAGGTCCTATGGAATGATCTACGGGGAATAGTTATCAAGCAGAGGCATTGACAAACGTTTTGAGGTATTATACATGTAGATCAAGCCATCCTGAGGACCGGAAGTTGCCTATTACGGAGCTAAAATGGGATGCCAGGACCCTGATGATATTTCGGGTAGTACCGCATATTGTTTTTTCGCATTTTTCTGGCTAACGGAGGGCTCCAGAAATAAAAACTAGACATATATATTAAGCAGATACCCCTGCGCACATATTTATTAAGGTATTTGGTTATTCGGGCCGCCATGGGGACCGGAAGGGGGTGAAATCATAGGTAAACCGTCTTATTTTAACCTACCGCCGGACATTGGTTTTACATTATTTACTCCAATCAAGGGGCGTATAGACAGTCTTACTGTATATATTTATAAAGCAGAGACATGTACAAACATTTTGAGGTATAATACATGTATGTCAAGCTATCCTGGAGACCGGAAGTGGACGAAAATTGAGCCATAATGGTTGTACAGTCGGCAATTTTGACCTACCCGACCATGGTTTTTTACTTCTGACTTGCTCCACAGGTCCTATGGAATGATCTACAGGGAATAGTTATCAAGCAGAGGCATTGACAAACGTTTTGAGGTATTATACATGTAGATCAAGCCATCCTGAGGACCGGAAGTTGCCTATTACGGAGCTAAAATGGGATGCCAGGACCCTGACGGATATTTCGGGTAGTACCGCATATTGGTTTTTCGCATTTTTCTGGTTAACGGAGGGCTCCAGAAATAAAAACTAGACATATATATTAAGCAGATACCCATGCGCACATATTTATTAAGGTATTTGGTTATTCGGGCCGCCATGGGGACCGAAAGGGGGTGAAATCATAGGTAAACCGTCTTATTTTAACCTACCGCCGGACATTGGTTTTACATTATTTACTCCAATCAAGGGGCGTATAGACAGTCTTACTGTATATATTTATAAAGCAGAGACATGTACAAACATTTTGAGGTATAATACATGTATGTCAAGCTATCCTGGAGACCGGAAGTGGACGAAAATTGAGCCATAATGGTTGTACAGCCGGCAATTTTGACCTACCCGACCATGGTTTTTTACTTCTGACTTGCTCCACAGGTCCTATGGAATGATCTACGGGGAATAGTTATCAAGCAGAGGCATTGACAAACGTTTTGAGGTATTATACATGTAGATCAAGCCATCCTGAGGACCGGAAGTTGCCTATTACGGAGCTAAAATGGGATGCCAGGACCCTGACGGATATTTCGGGTAGTACCGCATATTGGTTTTTCGCATTTTTCTGGCTAAAGGAGGGCTCCAGAAATAAAAACTAGACATATATATTAAGCAGATACCCCTGCGCACATATTTATTAAGGTATTTGGTTATTCGGGCCGCCATGGGGACCGAAAGGGGGTGAAATCATAGGTAAACCGTCTTATTTTAACCTACCGCCGGACATTGGTTTTACATTATTTACTCCAATCAAGGGGCGTATAGACAGTCTTACTGTATATATTTATAAAGCAGAGACATGTACAAACATTTTGAGGTATAATACATGTATGTCAAGCTATCCTGGAGACCGGAAGTGGACGAAAATTGAGCCATAATGGTTGTACAGCCGGCAATTTTGACCTACCCGACCATGGTTTTTTACTTCTGACTTGCTCCACAGGTCCTATGGAATGATCTACGGGGAATAGTTATCAAGCAGAGGCATTGACAAACGTTTTGAGGTATTATACATGTAGATCAAGCCATCCTGAGGACCGGAAGTTGCCTATTACGGAGCTAAAATGGGATGCCAGGACCCTGACGGATATTTCGGGTAGTACCGCATATTGGTTTTTCGCATTTTTCTGGCTAACGGAGGGCTCCAGAAATAAAAACTAGACATATATATTAAGCAGATACCCCTGCGCACATATTTATTAAGGTATTTGGTTATTCGGGCCGCCATGGGGACCGAAAGGGGGTGAAATCATAGGTAAACCGTCTTATTTTAACCTACCGCCGGACATTGGTTTTACATTATTTACTCCAATCAAGGGGCGTATAGACAGTCTTACTGTATATATTTATAAAGCAGAGACATGTACAAACATTTTGAGGTATAATACATGTATGTCAAGCTATCCTGGAGACCGGAAGTGGACGAAAATTGAGCCATAATGGTTGTACAGCCGACAATTTTGACCTACCCGACCATGGTTTTTTACTTCTGACTTGCTCCACAGGTCCTATGGAATGATCTACGGGGAATAGTTATCAAGCAGAGGCATTGACAAACGTTTTGAGGTATTATACATGTAGATCAAGCCATCCTGAGGACCGGAAGTTGCCTATTACGGAGCTAAAATGGGATGCCAGGACCCTGATGATATTTCGGGTAGTACCGCATATTGGTTTTTCGCATTTTTCTGGCTAACGGAGGGCTCCAGAAATAAAAACTAGACATATATATTAAGCAGATACCCCTGCGCACATATTTATTAAGGTATTTGGTTATTCGGGCCGCCATGGGGACCGGAAGGGGGTGAAATCATAGGTAAACCGTCTTATTTTAACCTACCGCCGGACATTGGTTTTACATTATTTACTCCAATCAAGGGGCGTATAGACAGTCTTACTGTATATATTTATAAAGCAGAGACATGTACAAACATTTTGAGGTATAATACATGTATGTCAAGCTATCCTGGAGACCGGAAGTGGACGAAAATTGAGCCATAATGGTTGTACAGCCGGCAATTTTGACCTACCCGACCATGGTTTTTTACTTCTGACTTGCTCCACAGGTCCTATGGAATGATCTACAGGGAATAGTTATCAAGCAGAGGCATTGACAAACGTTTTGAGGTATTATACATGTAGATCAAGCCATCCTGAGGACCGGAAGTTGCCTATTACGGAGCTAAAATGGGATGCCAGGACCCTGACGGATATTTCGGGTAGTACCGCATATTGGTTTTTCGCATTTTTCTGGTTAACGGAGGGCTCCAGAAATAAAAACTAGACATATATATTAAGCAGATACCCATGCGCACATATTTATTAAGGTATTTGGTTATTCGGGCCGCCATGGGGACCGAAAGGGGGTGAAATCATAGGTAAACCGTCTTATTTTAACCTACCGCCGGACATTGGTTTTACATTATTTACTCCAATCAAGGGGCGTATAGACAGTCTTACTGTATATATTTATAAAGCAGAGACATGTACAAACATTTTGAGGTATAATACATGTATGTCAAGCTATCCTGGAGACCGGAAGTGGACGAAAATTGAGCCATAATGGTTGTACAGCCGGCAATTTTGACCTACCCGACCATGGTTTTTTACTTCTGACTTGGTTCACAGGTCCTATGGAATGATCTACGGGGAATAGTTATCAAGCAGAGGCATTGACAAACGTTTTGAGGTATTATACATGTAGATCAAGCCATCCTGAGGACCGGAAGTTGCCTATTACGGAGCTAAAATGGGATGCCAGGACCCTGACGGATATTTCGGGTAGTACCGCATATTGGTTTTTCGCATTTTTCTGGCTAACGGAGGGCTCCAGAAATAAAAACTAGACATATATATTAAGCAGATACCCCTGCGCACATATTTATTAAGGTATTTGGTTATTCGGGCCGCCATGGGGACCGAAAGGGGGTGAAATCATAGGTAAACCGTCTTATTTTAACCTACCGCCGGACATTGGTTTTACATTATTTACATCAATCAAGGGGCGTATAGACAGTCTTACTGTATATATTTATAAAGCAGAGACATGTACAAACATTTTGAGGTATAATACATGTATGTCAAGCTATCCTGGAGACCGGAAGTGGACGAAAATTGAGCCATAATGGTTGTACGGCCGGCAATTTTGACCTACCCGAACATGGTTTTTTACTTCTGACTTGGTTCACAGGTCCTATGGAATGATCTACGGGGAATAGTTATCAAGCAAAGGCATTGACAAACGTTTTGAGGTATTATACATGTAGATCAAGCCATCCTGAGGTGCGGAAGTTGCCTATTACGGAGCTAAAATGGGATGCCAGGACCCTGACGGATATTTCGGGTAGTACCGCATATTGGTTTTTCGCATTTTTCTGGCTAACGGAGGGCTCCAGAAATAAAAACTAGACATATATATTAAGCAGATACCCCTGCGCACATATTTATTAAGGTATTTGGTTATTCGGGCCGCCATGGGGACCGAAAGGGGGTGAAATCATAGGTAAACCGTCTTATTTTAACCTACCGCCGGACATTGGTTTTACATTATTTACTCCAATCAAGGGGCGTATAGACAGTCTTACTGTATATATTTATAAAGCAGAGACATGTACAAACATTTTGAGGTATAATACATGTATGTCAAGCTATCCTGGAGACCGGAAGTGGACGAAAATTGAGCCATAATGGTTGTACAGCCGGCAATTTTGACCTACCCGACCATGGTTTTTTACTTCTGACTTGCTCCACAGGTCCTATGGAATGATCTACGGGGAATAGTTATCAAGCAGAGGCATTGACAAACGTTTTGAGGTATTATACATGTAGATCAAGCCATCCTGAGGACCGGAAGTTGCCTATTACGGAGCTAAAATGGGATGCCAGGACCCTGACGGATATTTCGGGTAGTACCGCATATTGGTTTTTCGCATTTTTCTGGCTAACGGAGGGCTCCAGAAATAAAAACTAGACATATATATTAAGCAGATACCCCTGCGCACATATTTATTAAGGTATTTGGTTATTCGGGCCGCCATGGGGACCGAAAGGGGGTGAAATCATAGGTAAACCGTCTTATTTTAACCTACCGCCGGACATTGGTTTTACATTATTTACTCCAATCAAGGGGCGTATAGACAGTCTTACTGTATATATTTATAAAGCAGAGACATGTACAAACATTTTGAGGTATAATACATGTATGTCAAGCTATCCTGGAGACCGGAAGTGGACGAAAATTGAGCCATAATGGTTGTACAGTCGGCAATTTTGACCTACCCGACCATGGTTTTTTACTTCTGACTTGCTCCACAGGTCCTATGGAATGATCTACGGGGAATAGTTATCAAGCAGAGGCATTGACAAACGTTTTGAGGTATTATACATGTAGATCAAGCCATCCTGAGGACCGGAAGTTGCCTATTACGGAGCTAAAATGGGATGCCAGGACCCTGACGGATATTTCGGGTAGTACCGCATATTGGTTTTTCGCATTTTTCTGGCTAACGGAGGGCTCCAGAAATAAAAACTAGACATATATATTAAGCAGATACCCCTGCGCACATATTTATTAAGGTATTTGGTTATTCGGGCCGCCATGGGGACCGAAAGGGGGTGAAATCATAGGTAAACCGTCTTATTTTAACCTACCGCCGGACATTGGTTTTACATTATTTACTCCAATCAAGGGGCGTATAGACAGTCTTACTGTATATATTTATAAAGCAGAGACATGTACAAACATTTTGAGGTATAATACATGTATGTCAAGCTATCCTGGAGACCGGAAGTGGACGAAAATTGAGCCATAATGGTTGTACAGCCGGCAATTTTGACCTACCCGACCATGGTTTTTTACTTCTGACTTGCTCCACATGTCCTATGGAATGATCTACGGGGAATAGTTATCAAGCAGAGGCATTGACAAACGTTTTGAGGTATTATACATGTAGATCAAGCCATCCTGAGGACCGGAAGTTGCCTATTACGGAGCTAAAATGGGATGCCAGGACCCTGACGGATATTTCGGGTAGTACCGCATATTGGTTTTTCGCATTTTTCTGGCTAACGGAGGGCTCCAGAAATAAAAACTAGACATATATATTAAGCAGATACCCCTGCGCACATATTTATTAAGGTATTTGGTTATTCGGGCCGCCATGGGGACCGAAAGGGGGTGAAATCATAGGTAAACCGTCTTATTTTAACCTACCGCCGGACATTGGTTTTACATTATTTACTCCAATCAAGGGGCGTATAGACAGTCTTACTGTATATATTTATAAAGCAGAGACATGTACAAACATTTTGAGGTATAATACATGTATGTCAAGCTATCCTGGAGACCGGAAGTGGACGAAAATTGAGCCATAATGGTTGTACAGCCGGCAATTTTGACCTACCCGACCATGGTTTTTTACTTCTGACTTGCTCCACAGGTCCTATGGAATGATCTACGGGGAATAGTTATCAAGCAGAGGCATTGACAAACGTTTTGAGGTATTATACATGTAGATCAAGCCATCCTGAGGACCGGAAGTTGCCTATTACGGAGCTAAAATGGGATGCCAGGACCCTGACGGATATTTCGGGTAGTACCGCATATTGGTTTTTCGCATTTTTCTGGCTAACGGAGGGCTCCAGAAATAAAAACTAGACATATATATTAAGCAGATACCCCTGCGCACATATTTATTAAGGTATTTGGTTATTCGGGCCGCCATGGGGACCGAAAGGGGGTGAAATCATAGGTAAACCGTCTTATTTTAACCTACCGCCGGACATTGGTTTTACATTATTTACTTCAATCAAGGGGCGTATAGACAGTCTTACTGTATATATTTATAAAGCAGAGACATGTACAAACATTTTGAGGTATAATACATGTATGTCAAGCTATCCTGGAGACCGGAAGTGGACGAAAATTGAGCCATAATGGTTGTACAGCCGGCAATTTTGACCTACCCGACCATGGTTTTTTACTTCTGACTTGCTCCACAGGTCCTATGGAATGATCTACGGGGAATAGTTATCAAGCAGAGGCATTGACAAACGTTTTGAGGTATTATACATGTAGATCAAGCCATCCTGAGGACCGGAAGTTGCCTATTACGGAGCTAAAATGGGATGCCAGGACCCTGACGGATATTTCGGGTAGTACCGCATATTGGTTTTTCGCATTTTTCTGGCTAACGGAGGGCTCCAGAAATAAAAACTAGACATATATATTAAGCAGATACCCCTGCGCACATATTTATTAAGGTATTTGGTTATTCGGGCCGCCATGGGGACCGAAAGGGGGTGAAATCATAGGTAAACCGTCTTATTTTAACCTACCGCCGGACATTGGTTTTACATTATTTACTCCAATCAAGGGGCGTATAGACAGTCTTACTGTATATATTTATAAAGCAGAGACATGTACAAACATTTTGAGGTATAATACATGTATGTCAAGCTATCCTGGAGACCGGAAGTGGACGAAAATTGAGCCATAATGGTTGTACAGCCGGCAATTTTGACCTACCCGACCATGGTTTTTTACTTCTGACTTGCTCCACAGGTCCTATGGAATGATCTACGGGGAATAGTTATCAAGCAGAGGCATTGACAAACGTTTTGAGGTATTATACATGTAGATCAAGCCATCCTGAGGACCGGAAGTTGCCTATTACGGAGCTAAAATGGGATGCCAGGACCCTGACGGATATTTCGGGTAGTACCGCATATTGGTTTTTCGCATTTTTCTGGCTAACGGAGGGCTCCAGAAATAAAAACTAGACATATATATTAAGCAGATACCCCTGCGCACATATTTATTAAGGTATTTGGTTATTCGGGCCGCCATGGGGACCGAAAGGGGGTGAAATCATAGGTAAACCGTCTTATTTTAACCTACCGCCGGACATTGGTTTTACATTATTTACTCCAATCAAGGGGCGTATAGACAGTCTTACTGTATATATTTATAAAGCAGAGACATGTACAAACATTTTGAGGTATAATACATGTATGTCAAGCTATCCTGGAGACCGGAAGTGGACGAAAATTGAGCCATAATGGTTGTACAGCCGGCAATTTTGACCTACCCGACCATGGTTTTTTACTTCTGACTTGGTTCACAGGTCCTATGGAATGATCTACGGGGAATAGTTATCAAGCAGAGGCATTGACAAACGTTTTGAGGTATTATACATGTAGATCAAGCCATCCTGAGGACCGGAAGTTGCCTATTACGGAGCTAAAATGGGATGCCAGGACCCTGACGGATATTTCGGGTAGTACCGCATATTGGTTTTTCGCATTTTTCTGGCTAACGGAGGGCTCCAGAAATAAAAACTAGACATATATATTAAGCAGATACCCCTGCGCACATATTTATTAAGGTATTTGGTTATTCGGGCCGCCATGGGGACCGAAAGGGGGTGAAATCATAGGTAAACCGTCTTATTTTAACCTACCGCCGGACATTGGTTTTACATTATTTACTCCAATCAAGGGGCGTATAGACAGTCTTACTGTATATATTTATAAAGCAGAGACATGTACAAACATTTTGAGGTATAATACATGTATGTCAAGCTATCCTGGAGACCGGAAGTGGACGAAAATTGAGCCATAATGGTTGTACAGCCGGCAATTTTGACCTACACGACCATGGTTTTTTACTTCTGACTTGGTTCACAGGTCCTATGGAATGATCTACGGGGAATAGTTATCAAGCAGAGGCATTGACAAACGTTTTGAGGTATTATACATGTAGATCAAGCCATCCTGAGGACCGGAAGTTGCCTATTACGGAGCTAAAATGGGATGCCAGGACCCTGACGGATATTTCGGGTAGTACCGCATATTGGTTTTTCGCATTTTTCTGGCTAACGGAGGGCTCCAGAAATAAAAACTAGACATATATATTAAGCAGATACCCCTGCGCACATATTTATTAAGGTATTTGGTTATTCGGGCCGCCATGGGGACCGAAAGGGGGTGAAATCATAGGTAAACCGTCTTATTTTAACCTACCGCCGGACATTGGTTTTACATTATTTACTCCAATCAAGGGGCGTATAGACAGTCTTACTGTATATATTTATAAAGCAGAGACATGTACAAACATTTTGAGGTATAATACATGTATGTCAAGCTATCCTGGAGACCGGAAGTGGACGAAAATTGAGCCATAATGGTTGTACAGCGACAATTTTGACCTACCCGACCATGGTTTTTTACTTCTGACTTGCTCCACAGGTCCTATGGAATGATCTACGGGGAATAGTTATCAAGCAGAGGCATTGACAAACGTTTTGAGGTATTATACATGTAGATCAAGCCATCCTGAGGACCGGAAGTTACCTATTACGGAGCTAAAATGGGATGCCAGGACCCTGACGGATATTTCGGGTAGTACCGCATATTGGTTTTTCGCATTTTTCTGGCTAACGGAGGGCTCCAGAAATAAAAACTAGACATATATATTAAGCAGATACCCCTGCACACATATTTATTAAGGTATTTGGTTATTCGGGCCGCCATGGGGACCGAAAGGGGGTGAAATCATAGGTAAACCGTCTTATTTTAACCTACCGCCGGACATTGGTTTTACATTATTTACTCCAATCAAGGGGCGTATAGACAGTCTTACTGTATATATTTATAAAGCAGAGACATGTACAAACATTTTGAGGTATAATACATGTATGTCAAGCTATCCTGGAGACCGGAAGTGGACGAAAATTGAGCCATAATGGTTGTACAGCCGGCAATTTTGACCTACCCGACCATGGTTTTTTACTTCTGACTTGGTTCACAGGTCCTATGGAATGATCTACGGGGAATAGTTATCAAGCAGAGGCATTGACAAACGTTTTGAGGTATTATACATGTAGATCAAGCCATCCTGAGGACCGGAAGTTGCCTATTACGGAGCTAAAATGGGATGCCAGGACCCTGACGGATATTTCGGGTAGTACCGCATATTGGTTTTTCGCATTTTTCTGGCTAACGGAGGGCTCCAGAAATAAAAACTAGACATATATATTAAGCAGATACCCCTGCGCACATATTTATTAAGGTATTTGGTTATTCGGGCCGCCATGGGGACCGAAAGGGGGTGAAATCATAGGTAAACCGTCTTATTTTAACCTACCGCCGGACATTGGTTTTACATTATTTACTCCAATCAAGGGGCGTATAGACAGTCTTACTGTATATATTTATAAAGCAGAGACATGTACAAACATTTTGAGGTATAATACATGTATGTCAAGCTATCCTGGAGACCGGAAGTGGACGAAAATTGAGCCATAATGGTTGTACAGCCGGCAATTTTGACCTACCCGACCATGGTTTTTTACTTCTGACTTGGTTCACAGGTCCTATGGAATGATCTACGGGGAATAGTTATCAAGCAGAGGCATTGACAAACGTTTTGAGGTATTATACATGTAGATCAAGCCATCCTGAGGACCGGAAGTTGCCTATTACGGAGCTAAAATGGGATGCCAGGACCCTGACGGATATTTCGGGTAGTACCGCATATTGGTTTTTCGCATTTTTCTGGCTAACGGAGGGCTCCAGAAATAAAAACTAGACATATATATTAAGCAGATACCCCTGCGCACATATTTATTAAGGTATTTGGTTATTCGGGCCGCCATGGGGACCGAAAGGGGGTGAAATCATAGGTAAACCGTCTTATTTTAACCTACCGCCGGACATTGGTTTTACATTATTTACTCCAATCAAGGGGCGTATAGACAGTCTTACTGTATATATTTATAAAGCAGAGACATGTACAAACATTTTGAGGTATAATACATGTATGTCAAGCTATCCTGGAGACCGGAAGTGGACGAAAATTGAGCCATAATGGTTGTACAGCCGGCAATTTTGACCTACACGACCATGGTTTTTTACTTCTGACTTGGTTCACAGGTCCTATGGAATGATCTACGGGGAATAGTTATCAAGCAGAGGCATTGACAAACGTTTTGAGGTATTATACATGTAGATCAAGCCATCCTGAGGACCGGAAGTTGCCTATTACGGAGCTAAAATGGGATGCCAGGACCCTGACGGATATTTCGGGTAGTACCGCATATTGGTTTTTCGCATTTTTCTGGCTAACGGAGGGCTCCAGAAATAAAAACTAGACATATATATTAAGCAGATACCCCTGCGCACATATTTATTAAGGTATTTGGTTATTCGGGCCGCCATGGGGACCGAAAGGGGGTGAAATCATAGGTAAACCGTCTTATTTTAACCTACCGCCGGACATTGGTTTTACATTATTTACTCCAATCAAGGGGCGTATAGACAGTCTTACTGTATATATTTATAAAGCAGAGACATGTACAAACATTTTGAGGTATAATACATGTATGTCAAGCTATCCTGGAGACCGGAAGTGGACGAAAATTGAGCCATAATGGTTGTACAGCTACAATTTTGACCTACCCGACCATGGTTTTTTACTTCTGACTTGCTCCACAGGTCCTATGGAATGATCTACGGGGAATAGTTATCAAGCAGAGGCATTGACAAACGTTTTGAGGTATTATACATGTAGATCAAGCCATCCTGAGGACCGGAAGTTGCCTATTACGGAGCTAAAATGGGATGCCAGGACCCTGACGGATATTTCGGGTAGTACCGCATATTGGTTTTTCGCATTTTTCTGGCTAACGGAGGGCTCCAGAAATAAAAACTAGACATATATATTAAGCAGATACCCCTGCACACATATTTATTAAGGTATTTGGTTATTCGGGCCGCCATGGGGACCAAAAGGGGGTGAAATCATAGGTAAACCGTCTTATTTTAACCTACCGCCGGACATTGGTTTTACATTATTTACTCCAATCAAGGGGCGTATAGACAGTCTTACTGTATATATTTATAAAGCAGAGACATGTACAAACATTTTGAGGTATAATACATGTATGTCAAGCTATCCTGGAGACCGGAAGTGGGCGAAAATTGAGCCATAATGGTTGTACAGCCGGCAATTTTGACCTACCCGACCATGGTTTTTTACTTCTGACTTGGTTCACAGGTCCTATGGAATGATCTACGGGGAATAGTTATCAAGCAGAGGCATTGACAAACGTTTTGAGGTATTATACATGTAGATCAAGCCATCCTGAGGACCGGAAGTTGCCTATTACGGAGCTAAAATGGGATGCCAGGACCCTGACGGATATTTCGGGTAGTACCGCATATTGGTTTTTCGCATTTTTCTGGCTAACGGAGGGCTCCAGAAATAAAAACTAGACATATATATTAAGCAGATACCCCTGCGCACATATTTATTAAGGTATTTGGTTATTCGGGCCGCCATGGGGACCGAAAGGGGGTGAAATCATAGGTAAACCGTCTTATTTTAACCTACCGCCGGACATTGGTTTTACATTATTTACTCCAATCAAGGGGCGTATAGACAGTCTTACTGTATATATTTATAAAGCAGAGACATGTACAAACATTTTGAGGTATAATACATGTATGTCAAGCTATCCTGGAGACCGGAAGTGGACGAAAATTGAGCCATAATGGTTGTACAGCCGGCAATTTTGACCTACCCGACCATGGTTTTTTACTTCTGACTTGGTTCACAGGTCCTATGGAATGATCTACGGGGAATAGTTATCAAGCAGAGGCATTGACAAACGTTTTGAGGTATTATACATGTAGATCAAGCCATCCTGAGGACCGGAAGTTGCCTATTACGGAGCTAAAATGGGATGCCAGGACCCTGACGGATATTTCGGGTAGTACCGCATATTGGTTTTTCGCATTTTTCTGGCTAACGGAGGGCTCCAGAAATAAAAACTAGACATATATATTAAGCAGATACCCCTGCGCACATATTTATTAAGGTATTTGGTTATTCGGGCCGCCATGGGGACCGAAAGGGGGTGAAATCATAGGTAAACCGTCTTATTTTAACCTACCGCCGGACATTGGTTTTACATTATTTACTCCAATCAAGGGGCGTATAGACAGTCTTACTGTATATATTTATAAAGCAGAGACATGTACAAACATTTTGAGGTATAATACATGTATGTCAAGCTATCCTGGAGACCGGAAGTGGACGAAAATTGAGCCATAATGGTTGTACAGCCGGCAATTTTGACCTACACGACCATGGTTTTTTACTTCTGACTTGGTTCACAGGTCCTATGGAATGATCTACGGGGAATAGTTATCAAGCAGAGGCATTGACAAACGTTTTGAGGTATTATACATGTAGATCAAGCCATCCTGAGGACCGGAAGTTGCCTATTACGGAGCTAAAATGGGATGCCAGGACCCTGACGGATATTTCGGGTAGTACCGCATATTGGTTTTTCGCATTTTTCTGGCTAACGGAGGGCTCCAGAAATAAAAACTAGACATATATATTAAGCAGATACCCCTGCGCACATATTTATTAAGGTATTTGGTTATTCGGGCCGCCATGGGGACCGAAAGGGGGTGAAATCATAGGTAAACCGTCTTATTTTAACCTACCGCCGGACATTGGTTTTACATTATTTACTCCAATCAAGGGGCGTATAGACAGTCTTACTGTATATATTTATAAAGCAGAGACATGTACAAACATTTTGAGGTATAATACATGTATGTCAAGCTATCCTGGAGACCGGAAGTGGACGAAAATTGAGCCATAATGGTTGTACAGCGACAATTTTGACCTACCCGACCATGGTTTTTTACTTCTGACTTGCTCCACAGGTCCTATGGAATGATCTACGGGGAATAGTTATCAAGCAGAGGCATTGACAAACGTTTTGAGGTATTATACATGTAGATCAAGCCATCCTGAGGACCGGAAGTTGCCTATTACGGAGCTAAAATGGGATGCCAGGACCCTGACGGATATTTCGGGTAGTACCGCATATTGGTTTTTCGCATTTTTCTGGCTAACGGAGGGCTCCAGAAATAAAAACTAGACATATATATTAAGCAGATACCCCTGCACACATATTTATTAAGGTATTTGGTTATTCGGGCCGCCATGGGGACCAAAAGGGGGTGAAATCATAGGTAAACCGTCTTATTTTAACCTACCGCCGGACATTGGTTTTACATTATTTACTCCAATCAAGGGGCGTATAGACAGTCTTACTGTATATATTTATAAAGCAGAGACATGTACAAACATTTTGAGGTATAATACATGTATGTCAAGCTATCCTGGAGACCGGAAGTGGACGAAAATTGAGCCATAATGGTTGTACAGCCGGCAATTTTGACCTACCCGACCATGGTTTTTTACTTCTGACTTGGTTCACAGGTCCTATGGAATGATCTACGGGGAATAGTTATCAAGCAGAGGCATTGACAAACGTTTTGAGGTATTATACATGTAGATCAAGCCATCCTGAGGACCGGAAGTTGCCTATTACGGAGCTAAAATGGGATGCCAGGACCCTGACGGATATTTCGGGTAGTACCGCATATTGGTTTTTCGCATTTTTCTGGCTAACGGAGGGCTCCAGAAATAAAAACTAGACATATATATTAAGCAGATACCCCTGCGCACATATTTATTAAGGTATTTGGTTATTCGGGCCGCCATGGGGACCGAAAGGGGGTGAAATCATAGGTAAACCGTCTTATTTTAACCTACCGCCGGACATTGGTTTTACATTATTTACTCCAATCAAGGGGCGTATAGACAGTCTTACTGTATATATTTATAAAGCAGAGACATGTACAAACATTTTGAGGTATAATACATGTATGTCAAGCTATCCTGGAGACCGGAAGTGGACGAAAATTGAGCCATAATGGTTGTACAGCCGGCAATTTTGACCTACCCGACCATGGTTTTTTACTTCTGACTTGGTTCACAGGTCCTATGGAATGATCTACGGGGAATAGTTATCAAGCAGAGGCATTGACAAACGTTTTGAGGTATTATACATGTAGATCAAGCCATCCTGAGGACCGGAAGTTGCCTATTACGGAGCTAAAATGGGATGCCAGGACCCTGACGGATATTTCGGGTAGTACCGCATATTGGTTTTTCGCATTTTTCTGGCTAACGGAGGGCTCCAGAAATAAAAACTAGACATATATATTAAGCAGATACCCCTGCGCACATATTTATTAAGGTATTTGGTTATTCGGGCCGCCATGGGGACCGAAAGGGGGTGAAATCATAGGTAAACCGTCTTATTTTAACCTACCGCCGGACATTGGTTTTACATTATTTACTCCAATCAAGGGGCGTATAGACAGTCTTACTGTATATATTTATAAAGCAGAGACATGTACAAACATTTTGAGGTATAATACATGTATGTCAAGCTATCCTGGAGACCGGAAGTGGACGAAAATTGAGCCATAATGGTTGTACAGCCGGCAATTTTGACCTACCCGACCATGGTTTTTTACTTCTGACTTGCTCCACAGATCCTATGGAATGATCTACGGGGAATAGTTATCAAGCAGAGGCATTGACAAACGTTTTGAGGTATTATACATGTAGATCAAGCCATCCTGAGGACCGGAAGTTGCCTATTACGGAGCTAAAATAGGATGCCAGGACCCTGACGGATATTTCGGGTAGTACCGCATATTGGTTTTTCGCATTTTTCTGGCTAACGGAGGGCTCCAGAAATAAAAATTAGACATATATATTAAGCAGATACCCCTGCGCACATATTTATTAAGGTATTTGGTTATTCGGGCCGCCATGGGGACCGAAAGGGGGTGAAATCATAGGTAAACCGTCTTATTTTAACCTACCGCCGGACATTGGTTTTACATTATTTACTCCAATCAAGGGGCGTATAGACAGTCTTACTGTATATATTTATAAAGCAGAGACATGTACAAACATTTTGAGGTATAATACATGTATGTCAAGCTATCCTGGAGACCGGAAGTGGACGAAAATTGAGCCATAATGGTTGTACAGCCGGCAATTTTGACCTACCCGACCATGGTTTTTTACTTCTGACTTGGTTCACAGGTCCTATGGAATGATCTACGGGGAATAGTTATCAAGCAGAGGCATTGACAAACGTTTTGAGGTATTATACATGTAGATCAAGCCATCCTGAGGACCGGAAGTTGCCTATTACGGAGCTAAAATGGGATGCCAGGACCCTGACGGATATTTCGGGTAGTACCGCATATTGGTTTTTCGCATTTTTCTGGCTAACGGAGGGCTCCAGAAATAAAAACTAGACATATATATTAAGCAGATACCCCTGCGCACATATTTATTAAGGTATTTGGTTATTCGGGCCGCCATGGGGACCGAAAGGGGGTGAAATCATAGGTAAACCGTCTTATTTTAACCTACCGCCGGACATTGGTTTTACATTATTTACTCCAATCAAGGGGCGTATAGACAGTCTTACTGTATATATTTATAAAGCAGAGACATGTACAAACATTTTGAGGTATAATACATGTATGTCAAGCTATCCTGGAGACCGGAAGTGGACGAAAATTGAGCCATAATGGTTGTACAGCCGGCAATTTTGACCTACCCGACCATGGTTTTTTACTTCTGACTTGGTTCACAGGTCCTATGGAATGATCTACGGGGAATAGTTATCAAGCAGAGGCATTGACAAACGTTTTGAGGTATTATACATGTAGATCAAGCCATCCTGAGGACCGGAAGTTGCCTATTACGGAGCTAAAATGGGATGCCAGGACCCTGACGGATATTTCGGGTAGTACCGCATATTGGTTTTTCGCATTTTTCTGGCTAACGGAGGGCTCCAGAAATAAAAACTAGACATATATATTAAGCAGATACCCCTGCACACATATTTATTAAGGTATTTGGTTATTCGGGCCGCCATGGGGACCAAAAGGGGGTGAAATCATAGGTAAACCGTCTTATTTTAACCTACCGCCGGACATTGGTTTTACATTATTTACTCCAATCAAGGGGCGTATAGACAGTCTTACTGTATATATTTATAAAGCAGAGACATGTACAAACATTTTGAGGTATAATACATGTATGTCAAGCTATCCTGGAGACCGGAAGTGGACGAAAATTGAGCCATAATGGTTGTACAGCCGGCAATTTTGACCTACCCGACCATGGTTTTTTACTTCTGACTTGGTTCACAGGTCCTATGGAATGATCTACGGGGAATAGTTATCAAGCAGAGGCATTGACAAACGTTTTGAGGTATTATACATGTAGATCAAGCCATCCTGAGGACCGGAAGTTGCCTATTACGGAGCTAAAATGGGATGCCAGGACCCTGACGGATATTTCGGGTAGTACCGCATATTGGTTTTTCGCATTTTTCTGGCTAACGGAGGGCTCCAGAAATAAAAACTAGACATATATATTAAGCAGATACCCCTGCGCACATATTTATTAAGGTATTTGGTTATTCGGGCCGCCATGGGGACCGAAAGGGGGTGAAATCATAGGTAAACCGTCTTATTTTAACCTACCGCCGGACATTGGTTTTACATTATTTACTCCAATCAAGGGGCGTATAGACAGTCTTACTGTATATATTTATAAAGCAGAGACATGTACAAACATTTTGAGGTATAATACATGTATGTCAAGCTATCCTGGAGACCGGAAGTGGACGAAAATTGAGCCATAATGGTTGTACAGCCGGCAATTTTGACCTACCCGACCATGGTTTTTTACTTCTGACTTGGTTCACAGGTCCTATGGAATGATCTACGGGGAATAGTTATCAAGCAGAGGCATTGACAAACGTTTTGAGGTATTATACATGTAGATCAAGCCATCCTGAGGACCGGAAGTTGCCTATTACGGAGCTAAAATGGGATGCCAGGACCCTGACGGATATTTCGGGTAGTACCGCATATTGGTTTTTCGCATTTTTCTGGCTAACGGAGGGCTCCAGAAATAAAAACTAGACATATATATTAAGCAGATACCCCTGCGCACATATTTATTAAGGTATTTGGTTATTCGGGCCGCCATGGGGACCGAAAGGGGGTGAAATCATAGGTAAACCGTCTTATTTTAACCTACCGCCGGACATTGGTTTTACATTATTTACTCCAATCAAGGGGCGTATAGACAGTCTTACTGTATATATTTATAAAGCAGAGACATGTACAAACATTTTGAGGTATAATACATGTATGTCAAGCTATCCTGGAGACCGGAAGTGGACGAAAATTGAGCCATAATGGTTGTACAGCCGGCAATTTTGACCTACCCGACCATGGTTTTTTACTTCTGACTTGCTCCACAGGTCCTATGGAATGATCTACGGGGAATAGTTATCAAGCAGAGGCATTGACAAACGTTTTGAGGTATTATACATGTAGATCAAGCCATCCTGAGGACCGGAAGTTGCCTATTACGGAGCTAAAATGGGATGCCAGGACCCTGATGATATTTCGGGTAGTACCGCATATTGTTTTTTCGCATTTTTCTGGCTAACGGAGGGCTCCAGAAATAAAAACTAGACATATATATTAAGCAGATACCCCTGCGCACATATTTATTAAGGTATTTGGTTATTCGGGCCGCCATGGGGACCGGAAGGGGGTGAAATCATAGGTAAACCGTCTTATTTTAACCTACCGCCGGACATTGGTTTTACATTATTTACTCCAATCAAGGGGCGTATAGACAGTCTTACTGTATATATTTATAAAGCAGAGACATGTACAAACATTTTGAGGTATAATACATGTATGTCAAGCTATCCTGGAGACCGGAAGTGGACGAAAATTGAGCCATAATGGTTGTACAGCCGGCAATTTTGACCTACCCGACCATGGTTTTTTACTTCTGACTTGGTTCACAGGTCCTATGGAATGATCTACGGGGAATAGTTATCAAGCAGAGGCATTGACAAACGTTTTGAGGTATTATACATGTAGATCAAGCCATCCTGAGGACCGGAAGTTGCCTATTACGGAGCTAAAATGGGATGCCAGGACCCTGACGGATATTTCGGGTAGTACCGCATATTGGTTTTTCGCATTTTTCTGGCTAACGGAGGGCTCCAGAAATAAAAACTAGACATATATATTAAGCAGATACCCCTGCGCACATATTTATTAAGGTATTTGGTTATTCGGGCCGCCATGGGGACCGAAAGGGGGTGAAATCATAGGTAAACCGTCTTATTTTAACCTACCGCCGGACATTGGTTTTACATTATTTACTCCAATCAAGGGGCGTATAGACAGTCTTACTGTATATATTTATAAAGCAGAGACATGTACAAACATTTTGAGGTATAATACATGTATGTCAAGCTATCCTGGAGACCGGAAGTGGACGAAAATTGAGCCATAATGGTTGTACAGTCGGCAATTTTGACCTACCCGACCATGGTTTTTTACTTCTGACTTGGTTCACAGGTCCTATGGAATGATCTACGGGGAATAGTTATCAAGCAGAGGCATTGACAAACGTTTTGAGGTATTATACATGTAGATCAAGCCATCCTGAGGACCGGGAGTTGCCTATTACGGAGCTAAAATGGGATGCCAGGACCCTGACGGATATTTCGGGTAGTACCGCATATTGGTTTTTCGCATTTTTCTGGCTAACGGAGGGCTCCAGAAATAAAAACTAGACATATATATTAAGCAGATACCCCTGCGCACATATTTATTAAGGTATTTGGTTATTCGGGCCGCCATGGGGACCGAAAGGGGGTGAAATCATAGGTAAACCGTCTTATTTTAACCTACCGCTGGACATTGGTTTTACATTATTTACTCCAATCAAGGGGCGTATAGACAGTCTTACTGTATATATTTATAAAGCAGAGACATGTACAAACATTTTGAGGTATAATACATGTATGTCAAGCTATCCTGGAGACCGGAAGTGGACGAAAATTGAGCCATAATGGTTGTACAGCCGGCAATTTTGACCTACCCGACCATGGTTTTTTACTTCTGACTTGCTCCACAGGTCCTATGGAATGATTTACGGGGAATAGTTATCAAGCAGAGGCATTGACAAACGTTTTGAGGTATTATACATGTAGATCAAGCCATCCTGAGGACCGGAAGTTGCCTATTACGGAGCTAAAATGGGATGCCAGGACCCTGACGGATATTTCGGGTAGTACCGCATATTGGTTTTTCGCATTTTTCTGGCTAACGGAGGGCTCCAGAAATAAAAACTAGACATATATATTAAGCAGATACCCATGCGCACATATTTATTAAGGTATTTGGTTATTCGGGCCGCCATGGGGACCGAAAGGGGATGAAATCATAGGTAAACCGTCTTATTTTAACCTACCGCCGGACATTGGTTTTACATTATTTACTCCAATCAAGGGGCGTATAGACAGTCTTACTGTATATATTTATAAAGCAGAGACATGTACAAACATTTTGAGGTATAATACATGTATGTCAAGCTATCCTGGAGACCGGAAGTGGACGAAAATTGAGCCATAATGGTTGTACAGCCGGCAATTTTGACCTACCCGACCATGGTTTTTTACTTCTGACTTGGTTCACAGGTCCTATGGAATGATCTACGGGGAATAGTTATCAAGCAGAGGCATTGACAAACGTTTTGAGGTATTATACATGTAGATCAAGCCATCCTGAGGACCGGAAGTTGCCTATTACGGAGCTAAAATGGGATGCCAGGACCCTGACGGATATTTCGGGTAGTACCGCATATTGGTTTTTCGCATTTTTCTGGCTAACGGAGGGCTCCAGAAATAAAAACTAGACATATATATTAAGCAGATACCCCTGCGCACATATTTATTAAGGTATTTGGTTATTTGGGCCGCCATGGGGACCGAAAGGGGGTGAAATCATAGGTAAACCGTCTTATTTTAACCTACCGCCGGACATTGGTTTTACATTATTTACTCCAATCAAGGGGCGTATAGACAGTCTTACTGTATATATTTATAAAGCAGAGACATGTACAAACATTTTGAGGTATAATACATGTATGTCAAGCTATCCTGGAGACCGGAAGTGGACGAAAATTGAGCCATAATGGTTGTACAGTCGGCAATTTTGACCTACCCGACCATGGTTTTTTACTTCTGACTTGGTTCACAGGTCCTATGGAATGATCTACGGGGAATAGTTATCAAGCAGAGGCATTGACAAACGTTTTGAGGTATTATACATGTAGATCAAGCCATCCTGAGGACCGGGAGTTGCCTATTACGGAGCTAAAATGGGATGCCAGGACCCTGACGGATATTTCGGGTAGTACCGCATATTGGTTTTTCGCATTTTTCTGGCTAACGGAGGGCTCCAGAAATAAAAACTAGACATATATATTAAGCAGATACCCCTGCGCACATATTTATTAAGGTATTTGGTTATTCGGGCCGCCATGGGGACCGAAAGGGGGTGAAATCATAGGTAAACCGTCTTATTTTAACCTACCGCCGGACATTGGTTTTACATTATTTACTCCAATCAAGGGGCGTATAGACAGTCTTACTGTATATATTTATAAAGCAGAGACATGTACAAACATTTTGAGGTATAATACATGTATGTCAAGCTATCCTGGAGACCGGAAGTGGACGAAAATTGAGCCATAATGGTTGTACAGTCGGCAATTTTGACCTACCCGACCATGGTTTTTTACTTCTGACTTGGTTCACAGGTCCTATGGAATGATCTACGGGGAATAGTTATCAAGCAGAGGCATTGACAAACGTTTTGAGGTATTATACATGTAGATCAAGCCATCCTGAGGACCGGGAGTTGCCTATTACGGAGCTAAAATGGGATGCCAGGACCCTGACGGATATTTCGGGTAGTACCGCATATTGGTTTTTCGCATTTTTCTGGCTAACGGAGGGCTCCAGAAATAAAAACTAGACATATATATTAAGCAGATACCCCTGCGCACATATTTATTAAGGTATTTGGTTATTCGGGCCGCCATGGGGACCGAAAGGGGGTGAAATCATAGGTAAACCGTCTTATTTTAACCTACCGCCGGACATTGGTTTTACATTATTTACTCCAATCAAGGGGCGTATAGACAGTCTTACTGTATATATTTATAAAGCAGAGACATGTACAAACATTTTGAGGTATAATACATGTATGTCAAGCTATCCTGGAGACCGGAAGTGGACGAAAATTGAGCCATAATGGTTGTACAGTCGGCAATTTTGACCTACCCGACCATGGTTTTTTACTTCTGACTTGGTTCACAGGTCCTATGGAATGATCTACGGGGAATAGTTATCAAGCAGAGGCATTGACAAACGTTTTGAGGTATTATACATGTAGATCAAGCCATCCTGAGGACCGGGAGTTGCCTATTACGGAGCTAAAATGGGATGCCAGGACCCTGACGGATATTTCGGGTAGTACCGCATATTGGTTTTTCGCATTTTTCTGGCTAACGGAGGGCTCCAGAAATAAAAACTAGACATATATATTAAGCAGATACCCCTGCGCACATATTTATTAAGGTATTTGGTTATTCGGGCCGCCATGGGGACCGAAAGGGGGTGAAATCATAGGTAAACCGTCTTATTTTAACCTACCGCCGGACATTGGTTTTACATTATTTACTCCAATCAAGGGGCGTATAGACAGTCTTACTGTATATATTTATAAAGCAGAGACATGTACAAACATTTTGAGGTATAATACATGTATGTCAAGCTATCCTGGAGACCGGAAGTGGACGAAAATTGAGCCATAATGGTTGTACAGCCGCCAATTTTGACCTACCCGACCATGGTTTTTTACTTCTGACTTGCTCCACAGGTCCTATGGAATTATTTACGGGGAATAGTTATCAAGCAGAGGCATTGACAAACGTTTTGAGGTATTATACATGTAGATCAAGCCATCCTGAGGACCGGAAGTTGCCTATTACGGAGCTAAAATGGGATGCCAGGACCCTGACGGATATTTCGGGTAGTACCGCATATTGGTTTTTCGCATTTTTCTGGCTAACGGAGGGCTCCAGAAATAAAAACTAGACATATATATTAAGCAGATACCCATGCGCACATATTTATTAAGGTATTTGGTTATTCGGGCCGCCATGGGGACCGAAAGGGGATGAAATCATAGGTAAACCGTCTTATTTTAACCTACCGCCGGACATTGGTTTTACATTATTTACTCCAATCAAGGGGCGTATAGACAGTCTTACTGTATATATTTATAAAGCAGAGACATGTACAAACATTTTGAGGTATAATACATGTATGTCAAGCTATCCTGGAGACCGGAAGTGGACGAAAATTGAGCCATAATGGTTGTACAGCCGCCAATTTTGACCTACCCGACCATGGTTTTTTACTTCTGACTTGCTCCACAGGTCCTATGGAATGATCTACGGGGAATAGTTATCAAGCAGAGGCATTGACAAACGTTTTGAGGTATTATACATGTAGATCAAGCCATCCTGAGGACCGGAAGTTGCCTATTACGGAGCTAAAATGGGATGCCAGGACCCTGACGGATATTTCGGGTAGTACCGCATATTGGTTTTTCGCATTTTTCTGGCTAACGGAGGGCTCCAGAAATAAAAACTAGACATATATATTAAGCAGATACCCCTGCGCACATATTTATTAAGGTATTTGGTTATTCGGGCCGCCATGGGGACCGAAAGGGGGTGAAATCATAGGTAAACCGTCTTATTTTAACCTACCGCCGGACATTGGTTTTACATTATTTACTCCAATCAAGGGGCGTATAGACAGTCTTACTGTATATATTTATAAAGCAGAGACATGTACAAACATTTTGAGGTATAATACATGTATGTCAAGCTATCCTGGAGACCGGAAGTGGACGAAAATTGAGCCATAATGGTTGTACAGCCGCCAATTTTGACCTACCCGACCATGGTTTTTTACTTCTGACTTGCTCCACAGGTCCTATGGAATGATCTACGGGGAATAGTTATCAAGCAGAGGCATTGACAAACGTTTTGAGGTATTATACATGTAGATCAAGCCATCCTGAGGACCGGAAGTTGCCTATTACGGAGCTAAAATGGGATGCCAGGACCCTGACGGATATTTCGGGTAGTACCGCATATTGGTTTTTCGCATTTTTCTGGCTAACGGAGGGCTCCAGAAATAAAAACTAGACATATATATTAAGCAGATACCCATGCGCACATATTTATTAAGGTATTTGGTTATTCGGGCCGCCATGGGGACCGAAAGGGGATGAAATCATAGGTAAACCGTCTTATTTTAACCTACCGCCGGACATTGGTTTTACATTATTTACTCCAATCAAGGGGCGTATAGATAGTCTTACTGTATATATTTATAAAGCAGAGACATGTACAAACATTTTGAGGTATAATACATGTATGTCAAGCTATCCTGGAGACCGGAAGTGGACGAAAATTGAGCCATAATGGTTGTACAGCCGCCAATTTTGACCTACCCGACCATGGTTTTTTACTTCTGACTTGGTTCACAGGTCCTATGGAATGATCTACGGGGAATAGTTATCAAGCAGAGGCATTGACAAACGTTTTGAGGTATTATACATGTAGATCAAGCCATCCTGAGGACCGGAAGTTGCCTATTACGGAGCTAAAATTGGATGCCAGGACCCTGACGGATATTTCGGGTAGTACCGCATATTGGTTTTTCGCATTTTTCTGGCTAACGGAGGGCTCCAGAAATAAAAACTAGACATATATATTAAGCAGATACCCCTGCGCACATATTTATTAAGGTATTTGGTTATTCGGGCCGCCATGGGGACCGAAAGGGGGTGAAATCATAGGTAAACCGTCTTATTTTAACCTACCGCCGGACATTGGTTTTACATTATTTACTCCAATCAAGGGGCGTATAGACAGTCTTACTGTATATATTTATAAAGCAGAGACATGTACAAACATTTTGAGGTATAATACATGTATGTCAAGCTATCCTGGAGACCGGAAGTGGACGAAAATTGAGCCATAATGGTTGTACAGTCGTCAATTTTGACCTACCCGACCATGGTTTTTTACTTCTGACTTGGTTCACAGGTCCTATGGAATGATCTACGGGGAATAGTTATCAAGCAGAGGCATTGACAAACGTTTTGAGGTATTATACATGTAGATCAAGCCATCCTGAGGACCGGGAGTTGCCTATTACGGAGCTAAAATGGGATGCCAGGACCCTGACGGATATTTCGGGTAGTACCGCATATTGGTTTTTCGCATTTTTCTGGCTAACGGAGGGCTCCAGAAATAAAAACTAGACATATATATTAAGCAGATACCCCTGCGCACATATTTATTAAGGTATTTGGTTATTCGGGCCGCCATGGGGACCGAAAGGGGGTGAAATCATAGGTAAACCGTCTTATTTTAACCTACCGCCGGACATTGGTTTTACATTATTTACTCCAATCAAGGGGCGTATAGACAGTCTTACTGTATATATTTATAAAGCAGAGACATGTACAAACATTTTGAGGTATAATACATGTATGTCAAGCTATCCTGGAGACCGGAAGTGGACGAAAATTGAGCCATAATGGTTGTACAGCCGGCAATTTTGACCTACCCGACCATGGTTTTTTACTTCTAACTTGCTCCACAGGTCCTATGGAATGATCTACGGGGAATAGTTATCAAGCAGAGGCATTGACAAACGTTTTGAGGTATTATACATGTAGATCAAGCCATCCTGAGGACCGGAAGTTGCCTATTACGGAGCTAAAATGGGATGCCAGGACCCTGACGGATATTTCGGGTAGTACCGCATATTGGTTTTTCGCATTTTTCTGGCTAACGGAGGGCTCCAGAAATAAAAACTAGACATATATATTAAGCAGATACCCATGCGCACATATTTATTAAGGTATTTGGTTATTCGGGCCGCCATGGGGACCGAAAGGGGATGAAATCATAGGTAAACCGTCTTATTTTAACCTACCGCCGGACATTGGTTTTACATTATTTACTCCAATCAAGGGGCGTATAGACAGTCTTACTGTATATATTTATAAAGCAGAGACATGTACAAACATTTTGAGGTATAATACATGTATGTCAAGCTATCCTGGAGACCGGAAGTGGACGAAAATTGAGCCATAATGGTTGTACAGCCGCCAATTTTGACCTACCCGACCATGGTTTTTTACTTCTGACTTGGTTCACAGGTCCTATGGAATGATCTACGGGGAATAGTTATCAAGCAGAGGCATTGACAAACGTTTTGAGGTATTATACATGTAGATCAAGCCATCCTGAGGACCGGAAGTTGCCTATTACGGAGCTAAAATGGGATGCCAGGACCCTGACGGATATTTCGGGTAGTACCGCATATTGGTTTTTCGCATTTTTCTGGCTAACGGAGGGCTCCAGAAATAAAAACTAGACATATATATTAAGCAGATACCCCTGCGCACATATTTATTAAGGTATTTGGTTATTCGGGCCGCCATGGGGACCGAAAGGGGGTGAAATCATAGGTAAACCGTCTTATTTTAACCTACCGCCGGACATTGGTTTTACATTATTTACTCCAATCAAGGGGCGTATAGACAGTCTTACTGTATATATTTATAAAGCAGAGACATGTACAAACATTTTGAGGTATAATACATGTATGTCAAGCTATCCTGGAGACCGGAAGTGGACGAAAATTGAGCCATAATGGTTGTACAGCCGGCAATTTTGACCTACCCGACCATGGTTTTTTACTTCTGACTTGCTCCACAGGTCCTATGGAATGATCTACGGGGAATAGTTATCAAGCAGAGGCATTGACAAACGTTTTGAGGTATTATACATGTAGATCAAGCCATCCTGAGGACCGGAAGTTGCCTATTACGGAGCTAAAATGGGATGCCAGGACCCTGACGGATATTTCGGGTAGTACCGCATATTGGTTTTTCGCATTTTTCTGGCTAACGGAGGGCTCCAGAAATAAAAACTAGACATATATATTAAGCAGATACCCATGCGCACATATTTATTAAGGTATTTGGTTATTCGGGCCGCCATGGGGACCGAAAGGGGATGAAATCATAGGTAAACCGTCTTATTTTAACCTACCGCCGGACATTGGTTTTACATTATTTACTCCAATCAAGGGGCGTATAGACAGTCTTACTGTATATATTTATAAAGCAGAGACATGTACAAACATTTTGAGGTATAATACATGTATGTCAAGCTATCCTGGAGACCGGAAGTGGACGAAAATTGAGCCATAATGGTTGTACAGCCGCCAATTTTGACCTACCCGACCATGGTTTTTTACTTCTGACTTGGTTCACAGGTCCTATGGAATGATCTACGGGGAATTATCAAGCAGAGGCATTGACAAACGTTTTGAGGTATTATACATGTAGATCAAGCCATCCTGAGGACCGGAAGTTGCCTATTACGGAGCTAAAATGGGATGCCAGGACCCTGACGGATATTTCGGGTAGTACCGCATATTGGTTTTTCGCATTTTTCTGGCTAACGGAGGGCTCCAGAAATAAAAACTAGACATATATATTAAGCAGATACCCCTGCGCACATATTTATTAAGGTATTTGGTTATTCGGGCCGCCATGGGGACCGAAAGGGGGTGAAATCATAGGTAAACCGTCTTATTTTAACCTACGCCGGACATTGGTTTTACATTATTTTACTCCAATCAAGGGGCGTATAGACAGTCTTACTGTATATATTTATAAAGCAGAGACATGTACAAACATTTTGAGGTATAATACATGTATGTCAAGCTATCCTGGAGACCGGAAGTGGACGAAAATTGAGCCATAATGGTTGTACAGTCGGCAATTTTGACCTACCCGACCATGGTTTTTTACTTCTGACTTGCTCCACAGGTCCTATGGAATGATCTACGGGGAATAGTTATCAAGCAGAGGCATTGACAAACGTTTTGAGGTATTATACATGTAGATCAAGCCATCCTGAGGACCGGAAGTTGCCTATTACGGAGCTAAAATGGGATGCCAGGACCCTGACGGATATTTCGGGTAGTACCGCATATTGGTTTTTCGCATTTTTCTGGCTAACGGAGGGCTCCAGAAATAAAAACTAGACATATATATTAAGCAGATACCCCCGCGCACATATTTATTAAGGTATTTGGTTATTCGGGCCGCCATGGGGACCGAAAGGGGGTGAAATCATAGGTAAACCGTCTTATTTTAACCTACCGCCGGACATTGGTTTTACATTATTTACTCCAATCAAGGGGCGTATAGACAGTCTTACTGTATATATTTATAAAGCAGAGACATGTACAAACATTTTGAGGTATAATACATGTATGTCAAGCTATCCTGGAGACCGGAAGTGGACGAAAATTGAGCCATAATGGTTGTACAGCCGGCAATTTTGACCTACCCGACCATGGTTTTTTACTTCTGACTTGGTTCACAGGTCCTATGGAATGATCTACGGGGAATAGTTATCAAGCAGAGGCATTGACAAACGTTTTGAGGTATTATACATGTAGATCAAGCCATCCTGAGGACCGGAAGTTGCCTATTACGGAGCTAAAATGGGATGCCAGGACCCTGACGGATATTTCGGGTAGTACCGCATATTGGTTTTTCGCATTTTTCTGGCTAACGGAGGGCTCCAGAAATAAAAACTAGACATATATATTAAGCAGATACCCCTGCGCACATATTTATTAAGGTATTTGGTTATTCGGGCCGCCATGGGGACCGAAAGGGGGTGAAATCATAGGTAAACCGTCTTATTTTAACCTACGCCGGACATTGGTTTTACATTATTTACTCCAATCAAGGGGCGTATAGACAGTCTTACTGTATATATTTATAAAGCAGAGACATGTACAAACATTTTGAGGTATAATACATGTATGTCAAGCTATCCTGGAGACCGGAAGTGGACGAAAATTGAGCTATAATGGTTGTACAGCCGGCAATTTTGACCTACCCGACCATGGTTTTTTACTTCTGACTTGGTTCACAGGTCCTATGGAATGATCTACGGGGAATAGTTATCAAGCAGAGGCATTGACAAACGTTTTGAGGTATTATACATGTAGATCAAGCCATCCTGAGGACCGGAAGTTGCCTATTACGGAGCTAAAATGGGATGCCAGGACCCTGACGGATATTTCGGGTAGTACCGCATATTGGTTTTTCGCATTTTTCTGGCTAACGGAGGGCTCCAGAAATAAAAACTAGACATATATATTAAGCAGATACCCCTACGCACATATTTATTAAGGTATTTGGTTATTCGGGCCGCCATGGGGACCGAAAGGGGGTGAAATCATAGGTAAACCGTCTTATTTTAACCTACCGCCGGACATTGGTTTTACATTATTTACTCCAATCAAGGGGCGTATAGACAGTCTTACTGTATATATTTATAAAGCAGAGACATGTACAAACATTTTGAGGTATAATACATGTATGTCAAGCTATCCTGGAGACCGGAAGTGGACGAAAATTGAGCCATAATGGTTGTACAGCCGACAATTTTGACCTACCCGACCATGGTTTTTTACTTCTGACTTGCTCCACATGTCCTATGGAATGATCTACGGGGAATAGTTATCAAGCAGAGGCATTGACAAACGTTTTGAGGTATTATACATGTAGATCAAGCCATCCTGAGGACCGGAAGTTGCCTATTACGGAGCTAAAATGGGATGCCAGGACCCTGACGGATATTTCGAGTAGTACCGCATATTGGTTTTTCGCATTTTTCTGGCTAACGGAGGGCTCCAGAAATAAAAACTAGACATATATATTAAGCAGATACCCCTGCGCACATATTTATTAAGGTATTTGGTTATTCGGGCCGCCATGGGGACCGAAAGGGGGTGAAATCATAGGTAAACCGTCTTATTTTAACCTACCGCCGGACATTGGTTTTACATTATTTACTCCAATCAAGGGGCGTATAGACAGTCTTACTGTATATATTTATAAAGCAGAGACATGTACAAACATTTTGAGGTATAATACATGTATGTCAAGCTATCCTGGAGACCGGAAGTGGACGAAAATTGAGCCATAATGGTTGTACAGCCGGCAATTTTGACCTACCCGACCATGGTTTTTTACTTCTGACTTGGTTCACAGGTCCTATGGAATGATCTACGGGGAATAGTTATCAAGCAGAGGCATTGACAAACGTTTTGAGGTATTATACATGTAGATCAAGCCATCCTGAGGACCGGAAGTTGCCTATTACGGAGCTAAAATGGGATGCCAGGACCCTGACGGATATTTCGGGTAGTACCGCATATTGGTTTTTCGCATTTTTCTGGCTAACGGAGGGCTCCAGAAATAAAAACTAGACATATATATTAAGCAGATACCCCTGCGCACATATTTATTAAGGTATTTGGTTATTCGGGCCGCCATGGGGACCGAAAGGGGGTGAAATCATAGGTAAACCGTCTTATTTTAACCTACGCCGGACATTGGTTTTACATTATTTACTCCAATCAAGGGGCGTATAGACAGTCTTACTGTATATATTTATAAAGCAGAGACATGTACAAACATTTTGAGGTATAATACATGTATGTCAAGCTATCCTGGAGACCGGAAGTGGACGAAAATTGAGCTATAATGGTTGTACAGCCGGCAATTTTGACCTACCCGACCATGGTTTTTTACTTCTGACTTGGTTCACAGGTCCTATGGAATGATCTACGGGGAATAGTTATCAAGCAGAGGCATTGACAAACGTTTTGAGGTATTATACATGTAGATCAAGCCATCCTGAGGACCGGAAGTTGCCTATTACGGAGCTAAAATGGGATGCCAGGACCCTGACGGATATTTCGGGTAGTACCGCATATTGGTTTTTCGCATTTTTCTGGCTAACGGAGGGCTCCAGAAATAAAAACTAGACATATATATTAAGCAGATACCCCTACGCACATATTTATTAAGGTATTTGGTTATTCGGGCCGCCATGGGGACCGAAAGGGGGTGAAATCATAGGTAAACCGTCTTATTTTAACCTACCGCCGGACATTGGTTTTACATTATTTACTCCAATCAAGGGGCGTATAGACAGTCTTACTGTATATATTTATAAAGCAGAGACATGTACAAACATTTTGAGGTATAATACATGTATGTCAAGCTATCCTGGAGACCGGAAGTGGACGAAAATTGAGCCATAATGGTTGTACAGCCGACAATTTTGACCTACCCGACCATGGTTTTTTACTTCTGACTTGCTCCACAGGTCCTATGGAATGATCTACGGGGAATAGTTATCAAGCAGAGGCATTGACAAACGTTTTGAGGTATTATACATGTAGATCAAGCCATCCTGAGGACCGGAAGTTGCCTATTACGGAGCTAAAATGGGATGCCAGGACCCTGACGGATATTTCGGGTAGTACCGCATATTGGTTTTTCGCATTTTTCTGGCTAACGGAGGGCTCCAGAAATAAAAACTAGACATATATATTAAGCAGATACCCATGCGCACATATTTATTAAGGTATTTGGTTATTCGGGCCGCCATGGGGACCGAAAGGGGATGAAATCATAGGTAAACCGTCTTATTTTAACCTACCGCCGGACATTGGTTTTACATTATTTACTCCAATCAAGGGGCGTATAGACAGTCTTACTGTATATATTTATAAAGCAGAGACATGTACAAACATTTTGAGGTATAATACATGTATGTCAAGCTATCCTGGAGACCGGAAGTGGACGAAAATTGAGCCATAATGGTTGTACAGCCGGCAATTTTGACCTACCCGACCATGGTTTTTTACTTCTGACTTGGTTCACAGGTCCTATGGAATGATCTACGGGGAATAGTTATCAAGCAGAGGCATTGACAAACGTTTTGAGGTATTATACATGTAGATCAAGCCATCCTGAGGACCGGAAGTTGCCTATTACGGAGCTAAAATGGGATGCCAGGACCCTGACGGATATTTCGGGTAGTACCGCATATTGGTTTTTCGCATTTTTCTGGCTAACGGAGGGCTCCAGAAATAAAAACTAGACATATATATTAAGCAGATACCCCTGCGCACATATTTATTAAGGTATTTGGTTATTCGGGCCGCCATGGGGACCGAAAGGGGGTGAAATCATAGGTAAACCGTCTTATTTTAACCTACCGCCGGACATTGGTTTTACATTATTTACTCCAATCAAGGGGCGTATAGACAGTCTTACTGTATATATTTATAAAGCAGAGACATGTACAAACATTTTGAGGTATAATACATGTATGTCAAGCTATCCTGGAGACCGGAAGTGGACGAAAATTGAGCCATAATGGTTGTACAGCCGGCAATTTTGACCTACCCGACCATGGTTTTTTACTTCTGACTTGGTTCACAGGTCCTATGGAATGATCTACGGGGAATAGTTATCAAGCAGAGGCATTGACAAACGTTTTGAGGTATTATACATGTAGATCAAGCCATCCTGAGGACCGGAAGTTGCCTATTACGGAGCTAAAATGGGATGCCAGGACCCTGACGGATATTTCGGGTAGTACCGCATATTGGTTTTTCGCATTTTTCTGGCTAACGGAGGGCTCCAGAAATAAAAACTAGACATATATATTAAGCAGATACCCCTGCGCACATATTTATTAAGGTATTTGGTTATTCGGGCCGCCATGGGGACCGAAAGGGGGTGAAATCATAGGTAAACCGTCTTATTTTAACCTACCGCCGGACATTGGTTTTACATTATTTACTCCAATCAAGGGGCGTATAGACAGTCTTACTGTATATATTTATAAAGCAGAGACATGTACAAACATTTTGAGGTATAATACATGTATGTCAAGCTATCCTGGAGACCGGAAGCGGACGAAAATTGAGCCATAATGGTTGTACAGCCGGCAATTTTGACCTACCCGACCATGGTTTTTTACTTCTGACTTGCTCCACAGGTCCTATGGAATGATCTACGGGGAATAGTTATCAAGCAGAGGCATTGACAAACGTTTTGAGGTATTATACATGTAGATCAAGCCATCCTGAGGACCGGAAGTTGCCTATTACGGAGCTAAAATGGGATGCCAGGACCCTGACGGATATTTCGGGTAGTACCGCATATTGGTTTTTCGCATTTTTCTGGCTAACGGAGGGCTCCAGAAATAAAAACTAGACATATATATTAAGCAGATACCCCTGCGCACATATTTATTAAGGTATTTGGTTATTCGGGCCGCCATGGGGACCGAAAGGGGGTGAAATCATAGGTAAACCGTCTTATTTTAACCTACCGCCGGACATTGGTTTTACATTATTTACTCCAATCAAGGGGCGTATAGACAGTCTTACTGTATATATTTATAAAGCAGAGACATGTACAAACATTTTGAGGTATAATACATGTATGTCAAGCTATCCTGGAGACCGGAAGTGGACGAAAATTGAGCCATAATGGTTGTACAGCCGCCAATTTTGACCTACCCGACCATGGTTTTTTACTTCTGACTTGGTTCACAGGTCCTATGGAATGATCTACGGGGAATAGTTATCAAGCAGAGGCATTGACAAACGTTTTGAGGTATTATACATGTAGATCAAGCCATCCTGAGGACCGGAAGTTGCCTATTACGGAGCTAAAATGGGATGCCAGGACCCTGACGGATATTTCGGGTAGTACCGCATATTGGTTTTTCGCATTTTTCTGGCTAACGCAGGGCTCCAGAAATAAAAACTAGACATGTATATTAAGCAGATACCCCTGCGCACATATTTATTAAGGTATTTGGTTATTCGGGCCGCCATGGGGACCGAAAGGGGGTGAAATCATAGGTAAACCGTCTTATTTTAACCTACCGCCGGACATTGGTTTTACATTATTTACTCCAATCAAGGGGCGTATAGACAGTCTTACTGTATATATTTATAAAGCAGAGACATGTACAAACATTTTGAGGTATAATACATGTATGTCAAGCTATCCTGGAGACCGGAAGTGGACGAAAATTGAGCCATAATGGTTGTACAGCCGGCAATTTTGACCTACCCGACCATGGTTTTTTACTTCTGACTTGCTCCACAGGTCCTATGGAATGATCTACGGGGAATAGTTATCAAGCAGAGGCATTGACAAACGTTTTGAGGTATTATACATGTAGATCAAGCCATCCTGAGGACCGGAAGTTGCCTATTACGGAGCTAAAATGGGATGCCAGGACCCTGACGGATATTTCGGGTAGTACCGCATATTGGTTTTTCGCATTTTTCTGGCTAACGGAGGGCTCCAGAAATAAAAACTAGACATATATATTAAGCAGATACCCCTGCGCACATATTTATTAAGGTATTTGGTTATTCGGGCCGCCATGGGGACCGAAAGGGGGTGAAATCATAGGTAAACCGTCTTATTTTAACCTACCGCCGGACATTGGTTTTACATTATTTACTCCAATCAAGGGGCGTATAGACAGTCTTACTGTATATATTTATAAAGCAGAGACATGTACAAACATTTTGAGGTATAATACATGTATGTCAAGCTATCCTGGAGACCGGAAGTGGACGAAAATTGAGCCATAATGGTTGTACAGCCGGCAATTTTGACCTACCCGACCATGGTTTTTTACTTCTGACTTGCTCCACAGGTCCTATGGAATGATCTACGGGGAATAGTTATCAAGCAGAGGCATTGACAAACGTTTTGAGGTATTATACATGTAGATCAAGCCATCCTGAGGACCGGAAGTTGCCTATTACGGAGCTAAAATGGGATGCCAGGACCCTGACGGATATTTCGGGTAGTACCGCATATTGGTTTTTCGCATTTTTCTGGCTAACGGAGGGCTCCAGAAATAAAAACTAGACATATATATTAAGCAGATACCCCTGCGCACATATTTATTAAGGTATTTGGTTATTCGGGCCGCCATGGGGACCGAAAGGGGGTGAAATCATAGGTAAACCGTCTTATTTTAACCTACCGCCGGACATTGGTTTTACATTATTTACTCCAATCAAGGGGCGTATAGACAGTCTTACTGTATATATTTATAAAGCAGAGACATGTACAAACATTTTGAGGTATAATACATGTATGTCAAGCTATCCTGGAGACCGGAAGTGGACGAAAATTGAGCCATAATGGTTGTACAGCCGGCAATTTTGACCTACCCGACCATGGTTTTTTACTTCTGACTTGCTCCACAGGTCCTATGGAATGATCTACGGGGAATAGTTATCAAGCAGAGGCATTGACAAACGTTTTGAGGTATTATACATGTAGATCAAGCCATCCTGAGGACCGGAAGTTGCCTATTACGGAGCTAAAATGGGATGCCAGGACCCTGACGGATATTTCGGGTAGTACCGCATATTGGTTTTTCGCATTTTTCTGGCTAACGGAGGGCTCCAGAAATAAAAACTAGACATATATATTAAGCAGATACCCCTGCGCACATATTTATTAAGGTATTTGGTTATTCGGGCCGCCATGGGGACCGAAAGGGGGTGAAATCATAGGTAAACCGTCTTATTTTAACCTACCGCCGGACATTGGTTTTACATTATTTACTCCAATCAAGGGGCGTATAGACAGTCTTACTGTATATATTTATAAAGCAGAGACATGTACAAACATTTTGAGGTATAATACATGTATGTCAAGCTATCCTGGAGACCGGAAGTGGACGAAAATTGAGCCATAATGGTTGTACAGCCGGCAATTTTGACCTACCCGACCATGGTTTTTTACTTCTGACTTGCTCCACAGGTCCTATGGAATGATCTACGGGGAATAGTTATCAAGCAGAGGCATTGACAAACGTTTTGAGGTATTATACATGTAGATCAAGCCATCCTGAGGACCGGAAGTTGCCTATTACGGAGCTAAAATGGGATGCCAGGACCCTGACGGATATTTCGGGTAGTACCGCATATTGGTTTTTCGCATTTTTCTGGCTAACGGAGGGCTCCAGAAATAAAAACTAGACATATATATTAAGCAGATACCCCTGCGCACATATTTATTAAGGTATTTGGTTATTCGGGCCGCCATGGGGACCGAAAGGGGGTGAAATCATAGGTAAACCGTCTTATTTTAACCTACCGCCGGACATTGGTTTTACATTATTTACTCCAATCAAGGGGCGTATAGACAGTCTTACTGTATATATTTATAAAGCAGAGACATGTACAAACATTTTGAGGTATAATACATGTATGTCAAGCTATCCTGGAGACCGGAAGTGGACGAAAATTGAGCCATAATGGTTGTACAGCCGGCAATTTTGACCTACCCGACCATGGTTTTTTACTTCTGACTTGGTTCACAGGTCCTATGGAATGATCTACGGGGAATAGTTATCAAGCAGAGGCTTTGACAAACGTTTTGAGGTATTATACATGTAGATCAAGCCATCCTGAGGACCGGAAGTTGCCTATTACGGAGCTAAAATGGGATGCCAGGACCCTGACGGATATTTCGGGTAGTACCGCATATTGGTTTTTCGCATTTTTCTGGCTAACGGAGGGCTCCAGAAATAAAAACTAGACATATATATTAAGCAGATACCCCTGCGCACATATTTATTAAGGTATTTGGTTATTCGGGCCGCCATGGGGACCGAAAGGGGGTGAAATCATAGGTAAACCGTCTTATTTTAACCTACCGCCGGACATTGGTTTTACATTATTTACTCCAATCAAGGGGCGTATAGACAGTCTTACTGTATATATTTATAAAGCAGAGACATGTACAAACATTTTGAGATATAATACATGTATGTCAAGCTATCCTGGAGACCGGAAGTGGACGAAAATTGAGCCATAATGGTTGTACAGCCGGCAATTTTGACCTACCCGACCATGGTTTTTTACTTCTGACTTGCTCCACAGGTCCTATGGAATGATCTACGGGGAATAGTTATCAAGCAGAGGCATTGACAAACGTTTTGAGGTATTATACATGTAGATCAAGCCATCCTGTGGACCGGAAGTTGCCTATTACGGAGCTAAAATGGGATGCCAGGACCCTGACGGATATTTCGGGTAGTACCGCATATTGGTTTTTCGCATTTTTCTGGCTAACGGAGGGCTCCAGAAATAAAAACTAGACATATATATTAAGCAGATACCCCTGCGCACATATTTATTAAGGTATTTGGTTATTCGGGCCGCCATGGGGACCGAAAGGGGGTGAAATCATAGGTAAACCGTCTTATTTTAACCTACCGCCGGACATTGGTTTTACATTATTTACTCCAATCAAGGGTCGTATAGACAGTCTTACTGTATATATTTATAAAGCAGAGACATGTACAAACATTTTGAGGTATAATACATGTATGTCAAGCTATCCTGGAGACCGGAAGTGGACGAAAATTGAGCCATAATGGTTGTACAGCCGGCAATTTTGACCTACCCGACCATGGTTTTTTACTTCTGACTTGGTTCACAGGTCCTATGGAATGATCTACGGGGAATAGTTATCAAGCAGAGGCATTGACAAACGTTTTGAGGTATTATACATGTAGATCAAGCCATCCTGTGGACCGGAAGTTGCCTAT
The DNA here is from genome assembly GCA_963680875.1 of Bathymodiolus brooksi. Lineage (NCBI taxonomy): Eukaryota > Metazoa > Mollusca > Bivalvia > Mytilida > Modiolidae > Bathymodiolus > Bathymodiolus brooksi. The sequence goes on from OY804581.1 coordinate 108,568,451, forward strand.
TACGGAGCTAAAATGGGATGCCAGGACCCTGACGGATATTTCGGGTAGTACCGCATATTGGTTTTTCGCATTTTTCTGGCTAACGGAGGGCTCCAGAAATAAAAACTAGACATATATATTAAGCAGATACCCCTGCGCACATATTTATTAAGGTATTTGGTTATTCGGGCCGCCATGGGGACCGAAAGGGGGTGAAATCATAGGTAAACCGTCTTATTTTAACCTACCGCCGGACATTGGTTTTACATTATTTACTCCAATCAAGGGGCGTATAGACAGTCTTACTGTATATATTTATAAAGCAGAGACATGTACAAACATTTTGAGGTATAATACATGTATGTCAAGCTATCCTGGAGACCGGAAGTGGACGAAAATTGAGCCATAATGGTTGTACAGCCGCCAATTTTGACCTACCCGACCATGGTTTTTTACTTCTGACTTGGTTCACAGGTCCTATGGAATGATCTACGGGGAATAGTTATCAAGCAGAGGCATTGACAAACGTTTTGAGGTATTATACATGTAGATCAAGCCATCCTGAGGACCGGAAGTTGCCTATTACGGAGCTAAAATGGGATGCCAGGACCCTGACGGATATTTCGGGTAGTACCGCATATTGGTTTTTCGCATTTTTCTGGCTAACGGAGGGCTCCAGAAATAAAAACTAGACATATATATTAAGCAGATACCCCTGCGCACATATTTATTAAGGTATTTGGTTATTCGGGCCGCCATGGGGACCGAAAGGGGGTGAAATCATAGGTAAACCGTCTTATTTTAACCTACCGCCGGACATTGGTTTTACATTATTTACTCCAATCAAGGGGCGTATAGACAGTCTTACTGTATATATTTATAAAGCAGAGACATGTACAAACATTTTGAGGTATAATACATGTATGTCAAGCTATCCTGGAGACCGGAAGTGGACGAAAATTGAGCCATAATGGTTGTACAGCCGGCAATTTTGACCTACCCGACCATGGTTTTTTACTTCTGACTTGGTTCACAGGTCCTATGGAATGATCTACGGGGAATAGTTATCAAGCAGAGGCATTGACAAACGTTTTGAGGTATTATACATGTAGATCAAGCCATCCTGAGGACCGGAAGTTGCCTATTACGGAGCTAAAATGGGATGCCAGGACCCTGACGGATATTTCGGGTAGTACCGCATATTGGTTTTTCGCATTTTTCTGGCTAACGGAGGGCTCCAGAAATAAAAACTAGACATATATATTAAGCAGATACCCCTGCGCACATATTTATTAAGGTATTTGGTTATTCGGGCCGCCATGGGGACCGAAAGGGGGTGAAATCATAGGTAAACCGTCTTATTTTAACCTACCGCCGGACATTGGTTTTACATTATTTACTCCAATCAAGGGGCGTATAGACAGTCTTACTGTATATATTTATAAAGCAGAGACATGTACAAACATTTTGAGGTATAATACATGTATGTCAAGCTATCCTGGAGACCGGAAGTGGACGAAAATTGAGCCATAATGGTTGTACAGCCGGCAATTTTGACCTACCCGACCATGGTTTTTTACTTCTGACTTGCTCCACAGGTCCTATGGAATGATCTACGGGGAATAGTTATCAAGCAGAGGCATTGACAAACGTTTTGAGGTATTATACATGTAGATCAAGCCATCCTGAGGACCGGAAGTTGCCTATTACGGAGTTAAAATGGGATGCCAGGACCCTGACGGATATTTCGGGTAGTACCGCATATTGGTTTTTCGCATTTTTCTGGCTAACGGAGGGCTCCAGAAATAAAAACTAGACATATATATTAAGCAGATACCCATGCGCACATATTTATTAAGGTATTTGGTTATTCGGGCCGCCATGGGGACCGAAAGGGGGTGAAATCATAGGTAAACCGTCTTATTTTAACCTACCGCCGGACATTGGTTTTACATTATTTACTCCAATCAAGGGGCGTATAGACAGTCTTACTGTATATATTTATAAAGCAGAGACATGTACAAACATTTTGAGGTATAATACATGTATGTCAAGCTATCCTGGAGACCGGAAGTGGACGAAAATTGAGCCATAATGGTTGTACAGTCGGCAATTTTGACCTACCCGACCATGGTTTTTTACTTCTGACTTGGTTCACAGGTCCTATGGAATGATCTACGGGGAATAGTTATCAAGCAGAGGCATTGACAAACGTTTTGAGGTATTATACATGTAGATCAAGCCATCCTGAGGACCGGAAGTTGCCTATTACGGAGCTAAAATGGGATGCCAGGACCCTGACGGATATTTCGGGTAGTACCGCATATTGGTTTTTCGCATTTTTCTGGCTAACGGAGGGCTCCAGAAATAAAAACTAGACATATATATTAAGCAGATACCCCTGCGCACATATTTATTAAGGTATTTGGTTATTCGGGCCGCCATGGGGACCGAAAGGGGGTGAAATCATAGGTAAACCGTCTTATTTTAACCTACCGCCGGACATTGGTTTTACATTATTTACTCCAATCAAGGGGCGTATAGACAGTCTTACTGTATATATTTATAAAGCAGAGACATGTACAAACATTTTGAGGTATAATACATGTATGTCAAGCTATCCTGGAGACCGGAAGTGGACGAAAATTGAGCCATAATGGTTGTACAGCCGGCAATTTTGACCTACCCGACCATGGTTTTTTACTTCTGACTTGCTCCACAGGTCCTATGGAATGATCTACGGGGAATAGTTATCAAGCAGAGGCATTGACAAACGTTTTGAGGTATTATACATGTAGATCAAGCCATCCTGAGAACCGGAAGTTGCCTATTACGGAGCTAAAATAGGATGCCAGGACCCTGACGGATATTTCGGGTAGTACCGCATATTGGTTTTTCGCATTTTTCTGGCTAACGGAGGGCTCCAGAAATAAAAACTAGACATATATATTAAGCAGATACCCATGCGCACATATTTATTAAGGTATTTGGTTATTCGGGCCGCCATGGGGACCGAAAGGGGGTGAAATCATAGGTAAACCGTCTTATTTTAACCTACCGCCGGACATTGGTTTTACATTATTTACTCCAATCAAGGGGCGTATAGACAGTCTTACTGTATATATTTATAAAGCAGAGACATGTACAAACATTTTGAGGTATAATACATGTATGTCAAGCTATCCTGGAGACCGGAAGTGGACGAAAATTGAGCCATAATGGTTGTACAGCCGGCAATTTTGACCTACCCGACCATGGTTTTTTACTTCTGACTTGCTCCACAGGTCCTATGGAATGATCTACGGGGAATAGTTATCAAGCAGAGGCATTGACAAACGTTTTGAGGTATTATACATGTAGATCAAGCCATCCTGAGGACCGGAAGTTGCCTATTACGGAGTTAAAATGGGATGCCAGGACCCTGACGGATATTTCGGGTAGTACCGCATATTGGTTTTTCGCATTTTTCTGGCTAACGGAGGGCTCCAGAAATAAAAACTAGACATATATATTAAGCAGATACCCATGCGCACATATTTATTAAGGTATTTGGTTATTCGGGCCGCCATGGGGACCGAAAGGGGGTGAAATCATAGGTAAACCGTCTTATTTTAACCTACCGCCGGACATTGGTTTTACATTATTTACTCCAATCAAGGGGCGTATAGACAGTCTTACTGTATATATTTATAAAGCAGAGACATGTACAAACATTTTGAGGTATAATACATGTATGTCAAGCTATCCTGGAGACCGGAAGTGGACGAAAATTGAGCCATAATGGTTGTACAGTCGGCAATTTTGACCTACCCGACCATGGTTTTTTACTTCTGACTTGGTTCACAGGTCCTATGGAATGATCTACGGGGAATAGTTATCAAGCAGAGGCATTGACAAACGTTTTGAGGTATTATACATGTAGATCAAGCCATCCTGAGGACCGGAAGTTGCCTATTACGGAGCTAAAATGGGATGCCAGGACCCTGACGGATATTTCGGGTAGTACCGCATATTGGTTTTTCGCATTTTTCTGGCTAACGGAGGGCTCCAGAAATAAAAACTAGACATATATATTAAGCAGATACCCCTGCGCACATATTTATTAAGGTATTTGGTTATTCGGGCCGCCATGGGGACCGAAAGGGGGTGAAATCATAGGTAAACCGTCTTATTTTAACCTACCGCCGGACATTGGTTTTACATTATTTACTCCAATCAAGGGGCGTATAGACAGTCTTACTGTATATATTTATAAAGCAGAGACATGTACAAACATTTTGAGGTATAATACATGTATGTCAAGCTATCCTGGAGACCGGAAGTGGACGAAAATTGAGCCATAATGGTTGTACAGCCGGCAATTTTGACCTACCCGACCATGGTTTTTTACTTCTGACTTGCTCCACAGGTCCTATGGAATGATCTACGGGGAATAGTTATCAAGCAGAGGCATTGACAAACGTTTTGAGGTATTATACATGTAGATCAAGCCATCCTGAGAACCGGAAGTTGCCTATTACGGAGCTAAAATAGGATGCCAGGACCCTGACGGATATTTCGGGTAGTACCGCATATTGGTTTTTCGCATTTTTCTGGCTAACGGAGGGCTCCAGAAATAAAAACTAGACATATATATTAAGCAGATACCCATGCGCACATATTTATTAAGGTATTTGGTTATTCGGGCCGCCATGGGGACCGAAAGGGGGTGAAATCATAGGTAAACCGTCTTATTTTAACCTACCGCCGGACATTGGTTTTACATTATTTACTCCAATCAAGGGGCGTATAGACAGTCTTACTGTATATATTTATAAAGCAGAGACATGTACAAACATTTTGAGGTATAATACATGTATGTCAAGCTATCCTGGAGACCGGAAGTGGACGAAAATTGAGCCATAATGGTTGTACAGTCGGCAATTTTGACCTACCCGACCATGGTTTTTTACTTCTGACTTGGTTCACAGGTCCTATGGAATGATCTACGGGGAATAGTTATCAAGCAGAGGCATTGACAAACGTTTTGAGGTATTATACATGTAGATCAAGCCATCCTGAGGACCGGAAGTTGCCTATTACGGAGCTAAAATGGGATGCCAGGACCCTGACGGATATTTCGGGTAGTACCGCATATTGGTTTTTCGCATTTTTCTGGCTAACGGAGGGCTCCAGAAATAAAAACTAGACATATATATTAAGCAGATACCCCTGCGCACATATTTATTAAGGTATTTGGTTATTCGGGCCGCCATGGGGACCGAAAGGGGGTGAAATCATAGGTAAACCGTCTTATTTTAACCTACCGCCGGACATTGGTTTTACATTATTTACTCCAATCAAGGGGCGTATAGACAGTCTTACTGTATATATTTATAAAGCAGAGACATGTACAAACATTTTGAGGTATAATACATGTATGTCAAGCTATCCTGGAGACCGGAAGTGGACGAAAATTGAGCCATAATGGTTGTACAGCCGGCAATTTTGACCTACCCGACCATGGTTTTTTACTTCTGACTTGCTCCACAGGTCCTATGGAATGATCTACGGGGAATAGTTATCAAGCAGAGGCATTGACAAACGTTTTGAGGTATTATACATGTAGATCAAGCCATCCTGAGAACCGGAAGTTGCCTATTACGGAGCTAAAATAGGATGCCAGGACCCTGACGGATATTTCGGGTAGTACCGCATATTGGTTTTTCGCATTTTTCTGGCTAACGGAGGGCTCCAGAAATAAAAATTAGACATATATATTAAGCAGATACCCCTGCGCACATATTTATTAAGGTATTTGGTTATTCGGGCCGCCATGGGGACCGAAAGGGGGTGAAATCATAGGTAAACCGTCTTATTTTAACCTACCGCCGGACATTGGTTTTACATTATTTACTCCAATCAAGGGGCGTATAGACAGTCTTACTGTATATATTTATAAAGCAGAGACATGTACAAACATTTTAAGGTATAATACATGTATGTCAAGCTATCCTGGAGACCGGAAGTGGACGAAAATTGAGCCATAATGGTTGTACAACCGGCAATTTTGACCTACCCGACCATGGTTTTTTACTTCTGACTTGGTTCACAGGTCCTATGGAATGATCTACGGGGAATAGTTATCAAGCAGAGGCATTGACAAACGTTTTGAGGTATTATACATGTAGATCAAGCCATCCTGAGGACCGGAAGTTGCCTATTACGGAGTTAAAATGGGATGCCAGGACCCTGACGGATATTTCGGGTAGTACCGCATATTGGTTTTTCGCATTTTTCTGGCTAACGGAGGGCTCCAGAAATAAAAACTAGACATATATATTAAGCAGATACCCATGCGCACATATTTATTAAGGTATTTGGTTATTCGGGCCGCCATGGGGACCGAAAGGGGGTGAAATCATAGGTAAACCGTCTTATTTTAACCTACCGCCGGACATTGGTTTTACATTATTTACTCCAATCAAGGGGCGTATAGACAGTCTTACTGTATATATTTATAAAGCAGAGACATGTACAAACATTTTGAGGTATAATACATGTATGTCAAGCTATCCTGGAGACCGGAAGTGGACGAAAATTGAGCCATAATGGTTGTACAGTCGGCAATTTTGACCTACCCGACCATGGTTTTTTACTTCTGACTTGGTTCACAGGTCCTATGGAATGATCTACGGGGAATAGTTATCAAGCAGAGGCATTGACAAACGTTTTGAGGTATTATACATGTAGATCAAGCCATCCTGAGGACCGGAAGTTGCCTATTACGGAGCTAAAATGGGATGCCAGGACCCTGACGGATATTTCGGGTAGTACCGCATATTGGTTTTTCGCATTTTTCTGGCTAACGGAGGGCTCCAGAAATAAAAACTAGACATATATATTAAGCAGATACCCCTGCGCACATATTTATTAAGGTATTTGGTTATTCGGGCCGCCATGGGGACCGAAAGGGGGTGAAATCATAGGTAAACCGTCTTATTTTAACCTACCGCCGGACATTGGTTTTACATTATTTACTCCAATCAAGGGGCGTATAGACAGTCTTACTGTATATATTTATAAAGCAGAGACATGTACAAACATTTTGAGGTATAATACATGTATGTCAAGCTATCCTGGAGACCGGAAGTGGACGAAAATTGAGCCATAATGGTTGTACAGCCGGCAATTTTGACCTACCCGACCATGGTTTTTTACTTCTGACTTGCTCCACAGGTCCTATGGAATGATCTACGGGGAATAGTTATCAAGCAGAGGCATTGACAAACGTTTTGAGGTATTATACATGTAGATCAAGCCATCCTGAGAACCGGAAGTTGCCTATTACGGAGCTAAAATAGGATGCCAGGACCCTGACGGATATTTCGGGTAGTACCGCATATTGGTTTTTCGCATTTTTCTGGCTAACGGAGGGCTCCAGAAATAAAAATTAGACATATATATTAAGCAGATACCCCTGCGCACATATTTATTAAGGTATTTGGTTATTCGGGCCGCCATGGGGACCGAAAGGGGGTGAAATCATAGGTAAACCGTCTTATTTTAACCTACCGCCGGACATTGGTTTTACATTATTTACTCCAATCAAGGGGCGTATAGACAGTCTTACTGTATATATTTATAAAGCAGAGACATGTACAAACATTTTAAGGTATAATACATGTATGTCAAGCTATCCTGGAGACCGGAAGTGGACGAAAATTGAGCCATAATGGTTGTACAACCGGCAATTTTGACCTACCCGACCATGGTTTTTTACTTCTGACTTGGTTCACAGGTCCTATGGAATGATCTACGGGGAATAGTTATCAAGCAGAGGCATTGACAAACGTTTTGAGGTATTATACATGTAGATCAAGCCATCCTGAGGACCGGAAGTTGCCTATTACGGAGCTAAAATGGGATGCCAGGACCCTGACGGATATTTCGGGTAGTACCGCATATTGGTTTTTCGCATTTTTCTGGCTAACGGAGGGCTCCAGAAATAAAAACTAGACATATATATTAAGCAGATACCCCTGCGCACATATTTATTAAGGTATTTGGTTATTCGGGCCGCCATGGGGACCGAAAGGGGGTGAAATCATAGGTAAACCGTCTTATTTTAACCTACGCCGGACATTGGTTTTACATTATTTACTCCAATCAAGGGGCGTATAGACAGTCTTACTGTATATATTTATAAAGCAGAGACATGTACAAACATTTTGAGGTATAATACATGTATGTCAAGCTATCCTGGAGACCGGAAGTGGACGAAAATTGAGCCATAATGGTTGTACAGCCGGCAATTTTGACCTACCCGACCATGGTTTTTTACTTCTGACTTGCTCCACAGGTCCTATGGAATGATCTACGGGGAATAGTTATCAAGCAGAGGCATTGACAAACGTTTTGAGGTATTATACATGTAGATCAAGCCATCCTGAGGACCGGAAGTTGCCTATTACGGAGCTAAAATGGGATGCCAGGACCCTGACGGATATTTCGGGTAGTACCGCATATTGGTTTTTCGCATTTTTCTGGCTAACGGAGGGCTCCAGAAATAAAAACTAGACATATATATTAAGCAGATACCAATGCGCACATATTTATTAAGGTATTTGGTTATTCGGGCCGCCATGGGGACCGAAAGGGGGTGAAATCATAGGTAAACCGTCTTATTTTAACCTACCGCCGGACATTGGTTTTACATTATTTACTCCAATCAAGGGGCGTATAGACAGTCTTACTGTATATATTTATAAAGCAGAGACATGTACAAACATTTTGAGGTATAATACATGTATGTCAAGCTATCCTGGAGACCGGAAGTGGACGAAAATTGAGCCATAATGGTTGTACAGCCGGCAATTTTGACCTACCCGACCATGGTTTTTTACTTCTGACTTGCTCCACAGGTCCTATGGAATGATCTACGGGGAATAGTTATCAAGCAGAGGCATTGACAAACGTTTTGAGGTATTATACATGTAGATCAAGCCATCCTGAGGACCGGAAGTTGCCTATTACGGAGCTAAAATGGGATGCCAGGACCCTGACGGATATTTCGGGTAGTACCGCATATTGGTTTTTCGCATTTTTCTGGCTAACGGAGGGCTCCAGAAATAAAAACTAGACATATATATTAAGCAGATACCCATGCGCACATATTTATTAAGGTATTTGGTTATTCGGGCCGCCATGGGGACCGAAAGGGGGTGAAATCATAGGTAAACCGTCTTATTTTAACCTACCGCCGGACATTGGTTTTACATTATTTACTCCAATCAAGGGGCGTATAGACAGTCTTACTGTATATATTTATAAAGCAGAGACATGTACAAACATTTTAAGGTATAATACATGTATGTCAAGCTATCCTGGAGACCGGAAGTGGACGAAAATTGAGCCATAATGGTTGTACAACCGGCAATTTTGACCTACCCGACCATGGTTTTTTACTTCTGACTTGGTTCACAGGTCCTATGGAATGATCTACGGGGAATAGTTATCAAGCAGAGGCATTGACAAACGTTTTGAGGTATTATACATGTAGATCAAGCCATCCTGAGGACCGGAAGTTGCCTATTACGGAGCTAAAATGGGATGCCAGGACCCTGACGGATATTTCGGGTAGTACCGCATATTGGTTTTTCGCATTTTTCTGGCTAACGGAGGGCTCCAGAAATAAAAACTAGACATATATATTAAGCAGATACCCCTGCGCACATATTTATTAAGGTATTTGGTTATTCGGGCCGCCATGGGGACCGAAAGGGGGTGAAATCATAGGTAAACCGTCTTATTTTAACCTACCGCCGGACATTGGTTTTACATTATTTACTCCAATCAAGGGGCGTATAGACAGTCTTACTGTATATATTTATAAAGCAGAGACATGTACAAACATTTTGAGGTATAATACATGTATGTCAAGCTATCCTGGAGACCGGAAGTGGACGAAAATTGAGCCATAATGGTTGTACAGTCGGCAATTTTGACCTACCCGACCATGGTTTTTTACTTCTGACTTGGTTCACAGGTCCTATGGAATGATCTACGGGGAATAGTTATCAAGCAGAGGCATTGACAAACGTTTTGAGGTATTATACATGTAGATCAAGCCATCCTGAGGACCGGGAGTTGCCTATTACGGAGCTAAAATGGGATGCCAGGACCCTGACGGATATTTCGGGTAGTACCGCATATTGGTTTTTCGCATTTTTCTGGCTAACGGAGGGCTCCAGAAATAAAAACTAGACATATATATTAAGCAGATACCCCTGCGCACATATTTATTAAGGTATTTGGTTATTCGGGCCGCCATGGGGACCGAAAGGGGGTGAAATCATAGGTAAACCGTCTTATTTTAACCTACCGCCGGACATTGGTTTTACATTATTTACTCCAATCAAGGGGCGTATAGACAGTCTTACTGTATATATTTATAAAGCAGAGACATGTACAAACATTTTGAGGTATAATACATGTATGTCAAGCTATCCTGGAGACCGGAAGTGGACGAAAATTGAGCCATAATGGTTGTACAACCGGCAATTTTGACCTACCCGACCATGGTTTTTTACTTCTGACTTGGTTCACAGGTCCTATGGAATGATCTACGGGGAATAGTTATCAAGCAGAGGCATTGACAAACGTTTTGAGGTATTATACATGTAGATCAAGCCATCCTGAGGACCGGAAGTTGCCTATTACGGAGCTAAAATGGGATGCCAGGACCCTGACGGATATTTCGGGTAGTACCGCATATTGGTTTTTCGCATTTTTCTGGCTAACGGAGGGCTCCAGAAATAAAAACTAGACATATATATTAAGCAGATACCCCTGCGCACATATTTATTAAGGTATTTGGTTATTCGGGCCGCCATGGGGACCGAAAGGGGGTGAAATCATAGGTAAACCGTCTTATTTTAACCTACGCCGGACATTGGTTTTACATTATTTACTCCAATCAAGGGGCGTATAGACAGTCTTACTGTATATATTTATAAAGCAGAGACATGTACAAACATTTTGAGGTATAATACATGTATGTCAAGCTATCCTGGAGACCGGAAGTGGACGAAAATTGAGCCATAATGGTTGTACAGCCGGCAATTTTGACCTACCCGACCATGGTTTTTTACTTCTGACTTGCTCCACAGGTCCTATGGAATGATCTACGGGGAATAGTTATCAAGCAGAGGCATTGACAAACGTTTTGAGGTATTATACATGTAGATCAAGCCATCCTGAGGACCGGAAGTTGCCTATTACGGAGCTAAAATGGGATGCCAGGACCCTGACGGATATTTCGGGTAGTACCGCATATTGGTTTTTCGCATTTTTCTGGCTAACGGAGGGCTCCAGAAATAAAAACTAGACATATATATTAAGCAGATACCAATGCGCACATATTTATTAAGGTATTTGGTTATTCGGGCCGCCATGGGGACCGAAAGGGGGTGAAATCATAGGTAAACCGTCTTATTTTAACCTACCGCCGGACATTGGTTTTACATTATTTACTCCAATCAAGGGGCGTATAGACAGTCTTACTGTATATATTTATAAAGCAGAGACATGTACAAACATTTTGAGGTATAATACATGTATGTCAAGCTATCCTGGAGACCGGAAGTGGACGAAAATTGAGCCATAATGGTTGTACAGCCGGCAATTTTGACCTACCCGACCATGGTTTTTTACTTCTGACTTGCTCCACAGGTCCTATGGAATGATCTACGGGGAATAGTTATCAAGCAGAGGCATTGACAAACGTTTTGAGGTATTATACATGTAGATCAAGCCATCCTGAGGACCGGAAGTTGCCTATTACGGAGCTAAAATGGGATGCCAGGACCCTGACGGATATTTCGGGTAGTACCGCATATTGGTTTTTCGCATTTTTCTGGCTAACGGAGGGCTCCAGAAATAAAAACTAGACATATATATTAAGCAGATACCCATGCGCACATATTTATTAAGGTATTTGGTTATTCGGGCCGCCATGGGGACCGAAAGGGGGTGAAATCATAGGTAAACCGTCTTATTTTAACCTACCGCCGGACATTGGTTTTACATTATTTACTCCAATCAAGGGGCGTATAGACAGTCTTACTGTATATATTTATAAAGCAGAGACATGTACAAACATTTTAAGGTATAATACATGTATGTCAAGCTATCCTGGAGACCGGAAGTGGACGAAAATTGAGCCATAATGGTTGTACAACCGGCAATTTTGACCTACCCGACCATGGTTTTTTACTTCTGACTTGGTTCACAGGTCCTATGGAATGATCTACGGGGAATAGTTATCAAGCAGAGGCATTGACAAACGTTTTGAGGTATTATACATGTAGATCAAGCCATCCTGAGGACCGGAAGTTGCCTATTACGGAGCTAAAATGGGATGCCAGGACCCTGACGGATATTTCGGGTAGTACCGCATATTGGTTTTTCGCATTTTTCTGGCTAACGGAGGGCTCCAGAAATAAAAACTAGACATATATATTAAGCAGATACCCCTGCGCACATATTTATTAAGGTATTTGGTTATTCGGGCCGCCATGGGGACCGAAAGGGGGTGAAATCATAGGTAAACCGTCTTATTTTAACCTACCGCCGGACATTGGTTTTACATTATTTACTCCAATCAAGGGGCGTATAGACAGTCTTACTGTATATATTTATAAAGCAGAGACATGTACAAACATTTTGAGGTATAATACATGTATGTCAAGCTATCCTGGAGACCGGAAGTGGACGAAAATTGAGCCATAATGGTTGTACAGTCGGCAATTTTGACCTACCCGACCATGGTTTTTTACTTCTGACTTGGTTCACAGGTCCTATGGAATGATCTACGGGGAATAGTTATCAAGCAGAGGCATTGACAAACGTTTTGAGGTATTATACATGTAGATCAAGCCATCCTGAGGACCGGGAGTTGCCTATTACGGAGCTAAAATGGGATGCCAGGACCCTGACGGATATTTCGGGTAGTACCGCATATTGGTTTTTCGCATTTTTCTGGCTAACGGAGGGCTCCAGAAATAAAAACTAGACATATATATTAAGCAGATACCCCTGCGCACATATTTATTAAGGTATTTGGTTATTCGGGCCGCCATGGGGACCGAAAGGGGGTGAAATCATAGGTAAACCGTCTTATTTTAACCTACCGCCGGACATTGGTTTTACATTATTTTACTCCAATCAAGGGGCGTATAGACAGTCTTACTGTATATATTTATAAAGCAGAGACATGTACAAACATTTTGAGGTATAATACATGTATGTCAAGCTATCCTGGAGACCGGAAGTGGACGAAAATTGAGCCATAATGGTTGTACAGCCGGCAATTTTGACCTACCCGACCATGGTTTTTTACTTCTGACTTGGTTCACAGGTCCTATGGAATGATCTACGGGGAATAGTTATCAAGCAGAGGCATTGACAAACGTTTTGAGGTATTATACATGTAGATCAAGCCATCCTGAGGACCGGGAGTTGCCTATTACGGAGCTAAAATGGGATGCCAGGACCCTGACGGATATTTCGGGTAGTACCGCATATTGGTTTTTCGCATTTTTCTGGCTAACGGAGGGCTCCAGAAATAAAAACTAGACATATATATTAAGCAGATACCCCTGCGCACATATTTATTAAGGTATTTGGTTATTCGGGCCGCCATGGGGACCGAAAGGGGGTGAAATCATAGGTAAACCGTCTTATTTTAACCTACCGCCGCACATTGGTTTTACATTATTTACTCCAATCAAGGGGCGTATAGACAGTCTTGCTGTATATATTTATAAAGCAGAGACATGTACAAACATTTTGAGGTATAATACATGTATGTCAAGCTATCCTGGAGACCGGAAGTGGACGAAAATTGAGCCATAATGGTTGTACAGCCGGCAATTTTGACCTACCCGACCATGGTTTTTTACTTCTGACTTGCTCCACAGGTCCTATGGAATGATCTACGGGGAATAGTTATCAAGCAGAGGCATTGACAAATGTTTTGAGGTATTATACATGTAGATCAAGCCATCCTGAGGACCGGAAGTTGCCTATTACGGAGCTAAAATGGGATGCCAGGACCCTGACGGATATTTCGGGTAGTACCGCATATTGGTTTTTCGCATTTTTCTGGCTAACGGAGGGCTCCAGAAATAAAAACTAGACATATATATTAAGCAGATACCCCTGCGCACATATTTATTAAGGTATTTGGTTATTCGGGCCGCCATGGTGAGCGAAAGGGGGTGAAATCATAGGTAAACCGTCTTATTTTAACCTACCACCGGACATTGGTTTTACATTATTTACTCCAATCAAGGGGCGTATAGACAGTCTTACTGTATATATTTATAAAGCAGAGACATGTACAAACATTTTGAGGTATAATACATGTATGTCAAGCTATCCTGGAGACCGGAAGTGGACGAAAATTGAGCCATAATGGTTGTACAGCCGGCAATTTTGACCTACCCGACCATGGTTTTTTACTTCTGACTTGCTCCACAGGTCCTATGGAATGTTCTACGGGGAATAGTTATAAAGCAGAGGCATTGACAAACGTTTTGAGGTATTATACATGTAGATCAAGCCATCCTGAGGACCGGAAGTTGCCTATTACGGAGCTAAAATGGGATGCCAGGACCCTGACGGATATTTCGGGTAGTACCGCATATTGGTTTTTCGCATTTTTCTGGCTAACGGAGGGCTCCAGAAATAAAAACTAGACATATATATTAAGCAGATACCCATGCGCACATATTTATTAAGGTATTTGGTTATTCGGGCCGCCATGGGGACCGAAAGGGGGTGAAATCATAGGTAAACCGTCTTATTTTAACCTACCGCCGGACATTGGTTTTACATTATTTACTCCAATCAAGGGGCGTATAGACAGTCTTACTGTATATATTTATAAAGCAGAGACATGTACAAACATTTTGAGGTATAATACATGTATGTCAAGCTATCCTGGAGACCGGAAGTGGACGAAAATTGAGCCATAATGGTTGTACAGCCGGCAATTTTGACCTACCCGACCATGGTTTTTTACTTCTGACTTGCTCCACAGGTCCTATGGAATGATCTACGGGGAATAGTTATCAAGCAGAGGCATTGACAAACGTTTTGAGGTATTATACATGTATATCAAGCCATCCTGAGGACCGGAAGTTGCCTATTACGGAGCTAAAATGGGATGCCAGGACCCTGACGGATATTTCGGGTAGTACCGCATATTGGTTTTTCGCATTTTTCTGGCTAACGGAGGGCTCCAGAAATAAAAACTAGACATATATATTAAGCAGATACCCATACGCACATATTTATTAAGGTATTTGGTTATTCGGGCCGCCATGGGGACCGAAAGGGGGTGAAATCATAGGTAAACCGTCTTATTTTAACCTACCGCCGGACATTGGTTTTATATTATTTACTCCAATCAAGGGGCGTATAGACAGTCTTACTGTATATATTTATAAAGCAGAGACATGTACAAACATTTTGAGGTATAATACATGTATGTCAAGCTATCCTGGAGACCGGAAGTGGACGAAAATTGAGCCATAATGGTTGTACAACCGGCAATTTTGACCTTCCCGACCATGGTTTTTTACTTCTGACTTGGTTCACAGGTCCTATGGAATGATCTACGGGGAATATTTATCAAGCAGAGGCATTGACAAACGTTTTGAGGTATTATACATGTAGATCAAGCCATCCTGAGGACCGGAAGTTGCCTATTACGGAGCTAAAATGGGATGCCAGGACCCTGACGGATATTTCGGGTAGTACCGCATATTGGTTTTTCGCATTTTTCTGGCTAACGGAGGGCTCCAGAAATAAAAACTAGACATATATATTAAGCAGATACCCCTGCGCACATATTTATTAAGGTATTTGGTTATTCGGGCCGCCATGGGGACCGAAAGGGGGTGAAATCATAGGTAAACCGTCTTATTTTAACCTACCGCCGGACATTGGTTTTACATTATTTACTCCAATCAAGGGGCGTATAGACAGTCTTACTGTATATATTTATAAAGCAGAGACATGTACAAACATTTTGAGGTATAATACATGTATGTCAAGCTATCCTGGAGACCGGAAGTGGACGAAAATTGAGCCATAATGGTTGTACAGTCGGCAATTTTGACCTACCCGACCATGGTTTTTTACTTCTGACTTGGTTCACAGGTCCTATGGAATGATCTACGGGGAATAGTTATCAAGCAGAGGCATTGACAAACGTTTTGAGGTATTATACATGTAGATCAAGCCATCCTGAGGACCGGAAGTTGCCTATTACGGAGCTAAAATGGGATGCCAGGACCCTGACGGATATTTCGGGTAGTACCGCATATTGGTTTTTCGCATTTTTCTGGCTAACGGAGGGCTCCAGAAATAAAAATTAGACATATATATTAAGCAGATACCCATGCGCACATATTTATTAAGGTATTTGGTTATTCGGGCCGCCATGGGGACCGAAAGGGGGTGAAATCATAGGTAAACCGTCTTATTTTAACCTACCGCCGGACATTGGTTTTACATTATTTTACTCCAATCAAGGGGCGTATAGACAGTCTTACTGTATATATTTATAAAGCAGAGACATGTACAAACATTTTGAGGTATAATACATGTATGTCAAGCTATCCTGGAGACCGGAAGTGGACGAAAATTGAGCCATAATGGTTGTACAGCCGGCAATTTTGACCTACCCGACCATGGTTTTTTACTTCTGACTTGGTTCACAGGTCCTATGGAATGATCTACGGGGAATAGTTATCAAGCAGAGGCATTGACAAACGTTTTGAGGTATTATACATGTAGATCAAGCCATCCTGAGGACCGGGAGTTGCCTATTACGGAGCTAAAATGGGATGCCAGGACCCTGACGGATATTTCGGGTAGTACCGCATATTGGTTTTTCGCATTTTTCTGGCTAACGGAGGGCTCCAGAAATAAAAACTAGACATATATATTAAGCAGATACCCCTGCGCACATATTTATTAAGGTATTTGGTTATTCGGGCCGCCATGGGGACCGAAAGGGGGTGAAATCATAGGTAAACCGTCTTATTTTAACCTACCGCCGCACATTGGTTTTACATTATTTACTCCAATCAAGGGGCGTATAGACAGTCTTGCTGTATATATTTATAAAGCAGAGACATGTACAAACATTTTGAGGTATAATACATGTATGTCAAGCTATCCTGGAGACCGGAAGTGGACGAAAATTGAGCCATAATGGTTGTACAGCCGGCAATTTTGACCTACCCGACCATGGTTTTTTACTTCTGACTTGCTCCACAGGTCCTATGGAATGATCTACGGGGAATAGTTATCAAGCAGAGGCATTGACAAATGTTTTGAGGTATTATACATGTAGATCAAGCCATCCTGAGGACCGGAAGTTGCCTATTACGGAGCTAAAATGGGATGCCAGGACCCTGACGGATATTTCGGGTAGTACCGCATATTGGTTTTTCGCATTTTTCTGGCTAACGGAGGGCTCCAGAAATAAAAACTAGACATATATATTAAGCAGATACCCCTGCGCACATATTTATTAAGGTATTTGGTTATTCGGGCCGCCATGGTGAGCGAAAGGGGGTGAAATCATAGGTAAACCGTCTTATTTTAACCTACCACCGGACATTGGTTTTACATTATTTACTCCAATCAAGGGGCGTATAGACAGTCTTACTGTATATATTTATAAAGCAGAGACATGTACAAACATTTTGAGGTATAATACATGTATGTCAAGCTATCCTGGAGACCGGAAGTGGACGAAAATTGAGCCATAATGGTTGTACAGCCGGCAATTTTGACCTACCCGACCATGGTTTTTTACTTCTGACTTGCTCCACAGGTCCTATGGAATGTTCTACGGGGAATAGTTATAAAGCAGAGGCATTGACAAACGTTTTGAGGTATTATACATGTAGATCAAGCCATCCTGAGGACCGGAAGTTGCCTATTACGGAGCTAAAATGGGATGCCAGGACCCTGACGGATATTTCGGGTAGTACCGCATATTGGTTTTTCGCATTTTTCTGGCTAACGGAGGGCTCCAGAAATAAAAACTAGACATATATATTAAGCAGATACCCATGCGCACATATTTATTAAGGTATTTGGTTATTCGGGCCGCCATGGGGACCGAAAGGGGGTGAAATCATAGGTAAACCGTCTTATTTTAACCTACCGCCGGACATTGGTTTTACATTATTTACTCCAATCAAGGGGCGTATAGACAGTCTTACTGTATATATTTATAAAGCAGAGACATGTACAAACATTTTGAGGTATAATACATGTATGTCAAGCTATCCTGGAGACCGGAAGTGGACGAAAATTGAGCCATAATGGTTGTACAGCCGGCAATTTTGACCTACCCGACCATGGTTTTTTACTTCTGACTTGCTCCACAGGTCCTATGGAATGATCTACGGGGAATAGTTATCAAGCAGAGGCATTGACAAACGTTTTGAGGTATTATACATGTATATCAAGCCATCCTGAGGACCGGAAGTTGCCTATTACGGAGCTAAAATGGGATGCCAGGACCCTGACGGATATTTCGGGTAGTACCGCATATTGGTTTTTCGCATTTTTCTGGCTAACGGAGGGCTCCAGAAATAAAAACTAGACATATATATTAAGCAGATACCCATACGCACATATTTATTAAGGTATTTGGTTATTCGGGCCGCCATGGGGACCGAAAGGGGGTGAAATCATAGGTAAACCGTCTTATTTTAACCTACCGCCGGACATTGGTTTTATATTATTTACTCCAATCAAGGGGCGTATAGACAGTCTTACTGTATATATTTATAAAGCAGAGACATGTACAAACATTTTGAGGTATAATACATGTATGTCAAGCTATCCTGGAGACCGGAAGTGGACGAAAATTGAGCCATAATGGTTGTACAACCGGCAATTTTGACCTTCCCGACCATGGTTTTTTACTTCTGACTTGGTTCACAGGTCCTATGGAATGATCTACGGGGAATATTTATCAAGCAGAGGCATTGACAAACGTTTTGAGGTATTATACATGTAGATCAAGCCATCCTGAGGACCGGAAGTTGCCTATTACGGAGCTAAAATGGGATGCCAGGACCCTGACGGATATTTCGGGTAGTACCGCATATTGGTTTTTCGCATTTTTCTGGCTAACGGAGGGCTCCAGAAATAAAAACTAGACATATATATTAAGCAGATACCCCTGCGCACATATTTATTAAGGTATTTGGTTATTCGGGCCGCCATGGGGACCGAAAGGGGGTGAAATCATAGGTAAACCGTCTTATTTTAACCTACCGCCGGACATTGGTTTTACATTATTTACTCCAATCAAGGGGCGTATAGACAGTCTTACTGTATATATTTATAAAGCAGAGACATGTACAAACATTTTGAGGTATAATACATGTATGTCAAGCTATCCTGGAGACCGGAAGTGGACGAAAATTGAGCCATAATGGTTGTACAGTCGGCAATTTTGACCTACCCGACCATGGTTTTTTACTTCTGACTTGGTTCACAGGTCCTATGGAATGATCTACGGGGAATAGTTATCAAGCAGAGGCATTGACAAACGTTTTGAGGTATTATACATGTAGATCAAGCCATCCTGAGGACCGGAAGTTGCCTATTACGGAGCTAAAATGGGATGCCAGGACCCTGACGGATATTTCGGGTAGTACCGCATATTGGTTTTTCGCATTTTTCTGGCTAACGGAGGGCTCCAGAAATAAAAATTAGACATATATATTAAGCAGATACCCATGCGCACATATTTATTAAGGTATTTGGTTATTCGGGCCGCCATGGGGACCGAAAGGGGGTGAAATCATAGGTAAACCGTCTTATTTTAACCTACCGCCGGACATTGGTTTTACATTATTTACTCCAATCAAGGGGCGTATAGACAGTCTTACTGTATATATTTATAAAGCAGAGACATGTACAAACATTTTGAGGTATAATACATGTATGTCAAGCTATCCTGGAGACCGGAAGTGGACGAAAATTGAGCCATAATGGTTGTACAGCCGGCAATTTTGACCTACCCGACCATGGTTTTTTACTTCTGACTTGCTCCACAGGTCCTATGGAATGATCTACGGGGAATAGTTATCAAGCAGAGGCATTGACAAACGTTTTGAGGTATTATACATGTATATCAAGCCATCCTGAGGACCGGAAGTTGCCTATTACGGAGCTAAAATGGGATGCCAGGACCCTGACGGATATTTCGGGTAGTACCGCATATTGGTTTTTCGCATTTTTCTGGCTAACGGAGGGCTCCAGAAATAAAAACTAGACATATATATTAAGCAGATACCCATACGCACATATTTATTAAGGTATTTGGTTATTCGGGCCGCCATGGGGACCGAAAGGGGGTGAAATCATAGGTAAACCGTCTTATTTTAACCTACCGCCGGACATTGGTTTTACATTATTTACTCCAATCAAGGGGCGTATAGACAGTCTTACTGTATATATTTATAAAGCAGAGACATGTACAAACATTTTGAGGTATAATACATGTATGTCAAGCTATCCTGGAGACCGGAAGGGGACGAAAATTGAGCCAAAATGGTTGTACAGCCGGCAATTTTGACCTACCCGACCATGGTTTTTTACTTCTGACTTGGTTCACATGTCCTATGGAATGATCTATGGGGAATAGTTATCAAGCAGAGGCATTGACAAACGTTTTGAGGTATTATACATGTAGATCAAGCCATCCTGAGGACCGGAAGTTGCCTATTACGGAGCTAAAATGGGATGCCAGGACCCTGACGGATATTTCGGGTAGTACCGCATATTGGTTTTTCGCATTTTTCTGGCTAACGGAGGGCTCCAGAAATAAAAACTAGACATATATATTAAGCAGATACCCCTGCGCACATATTTATTAAGGTATTTGGTTATTCGGGCCGCCATGGGGACCGAAAGGGGGTGAAATCATAGGTAAACCGTCTTATTTTAACCTACCGCCGGACATTGGTTTTACATTATTTACTCCAATCAAGGGGCGTATAGACAGTCTTACTGTATATATTTATAAAGCAGAGACATGTACAAACATTTTGAGGTATAATACATGTATGTCAAGCTATCCTGGAGACCGGAAGTGGACGAAAATTGAGCCATAATGGTTGTACAGCCGGCAATTTTGACCTACCCGACCATGGTTTTTTACTTCTGACTTGCTCCACAGGTCCTATGGAATGATCTACGGGGAATAGTTATCAAGCAGAGGCATTGACAAACGTTTTGAGGTATTATACATGTAGATCAAGCCATCCTGAGGACCGGAAGTTGCCTATTACGGAGCTAAAATGGGATGCCAGGACCCTGATGATATTTCGGGTAGTACCGCATATTGGTTTTTCGCATTTTTCTGGCTAACGGAGGGCTCCAGAAATAAAAACTAGACATATATATTAAGCAGATACCCCTGCGCACATATTTATTAAGGTATTTGGTTATTCGGGCCGCCATGGGGACCGGAAGGGGGTGAAATCATAGGTAAACCGTCTTATTTTAACCTACCGCCGGACATTGGTTTTACATTATTTACTCCAATCAAGGGGCGTATAGACAGTCTTGCTGTATATATTTATAAAGCAGAGACATGTACAAACATTTTGAGGTATAATACATGTATGTCAAGCTATCCTGGAGACCGGAAGTGGACGAAAATTGAGCCATAATGGTTGTACAGCCGGCAATTTTGACCTTCCCGACCATGGTTTTTTACTTCTGACTTGGTTCACAGGTCCTATGGAATGATCTACGGGGAATATTTATCAAGCAGAGGCATTGACAAACGTTTTGAGGTATTATACATGTAGATCAAGCCATCCTGAGGACCGGAAGTTGCCTATTACGGAGCTAAAATGGGATGCCAGGACCCTGACGGATATTTCGGGTAGTACCGCATATTGGTTTTTCGCATTTTTCTGGCTAACGGAGGGCTCCAGAAATAAAAACTAGACATATATATTAAGCAGATACCCCTGCGCACATATTTATTAAGGTATTTGGTTATTCGGGCCGCCATGGGGACCGAAAGGGGGTGAAATCATAGGTAAACCGTCTTATTTTAACCTACCGCCGGACATTGGTTTTACATTATTTACTCCAATCAAGGGGCGTATAGACAGTCTTACTGTATATATTTATAAAGCAGAGACATGTACAAACATTTTGAGGTATAATACATGTATGTCAAGCTATCCTGGAGACCGGAAGTGGACGAAAATTGAGCCATAATGGTTGTACAGTCGGCAATTTTGACCTACCCGACCATGGTTTTTTACTTCTGACTTGGTTCACAGGTCCTATGGAATGATCTACGGGGAATAGTTATCAAGCAGAGGCATTGACAAACGTTTTGAGGTATTATACATGTAGATCAAGCCATCCTGAGGACCGGGAGTTGCCTATTACGGAGCTAAAATGGGATGCCAGGACCCTGACGGATATTTCGGGTAGTACCGCATATTGGTTTTTCGCATTTTTCTGGCTAACGGAGGGCTCCAGAAATAAAAACTAGACATATATATTAAGCAGATACCCCTGCGCACATATTTATTAAGGTATTTGGTTATTCGGGCCGCCATGGGGACCGAAAGGGGGTGAAATCATAGGTAAACCGTCTTATTTTAACCTACCGCCGGACATTGGTTTTACATTATTTTACTCCAATCAAGGGGCGTATAGACAGTCTTACTGTATATATTTATAAAGCAGAGACATGTACAAACATTTTGAGGTATAATACATGTATGTCAAGCTATCCTGGAGACCGGAAGTGGACGAAAATTGAGCCATAATGGTTGTACAGCCGGCAATTTTGACCTACCCGACCATGGTTTTTTACTTCTGACTTGGTTCACAGGTCCTATGGAATGATCTACGGGGAATAGTTATCAAGCAGAGGCATTGACAAACGTTTTGAGGTATTATACATGTAGATCAAGCCATCCTGAGGACCGGGAGTTGCCTATTACGGAGCTAAAATGGGATGCCAGGACCCTGACGGATATTTCGGGTAGTACCGCATATTGGTTTTTCGCATTTTTCTGGCTAACGGAGGGCTCCAGAAATAAAAACTAGACATATATATTAAGCAGATACCCCTGCGCACATATTTATTAAGGTATTTGGTTATTCGGGCCGCCATGGGGACCGAAAGGGGGTGAAATCATAGGTAAACCGTCTTATTTTAACCTACCGCCGCACATTGGTTTTACATTATTTACTCCAATCAAGGGGCGTATAGACAGTCTTGCTGTATATATTTATAAAGCAGAGACATGTACAAACATTTTGAGGTATAATACATGTATGTCAAGCTATCCTGGAGACCGGAAGTGGACGAAAATTGAGCCATAATGGTTGTACAGTCGGCAATTTTGACCTACCCGACCATGGTTTTTTACTTCTGACTTGCTCCACAGGTCCTATGGAATGATCTACGGGGAATAGTTATCAAGCAGAGGCATTGACAAATGTTTTGAGGTATTATACATGTAGATCAAGCCATCCTGAGGACCGGAAGTTGCCTATTACGGAGCTAAAATGGGATGCCAGGACCCTGACGGATATTTCGGGTAGTACCGCATATTGGTTTTTCGCATTTTTCTGGCTAACGGAGGGCTCCAGAAATAAAAACTAGACATATATATTAAGCAGATACCCCTGCGCACATATTTATTAAGGTATTTGGTTATTCGGGCCGCCATGGTGACCGAAAGGGGGTGAAATCATAGGTAAACCGTCTTATTTTAACCTACCGCCGGACATTGGTTTTACATTATTTACTCCAATCAAGGGGCGTATAGACAGTCTTACTGTATATATTTATAAAGCAGAGACATGTACAAACATTTTGAGGTATAATACATGTATGTCAAGCTATCCTGGAGACCGGAAGTGGACGAAAATTGAGCCATAATGGTTGTACAGCCGGCAATTTTGACCTACCCGACCATGGTTTTTTACTTCTGACTTGCTCCACAGGTCCTATGGAATGATCTACGGGGAATAGTTATCAAGCAGAGGCATTGACAAACGTTTTGAGGTATTATACATGTAGATCAAGCCATCCTGAGGACCGGAAGTTGCCTATTACGGAGCTAAAATGGGATGCCAGGACCCTGACGGATATTTCGGGTAGTACCGCATATTGGTTTTTCGCATTTTTCTGGCTAACGGAGGGCTCCAGAAATAAAAACTAGACATATATATTAAGCAGATACCCATGCGCACATATTTATTAAGGTATTTGGTTATTCGGGCCGCCATGGGGACCGAAAGGGGGTGAAATCATAGGTAAACCGTCTTATTTTAACCTACCGCCGGACATTGGTTTTACATTATTTACTCCAATCAAGGGGCGTATAGACAGTCTTACTGTATATATTTATAAAGCAGAGACATGTACAAACATTTTGAGGTATAATACATGTATGTCAAGCTATCCTGGAGACCGGAAGTGGACGAAAATTGAGCCATAATGGTTGTACAGCCGGCAATTTTGACCTACCCGACCATGGTTTTTTACTTCTGACTTGCTCCACAGGTCCTATGGAATGATCTACGGGGAATAGTTATCAAGCAGAGGCATTGACAAACGTTTTGAGGTATTATACATGTAGATCAAGCCATCCTGAGGACCGGAAGTTGCCTATTACGGAGCTAAAATGGGATGCCAGGACCCTGACGGATATTTCGGGTAGTACCGCATATTGGTTTTTCGCATTTTTCTGGCTAACGGAGGGCTCCAGAAATAAAAACTAGACATATATATTAAGCAGATACCCATACGCACATATTTATTAAGGTATTTGGTTATTCGGGCCGCCATGGGGACCGAAAGGGGGTGAAATCATAGGTAAACCGTCTTATTTTAACCTACCGCCGGACATTGGTTTTACATTATTTACTCCAATCAAGGGGCGTATAGACAGTCTTACTGTATATATTTATAAAGCAGAGACATGTACAAACATTTTGAAGTATAATACATGTATGTCAAGCTATCCTGGAGACCGGAAGGGGACGAAAATTGAGCCAAAATGGTTGTACAGCCGGCAATTTTGACCTACCCGACCATGGTTTTTTACTTCTGACTTGGTTCACAGGTCCTATGGAATGATCTACGGGGAATAGTTATCAAGCAGAGGCATTGACAAACGTTTTGAGGTATTATACATGTAGATCAAGCCATCCTGAGGACCGGAAGTTGCCTATTACGGAGCTAAAATGGGATGCCAGGACCCTGACGGATATTTCGGGTAGTACCGCATATTGGTTTTTCGCATTTTTCTGGCTAACGGAGGGCTCCAGAAATAAAAACTAGACATATATATTAAGCAGATACCCCTGCGCACATATTTATTAAGGTATTTGGTTATTCGGGCCGCCATGGGGACCGAAAGAGGGTGAAATCATAGGTAAACCGTCTTATTTTAACCTACCGCCGGACATTGGTTTTACATTATTTACTCCAATCAAGGGGCGTATAGACAGTCTTACTGTATATATTTATAAAGCAGAGACATGTACAAACATTTTGAGGTATAATACATGTATGTCAAGCTATCCTGGAGACCGGAAGTGGACGAAAATTGAGCCATAATGGTTGTACAGCCGGCAATTTTGACCTACCCGACCATGGTTTTTTACTTCTGACTTGCTCCACAGGTCCTATGGAATGATCTACGGGGAATAGTTATCAAGCAGAGGCATTGACAAACGTTTTGAGGTATTATACATGTAGATCAAGCCATCCTGAGGACCGGAAGTTGCCTATTACGGAGCTAAAATGGGATGCCAGGACCCTGACGGATATTTCGGGTAGTACCGCATATTGGTTTTTCGCATTTTTCTGGCTAACGGAGGGCTCCAGAAATAAAAACTAGACATATATATTAAGCAGATACCAATGCGCACATATTTATTAAGGTATTTGGTTATTCGGGCCGCCATGGGGACCGAAAGGGGGTGAAATCATAGGTAAACCGTCTTATTTTAACCTACCGCCGGACATTGGTTTTACATTATTTACTCCAATCAAGGGGCGTATAGACAGTCTTACTGTATATATTTATAAAGCAGAGACATGTACAAACATTTTGAGGTATAATACATGTATGTCAAGCTATCCTGGAGACCGGAAGTGGACGAAAATTGAGCCATAATGGTTGTACAGCCGGCAATTTTGACCTACCCGACCATGGTTTTTTACTTCTGACTTGCTCCACAGGTCCTATGGAATGATCTACGGGGAATAGTTATCAAGCAGAGGCATTGACAAACGTTTTGAGGTATTATACATGTAGATCAAGCCATCCTGAGGACCGGAAGTTGCCTATTACGGAGCTAAAATGGGATGCCAGGACCCTGACGGATATTTCGGGTAGTACCGCATATTGGTTTTTCGCATTTTTCTGGCTAACGGAGGGCTCCAGAAATAAAAACTAGACATATATATTAAGCAGATACCCATGCGCACATATTTATTAAGGTATTTGGTTATTCGGGCCGCCATGGGGACCGAAAGGGGGTGAAATCATAGGTAAACCGTCTTATTTTAACCTACCGCCGGACATTGGTTTTACATTATTTACTCCAATCAAGGGGCGTATAGACAGTCTTACTGTATATATTTATAAAGCAGAGACATGTACAAACATTTTAAGGTATAATACATGTATGTCAAGCTATCCTGGAGACCGGAAGTGGACGAAAATTGAGCCATAATGGTTGTACAACCGGCAATTTTGACCTACCCGACCATGGTTTTTTACTTCTGACTTGGTTCACAGGTCCTATGGAATGATCTACGGGGAATAGTTATCAAGCAGAGGCATTGACAAACGTTTTGAGGTATTATACATGTAGATCAAGCCATCCTGAGGACCGGAAGTTGCCTATTACGGAGCTAAAATGGGATGCCAGGACCCTGACGGATATTTCGGGTAGTACCGCATATTGGTTTTTCGCATTTTTCTGGCTAACGGAGGGCTCCAGAAATAAAAACTAGACATATATATTAAGCAGATACCCCTGCGCACATATTTATTAAGGTATTTGGTTATTCGGGCCGCCATGGGGACCGAAAGGGGGTGAAATCATAGGTAAACCGTCTTATTTTAACCTACCGCCGGACATTGGTTTTACATTATTTACTCCAATCAAGGGGCGTATAGACAGTCTTACTGTATATATTTATAAAGCAGAGACATGTACAAACATTTTGAGGTATAATACATGTATGTCAAGCTATCCTGGAGACCGGAAGTGGACGAAAATTGAGCCATAATGGTTGTACAGTCGGCAATTTTGACCTACCCGACCATGGTTTTTTACTTCTGACTTGGTTCACAGGTCCTATGGAATGATCTACGGGGAATAGTTATCAAGCAGAGGCATTGACAAACGTTTTGAGGTATTATACATGTAGATCAAGCCATCCTGAGGACCGGGAGTTGCCTATTACGGAGCTAAAATGGGATGCCAGGACCCTGACGGATATTTCGGGTAGTACCGCATATTGGTTTTTCGCATTTTTCTGGCTAACGGAGGGCTCCAGAAATAAAAACTAGACATATATATTAAGCAGATACCCCTGCGCACATATTT
This sequence comes from Bathymodiolus brooksi, assembly GCA_963680875.1. NCBI lineage: Eukaryota > Metazoa > Mollusca > Bivalvia > Mytilida > Modiolidae > Bathymodiolus > Bathymodiolus brooksi. The sequence continues at coordinate 108,596,135 of OY804581.1, forward strand.
ATTAAGGTATTTGGTTATTCGGGCCGCCATGGGGACCGAAAGGGGGTGAAATCATAGGTAAACCGTCTTATTTTAACCTACCGCCGGACATTGGTTTTACATTATTTTACTCCAATCAAGGGGCGTATAGACAGTCTTACTGTATATATTTATAAAGCAGAGACATGTACAAACATTTTGAGGTATAATACATGTATGTCAAGCTATCCTGGAGACCGGAAGTGGACGAAAATTGAGCCATAATGGTTGTACAGCCGGCAATTTTGACCTACCCGACCATGGTTTTTTACTTCTGACTTGGTTCACAGGTCCTATGGAATGATCTACGGGGAATAGTTATCAAGCAGAGGCATTGACAAACGTTTTGAGGTATTATACATGTAGATCAAGCCATCCTGAGGACCGGGAGTTGCCTATTACGGAGCTAAAATGGGATGCCAGGACCCTGACGGATATTTCGGGTAGTACCGCATATTGGTTTTTCGCATTTTTCTGGCTAACGGAGGGCTCCAGAAATAAAAACTAGACATATATATTAAGCAGATACCCCTGCGCACATATTTATTAAGGTATTTGGTTATTCGGGCCGCCATGGGGACCGAAAGGGGGTGAAATCATAGGTAAACCGTCTTATTTTAACCTACCGCCGCACATTGGTTTTACATTATTTACTCCAATCAAGGGGCGTATAGACAGTCTTGCTGTATATATTTATAAAGCAGAGACATGTACAAACATTTTGAGGTATAATACATGTATGTCAAGCTATCCTGGAGACCGGAAGTGGACGAAAATTGAGCCATAATGGTTGTACAGCCGGCAATTTTGACCTACCCGACCATGGTTTTTTACTTCTGACTTGCTCCACAGGTCCTATGGAATGATCTACGGGGAATAGTTATCAAGCAGAGGCATTGACAAATGTTTTGAGGTATTATACATGTAGATCAAGCCATCCTGAGGACCGGAAGTTGCCTATTACGGAGCTAAAATGGGATGCCAGGACCCTGACGGATATTTCGGGTAGTACCGCATATTGGTTTTTCGCATTTTTCTGGCTAACGGAGGGCTCCAGAAATAAAAACTAGACATATATATTAAGCAGATACCCCTGCGCACATATTTATTAAGGTATTTGGTTATTCGGGCCGCCATGGTGAGCGAAAGGGGGTGAAATCATAGGTAAACCGTCTTATTTTAACCTACCACCGGACATTGGTTTTACATTATTTACTCCAATCAAGGGGCGTATAGACAGTCTTACTGTATATATTTATAAAGCAGAGACATGTACAAACATTTTGAGGTATAATACATGTATGTCAAGCTATCCTGGAGACCGGAAGTGGACGAAAATTGAGCCATAATGGTTGTACAGCCGGCAATTTTGACCTACCCGACCATGGTTTTTTACTTCTGACTTGCTCCACAGGTCCTATGGAATGTTCTACGGGGAATAGTTATAAAGCAGAGGCATTGACAAACGTTTTGAGGTATTATACATGTAGATCAAGCCATCCTGAGGACCGGAAGTTGCCTATTACGGAGCTAAAATGGGATGCCAGGACCCTGACGGATATTTCGGGTAGTACCGCATATTGGTTTTTCGCATTTTTCTGGCTAACGGAGGGCTCCAGAAATAAAAACTAGACATATATATTAAGCAGATACCCATGCGCACATATTTATTAAGGTATTTGGTTATTCGGGCCGCCATGGGGACCGAAAGGGGGTGAAATCATAGGTAAACCGTCTTATTTTAACCTACCGCCGGACATTGGTTTTACATTATTTACTCCAATCAAGGGGCGTATAGACAGTCTTACTGTATATATTTATAAAGCAGAGACATGTACAAACATTTTGAGGTATAATACATGTATGTCAAGCTATCCTGGAGACCGGAAGTGGACGAAAATTGAGCCATAATGGTTGTACAGCCGGCAATTTTGACCTACCCGACCATGGTTTTTTACTTCTGACTTGCTCCACAGGTCCTATGGAATGATCTACGGGGAATAGTTATCAAGCAGAGGCATTGACAAACGTTTTGAGGTATTATACATGTATATCAAGCCATCCTGAGGACCGGAAGTTGCCTATTACGGAGCTAAAATGGGATGCCAGGACCCTGACGGATATTTCGGGTAGTACCGCATATTGGTTTTTCGCATTTTTCTGGCTAACGGAGGGCTCCAGAAATAAAAACTAGACATATATATTAAGCAGATACCCATACGCACATATTTATTAAGGTATTTGGTTATTCGGGCCGCCATGGGGACCGAAAGGGGGTGAAATCATAGGTAAACCGTCTTATTTTAACCTACCGCCGGACATTGGTTTTATATTATTTACTCCAATCAAGGGGCGTATAGACAGTCTTACTGTATATATTTATAAAGCAGAGACATGTACAAACATTTTGAGGTATAATACATGTATGTCAAGCTATCCTGGAGACCGGAAGTGGACGAAAATTGAGCCATAATGGTTGTACAACCGGCAATTTTGACCTTCCCGACCATGGTTTTTTACTTCTGACTTGGTTCACAGGTCCTATGGAATGATCTACGGGGAATATTTATCAAGCAGAGGCATTGACAAACGTTTTGAGGTATTATACATGTAGATCAAGCCATCCTGAGGACCGGAAGTTGCCTATTACGGAGCTAAAATGGGATGCCAGGACCCTGACGGATATTTCGGGTAGTACCGCATATTGGTTTTTCGCATTTTTCTGGCTAACGGAGGGCTCCAGAAATAAAAACTAGACATATATATTAAGCAGATACCCCTGCGCACATATTTATTAAGGTATTTGGTTATTCGGGCCGCCATGGGGACCGAAAGGGGGTGAAATCATAGGTAAACCGTCTTATTTTAACCTACCGCCGGACATTGGTTTTACATTATTTACTCCAATCAAGGGGCGTATAGACAGTCTTACTGTATATATTTATAAAGCAGAGACATGTACAAACATTTTGAGGTATAATACATGTATGTCAAGCTATCCTGGAGACCGGAAGTGGACGAAAATTGAGCCATAATGGTTGTACAGTCGGCAATTTTGACCTACCCGACCATGGTTTTTTACTTCTGACTTGGTTCACAGGTCCTATGGAATGATCTACGGGGAATAGTTATCAAGCAGAGGCATTGACAAACGTTTTGAGGTATTATACATGTAGATCAAGCCATCCTGAGGACCGGAAGTTGCCTATTACGGAGCTAAAATGGGATGCCAGGACCCTGACGGATATTTCGGGTAGTACCGCATATTGGTTTTTCGCATTTTTCTGGCTAACGGAGGGCTCCAGAAATAAAAATTAGACATATATATTAAGCAGATACCCATGCGCACATATTTATTAAGGTATTTGGTTATTCGGGCCGCCATGGGGACCGAAAGGGGGTGAAATCATAGGTAAACCGTCTTATTTTAACCTACCGCCGGACATTGGTTTTACATTATTTACTCCAATCAAGGGGCGTATAGACAGTCTTACTGTATATATTTATAAAGCAGAGACATGTACAAACATTTTGAGGTATAATACATGTATGTCAAGCTATCCTGGAGACCGGAAGTGGACGAAAATTGAGCCATAATGGTTGTACAGCCGGCAATTTTGACCTACCCGACCATGGTTTTTTACTTCTGACTTGCTCCACAGGTCCTATGGAATGATCTACGGGGAATAGTTATCAAGCAGAGGCATTGACAAACGTTTTGAGGTATTATACATGTATATCAAGCCATCCTGAGGACCGGAAGTTGCCTATTACGGAGCTAAAATGGGATGCCAGGACCCTGACGGATATTTCGGGTAGTACCGCATATTGGTTTTTCGCATTTTTCTGGCTAACGGAGGGCTCCAGAAATAAAAACTAGACATATATATTAAGCAGATACCCATACGCACATATTTATTAAGGTATTTGGTTATTCGGGCCGCCATGGGGACCGAAAGGGGGTGAAATCATAGGTAAACCGTCTTATTTTAACCTACCGCCGGACATTGGTTTTACATTATTTACTCCAATCAAGGGGCGTATAGACAGTCTTACTGTATATATTTATAAAGCAGAGACATGTACAAACATTTTGAGGTATAATACATGTATGTCAAGCTATCCTGGAGACCGGAAGGGGACGAAAATTGAGCCAAAATGGTTGTACAGCCGGCAATTTTGACCTACCCGACCATGGTTTTTTACTTCTGACTTGGTTCACATGTCCTATGGAATGATCTATGGGGAATAGTTATCAAGCAGAGGCATTGACAAACGTTTTGAGGTATTATACATGTAGATCAAGCCATCCTGAGGACCGGAAGTTGCCTATTACGGAGCTAAAATGGGATGCCAGGACCCTGACGGATATTTCGGGTAGTACCGCATATTGGTTTTTCGCATTTTTCTGGCTAACGGAGGGCTCCAGAAATAAAAACTAGACATATATATTAAGCAGATACCCCTGCGCACATATTTATTAAGGTATTTGGTTATTCGGGCCGCCATGGGGACCGAAAGGGGGTGAAATCATAGGTAAACCGTCTTATTTTAACCTACCGCCGGACATTGGTTTTACATTATTTACTCCAATCAAGGGGCGTATAGACAGTCTTACTGTATATATTTATAAAGCAGAGACATGTACAAACATTTTGAGGTATAATACATGTATGTCAAGCTATCCTGGAGACCGGAAGTGGACGAAAATTGAGCCATAATGGTTGTACAGCCGGCAATTTTGACCTACCCGACCATGGTTTTTTACTTCTGACTTGCTCCACAGGTCCTATGGAATGATCTACGGGGAATAGTTATCAAGCAGAGGCATTGACAAACGTTTTGAGGTATTATACATGTAGATCAAGCCATCCTGAGGACCGGAAGTTGCCTATTACGGAGCTAAAATGGGATGCCAGGACCCTGATGATATTTCGGGTAGTACCGCATATTGGTTTTTCGCATTTTTCTGGCTAACGGAGGGCTCCAGAAATAAAAACTAGACATATATATTAAGCAGATACCCCTGCGCACATATTTATTAAGGTATTTGGTTATTCGGGCCGCCATGGGGACCGGAAGGGGGTGAAATCATAGGTAAACCGTCTTATTTTAACCTACCGCCGGACATTGGTTTTACATTATTTACTCCAATCAAGGGGCGTATAGACAGTCTTGCTGTATATATTTATAAAGCAGAGACATGTACAAACATTTTGAGGTATAATACATGTATGTCAAGCTATCCTGGAGACCGGAAGTGGACGAAAATTGAGCCATAATGGTTGTACAGCCGGCAATTTTGACCTTCCCGACCATGGTTTTTTACTTCTGACTTGGTTCACAGGTCCTATGGAATGATCTACGGGGAATATTTATCAAGCAGAGGCATTGACAAACGTTTTGAGGTATTATACATGTAGATCAAGCCATCCTGAGGACCGGAAGTTGCCTATTACGGAGCTAAAATGGGATGCCAGGACCCTGACGGATATTTCGGGTAGTACCGCATATTGGTTTTTCGCATTTTTCTGGCTAACGGAGGGCTCCAGAAATAAAAACTAGACATATATATTAAGCAGATACCCCTGCGCACATATTTATTAAGGTATTTGGTTATTCGGGCCGCCATGGGGACCGAAAGGGGGTGAAATCATAGGTAAACCGTCTTATTTTAACCTACCGCCGGACATTGGTTTTACATTATTTACTCCAATCAAGGGGCGTATAGACAGTCTTACTGTATATATTTATAAAGCAGAGACATGTACAAACATTTTGAGGTATAATACATGTATGTCAAGCTATCCTGGAGACCGGAAGTGGACGAAAATTGAGCCATAATGGTTGTACAGTCGGCAATTTTGACCTACCCGACCATGGTTTTTTACTTCTGACTTGGTTCACAGGTCCTATGGAATGATCTACGGGGAATAGTTATCAAGCAGAGGCATTGACAAACGTTTTGAGGTATTATACATGTAGATCAAGCCATCCTGAGGACCGGGAGTTGCCTATTACGGAGCTAAAATGGGATGCCAGGACCCTGACGGATATTTCGGGTAGTACCGCATATTGGTTTTTCGCATTTTTCTGGCTAACGGAGGGCTCCAGAAATAAAAACTAGACATATATATTAAGCAGATACCCCTGCGCACATATTTATTAAGGTATTTGGTTATTCGGGCCGCCATGGGGACCGAAAGGGGGTGAAATCATAGGTAAACCGTCTTATTTTAACCTACCGCCGGACATTGGTTTTACATTATTTTACTCCAATCAAGGGGCGTATAGACAGTCTTACTGTATATATTTATAAAGCAGAGACATGTACAAACATTTTGAGGTATAATACATGTATGTCAAGCTATCCTGGAGACCGGAAGTGGACGAAAATTGAGCCATAATGGTTGTACAGCCGGCAATTTTGACCTACCCGACCATGGTTTTTTACTTCTGACTTGGTTCACAGGTCCTATGGAATGATCTACGGGGAATAGTTATCAAGCAGAGGCATTGACAAACGTTTTGAGGTATTATACATGTAGATCAAGCCATCCTGAGGACCGGGAGTTGCCTATTACGGAGCTAAAATGGGATGCCAGGACCCTGACGGATATTTCGGGTAGTACCGCATATTGGTTTTTCGCATTTTTCTGGCTAACGGAGGGCTCCAGAAATAAAAACTAGACATATATATTAAGCAGATACCCCTGCGCACATATTTATTAAGGTATTTGGTTATTCGGGCCGCCATGGGGACCGAAAGGGGGTGAAATCATAGGTAAACCGTCTTATTTTAACCTACCGCCGCACATTGGTTTTACATTATTTACTCCAATCAAGGGGCGTATAGACAGTCTTGCTGTATATATTTATAAAGCAGAGACATGTACAAACATTTTGAGGTATAATACATGTATGTCAAGCTATCCTGGAGACCGGAAGTGGACGAAAATTGAGCCATAATGGTTGTACAGTCGGCAATTTTGACCTACCCGACCATGGTTTTTTACTTCTGACTTGCTCCACAGGTCCTATGGAATGATCTACGGGGAATAGTTATCAAGCAGAGGCATTGACAAATGTTTTGAGGTATTATACATGTAGATCAAGCCATCCTGAGGACCGGAAGTTGCCTATTACGGAGCTAAAATGGGATGCCAGGACCCTGACGGATATTTCGGGTAGTACCGCATATTGGTTTTTCGCATTTTTCTGGCTAACGGAGGGCTCCAGAAATAAAAACTAGACATATATATTAAGCAGATACCCCTGCGCACATATTTATTAAGGTATTTGGTTATTCGGGCCGCCATGGTGACCGAAAGGGGGTGAAATCATAGGTAAACCGTCTTATTTTAACCTACCGCCGGACATTGGTTTTACATTATTTACTCCAATCAAGGGGCGTATAGACAGTCTTACTGTATATATTTATAAAGCAGAGACATGTACAAACATTTTGAGGTATAATACATGTATGTCAAGCTATCCTGGAGACCGGAAGTGGACGAAAATTGAGCCATAATGGTTGTACAGCCGGCAATTTTGACCTACCCGACCATGGTTTTTTACTTCTGACTTGCTCCACAGGTCCTATGGAATGATCTACGGGGAATAGTTATCAAGCAGAGGCATTGACAAACGTTTTGAGGTATTATACATGTAGATCAAGCCATCCTGAGGACCGGAAGTTGCCTATTACGGAGCTAAAATGGGATGCCAGGACCCTGACGGATATTTCGGGTAGTACCGCATATTGGTTTTTCGCATTTTTCTGGCTAACGGAGGGCTCCAGAAATAAAAACTAGACATATATATTAAGCAGATACCCATGCGCACATATTTATTAAGGTATTTGGTTATTCGGGCCGCCATGGGGACCGAAAGGGGGTGAAATCATAGGTAAACCGTCTTATTTTAACCTACCGCCGGACATTGGTTTTACATTATTTACTCCAATCAAGGGGCGTATAGACAGTCTTACTGTATATATTTATAAAGCAGAGACATGTACAAACATTTTGAGGTATAATACATGTATGTCAAGCTATCCTGGAGACCGGAAGTGGACGAAAATTGAGCCATAATGGTTGTACAGCCGGCAATTTTGACCTACCCGACCATGGTTTTTTACTTCTGACTTGCTCCACAGGTCCTATGGAATGATCTACGGGGAATAGTTATCAAGCAGAGGCATTGACAAACGTTTTGAGGTATTATACATGTAGATCAAGCCATCCTGAGGACCGGAAGTTGCCTATTACGGAGCTAAAATGGGATGCCAGGACCCTGACGGATATTTCGGGTAGTACCGCATATTGGTTTTTCGCATTTTTCTGGCTAACGGAGGGCTCCAGAAATAAAAACTAGACATATATATTAAGCAGATACCCATACGCACATATTTATTAAGGTATTTGGTTATTCGGGCCGCCATGGGGACCGAAAGGGGGTGAAATCATAGGTAAACCGTCTTATTTTAACCTACCGCCGGACATTGGTTTTACATTATTTACTCCAATCAAGGGGCGTATAGACAGTCTTACTGTATATATTTATAAAGCAGAGACATGTACAAACATTTTGAAGTATAATACATGTATGTCAAGCTATCCTGGAGACCGGAAGGGGACGAAAATTGAGCCAAAATGGTTGTACAGCCGGCAATTTTGACCTACCCGACCATGGTTTTTTACTTCTGACTTGGTTCACAGGTCCTATGGAATGATCTACGGGGAATAGTTATCAAGCAGAGGCATTGACAAACGTTTTGAGGTATTATACATGTAGATCAAGCCATCCTGAGGACCGGAAGTTGCCTATTACGGAGCTAAAATGGGATGCCAGGACCCTGACGGATATTTCGGGTAGTACCGCATATTGGTTTTTCGCATTTTTCTGGCTAACGGAGGGCTCCAGAAATAAAAACTAGACATATATATTAAGCAGATACCCCTGCGCACATATTTATTAAGGTATTTGGTTATTCGGGCCGCCATGGGGACCGAAAGAGGGTGAAATCATAGGTAAACCGTCTTATTTTAACCTACCGCCGGACATTGGTTTTACATTATTTACTCCAATCAAGGGGCGTATAGACAGTCTTACTGTATATATTTATAAAGCAGAGACATGTACAAACATTTTGAGGTATAATACATGTATGTCAAGCTATCCTGGAGACCGGAAGTGGACGAAAATTGAGCCATAATGGTTGTACAGCCGGCAATTTTGACCTACCCGACCATGGTTTTTTACTTCTGACTTGCTCCACAGGTCCTATGGAATGATCTACGGGGAATAGTTATCAAGCAGAGGCATTGACAAACGTTTTGAGGTATTATACATGTAGATCAAGCCATCCTGAGGACCGGAAGTTGCCTATTACGGAGCTAAAATGGGATGCCAGGACCCTGATGATATTTCGGGTAGTACCGCATATTGGTTTTTCGCATTTTTCTGGCTAACGGAGGGCTCCAGAAATAAAAACTAGACATATATATTAAGCAGATACCCCTGCGCACATATTTATTAAGGTATTTGGTTATTCGGGCCGCCATGGGGACCGGAAGGGGGTGAAATCATAGGTAAACCGTCTTATTTTAACCTACCGCCGGACATTGGTTTTACATTATTTACTCCAATCAAGGGGCGTATAGACAGTCTTACTGTATATATTTATAAAGCAGAGACATGTACAAACATTTTGAGGTATAATACATGTATGTCAAGCTATCCTGGAGACCGGAAGTGGACGAAAATTGAGCCATAATGGTTGTACAGTCGGCAATTTTGACCTACCCGACCATGGTTTTTTACTTCTGACTTGCTCCACAGGTCCTATGGAATGATCTACAGGGAATAGTTATCAAGCAGAGGCATTGACAAACGTTTTGAGGTATTATACATGTAGATCAAGCCATCCTGAGGACCGAAAGTTGCCTATTACGGAGCTAAAATGGGATGCCAGGACCCTGACGGATATTTCGGGTAGTACCGCATATTGGTTTTTCGCATTTTTCTGGTTAACGGAGGGCTCCAGAAATAAAAACTAGACATATATATTAAGCAGATACCCATGCGCACATATTTATTAAGGTATTTGGTTATTCGGGCCGCCATGGGGACCGAAAGGGGGTGAAATCATAGGTAAACCGTCTTATTTTAACCTACCGCCGGACATTGGTTTTACATTATTTACTCCAATCAAGGGGCGTATAGACAGTCTTACTGTATATATTTATAAAGCAGAGACATGTACAAACATTTTGAGGTATAATACATGTATGTCAAGCTATCCTGGAGACCGGAAGTGGACGAAAATTGAGCCATAATGGTTGTACAGCCGGCAATTTTGACCTACCCGACCATGGTTTTTTACTTCTGACTTGCTCCACAGGTCCTATGGAATGATCTACAGGGAATAGTTATCAAGCAGAGGCATTGACAAACGTTTTGAGGTATTATACATGTAGATCATGCCATCCTGAGGACCGGAAGTTGCCTATTACGGAGCTAAAATGGGATGCCAGGACCCTGACGGATATTTCGGGTAGTACCGCATATTGGTTTTTCGCATTTTTCTGGTTAACGGAGGGCTCCAGAAATAAAAACTAGACATATATATTAAGCAGATACCCATGCGCACATATTTATTAAGGTATTTGGTTATTCGGGCCGCCATGGGGACCGAAAGGGGGTGAAATCATAGGTAAACCGTCTTATTTTAACCTACCGCCGGACATTGGTTTTACATTATTTACTCCAATCAAGGGGCGTATAGACAGTCTTACTGTATATATTTATAAAGCAGAGACATGTACAAACATTTTGAGGTATAATACATGTATGTCAAGCTATCCTGGAGACCGGAAGTGGACGAAAATTGAGCCATAATGGTTGTACAGTCGGCAATTTTGACCTACCCGACCATGGTTTTTTACTTCTGACTTGCTCCACAGGTCCTATGGAATGATCTACGGGGAATAGTTATCAAGCAGAGGCATTGACAAACGTTTTGAGGTATTATACATGTAGATCAAGCCATCCTGAGGACCGGAAGTTGCCTATTGCGGAGCTAAAATGGGATGCCAGGACCCTGACGGATATTTCGGGTAGTACCGCATATTGGTTTTTCGCATTTTTCTGGTTAACGGAGGGCTCTAGAAATAAAAACTAGACATATATATTAAGCAGATACCCATGCGCACATATTTATTAAGGTATTTGGTTATTCGGGCCGCCATGGGGACCGAAAGGGGGTGAAATCATAGGTAAACCGTCTTATTTTAACCTACCGCCGGACATTGGTTTTACATTATTTACTCCAATCAAGGGGCGTATAGACAGTCTTACTGTATATATTTATAAAGCAGAGACATGTACAAACATTTTGAGGTATAATACATGTATGTCAAGCTATCCTGGAGACCGGAAGTGGACGAAAATTGAGCCATAATGGTTGTACAGCCGGCAATTTTGACCTACCCGACCATGGTTTTTTACTTCTGACTTGCTCCACAGGTCCTATGGAATGATCTACAGGGAATAGTTATCAAGCAGAGGCATTGACAAACGTTTTGAGGTATTATACATGTAGATCAAGCCATCCTGAGGACCGGAAGTTGCCTATTACGGAGCTAAAATGGGATGCCAGGACCCTGACGGATATTTCGGGTAGTACCGCATATTGGTTTTTCGCATTTTTCTGGTTAACGGAGGGCTCCAGAAATAAAAACTAGACATATATATTAAGCAGATACCCATGCGCACATATTTATTAAGGTATTTGGTTATTCGGGCCGCCATGGGGACCGAAAGGGGGTGAAATCATAGGTAAACCGTCTTATTTTAACCTACCACCGGACATTGGTTTTACATTATTTACTCCAATCAAGGGGCGTATAGACAGTCTTACTGTATATATTTATAAAGCAGAGACATGTACAAACATTTTGAGGTATAATACATGTATGTCAAGCTATCCTGGAGACCGGAAGTGGACGAAAATTGAGCCATAATGGTTGTACAGCCGGCAATTTTGACCTACCCGACCATGGTTTTTTACTTCTGACTTGGTTCACAGGTCCTATGGAATGATCTACGGGGAATAGTTATCAAGCAGAGGCATTGACAAACGTTTTGAGGTATTATACATGTAGATCAAGCCATCCTGAGGACCGGAAGTTGCCTATTACGGAGCTAAAATGGGATGCCAGGACCCTGACGGATATTTCGGGTAGTACCGCATATTGGTTTTTCGCATTTTTCTGGCTAACGGAGGGCTCCAGAAATAAAAACTAGACATATATATTAAGCAGATACCCCTGCGCACATATTTATTAAGGTATTTGGTTATTCGGGCCGCCATGGGGACCGAAAGGGGGTGAAATCATAGGTAAACCGTCTTATTTTAACCTACCGCCGGACATTGGTTTTACATTATTTACTCCAATCAAGGGGCGTATAGACAGTCTTACTGTATATATTTATAAAGCAGAGACATGTACAAACATTTTGAGGTATAATACATGTATGTCAAGCTATCCTGGAGACCGGAAGTGGACGAAAATTGAGCCATAATGGTTGTACAGCCGGCAATTTTGACCTACACGACCATGGTTTTTTACTTCTGACTTGGTTCACAGGTCCTATGGAATGATCTACGGGGAATAGTTATCAAGCAGAGGCATTGACAAACGTTTTGAGGTATTATACATGTAGATCAAGCCATCCTGAGGACCGGAAGTTGCCTATTACGGAGCTAAAATGGGATGCCAGGACCCTGACGGATATTTCGGGTAGTACCGCATATTGGTTTTTCGCATTTTTCTGGCTAACGGAGGGCTCCAGAAATAAAAACTAGACATATATATTAAGCAGATACCCCTGCGCACATATTTATTAAGGTATTTGGTTATTCGGGCCGCCATGGGGACCGAAAGGGGGTGAAATCATAGGTAAACCGTCTTATTTTAACCTACCGCCGAACATTGGTTTTACATTATTTACTCCAATCAAGGGGCGTATAGACAGTCTTACTGTATATATTTATAAAGCAGAGACATGTACAAACATTTTGAGGTATAATACATGTATGTCAAGCTATCCTGGAGACCGGAAGTGGACGAAAATTGAGCCATAATGGTTGTACAGCCGGCAATTTTGACCTACACGACCATGGTTTTTTACTTCTGACTTGGTTCACAGGTCCTATGGAATGATCTACGGGGAATAGTTATCAAGCAGAGGCATTGACAAACGTTTTGAGGTATTATACATGTAGATCAAGCCATCCTGAGGACCGGAAGTTGCCTATTACGGAGCTAAAATGGGATGCCAGGACCCTGACGGATATTTCGGGTAGTACCGCATATTGGTTTTTCGCATTTTTCTGGCTAACGGAGGGCTCCAGAAATAAAAACTAGACATATATATTAAGCAGATACCCCTGCGCACATATTTATTAAGGTATTTGGTTATTCGGGCCGCCATGGGGACCGAAAGGGGGTGAAATCATAGGTAAACCGTCTTATTTTAACCTACCGCCGGACATTGGTTTTACATTATTTACTCCAATCAAGGGGCGTATAGACAGTCTTACTGTATATATTTATAAAGCAGAGACATGTACAAACATTTTGAGGTATAATACATGTATGTCAAGCTATCCTGGAGACCGGAAGTGGACGAAAATTGAGCCATAATGGTTGTACAGTCGGCAATTTTGACCTACCCGACCATGGTTTTTTACTTCTGACTTGGTTCACAGGTCCTATGGAATGATCTACGGGGAATAGTTATCAAGCAGAGGCATTGACAAACGTTTTGAGGTATTATACATGTAGATCAAGCCATCCTGAGGACCGGGAGTTGCCTATTACGGAGCTAAAATGGGATGCCAGGACCCTGACGGATATTTCGGGTAGTACCGCATATTGGTTTTTCGCATTTTTCTGGCTAACGGAGGGCTCCAGAAATAAAAACTAGACATATATATTAAGCAGATACCCCTGCGCACATATTTATTAAGGTATTTGGTTATTCGGGCCGCCATGGGGACCGAAAGGGGGTGAAATCATAGGTAAACCGTCTTATTTTAACCTACCGCCGGACATTGGTTTTACATTATTTTACTCCAATCAAGGGGCGTATAGACAGTCTTACTGTATATATTTATAAAGCAGAGACATGTACAAACATTTTGAGGTATAATACATGTATGTCAAGCTATCCTGGAGACCGGAAGTGGACGAAAATTGAGCCATAATGGTTGTACAGCCGGCAATTTTGACCTACCCGACCATGGTTTTTTACATCTGACTTGGTTCACAGGTCCTATGGAATGATCTACGGGGAATAGTTATCAAGCAGAGGCATTGACAAACGTTTTGAGGTATTATACATGTAGATCAAGCCATCCTGAGGACCGGAAGTTGCCTATTACGGAGCTAAAATGGGATGCCAGGACCCTGACGGATATTTCGGGTAGTACCGCATATTGGTTTTTCGCATTTTTCTGGTTAACGGAGGGCTCCAGAAATAAAAACTAGACATATATATTAAGCAGATACCCATGCGCACATATTTATTAAGGTATTTGGTTATTCGGGCCGCCATGGGGACCGAAAGGGGGTGAAATCATAGGTAAACCGTCTTATTTTAACCTACCGCCGGACATTGGTTTTACATTATTTACTCCAATCAAGGGGCGTATAGACAGTCTTACTGTATATATTTATAAAGCAGAGACATGTACAAACATTTTGAGGTATAATACATGTATGTCAAGCTATCCTGGAGACCGGAAGTGGACGAAAATTGAGCCATAATGGTTGTACAGCCGGCAATTTTGACCTACCCGACCATGGTTTTTTACTTCTGACTCGCTCCACAGGTCCTATGGAATGATCTACAGGGAATAGTTATCAAGCAGAGGCATTGACAAACGTTTTGAGGTATTATACATGTAGATCATGCCATCCTGAGGACCGGAAGTTGCCTATTACGGAGCTAAAATGGGATGCCAGGACCCTGACGGATATTTCGGGTAGTACCGCATATTGGTTTTTCGCATTTTTCTGGTTAACGGAGGGCTCCAGAAATAAAAACTAGACATATATATTAAGCAGATACCCATGCGCACATATTTATTAAGGTATTTGGTTATTCGGGCCGCCATGGGGACCGAAAGGGGGTGAAATCATAGGTAAACCGTCTTATTTTAACCTACCGCCGGACATTGGTTTTACATTATTTACTCCAATCAAGGGGCGTATAGACAGTCTTACTGTATATATTTATAAAGCAGAGACATGTACAAACATTTTGAGGTATAATACATGTATGTCAAGCTATCCTGGAGACCGAAAGTGGACGAAAATTGAGCCATAATGGTTGTACAGTCGGCAATTTTGACCTACCCGACCATGGTTTTTTACTTCTGACTTGCTCCACAGGTCCTATGGAATGATCTACGGGGAATAGTTATCAAGCAGAGGCATTGACAAACGTTTTGAGGTATTATACATGTAGATCAAGCCATCCTGAGGACCGGAAGTTGCCTATTACGGAGCTAAAATGGGATGCCAGGACCCTGACGGATATTTCGGGTAGTACCGCATATTGGTTTTTCGCATTTTTCTGGTTAACGGAGGGCTCCAGAAATAAAAACTAGACATATATATTAAGCAGATACCCATGCGCACATATTTATTAAGGTATTTGGTTATTCGGGCCGCCATGGGGACCGAAAGGGGGTGAAATCATAGGTAAACCGTCTTATTTTAACCTACCGCCCGACATTGGTTTTACATTATTTACTCCAATCAAGGGGCGTATAGACAGTCTTACTGTATATATTTATAAAGCAGAGACATGTACAAACATTTTGAGGTATAATACATGTATGTCAAGCTATCCTGGAGACCGGAAGTGGACGAAAATTGAGCCATAATGGTTGTACAGCCGGCAATTTTGACCTACCCGACCATGGTTTTTTACTTCTGACTTGCTCCACAGGTCCTATGGAATGATCTACAGGGAATAGTTATCAAGCAGAGGCATTGACAAACGTTTTGAGGTATTATACATGTAGATCAAGCCATCCTGAGGACCGGAAGTTGCCTATTTCGGAGCTAAAATGGGATGCCAGGACCCTGACGGATATTTCGGGTAGTACCGCATATTGGTTTTTCGCATTTTTCTGGTTAACGGAGGGCTCCAGAAATAAAAACTAGACATATATATTAAGCAGATACCCATGCGCACATATTTATTAAGGTATTTGGTTATTCGGGCCGCCATGGGGACCGAAAGGGGGTGAAATCATAGGTAAACCGTCTTATTTTAACCTACCGCCGGACATTGGTTTTACATTATTTACTCCAATCAAGGGGCGTATAGACAGTCTTACTGTATATATTTATAAAGCAGAGACATGTACAAACATTTTGAGGTATAATACATGTATGTCAAGCTATCCTGGAGACCGGAAGTGGACGAAAATTGAGCCATAATGGTTGTACAGCCGGCAATTTTGACCTACCCGACCATGGTTTTTTACTTCTGACTTGGTTCACAGGTCCTATGGAATGATCTACGGGGAATAGTTATCAAGCAGAGGCATTGACAAACGTTTTGAGGTATTATACATGTAGATCAAGCCATCCTGAGGACCGGAAGTTGCCTATTACGGAGCTAAAATGGGATGCCAGGACCCTGACGGATATTTCGGGTAGTACCGCATATTGGTTTTTCGCATTTTTCTGGCTAACGGAGGGCTCCAGAAATAAAAACTAGACATATATATTAAGCAGATACCCCTGCGCACATATTTATTAAGGTATTTGGTTATTCGGGCCGCCATGGGGACCGAAAGGGGGTGAAATCATAGGTAAACCGTCTTATTTTAACCTACCGCCGGACATTGGTTTTACATTATTTACTCCAATCAAGGGGCGTATAGACAGTCTTACTGTATATATTTATAAAGCAGAGACATGTACAAACATTTTGAGGTATAATACATGTATGTCAAGCTATCCTGGAGACCGGAAGTGGACGAAAATTGAGCCATAATGGTTGTACAGCCGGCAATTTTGACCTACACGACCATGGTTTTTTACTTCTGACTTGGTTCACAGGTCCTATGGAATGATCTACGGGGAATAGTTATCAAGCAGAGGCATTGACAAACGTTTTGAGGTATTATACATGTAGATCAAGCCATCCTGAGGACCGGAAGTTGCCTATTACGGAGCTAAAATGGGATGCCAGGACCCTGACGGATATTTCGGGTAGTACCGCATATTGGTTTTTCGCATTTTTCTGGCTAACGGAGGGCTCCAGAAATAAAAACTAGACATATATATTAAGCAGATACCCCTGCGCACATATTTATTAAGGTATTTGGTTATTCGGGCCGCCATGGGGACCGAAAGGGGGTGAAATCATAGGTAAACCGTCTTATTTTAACCTACCGCCGGACATTGGTTTTACATTATTTACTCCAATCAAGGGGCGTATAGACAGTCTTACTGTATATATTTATAAAGCAGAGACATGTACAAACATTTTGAGGTATAATACATGTATGTCAAGCTATCCTGGAGACCGGAAGTGGACGAAAATTGAGCCATAATGGTTGTACAGTCGGCAATTTTGACCTACCCGACCATGGTTTTTTACTTCTGACTTGGTTCACAGGTCCTATGGAATGATCTACGGGGAATAGTTATCAAGCAGAGGCATTGACAAACGTTTTGAGGTATTATACATGTAGATCAAGCCATCCTGAGGACCGGGAGTTGCCTATTACGGAGCTAAAATGGGATGCCAGGACCCTGACGGATATTTCGGGTAGTACCGCATATTGGTTTTTCGCATTTTTCTGGCTAACGGAGGGCTCCAGAAATAAAAACTAGACATATATATTAAGCAGATACCCCTGCGCACATATTTATTAAGGTATTTGGTTATTCGGGCCGCCATGGGGACCGAAAGGGGGTGAAATCATAGGTAAACCGTCTTATTTTAACCTACCGCCGGACATTGGTTTTACATTATTTTACTCCAATCAAGGGGCGTATAGACAGTCTTACTGTATATATTTATAAAGCAGAGACATGTACAAACATTTTGAGGTATAATACATGTATGTCAAGCTATCCTGGAGACCGGAAGTGGACGAAAATTGAGCCATAATGGTTGTACAGCCGGCAATTTTGACCTACCCGACCATGGTTTTTTACTTCTGACTTGGTTCACAGGTCCTATGGAATGATCTACGGGGAATAGTTATCAAGCAGAGGCATTGACAAACGTTTTGAGGTATTATACATGTAGATCAAGCCATCCTGAGGACCGGGAGTTGCCTATTACGGAGCTAAAATGGGATGCCAGGACCCTGACGGATATTTCGGGTAGTACCGCATATTGGTTTTTCGCATTTTTCTGGCTAACGGAGGGCTCCAGAAATAAAAACTAGACATATATATTAAGCAGATACCCCTGCGCACATATTTATTAAGGTATTTGGTTATTCGGGCCGCCATGGGGACCGAAAGGGGGTGAAATCATAGGTAAACCGTCTTATTTTAACCTACCGCCGCACATTGGTTTTACATTATTTACTCCAATCAAGGGGCGTATAGACAGTCTTGCTGTATATATTTATAAAGCAGAGACATGTACAAACATTTTGAGGTATAATACATGTATGTCAAGCTATCCTGGAGACCGGAAGTGGACGAAAATTGAGCCATAATGGTTGTACAGCCGGCAATTTTGACCTACCCGACCATGGTTTTTTACTTCTGACTTGCTCCACAGGTCCTATGGAATGATCTACGGGGAATAGTTATCAAGCAGAGGCATTGACAAATGTTTTGAGGTATTATACATGTAGATCAAGCCATCCTGAGGACCGGAAGTTGCCTATTACGGAGCTAAAATGGGATGCCAGGACCCTGACGGATATTTCGGGTAGTACCGCATATTGGTTTTTCGCATTTTTCTGGCTAACGGAGGGCTCCAGAAATAAAAACTAGACATATATATTAAGCAGATACCCATGCGCACATATTTATTAAGGTATTTGGTTATTCGGGCCGCCATGGGGACCGAAAGGGGGTGAAATCATAGGTAAACCGTCTTATTTTAACCTACCGCCGGACATTGGTTTTACATTATTTACTCCAATCAAGGGGCGTATAGACAGTCTTACTGTATATATTTATAAAGCAGAGACATGTACAAACATTTTGAGGTATAATACATGTATGTCAAGCTATCCTGGAGACCGGAAGTGGACGAAAATTGAGCCATAATGGTTGTACAGCCGGCAATTTTGACCTACCCGACCATGGTTTTTTACTTCTGACTTGCTCCACAGGTCCTATGGAATGATCTACGGGGAATAGTTATCAAGCAGAGGCATTGACAAACGTTTTGAGGTATTATACATGTATATCAAGCCATCCTGAGGACCGGAAGTTGCCTATTACGGAGCTAAAATGGGATGCCAGGACCCTGACGGATATTTCGGGTAGTACCGCATATTGGTTTTTCGCATTTTTCTGGCTAACGGAGGGCTCCAGAAATAAAAACTAGACATATATATTAAGCAGATACCCATGCGCACATA
The DNA here is from genome assembly GCA_963680875.1 of Bathymodiolus brooksi. Taxonomy (NCBI): domain Eukaryota; kingdom Metazoa; phylum Mollusca; class Bivalvia; order Mytilida; family Modiolidae; genus Bathymodiolus; species Bathymodiolus brooksi. The sequence goes on from OY804581.1 coordinate 108,615,804, forward strand.
TTTATTAAGGTATTTGGTTATTCGGGCCGCCATGGGGACCGAAAGGGGGTGAAATCATAGGTAAACCGTCTTATTTTAACCTACCGCCGGACATTGGTTTTACATTATTTACTCCAATCAAGGGGCGTATAGACAGTCTTACTGTATATATTTATAAAGCAGAGACATGTACAAACATTTTGAGGTATAATACATGTATGTCAAGCTATCCTGGAGACCGGAAGTGGACGAAAATTGAGCCATAATGGTTGTACAGCCGGCAATTTTGACCTACCCGACCATGGTTTTTTACTTCTGACTTGCTCCACAGGTCCTATGGAATGATCTACAGGGAATAGTTATCAAGCAGAGGCATTGACAAACGTTTTGAGGTATTATACATGTAGATCAAGCCATCCTGAGGACCGGAAGTTGCCTATTTCGGAGCTAAAATGGGATGCCAGGACCCTGACGGATATTTCGGGTAGTACCGCATATTGGTTTTTCGCATTTTTCTGGTTAACGGAGGGCTCCAGAAATAAAAACTAGACATATATATTAAGCAGATACCCATGCGCACATATTTATTAAGGTATTTGGTTATTCGGGCCGCCATGGGGACCGAAAGGGGGTGAAATCATAGGTAAACCGTCTTATTTTAACCTACCGCCGGACATTGGTTTTACATTATTTACTCCAATCAAGGGGCGTATAGACAGTCTTACTGTATATATTTATAAAGCAGAGACATGTACAAACATTTTGAGGTATAATACATGTATGTCAAGCTATCCTGGAGACCGGAAGTGGACGAAAATTGAGCCATAATGGTTGTACAGCCGGCAATTTTGACCTACCCGACCATGGTTTTTTACTTCTGACTTGGTTCACAGGTCCTATGGAATGATCTACGGGGAATAGTTATCAAGCAGAGGCATTGACAAACGTTTTGAGATATTATACATGTAGATCAAGCCATCCTGAGGACCGGAAGTTGCCTATTACGGAGCTAAAATGGGATGCCAGGACCCTGACGGATATTTCGGGTAGTACCGCATATTGGTTTTTCGCATTTTTCTGGCTAACGGAGGGCTCCAGAAATAAAAACTAGACATATATATTAAGCAGATACCCCTGCGCACATATTTATTAAGGTATTTGGTTATTCGGGCCGCCATGGGGACCGAAAGGGGGTGAAATCATATGTAAACCGTCTTATTTTAACCTACCGCCGGACATTGGTTTTACATTATTTACTCCAATCAAGGGGCGTATAGACAGTCTTACTGTATATATTTATAAAGCAGAGACATGTACAAACATTTTGAGGTATAATACATGTATGTCAAGCTATCCTGGAGACCGGAAGTGGACGAAAATTGAGCCATAATGGTTGTACAGGCGGCAATTTTGACCTACACGACCATGGTTTTTTACTTCTGACTTGGTTCACAGGTCCTATGGAATGATCTACGGGGAATAGTTATCAAGCAGAGGCATTGACAAACGTTTTGAGGTATTATACATGTAGATCAAGCCATCCTGAGGACCGGAAGTTGCCTATTACGGAGCTAAAATGGGATGCCAGGACCCTGACGGATATTTCGGGTAGTACCGCATATTGGTTTTTCGCATTTTTCTGGCTAACGGAGGGCTCCAGAAATAAAAACTAGACATATATATTAAGCAGATACCCCTGCGCACATATTTATTAAGGTATTTGGTTATTCGGGCCGCCATGGGGACCGAAAGGGGGTGAAATCATAGGTAAACCGTCTTATTTTAACCTACCGCCGGACATTGGTTTTACATTATTTACTCCAATCAAGGGGCGTATAGACAGTCTTACTGTATATATTTATAAAGCAGAGACATGTACAAACATTTTGAGGTATAATACATGTATGTCAAGCTATCCTGGAGACCGGAAGTGGACGAAAATTGAGCCATAATGGTTGTACAGTCGGCAATTTTGACCTACCCGACCATGGTTTTTTACTTCTGACTTGGTTCACAGGTCCTATGGAATGATCTACGGGGAATAGTTATCAAGCAGAGGCATTGACAAACGTTTTGAGGTATTATACATGTAGATCAAGCCATCCTGAGGACCGGGAGTTGCCTATTACGGAGCTAAAATGGGATGCCAGGACCCTGACGGATATTTCGGGTAGTACCGCATATTGGTTTTTCGCATTTTTCTGGCTAACGGAGGGCTCCAGAAATAAAAACTAGACATATATATTAAGCAGATACCCCTGCGCACATATTTATTAAGGTATTTGGTTATTCGGGCCGCCATGGGGACCGAAAGGGGGTGAAATCATAGGTAAACCGTCTTATTTTAACCTACCGCCGGACATTGGTTTTACATTATTTTACTCCAATCAAGGGGCGTATAGACAGTCTTACTGTATATATTTATAAAGCAGAGACATGTACAAACATTTTGAGGTATAATACATGTATGTCAAGCTATCCTGGAGACCGGAAGTGGACGAAAATTGAGCCATAATGGTTGTACAGCCGGCAATTTTGACCTACCCGACCATGGTTTTTTACTTCTGACTTGGTTCACAGGTCCTATGGAATGATCTACGGGGAATAGTTATCAAGCAGAGGCATTGACAAACGTTTTGAGGTATTATACATGTAGATCAAGCCATCCTGAGGACCGGGAGTTGCCTATTACGGAGCTAAAATGGGATGCCAGGACCCTGACGGATATTTCGGGTAGTACCGCATATTGGTTTTTCGCATTTTTCTGGCTAACGGAGGGCTCCAGAAATAAAAACTAGACATATATATTAAGCAGATACCCCTGCGCACATATTTATTAAGGTATTTGGTTATTCGGGCCGCCATGGGGACCGAAAGGGGGTGAAATCATATGTAAACCGTCTTATTTTAACCTACCGCCGGACATTGGTTTTACATTATTTACTCCAATCAAGGGGCGTATAGACAGTCTTACTGTATATATTTATAAAGCAGAGACATGTACAAACATTTTGAGGTATAATACATGTATGTCAAGCTATCCTGGAGACCGGAAGTGGACGAAAATTGAGCCATAATGGTTGTACAGGCGGCAATTTTGACCTACACGACCATGGTTTTTTACTTCTGACTTGGTTCACAGGTCCTATGGAATGATCTACGGGGAATAGTTATCAAGCAGAGGCATTGACAAACGTTTTGAGGTATTATACATGTAGATCAAGCCATCCTGAGGACCGGAAGTTGCCTATTACGGAGCTAAAATGGGATGCCAGGACCCTGACGGATATTTCGGGTAGTACCGCATATTGGTTTTTCGCATTTTTCTGGCTAACGGAGGGCTCCAGAAATAAAAACTAGACATATATATTAAGCAGATACCCCTGCGCACATATTTATTAAGGTATTTGGTTATTCGGGCCGCCATGGGGACCGAAAGGGGGTGAAATCATAGGTAAACCGTCTTATTTTAACCTACCGCCGGACATTGGTTTTACATTATTTACTCCAATCAAGGGGCGTATAGACAGTCTTACTGTATATATTTATAAAGCAGAGACATGTACAAACATTTTGAGGTATAATACATGTATGTCAAGCTATCCTGGAGACCGGAAGTGGACGAAAATTGAGCCATAATGGTTGTACAGTCGGCAATTTTGACCTACCCGACCATGGTTTTTTACTTCTGACTTGGTTCACAGGTCCTATGGAATGATCTACGGGGAATAGTTATCAAGCAGAGGCATTGACAAACGTTTTGAGGTATTATACATGTAGATCAAGCCATCCTGAGGACCGGGAGTTGCCTATTACGGAGCTAAAATGGGATGCCAGGACCCTGACGGATATTTCGGGTAGTACCGCATATTGGTTTTTCGCATTTTTCTGGCTAACGGAGGGCTCCAGAAATAAAAACTAGACATATATATTAAGCAGATACCCCTGCGCACATATTTATTAAGGTATTTGGTTATTCGGGCCGCCATGGGGACCGAAAGGGGGTGAAATCATAGGTAAACCGTCTTATTTTAACCTACCGCCGGACATTGGTTTTACATTATTTTACTCCAATCAAGGGGCGTATAGACAGTCTTACTGTATATATTTATAAAGCAGAGACATGTACAAACATTTTGAGGTATAATACATGTATGTCAAGCTATCCTGGAGACCGGAAGTGGACGAAAATTGAGCCATAATGGTTGTACAGCCGGCAATTTTGACCTACCCGACCATGGTTTTTTACTTCTGACTTGGTTCACAGGTCCTATGGAATGATCTACGGGGAATAGTTATCAAGCAGAGGCATTGACAAACGTTTTGAGGTATTATACATGTAGATCAAGCCATCCTGAGGACCGGGAGTTGCCTATTACGGAGCTAAAATGGGATGCCAGGACCCTGACGGATATTTCGGGTAGTACCGCATATTGGTTTTTCGCATTTTTCTGGCTAACGGAGGGCTCCAGAAATAAAAACTAGACATATATATTAAGCAGATACCCCTGCGCACATATTTATTAAGGTATTTGGTTATTCGGGCCGCCATGGGGACCGAAAGGGGGTGAAATCATAGGTAAACCGTCTTATTTTAACCTACCGCCGCACATTGGTTTTACATTATTTACTCCAATCAAGGGGCGTATAGACAGTCTTGCTGTATATATTTATAAAGCAGAGACATGTACAAACATTTTGAGGTATAATACATGTATGTCAAGCTATCCTGGAGACCGGAAGTGGACGAAAATTGAGCCATAATGGTTGTACAGCCGGCAATTTTGACCTACCCGACCATGGTTTTTTACTTCTGACTTGCTCCACAGGTCCTATGGAATGATCTACGGGGAATAGTTATCAAGCAGAGGCATTGACAAATGTTTTGAGGTATTATACATGTAGATCAAGCCATCCTGAGGACCGGAAGTTGCCTATTACGGAGCTAAAATGGGATGCCAGGACCCTGACGGATATTTCGGGTAGTACCGCATATTGGTTTTTCGCATTTTTCTGGCTAACGGAGGGCTCCAGAAATAAAAACTAGACATATATATTAAGCAGATACCCCTGCGCACATATTTATTAAGGTATTTGGTTATTCGGGCCGCCATGGTGACCGAAAGGGGGTGAAATCATAGGTAAACCGTCTTATTTTAACCTACCGCCGGACATTGGTTTTACATTATTTACTCCAATCAAGGGGCGTATAGACAGTCTTACTGTATATATTTATAAAGCAGAGACATGTACAAACATTTTGAGGTATAATACATGTATGTCAAGCTATCCTGGAGACCGGAAGTGGACGAAAATTGAGCCATAATGGTTGTACAGCCGGCAATTTTGACCTACCCGACCATGGTTTTTTACTTCTGACTTGCTCCACAGGTCCTATGGAATGATCTACGGGGAATAGTTATCAAGCAGAGGCATTGACAAACGTTTTGAGGTATTATACATGTAGATCAAGCCATCCTGAGGACCGGAAGTTGCCTATTACGGAGCTAAAATGGGATGCCAGGACCCTGACGGATATTTCGGGTAGTACCGCATATTGGTTTTTCGCATTTTTCTGGCTAACGGAGGGCTCCAGAAATAAAAACTAGACATATATATTAAGCAGATACCCATGCGCACATATTTATTAAGGTATTTGGTTATTCGGGCCGCCATGGGGACCGAAAGGGGGTGAAATCATAGGTAAACCGTCTTATTTTAACCTACCGCCGGACATTGGTTTTACATTATTTACTCCAATCAAGGGGCGTATAGACAGTCTTACTGTATATATTTATAAAGCAGAGACATGTACAAACATTTTGAGGTATAATACATGTATGTCAAGCTATCCTGGAGACCGGAAGTGGACGAAAATTGAGCCATAATGGTTGTACAGCCGGCAATTTTGACCTACCCGACCATGGTTTTTTACTTCTGACTTGCTCCACAGGTCCTATGGAATGATCTACGGGGAATAGTTATCAAGCAGAGGCATTGACAAACGTTTTGAGGTATTATACATGTATATCAAGCCATCCTGAGGACCGGAAGTTGCCTATTACGGAGCTAAAATGGGATGCCAGGACCCTGACGGATATTTCGGGTAGTACCGCATATTGGTTTTTCGCATTTTTCTGGCTAACGGAGGGCTCCAGAAATAAAAACTAGACATATATATTAAGCAGATACCCATACGCACATATTTATTAAGGTATTTGGTTATTCGGGCCGCCATGGGGACCGAAAGGGGGTGAAATCATAGGTAAACCGTCTTATTTTAACCTACCGCCGGACATTGGTTTTACATTATTTACTCCAATCAAGGGGCGTATAGACAGTCTTACTGTATATATTTATAAAGCAGAGACATGTACAAACATTTTGAGGTATAATACATGTATGTCAAGCTATCCTGGAGACCGGAAGTGGACGAAAATTGAGCCATAATGGTTGTACAGCCGGCAATTTTGACCTACACGACCATGGTTTTTTACTTCTGACTTGCTCCACAGGTCCTATGGAATGATCTACGGGGAATAGTTATTAAGCAGAGGCATTGACAAACGTTTTGAGGTATTATACATGTAGATCAAGCCATCCTGAGGACCGGAAGTTGCCTATTACGGAGCTAAAATGGGATGCCAGGACCCTGATGATATTTCGGGTAGTACCGCATATTGGTTTTTCGCATTTTTCTGGCTAACGGAGGGCTCCAGAAATAAAAACTAGACATATATATTAAGCAGATACCCCTGCGCACATATTTATTAAGGTATTTGGTTATTCGGGCCGCCATGGGGACCGGAAGGGGGTGAAATCATAGGTAAACCGTCTTATTTTAACCTACCGCCGGACATTGGTTTTACATTATTTACTCCAATCAAGGGGCGTATAGACAGTCTTACTGTATATATTTATAAAGCAGAGACATGTACAAACATTTTGAGGTATAATACATGTATGTCAAGCTATCCTGGAGACCGGAAGTGGACGAAAATTGAGCCATAATGGTTGTACAGCCGGCAATTTTGACCTACCCGACCATGGTTTTTTACTTCTGACTTGGTTCACAGGTCCTATGGAATGATCTACGGGGAATAGTTATCAAGCAGAGGTATTGACAAACGTTTTGAGGTATTATACATGTAGATCAAGCCATCCTGTGGACCGGAAGTTGCCTATTACGGAGCTAAAATGGGATGCCAGGACCCTGACGGATATTTCGGGTAGTACCGCATATTGGTTTTTCGCATTTTTCTGGCTAACGGAGGGCTCCAGAAATAAAAACTAGACATATATATTAAGCAGATACCCCTGCGCACATATTTATTAAGGTATTTGGTTATTCGGGCCGCCATGGGGACCGAAAGGGGGTGAAATCATAGGTAAACCGTCTTATTTTAACCTACCGCCGGACATTGGTTTTACATTATTTACTCCAATCAAGGGGCGTATAGACAGTCTTACTGTATATATTTATAAAGCAGAGACATGTACAAACATTTTGAGGTATAATACATGTATGTCAAGCTATCCTGGAGACCGGAAGTGGACGAAAATTGAGCCATAATGGTTGTACAGCCGCCAATTTTGACCTACCCGACCATGGTTTTTTACTTCTGACTTGGTTCACAGGTCCTATGGAATGATCTACGGGGAATAGTTATCAAGCAGAGGTATTGACAAACGTTTTGAGGTATTATACATGTAGATCAAGCCATCCTGAGGACCGGAAGTTGCCTATTACGGAGCTAAAATGGGATGCCAGGACCCTGACGGATATTTCGGGTAGTACCGCATATTGGTTTTTCGCATTTTTCTGGCTAACGGAGGGCTCCAGAAATAAAAACTAGACATATATATTAAGCAGATACCCCTGCGCACATATTTATTAAGGTATTTGGTTATTCGGGCCGCCATGGTGACCGAAAGGGGGTGAAATCATAGGTAAACCGTCTTATTTTAACCTACCGCCGGACATTGGTTTTACATTATTTACTCCAATCAAGGGGCGTATAGACAGTCTTACTGTATATATTTATAAAGCAGAGACATGTACAAACATTTTGAGGTATAATACATGTATGTCAAGCTATCCTGGAGACCGGAAGTGGACGAAAATTGAGCCATAATGGTTGTACAGCCGGCAATTTTGACCTACCCGACCATGGTTTTTTACTTCTGACTTGCTCCACAGGTCCTATGGAATGATCTACGGGGAATAGTTATCAAGCAGAGGCATTGACAAACGTTTTGAGGTATTATACATGTAGATCAAGCCATCCTGAGGACCGGAAGTTGCCTATTACGGAGCTAAAATGGGATGCCAGGACCCTGACGGATATTTCGGGTAGTACCGCATATTGGTTTTTCGCATTTTTCTGGCTAACGGAGGGCTCCAGAAATAAAAACTAGACATATATATTAAGCAGATACCCATGCGCACATATTTATTAAGGTATTTGGTTATTCGGGCCGCCATGGGGACCGAAAGGGGGTGAAATCATAGGTAAACCGTCTTATTTTAACCTACCGCCGGACATTGGTTTTACATTATTTACTCCAATCAAGGGGCGTATAGACAGTCTTACTGTATATATTTATAAAGCAGAGACATGTACAAACATTTTGAGGTATAATACATGTATGTCAAGCTATCCTGGAGACCGGAAGTGGACGAAAATTGAGCCATAATGGTTGTACAGCCGGCAATTTTGACCTACCCGACCATGGTTTTTTACTTCTGACTTGCTCCACAGGTCCTATGGAATGATCTACGGGGAATAGTTATCAAGCAGAGGCATTGACAAACGTTTTGAGGTATTATACATGTAGATCAAGCCATCCTGAGGACCGGAAGTTGCCTATTACGGAGCTAAAATGGGATGCCAGGACCCTGACGGATATTTCGGGTAGTACCGCATATTGGTTTTTCGCATTTTTCTGGCTAACGGAGGGCTCCAGAAATAAAAACTAGACATATATATTAAGCAGATACCCCTGCGCACATATTTATTAAGGTATTTGGTTATTCGGGCCGCCATGGGGACCGAAAGGGGGTGAAATCATAGGTAAACCGTCTTATTTTAACCTACCGCCGGACATTGGTTTTACATTATTTACTCCAATCAAGGGGCGTATAGACAGTCTTACTGTATATATTTATAAAGCAGAGACATGTACAAACATTTTGAGGTATAATACATGTATGTCAAGCTATCCTGGAGACCGGAAGTGGACGAAAATTGAGCCATAATGGTTGTACAGCCGCCAATTTTGACCTACCCGACCATGGTTTTTTACTTCTGACTTGGTTCACAGGTCCTATGGAATGATCTACGGGGAATAGTTATCAAGCAGAGGTATTGACAAACGTTTTGAGGTATTATACATGTAGATCAAGCCATCATGAGGACCGGAAGTTGCCTATTACGGAGCTAAAATGGGATGCCAGGACCCTGACGGATATTTCGGGTAGTACCGCATATTGGTTTTTCGCATTTTTCTGGCTAACGGAGGGCTCCAGAAATAAAAACTAGACATATATATTAAGCAGATACCCCTGCGCACATATTTATTAAGGTATTTGGTTATTCGGGCCGCCATGGTGACCGAAAGGGGGTGAAATCATAGGTAAACCGTCTTATTTTAACCTACCGCCGGACATTGGTTTTACATTATTTACTCCAATCAAGGGGCGTATAGACAGTCTTACTGTATATATTTATAAAGCAGAGACATGTACAAACATTTTGAGGTATAATACATGTATGTCAAGCTATCCTGGAGACCGGAAGTGGACGAAAATTGAGCCATAATGGTTGTACAGCCGGCAATTTTGACCTACCCGACCATGGTTTTTTACTTCTGACTTGCTCCACAGGTCCTATGGAATGATCTACGGGGAATAGTTATCAAGCAGAGGCATTGACAAACGTTTTGAGGTATTATACATGTAGATCAAGCCATCCTGAGGACCGGAAGTTGCCTATTACGGAGCTAAAATGGGATGCCAGGACCCTGACGGATATTTCGGGTAGTACCGCATATTGGTTTTTCGCATTTTTCTGGCTAACGGAGGGCTCCAGAAATAAAAACTAGACATATATATTAAGCAGATACCCATGCGCACATATTTATTAAGGTATTTGGTTATTCGGGCCGCCATGGGGACCGAAAGGGGGTGAAATCATAGGTAAACCGTCTTATTTTAACCTACCGCCGGACATTGGTTTTACATTATTTACTCCAATCAAGGGGCGTATAGACAGTCTTACTGTATATATTTATAAAGCAGAGACATGTACAAACATTTTGAGGTATAATACATGTATGTCAAGCTATCCTGGAGACCGGAAGTGGACGAAAATTGAGCCATAATGGTTGTACAGCCGGCAATTTTGACCTACCCGACCATGGTTTTTTACTTCTGACTTGCTCCACAGGTCCTATGGAATGATCTACGGGGAATAGTTATCAAGCAGAGGCATTGACAAACGTTTTGAGGTATTATACATGTATATCAAGCCATCCTGAGGACCGGAAGTTGCCTATTACGGAGCTAAAATGGGATACCAGGACCCTGACGGATATTTCGGGTAGTACCGCATATTGGTTTTTCGCATTTTTCTGGCTAACGGAGGGCTCCAGAAATAAAAACTAGACATATATATTAAGCAGATACCCATACGCACATATTTATTAAGGTATTTGGTTATTCGGGCCGCCATGGGGACCGAAAGGGGGTGAAATCATAGGTAAACCGTCTTATTTTAACCTACCGCCGGACATTGGTTTTACATTATTTACTCCAATCAAGGGGCGTATAGACAGTCTTACTGTATATATTTATAAAGCAGAGACATGTACAAACATTTTGAGGTATAATACATGTATGTCAAGCTATCCTGGAGACCGGAAGTGGACGAAAATTGAGCCATAATGGTTGTACAGCCGGCAATTTTGACCTACCCGACCATGGTTTTTTACTTCTGACTTGCTCCACAGGTCCTATGGAATGATCTACGGGGAATAGTTATTAAGCAGAGGCATTGACAAACGTTTTGAGGTATTATACATGTAGATCAAGCCATCCTGAGGACCGGAAGTTGCCTATTACGGAGCTAAAATGGGATGCCAGGACCCTGATGATATTTCGGGTAGTACCGCATATTGGTTTTTCGCATTTTTCTGGCTAACGGAGGGCTCCAGAAATAAAAACTAGACATATATATTAAGCAGATACCCCTGCGCACATATTTATTAAGGTATTTGGTTATTCGGGCCGCCATGGGGACCGGAAGGGGGTGAAATCATAGGTAAACCGTCTTATTTTAACCTACCGCCGGACATTGGTTTTACATTATTTACTCCAATCAAGGGGCGTATAGACAGTCTTACTGTATATATTTATAAAGCAGAGACATGTACAAACATTTTGAGGTATAATACATGTATGTCAAGCTATCCTGGAGACCGGAAGTGGACGAAAATTGAGCCATAATGGTTGTACAGCCGGCAATTTTGACCTACCCGACCATGGTTTTTTACTTCTGACTTGCTCCACAGGTCCTATGGAATGATCTACGGGGAATAGTTATCAAGCAGAGGCATTGACAAACGTTTTGAGGTATTATACATGTAGATCAAGCCATCCTGAGGACCGGAAGTTGCCTATTACGGAGCTAAAATGGGATGCCAGGACCCTGATGATATTTCGGGTAGTACCGCATATTGGTTTTTCGCATTTTTCTGGTTAACGGAGGGCTCCAGAAATAAAAACTAGACATATATATTAAGCAGATACCCATGCGCACATATTTATTAAGGTATTTGGTTATTCGGGCCGCCATGGGGACCGAAAGGGGGTGAAATCATAGGTAAACCGTCTTATTTTAACCTACCGCCGGACATTGGTTTTACATTATTTACTCCAATCAAGGGGCGTATAGACAGTCTTACTGTATATATTTATAAAGCAGAGACATGTACAAACATTTTGAGGTATAATACATGTATGTCAAGCTATCCTGGAGACCGGAAGTGGACGAAAATTGAGCCATAATGGTTGTACAGCCGGCAATTTTGACCTACCCGACCATGGTTTTTTACTTCTGACTTGCTCCACAGGTCCTATGGAATGATCTACGGGGAATAGTTATCAAGCAGAGGCATTGACAAACGTTTTGAGGTATTATACATGTAGATCAAGCCATCCTGAGGACCGGAAGTTGCCTATTACGGAGCTAAAATGGGATGCCAGGACCCTGACGGATATTTCGGGTAGTACCGCATATTGGTTTTTCGCATTTTTCTGGCTAACGGAGGGCTCCAGAAATAAAAACTAGACATATATATTAAGCAGATACCCCTGCGCACATATTTATTAAGGTATTTGGTTATTCGGGCCGCCATGGGGACCGAAAGGGGGTGAAATCATAGGTAAACCGTCTTATTTTAACCTACCGCCGGACATTGGTTTTACATTATTTACTCCAATCAAGGGGCGTATAGACAGTCTTACTGTATATATTTATAAAGCAGAGACATGTACAAACATTTTGAGGTATAATACATGTATGTCAAGCTATCCTGGAGACCGGAAGTGGACGAAAATTGAGCCATAATGGTTGTACAGCCGGCAATTTTGACCTACCCGACCATGGTTTTTTACTTCTGACTTGCTCCACAGGTCCTATGGAATGATCTACGGGGAATAGTTATCAAGCAGAGGCATTGACAAACGTTTTGAGGTATTATACATGTAGATCAAGCCATCCTGAGGACCGGAAGTTGCCTATTACGGAGCTAAAATGGGATGCCAGGACCCTGATGATATTTCGGGTAGTACCGCATATTGGTTTTTCGCATTTTTCTGGCTAACGGAGGGCTCCAGAAATAAAAACTAGACATATATATTAAGCAGATACCCCTGCGCACATATTTATTAAGGTATTTGGTTATTCGGGCCGCCATGGGGACCGGAAGGGGGTGAAATCATAGGTAAACCGTCTTATTTTAACCTACCGCCGGACATTGGTTTTACATTATTTACTCCAATCAAGGGGCGTATAGACAGTCTTACTGTATATATTTATAAAGCAGAGACATGTACAAACATTTTGAGGTATAATACATGTATGTCAAGCTATCCTGGAGACCGGAAGTGGACGAAAATTGAGCCATAATGGTTGTACAGTCGGCAATTTTGACCTACCCGACCATGGTTTTTTACTTCTGACTTGCTCCACAGGTCCTATGGAATGATCTACAGGGAATAGTTATCAAGCAGAGGCATTGACAAACGTTTTGAGGTATTATACATGTAGATCAAGCCATCCTGAGGACCGGAAGTTGCCTATTACGGAGCTAAAATGGGATGCCAGGACCCTGACGGATATTTCGGGTAGTACCGCATATTGGTTTTTCGCATTTTTCTGGTTAACGGAGGGCTCCAGAAATAAAAACTAGACATATATATTAAGCAGATACCCATGCGCACATATTTATTAAGGTATTTGGTTATTCGGGCCGCCATGGGGACCGAAAGGGGGTGAAATCATAGGTAAACCGTCTTATTTTAACCTACCGCCGGACATTGGTTTTACATTATTTACTCCAATCAAGGGGCGTATAGACAGTCTTACTGTATATATTTATAAAGCAGAGACATGTACAAACATTTTGAGGTATAATACATGTATGTCAAGCTATCCTGGAGACCGGAAGTGGACGAAAATTGAGCCATAATGGTTGTACAGCCGGCAATTTTGACCTACCCGACCATGGTTTTTTACTTCTGACTTGCTCCACAGGTCCTATGGAATGATCTACAGGGAATAGTTATCAAGCAGAGGCATTGACAAACGTTTTGAGGTATTATACATGTAGATCAAGCCATCCTGAGGACCGGAAGTTGCCTATTACGGAGCTAAAATGGGATGCCAGGACCCTGACGGATATTTCGGGTAGTACCGCATATTGGTTTTTCGCATTTTTCTGGTTAACGGAGGGCTCCAGAAATAAAAACTAGACATATATATTAAGCAGATACCCATGCGCACATATTTATTAAGGTATTTGGTTATTCGGGCCGCCATGGGGACCGAAAGGGGGTGAAATCATAGGTAAACCGTCTTATTTTAACCTACCGCCGGACATTGGTTTTACATTATTTACTCCAATCAAGGGGCGTATAGACAGTCTTACTGTATATATTTATAAAGCAGAGACATGTACAAACATTTTGAGGTCTAATACATGTATGTCAAGCTATCCTGGAGACCGGAAGTGGACGAAAATTGAGCCATAATGGTTGTACAGCCGTCAATTTTGACCTACCCGACCATGGTTTTTTACTTCTGACTTGGTTCACAGGTCCTATGGAATGATCTACGGGGAATAGTTATCAAGCAGAGGCATTGACAAACGTTTTGAGGTATTATACATGTAGATCAAGCCATCCTGAGGACCGGAAGTTGCCTATTACGGAGCTAAAATGGGATGCCAGGACCCTGACGGATATTTCGGGTAGTACCGCATATTGGTTTTTCGCATTTTTCTGGCTAACGGAGGGCTCCAGAAATAAAAACTAGACATATATATTAAGCAGATACCCCTGCGCACATATTTATTAAGGTATTTGGTTATTCGGGCCGCCATGGGGACCGAATGGGGGTGAAATCATAGGTAAACCGTCTTATTTTAACCTACCGCCGGACATTGGTTTTACATTATTTACTCCAATCAAGGGGCGTATAGACAGTCTTACTGTATATATTTATAAAGCAGAGACATGTACAAACATTTTGAGGTATAATTCATGTATGTCAAGCTATCCTGGAGACCGGAAGTGGACGAAAATTGAGCCATAATGGTTGTACAGCCGGCAATTTTGACCTACCCGACCATGTTTTTTTACTTCTGACTTGCTCCACAGGTCCTATGGAATGATCTACGGGGAATAGTTATCAAGCAGAGGCATTGACAAACGTTTTGAGGTATTATACATGTAGATCAAGCCATCCTGAGGACCGGAAGTTGCCTATTACGGAGCTAAAATGGGATGCCAGGACCCTGACGGATATTTCGGGTAGTACCGCATATTGGTTTTTCGCATTTTTCTGGCTAACGGAGGGCTCCAGAAATAAAAACTAGACATATATATTAAGCAGATACCCCTGCGCACATATTTATTAAGGTATTTGGTTATTCGGGCCGCCATGGGGACCGAAAGGGGGTGAAATCATAGGTAAACCGTCTTATTTTAACCTATCGCCGGACATTGGTTTTACATTATTTACTCCAATCAAGGGGCGTATAGACAGTCTTACTGTATATATTTATAAAGCAGAGACATGTACAAACATTTTGAGGTATAATACATGTATGTCAAGCTATCCTGGAGACCGGAAGTGGACGAAAATTGAGCCATAATGGTTGTACAGCCGGCAATTTTGACCTACCCGACCATGGTTTTTTACTTCTGACTTGGTTCACAGGTCCTATGGAATGATCTACGGGGAATAGTTATCAAGCAGAGGCATTGACAAACGTTTTGAGGTATTATACATGTAGATCAAGCCATCCTGAGGACCGGAAGTTGCCTATTACGGAGCTAAAATGGGATGCCAGGACCCTGACGGATATTTCGGGTAGTACCGCATATTGGTTTTTCGCATTTTTCTGGCTAACGGAGGGCTCCAGAAATAAAAACTAGACATATATATTAAGCAGATACCAATGCGCACATATTTATTAAGGTATTTGGTTATTCGGGCCGCCATGGGGACCGAAAGGGGGTGAAATCATAGGTAAACCGTCTTATTTTAACCTACCGCCGGACATTGGTTTTACATTATTTACTCCAATCAAGGGGCGTATAGACAGTCTTACTGTATATATTTATAAAGCAGAGACATGTACAAACATTTTGAGGTATAATACATGTATGTCAAGCTATCCTGGAGACCGGAAGTGGACGAAAATTGAGCCATAATGGTTGTACAGCCAGCAATTTTGACCTTCCCGACCATGGTTTTTTACTTCTGACTTGCTCCACAGGTCCTATGGAATGATCTACGGGGAATAGTTATCAAGCAGAGGCATTGACAAACGTTTTGAGGTATTATACATGTAGATCAAGCCATCCTGAGGACCGGAAGTTGCCTATTACGGAGCTAAAATGGGATGCCAGGACCCTGACGGATATTTCGGGTAGTACCGCATATTGGTTTTTCGCATTTTTCTGGCTAACGGAGGGCTCCAGAAATAAAAACTAGACATATATATTAAGCAGATACCCCTGCGCACATATTTATTAAGGTATTTGGTTATTCGGGCCGCCATGGGGACCGAAAGGGGGTGAAATCATAGGTAAACCGTCTTATTTTAACCTACCGCCGGACATTGGTTTTACATTATTTACTCCAATCAAGGGGCGTATAGACAGTCTTACTGTATATATTTATAAAGCAGAGACATGTACAAACATTTTGAGGTATAATACATGTATGTCAAGCTATCCTGGAGACCGGAAGTGGACGAAAATTGAGCCATAATGGTTGTACAGCCGGCAATTTTGACCTACCCGACCATGGTTTTTTACTTCTGACTTGGCTCACAGGTCCTATGGAATGATCTACGGGGAATAGTTATCAAGCAGAGGCATTGACAAACGTTTTGAGGTATTATACATGTATATCAAGCCATCCTGAGGACCGGAAGTTGCCTATTACGGAGCTAAAATGGGATGCCAGGACCCTGACGGATATTTCGGGTAGTACCGCATATTGGTTTTTCGCATTTTTCTGGCTAACGGAGGGCTCCAGAAATAAAAACTAGACATATATATTAAGCAGATACTCATACGCACATATTTATTAAGGTATTTGGTTATTCGGGCCGCCATGGGGACCGAAAGGGGGTGAAATCATAGGTAAACCGTCTTATTTTAACCTACCGCCGAACATTGGTTTTACATTATTTACTCCAATCAAGGGGCGTATAGACAGTCTTACTGTATATATTTATAAAGCAGAGACATGTACAAACATTTTGAGGTATAATACATGTATGTCAAGCTATCCTGGAGACCGGAAGTGGACGAAAATTGAGCCATAATGGTTGTACAGCCAGCAATTTTGACCTTCCCGACCATGGTTTTTTACTTCTGACTTGCTCCACAGGTCCTATGGAATGATCTACGGGGAATAGTTATCAAGCAGAGGCATTGACAAACGTTTTGAGGTATTATACATGTAGATCAAGCCATCCTGAGGACCGGAAGTTGCCTATTACGGAGCTAAAATGGGATGCCAGGACCCTGACGGATATTTCGGGTAGTACCGCATATTGGTTTTTCGCATTTTTCTGGCTAACGGAGGGCTCCAGAAATAAAAACTAGACATATATATTAAGCAGATACCCCTGCGCACATATTTATTAAGGTATTTGGTTATTCGGGCCGCCATGGGGACCGAAAGGGGGTGAAATCATAGGTAAACCGTCTTATTTTAACCTACCGCCGGACATTGGTTTTACATTATTTACTCCAATCAAGGGTCGTATAGACAGTCTTACTGTATATATTTATAAATCAGAGACATGTACAAACATTTTGAGGTATAATACATGTATGTCAAGCTATCCTGGAGACCGGAAGTGGACGAAAATTGAGCCATAATGGTTGTACAGCCGGCAATTTTGACCTACCCGACCATGGTTTTTTACTTCTGACTTGCTCCACAGGTCCTATGGAATGATCTACGGGGAATAGTTATCAAGCAGAGGCATTGACAAACGTTTTGAGGTATTATACATGTAGATCAAGCCATCCTGAGGACCGGAAGTTGCCTATTACGGAGCTAAAATGGGATGCCAGGACCCTGACGGATATTTCGGGTAGTACCGCATATTGGTTTTTCGCATTTTTCTGGCTAACGGAGGGCTCCAGAAATAAAAACTAGACATATATATTAAGCAGATACCCCTGCGCACATATTTATTAAGGTATTTGGTTATTCGGGCCGTCATGGGGACCGAAAGGGGGTGAAATCATAGGTAAACCGTCTTATTTTAACCTACCGCCGGACATTGGTTTTACATTATTTACTTCAATCAAGGGGCGTATAGACAGTCTTACTGTATATATTTATAAAGCAGAGACATGTACAAACATTTTGAGGTATAATACATGTATGTCAAGCTATCCTGGAGACCGGAAGTGGACGAAAATTGAGCCATAATGGTTGTACAGCCGGCAATTTTGACCTACCCGAACATGGTTTTTTACTTCTGACTTGGTTCACAGGTCCTATGGAATGATCTACGGGGAATAGTTATCAAGCAGAGGCATTGACAAACGTTTTGAGGTATTATACATGTAGATCAAGCCATCCTGAGGACCGGAAGTTGCCTATTACGGAGCTAAAATGGGATGCCAGGACCCTGACGGATATTTCGGGTAGTACCGCATATTGGTTTTTCGCATTTTTCTGGCTAACGGAGGGCTCCAGAAATAAAAACTAGACATATATATTAAGCAGATACCCCTGCGCACATATTTATTAAGGTATTTGGTTATTCGGGCCGCCATGGGGACCGAAAGGGGGTGAAATCATAGGTAAACCGTCTTATTTTAACCTACCGCCGGACATTGGTTTTACATTATTTACTCCAATCAAGGGGCGTATAGACAGTCTTACTGTATATATTTATAAAGCAGAGACATGTACAAACATTTTGAGGTATAATACATGTATGTCAAGCTATCCTGGAGACCGGAAGTGGACGAAAATTGAGCCATAATGGTTGTACAGCCGGCAATTTTGACCTACCCGACCATGGTTTTTTACTTCTGACTTGCTCCACAGGTCCTATGGAATGATCTACGGGGAATAGTTATCAAGCAGAGGCATTGACAAACGTTTTGAGGTATTATACATGTAGATCAAGCCATCCTGAGGACCGGAAGTTTCCTATTACGGAGCTAAAATGGGATGCCAGGACCCTGACGGATATTTCGGGTAGTACCGCATATTGGTTTTTCGCATTTTTCTGGCTAACGGAGGGCTCCAGAAATAAAAACTAGACATATATATTAAGCAGATACCCCTGCGCACATATTTATTAAGGTATTTGGTTATTCGGGCCGCCATGGGGACCGAAAGGGGGTGAAATCATAGGTAAACCGTCTTATTTTAACCTACCGCCGGACATTGGTTTTACATTATTTACTCCAATCAAGGGGCGTATAGACAGTCTTACTGTATATATTTATAAAGCAGAGACATGTACAAACATTTTGAGGTATAATACATGTATGTCAAGCTATCCTGGAGACCGGAAGTGGACGAAAATTGAGCCATAATGGTTGTACAGCCGGCAATTTTGACCTACACGACCATGGTTTTTTACTTCTGACTTGGTTCACAGGTCTTATGGAATGATCTACGGGGAATAGTTATCAAGCAGAGGCATTGACAAACGTTTTGAGGTATTATGCATGTAGATCAAGCCATCCTGAGGACCGGAAGTTGCCTATTACGGAGCTAAAATGGGATGCCAGGACCCTGACGGATATTTCGGGTAGTACCGCATATTGGTTTTTCGCATTTTTCTGGCTAACGGAGGGCTCCAGAAATAAAAACTAGACATATATATTAAGCAGATACCCCTGCGCACATATTTATTAAGGTATTTGGTTATTCGGGCCGCCATGGGGACCGAAAGGGGGTGAAATCATATGTAAACCGTCTTATTTTAACCTACCGCCGGACATTGGTTTTACATTATTTACTCCAATCAAGGGGCGTATAGACAGTCTTACTGTATATATTTATAAAGCAGAGACATGTACAAACATTTTGAGGTATAATACATGTATGTCAAGCTATCCTGGAGACCGGAAGTGGACGAAAATTGAGCCATAATGGTTGTACAGCCGGCAATTTTGACCTACCCGACCATGATTTTTTACTTCTGACTTGCTCCACAGGTCCTATGGAATGATCTACGGGGAATAGTTATCAAGCAGAGGCATTGACAAACGTTTTGAGGTATTATACATGTAGATCAAGCCATCCTGAG
The DNA here is from genome assembly GCA_963680875.1 of Bathymodiolus brooksi. Classification (NCBI taxonomy): domain Eukaryota; kingdom Metazoa; phylum Mollusca; class Bivalvia; order Mytilida; family Modiolidae; genus Bathymodiolus; species Bathymodiolus brooksi. Next base: position 108,635,874 of record OY804581.1, read on the forward strand.
GACCGGAAGTTGCCTATTACGGAGCTAAAATGGGATGCCAGGACCCTGACGGATATTTCGGGTAGTACCGCATATTGGTTTTTCGCATTTTTCTGGCTAACGGAGGGCTCCAGAAATAAAAACTAGACATATATATTAAGCAGATACCAATGCGCACATATTTATTAAGGTATTTGGTTATTCGGGCCGCCATGGGGACCGAAAGGGGGTGAAATCATAGGTAAACCGTCTTATTTTAACCTACCGCCGCACATTGGTTTTACATTATTTACTCCAATCAAGGGGCGTATAGACAGTCTTACTGTATATATTTATAAAGCAGAGACATGTACAAACATTTTGAGGTATAATACATGTATGTCAAGCTATCCTGGAGACCGGAAGTGGACGAAAATTGAGCCATAATGGTTGTACAGCCGGCAATTTTGACCTACCCGACCATGGTTTTTTACTTCTGCCTTGCTCCACAGGTCCTATGGAATGATCTACGGGGAATAGTTATCAAGCAGAGGCATTGACAAACGTTTTGAGGTATTATACATGTAGATCAAGCCATCCTGAGGACCGGAAGTTGCCTATTACGGAGCTAAAATGGGATGCCAGGACCCTGACGGATATTTCGGGTAGTACCGCATATTGGTTTTTCGCATTTTTCTGGCTAACGGAGGGCTCCAGAAATAAAAACTAGACATATATATTAAGCAGATATCAATGCGCACATATTTATTAAGGTATTTGGTTATTCGGGCCGCCATGGGGACCGAAAGGGGGTGAAATCATAGGTAAACCGTCTTATTTTAACCTACCGCCGGACATTGGTTTTACATTATTTACTCCAATCAAGGGGCGTATAGACAGTCTTACTGTATATATTTATAAAGCAGAGACATGTACAAACATTTTGAGGTATAATACATGTATGTCAAGCTATCCTGGAGACCGGAAGTGGACGAAAATTGAGCCATAATGGTTGTACAGCCGGCAATTTTGACCTACCCGACCATGGTTTTTTACTTCTGACTTGCTCCACAGGTCCTATGGAATGATCTACGGGGAATAGTTATCAAGCAGAGGCATTGACAAACGTTTTGAGGTATTATACATGTAGATCAAGCCATCCTGAGGACCGGAAGTTGCCTATTACGGAGCTAAAATGGGATGCCAGGACCCTGACGGATATTTCGGGTAGTACCGCATATTGGTTTTTCGCATTTTTCTGGCTAACGGAGGGCTCCAGAAATAAAAACTAGACATATATATTAAGCAGATACCCCTGCGCACATATTTATTAAGGTATTTGGTTATTCGGGCCGCCATGGGGACCGAAAGGGGGTGAAATCATAGGTAAACCGTCTTATTTTAACCTACCGCCGGACATTGGTTTTACATTATTTACTCCAATCAAGGGGCGTATAGACAGTCTTACTGTATATATTTATAAAGCAGAGACATGTACAAACATTTTGAGGTATAATACATGTATGTCAAGCTATCCTGGAGACCGGAAGTGGACGAAAATTGAGCCATAATGGTTGTACAGCCGGCAATTTTGACCTACCCGACCATGGTTTTTTACTTCTGACTTGGTTCACAGGTCCTATGGAATGATCTACGGGGAATAGTTATCAAGCAGAGGCATTGACAAACGTTTTGAGGTATTATACATGTAGATCAAGCCATCCTGAGGACCGGAAGTTGCCTATTACGGAGCTAAAATGGGATGCCAGGACCCTGACGGATATTTCGGGTAGTACCGCATATTGGTTTTTCGCATTTTTCTGGCTAACGCAGGGCTCCAGAAATAAAAACTAGACATATATATTAAGCAGATACCCCTGCGCACATATTTATTAAGGTATTTGGTTATTCGGGCCGCCATGGGGACCGAAAGGGGGTGAAATCATAGGTAAACCGTCTTATTTTAACCTACCGCCGGACATTGGTTTTACATTATTTACTCCAATCAAGGGGCGTATAGACAGTCTTACTGTATATATTTATAAAGCAGAGAAATGTACAAACATTTTGAGGTATAATACATGTATGTCAAGCTATCCTGGAGACCGGAAGTGGACGAAAATTGAGCCATAATGGTTGTACAGCCGGCAATTTTGACCTACCCGACCATGGTTTTTTACTTCTGACTTGCTCCACAGGTCCTATGGAATGATCTACGGGGAATAGCTATCAAGCAGAGGCATTGACAAACGTTTTGAGGTATTATACATGTAGATCAAGCCATCCTGAGGACCGGAAGTTGCCTATTACGGAGCTAAAATGGGATGCCAGGACCCTGACGAATATTTCGGGTAGTACCGCATATTGGTTTTTCGCATTTTTCTGGCTAACGGAGGGCTCCAGAAATAAAAACTAGACATATATATTAAGCAGATACCCCTGCGCACATATTTATTAAGGTATTTGGTTATTCGGGCCGCCATGGGGACCGAAAGGGGGTGAAATCATAGGTAAACCGTCTTATTTTAACCTACCGCCGGACATTGGTTTTACATTATTTACTCCAATCAAGGGGCGTATAGACAGTCTTACTGTATATATTTATAAAGCAGAGACATGTACAAACATTTTGAGGTATAATACATGTATGTCAAGATATCCTGGAGACCGGAAGTGGACGAAAATTGAGCCATAATGGTTGTACAGCCGGCAATTTTGACCTACCCGACCATGGTTTTTTACTTCTGACTTGCTCCACAGGTCCTATGGAATGATCTACGGGGAATAGTTATCAAGCAGAGGCATTGACAAACGTTTTGAGGTATTATACATGTAGATCAAGCCATCCTGAGGACCGGAAGTTGCCTATTACGGAGCTAAAATGGGATGCCAGGACCCTGACGGATATTTCGGGTAGTACCGCATATTGGTTTTTCGCATTTTTCTGGCTAACGGAGGGCTCCAGAAATAAAAACTAGACATATATATTAAGCAGATACCCCTGCGCACATATTTATTAAGGTATTTGGTTATTCGGGCCGCCATGGGGACCGAAAGGGGGTGAAATCATAGGTAAACCGTCTTATTTTAACCTACCGCCGGACATTGGTTTTACATTATTTACTCCAATCAAGGGGCGTATAGACAGTCTTACTGTATATATTTATAAAGCAGAGACATGTACAAACATTTTGAGGTATAATACATGTATGTCAAGCTATCCTGGAGACCGGAAGTGGACGAAAATTGAGCCATAATGGTTGTACAGCCGGCAATTTTGACCTACCCGACCATGGTTTTTTACTTCTGACTTGGTTCACAGGTCCTATGGAATGATCTACGGGGAATAGTTATCAAGCAGAGGCATTGACAAACGTTTTGAGGTATTATACATGTAGATCAAGCCATCCTGAGGACCGGAAGTTGCCTATTACGGAGCTAAAATGGGATGCCAGGACCCTGACGGATATTTCGGGTAGTACCGCATATTGGTTTTTCGCATTTTTCTGGCTAACGGAGGGCTCCAGAAATAAAAACTAGACATATATATTAAGCAGATACCCCTGCGCACATATTTATTAAGGTATTTGGTTATTCGGGCCGCCATGGGGACCGAAAGGGGGTGAAATCATAGGTAAACCGTCTTATTTTAACCTACCGCCGGACATTGGTTTTACATTATTTACTCCAATCAAGGGGCGTATAGACAGTCTTACTGTATATATTTATAAATCAGAGACATGTACAAACATTTTGAGGTATAATACATGTATGTCAAGCTATCCTGGAGACCGGAAGTGGACGAAAATTGAGCCATAATGGTTGTACAGCCGGCAATTTTGACCTACCCGACCATGGTTTTTTACTTCTGACTTGCTCCACAGGTCCTATGGAATGATCTACGGGGAATAGTTATCAAGCAGAGGCATTGACAAACGTTTTGAGGTATTATACATGTAGATCAAGCCATCCTGAGGACCGGAAGTTGCCTATTACGGAGCTAAAATGGGATGCCAGGACCCTGACGGATATTTCGGGTAGTACCGCATATTGGTTTTTCGCATTTTTCTGGCTAATGGAGGGCTCCAGAAATAAAAACTAGACATATATATTAAGCAGATACCCATGCGCACATATTTATTAAGGTATTTGGTTATTCGGGCCGCCATGGGGACCGAAAGGGGGTGAAATCATAGGTAAACCGTCTTATTTTAACCTACCGCCGGACATTGGTTTTACATTATTTACTCCAATCAAGGGGCGTATAGACAGTCTTACTGTATATATTTATAAAGCAGAGACATGTACAAACATTTTGAGGTATAATACATGTATGTCAAGCTATCCTGGAGACCGGAAGTGGACGAAAATTGAGCCATAATGGTTGTACAGCCGGCAATTTTGACCTACCCGACCATGGTTTTTTACTTCTGACTTGCTCCACAGGTCCTATGGAATGATCTACGGGGAATAGCTATCAAGCAGAGGCATTGACAAACGTTTTGAGGTATTATACATGTAGATCAAGCCATCCTGAGGACCGGAAGTTGCCTATTACGGAGCTAAAATGGGATGCCAGGACCCTGACGAATATTTCGGGTAGTACCGCATATTGGTTTTTCGCATTTTTCTGGCTAACGGAGGGCTCCAGAAATAAAAACTAGACATATATATTAAGCAGATACCCCTGCGCACATATTTATTAAGGTATTTGGTTATTCGGGCCGCCATGGGGACCGAAAGGGGGTGAAATCATAGGTAAACCGTCTTATTTTAACCTACCGCCGGACATTGGTTTTACATTATTTACTCCAATCAAGGGGCGTATAGACAGTCTTACTGTATATATTTATAAAGCAGAGACATGTACAAACATTTTGAGGTATAATACATGTATGTCAAGCTATCCTGGAGACCGGAAGTGGACGAAAATTGAGCCATAATGGTTGTACAGCCGGCAATTTTGACCTACCCGACCATGGTTTTTTACTTCTGACTTGGTTCACAGGTCCTATGGAATGATCTACGGGGAATAGTTATCAAGCAGAGGCATTGACAAACGTTTTGAGGTATTATACATGTAGATCAAGCCATCCTGAGGACCGGAAGTTGCCTATTACGGAGCTAAAATGGGATGCCAGGACCCTGACGGATATTTCGGGTAGTACCGCATATTGGTTTTTCGCATTTTTCTGGCTAACGGAGGGCTCCAGAAATAAAAACTAGACATATATATTAAGCAGATACCCCTGCGCACATATTTATTAAGGTATTTGGTTATTCGGGCCGCCATGGGGACCGAAAGGGGGTGAAATCATAGGTAAACCGTCTTATTTTAACCTACCGCCGGACATTGGTTTTACATTATTTACTCTAATCAAGGGGCGTATAGACAGTCTTACTGTATATATTTATAAAGCAGAGACATGTACAAACATTTTGAGGTATAATACATGTATGTCAAGCTATCCTGGAGACCGGAAGTGGACGAAAATTGAGCCATAATGGTTGTACAGCCGGCAATTTTGACCTACCCGACCATGGTTTTTTACTTCTGACTTGCTCCACAGGTCCTATGGAATGATCTACGGGGAATAGTTATCAAGCAGAGGCATTGACAAACGTTTTGAGGTATTATACATGTAGATCAAGCCATCCTGAGGACCGGAAGTTGCCTATTACGGAGCTAAAATGGGATGCCAGGACCCTGACGGATATTTCGGGTAGTACCGCATATTGGTTTTTCGCATTTTTCTGGCTAATGGAGGGCTCCAGAAATAAAAACTAGACATATATATTAAGCAGATACCCATGCGCACATATTTATTAAGGTATTTGGTTATTCGGGCCGCCATGGGGACCGAAAGGGGGTGAAATCATAGGTAAACCGTCTTATTTTAACCTACCGCCGGACATTGGTTTTACATTATTTACTCCAATCAAGGGGCGTATAGACAGTCTTACTGTATATATTTATAAAGCAGAGACATGTACAAACATTTTGAGGTATAATACATGTATGTCAAGCTATCCTGGAGACCGGAAGTGGACGAAAATTGAGCCATAATGGTTGTACAGCCGGCAATTTTGACCTACCCGACCATGGTTTTTTACTTCTGACTTGGTTCACAGGTCCTATGGAATGATCTACGGGGAATAGTTATCAAGCAGAGGCATTGACAAACGTTTTGAGGTATTATACATGTAGATCAAGCCATCCTGAGGACCGGAAGTTGCCTATTACGGAGCTAAAATGGGATGCCAGGACCCTGACGGATATTTCGGGTAGTACCGCATATTGGTTTTTCGCATTTTTCTGGCTAACGCAGGGCTCCAGAAATAAAAACTAGACATATATATTAAGCAGATACCCCTGCGCACATATTTATTAAGGTATTTGGTTATTCGGGCCGCCATGGGGACCGAAAGGGGGTGAAATTATAGGTAAACCGTCTTATTTTAACCTACCGCCGGACATTGGTTTTACATTATTTACTCCAATCAAGGGGCGTATAGACAGTCTTACTGTATATATTTATAAAGCAGAGACATGTACAAACATTTTGAGGTATAATACATGTATGTCAAGCTATCCTGGAGACCGGAAGTGGACGAAAATTGAGCCATAATGGTTGTACAGCCGGCAATTTTGACCTACCCGACCATGGTTTTTTACTTCTGACTTGCTCCACAGGTCCTATGGAATGATCTACGGGGAATAGTTATCAAGCAGAGGCATTGACAAACGTTTTGAGGTATTATACATGTAGATCAAGCCATCCTGAGGACCGGAAGTTGCCTATTACGGAGCTAAAATGGGATGCCAGGACCCTGACGGATATTTCGGGTAGTACCGCATATTGGTTTTTCGCATTTTTCTGGCTAACGGAGGGCTCCAGAAATAAAAACTAGACATATATATTAAGCAGATACCCCTGCGCACATATTTATTAAGGTATTTGGTTATTCGGGCCGCCATGGGGACCGAAAGGGGGTGAAATCATAGGTAAACCGTCTTATTTTAACCTACCGCCGGACATTGGTTTTACATTATTTACTCCAATCAAGGGGCGTATAGACAGTCTTACTGTATATATTTATAAAGCAGAGACATGTACAAACATTTTGAGGTATAATACATGTATGTCAAGCTATCCTGGAGACCGGAAGTGGACGAAAATTGAGCCATAATGGTTGTACAGCCGGCAATTTTGACCTACCCGACCATGGTTTTTTACTTCTGACTTGCTCCACAGGTCCTATGGAATGATCTACGGGGAATAGTTATCAAGCAGAGGCATTGACAAACGTTTTGAAGTATTATACATGTAGATCAAGCCATCCTGAGGACCGGAAGTTGCCTATTACGGAGCTAAAATGGGATGCCAGGACCCTGACGGATATTTCGGGTAGTACCGCATATTGGTTTTTCGCATTTTTCTGGCTAACGGAGGGCTCCAGAAATAAAAACTAGACATATATATTAAGCAGATACCCCTGCGCACATATTTATTAAGGTATTTGGTTATTCGGGCCGCCATGGGGACCGAAAGGGGGTGAAATCATAGGTAAACCGTCTTATTTTAACCTACCGCCGGACATTGGTTTTACATTATTTACTCCAATCAAGGGGCGTATAGACAGTCTTACTGTATATATTTATAAAGCAGAGACATGTACAAACATTTTGAGGTATAATACATGTATGTCAAGCTATCCTGGAGACCGGAAGTGGACGAAAATTGAGCCATAATGGTTGTACAGCCGGCAATTTTGACCTACCCGACCATGGTTTTTTACTTCTGACTTGGTTCACAGGTCCTATGGAATGATCTACGGGGAATAGTTATCAAGCAGAGGCATTGACAAACGTTTTGAGGTATTATACATGTAGATCAAGCCATCCTGAGGACCGGAAGTTGCCTATTACGGAGCTAAAATGGGATGCCAGGACCCTGACGTATATTTCGGGTAGTACCGCATATTGGTTTTTCGCATTTTTCTGGCTAACGGAGGGCTCCAGAAATAAAAACTAGACATATATATTAAGCAGATACCCCTGCGCACATATTTATTAAGGTATTTGGTTATTCGGGCCGCCATGGGGACCGAAAGGGGGTGAAATCATAGGTAAACCGTCTTATTTTAACCTACCGCCGGACATTGGTTTTACATTATTTACTCCAATCAAGGGGCGTATAGACAGTCTTACTGTATATATTTATAAAGCAGAGACATGTACAAACATTTTGAGGTATAATACATGTATGTCAAGCTATCCTGGAGACCGGAAGTGGACGAAAATTGAGCCATAATGGTTGTACAGCCGGCAATTTTGACCTACCCGACCATGGTTTTTTACTTCTGACTTGCTCCACAGGTCCTATGGAATGATCTACGGGGAATAGTTATCAAACAGAGGCATTGACAAACGTTTTGAGGTATTATACATGTAGATCAAGCCATCCTGAGGACCGGACGTTGCCTATTACGGAGCTAAAATGGGATGCCAGGACCCTGACGGATATTTCGGGTAGTACCGCATATTGGTTTTTCGCATTTTTCTGGCTAACGGAGGGCTCCAGAAATAAAAACTAGACATATATATTAAGCAGATACCCCTGCGCACATATTTATTAAGGTATTTGGTTATTCGGGCCGCCATGGGGACCGAAAGGGGGTGAAATCATAGGTAAACCGTCTTATTTTAACCTACCGCCGGACATTGGTTTTACATTATTTACTCCAATCAAGGGGCGTATAGACAGTCTTACTGTATATATTTATAAAGCAGAGACATGTACAAACATTTTGAGGTATAATACATGTATGTCAAGCTATCCTGGAGACCGGAAGTGGACGAAAATTGAGCCATAATGGTTGTACAGCCGGCAATTTTGACCTACCCGACCATGGTTTTTTACTTCTGACTTGGTTCACAGGTCCTATGGAATGATCTACGGGGAATAGTTATCAAGCAGAGGCATTGACAAACGTTTTGAGGTATTATACATGTAGATCAAGCCATCCTGAGGACCGGAAGTTGCCTATTACGGAGCTAAAATGGGATGCCAGGACCCTGACGGATATTTCGGGTAGTACCGCATATTGGTTTTTCGCATTTTTCTGGCTAACGGAGGGCTCCAGAAATAAAAACTAGACATATATATTAAGCAGATACCCCTGCGCACATATTTATTAAGGTATTTGGTTATTCGGGCCGCCATGGGGACCGAAAGGGGGTGAAATCATAGGTAAACCGTCTTATTTTAACCTACCGCCGGACATTGGTTTTACATTATTTACTCCAATCAAGGGGCGTATAGACAGTCTTACTGTATATATTTATAAAGCAGAGACATGTACAAACATTTTGAGGTATAATACATGTATGTCAAGCTATCCTGGAGACCGGAAGTGGACGAAAATTGAGCCATAATGGTTGTACAGCCGGCAATTTTGACCTACCCGACCATGGTTTTTTACTTCTGACTTGGTTCACAGGTCCTATGGAATGATCTACGGGGAATAGTTATCAAGCAGAGGCATTGACAAACGTTTTGAGGTATTATACATGTAGATCAAGCCATCCTGAGGACCGGAAGTTGCCTATTACGGAGCTAAAATGGGATGCCAGGACCCTGACGGATATTTCGGGTAGTACCGCATATTGGTTTTTCGCATTTTTCTGGCTAACGGAGGGCTCCAGAAATAAAAACTAGACATATATATTAAGCAGATACCCCTGCGCACATATTTATTAAGGTATTTGGTTATTCGGGCCGCCATGGGGACCGAAAGGGGGTGAAATCATAGGTAAACCGTCTTATTTTAACCTACCGCCGGACATTGGTTTTACATTATTTACTCCAATCAAGGGGCGTATAGACAGTCTTACTGTATATATTTATAAAGCAGAGACATGTACAAACATTTTGAGGTATAATACATGTATGTCAAGCTATCCTGGAGACCGGAAGTGGACGAAAATTGAGCCATAATGGTTGTACAGCCGGCAATTTTGACCTACCCGACCATGGTTTTTTACTTCTGACTTGGTTCACAGGTCCTATGGAATGATCTACGGGGAATAGTTATCAAGCAGAGGCATTGACAAACGTTTTGAGGTATTATACATGTAGATCAAGCCATCCTGAGGACCGGAAGTTGCCTATTACGGAGCTAAAATGGGATGCCAGGACCCTGACGTATATTTCGGGTAGTACCGCATATTGGTTTTTCGCATTTTTCTGGCTAACGGAGGGCTCCAGAAATAAAAACTAGACATATATATTAAGCAGATACCCCTGCGCACATATTTATTAAGGTATTTGGTTATTCGGGCCGCCATGGGGACCGAAAGGGGGTGAAATCATAGGTAAACCGTCTTATTTTAACCTACCGCCGGACATTGGTTTTACATTATTTACTCCAATCAAGGGGCGTATAGACAGTCTTACTGTATATATTTATAAAGCAGAGACATGTACAAACATTTTGAGGTATAATACATGTATGTCAAGCTATCCTGGAGACCGGAAGTGGACGAAAATTGAGCCATAATGGTTGTACAGCCGGCAATTTTGACCTACCCGACCATGGTTTTTTACTTCTGACTTGCTCCACAGGTCCTATGGAATGATCTACGGGGAATAGTTATCAAACAGAGGCATTGACAAACGTTTTGAGGTATTATACATGTAGATCAAGCCATCCTGAGGACCGGACGTTGCCTATTACGGAGCTAAAATGGGATGCCAGGACCCTGACGGATATTTCGGGTAGTACCGCATATTGGTTTTTCGCATTTTTCTGGCTAACGGAGGGCTCCAGAAATAAAAACTAGACATATATATTAAGCAGATACCCCTGCGCACATATTTATTAAGGTATTTGGTTATTCGGGCCGCCATGGGGACCGAAAGGGGGTGAAATCATAGGTAAACCGTCTTATTTTAACCTACCGCCGGACATTGGTTTTACATTATTTACTCCAATCAAGGGGCGTATAGACAGTCTTACTGTATATATTTATAAAGCAGAGACATGTACAAACATTTTGAGGTATAATACATGTATGTCAAGCTATCCTGGAGACCGGAAGTGGACGAAAATTGAGCCATAATGGTTGTACAGCCGGCAATTTTGACCTACCCGACCATGGTTTTTTACTTCTGACTTGGTTCACAGGTCCTATGGAATGATCTACGGGGAATAGTTATCAAGCAGAGGCATTGACAAACGTTTTGAGGTATTATACATGTAGATCAAGCCATCCTGAGGACCGGAAGTTGCCTATTACGGAGCTAAAATGGGATGCCAGGACCCTGACGGATATTTCGGGTAGTACCGCATATTGGTTTTTCGCATTTTTCTGGCTAACGGAGGGCTCCAGAAATAAAAACTAGACATATATATTAAGCAGATACCCCTGCGCACATATTTATTAAGGTATTTGGTTATTCGGGCCGCCATGGGGACCGAAAGGGGGTGAAATCATAGGTAAACCGTCTTATTTTAACCTACCGCCGGACATTGGTTTTACATTATTTACTCCAATCAAGGGGCGTATAGACAGTCTTACTGTATATATTTATAAAGCAGAGACATGTACAAACATTTTGAGGTATAATACATGTATGTCAAGCTATCCTGGAGACCGGAAGTGGACGAAAATTGAGCCATAATGGTTGTACAGCCGGCAATTTTGACCTACCCGACCATGGTTTTTTACTTCTGACTTGGTTCACAGGTCCTATGGAATGATCTACGGGGAATAGTTATCAAGCAGAGGCATTGACAAACGTTTTGAGGTATTATACATGTAGATCAAGCCATCCTGAGGACCGGAAGTTGCCTATTACGGAGCTAAAATGGGATGCCAGGACCCTGACGGATATTTCGGGTAGTACCGCATATTGGTTTTTCGCATTTTTCTGGCTAACGGAGGGCTCCAGAAATAAAAACTAGACATATATATTAAGCAGATACCCCTGCGCACATATTTATTAAGGTATTTGGTTATTCGGGCCGCCATGGGGACCGAAAGGGGGTGAAATCATAGGTAAACCGTCTTATTTTAACCTACCGCCGGACATTGGTTTTACATTATTTACTCCAATCAAGGGGCGTATAGACAGTCTTACTGTATATATTTATAAAGCAGAGACATGTACAAACATTTTGAGGTATAATACATGTATGTCAAGCTATCCTGGAGACCGGAAGTGGACGAAAATTGAGCCATAATGGTTGTACAGCCGGCAATTTTGACCTACCCGACCATGGTTTTTTACTTCTGACTTGCTCCACAGGTCCTATGGAATGATCTACGGGGAATAGTTATCAAGCAGAGGCATTGACAAACGTTTTGAGGTATTATACATGTAGATCAAGCCATCCTGAGGACCGGAAGTTGCCTATTACGGAGCTAAAATGGGATGCCAGGACCCTGACGGATATTTCGGGTAGTACCGCATATTGGTTTTTCGCATTTTTCTGGCTAACGCAGGGCTCCAGAAATAAAAACTAGACATATATATTAAGCAGATACCCCTGCGCACATATTTATTAAGGTATTTGGTTATTCGGGCCGCCATGGGGACCGAAAGGGGGTGAAATCATAGGTAAACCGTCTTATTTTAACCTACCGCCGGACATTGGTTTTACATTATTTACTCCAATCAAGGGGCGTATAGACAGTCTTACTGTATATATTTATAAAGCAGAGACATGTACAAACATTTTGAGGTATAATACATGTATGTCAAGCTATCCTGGAGACCGGAAGTGGACGAAAATTGAGCCATAATGGTTGTACAGCCGGCAATTTTGACCTACCCGACCATGGTTTTTTACTTCTGACTTGGTTCACAGGTCCTATGGAATGATCTACGGGGAATAGTTATCAAGCAGAGGCATTGACAAACGTTTTGAGGTATTATACATGTAGATCAAGCCATCCTGAGGACCGGAAGTTGCCTATTACGGAGCTAAAATGGGATGCCAGGACCCTGACGGATATTTCGGGTAGTACCGCATATTGGTTTTTCGCATTTTTCTGGCTAACGGAGGGCTCCAGAAATAAAAACTAGACATATATATTAAGCAGATACCCCTGCGCACATATTTATTAAGGTATTTGGTTATTCGGGCCGCCATGGGGACCGAAAGGGGGTGAAATCATAGGTAAACCGTCTTATTTTAACCTACCGCCGGACATTGGTTTTACATTATTTACTCCAATCAAGGGGCGTATAGACAGTCTTACTGTATATATTTATAAAGCAGAGACATGTACAAACATTTTGAGGTATAATACATGTATGTCAAGCTATCCTGGAGACCGGAAGTGGACGAAAATTGAGCCATAATGGTTGTACAGCCGGCAATTTTGACCTACCCGACCATGGTTTTTTACTTCTGACTTGGTTCACAGGTCCTATGGAATGATCTACGGGGAATAGTTATCAAGCAGAGGCATTGACAAACGTTTTGAGGTATTATACATGTAGATCAAGCCATCCTGAGGACCGGAAGTTGCCTATTACGGAGCTAAAATGGGATGCCAGGACCCTGACGGATATTTCGGGTAGTACCGCATATTGGTTTTTCGCATTTTTCTGGCTAACGCAGGGCTCCAGAAATAAAAACTAGACATGTATATTAAGCAGATACCCCTGCGCACATATTTATTAAGGTATTTGGTTATTCGGGCCGCCATGGGGACCGAAAGGGGGTGAAATCATAGGTAAACCGTCTTATTTTAACCTACCGCCGGACATTGGTTTTACATTATTTACTCCAATCAAGGGGCGTATAGACAGTCTTACTGTATATATTTATAAAGCAGAGACATGTACAAACATTTTGAGGTATAATACATGTATGTCAAGCTATCCTGGAGACCGGAAGTGGACGAAAATTGAGCCATAATGGTTGTACAGCCGGCAATTTTGACCTACCCGACCATGGTTTTTTACTTCTGACTTGCTCCACAGGTCCTATGGAATGATCTACGGGGAATAGTTATCAAGCAGAGGCATTGACAAACGTTTTGAGGTATTATACATGTAGATCAAGCCATCCTGAGGACCGGAAGTTGCCTATTACGGAGCTAAAATGGGATGCCAGGACCCTGACGGATATTTCGGGTAGTACCGCATATTGGTTTTTCGCATTTTTCTGGCTAACGGAGGGCTCCAGAAATAAAAACTAGACATATATATTAAGCAGATACCCCTGCGCACATATTTATTAAGGTATTTGGTTATTCGGGCAGCCATGGGGACCGAAAGGGGGTGAAATCATAGGTAAACCGTCTTATTTTAACCTACCGCCGGACATTGGTTTTACATTATTTACTCCAATCAAGGGGCGTATAGACAGTCTTACTGTATATATTTATAAAGCAGAGACATGTACAAACATTTTGAGGTATAATACATGTATGTCAAGCTATCCTGGAGACCGGAAGTGGACGAAAATTGAGCCATAATGGTTGTACAGCCGGCAATTTTGACCTACCCGACCATGGTTTTTTACTTCTGACTTGGTTCACAGGTCCTATGGAATGATCTACGGGGAATAGTTATCAAGCAGAGGCATTGACAAACGTTTTGAGGTATTATACATGTAGATCAAGCCATCCTGAGGACCGGAAGTTGCCTATTACGGAGCTAAAATGGGATGCCAGGACCCTGACGGATATTTCGGGTAGTACCGCATATTGGTTTTTCGCATTTTTCTGGCTAACGGAGGGCTCCAGAAATAAAAACTAGACATATATATTAAGCAGATACCCCTGCGCACATATTTATTAAGGTATTTGGTTATTCGGGCCGCCATGGGGACCGAAAGGGGGTGAAATCATAGGTAAACCGTCTTATTTTAACCTACCGCCGGACATTGGTTTTACATTATTTACTCCAATCAAGGGGCGTATAGACAGTCTTACTGTATATATTTATAAAGCAGAGACATGTACAAACATTTTGAGGTATAATACATGTATGTCAAGCTATCCTGGAGACCGGAAGTGGACGAAAATTGAGCCATAATGGTTGTACAGCCGGCAATTTTGACCTACCCGACCATGGTTTTTTACTTCTGACTTGCTCCACAGGTCCTATGGAATGATCTACGGGGAATAGTTATCAAGCAGAGGCATTGACAAACGTTTTGAGGTATTATACATGTAGATCAAGCCATCCTGAGGACCGGAAGTTGCCTATTACGGAGCTAAAATGGGATGCCAGGACCCTGACGGATATTTCGGGTAGTACCGCATATTGGTTTTTCGCATTTTTCTGGCTAACGGAGGGCTCCAGAAATAAAAACTAGACATATATATTAAGCAGATACCCCTGCGCACATATTTATTAAGGTATTTGGTTATTCGGGCCGCCATGGGGACCGAAAGGGGGTGAAATCATAGGTAAACCGTCTTATTTTAACCTACCGCCGGACATTGGTTTTACATTATTTACTCCAATCAAGGGGCGTATAGACAGTCTTACTGTATATATTTATAAAGCAGAGACATGTACAAACATTTTGAGGTATAATACATGTATGTCAAGCTATCCTGGAGACCGGAAGTGGACGAAAATTGAGCCATAATGGTTGTACAGCCGGCAATTTTGACCTACCCGACCATGGTTTTTTACTTCTGACTTGCTCCACAGGTCCTATGGAATGATCTACGGGGAATAGTTATCAAGCAGAGGCATTGACAAACGTTTTGAGGTATTATACATGTAGATCAAGCCATCCTGAGGACCGGAAGTTGCCTATTACGGAGCTAAAATGGGATGCCAGGACCCTGACGGATATTTCGGGTAGTACCGCATATTGGTTTTTCGCATTTTTCTGGCTAACGGAGGGCTCCAGAAATAAAAACTAGACATATATATTAAGCAGATACCCCTGCGCACATATTTATTAAGGTATTTGGTTATTCGGGCCGCCATGGGGACCGAAAGGGGGTGAAATCATAGGTAAACCGTCTTATTTTAACCTACCGCCGGACATTGGTTTTACATTATTTACTCCAATCAAGGGGCGTATAGACAGTCTTACTGTATATATTTATAAAGCAGAGACATGTACAAACATTTTGAGGTATAATACATGTATGTCAAGCTATCCTGGAGACCGGAAGTGGACGAAAATTGAGCCATAATGGTTGTACAGCCGGCAATTTTGACCTACCCGACCATGGTTTTTTACTTCTGACTTGCTCCACATGTCCTATGGAATGATCTACGGGGAATAGTTATCAAGCAGAGGCATTGACAAACGTTTTGAGGTATTATACATGTAGATCAAGCCATCCTGAGGACCGGAAGTTGCCTATTACGGAGCTAAAATGGGATGCCAGGACCCTGACGGATATTTCGGGTAGTACCGCATATTGGTTTTTCGCATTTTTCTGGCTAACGGAGGGCTCCAGAAATAAAAACTAGACATATATATTAAGCAGATACCCCTGCGCACATATTTATTAAGGTATTTGGTTATTCGGGCCGCCATGGGGACCGAAAGGGGGTGAAATCATAGGTAAACCGTCTTATTTTAACCTACCGCCGGACATTGGTTTTACATTATTTACTCCAATCAAGGGGCGTATAGACAGTCTTACTGTATATATTTATAAAGCAGAGACATGTACAAACATTTTGAGGTATAATACATGTATGTCAAGCTATCCTGGAGACCGGAAGTGGACGAAAATTGAGCCATAATGGTTGTACAGCCGGCAATTTTGACCTACCCGACCATGGTTTTTTACTTCTGACTTGGTTCACAGGTCCTATGGAATGATCTACGGGGAATAGTTATCAAGCAGAGGCTTTGACAAACGTTTTGAGGTATTATACATGTAGATCAAGCCATCCTGAGGACCGGAAGTTGCCTATTACGGAGCTAAAATGGGATGCCAGGACCCTGACGGATATTTCGGGTAGTACCGCATATTGGTTTTTCGCATTTTTCTGGCTAACGGAGGGCTCCAGAAATAAAAACTAGACATATATATTAAGCAGATACCCCTGCGCACATATTTATTAAGGTATTTGGTTATTCGGGCCGCCATGGGGACCGAAAGGGGGTGAAATCATAGGTAAACCGTCTTATTTTAACCTACCGCCGGACATTGGTTTTACATTATTTACTCCAATCAAGGGGCGTATAGACAGTCTTACTGTATATATTTATAAAGCAGAGACATGTACAAACATTTTGAGGTATAATACATGTATGTCAAGCTATCCTGGAGACCGGAAGTGGACGAAAATTGAGCCATAATGGTTGTACAGCCAGCAATTTTGACCTACCCGACCATGGTTTTTTACTTCTGACTTGCTCCACAGGTCCTATGGAATGATCTACGGGGAATAGTTATCAAGCAGAGGCATTGACAAACGTTTTGAGGTATTATACATGTAGATCAAGCCATCCTGTGGACCGGAAGTTGCCTATTACGGAGCTAAAATGGGATGCCAGGACCCTGACGGATATTTCGGGTAGTACCGCATATTGGTTTTTCGCATTTTTCTGGCTAACGGAGGGCTCCAGAAATAAAAACTAGACATATATATTAAGCAGATACCCCTGCGCACATATTTATTAAGGTATTTGGTTATTCGGGCCGCCATGGGGACCGAAAGGGGGTGAAATCATAGGTAAACCGTCTTATTTTAACCTACCGCCGGACATTGGTTTTACATTATTTACTCCAATCAAGGGGCGTATAGACAGTCTTACTGTATATATTTATAAAGCAGAGACATGTACAAACATTTTGAGGTATAATACATGTATGTCAAGCTATCCTGGAGACCGGAAGTGGACGAAAATTGAGCCATAATGGTTGTACAGCCGGCAATTTTGACCTACCCGACCATGGTTTTTTACTTCTGACTTGGTTCACAGGTCCTATGGAATGATCTACGGGGAATAGTTATCAAGCAGAGGTATTGACAAACGTTTTGAGGTATTATACATGTAGATCAAGCCATCCTGTGGACCGGAAGTTGCCTATTACGGAGCTAAAATGGGATGCCAGGACCCTGACGGATATTTCGGGTAGTACCGCATATTGGTTTTTCGCATTTTTCTGGCTAACGGAGGGCTCCAGAAATAAAAACTAGACATATATATTAAGCAGATACCCCTGCGCACATATTTATTAAGGTATTTGGTTATTCGGGCCGCCATGGGGACCGAAAGGGGGTGAAATCATAGGTAAACCGTCTTATTTTAACCTACCGCCGGACATTGGTTTTACATTATTTACTCCAATCAAGGGGCGTATAGACAGTCTTACTGTATATATTTATAAAGCAGAGACATGTACAAACATTTTGAGGTATAATACATGTATGTCAAGCTATCCTGGAGACCGGAAGTGGACGAAAATTGAGCCATAATGGTTGTACAGCCGGCAATTTTGACCTACCCGACCATGGTTTTTTACTTCTGACTTGCTCCACAGGTCCTATGGAATGATCTACGGGGAATAGTTATCAAGCAGAGGCATTGACAAACGTTTTGAGGTATTATACATGTAGATCAAGCCATCCTGAGGACCGGAAGTTGCCTATTACGGAGCTAAAATGGGATGCCAGGACCCTGACGGATATTTCGGGTAGTACCGCATATTGGTTTTTCGCATTTTTCTGGCTAACGGAGGGCTCCAGAAATAAAAACTAGACATATATATTAAGCAGATACCCCTGCGCACATATTTATTAAGGTATTTGGTTATTCGGGCCGCCATGGGGACCGAAAGGGGGTGAAATCATAGGTAAACCGTCTTATTTTAACCTACCGCCGGACATTGGTTTTACATTATTTACTCCAATCAAGGGGCGTATAGACAGTCTTACTGTATATATTTATAAAGCAGAGACATGTACAAACATTTTGAGGTATAATACATGTATGTCAAGCTATCCTGGAGACCGGAAGTGGACGAAAATTGAGCCATAATGGTTGTACAGCCGGCAATTTTGACCTACCCGACCATGGTTTTTTACTTCTGACTTGCTCCACAGGTCCTATGGAATGATCTACGGGGAATAGTTATCAAGCAGAGGCATTGACAAACGTTTTGAGGTATTATACATGTAGATCAAGCCATCCTGAGGACCGGAAGTTGCCTATTACGGAGCTAAAATGGGATGCCAGGACCCTGACGGATATTTCGGGTAGTACCGCATATTGGTTTTTCGCATTTTTCTGGCTAACGGAGGGCTCCAGAAATAAAAACTAGACATATATATTAAGCAGATACCCCTGCGCACATATTTATTAAGTTATTTGGTTATTCGGGCCGCCATGGGGACCGAAAGGGGGTGAAATCATAGGTAAACCGTCTTATTTTAACCTACCGCCGGACATTGGTTTTACATTATTTACTCCAATCAAGGGGCGTATAGACAGTCTTACTGTATATATTTATAAAGCAGAGACATGTACAAACATTTTGAGGTATAATACATGTATGTCAAGCTATCCTGGAGACCGGAAGTGGACGAAAATTGAGCCATAATGGTTGTACAGCCGGCAATTTTGACCTACCCGACCATGGTTTTTTACTTCTGACTTGCTCCACAGGTCCTATGGAATGATCTACGGGGAATAGTTATCAAGCAGAGGCATTGACAAACGTTTTGAGGTATTATACATGTAGATCAAGCCATCCTGTGGACCGGAAGTTGCCTATTACGGAGCTAAAATGGGATGCCAGGACCCTGACGGATATTTCGGGTAGTACCGCATATTGGTTTTTCGCATTTTTCTGGCTAACGGAGGGCTCCAGAAATAAAAACTAGACATATATATTAAGCAGATACCCCTGCGCACATATTTATTAAGGTATTTGGTTATTCGGGCCGCCATGGGGACCGAAAGGGGGTGAAATCATAGGTAAACCGTCTTATTTTAACCTACCGCCGGACATTGGTTTTACATTATTTACTCCAATCAAGGGTCGTATAGACAGTCTTACTGTATATATTTATAAAGCAGAGACATGTACAAACATTTTGAGGTATAATACATGTATGTCAAGCTATCCTGGAGACCGGAAGTGGACGAAAATTGAGCCATAATGGTTGTACAGCCGGCAATTTTGACCTACCCGACCATGGTTTTTTACTTCTGACTTGGTTCACAGGTCCTATGGAATGATCTACGGGGAATAGTTATCAAGCAGAGGTATTGACAAACGTTTTGAGGTATTATACATGTAGATCAAGCCATCCTGTGGACCGAAAGTTGCCTATTACGGAGCTAAAATGGGATGCCAGGACCCTGACGGATATTTCGGGTAGTACCGCATATTGGTTTTTCGCATTTTTCTGGCTAACGGAGGGCTCCAGAAATAAAAACTAGACATATATATTAAGCAGATACCCCTGCGCACATATTTATTAAGGTATTTGGTTATTCGGGCCGCCATGGGGACCGAAAGGGGGTGAAATCATAGGTAAACCGTCTTATTTTAACCTACCGCCGGACATTGGTTTTACATTATTTACTCCAATCAAGGGGCGTATAGACAGTCTTACTGTATATATTTATAAAGCAGAGACATGTACAAACATTTTGAGGTATAATACATGTATGTCAAGCTATCCTGGAGACCGGAAGTGGACGAAAATTGAGCCATAATGGTTGTACAGCCGGCAATTTTGACCTACCCGACCATGGTTTTTTACTTCTGACTTGCTCCACAGGTCCTATGGAATGATCTACGGGGAATAGTTATCAAGCAGAGGCATTGACAAACGTTTTGAGGTATTATACATGTAGATCAAGCCATCCTGAGGACCGGAAGTTGCCTATTACGGAGCTAAAATGGGATGCCAGGACCCTGACGGATATTTCGGGTAGTACCGCATATTGGTTTTTCGCATTTTTCTGGCTAACGGAGGGCTCCAGAAATAAAAACTAGACATATATATTAAGCAGATACCCCTGCGCACATATTTATTAAGGTATTTGGTTATTCGGGCCGCCATGGGGACCGAAAGGGGGTGAAATCATAGGTAAACCGTCTTATTTTAACCTACCGCCGGACATTGGTTTTACATTATTTACTCCAATCAAGGGGCGTATAGACAGTCTTACTGTATATATTTATAAAGCAGAGACATGTACAAACATTTTGAGGTATAATACATGTATGTCAAGCTATCCTGGAGACCGGAAGTGGACGAAAATTGAGCCATAATGGTTGTACAGCCGGCAATTTTGACCTACCCGACCATGGTTTTTTACTTCTGACTTGCTCCACAGGTCCTATGGAATGATCTACGGGGAATAGTTATCAAGCAGAGGCATTGACAAACGTTTTGAGGTATTATACATGTAGATCAAGCCATCCTGAGGACCGGAAGTTGCCTATTACGGAGCTAAAATGGGATGCCAGGACCCTGACGGATATTTCTGGTAGTACCGCATATTGGTTTTTCGCATTTTTCTGGCTAACGGAGGGCTACAGAAATAAAAACTAGACATATATATTAAGCAGATACCCCTGCGCACATATTTATTAAGGTATTTGGTTATTCGGGCCGCCATGGGGACCGAAAGGGGGTGAAATCATAGGTAAACCGTCTTATTTTAACCTACCGCCGGACATTGGTTTTACATTATTTACTCCAATCAAGGGGCGTATAGACAGTCTTACTGTATATATTTATAAAGCAGAGACATGTACAAACATTTTGAGGTATAATACATGTATGTCAAGCTATCCTGGAGACCGGAAGTGGACGAAAATTGAGCCATAATGGTTGTACAGCCGGCAATTTTGACCTACCCGACCATGGTTTTTTACTTCTGACTTGCTCCACAGGTCCTATGGAATGATCTACGGGGAATAGTTATCAAGCAGAGGCATTGACAAACGTTTTGAGGTATTATACATGTAGATCAAGCCATACTGAGGACCGGAAGTTGCCTATTACGGAGCTAAAATGGGATGCCAGGACCCTGACGGATATTTCGGGTAGTACCGCATATTGGTTTTTCGCATTTTTCTGGCTAACGGAGGGCTCCAGAAATAAAAACTAGACATATATATTAAGCAGATACCAATGCGCACATATTTATTAAGGTATTTGGTTATTCGGGCCGCCATGGGGACCGAAAGGGGGTGAAATCATAGGTAAACCGTCTTATTTTAACCTACCGCCGGACATTGGTTTTACATTATTTACTCCAATCAAGGGGCGTATAGACAGTCTTACTGTATATATTTATAAAGCAGAGACATGTACAAACATTTTGAGGTATAATACATGTATGTCAAGCTATCCTGGAGACCGGAGGTGGACGAAAATTGAGCCATAATGGTTGTACAGCCGGCAATTTTGACCTACCCGACCATGGTTTTTTACTTCTGACTTGCTCCACAGGTCCTATGGAATGATCTACGGGGAATAGTTATCAAGCAGAGGCATTGACAAACGTTTTGAGGTATTATACATGTAGATCAAGCCATCCTGAGGACCGGAAGTTGCCTATTACGGAGCTAAAATGGGATGCCAGGACCCTGACGGATATTTCGGGTAGTACCGCATATTGGTTTTTCGCATTTTTCTGGCTAACGGAGGGCTCCAGAAATAAAAACTAGACATATATATTAAGCAGATACCCCTGCGCACATATTTATTAAGGTATTTGGTTATTTGGGTCGCCATGGGGACCGGAAGGGGGTGAAATCATAGGTAAATCGTCTTATTTGAACCTACCGGACATTGGTTTTACATTATTTCCTCCAATCAAGGGACGTATAGACAGTCTTACTGTATATATTTATAAAGCAGAGACATGTACAAACATTTTGAGGTATAATACATGTATGTCAAGCTATCCTGGAGACCGGAAGTGGACGAAAATTGAGCCATAATGGTTGTACAGTCGTTAATTTTGACCTACCCGACCATGGTTTTTTACTTCTGACTTGCTCCACAGGTCCTATGGAATGATCTACGGGGAATAGTTATCAAGCAGAGGCATTGACAAACGTTTTGAGGTATTATACATGTAGATCAAGCCATCCTGAGGACCGGAAGTTGCCTATTACGGAGCTAAAATGGGATGCCAGGACCCTGACGGATATTTCGGGTAGTACCGCATATTGGTTTTTCGCATTTTTCTGGCTAACGGAGGGCTCCAGAAATAAAAACTAGACATATATATTAAGCAGATACCCATGCGCACATATTTATTAAGGTATTTGGTTATTCGGGCCGCCATGGGGACCGAAAGGGGGTGAAATCATAGGTAAACCGTCTTATTTTAACCTACCGCCGGACATTGGTTTTACATTATTTACTCCAATCAAGGGGCGTATAGACAGTCTTACTGTATATATTTATAAAGCAGAGACATGTACAAACATTTTGAGGTATAATACATGTATGTCAAGCTATCCTGGAGACCGGAAGTGGACGAAAATTGAGCCATAATGGTTGTACAGCCGGCAATTTTGACCTACCCGACCATGGTTTTTTACTTCTGACTTGGTTCACAGGTCCTATGGAATGATCTACGGGGAATAGTTATCAAGCAGAGGCATTGACAAACGTTTTGAGGTATTATACATGTAGATCAAGCCATCCTGAGGACCGGAAGTTGCCTATTACGGAGCTAAAATGGGATGCCAGGACCCTGACGGATATTTCGGGTAGTACCGCATATTGGTTTTTCGCATTTTTCTGGCTAACGGAGGGCTCCAGAAATAAAAACTAGACATATATATTAAGCAGATACCCCTGCGCACATATTTATTAAGGTATTTGGTTATTCGGGCCGCCATGGGGACCGAAAGGGGGTGAAATCATAGGTAAACCGTCTTATTTTAACCTATCGCCGGACATTGGTTTTACATTATTTACTCCAATCAAGGGGCGTATAGACAGTCTTACTGTATATATTTATAAAGCAGAGACATGTACAAACATTTTGAGGTATAATACATGTATGTCAAGCTATCCTGGAGACCGGAAGTGGACGAAAATTGAGCCATAATGGTTGTACAGCCGGCAATTTTGACCTACCCGACCATGGTTTTTTACTTCTGACTTGCTCCACAGGTCCTATGGAATGATCTACGGGGAATAGTTATCAAGCAGAGGCATTGACAAACGTTTTGAGGTATTATACATGTAGATCAAGCCATACTGAGGACCGGAAGTTGCCTATTACGGAGCTAAAATGGGATGCCAGGACCCTGACGGATATTTCGGGTAGTACCGCATATTGGTTTTTCGCATTTTTCTGGCTAACGGAGGTCTCCAGAAATAAAAACTAGACATATATATTAAGCAGATACCAATGCGCACATATTTATTAAGGTATTTGGTTATTCGGGCCGCCATGGGGACCGAAAGGGGGTGAAATCATAGGTAAACCGTCTTATTTTAACCTACCGCCGGACATTGGTTTTACATTATTTACTCCAATCAAGGGGCGTATAGACAGTCTTACTGTATATATTTATAAAGCAGAGACATGTACAAACATTTTGAGGTATAATACATGTATGTCAAGCTATCCTGGAGACCGGAGGTGGACGAAAATTGAGCCATAATGGTTGTACAGCCGGCAATTTTGACCTACCCGACCATGGTTTTTTACTTCTGACTTGCTCCACAGGTCCTATGGAATGATCTACGGGGAATAGTTATCAAGCAGAGGCATTGACAAACGTTTTGAGGTATTATACATGTAGATCAAGCCATCCTGAGGACCGGAAATTGCCTATTACGGAGCTAAAATGGGATGCCAGGACCCTGACGGATATTTCGGGTAGTACCGCATATTGGTTTTTCGCATTTTTCTGGCTAACGGAGGGCTCCAGAAATAAAAACTAGACATATATATTAAGCAGATACCCATGCGCACATATTTATTAAGGTATTTGGTTATTCGGGCCGCCATGGGGACCGAAAAGGGGTGAAATCATAGGTAAACCGTCTTATTTTAACCTACCGCCGGACATTGGTTTTACATTATTTACTCCAATCAAGGGGCGTATAGACAGTCTTACTGTATATATTTATAAAGCAGAGACATGTACAAACATTTTGAGGTATAATACATGTATGTCAAGCTATCCTGGAGACCGGAAGTGGACGAAAATTGAGCCATAATGGTTGTACAGCCGGCAATTTTGACCTTCCCGACCATGGTTTTTTACTTCTGACTTGGTTCACAGGTCCTATGGAATGATCTACGGGGAATAGTTATCAAGCAGAGGCATTGACAAACGTTTTGAGGTATTATACATGTAGATCAAGCCATCCTGAGGACCGGAAGTTGCCTATTACGGAGCTAAAATGGGATGCCAGGACCCTGACGGATATTTCGGGTAGTACCGCATATTGGTTTTTCGCATTTTTCTGGCTAACGGAGGGCTCCAGAAATAAAAACTAGACATATATATTAAGCAGATACCCATGCGCACATATTTATTAAGGTATTTGGTTATTCGGGCCGCCATGGGGACCGAAAGGGGGTGAAATCATAGGTAAACCGTCTTATTTTAACCTACCGCCGGACATTGGTTTTACATTATTTACTCCAATCAAGGGGCGTATAGACAGTCTTACTGTATATATTTATAAAGCAGAGACATGTACAAACATTTTGAGGTATAATACATGTATGTCAAGCTATCCTGGAGACCGGAAGTGGACGAAAATTGAGCCATAATGGTTGTACAGCCGGCAATTTTGACCTTCCCGACCATGGTTTTTTACTTCTGACTTGGTTCACAGGTCCTATGGAATGATCTACGGGGAATAGTTATCAAGCAGAGGCATTGACAAACGTTTTGAGGTATTATACATGTAGATCAAGCCATCCTGAGGACCGGAAGTTGCCTATTACGGAGCTAAAATGGGATGCCAGGACCCTGACGGATATTTCGGGTAGTACCGCATATTGGTTTTTCGCATTTTTCTGGCTAACGGAGGGCTCCAGAAATAAAAACTAGACATATATATTAAGCAGATACCCCTGCGCACATATTTATTAAGGTATTTGGTTATTCGGGCCGCCATGGGGACCGAAAGGGGGTGAAATCATAGGTAAACCGTCTTATTTTAACCTACCGCCGGACATTGGTTTTACATTATTTACTCCAATCAAGGGGCGTATAGACAGTCTTACTGTATATATTTATAAAGCAGAGACATGTACAAACATTTTGAGGTATAATACATGTATGTCAAGCTATCCTGGAGACCGGAAGTGGACGAAAATTGAGCCATAATGGTTGTACAGCCGGCAATTTTGACCTACCCGACCATGGTTTTTTACTTCTGACTTGGTTCACAGGTCCTATGGAATGATCTACGGGGAATAGTTATCAAGCAGAGGCATTGACAAACGTTTTGAGGTATTATACATGTAGATCAAGCCATCCTGAGGACCGGAAGTTGCCTATTACGGAGCTAAAATGGGATGCCAGGACCCTGACGGATATTTCGGGTAGTACCGCATATTGGTTTTTCGCATTTTTCTGGCTAACGGAGGGCTCCAGAAATAAAAACTAGACATATATATTAAGCAGATACCCCTGCGCACATATTTATTAAGGTATTTGGTTATTCGGGCCGCCATGGGGACCGAAAGGGGGTGAAATCATAGGTAAACCGTCTTATTTTAACCTATCGCCGGACATTGGTTTTACATTATTTACTCCAATCAAGGGGCGTATAGACAGTCTTACTGTATATATTTATAAAGCAGAGACATGTACAAACATTTTGAGGTATAATACATGTATGTCAAGCTATCCTGGAGACCGGAAGTGGACGAAAATTGAGCCATAATGGTTGTACAGCCGGCAATTTTGACCTACCCGACCATGGTTTTTTACTTCTGACTTGCTCCACAGGTCCTATGGAATGATCTACGGGGAATAGTTATCAAGCAGAGGCATTGACAAACGTTTTGAGGTATTATACATGTAGATCAAGCCATACTGAGGACCGGAAGTTGCCTATTACGGAGCTAAAATGGGATGCCAGGACCCTGACGGATATTTCGGGTAGTACCGCATATTGGTTTTTCGCATTTTTCTGGCTAACGGAGGGCTCCAGAAATAAAAACTAGACATATATATTAAGCAGATACCAATGCGCACATATTTATTAAGGTATTTGGTTATTCGGGCCGCCATGGGGACCGAAAGGGGGTGAAATCATAGGTAAACCGTCTTATTTTAACCTACCGCCGGACATTGGTTTTACATTATTTACTCCAATCAAGGGGCGTATAGACAGTCTTACTGTATATATTTATAAAGCAGAGACATGTACAAACATTTTGAGGTATAATACATGTATGTCAAGCTATCCTGGAGACCGGAGGTGGACGAAAATTGAGCCATAATGGTTGTACAGCCGGCAATTTTGACCTACCCGACCATGGTTTTTTACTTCTGACTTGCTCCACAGGTCCTATGGAATGATCTACGGGGAATAGTTATCAAGCAGAGGCATTGACAAACGTTTTGAGGTATTATACATGTAGATCAAGCCATCCTGAGGACCGGAAATTGCCTATTACGGAGCTAAAATGGGATGCCAGGACCCTGACGGATATTTCGGGTAGTACCGCATATTGGTTTTTCGCATTTTTCTGGCTAACGGAGGGCTCCAGAAATAAAAACTAGACATATATATTAAGCAGATACCCCTGCGCACATATTTATTAAGGTATTTGGTTATTTGGGTCGCCATGGGGACCGGAAGGGGGTGAAATCATAGGTAAATCGTCTTATTTGAACCTACCGGACATTGGTTTTACATTATTTCCTCCAATCAAGGGACGTATAGACAGTCTTACTGTATATATTTATAAAGCAGAGACATGTACAAACATTTTGAGGTATAATACATGTATGTCAAGCTATCCTGGAGACCGGAAGTGGACGAAAATTGAGCCATAATGGTTGTACAGCAGGCAATTTTGACCTACCCGACCATGGTTTTTTACTTCTGACTTGCTCCACAGGTCCTATGGAATGATCTACGGGGAATAGTTATCAAGCAGAGGCATTGACAAACGTTTTGAGGTATTATACATGTAGATCAAGCCATCCTGAGGACCGGAAGTTGCCTATTACGGAGCTAAAATGGGATGCCAGGACCCTGACGGATATTTCGGGTAGTACCGCATATTGGTTTTTCGCATTTTTCTGGCTAACGGAGGGCTCCAGAAATAAAAACTAGACATATATATTAAGCAGATACCCATGCGCACATATTTATTAAGGTATTTGGTTATTCGGGCCGCCATGGGGACCGAAAGGGGGTGAAATCATAGGTAAACCGTCTTATTTTAACCTACCGCCGGACATTGGTTTTACATTATTTACTCCAATCAAGGGGCGTATAGACAGTCTTACTGTATATATTTATAAAGCAGAGACATGTACAAACATTTTGAGGTATAATACATGTATGTCAAGCTATCCTGGAGACCGGAAGTGGACGAAAATTGAGCCATAATGGTTGTACAGCCGGCAATTTTGACCTTCCCGACCATGGTTTTTTACTTCTGACTTGGTTCACAGGTCCTATGGAATGATCTACGGGGAATAGTTATCAAGCAGAGGCATTGACAAACGTTTTGAGGTATTATACATGTAGATCAAGCCATCCTGAGGACCGGAAGTTGCCTATTACGGAGCTAAAATGGGATGCCAGGACCCTGACGGATATTTCGGGTAGTACCGCATATTGGTTTTTCGCATTTTTCTGGCTAACGGAGGGCTCCAGAAATAAAAACTAGACATATATATTAAGCAGATACCCATGCGCACATATTTATTAAGGTATTTGGTTATTCGGGCCGCCATGGGGACCGAAAGGGGGTGAAATCATAGGTAAACCGTCTTATTTTAACCTACCGCCGGACATTGGTTTTACATTATTTACTCCAATCAAGGGGCGTATAGACAGTCTTACTGTATATATTTATAAAGCAGAGACATGTACAAACATTTTGAGGTATAATACATGTATGTCAAGCTATCCTGGAGACCGGAAGTGGACGAAAATTGAGCCATAATGGTTGTACAGCCGGCAATTTTGACCTTCCCGACCATGGTTTTTTACTTCTGACTTGGTTCACAGGTCCTATGGAATGATCTACGGGGAATAGTTATCAAGCAGAGGCATTGACAAACGTTTTGAGGTATTATACATGTAGATCAAGCCATCCTGAGGACCGGAAGTTGCCTATTACGGAGCTAAAATGGGATGCCAGGACCCTGACGGATATTTCGGGTAGTACCGCATATTGGTTTTTCGCATTTTTCTGGCTAACGGAGGGCTCCAGAAATAAAAACTAGACATATATATTAAGCAGATACCCCTGCGCACATATTTATTAAGGTATTTGGTTATTCGGGCCGCCATGGGGACCGAAAGGGGGTGAAATCATAGGTAAACCGTCTTATTTTAACCTACCGCCGGACATTGGTTTTACATTATTTACTCCAATCAAGGGGCGTATAGACAGTCTTACTGTATATATTTATAAAGCAGAGACATGTACAAACATTTTGAGGTATAATACATGTATGTCAAGCTATCCTGGAGACCGGAAGTGGACGAAAATTGAGCCATAATGGTTGTACAGCCGGCAATTTTGACCTACCCGACCATGGTTTTTTACTTCTGACTTGGTTCACAGGTCCTATGGAATGATCTACGGGGAATAGTTATCAAGCAGAGGCATTGACAAACGTTTTGAGGTATTATACATGTAGATCAAGCCATCCTGAGGACCGGAAGTTGCCTATTACGGAGCTAAAATGGGATGCCAGGACCCTGACGGATATTTCGGGTAGTACCGCATATTGGTTTTTCGCATTTTTCTGGCTAACGGAGGGCTCCAGAAATAAAAACTAGACATATATATTAAGCAGATACCCCTGCGCACATATTTATTAAGGTATTTGGTTATTCGGGCCGCCATGGGGACCGAAAGGGGGTGAAATCATAGGTAAACCGTCTTATTTTAACCTATCGCCGGACATTGGTTTTACATTATTTACTCCAATCAAGGGGCGTATAGACAGTCTTACTGTATATATTTATAAAGCAGAGACATGTACAAACATTTTGAGGTATAATACATGTATGTCAAGCTATCCTGGAGACCGGAAGTGGACGAAAATTGAGCCATAATGGTTGTACAGCCGGCAATTTTGACCTACCCGACCATGGTTTTTTACTTCTGACTTGCTCCACAGGTCCTATGGAATGATCTACGGGGAATAGTTATCAAGCAGAGGCATTGACAAACGTTTTGAGGTATTATACATGTAGATCAAGCCATACTGAGGACCGGAAGTTGCCTATTACGGAGCTAAAATGGGATGCCAGGACCCTGACGGATATTTCGGGTAGTACCGCATATTGGTTTTTCGCATTTTTCTGGCTAACGGAGGGCTCCAGAAATAAAAACTAGACATATATATTAAGCAGATACCAATGCGCACATATTTATTAAGGTATTTGGTTATTCGGGCCGCCATGGGGACCGAAAGGGGGTGAAATCATAGGTAAACCGTCTTATTTTAACCTACCGCCGGACATTGGTTTTACATTATTTACTCCAATCAAGGGGCGTATAGACAGTCTTACTGTATATATTTATAAAGCAGAGACATGTACAAACATTTTGAGGTATAATACATGTATGTCAAGCTATCCTGGAGACCGGAGGTGGACGAAAATTGAGCCATAATGGTTGTACAGCCGGCAATTTTGACCTACCCGACCATGGTTTTTTACTTCTGACTTGCTCCACAGGTCCTATGGAATGATCTACGGGGAATAGTTATCAAGCAGAGGCATTGACAAACGTTTTGAGGTATTATACGTGTAGATCAAGCCATCCTGAGGACCGGAAATTGCCTATTACGGAGCTAAAATGGGATGCCAGGACCCTGACGGATATTTCGGGTAGTACCGCATATTGGTTTTTCGCATTTTTCTGGCTAACGGAGGGCTCCAGAAATAAAAACTAGACATATATATTAAGCAGATACCCCTGCGCACATATTTATTAAGGTATTTGGTTATTTGGGTCGCCATGGGGACCGGAAGGGGGTGAAATCATAGGTAAATCGTCTTATTTGAACCTACCGGACATTGGTTTTACATTATTTCCTCCAATCAAGGGACGTATAGACAGTCTTACTGTATATATTTATAAAGCAGAGACATGTACAAACATTTTGAGGTATAATACATGTATGTCAAGCTATCCTGGAGACCGGAAGTGGACGAAAATTGAGCCATAATGGTTGTACAGCAGGCAATTTTGACCTACCCGACCATGGTTTTTTACTTCTGACTTGCTCCACAGGTCCTATGGAATGATCTACGGGGAATAGTTATCAAGCAGAGGCATTGACAAACGTTTTGAGGTATTATACATGTAGATCAAGCCATCCTGAGGACCGGAAGTTGCCTATTACGGAGCTAAAATGGGATGCCAGGACCCTGACGGATATTTCGGGTAGTACCGCATATTGGTTTTTCGCATTTTTCTGGCTAACGGAGGGCTCCAGAAATAAAAACTAGACATATATATTAAGCAGATACCCATGCGCACATATTTATTAAGGTATTTGGTTATTCGGGCCGCCATGGGGACCGAAAGGGGGTGAAATCATAGGTAAACCGTCTTATTTTAACCTATCGCCGGACATTGGTTTTACATTATTTACTCCAATCAAGGGGCGTATAGACAGTCTTACTGTATATATTTATAAAGCAGAGACATGTACAAACATTTTGAGGTATAATACATGTATGTCAAGCTATCCTGGAGACCGGAAGTGGACGAAAATTGAGCCATAATGGTTGTACAGCCGGCAATTTTGACCTTCCCGACCATGGTTTTTTACTTCTGACTTGGTTCACAGGTCCTATGGAATGATCTACGGGGAATAGTTATCAAGCAGAGGCATTGACAAACGTTTTGAGGTATTATACATGTAGATCAAGCCATCCTGAGGACCGGAAGTTGCCTATTACGGAGCTAAAATGGGATGCCAGGACCCTGACGGATATTTCGGGTAGTACCGCATATTGGTTTTTCGCATTTTTCTGGCTAACGGAGGGCTCCAGAAATAAAAACTAGACATATATATTAAGCAGATACCCATGCGCACATATTTATTAAGGTATTTGGTTATTCGGGCCGCCATGGGGACCGAAAGGGGGTGAAATCATAGGTAAACCGTCTTATTTTAACCTACCGCCGGACATTGGTTTTACATTATTTACTCCAATCAAGGGGCGTATAGACAGTCTTACTGTATATATTTATAAAGCAGAGACATGTACAAACATTTTGAGGTATAATACATGTATGTCAAGCTATCCTGGAGACCGGAAGTGGACGAAAATTGAGCCATAATGGTTGTACAGCCGGCAATTTTGACCTTCCCGACCATGGTTTTTTACTTCTGACTTGGTTCACAGGTCCTATGGAATGATCTACGGGGAATAGTTATCAAGCAGAGGCATTGACAAACGTTTTGAGGTATTATACATGTAGATCAAGCCATCCTGAGGACCGGAAGTTGCCTATTACGGAGCTAAAATGGGATGCCAGGACCCTGACGGATATTTCGGGTAGTACCGCATATTGGTTTTTCGCATTTTTCTGGCTAACGGAGGGCTCCAGAAATAAAAACTAGACATATATATTAAGCAGATACCCCTGCGCACATATTTATTAAGGTATTTGGTTATTCGGGCCGCCATGGGGACCGAAAGGGGGTGAAATCATAGGTAAACCGTCTTATTTTAACCTACCGCCGGACATTGGTTTTACATTATTTACTCCAATCAAGGGGCGTATAGACAGTCTTACTGTATATATTTATAAAGCAGAGACATGTACAAACATTTTGAGGTATAATACATGTATGTCAAGCTATCCTGGAGACCGGAAGTGGACGAAAATTGAGCCATAATGGTTGTACAGCCGGCAATTTTGACCTACCCGACCATGGTTTTTTACTTCTGACTTGCTCCACAGGTCCTATGGAATGATCTACGGGGAATAGTTATCAAGCAGAGGCATTGACAAACGTTTTGAGGTATTATACATGTAGATCAAGCCATCCTGAGGACCGGAAGTTGCCTATTACGGAGCTAAAATGGGATGCCAGGACCCTGACGGATATTTCGGGTAGTACCGCATATTGGTTTTTCGCATTTTTCTGGCTAACGGAGGGCTCCAGAAATAAAAACTAGACATATATATTAAGCAGATACCCCTGCGCACATATTTATTAAGGTATTTGGTTATTCGGGCCGCCATGGGGACCGAAAGGGGGTGAAATCATAGGTAAACCGTCTTATTTTAACCTATCGCCGGACATTGGTTTTACATTATTTACTCCAATCAAGGGGCGTATAGACAGTCTTACTGTATATATTTATAAAGCAGAGACATGTACAAACATTTTGAGGTATAATACATGTATGTCAAGCTATCCTGGAGACCGGAAGTGGACGAAAATTGAGCCATAATGGTGGTACAGCCGGCAATTTTGACCTACCTGACCATGGTTTTTTACTTCTGACTTGGTTCACAGGTCCTATGGAATGATCTACGGGGAATAGTTATCAAGCAGAGGCATTGACAAACGTTTTGAGGTATTATACATGTAGATCAAGCCATCCTGAGGACCGGAAGTTGCCTATTACGGAGCTAAAATGGGATGCCAGGACCCTGACGGATATTTCGGGTAGTACCGCATATTGGTTTTTCGCATTTTTCTGGCTAACGGAGGGCTCCAGAAATAAAAACTAGACATATATATTAAGCAGATACCCATGCGCACATATTTATTAAGGTATTTGGTTATTCGGGCCGCCATGGGGACCGAAAGGGGGTGAAATCATAGGTAAACCGTCTTATTTTAACCTACCGCCGGACATTGGTTTTACATTATTTACTCCAATCAAGGGGCGTATAGACAGTCTTACTGTATATATTTATAAAGCAGAGACATGTACAAACATTTTGAGGTATAATACATGTATGTCAAGCTATCCTGGAGACCGGAAGTGGACGAAAATTGAGCCATAATGGTTGTACAGCCGGCAATTTTGACCTTCCCGACCATGGTTTTTTACTTCTGACTTGGTTCACAGGTCCTATGGAATGATCTACGGGGAATAGTTATCAAGCAGAGGCATTGACAAACGTTTTGAGGTATTATACATGTAGATCAAGCCATCCTGAGGACCGGAAGTTGCCTATTACGGAGCTAAAATGGGATGCCAGGACCCTGACGGATATTTCGGGTAGTACCGCATATTGGTTTTTCGCATTTTTCTGGCTAACGGAGGGCTCCAGAAATAAAAACTAGACATATATATTAAGCAGATACCCATGCGCACATATTTATTAAGGTATTTGGTTATTCGGGCCGCCATGGGGACCGAAAGGGGGTGAAATCATAGGTAAACCGTCTTATTTTAACCTACCGCCGGACATTGGTTTTACATTATTTACTCCAATCAAGGGGCGTATAGACAGTCTTACTGTATATATTTATAAAGCAGAGACATGTACAAACATTTTGAGGTATAATACATGTATGTCAAGCTATCCTGGAGACCGGAAGTGGACGAAAATTGAGCCATAATGGTTGTACAGCCGGCAATTTTGACCTTCCCGACCATGGTTTTTTACTTCTGACTTGGTTCACAGGTCCTATGGAATGATCTACGGGGAATAGTTATCAAGCAGAGGCATTGACAAACGTTTTGAGGTATTATACATGTAGATCAAGCCATCCTGAGGACCGGAAGTTGCCTATTACGGAGCTAAAATGGGATGCCAGGACCCTGACGGATATTTCGGGTAGTACCGCATATTGGTTTTTCGCATTTTTCTGGCTAACGGAGGGCTCCAGAAATAAAAACTAGACATATATATTAAGCAGATACCCATGCGCACATATTTATTAAGGTATTTGGTTATTCGGGCCGCCATGGGGACCGAAAGGGGGTGAAATCATAGGTAAACCGTCTTATTTTAACCTACCGCCGGACATTGGTTTTACATTATTTACTCCAATCAAGGGGCGTATAGACAGTCTTACTGTATATATTTATAAAGCAGAGACATGTACAAACATTTTGAGGTATAATACATGTATGTCAAGCTATCCTGGAGACCGGAAGTGGACGAAAATTGAGCCATAATGGTTGTACAGCCGGCAATTTTGACCTACCCGACCATGGTTTTTTACTTCTGACTTGCTCCACAGGTCCTATGGAATGATCTACGGGGAATAGTTATCAAGCAGAGGCATTGACAAACGTTTTGAGGTATTATACATGTAGATCAAGCCATCATGAGGACCGGAAGTTGCCTATTACGGAGCTAAAATGGGATGCCAGGACCCTGACGGATATTTCGGGTAGTACCGCATATTGGTTTTTCGCATTTTTCTGGCTAACGGAGGGCTCCAGAAATAAAAACTAGACATATATATTAAGCAGATACCCCTGCGCACATATTTATTAAGGTATTTGGTTATTCGGGCCGCCATGGGGACCGAAAGGGGGTGAAATCATAGGTAAACCGTCTTATTTTAACCTATCGCCGGACATTGGTTTTACATTATTTACTCCAATCAAGGGGCGTATAGACAGTCTTACTGTATATATTTATAAAGCAGAGACATGTACAAACATTTTGAGGTATAATACATGTATGTCAAGCTATCCTGGAGACCGGAAGTGGACGAAAATTGAGCCATAATGGTGGTACAGCCGGCAATTTTGACCTACCTGACCATGGTTTTTTACTTCTGACTTGGTTCACAGGTCCTATGGAATGATCTACGGGGAATAGTTATCAAGCAGAGGCATTGACAAACGTTTTGAGGTATTATACATGTAGATCAAGCCATCCTGAGGACCGGAAGTTGCCTATTACGGAGCTAAAATGGGATGCCAGGACCCTGACGGATATTTCGGGTAGTACCGCATATTGGTTTTTCGCATTTTTCTGGCTAACGGAGGGCTCCAGAAATAAAAACTAGACATATATATTAAGCAGATACCCATGCGCACATATTTATTAAGGTATTTGGTTATTCGGGCCGCCATGGGGACCGAAAGGGGGTGAAATCATAGGTAAACCGTCTTATTTTAACCTATCGCCGGACATTGGTTTTACATTATTTACTCCAATCAAGGGGCGTATAGACAGTCTTACTGTATATATTTATAAAGCAGAGACATGTACAAACATTTTGAGGTATAATACATGTATGTCAAGCTATCCTGGAGACCGGAAGTGGACGAAAATTGAGCCATAATGGTGGTACAGCCGGCAATTTTGACCTACCTGACCATGGTTTTTTACTTCTGACTTGGTTCACAGGTCCTATGGAATGATCTACGGGGAATAGTTATCAAGCAGAGGCATTGACAAACGTTTTGAGGTATTATACATGTAGATCAAGCCATCCTGAGGACCGGAAGTTGCCTATTACGGAGCTAAAATGGGATGCCAGGACCCTGACGGATATTTCGGGTAGTACCGCATATTGGTTTTTCGCATTTTTCTGGCTAACGGAGGGCTCCAGAAATAAAAACTAGACATATATATTAAGCAGATACCCATGCGCACATATTTATTAAGGTATTTGGTTATTCGGGCCGCCATGGGGACCGAAAGGGGGTGAAATCATAGGTAAACCGTCTTATTTTAACCTACCGCCGGACATTGGTTTTACATTATTTACTCCAATCAAGGGGCGTATAGACAGTCTTACTGTATATATTTATAAAGCAGAGACATGTACAAACATTTTGAGGTATAATACATGTATGTCAAGCTATCCTGGAGACCGGAAGTGGACGAAAATTGAGCCATAATGGTTGTACAGCCGGCAATTTTGACCTTCCCGACCATGGTTTTTTACTTCTGACTTGGTTCACAGGTCCTATGGAATGATCTACGGGGAATAGTTATCAAGCAGAGGCATTGACAAACGTTTTGAGGTATTATACATGTAGATCAAGCCATCCTGAGGACCGGAAGTTGCCTATTACGGAGCTAAAATGGGATGCCAGGACCCTGACGGATATTTCGGGTAGTACCGCATATTGGTTTTTCGCATTTTTCTGGCTAACGGAGGGCTCCAGAAATAAAAACTAGACATATATATTAAGCAGATACCCATGCGCACATATTTATTAAGGTATTTGGTTATTCGGGCCGCCATGGGGACCGAAAGGGGGTGAAATCATAGGTAAACCGTCTTATTTTAACCTACCGCCGGACATTGGTTTTACATTATTTACTCCAATCAAGGGGCGTATAGACAGTCTTACTGTATATATTTATAAAGCAGAGACATGTACAAACATTTTGAGGTATAATACATGTATGTCAAGCTATCCTGGAGACCGGAAGTGGACGAAAATTGAGCCATAATGGTTGTACAGCCGGCAATTTTGACCTTCCCGACCATGGTTTTTTACTTCTGACTTGGTTCACAGGTCCTATGGAATGATCTACGGGGAATAGTTATCAAGCAGAGGCATTGACAAACGTTTTGAGGTATTATACATGTAGATCAAGCCATCCTGAGGACCGGAAGTTGCCTATTACGGAGCTAAAATGGGATGCCAGGACCCTGACGGATATTTCGGGTAGTACCGCATATTGGTTTTTCGCATTTTTCTGGCTAACGGAGGGCTCCAGAAATAAAAACTAGACATATATATTAAGCAGATACCCATGCGCACATATTTATTAAGGTATTTGGTTATTCGGGCCGCCATGGGGACCGAAAGGGGGTGAAATCATAGGTAAACCGTCTTATTTTAACCTACCGCCGGACATTGGTTTTACATTATTTACTCCAATCAAGGGGCGTATAGACAGTCTTACTGTATATATTTATAAAGCAGAGACATGTACAAACATTTTGAGGTATAATACATGTATGTCAAGCTATCCTGGAGACCGGAAGTGGACGAAAATTGAGCCATAATGGTTGTACAGCCGGCAATTTTGACCTTCCCGACCATGGTTTTTTACTTCTGACTTGGTTCACAGGTCCTATGGAATGATCTACGGGGAATAGTTATCAAGCAGAGGCATTGACAAACGTTTTGAGGTATTATACATGTAGATCAAGCCATCCTGAGGACCGGAAGTTGCCTATTACGGAGCTAAAATGGGATGCCAGGACCCTGACGGATATTTCGGGTAGTACCGCATATTGGTTTTTCGCATTTTTCTGGCTAACGGAGGGCTCCAGAAATAAAAACTAGACATATATATTAAGCAGATACCCATGCGCACATATTTATTAAGGTATTTGGTTATTCGGGCCGCCATGGGGACCGAAAGGGGGTGAAATCATAGGTAAACCGTCTTATTTTAACCTACCGCCGGACATTGGTTTTACATTATTTACTCCAATCAAGGGGCGTATAGACAGTCTTACTGTATATATTTATAAAGCAGAGACATGTACAAACATTTTGAGGTATAATACATGTATGTCAAGCTATCCTGGAGACCGGAAGTGGACGAAAATTGAGCCATAATGGTTGTACAGCCGGCAATTTTGACCTTCCCGACCATGGTTTTTTACTTCTGACTTGGTTCACAGGTCCTATGGAATGATCTACGGGGAATAGTTATCAAGCAGAGGCATTGACAAACGTTTTGAGGTATTATACATGTAGATCAAGCCATCCTGAGGACCGGAAGTTGCCTATTACGGAGCTAAAATGGGATGCCAGGACCCTGACGGATATTTCGGGTAGTACCGCATATTGGTTTTTCGCATTTTTCTGGCTAACGGAGGGCTCCAGAAATAAAAACTAGACATATATATTAAGCAGATACCCATGCGCACATATTTATTAAGGTATTTGGTTATTCGGGCCGCCATGGGGACCGAAAGGGGGTGAAATCATAGGTAAACCGTCTTATTTTAACCTACCGCCGGACATTGGTTTTACATTATTTACTCCAATCAAGGGGCGTATAGACAGTCTTACTGTATATATTTATAAAGCAGAGACATGTACAAACATTTTGAGGTATAATACATGTATGTCAAGCTATCCTGGAGACCGGAAGTGGACGAAAATTGAGCCATAATGGTTGTACAGCCGGCAATTTTGACCTACCCGACCATGGTTTTTTACTTCTGACTTGCTCCACAGGTCCTATGGAATGATCTACGGGGAATAGTTATCAAGCAGAGGCATTGACAAACGTTTTGAGGTATTATACATGTAGATCAAGCCATCATGAGGACCGGAAGTTGCCTATTACGGAGCTAAAATGGGATGCCAGGACCCTGACGGATATTTCGGGTAGTACCGCATATTGGTTTTTCGCATTTTTCTGGCTAACGGAGGGCTCCAGAAATAAAAACTAGACATATATATTAAGCAGATACCCCTGCGCACATATTTATTAAGGTATTTGGTTATTCGGGCCGCCATGGGGACCGAAAGGGGGTGAAATCATAGGTAAACCGTCTTATTTTAACCTATCGCCGGACATTGGTTTTACATTATTTACTCCAATCAAGGGGCGTATAGACAGTCTTACTGTATATATTTATAAAGCAGAGACATGTACAAACATTTTGAGGTATAATACATGTATGTCAAGCTATCCTGGAGACCGGAAGTGGACGAAAATTGAGCCATAATGGTGGTACAGCCGGCAATTTTGACCTACCTGACCATGGTTTTTTACTTCTGACTTGGTTCACAGGTCCTATGGAATGATCTACGGGGAATAGTTATCAAGCAGAGGCATTGACAAACGTTTTGAGGTATTATACATGTAGATCAAGCCATCCTGAGGACCGGAAGTTGCCTATTACGGAGCTAAAATGGGATGCCAGGACCCTGACGGATATTTCGGGTAGTACCGCATATTGGTTTTTCGCATTTTTCTGGCTAACGGAGGGCTCCAGAAATAAAAACTAGACATATATATTAAGCAGATACCCATGCGCACATATTTATTAAGGTATTTGGTTATTCGGGCCGCCATGGGGACCGAAAGGGGGTGAAATCATAGGTAAACCGTCTTATTTTAACCTACCGCCGGACATTGGTTTTACATTATTTACTCCAATCAAGGGGCGTATAGACAGTCTTACTGTATATATTTATAAAGCAGAGACATGTACAAACATTTTGAGGTATAATACATGTATGTCAAGCTATCCTGGAGACCGGAAGTGGACGAAAATTGAGCCATAAT
Organism: Bathymodiolus brooksi; assembly: GCA_963680875.1. NCBI lineage: Eukaryota > Metazoa > Mollusca > Bivalvia > Mytilida > Modiolidae > Bathymodiolus > Bathymodiolus brooksi. The sequence goes on from OY804581.1 coordinate 108,676,173, forward strand.
GGTTGTACAGCCGGCAATTTTGACCTTCCCGACCATGGTTTTTTACTTCTGACTTGGTTCACAGGTCCTATGGAATGATCTACGGGGAATAGTTATCAAGCAGAGGCATTGACAAACGTTTTGAGGTATTATACATGTAGATCAAGCCATCCTGAGGACCGGAAGTTGCCTATTACGGAGCTAAAATGGGATGCCAGGACCCTGACGGATATTTCGGGTAGTACCGCATATTTGGTTTTTCGCATTTTTCTGGCTAACGGAGGGCTCCAGAAATAAAAACTAGACATATATATTAAGCAGATACCCCTGCGCACATATTTATTAAGGTATTTGGTTATTCGGGCCGCCATGGGGACCGAAAGGGGGTGAAATCATAGGTAAACCGTCTTATTTTAACCTACCGCCGGACATTGGTTTTACATTATTTACTCCAATCAAGGGGCGTATAGACAGTCTTACTGTATATATTTATAAAGCAGAGACATGTACAAACATTTTGAGGTATAATACATGTATGTCAAGCTATCCTGGAGACCGGAAGTGGACGAAAATTGAGCCATAATGGTTGTACAGCCGGCAATTTTGACCTACCCGACCATGGTTTTTTACTTCTGACTTGCTCCACAGGTCCTATGGAATGATCTACGGGGAATAGTTATCAAGCAGAGGCATTGACAAACGTTTTGAGGTATTATACATGTAGATCAAGCCATCCTGAGGACCGGAAGTTGCCTATTACGGAGCTAAAATGGGATGCCAGGACCCTGACGGATATTTCGGGTAGTACCGCATATTGGTTTTTCGCATTTTTCTGGCTAACGGAGGGCTCCAGAAATAAAAAATAGACATATATATTAAGCAGATACCCCTGCGCACATATTTATTAAGGTATTTGGTTATTCGGGCCGCCATGGGGACCGAAAGGGGGTGAAATCATAGGTAAACCGTCTTATTTTAACCTATCGCCGGACATTGGTTTTACATTATTTACTCCAATCAAGGGGCGTATAGACAGTCTTACTGTATATATTTATAAAGCAGAGACATGTACAAACATTTTGAGGTATAATACATGTATGTCAAGCTATCCTGGAGACCGGAAGTGGACGAAAATTGAGCCATAATGGTGGTACAGCCGGCAATTTTGACCTACCTGACCATGGTTTTTTACTTCTGACTTGGTTCACAGGTCCTATGGAATGATCTACGGGGAATAGTTATCAAGCAGAGGCATTGACAAACGTTTTGAGGTATTATACATGTAGATCAAGCCATCCTGAGGACCGGAAGTTGCCTATTACGGAGCTAAAATGGGATGCCAGGACCCTGACGGATATTTCGGGTAGTACCGCATATTGGTTTTTCGCATTTTTCTGGCTAACGGAGGGCTCCAGAAATAAAAACTAGACATATATATTAAGCAGATACCCATGCGCACATATTTATTAAGGTATTTGGTTATTCGGGCCGCCATGGGGACCGAAAGGGGGTGAAATCATAGGTAAACCGTCTTATTTTAACCTACCGCCGGACATTGGTTTTACATTATTTACTCCAATCAAGGGGCGTATAGACAGTCTTACTGTATATATTTATAAAGCAGAGACATGTACAAACATTTTGAGGTATAATACATGTATGTCAAGCTATCCTGGAGACCGGAAGTGGACGAAAATTGAGCCATAATGGTTGTACAGCCGGCAATTTTGACCTTCCCGACCATGGTTTTTTACTTCTGACTTGGTTCACAGGTCCTATGGAATGATCTACGGGGAATAGTTATCAAGCAGAGGCATTGACAAACGTTTTGAGGTATTATACATGTAGATCAAGCCATCCTGAGGACCGGAAGTTGCCTATTACGGAGCTAAAATGGGATGCCAGGACCCTGACGGATATTTCGGGTAGTACCGCATATTGGTTTTTCGCATTTTTCTGGCTAACGGAGGGCTCCAGAAATAAAAACTAGACATATATATTAAGCAGATACCCATGCGCACATATTTATTAAGGTATTTGGTTATTCGGGCCGCCATGGGGACCGAAAGGGGGTGAAATCATAGGTAAACCGTCTTATTTTAACCTACCGCCGGACATTGGTTTTACATTATTTACTCCAATCAAGGGGCGTATAGACAGTCTTACTGTATATATTTATAAAGCAGAGACATGTACAAACATTTTAAGGTATAATACATGTATGTCAAGCTATCCTGGAGACCGGAAGTGGACGAAAATTGAGCCATAATGGTTGTACAGCCGGCAATTTTGACCTTCCCGACCATGGTTTTTTACTTCTGACTTGGTTCACAGGTCCTATGGAATGATCTACGGGGAATAGTTATCAAGCAGAGGCATTGACAAACGTTTTGAGGTATTATACATGTAGATCAAGCCATCCTGAGGACCGGAAGTTGCCTATTACGGAGCTAAAATGGGATGCCAGGACCCTGACGGATATTTCGGGTAGTACCGCATATTGGTTTTTCGCATTTTTCTGGCTAACGGAGGGCTCCAGAAATAAAAACTAGACATATATATTAAGCAGATACCCATGCGCACATATTTATTAAGGTATTTGGTTATTCGGGCCGCCATGGGGACCGAAAGGGGGTGAAATCATAGGTAAACCGTCTTATTTTAACCTACCGCCGGACATTGGTTTTACATTATTTACTCCAATCAAGGGGCGTATAGACAGTCTTACTGTATATATTTATAAAGCAGAGACATGTACAAACATTTTGAGGTATAATACATGTATGTCAAGCTATCCTGGAGACCGGAAGTGGACGAAAATTGAGCCATAATGGTTGTACAGCCGGCAATTTTGACCTTCCCGACCATGGTTTTTTACTTCTGACTTGGTTCACAGGTCCTATGGAATGATCTACGGGGAATAGTTATCAAGCAGAGGCATTGACAAACGTTTTGAGGTATTATACATGTAGATCAAGCCATCCTGAGGACCGGAAGTTGCCTATTACGGAGCTAAAATGGGATGCCAGGACCCTGACGGATATTTCGGGTAGTACCGCATATTGGTTTTTCGCATTTTTCTGGCTAACGGAGGGCTCCAGAAATAAAAACTAGACATATATATTAAGCAGATACCCATGCGCACATATTTATTAAGGTATTTGGTTATTCGGGCCGCCATGGGGACCGAAAGGGGGTGAAATCATAGGTAAACCGTCTTATTTTAACCTACCGCCGGACATTGGTTTTACATTATTTACTCCAATCAAGGGGCGTATAGACAGTCTTACTGTATATATTTATAAAGCAGAGACATGTACAAACATTTTGAGGTATAATACATGTATGTCAAGCTATCCTGGAGACCGGAAGTGGACGAAAATTGAGCCATAATGGTTGTACAGCCGGCAATTTTGACCTTCCCGACCATGGTTTTTTACTTCTGACTTGGTTCACAGGTCCTATGGAATGATCTACGGGGAATAGTTATCAAGCAGAGGCATTGACAAACGTTTTGAGGTATTATACATGTAGATCAAGCCATCCTGAGGACCGGAAGTTGCCTATTACGGAGCTAAAATGGGATGCCAGGACCCTGACGGATATTTCGGGTAGTACCGCATATTGGTTTTTCGCATTTTTCTGGCTAACGGAGGGCTCCAGAAATAAAAACTAGACATATATATTAAGCAGATACCCATGCGCACATATTTATTAAGGTATTTGGTTATTCGGGCCGCCATGGGGACCGAAAGGGGGTGAAATCATAGGTAAACCGTCTTATTTTAACCTACCGCCGGACATTGGTTTTACATTATTTACTCCAATCAAGGGGCGTATAGACAGTCTTACTGTATATATTTATAAAGCAGAGACATGTACAAACATTTTGAGGTATAATACATGTATGTCAAGCTATCCTGGAGACCGGAAGTGGACGAAAATTGAGCCATAATGGTTGTACAGCCGGCAATTTTGACCTTCCCGACCATGGTTTTTTACTTCTGACTTGGTTCACAGGTCCTATGGAATGATCTACGGGGAATAGTTATCAAGCAGAGGCATTGACAAACGTTTTGAGGTATTATACATGTAGATCAAGCCATCCTGAGGACCGGAAGTTGCCTATTACGGAGCTAAAATGGGATGCCAGGACCCTGACGGATATTTCGGGTAGTACCGCATATTGGTTTTTCGCATTTTTCTGGCTAACGGAGGGCTCCAGAAATAAAAACTAGACATATATATTAAGCAGATACCCATGCGCACATATTTATTAAGGTATTTGGTTATTCGGGCCGCCATGGGGACCGAAAGGGGGTGAAATCATAGGTAAACCGTCTTATTTTAACCTACCGCCGGACATTGGTTTTACATTATTTACTCCAATCAAGGGGCGTATAGACAGTCTTACTGTATATATTTATAAAGCAGAGACATGTACAAACATTTTGAGGTATAATACATGTATGTCAAGCTATCCTGGAGACCGGAAGTGGACGAAAATTGAGCCATAATGGTTGTACAGCCGGCAATTTTGACCTACCCGACCATGGTTTTTTACTTCTGACTTGCTCCACAGGTCCTATGGAATGATCTACGGGGAATAGTTATCAAGCAGAGGCATTGACAAACGTTTTGAGGTATTATACATGTAGATCAAGCCATCATGAGGACCGGAAGTTGCCTATTACGGAGCTAAAATGGGATGCCAGGACCCTGACGGATATTTCGGGTAGTACCGCATATTGGTTTTTCGCATTTTTCTGGCTAACGGAGGGCTCCAGAAATAAAAACTAGACATATATATTAAGCAGATACCCCTGCGCACATATTTATTAAGGTATTTGGTTATTCGGGCCGCCATGGGGACCGAAAGGGGGTGAAATCATAGGTAAACCGTCTTATTTTAACCTATCGCCGGACATTGGTTTTACATTATTTACTCCAATCAAGGGGCGTATAGACAGTCTTACTGTATATATTTATAAAGCAGAGACATGTACAAACATTTTGAGGTATAATACATGTATGTCAAGCTATCCTGGAGACCGGAAGTGGACGAAAATTGAGCCATAATGGTGGTACAGCCGGCAATTTTGACCTACCTGACCATGGTTTTTTACTTCTGACTTGGTTCACAGGTCCTATGGAATGATCTACGGGGAATAGTTATCAAGCAGAGGCATTGACAAACGTTTTGAGGTATTATACATGTAGATCAAGCCATCCTGAGGACCGGAAGTTGCCTATTACGGAGCTAAAATGGGATGCCAGGACCCTGACGGATATTTCGGGTAGTACCGCATATTGGTTTTTCGCATTTTTCTGGCTAACGGAGGGCTCCAGAAATAAAAACTAGACATATATATTAAGCAGATACCCATGCGCACATATTTATTAAGGTATTTGGTTATTCGGGCCGCCATGGGGACCGAAAGGGGGTGAAATCATAGGTAAACCGTCTTATTTTAACCTACCGCCGGACATTGGTTTTACATTATTTACTCCAATCAAGGGGCGTATAGACAGTCTTACTGTATATATTTATAAAGCAGAGACATGTACAAACATTTTGAGGTATAATACATGTATGTCAAGCTATCCTGGAGACCGGAAGTGGACGAAAATTGAGCCATAATGGTTGTACAGCCGGCAATTTTGACCTTCCCGACCATGGTTTTTTACTTCTGACTTGGTTCACAGGTCCTATGGAATGATCTACGGGGAATAGTTATCAAGCAGAGGCATTGACAAACGTTTTGAGGTATTATACATGTAGATCAAGCCATCCTGAGGACCGGAAGTTGCCTATTACGGAGCTAAAATGGGATGCCAGGACCCTGACGGATATTTCGGGTAGTACCGCATATTGGTTTTTCGCATTTTTCTGGCTAACGGAGGGCTCCAGAAATAAAAACTAGACATATATATTAAGCAGATACCCATGCGCACATATTTATTAAGGTATTTGGTTATTCGGGCCGCCATGGGGACCGAAAGGGGGTGAAATCATAGGTAAACCGTCTTATTTTAACCTACCGCCGGACATTGGTTTTACATTATTTACTCCAATCAAGGGGCGTATAGACAGTCTTACTGTATATATTTATAAAGCAGAGACATGTACAAACATTTTGAGGTATAATACATGTATGTCAAGCTATCCTGGAGACCGGAAGTGGACGAAAATTGAGCCATAATGGTTGTACAGCCGGCAATTTTGACCTTCCCGACCATGGTTTTTTACTTCTGACTTGGTTCACAGGTCCTATGGAATGATCTACGGGGAATAGTTATCAAGCAGAGGCATTGACAAACGTTTTGAGGTATTATACATGTAGATCAAGCCATCCTGAGGACCGGAAGTTGCCTATTACGGAGCTAAAATGGGATGCCAGGACCCTGACGGATATTTCGGGTAGTACCGCATATTGGTTTTTCGCATTTTTCTGGCTAACGGAGGGCTCCAGAAATAAAAACTAGACATATATATTAAGCAGATACCCATGCGCACATATTTATTAAGGTATTTGGTTATTCGGGCCGCCATGGGGACCGAAAGGGGGTGAAATCATAGGTAAACCGTCTTATTTTAACCTACCGCCGGACATTGGTTTTACATTATTTACTCCAATCAAGGGGCGTATAGACAGTCTTACTGTATATATTTATAAAGCAGAGACATGTACAAACATTTTGAGGTATAATACATGTATGTCAAGCTATCCTGGAGACCGGAAGTGGACGAAAATTGAGCCATAATGGTTGTACAGCCGGCAATTTTGACCTTCCCGACCATGGTTTTTTACTTCTGACTTGGTTCACAGGTCCTATGGAATGATCTACGGGGAATAGTTATCAAGCAGAGGCATTGACAAACGTTTTGAGGTATTATACATGTAGATCAAGCCATCCTGAGGACCGGAAGTTGCCTATTACGGAGCTAAAATGGGATGCCAGGACCCTGACGGATATTTCGGGTAGTACCGCATATTGGTTTTTCGCATTTTTCTGGCTAACGGAGGGCTCCAGAAATAAAAACTAGACATATATATTAAGCAGATACCCATGCGCACATATTTATTAAGGTATTTGGTTATTCGGGCCGCCATGGGGACCGAAAGGGGGTGAAATCATAGGTATACCGTCTTATTTTAACCTACCGCCGGACATTGGTTTTACATAATTTACTCCAATCAAGGGGCGTATAGACAGTCTTACTGTATATATTTATAAAGCAGAGACATGTACAAACATTTTGAGGTATAATACATGTATGTCAAGCTATCCTGGAGACCGGAAGTGGACGAAAATTGAGCCATAATGGTTGTACAGCCGGCAATTTTGACCTTCCCGACCATGGTTTTTTACTTCTGACTTGGTTCACAGGTCCTATGGAATGATCTACGGGGAATAGTTATCAAGCAGAGGCATTGACAAACGTTTTGAGGTATTATACATGTAGATCAAGCCATCCTGAGGACCGGAAGTTGCCTATTACGGAGCTAAAATGGGATGCCAGGACCCTGACGGATATTTCGGGTAGTACCGCATATTGGTTTTTCGCATTTTTCTGGCTAACGGAGGGCTCCAGAAATAAAAACTAGACATATATATTAAGCAGATACCCCTGCGCACATATTTATTAAGGTATTTGGTTATTCGGGCCGCCATGGGGACCGAAAGGGGGTGAAATCATAGGTAAACCGTCTTATTTTAACCTACCGCCGGACATTGGTTTTACATTATTTACTCCAATCAAGGGGCGTATAGACAGTCTTACTGTATATATTTATAAAGCAGAGACATGTACAAACATTTTGAGGTATAATACATGTATGTCAAGCTATCCTGGAGACCGGAAGTGGACGAAAATTGAGCCATAATGGTTGTACAGCCGGCAATTTTGACCTACCCGACCATGGTTTTTTACTTCTGACTTGCTCCACAGGTCCTATGGAATGATCTACGGGGAATAGTTATCAAGCAGAGGCATTGACAAACGTTTTGAGGTATTATACATGTAGATCAAGCCATCCTGAGGACCGGAAGTTGCCTATTACGGAGCTAAAATGGGATGCCAGGACCCTGACGGATATTTCGGGTAGTACCGCATATTGGTTTTTCGCATTTTTCTGGCTAACGGAGGGCTCCAGAAATAAAAACTAGACATATATATTTAGCAGATACCCCTGCGCACATATTTATTAAGGTATTTGGTTATTCGGGCCGCCATGGGGACCGAAAGGGGGTGAAATCATAGGTAAACCGTCTTATTTTAACCTACTGCCGGACATTGGTTTTACATTATTTACTCCAATCAAGGGGCGTATAGACAGTCTTACTGTATATATTTATAAAGCAGAGACATGTACAAACATTTTGAGGTATAATACATGTATGTCAAGCTATCCTGGAGACCGGAAGTGGACGAAAATTGAGCCATAATGGTTGTACAGCCGGCAATTTTGACCTACCCGACCATGGTTTTTTACTTCTGACTTGGTTCACAGATCCTATGGAATGATCTACGGGGAATAGTTATCAAGCAGAGGCATTGACAAACGTTTTGAGGTATTATACATGTAGATCAAGCCATCCTGAGGACCGGAAGTTGCCTATTACGGAGCTAAAATGGGATGCCAGGACCCTGACGGATATTTCGGGTAGTACCGCATATTGGTTTTTCGCATTTTTCTGGCTAACGGAGGGCTCCAGAAATAAAAACTAGACATATATATTAAGCAGATACCCCTGCGCACATATTTATTAAGGTATTTGGTTATTCGGGCCGCCATGGGGACCGAAAGGGGGTGAAATCATAGGTAAACAGTCTTATTTTAACCTACCGCCGGACATTGGTTTTACATTATTTACTCCAATCAAGGGGCGTATAGACAGTCTTACTGTATATATTTATAAAGCAGAGACATGTACAAACATTTTGAGGTATAATACATGTATGTCAAGCTATCCTGGAGACCGGAAGTGGACGAAAATTGAGCCATAATGGTTGTACAGCCGGCAATTTTGACCTACCCGACCATGGTTTTTTACTTCTGACTTGCTCCACAGGTCCTATGGAATGATCTACGGGGAATAGTTATCAAGCAGAGGCATTGACAAACGTTTTGAGGTATTATACATGTAGATCAAGCCATCCTGAGGACCGGAAGTTGCCTATTACGGAGCTAAAATGGGATGCCAGGACCCTGACGGATATTTCGGGTAGTACCGCATATTGGTTTTTCGCATTTTTCTGGCTAACGGAGGGCTCCAGAAATAAAAACTAGACATATATATTAAGCAGATACCCCTGCGCACATATTTATTAAGGTATTTGGTTATTCGGGCCGCCATGGGGACCGAAAGGGGGTGAAATCATAGGTAAACCGTCTTATTTTAACCTACCGCCGGACATTGGTTTTACATTATTTACTCCAATCAAGGGGCGTATAGACAGTCTTACTGTATATATTTATAAAGCAGAGACATGTACAAACATTTTGAGGTATAATACATGTATGTCAAGCTATCCTGGAGACCGGAAGTGGACGAAAATTGAGCCATAATGGTTGTACAGCCGGCAATTTTGACCTACCCGACCATGGTTTTTTACTTCTGACTTGGTTCACAGGTCCTATGGAATGATCTACGGGGAATAGTTATCAAGCAGAGGCATTGACAAACGTTTTGAGGTATTATACATGTAGATCAAGCCATCCTGAGGACCGGAAGTTGCCTATTACGGAGCTAAAATGGGATGCCAGGACCCTGACGGATATTTCGGGTAGTACCGCATATTGGTTTTTCGCATTTTTCTGGCTAACGGAGGGCTCCAGAAATAAAAACTAGACATATATATTAAGCAGATACCCCTGCGCACATATTTATTAAGGTATTTGGTTATTCGGGCCGCCATGGGGACCGAAAGGGGGTGAAATCAAAGGTAAACCGTCTTATTTTAACCTACCGCCGGACATTGGTTTTACATTATTTACTCCATTCAAGGGGCGTATAGACAGTCTTACTGTATATATTTATAAAGCAGAGACATGTACAAACATTTTGAGGTATAATACATGTATGTCAAGCTATCCTGGAGACCGGAAGTGGACGAAAATTGAGCCATAATGGTTGTACAGCCGCAATTTTGACCTACCCGACCATGGTTTTTTACTTCTGACTTGCTCCACAGGTCCTATGGAATGATCTACGGGGAATAGTTATCAAGCAGAGGCATTGACAAACGTTTTGAGGTATTATACATGTAGATCAAGCCATCCTGAGGACCGGAAGTTGCCTATTACGGAGCTAAAATGGGATGCCAGGACCCTGACGGATATTTCGGGTAGTACCGCATATTGGTTTTTCGCATTTTTCTGGCTAACGGAGGGCTCCAGAAATAAAAACTAGACATATATATTAAGCAGATACCCCTGCGCACATATTTATTAAGGTATTTGGTTATTCGGGCCGCCATGGGGACCGAAAGGGGGTGAAATCATAGGTAAACCGTCTTATTTTAACCTACCGCCGGACATTGGCTTTACATTATTTACTCCAATCAAGGGGCGTATAGACAGTCTTACTGTATATATTTATAAAGCAGAGACATGTACAAACATTTTGAGGTATAATACATGTATGTCAAGCTATCCTGGAGACCGGAAGTGGACGAAAATTGAGCCATAATGGTTGTACAGCCGGCAATTTTGACCTACCCGACCATGGTTTTTTACTTCTGACTTGCTCCACAGGTCCTATGGAATGATCTACGGGGAATAGTTATCAAGCAGAGGCATTGACAAACGTTTTGAGGTATTATACATGTAGATCAAGCCATCCTGAGGACCGGAAGTTGCCTATTACGGAGCTAAAATGGGATGCCAGGACCCTGACGGATATTTCGGGTAGTACCGCATATTGGTTTTTCGCATTTTTCTGGCTAACGGAGGGCTCCAGAAATAAAAACTAGACATATATATTAAGCAGATACCCCTGCGCACATATTTATTAAGGTATTTGGTTATTCGGGCCGCCATGGGGACCGAAAGGGGGTGAAATCATAGGTAAACCGTCTTATTTTAACCTACCGCCGGACATTGGTTTTACATTATTTACTCCAATCAAGGGGCGTATAGACAGTCTTACTGTATATATCTATAAAGCAGAGACATGTACAAACATTTTGAGGTATAATACATGTATGTCAAGCTATCCTGGAGACCGGAAGTGGACGAAAATTGAGCCATAATGGTTGTACAGCCGGCAATTTTGACCTACCCGACCATGGTTTTTTACTTCTGACTTGGTTCACAGGTCCTATGGAATGATCTACGGGGAATAGTTATCAAGCAGAGGCATTGACAAACGTTTTGAGGTATTATACATGTAGATCAAGCCATCCTGTGGACCGGAAGTTGCCTATTACGGAGCTAAAATGGGATGCCAGGACCCTGACGGATATTTCGGGTAGTACCGCATATTGGTTTTTCGCATTTTTCTGGCTAACGGAGGGCTCCAGAAATAAAAACTAGACATATATATTAAGCAGATACCCCTGTGCACATATTTATTAAGGTATTTGGTTATTCGGGCCGCCATGGGGACCGAAAGGGGGTGAAATCATAGGTAAACCGTCTTATTTTAACCTACCGCCGGACATTGGTTTTACATTATTTACTCCAATCAAGGGGCGTATAGACAGTCTTACTGTATATATTTATAAAGCAGAGACATGTACAAACATTTTGAGGTATAATACATGTATGTCAAGCTATCCTGGAGACCGGAAGTGGACGAAAATTGAGCCATAATGGTTGTACAGCCGGCAATTTTGACCTACCCGACCATGGTTTTTTACTTCTGACTTGCTCCACAGGTCCTATGGAATGATCTACGGGGAATAGTTATCAAGCAGAGGCATTGACAAACGTTTTGAGGTATTATACATGTAGATCAAGCCATCCTGAGGACCGGAAGTTGCCTATTACGGAGCTAAAATGGGATGCCAGGACCCTGACGGATATTTCGGGTAGTACCGCATATTGGTTTTTCGCATTTTTCTGGCTAACGGAGGGCTCCAGAAATAAAAACTAGACATATATATTAAGCAGATACCCCTGCGCACATATTTATTAAGGTATTTGGTTATTCGGGCCGCCATGGGGACCGAAAGGGGGTGAAATCATAGGTAAACCGTCTTATTTTAACCTACCGCCGGACATTGGTTTTACATTATTTACTCCAATCAAGGGGCGTATAGACAGTCTTACTGTATATATTTATAAAGCAGAGACATGTACAAACATTTTGAGGTATAATACATGTATGTCAAGCTATCCTGGAGACCGGAAGTGGACGAAAATTGAGCCATAATGGTTGTACAGCCGGCAATTTTGACCTACCCGACCATGGTTTTTTACTTCTGACTTGCTCCACAGGTCCTATGGAATGATCAACGGGGAATAGTTATCAAGCAGAGGCATTGACAAACGTTTTGAGGTATTATACATGTAGATCAAGCCATACTGAGGACCGGAAGTTGCCTATTACGGAGCTAAAATGGGATGCCAGGACCCTGACGGATATTTCGGGTAGTACCGCATATTGGTTTTTCGCATTTTTCTGGCTAACGGAGGGCTCCAGAAATAAAAACTAGACATATATATTAAGCAGATACCCCTGCGCACATATTTATTAAGGTATTTGGTTATTCGGGCCGCCATGGGGACCGAAAGGGGGTGAAATCAAAGGTAAACCGTCTTATTTTAACCTACCGCCGGACATTGGTTTTACATTATTTACTCCAATCAAGGGGCGTATAGACAGTCTTACTGTATATATTTATAAAGCAGAGACATGTACAAACATTTTGAGGTATAATAAATGTATGTCAAGCTATCCTGGAGACCGGAAGTGGACGAAAATTGAGCCATAATGGTGGTACAGCCGGCAATTTTGACCTACCTGACCATGGTTTTTTACTTCTGACTTGGTTCACAGGTCCTATGGAATGATCTACGGGGAATAGTTATCAAGCAGAGGCATTGACAAACGTTTTGAGGTATTATACATGTAGATCAAGCCATCCTGAGGACCGGAAGTTGCCTATTACGGAGCTAAAATGGGATGCCAGGACCCTGACGGATATTTCGGGTAGTACCGCATATTGGTTTTTCGCATTTTTCTGGCTAACGGAGGGCTCCAGAAATAAAAACTAGACATATATATTAAGCAGATACCCCTGCGCACATATTTATTAAGGTATTTGGTTATTCGGGCCGCCATGGGGACCGAAAGGGGGTGAAATCATAGGTAAACCGTCTTATTTTAACCTACCGCCGGACATTGGTTTTACATTATTTACTCCAATCAAGGGGCGTATAGACAGTCTTACTGTATATATTTATAAAGCAGAGACATGTACAAACATTTTGAGGTATAATACATGTATGTCAAGCTATCCTGGAGACCGGAAGTGGACGAAAATTGAGCCATAATGGTTGTACAGCCGGCAATTTTGACCTACCCGACCATGGTTTTTTACTTCTGACTTGCTCCACAGGTCCTATGGAATGATCAACGGGGAATAGTTATCAAGCAGAGGCATTGACAAACGTTTTGAGGTATTATACATGTAGATCAAGCCATACTGAGGACCGGAAGTTGCCTATTACGGAGCTAAAATGGGATGCCAGGACCCTGACGGATATTTCGGGTAGTACCGCATATTGGTTTTTCGCATTTTTCTGGCTAACGGAGGGCTCCAGAAATAAAAACTAGACATATATATTAAGCAGATACCCCTGCGCACATATTTATTAAGGTATTTGGTTATTCGGGCCGCCATGGGGACCGAAAGGGGGTGAAATCAAAGGTAAACCGTCTTATTTTAACCTACCGCCGGACATTGGTTTTACATTATTTACTCCAATCAAGGGGCGTATAGACAGTCTTACTGTATATATTTATAAAGCAGAGACATGTACAAACATTTTGAGGTATAATACATGTATGTCAAGCTATCCTGGAGACCGGAAGTGGACGAAAATTGAGCCATAATGGTTGTACAGCCGGCAATTTTGACCTACCCGACCATGGTTTTTTACTTCTGACTTGCTCCACAGGTCCTATGGAATGATCTACGGGGAATAGTTATCAAGCAGAGGCATTGACAAACGTTTTGAGGTATTATACATGTAGATCAAGCCATCCTGAGGACCGGAAGTTGCCTATTACGGAGCTAAAATGGGATGCCAGGACCCTGACGGATATTTCGGGTAGTACCGCATATTGGTTTTTCGCATTTTTCTGGCTAACGGAGGGCTCCAGAAATAAAAACTAGACATATATATTAAGCAGATACCCCTGCGCACATATTTATTAAGGTATTTGGTTATTCGGGCCGCCATGGGGACCGAAAGGGGGTGAAATCAAAGGTAAACCGTCTTATTTTAACCTACCGCCGGACATTGGTTTTACATTATTTACTCCATTCAAGGGGCGTATAGACAGTCTTACTGTATATATTTATAAAGCAGAGACATGTACAAACATTTTGAGGTATAATACATGTATGTCAAGCTATCCTGGAGACCGGAAGTGGACGAAAATTGAGCCATAATGGTTGTACAGCCGCAATTTTGACCTACCCGACCATGGTTTTTTACTTCTGACTTGCTCCACAGGTCCTATGGAATGATCTACGGGGAATAGTTATCAAGCAGAGGCATTGACAAACGTTTTTAGGTATTATACATGTAGATCAAGCCATCCTGAGGACCGGAAGTTGCCTATTACGGAGCTAAAATGGGATGCCAGGACCCTGACGGATATTTCGGGTAGTACCGCATATTGGTTTTTCGCATTTTTCTGGCTAACGGAGGGCTCCAGAAATAAAAACTAGACATATATATTAAGCAGATACCCCTGCGCACATATTTATTAAGGTATTTGGTTATTCGGGCCGCCATGGGGACCGAAAGGGGGTGAAATCATAGGTAAACCGTCTTATTTTAACCTACCGCCGGACATTGGTTTTACATTATTTTACTCCAATCAAGGGGCGTATAGACAGTCTTACTGTATATATTTATAAAGCAGAGACATGTACAAACATTTTGAGGTATAATACATGTATGTCAAGCTATCCTGGAGACCGGAAGTGGACGAAAATTGAGCCATAATGGTTGTACAGCCGGCAATTTTGACCTACCCGACCATGGTTTTTTACTTCTGACTTGCTCCACAGGTCCTATGGAATGATCTACGGGGAATAGTTATCAAGCAGAGGCATTGACAAATGTTTTGAGGTATTATACATGTAGATCAAGCCATCCTGAGGACCGGAAGTTGCCTATTACGGAGCTAAAATGGGATGCCAGGACCCTGACGGATATTTCGGGTAGTACCGCATATTGGTTTTTCGCATTTTTCTGGCTAACGGAGGGCTCCAGAAATAAAAACTAGACATATATATTAAGCAGATACCCCTGCGCACATATTTATTAAGGTATTTGGTTATTCGGGCCGCCATGGTGACCGAAAGGGGGTGAAATCATAGGTAAACCGTCTTATTTTAACCTACCGCCGGACATTGGTTTTACATTATTTACTCCAATCAAGGGGCGTATAGACAGTCTTACTGTATATATTTATAAAGCAGAGACATGTACAAACATTTTGAGGTATAATACATGTATGTCAAGCTATCCTGGAGACCGGAAGTGGACGAAAATTGAGCCATAATGGTTGTACAGCCGGCAATTTTGACCTACCCGACCATGGTTTTTTACTTCTGACTTGCTCCACAGGTCCTATGGAATGATCTACGGGGAATAGTTATCAAGCAGAGGCATTGACAAACGTTTTGAGGTATTATACATGTAGATCAAGCCATCCTGAGGACCGGAAGTTGCCTATTACGGAGCTAAAATGGGATGCCAGGACCCTGACGGATATTTCGGGTAGTACCGCATATTGGTTTTTCGCATTTTTCTGGCTAACGGAGGGCTCCAGAAATAAAAACTAGACATATATATTAAGCAGATACCCATGCGCACATATTTATTAAGGTATTTGGTTATTCGGGCCGCCATGGGGACCGAAAGGGGGTGAAATCATAGGTAAACCGTCTTATTTTAACCTACCGCCGGACATTGGTTTTACATTATTTACTCCAATCAAGGGGCGTATAGACAGTCTTACTGTATATATTTATAAAGCAGAGACATGTACAAACATTTTGAGGTATAATACATGTATGTCAAGCTATCCTGGAGACCGGAAGTGGACGAAAATTGAGCCATAATGGTTGTACAGCCGGCAATTTTGACCTACCCGACCATGGTTTTTTACTTCTGACTTGCTCCACAGGTCCTATGGAATGATCTACGGGGAATAGTTATCAAGCAGAGGCATTGACAAACGTTTTGAGGTATTATACATGTAGATCAAGCCATCCTGAGGACCGGAAGTTGCCTATTACGGAGCTAAAATGGGATGCCAGGACCCTGACGGATATTTCGGGTAGTACCGCATATTGGTTTTTCGCATTTTTCTGGCTAACGGAGGGCTCCAGAAATAAAAACTAGACATATATATTAAGCAGATACCCCTGCGCACATATTTATTAAGGTATTTGGTTATTCGGGCCGCCATGGGGACCGAAAGGGGGTGAAATCAAAGGTAAACCGTCTTATTTTAACCTACCGCCGGACATTGGTTTTACATTATTTACTCCATTCAAGGGGCGTATAGACAGTCTTACTGTATATATTTATAAAGCAGAGACATGTACAAACATTTTGAGGTATAATACATGTATGTCAAGCTATCCTGGAGACCGGAAGTGGACGAAAATTGAGCCATAATGGTTGTACAGCCGCCAATTTTGACCTACCCGACCATGGTTTTTTACTTCTGACTTGCTCCACAGGTCCTATGGAATGATCTACGGGGAATAGTTATCAAGCAGAGGCATTGACAAACGTTTTGAGGTATTATACATGTAGATCAAGCCATCCTGAGGACCGGAAGTTGCCTATTACGGAGCTAAAATGGGATGCCAGGACCCTGACGGATATTTCGGGTAGTACCGCATATTGGTTTTTCGCATTTTTCTGGCTAACGGAGGGCTCCAGAAATAAAAACTAGACATATATATTAAGCAGATACCCCTGCGCACATATTTATTAAGGTATTTGGTTATTCGGGCCGCCATGGGGACCGAAAGGGGGTGAAATCATAGGTAAACTGTCTTATTTTAACCTACCGCCGGACATTGGCTTTACATTATTTACTCCAATCAAGGGGCGTATAGACAGTCTTACTGTATATATTTATAAAGCAGAGACATGTACAAACATTTTGAGGTATAATACATGTATGTCAAGCTATCCTGGAGACCGGAAGTGGACGAAAATTGAGCCATAATGGTTGTACAGCCGGCAATTTTGACCTACCCGACCATGGTTTTTTACTTCTGACTTGCTCCACAGGTCCTATGGAATGATCTACGGGGAATAGTTATCAAGCAGAGGCATTGACAAACGTTTTGAGGTATTATACATGTAGATCAAGCCATCCTGAGGACCGGAAGTTGCCTATTACGGAGCTAAAATGGGATGCCAGGACCCTGACGGATATTTCGGGTAGTACCGCATATTGGTTTTTCGCATTTTTCTGGCTAACGGAGGGCTCCAGAAATAAAAACTAGACATATATATTAAGCAGATACCCCTGCGCACATATTTATTAAGGTATTTGGTTATTCGGGCCGCCATGGGGACCGAAAGGGGGTGAAATCATAGGTAAACCGTCTTATTTTAACCTACCGCCGGACATTGGTTTTACATTATTTACTCCAATCAAGGGGCGTATAGACAGTCTTACTGTATATATCTATAAAGCAGAGACATGTACAAACATTTTGAGGTATAATACATGTATGTCAAGCTATCCTGGAGACCGGAAGTGGACGAAAATTGAGCCATAATGGTTGTACAGCCGGCAATTTTGACCTACCCGACCATGGTTTTTTACTTCTGACTTGGTTCACAGGTCCTATGGAATGATCTACGGGGAATAGTTATCAAGCAGAGGCATTGACAAACGTTTTGAGGTATTATACATGTAGATCAAGCCATCCTGTGGACCGGAAGTTGCCTATTACGGAGCTAAAATGGGATGCCAGGACCCTGACGGATATTTCGGGTAGTACCGCATATTGGTTTTTCGCATTTTTCTGGCTAACGGAGGGCTCCAGAAATAAAAACTAGACATATATATTAAGCAGATACCCCTGCGCACATATTTATTAAGGTATTTGGTTATTCGGGCCGCCATGGGGACCGAAAGGGGGTGAAATCATAGGTAAACCGTCTTATTTTAACCTACCGCCGGACATTGGTTTTACATTATTTACTCCAATCAAGGGGCGTATAGACAGTCTTACTGTATATATTTATAAAGCAGAGACATGTACAAACATTTTGAGGTATAATACATGTATGTCAAGCTATCCTGGAGACCGGAAGTGGACGAAAATTGAGCCATAATGGTTGTACAGCCGGCAATTTTGACCTACCCGACCATGGTTTTTTACTTCTGACTTGCTCCACAGGTCCTATGGAATGATCTACGGGGAATAGTTATCAAGCAGAGGCATTGACAAACGTTTTGAGGTATTATACATGTAGATCAAGCCATCCTGAGGACCGGAAGTTGCCTATTACGGAGCTAAAATGGGATGCCAGGACCCTGACGGATATTTCGGGTAGTACCGCATATTGGTTTTTCGCATTTTTCTGGCTAACGGAGGGCTCCAGAAATAAAAACTAGACATATATATTAAGCAGATACCCCTGCGCACATATTTATTAAGGTATTTGGTTATTCGGGCCGCCATGGGGACCGAAAGGGGGTGAAATCATAGGTAAACCGTCTTATTTTAACCTACCGCCGGACATTGGTTTTACATTATTTACTCCAATCAAGGGGCGTATAGACAGTCTTACTGTATATATTTATAAAGCAGAGACATGTACAAACATTTTGAGGTATAATACATGTATGTCAAGCTATCCTGGAGACCGGAAGTGGACGAAAATTGAGCCATAATGGTTGTACAGCCGGCAATTTTGACCTACCCGACCATGGTTTTTTACTTCTGACTTGCTCCACAGGTCCTATGGAATGATCTACGGGGAATAGTTATCAAGCAGAGGCATTGACAAACGTTTTGAGGTATTATACATGTAGATCAAGCCATCCTGAGGACCGGAAGTTGCCTATTACGGAGCTAAAATGGGATGCCAGGACCCTGACGGATATTTCGGGTAGTACCGCATATTGGTTTTTCGCATTTTTCTGGCTAACGGAGGGCTCCAGAAATAAAAACTAGACATATATATTAAGCAGATACCCCTGCGCACATATTTATTAAGGTATTTGGTTATTCGGGCCGCCATGGGGACCGAAAGGGGGTGAAATCATAGGTAAACCGTCTTATTTTAACCTACCGCCGGACATTGGTTTTACATTATTTACTCCAATCAAGGGGCGTATAGACAGTCTTACTGTATATATTTATAAAGCAGAGACATGTACAAACATTTTGAGGTATAATACATGTATGTCAAGCTATCCTGGAGACCGGAAGTGGACGAAAATTGAGCCATAATGGTTGTACAGCCGGCAATTTTGACCTACCCGACCATGGTTTTTTACTTCTGACTTGCTCCACAGGTCCTATGGAATGATCAACGGGGAATAGTTATCAAGCAGAGGCATTGACAAACGTTTTGAGGTATTATACATGTAGATCAAGCCATACTGAGGACCGGAAGTTGCCTATTACGGAGCTAAAATGGGATGCCAGGACCCTGACGGATATTTCGGGTAGTACCGCATATTGATTTTTCGCATTTTTCTGGCTAACGGAGGGCTCCAGAAATAAAAACTAGACATATATATTAAGCAGATACCCCTGCGCACATATTTATTAAGGTATTTGGTTATTCGGGCCGCCATGGGGACCGAAAGGGGGTGAAATAATAGGTAAACCGTCTTATTTTAACCTACCGCCGGACATTGGTTTTACATTATTTACTCCAATCAAGGGGCGTATAGACAGTCTTACTGTATATATTTATAAAGCAGAGACATGTACAAACATTTTGAGGTATAATACATGTATGTCAAGCTATCCTGGAGACCGGAAGTGGACGAAAATTGAGCCATAATGGTTGTACAGCCGCCAATTTTGACCTACCCGACCATGGTTTTTTACTTCTGACTTGCTCCACAGGTCCTATGGAATGATCTACGGGGAATAGTTATCAAGCAGAGGCATTGACAAACGTTTTGAGGTATTATACATGTAGATCAAGCCATCCTGAGGACCGGAAGTTGCCTATTACGGAGCTAAAATGGGATGCCAGGACCCTGACGGATATTTCGGGTAGTACCGCATATTGGTTTTTCGCATTTTTCTGGCTAACGGAGGGCTCCAGAAATAAAAACTAGACATATATATTAAGCAGATACCCCTGCGCACATATTTATTAAGGTATTTGGTTATTCGGGCCGCCATGGGGACCGAAAGGGGGTCAAATCATAGGTAAACCGTCTTATTTTAACCTACCGCCGGACATTGGTTTTACATTATTTACTCCAATCAAGGGGCGTATAGACAGTCTTACTGTATATATTTATAAAGCAGAGACATGTACAAACATTTTGAGGTATAATACATGTATGTCAAGCTATCCTGGAGACCGGAAGTGGACGAAAATTGAGCCATAATGGTTCTACAGCCGCCAATTTTGACCTACCTGACCATGGTTTTTTACTTCTGACTTGGTTCACAGGTCCTATGGAATGATCTACGGGGAATAGTTATCAAGCAGAGGCATTGACAAACGTTTTGAGGTATTATACATGTAGATCAAGCCATCCTGAGGACCGGAAGTTGCCTATTACGGAGCTAAAATGGGATGCCAGGACCCTGACGGATATTTCGGGTAGTACCGCATATTGGTTTTTCGCATTTTTCTGGCTAACGGAGGGCTCCAGAAATAAAAACTAGACATATATATTAAGCAGATACCCCTGCGCACATATTTATTAAGGTATTTGGTTATTCGGGCCGCCATGGGGACCGAAAGGGGGTGAAATCATAGGTAAACCGTCTTATTTTAACCTACCGCCGGACATTGGTTTTACATTATTTACTCCAATCAAGGGGCGTATAGACAGTCTTACTGTATATATTTATAAAGCAGAGACATGTACAAACATTTTGAGGTATAATACATGTATGTCAAGCTATCCTGGAGACCGGAAGTGGACGAAAATTGAGCCATAATGGTTCTACAGCCGCCAATTTTGACCTACCTGACCATGGTTTTTTACTTCTGACTTGGTTCACAGGTCCTATGGAATGATCTACGGGGAATAGTTATCAAGCAGAGGCATTGACAAACGTTTTGAGGTATTATACATGTAGATCAAGCCATCCTGAGGACCGGAAGTTGCCTATTACGGAGCTAAAATGGGATGCCAGGACCCTGACGGATATTTCGGGTAGTACCGCATATTGGTTTTTCGCATTTTTCTGGCTAACGGAGGGCTCCAGAAATAAAAACTAGACATATATATTAAGCAGATACCCCTGCGCACATATTTATTAAGGTATTTGGTTATTCGGGCCGCCATGGGGACCGAAAGGGGGTGAAATCATAGGTAAACCGTCTTATTTTAACCTACCGCCGGACATTGGTTTTACATTATTTACTCCAATCAAGGGGCGTATAGACAGTCTTACTGTATATATTTATAAAGCAGAGACATGTACAAACATTTTGAGGTATAATACATGTATGTCAAGCTATCCTGGAGACCGGAAGTGGACGAAAATTGAGCCATAATGGTTGTACAGCCGGCAATTTTGACCTACCCGACCATGGTTTTTTTACTTCTGACTTGCTCCACAGGTCCTATGGAATGATCTACGGGGAATAGTTATCAAGCAGAGGCATTGACAAACGTTTTGAGGTATTATACATGTAGATCAAGCCATCCTGAGGACCGGAAGTTGCCTATTACGGAGCTAAAATGGGATGCCAGGACCCTGACGGATATTTCGGGTAGTACCGCATATTGGTTTTTCGCATTTTTCTGGCTAACGGAGGGCTCCAGAAATAAAAACTAGACATATATATTAAGCAGATACCCCTGCGCACATATTTATTAAGGTATTTGGTTATTCGGGCCGCCATGGGGACCGAAAGGGGGTGAAATCATAGGTAAACCGTCTTATTTTAACCTACCGCCGGACATTGGTTTTACATTATTTACTCCAATCAAGGGGCGTATAGACAGTCTTACTGTATATATTTATAAAGCAGAGACATGTACAAACATTTTGAGGTATAATACATGTATGTCAAGCTATCCTGGAGACCGGAAGTGGACGAAAATTGAGCCATAATGGTTGTACAGCCGCCAATTTTGACCTACCCGACCATGGTTTTTTACTTCTGACTTGCTCCACAGGTCCTATGGAATGATCTACGGGGAATAGTTATCAAGCAGAGGCATTGACAAACGTTTTGAGGTATTATACATGTAGATCAAGCCATCCTGAGGACCGGAAGTTGCCTATTACGGAGCTAAAATGGGATGCCAGGACCCTGACGGATATTTCGGGTAGTACCGCATATTGGTTTTTCGCATTTTTCTGGCTAACGGAGGGCTCCAGAAATAAAAACTAGACATATATATTAAGCAGATACCCCTGCGCACATATTTATTAAGGTATTTGGTTATTCGGGCCGCCATGGGGACCGAAAGGGGGTGAAATCATAGGTAAACCGTCTTATTTTAACCTACCGCCGGACATTGGTTTTACATTATTTACTCCAATCAAGGGGCGTATAGACAGTCTTACTGTATATATTTATAAAGCAGAGACATGTACAAACATTTTGAGGTATAATACATGTATGTCAAGCTATCCTGGAGACCGGAAGTGGACGAAAATTGAGCCATAATGGTTGTACAGCCGGCAATTTTGACCTACCCGACCATGGTTTTTTACTTCTGACTTGCTCCACAGGTCCTATGGAATGATCTACGGGGAATAGTTATCAAGCAGAGGCATTGACAAACGTTTTGAGGTATTATACATGTAGATCAAGCCATCCTGAGGACCGGAAGTTGCCTATTACGGAGCTAAAATGGGATGCCAGGACCCTGACGGATATTTCGGGTAGTACCGCATATTGGTTTTTCGCATTTTTCTGGCTAACGGAGGGCTCCAGAAATAAAAACTAGACATATATATTAAGCAGATACCCCTGCGCACATATTTATTAAGGTATTTGGTTATTCGGGCCGCCATGGGGACCGAAAGGGGGTGAAATCATAGGTAAACCGTCTTATTTTAACCTACCGCCGGACATTGGTTTTACATTATTTACTCCAATCAAGGGGCGTATAGACAGTCTTACTGTATATATTTATAAAGCAGAGACATGTACAAACATTTTGAGGTATAATACATGTATGTCAAGCTATCCTGGAGACCGGAAGTGGACGAAAATTGAGCCATAATGGTTGTACAGCCGGCAATTTTGACCTACCCGACCATGGTTTTTTACTTCTGACTTGCTCCACAGGTCCTATGGAATGATCTACGGGGAATAGTTATCAAGCAGAGGCATTGACAAACGTTTTGAGGTATTATACATGTAGATCAAGCCATACTGAGGACCGGAAGTTGCCTATTACGGAGCTAAAATGGGATGCCTGGACCCTGACGGATATTTCGGGTAGTACCGCATATTGATTTTTCGCATTTTTCTGGCTAACGGAGGGCTCCAGAAATAAAAACTAGACATATATATTAAGCAGATACCCCTGCGCACATATTTATTAAGGTATTTGGTTATTCGGGCCGCCATGGGGACCGAAAGGGGGTGAAATAATAGGTAAACCGTCTTATTTTAACCTACCGCCGGACATTGGTTTTACATTATTTACTCCAATCAAGGGGCGTATAGACAGTCTTACTGTATATATTTATAAAGCAGAGACATGTACAAACATTTTGAGGTATAATACATGTATGTCAAGCTATCCTGGAGACCGGAAGTGGACGAAAATTGAGCCATAATGGTTGTACAGCCGCCAATTTTGACCTACCCGACCATGGTTTTTTACTTCTGACTTGCTCCACAGGTCCTATGGAATGATCTACGGGGAATAGTTATCAAGCAGAGGCATTGACAAACGTTTTGAGGTATTATACATGTAGATCAAGCCATCCTGAGGACCGGAAGTTGCCTATTACGGAGCTAAAATGGGATGCCAGGACCCTGACGGATATTTCGGGTAGTACCGCATATTGGTTTTTCGCATTTTTCTGGCTAACGGAGGGCTCCAGAAATAAAAACTAGACATATATATTAAGCAGATACCCCTGCGCACATATTTATTAAGGTATTTGGTTATTCGGGCCGCCATGGGGACCGAAAGGGGGTGAAATCATAGGTAAACCGTCTTATTTTAACCTACCGCCGGACATTGGTTTTACATTATTTACTCCAATCAAGGGGCGTATAGACAGTCTTACTGTATATATTTATAAAGCAGAGACATGTACAAACATTTTGAGTTATAATACATGTATGTCAAGCTATCCTGGAGACCGGAAGTGGACGAAAATTGAGCCATAATGGTTCTACAGCCGCCAATTTTGACCTACCTGACCATGGTTTTTTACTTCTGACTTGGTTCACAGGTCCTATGGAATGATCTACGGGGAATAGTTATCAAGCAGAGGCATTGACAAACGTTTTGAGGTATTATACATGTAGATCAAGCCATCCTGAGGACCGGAAGTTGCCTATTACGGAGCTAAAATGGGATGCCAGGACCCTGACGGATATTTCGGGTAGTACCGCATATTGGTTTTTCGCATTTTTCTGGCTAACGGAGGGCTCCAGAAATAAAAACTAGACATATATATTAAGCAGATACCCCTGCGCACATATTTATTAAGGTATTTGGTTATTCGGGCCGCCATGGGGACCGAAAGGGGGTGAAATCATAGGTAAACCGTCTTATTTTAACCTACCGCCGGACATTGGTTTTACATTATTTACTCCAATCAAGGGGCGTATAGACAGTCTTACTGTATATATTTATAAAGCAGAGACATGTACAAACATTTTGAGGTATAATACATGTATGTCAAGCTATCCTGGAGACCGGAAGTGGACGAAAATTGAGCCATAATGGTTGTACAGCCGGCAATTTTGACCTACCCGACCATGGTTTTTTACTTCTGACTTGCTCCACAGGTCCTATGGAATGATCTACGGGGAATAGTTATCAAGCAGAGGCATTGACAAACGTTTTGAGGTATTATACATGTAGATCAAGCCATCCTGAGGACCGGAAGTTGCCTATTACGGAGCTAAAATGGGATGCCAGGACCCTGACGGATATTTCGGGTAGTACCGCATATTGGTTTTTCGCATTTTTCTGGCTAACGGAGGGCTCCAGAAATAAAAACTAGACATATATATTAAGCAGATACCCCTGCGCACATATTTATTAAGGTATTTGGTTATTCGGGCCGCCATGGGGACCGAAAGGGGGTGAAATCATAGGTAAACCGTCTTATTTTAACCTATCGCCGGACATTGGTTTTACATTATTTACTCCAATCAAGGGGCGTATAGACAGTCTTACTGTATATATTTATAAAGCAGAGACATGTACAAACATTTTGAGGTATAATACATGTATGTCAAGCTATCCTGGAGACCGGAAGTGGACGAAAATTGAGCCATAATGGTGGTACAGCCGGCAATTTTGACCTACCTGACCATGGTTTTTTACTTCTGACTTGGTTCACAGGTCCTATGGAATGATCTACGGGGAATAGTTATCAAGCAGAGGCATTGACAAACGTTTTGAGGTATTATACATGTAGATCAAGCCATCCTGAGGACCGGAAGTTGCCTATTACGGAGCTAAAATGGGATGCCAGGACCCTGACGGATATTTCGGGTAGTACCGCATATTGGTTTTTCGCATTTTTCTGGCTAACGGAGGGCTCCAGAAATAAAAACTAGACATATATATTAAGCAGATACCCCTGCGCACATATTTATTAAGGTATTTGGTTATTCGGGCCGCCATGGGGACCGAAAGGGGGTGAAATCATAGGTAAACCGTCTTATTTTAACCTACCGCCGGACATTGGTTTTACATTATTTACTCCAATCAAGGGGCGTATAGACAGTCTTACTGTATATATTTATAAAGCAGAGACATGTACAAACATTTTGAGGTATAATACATGTATGTCAAGCTATCCTGGAGACCGGAAGTGGACGAAAATTGAGCCATAATGGTTGTACAGCCGCCAATTTTGACCTACCCGACCATGGTTTTTTACTTCTGACTTGCTCCACAGGTCCTATGGAATGATCTACGGGGAATAGTTATCAAGCAGAGGCATTGACAAACGTTTTGAGGTATTATACATGTAGATCAAGCCATCCTGAGGACCGGAAGTTGCCTATTACGGAGCTAAAATGGGATGCCAGGACCCTGACGGATATTTCGGGTAGTACCGCATATTGGTTTTTCGCATTTTTCTGGCTAACGGAGGGCTCCAGAAATAAAAACTAGACATATATATTAAGCAGATACCCCTGCGCACATATTTATTAAGGTATTTGGTTATTCGGGCCGCCATGGGGACCGAAAGGGGGTGAAATCATAGGTAAACCGTCTTATTTTAACCTACCGCCGGACATTGGTTTTACATTATTTACTCCAATCAAGGGGCGTATAGACAGTCTTACTGTATATATTTATAAAGCAGAGACATGTACAAACATTTTGAGGTATAATACATGTATGTCAAGCTATCCTGGAGACCGGAAGTGGACGAAAATTGAGCCATAATGGTTGTACAGCCGCCAATTTTGACCTACCCGACCATGGTTTTTTACTTCTGACTTGCTCCACAGGTCCTATGGAATGATCTACGGGGAATAGTTATCAAGCAGAGGCATTGACAAACGTTTTGAGGTATTATACATGTAGATCAAGCCATCCTGAGGACCGGAAGTTGCCTATTACGGAGCTAAAATGGGATGCCAGGACCCTGACGGATATTTCGGGTAGTACCGCATATTGGTTTTTCGCATTTTTCTGGCTAACGGAGGGCTCCAGAAATAAAAACTAGACATATATATTAAGCAGATACCCCTGCGCACATATTTATTAAGGTATTTGGTTATTCGGGCCGCCATGGGGACCGAAAGGGGGTGAAATCATAGGTAAACCGTCTTATTTTAACCTACCGCCGGACATTGGTTTTACATTATTTACTCCAATCAAGGGGCGTATAGACAGTCTTACTGTATATATTTATAAAGCAGAGACATGTACAAACATTTTGAGGTATAATACATGTATGTCAAGCTATCCTGGAGACCGGAAGTGGACGAAAATTGAGCCATAATGGTTGTACAGCCGGCAATTTTGACCTACCCGACCATGGTTTTTTACTTCTGACTTGCTCCACAGGTCCTATGGAATGATCTACGGGGAATAGTTATCAAGCAGAGGCATTGACAAACGTTTTGAGGTATTATACATGTAGATCAAGCCATCCTGAGGACCGGAAGTTGCCTATTACGGAGCTAAAATGGGATGCCAGGACCCTGACGGATATTTCGGGTAGTACCGCATATTGGTTTTTCGCATTTTTCTGGCTAACGGAGGGCTCCAGAAATAAAAACTAGACATATATATTAAGCAGATACCCCTGCGCACATATTTATTAAGGTATTTGGTTATTCGGGCCGCCATGGGGACCGAAAGGGGGTGAAATCATAGGTAAACCGTCTTATTTTAACCTACCGCCGGACATTGGTTTTACATTATTTACTCCAATCAAGGGGCGTATAGACAGTCTTACTGTATATATTTATAAAGCAGAGACATGTACAAACATTTTGAGGTATAATACATGTATGTCAAGCTATCCTGGAGACCGGAAGTGGACGAAAATTGAGCCATAATGGTTGTACAGCCGGCAATTTTGACCTACCCGACCATGGTTTTTTACTTCTGACTTGCTCCACAGGTCCTATGGAATGATCTACGGGGAATAGTTATCAAGCAGAGGCATTGACAAACGTTTTGAGGTATTATACATGTAGATCAAGCCATACTGAGGACCGGAAGTTGCCTATTACGGAGCTAAAATGGGATGCCTGGACCCTGACGGATATTTCGGGTAGTACCGCATATTGATTTTTCGCATTTTTCTGGCTAACGGAGGGCTCCAGAAATAAAAACTAGACATATATATTAAGCAGATACCCCTGCGCACATATTTATTAAGGTATTTGGTTATTCGGGCCATCATGGGGACCGAAAGGGGGTGAAATAATAGGTAAACCGTCTTATTTTAACCTACCGCCGGACATTGGTTTTACATTATTTACTCCAATCAAGGGGCGTATAGACAGTCTTACTGTATATATTTATAAAGCAGAGACATGTACAAACATTTTGAGGTATAATACATGTATGTCAAGCTATCCTGGAGACCGGAAGTGGACGAAAATTGAGCCATAATGGTTGTACAGCCGCCAATTTTGACCTACCCGACCATGGTTTTTTACTTCTGACTTGCTCCACAGGTCCTATGGAATGATCTACGGGGAATAGTTATCAAGCAGAGGCATTGACAAACGTTTTGAGGTATTATACATGTAGATCAAGCCATCCTGAGGACCGGAAGTTGCCTATTACGGAGCTAAAATGGGATGCCAGGACCCTGACGGATATTTCGGGTAGTACCGCATATTGGTTTTTCGCATTTTTCTGGCTAACGGAGGGCTCCAGAAATAAAAACTAGACATATATATTAAGCAGATACCCCTGCGCACATATTTATTAAGGTATTTGGTTATTCGGGCCGCCATGGGGACCGAAAGGGGGTGAAATCATAGGTAAACCGTCTTATTTTAACCTACCGCCGGACATTGGTTTTACATTATTTACTCCAATCAAGGGGCGTATAGACAGTCTTACTGTATATATTTATAAAGCAGAGACATGTACAAACATTTTGAGTTATAATACATGTATGTCAAGCTATCCTGGAGACCGGAAGTGGACGAAAATTGAGCCATAATGGTTCTACAGCCGCCAATTTTGACCTACCTGACCATGGTTTTTTACTTCTGACTTGGTTCACAGGTCCTATGGAATGATCTACGGGGAATAGTTATCAAGCAGAGGCATTGACAAACGTTTTGAGGTATTATACATGTAGATCAAGCCATCCTGAGGACCGGAAGTTGCCTATTACGGAGCTAAAATGGGATGCCAGGACCCTGACGGATATTTCGGGTAGTACCGCATATTGGTTTTTCGCATTTTTCTGGCTAACGGAGGGCTCCAGAAATAAAAACTAGACATATATATTAAGCAGATACCCCTGCGCACATATTTATTAAGGTATTTGGTTATTCGGGCCGCCATGGGGACCGAAAGGGGGTGAAATCATAGGTAAACCGTCTTATTTTAACCTACCGCCGGACATTGGTTTTACATTATTTACTCCAATCAAGGGGCGTATAGACAGTCTTACTGTATATATTTATAAAGCAGAGACATGTACAAACATTTTGAGGTATAATACATGTATGTCAAGCTATCCTGGAGACCGGAAGTGGACGAAAATTGAGCCATAATGGTTCTACAGCCGCCAATTTTGACCTACCTGACCATGGTTTTTTACTTCTGACTTGGTTCACAGGTCCTATGGAATGATCTACGGGGAATAGTTATCAAGCAGAGGCATTGACAAACGTTTTGAGGTATTATACATGTAGATCAAGCCATCCTGAGGACCGGAAGTTGCCTATTACGGAGCTAAAATGGGATGCCAGGACCCTGACGGATATTTCGGGTAGTACCGCATATTGGTTTTTCGCATTTTTCTGGCTAACGGAGGGCTCCAGAAATAAAAACTAGACATATATATTAAGCAGATACCCCTGCGCACATATTTATTAAGGTATTTGGTTATTCGGGCCGCCATGGGGACCGAAAGGGGGTGAAATCATAGGTAAACCGTCTTATTTTAACCTACCGCCGGACATTGGTTTTACATTATTTACTCCAATCAAGGGGCGTATAGACAGTCTTACTGTATATATTTATAAAGCAGAGACATGTACAAACATTTTGAGGTATAATACATGTATGTCAAGCTATCCTGGAGACCGGAAGTGGACGAAAATTGAGCCATAATGGTTGTACAGCCGGCAATTTTGACCTACCCGACCATGGTTTTTTACTTCTGACTTGCTCCACAGGTCCTATGGAATGATCTACGGGGAATAGTTATCAAGCAGAGGCATTGACAAACGTTTTGAGGTATTATACATGTAGATCAAGCCATCCTGAGGACCGGAAGTTGCCTATTACGGAGCTAAAATGGGATGCCTGGACCCTGACGGATATTTCGGGTAGTACCGCATATTGGTTTTTCGCATTTTTCTGGCTAACGGAGGGCTCCAGAAATAAAAACTAGACATATATATTAAGCAGATACCCCTGCGCACATATTTATTAACGTATTTGGTTATTCGGGCCGCCATGGGGACCGAAAGGGGGTGAAATCATAGGTAAACCGTCTTATTTTAACCTACCGCCGGACATTGGTTTTACATTATTTACTCCAATCAAGGGGCGTATAGACAGTCTTACTGTATATATTTATAAAGCAGAGACATGTACAAACATTTTGAGGTTTAATACATGTATGTCAAGCTATCCTGGAGACCGGAAGTGGACGAAAATTGAGCCATAATGGTTGTACAGCCGCCAATTTTGACCTACCCGACCATGGTTTTTTACTTCTGACTTGCTCCACAGGTCCTATGGAATGATCTACGGGGAATAGTTATCAAGCAGAGGCATTGACAAACGTTTTGAGGTATTATACATGTAGATCAAGCCATCCTGAGGACCGGAAGTTGCCTATTACGGAGCTAAAATGGGATGCCAGGACCCTGACGGATATTTCGGGTAGTACCGCATATTGGTTTTTCGCATTTTTCTGGCTAACGGAGGGCTCCAGAAATAAAAACTAGACATATATATTAAGCAGATACCCCTGCGCACATATTTATTAAGGTATTTGGTTATTCGGGCCGCCATGGGGACCGAAAGGGGGTGAAATCATAGGTAAACCGTCTTATTTTAACCTACCGCCGGACATTGGTTTTACATTATTTACTCCAATCAAGGGGCGTATAGACAGTCTTACTGTATATATTTATAAAGCAGAGACATGTACAAACATTTTGAGTTATAATACATGTATGTCAAGCTATCCTGGAGACCGGAAGTGGACGAAAATTGAGCCATAATGGTTCTACAGCCGCCAATTTTGACCTACCTGACCATGGTTTTTTACTTCTGACTTGGTTCACAGGTCCTATGGAATGATCTACGGGGAATAGTTATCAAGCAGAGGCATTGACAAACGTTTTGAGGTATTATACATGTAGATCAAGCCATCCTGAGGACCGGAAGTTGCCTATTACGGAGCTAAAATGGGATGCCAGGACCCTGACGGATATTTCGGGTAGTACCGCATATTGGTTTTTCGCATTTTTCTGGCTAACGGAGGGCTCCAGAAATAAAAACTAGACATATATATTAAGCAGATACCCCTGCGCACATATTTATTAAGGTATTTGGTTATTCGGGCCGCCATGGGGACCGAAAGGGGGTGAAATCATAGGTAAACCGTCTTATTTTAACCTACCGCCGGACATTGGTTTTACATTATTTACTCCAATCAAGGGGCGTATAGACAGTCTTACTGTATATATTTATAAAGCAGAGACATGTACAAACATTTTGAGTTATAATACATGTATGTCAAGCTATCCTGGAGACCGGAAGTGGACGAAAATTGAGCCATAATGGTTCTACAGCCGCCAATTTTGACCTACCTGACCATGGTTTTTTACTTCTGACTTGGTTCACAGGTCCTATGGAATGATCTACGGGGAATAGTTATCAAGCAGAGGCATTGACAAACGTTTTGAGGTATTATACATGTAGATCAAGCCATCCTGAGGACCGGAAGTTGCCTATTACGGAGCTAAAATGGGATGCCAGGACCCTGACGGATATTTCGGGTAGTACCGCATATTGGTTTTTCGCATTTTTCTGGCTAACGGAGGGCTCCAGAAATAAAAACTAGACATATATATTAAGCAGATACCCCTGCGCACATATTTATTAAGGTATTTGGTTATTCGGGCCGCCATGGGGACCGAAAGGGGGTGAAATCATAGGTAAACCGTCTTATTTTAACCTACCGCCGGACATTGGTTTTACATTATTTACTCCAATCAAGGGGCGTATAGACAGTCTTACTGTATATATTTATAAAGCAGAGACATGTACAAACATTTTGAGGTATAATACATGTATGTCAAGCTATCCTGGAGACCGGAAGTGGACGAAAATTGAGCCATAATGGTTCTACAGCCGCCAATTTTGACCTACCTGACCATGGTTTTTTACTTCTGACTTGGTTCACAGGTCCTATGGAATGATCTACGGGGAATAGTTATCAAGCAGAGGCATTGACAAACGTTTTGAGGTATTATACATGTAGATCAAGCCATCCTGAGGACCGGAAGTTGCCTATTACGGAGCTAAAATGGGATGCCAGGACCCTGACGGATATTTCGGGTAGTACCGCATATTGGTTTTTCGCATTTTTCTGGCTAACGGAGGGCTCCAGAAATAAAAACTAGACATATATATTAAGCAGATACCCCTGCGCACATATTTATTAAGGTATTTGGTTATTCGGGCCGCCATGGGGACCGAAAGGGGGTGAAATCATAGGTAAACAGTCTTATTTTAACCTACCGCCGGACATTGGTTTTACATTATTTACTCCAATCAAGGGGCGTATAGACAGTCTTACTGTATATATTTATAAAGCAGAGACATGTACAAACATTTTGAGGTTTAATACATGTATGTCAAGCTATCCTGGAGACCGGAAGTGGACGAAAATTGAGCCATAATGGTTGTACAGCCGGCAATTTTGACCTACCCGACCATGGTTTTTTACTTCTGACTTGCTCCACAGGTCCTATGGAATGATCTACGGGGAATAGTTATCAAGCAGAGGCATTGACAAACGTTTTGAGGTATTATACATGTAGATCAAGCCATCCTGAGGACCGAAAGTTGCCTATTACGGAGATAAAATGGGATGCCAGGACCCTGACGGATATTTCGGGTAGTACCGCATATTGGTTTTTCGCATTTTTCTGGCTAACGGAGGGCTCCAGAAATAAAAACTAGACATATATATTAAGCAGATACCCCTGCGCACATATTTATTAAGGTATTTGGTTATTTGGGTCGCCATGGGGACCGGAAGGGGGTGAAAACATAGGTAAATCGTCTTATTTGAACCTACCGGACATTGGTTTTACATTATTTTCTCCAATCAAGGGACGTATAGACAGTCTTACTGTATATATTTATAAAGCAGAGACAAGTACAAACATTTTGAGGTATAATACATGTATGTCAAGCTATCCTGGAGACCGGAAGTGGACGAAAATTGAGCCATAATGGTTGTACAACCGGCAATTTTGACCTACCCGACCATGGTTTTTTACTTCTGACTTGCTCCACAGGTCCTATGGAATGATCTACGGGGAATAGTTATCAAGCAGAGGCATTGACAAACGTTTTGAGGTATTATACATGTAGATCAAGCCATCCTGAGGACCGGAAGTTGCCTATTACGGAGCTAAAATGGGATGCCAGGACCCTGACGGATATTTCGGGTAGTACCGCATATTGGTTTTTCGCATTTTTCTGGCTAACGGAGGGCTCCAGAAATAAAAACTAGACATATATATTAAGCAGATACCCCTGCGCACATATTTATTAAGGTATTTGGTTATTCGGGCCGCCATGGGGACCGAAAGGGGGTGAAATCATAGGTAAACCGTCTTATTTTAACCTACCGCCGGACATTGGTTTTACATTATTTACTCCAATCAAGGGGCGTATAGACAGTCTTACTGTATATATTTATAAAGCAGAGACATGTACAAACATTTTGAGGTTTAATACATGTATGTCAAGCTATCCTGGAGACCGGAAGTGGACGAAAATTGAGCCATAATGGTTGTACAGCCGCCAATTTTGACCTACCCGACCATGGTTTTTTACTTCTGACTTGCTCCACAGGTCCTATGGAATGATCTACGGGGAATAGTTATCAAGCAGAGGCATTGACAAACGTTTTGAGGTATTATACATGTAGATCAAGCCATACTGAGGACCGGAAGTTGCCTATTACGGAGCTAAAATGGGATGCCAGGACCCTGACGGATATTTCGGGTAGTACCGCATATTGGTTTTTCGCATTTTTCTGGCTAACGGAGGGCTCCAGAAATAAAAACTAGACATATATATTAAGCAGATACCCCTGCGCACATATTTATTAAGGTATTTGGTTATTCGGGCCGCCATGGGGACCGAAAGGGGGTGAAATCATAGGTAAACCGTCTTATTTTAACCTACCGCCGGACATTGGTTTTACATTATTTACTCCAATCAAGGGGCGTATAGACAGTCTTACTGTATATATTTATAAAGCAGAGACATGTACAAACATTTTGAGGTATAATACATGTATGTCAAGCTATCCTGGAGACCGGAAGTGGACGAAAATTGAGCCATAATGGTTGTACAGCCGCCAATTTTGACCTACCCGACCATGGTTTTTTACTTCTGACTTGCTCCACAGGTCCTATGGAATGATCTACGGGGAATAGTTATCAAGCAGAGGCATTGACAAACGTTTTGAGGTATTATACATGTAGATCAAGCCATCCTGAGGACCGGAAGTTGCCTATTACGGAGCTAAAATGGGATGCCAGGACCCTGACGGATATTTCGGGTAGTACCGCATATTGGTTTTTCGCATTTTTCTGGCTAACGGAGGGCTCCAGAAATAAAAACTAGACATATATATTAAGCAGATACCCCTGCGCACATATTTATTAAGGTATTTGGTTATTCGGGCCGCCATGGGGACCGAAAGGGGGTGAAATCATAGGTAAACCGTCTTATTTTAACCTACCGCCGGACATTGGTTTTACATTATTTACTCCAATCAAGGGGCGTATAGACAGTCTTACTGTATATATTTATAAAGCAGAGACATGTACAAACATTTTGAGGTATAATACATGTATGTCAAGCTATCCTGGAGACCGGAAGTGGACGAAAATTGACCCATAATGGTTGTACAGCCGGCAATTTTGACCTACCCGACCATGGTTTTTTACTTCTGACTTGCTCCACAGGTCCTATGGAATGATCTACGGGGAATAGTTATCAAGCAGAGGCATTGACAAACGTTTTGAGGTATTATACATGTAGATCAAGCCATACTGAGGACCGGAAGTTGCCTATTACGGAGCTAAAATGGGATGCCAGGACCCTGACGGATATTTCGGGTAGTACCGCATATTGGTTTTTCGCATTTTTCTGGCTAACGGAGGGCTCCAGAAATAAAAACTAGACATATATATTAAGCAGATACCCCTGCGCACATATTTATTAAGGTATTTGGTTATTCGGGCCGCCATGGGGACCGAAAGGGGGTGAAATCATAGGTAAACCGTCTTATTTTAACCTACCGCCGGACATTGGTTTTACATTATTTACTCCAATCAAGGGGCGTATAGACAGTCTTACTGTATATATTTATAAAGCAGAGACATGTACAAACATTTTGAGGTATAATACATGTATGTCAAGCTATCCTGGAGACCGGAAGTGGACGAAAATTGAGCCATAATGGTTGTACAGCCGGCAATTTTGACCTACCCGACCATGGTTTTTTACTTCTGACTTGCTCCACAGGTCCTATGGAATGATCTACGGGGAATAGTTATCAAGCAGAGGCATTGACAAACGTTTTGAGGTATTATACATGTAGATCAAGCCATCCTGAGGACCGGAAGTTGCCTATTACGGAGCTAAAATGGGATGCCAGGACCCTGACGGATATTTCGGGTAGTACCGCATATTGGTTTTTCGCATTTTTCTGGCTAACGGAGGGCTCCAGAAATAAAAACTAGACATATATATTAAGCAGATACCCCTGCGCACATATTTATTAAGGTATTTGGTTATTCGGGCCGCCATGGGGACCGAAAGGGGGTGAAATCATAGGTAAACCGTCTTATTTTAACCTACCGCCGGACATTGGTTTTACATTATTTACTCCAATCAAGGGGCGTATAGAAAGTCTTACTGTATATATTTATAAAGCAGAGACATGTACAAACATTTTGAGGTATAATACATGTATGTCAAGCTATCCTGGAGACCGGAAGTGGACGAAAATTGAGCCATAATGGTTGTACAGCCGCCAATTTTGACCTACCCGACCATGGTTTTTTACTTCTGACTTGCTCCACAGGTCCTATGGAATGATCTACGGGGAATAGTTATCAAGCAGAGGCATTGACAAACGTTTTGAGGTATTATACATGTAGATCAAGCCATCCTGAGGACCGGAAGTTGCCTATTACGGAGCTAAAATGGGATGCCAGGACCCTGACGGATATTTCGGGTAGTACCGCATATTGGTTTTTCGCATTTTTCTGGCTAACGGAGGGCTCCAGAAATAAAAACTAGACATATATATTAAGCAGATACCCCTGCGCACATATTTATTAAGGTATTTGGTTATTCGGGCCGCCATGGGGACCGAAAGGGGGTGAAATCATAGGTAAACCGTCTTATTTTAACCTACCGCCGGACATTGGTTTTACATTATTTACTCCAATCAAGGGGCGTATAGACAGTCTTACTGTATATATTTATAAAGCAGAGACATGTACAAACATTTTGAGGTATAATACATGTATGTCAAGCTATCCTGGAGACCGGAAGTGGACGAAAATTGAGCCATAATGGTTGTACAGCCGCCAATTTTGACCTACCCGACCATGGTTTTTTACTTCTGACTTGGTTCACAGGTCCTATGGAATGATCTACGGGGAATAGTTATCAAGCAGAGGCATTGACAAACGTTTTGAGGTATTATACATGTAGATCAAGCCATCCTGAGGACCGGAAGTTGCCTATTACGGAGCTAAAATGGGATGCCAGGACCCTGACGGATATTTCGGGTAGTACCGCATATTGGTTTTTCGCATTTTTCTGGCTAACGGAGGGCTCCAGAAATAAAAACTAGACATATATATTAAGCAGATACCCCTGCGCACATATTTATTAAGGTATTTGGTTATTCGGGCCGCCATGGGGACCGAAAGGGGGTGAAATCATAGGTAAACCGTCTTATTTTAACCTACCGCCGGACATTGGTTTTACATTATTTACTCCAATCAAGGGGCGTATAGACAGTCTTACTGTATATATTTATAAAGCAGAGACATGTACAAACATTTTGAGGTATAATACATGTATGTCAAGCTATCCTGGAGACCGGAAGTGGACGAAAATTGAGCCATAATGGTTGTACAGCCGGCAATTTTGACCTACCCGACCATGGTTTTTTACTTCTGACTTGCTCCACAGGTCCTATGGAATGATCTACGGGGAATAGTTATCAAGCAGAGGCATTGACAAACGTTTTGAGGTATTATACATGTAGATCAAGCCATACTGAGGACCGGAAGTTGCCTATTACGGAGCTAAAATGGGATGCCAGGACCCTGATGGATATTTCGGGTAGTACCGCATATTGGTTTTTCGCATTTTCCTGGCTAACGGAGGGCTCCAGAAATAAAAACTAGACATATATATTAAGCAGATACCCCTGCGCACATATTTATTAAGGTATTTGGTTATTCGGGCCGCCATGGGGACCGAAAGGGGGTGAAATCATAGGTAAACCGTCTTATTTTAACCTACCGCCGGACATTGGTTTTACATTATTTACTCCAATCAAGGGGCGTATAGACAGTCTTACTGTATATATTTATAAAGCAGAGACATGTACAAACATTTTGAGGTATAATACATGTATGTCAAGCTATCCTGGAGACCGGAAGTGGACGAAAATTGAGCCATAATGGTTGTACAGCCGGCAATTTTGACCTACCCGACCATGGTTTTTTACTTCTGACTTGCTCCACAGGTCCTATGGAATGATCTACGGGGAATAGTTATCAAGCAGAGGCATTGACAAACGTTTTGAGGTATTATACATGTAGATCAAGCCATCCTGAGGACCGGAAGTTGCCTATTACGGAGCTAAAATGGGATGCCAGGACCCTGACGGATATTTCGGGTAGTACCGCATATTGGTTTTTCGCATTTTTCTGGCTAACGGAGGGCTCCAGAAATAAAAACTAGACATATATATTAAGCAGATACCCCTGCGCACATATTTATTAAGGTATTTGGTTATTCGGGCCGCCATGGGGACCGAAAGGGGGTGAAATCATAGGTAAACCGTCTTATTTTAACCTACCGCCGGACATTGGTTTTACATTATTTACTCCAATCAAGGGGCGTATAGAAAGTCTTACTGTATATATTTATAAAGCAGAGACATGTACAAACATTTTGAGGTATAATACATGTATGTCAAGCTATCCTGGAGACCGGAAGTGGACGAAAATTGAGCCATAATGGTTGTACAGCCGCCAATTTTGACCTACCCGACCATGGTTTTTTACTTCTGACTTGCTCCACAGGTCCTATGGAATGATCTACGGGGAATAGTTATCAAGCAGAGGCATTGACAAACGTTTTGAGGTATTATACATGTAGATCAAGCCATCCTGAGGACCGGAAGTTGCCTATTACGGAGCTAAAATGGGATGCCAGGACCCTGACGGATATTTCGGGTAGTACCGCATATTGGTTTTTCGCATTTTTCTGGCTAACGGAGGGCTCCAGAAATAAAAACTAGACATATATATTAAGCAGATACCCCTGCGCACATATTTATTAAGGTATTTGGTTATTCGGGCCGCCATGGGGACCGAAAGGGGGTGAAATCATAGGTAAACCGTCTTATTTTAACCTACCGCCGGACATTGGTTTTACATTATTTACTCCAATCAAGGGGCGTATAGACAGTCTTACTGTATATATTTATAAAGCAGAGACATGTACAAACATTTTGAGGTATAATACATGTATGTCAAGCTATCCTGGAGACCGGAAGTGGACGAAAATTGAGCCATAATGGTTGTACAGCCGCCAATTTTGACCTACCCGACCATGGTTTTTTACTTCTGACTTGGTTCACAGGTCCTATGGAATGATCTACGGGGAATAGTTATCAAGCAGAGGCATTGACAAACGTTTTGAGGTATTATACATGTAGATCAAGCCATCCTGAGGACCGGAAGTTGCCTATTACGGAGCTAAAATGGGATGCCAGGACCCTGACGGATATTTCTGGTAGTACCGCATATTGGTTTTTCGCATTTTTCTGGCTAACGGAGGGCTCCAGAAATAAAAACTAGACATATATATTAAGCAGATACCCCTGCGCACATATTTATTAAGGTATTTGGTTATTCGGGCCGCCATGGGGACCGAAAGGGGGTGAAATCATAGGTAAACCGTCTTATTTTAACCTACCGCCGGACATTGGTTTTACATTATTTACTCCAATCAAGGGGCGTATAGACAGTCTTACTGTATATATTTATAAAGCAGAGACATGTACAAACATTTTGAGGTATAATACATGTATGTCAAGCTATCCTGGAGACCGGAAGTGGACGAAAATTGAGCCATAATGGTTGTACAGCCGGCAATTTTGACCTACCCGACCATGGTTTTTTACTTCTGACTTGCTCCACAGGTCTTATGGAATGATCTACGGGGAATAGTTATCAAGCAGAGGCATTGACAAAACGTTTTGAGGTATTATACATGTAGATCAAGCCATCCTGAGGACCGGAAGTTGCCTATTACGGAGCTAAAATGGGATGCCAGGACCCTGACGGATATTTCGGGTAGTACCGCATATTGGTTTTTCGCATTTTTCTGGCTAACGGAGGGCTCCAGAAATAAAAACTAGACATATATATTAAGCAGATACCCCTGCGCACATATTTATTAAGTTATTTGGTTATTCGGGCCGCCATGGGGACCGAAAGGGGGTGAAATCATAGATAAACCGTCTTATTTTAACCTACCGCCGGACATTGGTTTTACATTATTTACTCCAATCAAGGGGCGTATAGACAGTCTTACTGTGTATATTTATAAAGCAGAGACATGTACAAACATGTTGAGGTATAATACATGTATGTCAAGCTATCCTGGAGACCGGAAGTGGACGAAAATTGAGCCATAATGGTTGTACAGCCGGCAATTTTGACCCACCCGGGTAATACCGCATATTGGTTTTTCGTATTTTTCTGGCAAACGGAGGGCTCCAGAAATAAAAACTAGACATATATATTAAGCAGATACCCCTGCTCACATATTTATTAAGGTATTTGGTTATTCGGGCCGCCATGGGGATCGGAAGGGGTTGAAAACATAAATAAATCGTCTTATTTGAACCTACCGGACATTGGTTTTACATTATTTACTCCAATCAGGGGGCGTATAGACAGTCTTACTGTATATATTTATAAAGCAGAGACATGTACAAACATTTTGAGGTATAATACATGCATGTCAAGCTATCCTGGAGACCGGAAGTGGACGAAAATTGAGCCATAATGGTTGTATAGTTGGCAATTTTGACCTACCCGACCATGGTATTTTTACTTCTGACTTGCTCCACGGGTCCTATGGAATGATCTACGGGGAATATTTATCAAGCAGAGGCATTGACAAATGTTTTGAGGTATCATACATGTAGATCAAGCCACCCTGAGGACCGGAAGTTGCATATTACGGAGCTAAAATGGGATGCCAGGACCCTGACGGATATTCCGAGTAATACCGCATATTGGTTTTTTGTATTTTTCTGGCAAACGGAGGGCTCCAGAAATAAAAACTAGACATATATATTAAGCAGATACCCCTGTGCACATATTTATTAAGGTATTTGGTTATTCGGGCCGCCATGGGGACACTAACAACTAT
Organism: Bathymodiolus brooksi; assembly: GCA_963680875.1. NCBI lineage: Eukaryota > Metazoa > Mollusca > Bivalvia > Mytilida > Modiolidae > Bathymodiolus > Bathymodiolus brooksi. The sequence continues at coordinate 108,717,378 of OY804581.1, forward strand.
AATTTACGAAATAGTCATAATATTAGTCAAACTACAAACACATTATCGATATCCCAACGGTCATTTTTTCTTTCGACGACCAAGTTATGGAATTTATTAGACCTGAGAATACGTCAACTTTCAACTTTTGAATCCTTCAAGTACAAATTGAAACAACACTACTATAAAAATGCTAAACCCCCCTCCTATTATAATATTGGCAACAGATATTTAAATATACTGCATACTAGAATAAGGAATAATTGTAGTGCATTACATAATGATCTATTTCATGCTAATTTGATTCATAACCCATCTTGGTCTTGTGGATATTCCACAGGGAATGCTGAACATTTTTTATTGTACTGCAATAGGTTTGATGCACAAAGAAATATTTTGTACCGTTCTTTATTAGCTGCAAATGTACACATTGACTTAAACACCTTGTTGTTTGGAAGTCAAATTTATAATATTGACACAAATAGGCATGTATTCATTACTGTACAGACATATATTAAGGAAACATGTCGCTTTTCTTTCCGCTGATTATCGTGAATGTAATCAGGTGACAATTGGTTTGTGGCTGACCTGGTGTGAATTAGTAAATGTTGCAATACACACGTGTGAGCATTTTATGTTAAAATTCTTACTGAATAAATAATGATATTGTTATATATTTTGAAACTAAATTTTAAAAGATCCTACCTTTACCGAATTAATAATCCCACTACATTGTATAACAATTATTGATTTTCTTCATTCTAGGTGTGTTCTATAAACTAGTCCATTTATTGTAAAGGTCTGTTCGATTTGTCATTGGGTAAATTTCAAATTGTGTTGCACTCGTACATTTCATGTTGTTGTTTTTTGTTGTTTTTCTAATTATTAAGAAAGACTGTAGCTTTTGTGTATTTATGTTCAATTGTATTTGTATATTGCTTATATAAAAGAGAAGATGTTCTAAGTTGAAAAACTTGTATCTGATCCTATTGTCATGTTTTTGGACAATAAAATATGCTTAAACTACCAGAAGGGGGTGAAAACATAGGTAAATCGTCTTATTTGAACCTACAGGACATTGGTTTTACATTATTTTCTCCAATCAAGGGGCGTATAGACAGTCTTACTGTATATATTTATAAAGCAGAGACATGTACAAACATTTTGAGGTATAATACATGTATGTCAAGCTATCCTGGAGACCGGAAGTGGACGAAAATTGAGCCATAATGGTTGTACAGCCGCCAATTTTGACCTACCCGACCATGGTTTTTTACTTCTGACTTGCTCCACAGGTCCTATGGAATGATCTACGGAGAATAGTTATCAAGCAGAGGCATTGACAAACGTTTTGAGGTATCATACATGTAGATCAAGCCACCCTGAGGACCGGAGGTTACCTATTACGGAGCTAAAATGGGATGCCAGGACCGTGACGGATATTTCTGGTAGTACCGCATATTGGTTTTTCGCATTTTTCTGGCTAACGGAGGGCTCCAGAAATAAAAACTAGATATATATATTAAGCAGAGACCACTACGCACATATTTATTAAGGTATGTGGTTATTCGGGCCGCCATGGGGACCGAAAGGGGGTGAAATCATAGGTAAACCGTCTTATTTTAACCTACCGCCGGACATTGGTTTTACATTATTTACTCCAATCAAGGGGCGTATAGACAGTCTTACTGTATATATTTATAAAGCAGAGACATGTACAAACATTTTGAGGTATAATACATGTATGTCAAGCTATCCTGGAGACCGGAAGTGGACGAAAATTGAGCCATAATGGTTGTACAGCCGGCAATTTTGACCCACCCGGGTAATACCGCATATTGGTTTTTCGTATTTTTCTGGCAAACGGAGGGCTCCAGAAATAAAAACTAGACATATATATTAAGCAGATACCCCTGCGCACATATTTATTAAGGTATTTGGTTATTCGGGCCGCCATGGGGACCGAAAGGGGTTGATAAGCATAAATAAATCGTCTTATTTGAACCTACCGGACATTGGTTTTACATTATTTACTCCAATCAGGGGGCGTATAGACAGTCTTACTGTATATATTTATAAAGCAGAGACATGTACAAACATTTTGAGGTATAATACATGCATGTCAAGCTATCCTGGAGACCGGAAGTGGACGAAAATTGAGCCATAATGGTTGTATAGTTGGCAATTTTGACCTACCCGACCATGGTCTTTTTACTTCTGACTTGCTCCACGGGTCCTATGGAATGATCTACGGGGAATAGTTATCAAGCAGAGGCATTGACAAATGTTTTGAGGTATCATACATGTAGATCAAGCCACCCTGAGGACCGGAAGTTGCATATTACGGAGCTAAAATGGGATGCCAGGACCCTGACGGATATTCCGAGTAATACCGCATATTGGTTTTTTGTATTTTTCTGGCAAACGGAGGGCTCCAGAAATAAAAACTAGACATATATATTAAGCAGATACCCCTGTGCACATATTTATTAAGGTATTTGGTTATTCGGGCCGCCATGGGGACACTAACAACTATAATTTACGAAATAGTCATAATATTAGTCAAACTACAAACACATTATCGATATCCCAACGGTCATTTTTTCTTTCGACGACCAAGTTATGGAATTTATTAGACCTGAGAATACGTCAACTTTCAACTTTTGAATCCTTCAAGTACAAATTGAAACAACACTACTATAAAAATGCTAAACCCCCCTCCTATTATAATATTGGCAACAGATATTTAAATATACTGCATACTAGAATAAGGAATAATTGTAGTGCATTACATAATGATCTATTTCATGCTAATTTGATTCATAACCCATCTTGGTCTTGTGGATATTCCACAGGGAATGCTGAACATTTTTTATTGTACTGCAATAGGTTTGATGCACAAAGAAATATTTTGTACCGTTCTTTATTAGCTGCAAATGTACACATTGACTTAAACACCTTGTTGTTTGGAAGTCAAATTTATAATATTGACACAAATAGGCATGTATTCATTACTGTACAGACATATATTAAGGAAACATGTCGCTTTTCTTTCCGCTGATTATCGTGAATGTAATCAGGTGACAATTGGTTTGTGGCTGACCTGGTGTGAATTAGTAAATGTTGCAATACACACGTGTGAGCATTTTATGTTAAAATTCTTACTGAATAAATAATGATATTGTTATATATTTTGAAACTAAATTTTAAAAGATCCTACCTTTACCGAATTAATAATCCCACTACATTGTATAACAATTATTGATTTTCTTCATTCTAGGTGTGTTCTATAAACTAGTCCATTTATTGTAAAGGTCTGTTCGATTTGTCATTGGGTAAATTTCAAATTGTGTTGCACTCGTACATTTCATGTTGTTGTTTTTTGTTGTTTTTCTAATTATTAAGAAAGACTGTAGCTTTTGTGTATTTATGTTCAATTATATTTGTATATTGTTTATATAAAAGAGAAGATGTTCTAAGTTGAAAAACTTGTATCTGATCCTATTGTCATGTTTTTGGACAATAAAATATGCTTAAACTACCAGAAGGGGGTGAAAACATAGGTAAATCGTCTTATTTGAACCTACAGGACATTGGTTTTACATTATTTTCTCCAATCAAGGGGCGTATAGACAGTCTTACTGTATATATTTATAAAGCAGAGACATGTACAAACATTTTGAGGTATAATACATGTATGTCAAGCTATCCTGGAGACCGGAAGTGGACGAAAATTGAGCCATAATGGTTGTACAGCCGCCAATTTTGACCTACCCGACCATGGTTTTTTACTTCTGACTTGCTCCACAGGTCCTATGGAATGATCTACGGAGAATAGTTATCAAGCAGAGGCATTGACAAACGTTTTGAGGTATCATACATGTAGATCAAGCCACCCTGAGGACCGGAGGTTACCTATTACGGAGCTAAAATGGGATGCCAGGACCGTGACGGATATTCGGGTAATACAGCACACTGGTTTTTCGCATTTTTCTGGCTAACGGAGGGCTCCAGAAATAAAAACTAGATATATATATTAAGCAGAGACCACTACGCACATATTTATTAAGGTATTTGGTTATTCGGGCCGCTATGGGGACCGGAAGGGGGTGAAAACATAGGTAAACAGTCTTATTTTAACCTACCGCCGGACATTGGTTTTACATTATTTACTCCAATCAAGGGGCGTATAGACAGTCTTACTGTATATATTTATAAAGCAGAGACATGTACAAACATTTTGAGGTATAATACATGTATGTCAAGCTATCCTGGAGACCGGAAGTGGACGAAAATTGAGCCATAATGGTTGTACAGCCGCCAATTTTGACCTACCCGACCATGGTTTTTTACTTCTGACTTGCTCCACAGGTCCTATGGAATGATCTACGGGGAATAGTTATCAAGCAGAGGCATTGACAAACGTTTTGAGGTATTATACATGTAGATCAAGCCATCCTGAGGACCGGAAGTTGCCTATTACGGAGCTAAAATGGGATGCCAGGACCCTGACGGATATTTCGGGTAATACCGCATATTGGTTTTTCGCATTTTTCTGGCTAACGGAGGGCTCCAGAAATAAAAACTACACATATATATTAAACAGATACCCCTGTGCACATATTTATTAAGGTATTTGGTTATTCGGGCCGCCATGGGGACACTAACAACTATAATTTACGAAATAGTCATAATATTAGTCAAACTACAAACAGATTATCGATATCCCAACAGTCATTTTTTCTTTCGACGACCAAGTTATGGAATTTATTAGACCTGAGAATACGTCAACTTTCAACTTTTGAATCCTTCAAGTACAAATTGAAACAACACTACTATAAAAATGCTAAACCCCCCTCCTATTATAATATTGGCAACAGATATTTAAATATACTGCATACTAGAATAAGGAATAATTGTAGTGCATTACATAATGATCTATTTCATGCTAATTTGATTCATAGCCCATCTTGGTCTTGTGGATATTCCACAGGGAATGCTGAACATTTTTTATTGTACTGCAATAGGTTTGATGCACAAAGAAATATTTTGTACCGTTCTTTATTAGCTGCAAATGTACACATTGACTTAAAGGGATATTGTCTACCAGCTGGGTAATTTTTTCATACCCAAAATTATTGTCGATTTCCGTACTGACCCTCATAAAATGAAGATTAACACCGAGTTATGTTGCAAAAGATACGATTTTTTGACAAAAAAGACCCAAAAAAGAATTATTGTCCGAATGACAATATTCAAATCTATTCATGTGGCCTTCTATGCGAACACGTCTTGAGCATGCGCACTGTTTAGAAACAATAAACAACATGTGGTTCTTGGGCAAAAGAGAAACTGTCAACGCGTGGAAGAAAGCGGACTTTGACGGATTCAGAGATAAAGAGGAATAGAAGTGAAGTATCTTCCAAATGGAACAAATGCAGGATATATGTAGGGGATCAGTTGGACCGTTGCCGTTGGATGGAGCGAACTCAAGGAAGTGCTTGATTATTGTTGATAGGTAAGCCGAGCATGTTGCCTTCTTTTCTCAATCGTTTTTCATATTTTATGAATTTATGATGATGCCTATGATCATTTTCGGTAGATATTAATCAATATATTTAATTTTGCATCTGGCATCAGCAAATTATTGTCAATGAGTAGCATAAAACGGCCGTATTTGCGAGGTAAACAAACACAAATTTTAAGAGGCCAGCAAAGGGGAAATGGGAGTGCAAAAATGATATCAATGACAATGCAGTTTATTATTATCAATTTAAAAAGAAATATTGAATCAATTCATTTTTAATGCAAGAATTAAAACTGTACATGGCTTAATGAAAACCCTATAAAGTTCTTTTTATTCAAGCAAATTTATTTCTTTGATATACAACATATAATTAGGCTTTTAATTTTATCAAATTTCAACAACTTGGACAAGAAACTTAGTTTTGGGAACCAAAAGTATATACCTTACTTTCTGCGAATTATCACTATAATGGAAAATCAGTATGTATTTTTCAAATAAAAGCTTTCTATTTAAAGAAGCTTCATTTCAATTGCACTTTTAGTTTGGATCCTGTAAGTATAATATATAATTATAAACAAGGTTTTGAAGAAATGATATGAATATCCATTGAAATTTTCAAGTTTCAGAACTTTTTTTTATATATGACTACAAAATTTTACTGAAAATTTCAGAAATGTCCTAAAATGCATATTTTAGACCATGGCTAAATGAAAATCATTTTCAATTCCTTTATGCAAACAAGTTTATATCTTGGGTACTGGAAATACATTACATAAATAAGGTTAAAAGAACTTTTCAATAAGTTTGAACATAAAACTTTGTTATGGGAGCCAAAATTATATCTTCCTGTCTGTGAATTATCACCATAGTGGAAAATCAGTATGTATCTTTTATATAAAAAGCTTTCTATTTAAATAAGTGTCATTTCAGTAGCATTTTTAGTTTGGATCCTGTAAGTATGATACATAAACAAGGTTTTTAAAAAATAATATGAAGATCCATAGAAATTTGCAAGTTTCAGAAACTTTTCTATATATGTGACTATAAAATTTTACTGAAATGTCCTGAACTGCATATTTTAGACTATGACTAAATGAAAATCATTTTCAATTTCCTTATGCAAACCAAGTTTATTTCTTGACTATTCTAAAAACATTACATTAACTAGTTTTTTACTACATTTCAACAATTTTGGACATAATTTTTAGTTCAGGGAGCCAAAATTATACTTTACTATCTTAGAATTATCAACATAGACATGATAGAGGGAAATCAATATGTATTTTTCATATAAAGGCTTTCTATTTAAAGAATTGTCATTTGAACTGCTTTTTATCCCCTCGCCAACAAAGTTGCCAAGGAATATAGTAACGCTACCATCCGTCTGTCACATCCTTGTGAACACTCTAGAATCAACATCCTTCAATGGATTTTGACCAAACTTGGTACATACTTAGTCCTTAAGAGGATCTGGAACCCTATTGATTTTCAAAGTCAAAGGTCAAGGTCACCGGGTCAAATTTTTAGGCAAGGGGATACGCCATGCTTTGCCCTTGTTTAGTTTGGATCTTGTAAGTATGATTTATAAACAAGATTTTTAAGAAATAATGTGAAGATCCATAGCAATTTGCATGTTTCACAGTGTGTGAATTTAACAGTAGACCGATGGCCCATGTCTGTGTTAAAATCATGCAGGTTGCCAAGGGATATAGTAACGCTACCGTCCGTCCGTCACATCCTTGTGAACACTCTAGAATCAACATCCTTCAATGGATTTTGACCAAACTTGGTAAATACTTAGTCCTTAAGAGAATCTGGAAACCTATTGATTTTCAAGGTCGTATGTCAAAGATCAAGGTCACAGCCTAAAATTTTTACCGCATAACATCCTTGTGAACACTAGAATCAACATCCTTCAATGGATTTTTGACAAAACTTGGTACATACTTAGTCCTTAAGATACCGAAACCTTATTGATTTTCAAGGTCATAGCCTTATAGGTCAAAGGTCAAGTTCATTTTAAGTAGTAAACGATTTACCCCGTAATTCACAATTCACCAACCCCTTTCATTTTCCTGCACAATTCACCAACCCCTCTCATTTTCCTGCACAATTCATCCCCTATGGTGTAAATACAATTATCATTTCACTGATCCTTACAACGTAATCTAACTTCTGAGATTATTAAAAGTAGATTTAATTAAACTTGGAATACGGATTTATATAAGTTTAATAACTTGTTTTCGGATCCTCTTAATTAATTCATAGTCATTACTATTGTTGTATTTAAATTGTTGTACTATATTCATATGTATTGATTAATAAAATATGTTTACACTAAAGGTCAAGATAACCGGGTCAAAATTTTACCACGTAACATCCTTGTGAACACTCTAGAATCAACATCCTTCAATGGATTTTGACCAAACTTGGTACATACTTAGTCCTTAAGAGGATCTGGAACCCTATTGATTTTCAAAGTCAAAGGTCACCGGGTCAAATTTTTAGGCAAGGGGATACGCCATGCTTTGCCCTTGTTTAGTTTGGATCTTGTAAGTATGATTTATAAACAAGATTTTAAAGAAATAATGTGAAGATCCATAGCAATTTGCATGTTTCACAGTGTGTGAATTTAACAGTAGACCGATGGCCCAAGTCTGTGTTAAAATCATGCAGGTTTTTGTAAAATTATCTAAATTTTTTAGGCAAATTACTACAAAAACTGGTAATTTCAGACAAATGTGATTTTGTAGTGATTGATATTTGTACTTTTGATTTAGATATTCTGACCAAGGTAATTCTAGAGTAGAAGAAATGAGCAGCCATTACATTTCAACGAAACGGATGAAACTGGAGAAATCGAGTTCATTTGTGAACCCATTTGAGTATGTTCATTTTGTTAAAGATTAGACATATTCTACATTATGTTTATAGGTAACATTGTCAATATTGTTCAACACAGTCACTCGTATAACAGTTTCCTATTAATTATTGTGGCTTGCATAGTGATACTACTAGTAGCTATATTATATAGGGATCATGCTGGCTTCTGCGTCATCGTTACTTTTTCATCAATCCACAAGCTGAAATGGCCAGTCCTCTTTAGCTACTTACGGGAATGAAACCAAACTGGGACAGAATTGACGCACGTCTGGCGCACAAAATTTTTTCCTGGTACTTTGATGTAATTTTGTTTCTTTATATTGGGTTGTGTAGATGTGTGCTGGATACATGTACCGGTATATAGATTTAATATTAATTTGAAAGGCTTTTTCGTTATACAGCTGCACATCAGAACCATATAGCAAAATTTGTTTCGATATTATACACATACACTGTAATAAACAATTATTTTTTATTCTTACAGTCTCTCAATAGATATTACTGAAGAGGGCAGTGATGTTGGTGATGATTCTGACGATGGAGATTTTGAACCTAGCTTCAACTTCACTCTAAGGTTTGTCATGTTAATTTCATATGTTTCAGTTGTAACTTACATACTTGAAATTTTGTCCTAATAACAGAACCATGCATGATCATATGTCATAGGAGCTTTATTATACCCCCGCTCCACTGGAAGGGGGAGGGGGTATACTGTTTTACCTCTGTCCATCCGTTCGTCCCAAGATGTTCATAACATTTTTCTCAGTAATTATTTATGGCAGCAATCTGATATTTGATCATAGGCTTCAGAAGGGTCAATCGAAAGTCGCAAACCCGCTGTGTTGTCCATGGTCAAGTCCGGTAGAAGTCCCATCCGATGAAGGGAAAGACATCAACAACAAATGAAGATCAGGTCTGATTTGGGTAACAGACACCCTGTAACCATTGACCAGCTCGTGATGCCTGCCGTAGAACTTCTTGAGGGATGACCACAACCTAAAATCTGTCTACAAATCACTCAAATCCTTCATAAAGTGGACTTGTAATGATATGTTTAGTTTGTCATTCACTATACATTCGAGATATTCATCTTGAATTGAAAGTTAGGGCTCCATAGATCATAATCTCAATTCTATTGTTTTATTCTTGTTAATTACATTGTATGTATTTTTCTACTTCAGGTGGCAGAGAAGTTACAACAAAAAGACAGCTAGATGGTCTGTGCATCCTGTTAAAGCTGACAAGTCATATTCCTATGTTCCAAGACTATTAAGGGTCATCATTTGTATGAGACAGCAAGATAATGAAGGAATGAATTAACATGTGCAGTTGGAAGTAGATGATCCCAGAAGAATCTCGGTCCATCTTGCACCAATTCCACAACCTCCAACTCGGGATGATATTGTAGCATCTCAGAAATCCAGATTTGAAGACCAAGACAAAACAATTGACTATATTGTCGCATAAAATAAATTTAGATTGTCACTCTTTGTTTTTCCTGGTCTAACAGAAGTTCTACACATTTAGAGCAGAAAAGTACCCAAGTCAGGATAATGGCCATTACAAATTGTCCAATGCACAATAATGATAGCTGGTGGCCATTTTGAATTTTCAAATGGTGCAAACAGTAACAACACATGTTAAAGACATTCATAGGAACATATATACCAGATTTCAATTCAATCCCTTCAGCAGTTCTTGAGAAGAAGTTTCTTGAAAATCGACCAATCATAATTTTCAAAGTCACATGGTGGCTATGTTTTTTGACGAATCTGCACAAAAGTAACAACTCTTGTGTAGGACCTCATAGAAAACATCTCTGCCAAGTTTGGTTTTGAATTATATAAAAGACTGTCAGTCCATTTTAGAAGAAGTTGTCAGTGCTGATAGAACAAAAAATAATAATAAGATGGCAAAACTTTCAAATTAAATTTAAAATTCCAACTGACCAACTTGTGAAATTAACAACTCATTAGGGTTGATTTAATTTTTATTTTTGGTGTTTTAACGCCACTTTCAGCAATATTTCAGCTATATCATGGCGACCAGTTTTAGTGGTGGAGGAAGCCAGAGTACCCGGACAACCACCGACCATAGGGAAGCAAGTGGTAAACTTTATCATTGTAGGGTATATGGGATAAAATACAAAATATTTCATGAACAAGTTTTAATTAAATCGTCTAGGAATGAAACCCTTGTATTGTCCATATAGATCAGGATACTTGTCCCTAATTTTTCAAGTACAACAGCTTGGGATCACACGTCTGACCCCAGCTCCAAGTCGGCCATGTGCCCAAATGGTATACTGGCGGTAGGCTGCATACCTATTGGATCTGTTGTAATCCTCATCATGGGGCATTACTACAAGTTCCTCTCGAAACATTCTAGCAACCCCCAACACTGCCTCATCAAGGACAATCCGATCAAAGTCCTGTAATAAAGACAAGAGATTTAATAAAAACAGAGTAAAGACAGATGGTTATACATTCATCTAGAAAAATGAGCTCTATTTAAAAAAGAAATATAATTCATTATAAGTGAAATAGTTTGCACAAATTCAGTTTAGAGAAATAAAAAAAAGTCTTATTTTGGAGGGAAAGATTTTCTCGTGGGACTTTCTTATGACCACAGTTTTATTTCGTTTTTTGTTGGTATATGGGAGAACCATTTTGGTCTTGCAATTTTTTTTTATCAATTTACCCCTCAAGCTATTCAATTTTAATTTTATGTTTTTTTTCCTAAAAATTATTTTGATTCTGAATCTTGAAGAAAAAAATTTGGCTGGACAGGAGAAAAAAATATATTCTGACTTGACATTTTCACAGTATAATCATATACAAAATTTTGAAGAAAAAAAATTATTCCAGCACTTCGCCAATCTAATTAAAATTAGATCTACGCGCTTGCTCCCTATTTTAGATCTAATTATACCCCCGGTCCCCGAAGGGGGAGGGGGTATACTGTTTTACCTCTGTCCGTCCGTCCTTCCAAAATATTTTTCGTCACATTTTTCTCAGCAACTATTGATGGCAGAAATCTGATATTTGGTCACAAGCTTCACATAGGTATGCCATATCGTGGGAAGCGTTTTTGGAACCATCAGATTCCTACTTCCTGTTTGCCGACTTAGTTGGTTTTTATCCACATTGAACATATATGCACATTTTTCTCAACAACTATTGATGGCAGAAATCTGGTATTTGGTCACAAGCTTCATATAGGTACCCCATATCATGGGAAATGGCAGGGGTATCATAAGTGAGCATTAGATCACAGTTCACCTTGTTTTAATTAGATTGGCACTTCGCCGGAAAATAAGAAAATATGATTTCTGAGGCGTCTGAAAAAAACATTTCTACGGCGAAAAAACGTGACATAGCCCCCTTCAAGGTAAATGGTCAGTCCCATATTATTTTGCAGCAACTGTCTTGTGGAACTAGAAGTAAGGTCTCTTTTGTTTCTAATCCAGCCCAAATTTCTCTGAAACATTCCAGTCAATTAACAAATAAAACAACACTGGCTACGTCATTCGTTTTCATCAGACATGTATTTCACTGTGTTCTACATGTATGTCTCTGTTTTCATATTGTCGGTAAACTGGCTAAAATAAATTATTTTAACACGTGTATCAAAATCTCGGGGAACAACTTCATAACTTATAAGAAGAAAAAAACTAATTTAGTTATTTTTAACGCCGGCAAAAATTTCCGATCGAAAATACGTAGTTGAGCTTGTCCACATAGGGTGCCTCCTGGCATGTTTTCAATGGTTATCGTGGAAATATCGGCTGAATCTGTTAAGGCATGTAGTTTTCATCAAAGAAAATCTATTCCTGATACAGAAATTATTTATTCTACGTCTTTTAGATACAATCGGTTCGCAAATAGCTTTTTTCCTCAACTTTTATAGAAACTTACCTCAATATCCATGCTGCAGCATCCGGGCTACTGACATAAAAATAGATAAATAAATAGAGTTGGCCTCGCCCAGGTCAGTGCATAATTAATTAGCTTCCGGTAACGATGGTCAGCTTTTTTAGTCGAAAAAACAACGTTTCGGAGCGTATTCATCAATAATTCGGTGTTTAATCTTCATTTTATGAAGGTCAGTACGGAAATCGACAATAATTTTGGGTATGAAAAAATTACGCAGCTGGTAGACAATATCCCTTTAAACACCTTGCTGTTTGGAAGTCAAATTTATAATATTGACACAAATAGGCATGTATTCATTACTGTACAGACATATATTAAAGGGATATTGTCTACCAGCTGCGTAATTTTTTCAAAATTATTGTCGATTTCCGTACTGACCTTCATAAAATGAGGCCAACTCTATTTATTTATCTATTTTTATGTCAGTAGCCCGGATGCTGCAGCATGAATATTGAGGTAAATTTCTATAAAAGTTGAGGAAAAAAGCTATTTGCGAATCGATTGTATCTAAAAGACGTAGAATAAATAATTTCTGTATCAGGAATAGATTTTCTTTGATGAAAACTACATGCCTTAACAGATTCAGCCGATATTTCCACGATAACCATTGAAAACATGCCAGGAGGCACCCTATGGGGACAAGCTCAACTACGTATTTTCGATCGGAAATTTTTGCCGGCGTTAAAAATAACTAAATTAGTTTTTTTCTTCTTATAAGTTATGAAGTTGTTTCCCGAGATTTTGATACACGTGTTAAATTAATTTATTTTAGCCAGTTTACCGACAATATGAAAACAGAGACATACATGTAGAACACAGTGAAATACATGTCTGATGAAAACGAATGACGTAGCCAGTGTTGTTTTATTTGTTAATTGACTGGAATGTTTCAGAGAAATTTGGGCTGGATTAGAAACAAAAGAGACCTTACTTCTAGTTCCACAAGACAGTTGCTGCAAAATAATATGGGACTGACCATTTACCTTGAAGGGGGCTATGTCACGTTTTTTCGCCGTAGAAATGTTTTTTTCAGACGCCTCAGAAATCATATTTTCTTATTTTCCGGCGAAGTGCCAATCTAATTAAAACAAGGTGAACTGTGATCTAATGCTCACTTATGATACCCCTGCCATTTCCCATGATATGGGGTACCTATATGAAGCTTGTGACCAAATACCAGATTTCTGCCATCAATAGTTGTTGAGAAAAATGTGCATATATGTTCAATGTGGATAAAAACCAACTAAGTCGGCAAACAGGAAGTAGGAATCTGATGGTTCCAAAAACGCTTCCCACGATATGGCATACCTATGTGAAGCTTGTGACCAAATATCAGATTTCTGCCATCAATAGTTGCTGAGAAAAATGTGACGAAAAATATTTTGGAAGGACGAACGGACAGAGGTAAAACAGTATACCCCCCTCCCCCTTCGGGGACCGGGGGTATAATTAGATCTAAAATAGGGAGCAAGCGCGTAGATCTAATTTTAATTAGATTGGCGAAGTGCTGGAATAATTTTTTTTCTTCAAAATTTTGTATATGATTATACTGTGAAAATGTCAAGTCAGAATATATTTTTTTCTCCTGTCCAGCCAAATTTTTTTCTTCAAGATTCAGAATCAAAATAATTTTTAGGAAAAAAAACATAAAATTAAAATTGAATAGCTTGAGGGGTAAATTGATAAAAAAAAATTGCAAGACCAAAATGGTTCTCCCATATACCAACAAAAAACGAAATAAAACTGTGGTCATAAGAAAGTCCCACGAGAAAATCTTTCCTTCCAAAATAAGACTTTTTTTTATTTCTCTAAACTGAATTTGTGCAAATTATTTCACTTATAATGAATTATATTTCTTTTTTAAATAGAGCTCATTTTTCTAGATGAATGTATAACCATCTGTCTTTACTCTGTTTTTATTAAATCTCTTGTCTTTATTACAGGACTTTGATCGGATTGTCCTTGATGAGGCAGTGTTGGGGGTTGCTAGAATGTTTCGAGAGGAACTTGTAGTAATGCCCCATGATGAGGATTACAACAGATCCAATAGGTATGCAGCCTACCGCCAGTATACCATTTGGGCACATGGCCGACTTGGAGCTGGGGTCAGACGTGTGATCCCAAGCTGTTGTACTTGAAAAATTAGGGACAAGTATCCTGATCTATATGGACAATACAAGGGTTTCATTCCTAGACGATTTAATTAAAACTTGTTCATGAAATATTTTGTATTTTATCCCATATACCCTACAATGATAAAGTTTACCACTTGCTTCCCTATGGTCGGTGGTTGTCCGGGTACTCTGGCTTCCTCCACCACTAAAACTGGTCGCCATGATATAGCTGAAATATTGCTGAAAGTGGCGTTAAAACACCAAAAATAAAAATTAAATCAACCCTAATGAGTTGTTAATTTCACAAGTTGGTCAGTTGGAATTTTAAATTTAATTTGAAAGTTTTGCCATCTTATTATTATTTTTTGTTCTATCAGCACTGACAACTTCTTCTAAAATGGACTGACAGTCTTTTATATAATTCAAAACCAAACTTGGCAGAGATGTTTTCTATGAGGTCCTACACAAGAGTTGTTACTTTTGTGCAGATTCGTCAAAAAACATAGCCACCATGTGACTTTGAAAATTATGATTGGTCGATTTTCAAGAAACTTCTTCTCAAGAACTGCTGAAGGGATTGAATTGAAATCTGGTATATATGTTCCTATGAATGTCTTTAACATGTGTTGTTACTGTTTGCACCATTTGAAAATTCAAAATGGCCACCAGCTATCATTATTGTGCATTGGACAATTTGTAATGGCCATTATCCTGACTTGGGTACTTTTCTGCTCTAAATGTGTAGAACTTCTGTTAGACCAGGAAAAACAAAGAGTGACAATCTAAATTTATTTTATGCGACAATATAGTCAATTGTTTTGTCTTGGTCTTCAAATCTGGATTTCTGAGATGCTACAATATCATCCCGAGTTGGAGGTTGTGGAATTGGTGCAAGATGGACCGAGATTCTTCTGGGATCATCTACTTCCAACTGCACATGTTAATTCATTCCTTCATTATCTTGCTGTCTCATACAAATGATGACCCTTAATAGTCTTGGAACATAGGAATATGACTTGTCAGCTTTAACAGGATGCACAGACCATCTAGCTGTCTTTTTGTTGTAACTTCTCTGCCACCTGAAGTAGAAAAATACATACAATGTAATTAACAAGAATAAAACAATAGAATTGAGATTATGATCTATGGAGCCCTAACTTTCAATTCAAGATGAATATCTCGAATGTATAGTGAATGACAAACTAAACATATCATTACAAGTCCACTTTATGAAGGATTTGAGTGATTTGTAGACAGATTTTAGGTTGTGGTCATCCCTCAAGAAGTTCTACGGCAGGCATCACGAGCTGGTCAATGGTTACAGGGTGTCTGTTACCCAAATCAGACCTGATCTTCATTTGTTGTTGATGTCTTTCCCTTCATCGGATGGGACTTCTACCGGACTTGACCATGGACAACACAGCGGGTTTGCGACTTTCGATTGACCCTTCTGAAGCCTATGATCAAATATCAGATTGCTGCCATAAATAATTACTGAGAAAAATGTTATGAACATCTTGGGACGAACGTATGGACAGAGGTAAAACAGTATACCCCCTCCCCCTTCCAGTGGAGCGGGGGTATAATAAAGCTCCTATGACATATGATCATGCATGGTTCTGTTATTAGGACAAAATTTCAAGTATGTAAGTTACAACTGAAACATATGAAATTAACATGACAAACCTTAGAGTGAAGTTGAAGCTAGGTTCAAAATCTCCATCGTCAGAATCATCACCAACATCACTGCCCTCTTCAGTAATATCTATTGAGAGACTGTAAGAATAAAAAATAATTGTTTATTACAGTGTATGTGTATAATATCGAAACAAATTTTGCTATATGGTTCTGATGTGCAGCTGTATAACGAAAAAGCCTTTCAAATTAATATTAAATCTATATACCGGTACATGTATCCAGCACACATCTACACAACCCAATATAAAGAAACAAAATTACATCAAAGTACCAGGAAAAAATTTTGTGCGCCAGACGTGCGTCAATTCTGTCCCAGTTTGGTTTCATTCCCGTAAGTAGCTAAAGAGGACTGGCCATTTCAGCTTGTGGATTGATGAAAAAGTAACGATGACGCAGAAGCCAGCATGATCCCTATATAATATAGCTACTAGTAGTATCACTATGCAAGCCACAATAATTAATAGGAAACTGTTATACGAGTGACTGTGTTGAACAATATTGACAATGTTACCTATAAACATAATGTAGAATATGTCTAATCTTTAACAAAATGAACATACTCAAATGGGTTCACAAATGAACTCGATTTCTCCAGTTTCATCCGTTTCGTTGAAATGTAATGGCTGCTCATTTCTTCTACTCTAGAATTACCTTGGTCAGAATATCTAAATCAAAAGTACAAATATCAATCACTACAAAATCACATTTGTCTGAAATTACCAGTTTTTGTAGTAATTTGCCTAAAAAATTTAGATAATTTTACAAAAACCTGCATGATTTTAACACAGACATGGGCCATCGGTCTACTGTTAAATTCACACACTGTGAAACATGCAAATTGCTATGGATCTTCACATTATTTCTTTAAAATCTTGTTTATAAATCATACTTACAAGATCCAAACTAAACAAGGGCAAAGCATGGCGTATCCCCTTGCCTAAAAATTTGACCCGGTGACCTTTGACTTTGAAAATCAATAGGGTTCCAGATCCTCTTAAGGACTAAGTATGTACCAAGTTTGGTCAAAATCCATTGAAGGATGTTGATTCTAGAGTGTTCACAAGGATGTTACGTGGTAAAATTTTGACCCGGTTATCTTGACCTTTAGTGTAAACATATTTTATTAATCAATACATATGAATATAGTACAACAATTTAAATACAACAATAGTAATGACTATGAATTAATTAAGAGGATCCGAAAACAAGTTATTAAACTTATATAAATCCGTATTCCAAGTTTAATTAAATCTACTTTTAATAATCTCAGAAGTTAGATTACGTTGTAAGGATCAGTGAAATGATAATTGTATTTACACCATAGGGGATGAATTGTGCAGGAAAATGAGAGGGGTTGGTGAATTGTGCAGGAAAATGAAAGGGGTTGGTGAATTGTGAATTACGGGGTAAATCGTTTACTACTTAAAATGAACTTGACCTTTGACCTATAAGGCTATGACCTTGAAAATCAATAAGGTTTCGGTATCTTAAGGACTAAGTATGTACCAAGTTTTGTCAAAAATCCATTGAAGGATGTTGATTCTAGTGTTCACAAGGATGTTATGCGGTAAAAATTTTAGGCTGTGACCTTGATCTTTGACCTTTGACTTTGAAAATCAATAGGGTTCCAGATCCTCTTATGGACTAAGTATGTACCAAGTTTGGTCAAAATCCATTGAAGGATGTTGATTCTAGAGTGTTCACAAGGATGTGACGGACGAATGGTAGCGTTACTATATTCCTTGGCAACTTTGTTGGCGAGGGGATAAAAAGCAGTTCAAATGACAATTCTTTAAATAGAAAGCCTTTATATGAAAAATACATATTGATTTCCCTCTATCATGTCTATGTTGATAATTCTAAGATAGTAAAGTATAATTTTGGCTCCCTGAACTAAAAATTATGTCCAAAATTGTTGAAATGTAGTAAAAAACTAGTTAATGTAATGTTTTTAGAATAGTCAAGAAATAAACTTGGTTTGCATAAGGAAATTGAAAATGATTTTCATTTAGTCATAGTCTAAAATATGCAGTTCAGGACATTTCAGTAAAATTTTATAGTCACATATATAGAAAAGTTTCTGAAACTTGCAAATTTCTATGGATCTTCATATTATTTTTTAAAAACCTTGTTTATGTATCATACTTACAGGATCCAAACTAAAAATGCTACTGAAATGACACTTATTTAAATAGAAAGCTTTTTATATAAAAGATACATACTGATTTTCCACTATGGTGATAATTCACAGACAGGAAGATATAATTTTGGCTCCCATAACAAAGTTTTATGTTCAAACTTATTGAAAAGTTCTTTTAACCTTATTTATGTAATGTATTTCCAGTACCCAAGATATAAACTTGTTTGCATAAAGGAATTGAAAATGATTTTCATTTAGCCATGGTCTAAAATATGCATTTTAGGACATTTCTGAAATTTTCAGTAAAATTGTGTAGTCATATATAAAAAAAAGTTCTGAAACTTGAAAATTTCAATGGATATTCATATCATTTCTTCAAGACCTTGTTTATAATTATATATTATACTTACAGGATCCAAACGAAAAGTGCAATTGAAATGAAGCTTCTTTAAATAGAAAGCTTTTATTTGAAAAATACATACTGATTTTCCATTATAGTGATAATTCGCAGAAAGTAAGGTATATACTTTTGGTTCCCAAAACTAAGTTTCATGTCCAAGTTGTTGAAATTTGATAAAATTAAAAGCCTAATTATATCAAAGAAATAAATTTGCTTGAATAAAAAGAACTTTATAGGGTTTTCATTAAGCCATGTACAGTTTTAATTCTTGCATTAAAAATGAATTGATTCGATATTTTTTTTTAAATTGATAAAAAATATAATAATAAACTGCATTGTCATTGATATCATTTTTGCACTCCCATTTCCCCTTTGCTGGCCTCTTAAAATTTGTGTTTGTTTACCTCGCAAATACGGCCGTTTTATGCTACTCATTGACAATAATTTGCTGTTGCCAGGTGCAAAATTACATAATATATTGATTAATATCTACCGAAAATTATCATAGGCATCATCATAAATTCATAAAATATGAAAAACGATTGAGAAAAGAAGGCAACATGCTCGGCTTACCTATCAACAATAATCAAGCACTTCCTTGAGTTCGCTCCATCCAACGGCAACGGTCCAACTGATCCCCTACATATATCCTGCATTTGTTCCATTTGGAAGATACTTCACTTTTATTCCTCTTTATCTCTGAATCCGTCAAAGTCCGCTTTCTTCCACGCGTTGACAGTTTCTCTTTTGCCCAAGAACCACATGTTGTTTATTGTTTCTAAACAGTGCGCATGCTCAAGACGTGTTCGCATAGAAGGCCATATGAACAGATTTGAATATTGTCATCCGGACAATAATTCTGATAACGATAGTTTTGGGTCTTTTTCGTATCTTTTGCAACATAACTCGGTGTTAATCTTCATTTTATGAAGGTCAGTACGGAAATCGACAATAATTTTGGGTATGAAAAAATTACGCAGCTGGTAGACAATATCCCTTTAAGGAAACATGTCGCTTTTCTTTCCGCTGATTATCGTGAATGTAATCAGGTGACAATTGGTTTGTGGCTGACCTGGTGTGAATTAGTAAATGTTGCAATACACACGTGTGAGCATTTTATGTTAAAATTCTTACTGAATAAATAATGATATTGTTATATATTTTGAAACTAAATTTTAAAAGATCCTACCTTTACGGAATTAATAATCCCACTACATTGTATAACAATTATTGATTTTCTTCATTCTAGGTGTGTTCTATAAACTAGTCCATTTATTGTAAAGGTCTGTTCGATTTGTCATTGGGTAAATTTCAAATTGTGTTGCACTCGTACATTTCATGTTGTTGTTTTTTGTTGTTTTTCTAATTATTAAGAAAGACTGTAGCTTTTGTGTATTTATGTTCAATTGTATTTGTATATTGTTTATATAAAAGAGAAGATGTTCTAAGTTGAAAAACTTGTATCTGATCCTATTGTCATGTTTTTGGACAATAAAATATGCTTAAACTACCAGAAGGGGGTGAAAACATAGGTAAATCGTCTTATTTGAACCTACAGGACATTGGTTTTACATTATTTTCTCCAATCAAGGGGCGTATAGACAGTCTTATTGTATATATTTATAAAGCAGAGACATGTACAAACATTTTGAGGTATAATACATGTATGTCAAGCTATCCTGGAGACCGGAAGTGGACGAAAATTGAGCCATAATGGTTGTACAGCCGCAATTTTGACCTACCCGACCATGGTTTTTTACTTCTGACTTGCTCCACAGGTCCTATGGAATGATCTACGGGGAATAGTTATCAAGCAGAGGCATTGACAAACGTTTTGAGGTATCATACATGTAGATCAAGCCACCCTGAGGACCGGAGGTTACCTATTACGGAGCTAAAATGGGATGCCAGGACTGTGACGGATATTCCGGGTAATACAGCACACTGGTTTTTCGCATTTTTCTGGCAAACGGAGGCTCCAGAAATAAAAACTAGATATATATATTAAGCAGAGACCACTACGCACATATTTATTAAGGTATTTGGTTATTCGGGCCGCTATGGGGACCGGAAGGGGGTGAAAACATAGGTAAACCGTCTTATTTTAACCTACGCCGGACATTGGTTTTACATTATTTACTCCAATCAAGGGGCGTATAGACAGTCTTACTGTATATATTTATAAAGCAGAGACATGTACAAACATTTTGAGGTATAATACATGTATGTCAAGCTATCCTGGAGACCGGAAGTGGACGAAAATTGAGCCATAATGGTTGTATAGTCGGCATTTTTGACCTACCCGACCATGGTTTTTTTACTTCTGACTTGCTCCACGGGTCCTATGGAATGATCTACGGGGAATAGTTATCAAGCAGAGGCATTGACAAACGTTTTGAGGTATCATACATGTAGATGAAGCCATCATGAGGACCGGAAGTTGCCTATTACGGAGCTAAAATGGGATGACAGGACCTGACGGATATTCCGGGTAATACCGCATATTGGTTTTTCGTATTTTTCTGGCAAACGGAAGGCTCCAGAAATAAAAACTAGACATATATATTAAACAGGTACCCCTGTGCACATATTTATTAAGGTATTTGGTTATTCGGGCCGCCATGGGGACACTAACAACTATAATTTACGAAATAGTCATAATATTAGTCAAACTACAAACACATTATCGATATCCCAACAGTCATTTTTTCTTTCGACGACCAAGTTATGGAATTTATTAGACCTGAGAATACGTCAACTTTCAACTTTTGAATCCTTCAAGTACAAATTGAAACAACACTACTATAAAAATGCTAAACCCCCCTCCTATTATAATATTGGCAACAGATATTTAAATATACTGCATACTAGAATAAGGAATAATTGTAGTGCATTACATAATGATCTATTTCATGCTAATTTGATTCATAGCCCATCTTGGTCTTGTGGATATTCCACAGGGAATGCTGAACATTTTTTATTGTACTGCAATAGGTTTGATGCACAAAGAAATATTTTGTACCGTTCTTTATTAGCTGCAAATGTACACATTGACTTAAACACCTTGCTGTTTGGAAGTCAAATTTATAATATTGACACAAATAGGCATGTATTCATTACTGTACAGACATATATTAAGGAAACATGTCGCTTTTCTTTCCGCTGATTATCGTGAATGTAATCAGGTGACAATTGGTTTGTGGCTGACCTGGTGTGAATTAGTAAATGTTGCAATACACACGTGTGAGCACTTTATGTTAAAATTCTTACTGAATAAATAATGATATTGTTATATATTTTGAAACTAAATTTTAAAAGATCCTACCTTTACCGAATTAATAATCCCACTACATTGTATAACAATTATTGATTTTCTTCATTCTAGGTGTGTTCTATAAACTAGTCCATTTATTGTAAAGGTCTGTTCGATTTGTCATTGGGTAAATTTCAAATTGTGTTGCACTAGTACATTTCATGTTATTGTTTTTTGTTGTTTTTCTAATTATTAAGAAAGACTGTAGCTTTTGTGTATTTATGTTCAATTGTATTTGTATATTGTTTATATAAAAGAGAAGATGTTCTAAGTTGAAAAACTTGTATCTGATCCTATTGTCATGTTTTTGGACAATAAAATATGCTTAAACTACCAGAAGGGGGTGAAAACATAGGTAAATCGTCTTATTTGAACCTACAGGACATTGGTTTTACATTATTTTCTCCAATCAAGGGGCGTATAGACAGTCTTACTATATATATTTATAAAGCAGAGACATGTACAAACATTTTGAGGTATAATACATGTATGTCAAGCTATCCTGGAGACCGGAAGTGGACGAAAATTGAGCCATAATGGTTGTACAGCCGCCAATTTTGACCTACCCGACCATGGTTTTTTACTTCTGACTTGCTCCACAGGTCCTATGGAATGATCTACGGGGAATAGTTATCAAGCTGAGGCATTGACAAACGTTTTGAGGTATCATACATGTAGATCAAGCCACCCTGAGGACCAGAAGTTGCCTGTTACGGAGTTAAAATGGGATGCCAGGACTGTGACGGATATTCCGGTTAATACAGCACATTGGTTTTTCGCATTTTTCTGGCTAACTGAGGGCTCCAGAAATAAAAACTAGATATATATATTAAGCAGAGACCCCTACGCACATATTTATTAAGGTATTTGGTTATTCGGGCCGCCATGGGGACCGGAAGGGGGTGAAAACATAGGTAAATCGTCTTATTTGAACCTACCGACATTGGTTTTACATTATTTACTCCAATCAAGGGGCGTATAGACAGTCTTACTGTATATATTTATAAAGCAGAGACATGTACAAACATTTTGAGGTATAATACATGTATATCAAGCTATCCTGGAGACCGGAAGTGGACGAAAATTGAGCCATAATGGTTGTACAGCGGTCAATTTTGACCTACCCGACCATGGTTTTTTACTTCTGACTTGCTCCACAGGTCCTATGGATTGATCTACGGGGAGTAGTTATCAAGCAGAGGCATTGACAAATGTTTTGAGGTATCATACATGTAGATCAAGCCACCCTGAGGACCGGAAGTTGCCTATTACGGAGCTAAAATGGGATGCCAGGACCGTGACGGATATTCCGGGTAATACCGCATATTGGTTTTTCGTATTTTTCTGGCAAACTGAGGGCTCCAGAAATAAAAACTAGACATATATATTAAGCAGATACCCCTGCGCACATATTTATTAAGGTATTTGGTTATTCAGGCCGCCATGGGGACCGGAAGGGGGTGAAAACATAGGTAAATCGTCTTATTTGAACCTACCGGACATTGGTTTTACATTATTTACTTCAATCAGGGGGCGTATAGACAGTCTTACTGTATATATTTATAAAGCAGAGACATGTACAAACATTTTGAGGTATAATACATGTATGTCAAGCTATCCTGGAGACCGGAAGTGGACGAAAATTGAGCCATAATGGTTGTATAGTCTGCAATTTTGACCTACCCGACCATGGTCTTTTTACTTCTGACTTGCTCCACGGGTCCTATGGAATGATCTACGGGGAATAGTTATCAAGCTGAGGCATTGACAAACGTTTTGAGGTATCATACATGTAGATCAAGCCACCCTGAGGACCGGAAGTTGCCTATTACGGAGCTAAAATGGGATGCCAGGACCCTGACGGATATTCCGGGTAATACCGCATATTGGTTTTTCGTATTTTTCTGGCAAACGGAGGGCTCCAGAAATAAAATCTAGACATATATATTAAGCAGATACCCCTGTGCACATATTTATTAAGGTATTTGGTTATTCGGGCCGCCATGGGGACACTAACAACTATAATTTACGAAATAGTCATAATATTAGTCAAACTACAAACAGATTATCGATATCCCAACAGTCATTTTTTCTTTCGACGACCAAGTTATGCAATTTATTAGACCTGAGAATACGTCAACTTTCAACTTTTGAATCCTTCAAGTACAAATTGAAACAACACTACTATAAAAATGCTAAACCCCCCTCCTATTATAATATTGGCAACAGATATTTAAATATACTGCATACTAGAATAAGGAATAATTGTAGTGCATTACATAATGATCTATTTCATGCTAATTTGATTCATAGCCCATCTTGGTCTTGTGGATATTCCACAGGGAATGCTGAACATTTTTTATTGTACTGCAATAGGTTTGATGCACAAAGAAATATTTTGTACCGTTCTTTATTAGCTGCAAATGTACACATTGACTTAAACACCTTGCTGTTTGGAAGTCAAATTTATAATATTGACACAAATAGGCATGTATTCATTACTGTACAGACATATATTAAGGAAACATGTCGCTTTTCTTTCCGCTGATTATCGTGAATGTAATCAGGTGACAATTGGTTTGTGGCTGACCTGGTGTGAATTAGTAAATGTTGCAATACACACGTGTGAGCACTTTATGTTAAAATTCTTACTGAATAAATAATGATATTGTTATATATTTTGAAACTAAATTTTAAAAGATCCTACCTTTACCGAATTAATAATCCCACTACATTGTATAACAATTATTGATTTTCTTCATTCTAGGTGTGTTCTATAAACTAGTCCATTTATTGTAAAGGTCTGTTCGATTTGTCATTGGGTAAATTTCAAATTGTGTTGCACTAGTACATTTCATGTTATTGTTTTTTGTTGTTTTTCTAATTATTAAGAAAGACTGTAGCTTTTGTGTATTTATGTTCAATTGTATTTGTATATTGTTTATATAAAAGAGAAGATGTTCTAAGTTGAAAAACTTGTATCTGATCCTATTGTCATGTTTTTGGACAATAAAATATGCTTAAACTACCAGAAGGGGGTGAAAACATAGGTAAATCGTCTTATTTGAACCTACAGGACATTGGTTTTACATTATTTTCTCCAATCAAGGGGCGTATAGACAGTCTTACTATATATATTTATAAAGCAGAGACATGTACAAACATTTTGAGGTATAATACATGTATGTCAAGCTATCCTGGAGACCGGAAGTGGACGAAAATTGAGCCATAATGGTTGTACAGCCGCCAATTTTGACCTACCCGACCATGGTTTTTTACTTCTGACTTGCTCCACAGGTCCTATGGAATGATCTACGGGGAATAGTTATCAAGCTGAGGCATTGACAAACGTTTTGAGGTATCATACATGTAGATCAAGCCACCCTGAGGACCAGAAGTTGCCTGTTACGGAGCTAAAATGGGATGCCAGGACTGTGACGGATATTCCGGTTAATACAGCACATTGGTTTTTCGCATTTTTCTGGCTAACTGAGGGCTCCAGAAATAAAAACTAGATATATATATTAAGCAGAGACCCCTACGCACATATTTATTAAGGTATTTGGTTATTCGGGCCGCCATGGGGACCGGAAGGGGGTGAAAACATAGGTAAATCGTCTTATTTGAACCTACCGACATTGGTTTTACATTATTTACTCCAATCAAGGGGCGTATAGACAGTCTTACTGTATATATTTATAAAGCAGAGACATGTACAAACATTTTGAGGTATAATACATGTATGTCAAGCTATCCTGGAGACCGGAAGTGGACGAAAATTGAGCCATAATGGTTGTACAGCGGTCAATTTTGACCTACCCGACCATGGTTTTTTACTTCTGACTTGCTCCACAGGTCCTATGGATTGATCTACGGGGAGTAGTTATCAAGCAGAGGCATTGACAAATGTTTTGAGGTATCATACATGTAGATCAAGCCACCCTGAGGACCGGAAGTTGCCTATTACGGAGCTAAAATGGGATGCCAGGACCGTGACGGATATTCCGGGTAATACCGCATATTGGTTTTTCGTATTTTTCTGGCAAACTGAGGGCTCCAGAAATAAAAACTAGACATATATATTAAGCAGATACCCCTGCGCACATATTTATTAAGGTATTTGGTTATTCAGGCCGCCATGGGGACCGGAAGGGGGTGAAAACATAGGTAAATCGTCTTATTTGAACCTACCGGACATTGGTTTTACATTATTTACTTCAATCAGGGGGCGTATAGACAGTCTTACTGTATATATTTATAAAGCAGAGACATGTACAAACATTTTGAGGTATAATACATGTATGTCAAGCTATCCTGGAGACCGGAAGTGGACGAAAATTGAGCCATAATGGTTGTATAGTCTGCAATTTTGACCTACCCGACCATGGTCTTTTTACTTCTGACTTGCTCCACGGGTCCTATGGAATGATCTACGGGGAATAGTTATCAAGCTGAGGCATTGACAAACGTTTTGAGGTATCATACATGTAGATCAAGCCACCCTGAGGACCGGAAGTTGCCTATTACGGAGCTAAAATGGGATGCCAGGACCCTGACGGATATTCCGGGTAATACCGCATATTGGTTTTTCGTATTTTTCTGGCAAACGGAGGGCTCCAGAAATAAAATCTAGACATATATATTAAGCAGATACCCCTGTGCACATATTTATTAAGGTATTTGGTTATTCGGGCCGCCATGGGGACACTAACAACTATAATTTACGAAATAGTCATAATATTAGTCAAACTACAAACAGATTATCGATATCCCAACAGTCATTTTTTCTTTCGACGACCAAGTTATGCAATTTATTAGACCTGAGAATACGTCAACTTTCAACTTTTGAATCCTTCAAGTACAAATTGAAACAACACTACTATAAAAATGCTAAACCCCCCTCCTATTATAATATTGGCAACAGATATTTAAATATACTGCATACTAGAATAAGGAATAATTGTAGTGCATTACATAATGATCTATTTCATGCTAATTTGATTCATAGCCCATCTTGGTCTTGTGGATATTCCACAGGGAATGCTGAACATTTTTTATTGTACTGCAATAGGTTTGATGCACAAAGAAATATTTTGTACCGTTCTGTATTAGCTGCAAATGTACACATTGACTTAAACACCTTGCTGTTTGGAAGTCAAATTTATAATATTGACACAAATAGGCATGTATTCATTACTGTACAGACATATATTAAGGAAACATGTCGCTTTTCTTTCCGCTGATTATCGTGAATGTAATCAGGTGACAATTGGTTTGTGGCTGACCTGGTGTGAATTAGTAAATGTTGCAATACACACGTGTGAGCATTTTATGTTAAAATTCTTACTGAATAAATAATGATATTGTTATATATTTTGAAACTAAATTTTAAAAGATCCTACCTTTACGGAATTAATAATCCCACTACATTGTATAACAATTATTGATTTTCTTCATTCTAGGTGTGTTCTATAAACTAGTCCATTTATTGTAAAGGTCTGTTCGATTTGTCATTGGGTAAATTTCAAATTGTGATACACTCGTACATTTCATGTTATTGTTTTTTGTTGTTTTTCTAATTATTAAGAAAGACTGTAGCTTTTGTGTATTTATGTTCAATTGTATTTGTATATTGTTTATATAAAAGAGAAGATGTTCTAAGTTGAAAAACTTGTATCTGATCCTATTGTCATGTTTTTGGACAATAAAATATGCTTAAACTACCGGAAGGGGGTGAAAACATAGGTAAATCGTCTTATTTGAACCTACAGGACATTGGTTTTACATTATTTTCTCCAATCAAGGGGCGTATAGACAGTCTTACTGTATATATTTATAAAGCAGAGACATGTACAAACATTTTGAGGTATAATACATGTATGTCAAGCTATCCTGGAGACAGGAAGTGGACGAAAATTGAGCCATAATGGTTGTACAGCCGCCAATTTTGACCTACCCGACCATGGTTTTTTACTTGACTTGCTCCACAGGTCCTATGGAATGATCTACGGGGAATAGTTATCAAGCAGAGGCATTGACAAACGTTTTGAGGTATCATACATGTAGATCAAGCCACCCTGAGGACCGGAGGTTGCCTATTGCGGAGCTAAAATGGGATGCCAGGACTGTGACGGATATTCCGGGTAATACAGCACACTGGTTTTTCGCATGTTTCTGGCTAACGGAGGGCTCCAGAAATAAAAACTAGATATATATATTAAGCAGAGACCACTACGCACATATTTATTAAGGTATTTGGTTATTCGGGCCGCCATAGGAACCGGAAGGGGGTGAAAACATATGTAAACGTCTTATTTTAACCTACCGCCGGACATTGGTTTTACATTATTTACTCCAATCAAGGGGCGTATAGACAGTCTTACTGTATATATTTATAAAGCAGAGACATGTACAAACATTTTGAGGTATAATACCTGTATGTCAAGCTATCCTGGAGACCGGAAGTGGACGAAAATTGAGCCAAAATGGTTGTACAGCCAGCAATTTTGACCTACCCGACCATGGTTTTTTACTTCTGACTTGCTCCACAGGTCCTATGGAATGATCTACGGGGAATAGTTATCAAGCTGAGGCATTGACAAACGTTTTGAGGTATCATACATGTAGATCAAGCCACCCTGAGGACCGGAAGTTGCCTATTACGGAGCTAAAATGGGATGCCAGGACTGTGACGGATATTCCGGGTAATACAGCACACTGGTTTTTCGCATGTTTCTGGCTAACGGAGGGCTCCAGAAATAAAAACTAGATATATATATTAAGCAGAGACCACTACGCACATATTTATTAAGGTATTTGGTTATTCGGGCCGCTATAGGAACCGGAAGGGGGTGAAAACATAGGTAAACCGTCTTATTTTAACCTACGCCGGACATTGGTTTTACATTATTTACTCCAATCAAGGGGCGTATAGACAGTCTTACTGTATATATTTATAAAGCAGAGACATGTACAAACATTTTGAGGTATAATACCTGTATGTCAAGCTATCCTGGAGACCGGAAGTGGACGAAAATTGAGCCATAATGGTTGTATAGTCGGCATTTTTGACCTACCCGACCATGGTTTTTTTACTTCTGACTTGCTCCACGGGTCCTATGGAATGATCTACGGGGAATAGTTATCAAGCAGAGGCATTGACAAACGTTTTGAGGTATCATACATGTAGATGAAGCCATCATGAGGACCGGAAGTTGCCTATTACGGAGCTAAAATGGGATGCCAGGACCCTGACGGATATTTCGGGTAATACCGCATATTGGTTTTTCGTATTTTTCTGGCAAACGGAGGGCTCCAGAAATAAAAACTAGACATATATATTAAACAGATACCCCTGTGCACATATTTATTAAGGTATTTGGTTATTCGGGCCGCCATGGGGACACTAACAACTATAATTTACGAAATAGTCATAATATTAGTCAAACTACAAACACATTATAGATATCCCAACAGTCATTTTTTCTTTCGACGACCAAGTTATGGAATTTATTAGACCTGAGAATACGTCAACTTTCAACTTTTGAATCCTTCAAGTACAAATTGAAACAACACTACTATAAAAATGCTAAACCCCCCTCCTATTATAATATTGGCAACAGATATTTAAATATACTGCATACTAGAATAAGGAATAATTGTAGTGCATTACATAATGATCTATTTCATGCTAATTTGATTCATAGCCCATCTTGGTCTTGTGGATATTCCACAGGGAATGCTGAACATTTTTTATTGTACTGCAATAGGTTTGATGCACAAAGAAATATTTTGTACCGTTCTTTATTAGCTGCAAATGTACACATTGACTTAAACACCTTGTTGTTTGGAAGTCAAATTTATAATATTGACACAAATAGGCATGTATTCATTACTGTACAGACATATATTAAGGAAACATGTCGCTTTTCTTTCCGCTGATTATCGTGAATGTAATCAGGTGACAATTGGTTTGTGGCTGACCTGGTGTGAATTAGTAAATGTTGCAATACACACGTGTGAGCACTTTATGTTAAAATTCTTACTGAATAAATAATGATATTGTTATATATTTTGAAACTAAATTTTAAAAGATCCTACCTTTACCGAATTAATAATCCCACTACATTGTATAACAATTATTGATTTTCTTCATTCTAGGTGTGTTCTATAAACTAGTCCATTTATTGTAAAGGTCTGTTCGATTTGTCATTGGGTAAATTTCAAATTGTGTTGCACTCGTACATTTCATGTTATTGTTTTTTGTTGTTTTTCTAATTATTAAGAAAGACTGTAGCTTTTGTGTATTTATGTTCAATTGTATTTGTATATTGTTTATAT
The DNA here is from genome assembly GCA_963680875.1 of Bathymodiolus brooksi. Lineage (NCBI taxonomy): Eukaryota > Metazoa > Mollusca > Bivalvia > Mytilida > Modiolidae > Bathymodiolus > Bathymodiolus brooksi. The sequence continues at coordinate 108,747,707 of OY804581.1, forward strand.
AAAAGAGAAGATGTTCTAAGTTGAAAAACTTGTATCTGATCCTATTGTCATGTTTTTGGACAATAAAATATGCTTAAACTACCAGAAGGGGGTGAAAACATAGGTAAATCGTCTTATTTGAACCTACCGGACATTGGTTTTACATTATTTTCTCCAATCAAGGGGCGTATAGACAGTCTTACTGTATATATTTATAAAGCAGAGACATGTACAAACATTTTGAGGTATAATACATGTATGTCAAGCTATCCTGGAGACCGGAAGTGGACGAAAATTGAGCCATAATGGTTGTACAGCCGCCAATTTTGACCTACCCGACCATGGTTTTTTACTTCTGACTTGCTCCACAGGTCCTATGGAATGATCTACGGGTAATAGTTATCAAGCAGAGGCATTGACAAACGTTTTGAGGTATCATACATGTAGATCAAGCCACCCTGAGGACCGGAGGTTACCTATTACGGAGCTAAAATGGGATGACAGGACCTGACGGATATTCCGGGTAATACCGAATATTGGTTTTTCGTATTTTCCTGGCAAACTGAGGGCTCCAGAAATAAAAACTAGACATATATATTAAGCAGATACCCCTGCGCACATATTTATTAAGGTATTTGATTATTCGGACCGCCATGGGGACACTAACAACTATAATTTACGAAATAGTCATAATATTAGTCAAACTACAAACAGATTATCGATATCACAACAGTCATTTTTTCTTTCGACGACCAAGTTATGGAATTTATTAGACCTGAGAATACGTCAACTTTCAACTTTTGAATCCTTCAAGCACAAATTGAAACAACACTACTATAAAAATGCTAAACCCCCCTCCTATTATAATATTGGCAACAGATATTTAAATATACTGCATATTAGAATAAGGAATAATTTTAGTGCATTACATAATGATCTATTTCATGCTAATTTGATTCATAGCCCATCTTGGTCTTGTGGATATTCCACAGAGAATGCTGAACATTTTTTTTTGTACTGCAATAGGTTTGATGCACAAAGAAATATTTTGTACCGTTCTTTATTAGCTGCAAATGTACACATTGACTTAAATACCTTGCTGTTTGGAAGTCAAATTTATAATATTGACACAAATAGGCATGTATTCATTACTGTACAGACATATATTAAGGAAACATGTCGCTTTTCTTTCCGCTGATTATCGTGAATGTAATCAGGTGACAATTGGTTTGTGGCTGACCTGGTGTGAATTAGTAAATGTTGCAATACACACGTGTGAGCACTTTATGTTAAAATTCTTACTGAATAAATAATGATATTGTTATATATTTTGAAACTAAATTTTAAAAGATCCTACCTTTACCGAATTAATAATCCCACTACATTGTATAACAATTATTGATTTTCTTCATTCTAGGTGTGTTCTACAAACTAGTCCATTTATTGTAAAGGTCTGTTCGATTTGTCATTGGGTAAATTTCAAATTTTGCTGCACTCGTACATTTCATGTTGTTGTTTTTTTGTTGTTTATTTTTAATTATTAAGAAAGACGGTAGGTTTTGTGTATTTATGTTCAATTGTATTTGTATATTGTTTATATAAAAGAGAAGATGTCCTAAGTTGAAAAACTTGTATCTGATCCTATTGTCATGTTTTTGGACAATAAAATATGCTTAAACTACCGGAAGGGGGTGAAAACATAGGTAAACCGTCTTATTTTAACCTACGCCGGACATTGGTTTTACATTATTTACTCCAATCAAGGGGCGTATAGACAGTCTTACTGTATATTTTTATAAAGCAGAGACATGTACAAACATTCTGAGGTATAATACATGTATGTCAAGCTATCCTGGAGGCCGGAAGTGGACGAAAATTGAGCCATAATGGTTGTACAGCCGGCAATTTTGACCTACCGTACAATGGTTTTTTACTTTTGACTTGCTCCACATGTCCTATGGAATGATATACGGGCAATAGTTATCAAGCAGAGGCATTGACAAACGTTTTGAGGTATCATACATGTAGATCAAGCCACCCTGAGGACCGAAAGTTGCCTATTACGGAGCTAAAATGAGATGCCAGGACCTGACGGATATTCCGGGTAATACCGCATATTGGTTTTTCGTATTTTTCTGGCAAACTGAGGGCTCCAGAAATAAAAACTAGACATATATATTAAGCAGATACCCCTGCGCACATATTTATTAAGGTATTTAGTTATTCGGACCGCCATGGGGACACTAACAACTATAATTTACGAAATAGTCATAATATTAGTCAAACTACAAACAGATTATCGATATCACAACAGTCATTTTTTCTTTCGACGACCAAGTTATGCAATTTATTAGACCTGAGAATACGTCAACTTTCAACTTTTGAATCCTTCAAGTACAAATTGAAACAACACTACTATAAAAATGCTAAACCCCCCTCCTATTATAATATTGGCAACAGATATTTAAATATACTGCATACTAGAATAAGGAATAATTGTAGTGCATTACATAATGATCTATTTCATGCTAATTTGATTCATAGCCCATCTTGGTCTTGTGGATATTCCACAGGGAATGCTGAACATTTTTTATTGTACTGCAATAGGTTTGATGCACAAAGAAATATTTTGTACCGTTCTGTATTAGCTGCAAATGTACACATTGACTTAAACACCTTGCTGTTTGGAAGTCAAATTTATAATATTGACACAAATAGGCATGTATTCATTACTGTACAGACATATATTAAGGAAACATGTCGCTTTTCTTTCCGCTGATTATCGTGAATGTAATCAGGTGACAATTGGTTTGTGGCTGACCTGGTGTGAATTAGTAAATGTTGCAATACACACGTGTGAGCATTTTATGTTAAAATTCTTACTGAATAAATAATGATATTGTTATATATTTTGAAACTAAATTTTAAAAGATCCTACCTTTACGGAATTAATAATCCCACTACATTGTATAACAATTATTGATTTTCTTCATTCTAGGTGTGTTCTATAAACTAGTCCATTTATTGTAAAGGTCTGTTCGATTTGTCATTGGGTAAATTTCAAATTGTGATACACTCGTACATTTCATGTTATTGTTTTTTGTTGTTTTTCTAATTATTAAGAAAGACTGTAGCTTTTGTGTATTTATGTTCAATTGTATTTGTATATTGTTTATATAAAAGAGAAGATGTTCTAAGTTGAAAAACTTGTATCTGATCCTATTGTCATGTTTTTGGACAATAAAATATGCTTAAACTACCGGAAGGGGGTGAAAACATAGGTAAATCGTCTTATTTGAACCTACAGGACATTGGTTTTACATTATTTTCTCCAATCAAGGGGCGTATAGACAGTCTTACTGTATATATTTATAAAGCAGAGACATGTACAAACATTTTGAGGTATAATACATGTATGTCAAGCTATCCTGGAGACAGGAAGTGGACGAAAATTGAGCCATAATGGTTGTACAGCCGCCAATTTTGACCTACCCGACCATGGTTTTTTACTTGACTTGCTCCACAGGTCCTATGGAATGATCTACGGGGAATAGTTATCAAGCAGAGGCATTGACAAACGTTTTGAGGTATCATACATGTAGATCAAGCCACCCTGAGGACCGAAAGTTGCCTATTACGGAGCTAAAATGAGATGCCAGGACCTGACGGATATTCCGGGTAATACCGCATATTGGTTTTTCGTATTTTTCTGGCAAACTGAGGGCTCCAGAAATAAAAACTAGACATATATATTAAGCAGATACCCCTGCGCACATATTTATTAAGGTATTTAGTTATTCGGACCGCCATGGGGACACTAACAACTATAATTTACGAAATAGTCATAATATTAGTCAAACTACAAACAGATTATCGATATCACAACAGTCATTTTTTCTTTCGACGACCAAGTTATGCAATTTATTAGACCTGAGAATACGTCAACTTTCAACTTTTGAATCCTTCAAGTACAAATTGAAACAACACTACTATAAAAATGCTAAACCCCCCTCCTATTATAATATTGGCAACAGATATTTAAATATACTGCATATTAGAATAAGGAATAATTTTAGTGCATTACATAATGATCTATTTCATGCTAATTTGATTCATAGCCCATCTTGGTCTTGTGGATATTCCACAGAGAATGCTGAACATTTTTTTTTGTACTGCAATAGGTTTGATGCACAAAGAAATATTTTGTACCGTTCTTTATTAGCTGCAAATGTACACATTGACTTAAATACCTTGCTGTTTGGAAGTCAAATTTATAATATTGACACAAATAGGCATGTATTCATTACTGTACAGACATATATTAAGGAAACGTGTCGCTTTTCTTTCCGCTGATTATCGTGAATGTAATCAGGTGACAATTGGTTTGTGGCTGACCTGGTGTGAATTAGTAAATGTTGCAATACACACGTGTGAGCACTTTATGTTAAAATTCTTACTGAATAAATAATGATATTGTTATATATTTTGAAACTAAATTTTAAAAGATCCTACCTTTACCGAATTAATAATCCCACTACATTGTATAACAATTATTGATTTTCTTCATTCTAGGTGTGTTCTACAAACTAGTCCATTTATTGTAAAGGTCTGTTCGATTTGTCATTGGGTAAATTTCAAATTTTGCTGCACTCGTACATTTCATGTTGTTGTTTTTTTGTTGTTTATTTTTAATTATTAAGAAAGATGGTAGGTTTTGTGTATTTATGTTCAATTGTATTTGTATATTGTTTATATAAAAGAGAAGATGTCCTAAGTTGAAAAACTTGTATCTGATCCTATTGTCATGTTTTTGGACAATAAAATATGCTTAAACTACCGGAAGGGGGTGAAAACATGGGTAAACCGTCTTATTTTAACCTACGCCGGACATTGGTTTTACATTATTTACTCCAATCAAGGGGCGTATAGACAGTCTTACTGTATATTTTTATAAAGCAGAGACATGTACAAACATTCTGAAGTATAATACCTGTATGTCAAGCTATCCTGGAGGCCGGAAGTGGACGAAAATTGAGCCATAATGGTTGTACAGCCGCCAATTTTGACCTACCCTACAATGGTTTTTTACTTTTGACTTGCTCCACATGTCCTATGGAATGATCTACGGGCAATAGTTATCAAGCAGAGGCATTGACAAACGTTTTGAGGTATCATACATGTAGATCAAGCCACCCTGAGGACCGAAAGTTGCCTATTACGGAGCTAAAATGGGATGCCAGGACCTGACGGATATTCCGGGTAATACCGCATATTGGTTTTTCGTATTTTTCTGGCAAACTGAGGGCTCCAGAAATAAAAACTAGACATATATATTAAGCAGATACTCCTGCGCACATATTTATTAAGGTATTTGGTTATTCGGGCCGCCATGGGGACCGGAAGGGGGTGAACACATAGGTAAATCGTCTTATTTGAACCTACCGGACATTGGTTTTACATTATTTACTCCAATCAAGGGGCGTATAGACAGTCTTACTGTATATATTTATAAAGCAGAGACAAATAACAAATAAAACATGACCTCCTACAAAACATGAACATAGTTTTTACGCAGATCAAGGACCGGATTGTGATTACGACAAACAGAACATATCCGTGGTCATTTGTGACAGAAATACCCCGTAACGGGTAACCAAGCCATGACTTCAACTTAACCACTAAGAAACCTTGAATCAGTAGCCTCATTGTTAGCAGCAACTCTCTAAAGGAAGTCAACTCCACAATTTTTCAGCTATTTCATGGCGAGAACACATTAATTTTGAATGAGATGATGATGAGGTCAACTTTGTACTAGATCAACACGCTTAGTTGGATTTGTATAGTGCACGTGCAAGCTCACTAAAACAACAGTACACAGACAGACATGTCGCTCCACTCGGACACTTTTCCCCGATTTCGAGCCAACCAGTCTTTGCTCTTTCTTTTCTCCTTTCTCCTTAATGCTTCGGGCTTAGCGTAGAAGCAACTACTACCATTGTATAGTCTTTGGTTTGACCCGATCGAGGCTCGAACCCACGATCTACCGCACTCGATGAGAGCACACTAACTATTACATCACTGATGCTGTTTTGTTTTTATGATTGGGTAATAATCTGTCCTAATAATCTACAGATATAACCAGACTCTTTTCCAATAATAGAGGCAAGTTCTGCCACATGCTTAAATTACTACATGTAATTACTATAGTGTGCGTTCGTGACCATATTTGCATAGCGTGCTGTTTTAACGACATAGAACAAAAAATATTAGACTTACCTGAAGCCTGTCGTTACAGGATTACACCGCGTAATGCTGATTCATCCGCGGTTTACTTATCGCTGTAAAGGGTGTGTTTATTGAGTTTTATTCTTTCTGTGTGTTTTTCTAAGATATGGATTAGAATACAATGATACGTCGTAAGTTCTGTATTCTGAAAAAAAAATGAACGTTCGTTGCTTTTCATTACCTAACTTTGTTGGTCCGCTGTGAGGAAATAGGTGCATATATTAACTATTTGTATTTATTTCTGAAAAGCAGATATTGGGAATATATTTAGGAGAAAACATTTTCGACATCTGAGGTGGGGCCGATTTTGGTCCTTACAGCCCCCAGTCCTTTGCATGCTAAGTGAATTTACTTTTGCGCTATCTCCAGACTCGATGCAAATTTACTCTATACGTAAATTTACATGCCTATTCAAATGCGCTTATGACCCGTACTTGCATACATGCATAATTATACTTATGTGTGTATTTACACACTTATTTGTAAATCAGCAATTCCAAACAGTTTGATGACCTCCAACTAAGACCATTAATGTCTTTGGTTTTTCATGTCTAATTGATATTAAATCTGTTAGAACTATCAGTTTTGATTTTGTTGTCTAAAGAGTAATGGTCTTTAACCAACATAATCTATCTTGCTAGCTATAGGTCAGTCACCTACGAGCATTCATTGATCGGTGATCCTGCTATTGTATTGTTCATATATATGTTGCCATTCATCTTTGTGATAGTATGTGGTCTTTTTGAGAGAAAGCAAATCTGTCCATGTTTTTAATCCTTTATTTATATATTTGTTGCCGTTAGAAATCCAATTATCAAGAGGGGAGGATTGGGATCCAATTAACCGGTTCAACCTCGCCACATTTTTGTGCCTGTCCCAAGCGTCATATGTCGTTGTTTCTTTTGTCCAATCAGGATGAAATGATGAAATCTTATAGAGGACCTTCCATAGATATTTCTGGTAAAATTTCGCTTTATTTGCCAAGCGGTTTCAGAAGAGAAGATGTTTAGAAATCGACCAACCAGAAACAAACAAAAATTGTCTATTGCGGGCGGCCATGTTTGTCAACGGAATGGGATCGATTAAATGAGTAATCTTTATAGACGAAATTCCAAAGATATCTCCTACCATGTTTCGGTTCATTTGGCCAAGCGGTTTCAGAGGAGGAGATTCAAATGTGAAAAGTTAGCATACAGACGACGGACGACAAATGATGACAAAAGCTCGCATGTCCTTTGAAATTCAATTCCCCTCTATTTTTCCTTTCTGTCTACAACACACTTATAGTGGACAAAGGTAGTCACTGTATATTTCATGTAAAACTGTAATTTTTTAGCAACAAAAATTACCCTGAAGTTCATTCATGTCATATTTTGATTGAAAAAATCAATACAAGCATGTAGTTAAATAATATTTATTATGAAATTGATTAATCATGTTTATTTCCTCCATAATTGAAGATTTTACAGTTTATGTCAAAAAAGCAACATACTTACACATTTACATACTAAATACACATGAAATATTTGGGACCAAAATACAAAAAATACAAAAAACATCAGAATGTCTGTCCACAAACACTTTGTATAACAACATATTAATTTAAATCGTACACTGAGATGACTATGCAAATCGTATTTGAATACCTGGTATAGTTTAAACATAATTATACATTTTGTGCTCTGCTGTATGGCACATTAAGCAATTCGACACATCGGCGTCAAGTGTTTGGATGGCTTGGTTCATACTTCCAAGCAACGATTCTACAACCTCGTCATCATCCTGGTCAAAGAAACAAACCGAGTCCTCTACAGTGAGTTTGCATATCAACTATTTTGTAAAACATGTCAGTTCGAATCTCTAATAGATCAGCACAACTTAAAATGTCATGTGTAAGTACATCCGTTGTATATAAGTTACATAGTGAGAATTGTCCTGTTTTAATAGCCATTGATCCTAACTTCACTAAAGTCATAAGTTCCACATTTAAAGTTGATTAATTACCGTTAATCTTAATAGACGATGTTCTGTTAAACATGTTTGTATTTTAGCGTACCTGTTTAAGTTCTCGTCTAGATCTACGTTCAACCGATTTTTTCCATTTATTTTCCTCGTAAAATTCCAGACTGTTTCAATATTTTTCGCTACAAGAGCTTGTCTGAAATGAAATTTTCTACCGAAAAGTTTTCAATAAAAACATTCAAATCATATTTCGTTAATATCTTATTATAAATTCATAAGTTAATGATGTCTGACTGGACTCTCCAACTAATATACGAAATAGTTGTTTGTTAGTCCGAGATTCCTCTGCCGTTCGACTTGCTGGAGCCGTGGGACGTCAGAGCGCTCTTCATAAGGAAAACAGCGGATTTGCCGCTCCAACTCTGGGTCGGCACATTTCCACGTTTCGTGGCTATCGGATTTTATTTTCTATCCGAAACCCTTATATTAATCGCTTCACCAATCATTTTTCTATTCATTCATAACCATCTTACCCTCAGAAAGTGGTGTTGCACTCGATTACTGCACGATATTCCCTTAGACCCTATCATTTCGCCATTTGACTTTTTAATAGTACCCTTACTTTAGTGGTCAAATGTGAGCATTTTCATTGCTGTTTTCTCTACCAATGTTTTGGAGAATGCCATATTTTTGCAGGGCTTGATTATGAATTATGATGTTAGAACATCATCAAAGTAAATTTTTATCTATAAACAATTTCTTTTAAAATCAATATTAAATAATTTTAAGGTCTATTACAGAATTTCTAGCAATGCCTTAGAAATAGTTGAGGGGGGGGGGGGGGTATTTGAATAAACAGTTGTCCATCTGGATATACATCCAGATTAAGTTAAGTTCAAATCTTGAATACTTTATGTGGTGAAGCCATGATATTTGTGAGCGGAAAGAACAAGAGGATTTACCAGTAATTAGGTCACCATAACTTATATACATGTACATTTCACACGAGGGTAACATGGTAAAGTTTTTCGGTTTGTGTCAGTGGATAGTTCGTTGACAGTATTGCAGGGTTCAGTATTAATAACTAGTGAACAATATCAATGCCCGAAGACAAAAATTAAAAATTATCCTTCAGAAGTTTTAGGAAAACCATTTCGATATAGATTGCCTGTATTACCGCCAAGGAAACGAACAAAAACAAGTAGCAGTACAACCAAATTTAAAATCCCCATCAATCAGGACACCAAGTTTATTAAAAAAAATTCTTTCAATTTCAAAATATTTGTATCCTTTCAAACGGATTTCCACACCTATTCGGCTAGATACGGTAACGTAACCCTCACTCCGCTTGTGCTCCAGTGAGGGTTACGATTCGGTTCCATTCAACGTAATGGAGCAGCGCCCGGAGTGATTCACACCGGGCGGTTTTTTGTCCTAATTCCGTTGAAGTGGTTGGAAAAATTAACGGGGGTGAAAGATAAATATATTTAGGTAAAGCTTGAGGTGTTAAGTAAACGCTGCATCAATCCATGGTAGACTTATATCCATCTGAAAATTTGAATGCATGAAATCTTCTTTCTGTCCAACATTTTGTTTACAAGTTGCTATTTCACGTGCACTTGCCTCGTTTTGGAGATATCCTTATTTGGATCGATTGCCGTAAACATCGTAGTAAAAGTTTTCCATATTTGGCATTCAGATCCATATATGGATAGGCTCCGCCCATCACGAGAGTCTACGTAAGGTGTCATGGCGGACAAGAAACAATTTTCGAATACGAAATCGATCGTGAAGGTAGAAACAGGTATTGTAACACTTATTTCGTATCACCATTACTTAAAAATTGTAGGGAATAATAAGTTATGACCACATATGCAAAAAGAAAATTGAAATATTCACGGAACGAAAATTTTAATTTGCTCCATTACGTTGAATGGGACCGAATCGTAACCCTCACTGGACGCACAAGCGGACTGAGGGTTACGTTATCGTATCTACTATTCGGCGCAACATTTTTACTAAAGATGACGGATCTACAAAATGTTTCCTTTATGAGTCTTGATGAAAGTATAGGCAAGATAGAAGTTGACCCGAAGAAAGAAGCTTCAGTAGTTGAAGTTTTTTCAAGATGTTCTTGACAAACTTTCTGATGTTGGGGAAAAAGGACAAGCTATTGAAATTCTTTAAATTAGTACAAGATGGAAAATTCCCTTTGAATAACATTGCATTTGAGTTGTTTTTGGACATTGTAGAATGATTTGACAAAGGTGAATCACGTCAAATGAGATATTCGCCATCAACTATCCAATTTTTGTGGTTAGGGAGAAAGTTATTTGGTGGTCGCTTCATTCGGTTTATGTCTGGCCCAAAACATGAAAGTGACATTTTAACAGGATCTTCAACGCCGAATAGGTGTGGAAACCCGTTTGAAAGGATATAAATATTTTGAAATTGAAAGAGATTTGTTTTCATAAACTTGGTGTCCTGATTGATGGGGATTTTAAATTTGGTTGTACTGCTACTTGTTTTTGTTCGCTTCCTTGGCGGTAATACAGGCAATCTATATCGAAATGGTTTTTTGTAAAGAGTCAATGTCAGTCCCCTTTTCCTCTTTCCCTTGAATCCTGGCATCTCCTGAAAGTGGACAGAGAATAGTTTATTTTGATTAGAGTATTTATCAGTTTTAAGTTTAAAAGTGTCAATTTATCAATTTTGCAGAAAACAATTAACAAAACTAGCAAATCTCCTCATGCATTCGCAATGTGCTCTATCAGAACCGATCTCCTCAAGCAGGAAAACGAGAAAATTGACAGTTTGTAGATTTATCTAGACTTCAATTTACTTCTGACGAATCGGAATTTATCCCCGATTATATTTAGACTCCCACGATGAAAAAATATTGAAAATTTAACTTGCATCTTTGTCAAGAACAACTTAGAAATGTAAGAGTGTCACAATTTTCGTCATGTTTTTCGTGGGACGATTGATTTTGCGAGAGTTACACTTCATACACAACAATAAACTAAACATGTTTCTAATCGTGAAAGCATTCGCCACAGCATAGCATTCTCTGATTTTGCAATATTCGAGCAGTAAAAAAGCAAATTTCAATTTTTGACATGTACATACCTTGCGAAGCGTCTTCGTGAACTCTCCTCCACCAAAACCAGAAGTTATCCTCACGAATTTCTTTGCAGAACCGACTGTTCTGCTTGTGCCGATTACCAGCCGTGACAACAAGGTTAAAAGCTTGTTTGGTAACGAAAGAAGTGCACAAACACAGACTGAATGCAATGTTAACAACGTCATAACAGTTGAAACGCAGACAGAGCCTGTGATTCCAATATCAAACAAAAAACGGTACTGAACAAGTTTGAATATGTATGCAAAAGTTTTTAGTCTATCAATCCATACTTATGATTCTTTAGCTAGGGCACCACTTAATTACTTGGACTACTTTGTTTCTCACATTATTTAGAAATCTATCAATATCTACAGTTTATAAATTTATAAAACTAAGGAGTATCTCCCTTGTGCAAAGTTCTGTTCTTAGCTGATTTTGACGTTCCTTTCAGACCCTTTAGATTATTTGTTCTATCAACCCTAAAAGTAAACATCTTTAGATTTTTGGTCTTCCAAATGTTTTGATTTTATCTACACTGATGAGACATAAATTGTCGAAATGGCCAGAACTCAAATTTACTGCAATTTCGGCACTTTTATAAACCTGGAACTGAAATCATATTAAATATAAGTGTATACGTAAAATACTATTTACGTTTCACCCGTTGCATTGAAATAGTGCAGTGACAAACTTCATACAAAATATCAGAAATGCATTTTTCCCTAACAAATGACATAATCTTGTCTGCCTGTGATGTTATATTTGGTACATAAAGTGGACAGTTTCCCAGCTGAAAACAGAAATTTTGAAACAGATGCATGTGTATGTTTATTTTGTCCCTTGCTGTCATATTATGTGTATTTAAATCAATCCTGTATGTTGTATATATTGTGATTATTCAGCTCTTAATGGGCACCATGATTGGTTAATAAAAAAGGGGGCCGAGTGGTTAAGGTAGTTAGTTTACCTATACAATCACTGTAGCCTATCACCTCTGCGTTGTGCCCCACTTTGTAAACAACAACAAAAGGTGCACTCGACTTGCAACCGTACATGATAAGGTTTGTCAGTTACCTGCTCAAGGTTGGCGTTCCCTCCGGTTAGTCCGGCTTCCTCCGCCACTAAAAATGACCGTCACAATGTAGCTGAAATACTGCTGGAAGTGGTGTTAAACCCCAATCATTAGATCAGGGGTACCTTTAAGACTTTATTCTCTCATAAAATGGTTTTGTCTAATTTTTGTTTGTTCTTTGGACACATATTCTGTCCTTTAAATGTTATAAATATTCTATTTTCAGTAGTGTTTCATTATTCATACCTCATGACAATGATAAGGAACAAGCACCTGGTGGAGGAATAAAACATCATATAGTTGATTCAGTAAACAAAAGGTACTCATTTTCAGGGATATCAGACACTGAAAGAGCAGCATTATTGGATGTAATCTTAAGCAGTGATGCCAACACAATTGCACAAACTGTATTACAAACACCGAGTGTGTATAAATGTATAAAGAATGATTTAACATTTCAAATTGAAAAAGGTGCAAGTAGCAAATGTGTTAGATCACAAGATAGCTATCTTTTCAAAAAAAAGTATGACCAACTCAGAGAGTTTTCATTTGACAATGTGTTTGATGAATTAGCTCAGACTCAGCCATTTTTATTGGATTGTTTGTTGGCGCTTTGTATACCATGCAAAAGTAAACATTTGTTGAATAGTGATTTTATACATAATTTAATTCCAAAGTTTTCCATGATATATAGCATTCTAATGCAAACAAGATTCCATGAACTTTCTAGAATGCAGAGGCTAATGGCAGCAGTTTTAATTGATGAGCATGTTCATGAAAAGGTATTTAATGACAGAATTGCTGAGCTGCTTGCCTTATTTGTGATCAAAGAAAGTGCATTATACTTTGAGGGGCTACTATTATTTTAATTTGCATATTTCTTTTTCATTTTGCTTTCTTTTAATTAATTTGTTTTTGTTTTATGTTTTGCTTTGCAGTTAGCACAATCCAGTTTGATGTTTGGATCTTAGATACATGCTATGACAATAGTTTCATGCTTATGAAAATTGTTTCAATTTATTTGCAATTACATTTGTATGGTCCTATTGTCAATAAAAGTCATCAGAAAAAGGAAATTCTTATTGAAACCTAGTTAACACAGCCTGATGAGGATACCAGCATGAATGAACCATTCATTGAACTTTTAAGGTGAAATTCAGCACAGGATAGAGGATATAAAGGACTTCAATCAATTCTATATTTTAATTAAAATGTGTTGAAAGATATACATTGTTATATTTATAGCCTAGATTTAAGGTGGATTCTGCATAAAAATTTATATCAGTTAATCTTCTTTTATTTACATTAAATATCCTGAATACTTTAAATACTCAACATGAAAGATGAGTTAAGGAATAACTCTTGGACAGTACAGCTAAGAATTGTGCCAATTTCACTCTCTATGTTGCATGGTTAGATCTTTTTCTCAGTTTCAAGAAATAGTATTTGGTTGAAAAGGATGGTCATATTTCTAACATTCATCATCTAATTATCCACATTCTTGGTTAATTTGGTTAAACTTTGTATTAAACATTGGACATTGAAATACTGATTATTAGGTGACATTGACCTTTATTTCATGCTTTCCTTGAATGCCATTTGGCTTTAAAGAGAAGGGTGTATCTCTAAGACGTTTTTCAAAGTTTGAAAAAATTAAGTTTCTAAAAAGGAACATTGAAAAATTGCATAAGGGTTTAATAGTCAACTAAAACTGAAGTTATCATACAGAAACTAAATTTCTAGACGATAACAATGACAACGCCATACCATTTTACAACCTCAAAAATTGCTTTGGGGTCGTATAAAAAGGGAATAGGATATAGTAAACTTTCAATGTGCTATGTTTTTTTGGCAATACTTTATTTGTTATTTGCTAATTGTGCTGAGTTTCTATTATTAGTTTCTTTATTTATTATTATGACAACCAAATAACACATACATGTACAATGCAAAAAATATCATAAATACATGTATCCTATTTTCATACATTCACACATACAATGTAATACTCTCCTTGTCAATGAGGTTGCTATGGAGATATTGTAACAAGTACACAATGAAAGGATATAGAGTAAATGTACATGAGACAAAATCCCCAATTTATAATGAGTAAAACAAAGCAATAGAACAATGATATAATTGTTGTTCTTCATCTTGCAGTCAACATGAGGCCTTTGACAATGAGGAAATCATCGTACTTCATATTTAGTTCAAGACGGGTCATAGCACCTGCATAAGCAGTATTCATTACGAAATGTCAATCAACACTACATCCATGTAATTCATGATGATATACTGTAAATTCGGAAATTAATGCGTTCATTTATTACTGCGATCTAAGAAAATTAAATCAGCCCGGATTACGATTTTTAATTAATGCGAAACTCAAAGATCTCTAGTGCAAAATGATATAAATGCTTCTAAAATACGAGTTTTAAGTTCAGTCGCATTTTTCGCAATAATGAAACATCTCAATAATTTCTGAATTTACAGTATGTTGGTGACTTTGAATAAGCAAGAACATTGATTCAAAGTTTACATTTTTCAGTCCACTCTATAGCAGATTTTATATAAGATGAACCTGAATTTAAAGATCACCTGTCTTCAAAGGCCAGTTTTTTGCTTTCACAATGGTGACTTCTTAATACAGGTTTTACTGTATATGTATGAGAAATTCTCTCACAAACAAGTACATTGTACACCATAACTGAAGAAAAATACACCTCAAGCACGGGGAATTGTTCAACCAATTCTCATGGAACAAGAAAGAGTTTGTGTGTCTGTTTGTACATTAACAATCTTGTGTGCATCCTACACTGTAATCAACAAAACTTGGAATAACATAAATAGATATAAAGATTGATTATGGGGGGGGGGGGGGGGGGGGGGGGGGGGGTATATGTTAAAGAGACAACAACTTTAATATGTCCTCTCAACCATGAAAATGAGGTCTCATAAGCTTCTCCTTTCTGATTGCCATTGTAACATATGGCCATTGCAAACATGGCAAAGGGATGTCCCTCTGTGCCTTGTTTTAAAAATAAATGACAAACAAGTGAGCAGTGTTTCTCTAATATAAGTCAGACACAAAGTATTTTTAAAATATGACATTTAGTAGAATTGTTTTATTTAAGGTATTTGATCGACTGCAAGTTATTGGAGTGTCAACATCATATCAAACTGCTTTAAAAATAATTGAAGAAATTGGCCACCACAATAATGATACAGTGGTAAAGGGAGTTAAAGATGGTCACAATATTAGAATTGTTGGTGATAATATAAATGTTAAAATGGGTGTAAAATATGAAAGATCAGACCATCATGGAAACATGCTAAATTGGTTTGCCTCGGCTGTGATATTGCAAGAAACTTCTTTTACTGGTCTGTCTGAAATTCAACAATGTGAAGCTGAAGAACTGCAATTAGCGGCATTTTTGCCTACAATGGATGATGAACGTCAACTGAAGAATGACCTCTCTTCATTAATAAGCAAGGTGGCACATGAATTTCTACCACAATTGCAATTTTTGCATAATAAAGCTGCAGTGAATGTTATTCCTGAAAATGCAGATGATTTGGCCAGAAAAAACACCATTGTACCGTTACCCGTTTTGCCTCTTAATGAGCAAAAATATGCTGATGTTGTCCAGATTTTGGACCACTATGAAGATACAATCTCAAACTTCTTTGAAGAAGCAGCTTCACCTGTCCAAAAGGTTCATGTTGGAGGGGATTTACTTACCCGTGAGAGATTTACAGGTGCAAAAGGTCTAAGGTCTGGTTGTGCAACAGAAAAAGAAAGGTTTGATAATTTGTATCCAATAACATTTGAAATGTGGCACACATCAATGAATTTTCTTTTGCTTATATTTAAGTCATTGTTTGATGAGAATAGCTTTGAAAAAGGGAGTATGAATGCGACAAAAATTAGGTTGAAACGTAAAACTGTTAAAAAAGAGGTACAAAATCACTATAACCACGACAAAGAATTCTTTTTGTCATTTCTTAAAAGCTACATTGTTGAAGCACTTTGCGATTTCTTTGGTATTGAGGAAATCACAGATCGACCTACTGTGAATGTACCCGACGACCCCAATGGCACTAACTGTGTACAAAGTAAAATGGATGAGTTCATTGACAAATATGTATTTGCAGTAGGTACAGATGCTACAAGTGTTAATGTCCAAGAAACTGAGGTGATTACAGTAACACCACTGGATCTACTTTTGCCTAATGGCCAAAAGTCAACAGTAAATATTTTGAAAAAACAGAAACAATCATCATTAGTAGCAGATTATGACAGAATTAAACATTATGGCCATGTTGTGCTTCAACTGGGTTTAATATATATGAATTTTTTAGACATTTGTAAGATACCTGACAGAAGTAGGATGATGTGCACATTCAAATATATGCTGATGATTTTCAAAGCATCAAATAACAGAAGCAATAATGCTTTAGAAATCCTTAGATTTCTTTGCCATCAACAATCCTCATACAGCCTTAAAGTAGCACATGAAAGCTTTTATGGCTTATTCGTTAATACGGAAGGGAAACTGAATACCCACATACCGGCAGACTTACAGATGGAACATCTGATAAGAAAAACAAAAAATTGTTCAAAGCAGCTGGGCCTAATAACATTGAAAAATCCATTGTAAAAAAATCAAAAGCAATAGCAGGACTTTCTGCAATATCAGAGAACTATGATGAGTTAGGAGGTGTTGTTGTCAGGGCAAATCGACATAAGAAAAAGGAATCACATGAAGATGAAATGAAGCTTGTTTCTGACTTAAGAACTGTAAGACCGTTTGCAGCAGTAATGGGGAGAAAATTCCCTCAGTTTGAAAAAATCCTTTCTCCTTTCCATAATTCATTGGACAAAGACCATTATTCAGCATGGATAAAACATCATCTGAAAGTTCTAACTTATGAGTCTGGAAAATAGTTTGTCTCTGAGATGTTGAAGATCTAAAAATGATTTAATATCCATTGAGGAAAACATCAAAAGATCAATGTAGGATAAAAATCTGAATTCAAATATTATGTTTTCTGAAAATAAAATTGTTAATTTTTTTATGCCATTTTCCAAATTTTATGTGACCCTCTAAAATGTTTATTTTTGGGGTAAAAAAACTTAATTTTTCACATAATATTAAAGTGGGCAAACAATTTTATTTTATAATGTCGAAAATGTAGTGAATGTTGGTTCAAATTAAAGCTTTCTTGTAAAATGATATGACAAGATATGTTTTTCTTACAATTTTGATCTTTAATTTAAAGGAAAAAGGAAAAAATGTGAATTACATTTTCTATCCTACATTGAACCGGTGATGTTATCCCCTACCCATATTGCAATATTGTTTATGAATAATAGACTTATTCATTTTGTTAAGATGAACTCTATTTTAAAGTACGTGTGTCTTGATGGTAAAAATTGCTTCGGCAACTACTTTAGGTAGGTGATAGAAAGATTCAAATTCATCAATGCTATGTACATATTCGAAGGTATCACCAATGAACTTAATACTGTGTTTGTCTAAAACATTGGTATCATCAGCTGATTGGTAAATTTCAATGGTCTCAATTAACTGTTGCCTTTGTTGGAGAGTTGGCATTTTGAATTCCTTCCCTCTAATTGATTCAATCTCTTCACACATATCACAACATGCATACTGTGGTTTAGAAATGACAGAGTTAAAGTATGCAGACAAAAATTCTCGTCTACATGTAGTCTTATTTTTGCAAAACTCCTTCATTGATTTTTCTACATAATCATTTGCAACATCAGTAGCATTGAAATATAAGCATGCATTGGATCCTGAGCCATCTCGTCCAGCTCCGCCCACCTCTTGAGAATATTCTGAAAGAACATCTAAAACATTTTTAATGGATACTAAAGTAACTTTTAGCATACTCACAAAATCCCCCCTCCCTCCTTTTCAAAATTTCAAAATACCGGTATTGGAATGAAATTACATGTATATGCACATCTACATGCAGTGCTTTAGCATTTGCAGAAGTACCATAACAATCCATTGAGTAGTTAAGGATGAGTTGTGCTAACAAAGTCTCATTCAGAACCATTTTTACAGATTGATCAAGTTGTTGATGCTCGATTTTCTTTGATTATAAACAATGCCTTTTTTACCTTATCCTTCAGACGGGTGCCTTGATGTTTCATAAATTATGTATATTTCACAACAATAACACTTGTCAGCTTCCCAGGAGATCTATTTATTTCACTTTGATGGATATAAAAATGAAGTATTTTCCTCCATGTGAGTTTTATTGCTTTTTTTCAGCAAAACAATTTTTGCCCAAATTTAGTTTGATGCACCATACTCATTTGACTGTCTTAAAAAAATTTTTTTTTCTTCCAGTGTTGCTATTCTTTACTTCAACATTATTAAATATATATACTTGTTTGTTCTGTTTTTGTATCAGACTTATCAATGCTGATGTTTTATAGAATTGAAACAAAGTGTTTAATTATTAAAAACATATTTATATTTAATCTTAGCTATGCAAGTATCACAAAATAATTTTTCATCAAATATTAATTGTAAATGTACTGCAATGACGAGAAAATCTGTATTTGGATTTGTCAAGGCTCATATATAAGATGTATACGAATATTTTACCCTCAATTGTTGAAGGAGGTCCTGCATGATAAACCCTCTTTACGTTACGAAGATCACATCCCATTCCAAGAGCTATTGTAGCAAACACTAGCTTTATGACACACTCCTCTTTACTGAGATGCTCAATTATTTTCTGGTGTAACTGCAGAAATCAAAGAAACATTTAGACATTCATCACTTTGAAGTTTTTAACTGTTATATGGGACAACCCTTCCTATTTCATCTAAATTTGAATACAATCCATCAGCTTGAACTAAACACAGACTTTTTCATGTAAGTTATTGTACATGTACATATAAACTCCAAGTTGAAATGTTTTATGTGTTTTTATTAAGTAAATAAGATTGGTCAGTATTATATATTCTCACACATTGGAAAGCAGATGCATATAAAATTAGAAAATAGGGTTCCAAACCATACAATGCATCATCAAAATTACTTACATAGCTGTCACACCAACATGCTTCTATCCATCATATTGTATTGTATCATACATTCCCATAATGGACATATCTGCTGATAAAGTGTACAATACTAACCAGACAGATGCACCCAAGAAAATACTTATGGGAATGCAGATAGAAGACTTGCCATCCTCTACATTTTTGTACTACTACTCATTGACGTCAGATCTAGAAAATATAAATTTAAACTCACCTCTTCAGGTTGTTGTGCATGATACTGAACAACAGACAAATCTATACTCTGTCCGATATCAAATAAAAAAAACCGAGGGGTCACGAGTACCAGACTAATTATTCCCTACAATTTTTAAGTAATGGCGATACGAAATAAGTGTTACAATACCTGTTTCTACCTTCACGATCGATTTAGTATTCGAAAATTGTTTCTTGTCCGCCATGGCACCTTACGTATACTCTCGTGATAGGCGAAGCCTATCCATATATGAATCTGAATGCCAAATATGAAAAACTTACTACGATGTTTTACTACGATTTATTTAAATAAGGATATCTCCAAAACAAGGCAAGTGCATGTGAAATAGCAACTTGTAAACAAAATGTCGGACAGAAAGAAGATTTCATGCATTCAAATTTTCAGATGGATATAAGTCTACCATGGATTGATGCAGCGTTTACTTAACACCTCAAGGTTTACCTAAATATATTTATCTTTCACCCCCGTTAATTTTTCCAATCACTTACAACGGAATTAGGACAAAAATCCGCCCGGTGTGAATCACTCCGGGCGCTGCTCCCATACGTTGAATGGGACCGATTCGTAACCCTCGCTGGGAGCAAAAGCGGACTGAGGGTTACGTTATCGTATCTAGTAGATATAGTCAAATTATAATGAGATCTCCACACTTGTTCATTTTTATTATTCTTTATTTGCTTGGTCACTGCGTCGGAGCCGCAGAGCATGAAAAAAAATGAGCAAGTGCATCTAGATCTAATTTTAATGTAACCTGAAGTACCATATTGAAGTAGATATGACTCAAAATTATATTTCAAATCTCAAAGTTTATTTCTATTTCCAATTAAAAGGATGCAGTGTTGAAATTAATCTTTCTATTTTTATTCAATCATAAATGACATATATAATAGAATGTTTAAAAACATTCGCTCGTTTTTGTTGGGAATTTGTGTAATATGGTGACTTAATTTAATAAAACTTACGGCACAAAGATCGTTGTCGACTTCAAACTCCTCTTTCTCATCAAACAAAAGATCACTCTCCGTCTCGGTGTCTAATGAGGTGATGCTCCAAATGGAGCTGTTAGATGACTCGCTTCCTGCATCAACACTCCAAATGGAGCTGCCGCTAAGCGAGTCGATAGATTCAGTATCAAGACTCCAAGTGGAGGTATTTTAATACGAGCCGCTACATACAGTATCAACACTCCAAATAGGGCTGTATGGCGACTCTATGCAGGCTTCAATACTCCCAATCCCAGAGATATACCTTAAATTGCTGTATGTATCATCATCAGATGAATTCACCATGCTGTCTGAAAAACAGTAGAGCAGTGTTAATGCTCAATAAGTACCAAAATATCAATACAGAAGTTATGTATAGTATTCCAGAAGTATAAAAAAGAGTTTAATGAAGATATAAAATTAAGGTACATTGTGGTTTTGGGGGGTGGGTGGAACGATGCATCCATTTTGTGCATCTGGCTAAAATGGAATTTAAATTAAAACTTTGTTTTCAAAATGATCTAATAAGATTTATTGGTGATAAATTAGATAAAATAAGTAAACTCTTTTTAGTTTGTATGAGGTATTTCATACTTATTGAAATTTCATATTTTATAAGGGGAGATAATTTGTAGAGGAAAATCACATTTTCTCAAATTTTTTAGAATAGAGTCTGTGACCCTGATTTCCTATTTTATACTTTTAAAGTGTTTAATGAAAAATATCTGTTGCTTAATTTTCCATCTAAAGCTACCATTTCCTTTATCAAAAAATAGACAATTTGTTTTCCACCCAATAACCTATTGTTTTAGGGTTTAAATTCTAAAGTCAATTTGATCATCAAACTTTGAAAGCAGCTTCAGAATAATCTATTGATTTATTTTTTGACAGTGCACTCCAAAACAAATCTTAATCAAAGTGCTGACAGCAATGATTATAATGCCCCTATACCGAAATATACTATTATATGGGATTGAATCATTTATGTGATATGCAGCTTATGTTTGAATAATGAAATAATAATTGAAATTAAATTAATCCTATTGTTAAAAAAAAGTGAAGAAAACAAATGTCATTACAATAAGCATATGAATTTGCAGCCAGCTCCTAAACAATTTAAAACAATATATATGTGATTGTGTTAAAATATGCCGATTTTTTTGTTGGCTCTGTCCATCTTATATCCTACATGAGATAGTGAAACTTCTTCTCAATAATACGTTTATTTTTCTGAGGTTCTTCTATCATGGATCTGTATCAAAAACCTTCTCTTATACTCTTAAATAATCATAGATTACAAGTTTATATGTGTTAGATTTGTGCATTTTGGTAAATAGGCCAAGAAATTGGCAAGTTGATATTCTAATTATCAGAAAAAGGATATCCCATCAATATGAAATGAAATAAAAACAAGAGGTTGAACATATATCATACTTATTCACAGGTGAACATTTAACATATTCTGTCTAACCACTATGCAAAGCTTGAAGTGTTCAAAGTTAACTTTAATTTGAAAAAATGAAAATAAATTAGAATCCCTGCATATAATGGCTAATTTACATGTTCACAGCAGTGTACACTTCTTCCACAATATTTTCAATATTGGAATTATAATCATTAGTTTCTAGCACTGCAATGACTTCTGATAGAGTTTCTTCTTGACCGACATCTTCATTGGGAATTTCTTTAAACTGAACTTGTAGAGTACTCGAAGAAGTTTCTGATTTTGTCTTCGGCTTTGTTAGGAAAGATGCCACGTAACTTTTTATCTGACTTGGATTCAACCACTCCAACTTCTTAAAAACTTGTTCTCCCTATTCATCGCATGATTTTCAAACTTCATTGGCAAGTGCAACATAATCTGGCCTTTTCCCTGTTTTTCAGACATATTTTGTTCAGTTTCACTATATGTTTTTTCCATCAATTTCTTTACTTGTAAGAATGCTTCTGGAAAATAAAAGTGATATACGATATATACATTACATGTATACATGACGTACTTCATAATTTGCATTTGTCAACCTTATTCTTCAGTGTTGGAAGTTCATGTTAAGTGGTTTCTTAATGAGTTGCTAGTTTCTTTAATTATGCCTTTGTTGTCAAGTAAATCTGTTGACGAAAAAATAAACCAATTTTTTTTTTAATTGGCTGCCTTCTGGAGATAGAGCAGAAAATTTCTTTGGAAATATAATCTCAACATGATTAAAATACACTATACTCAAGCCAAAATATATAGGGAAGTAGTTACTACATGTTTCTAAGACTTGCTTTAATTCATTCTATATTTTTCGGAAATGGATATATATCAAATATTACTCCAGATTTCTATGAAAATAAATAATTTTATCCTTGCTCTATACAACAAAATATTTCATCTGTCTCAGTTTCACTACATGTACATTTGCACTCAAAATAGCCAATAGGCCTTATTTTTTATAAGCTTGAAACAGCATAATTCAACGGCTGAAATAACATTATCCAAAATAACAGAAATGTGTCAATGTGATACAAATGCCCCGGCCTCCCATAACTTTAAAACCCAAAATTCAAGTTTGACATGTCCTTTATTGTTGATTACAACATAACCAAATTTCAAATCAATCAAGATTCAGTTGAGGTTTGGAAGTTATTGAACAGATATATTGTGCAGTGGGATGGAATTTATTGTTGCACAATAATAATGTAAACCTGTATTTCACAGACCAAACTAAGGGACCAAGTTTGAAGCATTCAACTTATATACATGTATAAGGGGGGGCTATGGTTTTAAACTGTTTACCCTGGAGTTAAAAATAATTGACGCTTTGAAACAAATATTTTTTTTTCTAAATTTATCATTATTTCATTACTATAATGCATGAATCAGAGTGTTATTTTCTTCTTCACCTCCTACACCAAAATAGTTGTTTAGTATTTGCAAAAAAAACATAGCCCTCTTTTCTCAAGTTCAATAGTTAGTCTCTTAACAAGTTTGTTCACTGAATGGATTTCTAGCAATAACCACTTAGAAATGTTTTTCTCTTGAGGTATTTAGCTTACCAGAACCAACTTGAATAGTTTGTCTTCTTTTCAGGTAATACTCTTTCCATAAGGAAGGACTTGCTCCATGGTCCTCTCTAGATCTGGCCTTTCCATTGTTGTGCTTTGAATAAACACATAGAACTTTGCCTCTCCTCCATCTAGTCCCAAAGTATTCTCTGTTTCTGGTATATCTTGAGATTCAATGAATCGTTGTCGATGGTGACAATTCCGCTATGTACAAGATAAAAAGGGCCTCAGGCAGTGCCTTTCCATGTATATTTTCAGATGATTTCAGGCCAACGATAAGGAAAGCTGCATCAGCTCTACATTGGAATATATGTATAATGTTTGAATTGCATGGCAAGTTGCAAAAGTTAGAAAAATAACACGGTGTTGTTTATCCACTGGAGGCTGCCATTTCTAATTTTATAATCTTAGAAGTGAAGACTTCCGAAAGGGGAGGTTACTCCGTCACTTTCTCTATCAGATAGACATGTGTATTTTCTTGCTCAACGTTAAAGTTCGGATTGAAAAAGGGAATTAAAATGATATATCATATGTAATTTATTTACAATAAACACACAAATCACCTTTAATAAGAATCACTAATAGTTTATTGCAAAAATTTGCATATATTTTAAGCAATGCCTCTTAAGCTAAAATTGCACACATGACCATACTTTTGGGTGCAAGAACTTTTTTGCAAATTATTTGCCAAAGGCAGATTTTTTTATATATTTTAGTTTTGAGATTGGTCTGTTTAAAAATGTTCATATCAAGTCAACGAAATCTCCCCCAACTCCAATATTGTGCATCAAAATTAAGGAATTTTACTGATTTTGAAAATGTGTCTATATAGCATATTTTGTGATGGCCTTAACAATTTTCATAAAGTTTTTTCAAAAATTGTTTTTGGTGATCATTGTCTTTAAACATTATACTTTGAGGAAACAATGCGATTTTTTACTTCCGAGATATATATTAACAATAATAATCCGTCAAAAATAGGGGCGTTTTTAACCATTTTTAAGGATTTTTGCAATGGTTAAGGGCTAAAATGAAAATCCTCATTTTACAACAAAAATGAAAATATATAGGAAATATGTATGATATATTTTAAAATACTAGGCATCAAATATTTAGAAAATGTATAACTTTTTTTTCTTACTGAAATTAGCTTTGTTACATTTTTTGGGATTTTGCATGGTTTTCTGTGAGACAGACACTTAAGAAGAGTCGTTGAAAACGGCAACAGTTTATATTATGACGTCACGGCATGCCTTTGATCTATATGTGGCAAGAGATCTTTGTATATTCATGAATGAAGTTGGCTGGAACCCAGATAGAACCATAATGAATGGAAATAGTATATATAATGGCACCAGGATATCAGAAGGTGTTATAGGATTAAGCGCATTTTTTCCGGAGTTTATTGATGCATAACCTGGACCAAGTCACTCACAAACTTACATAAAAGTCCAATTCACTCAAAAACAAATAAAAGTCCGACTTTTATGTAAGTTTGTGAGTGACTTGGTCCAGGTTATACATCAATAAACTCCGGAAAAATGTGCTTAATCCTTAATATGAGACAGGCAACCTGTTTGAAGGACGAAGTCCTAAAATTTCAATAATACGATGATCCGTACACGTTAGCCTCACCGCCACCGGACGCAATTACGAACAATTTCGATGATATTGACCGTGGCATTTGATAATAATTTATAAATTTGACCAAATTGATGAAGCTGATTGCATGTTCATATTTCAGATTAAACACCAATATTCCTTTTGAATCATAGCCCATATATTATTCAATGCATTGTTACGGGTTTTAACTTGGAACAGATTTTCATGACCCCGTTCTAGTCACTCTGTGACCCAGATCCGGACACAATTTCGAACGACATCATAATAACCTTTCTAGTGTAAATTATTTAATGACAACTGTTAAAATTGAAAGAGCATTCATTCATTTACGTTCACATATCTATTTGTATATAATACACATGACATAAAAACCTTTCCTTTATTCATACCATAAATGTGTGCCAGTTTGCATTCGGAATTCCTTGGACTCTTCAATGAATAAGGTACATCACGGATTTTGACATTTTGGGATAGATCAAGGTAAGGAAAATGTATTATATTGACTGTTTTTGTTTTAATTTCAATGTGTTCTACATGTGCATAGAACCAGGAGATCATATTCTTTCCAATTACAGGCATAAGATAACAAAATATGCGATCTTCGAGGTGCCCCTCTATGCCTTATTATTGATAGAACTTCCGACTCCTGTGATTGATGTGTGTCGGCCATGAATAACAAAATGTAATAACCTTGTTTAAGTTGTTTTCCTACATTGATAACTAGACGGTGATGTAATTAAGTTACTGATATTTTCCAATTTGATGGCATTTTGAATTTAGCTACTCAAACAAGTAAAATGCTCACAAAATCGTAAAATAAATCAGTAACCAGCTTGTGTCAATCAGCGTCCCTTGTAAACAACGTCACAGGATGACGATATATTACAAAAGTCAAAGTTGTCTTAAGTATTTTTTCCGGAATTGTTTTGTACAAGCTTTTTTTTTCATTGGCATTTATTTTTTTTATTTCATATGTAACAATAATTGTCGATTATTAACAATAAACATTGTTTCTTTTATCTTTTTTTATTATCGGGAATCCAAGACGCCATTTTGTTTACATTACGAAAAAAGTAGTCCGGTGAACATCGTCTATCGAAAAATAAACTGACAAAAACCCCGCCTCCATAAGCACTTATACCCAATCAGAGTATAGGATTTCTAATTATGTAAATCATATAAGAATTATTTTGTTATACACATTTTTTGTACATAGGTATTATCTGGGGGTACAAAAAGGTCAACCGGGCAAGTCATCTTTAGAAAAAAAGTAGTTCTGAGCAAAATAGTTCCTGAAGAAATATTAAAATAAAATATTGTATAGTTTGAAAAAAAGAAAAAGAAAAAGAAAAATTATATTTGTTTATTAAAAAGGAACATAATTTCTATTAGAGCTACTGGAGTTAATTTAGTAATTAAAAGAAATAGTAACTGTAATAAAAAAAAATCGGGAAGGATGAAGCTCTTGACCATATTTGACCACTGTGTTTTTGCCAAAGAAATGAAGATGAGTAGCATAAAAAACGAATACTTCACTCTGGGTCTCCAGTCGAAAAATAAATGATCTTTAGCACAGTATCACTTTGGAATTATTTAGAAAAAAATATTGTTATTGAGGTAAGAATAGTAATCTTAAGCTGGATACATTGTTCAACCAAAAGAAGAAACATATATTGTTTTATATTGTATTATTTTTTATTCACATTTGTGTTAAAAGTTTGTTATTTGAAAATAGATTATTAAAATAAAATGAAAAATAAGTGAAAAACAAAGATCCAGATGACTAAAAGAAACAAATTTATTATAAACATTCAATATAAATAATAAATATAACAAGAAAATAATAATTTAATATTCATAAACAAAAGAACAAGAAGTTTTGAATTAATTTATATTATTTACAGAATTGAAATGATTTTATATACTGCTATTGTAAAACTTATTTATTTATTTATTATTTATTTACTTAATTTATTGTAAAGAGTCGAAAAATAAAGGATCTTTTGCACAGTATCTGTTTGGAATTATTTAGAAAAAATATTGTTATTCAGGGGCAGACCGCCATTCCTGAAGCTAGTTTCCCAGGCAAAAAGCAAATAAGACCACACCACTTTTGCCACTCAGGGCCTTTTGCCACACATATATCGATCGGTATCCTATCTGACACCATTGTTAAATGCTTCTTTAAAAAAATCTGTTTTGGAGAATTTTAGTTCAAGTGTTTATCAAATTTTAATTATTTTTCAGTGATTTCATTTAATTAAAAGCACAGTAATTATTGCCAATTGCAAGAAATAAACAGTTTAAAATGACACGATCAGCTAAAAATAACAATGTCGGGAACGCAGTTGTAGTTTCTGTTTGCGTAATCTGTAAATTGTTTTTTTTTATTGGATAGAAAGAAATTCGTAAACTGCAGACATTTTTCAATACCTTTTCTTCAATATGGAAGAGCTGTATGAAAACGATCATAATTCCTAATTTGTCCAGTCGATTTTTGCACGTGAAAACTTCCATTATTTATCGTCCTAATTTTTGCCTGCATTTCTGCATAGAAGTAAACTGAAGTCAAAATCTTAGCTTTAGACTTTTCTACTTTCAGTTTTGTTACGTAGGTTCGATTTTAAATTTATAACAGTCCATGATTGGACAAGGGACGAAGGCTGGGATAATAAGGGTATTTTATTCAATCCTTGGGTATTGATAACATAAAAAAATCACACTAACGGGTTCTGAAATCACACTTGGAAAAACATTGAAATAATGTAGCACGAAATCATGTATCACACTTTTCATTAATCTCCTTGAGATTATACTTAAATTCCGAAGACATTTTTTAGGCTGGAGATACAGAGCAGAAAATGTCTTCGGAAGTCTAATCTCAACGAGATTAACTTTTCATGCATCAAGCATAAACGAATAATCTTTCTGACATTTTAGGCAGCAACCATTTGATTCCTTAGGGGAGGTAGACCTGGATGGGTTTTTTTTTTTACATACTATGATTGCATTAAAATACTTCCATAATTATTAAAAAATTATTTTCATTCTAGATGGTAAACACAAAAATGGCTGTAGATATATAGGGTAAGGTGATCAAAAGTGATGGTCTATTATATTGTTTATTCAAGAAATAAAAGATATTATACTAAACTCTATGGAAAATTCTAGACTTAGAGACCCACTAATCGGAGCACTTGTAAAATAGAGAAAACAAGGATGGATCCAGTGGTGTCTAAAGCAACGAAGCAAATAATTGTGTACCCCCCACCCCCAACACACACACAAACGCAGAATCAATTATCTTTTCTGTTGGCAAAGAGTAACAACTTGCAAATCGCTAGTTTGAACTCTTACTGTTAACTTTTCTCCTGTTCTTCAAAATGAAGATATCTCGAAATTTATTTGATATATTCTTTTATTGTGTGAACAAATGCAACTTTTCCGCAGGAAATATAATGCCGGTTAACCAGTCCTCTCTCTCTCTGTTGTTTTTTTCTTTTTTTTCCAGATCAGATGAGGCAACTGCCTTGTTTGCCTCAATGGTAGTTACAGCTCAGTACTCGGAGAAAATCACCAACCTGTGGCAAGTTGCTGACAAACTTCATCATATAATGTTGTATATGAGCGGAATTCGAACAGAACAATTTCAGTGTTAATAGGCATAAAATTCATAGGTTGTAACTTGTAAATCTAACTATCATATACGATCACGGGTTCCCGTTACAATTTGGCAATGATCTCTAAAGGTTGTGTGCTCATAGCAATAAAGTAACACCACTTTGTGTATTTGTTTTGATTTGTCCTAGATTTTAACCCACAATTTAGCAGACACTAACGCCTTGTCATAGAGATGGTTCTCTCTTTTTAGCAAACACTAATCTCCCGGGTAACTGAAGATGTGCTTCAGATTTGCTGACCTCTAGAAACAAACAAGACATATATGATAATACATGAAGTGTGTCCTAGGAGTAACGGTCTTCAACCAATAGAGTCTACCTTAAGCCTACTAGCTTAGTAGTCAATTAACTTCGACCATTCATTGACCCTGCTATTGTACTGTCCATGTTTATGTTGTCATTCATTTGTGTGATGATATGTTATAATGTAATCTTTTTGAGTGGAAGCGAATCTGTGCACGTTTTCATTTATATCTGTATTGCTGTTGGAGATCCAATTATCAAGAAAAGGGTGTGTGTGTGTGTGTCATCCCATTAATTGGTTTAATCCTGCCACATTTCTGTGCCTGTCCCAAGCTAGTACCTAGTTTCCAACATTGTATGTCATGGTCTTTTTTATGTTCAATGAGTTGAGATGAGAGGTAATTGTTCAATGAGTTGAGATGAGAGGTAATTGTTCAATGAGTTGAGATGAGAGGTAATTGTTCAATGAGTTGAGATGAGAGGTAATTGTTCAATGAGTTGAGATGAGAGGTAATTGTTCGCTTTGTTAATATAGGTGGAATTGTTGACCATCACTATTTAAACTTTCATTTTATAAGGAGAACTTATCCCACATTATGTTGGGGAAGCAATTACATGGGGGTTATGGTGTTTAACGCCACTTTCAACAATATTTCAGCTATATCGTGGCGGTCAGTTTTATTGGAAAAAACACTGACCTGTCGCAAGTCACTGACAAACTTGATCAATTTCAGTTGTGATGCATGGACACTGATTACACAGGTGACGATAAAAACATTCAAACTTCTAATCACTTTTAGTATCACCAGGTATATGAATAACGTTTTCACTTCCAACGTCTTGCATGCGATATATGTTTACCACACGATGGTAAAAGACGTAGAAAAAAATAAATGTTTGCTAAAACAGCTTACCAAACATAATTACATCTCAAGAATTACCAATTAAATGAACGGTATCGATTACGACAAACGTAAGAGAAGAAAGAAAAAACAACAACAACCTTACCGAGGAATACTAGTCTCGTAGCACAATTCTAGGACTGTTTTGGGAGTGAGTTTGAGTTTTGGTGATTAACGCCACTTTCAGCAATATTTCCAGCTATATCATGGCGACCAGTTTTAGTTGTCGAAGAAGCGGGAGAACCCGGAGAGAACCACCGACCATGAACAAGCAACTGGTAAACTTTATCACTTGCGGCTGCGAGTCGAGTGCACCTTTTTTTGTAATTTACAAAGCCGGGCCCGAACGACTGTTTTGGAATCTGAATCGTGATAGTTTTACATTCATCATACCATCTAGCAATTAAATCAGTGCATTTATATTTCATTCCATATTATATTATTAGCGAGTATTTTATGTCCAATATTTGATTCCAACAAATTGATGACCTATTCGTTCTGGTCTCCTACGAAATCCATTATTTTTTCTCATGTTAATGACTAATTAGAAGTATTTGTCCTACAAGTGATGATGGTCTTTAACCAACAGATTGTATCTTCCTAGCCAGTAGTCGGTTAACTACCAGCATTCATTGAACTTGCTATTTGTGATAGTATGTGGTCATTTTCAGTGGAAGGGATTCTGTGCATTTTTCCTCGTTTGTTGGTATATATGTATTTTCTTTAGAAGTCCAGTTATCAAGAGTAGAGGGTTGGTATCCCATCAACTGATCTAACCCCGCCACATGTATGTGCCGGTCCCAAGCCAGGATCTGGATTTCCAACGTCATGTGTCGTGGTCCATTTTGATCATGTTGTAATAAGTTGAGATCAGAGGTAGTTGTTCTTTTTGTTTGTATTGATGGATTGTTGACCATCACTTTTAAACTTTCTTTTCACAATGGAACAAAAACCAAAAGAAGAGAACTGTTATCCTTGATCAACAGTCTGTATGACCGTCAGGATAAAGGGTAAAGTACCGAGCTACTTAAGAGAGATGTCAACAGTAGCCAGTATAAAACACGAGTGAATAGATAGAATAGAATGAGCAAATTCATTTGATGCTTTGAATGATCCCCAAACACAACTGCCATTCATCACTGTCATCCACAACTGGCATTCACATTTACCATCCATCATTGGTATGCATTACTGGCATCCACTACCGACATCAATCCTCGGCACCCATCACCAGTCTCCATCACTGGGATACACAACTGCCATCCATCCCTAGTATTCATCACTGACATCAATCACCGGCTTCGATTACTGACACCAATCCCCAGCATCCACCATTGGTGTCCATCACTGACATACACAATTGCCATCCATCACTGGCATCCACCATTGGCATTCATCACTGGCATTCAACACTGACATCAATCACCGGCAACCATCACTGGCTTCCATTACTGACATCCATCACAAGCATCCACCACTGACATCAATCCTCTGTATCCACCACTGGTCCCAACCACTGGCATACACAATTACAATCCATCAATAGTATCCATTACTGACATTAATCCCCGGCATCCACCACTGGTATCCATCACTGGCATACACGATTGCCATCCAATCACTGAGATCCATCACTGGCACCAATCACTGACATCCATCACTGTCATCCACGCTTTTAATAATTTTTTTATTCATTAAAATATAATTTTGTAAGAAAGACTATAATGGAATTGAAACATAATGATGAACCTTTTTAAATTTCTCTTGTTTTCGAAGAATTTATGATAAAATAATGACATCTGACGAAAACATCAGATTGAGAAAAACAATTATATGTAACTGGGGCCTTTACATTATTTGATGTTTTTGTGATATACAACATCATTGGTTGTAATCTTAATGATCCCTACTTGATAGGAGGTCGAATCCATGCCATTCAGACAACACGAAAATTTGATATCATTTAATTTACAAAGTCTGCAACATGTACTCATGGCAATATGATTCACTGACAAGCTATAATCAATGTAAGTTACTATAGCATAAATAAGTTTGCATACAAAAAACATCAGATATTCAGGTCTGAAATGTAATCTAATTGTTCAGTAGTAAGCTCTGGACTTGGTTCATGTTCATCCACTATTAAACCGGCAGTATCAATAGATTGTGCTAGATTGACGTCAAGTCCAACAGATTGTGGTAAGGACGGCAATGGTGAACTAAGTCCTATTCCGCCCACAGGACTGATCTCCGTAGTAAGATCTGCAACGGGGGCAGCTTTAAGTTCTTCTTTTAGAATGTCATCACTAATGTCGGCGCTCACTAATCCCCCCACACTTAAATCCCCTCCCAAACCCCCACCATCTAAATTTCCTCCTAAACCTCCAACTCCTAAATCAATATTCCCACCTAACTCACTGCCTCCAAGACCCCCACTAGCTATGTTGCCACCACCAAGATTCCCACCTAACCCATCGCCTCCTAAACCAACACCCAAATCGCCACCTAATCCTCCGTCTCCCAAATCGTCACCTAAACCTCCACCAAAACTACCGCCTCCCAAATCGCCACCTAAACCACCGCCTCCCAAATCGCCACCTAAACCTCCATCTAATCCACCGCCTCCCAAATCGCCACCTAAACCCCCACCACCGCCTCCCAAATCGCCACCTAAACCTCCACCTAATCCACCGCCTCCCAAATTGCCACCTAAACCCCCACCACCAAATCCGCCACTTGAACCGCCTCTTTTAGTGATGAGACGATTAGCTTGTATAGATACACACCATACAATTCCGTTTATAGCGGCTAAAATGGAAGCGGAAAATGCCACCCAAAATGACCAACCAACCATGTCGCTGTTTTCTGCTCCATAAATAATGGCTCCTATTATTACTGTAGCAACTGAAAGATAATATAAAAAGAATCTTAAGAAAATGTTTCCCAAAGGAATTAATATTTAAAATATCATAAATGCATATTGTTAGTATTGCAAAATAATGGAAGTTCCCATAGGCAACTATCTGACAAGAACTTTATCTTTATGTGGTTATCAACCACCCTTGCTGATGACATATCAGAGACGTAGGGGATCGGAATGTAGGATAGGGGTTAGGTTATGTTGTTTAACACCACTTTCAACAATATTTCAGCTATATCGTGGCGGTCAGTTTTATTGGTAGAGGAAATTGGAATACCCGGAGAAAACCACGACCTGCAGCAAGTCGCTGACAAGCTTGATCACATAATGTTGTATCGAGTATACCTCCTGAGCGGGATTCGAACTCACAACGTTAGTGGTGATATGCACTGATTGCATAGGTAATTGTAATTCCAACTACCATACGATCACGACCACGATGGCCCCAATGTAGGGGACTTTGAAAGTGGGGAAAAGCTTTTATTGGTGGACTGGAAAATGGGGGAACCATTGTCAGTGGACTGGAAAGTGTGGGGAAGCTTCATGAGAGGACGGGAAAGTGGAGACAGGCTTTCGAAGCTGAAAGATGTTATTTGGCCTTAAACATACCATTTTACATATTGATTTCATGAAAGTTTTTGGCTTCCATACCTAAAAGTCAGCTTTTTCTAAATTTTTGCCCCCAAAAAGGTTTTGTCCCTGAAACATTTTGTTTCTATGAGCCAAGGACAATAGCTAACATCCACATATTTCCACCTGCACCGCTAAACCTGGTCGTCACAATATTGTTAGAATAAAGCTAAAAATTATATTATATTAGCTTAAACTAATGTTCAATTTGGCAATGGAATTATATAAAAAATGTTAAATGTACAAAAATCGTTATAAAATACTATAAAAATCGATAAATGCACAAAAACTCGAATAAAAATAATTTAAAAAATGCACAAATACATAATCTGTTAAAATAATATGACTACCGTGTAAATTAATACTTTCAGAAATTCACAGTTTAAAACATACTTTTTTTTGGTAATGTATCTTAAAAAAAGGCAAACCTGATTCAATATATCTCGTATTTCAACCTTATAAGTACACAAACATTGTCTTCACCTACATTATATTTATCAATTACGATTATTTATTTTCTAAGGTTAATGTAGGATGACCAAATCTAGAGATCTGAGGGACGCCCGATGTGCATACAAATCCCTTCGAAATGGACGTGCACTGCTTATTCGAGACCAATCAAATACAAAACTCGTCATAAATATGGAACATAAATTAATGCGGCCCCATTGCAGAATATTCGTTACAAGACTCTATCCATTATACACCAGACTCAAGCTACATACTTGAGTAGTAGCCAATTTCATCACCACCTTATTTACGTGTGGCAACAACAATATAGCTTATAGCTGAAATACTCCACTTAAAGTCAATCAATCAATCAATCAATCAATCAATCAATCAATCAATCAAATAAAAACAACCAATCAATTAATCAATCTATTAATCATGTTGGTTTATGATGTTTAACGCCACTTTGAACAATATTTCAGTTATATCGTGGCTGTCAGTTTTAATGGTGGAGGAAATCGGAGTATCAGGAGAGTCACTGACAAATTTTATCACATAATGTTGTACCGAGTAGATATCGCCATACTTACAAGAGACAAAATGCATGATGAACCTTAAATGATAATGTTCACAGCGACAACAGCCGTGTTGAGAGTCTATCATACACAATGCTATACAATCTAATATCAACATAAAAACCTCAATGACCGTGGCTACAATGAACAAACCATATCCAGATTTCAGGGCACAATCTGTAAAATAGGAAGGCATAGTTTAAAATGAGCTATCTATTACTAAAACAACACATTATGGTCATAGGGGTTGATTTAAGAGTAGGAATTATAAAACCCCCTTCCCATTTTACTTGGTTTGGAAATGGATCTCCAGATATCAACAAAACTAATGAGAGTTATCCCTCTTTACGTGATTGTACTACCTCTTTACTTGGCATTGGTGATTATTCTACTAAACACGAAATACAGTCACGAGAAATTAAGAAACAAGTCATCCTCTAATCGGAAGTTTTAGTGGACCTTTCGTCAGTTTGAAAAACCAATGAATAGTCTTGAATAGCTGAAATACTGTCAAATTAATGTTAAACAATAAACTAAAGAAGTTGGGAAAAAATTAGTCACGACAAACCATGTTTTATAAGTCTCTGATAACGTTATTACATTATTCAGCAAGTCGTTAATTCTGTTACATTTTCTATGAATACTAGGTTTGTCGTCGCATTGACTATAAATATAAATTATTACTTTTAAGTTCCCTTTTTTGTTTGATTGTTTGTTTGATATGTTTTGTTTTGTTTTTTTGGTATTCCTTAGAATCATACAGATAGTGGCACCGTGAGAAATTTAAAGTTCCACGTGTTTCTAAATTTAGAACAATATGCCTTACTTAAAGGGGTCAATTACATGGCTAGACAGTAGACAACACTAAGTAGTAACATTAAGGACAGGTATTGTAGGAATCATATCAATGCGTCCCAGTGGACCGTGGATCGTTGCTTCAGTGATCTAGTAATTTATAAACCCAACTGGGTGTGTTGGACATCATTTTATTACAAAGTAAAAAAAAACCCAAATGTATCTGATAAAATGTGTTCTCGGCATGTAACGAAACAACAACTCACTAAGAACATTCTTAACAAGAACAATTTGAAGATACCAAATGTGTAAGGGACCGACCATTTAACTTGCAGGGGGGAGGGGGGGGGGGGGGGGGGGGGCTAAGTTGTTTTTTTTCGTTTAGAAAATTTGTTTTCGGACGACACTAGAGTTAGAATATAATTTTTTTTCCAGAATTTAACATTAGGTTATATGACAAAAACTCTGAATCAGATTATATTTTATTTCCTCCACCAAAATCAGAATATTTTTTCAGCAACATTGGGAATCAGAATATTTTTTTAGAAAAAAAACATAACCCCCCCCTCCCTTCAAGTTAAATGGTCGTTCCCTAATCACAAACCGTAAATCGTAGAAAGACACAAAAGAAAAGTGTCAACAGGACAACCAATGATCTACAACACACTACACGGTAAATAAAAGATTGAGTACCATGAACCCCACTAAAATAAGATGTGCTCCGGAAGAATAAGCAGTTCCTACTCAACTAGTGACACTCGTCTATCGATATAAGACAAAATATGGTAGAAGAAAATGAAACGTACGTACTACATTTTCCTATAAAAAAAATCTTGCAGTTTAAATCTGATAAATTTAACATGAAAATCTTTAACAAACAAATATGACATGAAAAATGAACACAAAATAAATATGTAAATGTACTTTTTAAAAGTTAAATTTCGACCTTAAAGAGCACTTACTAGTATTGTCACTAACTAAAGGATTTTTATAGGTAACACCAATTCCAATGTCGGCAACAGCTAGCAAAATAATCGTCAGTATTGTCAGTATAAGACTTATAACGCCTCTTCCAATCAAAATTCTTCGCTGGTAGGGGGACAAGTTACTTTGCATACTTCCAAAACTGAATCTGTAAAACTGTGGGTATAATCGTCTTCATAACAAAATACTGGCTTAATGCACACTCATGGAATACATGTATCTGTAGCGATCGACGGTCAATACATGTATCTGTAGCGACCGACAGTCAATCATTTCCGAAAAGGAAATAGCTATTGTCACATCTTATCAATGTCAAATGTGGTTTATTTGTTTGTACGTGTATATATAATTGTTTTTTGTTTGTTTGGTTTTGCTTTGCTGTTCTGAATCCTGTACAATACTCACAATGAGGTAAACGTTCCGGTGTGTGTATCGAAGTCACAACTTCCTCACTGCATGACGTCCAAATCAAATACGTTTTATTTAAAGTCGAAATATCTATAACACATAACATAAGCTCTAGTGAGCTTTTGAATCGACTATTACATAAAAAGCACATACAAGTATAAAATAACTTTACAAGCACATATTACATGACATCACAAAGCAAAAAAAACCCAAACAATACATGCATGCATAGACATTAGTATAAAACATAAGCTCATGTATACATAGTCATACATAAAAGCAAACTCATGCATACATAAAATACAGTTACATATAAAATTAATCAGAACTGAATCTAAAAGCATAAAACATAAGCTCATGTATACATAGACATACATAAAAGCAAACTCATGCATACATAAATACAGTTTCATATAAAATTAATCAGAACTGAAACTAAGAGCATAATAGCAGATCTGGCGACCGTTTCACTAAAGGTCGTAAGTGTCGTAAACGTAGACGTAAGTGTACTCTTAAGAATTACGACCGTTTCACCAATAGTTAGGATTTACGACTTGCGATAGAAAGTGATCGCAAAGTTAAGAGTGGTGGAAGGTACTCGTAAGTCGTAAATCCTAAACCTATTTTTGAAGAGAAGAATTGCTATCTATATTTTTTTTTAATATGAACATTAATCAAATGAAGCAATCAATAAATATTAGATGCACGCAACATGTTTTATATTTCGAGAGCCATAAAAAATCATTAAAACAGCTATAGTCTGTTTGGCCAGACTAAAACAGGACTAAAAAATTAATTAAAAATCAACAGTTCAACTTATTGATTTTTTTCTTCACACATTCACTTGTATATCATCTACCTACTCCCACAAATAATTTCAGAATTTTGACACTATTTTCCAAAAAGTTGCCCATTAGGTCTCTATGTTAAATATTTGTACCAAATGTGGATATGTGCAGAGGGGAGTTAGTATGCTTGTTGTTACCAACTTCCAGTGTAAATAATAACAACAACACCTGTGGTTTTATTTACATTTCACTGTCATGTGATTACCTAATTTGAATATGTCACCAGAACCCAAGCATGCATGAGATATTCATTTCACTTTCAAGTGACAATAGGTTATTCTATAAACGGGGCCGTAGCTATAGTCCGATAGTCCGACAAATGCTTTAAACTGATGAAAGTTTTGAAAAATAATTTGGCCAAAAATGATATATTCGTAATTTCAGGATATGGGCCATTCATTTTTATACGCCCGTCAAAATACGGGCTTATTATGGCATACCGTTGTTCGTCCGTCCGTCCACGCCTCGTACGATAACATCTCTCACTTGTTCCCCCTTTTACTGATAGGTCACGTCGTGACATACATTGTATTGATAAAAGGGGGAGCAAGTGAGAGGTGTGATTTTAGTCAGTTTGGAAAACGCCAGTTTTCATATGGTACATGTATATACAATAATTACTGTTCTCACGCTGAGCAACCGACCTTCAATTGTCATAAAAGAGGGGGGGGGGGGGGGGGGGGGGGCGTATCATGGCACAGTTGTTTATTCTGTCATATTCCGATGCTGTTTCTTTCCGTGATATAAGGGGTCACTTAGGGACAATTCCTTCAATCGTAACTTTTTATATATGCGTTTGTTGTAGAAGGCGACAATAGCAGGGTCACCCGTCGGAATCCCGGGGAATAAAAATAGAACCGACTTGTCGTCGGAAGAGACAGAAAAACAAGTTCCCGTGTTAAGCCGTTGCCCATGTTGACCCATCCCAGAGTCCCCTCTTTCTGATTTTTTGTTTACAAACTTTTCTCATTCTGAATATGACTGAAATATTGCTTGCTGGACCTTAAGCAATCAATCAATCAATCAATCAATTCGCACACATTATTGTATCCAGCTCTATTGGTGTGTCGACATTGCTTTTTAACATAAATATTCCATGATAAAGGGCGGGGGACACTGGTACGCTCTCCTTTTGGCTTTTCCTTTTTTTTTGTATTTCTTTTTATTGTGTATTCATTTATTTCATCTTTCTTTTTAATAGTGACTTTTCTTGGCTGGACTCGGCTACACGCTACTTAAATAAAGCCTGAAGTAGTCGCTACTAAAAAATATACGGGATACTTACACTACCGGTTCATCACGATTGGATTCAGGTCTTTATGGAGTCCGCGTTGTTCATATATGTGTTTTTTTTAGCTCTTGTGTGGCCCTGCCAATTGTTTGTCCGTCTATGATATCGTGTTTCCGATGTTCTGGACCTTTCTTTGGTGAGTAAACGGTTCGGTTTCTGGCCCCATATTACACATGTTATAGTGTTAACTTTCAAAGAAATATAGCATTTGTCGGACTATCGGACTGTCGGACTATCGGACCGTCGGACTATCGTACTGTCGGACTATCGGACCGTCGGACTATCGGACTGTCGGACTATCGGACTGTCGGATTATAGGTCGGACCCCTCTATAAACAAACCCAACGATTTTCACCTAAAGTTTAACTTTTTACATTTTATTGGAAATTATTTTAGAAATTTAAAAGTAAAAAGTATAAATGCAAGCCTTTGCATTTTAAATCTTTTTCTTTAAATTCTAAATAAAATCACTTTTGTTTTGGTGTTTTCTAAAGCCCAGTAATTGAACTGGAAGAACATGGTTATAAAGTAAGCCTATGTGTATTGACCAAATATACCATGTAAATAGCCCATGCTTTGCATGCTTTGTGTATACTTTTAGAAAATGAAAACAAGTTTTATGTATGTTATTTAAGCATAATAAAAAAAACGAGTAATTAATTATTTTTTTTTAAATATAAAAGAAAAAATATAAAATAAAGGTAGAAAAAAAAAATGTTTTTGTCTTTTCATAAATTAATATTTACAAATTAAAAATTATCTGCCCTTATTTAGAACTCTTGTCACTTGGTGAAAGCGAAATGAACATCTCATGCATGCTTGGGTTCTGGTGACATATTCAAGTTAGGTAATCACATGACAGTGAAATGTAAATAAAACCACAGGTGTTGTTGTTATTGTTTACACTGGAAGTTGGTAACAACAAGCATACTAACTCCCTCTGCACATATCCACATTTGGTACAAATATTTAACATAGAGACCTAATGGGCAACTTTTTGGAAAATAGTGTCAAAATTCTGAAATTATTTGTGGGAGTAAGTAGATGACATACAAGTAAATGTGTGAAGAAAAAAATCAATAAGTTGAACTGTTGATTTTTAATTATTTTTTTAGTCCTGTTTTAGGCTGGCCAAATGGACTTTTTTTTATACACATTATTGTTTGTTTCAGTGTACTTTCTATCAGTTCTGCATTTACAATATCAACATATTTTATTAACGAGTGTTGTACCTAGATGAAATTTCAAGAAAACAATGATATGGGGTGCATGTACAAACAATGATTCAAA
Organism: Bathymodiolus brooksi; assembly: GCA_963680875.1. Classification (NCBI taxonomy): domain Eukaryota; kingdom Metazoa; phylum Mollusca; class Bivalvia; order Mytilida; family Modiolidae; genus Bathymodiolus; species Bathymodiolus brooksi. The sequence goes on from OY804581.1 coordinate 108,788,121, forward strand.
AATAAAGTTAAGCACAAACAGAGGGGCACATTACATTTTCGTGGATTTGAGGATTAACAGGTATCACTTTTGCACGGAGAAAGAGCATTACAATTACCCGTAAAATATACCCGAGACTTTTTTTTTTTACATTTGCGCGGATTATCTGTTATTTAGAATATATTTGATTTACTCATAACATTTTCTGCATTTTGCAGCACGACTGACGATGCAATATGGTCAGCCTTTAAAATGAAAACAAAAAATATAAGAATAACATCTATACAAAAATATGAAATATAAATAAAAAAAAAAAAAAATAGTGGAACATTCTTGTATAAAAAAAAACAATAATTTTGAAGGCAACAGATATTTTCGCAGTCCAAATGTTAAAATTCATTGGTAGTTTTTATTGATTATATAAAGCGTTAAACACTCACTATGAATATAAATCAACAGTACATGTACATGTTAAGGTTTGATATTGTAAGATGTGTATTTTTGTTGTTTTATGTGTTGATGAAGCATATTATTTTATATGCGTGAATATAGTGATGCAATAAAACTACCCAAATCCTAGGAGATGTTACTTGTCGCAAGTCGTAAGTCGTAACTCTTAAGCTTAGGACTAGTTTAGTGAAACGCACGTATATACGTACGTGCACGTAAGGAAATCTTAAGAGTGATCTTAGACTTACGATTTACGATCACTTTAGTGAAACGGTCGCCAGGTCTCGCCAATCATCGTTTCATGTTTTCTTGTTCTAGTTGTTTTCCAACAACTGCTATCCATACAGCCATTCTCTTGTATGATGCTTTCACAAAAGTTGCTAAATTCTGGAGCAATTTGAAAAAAGAAACTGCAGGTATACAACATTTTATCACCAAATTCAAGACATGGGCATAGCACCATATATGAACATGTTGATCTACCACTAAACAAGTTTCCTTTGTAAACCATTATACTGCCCAGGGTAGCTTGCAGCGCCATCTATGCTATCAGATAAACATTTTTTGGTGTCAATTTTAAGATGCAGTAACGTTTCAGTCAAAAGATCAAAAGATTCCTGTCATGTACCATCATTACTTGGCACGATGAGCTTCTCCTAACAGATAAGATCTAACAGAAATCATTCGTAAATTTAACAGGTATTGCAACAATCCCATCCCTGGCTTATGCACAGTGTATACCAGGAAGCTATATCATATATCAGCTATATCATACCAGCAAACGCTAGCGGGATGCTGATATAAATGTAGCAAGGCTCATGGTTGTATTTTAACCTCTCTCTCACACACAGCCTGGGGCCCATATTGTCTAATGTCTAAGGGGGCCCACTTGCCATCGGGCAAGCTGACAACAACCTGGCCAGTCCGCCATTGCATGGCTCTGTCCGAATTCAGACATTTTGAGTGTTTTTTTTTGTACTTGGAATATATTTTTGTAAATAGTCTAGCATAATTGTGTAAATAATTTTAATTGCACATTCTAGTTGAGGACCATTTATTAAGCATTTCTCAGGAGCAGTTATTTAAATACACCAAATCAAATTATTATGCCGTGCTCTTTCATATGCTATGTTTTATTAACACTAACTAACATTACCGTATCTGTAGTTTATGTGGTTTACATTGTAGAAAGTTTCTGTTGTATCAAGTATTACATCTAGCTACAAACTAGAAGATGTTAGTTCAAGTCTATCCAGAAGCAGGAACAAATGTTGGTTTGCAGTGCTCTTTCATATGCTATGCTTAAGCTTAAACACTAAATAACATTAACATCCTTTCTCTTGAGGGGACGTCGTGATCGTGATCATATGGTAGTTGGATTTACAACTACCTATACAATCACTGCATATCACCACTAACGTTGTGAGTTCGAATCCCGCTCATGACGAGATGTACTCGATACAACATTATGTGATAAAGTTTGTCCGTGACTGGTTGTTTTCTCTTGGTATTCCTCCCTAGCCAGAAGTCAGTTAACTACGAACATTCATTGACCCTGTTATTGTACTCTTCATGTGTATGCTGTCGTTCATTTTTCTGATCATTTTGAGTGGAAACGAATCTGTGCAGGTGGTTTCTTATCATTTGTTTATATATGCATTGTATTGGAGATCCAGTTATCAAGAGGGGAAGGTTGGGATCAGTTCGACCCCACCTTATTTTTGTGCTTGGATTTACTTAATGTTTTTTCATGTTCAGTGATTTAAGGTGAGAGGTGGTTGTTCGTTTTCTTGATATTGGTGACATGGTTGACAATCACTGTTTAAGCTTTCTTTTCATAATGGTTTTTCCTGAGTGGTGATCTTCCATTTATGACTATCATGGTTTTTCATCTTTTTAAGTCATTACGGTAATAAGTTTTTCCTTAAATCGTATACCACTGATCTTAGTCAATGCTTTAACATCATGAATGTTGTTAGGGGCCGCCGTTGCCGTGGTTGTATTGTAGTTGGCCATGGATTTACAACTACCTATGCAATCAGTGCATATCACCACTGATGTTGCGAGTTCGAATCTCGATCAGGACGAGGTGTACAACATTATGTGATAAAGTTTGTCAGTGACTTGCGACATGTCAGTGGTTTTCTCTGGGTCCTCCAGTTTCATCGGATCCACCAATAAAACCGACTGTCACAATATAACTGAAATATTGTTGAAAGTAGCATTAAATACCATATAACCAAACCAAGTTACATCATTAATATTGTTGCTTATAGTGAATAGTATGAAGAGCTCAGTAAGTCTGTAGGGAAAATGCAAAATTGTGTTAATTAAATTTTTTTTTATTGGTGACTTAATTAATACTATTTTTGATGAAGGCCTATATATGTTTACATAGGGGGATAATCATACCAATAGCCCAGTTCTATCATCAGCAGATCTTGTTTGTTAGAAATCTTATCTGCCAAACTAGTGTCCATGAAACAGTAGAAGCATTGCTGAAAACTAAAATGTTTTATGTCTATAGAAAATATGGGAAGAGTTTGAAGATACCAAAGGGGTCATCAGAATCCGTAAATTCAAGAAGGACAGACAACACAATTGACCAAAAGAAAAAGGACAAACAAGGAGCAACAAAACATACAATAGGTTTATAATTTCCAGAAAATATATACAATGTATTGAGGGGTCTGTATTTCGAGGAAAGGATGCCTAATTAGGAATTAATATACACATTGAATTATCTGAATCAGTGGTGTAACAGTTACCATGCTCGCCTCCCATGTGGTTTATCAATTACTTTGAACCCTGTTTAGGTCAAACTAAAGACTATAAATGCAGCATTTGTGGCTCGGAATCAGGATAATGTGTCTAAGTGGAGTTACATGTTTGTTGTTACAGTGAGCTAGCAATGTGGAAATCCAACCAAGCCTGTTGGTCTAGTACAAAGCAGACATCATTGTCATCTCACAGAATATAACTTGTTCTTGTCATGATATACACTTGTAGCTGAAAACTTGCTCATTTAGAATTGAGCAACAATTGTTCCCTCACTTACTCACTATTCTGATGATTGAGTGAGAAATAAATAAACTAAAAATTTTATACAAATATTTATTTTTATTGGAAATGTCTTCTTTTTTATACATAAATGTTCATTGTTAAATTCTAGACAATACATGAATATCATAACTTAAAAATGCAGTATATCTCAGATTCAAAATTGATAACTAGAGGCTTGTGTTAGGCTGTCTTCTTCATTTTGTTATTTTATTGTCATTCATGTCAAGTTTGTAGTGTCTTAGAAGATGATTGATTGATTTATGGTGTTTAACGCCACTTTATTTCAGTTATTTGGTGGCGGTTATCTTAGAAGAAGCTTTTAATACATTTTCAAATGAAATTCTACATTAAACTATTGTCATGTCCGACAGTGACAGTCACCTTGGATCATTTGGTTTACAGGAGAATATTTTAAGTGATTTTATGTGAAAATGTGCCCAATTGCACATTAGATCAAATTTTGCAGAATAGAAAATTGTTCAGCTGCACAAATAACGTATGTGAAACATCTCATTATGATATACAGTGGAATTTGTCTAATACGGCAAACTAAGGCAAGCCAGTCAAGTGTAAGCTAGATGCATCATATAATAAGCTTAAATTATTGTTTTATATGGTAATAGCGGTCCTTTTCATAATTGTTTGTACATGACATATATATATATAGAATAACGGCAGTTTTGAAGGTTGAGACAGACATTAACACTAGTATAGCAATAACATCAAGTCTGTTAGGACAAGTTGTGATACTAATGTTCATGTCGAGACCTTCAAAACTGATGTTATTGTTGGCATCGGTAATGTCATAACGGGTTTGACATCAAAGTGACTGATAAATTTCAAAATCAGTCTGTTGATACTGATAAGATCCTTCTAAGTGAGATCAAAGGCTAAATGTATAAATTACCAATAAATTAATATATACTACTATATCTGATATTTCAAACACAATTATAAATTACATAGAATATCTAACAATGTAAAAAAACAAAATATCACAATTATTACAGCCATCTGTTTGTTCTACATCCAATATAAACCAGGCAGACAGTTGTATAATAGGGGCCATCATGGCCATGATCATATGGTAGTTGGATTTACAACTACCTGTACAATCAGTGCCTATCACCAATGATGTTGTGAGTTCGAATCCCAATAAGGGAGAGGTGTACTCGATACAACATGATGTGATAAAGTTTGTCAGTGACTTACGACACATCAGTGGTTTTCTATGGGTACTCTGGTTTCCTCCACCAATAAAACTTTTGACCTAGGCCATTGTTTAAATTTTAACAAATCTTGTGAGTGTCTCCAGATTTAACTTTACTTTTCAATGTTTTTTCTAAAATAAAAGATATTGCAATGTCCAGTTTATTGCAAAGAAAACCAATGATTTCTGAATCTTGAGGATGATCTGAAAATATTCAATATTCTACCGACATGGTGATATTATGAATTTTCGTTCTTTGGATTTCAAGGTAAATTAAAAAAAAAATATTAAGGATAAAATGAAAGAAAAATAAATTAAGTCTTAAATTTCTTTATTTTACTAGTGAAACCTTGTCTCCTCCCCAGTATGTCTTAATAAAAACCTTGTCTCCTCCCCAGTATGTCTTAATAAAAACCTTGTCTCCTCCCCAGTATGTCTTAATAAAAACAGATCATCAAAATATCATGCAGAGACCTCATTCTCCCCATGTTTTGTTGAGGTAAAAATAAAAAATAAAAGATAAATTGCATATTTACATGATAAACTTATTCTATCGTTTGTATTCCTAATTTGTATCTTCTTAACATTTTGTATTTGTTTTCTATCAAAACTAATTTTTACCTTCTTTAAAATTTTATTTGTTTTTCTATGTTAAAAACCAATTCATGCAACAATCTTTATTTAATCTTTTATTTCAAAAGTGATATGGTACTTGCAAAAAAACCCCCCAATAACTGCAAATGAAAAACAGTTAAAAAAATATGATAAGTGGGCACATGTACCAACAAATATTACAACCTTCTATATGTAATGGTCCATACACCATGAACAAAAATACTGCAATTAAAATAGAGAAAACTTGAAATTATCATCAATATTGATGTCGCAGGAAAACAATTGACATATTTTTTTTTTTTTTTTTTTCAATAGATCATATTATCAATATAAACTTTCCATGATTTCTTTACAAGTCTATAATACAATTAAATCAAATTATGATGCCTGCTCGATCCCCCTCCCCCCCCAAAAAAAGAAAAGAAAAAATAAGCAAAACAATAGTTGATAAGGTTACCAGAACTCTATTCAGAAGATTACTAATGTTGTCTTAAAACTGTAACAGAAACATTGTTCTATAAATAACCATGACTATTATCTATGAAGTAGGCTATGAACACATACAAATGAGCATGAACACAATTTATTATAGCTGATGGCCTTTGAAACATATATGAAAAAATATATGACAATTGCTTTGAACAGTTGTCTCAATTTTTCCAAACATTTATTCTTAAGTCATGAGTGTGTGCTAGGGTCTTACAACTATAGGGGCCGTTGTGGTCATGATCGTATGGCAGTTGGATTTACAACTACCTGTGCAATCAGTGCCTATCACTACTTAAGTTGTGAGTTTGAACCCTGTTCATGGCGAGGTGTACTCGATACAACGTTATGTGATAAAGTTTGTCAACGACGTGCGTCAGGTCTGTGGTTTTCTGTGGGTACTCTATTCTCCTCCACCAATAAAACTGACCACCATGATATAACTAAAATATTGTTGAAAGTGGCATTAAACACCATAACCCTAACCCTTTGTGCTAGGGTCTTACAACCATTGCCATTCAGTTCCAATTTGAGTCTCCAACTTTATCAGGAAGGACTAGAAATCGCTATAATTACATAATGTATAAAAATAATCTATACTCTTTAATAAACAAGCTGTTTGATATTACAGCTTACAAAACAAAGAGATGTTACCGGTACATAAAAATCATTTAAAGCATATTTTTTACAAAAAAATTGAATTGATTAACACAATTTAAATAAATACAATTTCTGCATCTGTTTCAAAAACAAAAAATAATTAACAGTCAAATAACAACTATTAAGTACAATCTGACATTCTCCTGTTACAACAACTACATGTCATTAAAATTAGAGTTATTCCCCTTTACCAATATTTCACTGAATTCTTCAAATTCAAAATTAGAGTTATTTCCCTTTGCCCACCATTTAAGTTAATCTTGTTTATAGGAATTATTTCACTGATGTCTCCAAATTTGATAGTGTTATACATATTTATTTAACTGAAGTCTTGCTATCTTCTAAACTATCCCAATAGCATTCTGTTATTGTTTATATTCATTTGCCGTTGTTATTATTATGTGGAATAAACTGAATATAGGTCTCAATTTAACAGTATTCATATTTAATTCAAACAAGGTAGGAAATTGATACCTTTTTTTAACCTGATGATAAACTACATATTATTAGTTAAATATTAACCCATTAAACTACATCCGTATTGCCAATTTTTCTTGAAATTTTACAAAAATGAAATTGGGCCATATAAAGGTCGTTGATATGAGTAATAATGACTCAATTTAGAAATAATTTTGTTAATTGCAATAATTTTGATACGATTAGATTCAAATCAATTTTGATAGATATGATAAATCAGGAACAAAACTTACATTTGTAGCTGTAGTTGACAGCTGGGCTCCCCAAAAAATAACAATTTTAGTATCCTAGTAAAAATTATCGAGGCACAGCTACTGACAATGCACATAAAATATATAGACAATTTCAGTAGTCTGCTGGTCTACTGCAAGAAAATTTTCATAGGCGCAGATCAAAATTAAGTGGCCTTGGGCGCTTGTTAACTTTTATCCCTGGATATATGCTGTATTGCCATTTTTGTATACAACATAAAATATTTTGACGACATGAAAAACAATGGTGACAAAAAAAGTTATAGAATCTTGCATCATTAATGGCTTAATCTATATTTAGAATGCGCACTTGGAATTGTAAACAATAACACCTAACGTAATATTTATGCAAAACTAGATCAAATCTATGTCTCTTACGTACAGAAATATGCAAACAAGGATGAATTCTTATTGAAGTCTAGCTCCGCCCACAAGATGTCTGCCACATATAGATGCTCTTCCTGCATAGCTTGATGATTGACAATTTTACATGAAAATTTGTAACACTAAATTTGTCTTGCACTTTCAATCTTTCAACAGATGCCACTGTGCCACCTGTTGTCGTGGCTTTGCGATCATATCGTTCCAATGACGTGACTCTAATGGTCCACTTTTACTACCCAACAGTACTTTCCCGATCATTTCGTTACGTCCAACTTTGTCAAAGTCCATCACTGTCACTTCTATCGTGGCTTCACGTATTCTTTCCCAAGGGATTTCAAAGATGAATGATTCATTGTATACTGGGTTCAAAGTCCTCATTTTGATTGATGTTTTCTTTTTCTCTGTCTTTGCATTCCCATATAACAACCACAGCTTGACATAGGGATCTGAAATCAAACAAATTAAAATCAAGGAACAGCAAAAAACTTCAGAGGCTTAAAGAATCCAAGAAGGATTGTCAAGGAAAAAGAATGAGCTGCTGAATGTCACTGATACCCAAATAAGCAATTCAAGGGAAAGTAACAGTATAATGTGATAGTCACAGTCATCCTTATATGCAAGGTATGTTCTGCATACAATACCGGTAGTCGCTATTTAAACGATAGACAAGGTAGTTCTTGTATAAGTTGGACAAAGTTTTTTCTGTTATTGTACGGGAATGACCCTGTTGTCAAAAATTATATTTATAGTAACTGTGACCTTGACCTTTGACCTAATGACCCCAAAATAAATAGGGTTCTTCCCCTTCCACAGGGGAATCATATGGCCAAGTTTGTTAAAGATCCAATATACAGAACTAAAGTTATCCTGCGAAACGACCCTGTTGTCAAAATTTCTATTTATAGTAACAGTGACCTTGAGCTTTGACCTAATGACCCTAAAATAAATAGGGTTCTTCCCCTTCCACAGGGGAATCATATGGCCAAGTTTGTTAAAGATCCAATATACAGAACTAAAGTTATCGTGCAGAAACGACCCTGTTGTCAAAAATTATATTTATAGTAACAGTGACCTTTGACCTAATGACCCCAACATAAATGGAGTTCTTCCCGTTTCACAGGGGAATCATGTGGCCAAGTTTGTGAAAGATCCAATATACAGAACTAAAGTTATCGTGCGGAAACGACCCTGTTGTCAAAATTTCTATTTATAGTAATGGTGACCTTGAACTTTGACCTAATGACCCTAAAATAAATAGGGTTTTTCCCCTTCCACAGGGGAATCATGTGGCCAAGTTTGGTAAAGATCCGATATACAGAACTAAAGTTATTGTGCGGAAACCTGTGTGAACGCCCGCCATACCCAATCACATAATACAGCCCGTCTCGAGACGGGCGTATAAAAACACAATTCTCTTTTCCGGGCATCCGGGTATTTCGGTCAACGAATCATCTCCCTTGTGATTGAGGTGGTGAAACATTCGCCATTTTACATTTGATTTTCACCGCCTAAAGATGGCCGACTCGTTGTTGTTAGAGGAAGTGACGTCACCCCAGACTACATGACTAAAGGGTGGAGGAGGGTATTGGGTGGAAAACAAATTTTGTCTTTAAAAACACTTGAATTAAATTGATTTTCGATAGATAAATTTTGGTAAATAATCTCCCTTTATCGATTGATAGCAATAATAACATATGGGGTTTACAATTTCAACACCGAGGTAAATTATAAACAATGGAGGTCATTGTTTTACCATGCATGGACTCTCCTTCAAATGAATGAGGGTCCATAAGGGGAATTACAAATCAAATAATGAGGGTTACAATGGAAATTAAAACCCGAGCTCTACGCATAAAGGAAATTCAAATTTATCCCGAGCAGTAGCGAGGAATAAAATTTACTAATACAATTTATGCTGCCAAATTCGAGCAGACGATAGCCCATCAACATGTGCTTTTACGATGGGAAAGTCAGTCTTTACTGATGGAGTATTCGTCAGAGTAATATTGTGTTTGCACATTTTAATTACACATCGCATATTTATTAATTTTGGATATGTTGATTATTTTCAGTGAATATAGATGATTAAAACGTTAACAACCGTGGAAATAATTTCATCTTGTGATTTATATCACCCGACTTAAATGTGTGCACCATGCATGTGCTAATGAGATTTTGTCATCTAAATAAATCGTTCATTTGTTTGCAAAGCGAAAGAAGGACATCATATTAGAATGCTCTGTAAAAATTTGTTTGGGGTCATTTTGATGGAATCCATAAAATACATAATTAACAGTATGAATATGCTTTTGTAAGACTTTGTAAATAAATAAAATATGACATGTTCCGAGACATTTTGAAATACATCGCCATTTCAGGTATGAAGGACAGTAATAAATAGAGGAAAAACTATCAATTTCTAGACACTCGGTACCAAAATTATTTTCTTTATCCTGATAATTTTGATGGCATTTATCAATATTTAATCAGGCAAGAAACTACTGCTGTCGACACAAAGATACAATTATAGAGTGCCCATGACGTATGATTGCCACAATAAGTCTGTGGTCTTTGGCAAAACAATTAATTAATAAGATATTTAGTGAAGGGAAACATTCATTTGTGTCCTAATAACATATAAAAACGGAACTCTAATTGGAGATGAAGTCAAACAATAATTTACACAACAAAATATGTATTGAATATTTGTCTATCTTGTAAAGTTGATGGCTTTTCAGTATCTTTGCATTTTTGTTTGGAATATCAGTCAGTTTTTAGGATTATATATAATGTTAATCTAGACCCTGAATAAATCAAATCCTGTCTAGTCGAGGAACTTAAAAAAACTAATTCTGATAAAATAAATTCGTCAAATTAAAATCTGCATTAGAATTTATCTGTCAATAAAAACCTTGTTTATTAACCCTCATAGATCAATTGTCACAAATAGGTTTGTTTAGGTTTATGGTGCTTAACGCCACTTTCAACAATATTTCAGTTGTATCGTGGCGTTCAGTTTTATTGGTGGAGAAAACCGTAGTACCCAGAAAAAATCATCGACCTTGTCACAAATACATACATGCTCTACCCCATATATTTTTTTTTGAGTCACCCGATACAAATTATAAATTTATTAGGATTTTTTCCTGAAGATATGTACAGGCATGTTATCTGTTATGGCTATTGCAACACTTTATTACATGTACATTTTATGTAAAGACAATTATCTTTTACCATGACACTCAATGATAATGGCATGAAATTTAAACAACAAATGTAGGAAATGTTGCAGGAAAAGTAACATTTGGTGATAAATATCTTTACATCAATAAACCTAGACAATAGCTATTAGCCATTTAGCAAAGAAATATTCCTCATTTTTCATAACTGCATGTCACACATCAATATAAAGGCTAGTCTATGAAATATCATTTAACAAGAGAACATGCAATGTTATTGAATGAAATGTTCAGAATATTTGAAATCCAGTAGACATAATTGATTATGATACACATGAAAAATGGCAAGATCAACAATCGATGGGCTTTTTGGGAATATTTGGGTTAGGGTCAAGGTTATGGTGTTTAACATCACTTTCAACAATATTTCAATTATATTGTGGCAGAAACCGGAGTACCCAGAGAAAACCACCGATCTGCCCCCAGTCACTGACAAACTTTATCACATAATGTTGTATCAAGTACACCTCACCATGAATGTGGTTCGAACTTACGGCATTACTGGTGATAGGCACTGATTGCACAGATAGTTGTAAATTCAACTACCATACGATCATGACGGCCCCACTGGGAGTATATGAGCTATACCTTAGATTAAATGCCTAAAATGGCAACAGAGTTTACTTCTCTAAAGACCTATAATGTTATAGTGGGTAATTTAAAAGAGAGGGCGTTTGGTACTCTTGTAAAGAACTATTATATAACACCCAAGTGTTAATTTCTATCTGAGATATCTATTGTAATCGGTACAAAGGTGTCTGATAAGTTCTATACAAATTTTTCAATGATTTATTACATAAGGACTTTCTGTCATCTGTCGTTTAATTTAACTTCTAATATGACGTCCTCCAAACGCTTTGAGTCCAAACCCGTGTTAAAAAAAATATTTATCTATGACCCATTACGTCATAGATAGATGTGGTCTGTGCTTGTAAAGCGGCTGTTCCATGACACTCCCTTGTAAAAGATGCACAATGATAAGTATGCAATACACAAATTAAATAAACATTCGTGTATTGGAAATCGGCTCAGGCGATATAGAAAACAGACAGGTATTATAAACCTGTATCCCTTGCGAAGATCCATAATAACATATAGTATTCTTGCATATCCCTGGGTCTAAAAACCGCACAAATTAAAATTCTGTGAAATGTTGTTCATGACTTTGGTATATAAACAACATGATGTCATATGAAGACTTCCAGTTTATTAGAACGTAAAGATCCTGACGTTTTTTGGCTTCGTGTACACCTCCGTGTCAAAGTGGAATTTGCAGTATATTCCCTTTCATGAATGACAACATTTAGTAATCGCAAAACATATTTACCATCGGCATTGAAACACCTTTTCGGTTGTCATTTCAAACATCTTTGGAAAAAACGGAATATTATTGTAACATTTCAGTCGGGTCAATAGGGATCATTCACCGCTTCTCCCGTTTGGTGACGCTACTGTTCCATAAGTGGTTAATTGTGCGTTTGAATCACAAAGACGCTTGTATCTTAACGTTAACCTAATGACGGCACTGAATTATAAAACATTGAAGCTTACCTGTTAGAAGGATAGATTTAGTTGACGAGTATATGTAAAATAAAAGTATTATCTTTAAGTAGCAAGAAAAGAGTTTTATTATGACCATATTAAGAAATAAAACGGATGTTTACAAGCCATATCGGCATGTACCTTGGTGTAGCCTATACATGTTCATAAAAGGCGTACATGATGTTTGGTTACTCACACTACAATACTGATGAACTTCATTCTAACATTTTAAAGTATACCTGAATTTCGGGAAATACTACCTCCAAGTGAACAAAATAGAATAATAAAGTCCCTGTGTAGTTTTTTGTAGACCACTGTTTATCATTTTGTCCTTTTTCGTTTGGCCATTGCATAATTGCCTGCCCTTCTTCGATTTGTGACTTTCGATAACCCTTTTGGCATCTACAAACTTTTCTTATCTGTTGACCTATACACGCACCGCTATGCTATCCCAATTATCAAATTTATTTCATTGTAATATATATGTAAAAATATATTGAAGATTACAATTATTTGGCATAATGAACTTTTTAATGGTAAAGGACTAAAGGCAAAGCACATCATTTTTGTAGGTTTATTCCATTCTAATGCAGGTAAAAACGTTATTGATAACTTTAGTTAGCTACTTGTTATTGAAATGAACAGTCAAACGATTTAAATTACAATTTCAGTAATGCTACGAAAAAAATCGGGAATTTGCATAAAACCCAGCGTTCTATACAATAAAAAAAAAAAACCCACAAGTCACTGGCAAACTTGATCACATAATGTTGTATCGCCTGGGCGAGATTCGAACTCGTAACGTTAGTGGTGATAGGTACTGATTGCATAGGTAGTTGTAAATCCAGCTACCAAACGATCACCACGAAAGTCCCTAATGTACTACTGAAATAAGTATTGTAGAACTAGATACATATATGGTAACTATGGTGATAGAACATTACATAAGAAAAAAATATATACTTTATTTGGTATCACACTAATGAAGAATTTGCTAAATTTTGAAAATGAATTGATTGAAAATAGAAAATCGTGAATTTAATGGTAAAAAGTGGGAAGGGAGGGGATGAGAATCTAAAAAGTTTTTTTTTGGTGTGGCTTAAACTAAAAATTGAAACAAAAATGAGAAAAGGAAAATATGTTTCAAAAATAAAAACTGTGATCATCTAGGCAAGGATTTGTGTAGTAGAACTACTATATAAATCCTTGATCTAGGTAGGGAAGGTAAATTAAGTTTTGCCTTTCTGTGAACTGGATATATCATACAGTGTTTGTTGAAAATTGTATATTACTGCCTAAAGGTATAGATGAAGTATTGTACATGTATGGTTTTGATTTTGTATCCTTTTACCCAGATTTTTATTATTAGTCATAAAGGGACAATTTTTTCCCTGAACAAAAATTCGGTTTCAGAGTGCATTTTTTTTTCAGGTACAAAAATGTAGCATCGAATTCTTTTTATCAGAGTAAAATACACCCTTTCCCCCTAATGCTAATGCAAAGAAATGAAATGTGATACACGTATACACCGTTAGGAATTTAATTAATAACCTAATATCCCTGTCGTACTGTAATCAACTGTTCCAGCGCAATGGTTGTAAGTATAAGATACAGTACTATTAAAAAAAAGAAGCGACCCGTATCGAATATCCCGCAATACGGGTAACTTCTTTTGTTTCATAGTAGTTTATCTAACTTGTACAATAATGTTATAATTTATAAAATTAAAAAAAGTCGTGAGAACAGTTTTGTTTGTGAACGAAATGTACAGAATTTTCCTATTCATGTTATGAGGGCATTATACGCTCCCGAAGTTCGGGAGCGTTAATGGTAGAAGTATGAATATGTACTACTATGGCACTTCAAAATCTTCAACAATATGGCTGCCAAACCGGAAATAAATTAAAAGAAAAATCACGTGACCTAAACCGGAACTCTAGTCGAAATAAAAATGAAATAATGTTCGGTAGCGGATACGATCGAAATAATTACCGCTCGTGGTAAAATATTCGGCATACAGTGCCAACCCGTGGTAAAAACAATATAAATATATGGCTACCGGTAATTATTTCTTAAATATATCACAATGACACAATTTAACACTAACTTGCTAAGGTAATGCATGTCTTCTTCCCGCATCATTCATGATTTTGCCTGTTTTGAACTACGATTTTTCTATTGGAATTTGGAAATGTTCCGACAGCGTGATATTTTTTGTTTTTCATTTTATTATGGTTTTCAAAGGGTTAGGGATTAGGGTTATGGTGTTTAATGCCACTTTCAACAATATTTCAGTTATATTGTGGCAGTCAGTTTTATTGGTGGAGGACATTGGAGTATCTGCAGAAAACCACTGACCTGTCGCAAGTCACTGACAATCTTTATCACATAATGTTGTATCGAGTACACCTTGCCATGAAGGGGGTTCGAACTTACAAATTTAGTGGTTATAGGCATTGATTGCACAGGTAGTTGTGAATCCAACTACCATACGATCACGACCACGACAGCCCCTTTGGTTTTCAAAAACAGATTTTTACAAGAAAGCTTCTAAAAGAAGTCTGATACTCTGAAACCATGTTATGTTCAGAAACTAACCATTTAAGCTGAAATTATAATTTTCAATATTGACTTTTTAAAATTTTATAAGATGAAGATTATTTCATTAAAATTGAAAACTGGAAAGCACGTAAAAACAAGCGTGACAGACATCGTGACAGACATTAGTAAAGAAACTCAATTAAGTCCTTCTCCTAATATCAAAGAAAACTAAGATTATCATTATCATTGATAAGTATATGGTATATCAAAGAGGTTATGAAATGTCTGTCTGCTGTCAGTGTTGATCTAGAAAATTTAATCACAATTAAAGTCAATAGAATAAAACTAGAGGCTCCCAGGAGCCTGTAATCGCTCACCTGCTTTTCAATTTGACATCTAAAGTTGAAATAGAAAATGGGGGTGTTACACATAATTTTAAAAGTGGGCCACCCAAAGATCATTTCAACTCAAATTTCTGAGCAAATGATTTTGATGTGATTTTTATCTCAATATATTCCTAAACGGAATAAACTGGCTGAAAAAATATCACAGAATAACCCAGAATATATTTTAAACTACTCATTGCCATGTAGCTACAGTTAAAATTTGAGTTCATTTTGATTTGTAATAAAGCAGAAAATGACAACTAAAGAAATTTCTATTTTTAGTAACAGCAGCCATTTTGAATGGAGGGTGGGGCTGTCGGGGACCACCCAAGGACCATCCCAGCCAAATTTGATTTAATTTGGTTCTGAGCGGTGTCAGAGGAGAAGATTTAAATGTGATTGTTTATCAAAATATGCCTAATTTTTATAGTGACCTTGACCTTGAAAATCAATAGCGTTCCAGATTATCTTAAGAACTAAGTATGTACCAAGTTTGGTCAAAATCCATTGAAGGATGTTGATTCTAGAGTGTTCACAAGGAGTTACGCGGTAAAATTTTGACCCGGTGACCTTGACCTATGACCTTGAAAATCAATAGGGTTCCAGATTATCTTAAGGACTAAGTATGAACCAAGTTTGGTCAAAATCCATTGAAGGATGTTGATTCTAGAGTGTTCACAAGGATGCTACGGAAGGACGGACGGACAGTAGCGTTACTATATCTCTTTGCAACTTTGTTGGCGTGGGATAATAAACATCTTTTGATTACAAATTTCTTTTTGATCATCAAAACATTTGATCAAAGGAGTTTTACATTTGATAATTTGTCTTAGTGGAAATAATTGTTTCGTATCAACATCACATTCCAATATTGAAATTACAGAAACCATGTTACAGATATGTATGTTATATACTGGCTTTATCAAATATAGCCATGACAATCAGTAACAAAGTAAAAGACAATATAGAATAACGACAGTTTTGAAGGTCAAGACAAACATTATCACTAGTAATTTTGAAGGTCAAGACAAACATTATCACTAGTAATTTTGAAGGTCAAGACAAACATTATCACTAGTAATTTTGAAGGTCAAGACAAACATTATCACTAGTAATTTTGAAGGTCAAGACAAACATTATCACTAGTATCACAGCGAGTTTGACCATTTTGTTCCTAGGTGCAGTCACTAAGCTTAAAAAGGTCAATCACATTTGACCTATGTAAACATGTTGCTTTAAGAGAGGTTGAATGTCTTTCACTACAGTAATGTCCAACTCTAACGTCTTATTCTAGACTAGTTTAAAACTAGAAGTACCGTACCAGATGTGTAATATGGTTCTGATATCTATCTATGAAAGTGCAATAACCAGGGCTATCTAGATTTATTGTTCAATTAATGTTGTGTATTGCCATCAAAGGGAAGCGATTGATTTTAGAGTAAAACATTATTGACAATTAATTAGATGCATAAAATAGCATCAATAGTTACAATGGTCGTTGCTAATTTGGATAGCTAAGTGACTAATGGTAGATTTTGATTTCTCATTACTTCTAAAACGTTGGCCAATGTACATCCTGTTATTTAAAATTACATTCTTTCCCCTCTTAAAGTCTATATCTCTTAATCATTCATAGGTAATTTCGGTCTTGCAGCATTATCAAGTTTACCAATTTTCATCTGGATTTAAATATAACCAGAGGCTCTCAAGAGCCTGTATCGTTCACCTGGTAATAAAAAAAAACAATTGGTCCTATGTAAAAACTATGTCCTGCAGTGGTAGTCATCTTGGAATTACGATCAACATAAAAAACACAAAGTTTGTAAAGGACCTTCCAATGATTGATGCACAGTTTAGGTTCAATCAGTGCAATAGCTTCAGAGAAGAATATATTTCTGTATTTTCCCCATATGGTTCTGTGTTAATACTATGACCTGTGGTGGCAGCCATCTTGGATTTCCGATCGGCATAAAAAACACACACCTTGTAGAGGACCTTCCAATGATCATTCCTGGGCAGTTTGGTTTCAACTGTCCAAGTGGTTTCAGAGAAGAAGCATTTTGAAACATTTTTCCCATAGGGTCCAATGTTAAACTAAGTCCTGCCGTAGCCGTCATTTTCAATTTCATATCAGAATAAAAAACGTAAATTTTGTAGAGGACCATTCAATGAACATTCATGTACAGTTTGGCTTTAATCATATTTGTAGTTTCTGAGTAGAAGGCATTTGAATATTTTCCCATAGGGTCCAATGTTAATCTATGTCCTGCGGTGACGGCCATCTTGGATTTCCGACCGGCATAAAAAACAGAAAATTTGTAGAGGACCTTCCAATGATCATTCCTAGGCAGTTTGGTTTCAATTATCCAAGTGGTTTCAGAGAAGAAGCGTTTTGAAACATTTTTCCCATAGGGTCCAATGTTAAACTAAGTCCTGCCGTAGCCGCCATTTTGAATTTCATACCGGAACAAAAAACGTTAAGTGTAGAGGACCATCTAATGAACATTCATGTACAGTTTGGCTTTAATCATATTTGTAGTTTCTGAGTAGAAGGCATTTGAATATTTTCCCATAGGGTCCAATGTTAATCTATGTCCTGCGGTGACGGCCATCTTGGATTTCCGATCGACATAAAAAACATAAAATTTGTAGAGGACCTTCCAATGATCATTCCTAGGCAGTTTGGTTTCAATTATCCAAGTGGTTTCAGAGAAGAAGCGTTTTGAAACATTTTCCCCATAGGGTCCAATGTTAAACTAAGTCCTGCTGTAGCCGCCATTTTGAATTTCATACCGGAACAAAAAACGTAAAGTTTGTAGAGGACCATCTAATGAACATTCATGTACAGTTTGGCTTTAATCATATTTGTAGTTTCTGAGTAGAAGGCATTTGAATATTTTCCCATAGGGTCCAATGTTAATCTATGTCCTGCGGTGGCGGCCATCTTGGATTTCCGATCGGCATAAAAAACAGAAAATTTGTAGAGGACCTTCCAATGATCATTCCTGGGCAGTTTGGTTTCAACTGTCCAAGTGGTTTCAGAGAAGAAGCATTTTGAAACATTTTTCCCATAGGGTCCAATGTTAAACTAAGTCCTGCCGTAGCCGCCATTTTCAATTTCATATCGGAACAAAAAACCTTAAGATTGTAGAGGACCATCCAATGAACATTCATGTACAGTTTGGCTTTAATCATATTTGTAGTTTCTGAGAAGAAGGCATTTGAACATTTTCCCATAGGGTCCAATGTTAATCTATGTATTGCGGTGGCGGCCATCTTGGATTTCCGATCGGCATAAAAAACATAAAATTTGTAGAGGACCTTCCAATGATCATTCCTAGGCAGTTTGGTTTCAATTATCCAAGTGGTTTCAGAGAAGAGGCGTTTTGAAACATTTTTCTCATAGGGTCCAATGTTAAACTAAGTCCTGCCGTAGCCGCCATTTTGAATTTCATACCGGAACAAAAAACGTAAAGTTTGTAGAGGACCATCTAATGAACATTCATGTACAGTTTGGCTTTAATCATATTTGTAGTTTCTGAGTAGAAGGCATTTGAATATTTTCCCATAGGGTCCAATGTTAATCTATGTCCTGCGGTGGCGGCCATCTTGGATTTCCGATCGGCATAAAAAACAGAAAATTTGTAGAGGACCTTCCAATGATCATTCCTGGGCAGTTTGGTTTCAACTGTCCAAGTGGTTTCAGAGAAGAAGCATTTTGAAACATTTTTCCCATAGAGTCCAATGTTAAACTAAGTCCTGCCGTAGCCGCCATTTTGAATTTCATATCGGAACAAAAAAACCTTAAGATTGTAGAGGACCATCCAATGAACATTCATGTACACTTTGGCTTTAATCATATTTGTAGTTTCTGAGAAGAAGGCATTTGAACATTTTCCCATAGGGTCCAATGTTAATCTATGTATTGCGGTGGCGGCCATCTTGGATTTCCGATCGGCATAAAAAACATAAAATTTGTAGAGGACCTTCCAATGATCATTCCTATGCAGTTTGGTTTCAATTATCCAAGTGGTTTCAGAGAAGAAGCGTTTTGAAACATTTTTCCGATAGGGTCCAATGTTAAACTAAGTCCTGCCGTAGCCGCCATTTTGAATTTCATACCGGAACAAAAAACGTAAAGTTTGTAGAGGACCATCTAATGAACATTCATGTACAGTTTGGCTTTAATCATATTTGTAGTTTCTGAGAAGAAGGCATTTGAATATTTTCCCATAGGGTCCAATGTTAATCTATGTCTTGCGGTGGCGGCCATCTTGGATTTCCGACCGGCATAAAAAACAAAAAATTTGTAGAGGACCTTCCAATGATCATTCCTGGGCAGTTTGGTTTCAACTGTCCAAGTGGTTTCAGAGAAGAAGCGTTTTGAAACATTTTTCCCATAGGGTCCAATGTTAAACTAAGTCCTGCCGTAGCCGCCATTTTGAATTTCATATCGGAACAAAAAACCTTAAGATTGTAGAGGACCATCCAATGAACATTCATGTACAGTTTGGCTTTAATCATATTTGTAGTTTCTGAGAAGAAGGCATTTGAACATTTTCCCATAGGGTCCAATGTTAATCTATGTCCTGCGATGGCGGCCATCTTGGATTTCCGATCGGCATAAAAAACAGTAACTTGGTAAAGGACATTCCAATGATCATTCCTTTACAGTTTGGGTTCAGTCAGTTCATTAGTTTCAGAGAAGAAGATCTTTGAAATTTCAGCCAATCAGAGCATATTATTGGCCCTGGCAGCCATATTGAATATCCGACTGGAACGAAAAACAGTAACTTTGTAGAGGACCATCCAAGGAACATTCCTGCTAAGTTCGGTTCCAATCGGCCAAGTGGTTTCGGAGAAGAAGCTTGAAATGTGAAAAGTTTACAGACGACAGACGACAGACGACAGACGACGGACGCCAAGTGATGGCAATAGTTCACATGGACCTTTGGTCCAGGTGAACTAATAAAAGGCTACACTGAGCTAGCACAGCATGATACGACCAAAGCAAGTTGAACAAGGAAGGACTTCCTCTTGTATCACTTTGCCTGAAAATGATAATTGTCCAACAAAACTCACTCTACGTGGAATCTGTACGAAAGTGCAGGAAAGAACTTCATTAGGAATTTAGAGAAAAAGAAATGAAGAAAGTTCATATTTTGGAATTTGGCACTTTTTCGTCTTTTTTCGATCCTGGAAATATTCCAATGAAAATAAGACGTTTGTTGTATCCTTTTAAAAAATATTTTGGTGATACACTCACAGATAACATCATCCCCTTCAAGGTCATGTCATTTAACAAAGTTCATTCATTTCATCATCTCTGACCGTCCAATCATATGCAATGCAGTTAAATAAATTGACCAATATGACAACATCTCTCTTTGAGTGTTCATCTTTAAGATTTGGTAGGCTGAAAAATAACTTCAAATTCTGAAATTCCTATTTTGCCCCCTTTGTGCTAAAAATAGCAATGCATTTTTCTGAAAGAGATTTTTCTAAAGATCACTCATGTACATCATTTCACAGTGGTTGCTGTGTTAGTTCTGTTATGCTTCATCCATTATCTGAAGCTGCTGTGGCAGACATTTTGTTTTTCCGATCAATATAAAAAAATTAGCTTTTTAAAGGACCATTCCAAGAACTTGCTACCCATTGCTAAGTTCAGTCTAGTGATTTCGAAAACATTGAAATATTTAATGTTTACAGAAGAATAATGACAACAAAGTTGGTAATACCTCACATCGGCTTCTAGTCCAGTTGACCCAGAAAAAAAAAAGGTGTCACAAATAATTAAAAAAATTGGCCAACCAAAGTTCATTACAGATATAGTGAACTACTCAATGCCATGTAGCTGTAGTTAAAATTTGAGCTCATCTTGAATTATAATAAAGCAGCAATGGACAATTGAAGAACTTTCTATTTTTAGTAACAGTAGCCATCTTGAATGGAGGGTGGGGCCGTCAGACACAATTTTGAAAGGGGACCATCCAAAGACCATCCCAGCCAAATTTGGTTTAATTTGGTTCAATGGTTTCAGAGGAGAAGATTTAAATGTGAAAGCTTTAGATGGATGCCAAGTGATGACAAAAGCTCACATGACCTTTGGCAAGGTCAGCTAAAAACATACAAGACCTTGAACTTATTACCTTTACCATTTTTCAGACTGCAACTAAACCATCACCATTTTATTAAGATTAGTTATGCAATAAGCTGAACTAAAGCCGTCAAGGAAGATTATGGTTGTTGGGTGTTAGCATAAAAAGCTGATTTCTCATGCAAATAGCTACTAATTGATATGTAATTTTTAGAAAAAACAAAAAAATACCTCTAAAGTATCATTTGAACATATTCACATCAAGGGGAGGTTACTCTTCCATAGTATCAAGATTATATTATGATTATTTCTATAACATCTCCGTGGCAACCTATATTTTAATATTTATAATTCCATTTACGTACATTGTAATTGAATTTATTTTAAAGCTGAAGCAATTGGAACTTTGGAGTCCTGAAATGTTCTTATAGCAGAAACCAAATATAGCCTTTTAGTTATCTAAACCGATATACCAAAGGACCAGGGAAATGTGTCAGATTGTACAGGATGTCAGAACCTGTGTAATCTGACACACCAAGGGACCAGGGAAATATGTCAGATTGTACAGGATGTCAGAACCTGTCTAATACGACACACCGAAGGACCAGGGAAATGTGTCAGATTGTACAGGATGTCAGAACCTGTCTAATACGACACACCAAAGGACCAGGAAAATGTGTCGGATTGTACAGATGTCAGAACCTGTCTAATCTGACACACCAAGGGACCAGGAAAATGTGTCAGATTGTACAGGATGTCAGAACCTGTCTAATACGACACACCAAAGGACCAGGGAAATGTGTCAGATTGTACAGGATGTCAGAGCCTGTCTAATATGACACATCAAAGGACCAGGGAAATGTGTCAGATTGTACAGGATGTCAGAATCTGTCTAATATGACATACCAAAGGACCAGGGAAATGTGTCAGATTGTACAGGATGTCAGAATCTGTCTAATATGACACACCAAAGGACCAGGGAAATGTGTCAGATTGTACAGGATGTCCAGAACCTGTCTAATATGACACACCAAAGGACCAGGGAAATGTGTCAGATTGTACAGGATGTCAGAACCTGTCTAATACGACACACCAAAGGACCAGGGAAATGTGTCAGATTGTACAGGATGTCAGAATCTGTCTAATATGACACACCAAAGGACCAGGGAAATGTGTCAGATTGTACAGGAATGTCAGAACCTGTCTAATACGACACACCAAAGGACCAGGGAAATGTGTCAGATTGTACAGGATGTCGGAATACTCAGGTTTTATTTTAGTGAACAGATATATTTTGGGACCAAATATTTTTGTCGGATGTCACAAAACTCAGATGTCTGATTGCACAAGTTCCACTGTAGTTTCATTCATAATTTATTTTTAGCATGACCTCCTTTTTCATACATTTTTTCTTTAAGCCTTAAACTTTTTAGATACAGTATTACAAATTTGTTTCAGTAGTCGATTTGTTTTAATCAACACCCTTTTCAAACTGTTTCTAAATGTCACTTAATCTTATAAACATCTTGACGAGAGCCCTGTGTTTGTTTCTTGGTTTCTTGGTATTAGTGGTGATTTCGGGGATATTGATGACAGTATTGGTAAGATTACTTTAACCGTATATAATAATCTGTAGACCTTAGGATGTTAATTGCAGTTACACAATGAGTGATGACAAAATGATGTTGACCTTAAAGATCATTAGCAAATTGTTTATACAACAATGGGATTATGACAAAATATTATTTTTTTCTAGGTGCTGCATTTTTCCTTCAAAATAGGACCATGAAAGTGTTAATTGACTGATAGCCATTTTATGTGCTTTAGTTAATAGTTTGGTTGTGGTTATGGTGTTTAACACCACTTTCAACAATATTTCAGTTATATTGTGGCGTTCAGTATTATTGGTGGAAGAAACCAGGGTACAAGTAACCGCGGAGAAAACCACAGATCTGTCGCAAGTCACTGACAAATTTTATCAAAAAATGTTGTGAGATTCAAACTCACAACGTTAGTGGTGATAGGTACTGATTGCATAGGTAGTTGTAAATCCAACTACCATATGATCATGACCACGACGGTCTCTCTTTAGATAATGAATTTATTTGGTGTTTGTGAATAATGAGAAGAAAGTTTAAACAGTGATGTTAAAAAATTCCACCAATATGAACAAAACAAACTTAACTGGCCAATTGGTAACTGCTATAATGCATGCAAAATGAATGAATCCTGTAAACTGGAAAAAAAGCGGGGGAAACTTTCCTGTCAAATATCCATCCTACCTGATGTTCCACGCTTATTGTGCTTGGAAAATAGCAGTACTGTATAATATAATAATAATTTGTTATCTTATTTATAGCTCTAATTTCCATTATATTTTTTCCAAAAAAAAAAAAAAAAAAAAAATTCAGGGGAATATTTGCTCAACGATGTCAATATTTGGAAAATGTTACAAAAAATAAATAGATTAACAATAAAAAAAAAAATCATAATTATCGTCTACAAAAATAATGATGTGGGGAGAATTATAATTCAAATTTGATTTCTATGTTCCCAAGTGCTCCTCATCTTCAGTAAATAGATGATAATAGTAATTTTACATTCATTAATTGTCCTTGAAAATGTTACAGGCCTTCTAAAGTCTCCTAGACAAAATAAAATAAAGTAAAAAATAATCTAAAAACAATTCTAAATGAAAAAAAAAGACATTTGTCAACATTCACACTGATTTTAAAATTTAAAGATTTTCATGTTTTATCAATCCCTGGGGAATACCTAGAAGATTAGCCTGTTAATAAAACAATACAAAACTGAAATTGAAAAATCTGATGATTGCATAAAATGGATTATGTCAAAACTGAAAGACATTTATCGTTACAGCAAAGTTAAGTCCAATGGTGTATTCAGTGTCATCTTGGGAAATTATATCATCGCCAATATTGGTTCCGTTGAGAAATTGTGGTAATGAAACAGTTTCTTTCTAATGGGAAAATAATTTAATGTAGCTTTTCATAAATTTACACAGCTAAAATTTCCGCAATCTGAAAACAGTATCATGTTAAAATACGACATCAACAAAAGCAGGAGATTATCATGAAATTTAGATTCTTGTCACATTGGGTAAATTAGGAAGAATTGCATTTTGGCTTAAATAACGAAATGCTACTAGTACTACATGATTTGTGGGGTTTCCCACTTAAAACTGAGGAACAAGCAAGCTCCAATAAGGTTTCTACTAAACAAATACCTTCTATACTATATGTACTGTGAAATCATCATTAATCGTGGGGTTGTAAGTTTAGCTGATTTTGTTGTCCACTTAAAGCATGAAAATAAAAATCCAACAAAATACAATTTTCCCATTGATTATTGCCTGTAATGTTTGAAACCACGAATTCAAGATCCCATGAATCAATGCATTTTGTAGAAACCACGAAAACTGGTGCTAACGAATAAAAGTACTTTCACAGTATCCTAATTTAAATAAATGTTTTTTTGCACTACAAGAATTGCAGCTTGCTCTAAAGATAGATTGTGCAAGACTTGTTACAAGTACCGGTATTCTGATTTTCCAAGACCTGATATATTTTAAAAAAATTGTTCCCCCACTTTTTAAAATAAATGGTGATTAATTTGTCTTATTAGATAATTTCTAACTGAATTTCTATACCTGAAGCACCAGTGATATCCTTCGCCTTAAGATCTTTGGCTTTCATCACTATCACAGTGACACGCCCTACTGAAGGCTGGTAGGACAGTGATAGCAGGAGTTCTCCTAGTTTTCCCTGAAATATAGTGTACAAGTTTAATAACATGAGAGGTTAGGAGAGAGATAACATGATTTAAACTAGTTTTCCCTGAAATGTGAAAAAAGAACCAATCGCATCAGTTGTGTAATAGTTAGCATGCTCACCTTGAGTTCAGCAGATTGTAGGTTGGAGGTCGGGTCTAATCAAAGATAATAAGATTGGTATTTATTGCTTCTCCGCTAAGCATGCAGTTTTAAGGAGTAGGGTTAGGGTTAGGATTATAGTGTTATGATGTTTGAATCCACTTTCAAAAAAAATATTTCGTGGCGGGCAGTTTTATTGGTGGAGGAAACTAGAGTACCAAGAGAAAATCACCGACTTTATCAGATGATGTTGTATCGAGTACACCTCACCATGAACTGGATTCCAACTAACAAAGTTAGTGGTGATAGGCTCTGATTGCATAGGTAGTTGTAAATCCAACTCGTTGTTTGAAATGGATTGAGGGTAATGTGTCAGAGTGGAACGACATGTTTAGTCTACTTGCGGAGTTTTAGTGAGCTAGCACATCTAACTAAGCGTGTTGGTATAGTACAAAGTGGACATCATCTAATTGAAATGCAACTTACTCTCACCATAATATGGCTGAAAAATTGCTCACTTTTTCGTTAAACAACAATTATTAACTCACTCACTCACGTCCACCATAGGCTTGTAGGACAAAGATAACAGAAAAATATTGTTCGGAGAAAGACATTTTTTTTTATTATAAACTTATTTTAACAATATTGTGGAAAGTAATTATATAATTATTCTTAATGTCAAGTTGAAATTTAATTTTCAAGATTTTAAATTATATTCCAAATTCAACTCGATGAACCTCTTTGCAGATTTTGTCCTTTTTGTCAACAGTCTGATTCAATAAGATGCTTCATTCAACATCTCAATGTATTCTTATAATTCAATTGTCTGAAGAAGCATTTATTTGAAAGTTGTTGGTATTTTCTTATATTTTTTTCTGTTAAATGTCCATTACTAGTATAAGAAATATTGGGAAAAGGCCTTTTTCTATTATTTACTATCACTGATTGACTTGGAAGAAATAAATCATTTTTTGACAGCTGCATATAAATGAAATATATATTTCTGATTGATTTTTATTGAGCTTGCAACAGGAAGTGAATTATGACACCCAATATATTTTTTAAGTAAGTTTGAGTCAATTTGGGTATAAGAACAAGTATATCAAAATGAGTAATAGGCACAACAATAAATTTGTAATTGAATTCTGTGGATCTATGTTTTTATCTGAAAAAAAAAAAAAAAAAAAAATCTGTCAGCAAATCTTATAGAAAAAAATAATTGACATGAAAGATGCAATTTTCTAAAAGCAAAATTAAAGATTTTTTATTGTTGTAAACAAGAATCTGATTTTTGTTTTGTGCAAAAACATTTTCTGGCTTGGGGGAAAAACATACCCCTCTTAGTTTAATTGACAATCTTTCACACTAACACATAAGGTTGAAAGAATAAAAAATTGCTCCTATCAGCTTTTATCATATATATATTTACCAAGGAGAAGCAAGTCTCCTCCTTGTGTGCATGGATGTAAAATACAGCTTACATGCAACTGGAGATTCTGACATATCTACATGTAATAGACAAATAAATCTTACCCTGCTATCTTTACATGGTTGTAAAAACCTCCATAAAAGTGGAGATTGTGACAAATCTATTTCATTGAGTGGAAGGTATGTTTCTCCTATAGGGTCATCTCTACTAAATCTATCATAATCTATAACTTGTAAATATAATGTCTTCTCTAATAACTTGTTGTGTGGCCACCCTGAAAAAAACAAAGAAGAAAAAATTAGCCAAAAATTATGATTATTTAGTCTAGATCGAGTGAGTGATTGTTGTTTAATGCCAGTGAGCAATTTTCTGGCTATATCATGGCAAGAACAAGTTACGATGAGTTGATGATTATGACGTCCACTTTGTACTAGACAAACATTGCTCCTACTCTTTAATGCTGAAAGCTTAGTGGAGAAACAGCAAATACCAATCTTAAAGTCCTTAAGTTGACCTCTAACCCATGATCTAAAACACCAAATACCAATCTTAAAGTCCTTAAGTTGACCTGACCTCTAACCCATGATCTAAAACACCAAATACCAATCTTAAAGTCCTTAAGTTGACCTCTAACCCATGATCTAAAACAGCAAATACCAATCTTAAAGTCCTTAAGTTGACCTGACCTCTAACCCATGATCTAAAACAGCAAATATCAATCTTAAAGTCCTTAAGTTGACCTGACCTCTAACCCATGATCTAAAACAGCAAATACCAATCTTAAAGTCCTTAAGTTGACCTGACCTCTAACCCATGATCTAAAACAGCAAATATCAATCTTAAAGTCCTTAAGTTGACCTGACCTCTAACCCATGATCTAAAACACCAAATACCAATCTTAAAGTCCTTAAGTTGACCTGATCTCTAACCCATGATCTAAAACAGCAAATACCAAACTTAAAGTCCTTAAGTTGACCTGACCTCTAACCCATGGTCTAAAACACCAAATACCAATCTTAAAGTCCTTAAGTTGACCTGATCTCTAACCCATGATCTAAAACACCAAATACCAATCTTAAAGTCCTTAAGTCGACCTGACCTCTAACCCATGATCTAAAACACCAAATACCAATCTTAAAGTCCTTAAGTTGACCTAACCTCTAACCCATGATCTAACACGCTAACCATTATACCAATGATCCCGACATGATTAATCAATCAATTCGATCAGTTTTCGAACACTAATCGATTGATGAGTTTGACTAATCGAACACTTATCGATCAAACTCTCTTAGGAGTTTGATTGATTAGTAATCGATTATTTTGATTAGATTTAATTGATTGATAAGTGATCAATGTATGATCAATTATGATCAATTTGGATGGGTATTGAATTTGTACATGATAAAAGAGATGTAAAAAGCTTAAGGTAGAGACTGACACTAGTCACATGACTTTTAAGAATATTGAATAAAATGTGGTAATAATTATTAATTATGTTTGCAGTATTTCTTACGAGGTATTTTGCTTTTTGAATTTTCTACATATGATTTGTGCAAGTTCTCAAATTAAACTGAAATACAAATTTAATATAGTAATTTCTTGGCAATAATACATTATATGTGTAATATGTGAAGCATTTCGTCAAGGGAGGTAATCATGTCTCAAATGATATTAGAATATGATGAGTTTTTCATGTTTTTGTTAAATATTGAAGTTTTTAATATTATGACCCCCAGACACTTCTTACACTTCTGAAAATGAAACAAAATGCACCATATTATATCAAAAATTTAGAAATTTTATATGACAGGATTTTTTGCTATTCAAGAATTTTGAGGAGAATTTATACATTTCACATACAATGCATTATAAAAGTTGAAGATTTAAATGCCTTGTATCTTGAAAATTAGTCTGGTGACCTATATTTTTTAATTAAATTCCTTAAAGTCTGCCACAAAAGCAATAAATCTGGCCAGTTTTAAGGAAATTCAATGACAAATTATTTTAGTATGAAATGTGGGTTTCTACCTTAAAAGAGTGCAAAATTAGCTCTAAAAATGTACTTTTCCTACCCTGGAAGAATTGTAGACAGCTTAATTTGCTAACTATATCACCTAGAAAGGAAAGCTTTCCCTTACAAACATTATTTTTGCCTGTTTTATTTTCATTTATTCAATGTCTTATTAAAAAAAAGTGAAAAATGTGGACATTTTTCATGAAATTGACAAAAAAGGGTATATGTCAGGGTGTCTTTCTAAACCCCTAACTTTCTTTTTTGCCTGGAAACATATCTTTATTTTTTAATGATATGTAGCATGGATATAAGTAATGTGATATATCTTTTTTTTTAAAAATTCATTGACACAATTTTTTTCTATTCCACTTTAAAATCAAATTTTGTTGGATTTCACCAAAGCCAGTTACAGGCTATATTGTCAAAAAAGGGTAGCCATTTTGAAAAAAAATATATGAAAAAATGATAAAAATTTATGTCTTAGATATTCCAAAATATTCATTTATCATATTATACTCAGATAATTAAAAAAAAATTATATGCTATTTTTTTTTGGTACCTTAATGACACGGAGAAGTGAAAAAAAAAAGACATTTTTGGGGACTTCAGAGGGGGGTAACTCTTTCAGGGAATATTTTTAAAATAAGCCTGGAAACCTATTCTCAAATTTTGATATTTTGTTAGGTACATCCCAAAAAACAATATATATGAAATTCAAAATAATTCATTGACTAGTTTTTTTTTGTCCATAGTGTCCTTCTCTACCTTAAATTTATTTCACATTGTAAAAAATTATACATATACAAGTTCAGAAGTGTAAATATCATTGATGCAGTCTAGCGGTGCACCTGGTTACCATTTAGTTTTACATTAGAGAGTATGTGTTTTAATTTTTTTCCATGAGGTTCTAAATGTCAGGGGTGTTCACTCTTAAATAACTTAAAAGTAACTTATTGTTTACTTATAAGTTACCTGAAAATAAACCCTCTTCCAGGTGAAGCCTCTCTTATAAGGTCTCTCCCACAAAAGGCCATCTCTCTTATTAAGCCAGATGTCAGATGCATTGAGATAGTAAAATACCACTACATTGTCCTCGTCAAGGGAGGTCACCCCTTTTATAAGGCCACATTTTCATTTCAGAAGGGTTGAAATTATAAGATTATACAGTATACATATTAATGAGGTTGTATTTCACTCTGTATCCAATCGGAAACATTTATAGGAAAAGTGACAGATGATGATTAGCTTTCAAATATTTTGGCTTTGAGTGTACCTGATGAAGCTTATTCCAGAAACGCAGTGTCTTACACACAAAATATGATATCTATGTTCTTATTGTACGTGAGTTACTGACAATATTTTCTAATAGATTCCATCTATTGTCACAATGCAACAAAAGTTTGTCAGACAGCAAGAAAAGTCATTCTGCAATTGTTTTTAATCTATAAGATCACAGAGGCCAGCAACGGTACATTCACTCACTTGTCAATATAACTACTGACGTTTGGACATAAATTTTGATCAGAGATATTCTCATGTTTTTGAATTTGGTGGGTCAAAGCTCTCCTTATCACCACTAAAGGTGTGAGTTCGAACCCTGTTCATGGCCAGGTGTACTTGATACAAAATTATGTGATAAAGTTTGTCAGTGACTTACGACAGGTCGTTGGTTTTCTCTGGGTACTCCTGTTTCCTCCACCAATAAAATTGACAACCATGATATCACTGAAATATTGTTGAAAGTGGAGCTAAACACCATAAACCAAACAAAGTTCACTTAGTTCTTAAACATGTCAGGTGGATTACCAAACGCATATATATTCCTGGATGTTAAAACTTGTGGGAAAAGTTGACACCGTAATGATTGCATAAAAAGACATATAGCGGGTGACAAAAAAATAACTCTTCAGATAATTAGACATCCAATTGATGTCAGTTACGGCATTAATGAAGGCTATGTCATTATTTAAGCTACAACATTCGGCAACAGCATAGGAGAAAATGTTATTTAAGTGTAGTTGATTTAAATGTCAATAAGTTCATAGGCACAAATTAACAACAATTACAGTTAAGATATGGACATAACTTCGAACCATCAATTAAGATCATATACTAGAGATGGCCAGTTAATATTTACTCTGGGAAATCATGCAACATTTATACTTATGAAATGAATCTAAAGTGACAGCTAATGGGTTTTATCTCACTCTAATTCCCATGGGATGAATTCGGTTTTTCTTCCTGTTAATATTATGTAATTCTTGGTCTATTAATGTTGAAGACAATATTTTATTATTATAGTCTACATGCAAACATCTGGAGCAGACCACATAATATCCTACAATATAAATATAAGACACCACTTTTCTTTTAAAGAATTATATCAATTGTGTGGCTTTAAATATATTGTATTAGAACAATCAGAATGTCAACGTAATTAGTCAAATACATTTTAAAGATAAAATGAACAGGACATATGCAAAAACTAAGCCTGTGCCAAGATCTCATGATACGCCGGTCGTCAACATTCATACAATATTTGTAAAGACTTTCTTTCCCATAACTCTTGAATGAAAAATCTAAATTTCACCAAAAAGTATACAGACCGTAAGACCATCAATTCCAATAACTGTGTGAAATTTGAAGTGAATTGGCCAAAGGGTTCTCAATTTACAGCGCGACATACGAAAAATCGCCTACAATTTGATGAATAAAGTCCCATAACTCTAGAATGAAAAATTGAAATTTCACCAAAAAGTATACAGACCATAAGACTATCAATTCCAATAACTATGTGAAGTTAGAAGTGAATTGGTCAAGGGGTTCTCAATTTACAGTGCAACATACGAAAAATCACCTACAATTTGATGAATAAAGTCCCATAACTCTGGAATGAAAATTCGAAATTTCACCATAAAGTATATAGACCGTAAGACCATCAATTCCAATAACTCTGTGAAATTTGAAGTGAATTGGCCAATGGGTTCTTAAGTTAGAGCGCGACATGTGAAACGGACGGATGGACAGTCGGACATTGGTATACCATAATATGTCCCGTCTTAAAGACGGGCGTATAAAAATGAATTGCCATTTGAGATTTTTTTACATATTGAGCAGACGACATTCTGTCCTACATTATAAATATAAGACAGGTTTACTTTGAAGGATTTACGAAATTTCACCCTACATTATAAATATAAATATAATCTATTTTCAAGAAATCGTAATAATTCGGTGCATATAAAGTCAATATAAAAAAATAAAAATGTCAATGTAATTAGAAAAATACATTTTAAAGACAATGCGAACAGGACAGATGCAAAAAACTAAGCAGACATTTAGTCGAACATAACATTGCCACTTGTTTAACATCTTGAGCAGACAACATTCTGTCCTACATTATAAATATAAGACAGGTTTACTTTGAAGGTATTCACCCTACATTATAAGTATAAAAAAGCATTTATTTTCAGGAAATCGCAACAATTGGGTGCTTATAAAGTTATCATAAAAATGTTAATGCAATTAACAAAATAGATCTTAAACAATAAAGCGAAAGGGCAAATATAAAAACTAAGCAGACACTTAGTTATACATTATATTGCTACTTGAGGATTTTTTTTTAGAGGGGAGATAACTGGGAATTATTGATTCATTTGATTTGATTGTTGATGAAGGTCAAGAGACTACTTGTAATTATATACTAGACTACAATTTTCAGCCAAAACCGATCAGAAATCATATGTTATTTACACAAGTTACCTTGGGTTACATTTTTTTCTAAATAATAAATTTTGCTATATGATAAATGAACTGTTTAATTAATGGATGAAATTTTCTGTATTCATATTCATAGTCGAAATCATTATATAGTTACCTGGGGTGGAAAACCATTTTTCGTGAAGTTTGAAATTTTGTTATATACATGTATAGCATATTGGATCTGATGAATATTTCTTACTGTTTTACCCAATTTGTATGTGTTATCTGGTTTTCTGTATTTAAATCATGTTAAGAATATAAAGCTTATATTGGTAAGTATCAGGCCTCATATTCTAGTGCTTGGTATTGGTGACAGTTCCCAGTCCTGCCCAGTGTGTCCCTACATGGTTGATACAGGGTGCCCTCTCGATGAGAAGTTGCTAGGATTATAATACAGAAAACTTGACCATGGTGGGTAATATGGTAGGAGAGCGCCAAGCAAACAGCAATCAATCAATCAATCAATCAGTTTTCCAATGAGTGCTTGATATATGATATATTGTAGGGTTAGGGTTATGGTGTTTAATGCCACTTTCAACAATATTTCAGCTATATCATGGCAGTGGATGAAACAGGAGTACCCAGAGAACACCACCGACCTGCTGCAAGTCATTGACAAACTTTATCACATAATATTATATCAAGTACATCTCGCCATGAGTGGGATTCGAATTCACAACGTTAGTGGTGAAAGGTACTGATTGCATAAGGTAGTTGAAATCCAACTACCATGCGATCATGACCATGATGACCCCCTACAAAGAGTGTACACAAATTTTCATTTCATTACAGACTGCTGCAACACATGGAAACTACCGTAGTAAAACTTGTTACTTTAGCAAGAATGTTCACAATTCTGCTGAAAGCGAAATGATATCAAAATTCTGGAGAAAACCTACATTTGTCATATGTCAAAATATATATTGGATTCTGTTTAGATATTGTCAAGGTTTTTTTTTGGTAAGCGTTTGTTTTGACTTGATTTTAGTATATATGTAACAAGTTTTCTAAATTGTGAGTATCATATACAATTGTACATCCTTTCCAAAAAATTTTGAATTTTGAATTTATTTAAAGTACATTTAAGATGTAATTCTAAAAAGAAGTTTGTGATAATGACAAAAGTTCATGTACTTGTCTTAAGAATGCAATCTTGAAAATTATTTTAATCAAAACGATTTTGAAAATTTAAAATTTTATTTGTAAATTTAGAAAACAATCTTAAATACTAAAAGATGTCGATACAATCACATTTCAATGATAAAACCACTTTGCAAAGTCTTTTGATTTTATTAAACACGATGAAAAACATTTCTTCTGTCATTGAAAATCAAATTTAATTTCTTCTGTAGAGAAGTTGTATGTTGCCTGTGTCACATTGACATATAAAAAGATAAGGTTGAAAAAATTTAACCTTTAGTCAAATGTGGAAAATTTAAGAAATCAATTTCAAGAACAATTCAATATGAGATCTTGAAAAAAAAAGAAAAAACAAAAAACAGGAAATTATGACAACATATTACTTTGAAAAAATCACCCAGATGTTGAAGATTTTGTTTTTTTAAATCCATAAAGGGGGTTATGGTGGTTAAAGCCACTTTCAACAATATTTCATTTATATCGTGGCGGTCAGTTTTATTGGCTGGAGAAACTGCCAACCTGTCCCATGTCAATGACAAACTTTAACGCATAATGTTGTATCAAGTACATCTGGCCTGAGCGGATTTGAACTCACAACTGATTGCCCCGCAAACAACAATGTGAGACATAATTTGTTGAAAAAAGAACAATTAAGGGTTATTGTTTAAATTCCAACCTGCTGATGGCAATTAAAAAAAAATGTGAAAGACAATCCTACTACAAAACCCGCAGAAAAATTAGGGATGACCAGTTTTACGTTATTCTAAACAGATGAGACAGACGAATGACCGCGGAAAATAAAAACAAATAATAAAACATCAAAGCCATCGTGAAATATTCCATAATTCACAATTCTAAATTTCAGAAAATTAATACTTTTGCATTCTAAAAGCAATAAAATGTGGGTGTATTGTTAAAATATACCTACAATGAATATAATGTCAATTTCAACTTTTGCAATGAAATTTACATATTTTATGATCGTTGAAATATACATGCAGATTTTTAAATTACATCTACATAATGGCACCTGCTTTAATTTCTACTTAACAATGGCAACATATGAAGGATTATTGAATGAGAAATCGACATCTCGTTTAATATAATAGATGTAGATTTCAATTCAATTTCACACTGCAAATGTCAAACTCTCAGGACAGAAAATGTGCACACCTTTTTTGTTAATCTAATATACAATAAAATTGAAAAGTTCATTCAGTAATGCCTGAAAGTCAATGTTGCAGACACATGCAGAAAAACAATTTTTTTCTTAATGGGACTCGAATGCATTGTTCCTTTCAATTTCACAAAAAAGGTCTTTTGTTTTTTGATGTAAATACAGACATTGTGTGTATATTACTAGCTGCAGAACCATAGCAATTAACTTGACAAAGAGATTGTTAAGTGAGTGAGTGATTGTTGTTTAACGCCAATTCAGCAATTTATCAGCATTTTCATGGCGAGAATAAGTTAATTTTCAATGAAATGATGATGAGATCCGCTTTGTACTAGACCAACACGCTTAGCTGGATTTTTATAGTGCTAGCTCACTGAAAGAACAGTCCATGGATAAACATGTCGCCCCACTCGAACACAGTATCCTGATTCCGAGCCAACCAGTCTTTGCTCTTTCTCCTTAATTCTGCGTGCATAGCGGAGAAGCAACAAATATC
Source organism: Bathymodiolus brooksi (assembly GCA_963680875.1). Lineage (NCBI taxonomy): Eukaryota > Metazoa > Mollusca > Bivalvia > Mytilida > Modiolidae > Bathymodiolus > Bathymodiolus brooksi. Next base: position 108,823,417 of record OY804581.1, read on the forward strand.
GATTTCATAGTCTTTGGTTTGACCCGATCAGGGCTCGAACCCACAATTTACCACACTCAAGGTGATGACGCTAACCATTACACCACCGATGCGGTTCGAGACTATTTAGAGCTATGCTCCTGCAGCTATGTATAATACCAGAAAATAATGACAAAGAGACTGTTAAGAACTATGGATCTGCAGTTATGCAAAAATACCAGAAAATAAGATGTCGCAAAATAAACGTGAAATTATTCTTATTCGCTGGTTTGTCCACAATTCAGTACAAGTTTTGTAGATACCATATATTCAATTCCCATGTGAAAAAGAGGAAAGGTTTGTTCTACAGAATAATACAAGGAACAAAGGGAGATAACTAAATTATGACACATTAAAGGGAGATTACTTATTTATGACACATTATCATATATAGTACTGTACTTTACAGACTCTAGGTCAAGACATGTTACTCAATCAACATATTTTAATTATATTATAATACTCGAGGGAATATACTAATTAGATTTATAGTCCACTTAAATTTGTTATCCAGAATATCAGTGGTAAGAAACCTACACTTTACTTTCCAATATTACAGTCAAACCTGCCTTAAAGGGTTAAGGTTATGGTGTTCTAAGCCACTTTCAACAATATTTCAGTTACATGTATATTGTAGTGGTCAGTTTTATTGGTGGAGGAAACCACTGACCTGTCACAAGTCACTGATCAACTTGATCACATAAAATTGTATCGAAAACACATCACCATGAGTGGGATTCAAACTTACAACTTTAGTAGTGATAGGCATTGATTGCATAGGTAGTTGTAAATCCAACTACCATACAATCACAACCATGATGGCCCCTATTAATTTAGAAGTTCCAATTAAAAGACACTATTTGTTATTGTTGTACAACAAAGTTATTTATAGAATTATTTGCAAGTTAGTGCAAAAAAAAAATATATGTACATTTGATAATAATATTGTTTATGAAATGCTGAAATATTTCCGGTCAAATCATGTTTTGTTGCCCTTAAGGACAGGAAATATTCACCACATATCTATAGAAACCAATATAACAACTATAAATGTTTGGGTTGTGGGTAGTCCTTGATTGTATAGTTCATTAGTTGTATACAATCATGGCCACGACAGCGCCTGTAGGTTTTTTTCTCTTGAATATATATCTTCAGTATGCATAGAAGTTTTCAAAAGACACAGCAGTATTAATTTAAATGGAACCATACAGCTGAAGTCCAGTAAAACAGCAATCAAAACATCATATTAACCCTAACAAAAGTATAATATATTTTTTTCTTGCTTCTGTTGACCTTCATTAGTTTGTTGCAGTTGTAATGTCATTTCTAAGCATATATCATTTTCATTGAAGTTGAGTATCAATATCTTTGTGCCTCAAAGGGTTTCATTTTTACCAACTGACAAATATTTTAAGATTAATTAAAAGTTTATCTTTCAAAATTTATGAAAAGAAAGTTTAAACAGTGATGGTCAACAATCCCACCAATATCAACAACCTCTCACCTCCAGTCATTGAACATAAAAAAGACAATAACATATTGGGCATTGGGAATCCAAATCTTTGCTTAGGACAGTAACAAAAATGTGGGGGGGTTAAATCGGTCAATGGGATCTCAATCCCCCCTTCCTGATAATTGGATCTCCAATGACATTACAAATACAAACAAACTACAAAAAACCCCCACAAATATAGCAGTCATATAGTATCAGAAATTAAATAAAGCTAAATTTATTTTCAGAGCACAATTATTAACCAGCTTAATATAATTATGGTATCATGACTTTGTACAAGGAAGTAAATTCTAAAAATCTTCTACAAGAGAATTAAATCTTTATTCTGGGAAACCTTTCAATTGATCAAAACAAAGTACCGGTAATAAAATCTTCTCAATTTTTTTTTTGTGGATTATAATTAAAATGAAAACCAAAAAATTTCAAACAGTTCCAACATCCAATCAAAAAGTGGTTTTGAAATTTTATATAGGGAAGTAGTGTCATTTGAATAGCTGGATTCACTTGTTCAATAGTTCAGTTATATACCACCAAGGGTTCCCATTGGTTAAGTTGAAGTCATCATTTAGAAAGATTTACGTTAGCCACCACGACTTGGTTAACTGATATGGAATATCTGTGTCACAAATGTTCCACATGTCGAAAGCACTTGCCAGTTCTTTCCTCATTCATGACATCACTAAGTTTGTAGCTGGAGCAACATGACGGGTGTCATTAGTGGAGCAGGAACTGTTTACCCTTCTGGAGCACCCGAGTTCACCCCTGAACCCAGAAACTAGTCAAGTGTAAGAAAATCCTGTTTCTTATACGACACCTGTCATGTTTGTAAATATATTTTGAGCTGAACCATACAGGTATTCTTTTGTTAGTCATCATCTGATATCATTGGAGAGAGTATAATTAAAGTCGGTGAACTAATTCTGCTTTAGAAAATTTAATGAAATGGTTTTGTATGTAAAATGAACTTAAAATTTGAAACCCATGCAACATCTAAGACTTAATATAGATATGAATATTCTAAGAAATAAGAAATTGTAGATTTTTACAAACAATTAAAACTCGTCCATTTTAAAAACAGATATAACCATTTAAAATTAGCAACAATAGAAAAATTCAATCAAAAGTTAAAAATGTATATAAGTAAGCCTTTTGTTTTGATCTATTTCTGGGAAAACAATTTTCTTTAATTAATTATAAGTAAGCCTTTTGTTTTGATCTATTTCTGGGGAAACAATTTTCTTTAATTAATTCTAAGTACAAAGAAAAAGGTAGTTTGTAGTCCATTTTCATAAACTAGAGGCTCAGGTGAGCCTGTATCGCTCACCTGACATAAATAAGTCCTCTTAAGAATGTCTGCATGCTGAATACATCTAAGTTACTATTCAAATCCCATACTGCCATAGGGTTCTATGTTAAAACTATGTCTGCTCATGGCAGTCATCTTGGATGGAGGTCGTGGTCACCGGACACAATTTTGAAAGTATACTACCCAAGGACCATCCATGCCATGTTTGCTTTAAATTGGCTGACTGGTTTCAGAAGAGAAGACTTTTAAACAATTTTCCCATAGGGTCCTATGTTAAAACTATGTCTGCTGACGGCGGCCATTTTGAACCGAGATCGGGATCACTGAACACAATTTTGGAAGTTGACCACCTAAGGACCATCGATGACATGTTTGCTATATTGGCTTACTAGTTTCAGAGGAGAAGATTTTAAAACATTTTTTCCCATAGGGTCCTATGTTAAAACTACAGTATGTCTGCTGAAGGTGGCCATCTTGGATGGAGGTCAGGGTCACTGGACACAATTTTGAAAATTGACCACTTAAGGACCATCCATGCCATGTTTGCTTTAAATTAGCTTACTGGTTTCAGAGAAGAAGATTTTTAAATATATTTCCCATAGGGTCCTATGTTAAAACTATGTTCGCTGATGGTTGCCATCTTGGATGGAGGTCGGGGTCACAGGACATAATTTTGAAAGTTGACCACCTAAGGACCATTCATCCCATGTTTGCTTTAAACTGACTTACTGGTTTCAGAGGAGAAGACTTTTAAACATTTTTTCCATAGGGTCCTATGTTAAAATTAAGTCGAGTCATGGCGGCCATCTTGAATTTCCGATCAGCAAACGATTCACAATTTTAGTACAGGACCACCCAATGATCGTTCCTGCACAGTCACAATTCAATTGGCTTAATGGTTTCTAACAAGAAGATTTTTAAAATTTCGACCAATCAGAACACATTATAGGCCCTGGCAGCCATGTTGGATTTCCGATCAGCACCAAAAACACAAATCTTGTATATGACCATCCAATGAACATTTCTGCCAAGTTTGGTTCAAATCTGTTTTGTGGTTTCAGAAAAAAAGATGAAAATGTGAAATTCCCATAGGGTCCTATGTTAAACTAAGTCGAGTCATGGCGGCCATCTTGAATTTCCGATTGGCAAACGATTCACAAGTTTAGTACAGGACCACCCAATGATCATTCCTGCAAAGTCACAATTCAATTGGCTTAGTGGTTTCTAACAAGAAGATTTTTTAAATTTCGACCAATCAGAACACATTATGGGCCCTGGCAGCCATGTTGGATTTCCGATCAGCGCCAAAAACAAAAATCTTGTATATGACCATCCAATGAACATTTCTGCCAAGTTTGATTCAAATCTGTTTTGTGGTTTCAGAAAAAAAGATGAAAATGTGAAATTCCCATAGGGTCCAATGTTAAACTAAGTCGAGTCATGGCGGCCATCTTGAATTTCCGATCGGCAAACGATTCACAAGTTTAGTACAGGACCACCCAATGATCATTCCTGCAAAGTCACAATTCAATTGGCTTAGTGGTTTCTAACAAGAAGATTTTTAAAATTTCAACCAATCAGAACACATTATGGGCCCTGGCAGCCATGTTGGATTTCCGATCAGCGCCAAAAACAAAAATCTTGTATATGACCATCCAATGAACATTTCTGCCAAGTTTGATTCAAATCTGTTTTGTGGTTTCAGAAAAAAAGATGAAAATGTGAAATTCCCATAGGGTGCTATGTTAAACTAAGTCGAGTCATGGCGGCCATCTTGAATTTCCAATCGGCAAACGATTCACAATTTTAGTACAGGACCACCCAATGATCATTCCTGCAAAGTCACAATTCAATTGACTTAGTGGTTTCTAACAAGAAGATTTTTAAAATTTCAACCAATCAGAACACATTATGGACCCTGGCAGCCATGTTGGATTTCAAATCAGCACCAAAAACACAAATCTGGTAGAGGACCACCCAGTGAACATTTCTGGCAAGTTTGGCTGATTTCTGTTCAGCGGTTTCAGAGAAGAAGATTTAAATGTGAAAAGCTAACGGACGAACGGACGACGGACGCTTACCCATGACAAAAGCTCACATGGCCTATGGCCAGGTGAGCTAAAAATGTATAAATCGGTAGACGAAGAAGATAATCTATATATGGACATCAAACATCCATAATGGTCTACAAAGCTAAAAACTTCCTGATATATAGTATATGTAAATGGTTATTTTAAAGAGGCATTAGCTACGATTTTAACCAAAAAATTTATATGTTTTGGAAATTGGTAAATAGCTTATTAATGATCAAATAAAGGTAAATATTTCACATTAAACAGCTTATCGTACCACTTTTCGCCTTTTGAGAACGAAAATTACCATCGATTTATTATTTCCTTGCAAGCAAATAATTTGACCTCGCTTTCTCCGTATGCAACTGACCTTACTAGTGACAGGTAAAAACGAATAATTTGTATTTTGTCGCTTATTAACTGCAAACTTGCATGGTTCTTTGTCCGTAATTAACGCCGACTAAAAGCAGATTCACAGAAAATAAGAAATAAGTGCATTGTTGTACTGATTTAATGACGATTCGGCAAACCCTGTAAACAATGCCGATAATTAATAAGATGGCGTCCATTTCTTGATCGATCTCAAAACATGAGCAGTTGCACCTTTTTCTCCCAATGTGCGTACATTTCATAACATTTAGAAGTTACAGAAACACGTTTTATTAAGGCATCAATCATATCTGATAGTTTTTATGGGTAACAAAAATTTACAATTTTGGCAGATAATGCCCATTTAAACATAGGCTGAAAATAAACAATGGATTTCTGTATGGTTTGAACTTGTGTTTCAAGGAGTTTCAAATTCAGTTGAATCGAGTACAGTCCCCGTCATGGGCAGAAAACTTGAAATAATAGTAGTGATAGACACCGATTACATATTAAGGAGACATATCACCAACTATATGATCAATTATCGTATTACCAACTATGGTCAATTATTGGTAATTTGTATATTTTTTCCCTTTGATCTCACCCTGTAATATTGTTCGTATCAACAAACTTACACTGATACTGGCATTTATTGGTCAGTGTAACGTGTTTCACGTTATCATATTACAGTAAAAACCATAACATCAGTTTTGACGATCTTGACATGCATTATCACTAGTGTCAGCTCATCCTATCGGAACTAGCTGCGATACCAGTGATAATTTCTGTCTCGACTTTCATAAATGCCGCCGTTATTCTATATATCTCGTAATAATCTAAACCTCTGACGAGACATTTCCTTAGATAACTCAAAAGTATAAATTTGGTTCGTTCGTAGTGATTTTCTAAATTTATTGCAGATAACTCATATACTAGGCTAGTTCAAAGTTAAATGATTGGTTCCCTTGAGTACGACAAGAGGTTCGATTGTATCATACGATCACAGGCCACCCTCATGCCAGCTCCCATGTTTCAGAGAGAAAAAATAACATGAAATTTCTTATGCCACAATAAAAAACAAATCTTGGCAAAATGTGCATTTTATTAGACTTTTCTTAGTTTTGCTTTCTTTTGTTGTTCACTTTTAATTATGACAACTATTTCATTTCTTTTTTTTTAACAAATATGTTTGAATTTAAGTGGTAAACATAGGCAGAGTACCATAGTTACAGCTTATACCATAACAGTTGAACCTGATTGTGGTTAGGTTTAGGTTTAAGGTGCCAAACGCCACTTTCAACAATATTTCAGCTATATCGTGGCGGCCAGTTTTATTGGTGGAGGAAACCATAGTGCCCGGAGAAAACCACCGCCCTGCCGCAAGTCACTGACAAAGTTTATCACATAATGATATATCAATTACACCTCACCATGAGCGAGATTCGAACTCACAACCTTAGGTGGTGATAGGCACAGGTAGTTGAAAATTCAATTGTTCTTATATATATATTTAAAAGTTTTTGAATTATCTGGAATAAATTACCGGTAAGCTAAAAATACAACGAAAGGACCAATTCTTGACCTTGAGCGAAACGAATTATACAAGTTCAAGAATACGAGGTTTACGTATATTCTTACAGCCATATTGTATTTTAAGTCTCAAATTCACTGCATCAAAATTATTTTCTCATATAAATGATCTCATAGGGAAAAAAATCCCATTTACCATCAAGTGCCCTATTTTCACATGGACCTGAAATTTTTGTTGTGATTTGTCAACCTGGTTGTTCGAGTTACCGTTCGTATCAAATTGTAAGAAAAATTCATGGCTGTCATTATTTTAAGCAAAAAATTTACATTGAATTGATTTACACATTATCACCCATTCTCGTCCTCTTATACAGGTGATAGAAGGGGCAAAATAACTTCAGCATCTCAGTAAAAGTCAATTCATTCTAAGACTTCGTCCTTTTATACAGGCGACGGCAGGAAAATAACTTCAGCACCTTAGTAAAAGTCAATTCATTCTAAAACTTCGTCCTTTTATACAGGTGATAGCAGGAAAATAACTTCAGCACTTTAGTAAAAGTTAGTTCATTCTAAAACTTGAACCCATTATGTACCTCTTTCAAGGCTAGTTCATTTACCATAATACCATTTCCTCATTTACAGTAATTTAAGGGTTTCATTCTAGACTTAGACTTGAACCCATTATGTACCTATTTCAAGGCTAGCTCATTTATCATAATACCATTTCCCCATTTACCGTAATTTAAGGGTTTCATTCTATACTTAAGACTTGAACCCATTATGTACCCATTTCAAGGCTAGCTCATTAACCATAATACCATTTCCCTATTTACCGTAATTTAAGGGTTTCATTCTAGACTTAGATTTGAACCCATTATGTACCTCTTTCAAGGCTAGCTCATTAACCATAATACCATTTCTCTATTTACCGTAATTTAAGGGTTTCATTCTAGACTTAGATTTGAACCCATTATGTACCTCTTTCAAGGCTAGCTCATTAACCATAATACCATTTCTCTATTTACCGTAATTTAAGGGTTTCATTCTAGACTTAAGATTTGAACCCATTATGTACCTCTTTCAAGGCTAGCTCATTTATCATAATACCATTTCTCTATTTACGGTAATTTAAGGGTTTCATTCTAGACTAAGACTTGAACCCATTATGTACTCATTTCAAGGCTAGCTCATTAACCATAATACCATTTCCCTATTTACCGTAATTTAAGGGTTTCATTCTAGACTTAGATTTGAACCCATTATGTACCTCTTTCAAGGCTAGCTCATTTATCATAATACCATTTCTCTATTTACCGTAATTTAAGGGTTTCATTCTAGACTAAGACTTGAACCCATTATGTACCCATTTCAAGGCTAGCTCATTAACCATAATACCATTTCTCTATTTACCGTAATTTAAGGGTTTCATTCTAGACTTAGATTTGAACCCATTATGTACCTCTTTCAAGGCTAGCTCATTAACCATAATACCATTTCTCTATTTACAGTAATTTAAGGGTTTCATTCTAGACTTAGATTTGAACCCATTATGTACCTCTTTCAAGGCTAGCTCATTTATCATAATACCATTTCTCTATTTACCGTAATTTAAGGGTTTCATTCTAGACTAAGACTGGAACCCATTATGTACCCATTTCAAGGCTAGCTCATTAACCATAATACCATTTCCCTATTTACCGTAATTTAAGGGTTTCATTCTAGACTAAGACTTGAACCCATTATGAACCCATTTCAAGGCTAGCTCATTAACCATAATACCATTTCTCTATTTACCGTAATTAAAAGGTTTCATTCTAGACTTAGATTTGAACCCATTATGTACCTCTTTCAAGGCTAGCTCATTTATCATAATACCATTTCTCTATTTACCGTAATTTAAGGGTTTCATTCTAGACTTAGATTTGAACCCATTATGTACCTCTTTCAAGGCTAGCTCATTTATCATAATACCATTTCTCTATTTACGGTAATTTAAGGGTTTCATTCTAGACTTAGATTTGAACCCATTATGTACCTCTTTCAAGGCTAGCTCATTTATCATAATACCATTTCTCTATTTACCGTAATTTAAGGGTTTCATTCTAGACTTAGATTTGAACCCATTATGTACCTCTTTCAAGGCTAGCTCCATTCTTACCGTAATTTGCAGGCTTCATTCTAGACTTTCTAATTGGTAGTAAGGTTCCATGCAGTGTTTCATTTTTCTTTACCACAAAATTCACATATTTCATAGATTACATCTTTAATTATGAGATTGAAAAGAAAATTGATTGATTTCTACCTTCATCTTAAGATATAATAGAAAAATCTTAGCACGACATCTTAAACACTGAAGACTAATTCACTACATGTAATAGTCCAACCGGAAAAATTCTGACTTAACAAGTCACGATTTACCTGTTTTTCTGACGTACATAATGGTTCCATATGCTAAAGCAGACAACAAACGATGCCGGAAAATTCTGACTTCACAGGTCAGAATTTACCTGTTTTTCTGACGGACGTAACTGGTCCCATGTTTAAGCACACAGCAAACAATGCCAGAAAATTCTGATTTCACAGGTCACAATTTACCTGTTTTTCTGACATATGTACTGGTTTCATGCTCAAGCAGACAGCAAATGATGGACTTAATATATATGAAAAAACATATTTATAAACTCCTAAAGATTTGTGCAATTGGAAACAAAGAACATTTATTGAAGCAAATTTTAATTTGTAATAATTACATGATATATCGAACCCCCTGCCCATCTCTTGTTTGGAAAGAGGGGGTTCAATTTACCATACAGGGGGTGGGGGGTTCAGTTTTCAACTAGTATTACTGTGAGCACAGCTCACAAAGGTATACAGCTCACTAAGATATACCCTCCACTCCCCACATCTGTCCAACCTATTTCCATAACCAAAACATTACTGATTGTTCCGACCAAAAATGAAAGGGACCTTCCTCTCTTCACCAGTAAGCTGCTGATAAAATTTCAAAACATTCTGAGAAACACTACTCAAGTTATCATACGACATAAGGTAAAAATCCTATTTTCCGTCATATCAAGTCCAATAACTCTGGAACGGCAAAAGTGAAAATCGTCAAAAATGAAAGAGATCCTCCTCTCTTCACCGGTAAGCTGCTGATAAAATTTTAAAAGATTCTAAGAAACACAACTCAAGTTATCGTACGACATAGTATTTGTCTACAAACGGATGGACATGGTGAAACCAGTATACCCCCCTACAACTTCGTTATGGGGGGTATAATAAGGTGGTTCAATATACCATGGATGAAAATTGACACCAGGGTCAAAATACCATGACAACGTTAATTAGGCACCACTGGCTAAATTTAACAACAGAAATATTATTCATTGAATACTATTTAAAACAAAAAACTCACCTTCAAATAAGAAACATTCGTTCCAACGTGGATTGAGATTTCGCTTTTTCTTTTTGGTTAAAAGTTTATGTTTTTTATCAGGCAGTAACAAAATTTTAACGTAAGGGTCACTAGTTCCCGAAAAGTCTTTGGCAACAAGATTTGTAGCTTGGAGTATTTTCAAATTCAACGTTAATGTTTGAAAATCGTAACTAAGTGAAATTTGTATCTTTCCTAATCCACAATCAACACCCTCTGATGGATCAGGGGGAGGTAACTCCACTTCTTCTACTGGATCCTCCATTAACATATTGGCGATGTTTTTCATTCCTTTCCATACACTATTGTTTTCCTCTTCAGCATCATTGTTGGTCTTTTGAGAATTATGTTGGGCTAACGTCTGAAAAGTAAAGAAATGATATTACACATCAATTAGATAGGTAAAACAAGGACCAAAAATTATCATATTTACTGTGGTCCTTTGGAAAATATTTTCAATGGTTCAGCCTGTAAAAATTTGGAGACCACCAGCTCATGTTTTACATGAAATGTTCCAATAAATCAATTGCCAACTGGACTCACTGCCTGAAAAAGTCAGGGGCCCAGGTAAAAATTTAGGGACCTTAGGTTACTGTTAAGTTTTTTCCCTGTAAAACAGGTGATTGAAAACATGTGTCTGTGATGTTTCTATTAAAGAAAGAATGTAATATAATTTGATACTGAAGATATGGTAATTTCTTGTATGCAAAGATATCTTTTGAAGCAGAACATGACATTTCCCATGTAAGAAAATGCATCATACTGCTGACTTGCAAATAACATACTGCATTCATGGACAATTCATCTACTTAATCAGGAGGATCTGTGTATATATACATGTATGTTTGTGTCTTAATTGGATTTACATCTACCTATACAGGGTGGACAACGTACGTCATACATCCGGGTATTTTTTTATTGAAAACTTTATAATGGCGGAAATTTTTCAACCATCTGACAAAATAAAACTCATTTTTATACTACTTTAACAATGAACCTGTATGATAAAAGCCAGACCAAAGTACCCTACGGACTTGCATGGTACTATTTACATAGATAATATTCAAAAAGCTGTTGTCATTTGTCTAATCATTCCGACAACATTTCCTTTTGATGCAGGATCCTTTTGTCAGATGGTTTAAAAATTTCCGTCATTATAAAGTTTTCGATAAAAAAATACCCGGATGTATGACGTATGTTGTCCACCCTGCTATAGAACAGTCTAAACTGAATTCTGAATAAACCGAACATTAAATAAAGTCCCAATGCAGGAAATATTAGTAAAAGTAACCTCTGTAAGCTGAACACCTGTCTATTTTGAACATAATTACCACATCATAGCTGAATATCATTGTCTAATCCATTAACATAGGATAAACACATATTTTCTCAGTTCATTCTAATATGGGTCAAAGGTTGCAGAAATACCTGATAAAATATACAATGCATAAGCACCCATGGACCATCCAAGACAATTTTGCATAACTTTGCATGACAGTTCCAGAATAAGTGTTTTCATGACTTTCAATTAAGGCCTAATCTGCTAACATGCATAAAATTAACAGAACAACACAATATATGTAAAACAGTTAACTGCCATATAGCATAACAGGTCATTTACCGATCATTTTGGCTTTAGAAATCATGGTCTTTTGAAGGTATTTTCTTTTTGGTTAGATAATTGGGCTATCTAATACAACTGCAAAGAGGACCAATTAGAGTACTATCTATGCTTAAATTCACCTTATGCAGATATTTCAATAAGGGGTGGTACCAGGTACTTTTACCTGTTTAAAATGGTATTTGGTACCTCCTGATTTTGATTACTTCATGAAAATGTGCAAATTTTAATAAAAAGCATTGCCTGCAAATTTATTGGCAAAGTGGATTCAGAGAAGATTTAAATATATATTAGTATGAGTATTTAACACCACTTATCAAAGCCACAGAGGCTCTGTGGATGTATTAACGACAGATGCCAAGCAATGCCTCAAAACTCATGGTGGAGCTTTGCCCGTCGAGTTCAAATGAAAACAATTTAAGACAAGGTAAAAAAAAAAGCTTCACAGTGGACCTTGCCCAGGTGAGCTCAAATGAAAACAATGTAAGACAAGGGCAAAAAAAAAGCTTCTTGGTGTACCTTTTCCAGGTGAGCTCAAATGAAAACAATTTAAGACAAGGGCAAAAAAAAGGTTAATTCCAATTGAAAATGTTAATAGAATGTTACATGATCTATTAAGCAGACTTTCTTATAAGATGCTTTAAATAAATTTGATTACAAAGCTACAATTTTGTTGACGTTTTTAACTGATTTTTCGACTACGGCTTATTTGTCATCTCGACTTTTTTCCAATTTAGTTTGACAGTTTAATAAATGGTTGGAAATGTTATAAGGTTGAAGTCTATTTCAAGTAATTTAAATTCAAACCACAGAATAATGTGTATTCTACTAAGCTTCGCATCTCTCACTTTAAATTAGAAAAACAATTCCCCATTCTAAAACGAAAATTATATTTCTAATGTAAATACCCTAAAATAGTCATTTTCAATTTTTCAATCATTGCTATGAAAGACTCGATAAGAAGCAATTCTATGTGGCAATGCTATCCAGTACAAACAAAAAATTGCCATCTACAAGAATTATTACAAAATGCAATGCAATCATAAACTGGCAAAATAGCCATAGCTTCGAGGTCTTAGATACAGTCAAACCTGCTTTGGTGACCACTCTTTTAAGCAATATAACATATGCTATGCGATCTTGATTTTAATTTTCCTTCACAGGAATGCATTTCAAATGATTAAACCTGTATATAGTGACCATCTATCTTGTGCAACACTAAATCAATGTTCCTTCCATAGGTCACATATGACAGGTTTGACAGTATTCATAAACCCCATGGTTCTACCTCAAATAAGATTATAGACAGCACATTAGCTACTCTGCTAATGTTACAGTCACAATGAAGTTTCCAAACTTTCAGTTTTAGCACTACTGCTAAAGATATATACTTTAAATAATAAATAATAGGTTGTTTAATGTTATCTCAGCAATTTTTCAGCCATATCATGGCGAGTCAGACATGTCGCCAAACTAGAAACATATTATCCAGATTCCGAGCCAACCAATCTTTGTCCTTTCTCCTTCATACCGTGTGCTTAGCGGAGAAGCAACAAATGCCAATTTAATAGTCGCTGGTTCGACATGATCAGGGCTCGAACCAGATGGTATAAGTACTAATTAGTATTATATATCATGATTTATTTTATGCTTTTATTAAATGAATATTTTATTGCTGACAACATACATTATGGTTTTATTGAACACAATCTGTTGTCTCACTGCTGAATATCAATACAATAGTCATGGGAACTAGATATACATTAGTCAGAATACACACAAGAAGAACAAATAGTGTCAGGTTAAAATAGTCATAACAACATGTAGTAGGGTGAAAATATAGTCTAAAGAAAAGCTTAGAAAATTTAAGTCCAGACAAAAATATAGCTAGAAAGAAATCAATAGCGGTTTGGTTTACGGTGCTTAATGCCACTTTCAACAATATTTCAGCTATATCATGGCAGTCAGTTTTATTTGCGGAGGAAACCAGAGTACCCAGAGATAACTATCGACCTGTGGCAAGTAACTGACAGGAATCAATGGAGTCAGTATATCATACAGTCATTTTACAAAGCTCATAAGAATCCCATAGGTTGTCACAAAAAGTTATGTTTTATAATAAATATCATCAGAACATATCCAGTCTAGTTGAAACAGTCAAAAGAACATTAAATTGTATATAATAAAAATAGAAAAGATCATGACATATGACATAGGAAATCCAGGTCCTGGCTTGGGACTGGCACACAAATGTGGCAGGGTTAAACCGGTTAATGGGATCCCAACCCCCTCTTGATAACTGGATCTCCAATGGCAAAACATATATAAACAAATGATAAAAAAACCTGCAGTTAGCAATAGTTAGTAATTGCATACAGTCCAGGGATGATTCTGCTTAGAAAATAAAATAACTGAAAATCAATGCAAACTAGCTGAAAACATCTACACCCCTTTTCAAAATGGTCATATTTGACCTGTTCTGACTGTCCAGCAACTTTCAGAAAACAATTTTCGGAGGAAAATAGCTGAAAGCTGTTAAATAACTGAAAAAAAAATCATCCCTGACAGTCAGGTAAAATAATAAAATAGAATAATATCAGGTAGAAATAGTTAGAAAAAAATGTATTGAAAGAACATACAGTTAGGTAGCTGCGGAACCGTAGTTCTATATAGTCCTTTTTTTTTGGCGGACCATAAAGAGCTACGGTTCCACAGCTAACAGTTAGGTAGAATCAAGAAAAAAAACACCTAGTCAGTAAAAATGAAAAGAAATGACTCTATGACTTATATTAATCAATATCCCATCATTTCAGTATTGATTCATTATTTATCAATCTAGGGAAGTCTTCAAGATTATAAAAACCTCAATAAACAAACAACTCTAAAACCTAAATGAGCAGAAGAAAATGTTACTCACTTCTTCAATGCAAATTAACAAGGCAAAAGTTTGATAATTGCAATAATTAAACCTTATAATGGATTGGTCATTTGCGGGGGGGGGGGGGGGTATAGTGTTTAACACCCCTTTCAACAATATTTCAGTTATATTGTGGCGGTGGTCATTTTCAAAGAGAGGAAACATATAGATTCTACTTCTGCCACCAGTGGATTACGATATTTATCCACTTGAGCTCGAGCTTTAAAATTTGAAAATTTAACTATCGAGAGTGCGGATATAGCGTAACCAACTGGTAGCACAGGATGAATCTGTTTTTCCTATGACTTAAACGTCATAAATATTTTTACATTGTTAATGACGGTCTAAAGGAAATTGGCGGGAATTGTCATGCAGAAATTAAACCATCGTGGTGATTAAGAATAGTACGAAAATGAAAATAATCCGAAAATTTAATGAAAAAAATAGTACGAAAATTTAAATGATATGCAAATTTAATCAACTGGCTAAAAAAGCCAAGTATAAGAGAAAACGTCATAAGGGATTGGTCCGTCTTTAACAGAGGAAACGTTTTGCTATGCTTGGATTGGTGTCTGTAACATAGGAACATTTTGCTATGCTGCTGTGGCGAAAACAAGCCAAACAGGCAATTATAACAATGAATGAATAAACAATGTTGATTACACCAAGATAATTGGTTTAGACCATATCAAACAGTACCTGCCATAATCCAATTATACGACCGAATATAAATTTGGAAATATTACTTTCGCCATAATCTATTAGATGTGTAAGTTTACAAGTGGAGGAAAGTCAATATCGTGATCTTTAATTACGTTCTGTGCGTTTAAGATAGAAGAGACTAAGTGCCATGTATATTATACTGTATTGCCTATAGAAAATATTATTATTAGTCTCCCAGGAAAGACGAATATTTTTTTACCGGTATCCTTACGTCCTTATCAATACAGAAGTACACGCTGACATTGAAACGTGCCTATACTTTACGAACTCTCAAAATTTACTTCATTTCTCCTTTGCTACAGCAAAAACATACAATATGCATATAAATATTTGAAGAGAATACTATATTGATACTGCCACTAGTCATGCGACCAATGAGTAAAGACTGTGAACTCTTTCTTCTGGGTTTAAACATTTCCTTGTGTATAATATTTTTTCTGATCAAATAACACATTATTTGTTATGGATGAAATACACCTGGTAATTCAATTTGATCCTGGGGTCTAGATATGATGCCCAGATATAAGAGATATGTTTTCATGCATGCACAGCAAAAATAATATAGGAAGCAGACCAAAAGAAAGCAGACATTTTCCTTTTTCATTAATTTGGCAGAAGACACATACTTTACAATCAGGATCACATAAATGTTTTACAGTAAAATATCTAAATCAAGGTTTTTCAGTTTCAGTGGCGTAGCTTACGTTAGGCAGTTGCTTACATATCATTTCGTCCAATAAAAAAAAAGAAAAAGAAGAAAAAAAAGAATTGCGCATCCCATTAAAATATTGTTTTGTAATAGTTGTGTTTCATCATCATTTTAAATAAAACAACGTTAAAGTGCCAGACCCCTTTTAGAAGACGTTCATTCTATCATATTATGTTCCACTTGAATAAACAACAGTAAATCCGGTGCCAACATTCAATCCGAATTTCAACTCTTTTACTTATTCGTTACATTGTATATCTGCCAAAATGCAATGAAATAGACTCTTTCTTCAAACCAAAGAAGAGAAGCTCACCCATGCCTGATCATAACCCTCCACTGAGTCAGACACAAGGATCAGATATAGTAGTCTACAAATTGAAATTCAAATGGATAGTGCAGCTACTAGTGTAACAGAAAGTACCGAGCATGTCAGTTTGTCCAAGACCGAGTCTCGACAGTGT
Source organism: Bathymodiolus brooksi (assembly GCA_963680875.1). Lineage (NCBI taxonomy): Eukaryota > Metazoa > Mollusca > Bivalvia > Mytilida > Modiolidae > Bathymodiolus > Bathymodiolus brooksi. The sequence goes on from OY804581.1 coordinate 108,840,089, forward strand.
GGTCCTCCGTATCCTGATATAGCAGAGTGTATGAATGATAGCAGTTTACACAGTGATATCGCTAAAAAGAGTCTTCTTACAGAGAAATGGAATAGTGCCTTTGGATTCAAATTTCCAACAAGGAGTTTATTTAAAAAATTTTAAACAGAGAACTTCAAATGATGTTGTGTAACCAAAAATAAAGATAATAAGTCATTGCTGTACTTTGAAGATATATTTATTACTCCTCTCCCTATCATTGTATGATTTTTTTTTCAAATGTTGTTATAAGAGGGTAATTTATTATGAAAATATGAAGAAAAGTGATTATAAAAAATCTCTTACAACTTAAAAATGTAATCTAAAAAAAATTCAGTAGGCCTTATTTATCGTTGGTTGGTTAAATTCACTGACGTGTAGCTGCATTACCGTAGCTTTTGTGGACCTATTTTACAATTGTTATGTTTACTGATTTTTGTATGGTCCGCCAAATTCAAACAAACTTCAATTAGGACCTATAAGAGCTATGGTCAAACAGCTAACTGACTTCAAGACCTTTTTCATATTTTTTGAGTAAAATAAATAGAGAGCATGCATCATATATGACATATAGAAACTAAATCCAGCTACTTCGACTACCAATCTGTTACAAAGCTGAAACGCAGTAACCTTCTTTCGACAGCTTGTTTTCTAATCTTTATATAAATTTTCTATAAAATTGTATGCAACTTCTTAGAAATATTCAACACTATATATATAATGTATTTTGGGTGTTTACATGAGTAAAAGTGTGTCTGTTTTCCTGAAATAAATAATCAATTCCATTGTCCTCCAATTAGATTGTTGAAATTTTGCATTCATTTTTTCTTATTCAAAATCAATATGTAATAAAGCATTAAGAAAGGTGAAGAAGGTCTATGTTTTACACTTATAAACATCGTATTAAAATTAGAAAACATTTGGTAAATGCATACTTAAGCTATTGCGTGGAAACCATAAGCGGGACGGACGGACAGACGGAAAGACATGGGTAACATTGCCTACGCCGGGGGCATAAAAAGGTTTAGCTGTATTTTGTTGCACTTTTTTTGCAGTATTTTTATGTCCCTGCCATAGGCGAAGGAGGCATTAAGTGTTACCCGTGTCCGTCCATCCGTCCATCCTTCTTACGGTTTCTGCCGATAACTTAAGCTTGCATTTATGAAATACCAAATGACGAGAAACCATCAACACTTGCAAAAACATTATCCTTAACTAACAAGGACTTGTACCCCTCTATATATGCAATCATCTCGATCCTTCTCACCATGCCATCGTCTTCAGCAACAGCTGAAAGATCGTTCAGTGCCATGAAAAGAATAAAAAACTATCTTCGGTCAACCATGGGAAATGATCGTCTTTCCTCTCTAGCCCTGCTTCATGTTCACCGTGAGATCGAAATTATGTGGAACGCGTCATCGAACTGTTCGCAAGTCTAAAGAATAGAAAACTTGCGTTCTTTTGAAAGTAAAACGGTATTAAGTTGGTATGTCAACAATGCTAATGTTAAGCTTAAAAGCACCTAGTCTGCAATAAAGCTATACAACTATTTGTTTTACATCTCTTTTTAGACCAACAATTGTCAATTAACTTGCTTTTATTTAGCAGCAAGTCAATTGTACAGTGAAATCCCACCGAAACAGATGTCGACATAGGTTTTTCTCTGATATTAGAAGAGTAGTATTCAGATATTGTAAGTAAGTGAGAAAAGCATCTTAAATGCTAATATGTAGTCAGCTTTCGGGTGCCTTCGCCCCCCTGGGCCCCCTACAAGGCCTCTGCACTTGACCCAGACCTCTCGCCTACATATCATCTAATGCCTAGCTATGCCACTGAGTTTGGCAGACCATTTACTGTACAATCAGGGGCATATAAATGTTTTATAGTTCACTGATTTAAATGACTTTTTATTAGGAATTGCAGACCACACTTACGTTACAATCAGGATCACATAAATGTTTTATAGTAAAATATTTAAATCACTGTCTTTCAGTTTGGTAGACCACTTCCTGTACAATCAGGATCACATAAATGTTTTATAGTTGACTACGATCTAAATGACTTTTTTTCAGGAATTGCAAACCACACTTATGTTACAATCGAGATTACATAAATGTTTTACAATAGACTACGATTTATATCATCAAATATGAAATATAGATTTATCAACATTTCCCGATAAACCTACAATCTTTTTGGATTTTACAAATCGAGAAAATTCACCATGGAATATGAGTAACTGACGAACATTCGTTATATTATGCAATACTAAATTGAAAATAATCAAGCTGCGTGAAACAATTAGAAATAATTTGGATTCGATTTAAATCACATTTTCTGAATTTATTGCCAAAAAATAAAGTGAGTTTTGCTTTGTGGTTAACGACACTCTTGGGAATCTACTCCGTTCTGTAATCAATTACTTAAAATATTCATATGCAATTCGTGTAGGTTGAAAGTAGTTACACGGGTGAATGAGATCAACTCCTAGAAAATATAGCTGACAAAAAAGTTTGAACCATTGTCTCTCAAATCTACAAATAAACTGCAAGATATAAATGTCTGCGTGAATGATTAATGACATATCTAATATGCTTTAGCGATAAACATTTTTATGGGACTTCTGAGAAAGACGAGTGTCGCCTGTCCCCCCCATTAATGAGTAAAACAACAAAGTTGATAAAGGGTCTTACCTAATATGGTCATATGGAAAATTAATAAGTTATATTTAAAAAAAAAATTAAAAAATACAGGTGCACCACATCAGTAGATTATGAATGTGATGAATAGACAATATCAGTGCAGTGGCTTAAAATATTAAGTTTATGTGTATGAGGCTTAGAAACTGGGATAAAAGCACAGGCACTTAGTATTCATGAAAAATTATATATATATATTATACCCGCAATGTGTCTTATTTTGACCAAAGATATTTGTGGTAAACAAAGCACACACCTGTAAAAGGTAAACAAAAACATCGACCATGTGCTATCTGTAACTTTGATAAATATATTGCTATTGTCTTTCATATTATATAAAACAAATCTTTTAATTTCTTGGGAGGGGCATTTGTGGTCGTGATTGCATGGTATCTGGATTTATAACTACCTGTGCAATCAGTGCCAATCACCATTAACGTTGTGAGTTCGAATCCAGCTTTGGGCGAGGAGTACTCGATACAACATTATGTGATTAAATTTGTCAGTGACTTGCGACAGGTCGGTGCATGGTTTTCTCTGGGTACTCTGGTTTCCTCCACCAATAAAAATGACTGAAATATTGTTGAAAGTGGTGTTAAACACCATAACCAAACCAATATCTTGGATACAAATTCTAGAACATATGTACTACGTTTCGTAAATCCAAGATTCCATTCTTTGACATTAAGATGTAGTTCAAAATCGTGTATATATAAGTGTTTTATTTTTTAGCGATCAAACTGTATAGCACGAAAATGTAATATAATTGTTGTTATAATAACCTTTTATATAAACATTTGATATCAAATTATTAAAAAAAAAAAGCCACAAAGTTCAATGTCATCTAGCTATACAATGAAGCCAATTTTAAATCTACTTTATTTGAAATCAACAAGCCTATAAAATTTTCATTATAGACAAATGTTTTCAGAACGTTACTGGTATATACAGTTATTAGACTCATTAATTTGAAGTAATAGGCCTTGTATGTTTGGCCATTAAAATTTTCATTGTAGACAAATTTTGGAGAACATTACATTATATACAGTTATTAGACTAATTAATCTAAACTAATAGGTTTTGTATGTTGGGCTATTTTATTCTCGTGTGGCCTTTGAATCTTCAAGTCAATAACAGTCAGACAAAACGACTCTTATTGTTACGTAATTTTATCATTAAGTCTGGGAAGACATAATATCCTGGTTCAATATGGCCATTAATATTATTTTACAAAGAAAATATAGAAAAAAATTGTAAAATCATCAGAGATGCTTGAAAGCTGAGTTTTACCGTATACTGCATCATTTAGGTTTGTGGTTTAGGTTTATGGTGTTTAATACCATTTTTAACAATATTTCAGTTATATTGTGGGGGTCAGTTTTATCGGTAGAGGAAACCGGATTACCTGGAGAAAACCACCGACCTGCCGCAAGTCACTGACAAACTTTATCACATAATGTTGCATCGTTTAACAGATTGATACTTAGCAACTAGGGATATGATAAAGGCCAAGACATTATTTACAAACACCTTCTAGTATAGATGACAATAGATACCATTGCCACTTAATTGAAAACCACTGAATCCAAATTATGTAACAAATACAAATGAAATCAGGCAATTTTACTTTTAGTAGTTCAATTACATTTCTGCATGCTTTACTCACTTTGAAACTAAACTGCAATAACTGATTTAAATAGTAGATAACTGGTACTTCCTCCCAAATTAATTTTATGCTCAATAAAATTCCATTACTCCTTATGGAAAAAGCAATTAGCCGAATTCAAGATTGATGATGATTAATTAAGCAACTGTTATAAGTTTTTGTAATTATATTAATCAAGCACAATATTATCTCTTGTTTAATATGAAGCAAATTAAAACAAGTCATGCCGAAACAAGAATCACAGGAGGTCAACTATATGTCAGAACATAGGACGTGGGAACCTGAATGAAATCAGACACCATTTTGTGGTTTATAGGGATTACTCTCAGCATTTTTTCAGCTATATTGTGAATTGTAAAGTTGAAAAGAACTAACCGATGAAACCTCCTGACATTGGTTGGTCTCTGGAAACCTTAACATTTGAGGTGTATATCAGGGCAAGTACCCATGTTTAGTGGTGTTTAGTTTGTGTGTGTGTGCAGTCTTCGGGCTAACCCACCACTTGCCCGAAACCCGTGACAAGTAAAACTGGATTTGGACAAGTGAAAATTATGAAATAATTTGTTTAAATAAATATAATTTTTTTTCTAAATTTGGCTTTCGGGCAAGTAGGTGAAATCTTGACTTCTCGACATAATGGATGTGGAAATAGTCTGTAAAGTTGAAACAAACTGACCAATGAAACCTCCTGCTATTGGTTGGTGTCTGGAAACCTTAACACTTGAAGTGGGTTATTTCTAGGGGTTACTCTCAGCATTTTTTCAGCTATATTGTGAATTGTAAAGTTGAAAAGAACTAACCGATGAAACCTCCTGATATTGGTTGGTCTCTGGAAACCTTAACATTTGAGGTGTATATCAGGGCAAGTACCCATATTAGTGGTGTTAGGTTGTGGTCAGAACTAAACGGCCTTAACCAGTCAGCAACCCATGCCCCCTCTGTATTATCTGTCCGTCTTTGATTTACGGCTTCTGATTACACCTTTGGTATCTTTGATTTACAGCTTCTGATTACACCTTTGGTATCTTTGATTAACAGCTTCTGATTACACCTTTGGTATCTTTGATTTACAGCTTCTGATTACACCTTTGGTATCTTTGATTAACAGCTTCTGATTACACCTTTGGTATCTTTGATTTACAGCTTCTGATTACCCCTTTGGTATCTTTGATTAACAGCTTCTGATTACACCTTTGGTATCTTTGATTAACAGCTTCTGATTACACCTTTGCTATCTTTGCTTTACAGCTTCTGATTACACCTTTGGTATCTTTGATTTACAGCTTCTGATTACACCTTTGGTATCTTTGATTAACAGCTACTGATTACACCTTTGGTATCTTTGATTAACAGCTTCTGATTACCCCTTTGGTATCTTTGATTAACAGCTTCTGATTACACCTTTGGTATCTTTGATTTACAGCTTCTGATTACACCTTTGGTATCTTTGATTTACAGCTTCTGATTACACCTTTGGTATGTTCAAACTTTTCTATTTTCAAAGCAACACAGGTAATCAAATACAGTAATTAAAAGATAGTTGATCACTTACTGAACACACAGGCTATTCTCATTAAAAAAAATATAATCTGACAAGACTGAACTAGACAGTATATACAAAAGAAAACATTGAACACAAAGTCTTTGTCGCATACAAAACAAACAACCCACACATATCAATTAAGTTGCTATCCTTTCTTTTGATTAAGAAGACACATAAGTCCAGAGACTTGAACACAATAGCTAATAAAGATAGCTTTGTCTGAGCAGAATTGATCACTTTCAAGCTTCAAATTTGTTTGAGCTCGAACTGTATTTAAGAACCATACAATACTCCCACATGAATTAAATTTTAAACACAATAGCCATCAACTGTTTTCGGAGTTAAAAATAAGACATGTTTACGAGAATTTTTTTTAACAAACCTATCAGTCATTTATTTTCATTCAGAAAATTACTGCACGAAATGAGAGACCAACCTGGTTAACACATCACTCACGCTCTCTGAAGAGCAGTCTTAATACCAAAAGAAAATTTAATTAAGTACCAAACTATTGTCAGAAGTAGACCAATGGTGTTTAATTAACTGTTTTGCGATCAACAAACGTAATTTGAATTTTTTTTGCCGTTTTTAATAAACACGGCACTTTAAATTACAGCTTGTTCAATCAATAGAGACTATTAAACGGTAAGATGAACCTTCTACTGACATGATCCTCTTACATACTAATAAAATTAGTGAAAATGTTGTAATATCAACCATGGGGGGGCTCGTTGCACAATTTACAGCTTATATATGTGGTATGTGGGGGGCAATAACGATATGGTTAGATGCTTTAACCAGAAAGCTGTGGTATTGTTTTCTTACAAGTCATAAACATATTCTCAGAGTTGACATAACATTTCAAAACATGACATGACAAATACTAGAGGCTCAGGTGAGCCTGTATCGCTCACCTGACATAAATAAGTCCTCTTAAGAATGTCTGCATGCTGAATACATCTAAGTTACTATTCAAATCCCATACTGCCATAGGGTTCTATGTTAAAACTATGTCTGCTCATGGCAGCCATCTTGGATGGAGGTCGTGGTCACCGGACACAATTTTGAAAGTATACTACCCAAGGACCATCCATGCCATGTTTGCTTTAAATTGGCTGACTGGTTTCAGAAGAGAAGACTTTTAAACAATTTTCCCATAGGGTCCTATGTTAAAACTATGTCTGCTGACGGCGGCCATTTTGAACCGAGATCGGGATCACTGAACACAATTTTGGAAGTTGACCACCTAAGGACCATCGATGACATGTTTGCTATATTGGCTTACTAGTTTCAGAGGAGAAGATTTTAAAACATTTTTTCCCATAGGGTCCTATGTTAAAACTACAGTATGTCTGCTGAAGGTGGCCATCTTGGATGGAGGTCAGGGTCACTGGACACAATTTTGAAAATTGACCACTTAAGGACCATCCATGCCATGTTTGCTTTAAATTGGCTTACTGGTTTCAGAGAAGAAGATTTTTAAATATATTTCCCATAGGGTCCTATGTTAAAACTATGTTCGCTGATGGTTGCCATCTTGGATGGAGGTCGGGGTCACAGGACATAATTTTGAAAGTTGACCACCTAAGGACCATTCATCCCATGTTTGCTTTAAACTGACTTACTGGTTTCAGAGGAGAAGACTTTTAAACATTTTTTCCATAGGGTCCTATGTTAAAATTAAGTCGAGTCATAGTGGCCATCTTGAATTTCCGATCAGCAAACGATTCACAAGTTTAGTACAGGACCACCCAATGATCATTCCTGCAAAGCCACAATTCAATTGGCTAAGTGGTTTCTAACAAGAAGATTTTTAAAATTTCGACCAATCAGAACACATTATAGGCCCTGGCAGCCATGTTGGATTTCCGATCAGCACCAAAAACACAAATCTTGTATATGACCATCCAATGAACATTTCTGCCAAGTTTGATTCAAATCTTTTTGTGGTTTCAGAAAAAAAGATGAAAATGTGAAATTCCCATAGGGTCCTATGTTAAACTAAGTCGAGTCATGGCGGCCATCTTGAATTTCCGATCGGCAAACGATTCACAAGTTTAGTACAGGACCACCCAATGATCATTCCTGCAAAGTCACAATTCAATTGGCTTAGTGGTTTCTAACAAGAAGATTTTTAAAATTTCGACCAATCAGAACACATTATGGGCCCTGGCAGCCATGTTGGATTTCCGATCAGCGCCAAAAACAAAAATCTTGTATATGACCATCCAATGAACATTTCTGCCAAGTTTGGTTCAAATCTGTTTTGTGGTTTCAGAAAAAAAGATGAAAATGTGAAATTCCCATAGGGTCCAATGTTAAACTAAGTCGAGTCATGGCGGCCATCTTGAATTTCCGATCGGCAAACGATTCACAATTTTAGTACAGGACCACCCAATGATCATTCCTGCAAAGTCACAATTCAATTGACTTAGTGGTTTCTGACAAGAAGATTTTTAAAATTTCAGCCAATGAGAACACATTATGGGCCCTGGCAGCCATGTTGGATTTCAAATCAGCACCAATAACACAAATCTGGTAGAGGACCATCCAGTGAACATTTCTGGCAAGTTTGGCTGATTTCTGTTCAGCGGTTTCAGAGAAGAAGATTTAAATGTGAAAAGCTAACGGACGAACGGACGACGGACGCTTACCCATGACAAAAGCTCACATGGCCTATGGCCAGGTGAGCTAAAAAATCATTATATATAAGAAAATTTTGAAGAAACCAAAGATGTAATCAGAAGCCATAAATCGAAGAAAGAAAAAGGACAAACAAGGATCTACAAAACATTGCACAGAAAACTAAAGATCGAGCAACACACACTTCACTAAACACGGTTGTGAACTCAGTTCCTCTGGAAGGGTAAGTAGTTCTTGATGTGGCGTCTGTTGTGTGAGAAACTCAGTGATAAGTCATCAATGAGGAAAGGATCAGATTATGATTAACATTTGGGTCATCGGCTTGAAAGCTATTAACAGTCAAGATATTATTAGCTGTACGCAGCATATAGCAGGTGTTTGCAGTCATGTTGAAAACTGATGTCATTGACGTAATACAGGAAAAGCAATTCTAATTGTAATTCTATCATACCTATTCCTGTAAATAAACTTTTTGATGTTTGTAATTTAATGTGATCAAATACATGTAGATGGATAAGTATAGATTGAGTAAGAGCTCCTAAACCCAGACTGAAATTGATATAACAAATTATGTAGGATCAGATGTGTCTCCAGTTGCTTGATGAATAGTGGGATCAACTGCTTTAGAGGGCCAAAATATGGGTTACAGTTCTGCATAAACTTTGGTGTTTAATGCCACTATCAACAATATTTCAGCTACTGGAATATCGTACTGGTCAGTTTTATTGGTGGAGGAAACCGGAGAACACGGAAAAAAACACCAATCAGTGCCGTAAGTTACTGACAAACTTTATCACATAATGTTGTATCGAGTACACCTCACCATGAGTTGGATTCTAACTCACAAAGTTAGTGGTGATAGGCACTGATTGCATAGGTAGTTGTAAATCAAACTATCATATGATCATGACCACGCAGACCCTCTCAAACTTAACAAGGAGAATAGAATTTAATCAAATACTAATTATATATATGCTGCACTTAGTAGCGGTAAAAATCTTCAGTGATGAAAATCATGATTCATTATATACCTATTAAATAGGGTGTCATTATAGATACAGAATTTCCAGACATGCCAGTAGACCCTCATGTCGTGGGTTTGACCAGCATTTGTATTTGATTTACGGCTGACCTGCTAATCACCCCCACAAACCAGTATTTTTTTATCTACAGAAGAAAAATTAATTTGATGATAATTATTCAATAAAAGACCAATAAATAACCCTGAATGAGGTTGTATCAGACACGCTATGCCTCCTAAATGATGTTAAAGAATCTGCCAATGAAGATGATAAATGGCACACGCAAAACAATGACCCGACTTCCCAAGAATTCACATATTTGCTTTCATCTTAAAAAAACCCCCAAAACTTTAGGTGGTAGCCTATTCACCTATGTCGCATGCAAATTTTCGGTGTTCCACTTACTGACCAGCAATTCACTCATTTGGGGTTATATGTTGGAACAGCCACGATATAACTTAAATATTGTTGAAAGTGGCGTTAAACACCATAAACCCTATACGTTGGAGTTTGAATTAGAAACATATTACATTGGCATGAGTTTGCAAGGCAAAAAAATGATACGAATAATTGACATGATATATGAGCTACAATAACAATGGTATAAATTTAAATCTTTCCTCTGACGTCAGCGATGCTGACTCCTTTACAAATAGGCAATAAACACAGTTTTAATAAATTGAAATGGACAGTTAAATGGAAACGTACATCATCAGTCAACTTATCCATATCATTAGGCATTTGTTTAGCTTCTTCAATATTACAATTTTTAATCAATATTCAGTAATTGAACACTTTTGCATTTTCATCCTTTAAGTGGCGTTTTTAACAGGCTTCAAATAGAAGTTTTTGACCAATTATCGTACAGCAATACCGTGAGTAAATAATGGATATGATTTTGATGGCTCATTTTTAGTCAGCCAGACATGCCAAACAAGTCTAGAGCCAATTATGCAGTCCAATACGTTTCTCTTTCATCTCATTTTAATTTCTGTTTACCGTGAGCTAACAACATATTATTGGTCTGAATTTGCTACAAATTCAATACAAAAAAGTTCCGTGGACTGGAAGAGTACAATAGGCTCAAGGTGAAACAATTAATCATCTGACGATGATGAAATTTACATTTTAGTAAAGTAATAGCTGTGTTTATATCAATCAATGAAAATTATAAATTATCAATGTTTAATGCCTCTTTTGACAACTATTTAGTTAAATTGTGGCAAACAATTGGGTTAAATGGGGGACGAAACCAGTGTCCAGAGAAAAATCACAGAGCTGTCATGAGTAACTGCATGCCTTGTTGTATCAAGCACATTTCAAGAGTCAAACCCACAAACCTTTGGAGATGATTGATGACATTTCATCATACAATGTGATATAAAGTCATGGCTCTTTGGGAGGAAAAGAAAGCCTGAAGTTTCTATATAAGCATGAATACAAAAATGTATTGTGCATATGTCAGAAATCTAGTCATAATCCCACAACAAGTCTTAATGATTATAAATTAAATTTCTAGGAAGCTTTACAATGGAAAAGTGACTGGAAGGTGAGGGTTCAGGTAAATTGACAATCATGATCAAAATCAAACAGGATCTGAATTTTGTCATATGACAGTTAACAAAACAACCTACAAAGGAACAAAGCTTTATGTCAACAAACACTCCCAAGAACAGCACATCACAGCCATTTTTCAAACCCAAAATGTTAATTCCAATTTAGTGAGTGAGTGATTGTTGTTTAACGCCAATTCAGCAATTTTTCAGCGATAACAAGTTAATTTTCAATGTGATGATAATGAGGTCCGGTTTGTACTAGACCAACACGCTGAGTTGGATTTTTATAGTGCTAGCTCACTGAAACAACAGTCCGCAGATAGACATGTTGCCCCACTCGGACACATTATCCTGATTCCGAGCCAACCAGTCTTTGCTCTTACTCCTTAATGCTGCGTGATTAGCGGAGAAGCAACAAATACCAATTTTATAGTCTTTGGTTTGACCCAACCAGGGCTCGAACCCATGATCTACCACACTCGAAGCGAGCATGCTAACCAATATGTCACCGATGCGGTAAATTCCAATCAAAGTATACTACGGTATCTGATATATGGAGGTAAATATAAATGTGAAACAAATTAATTAGGAAATGATTTTTTTTATTGCTTCATAAAAAGCAATATATCAAATTAAATTTAACATATACCCTAAGGAAAGGACACCCCATTAAGCCATTATGCCTGCTATAAGCCAATTGGCCTTATAGCATAACAGAATTGATCACATCTAATAATCAAATGAAAATTTCCACTTGATTCAAGCATCCATACCTCAGAATGATGAAGACAAATTTTTGTGCTTAATTGATGGGAAAAATTTGCAAGTTAAATCACTTTGCAGTATTTCACACGCATCCATCAACCACATTTTGCCCATGTGATATGTAAATCCAACTGGATAATCATTTTTGTTTACAACTAAGCATATAAATGTTTAGGGGATTAGGAAACAACCACTAAACTATTGGGGGGGGGGGGGGTGTAGATAAGGGTTGAACTTTTTCTAAATAAAAAATTATATCTCCACATTTCATAGAAAATATAATTTACCTGAGAGATGCAAAATTTAATAATCTGATCCTCCAGTTTTCAATATTACTTTTAAGAAAAATTGCTAATTTTTCATGCCCCCCCCCCCCCCCTCCTCACATTTCAAAATGAAGTGGTCATATCAACAAGAGGCTCATCTGAACATCATTGCTCTCTTAGTTATCATTGTTATAAACTTGCTGATTATTGGATGAAAATAAAAACATTTCCCCCAAAAATCATGCATTTAATTATTAGCATAGGAGTCTTAGAACAAATTACTAGATAATAGATGTACCCTAGTTTTTAATCCTACTTCCTTGTCATTAAAAAGGATTTCTTTGTTAATGGTTCTGAGAAACCCAATTACATGTTTATTCTAATTACAACAATAGAATATACCCAAGTTTTAATCCAACTCATTAAGGACTTCTTCGTAAAAAATGGTTCTCAGAAATATAATTACATGAGTATTTTAATATAATTACAACAATAGAATGTACCGGTGTTTTTAGTCTGACGACTTCCTTATTACAATCACAATAGAACAATCATGACCTTTATTAATCTGTACGGTATTTACTTATTGATGTTCTCCCACGTTGGAGATGTCTGGCTTGGGAGACAATCTGATGTTAATATATAGCATCAGGGTGATGTCTGGTTATATACCAGCCACCAGGACAAATTATTTAATATGTGGTTTAGAGTGAGAGACATTAAATTGTAAAGGAGAGGAGGAATAGTTAATAACAGTCTGAAGTCTTAAATGACAGATGAAATGGAAATGATTCTGAAGGATAATGTAGAAACCATCATAATATATCATCTTGTGTCTTCTGATGGTGGTAACATTTAAGGCAACATTACTAACAAATTAAAAGGACTAGGAGCAGGACAATATGACAACAGCCAAACAACAATGGCTTCCTTCTGTAGCAGTTTTACTGAAAATGACTTATCGTCCAGCAAAAGTTGAATCTGTTTGGAAACAGTAACAGCTACAAGAAATCAGTTCCAATTACTAGACAGCAATTTTTCAGAGGAATTCCATAAAAAAAAAATTTAAAAAAAATTGCACTTAACATAAGAAAGTCATATTTGGGCGTTAGTCCCTTTTGAGGTCCCTCTTCACATTTCATTAAAAAAAAACATGAGGGCTTGTTCAAAACTGTTTGAATAACGCATACAGGAAATCTCAAAAGAAATCTAAATAAAAAAAAAATCAAATCAATAAAAACAAGATGAACTGTGAGCTAATGCTCACTTATGATACCCCCGCTCTTCGGCAAACAGGAAGTAGGAATCTGACGGGTCAAAAAACGCTTCCCACGATATGGGGTACATACATGAAGCTTGTGACCAAATATCAGATCTCTGCCATTAATAGTTGCATAGACAATGTGTATAAAAATCAACAAAATTGGCAAACAGGAAGTAGGAATCTGATGGGTCCAAAAACGCTTCCCACGGTATGGGGTACCTATATGAAGCTTGTGACCAAATATCAGATTTCTGCCATCAATAGTTGCTGAGAAAAATGTGACGAAAAATGTGCATATATGTTCAATGTGTATAAAAACCAACTAAGTCGGCAAACAGGAAGTAGGAATCTGACGGGTCCAAAAACGCTACCCACAATATGGTATACATATATGACGCTTGTGACAAAATATCAGATTTCTGCCATCAACAGTAACTGAGAAAAATGCGACGAAAAATATCTTGGATGGACGGAAGGACAGACGGACAGAGGTAAAACAGTATACCCCCCTCCCCCTTCGGGGGCGGGGGTATAATTAAAAACCTTGGGTTGGCACCATTTTGATCCTCTTTTCTTGAAATCTGTTTGAAATCAGGTATAGCTAGAATCCCATAAATATATCCCAACCTTTATTCATTGCCAAGGGTCATAGTATTAATATTACAGAACAACTGGTCATGTAGAACAAAATTTATAGCACAGAAACCATTGTGTCCACAGATGGACGATGATGTAACCTGGAACACAACCACAGATCTATGACATAAAATGACTGCAAGTTTATTGTGGTTGGTCCTACAATAAAAACAACGAACCCACCTGCCATATGATCACAGATGTCCTTCTTCTGTACATTAAGTTTATACATGTATTAGAATAACTACATATTTTAATCTGCAATCTGTTCCAAAATTAAATGTCAATTAGGTATAGAAGTTGGAACATTGACTTTTGTGGCCATGTCTAATACAAGAGAGTGAGTGATTGTTGTTTAAAGCCAATTCAGCAATTTTTCAGCTATATCATAGCGAGAACAAGTTAATTTTCAATGAGATGATAATGAGGTCTGCTTTGTACTAGACCAACACGCTGGGTTGGATTTTCATAATGCTAGCTCACTGAAACAACAGTCCGCGGGTAGACATATTGCTCCACTCGTACACATTATTCTGATTCTGAGCCAACCAGCCCTTTCTCCTTCATACTGCATGCTTAGCGGAGAAGCAACAAATGCCTATTTTATAGTTTTTGGTTTGACCTCACCGGGGCTCGAACCCACGATCTACCGCACTCGAGGCGGGCATGCTAACCATTACACCACAGATGCGGTTTGTCTTTAATACAAAACCACTATATAAAGTTAAGTGACAGTGATTAAACATTTATCTTACGATTGACTCGGCTGAAACATTACATGATGTCACTGGCTTATTGATTTAAGGTTATTTCCCGGATATTCTCATTTCTTCAGGTTGTCAGTTTACGATCGTAATCGACAATATCTTGAGAATAAGTCTATGAAAATATTTCCCCTATTGCCCATTACGTTATCTTGACGCTCTTTTATATAGGGCTTTATTCCTATCTCTGTTATCAGATTAATGCATGAACACATTTTACCTTACATAATAAGACATTTTTTTATTTTCACCATTAATGATAACTTATAGCAGTGGTGACTGAAGAATCTAACCATATTTGATAATATAATTGTTTAAAATTTCTATAAATATTTTTTTTATGCATAAAAAATGAAATTAATAAGACAGTTTTGATGTGGTCTTAAAAAGAACACCCGTGTTTATATTACCATAAATAGTTGTGATCAGAATTGATACTTTTAATATAATTTAGAAATTCTTGATGAATATTTAGGGGCCGTTGTGGCCGTGATCGTATGGTAGTTGGATTTACAACTATCAATGCAATCAGTGCCTATCACCACTAAATTTGTGAGTTCGAATCCCGCTCATAGGGAGGTGTACTCAATACAACATTATGTCATAAAGTTTGTCAGTGACATGCGACAGGACGACGGTGGTTTTCTTCGGTTTCCTCTATCTAATAAAAGTAACCGCCACGATAAAACTGACATATTGTTGAAAGAGGCGTTAACACCTTAACCCTAACCCCAATAGTCAATTAATCATCCCACACATCTTAACTTAATTCTAAAGCAGGGAGTTTTTGACATTTAACTTTTTTCAAGGAATATTAAAGTAGGCGATATTAGATTGACAAAATATACAAGTAGAACCATCAAGCATAGAATGCTTTCATAGTAAAAAAAATAAAACGATGGTATTATTTAGAAGGTAAAATTAGAAACAACAATGAATGTGGACATGATACCTTAATGGAGAACAAATCAATTACTGGACATTACAATTAATTTATTTTACGTCTTCTGTGTTTTAATTTTTGTCCTTTTGGCATTTAAAATTTTACAATTGACATTATGTAATAGTCCAACTGAAAACTCTAAAATATCAGGTTTATTTACTTTTCAATGATTAAAACAAGCTTATATTTCCTCCAAAAGTAGTAACACATTGAGGTGCGTTTGATCAATTTCCCACAGCAAATAAAAGCATCATTTTGTTTTATTGTGCAGATTTCATAGTTAATGTATCACGTGAAACCAAAATTAAATTTATTGACAGAAACATTCAATAGAGACATCATTAATCCTACACAAACTGTGTTTAATCTTAAAAGGTAAATTATAATTGCTGATTGAAAGCTTGCTTTGTAAAAATAAAAATGTTGAACAGTGATTGGCTGAACAAATTCATATATCACAACAAGACAAAATGTTGTGACTCACAGTATACCTCCCAAATCATAGAGAAATAAATGATAGAGGACATAGCTATCCATGTACATGGTAGGACTGGTTAATGGGATCCTAAACAACTCCTTGATTCTAAAATTCCACGGTTTTTTTTAAAACATATTTAGAGGAGTTATTTTCCTTTACTGCAGGCAAACAAGTCTCTTTTCATCCAAATTTTAAGTAAGATTTCTGGCAAGTTCAATATTTTTTTTTTCAAGTGCAATGGCAGCCCTCATGATGAGCACCTGTCCTACTGCCCAAGATCAGGAAAACTTTGTTCGGACCAGTAAATTTTTCAGTTTTTATTTAGAATTACATAAAAATAAATTCAAGATTTTGATTCGGACCAGTAAATTCAAATTTTCATTTCGAGGACTGCAATGGTTTCTGAGAATTCTGAAAAACAGACAGAGAGTAATACCAACAACTCACAGGCCTCTTAAGGACCAGGCTATATCATGTGACCTACTTAAAATCTAGGGTTAGGATTAGGATTTTTAATGCCACTTTCAACAATATTTCAAGTATATCATGGCGGTCAGTTTTATTGGTGGTGGAAAATGGAGTACCAGGAGAAAACCTACGACCTGCCGCAAGTCACTGACAAACTTTATCACTTAATGTTGTATCGAGTACACCTTGCCATGAACAGGGTTTGAATTCACAACTTTAGTGGTGATAGGCACTGATTGCATACGTGTAGGTAGTTGAAAATCCAACTACCATATGATTACAACCACCCCCCCAGATGAAAAACAGATAGTTAACATGGCTATAACTCACAGGTCTCTTAAGAGCTAGGCTATAATCACCGTGTACAAGCAAACAATAGGGGGGGTTGTTTTGTAAACCAAATGTTGAAAGGGACAATGATATATACCACGGAACTCGGCAGAAAATGGGCTTTCATTTGGTATTTTTCTGAGTTCTCTGGAGCATCCTGGTTTTGCAAACACTTCCGACAGTTTGCTCATATTTTCTCATTTTGGGGGGTCGAGTCGAAATTATCATCAATTTCTGTCAAATGTGATACCTACCCTAACCTGACAGAACACAAATTATAGTATAATTGACGATTCTTCACAGTGAAATCCCCCACATAATCATAAACTTCTTCTTTTAGCGTCTATGTATTCGAACAGCCCCCCGCAAGTAAACACGAGTGTCCCCCTCTAGGTAAAACATCCATCTTCGATGCAAACTGTCGGAAGTGTTTGCAAAACCAGGGTGCTCCCGAGAACCCAGAAAAATACCAAATGAAAGACCATTTTCTGCTGAGTTCCGTGGTATATAACATTGTCCCTTTCTACGTTTTATTTATAGTTCATACTCACTTTTCTTTCTGCGACTGGTAAAAACAACCTAAACAAACGTACACCCCTTGATTTACAAAACAATCCCCCCTAATGTTTGCTTGTACACCGTGTATATGGTGAGCTACTAAAAATCTAAAGTTAAATCAATTTCAAATAAGGCCTCTATTAGTTCTTGGTGATGAAATTTTCCTATAAAAATTTTAATTAAGCATTCCGAAAAGAAAAAAAACCTGTGTAAACGTGTATACATTACAACTCATTTTAAATATAGATATATATATATAAATCCTGGTTAACACAAAAAAAGAAGGTGTCAGTAATAATGTTAAAGGTGCAAAAAGATAAAAATATTGTTTAAGAAGAAAAATATGACTAGATAAACTATTTGTGTGTGAAATCTATATATGTGAAATTGATTGTACCTCATCTTCTACTATTTTAGATTCTCTCTGTAAAAATAACAACAAATAATATAATTAGACGATTATTTTTAAAATTAAAAGTAATCTTTATACCACAGCTTTCCGAGTTAAATGGTTAAACAATCGAACATGAATTTAACGTTTTGACTCTGAAAACCATGGTATAAATGATTTGTAACATTTTAAGCCATGCAATATCACATCTAGGTCGTTGATTATTGCATGGTTCTCTGAGGGTAATATAACTACAGTCCAGATTTAAAGTGTGTAATATTTCATAGTTCTTAGCGGTTGCATACATTCTGGTATATAAACCATAAAAAGATCAAAGGAAAAGAATGCATTGTAGCATGTCACATATTGCTCGTTAAATATTGTTGTGTCAAGATGGAGGGACAGGTGATTTTACTCAGAATTAGTTCATAATTCTAGTTATCCAAGATGAATATGGCTAACAACAGCTGTGAATTATTCAAGAAAACAACGCCTGAATTTGATTGAGATAACAAAGTTTTACTGTATAAAGTTAAATAATTATCAATCTTTTCTGTTAGATACCTATGGAGTCATAAATTATCAATGAATTGTAAATTATCCACACCAAGATGTTGCACGCTACGTCGTGCTAAGAATACCCCCACTCGTTCAGCTGAGATATCTGTTACAAAAGTTTTCATTACGGCAAAACATGGAAAATTCTAAGTCGCGTGGTAAACAGGTAGAAGATGTGCGGTAAACCTGGAAAGGGGAGACACGGTACAAGTCACCATGCCAAAGCCATATATCAAATATAAAATCATTTCTTCCAGTAGAAGCTGAGATATCTGTTACGAAAATTTTCATTACGGCAAACATGAAAAATTCTAAGTCACACGGTAAACAGGAAGTAGATGTGCAGTAAACCTGGAAAGGGGAGACACGGTTAAGTCACCATGCCAAAGCCACATATCAAATATAAAATCATTTCTTCCAGTAGCAGCTGAGACATCTTTAACGAAAGTGTGAACGAATGGACAAACGGACGGACGGACAAGGTGATTGCAATATAGCCCCCTCTCTACAAGTGGGGGTATAATAACATCTATTATTGATAATTTTTGGCATTTTTCCTTTGATCTCTAATAGTGATATTTTCAGTATCAAGAAACTGATTCTGATACTCAAAATTATCTGTCAGTATGACATTATGAGGATACCAATAACAACAATAACATCAGATTTGAAGGTCTTGACATACATTATCATTAGTTTGAAGGTCTTGACATACATTATCACTAGTTTGAAGGTCTTGACATACATTATCACTAGTTTGAAGGTCTTGACATACATTATCATTAGTTTGAAGGTCTTGACATACATTATCACTAGTTTGAAGGTCTTGACATACATTATCATTAGTTTGAAGGTCTTGACATACATTATCACTAGTTTGAAGGTCTTGACATACATTATTACTAGTTTGAAGGTCTTGACATACATTATCACTAGTTTGAAGGTCTTGACATACATTATCATTAGTTTGAAGGTCTTGACATACATTATCACTAGTTTGAAAGTCCTGACATACATTATCACTAGTTTGAAGGTCTTGACATACATTATCACTAGTTTGAAGGTCTTGACATACATTATCATTAGTTTGAAGGTCTTGACATACATTATCACTAGTTTGAAGGTCTTGACATACATTATCATTAGTTTGAAGGTCTTGACATACATTATCACTAGTTTGAAGGTCTTGACATACATTATCATTAGTTTGAAGGTCTTGACATACATTATCATTAGTTTGAAGGTCTTGACATACATTATCATTAGTTTGAAGGTCTTGACATACATTATCACTAGTTTGAAGGTCTTGACATACATTATCACTAGTTTGAAGGTCTTGACATACATTATCACTAGTTTGAAGGTCTTGACATACATTATCACTAGTTTGAAGGTCTTGACATACATTATCATTAGTTTGAAGGTCTGGACATACATTATCATTAGTTTGAAGGTCTTGACATACATTATCACTAGTTTGAAGGTCTTGACATACATTATCACTAGTTTGAAGGTCTTGACATACATTATCACTAGTTTGAAGGTCTTGACATACATTATCATTAGTTTGAAGGTCTGGACATACATTATCATTAGTTTGAAGGTCTTGACATACATTATCACTAGTTTGAAGGTCTTGACATACATTATCACTAGTTTGAAGGTCTTGACATACATTATCACTAGTTTGAAGGTCTTGACATACATTATCACTAGTTTGAAGGTCTTGACATACATTATCATTAGTTTGAAGGTCTGGACATACATTATCATTAGTTTGAAGGTCTTGACATACATTATCATTAGTTTGAAGGTCTTGACATACATTATCACTAGTTTGAAGGTCTTGACATACATTATCACTAGTTTGAAGGTCTTGACATACATTATCACTAGTTTGAAGGTCTTGACATACATTATCACTAGTTTGAAGGTCTTGACATACATTATCACTAGTTTGAAGGTCTTGACATACATTATCACTAGTTTGAAGGTCTTGACATACATTATCACTAGTTTGAAGGTCTTGACATACATTATCACTAGTTTGAAGGTCTTGACATACATTATCACTAGTTTGAAGGTCTTGACATACATTATCACTAGTTTCCATATGGACTTTCTGCGATACTAGTGATAATATCTGTGTGGATCTTTAAAACGGACATTAGTCTATATTTATCAAGCAATGAGCATGATACAAACATATCATTGTTGATTTCTATGTTATACTGACGTAACTGACATAATCTGGACAAATCCTCCATAAACATACTATCGTTGAAATGTTTTGCTCAAAATGGAATTCTCATTGAATCTTGTATCTCAGGCTCTGCCTTTGATGCAGCAACGCTCTGAGAAATTCATTCTCGCTTAAACAAATCAACAAGAGTATAATAATATATTTGTGACATAATTATCTTTGACTGTTGTACATCTTACACATGTAAGTTATAATAGATATTGGTTTAGTTTGGTTTATGGCGTTTAACGCCACTTTCAACAATATTTCAGTTATATCGTGGCAGTCAGTTTTATTGGTGGAGGAAACCTATTGTACACCAAGCCTGAGCCGGATTCGAATTCACAATAGATATTGGAGAAAAAAGTATCAAAATAATGGCAAAAAAATTACAACAGTACTTTCTATTAGATCTTGCAACTTAGGTGTTCAAATAAACACCTGCTTCTCTCTCATTAAAATAATACACATTAAGAGCTACTTATTTTCTGTTAATATAAATAAAATATGAAGAAATATACACAATCCATATAAAAATTCAATAGAAACTAGATATTTAACCTTTGAAGTTTACATACATATAGAGCTAACAATTTATAAGTAACAGATGTTTTATTACATGTCTACTCAAGTATAAAATTAACATAAGACATATTTTCATATAAAAGATGTGATATTTCTCAAGTAAATTTCAGAAAGCCGATTGACAATAGTTATTTTATTTTTCGTATCTATTTTATTTGTATCCGATTGATATACTGTGAAACCTCAGTATCTAAAACAAATCTCAGTAGGACCAACTTTTGTGTTCGGAATAGACAGGCATTCAGTTTATACAGATTGAATTAGATAATTGATTGATTGGTTGGTTTATGGTGTTTAATGCCATTTTCAACAATATTTCAGTTATGTCGTGGTAGTCAATTTTTTTGGTGAGGAAACTTGGTACCTGGAGAAAACCATCAACCGGTCACAAGTCACTGACAAACTTTATCACATAAGGTAGCATCGAGTATACCTCTTTATGTTCGGTTTAATACAGGTTGAATTAAGATAGGCTTTTCTACATTAGAACTTTATTTAAATTTCCGTTTGTACAGGATTCTGATTGATTTACTGGTCCAAATCAAATTCTTAAATTTCTTTTTATTTAGTTCTAAATAAAAACTGAAAAATTTACTGATCTGAAAAATGTTTTAGTGGTCTTGGGCCAGAGGACAGGTGCTCATCGTGAGGACTGGTCCGATTTAGGCAGGTTTCACTATATAAGTTTTTTTCTCTCCAGATATTGATAAAGATATCATACGATTAAACACTATCAATAAAAACAATCTGGTCCACCCACGACAGTATAGATTATATATCTGAAGGTAAAACTCCTACAATACTTTAATTGATTATGCAAAACAGGGTGAATATAAAGTATGAACTTAAAAATATAGTAAAAAAAAAAGTATTCCCTTTAACCAATGCCTAAAACATAACTTGTGATATCTGAAAACTATTTCTTACGGACTGTCAGACAGTATATTTTCCAGAAATTTTCAGGGAGCAGAAATAAATTGACTGATTTATTAAGAGCCAAAAGTACCAATCCAATTTTTGGGGGGATCTAATGACAAATGACTAACATCTAGCGATCTAAAAACTAACATTTAAAACATTCCATAAGTGGGTCATGTCAGCTAACCATTCATTCATCTTTGACGTCAAACCATATGCAATACAGTAACAACTCTGATCATGTGCTTGGTTTTAATATGGGTAGGCTCATCACTCATTAGTTAATTGACACTATGAGTAATGGCATGCCCGTAAAACCCATATGGGATGTCCTTAGATATTAGTGTATCATCCAAAATGTTAAAAAAAAAAAAAGATGCAAGAAGGGTAAAATTTCAATTGGATTACGAAATACCAAAGTGAAATAGCTCCTATATCTTATTAAGTACAATGTATATCTTGTTAATGTTCACTAATAGTAGTACAAATTGATTGCAGCATTAAATGTCCCCCCCCCCTTTTCCTCTTACCCCCTATTCCTGTAATAACAACAAATTACTATACAGATTGAGTAACGGACTCGGGGTAAAATTCGAATATAAAGGCCCAGCCCATGTGTAAATTTGCACAACTCTATGCCTGCCATGAATTATTTCGATTCTAATAGGACAAATACGGTAATTTTTAACCATTCGTGAACTGTATACACACGGCATTTGGTGGCTGTTCCATTTACCTCCTTCGGAAATTTTGAATTGATTTTGAATTATTTGTATTTGAACGAGATATTTTAAAATAAAGATATGGATGTTAACACGAAAAACATATTTATTGTGTATTTTCCAACATAGAT
This sequence comes from Bathymodiolus brooksi, assembly GCA_963680875.1. Taxonomy (NCBI): domain Eukaryota; kingdom Metazoa; phylum Mollusca; class Bivalvia; order Mytilida; family Modiolidae; genus Bathymodiolus; species Bathymodiolus brooksi. The sequence continues at coordinate 108,863,255 of OY804581.1, forward strand.
TCGATTGGACAATTCCTGCATAAAAATATTTAAAAAAAAAGTCGGAGTTCATTCGTTCATCATTGCGAGCGCTAACAAGATGGCGGAGCGGAGTTGTCAAACATTATATCGAACACTTGAACAGTTGTTAATAATCGACAATTATGGTTAGATATGAAATTAAAAAAATAAATGCCAATGAAAAAAAAAGCTTGTATTGTTGACATAAAAAAAAATTCCGGAAAAAATACTTAAGACAACCATCTATCGACTTTCACTTTTGTAATATATCGTCATTCTGTGACGTTGTTTACAAGGGACGCTGATTGACACAAGCTGGTTACTGATTTATTTTATGATTTTGTGAGCATTTTACTCGTTTGAGTAGCAAAATTCAAAATGGCATCAAATTGGAAAATATCAGTAACTTAATTACATCACCGTCTAGTTATCAATGTATACGTAGGAAAACAAGGTTAGTGTATTTTGTTATTCATGGTCAACACATATCAATGACAATTGAATGTATGTGACTGTGTGCGTACTGGGGATCCCCAAATGTAAATTTTCAAAACAAATGATAAAAAAATACTTAGTTACAGAATATTTATTTATAACTGATGGGGGATTTTTATTTTAAGGACTTTAAAAATACGCTATTTGCCGGTGTTTTGTTTGTTTACACTCGGTCGTCACGGTAATTTCACAGCGGGAGTCACAATGGAACAGCCAGATTTGTTGTGTACTGCACTTGCGCTAAACATAGAGTTGTTGAGTATTATCGTGTGTGCCGTTTTAAAGACGTCATATTAGAATAAAAGACAACACATGTACAAGATACATGTACCGCAAACACTAAGATGTTATATTTTTAATAACTCCCACATATTGACATAAAAGTTATCGCTTTAGTGGTAACATTGAAAAATAAATCTAGTGTAATTTAGAATTAAACATTTAGAGCATAATCTGGAATTTTTATATATTCAAGACATATACATTGTATATAGCATTTAAAGAACATACCCTTTTTTAGTTTTTATTACATAGTTAACAATATATGAATAAAAAATATTATTAAACTAGAGGCTCAGTGGGCTGAGCCTGTGTCGCTCACCTTTCATTCTGCTTTGGGGAAACTTAATACAGAACCTTCCAGACATGTAGATGCTTCCTACCAAGTTTCGCTTCATATGGCTAAGGCCAAAAAATATATATATATGTGTTTACTGTCACATGTCAAAAAAATCTAGGGTCGGTCGGTCGGGATTATTATTATTTTTTTTTTTTCTTTTATTATCGACAAAACCGGAAATAGTCGTTCCCAGTTCCGGAATCCGATTCCGGTATTTAATTTTCGAAAATTCCGGTAAAATGACGAATTATGCAGTTTTTCTACCTTCTTTGCTCTCAATTTCGACAAAAAGCTAGCAGTTGAATAAATAAAACATTGCTGCTGGTTAAACAACAAAAATGGTTATCCGAATTCTGTGTAAAAATGCATAGGGTCGCTAGCAAAAATTAGGGTAGGTCGGGTGACCGTAAACACACATATTTTTTTTTTTGGCCTAAGCAGTTTCAAAGGAGAAGATTTTTTAGAAATCGATCAATCAGAAACAAGAATTGCATGTGGTGGCCATGCTTGCTAACCGATGGGGATGAAATGAGCAATCTTCATAGAGGACATTCCATAGATGCTTCCTACCAAGTTTCGGTTGTAGCCATGTTTGTTAACCGATCGGGACGAAATGAGCAATCTTCATAGAGGACAGTCCATGGATGATTCCTACCAAGTTTCGGTGGTAGCCATGTTTGTTAACCGATCAGGACGAAATGAGCAATCTTCATAGAGGACATTTCATAGATGCTTCCTACCAAGTTTCGGTTCATTTGGCCAAGCGGTTTCAGAGGAGAAGATTTTTAAAAATCGGCCAATCAGAAACAAAATGTGCACTCTTTAGAGAGGTCCTTCCATAGATGTTATCTACCAAGTTTCAGTTGATTTGGCTGAGGGTTTTCAGAGGAGAAGATTAAAATGTGAAAAGTAAATGGACGACAGACGACGGACACCAAGTGATGGCAAAAGCTCATATTGCCTTTGGCAAGGTTTGCTAAAAAGAATATTAAAATGTGAATAGCTACTTATAATGTATAGAATAAACATGTTACACTATATCAGCATTAGTTAATTTCTAAGGGAGATAATGGCAAGAGTTATCTTTCCTTTAACAGAGGAGAAGATTTTTTTTAGAAATTAACCAATCAGAAACAAGAATTGCCTGTTGCGGCCATGTTTGTTAACCGATCGGGACAAAATGAGCATTCTTTATAGAGGACCTTCCATAGATGCTTCCTACCAAGTGTCGGTTCCTTTGGCCAAGCGGTTTCAGAGGAGAAGATTTAAAAAAATCGGTCAATCAAAAACAAGAATTGCCTGTGGCGGCCACGTTTGTTAATGGATCGGGATAAAATGTGCAATCTTTAGAGAGGACCCTCTATAGATGCTTCCTACCAAGTTTCAGTTCATTTGGCTGAGGGGTTTCAGAGGAGAAGATTAAAATGTGAAAAGTTAACGGACGACAGTTGACGGACGCCAAGTGATGGCAAAAGCTCACGTTGCCTTTGGCAAGGTGAGCTAAAAATTGAAAATAAATAAAAAATGTATCTCATTAAATAAAGTGGTGACAATTTTTATAGTAATTCAGTGTAAATTTTACACTGCATGGGTAGCTCATACAAGAATATATCTCTCCCACAAAGTTTCATTACAAAATTTCTAAAGGCATTACAGCAACACAACAGCGATTAAAAGTGAAAAATATATACAGTAGTGGTACTATCGTTGATTTGTTTTGCGAGAATGGATTTTTCAGAGCAATATCACATTGAAGGCCTAGACTCAGATGCAATGAGAAATCGATTTCGAGCAAATGTATCAACGATAGTACGCTTATCGTGTATTTGTCAAAGTCAAGTGACGTCAATACATGTACAAAGTTATGTTAAAGGAAATCAACGATGATGTTTGTTTGTATCACTCTTGTCACTTGATAACAAATATTATGATCATTGCATCTGTAGATCAAAGGAAATCATTGATAAAATCCCTTTCCTTAAGTATACCAGAGTAGCCACTTATCCTCATATTATTAATATGAGAAGACTTTGCCTACATAAAAAGTCTTATTAGGATGGAACTCTGAAAGATATATATTTCTATTTTGATTTTAACAATACTTTTTTTTAAATTTTATTTAGTTCAGCAGAAAATGTACTCTGCCCAACCCTATCACATAATGTTGTATCCAGTACTCTACCCAACCCTATCACATAATGTTGTATCCAGTACTCTACCCAACCCTATCACATAATGTTGTATCCAGTACTCTAACCAACCCTATCACATAATGTTGTATCCAGTACACCTCGCCATGATCGGGATTCGAAATCACAACGTTAGTAGTGATAGGCACTGATTGCATAGGTAGTTGTAAATCCAAATACTATACGATCACGACCAAGACAACCACTGTTAACTCAATACATTTAATCTATATTATATATATTTATTCAGTCCCATACTATTACTATAACTATGTAGTCTTTTTTTCTTAAGAAATAAAAACAATGGTTTATAGGGAAATCAAGGCAAAATCCTTCTGGTTTAGTAGCTTTAAAATGTAACCAGATGAGAAACTGTTTTATATATCACGAATTACTTAATGCAAATAGGACAACAACAATGGGTTTCCCATTTAAATGACAATTCTGTGGTAATATATCTAATAACCCACAAACAATTATTGCTTAATGGTACATGTAAAATATAAATTCTGAACCATTTTTTCTTCAAAACAAAGCTAGAATTGGTTTAATGTATCTCTTGAATTTTTTTTCAATTGTAAATTCAAGGCCATATGTATTGCATTTATAAACACATCCTTTTCAATTCAAGATTTATTACATTAACGTATTTGTCACTGAACTCTAGTGGAACTATTCAGTATATTTTTAATGGTTTTAATGTTAAACTTTATTCTGAGTGGAAAATCTAATACATGTACTTCAATAAACTCAAAATTGTGTTCGCATACTATATAAAAATGCTGTTTGTTTTTTTAACTGGAAATAAAGACACGGGTTTATAGGAAAATCTAAACTCAATATTGCATCCGCATATTATATAACAATGCCGTTTGTTTTTTAACAAGAAATAAAGACACTAGTTTATAAGGGAAATCAAGGCTTTGCTGCAGGATGAATAGCTCAATGTAAACAGATTAGAAATTGTGATTTATACAAGTCAATTGCCTAATGTAATCAGGGACAACTACAATGGTTTTTCAAGACTTAATTGTTAGAACTCTCATGATAATGGTAGTAAAAATCTTCTTCACTTGAAAAACCCTCTCATACAAACCTATATTAAGAGGCCACCTTTGGGACAAAGAAAAAGTGGCTTTATAAGAGAGGTTACCTCTTAAAAGAGGTTCAATTCATATGACCTTTTGACCTTTTAGGTGATTGCTTAATAAAGGTGACCACATGGGCAGGTTTGGTTGTATATACTTTTCACAACCAAGATAATATTCCATCTTTGAAATAAATTCCATTTATCAAGTTTTTGCTTGGTTAATGAAACGCAAGATGAAAGAAGATCTAGTGATAAAAACTCTGGACAAACAGAATTATTTCACAAGTAAACAAGATTTCTTAGAGATGAAATGAACGTAGAAGATTAATTACAAGGAATCATAACTGGAACAAGATTTAATCAGATTAGAAAATCTCCACGAAACAGAAGGTGAATATACGATCTGTCATACGTAGGTGCACTTAAAAAGAAAAGTCAATATTAGACACAGAATCAAATCAAAACTGTTAATTTTATTTCTTTGCATGGAATTTTAAGTTGCCATTTTGAAACGAAAATCATTCTTCTTCAAAAAAATTAAACACAATCAAGCCTATATATAAAGAGCACGGAAGAGAACATGAAATTACATCCTTTATGAAAAGTTGCTCTTTATATAAAGCTTCAAATTAAATGCATTATTCATTAAATGGGGAAAAAGAAACTGCCCTTTATTGAGTGAATTTGACAGTGTTTTGTTATGTACATGTGCCCTTTAAGGCAGGCCCGACTGTAAGTACATAAAAAGAAAAAGTACAGTAATTAAAGGCATAAAGTATCCTCAAAATTCAATGTGGTTTGGTTTATGGATTTATGGTGTTTAATGCCACTCTCAACAATATTTCAGCTATATTGTGGTGGTCAGTTTTATTGGTGGAGGAAACCAGAATACCCAGAGAAAATGACCGACCTGTCGCAAGTCACTGACAAACTTTATCACATAATGTTTTATCGAGTACACCTAGTCATGAACAGGGTTCGAACTCGCAACATTAGTGGTGATAGGCACTGATCACACAGGTGGTTGTAAATACAACTACCATACGATCATGACCATGATGGCCCCTAGTCCTATTGGAAAAAAATATTAGGAGTAATGATGAATTGTCAGAAAATTTTGCCTTACCAGAGCTCCAGATAAGCTGCGTATTTGCATTTTTTACGCTATGAAAACGAGTAAAAACGCATGTATTATCAGATCAGAGTGTACACATTATGCATACATATTGCTGTGTAAGCAAACTTTCCAAATTCGGAGTGTACTTGTACAGTCGTGTACATAACAATACATTTGTGTCTTTGAGAAATTCCCTGTAATTACTCCCCTTTATACTTTTCGAAGGAGAGAGCGTATACATCCGAAGGGTACAGAATGCTTGTCTTTCTAAGCATCGATGTCAAAAGAGATCTGATTGGATGTTTATGATAAATCATCCAATCGCGGTCAATATTACAAATAAATGCGGTTTACGTAATAAGTAAGAACAAAAATGAAAGTAAATTTGGGAACACGTTGTTCGTTGAAAATGAGCAAGAAAATGAATAAGCGCGCTACGGAAAATTATATACTTAAGTTCCTGACAGTTTCATCTGTGTCTAGTGACAGTATAGTTAAAGGAATCATTGATGACATTATCAACATGGCTGTGAAAACTGCCGAAGTCGACGAGCAAAAAACAAAATATTTACAACATTTTATTAATAAACATGACACAATCGTGTCAAATTAAACAGAGATATACATTTCACTTGCATCCTGCATTTATTGAATAACACTTGTGTCAAACATAATTTTCAAAGTGTACATGTAAGCAATCTTTTCTGAAGTAGAGAGTACAACAGTGCAAAGGAAATATGCAAATACTCATCATTTTCGAAAGTAGGGGGTAATTACCCTTTGGACTCATACCTGTTAACCTCTGGGAACTGCTAGGGGGGAGATCTCCCCCCTACCAACTCTTCTAAGGGGGAGATTTTGTGCGTCGCCTTTAAATGCACAAAATTGTACCTTGTAGTTGCATACATGTGATAGAGTTGCTATGCTACAACTGGAGATTTGTAAATTTTTGGCTGGAGATTTGGTCTCATAACTGGAGATTTTTTATCGACGTATTTGATGCATGTTTTTATTGTTAATTGATGTTTTCTTTTTGTTTGTTTCAGTATTGAACCAACTGCATCCCATTTCAATATATATTGTTTACATTTCTGTCTTATTATTAGTAGTGTTTCATAGGATGAGTGAAGGATAAAAACTGTATTTATAATTTATTCATAATCATTCATAATCATAGGGTTATGATAAAGCAAAAACAATGAAGACAGAATGCTCTGAACAATAAAGTCATAGAGCACTAAAATTAACCAGAGGCTCTCAAGAGCCTGTATCGTTCACCTGGTTATAAAAAAAACCAATTGGTCCTATGTAAAAACTATGTCCTGCAGTGGTAGTCATCTTGGAATTACGATAAAAATAAAAAACACAAAGTTTGTAAAGGACCTTCCAATGATTGATGCATAGTTTAGGTTCAATCAGTGCAATAGCTTCAGAGAAGAAGATATTTCTGTATTTTCCCGATATGGTCCTGTGTTAATACTATGACCTGTGGTGGCAGCCATCTTGGATTTCCGATCGGCATAAAAAAACAGAGGACCTTCCAATGATCATTCCTGGGCAGTTTGGTTTCAGAGAAGAAGCGTTTTGATATATTTTTCCCATAGGGTCCAATGTTAAACTAAGTCCTGCCGTAGCCGCCATTTTGAATTCATATCGGAACAAAAAACGTAAAGTTTGTAGAGGACCATCCAATGAACATTCATGTACAGTTTGGCTTTAATAATATTTGTAATTTCTGAGAAGAAGGCATTTGAACATTTTCCCATAGGGTCCAATGTTAATCTATGTATTACGGTGGCGGCCATCTTGGATTTCCGATCGGCATAAAAAACATAAAATTTGTAGAGAACATTCCAATGATCATTCCTGGGCAGTTTGGTTTCAACTGTCCTAGTGGTTTCAGAGAAGAAGCGTTTTGAAACATTTTCCCCATAGGGTCCAATGTTAAACTAAGTCCTGCCGTAGCCGCCATTTTGAATTTCATATCGGAACAAAAAACGTAAATTTTGTAGAGGACCATCCAATAAACATTCATGTACAGTTTGGCTTGAATAATATTTGTAGTTTCTGAGAAGAAGGCATTTGAACATTTTCCCATAGGGTCCAATGTTAATCTATATATTGCGGTGGCGGCCATCTTGGATTTCCGATCGACATAAAAAACATAAACTTTGTAGAGGACCTTCCAATGATCATTCCTGGGCAGTTTAGTTTCAACTGTCCTAGTGGTTTCAGAGAAGAAGCGTTTTGAAACATTTTCCCCATAGGGTCCAATGTTAAACTAAGTCCTGCCGTAGCTGCCATTTTGAATTTCATATCGGAACAAAAAAAATAAAGTTTGTAGAGGACCATCCAATGAACATTCATGTACAGTTTGGCTTTAATCATATTTGTAGTTTCTGAGAAGAAGGCATTTGAACATTTTCCCATAGGGTCCAATGTTAATCTATGTATTGAGGTGGCAGCCATCTTGGATTTCCGATCGACATAAAAAACATAAATTTTGTAGAGGACCTTCCAATGATCATTCCTGGGCAGTTTGGTTTCAATTGTCCAAGTGGTTTCAGAGAAGAAGCGTTTTGAAACATTTTTCCCATAGGGTCCAATGTTAAACTAAGTCCTGCCGTAGCCGCCATTTTGAATTTCATATCAGAACAAAAAACGTAAAGTTTGTAGAGGACCATCTAATGAACATTCATGTATAGTTTGGCTTTAATCATATTTGTAGTTTCTGAGAAGAAGGCATTTGAATATTTTCCCATAGGGTCCAATGTTAATCTATGTCCTGCGGTGGCAGCCATCTTGAATTTTCGATCGGCATAAAAATAACATAAACTTTGTAGAGGACCTTCCAATGACTATTCCTGGGCAGTTTGGTTTCTATTGTCCTAGTGGTTTCAGAGAAGAAGCGTTTTGAAACATTTTTCCCATAGGGTCCAATGTTAAACTAAGTCCTGCCGTAGCCGCCATTTTGAATTTCATATCGGAACAAAAAACGTAAAGTTTGTAGAGGACCATCTAATGAACATTCATGTACAGTTTGGCTTTAATCATATTTGTAGTATCTGAGAAGAAGGCATTTGAATATTTTCCCATAGGGTCCAATGTTAATCTATGTCCTGCGATGGCGGCCATCTTGGATTTCCGATCGGCATAAAAAACATAAACTTTGTAGAGGACCTTCCAATAATCATTCCTGGGCAGTTTGGTTTCAACTGTCCAAGTGGTTTCAGAGAAGAAGCATTTTGAAACATTTTTCCCATAGGGTCCAATGTTAAACTAAATCCTGCCGTAGCCGCCATTTTGAATTTCATATCAGAACAAAAAACGTAAAGTTTGTAGAGGACCATCTAATGAACATTCATGTATAGTTTGGCTTTAATCATATTTGTAGTTTCTGAGAAGAAGGCATTTGAATATTTTCCCATAGGGTCCAATGTTAATCTATGTCCTGCGATGGCGGCCATCTTGGATTTCCGATCGGCATAAAAAACATAAACTTTGTAGAGGACCTTCCAATAATTATTCCTGGGCAGTTTGGTTTCAACTGTCCAAGTGGTTTCAGAGAAGAAGCATTTTGAAACATTTTCCCCATAGGGTCCAATGTTAAACTAAATCCTGCCGTAGCCGCCATTTTGAATTTCATATCGGAACAAAAAACTTTGAGATTGTAGAAGACCGTCCAATGAACATTCATGTACAGTTTGGCTTTAATCATATTTGTAGTTTCTGAAAAGAAGGCATTTGAACATTTTTCCATAGGGTGCAATGTTAATCTATGTCCTGCGATGGCGGCCATCTTGGATTTCCGATCGGCATAAAAAACATAAACTTTGTAGAGGACCTTCCAATAATCATTCCTGGGCAGTTTGGTTTCAACTGTCCAAGTGGTTTCAGAGAAGAAGCATTTTGAAACATTTTTCCCATAGGGTCCAATGTTAAACTAAATCCTGCCGTAGCCGCCATTTTGAATTTCATATCGGAACAAAAAACTTTGAGATTGTAGAAGACCGTCCAATGAACATTCATGTACAGTTTGGCTTTAATCATATTTGTAGTTTCTGAAAAGAAGGCATTTGAACATTTTTCCATAGGGTGCAATGTTAATCTATGTCCTGCGATGGCGGCCATCTTGGATTTCCGATCGGCATAAAAAACATAAACTTTGTAGAGGACCTTCCAATAATCATTCCTGGGCAGTTTGGTTTCAACTGTCCAAGTGGTTTCAGAGAAGAAGCATTTTGAAACATTTTTCCCATAGGGTCCAATGTTAAACTAAATCCTGCCGTAGCCGCCATTTTGAATTTCATATCGGAACAAAAAACTTTGAGATTGTAGAAGACCGTCCAATGAACATTCATGTACAGTTTGGCTTTAATCATATTTGTAGTTTCTGAAAAGAAGGCATTTGAACATTTTTCCATAGGGTGCAATGTTAATCTATGTCCTGCGATGGCGGCCATCTTGGATTTCCGATCGGCATAAAAAACAAAAATTTGGTAAAGGACATTCCAATGATCATTCATTTACAGTTTGGGTTCAGTCAGTTCATTAGTTTCAGAGAAGAAGATCTTTGAAATTTCAGCCAATCAGAGCATATTATTGGCCCTGGCAGCCATATTGAATATCCGACTGGAACGAAAAACAGTAACTTTGTAGAGGACCATCCAAGGAACATTCCTGCTAAGTTTGGTTCCAATCGGCCAAGTGGTTTCGGAGAAGAAGCTTGAAATGTGAAAAGTTTACAGACGACAGACAACAGACAACAGACGACAGACGACAGACGACGGACGACGGACGCCAAGTGATGGCAATAGTTCACATGGACCTTTGGTCCAGGTGAACTAAAAAGTCACTTTGCTGCTGGTGCATTGGGTGATAGCATACGTTTTGGCATTTTTGTGGTTTATCAATTCCATCCTGGAACTTAGTCCTTAAATAATACTTTGATCGGCTTTGGTCCCAAACAAGCCATAACAACTCAATCCGAGTTGAATTCATTGCACGTTTGATCGAAATAAGAAGTTTTCCTCGGCATCAAAGGTTGTCCGACTCCTGTTGGCACAACGGTTTATAACTATTTTTAATTGCCGCTATCACACTTCTAATCATCTAAGGGTGTGCCACAAACTCACTTCCTTATCCCCAATTAACTGTCAATCAGTGGATAATTGTTGTATAATCATCAACACCTTAATTAATCTCCATGACCCAATTTACCTGTAAAGGTGTCAAACAGATCAATAACAGGATATCATTTAAACACCTTTACCATTCGTATCTCTCGGTGTTTTTCATCAGCGCAGGAGTTCTAAATGAGGAATTTTCAGAAATATTGATCGCAAAATGTAGGTCAAGATTTTATTGTACTTGATTTTTTTGTTGGGGGGAGGAAAAGGTGTGTGCGGGAGATTAATGTCTCCCGCGCACGAGACCCAGTCCATGCGGGAGATAAGGCTCTTACGCGGGAGACTCCCGCGAAAAGGGGGAGGGTTAACAGGTATGTGGACTTGAAAATTATCTGGAGCTCTGCTTACAATGGGCACCACCAACTATTCGTATCAAATTTACACGTATTGAGCTGCTGCTAGATAGTGGTCTTTTAAGGTGTAAGAGTGGGATTCAAGCTTCTTATAGACTGTTTGTCCTGTCAGCAAGCTGTTGAGTTGATTTGTCATGCCCAACGTCATCATGATGCAAATATGGTCATTATCTCATATCTCATTCACATGCTACGAGCAGCTGTGAGTTGATGTGTGATTACATTTTTTATCTGACGAGGTGCCTGCGCAAATTGGGGATTTGATGGTCACAAATATCTGTCAAATATTGGTGTCAAGTACGTCAGTAAAACTGCATATATGACCATCAAGTCCCTAACTGACGTAAAGCAACTCGCTAAATACAATATAGTTGTTCTTTAATTCTTATTTGGAGACGGAGCACAGAAATATGAAATAGATTTGTAGATAATCGCTGTTTAACACAATTTTTAACAATATTTCTATTATATTACAGTGATTAGTTTTACAATGGTGAAAATCAAACAGAACACATTGAAACTGTAACCAACTTTTTTCTATAAAAAAAACCCACAATTTCAGAAATTTGTAAAATTGTTTATTGAATACAACATTATGTGATAAAGTTTGTCAGTGACCTGCGACAGGTCGGTGGTTTTCTCCGGGTACGTTATGAGTTTGAATCCCGCACATAGCAAGGTGTACTCAATATAACATTATGTGATAAAGTTTGTCAGTGACTTGTGACAGGTCTGTGGTTTACTCCGGGTACTCCACCAATAAAACTAACCGCCACGATATTTCTAAAATATTGATGAAAGTGGCAGTAAACACCATAAACCAAACCAAACTAAATTGATTACAATGACAAATTGAAGCATCTTTACAATATAAAATCACAGAAAATATGAGATATCTTATTGTACATTTGATCACAAGACCTAATCTAGAAACAAACACTGTTACACAATCAACAGCAATTTTCATCTGGTGTATAATGGATTGCTTTCAGTAATAAAAGCCAGGTCTACTTTCCTCATTTCTCTTTGATATTAACCATAATATGGTTCTCTCATTAGTATGTACAAAATGTAATGAAAATAAATCCATATATGTCCAGTGCTTGATTTGAAATTCCGCCCATGGCAGAAGAAGTAAAGTGGTCACAGGTCAGTAACTCGTAAACAAGAAAATTATTACACTATCGTAAATTAAAGTAAATCTCTAAGTCACATAGTTAATCAACACAATAGGGATCTTGGAAAATTATTAAGAGAAAATTTTGCAATATTTGAAGATATAAAACTCTCTGTCATTTTATTGATAATATACAAGTGTGGACACAGAATTGTATTGTCCTAAAGGCAAGTGTGGATGTCAATATTTCATATTATTAACTTTAAAAAAAAAAATTCATGGACACAGGGGTCCTGGATTTTTTTAATAAAAAACTAATCCTGGATTATTATTTTTGCTTCAAGTCCGGTCCTGTGTTTTTATTTCAAATTTTCATCATAGCCCCCCTCCCCCTCCCAAGGGATATAAAATTGTATCATTAATAATAAATTAATAAATAATAAATTCAGATTTTCTATTTAAAATAAATCTCATTTACAAAACCACTGATATTTGTTCAATTTTTAACGCTGATGTAAGCTTTAGTCGCAACAATTTTTAATTTTTCTCTTTAAACTGTCGAAACATAACATTTATTTAACTGTAAAATTCACTAATAAAATTCACCCCCCCCCCCCTTTTTTTTTCTTGCTTAAATCAATGATCAACAATATTCCAGAATCAAACAAATGAATAAATATAACATAGCATCTTTTTACCATGCGGTGTCAGTGTGTTTTAAATTGGTCATCCAATCAGGACGCTCATTATTCTTGTCCAAGATAAAATATACATCGCTAAAATTACCTGTGAGAAAGTCGCCGTCCAAACTCAAATCAATACCTGTGGGTGTTTCCCCACTTCAACTCGTAAATTTACATAGAAATCGGAGATATTTCGTCATAAAACTTCACACATGGTTTTGTCTATCATATTTCTTGAAGACAAACATACAAACCCAACCTCGTTTTAAGCGGCACCCCCTTTGTCTGGGGAAATATTTTAGTTGAAAGAGAGTGCATAGGACATATAAATTTTACCATACAATGTTAGTCTATTAAAATGATATGCTATGTATTATTTAAGGCCGTTTTTAGTGCCACCCTTTTTTGTCTTCGGAAATATTTTAGTTGAAAGGGAGTGCATAGGACATATAAATTGTATTATGCAATGTTCAAAATTATTAAAATGATAATGTTATGTAATAATGTATTATGTACCCGGTAACACCATGCACTCCTTGTTGATAATATAATACTTTTTGTTGTCAAAATTTTATCGCTTTTACTTTAATTCAAGAAAAAAACGGGGAAAAAATCTGATATGATATATATTGGTTTTTTTGCTCTCATAGACAAATAAATTGTATGGCTTTTCAATCTTTTGAGCATACCTGATGACGGTTTTTCCAGAAAAGTACCGTGTAAACTAAATTAGATTAAAAAACTGCTTTTTCTTAATTGCTATACTTAATTTATATATGGAATATGTTTACGTGGGTGTAAATTTAAGGTTTAATTATTTCCAATCTGATTAAAACGAGATTTTTAATTGCTCCCACTTTTCTGATATGTCACTCATACATACTTAATAAACTCTGTAAGAAGTCATGCTGAGGTGACCTTTTAGGATAAAATCAGAGCTGACAAATCAGGAGTTGCCTTACTACAGGGGCAGCATATGCATCCTTGGTTACTTTAAATAGTCAGAAAGTTAAAGAAGTCTTTTAGTCTCTTAGAAAGTCTTTTCTATTAAATAAGGTTATGGTTATTGTTTATAATGTTTAACACAACTTTCAACAATATTTCAATTATATCTTGGCAGTCAGTTTCATTGGTGGAGGAAACCAGAGTACCCGGAGGAAACTACAGATCTGTCACAAGTCACTGACAAACTTTATCACATAATGTTGTATCGAGTACACCTTGCCATGAACGTAGTTTGAACTCACAACTTTAGTGGTGATAGGCACTGATTGCACAGGTAGCTGTAAATCCAACTACCATGACCCCTATTAAATAAGCATTTAAATCTTAGAGTACATCTTATCCATTAATTATCCTTGTTATTACCGTCTGTTATAAATATAATTGCTTAAATTGTAGAAATTTTGCCTGGCACCTCTATTATTGACCTCTATTATTGGCACCTCTATTATTGACCTCTATTATTGACCTCTATTATTGGCACCTCTATTATTGGCACCTCTATTATTCACCTCTATTATTCGCTTCAATGCTGGTAATCAGGTATGTATTTATGCATTTGTTATTGATGTGGAACGTTTGGTTCAAAGTAAACAACAGCCATGAAATCAGACAAAAACATTAGCTGTGGCAGTTGGATTAGACATGTAAATGTCATATGAATTTGACTCCTTACAGATTTTCGTTAGATCTTGATGCCGCAACATATCAGAAAAGAGGTGGCATTAAGCTCACTTGAGACTTTGGGTGAGGAGCGGTCATAAAAATTCAATTTTGGATGTTGACTGCTTTTTATCTTGAAAATGAAAAGGGTAATATAAAATCTTTTAGGAAACAATATAAAGAGAATTGTATAAGGAACATGAAGAAAAACAATTCATGAAAACTAGAGGCTCCCAGGAGCCTGTATAGCTCACCTGGGTATAATAACAACATCAATCAATAAAACTTGATAACTTCGGTGAAAAAAAAGAACAAATGTAGCCTTCGTCATTGCAGACCCCTTCTACAAAAAAATTTGGGCAGGGGTTCCCCCTTTAATGCAAGTTATCAAAATTGCTGTAAAAAAACATATATGTCAATGATTCTCAAAATTTAGCTTTTCCTACTTCACATTTTGTAATAGAGTTGCTTCCCTTTGATTATTTGAGTAACCAAAAGAGTGAGTCAACAAAAAAATGCATTTCAAGAGGAATAACTCTTCACACAGTTGTCGCACATTTTTAACTGTGGGAAATTTTTTGTAGATCTTGACATGCTGAACATTTTTACAGTTTAAACTTTCCCTCTATCTCTAATAGTTTTTGAGATATAAGATGATAGTATTAAAATTGAGAACATTTTGATGAAAAAAGGGCAATAACTCCAAAATGGGTAATGGAATTTACTTCAAAATTGCAGGGTAGGAAGATCTTGACATGCTGCAAATTTTTGCAATTTAAACTTAACCTTTATCTCTTATAGTTTTTGAAATATAAGACGAAAAGTATTAATTTTTTTTTTAATTTGATGAAAAAAAGGGCAAGAACTCCTAGATGGGTAATCATATCTACTTCAAAATTGCAGGGTAGGTAGATATCGACATGGTGCACATTTTTGCAATTTAAACTTAACATCTATCTCTTATAGTTCTTGAAATATAACACGAAAAGTATTAAAATTTATAAAAAAAAATTGATCGAAGGGCCGAACCGCCGAACACATTTTTGGAAGAGAACCATCCAATGACTATTTCATCAAAATTTTGTTCTTATTGAGCAAATGGTTTCAGACAAGAAGATGTTTATGGGAATTTCCCATAGGGTCCTATGTTAAATTAAGTTCGGCTGTGGCGGCCATCTTGGTCGGTGTTCTGAAATGCGGGACACAATTTTGGAAGAGGACCACCCAAGAATCATTTCAGCAAAGTTTGGTTGAGATTGGCTCAATAGTTTCAGAGGAGAAGATTTTTTCTTAATTTCATCCCCCCTTTTTCTAATTTGCATAATCGTTCAAAATAGGCAAAAGTTCAAAGTTCATAAAAAATCCTGTAATATATGTTAAAAAGCTCATCATTATGCTTATACAGTTCAAATTTGGGCACTTTCTGGCTTAAAATAAAGCAGTTTTGGCCATTTGAAGAAATTTCTATTTTTAGTAATGGCGGCCATCTTGGATATAGGACGGCGCTGACGGACACAATTTTGAAAGGGGACCACCCAAGGATCATTTCAGCAAAGTTTGGTTGAGATTGGCTCAGTAGTTTCAGAGGAGAAGATTTTTTTTAAATTTCATCCCCCCTTTTTTCTAATTTGCATAATCGGTCAAAATAGGTATTGGGATTTACTTCAAAATTGCAGGGTAGGTAGATCTTGACATGCTGAACATGTTTGCAGTTTCAACTTACCACATGTCTCTTATAGTTTTTGAAATAAAGGACGAAAAGTATTAAAATTTTGAAAATTTGATGAAAAAAGGGAAATAACTCCAAAATGGGTTATGGGATTTACTTCAAAATTGCAGGGTAGGTAGATCTTGACATGCTGAACATGTTTGCAGTTTCAACTTACCACATGTCTCTTATAGTTTTTGAAATAAAGGACGAAAAGTATTAAAATTTTGAATATTTGATGAAAAAAGGGAAATAACTCCAAAATGGGTAATGGGATTTACTTCAAAATTGCAGGGTAGGTAGATCTTGACATGCTGAACATGTTTGCAGTTTCAACTTACCACATGTCTCTTATAGTTTTTGAAATAAAGGACGAAAAGTATTAAAATTTTGAAAATTTGATGAAAAAAGGGAAATAACTCCAAAATGGGTTATGGGATTTACTTCAAAATTGCAGGGTAGGTAGATCTTGACATGCTGAACATGTTTGCAGTTTCAACTTACCACATGTCTCTTATAGTTTTTGAAATAAAGGACGAAAAGTATTAAAATTTTGAATATTTGATGAAAAAAGGGAAATAACTCCAAAATGGGTAATGGGATTTACTTCAAAATTGCAGGGTAGGTAGATCTTGACATGCTGAACATGTTTGCAGTTTCAACTTACCACATGTCTCTTATAGTTTTTGAAATAAAGGACGAAAAGTATTAAAATTTTGAAAATTTGATGAAAAAAGGGAAATAACTCCAAAATGGGTTATGGGATTTACTTCAAAATTGCAGGGTAGGTAGATCTTGACATGCTGAACATGTTTGCAGTTTCAACTTACCACATGTCTCTTATAGTTTTTGAAATAAAGGACGAAAAGTATTAAAATTTTGAAAATTTGATGAAAAAAGGGAAATAACTCCAAAATGGGTTATGGGATTTACTTCAAAATTGCAGGGTAGGTAGATCTTGACATGCTGAACATGTTTGCAGTTTCAACTTACCACATGTCTCTTATAGTTTTTGAAATAAAGGACGAAAAGTATTAAAATTTTGAAAATTTGATGAAAAAAGGGAAATAACTCCAAAATGGGTAATGGGATTTACTTCAAAATTGCAGGGTAGGTAGATCTTGACATGCTGAACATGTTTGCAGTTTCAACTTACCACATGTCTCTTATAGTTTTTGAAATAAAGGACGAAAAGTATTAAAATTTTGAAAATTTGATGAAAAAAGGGAAATAACTCCAAAATGGGTAATGGGATTTACTTCAAAATTGCAGGGTAGGTAGATCTTGATATGCCGCACATTTTTGCAATTTAAAGTTAACCTTTATCTCTTATAGTTTTTGAAATATAAGACGAAAAGTATTAAAATTTTACAAATTTGATGAAAAAAAGGGCATTAACTCCAAGATGGGCAATCAGATTTACTTCAAAATTGCAGGGTAGGTAGATCTTGATGTGCTGATCATTTTTACCCCATGTCAGATTTTTGATATTATTAACGGTTTTTGAGTTATTACCCAAAACCTGCAATTTTACCATATGTTCTATTTTTAGTAACAGCGGCCATGTTGGTTGGTGCACGGCATCACCGGACACAATTTTGAAACTAGACACCCTAGTGATGATTCAGACCAAGTTTGGTTTCCATTGGTCTTGTACTTTCAGAAGAGAAGATTTTTGAAAAAGTTTACGACGTACGACGACGACGGACGCCAAGTGATGGCAAAAGTTGTAAAATATATGCTCTGTACACAAAAACAGAAAACATTTTATGGTACCTTGGAGATTGATTCAATGAACACTCCTACCAAGTTGGTTTTCAATCGGCCCAAAGGTTTTGGAGAAGAGGAGTGAAATGTCAAAGTTTAGGGACAATGACCGACACAAAGTGATGACAATAGCTCACATAGACCTTTAGTCTTGTTGAGCTAAATTTGCCACTATTCTTTAAAAATTTGGTTTAAAAAGTGGCATAAAATACCATCAAACACATTTTTCAAAATACATATAGGATTAAGCAAACGTTTAGAAAAGAAGTTCTAAATAATAACAAGCTATAACCAAGTGATGTATTTTGTATTTAGTATCTGTAATTGTTGATGTATCATTCAATAAACTTAATAGGATCATTATAGAGTTCGACTGTAGCATTTTTTTGTATTGAGTATACTGCAGGCTAAAATTAAGGCTGATTTTCTACTTGCTTAGAATCTTGAGTTCTGTCACTATTAGAGGCTTCACAGCAAAATACAGAATCAAAGCTCTGTTTCCAATTAGTTTAATAAGGCACAAAGATTGTTTTTCTCATATACAGTTTCTCCTATATCTCTTAACCCTAAAATTCTTGGAAAAACTTGACAATATTTAGAACATTTCCTCTGGTAGAATGATGGGTTTGGTTTGACGCCACTTTCAACCATATTTCAGTTATATCATGGCGGTCAGTTTATTGGTGGAGGAAACCGGAGTAGCCGGAGAAAACCACCGACCTGTAGCAAGTCACTGACTTATGGGTGTGGTAAATAAAGGTTTAACATGTCACATTGTAGTCATCAGTTTTATTGGTAGACGGAAGCTGAGTAAAAGTCCTACAGCGAGTAACTGACAATCTTTACCAAAAATAACATTTTATATATTGTTATTTTAATTTCAATATAGATAAACTAACTTAATGAGTCAAAACAGTCAGCAATGTGCACTTGTTTTAATGAAAATGATCTAATTAATTGCTAGTCTTCAAGTTTTTTTGCATTAATGAATTTTTTTGCAAAAGTGAGAAATTTAGAAAGAAAGAAATGTTTCTTTCACTGAAAATTACTATTCAAGAGGCAGAACAGTAAAAATCAATGTCATACTCTTTCCAAACTGAAAAATATGTGTATCATGAAAATAAAGTGTAAACATTGTTGGTCAACAATTGAACCAATATCAACAAAATGAACCTCTCACCTAAAACCACCGAACACAAAAAAAGACCACAACAAATGTCATCGGAAATCCAGTTCCTGGCATTTGGGACAGGCAATGGTTTCATTATAAATAAGGAGCAGTCAATTATTATCTTTATTTTTCAAAGCTTAGGAAACTTTTCCAAGGAAAATTGCACAAGAATTCAATGTTATCAAAAACTTAGCATACCTGTTAACCTCTGGGAACTGCTAGGGGGAGATCTCCCCCTACCAACTCTTCTAAGGGGGAGATTTTGTGCGTCGCCTTTAAACGCACAAAATTGTACCTTGTAGTTGCATACATGTGATAAGAGTTGCTATGCTACAACTGGAGATTTGTAAATTTTTGGCTGGAGATTTGGTCTCATAACTGGAGATTTTTTATCGACGTATTTGATGCATGTTTTTATTGTTAATTGATGTTTTCTTTTTGTTTGTTTCAGTATTGAACCAACTGCATCCCATTTCAATATATATTGTTTACATTTCTGTCTTATTAGTAGTGTTTCATATGATGAATGAAGGATAAAAACTGTATTTATAATTTATTCATAATCATTCATAATGATAAGGTTATAACAAAGCAATAACAATGAAGACAGAATGCTCTGAACAATAAAGTCATAGAGCACTAAAGTTAAAAAGTCACTTTGCTGCTGGTGCATTGGGTGATAGCATACGTTTTGGCATTTTTGTGGTTTATCAATTCCATCCTGGAACTTAGTCCTTAAATAATACTTTGATCGGCTTTGGTCCCAAACAAGCCATAACAACTCAATCCGAGATGAATTCATTGCACGTTTGATCGAAATAAGAAGTTTTCCTCCGCATCAAAGGTTGTCCGACTCCTGTTTGCACAACGGTTTATAACTATTTTTAATTGCCGCTATGACACTTCTAATCATCTAAGCGTGTGCCACAAACCCACTTCCTTATCCCCAATTAACTGTCAATCAGTGAATAATTGTTGTATAATCATCAACACGTTAATTAATATCCATGACCCAATTTACCTGTAAAGGTGTCAAACAGATCAATAACCGGATATCATTTAAACACCTTTACCATTCGTATCTCTCGGCGTTTTTCATCAGCGCACGAGTTCCAAATGGGGAATCTTCAGAAATATTGATCGCAAAATGTAGGTCAAGATTTTATTGTACTTGATTTTTTTGTTGGGGGGAGATCGTGCGGGAGGAAAAGGTGTGTGCGGGAGATTAATGTCTCCCGCACATGAGACCCAGTCCATGCGGGAGATAAGGCTCTTACGCGGGAGACTTCCGCGAAAAGGGGGGGGGGGGTTAACAGGTATGACTTAGGTCTTTGCAACACTAAGTTAGTGATATAGCTCTAGTGTGGCATCAAATCACTTTACCAGTAATCTATTACAACTTTATAAAGGTTTTTAATCCAGTAACCAATGTGAAATTTAAGCCATTTCCTTTATTTTATGTTATCTATATTAAGATCAACTACAGTAATACTAGACCTGTACATGTATATCGTGTCGTGACATCTGCTCGGCCATGCAATAAAGTCGGTCACTCGTTTTGATTTACAATTCTCGCACAGCACGAGACCGATGACGTCATTCTGTATATTCATAGCGTACATAAACACAGAGGGAATTCTTTTAAACTTCAAAATTACAAGATGAGATTAAAACAGATAAGATTGAATTGAATAAATTCCATGCAAGTAAAAAAGATCCTTTTTACTAATGTCTTTTTTTCCTGATCATTATGCTTGTTAAATATGCTTTAAGCGATGGTATTTCCCAAGCATTTTTACCTTTCCGGTTTGTTGATGTAATCGTCATCACAGATCACGACCTTTTCTGGAATGTAGGCCAAGGAAATTGTATTTTAAAACACTTTGAAAATATGATGATTGATCATGCATTCAGATTCCATCATTTTCTAAAAAATGGCTGATTTTACTGGGGAAAATACATACAAGTGCTCTCCATTAGTCACAAAATGGCAGATTATTTTGCATTTCCACTGCTGCTTTAATAACAAATATACCCCTTATTTCTTGGTGTAATGAAATGATATCCATAGAGAAGATAGAAAAAGAATTAATTAAACAGAAATAATCAAAATTTATAGCATAAATTGAACAGAGAATTAAATTAAACCAGACAGAAAAATGAGATTATCTGGGGGGAAAAAACCTGTCATTATTACAAATAGCATCAACAAAACTGTATTGTTACTACTCTGTGATAATAAATGTGATTGAAATAAACAGAAATCAGTCATTAATTGTTTTACAAAAATATGGCAGTATGTAGTCAGTCTAATATATATATTGCATTGACAAATACAAAAACACCAAATTCACTGGATTAAATATGTTATTATATGGGTAAGCAAGTTCAATGTTTGTATCAAATAATTAATTTTTAATACACATGTACTTCAATTTCAAAATATTTAAAAAAAAACATCTTTTGAAATTTTTCAGACAAAACACAGAAAAAGCTAAAATACTATACTTTCTTAATTTGGTTTACTTTTTAAGTTTGATTGGCCTATGACAAAATCATGTGATTTATTTACCACTGACCGGCCTTATGTGACGTAATACGATGCCATTTGGAAAAAGGGTAGTAAAAAAATATGGGTTTGTGTGTCATTATTATCAATATTTTTTTCCATGGAACTTTACACATGTGAGCAAGAATAGACGAGGAACATAATTAAAAAGAAAAAAATGTTTACTTTTCAAACATGAAAAAAATAATCAAACATTATCCAATGACTGGCCGACTTATTGTCACACAGGGATATATGATGCCCAGAAATTTACAAATCCCGTAATCATTAAATATGTATCATCTACGAATAATTAATGAAATTAGTCCAATATTGTACCATTTAATATCATTCAAGCCAAGAAAGTGAGCAGTCTTGTATTTTTGTGTTATGGGTATTGATTTTGCTTCTTTTTTACAGTGTGACGTACAAAAAATTGCCTACAATTTGATGAATAAAGTCCCATAACTCTGGAATGAAATATTGAAATTTTACCAAAAAGTATACAGACCATAAGACTATCAATTCCAATAACTATGCGAAGTTTGAAGTGAATTGGCCATGGGGTTCTCAATTTACAGCACGACATACGAAAAATCGCCTACAATTTGATGAATAAAGTCCCGTAACTCTGGAATGAAAAATTGAAATTTCACCAAAAAGTATACAGTCCATAAGACTATCAATTCCAATAACTATGCGAAGTTTGAAGTGAATTGGCAAAGGGGTTCTTAAGTTAGAGCGCGACATGTGAAACGGACGGACGAACAGTCGGACATTGGTATACCATAATACGTCCCGTCTTAAAGACGGGCGTATAAAAAATACATTCAATTCTTAAGTAAATATTCCTTAGGATTATATACCTATATACAGTTAAGATATTCAATATTTGTGAAATTTTAAAGGGACATAATTCTGTAAAAATTCAAACTTATTCTTATTTCTTAGAAGCCAATAATTTGCTTAGTTTTCACATTTTACGTCATCATAATAAAAAGCATCATAATTAAAATCAAATTTTACCTATATTATATTGTCATTGGTAAGCACTTTAAAGAAACACGATTTGTGCTGTCAAATGAAACAGATGTTTAATTATCGGCAAACCTTTTAATTTTTTTATTTAAATTTTTTTCTTTACATTTTTCACATATTCAAGAGAAATAATACATAAAGGTAAAAAGCATCATCATCAAAATTGTACTTGCATTGTAGTTGATTGTCATAAATAATAATATACAAAAATAATTATTTGTGTCAAACAAAACCTGAGTTATCATCAAGAAATCAATATCTTTTGACATTTTGCATAATTTCAATGGGGTGAGGGGAGCCAGATTACCCGGAGAAAACCACTGACCTGCCTCAAGTCACTGACACATAAAGTTGTATCGAGTACAACTCGCCAGGAGCGTGATTCAAACTCACAACTTTAGTGGTAATTGGCATTGATTGCATGTAGGTAGTTATAAATCCGACTACCATACGATCATACCCATGCCAGCCCCTTATTTTCAATGGACATGCCAGCCCCTTATTTTCAATGGACATAACTCCAAACCTGTATGATCACACCCATGGCAGCCCCTTATTTTCAATTGGCAATTTTATGCTCCCCAAAAATTTTTCTAGGGAGCAAGAAAAAAAATCACAACCTTATTATTTCTCTTCCTAAATTCGACTAACCATAAAATAAATTGTATATCAACACTTACTCTGTGAGGATGTTGTCCTGAATTTGCATTGGACTGGTATGATCCTGGGTTCCTCATCCCGAGGGAATCGTTCAAGGCAGAATGTGTTGTTGGTGATGGCTGAACATGTTCTGTTACCACTGGGTTACGTCCAGGTCTCTCAAATCTAAATAACGAGAAAAACATTCTAAAACATGACGAACAAAGTGGAGAAAAGTTCTCCGTGTCCACAAGTTTGGCCGTAGATCCCATTTCTGTGAAAATATTAGGAAACTGTAAATACACTTTGGTCGAATCTTAAGCGATTGCTATTCAAGACGTCATCGCTTGTGTAAATCCAATATAATAAATTCTAGCACTGTAATTAACTGAAGAACTGCTTCATTTAATCAAATAAAAGTATATTGTAAAGTATTTCACAATCTTTTCCCATAGAACAGTTAGAAACATGGATTAATCATAGAAGATAAGTACTCAACACATTAAAGCATCTTTTCCTTAAGACTGCTTTCTCCACATGGTCAAAAGTTCTGATGTCAACTTTTAGATTTTATTTTTTTCCCACAAACAATCCTCAGCACTAATATATAGTTGTTAAATAACTCTCAAGGTCAAAAAATAATTTCAAATAAACTGCTCCTTTTCTAACAAAATGTATCTAATCACGTTATGAAGATTGTTTCTCAAGTGAAGCAACATAACAAAAATGACTCCATTTTAACTGAAATAAATCGATTTAAACCATTTCTATTAAATTTACTCCACATTTATCAACATTTTCCAGTTTATGACTTGCATTGAGTAGGCCTTAAGTTTTTGCAATTTTTTATTTTTTAAATACATCATGTTTTTAAAGATTCATGCTTCAATGATCTTCTTTTTATTTACAATTGAAATAACTTCAAACTTCAATAGCAAGTCGTGTTGAACGATAATTTTTTTTTATTTTAAAGTTGAAGTTCTCTTTCAATCACAATCAAATTCAGTATGTAAAAAATGACTGAATTACTTTAGTTATGAAACCATACACCACATCACGATAACATGTTAAAACTTTCCCTCGGATATACATACAACAGTTACGTGTATGTAATTATTACGTTAAAATCACAGCACAAATTTTTATCATACTACTATCTGTTGCATATTTAAATGAAAAACTCCGAGTAGCATCTGTCTCTCTAGAGTTCGCCAATGAACTGAACACAATCAGCATTAAACTAATGTGTCTTGTTTATTTCTATCAATTCCTTTTATTGATTACGAGACAGGCTAATACTCTATATTCCATACTTATCATATACCATACCGAGTAACTTGTATAGATTTACAATTGTATCATTGTTCCGTGCACTGTAAATATTTACTGTTACGCTCAGGATTTTTAAACTCCAATTAAAATGTGATGTCCGTCAATTCATGATGTATGCAAAATGTAAACATTAAATCATTTTACCGGTACTCGTATCCATTTTTCTAATTGTTCTGGCCACGATTTTAAATATTGTACTAATTGTATTGATAATTTTATTAGATTCTAATCCATGATCGTTAAATTTTCATGGAATATTAAATCTTAACATATCATATTAATATTGACGATCCATGATTCATTCACGTAAAAACAAATTTTTTAATTATGAGAGAGAACAATTGATTGGTTAAAAGTACGCTGAATCAACAGGTTGAAATTATAATTATTGATGTTTACAAAATTTATATGACAATCAGCATATTAAATATGGCTGTATTAAAGTCAAGACTAATAAATTACTTTAAAGTAATACATTGTCCATTAAAAAACTGATGTAAGTAAAAATGTGAATCAGAGACCTGAAGTAGGTAAAAATCCATAAAACATTAAATTAACTTGAATAACAAAATGTGACGGATAAAGTTAAGAAAGTAATTCATGGAATTCATAATACAGTCAAACCAGCTTTAGTGACCACCTCTACTAAGTTACAGTTAAACCTGCTTTAGTGACCACCTCTATTAAGTTACAGTCAAACCTGCTTAAGTGACCACCTCTACTAAGCAATAACTTGTATTATGTGACCTTAATTTTTATTTACCTTCGCAGTGCGTTCCATATCAATTAAATCTGTATTAAGCGACCACCTGTCTTATGTGACCATATTTGACTGTTCTCTTGGATGGTCACATAAGACAGGTTTACTGTATGTTGGAGATTTTAATAAAGCAGGGTAGCATTAATTCTGTAGAAATTTCATCCTGAGCAACAGTGATGGATAAAATGCAACAAAATAATATTACCCATATTAAAATGTCATACAAACTATGGCTTCCATAAACTAGAGCTTAAATATTTAAGTGATGTTTATAAGCATAAATAATGCATTTAGTAACAGAACTGCATTGTTAGTTATAATTTATTGAACCCTTAAATTTCTATGCAGTTGATTGCTTCCTTCTTTCTTACTGTGACACAGTTTCATGCATGTGTTTTTGCACACGTGTATCAATAGACACGTGATCATTATCGGATGGTGGCCAGCTCAGTTGCAAACAAAGAAAAAATTTTGAGACTAAAAATCTTCCATCATCCTTATACCTATGTGTTAATTTTGGCCATCCAGTCATTATTGTGAACAATTGAACTTTAGGATGTCTAATTATCCACCTTACAACTGATTTTGACTTTATTTGTGGCATAGTATTTGCTTATTTACAATGTCGTCTCGACGCAGTAAACGACAAAGGACGTCCGGTGATGTGTTAGATATGTCAAATTACATGAACTGGACAGCATCTAAGTTGAGAAACGAACTTGAGAAGGTGAACATTTTAACTTCGTTGTCATTTGGAGTTTCTACATTGAGGAAATTATATGTTGACAAAGTTTTGAATAGACTTGATGTGCCTACTGTCAGTAGCGATGTTCGTGACAATAACAAATTAAACGTTTCACACGGAATACCAGAAAATTCCAGTGTTGTTTCTGAGGCTTTCGGTAATACTGTTAACACTATAGTTGACACAGGTAACCATTCTGCTAGTTTACCTGAGAACTATTTTCAACCGAATGTGCAGTGACTTCAGTTTTCAGTTCCTAACCGGAAACGGGGATTCCAACATGGCTGCGCCCATGTTACAAACTCTGACACAAACTGTTGTCGGATTACAGAACGTCGTTAAGAGTTTAGGGATGACTGTTAATAAAGATGGATTATCTCAGAACAATTACAGCCATGCCGGTAGCAGCACAATGCCACCGTCCCAGAAATTCGGAGTATCAATAGAGGACTTGCCTCTTATGGATTTACTGTCGAGTTCAGTAAGAAAACAAATCGTAGAAGGTAAGGATGTCAATTTAGCCACGCTTCTAATACCCTATTATGAAACTAACATTAAAGACAAGGACAAAGATAACATTCACATTAAGTGCCCTCTGTCAATCACAGAATTCATTACAGTCTTTGGTAAATACAAAAGAGTAATGCGTCAGTCTTTTCCAGAGAGAAGGGAAGAATTGGATAAGTACAAGGCAATTTACGTTGAAATTTACAATGTGTATGGAGACAAATTTTATGAGCATCATAAATTGTTTTCTCTTAAAAGTGCAAATGCTATGTCACTACACAAGCTAAAGGTAGACTGATCAGTGAGGGATAGAGATCTTCTTCAATTGGTATCTTCAGGGGTTAAATCCAAATCTTGTAGTCTGTGTGGTGAAATCTTGCATGATACCAAATTTTGTCCTACACAAGAGCATTTTAATTATGCAAATAATTATAAGTAAGCTAACTACATGTATGACAACTGTCAACACAATGGATAAGCACGGGAGAAAAAGAGTAATACACAATGTGGTGGAAATAGGCAATAACTTTAATACAAGAAGGGGATGCATCAGAATGCAATGCCCGTATACACATATCATGTGTACGATGTAAATCTAAAAACCACAATGCCACTTCCTGTCAAGTGAACCCTAAGGTTACTTCAACTAGTGGTTCTACCACTTCAACTTCAAACCAAAACAAGAAATCTGACAAATGAGTAGATTGCTCTTTCATATCGGATTTGAATTCACCCTCGCCAATTAACATTAGACAATTACAACAGGATTTGCTAATTTCACAACGACAATCAATATGTAGACTATTCAATTCAAGGATTTTTACATGGCTTTGATACTAAAGTTTCTGATGTAAATATCCCCATCAAAGAATGTAAAAATTTACTTTCTGCCGTAAATCAGAAAGGTGTTGTGCAGGAATTAATTGAAAAGGAGGTTCAAAAAGGTTTCCTGTCCGGACCATATGATAAATTACCCTTTGACTTGGGGCTACAGCTGCAAGCATCTGTATTTGGCTATTTCGATAAAAAATTTGGTAAATTTGAAATAATTTTTTCACTCATTCCCAAGTTTTCAAGTATTAATTGAGTAGTCTCCCTTTGTATGGGGATGATTCTTTGTTTTCATTTAGGTTTACTATGGCATGCAGTTGTACAAGTCCCCAGTTGCCACTTATATTTGTCCCTGTTGTAATTTGAAAAGATATATAGACATTAGAAAGAAACAATTCAACAATATATCATTGCATGATCCATTGTATGTCAATTTTCATGGTCAAGCCTTAACCCGGAATATGTTTCTTGCCTTTCTTAAACAATTGTTACAAGTTTCTGGTTTACCTTGTGATAAATATTCAGGACATTCTTTTCGCATAGGTGCAGCTACATCGGCTGCCGCAGCTCGGATTGAAGATCACCTTATTAAAACGCTTGGTAGGTAGTCTTCAGATTCTTATTGTCGTTACATTTTAACTCCAAAATATACGTTACAGGCTGCACAAATGTCTTTAATCACTTCCATCAGTAGAAATTAGTTACCTTTCGTACAAAATACATCACCAAAGTAAAATAATTTTATTATTTTTAGTCATGGCTTTCATTATGATGGTTAAGACAGACGCTATCATCAATTTCATGTGGGTGTTATAATGCATGTTGATTTTTTTTTTGTAGCTAAATATATACATATTGGCCTAGCATTTTTTCATTTACACAACTTTATGCTTGTATATGTATTTTACTTTACTATTATAAATTTTAATATTACTAGAAGTGTATGATTTTGTTTGTATTACCATGGCAACTAGAATTTTTGTTGATTGTGTACGGTGCTCTTTATTAAAATCCTTATTTGGGGACTCTCAGTCACTCATTTTACTCATGCCCGAGATTTTGGCAATAATTATTTTCAATAATTTCTCCCAAATTAAGCATTTTATATTTGACTAAACCATACTACAGAGCTCTACAACTATCGTTGTGACAGTATCATCAAAGATGCTGGGAAATTTCTACCATGTGGATATTTCAGCTCTATACACACAAGCGCGAAATTTTTTCCCATAATTTAACATTAGGTTATGACAAAAACTCTGAATCAGATTTTTTTTTTCCCTCCACCAAAATCAGAATATTTTTTTCAGCAACATTGGGAATCAGAATATTTTTTTAGAAAAAAACCATAACCCCCCCCCTTCAAGTTAAATGGTTGTTCCCTTAGGCCTTTAAATCAAAATACTGATTGACTCGTTGAAAGTCACTATGTATCACTTTGTGGACATCGCAGGTTATTTGAGCCATGATTATCAATACTTCTATTAGATTCGGTCTTGAAGTCATGCATCATTTTGTGATTCATCGTAAATCTACATGTACATGTATCTAGACAAGTCTATTTTGATAATTAAGAATCCTTTCTGAACACATGATTTATTCAGAATAAATTATTTTGATTAAAATAGGAAGAATCCAACAGATTTGTTTAACGAAAGGCAGTATCATAGGGTATGGGAAATGTTCATAACAAAATCTACTAATCTTCAGGTTTACAGTAAGATAAATACCAGGACGTATTTAAGTTCCCAATATTTTCTAAATGAATGGCATTTTGATCTTAGCAACTCAAACAAGTAAACTGCTTAAAAAAAAAGTAAAATAAATAAGTAACTTGAGCCAGTTTCACCTGTATGTTCCTTGGCAACCGAAGACGACAATTTGCAACAGTCAAAGTTCAAAGATTGTTTTCTTTACTTTTTTTTCCGGAAAAAATGAATATGTTTTGAAATATGTATGTACCATGCAACTTTCTAAATACATGAAATCATGTAGGAATGATGTCTATAAATTGTCTGGAGATACTCAATGTGCAAGGTAAAATATATCAGGAGTTTTATCATGGCACTTTTCATATAGCCATTGCAAACACTGAAGCAATAAAGAAAAAATCTGGAACTGTTTTAACTAAACTATGACAGAACTAGTGCAAACGTTATCTCACAGAAACTGTCGTGTCTGCAGGCAACGACGACAATGAGTACAACACTATACCATAATATGACGGCAAAATTTTTGCCGTCGTAAAAAATTGGGAATCTGCTCAATTATTTGTCCATTATAAAAGGAATCTTTGTATTCTGAATGTCAATTTAAAAGGTTCCAGGCTAAGAAGCAATCAAAAATTCATTTTACCTGATATGACATTCAATTTTTGTTCCTAATTGGGGAAGATTAAGAAATGACAGACATACTGGTATTATGTAACATTTGATAGCTAAAGGATTAAGTCTTCAAGTTGTAGTCTTGCCAAAGAATCAGACAGTAATAAAAATGAAAAACAAAAAAAATACCACACTGTCTGGTTTGGTTTGGTTTATGGTGCTTAATGCCACTTCCAACAATATTTCAGTTATATCGTAGCGGTCATTTTTATTTGTGGAGGAAACCGGAGTACCCGGAGAAAACCACCCACCTGCAGCAAGTCACTGACATACTTTATCACATAATGTTGTATCGAGTACACTAAAATTCTAAACCACACTGTCAGAACAATTCCAAAATCAAATATCAAAAGTATAGAAAGAGGAAAAAGTGATACCACTTACACACAAATATATGACCACTTACACACAAATATATGACCACTTACACACAAATATATGACCACTCACACACAAATATATGACCACTCACACACAAATATATGACCACTCACTTTCCTGGCCTGGCTTAAAACGTTTTTATTTCACTGGGTGAAATACCAGTTTTTATTTCACTTGCAAATCTCAGTATTTCATAGGTGGTGGTGGTGGATATGGTGTTTAACCCCACTTTCAACAATATTTCAGCTATATAGTGGAGGTCAGTTTTATTGGTAGAGTAAACCGGAGTACCCAGAGATAACCACCGACCTGTTGGAAGTCACTGACCAACTTTATCACATAATGTATCAAGTAAACCTCGCCATGAACAGGGTTCAAACTCAAAACTTTAGTGGTGATAGGCACTGATTGCATAGGTAGTTGTAAATCCAACTACCATACGATTACGACCACGATGGTTCCAGCATCTATGTAATAACATACATTAATTTCAACATAACCGTGTCAGTGTCATTAAACACTGATAACCTCAACCTAAAGAAAACTATTATCAGTTAGTTAACAAAAGTCTCTTGTGTGTGTTGGTTTTATAATCTATTATTTATCAACTATATATTAAATCTAGTATTATTACAGCTATGACCCGAACTCAAGGTGTCATGTGTCTAAATAGTACCTTATATACATTTACAGTCAAAACCTGTCTTATGTGACCTTTCAAGGGAACATTGAAATAGGGTCACATAAGAGAGGTGGTCGCTAAATACAGGTTTAATTAAGATGAAATGCATTGTAAATGGAATTTAAAATTAAGGTCACATAATACAAGTTATTGCTTAATAGAGGTGGTCACTAAAGCTGGTTTGACTGCATGTGATAAAAGCTTATCAGATATCTTATCCACATTTACATTTCTCCCTGACTGCATATACCACCAAAACCTTGATGGCCACAAATACAGCAGAATAATTACTGATGTTGTCTTAAACCAAACATTGAATCAATCAATATATTTGACAAGAGTTTTGATGAGAAGATTGGCGAGGAGTAAACATCCATCTTTAATACATATTAAAATAAATAAAATTCTATTCATATTCCCATAGAAAATATGCTTAATTTAAATTTCAACTTTCAATTTAAGAGGGTAGGGACCAGGGGTATCGCGTAAAAATGCTTCACACTAAATATTTGCTCGAAATAACGATAGAGATAACATTTTCTTTCGATTCTATGCTAATGAAAACTCAAAGACACACGTTTGACAAATCATGTCACAAATTTCAAATTCATAGGATGATAATCGTAGTGAAAAAAACGTGTTTTTGATGCTTGACGGTAGAAGGCAATCTTACCCTCGTTTAATAATATATTGATCAATCTTAATACATGTATTGTATTTTAACAAATCTGTGAATGTACTAGTTATGTATTACGATCTTAAAATAAACATTTCGTGCCAGAAAACTCATATAAAATTTGATTAAACATTTTTAAAGGTAAATCAAAACTGATAGAACAAATCACTGGGAATTTTTTTGTTTGAGGTCATAAGAAATTTACTTGTCAAGAGGGAAAATCTCAATAACTGATTGTCTACATGATGTACATTCAATATACAGTCAAACCTGCCTGTGCGGTCACCTCTATTAAGCAGTCACCTGCGTTAAAAGGTCAGCCTTTTCCTGTCCTGTCATAGAAAAATTCATATAAATTGAACCTCTGTTAAGAGGTCACCTGTCTTATAAGGCTACTTTTCTTGTGTCCCAAAGGTGACCTCTTAATACAGGTTTGCCTGTATATGACCGTCTGTCTATATGGCAGCAAGGATAAGTCTAACTGCACACAACATATTGAGTCATCCTAAGAAAACAGTTGGTTTGATATTACAGAAGTGGATGATAGGTAGGCAATTTTGTTGGTTAAAAATTCAAATAAATTTGTAATAAAAAATTTCTTAAAATACTGATTTTTTGATAGATAGTCTTGCATATTTATATTAGTTGACTAAATAATACAGGTTTGACTCTAAAATGCCCACTGAAGGTAACACAATCTGACAACATACAGCATATTACAGTGACCATATTACCAGTGGTCATCAGACAGTCAGAAACACTTACTGTCTATCTGACCACACATCAGGCAACAAAACACTTAGAAGTTTGTCTTGTCAACAATAATGAGAAAATAACAATCAATGGTTACTAGATTTGTCAGGAATCCTTTAATCCACTAAAACATTGTTGTATGCCATTAGACCAAACAATGGCCGTTAAATTAACGAATCAATGGAAATAGATTCTCCGTAAGAGCAGACACAGGAGACTTACACGGTATCAGCCATGCATTATCACCACTTGTCATCATTTATGCATACAATAAAGAAGAAAACTTATTTATTTTTATCTTCCAGTCAAGAAATGGAGCATCAGTGTCAAATCTCATTAACGGAGGTCTGATCTTATGATATTTCGTTCCTTTTGGGAATCTCGATACCACGATTGTGTTAAATATAGATAACGATGTATGCCATACATCATAGCAAGCACATTTGGCATTCAGGTGACCATTAATGCAGCCTGATTGATTGATTGATTGTCGTTCAACATCAAATAAGCAGTATATCAGTTACGGTATTTTCATGACAGGTTCAATAAGATGAAAAGGTGACACTGGGATGGGCTTATGTGTGGAAATTGTATTGCCTCAGAATTGAAGGCAGATCTAAATAAAGATAGCTGAAGCACAGAAATGATGGCAGATCTAAATAAAGATACCTCAAGCACAGAAATGATGGCCGATCTAAATAAAGATAGCTCAAGCACAGAAATGATGGCAGATCTAAATAAAGATAGCTCAAGCACAGAAATGATGGCCGATCTAAATAAAGATAGCTCAAGCACAGAAATGATGGCAGATCTAAATAAAGATAGCTCAAGCACAGAAATGATGGCCGATCTAAATAAAGATAGCTCAAGCACAGAAATGATGGCAGATCTAAATAAAGATAGGGTTATGGTGTATAATGCCACTTTAAACAATATTTCAGTCATGTTGTGGAGGTCAGTTTTATTGGTGGAGGAATCAGAGTACCTGGAGAAAACCACTGACCTACCGCAAATCACTGACAAACTTCATCATATAATCTGCAAGTCACTGACAAACTTCATCGCATAATGTTGTAGCGAATGAGGGAGATTCGAACTCGCAATGTTAGTGGTGATAGGCACTGATTGCAAAGGTAGTTGTAAATCCAACTACCATACGATCATGACCACGACAACTCCTTCCTAAGTACAGAGAGATTTAATAATCATTATTTGTGGAATATACATTTTTTTTGCCCGCTTTTGTAAAAACAAAAATGTTTGACAATTTTTTCACAATGGTGAAATCTACAAAATTCTCTCAAATAATGAAAATTAATGAAGTTTTTTTTAATCCAATTACTGGTATGTATAAGTAGAACATAACATATGCTAAAATTCAAACCTGCATAAAACCAATTATGGGAAGAACCAGTATTTTAACTACAGGAAAATAAAAATTAAATCTCGTTTATGATCATCAATTTCATGATCAATTACGGGGATAATCAATTAAGACTTTTTCTTGGTTAATTATTTACAGAACAGTTGAAAATCCTGGATACCACTTGATAAAATTTACATCTAGGCAATTATCAAACTTTTCAGTGAACATTTGTTTTGTGTAAATGTTTGCATACATCATATAAATTTGTGATTAAATACATCCATATTTGTATTATTTGTAAGTGAAAAAAAAATTTCTCTATTTGAACAACGAAAGAAATCATAGTTATCTCCCCATTTCATAAGAAATATATCCCCCTCCCCCCATTTCTTCATGTTTAAATAAAAAAAAAAATTCAAATAGAATTAAAAAAACAAAAATTCATGGAAGATAGTTTGATGTAGATTTTGACAGTGTAGCATGAATTTCATAAGAAGTTTATCTCGAGAGCAATAGCGAGGGGTATAATGCAACAAAATAATGTTATCAATTTTAAAATGGCATACAAAAAACACACCAACACATGTCTTCGCTCCCTAAATTCCCTTTGATCAGATATTCCAAGTCAGAAAAGCAATAACTGTTTGACCAAGCTGCTGTAGAAACATGCAAATCCTGATATGCTTATCAAACATGCAAAGTTTTAAGGAGAGATATTTCCATTAAAAACATAGGAGTAGTTACTCTATAAAAATGTTTTTGTCTAAAAGGGTATTAACTCCTTCAAAAATAGCCCTGCTAATTTGCTGTAATAAGAGGAGTTGATCGTGCAAATTTGAAGAGAAGGGAAATAACTCCTTCAAAAATAATATGATCGTTAGGAGTTATGGTTAGGGTTATGGTGTTTAACGCCACTCTCAACAATATTTCAGTTATATCAGTCGGTCAGTTTTATTGATTTAAGAAACTGGAGTAATCACAGAAAACCGACCTGCCACAAGCCACTGACAAACTTTTGAGAGCATTGAGTACTAATCATTATGAGTGGGATTCAAACTCACAACATTAGTGGTGATAGGCACTGATTCCATAGGTAGTTGCAAATCCAAGTACCATATGATCACGACGACCCCTTCAAACTTTCATACCCATATGCAAATCTTCGTATGGTAATAAGAAAGCATGCAAAGTTTTGAGGAATTCCCATTTAAAATGTAGTAGGAGTTGCTTGTAGAAACATTTTGACAGATGGACAGACATATGGACAGCACGAAAACAGAATGTCTGCCCTAGAAGGAAGAGACATAAATAAATACAGATATAATAATCTTTGAGAAACTGTCATTATTATTTCTGATATCACAATGAAATAACAAATAGCAACAAAATTCATATTTAGACGTTTGGTTTAGGTTTATGGTGTTTAACGCCACTTTCAACAATAATTCAGTTATATCGTGGCAGTCAGTTTTATTGGTGGAGGAAATCGGAGTACCTGGAGAAAACCACAGACCTGTTGCAAATCACTGACAAACTTTCTCACATAATTTTGCATAAGTGTACACCTCACCATGAGCAGGATTCGAACTCACAACATTAGTAGTGATAGGCACTGATTGCATAGGCAATTGTAAATCCAACTACTATACGATCACGACCACGACGACCCTGAGACATATTTAGAGAGTAACCAGCATATGAATGAAAAAAGATACATAAATGTCACTGGTGAACAGTGGTCAATAGCTGGGAAACTATTGACTGTCATTGTCAACAGATCGATTGGTAGAAGTTATTAGAAATAAGACAGAAAAAATATTAAGATATACAGTCAGACCTGCCCATGCAATCTCCTCTATTAAACAGTCACCTGTATTAAAAAGACACATTTTTCTTGTCCTGTCATAGAACATTTCATATGAAATTAAACCTCTTCTAAGAGGTCACCTGTCTTATAAGGCCACTTTTTCGTTGTCCTAAAGACGACCTCTTAATACAGGCTTGACTGTAAGCTATAATAGATTACATGGAGAAATTTGACCTAAGAATAATAGCATCCCTATAGAGGTCAACGCAGGTCAAACAAGGTTAATAACAATACCACAATAAGGTTTTGTTACAAAGAATAAAAAGACTAATTTACACAACAAATTTATCATCATAAACGAGGATCAGTTGACTTATGAAGGAGGCACAAGGCAGGAGGTTCAATATTTTTCAAGTCTACCAGTACTTCACTATTTACAGGTGGTACTTTTTTATTAAAATTTGAAAAAAAAATTATGAATACCTTATACAACACTATTTAAAATCAGGAGGTACCGAAAGACAAATTTTAGGTGGGTAAAAGTACTGGTACTGCCCCTTATTGAAAGACCTGACACAGAATTGATTTTTCTTTCTCTTTTTAATGCTATTTTTATTATTAAATCTTTACTGCTCAATAAATAAACAATGTTTACAGTTTCTATTCAATTGTTAGTTAACATCGGACAGAAAATACCAATTTCCAGGATCTACTGAGGACAATAAAAAAGTTCGGGATCTGATCAAATTTCCCAGAAAATCACAAAATAGAGATAATCAAGTAGTCGTAAGGGGATTATTGATAACTTCGTTGTAGCATCTCTTTGTTGGCCAAAGAACACATACATAATATATAGTTTTGTTGGTCTACAAAATAAATCAACTGACTGTTTGTTTATTTGCATAAGTTGAGAAATTGATTAAGTTAACATAAACCTACAAACAAATAAGTAAGTCCAATCCAAAATGAATAATATCTATGTATATACAATTCAAAATCTATACAGAGGGGGAGGAAATCGGAGTACCCAGAGAAAACCACCGACCTGCCGCATGTCATTGACAAACTTTATCACATAATGTTGTATCGAGTACACCTCTCCTGAGCGGGATTCAAACTCACAACTTTAGTATTGATAGGCACTGATTGCATAGGTAGTTGTAAATCCAATTACCATGTGATCACGAACACGAAAACCCCCTCCCCCAATCTAAACAATGATGATTATGACCTTGTATATAACAATCAAATATGTACAAAAACTAAGCATATCACTGGTCTAATAAGAGGGGTGGTCTTTGGTGGAGCAGCTTTAATAGATGCCACTACTGTACAGTCTTATTTGTTAAAAGCTTGTTTGTGACTTATGATTTAGGGATGTATTCCACTCCATCTTTCCTTAATGAGATGGACTTAATTAATTATAGAGATGATAGATATTGAAATCCATATTGGTTGAGAATATTTTAACAAAAATACAAGACAAATACATTCATGTTAATGATAAACAGTGAAAACTGTCTAAAATTAACAAAGTTAGGGCCAACTTTTGTGTTCGCAATAGACAGGTGGTCGGTTTATACAGGTTAAATTAACAAAGATTTTCTACACTGGGACTTTATCTAAAGTTTGATTTATACAGGATTTCATTTTTTTCAAGGTTACGGTTTAGAAATTAGTACACTATATTTGCATTGCACAATGGACAATCATTTGCTAAAACTAGTTTCAAGCAATACCACCGACTTTCATTTTAGTACATATAAAATAAATACCATCTTGCCGAGCATGGTCGTCAATTTCATAATCAATTAGTGAATTATCATATTGTCGATCAATAAAACAATGCTTAAGACTTTGTAATGGACCTGTCAATTTGTGTGCAATCAATTTAGTAGTTTCTGAGAATAATATTCTAATATGGTAACTATGCTAAACATGTCCTGTGACGTAACCATCATAAAAACTTATATTAGATATTAGAATATCATATAACAAGGAATATTCCATCTAATTTGACTTCAAAGATTTCAGTGGTTAACTGTTTACGGAATGTCTGCGTCACAGACAATTATCAATATGCTATATTAGCCGTTGCCACAATCCTCGCTTCTTTTCTTCGATATACGTCTTCTGAATATCCCTTTTTTTGGCAGAGACGACATAAAAAAATACTTCATAGGGTCCTAAGTTAAACTCTGCCCCCGCAGTGTTAGTCTTCTTGGATAATGCATCATAACCAAAGAAAGAATCTCCATAGAGAATTATATAATGAACACTCCAGTCTAGTTTTCTTTCCAATGGTCTGATGGTTTAGGTTTGGTTTATGGTGCTTAACACCACTTTCAACAATTTATCAGTAATATCGTGGCGGTCAGTTTTATTGGTGAAAACCAACGACCTGTTTCAAGTCACTGATAAACTTTATCACATATTGTTGTATCAAGTGCACCTTGCCTGAACGGGGTTCAAACTCACAACTTTAGTGGTAATAGGCACTGATTGCACAGGTAATTGTAAATCCAACTACCATACAATCACTACCACGACAGTCCCTTTGATGAATTAAGAGAAACATATTTTTAAACATTTTGAACAAACACATGTGCAACCAGTACTATTTTGCTTTGTTTGTTTTCCATCCTAAATAAATTTGATGTTTTCTATCGCCATTTAAAAATATCATCCTTACAAGCCAAAACAAACCATAATCCAATTCATAGCAGACGAAGTAACAAAGAAAAACATTGATCTAATTTCGCTAGTTTTTTTTCTGACCATAACTGTGAAAATTCAATTAGACTTTCATCAAATAAGATCAAAGATATATCTTCATTTCCTTGAGTTATATGGCTTTTTATAGGTCTAATTATGCAAGCTGTAAGACACAGGACATTGTGCAGATCAAGAATACAACATCGCTGTACAAAGCTTCAGTTGGCAATGAAAACGTATATATTAAATTTACTGCACACGACACGTTTCTGGAATAACCTTCATCAGATACGCTCAAAGTCAAAATAATAACCTTCATCAGGTACGCTCAAAGTCAAAATAATAACCTTCATCAGGTACACTCAAAGTCAAAATAATAACCTTCATCAGGTACACTCAAAGTCAAAAGGCTGGAAATCCAAACAATTCTAAATGTTTTGTGAGCAAGTAAACAGGATCGTCAAAATCAACTAAGGTCACCTATTTAGATAAGTATTATAGATACAAATAGTAAACAATAATACAGATTACATTTACAGCACAAATTTATGAGGTTTTTGTTATTCTCATAGAAGCATTCTTTTGGGAGTATTCTAGGACAGAGACAAATACAGTTAAAACTGTCCATGAATTACTACTGTATATGATACAATTTTCTTGAGTGTACGATTTCTCTATATCTACCATAATTTGTGGGTCTGATGAATCTCTATTCAACATTTAGTTTTATACCAAATATGAATGAAATTTCCTGCATTTAGACCTGTCTACATTTCTGGAAAGAATCTAAAGTCAAAATAAGGATTTGCTGGAGGTTTACTCATATTTACTCATATTGGTTAGTGTAAAACTCTGACTTTAGTCTCAATATTTTATGCTTAGAAACTTTTTTTCTAAAATGTTTTCCCCAGAGTCCTAGGTTTAACAAGGGCAACGCAAAGCGTGGTGTATCTCCTCACCTAAAAATTTGACCTGGACCTTTGACCTTGAAAATCAACCTTTGACCTATGACCTTGAAAATCAATAGGGTTCCAGATTCTCTTCAGGACTAAGTATGTACCAAGTTTGGTCAAAATCCATTGAAGGATATTGATTCTAGAGTGTTCACAAGGATGCTACACGGTAAAAAATTTGACCTAGTGACCTTT
Organism: Bathymodiolus brooksi; assembly: GCA_963680875.1. NCBI lineage: Eukaryota > Metazoa > Mollusca > Bivalvia > Mytilida > Modiolidae > Bathymodiolus > Bathymodiolus brooksi. The sequence goes on from OY804581.1 coordinate 108,902,730, forward strand.
GACCTTTAAAATCAATAGGGTTCCAGATTCTCTTCAGGATTAAGTATGTACCAAGTTTGGTCAAAATCCATTGAAGGATGTTATGCGGTAAAAATTTGACCCGGTGACATTGACCTTTGACCTTGAAAATCAATAGGGTTCCAGACTCTCCTAAGGACTAAGTATGTACCAAGCTTGGTCAAAATCCATTGAAGGATGTTGATTCTAGTGTTCACAAGGATGTTACACAGTAACAATTTGACCCGGTGACATTGACCTTTGACCTATGACCTTGAAAATCAATAGGGTTCCAGACTTTCCTAAGGACTGAGTATGTACCAAGTTTGGTTAAAATCCATTGAAGGATGTTCATTCTAGTGTTCACAAGGATGTTACGTGGTAAAATTTTGACCCAGTGATCTTGACCTTTGACCTTGAAAATCAATAGGGTTCCAGACTCTCCTAAGGACTAAGTATGTACCACGTTTGGTCAAAATCCATTGAAGGATGTTGATTCTAGAGTGGTCACAAGGATGTTACGGAAGGAAGGACGGACGGTAGCGTTACTATATCCCTTCGCAACTTCGTTGGCGAAGGGATAATAACCTAGTATATCTCAATGGTTATTACTTTTTTGATCAGCACAAAAATAAAGGTACCAGGTCGTTTCGCCCCGAATCCCGTTCGCCCCTATTCCCGTTCGCCCTGGGTCGTTTCGCCCTTATTTATTAATAGTGCTTTAAAAAATGAAATATGGAAAATACCATTGCAAATATTCGTATTTTGGATGTTGTAAGGTTTGTTCATGGGTACTTTATTTATTAACATGCTTTCTTGACGTGTACGGTGCTTAATATTATATATTGCTTCACTCTTTGTTTGACATCTGATTAAATTTATACTATTTTAGCATTTGATGCATAATTCATTAAAAAAAGAGGTTATTTGTGCACTTGTACAGCATCTTAGTCATTTCATGCACTTTTGGGTTGGTACAAAAAAAACACTTTTTACTGTTCTTGTGTGGTTTTTTGTTAATTTTGCAAGAAAAGTTTCGCTGGAGATCTTTGACAAAAGTATACCAAAATGAATGAATTATTATTTTTGTTGTATACAACTAATAAATAAATAATTAAAGTAGACCAAAAGGAATGAATTATTATTTTTTTGCATACAACTAATAAATAAATAATTACCAAAATATTGTCGAAAAAGACTTCATCTATTATAATATAATAGCGATTAAGTGGGGCGAATCGACTCACTTTCCGGGGCGAAACGACCCAGGGCGAAACGACCCGGATTCAAAATAAACAATGTCTTGTCAATGACCAGGAAATGTCAGGAAATCAGAAACAGTAGTTGAGTCTGGTTGTATCCTTAATTCTAAATCTGCCTTGTTATGGTACCTGACTTTAAGGTTTGTGTATAAATTTCAAAATTATTTGCTAAAAGGGAACTCAAGTTATTGAATAGAAACTTGAACTTTGAAAAATAAAATTTCATATTTTTCAGCAAATCATAACTCCAGAACTGTTTTTTCACATACAGAAAAGGTCTTGTGTATTTCATTGTAGATGTTATTTCTGGCAATTACCTCTCCTTTTTGAGAATATTATAATGCATTCCTAGTCATTTAAATTTCTCTTGTAATTAAAAACACAAAAATGTTAAATAATATTTTTGAAGGAATTTCTGACTACAAAATGTATTGCATAATTCGAAGAAATGCTAGCATGTAAAAATAATACAATTAACTGGTTTAATTTGTAAATAACAAAGTAATCTACTACAATTAATAAACTGGGCCTAAACCAATATGCAATACACAAAATGATCATATGCCATATAAAATTGATCTGATTTCTTGACCAGTGAGAAATAGGTGAAGGGGAGATAACTTGAATTCATTTATCAATACAACTCAGTAAGTAATTTCAAATTTCAAAAGAGTTATCTCTCTTAGATTACAATATTCTTCAGTCATATTTGCAAACAGGTAATTCTTAATACGTAAGCCTATAGATATTTACTACATTGCACCACTAAGTCATCGTGAGTATACAACAGGCCATTCGTAAGAAAATAGTATTTAAAATAAGCAGCAAACAATGAATATATGGAAATAATTTCTACAAAAGTAAACTTTAAAATTTAACAAGAAAAAGTGTAAAATAAAAAGATTGAAAAATTTAATAACAACATTAAAATAAATTTTAGAAAAGTAAAAATAGATATTTGACAACACCCTCACAAATTGAGTAATATACAACAGAAAAAAAATATAGTTACCTGTCTAGTAGACCATTGATAATACTGTTAAATAAATAAATATATATTACAAATTATTGTTACCATATATAGGAACCAGAGCATAAGTTACAAAAGACTTAATACTCTTTATTGAAAATTGGATATTTCAAATCTTTTAAGGGAGGTCCACTTTCTGCATACATATGATAGATTCAAATCAGCATCCACTGTCGTCATTATCTCAAATCATGATCTGATTTAAGAGTATTCTCAAATCAGTGTCCTTTCCAAATTCTCAGATCTAGGCCGGTTTATTGGTTAGAGTTAGGGTTAGGAAATACACCAGTGACGTCATTGGACGTCGAATTAAGAAAGTGAGAAACTGCCGTAGATTTGAGAATTGGACTCCCGATTTGCAAATTTGAAAAAGGACATATATATTTGAGAATTGGACTTCGATTTGAGAATTTGAAAAAAGGACAGATGTTTGTGACGTAGAAATCAGACATTGATTTGTGGATTGGATGTAGATTACAGACTGGACGTTGATCTGAGTCTTACACATATACAATCAAATTCCTGACATTCTACTAGATTCAAATAGTTCAATATACAAGTAATAACCTTGACTTCAAATGAAATACCGTATTTAGGGTTGTATAATGTGCAGGATTTTGCCCAGATTCTTTATTTGGTAGGAGGTGTGCACATTATAAACAGGAACAATGTGTTTCACTCTTTCCCAGACCAGGAAATCACATGTCTGCCATGTTTTTTTTGTTTACTATTGTCAACATGCAAAGTTAAATATTTCTTAAATTGTTTGGACACTATTCCACAAAATAATTAATTGCATCTACTATGTTTTAATTATTGAAGAATGAAACATGCTCAAAGGACTGAAAAATATATACGACTGATATTTAATTCTTACATTTCCGACGACGATTTTTTTTCAAAAGTCCATGCACATTATAGACACGAACTAGTTATTTTCTGGAGATTTTCAAGGCCAAGAGGGGATGCTGCGCATTATGCACCAATGCACATTATGCAACCTTAAATATGGTAGCTAGTGTTTATAGGACCTTTTCTGTCCATGAACCAACCATGTACTCAAGATATGAAAAAGAAAACCAGAGGTTCCCTGGAGCCTGTAATCGTTCACCTGGTTTTAAATTTGATCTCTAAATGTAAAAGAAAAAGTCTGTATAAATGTTAAACAAGCTAAAATCAAAATTTAAGAGGATTCTTTTTTTGCCATTTAAAGAAATTTATTTTTGTAATGATATCCATCTAAATGGATGGTCGCAATGTGATGTCACACACAGTTTTGAAGGTGGACCAATCAAAGATCATCTCAGCCCAATTCAATTTAATTTGGTTCATTCTATGTGTCTCATAGTTATACGGTTCACACAAATGACTTGACATGATACAAATATGTATATGATGTGTATTTATCCTGCAATCAGTACATTTGCTGTACAAATATGACTATGCTATACGAATAAATTTTTGCTTTATACGTACTAGACAAATAAACTTTTCGTACTATACGAATAAACTTTTCAGCCTACGAATAAACTTTCCTGGTACCCTGTAGCTATGTACAGCGGAGGGCGCAGACAAGTATGAAACTGGTACTAATGTAACGCGGACCACGAAGAAGTCACCCTTGACAACATTTATGAAAGGCGAGGAATGATGCTTGTTTCTGTCCTTTTTGTTTAAATCTGACAAGTTTTCCGACTTTTTGACATTGCAGGATAAACACAATATACGTACATTGTCGTTAAATATAAAATTCATTTGTACTCGCTGCAAAACAGGCCTGAAAAGCTCGCCGAAGGCTCGCTATTCTGCCCGTTTCTAAAGCTCATACAAATAAATTTTATATTTACCGACAATGTACGTATATTGTATATATATACCTCCAAATGAAACAAGGCAAATACAAAAGATACACTTCATGGAATACAGTACAAAGACATAAGAAACACCGCATGTTACACTGGACACAAACACAAGATATAGGAAAAGTTCACGTTATACAGCGATAGAACATTAGATACACCCCATGTGATACAGGGCAAATACAATAGATACACCCCATGTGATTCTTTGCATCTTATATTTGAGCAAATTGTACTACTACACAGCCAAAGTATTTAGTAATGAAACTGATAATGTATCCACAACCAACTAAATGATATTCAAAGACATTTTAATACCACACATATTTATAAATATGGTTCATAAATAATCTACTCTCTTGCAACAACTGTCTATTTAAGAGATGTTCACAGTAACTTTTACCAAAGGAGAAAAAATGAGGGTACATAAAACAAGACCTGAAATATAGGGAAGAATAGGAGGCCATTTGATAAGACCTGAAATATAGAGAAGAATAGGGATCATAGGATAAGACCTGAAATATAGGGAAGAATAGGGATCATAAGATAAGACCTGAAATATATGGAAGACTGGAAGGTGATTGTATAAGACCTGAAATATAGGGAAGAATAGGAGGCCATTTGATAAGACCTGAAATATAGGGAAGAATAGGGATCATAGGATAAGACCTGAAATATATGGAAGAATAGGGATCATAGGATAAGACCTGAAATATATGGAAGAATAGGGATCATAGGATAAGACCTGAAATATATGGAAGACTGGAAGGTCATTGTACAAGACCTGAAATATATGGAAAAATAGGAGGCAATAGAACTAGAACTGAAATATAGGGAAGACTTGGAGACCATAGAACTAGAACTGAAATATAGGGAAGAATAGGGGACCATAGGAAAAGACCTGAAATATAGGGAAGAATAGGTGACCATAGAACTAGAACTGAAATATAGGGAAGAATAGGAGACCATAGAACTAGAACTGAAATATAGGGAAGAATAGGAGACCTATGAACTAGAACTGAAATATAGGGAAGAATAGGAGACCATAGAATAGAACTTGAAAAATAGGGAAGAATAGGAGGCCATAGGACAAAACCTGAAATATAGGGAAGAATAGGTGACCATAGAACTAGAACTGAAATATAGGGAAGAATAGGAGACCATAGAACTAGAACTGAAATATAGGGAAGAATAGGAGACCTATGAACTAGAACTGAAATATAGGGAAGAATAGGAGGCCATAGAACTAGAACTGAAATATAGTGAAGAATAGGGGACCATAGGAAAAGACTTGAAATTTTGGGAAGAATAGGAGGCCATAGGACAAGACCTGAAAAATAGGGAAGAATATGGGACCATAGGAAAAGAGCTGAAATATAGGGAAGAATAGGACGCCATAGGACAAGACCTGAAATATAGCAGGGGTATGGAATTGCCATGCTCGACTTGTACATAAAACCTGCCGGACAAGTAGATTTTCCTGGCTAGCTTGTCCGGGGACAAGTAAAGATCAACAAATAAAAATAATTTCTTATTAAAGTATTCTGGAAAGACAATTTCTCAAATGATATTATATCGTAAAATATTGACGGTTATATAGATAAATGTTTTATGTGGTTTTTTTTTATTGGAAACGATCGCATCAGTGGTGTCCCGAAAGCAGCTAAAAATAACCAGAATTGTACAAGTTCTAAGTTGAGTATTACGACCCGATTGCAATGATAATTGTACTGCATTTACTTAGCGAAAACCAGGACCGTGTAACAGGTTTTTATTGATGTTCCGAATGTGACGTTTCTTTGCTTGTCCATGGCTTTTCCTAAAAAAAAAACAGGGTCTAACATCTGTGAACATACATTGTATAATACAAATCGGGTTGCAGTCGTTACAATGGATAAATATTTAATAATAAAAAAGACTGGGAAAGGTTCTGACCACAATGAGAAAGTTAACAAACGCAAAACTCTAGCGGAAAAGAAAAACACCCAACAGCGACAACGGACTGTTCAGTCAAAGTGGCTAGCCGATTTCTCATGGTTACTGCTGGATTCTGATATTGTCTCATATTGCAATATCTACAGGAAATATTTTAATTTTGCTGACCGGAAATCATTAATGTTTATTGACAAAATGGTGGACAGAATGGATACTTATCTTCCCATGCCCATGGAGACACAACTAAAACAGTTTGATGGATAAAGCCATTGCCAAGGTTAATCCAAATGAACTTGATTGATATGAATTTTTTTTTCAACACAGCTTATTCTGTATCTAAAAACAACTGGCTATTCTCTGACTGCACATTCCTATCTGAAATTCAAATTTAAAATGGTCTTCATTTGGGCAGTGATCACTTAGACAGGGATGTTTGTGTTAACTTTATTAAAACTATATTTCAAATTTTACGCAATGATGTTAAATAGACAATATAAACAAGTTCAATTTAAAAAAAACAGGACAAGTAGGATTTTGTCCAGACAAGTAACTTTTTTCAGATAACTTGCCCGGGGACAAGTAGAATATTTCAGTATTTCCACACCCCTGTATAGGGAAGAATAGGATGCCATAGGATAAATCCTGCAGTATAGGGAAAAATAGGAGTCCATAGGATATAAGACCTGAAATATAATGAAGAATAGCCTTGAGATTGTGACCTGAGGTTGAATCAATTAAGAGAATTATATCCTTCTTCTTTCTATCTGTAGCAAATTGGCTATAAAAGTGCTTACGGTTGTATGAGTAATGCCTCCTAATCTGACATACAAAAGATAATAGTGTTCATTTTAAGCTGTATATAGTATACCAAATTGAATTCATCCCCCACAATTACCAAGTAACTTGTCAAATTAAATGTTTCTAACATAAAAGGCTACACGGCAGTTCCCTATTATAAGGTCACCCATTCTGCAATGAAAAAGTGGCCATATAAGAGGGGTGGCCTCTCTTTAGGGGGAGACAATTGAGTCGTATTTCACTATCATAATGCATTTGAAATCTGGCACTGTACTAAGAGTAGGACTGCAAATTTTTCCACGTCGCTTCCGCTAACAAATATAAAAACTGCAAAATTCAATGAATAATAAAACAAGACATAACTGGTGGGCAAATAATTGCTATAAAACAATGGCTTACAGCAGTCATTAAACCTTAATTGACATTGATAATCATTCTTCTATTTTTATACGGTGTTCAACATAAATTGTCAGTTGTATCCCTATCGTGATGGATATTTCATTACAATGCCATTTCATTAAATGCAAGCAGCTATTGTACCCACTAGTCCTTTTACAGAGATGTGTTCATGTTATGATATTTCCAATACAGTTTTATACGATTTTTAAATCATAATGGAAGATAATCAAGTGTCATTCAAAGTTCAAAACATCCGAAGGAAATGAACCGTGACAATTTGAATAGTATCAACCGTGAAACCTTTATACCGGAATCCAGTATAATATTATAGTAGAATTATTGTTTATAATGCCACTTTCAACAATATTTCAGATATAACCTGGCTGTTGGTTTTATTGGTGGAGGAAACCGGAGTGCCAGCAGAAAACCACTATCCTGCTTCAAGTCACTGACAAGCAGAATCCTGTATAAACTGAACCCTAAATAATCCTGAATCATGTAGAAACCTAACTGTAAATAAAGTCTCAATGTAGGAAATCTTTATTAATCAAACCTGCCAAAACAAAATACCTGTTTGTTCCAAATACAAAAGTTGATTCAGAGGATGTTCGGTATACACGGAGTCAACAACATGTTAAAACAGACATATCAGCAAAATTTTATAAACAATGGTTTTTTTCCATGGATTTTTATACCTCAGAATTTTGTAGGCTTATCATTGATTGGTCAGTTTAAATGTGACCCCTCATACGACCTCATATAGAAAGTTGCTATAGCTGTTAGTGTGAAACAAAAACATCTTAATTTTAAGATTGCATGCAATAATAATACATGTATATTTATTTCAGTAGTGTCTGAGGACAAACTAGGGTCATTGAGCAGGATTTAAACTCACAACTTCAGTGGTGATAGGCACTAATTGCATTGGTAGTTGTAAATCCAACTACCAATTGATCATGATCACGACATTCACATTTGAAAAGTAAAATGATTACAGACAAAAGTTATGACAATACATAACATGATGTACTTTTGGTCCAGGAGAGCTAATTACAGTTTTTCTTAAAAAAATGTGCACATTCATTTTTATTTCAGCAACAAGAAGATACTATTTGACCTCTTTGTGCAAATTTTTGCTTAGTCAATTTAATGCTTTGTTTATTTCATATTCACCTCCCAACACTGTTAATATACAAATATTAATTCAGCTGTGTCTATTATAATTATATCAAACATAATCTAAACTTAAAAATACTGGGGGTCATCATGGCCGTGATCGTATGGTAGTTGGATTTACAACTACCTATTCAATCAGTGCCTATCACCATTGATGTTGTGAGTTCAAATCTCGCTCATGGCGAGGTGTAGTCCATACAACATTATGTGATAAAGTTTGTCACTGACTTGCGCAGGTCGGTGGTTTTCTCCGGGTCCTCCAGTTTCCTCCATCAATAAAACTGACCGCCACAATATAACTGAAATATTGTTGAAAGTGGCATTAAACACCATCAAACAAACAAACATTAAATATTCCGATTTAAAAACAACACTCTATAAATTTGTCTTACCCTCTGCTAGTTCTTATCATAATTTCCACAACTTAATGTCAATAACACAACTAACAAATTACTCCTATCAAATCTTAACAATAACTGCATGTAAATTAAGCCATGTTCTGTAGCAACAAAAACTCTCAATTTTAACTAACAACCATAACATAATAACACCAAAACGATAAACAAATTGGTTTTTTTGACAATAAAAACTGTCTGAGAGTTTATATTCACTATTATTAGGACCTTTATGATGATAAATAATTGATTTTTGGACTTGAACAAATTCCATGGTGTTTTATTTTCCCGGATTTATTTGTCACGATATGTATGTAGAGCTATTCTCAAACTATAATGCAATTTATACCTTTTTCGATCCAATAGGGATCAATGTACCAATACGGTTATTCTCCTGCGAGTAAAAGTAATCGAAAGACGTCATAAACTAGAGGTCCACCTGGTTATTTATGCTGTTTGGGTTCAAACAAGTGCATATTTTCTGTGAAAAATGATTTTATGCAGATACAGAGTTTTATCAATCATCTTTGATCAGGATTATGGTGTTTAATTCCACTTTCAACAATATTTCAGCTATAAAGTGGCGGTCAGTTTTATTAGTGGAGGAAACCGGAGTACCTGGTGAAAACCACAGACCTGCTGCAAGTCACTGACACATAATGTTGTATCGAGTACACCCCGCCTGAGTGGGATTTGAACTCACAACTTTAGTGGTGATAGGTACTGTTGCAAATAAAATAATTGCATAGGTAGTTATAAATCCAACTACCATACAATCACAACCACGACGATCTCTCAATCATGTTTGACTGTCCAATCTTTGTGCAAGACAATCAAAAATATTGACCAATCGAAAAAAGAACTTTCAGTTTGTGCTTGGTTGAATACCTCAAATTTGGTAGCCTAATCTCCGATTGGTCAGGTGAAATAAGAGCCATGAGGTGATCCCATACAGGATGTCATTATATGATAGTGTATATATGTAAAGAAAGGGTCCAACAAACATCTTATTTTAATAAGATTGAAGCCACATTTGGTTTTCAAATGTTTCAGTGTTTTCTGACAATTTTTAATTTTACAATACTTTCTCCATAGGGTCCTATGTTAAAATTTGTCCCACAATGATGGCCATTTTTGAATTCCAATCCACACAAAAAATGAAAGGAACTGTCAAAGGACTATTAATGAACAGTTTGGGCTCAGTCAAATGTAGACATTGTTCCGAATCACCTGAAGAATGCTGTGACATGTTTTTCAAATAACTTTTCATGGTGATTGTTTTTTTAACAGTACATTTAAATCCCATTAAAAAGTCATCAAAACAAAAAGATTTTACAAACCTCCAGATAAATTCATCAAATATTCATGATTTGAAATGAAATGTAATTTTCAAATTCTTTCATTTCTTAATTGCAGAAACAGCTTAAAGTTGCAAAACAGCAAGAATAAACCTTTTGGAAAAGTTTGACAGATTAGGGGGAGGGGCACAGGAGCTCACTGCACAAAAATAATATTCCAACACTACTGTAGCCACCAGCCTTAGCATTCATAGGGGTTAGGCAACTGGCTATCTGATATTTGTATCCCTGTTCAAATTTTGAAACTAGCTAACATAATAATTGTGTAGAAAACGATAGTAGAAAATATTACTAGTACACAACTGGAGCATTAATACACAATTTGAGTGTCAGTCTAATGATTTTGAGTGTCAGTCTAATGATTTTGAGTGTCAGTCTAATGATTTTGAGGGTCAGTCTAATGATTTTGAGGGTCAAGGTCAGGCCTGTTTAACTCCACTGTCAACATTATTTCAGCTATAATTGTAGCAGTCAGTTTTTAATTGCTGGAGGAAACCAGAGTACACAGAGAGAACTGAAGACATGCTGCATTTAGCCACTGACAAACTTTATCACATAATGTTGTATCAAGTACACCTTGACATCGGTCAGAATCAAACTCACAACTTTAGTGAGCTTACAAGTACTTCAGGTTTTATCCTGAAATTTCAATTTTACATAATCCATACAATATCTGAACAATGATTTCAACAATTTAAATTAATTCTTGTCGTATTTCAATTTCATTTCAATTTCATTACCACCTACACAGACAATATATAATACATAATGCCTTTAGGAATAACATGACGTTACATCAAAAGTTCTACTATAAAATAAATCATTTATACTCATCATTCCTAAACTATTATTTTATTTGATTTATTTTTCATTTCAGGTTTACCAAATTTTATTTCAGCTAATAAACAGTAATTCTCCTTTGACATTTCAGATTTCAACTGCCAATGGTTATCAGTACTCTGGAAGAAATTTGAAAAAGGGGAAGGTTGGTTGGTTTTGTTTGGTTTATGGTGTTTAACACAACTTTCAAGATTATTTCAGTTATATCGTGGGGGTAGCTTTCATTGGCCACAAGTCACTGACCAATTTTATCATATAAAGTTGTATCGAGTACACCTCGCCATGAGCAGGATTCGAACTCACAAATTTAGTGGTGAAAGGCACCGATTGCACAGGTAAATATAACCACCATACGATGAGGACCACGACAGCTCCCTAAAAGGAGGAAGAATAATTTCAAATTATAAAGGATCTTCCAAGGATGCTTCCTACCAAGTTTCGATTCATTTGGCCAAGCGGTTTCAGAGAAGAAGATTCTTTAGAAATCAACTAATCAGAAACAAGAATTGTCTGTCGTGGCCATGTTTGTTAACGGATCGGAACTAAATGAGTAATCTTTATAGAGGATCTTCCAAGGATGCTCCCTACCAAGTTTCAATTCATTTGGCCAAGTGGTTTCAGAGGAGAAGAATTTTTTTAAATCAACCAATCAGAAACAAGAATTGCCTGTGGTGGCCATGTTTGCTAACGGATCGAGACGAAATGAGCAATCTTTATAGAGGACCTACCATAGATACCCCCTACCAAGTTTTGGTTCATTTGACCACACGGTTTCAGAGGAGAAGATTTTTAAAAATCGGCCAATAAGAAACAAGAATTGCCTATGGTGGCCATGTTTGTTAATGGATCGGGACAAAATGAGCAATCTTTAGAGAGGACGTTCCATAGATGCTTCCTACCAAGTTTCACTTCATTTGGCTGAGGGGTTTCAGAGGAGAAGATTAAAATGTGAAAAGTTAACGGACGACGGATGCCAAGTGATGGCAAAAGCTCACATTGCCTTTGGCAAGTTGAGCTAAAAAGGAAAAAAAATCTAATATTAACAAATATTTCAAATTCTCTAAGCTTCTCATGGAATTGATAATTTCTAGTAACATACATGTACTTTAATATATCACCACAGACATAAGGAAATAAAACCAAATAACAACAAATGTTGTATTTCAAATTCTCTAAACTTCTCACGTAATATTGTAGACTTACTTTCTACCCACATGTCTACTTTGTGTTATATAAAACCAATTGTTACGTAAGTTACCCATCTAAAGCAGTACGTAACAATTATACAAAATTCCTCTATAATTTTTGCCTTGTATAGTCTCCTGATATTCCTATTTAAGAGGCCTTGTTATGTAATATAAATGCTTTCTCTCATCTTATAATATTAGACTGATTATCTTGTTCCATTTACTATCAGATTGTAGATAATTTTTAAAGGATTTCTAAAACTTGTCTGTAGCCAATAAAATCCTGATTTACTGGAATTATTTATCATAACAAAACAAAGGATAACTATTGAGAGTTCCTTTACAAAGAGAAGCAGATATTAGTACCGTCATCTGGAGTCATGAAGAATATTTTGCAATCACAAATAACATTAAAATAATTTTCAATTCTCTACAATACTTGAGAGAACCCAGTAGGGTTATGGTGTTTTGATGCCACTTTCAACAATATCTCGGTTATATCGTGGCTGCCAGTTTTATTGGTGGAGGAAACCGGAGTACCCGCAGAAAACCACCGACATATCGCAAGTCACTGATAAACTTTATCACATAATGTACACCTCGCAATCAGTAGGATTCAAACTCACAACTTTAGCGGTGATAGGCACTGATTGCACAGATGGTTGTAAATCCAACTACCATCAATAGCAACCATGACCCCTCCTCCCCCTGTTGCTCAGAAATAAGAATTAGCTTCTATGGTGTACAAAATCAAAAATCAAGAACAAATGTTTATACATGGAGGTTAGGTGGGTTCCCCTGAGAAAATACCAGACCAAACGAAAATAAAATATAGAATTATAGATTTGTCTTCAGCATGACAGGTTAAATTGTATATATATATGTTTTCCCTATGGTTTTTAATCTCCTGATAAGCTTTATACAACAGCAATTTATGGAAATGAGTTCAGAGAGAAAAAGTTCTTTTAAACAGAAAGATGCACACACCATGGTCACGCTTAGGTTACACGGTAATGGTGAAACTATTCTACACACACCATGGTCACGCTTAGGTTACACGGTAATGGAGAAACTATTCTACACACACCATGGTCACGTTTAGGTTACATGGTAATGGTGAAACTATTCTACACACACCATGGTCACGCTTAGGTTACACGGTAATGGAGAAACTATTCTACACACACCATGGTCACGCTTAGGTTACACGGTAATGGAGAAACTATTCTACACACACCATGGTCACGTTTAGGTTACACGGTAATGGAGAAACTATTCTACACACACCATGGTCACGTTTAGGTTACACGGTAATGGAGAAACTATTCTACACACACCATGGTCACGTTTAGGTTACACGGTAATGGAGAAACTATTCTACACACACCATGGTCACGTTTAGGTTACACGGTAATGGAGAAACTATTCTACACACACCATGGTCACGTTTAGGTTACACGGTAATGGAGAAACTATTCTACACACACCATGGTCACGTTTAGGTTACACGGTAATGGAGAAACTATTCTACACACACCATGGTCACGTTTAGGTTACACGGTAATGGAGAAACTATTCTACACACACCATGGTCACGTTTAGGTTACACGGTAATGGAGAAACTATTCTACACACACCATGGTCACGTTTAGGTTACACGGTAATGGAGAAACTATTCTACACACACCATGGTCACGTTTAGGTTACACGGTAATGGAGAAACTATTCTACACACACCATGGTCACGTTTAGGTTACACGGTAATGGAGAAACTATTCTACACACACCATGGTCACGTTTAGGTTACACGGTAATGGAGAAACTATTCTACACACACCATGGTCACGTTTAGGTTACACGGTAATGGAGAAACTATTCTACACACACCATGGTCACGTTTAGGTTACACGGTAATGGAGAAACTATTCTACACACACCATGGTCACGTTTAGGTTACACGGTAATGGAGAAACTATTCTACACACACCATGGTCACGCTTAGGTTACACGGTAATGGAGAAACTATTCTACACACACCATGGTCACGTTTAGGTTACACGGTAATGGAGAAACTATTCTACACACACCATGGTCATGCTTAGGTTACACGGTAATGGAGAAACTATTCTAATCACAAAAATTTTACATTGTTAAGGTTGCCACCCCCGGAAAAGCCATTCCTATGTCTCCCTTCAACAACTTTCATCACAGACCAGGTGAGACAAAAATCAATTTTTTTTCGGTTTCCTCCACCAATAAAATTGACTACCAATAATATAATTTAAGTATTGTTAAAACCCATAGCTGATTGAAAAATGAGGACACATGTATGCAATAGACATTATATCAATCAGGACACATGTATACATTACATCAATCAGGACACATGTATACAATAGACATTACATCAATCAGGACACATGTATACAATAGACATTACATCAATCAGGACACATGTATACAATAGACATTACATCAATCAGGACACATGTATACAATAGACATTACATCAATCAGGACACATGTATACATTACATCAATCAGGACACATGTATACAATATACATTACATCAATCAGGACACATGTATACAATAGACATTACATCAATCAGGACACATGTATACAATAGACATTACATCAATCAGGACACATGTATACATTACATCAATCAGGACACATGTCTACAATAGACATTACATCAATCAGGACACATGTATACAATAGACATTACATCAATCAGGACACATGTATACAATAGACATTACATCAATCAGGACACATGTATACAATAGACATTACATCAAAAGGACACATTGTTTCTTAATGCGGGCAGTATATCAGAATACCATGGATGTATAAATTTCATAGATCCTTTCGTTTGCATTGAATAATGTAGAAGTATTTATGCCGAAACCATGACATACGACAGACATTAGATATACCAGCATTTTAAATGTTACAAACAGAACACCATTCTTAGCCACAATTTCCATAACTAAACATGAATTTAATTATGAGAAAGACAGAAACTGCTTTGAATACTAATATAAGATTTCAAAAGTAGCAGAGAGTCAACAGCTATATCTAATCTAACCATAGAAAATATTAACATTGATCAAGTGTTATCAGGACACATGTATACAATAGACATTACATCAAAAGGACACATTGTTTCTTAATGCGGGCAGTATATCAGAATACCATGGATGTATAAATTTCATAGATCCTTTCGTTTGCATTGAATAATGTAGAAGTATTTATGCCGAAACCATGACATACGACAGACATTAGATATACCAGCATTTTAAATGTTACGAACAGAACACCAGTCTTAGCCACAATTTCCATAACTAAACATGAATTTAATTATGAGAAAGACAGAAACTGCTTTGAATACTAATATAAGATTTCAAAAGTAGCAGAGAGTCAACAGCTATATCTAATCTAACCATAGAAAATATTAACATTGATCAAGTGTTATCAGGACACATGTATACAATAGACATTACATCAAAAGGACACATTGTTTCTTAATGCGGGCAGTATATCAGAATACCATGGATGTATAAATTTCATAGATCCTTTCGTTTGCATTGAATAATGTAGAAGTATTTATGCCGAAACCATGACATACGACAGACATTAGATATACCAGCATTTTAAATGTTACGAACAGAACACCAGTCTTAGCCACAATTTCCATAACTAAACATGAATTTAATTATGAGAAAGACAGAAACTGCTTTGAATACTAATATAAGATTTCAAAAGTAGCAGAGAGTCAACAGCTATATCTAATCTAACCATAGAAAATATTAACATTGATCAAGTGTTATAAGTTGATAACAACTCACTTCAAAAGAGCAATACTCTTGGTCTTTTTATTAGTGACATTTAACTGCAAATATCAAATAAATAAATTTAATTTATTTTTGAATTTTTGGGAAAGAAAATTATATAAAAGTTGAGAGTAGAGTTGCAAGCTTTTTTTCTTTTCATCAGAGACATTTAACATCTAATATTAAATAAATAACTTTTAATTTATTTTTGAATCTTTGGAAAAGAAAATTATATAAAAGTTGAAAGTAGAGCTGTAATTCTATCTAGTAAGAGAATCTAATGATGATCAAATAAATCAAGAAACTAGTCACATATGGCATCGAACAAGCCAATCATAATACAATATCATGTACAATTGTACAGAGCTATAAATTATAGACAAAAATCTTAACTCACAAGAATAATATTTGAGAATCACAGGCCTTTCAGTAAGGGGCAGTACCAGGTACTTTTATTTGCTTAAAATGGTAATTGGTACCTCCTAATTTCAAAGAGTGTTGCATAACCCATATTCATGAAAAATGGTCAAATATTATGAAAAAGTACAGCTTGTAAATAGTGAAGTACTGGTATACTTTAAAAATATTGAAAACCCTGGATCAAAGTATTTGGCATTTTGAAAGGTTTATTAAGGAACATGTGACCTTATAATGAACCTAGAAAAACATAAAATAAATTTCTAATTATAAATTCAAATACTTTACAAATGTCACCCTCTGAAAATTTTCGATTTAAAGCATTTCATAAAAGATACACATGTACACAGTAGAATGAATCTGATATTTAAACTATATGTTTTCAATAGTCATAATTGTATGATAATTTTATATTGACTCAGAATTATCTAGATGGTTGCAGCAATTAACTTGGCTTTTGAAAATGTATATGTTATGTCTAGGCTGGTCTCTCTCTCTCTCCATATTAGTGTAAACTCATCAAGTCCTAATATTAAAAGGGGCCGTTATGGTCGCACTTGTATGGTAGTTGGATATACAACTACCTGTGCAATCAATGCCTATCACCACTAATGTTGTGAGTTTGAATCGCGCTCAGGCAAGGTATACTCAATACAACATTATGTGATAAAGTTTGTCAGTGACTTGCGGTAGGTCTGTGGTTTCCTCCACCAATAAAATTGACCGCCACGATATAACTGAAATATTGTTGAAAGTGGTAATTGTAAATCTAACTACAATGTGATCACGACCATGACGGACCTTGACAAGAAAAGGACAAAAGGGCCTTTTCAGTAGGATGAATAAGTGCAAGGTGCTTCTCCGTCACAAAATGAATATTGAACGTCCAAACAAAAACTTGGTAGGATGAATGAATGCAAGATGTCGCCCGTTTACAAAGAGAATATTGAAACTCCAAACAAACGTTGCAAGGTGTTTCCCCGTCACAAGGAACATAATTGAAACTCCAAACAAACGTTATGTTTCTTAAATATAGATTAAATAGCAATTGACAAGTACACAAAAGTGATATATATTTCTATTTCAAGTCAATTACAGTAGCTTAAAACATGTCAATATCGACAACAGGTCAATAAAACATGACAAATACAATAAAAAAATTTGAAAATCAATTCTTCTTCAGTATGACAACTAAATCAAGGTTTTATCTACTATCTTATAAAGGAGCCAGCAGTTTGAGTAGATTATTACACCCTATATTCAGGGATAATTCTGGTTAGAAAATGAAATACTTGAAAATCATTTAAAATAACTGAAACCATCTACATTCCTTTTCAAAACCTCCATTTTTGACCTGTTCAGCTCATGTCCTGCAACATTCGGAATGGTTTTTTTCTGACGATAATAGCAGAAATCAGTTAAATAACTGACAAAAAATCAGCCCGATATATTAGTCTTTATTTTATCACTGGACATATGTGCATTTCTAAGACATTTATATAATTATTACATTGTTTTCCTTAAAAATCAGAAATTATTTATGTGAATCATCTGCAGCAGTGATTCACATTTTTATTTTATCACTGCACATATGTGCATTTCTAAGACATTTATATAATCATTGCATTGTTTTCCTTAAAAATCAGAAATTATCTACATGAATCCGCAGCGGTGATTCACATTAGGTTTAATTTGTGGATTTCTAAGACATTTATATAATAATTGCATTGATTTCCTTAAAAATCAGAAATGATCTATGTGTATCATCTGCAGCGGTGATTCACATTAGGTTTAATTTGATCAGTAATCAATAAGATCTGTTTCTTCTAATTATACCAGATAACTATTAGTATACTATATAATATTGATATCAACATGACTGAATTAGAACTGAACTTGTCTCATTATCTTTGTAAGAGAGTTGTCAACAACAGATATTTAAAGTTCAAGAAAACAAGAGAAGTTCCAAGCAAATTAACTACTATAAGCTGATACATAACTTGTGTTCATGATCGTATGCTAGTTGGATTTACAACTACCTATGCAATCAGTGCCTATCACCATTGAAGCTGTGAGTTGAATACCGTTCAGGCTAGGTGTACTCGATATGACATTATGTGATAAAGTTTGTCAGTGATTTACTATGGGTAATCCGGTTTCATCAACCAATAAAACTGACTGCCACGATATACTGAAATATTGTTGAAAGTGGTATAAAACACCCTAACCCTCAACATGTAATTTTATGAAGTAATTTTCATTAAGGAAGGGATATTTTCAGCTTTGCTAAAATGATCATTATTTGGTTTAAGTCTGTAGTGTGGAACATAAAATATCACCTTATGAACTACATAGGTGATATATTGATTTAGCGTGCTCGCCTCAAATGTGGTAGACTGTGTATTGGAGCCCTGGCTGAGTCAAACCAAAGACTATAAAATAGGTATTTGTTGCTTCTCCACTAAACTTGCAGCAATAAGAAGCAAGAGTAAAGATTGGTTGGCTCGGATAATGTGTCTGAGTGGAGCGACATGTCTACCCACAGGCTTTTGTTTCAGTGAGCTAGCACTATAAAAATCCAACTAAGACTGTTGGTCTAATACAAAGTGGACATCATCATCATCTCTCTGAAATGTAACTTGTTCTCGCCATGATATGGCTGAAAAATAGCTCACTTGGCATTAAACAACAATCACGGACTCAAATATGACCTTGAAGATTAAGCAAAAAAAAAAAAACAACAACAAAATCAGGAACCAAGTGTAAAAGCATGTTGATACCAAACACCATTCTGCATGTTTGACTAAAACCTTTTCCCGGACTTAAAAATTCCTAAAATTTTATTCCAAAATAAAATTAATCTTGTTTTTATGATATGTTGATCATGAGTGTTATCTCAAAATGTTAATTCTAAGTACAAATTTGTACAGAAATTGAATTTTCACAAAAAATTACTAAATATGCAAAACAAATTATTCTAAAAGAACTTACTTTAAATAATTAGCTAGCATGTTCTCAGCGACTTAGATTTAGACATATGCTTCCCTCAAGGTAAATTTTCCATTTTTTCAAAGGTGAAATCCATTAAGCATCATCTCAGTTATTTTAATATTGCTGGCATTTGTATTAACATTTAAGACCTGTAATCTCACTCTCACGGAAAAACTTATATATCAAAACTTATCGATTCCATGAACTATTGAAAACATAGATATACTAAATTATACGACTGCTATAAAGATAAGGTATAAATATATAATTATCTAATCAGAAAGGGTACTTGTCATCTATTTTTCTACAGTACTAAAATGCTATTTAAAAAGATTTTAAGCTAACTGCAACCTACTTCTTGACTTTGGTGTTACATCTTTTGAACTATATAAAAGGCTGTAAGGTTGATCCATGCCTGTACGTAGGGCTAGGCTCACCCAAGCCTGTATGTAGGCTCTTCCTAGTCTGTGTGTAGACTCACATGAGCCTGTACATAGGCTCACACAACCTTGTACTTAGGCTCACCCAAGCCTGTATGTAGACTCTTCCTAGCCTGTGTGTAGGCTCACCTGAGCCTGTACATAGGCTCACACAACCTTGCTTACCCAAGTCTGTATGTAGGCTTTTTCAAGCCTGTGTATTGAGGCTCACTTAAGCCTGTGTGTAGACTCACCCAAGCATGTATATAGGCTCTACCTAGCCTGTATGTAGGCTCACCTAAGCCTGTGTGTAGACTCACGCAGGCCTAGTTAACATTGTTATAAATTGCTGATCTTTGCATGAACAAAATATTTCTTAAAAAGACTACCGGCATACAGTTCTCTTTTAAAGAGTCAGTAAAATCAGTTTCTCAGAGGATGTTTTGATCATTTCACCATTGTGATGTTTCACATTAGAAAATAAGGCTTCTAACCATTTTTTCTACAGGAAAACTATATCCTGCGCTTGTATATATACCCTGTGGTGTACAGAGACATGCATAAAGTATCTGTCACTGTAATTTTTTTTCTATATATTTCATTTAAAATCACATATTTTCAAAAAAATATATATCCTAAGGTAAATTCTTGTATGATTTTAATTAAATTTGCATCAAGAAAAGAAAAAAAATATATGTAGTTTCCTGTAATTATTTTCAAATAATTTTTTGAAGGACACTTTTTTTTAATTAAATTAAATATTCACGATGTAAACACAAAGTTAAGTCATTGGCATTCAAATGTACTATCATTGTATTGTGTTTTTGATGCTTGAAATTCAATTTTGTTACTAACTCATTTTAAACTGTTAAAAAATCTTATATTATAAAATTATAGGATAAAACTGTTTTTGTTAATAAAAACAAAATTATCAAAATTTAACAAGAATTAACTTTAAAATAATCTTGAAAAACTGTAATATTAAATGAAATATTTAGTAAATAAAATTCTTTAACGATACTTTTTTGAAGGTCTGTACAATGTTGAGGACCTGCCAAGTTTGCTTATACTCTAGTGGCAGTTCCAGATTAACTATAGGCTTGGCAGACTAGGGCCTCAAAATCTAGGGGGCTCTGGTCAAGGTGTATAATATATTTGACACTGTCATATGCCTTTCTTATATTATGATGTAATAATGCATTGTAGTCTCTAAATAGCCCTTCAGTAATTTCCCTTGAAGTCGTGAGAGTGGGGGATTGGGAGGGGCCTCACAACTGGAGAAGCTTAAGGCCTCTCTTTATCTAAATATGGCACTGTTTAGTAGGTTCTAAGAAAAAGATTGGAATTTGAAATAGGATTCAGACAATGAAGATATTCATGACAATGAATGCAAAGTATTGACAATATCTCACAATGCCGTTTGAGCCAGGTGAGCTAAATATCTAATTCCAATAGGTTAATTAATATATGCCATGTTTTCATTGCTTAAACTATAGATTATCTACTGACTGTTTTTTATTTATATTGTGCTATAAATAGATTATCAGATTGATGAATCAGCAAGACTATCTTCCATTTAAAAACATTTGCTTATTGAGCATGTTTAAAAAATACCTTGTTTGCACTCTCTCGACATACATTTGAAAAGTGGGTATGGAGGTTGGTAGGCAATGCATTTTTTCTCTTCAAGATTCCAAAGAGATAGAACTTGTGCTAAAAACATGCTAAAAATTGTAAAAAAAAAAAAAAAAATTTTTTTTTTTTAATTCAAACCTCTAATAAAAAAATTGTGTAAGTCTTCTGCTATGTGCTCCAGGATGTTGCCGAAAGCTTGGTTACCACAGTTGTCCCAACGATCACGCCATTCTTTCGTCTAGGTAGTAGGTGTGATGATACACCTTTCATTTCTTTAAATCGGTACTTTGCCTTTACTACATGTTGGCTGCCTAGTTGTATGGGTGTGTTGAGTAACTTAGTGGTGCAGACATCACGGAGGTACTGGTACATCTGGATCACCGTCTTCTCTCTTTGGTTTGGTGACTCCATAAGTAGATGATATACATTTGTACAACCATTTCCCTAGTGGAACTCTGGATTTCTCGAAGAAGGACCCAGTTCGTATAGTTCTGTACATGTGTCTTTTAGGGCATCTTTGGTTGGCGCATCGCCAGCCAAACCAATCTGATGTAGAACTGAGTGGTCTGGTTACCATTTCCATTGGTTTGGTGCAGGTTAAGCAGTTGCATGCTGTTGTCAGTAGCTTGTGGTCTTTCATGTAGTCTTAGAACTGCAGTAGGGTCTTTATTGAAGATAACGTTGGGTAAAAATTTGCCATGCTCTTCTTTTTTTTTTCTTTTTTTTTTTTTTTTTAGCACTCAGACTGTTTATCAGAGGGACATTAAAAAAAACATGTAGCATACAGCAAATAATAATAATAATAAGCAAAATTAGGTATTTAAGTCTTATGTAAGCATGTGTTTACATAGTTGTGATCATAAGAATTTCTTTTCCAACTAATCAAAACGAAACACAGATCACTGAAGTTTGCAATGTCCCTAGGGAAAAAAGACCTACTTGAAAAAATCATTTGTTGTAAAATGTGCTTTAATGTGTGCTTTCATTGAAATAGTGCTCGATTTTCACATGTTATAACTGTACAAAATAAATATATCATACAACACTTTATGCAGTCTTTCATGTCAAAGTCAACATAGCTACCCTACACACATAAAAATCCTTGTAGAATCGGGTATTGACAATACTAGTAGTAACATTTCCACAATACCTATTACAATACTTACTACAATACTATACACAAGTAAAATATATATTTTTTTAAATCACAATACTGGTATACAATACTGGAACAAATTTTTATACCAGTATTGTACACAATACTAGTATACCAGTATTGCGATCGCCAAGTACAGGAGATCCTTCAAAACTTATGAAGACAATGGATACTGAGACACATTTTATGTGTCTTGTTTAAACCAGATACTGGGATCCTAAATCTCCTGCAACAGCAAAGCCAATTAAAACTCTTTCAGTATTATATCTGACAACTAAAACCCACCCTCCATGGAAGATGAACAAACGTAAGCTCTCCCCCAATTGATAAGTTGATTCCCAACTTCCAAATATATTTAAATAAATTAAGCAAATAATTTATTTTTAATTTTTAATAAAAGTCTGTGTATGTTCACCTCACCTCAAAAGATAGCATACCTTCACAGAGAATAGACAGGAACAAGATATGATCAGTAAATGGTTAAGGATAAATAGCTACTAACTAATTAGTATAATAAAAATATTGGCTGTAGATCATTAAGGATAAAGAAAATAAAAAAAACCTGATAGATTCTTATAATAGATTTATTATCAATTAATAGTCTTCGTGAGAAACCAGATGTGAAAAACATGTCATCAAAATATCGAATTTGTATCTACAACAGTGAAAATACTATATCTATAAAGCCATTCATAAAAAGATATCAATTTGCCGTTGACTGACCGACCCACCAAAAATCACAGAACCTACATTTGTAGTTTAAGACATTTCATAATAGGACAATTAATGTTATCATCACTTTTTGTTATCTTGTTGAATTATCACGATGATTGTGATGTATTACTGATACGATGTTATAAATGCCAATAAAATGATACACAATGAACTTGTACTTTTAGTATGTTTTTCAACAGTTGATGACATGAACCTCCTAATATGAAGCAATCCAATACACTACAAAAAATCTAATATCTTAATTACATTACTGGTATACCAGTATTGTACAATATCTTAATTACATTACTGGTATACCAGTATTGTACAATATCTTAATTACATTACTGGTATACCAGTATTGTACAATATCTTAATTACATTACTGGTATACCAGTATTGTACAAAATTTTGAAAAAAAATTACAATACTGGAAAAAAATTTTATACCAGTATTGTGCACAATACTAGTATACCAGTATTGCGATCACCAAGTACAGGAGATCCGCTTTGAATTTAAGGCGAATCAGAGCAATGGTTTAGAAGCTTCTCAATTATAAAGCTCAGGACTTAAACAAATCTGTACATGCCAAGCAATCTTGCCATATAAAAATAAAACCCACAAATTCAACAACAAACGCATAGTTCTACTTCCAAGCTATTATACAAGTGACATTTTTAGTCCGTTAAAATTCGTCCCTAAATCCAAAAATGAAAAAAATCCAAGATTTAACTGTATGATGTATATCATGTCACAAGCAATCAATTTAAAACTCTATGTCAAAATTAATTTGAGAGTTTAAAGCTATTGTAAATTATATTGTACGATGTTGCATTTATTTGACGACCTATGATTGGATAAAATCATTCCTAAAAATAACGATAGAAAGGAGAGCCATATATGGAAATCTAGAGAATAAGATTAATACGCTTTACCTGGCCAGGAGAAAATTCCATTCATAAAAATAACGCACAGTAACGAAATGATGCAGACGGAAAATTACAGAAGGTCAGTGGGTGGTGCTTAATTTTGTGTAGTGACCATTACGTCTTTAATAGCCTTAGAATTCCATTCATAAAAATAACGATGCAGACAATAGATAAACTTGCAGGTATTTTATCAGGCTCTCTGTATATATGTGTGTGTATTTTGATTTAGCATAATTAAACACAACTGCAAGAAAGATGATGATTTATATTTTCTTCTAAAATAACGTGCAGTTACGAAACGATGGAGACGGAAAATTACAGAAGGTCAGTGGGCGGTGCTTAATTTTGTGCATAGACCATTACGTCTTTAGCCTTAGAACTTCCAAGAAAGTCTGTCAAACATAGTTCGTGGAAATTTTTTTAGTTACTATTTCAAATTATAGATCAGCAACATCGTACAAAAATGTTATAAGCTCCCGTGACCGACTATGGTTATTTAGATGGTAAGTAAATAGTTGAAGGGTTCACGCTGGAGCCCTCACTCTTCAACGATTTATGCATCATTCTTGAATTACGATTTATGTAAAGTAAAAATTTTATCAAATGCTTCCTGTAACTGTGGCGCACCATGTGAAAATTCTCACCATTTCTTTTTTGATTGTGATAAATATACAGATAATAGGGAAATAATATTTAATAGTCTTAACTGGTTACCTTCTAACATTAATATTGATGTAAATCTACTGACAAAAGGAAGTGATCTCCTAACATATGTAGAAAATATAACCATTTTTAAACATGCTTTTAAATATATTAAAGACTCCAAAAGATTTACAATTGTCTAAATGATCTAAAGAACCAACACACATCTCCAAAAGTATTTCTTCTCTTTTCTTTTTTCTTTATTCTTTTTTTTCGTATATTGTCTAAACTTATGTTTTTGTACATAGTCATTCTTTGTATATTTAACTCTATGCTATTATATACATATTATATCATTTCATTGCGCATGCTAATCCATATTGTAAATTATTGTATTCGGGAGAAGACTTCATAAGTTGGAAAAACTTGTGTCTGATCCCTATTTGTTATATTTAGCAAATAAAAATATGTTTAAACTAAAACTAAATGATTTACTGACCATCTAAATAACCAGACGGTCACTAGGGAGCTTATAACTTATAATATGAGGCCTTTCATTTACTATATAAACATTGTACAGTTGACTCAATTTAACCCCAAACTTGTTAATTGCAAAATTGACATTATTTTATTGCAAACAAAGTTTAAACACCATCCATTTACCATTGAAATAATTAACCTTAAATCAACTCATTGATTGAAACGCAGTTCATTTTACAACATTGACCTTATTGTAAAGATAATTTGGGCCAAAAATGTGTCACCGGATGAAATTTTCATGAAAATAAAGTTCCCCATGTTAAAATCTAATTGTACTGATAAGAATTCAGAAATAATTCATGGAAGCCAAATTTTGTATGTAATTTTAACATGGGCAACATATAATTTCTTAATAATATTATGCTGAGCAATAGCAAGGGATAAAATGCAAAAAAAAAATGTTAACCATTTTAAAAAGATATACAAAAATGGCTTCCATAAATTATTTCAATTTTAATTGGAAACGTCTTCCAAGTTATTTTTGAAGTGGAAATCAGTAACAGAAACACATTTAACTTTATGTTTACAGTTGTTTTAGATAAATAGACTGTGTTGCCATAAAGTTGCCGACATTTCCCAATTTAATAGCATTTTGATTTTAGCAACATATACACGTATATAAGCGAAATGCTAAAAAAAACATAAAATAAAACAGCAACCTTACCGGCATAACATTGTGTCAATGTCAACAGCGCTTCTTGGAATCTATGTCACAGGAAGACGACAATTTACAAAAGTCAAAGTTGACAGATTATTACTATTTTTTCCCCAGAATTTGTCCAGCAATATGCATGTGCGAAGTAAAATATATTGGGAATTTTACCATGACATTGTTTGTATAGCCATTGAAGAACATGATATTAAAATTTCAGATATACAAAAAAAGGTACTTTGCTTCACACATGAATATTGCTGAACAAATTATGAACCTCTCTCCTACGTGATTTCATGTATATATACAGGACCGTGGCACATATGAACATTAAAACGTTAGTTTAGTTTCTTTACATACATATTAATTTTTCAGGAATAAATAATAAAAAAAAACATTAATTTACCTTGACATTTATAAAATGTCTTCTTCTTGTGAGGTTTTTCACAAGATTGGCACATGAAGGTTACTGATTTATCTTTCTTTTTCATTTTTCTTTTCTTTTTTTTCTTTCTTAGCATGCTCATGTTAAAGTTGCTAAAAATCTAAATGACGTCAATTTGGAAAATGTCAGAAATTTTATTTCAGCTGGTGATATTTGGCTATAAATAACAAAATTATTAGAATGGAAAGAATTCCAGGAAGCCAGTTTTTATGACATTTGAAAAAGAATTGAAGTAGGAGTCTCAATTTATAAAGTAGGGGGAATTCTAGATTGTAGGAGATGCATTCTGACACCATTCTGAGCATATTTTGCCATTGAATTCTCCTAAAATTTTTGGTACTCTGAAAGGCATTTTTTTGTAAAATATACTACAATGTTGTATCAGTGGCAGCTGGTGAAAAACAAGGTTATACAAAGCAATTTTCCAGGCAACTTTCATGACAAAATCAGCCTCAGAATATCTCTTCTGCAAGAAGAATTGAAAAATGGTGTAATATATACCTATAAATAATTTTAATTTGATTATTGCTCTCACGTTGAATAATGAATGAAATCTCATGGAATGTTGACTTAAATCCAGTCCCAGTGAAACTTAACTTTTTTTAACAGGACAGAAGGTCCCATGTAGATAAAAATTTCACTGGACCTTCATTGCTTCCACAGGACCTCCTTTCTTTAATATCTTTTTTTTTAATTCACATGTCCACTAATCTTCTCGTAATCATCAATGACCTGAAAATAATATTTTTGACTTTTTGTGCTTTACTACAAAAAATAGGATCACGAGTGATGCTACCAAATATAAATAGTAACGTTCTCGCTTTGAAAATTATCCAAAAACTTTAAATTACCGAAAAACCGTTAAATCTTCATCGATTTCCTTGCTTGTTTTTACGTTCTGTAAAGAGATATCCCAGCTTTTGGAATGTGACGACTGCGCATCCTTCATGAGCAAATACTCCACTCGGAACGCTTCACGCATCTATATAGTAGAACCAAGTGAAGTCCGAAATGTTGTGTAGTCGAAGTCCGGAGTTCCCACCGTGACGTCACCGGGAGTTAGATGTATTTAGAAAATGGTGGATTTGTTAGTGTTCGGTTGATCGCAATAGTAAAAGTAATCGATAAGAAGATATAGATCAACAAAACGTGATAACGACAATTCACATAAACATAAAAATTGTTGGAAAACCCATGCTCGATAAATATTTAACCGGCGAAAATGTGAAAATAATCGCCTGTCGCCGACACATTTTGAGAACCCTGCGTGGGTAGCATAATTTTCGTGGCATGTTATCTCTCTTTAGCATTTGGGATAAAATTTTACGATAATAATGTTCCCAAGTTAAAGTCTTCTTCAAACTATGGCTTCCATGAATTATTTCTTTAGCATTTTATATACGGAAAAAACAACATTTAATAGTTCTAAACCACCTTAAACTTTTCAGGTTTGGTTTAGAACATGTTTGTTTTCCTGTTTGAATTATTCTGTTCAACCCTACCACATCTCTTTTCACCACAAGCAAAACCTTGTTATTTGCCAAAAAATCTACTAGCAAACATACTGATCAGACTAGACTACCACCAAATCTAACACAAAATTGTGTTAATAAAACAATTAAAACAGTAAAGATTGAGTTAAGTCACAAAGTCCCTCTCTCTGGTAATATTACATTGTGAAAGTTGTCTGTTAGTCTATTGAATATGTTGAAATGGTTTTTTTTAATTTACTTGACAGATTGTACAATTTTTTCAAGGTGGGGTTGTCTCCTTATTTTTTATTAAAACAGTACGAGTTGTAGTTATTTAAACTTTAGACAGAGGGAATAATTCAGTATATTTCAAGTCGTCAGTGTTGTGATCTATTTCAAGTGATTTAGTGAGTAAATTTTTTTTTATTTCAAGACGAGAGTTCTGCTTTTGAGTATATATAGACATATACTTAATAGCAGTACTGTAGGAAAATGAAAGCTTTAAAACTATGACTGGAACAGCAAACCTATGGAAACTGTTCTTTTGTTGTACTAGGATTTCCAGATACTTGAGGTTAGACTGGTAGTAATGTAGTAATCTCCCAGTCTCTGACAAACGAAATATTATCAAACAGAGTGACATTTATATGAAATTGCATCAGTCAAAAAACAAAACAGATATTCAGCATGCCCACAGGTTTTTTCATCTGGGGGTACATGTACCCTTTTACCTTCATTTTTGGGGGTACATCAAAATTGTTGGGGGTGCAATGTACCCTCTAACTCTTCATTTGGGGGTACAAAGAAAATGAACTGCATTTTCTCCACGCAAGGTCGTGCATTCTGTATTCTTCGTGTCATAGACACTGGATTGTCCCTCTTGTACAGAGTTGGCGAAAACTTTGTTTTTCTGTCTGACATTGGGTCAGACAGGAACTGGGGTTCTGTGTGCCTTTGTGTCTGTCCCACCATTTTTTTGCAATATTGTATATAACCTGTCACATTTTGTTTTTATACAGAACTGAATGCAAGATTACCTATAGTCATGATCATTAAACAACTCAATAAAATGTTTTTCTGTATACATATTTTTATCTAAAAAGATAAGGCAGTTATAGCCAACAATCCGTATCTAATGGTCCGATCACGTTCGAATATTATACATCAATGTCAGTTTCCGGTTTACCTACATTTTTTATTTCAGTTAAGCATATGAATCTGTTGTCATCTTCAATATATAAGCATCTCAAAACATATTTAATCAAACACAAACAATCTTTGATACTTGGGGAGTGGGGAAGTCAACTTATTTCTGTGCTCAGTAATATATTTCAGTTTTAATGTTCCACGTTTTGCAGGTGCTCATTCCTATTAAAAGGATGTTTACATTTACGTATAGTATTTTCGATTACAAATAGGAACGTGTCGGTCTGACAGAATAAATAAAAAAAATTCAAGTCTCTGTCTGACATTTTAATAAAACTTAATTTAATGCCATTGGCAGTGGAAACTCGGAGTGAATACATTTCAATCGCCAACTGGACGACCACAAAGTAATATTGTCGTGACGGACATTGGGACAGACACGGTTCATTAATTAATCGGAACGACCGTTATTTTGCTGGTCAGGTCCGACTCTGCTTGTAATTTTGGTATCGCCTATGCGCATGTACAATTTACACTCGGTAATTTCAACACACTTGTACTTTAAACGTCGTGCACCATGCTGTTTCTTTGTAAATATTATGGGTTTTAACAGTAACAGTTCTTCTAATTGGACAATTAAAAAAAAAGGAGCCAATATAATTGGGCGATCTATAAATCATATCATCTCACTTAAAATATGCAAGGAATGCTCTGATTGGATAATATTGCCGAAATTAACTAATCAGAACAACTCTATTATACGTACTTTGAAGTGAATTATAAACAAAATGTAATTTTTATACAGTGTTCGCAACGGGTTCTTTACGTGCATGCACGTAGGGTTCTTTCAATTATACGTGCATGATTTTTATTCTACGTGAAACACGTACTGCAGTATGTGAATGGGCAGGCTGATATTACTCACAACAAGCAATTACATGTTTCCTCTTAGTCACAGTAAATAAATAAAATCTGCCTGGAACTCTACGAACTTCTTATTTTTTTTAAAGATCGTGCTCATCATATTCATGAACATTCTGTTCTGACATTTTTCTAACGACTTTGATACTGATACTTTAACTGGAAAATCTATGACCCAATTTATTTTAGAAATCATGCACCAACAAGGTTTTTCAGATATTTCTGGACTTTACATAGGGTCAAAATAGATACTTGTGCTTGTCCCTAACATCTATTACAAGACGTGATGTATCTGATCAAACAAATGTACAAGTTTACATGTTTGCATTTGTTTCATATACGATTCTGAACACATGTTTTTTACAACTAGTAAAATTCTGCTAGTAACAATTTGATGCACTAGCAAAATAAAGGCAAATAAAAATTTCAACTAGCAATTTGCCTGCATGGTAGTGTTAATTTATAGCCTTGCATTTATATGCCTGTCACAAGCCAGGACATTGACTTCTAATTTCATATACTGTGGTCTGTTTGTGTTCAATGATTTGGGGGGTGAGAGGTGGTTGTTTGTTTTGTTGATATTGGTGGAATTGTTGACCATCACTTTTAAAACTTTTTTCCCGTAATTACCTGTACTGAATTTAACTTTTTGAAACTAAGCCTACCTGCTACCTTGGGAGAACAATCTGGAGAAAAATGAAAGCATCTAGTATCAAATAAATATAAATCCACAATGTTATTGAAATCCTCCTTGAATAATTGATGCTTTAAATCCTAATTCTGTTCAACATTCTTCTATTCTAAGCTAACATTTAAATTCATTGACTTTGAGAAGACGGTTGTATTTGGCATAATTGCTTGTTAAAACAATGGAATGGTGTACTAATCCCCCGTCATGTAAACATTGTCAAAGACACAATATTTTATGAACAATTGTCTGTCTTCATAGTTAAAGAAATGTCAAACTAAATAAAAATAATGATATTTATATTCATGAAACGTACAGAGCTCCAATACAGAAGAAAATCAAACACAGAAATGTTAACAGTCACACACAGCTGACAAAATAATTAAAAACGTGGCACTGATAGGTAAAATGGATTTATATTAACCTGAATGAATAAGGTCATGCTTCATTTGACATCAATATTACAGCTTCCATGCTGGAGGATATTTTTAGATTCTAATTTTTTTTTTTACCAAAATTAAAAAATTTACACTCGAATTAGCACATGATTGAATCTATACTACTGATTAAGATACTGGTAAACAAAAACACGAACAGATTCTTGTTAAGTATGTGGGATATTATTGGTGTAATTAATATACCTGTGGCAATTGTGAGACAGGAGATTTCTTATTCCAATAATCATAAAATGTAATTGTGACAAAATGCCTATGGTCATTTTTGAGTCAGATATAATATCTTTATTTCATTAATACTGATAATGTCATAATGTTGTCAATTGCTTTTGTAATTGAAGTAACCCAACGAATTATTTCTAAAAAGAATTAAAATCAATCAACAGCGTGACTCGACATCAATATCTGATTGTATTTCTTCAATAGCAAAAAGACACTTTAATTAAAAGCATACATACTAGGATTTGTTTTGAAAGAGACGTGTTTGTAAAAGGGGCAGCTAAATCAGGTCGGCAGTAGATTTCAAATATTTATATTCATTTTTGTAAAGTACCGGTATTAAACACACACTTAAAATAATAATTCCATACCTATAATAATATTATAATTTCCAGCAATAATTGTATTCTCTTTAAAAGTATTCAATTTTATAAATGCATATGTTTTAAATTCTCAACTGAAATATGAAATTCACTAAATTTCAAACCACATGTCTTATTGTTTGTTTTTTTAAATTTTAATTAAAGTTCTAAAGTGATAAATATCTATAAAATTAAATTCAAGGTTATTTTTGACATGAAAACAAATGTCTCTCCCCAAAGGTTTGACTTTCATCATGCAAGTTCACTAAAATAACAGGGGGGAGAGGTTGATGTAAGTTTTCATTATCATTGAAGATCTCATAGTGACAGTAACTGAGAAAGATGAAGAACAGCAATATAAAACAATATATTTGCCAATTCAAATTTTATATGCATTATAACATTTTACAAAATTTTCTGTCATGTATCATGAAATAATTTAATTTCTCATCAGTGATTTCTCATTAAAAATACATTTCAATTTTGTTTATTGATTACACAGGAACTTTTAATTCTTTATTAAATTCTAAAACAGCCTTTCTAAAACTGTATAAAATTTCTTCACTATTGAACTTTCAACAATATCTCAGTTATATCGTGGCAGTCAGTTTTATTAGTGGAGGAAACCAGAGTTTTTGGAGAAAACCACCGACCTGTCATAAGTCACTGACAAACTTAATTGCATAATGTTGTATCTTCAGAGTGAGATTCAAACTCATAACAATTGGTAGTTGTAAATCCAATTACAGCCACGACAATCCCCTAATAAACCAGTGATAAATTAATTGTTTATATTTAGGTTTGTCTTAATTCCTTTTCCAAAAATCGTAAATTTCACACGAGCACAGCCGAAAAAGCTAGCTATCAATTTTTTGTTTGTTTTAGATACATTTCTAAACCATTTCTTGTCAACTTTGATTGGTTTGGTTTCCAAAGAGACACATGTGAGTATGCAAATTAGTAAAAATACAAGAACGTTAAATTATACTGAAATTGTGGTAAGGGGTCTTTGTGGCAGCAATCATATGTGAGTTGGAATATTGCTACTACCTATGTAATTGGTGCTTATTACCATCAAGTTTTATGCTTGATTCCAGCCAGTGTACTTGAAACAAATAAATGTTAGAGAATACCGAAGGGACAATAAAAAATGGACAATCCAGAGAAACTGGCAACAATACGAAGAAAAACACAACACAATACACATGTATGTGTTGGACAAGTTTGTCAGCGAGTTGCAGCATTTCTGTGGTTTTCACTGTGTATTCCATTTCCTCCTCCAATAAAACATGACAGTTTTGATATAAACTGAAATATTGTTTGTTGGACCCCACATAGTGGTATAAATATATTGATATCTCTTTTATTTGGTAAAAAAAAAGCTAAGTGATATTTTTTATTTTAGGACACATAGAGTTAATAATGTGTTAAATGTGAAAGAGTGAGTGATTGTTGTTTAATGCCAACTCAGCAACTTTTCAGCTATATCTTGGTGAGAACGATTTAATTTTCAATGAAATCATGAGAAGCAACAAATACCAATTTCATTGTCCTATGTTTGATGTTAAATGTGAGATGGAAATAACATATCATATTTTATATGACAAGAAGGAACTGTGTTGATCATATTTATATATCAAACTTATTATTAACCATAAATATTAATTTCACATACATCTCCACTATCAACATCACAAAGAAAATTGGCAGTAAGATTTCCTGATATAGAATATCTAGTTTTGATATCTAAGACAAGCAAGCTACATTCAATCTTTTATACGTTTCCCACTTTTCCTGAGGCATGTTAATATTATGCTGGTATTAGAAGACACATCTTGTATCAACAAGTAAATTATTCATGCAGACATACTGATGATATGATTATAAATTTTGGAGAGGCAAAGAAACGAGGGGGAATTTTACACTAATGTGGACAATAGAAGGATGGTCATAGTACTCAACATCAGATAAAACAAGATGAACTGTGACCTAATGCTCACTTATGATACCCCCGCTCTTCGGCAAACGGGAAGTAGGAATCTGACGGGTCAAAAACCGCTTCCCACAATATGGGGTACCTATATAAAGCTTGTGACCAAATATCAGATTTCTGCCATCAATAGTTGCTGAGACAAATGCGACTAAAAATGGGCATATACAAAATGTATGTTCAATGAGCATAAAAATCAACAAAGTCGGCAAACAGGAAGTAGGAATCTGACGGTCCAAAAACGCTTCCCACAATATGGCATACCTATATGAAGCTTGTGACCAAATATCAGATTCCTGTCATCAATAGTTGCTGAGAAAAATGCGACGAAAAATGGGCATATGCAAATGTATGTTAAATGTGTATAAAAATCAACAAAATCGGCAAACAGGAAGTAGGAATCTGATGGGTCCAAAAACGCTTCCCACGATATGGGTACCTATATGAAGCTTGTGACCAAATATCAGATTTCTGCCATCAATAGTTGCTGAGAAAAATGTGCATATATGTTCAATGAGTATAAAAACCAACTAAGTCGGCAAACAGGAAGTAGGAATCTGACAGGTTCAAAAACGCTACCCACAATATGGTATACCTATATGACGCTTGTGACCAAATATCAGATTTCTGCCATCAACAGTTACTGAGAAAAATGCGACGAAAAATATCTTGAATGGACGGAAGGACAGACGGAGAGGTAAAACAGTATACCCCCCTCTCCCTTCGGGGAGTGGGGGTATAAAAAATAATAACCTGTTGGGGATCATGATTAACTAGTATAATACAAGTAACATTTTACTTCATTTTAATTTATGTTTGAGCAAGCACACTGCATTGACTGGATAAATGTTGGCTATATACTTTCACTGACTGAAATATATAGCCTTTTCTGGTACCTCTGTCATATGTAAGCTGTTGAGATTGTTTTTAATCTAGTTCACTTAAGTTCCTGTTGACACAAACAATCTTTATAGTAAGAACATTTGATTTCAAATCTGACTGTGATATTTTAATATACATCTTCTATACGAATTTGATTAGAATCTGTTGAGAAATTACATTTGTAATAGATCGGTATGATATCAGGTATATTTTATTTTTAGTAGATTTCTTGATATCTCTATGAGACATAACCTTGTAAAATCAAATTAAGGTTTACTATATAAAGTTTCAATAGAAATTTGGTAAGAAATTGTTGACAAACGCATATACAAAATACTGTGCAATCAAGGATGCTTTGATAGCCTTTTTTCCATGGGACATAACACCATCAATCCTTCTAAGCCAAAAAACTAGAAAAGAATTATGCCCCAGCACTTGATAATTATGGACAAAGTTGTTTTGTTAGGAGTGATTTTTAAACTAGAGGCTCAGGTGAGCCTGTATCGCTCACCTGACATAAATAAGTCCTCTTAAGAATGTCTGCATGCGGAATACATCTAAGTTACTATTCAAATCCCATACTGCCATAGGGTTCTATGTTAAAACTATGTCTGCTCATGGCAGCCATCTTGGATGGAGGTCGTGGTCACCGGACACAATTTTGAAAGTATACTACCCAAGGACCATCCATGCCATGTTTGCTTTAAATTGGCTGACTGGTTTCAGAAGAGAAGACTTTTAAACAATTTTCCCATAGGGTCCTATGTTAAAACTATGTCTGCTGACGGTGGCCATTTTGAACCGAGATCGGGATCACTGAACACAATTTTGGAAGTTGACCACCTAAGGACCATCGATGACATGTTTGCTATATTGACTTACTGGTTTCAGAGGAGAAGATTTTAAAACATTTTTTCCCATAGGGTCCTATGTTAAAACTACAGTATGTCCGATGAAGGCGGCCATCTTGGATGGAGGTCAGGGTCACTGGACACAATTTTGAAAATTGACCACTTAAGGACCATCCATGCCATGTTTGCTTTAAATTGGCTTACTGGTTTCAGAGAAGAAGATTTTTAAACATATTTCCCATAGGGTCCTATGTTAAAACTATGTCCACTGATGGTGGCCATCTTGGATGGAGTTTTGGGTCACTGGATATAATTTTGAAAGTTGACCATTTAAGGACCATTCATGCTATGTTTGCTTTAAATTGGCTTACTGATTTCAGAGGAAATTTTTTTTAAACATTTTTCCCATAGGGTCCTATGTTAAAAATATGTTTGCTGATGGTGGCCATCTTGGATGGAGGTCGGGGTCACAGGACATAATTTTGAAAGTTTACCTGTGACCTAATTTTGAAAGTTGACCACCTAAGGACCATTCATGCCATGTTTGCTTTAAACTGACTTACTGGTTTCAGAGGAGAAGACTTTTAAATTTTTTTTCCATAGGGTCCTATGTTAAAATTAAGTTGAGTCATGGTGGCCATCTTGAATTTGCGATCAGCAAACGATTCACAAATTTAGTACAGGACCACCCAATGATCATTCCTGCAAAGCCACAATTCAATTGGCTTAGTGGTTTCTAAGAAGAAGATTTTTAAAATTTCGACCAATCAGAACACATTATGGGCCCTGGCAGCCATGTTGGATTTCTGATCAGCACCAAAAACACAAATCTTGTATATGACCATCCAATGAACATTTCTGCCAAGTTTGGTTCAAATCTTTTTGTGGTTTCAGAAAAAAAGATGAAAATGTGAAATTCCCATAGGGTCCAATGTTAAACTAAGTCGAGTCATGGTGGGCATCTTGAATTTCCGATTGGCAAACGATTCACAAGTTTAGTACAGGACCACCCAATGATCATTCCTGCAAAGTCACAATTCAATTGGCTTAGTGGTTTCTAACAAGAAGATTTTTAAAATTTCGACCAATCAGAACACATTATGGGCCCTGGCAGCCATGTTGGATTTCCGATCAGCGCCAAAAAGAAAAATCTTCTATATGACCATCCAATGAACATTTCTGCCAAGTTTGGTTCAAATCTGTTTTGTGGTTTCAGAAAAAAAGATGAAAATGTGAAATTCCCATAGGGTCCAATGTTAAACTAAGTCGAGTC
Organism: Bathymodiolus brooksi; assembly: GCA_963680875.1. Taxonomy (NCBI): domain Eukaryota; kingdom Metazoa; phylum Mollusca; class Bivalvia; order Mytilida; family Modiolidae; genus Bathymodiolus; species Bathymodiolus brooksi. The sequence continues at coordinate 108,939,605 of OY804581.1, forward strand.
ATGGCGGCCATCTTGAATTTCCGATCGGCAAACGATTCACAATTTTAGTACAGGACCACCCAATGATCATTCCTGCAAAGTCACAATTCAATTGACTTAGTGGTTTCTGACAAGAAGATTTTTAAAATTTCAGCCAATGAGAACACATTATGGACCCTGGCAGCCATGTTGGATTTCAAATCAGCACCAAAAAATCTGGTAGAGGACCATCCAGTGAACATTTCTGGCAAGTTTGGTTGAAATCTGTTCAGCGGTTTCAGAGAAGAAGATTTAAATGTGAAAAGCTAACGGACGGACGACAGATGCTTACCCATGACAAAAGCTCACATGGCCTATGGCCAGGTGAGCTAAAAATGAAGTGTGTCTGTAAGACACAAATGATCCCCCCACCTGGCCATCAAAATCCTGTGGACATGCACACCTCCATTATGTGCATAAACATCCTACAAAATATTAAAGCTGTAGCTCCAAATCTGTAGGAGGAGATAGCCGGACAAACCATGTATCTATATCCGGACGAACGTACAGGGGTAAATTAATATGCCTCCCACCTCTTCGTCGCGGGGGCATAATAACTACTATTTAAACCGGACAAAGATATTATTAATTTCAGGGGTGTGGTTAGGGTTATGGTGTTTAACGCCACTTTAGATATAACGTAGGGCTCAGTTTTATTGGTGGAGGAAATCAGAGTACCCAGAGAAAATCATCGACCTGCCGCAAATCACATAACTCCAATAGTCAAAGTTGAAAAATTTTGGTTTTCAAATAAGACAGAGATATTGTTGAAATGAACCCTTCATACATTTAGTTTGTATCTGTTGAAAAATAAAGAGGTTTTTATTTAATAAATATCGTATTTATGAAGAACCATGCTCTATCAATCCTGCACTCTATATGGCTTGAAACTACTTGCATGCCCTCCATTCATGAAAACATATGATATTAGACCAACTTTGTTGCAATTCATGAAATGAGCTAAAAAGTCATATTGATGAAAGAACTGCAGTCAAACCTGTCTATTTTACCTTCAAAAGGAACATTGAAATAGGGTTACATAAGCATAATATGATCATTGAATAAGAAGCAGGTTATTTAAGAGTAAAAAAATATTTTTGAATAATTATTTTAACGAATAAAATGAAAAAATTTTAAATACCACAGTCAGAACAGTTTGAAAATCTAATCAGAAGATCGTGGAAATATAGAGGCACATTATATGATACAAGTAACAAATTAATATCAACAATTCGTTATCAATATTTGTTCCAGGATTTTCAAATGAGATTGATAATGGATGAAGTATTCCATATGGAATTCTGGTGAATTTTAATATTTGAATTCATGTAGTCACAATAACCAATAATGTACTCTGTATTTTGAATGGTCTCTCACGAGAATTTGTTCATTGCCGATAATTTATTTCATCACCTTAACTATATATTAAGTGTAACACCACTATGTAAATTAAGTTCAATGTATAGTAAGTTGTAAATGTCCACATTGATCTTAGTAATGAAACATGAAATGTCATCTGTGAGTATGCTAACACGCAAATAGACGATTATGAAGTTATGTTACCATGCCATCACTTACTAAACCTTTTCTTAATTATAACGCCTTCACCAACTAACCAGGCAAAAAGAAGAATTATATATTTTACGGCTTATATGCAAATGTTTCTTACACTGTAAATTCAGTCAAGAATGCTCCAGTGACCACCTCTATTAAGCAATAAAATGTATTGCGAGTTAATTTTAATTTCCCTTCACAGTAACACTTCATATTAAAGGTTAGGTTAAATCGTTTATTCAATTTTTGGGTCAAGAAGATTATTTTAGCAATTTCCATACATAATTTCTGTCAGACCAAATTTTTACAGGGTGGTTTCATTGATTTTTTTATCACTAGGCACTAGATTCACTGCAGAACGATTTTACTATATAACTATTTCACAAAATAATTAAGCCCCCTTTAGACTATGAGTACTAGTTTACTGTGATTAACATAGTTACGTTCATAAGACGATTCTCGGTAAACCAGGATCGACATACATTTTTTATATTTCCCGCCTTTTTGTTTGTTTTCTGGAAGCTAAGAACAACAATGGTGATTCCCTTTGCAAAAAAACTTGACAACTGTGGCCTATGACGTTAAATATCATTTCTAATGAATTGTTTTTTAATGAACAGATCTATGATTTAATGCACTAGATGTTTAAAGAGTTTAATAAACTTATCAAAAGATAATGACACTTCAAACGAAATTAAGACCTTACACGGGTGCAGCTAATACCCAATGTAAAAGTCAGAAGTCAATAGTGTAAGGTCACAAACCTTGGACCTATGTAATTTTGAACCCTTGCTGTAGAAAAACCAACGACCAGAACAGACAAACTTTATTATATGAAAACCAATGACCTGCCGAACTTAACTCAAATGATAAGCTTTATCACATGAATCTGCTTGAAAAGACACCTCCATTAATTAAAGCTCTGCAGTATTTGTTTGAACCTTTATTAATCACATTAAGATGGTATTTTCACTCAAAAAAATATGCTGATATATAATGATAATAAAATCTAATATTTAACATGACAATACAAATGAATACTACCAGGTACTGTGTCCTGAGTGAGTTGAAACTGATAATACATTTTCTGTTTTTTATCTTGTTAATTAATCTCATTATATTTATTTTCCACAGATTATATAGCAGTCTTGTTATTAACGTAGATATAAATGATAATATAACACCATAAGCCAACTACACAAGGAAGAAAATGGGAAAAAAACAATAGATATAGATTAGTGTTATATATGGTGCTTAACGCCACTTTCAACAATATTTCAGTCATATTGTGGCAGTCAGTTTTATTGGTGGAGGAAACCGAAGTACCCGGAGAAAACCACAGATCTGTCACAAGACACTGACAAATTTCATCACATAATGTTGTATCAAGTACTATCGCCTGAACGGGATTTCAACTCTCAGCATTATATATAGTGGCGACAGGCACTGATTGCATATAGGTAGCTATAAATCCAACTACCATACGATCACGACCACGACCGACAATATGATAATACATTTTATGTTTCTTTATCTTGTTAATTAATTTGGTTGTAATTATTTTCCCAGATTACATAGAATTCTGGTAGAAGAATATAAAAGGTAAAACAAGGTATATTTATCAATTATGGACTTTTTACGAGGTCAATATGTTATATATGTGATAAAAAGATTATGACATGAAATTGTCCATATCGTCCCTGGTATCAACCCTCGACCCATATCAGCCCTCCAGCTTCGCTGTCTGGCTTGATATGGGAGTCTCGGGCTAATATCAGGGCCGATATAGAAAATGTCATGTAATAATCTCTTAATAATAATAATACCAGAATTTGTATATAATAATAATAATACCAGAATTTGTATAGCGTCCTATCTAAAAAATTACACTAAGGCACTTTACAACATAAAATACTAGATAAAAGTAGCAAAACATAAAAAAGTAACCCCTATGCATATATATAACAATGAATGATGATATAACAGAGTAAGTCAGCTACACAAGGAAGAAAATGGGAAAAACACAAAGATATGGATTAGGAATAGTATATGGTGTTTAACGCCACTTTCAACAATATTTCAGTTGCATTGTGTCAGTCAGTTTTATTGGTGGAGGAAACCAGAGTACCCGGAGAAAACCAACGATCTGCCGCGAGTCACTGACAGATTTAATCACATAATGTTGTATCAAGTACATTTCTCCATGAACGGGATTCAGCGGTGATAGGCTCTGATTGCATAGGTAGTTGTAAATCCAACTAACATCTGATCACGACCACGACGGCCCCTAATAATAGATATGTAATGGACTAAATATGTAGTGAAAATAATATTGGGTCTTCTTCATATTACTTATTCCAATGACAGTGTTCTAGCAATCTAATTTCTATTACAAATATCGTCTGCTTTAAAGATACTTTGGTAAGGTGTTAAAAATGAATAGTCAAGCTTAATAGTTTTCAGCCTGATTCTTAAAATTTCTGATATTAGCATATTCTGCTTGAATTACGTGGAATTTTTAATAATTATTCAAGTTTTGATTAAATCTCTATTTTTTTTTTATCGGAAATATGGAAATACAGAAAGATAAATTCACAATTCCCTATATTTCTCCAATTTATTTCTGATTTTTTATGAGAATTCTTTGTTAAAATTTTAGTCTTAATACTTGCATACACTATCATGTGTTCAGAATTGACATGTACTGTTCGTTTTATACAGATTAAACTAACGAAATATTTCCTACATGGGAAAAAAAATAAAGTTTGGTTTATACAAGATTCTGTTTTATTCAACCTTTGGTTTAGACAGATTTCACTGTATTTTCCCATTTAAAAAAAAATGCAATAAGTCCAATATGTCATAAAAAGTTTCCATTATCTCCCTTTATTGACATTCGACAGACTCTTTATTGATGTGATCAATTTCAAATCCTCAATTACAAACCCTCAATTACAAATCATGTGTTTCATTTTTACTTTTTTTTGTTACAGTTTTAGTTTTTACTAATTAGAGTAAGAAGTTATGTCTAATCACCTAATCATTACATTGCCTCCTACTCAAGACATCTTAAAGAAGGTGAACGAGCTTATTTTTACCTTTATATGGAGTTCACCTGTGCACAGAGTTAAAAAGGAATTGTTACAAAAAGACTTCTGTGAAGGAGGATTAAAAATGATTAATCTAAATTTATTTATTTTAGCCCTAAAAACAACCTGGGTAAGAAAGCTATTTCGAACTGAATGTAAATGGGATAATAACTTATTTTAAACAATAAATCAAGAAAAATTATTCAATTTTGGTAATGGTTATATTTCTTACATAAAAGAAAATTTGGTAAAAAATTTTGGAAAGATGTGTTTCATGCTTGGAACACCTTTATTGATAAAGAAGAAAACTTTACATGGGAATATTTTTTGTCTTCTCCACTGTGGATGAACAAAACTATAAAAATAGAAAACAAACCAGTATTCTATGAAGACTGGTTCAGAAAAGGTATTTGTTTTGTTAATGATATATGTCAGAAGATGGACAATTTCTCTCCATTGATCAATTAGAGGCAAAATTTAACATTTCCAAAAATATTATGAAATTTAATAGTATAATTTCAGCTGTTAAGCATGCTGGAAAACAGAATGTGCATAATGTTATAAGCTACTTATTCCATTAATTCCTTCGTTTGTTAAAACAATTTTGAAGAGTACAAGGAAAACTAAAGATATGTATTTGTTACTAATAAGGAATAACATAGTGTTAAATGGTCAGAAAAAGTGGGAGGACATTTTAGCCTTAGGTTTAGATGAAATGAAATGGAAAGAAATATTCAAACTACCCTTTATAGTCACACAAAATACCAAACTACAATGATTACAGTACAGAATTAACCAACGTATCCTTGAAACAAATAAATTTCTGTATAAAATTAAAGTAAAAGACAATGTCTTTTGTACTTTTTGTCAGGAAGGTGAGGAATTGTTTTGGAACTGTGAGATTGTACAAGCTTTTATTGATGAAATTGATGCTTGGTTATTGTCGAATGGTGTTAGTATTCCATTTACTATGCAATTTTTTCTTTTTGGTGATACTTCAAAATCGTCTCGAGGAGATGTTATCAACCTCATTTTACTACAAATAAAGCAATATATTTTTAACTGTAAATATTTTCAGAAAAAATTACCATTGGTCACAATGCAGAGGAAAATAGTCACTATATAACATTGAGAAATCTAATGCTATTAAAAATTAAAAAAATGTTTTTTTTCAACCAGATATGGAATGCTTTCACTCTACTGTTTAATTAGATATAACGATTTATACAAATATTCATTCTGTATATAACATGATAAAAAAGAAATAGCCTTTTGTTTTTATGAATGCTAAAATTACCTATTCATCAAAGCAAATTCAAAAACTTTTCCTTTCTCTTTAAAAATTATTTTTATGCCTTAAAAAACTCAATAAATTAAACTTTTTCCATTTTTTCTTTTTCTTCTATAACTACTTAAAACCCTATTTTTTGATTATCTGTATATTTGTTAATTTGGTTTATTATGATTGAAAAACTCATCTTTTTGTGGAATCACATTATTTGGTATTTTCTGTCATGTTATTCAAATAGAAATAGTATGCCATTATTTTCTGTATGTAAATTACTAACAAATACTAACATCTTTTTTTTTTATATATGTGCTTTACTAATGTTAACGAGGCCGGGATAAGGTACCGGTACTTTATGTATTCAACTAACAAATGTACAGATTTCAATAAAAATATCACAAATTAAAAAAAAGAAAAAAAAAACCAAACTTATGTCTTATGAAAGATGCTATTTTAGTCCTAATATTTGGGGAAAGTATTGCAAAAAAAAAATTCTCTTGCTAACAATGAGTAAAATTAACTTCCCTTTAGTAGCCCATTATCACAAATGATGAAAAGAAAGCTTAAAACATCGAAGGTCAATAATTACACAATATCAACAAAACTAATAAACATCTCATCTCAAATCATTTCCTTGTTTCGAGTCCCATGGCGTTTAAATTTTTAAATGTTCTCGTCCTGATTATAGCTGAAAAATTTCTCGCTGGATGTTAAACACCAATCAATCAATCAATCAAATCATTGAACACAAAAAGACAACAACATATAGATGGATATACTACAAATATGAGGGTTAGGATTGGGTTATGGTGTTTAACACCACTTTCAACCATATTTCAGCTATGTAAGTGGCAGTCAGTTTTATTGGTGGAGAAAACTGGTGTACCGAAGAAAATCACAGACCCGAGTCGCAAGTCACTGACAAAATTTATTACATAATTTATACTGAGTGCACCTCGCCATGAGTGGGATTCTAACCACAACGTTAGTGGTGATAGGCACTGATTCTATCAATATGAGTTAAACATTATATCATTAATAAAATATTAGATTATAAGTACTTTCAATAAAACTTATAAGTCTACAAACCACAAAGATAAACCAATCAAACATTCCCACCAGGGGGCATGTCTAAAACTGATAAAAGTAGAATGACGGATTATCACAGTGGTTGGGAAGACATTGTCTTCTGTTATAAAATGTCATTAGTAACATAGTCCCAAGTGAGAAAAAAGTCATCCGTCAACACCATCAGATTACACAGTTCACAAGGAAACATGACATTTGTAAGCTACATATTTTATAAGGCAACTAACTGAATAACAATAGCAATTGTTGACGCCATGATCCAGGACTAGCTGCCAAAAGCTATGTCCGGCACCTTCTTTAAAACTGTTGGCTTGCCATTTTTGGTACTTGTTATTCAAGAGGTTACGCTAGGCAGGTACATAAATTTGTTCCCCTTTAGAACAATCATCGAACAAAGATCGATCGATACTGAATTGTACAAATCAAGCTTTTCTTTTAGTGGGCCAAAAGTATGGAACGCACTACCAAATGAAATTAAAACCTCGAAAACTGTATTTGAATTAAAAAACTCTTACAAATTATTAATTTTTTGATAAACTGAAATTTTTTTAATAACAATTGTGCTATATTATTTAAAATATGTGAATATGTTATTGTGTTATATATACTTTGCTGATATCTATGTCCATGTATTTATTTGTAGTTTTCATAGATCCTTATTGAAAATTGGTATAATCAGAGAGAGAGAGAGAGAGAGAGAGAGAGAGAGATGTAAACGTTGAATGTATGAAAACAAAAGTTATATTGTACCTTCAAGGTTGGTAGAACATAAAACATTATTACGAATAGTCCCAGGGGAAAATTTAACATTTCAAATTCTACACATTTTCACATCAACAGTACATTTTCATTCAATGTTTCAACTACAGTAAATGGATTTCAGAGAAATGACACTATCAGCTGTTTTCCACCGTTATTTGACAACCGCTACAGATGAAAACATGATCATCATAACGAAAGTTAACATTGTTGACTTGAAATTGATCATCATCAACTGCAAGCTGTCCATATTTTTACTATAAAATGAAAAATTGAGGATGATTTAGCAGAAAATCGACACAAACCTATTTTCAATACAAAATGGATTGAAACTGACTGACACACTTCACATTATGATGCTCATAAAGTAATATTGTCTCTCAAGGATACTCAATCTTAAGGCCTATTTACACGATCTGTTCTCTCCATAGCTGTCTTTCCATAGCTGATATCATATGCCTCATTAGTCTGTTTAGACGATATGTCATTTCACGTCTGAGCTAATTAATATTTTCCTCCAAATTTAGTTTTTATTTACATTTTCAACATGGAGAATGATGATTTTGCTGCTCCTATATATATTTTAATGATAGCTGCTGCATGTCATATTATCTGTAACAATCAACGTGGTCAGAGAACATGGGTGAGGCTATGGATACAACGAAGAAGTGAAGTTGGTGCTTACCATGCATTAATGAGGGAGCTGGAACAGGAGGATCAAAGAGGTTTCAAAAAATTTGTGAGAATTCAACCAATCTTTCTCTTTCCTCTGATGTTAGTTTTAATTTTTCTTTTCTTTTAGCAGTCATCTTTAGATTATGAAATTTCTTATCATCCTGCAGAAACCCTGGGAAAATTACATGTGCACATCAGTATATTTATAGTATAATCTTATTGACCTTTTTCATGATTGATTTATTTGCTCTGTCTTGACAGAGAGAATAGGGAAAGTTCTAAACGCTCTGTCTTCAGTCTGACTTCATATCTGTCATATGTTTTCCCAATAGGGATCATTCACCGCTTCTCCCGTTTGGTGACACTGCTGTTCCATAAGTGGTTACATTGTGTGCTTGAATCACAAAGACGCTTGTATCTAACGTTAACCTAATGACGGCACAAACTTGGACAGTGCAAACATTGAAGGTTTAACTAGTACAGCGCGGGGTGGTATCACTTGTTAATAGTTAGAAGTATAGATTAAGTTGACGAGTATATGTAAAATAAAAGTATAAGTCTTAAAGTCATAAGAAAAGAGTTTTATTATGACCATATTAAGAAATACAACGGACGTTTACAAGCCATATCGGCATATACCTTGGTGTAGCCTATACAAGGTGTACATGATGTTAGGTCTATCTATATTTAAGTAATCTTCAAATCTAAATCACACTCTTTAAAATTAGTTGGTACAAAATTATACATATAATATATTCCTTCTTCGAGTAGTGTTATTAACTGTTAAAGATTCGACAAAAAGCGGATTAATCATAGCATTTATTTTGGAAAGATTTTGAGCAGATGTATTATGAATGGCATAATAAATAGTTAAATAAAGAAAATTCGCTGTTTCTTACTATTTTAAATTATTTTTGACAGATTTTGGTAGCATTCAAATAGTTTGTACAATCAGACTGGCAGATCATGGTACACATCCTGGAACTGCCATACAATGTAAAACTAAAGACTCAAATTGTCACCGACAGAATTCCGTCTGGGTTTTAAGTGGGATTCGTGCTGCTCAATCTTCAATTTTCTGTGTAGTTTTTATTAGACCACTGTTTATCATTTTTTCCTTTTTCGATTGGCCATTGCATTGCCTGCCCATCTTCGATTTATGACTTCCGATAACTCTTTTGGCATCTACAAACAAACTTTTCTTATCTGTTGACCTATTCACACAACACTATACTATCCAAATTATCAAATTTATTTCATTGTAGTATATATGCCACATTATTTTTTGTGGGTTTATTCCATACTAATGCAGGTAAAAACGTTATTTATAACTTAAGTTAGCTGCATGTTATTGAAATGAACAGTCAAACGATTTGAATTACAATTTCAGAAATGCTACGAAAAAATCGGAATTTGCATAAAACCCAGCGTTCTATACAATAAAAAAAAGCGTAGATAAAATGTAAACTACACGATTGGAAACGTACGGACTACTGGGTTTGGTGCTTAACACCACTTTCAACAAATTTCAGTTATATCATGGGGGTCAGTATTATTGGTGGAGGAAAACGGAGTGCACAGAGAAAACCACGTACCTGCCACAAGTCGCTGGCAAAATTTATCACATAATGTTGTATCGCCTGGGCGAGATTCGAACTCATAACGTTAGTGGTGATAGGTACTGATTGCATAGGTAGTTGTAAATCCAACTACCAAACGATCACGTCCACGAAAACCCCTAACGGACTACTGAGTTAAATATTGTAGGGAATGTCAGTTAAGTTTTTTCTTTCTTTAAACTGGATACATCATACAGATAAAGAATACTTTTTGTTGGAAAAGTTTGGAAAATAATCATAAATGTGTTCCCTTTGGATTGTTTATTACAAACATAAATTTATTATTATTATTTTTTTTTTTTATCATTAGCCGTTTTGGGATTTATTTTGAATAAGCTCCCCTTTCAAAGATATGAAGTACCAGCTATGTTACTTGAAAAGGTGTCTATACACACAGAAAGTCCATTTGTTCATTAATACAAGTTTTTTTTTAATTATTACTTGTTCTTTTTCTGTTTTTTTGTTGAAAATTTTATATTACTGCCTCAAGGTATAAATGAATTTGTTGTGTTCCTGTGTATTGTACATCATGGTTTTGATTTTTTACCCTTTTACCCAAATTTTTATTATTGGTCATAAAGGGAAAACAAATTTCCCAGAACAAAAATTCTGCTTCAGAGTGCATTTTTTTTTCAGTTACAAAAATGTAGCATCGAAATCTTTTTATAAGAGTTAAATACACCCTTTTCCCCTATAGTACTAATGTTCATGTAAGAAATGAAATGTGATACACGTATACACCGTTATGAATTTAATTAATAACCTAATATACCTGTCGTTCTGTAGTCAACTGTTCAAGCGAAATGGTTTTAAGTATAAGATACAGTACTATTTAAAAAAAAAATACTGAATTTTCCTATTCATGTAATGCCCTTACAACAAGAATAGGAAAATTCTGTAAGCTCGTTCTCAAACAAAACTGTTCTCACGACTTTATTTATTGTATAAATTATAACATTATTGTACAAGTTAGATAAACTACTATTGAAACAAAAGAAGTTGCACCTATTGCGGGATATTCAATACGGGCTGCTTCTTTAAAAAAAAAATAGTACTGTATCTTATACTTAAAACCATTTCGCTTGAACAGTTGACTACAGAACGACAGGTATATTAGGTTATTAATTAAATTCCTAACGGTGTATACGTGTATCACATTTCATTTCTTACATGAACATTAGTACTATAGGGGAAAAGGGTGTATTTAACTCTTATAAAAAGATTTCGATGCTACATTTTTGTAACTGAAAAAAAAATGCACTATGAAGCAGAATTTTTGTTCTGGGAAATTTGTTTTCCCTTTATGACCAATAATAAAAATCTGGGTAAAAGGGTAAAATATTAAAACCATATTGTACAATACACAGGAACATAACAAATTCATTTAATTGACGTGTCCTTGTACCCAAGGTTAACAATCAAGTGTCCTCGAGATTAAAACGTTCTGCTAACCACTTATGGAACAACAGCGACGTCTGTCGAAAGAAATTTGGTGAATGATCCCCATTCACACAGTGTGTTTTAACAGCCATGGAAAAACAGATCGTGTAGATAGGTCTTTAGAGCTCCAGATGATTAATGAAGTTCATCTAAATCTCAAAACAGATGGGAAACTAAATGTAAATATCAAATATTGATGAAGAGAAAAAGAACATAATGCATAAAAACATACAGTTGAACCTGGGAAATATTATCTATATTACAGCTAATATTATCTATATTACAGCTAATATTATCTATATTGTAGCTAATATTATCTATATTGTAGCTAATATTATCTATATTACAGCTAATATTATCTATATTACAGCTAATATTATCTATATTACAGCTAATATTATCTATATTACAGCTAATATTATCTATATTACACCTAATATTATCTATATTGCAGCTAATATTATCTATATTACAGCTAATATTATCTATATTACAGCTAATATTATCTATATTGTAGCTAATATTATCTATATTGTAGCTAATATTATCTATATTACAGCTAATATTATCTATATTACAGCTAATATTATCTATATTACAGCTAATATTATCTATATTACAGCTAATATTATCTATATTACACCTAATATTATCTATATTGCAGCTAATATTATCTATATTACAGCTAATATTATCTATATTGTAGCTAATATTATCTATATTGCAGCTAATATTATCTATATTACAGCTAATATTATCTATATTACAGCTAATATTATCTATATTGTAGCTAATATTATCTATATTGCAGCTAATATTATCTATATTACAGCTAATATTATCTATATTACAGCTAATATTATCTATATTACAGCTAATATTATCTATATTACAGCTAATATTATCTATATTGTAGCTAATATTATCTATATTGTAGCTAATATTATCTATATTACAGCTAATATTATCTATATTACAGCTAATATTATCTATATTACAGCTAATATTATCTATATTACACCTAATATTATCTATATTGCAGCTAATATTATCTATATTACAGCTAATATTATCTATATTACAGCTAATATTATCTATATTGTAGCTAATATTATCTATATTGTAGCTAATATTATCTATATTACAGCTAATATTATCTATATTACAGCTAATATTATCTATATTACAGCTAATATTATCTATATTACAGCTAATATTATCTATATTACACCTAATATTATCTATATTGCAGCTAATATTATCTATATTACAGCTAATATTATCTATATTGTAGCTAATATTATCTATATTGCAGCTAATATTATCTATATTACAGCTAATATTATCTATATTACAGCTAATATTATCTATATTGTAGCTAATATTATCTATATTGCAGCTAATATTATCTATATTACAGCTAATATTATCTATATTACAGCTAATATTATCTATATTACAGCTAATATTATCTATATTACAGCTAATATTATCTATATTACAGCTAATATTATCTATATTACAGCTAATATTATCTATATTACAGCTAATATTATCTATATTACAGCTACTATTATCTATATTACAGCTAATATTATCTATATTACAGCTAATATTATCTATATTACAGCTAATATTATCTATATTACAGCTAATATTATCTATATTACAGCTAATATTATCTATATTACAGCTAATATTATCTATATTACAGCTAATATTATCTATATTGTAGCTAATATTATCTATATTACAGCTAATATTATCTATATTACAGCTAATATTATCTATATTACAGCTAATATTATCTATATTGCAGCTAATATTATCTATATTACAGCTAATATTATCTATATTACAGCTAATATTATCTATATTGCAGCTAATATTATCTATATTACAGCTAATATTATCTATATTACAGCTAATATTATCTATATTACAGCTAATATTATCTATATTGCAGCTAATATTATCTATATTACAGCTAATATTATCTATATTGTAGCTAATATTATCTATATTACAGCTAATATTATCTATATTACAGCTAATATTATCTATATTGTAGCTAATATTATCTATATTACAGCTAATATTATCTATATTACAGCTAATATTATCTATATTACAGCTAATATTATCTATATTACAGCTAATATTATCTATATTGCAGCTAATATTATCTATATTACAGCTAATATTATCTATATTACAGCTAATATTATCTATATTGTAGCTAATATTATCTATATTACAGCTAATATTATCTATATTACAGCTAATATTATCTATATTACAGCTAATATTATCTATATTACAGCTAATATTATCTATATTGCAGCTAATATTATCTATATTACAGCTAATATTATCTATATTACAGCTAATATTATCTATATTACAGCTAATATTATCTATATTACAGCTAATATTATCTATATTACAGCTAATATTATCTATATTGCAGCTAATATTATCTATATTGCAGCTAATATTATCTATATTGCAGCTAATATTATCTATATTGCAGCTAATATTATCTATATTGCAGCTAATATTATCTATATTGCAGCTAATATTATCTATATTGCAGCTAATATTATCTATATTGCAGCTAATATTATCTATATTGCAGCTAATATTATCTATATTGCAGCTAATATTATCTATATTGCAGCTAATATTATCTATATTGCAGCTAATATTATCTATATTGCAGCTAATATTATCTATATTGCAGCTAATATTATCTATATTGCAGCTAATATTATCTATATTGCAGCTAATATTATCTATATTGCAGGGAAATAAACTTTGGTTTTAGATTTGATTTGATTTGATTTTTGGTGCTTTAAAAATATTTCGGCTATATCATGGCGACCAGTTTTAGTGGTGGAAGAAGCCGGAGTACCCGGAGAGATCCACCGACCATGGGCAAGCAACTGGTAATCTTTATCACTTGCGGCTGCAAGTCAAGTGCACCCTTTTTTGACAATTTCTCGAAATGAAATGCATAAGAGTGGTTCTCATAGTTTAAAATCACCTCAGCCATTGGGTTTACCCTATTTCATAAAATTTATGGTGTTTAATGCCACTTTCAACAATATTTCAGTTATATCGTGGCTGTCATTTTATTGGTGGAGGAAACTGGAGTACCCGGTGAAAACCACTGACCTGTCGCAAGTCCCTGACAAACTTTATCACATAATGTTGTATCGAGTACACCTCACCATAAGTGGGATTCAAACTCACAACTTATAGTGGTGATAGGCACTAAATTGCACAGCTAGTTGTAAATCCAACTACCATATGATCAGGTCAACAATGACCCCTACTTCATAAAGAAAGGTACATCGAAAACAAAGTGGACAAATACATTGCTACGTGAAAATAGTTGAAGCTGCCTTAAAATGGGCCTAACACAAATCTTTCTATGTATAATCAATGCTTCTTAATATTTGACAAAACTTGATTTCGGGAATGAGAAAATGAAAAGAAATTGATGTGCAACAATTCCACCAATATCAACAAAACGAACAACCACCCATCACCTTAATGAACAGGACACAAAAATAGACTATGACATATGATGTTGGAAATCTAGGTCCTGTCTTGGAACAGGCACAAAAATGTGGCAGGGTTATACCGGTCAATAGGATCCCAACAATCACCCTTAATTGGATTTTTAAAGACAATATAGATATAAACACACATTAAAAACCTGCATCATTTTTATTTACTTACTCGAAAGATCTGAGTATTTTTTGCATGTTCTTATACCATGATCATTTAATTTCGTTTCAGATAAAAAAAAAAATGAATTGAGAATCACTTTTAACAGGAAATCACTCATCAAATATTTATCGATCAGTACATGTTCATTTCCAGTGACACGAAATAAACATTTGTACAGGTCAACGTCGATTTCTAAACATGATTTTTTGGACAGAGAACACCGAACAGAACAACACTAACAAGAAAATCAATGCAAAATTCAAAACAGTAAACTTAATTTTTTTCCCGGCAATCAATATTTCGCCGCAATTAAATTCATTCCTCAGTAATTGAAAAGGGTGGATCATTTTTATCAATCTATTTGCACGCATTTGCATGTGAGCCTAGACTTGTATTATTGAATGATGAATTCTTTAAATTATTTTATCAAATTAAGTGATGGATTAATCCAAAGTATCAGACATTAGTGGAAAAAAAAAAAACAATCTCTTTGATGTCAATTTTTTGCTTAAAAGACTTTAATTAATAAATACAGAGCAAATTGTTATTAATTTAAAAGTAAGGCCATTGGCCACCATAGAAAGCAATAACCAAGAAATCTCTGTAAATTAACACCATAGGGAGGCTATATTATTCATCATAATATTTTATATTAAAATGATACTAGTGTGATCACTTAGATGAATCAGTATTATTAGACTTGTTGTTAACATGGTAAATATTACAATGATACTTACAGGGTTAAAAAACTTACTTTAACAGGTAGTCCAAAGGACTAGCACTAATATTCTATTATTGTCTACTCCTGAGGGAACTGTTCTCCTATAGCGTTGTCTGTTGAGGTATAGTGCCAGAGTGATAATAATATATTTAGTACATAACATCCCAGACATAAAAGACTAGAGAAAGTTGATCTGGTGATCACAGATACCCCCGCATTCCAAATTTTGAATGAGGCAATGAAAGGAATGAAACATGTTGTGATTTATCTTATAACTTATTCATTTCATGGCCATTAAACATTTACAAATTCTTTTAATTGACAATGTAGTAAACTTTTTATTGCTTGCCAAATTAATTTAAATCAGATTACCTGTAATCATTTCCTTTTTTGTTTCACTATTTACATCAAAACACTGATTATAAGACATATGATGGAAACACACTTGTAATGAAGGTTGAGCGTTACTTTTATTTTCATCCAGAAACCTTTAAAGTCCCTATCTTCTAAGAGAAAAAGGGCCATAATTCATGAACGGTAAATGTCAATTTCACCATAATCGAACTTAATCTGTATTTTATGGTTCATCGCATTGTGTTAAAGTTTGAAAAGATTTGGTTGAGTCGTACCTTAAATATCATTCGGAAACCTTGGAAGTCCCTATTTTCTAAGAGAAAAAGGGCCATAACTCATGAACGGTAAATGTGAAATACACCATAATCAAATTTGACCTGTATTTTATGGTACACAGCAATGTGTTAAAGTTTGAAAAGAATTGGTTGAGCGGTACTTTAAATATCATTCGGAAACCTAAAAATTCCCTATTTTCTAAGAGAAAAAGGGCCATAACTCATGAACGGCAAATGTGAAATACACCGTAATCAAACTTAACCTGTATTTTATGGTACACGGCAATGTGTGAAAGTTTGAAAAGATTGGTTGAGCGGTACTTTAATCCTTATCCGGAAACCAAAAGTGTGATGGACGGACGAACGGACATGAGGATCCCTATATACCCCCCGACTCTCGTCGAGCGGAGGTATAAAAAACACACTCAAATTCAATACATTTTGTATAATAATAATAATAAAATTTACAATATAACATTATATTTGCATTGCCAAACCTGGCCATGTTGACAGCAGACTACAGCGCAAGTCTATTTTAAGGGAGATAAATCTTGACAAAAATATATAAAAAATACGTGGGAAAATCTATGCCACAGGTATAGTCCCCGTGGGAAATCGCTTGAAACTGGAATAGTTCCCATCGCTAGGTAGGTATAGTCACCCGTTATCAAGTCTACTGTTCAAAAATAGTTCACTGATTATCCAATCAAAATACAGCATTTTCATATGTTAGGTACTAATATGAAATAACTAGACCTTGTTGGTATGAACTAGCTAGTCCTGACTTTGGTGTAATCTACAGAGCTGCGTATTTGCGTTTTTTACGCTATGAAAACGAGTAAAAACACCATGTATTATCAGATCAGAGTGTACACATTACGCATACATATTGCTGTGTAAGCAAACTTTCCAAATTCGTAGCGTACTTGTACAGTCGTGTACATAACAATACATTTTTGTCTTTGAGAAATTCCCCGAAATTACTTCCCTTTATACTTTTCGAAGGAGAGAGCGTATACATCTGAGTGGTACCGAATGCTTGCCTTTCTAAGCATCAATGTCAAAAGAGATCTGATTGGATGTTTACGATAAATCATCCAATCGCGGTCAATATTATAAATAAATGCGGTTTACATAATAAGTAAGAACTAAAACGAAAGTAAATTTGGGAACCCGTTGTTTGTTGAAAATGAGCAAGAACATGAATAAGCGTGCTACTAAGCGCAAGAGCGCTACGGAAAATTCTATATTTAAGTTCCTGACAGTTTCATCTGGGTCTAGTGACAGTATAGTTAAAGGAATTATTGATGACATTATCAACAAGGCTGTGAAAACTGCCGAAGTCGACGAGCAAAAAACAAAATATTTTACAACATTTTATTAATAAACATGACACAATCGTGTCAAATTAAACAGAGATATACATTTCACTTGCATCCTGCATTTATTGAATAACACTTGTGTCAAACATAATTTTCAAAGTGTACATGTAAGCAATCTTTTCTGAAGTAGAGAGTACAACAGTGCAAAGGAAATATGCAAATACCCATCATTTTCAAAAGTAGGGGGTAATTACCCTTTGGACTTGAAAATTATCTGGAGCTCTGATCTACTTACATGGTTAGATACTAACCTTTTCAATAGGTAGCCCAAAAGACTAGTGCCAATGTAATATAACTAGCCTTCCATAGGTGTTTCCCACCAAGTTTCGGTTCATTTGGCCAAGAAGTTTCAGAGAAGAAGATTTTTAGAAATCAACCAACCAGAAACAAGAATTGCCTATGGCAGCCATGTTTGTTAACGGATCGGGATGAAATTAGCAATCTTTATAGAGGACCTTCCATAGATGCTTCCTACCAAGTTTCAGTTCATTTGGTAAAGTGGTTTCAGAGAAGAAGATTTTAAGAAATCCACCAATCAGAAACAAGAATTGCCTGTGGCGGCCATGTTTGTTAACGAATCGGGACGAAATGAGCAATCTTTATAGAAGACCTTCCATACATGCTTTCTACCAAATTTCAGTTCATTTGGGAAAGCGGTTTCAGAGGAGAAGTTTTTTAGAAATCAACCAATCAGAAACAAGAATGGCCTGTGGTGGCCATGTTTGTTAATGGTTTGGAACTACATGAGCATCTTTAAAAGAGGACCTTCCAAGGATGCTTCCTACCAAGTTTTGATTCATTTGGCCAAGCGGTTTCAGAGGAGAAGATTTTTTAGAAATCAACCAATCAGAAACAAGAATGGCCTGTGGTGGCCATGTTTGTTAACGGATCGGGACAAAATGACCAATCTTTATAGAGGACCTTCCATAGTTGCTTCCTACCAAATTTCAGTTCATTTGGGAAAGTGGTTTCAGAGGTAAAGATTTTTTAGAAATCAGCCAATCAAAAACAAGAATGGCCATGGCCTGTGATGGCCATGTTTGTTAACGGATCGGAACTAAATAAGCAATGTTTATAGAGGACCTTCCAAGGATGCTTCCTACCAGGTTTTGATTCATTTGGCCAGGCGGTTTCAGAGGAAAAGATTTTTTAGAAATCAACCAATCAGAAACAAGAATGGCCTGTGGTGGCCATGTTTGTTAACAGATCGGGACGAAATGAGCAATCTTTATAAAGGACCTTCCATAGATGCTTCCTACCAAGTTTCAGTGCATTTGGCCAAGTGGTTTCAGAGGGGAAGATTTTAAAATTCGGCCATTCAGAAATAAGAATTGCCTGTGGCGGCCATGTTTGTTAATGGATCGGGACAAAATGAGCAATCTTTATATAGGACCTTCCATAGATGCTTCCTACCAACTTTCAGTTCATTTGGCTGAGGGGTTTCAGAGGAGAAGATTAAAATGTGAAAAGTTAAAGGATGACAAGTGATGGCAAAAGCTCACACTGCCTTTGGCAAGGTGAGCTAAAAATTACTTGGACTAGCAGACAATAGTTAATTTGGAATCCTGTACTAGTGTGACCCCTTAGATTAATCTCAATTATTGGACATTGAGGTTGCCTTCCCCTCTAGCAATACACTTCAATATTTTACGTAATCAAATTTGTTTTTTTCTTGCTTGGGGTCAAAAACCACTAATGAAGTTAATTACAAAATTGTACACCTGCGGGTGGTGAACTTAATTTATATTTCACCTGTTTGGTGGTGGTGGGTAGGTTTAGTGTTTAACACAACTACAACAGGTTATAGCCCGGTCTACAACCCCTGACAACCGAAGTGTGTTGAAAATCCTTTATATTTATCAGGTTCCATAATTGTATTTTCTATACTGGAAATTACTTTGCTGTTTTCTGCAAAACAAAACAAAACGCTCAAGTATTAAACATTTTAAGAGTAGTTTCGGTATAATAAAACAGTTATTACCTTCATATGAGGTGAACATTAAGCTGTCAAGCCTCAAGATGTTGTCAACTTTCAATGTTCACCTCATATGAAGGCAATAATTGCATATTACTGGCCCTAGCAGCTGTGTTATAGATCCTTCAAGTAGCATCTCTACAAAGTTTGGACAATCCACTTCCTTGTTTTTGAGAAAAAGACAGAATTGTGAAAAATAAAGACTAGGAACCATGATAGACGTAGAATAAAAATCTCCAATACAGTTATACAGTTACCCCCTTTATAAGGCTACCCTTCTGCAATGAAAAGTTGGCCTTATAAGAGGGGTGGTATCTCTTAAGGGGGACAATTTACTAGCATTTTATTGTCTCAGTGCATCTGAAATATGGCCCAATATGATAGGCCTTTGCTGGGAGTGATCATATAAGAGGGGTGGTATCTCTTAAGGGGGACAATTTACTAGCATTTTATTGTCTCAGTGCATCTGAAATATGGCCCAATATGATAGGCCTTTGCTGGGAGTGATCATATAAGAGGGGTGGTATCTCTTAAGGGGGACAATTTACTAGCATTTTATTGTCTCAGTGCATCTGAAATATGGCCCAATATGATAGGCCTTTGCTGGGAGTGATCATATAAGAGGGGTGGTATCTCTTAAGGGGGACAATTTACTAGCATTTTATTGTCTCAGTGCATCTGAAATATGGCCCAATATGATAGGCCTTTGCTGGGAGTGATCATATAAGAGGGGTGGTATCTCTTAAGGGGGACAATTTACTAGCATTTTATTGTCTCAGTGCATCTGAAATATGGCCCAATATGATAGGCCTTTGCTGGGAGTGATCATATAAGAGGGGTGGTATCTCTTAAGGGGGACAATTTACTAGCATTTTATTGTCTCAGTGCATCTGAAATATGGCCCAATATGATAGGCCTTTGCTGGGAGTGATCATATAAGAGGGGTGGTATCTCTTAAGGGGGACAATTTACTAGCATTTTATTGTCTCAGTGCATCTGAAATATGGCCCAATATGATAGGCCTTTGCTGGGAGTGATCATATAAGAGGGGTGGTATCTCTTAAGGGGGACAATTTACTAGCATTTTATTGTCTCAGTGCATCTGAAATATGGCCCAATATGATAGGCCTTTGCTGGGAGTGATCATATAAGAGGGGTGGTATCTCTTAAGGGGGACAATTTACTAGCATTTTATTGTCTCAGTGCATCTGAAATATGGCCCAATATGATAGGCCTTTGCTGGGAGTGATCATATAAGAGGGGTGGTATCTCTTAAGGGGGACAATTTACTAGCATTTTATTGTCTCAGTGCATCTGAAATATGGCCCAATATGATAGGCCTTTGCTGGGAGTGATCATATAAGAGGGGTGGTATCTCTTAAGGGGGACAATTTACTAGCATTTTATTGTCTCAGTGCATCTGAAATATGGCCCAATATGATAGGCCTTTGCTGGGAGTGATCATATAAGAGGGGTGGTATCTCTTAAGGGGGACAATTTACTAGCATTTTATTATCTCAGTGCATCGGAAATATGGCCTGATCAGGGGGTGGTCTTTGTTGGGAGTGGCCTTATAAGAGTGGTACATACTACTTTATCAGAGAATAGGGCTACTGATAGAAACTTAACATTGAGACCAAATCTTGTCAATTTCGTAATACAATGTAGTACATTTTATTTTGCATCACATTTTATTTCAAATCAATTTTGTATTGTGTTGACAATGTTTATATTAGATAAAACAATAAAATCTATAACTTGTGTAAAATCACAACTATGGAGGATCAATTAGACAGAATATGGGATCAAAGATATAGTAAATCACTAAAGGCTAAAATCTGAACAAAATCAACTTATTGACTTCAGATCAATTCTAGGATACTAATTAATTTGATCTGCCTTTAATCTCAGTTTTGTCAGCAACCCTGTTACTGTCATCATAATTGTTTATTTATTGAACAAGCCTAGTGAACAATCTTCAGGCCAATTTATTGATATAAATATTATTTTGTAGAATTATTGGAGAAAAATAAATAATGTCTTAACACCAGAGAAAAATTGATCCAGGAATAAAAAAAACAATTTTTTTTTACATGCTTTTCAAAAATTTAATGAAAATAACAAGTAAAACCAACAACGATTCTCCCTGAATTCAAATTTACAATTCTAGGGAAAAGCATTGTTACATTGTATATATCTGTTATGCTCATAAATACCTACTGGCTGTGTGTGAAGGAAACATACAACAGTATAACAAAAGCTTATTCTAATCAATTATTGATTCTACAATTGCTAAAAACATTTAAAATAATTCATATAGGACAAACAATTTCAAATGGAATTTCTTCAATTTTTCCTCAAAGCTAGTTTTTGTTTTAAAAATTGATTATTTATATCTAAAAATATAGGTACTGGAAATTGTTTTCAAGAAAAGAAGTGTAAAAAAAAGTCAATCTTATCATAGAATAAATGAAAATAGGGTTATAGCAATGCTTGTTTTCTCCAGTAGACATTACAGTATAGCAGAAATACATATTTCACCTTAGATTTTCAGGGAAAATGACCTCCCCTTTATCAACTGACATGTACTTTTAATAATTTGACAATGAAATAAATTTATGTCAGATTAAGCAACTTGTAAATGTCTTAATTGATCATTTTAAGAGCTTTCATGGTCTACAAAACATTGGGGCCATCGTGGTCATGATCGTATGGAAGTTGAATTTACAACTACCTGTGCAATCAGTTCCTTTCACCACTAAAGTAGCGAGTTTGAACCCCGTTCATGGTGAGGTATACTCGATGCAACGTTGTGTGATAAAGTTTGCCAGTGACTTGCGACAGGTCAGGGGTTTTCTCCTGGTACTCCGGTTTTCTCCATCAATAAAACTGACTGCCACGATATAACTGAAAAATTGTTGAAAGTGGCATCAAACACCACAAACAAACCAACCAACCAAAGAATTGTTTAACGAAGCATAAAAAAAACCTCTGATATCATGCTTAAATTGGTCATGCTGAAGTACACACAGTTGAAATGCCTGCCATACTGGACAATTTAATGTGATAGATTATGTACAATGTAAAAATTCCCCTCTCTATTATATTTGTTCCTAGAGAGTTAAGACAGATTGATGTACAGCAGCTTAATGGTAAGATTACGTCTAAGTATATTATTATTAGACTAGTCCTATTTGTCTGCGGTTTTTACCTGTAAACGTCAATAATAAGATGCTCAATCATTTGCAACGGAAAGTGCCAAGACAAGTACAATATTGATGTTAAGATCCTCAAATATAAATGCTTTGTTTTCAATATAAATCCATACCATATCAGAATATCGTCAAACATGAATTACAGGTAAAAAACTTAAATTATTTATAAATCCTATTCATTTGTCTTCTGAAAATTTTTTCAAACCCTTTTAAACAAATGCTTTATTTTCAATATAAATCTGTCACAAAATATCGTCAAATATGAATTAAAAACTTAAATTATTTACAAATCCTATTTATTAATTTGTCTTCTGAAAAGAATTCTCAAATCCTTTAAAAAAAAATACGGTTTAAAAAACTAGAGGCTCAGTGGGCTAACCTTTCATTCTGCTTTGAGGAAACTTAATAGAGAACCTTCCATAGATGTAGATGCTTCCTACCAAGTTTTGGTTCATATGGCTAAGCAGTTTCAAAGGAGAAGATTTTTTAGAAATCAACCATTCAGAAACAAGAATTCCATGTGGTGGCCATGTTTGCTAACCGATCGGGACGAAATGAGGAATGTTCATACAGGGCATTCCATAGATGATTCCTAGCAAGTTTCGGTGGTAGCCATGTTTGTTAACCGATCAGAACGAAATGAGCATTCTTCATAGAAGACATTCCATAGATGCTTCCTACCAAGTTTCGGTTCATTTGGCTGAGGGTTTTCAGAGGAGAAGATTAAAATGTGAAAAGTAAACGGATGACAGACGACGGACACCAAGTGATGGCAAAAGCTTATATTGCCTTTGGCAAGGTTTGCTAAAAAGAATATTAAAATGTGAATACCTATTTATAATGTACAGAATAAACATGTTACACTATATCAGCATTAGTTAATTTCTAAGGGAGATAATATCAAGAGTTATCTTTCTTTTAACAGCTTAGGCAAGAGTTATCTTTCTTTTAACAGAGAAGAAGATTTTTTATAAATCAACCAATCAAAAACAAGAATTGCCTGTAGTGGCCATGTTTGTTAACGGATCGGGACGAAATAAGCAATCTTTATAGAAGACCTTCCATAGATGCTTCCTACCAAGTTGCGGTTCATTTGGCCAAGCGGTTTCAGAGGAGAAGATTTTAAAAAATCGGCCAGTTAGAAACAAGAATTGCCTGTGGTGGCCATGTTTGTTAATGTATCGGGACGAAATGAGCATTCTCTATAGAGGACCTTCCATAAATGCTTCCTACCAAATTTCACATCAATGGGGATCATTCACCAAATTTCTTTCGACAGAAGTCGCTGTTGTTCCATAAGTGGTTAGCGGAACGTTTTAATCTCGATGACGATTGAATTGTTAGCGTTGGGTACAAGAACACATCAATATCTAATGCCCTTATAACATGAATAGGAAAATTCTGTAAATTCGTTCACAAACAAAACTGTTCTCACGACTTTTTTTTATTGTATAAATTATAACATTATTGTACAAGTTAGATAAACTACTATTGAAACAAAAGAAGTTACCTGTATTGTGGGATATTCAATACGGGCCGCTTCTTTTTTTTTAATAGTACTGTATCTTATACTTACAACCATCAAGTAATAATAAAAAAATCTTGTAACAATGAACAAATAGAATTTCTGTGTGTATATACACCTTTTCAAGTAACATAGTTGGTATTTTATATCATTTAAAGGGGAGCTTATTCAAAATAAATCTAAAAATGGCTAATGATAAAAAAAAATCAATAACAATAATAAATGTATCTTTGTAATAAACAACCCAAAGGGAACACATTGATTATTTTCAAAAAAATTCAGCAACAAATATTCTTTATCTGTACGATATATCCAGTTTACGGAAAGGAAAAACTTAATTGACCTTCCCTACCTAGATGATCACAGTTTTTATTTTTGAAGCATATTTTCCTTTTCTCATTTTTGTTTCAATTTTTAGTTTAAGCCACACAAAATAAAATTCTTTTTAGATTCTCATCCCATCACTTCTCACTTTTTACCATCAAATTCACGATTTTCTATATTCAATCAATTCATTTTCAAAATTTAACAAATTCTTCATTAGGGTATCAGTATACCAAATAAAGTTTTTTTTTAATTATGTGATGTTCTATCACAATAGTTTCCAGATGTATCTAGTTCTACAATATTTAACTCAGTAGTCCGCAAGGGGCCTTCGTGGTCGTGATCGCTTGGTAGTTGGATTTACAACTACCTATAGATGCAATCAGTACCTATCACTACTAACAATATGAGTTCGAATCTCGCCCAGGCGATACAACATTATGTGATAAAAGATTGCCAGTGACTTGTGGCAGGTCCTTGGTTTTCTCTGTGCACTCCATTTTCTTCCACCAATAAAACTGACCCCCACTGAAATTTGTTGAAAGTAGTGTTAAACACCAAACCCAGTAGTCCGAATGTTTCCAATCGTGTACGTTTACATTTTTTTATGTTTATTTTTTTTTATTGTATAGAACGCTGGGTTTTATGCAAATTCCAGATATTTTCGTAGCATTACTGAAATCTTAATTCAAATCGTTTTGACTGTTCATTTAAGGCAGCTAACTAAAGTTATAAATAACGTTTTTACCTGCATTAGAATGGAATAAACCTACAAAAATCATGTGCATTGCCTTTAGTCCTTTACCATTAAAAAGTTCATTATGCCAAATAATTGTAATCTTCAATATATTTTTACATATATATTACAATGAAATAAATTTGATAATTGGGATAGTATAGTGGTGCGTGTATAGGTTAACAGATAAGAAAAGTTTGTAGATGCCAAAAGGGTTATCGGAAGTCATATATCGAAGAAGGGCAGGCAATGCAATGGCCAAACGAAAAAGGACAAAATGATAAACAGTGGTCTACAAAAAACTACACAGAAAACTGAAGATTGAGTAGCACAAATCCCACTTAAAACCTGAAGGAACTTTGTCGGTGACAACTTGAGTCTTTAGTTTTACATTGTATGGCAGTTCCAGGTTTTGTACGATGATCAGCCAGTCTGATTGTACAAAATATTTGAATGCTACCAAAATCTGTAGAAAATAATTAAAAATAGTATGAAGCAACAAATTTTCTTTATTTAACTATTTATTATGCCATTCATAATACATCTGCTCAAAATCTTTCTAAAATAAATGCTATGATTAACCTGCTTGTTGTCGAATCTTTAACAGTTAATAACACTACACGAAGAAGGAATATATTATCTGTATAAATTTGTACCAAATAATTTTAAAGAGTGTGATTTAGATTTGAAGATTGTCTAAATATAGATAGACCTAGATCAATATATTGAATATTCATAATTTTGTATGTGGAGACGGGGGACTTTATTATTCTATTTTGTTCACTTGGAGGTAGTGTTTCCCGAAATTCAGGTACTTTAAAATGTTGGAATGAAGTTCATCAGTATTGCAGTGCGAGTAACAAAACATCATGTACAATGTACACCTTTCATGAACATGTATAGGCTACACCAAGGTATATGCCGATATGGCTTGTAAACGTCCGTTGTATTTCTTAATATGGTCATAATAAAACTCTCTTCTTGCGACTTACAGATGCTTTTATTTTACATATACTCGTCAACTAAATCTATACTTCTAACGGGTAATATCACCCGCACTGTACTAGTTAAGCTTCAATGTTTGCACCATCCAAGTTTTATAATTCAGTGCCGTCATTAGGTTAACGTTAAGATAAAAGCGTCTTTGTAATTCAAACGCACATGTAACCACTTATGGAACAGTATCGTCACCAAACGGGAGAAGCGGTGAATGGTCCCTACTGGCTTTGTGGTTTCAGAGGAGAAGATTAAAATGTGAAAAGTTAACGGATGACAGACGACAGACGACGGATGCCAAGTGATGGCAAAAGCTGACATTGCCTTTGGCAAGGTGAGCTGAAAACCTGTTTACAACTATCAAAATTAACTTTCCTTTGATTGAATTGAAAATTTGTATTATCCGACATTGACATTGTATGGTTCTTCTAAGTCATATCGATTACAATTCCTGGGGAAAATTTGATTAAAATCTCATCCAATCTTGTCAACTTAACGACATGTAACAACAATGACTGGTTATAAAAACAACGAAGCTTCTGTGTAGACAAGCTTATTACAACCTTAATCCACAAACTTGGTACAATGTCTCCCTCAACAAGGATTTAACACCTTCGTATTTCTTGTATTTTCACAATTAAAAAGTACAATGAAAGAAAGATTAAGTTTGGAAAACTAACTATTGATTGCTATGTATCAGAAAAGAAACGGCATACAGATAGGTCCAGAAAATTCTTATTTTTCAACCCCTAGTTCCAAAACTTTATTTTCTCAAACACCTGGCTATTTTGAAGAAAAAGTTGTGCATGACTTCAGATTCGAAACAATGAAGTTCAATAATTTTACTTCGAAATAGCATAGTATTCCAGTTATATGGGATAAATTATACGAAAGAATTCTAAAAACAGACAAAATGCATACTTCATGGTGTCTGAGAAAACGACTTACCTGAGTTTAAATTTATGAAGTGCGACTGTATTTTAATCTGAGCTTGCCTGCCTAGTACCCACTTAATTATGTCCATGATTTTGTCTCATTTTTTCTCCAGTGATAGTACATGATCAACAAATCTTGGGTTTATACTTCGTGAGTGAATTTGGTTGTTATGATTTTATCAAATGTAAAGAATCAAATTTTATTGTGTTTCATAATTCTCTATTATTTACATTCCAATCCATGAATAAAGGCTAAAGGTTAAAGGTAGTAAGGTTGTAATGTGCATAATTGTAATTAATTACGAGTGCTGTAAATATATACATTTCCATATATCCTTCTCTCTCCAATGAAAATGAAAAATAGTAGAAATAGTCTACATTTCTAATGCATGCATTTAGAAACCAAAAATAAAAATACCTCATCAAGTGTTACAATTTAGAAAAATCGGCTATCGTATTTAGACAAGTAACAATACCCAGACAATTACTTGAAACAAAATCATGACATAAAACAATTATATACCGCACAATTTGTAAAATTTGTAATTACGTAGTCAAACAATGCAATCTAATACCAAAAACAAATTAGAATGTATAATGAATGACCAACAAGACATTAATGGCTATTTTTAGAAACTTTTATAAGTCAAATGTCTGCATTTCCAATCTGGACTTTGTGGATTTCTTGGATAAACTAGGAAGTGTTTTTCATTCACTTTAAGGGTACGAGCTATGCTCATTAATGAAGACCCTACTTTGAGGGGTTAGGATTAGGATTATGATGTTTAACGCCACTTTCAACAATATTTCAGTTATATTGAGACAGTCAGTGTTATTGGTGGAGTAAACCAGAGTACCCAGAGAAAACCACCGACCTGTCGCAAGTAACTGACAAACTTTATCACATAATGTTGTATCGAGTACACCTCGCCTGAGTGGGATTCGAACTCAAAATGTTAGTGGTGATAGGCACTGATTGCATAGCTAGTTATAAATCCAACTACCATATCATCACGACCACGACGGCAATAAAAGCACTGTTCCTTTACAATAATTTGTGTCTAGATGTAAATTTGGATAATATCTCATGTTCATTTACATCAATATCCTTTCTTACTTATCTAATAGTAAATATTTTTATTGAATTTTGATTGTATATTTAAATAGATCTCTGTTGTTTATAAATCGTTCAAATATCCTAAAAATCTAATTTCAAATAAGAATTATTATTACAGTCTGTACTTAAGTTAAAACACAAGTTACGTCTGCTAATGTCTGCTGATGTACGATATATTATTTGTGCATGGCTGATTCCAAATTGAATTTTTTAGGAAAATTGTTTCTCTGAAATTGCAAGTTCCTTAATTGAATAGTGATTTGAGTCTGTTGGAACAACAGTCATAGATTTAAGGTATAATGGGCTGTTGGAACAACAGTCATAGATTTAAGGTATAATGGGCTGTTGTGGCTATAATGTATTGTGTTTGATTCTATCACCATTACAATCACTGAGTTTTAATGTTTGTAATAACTTTTTTCTTTTCTCATCTGTGGACTTTTTCTTCTCTAAAAGGTTATCTTTGGAAAGGTCGCTGATTGGATTCTGAGGAGAAGGTTGAAATGTAAAAAGTTTATGTAAGATGGAAGCAAAGTAGGGGTGTTAAGGTTAAGGTGTTTAATGCCACTTTCAACAATGCTTCAGATATATCGTTGTGGTCAATTTTATTGGTGGAGGAAATCAGACTACCCAGAGAAAACCATTGACCTGCTGCAGGTCACTGAAAAACTTTATAGCATAATGTTGTATAGAGTACACCTCGCCTGTGCGGGATTCAAACTCATAACTTTATTGGTGATAGGCACTGATTGCATATATAGTTATAAATCCAACGACTGCGACGGCCTCTGAAAACAAAGTAACATATATGGTAAAATTTCAAATGTTCCTTGTTTCAGGTTAGAATGTGAACAAAAAAACCAAGGGTCACATCATTAACAATATACATTCTAACATCATTATGTCCAAGTTAAAGGGACTGATCAGTTCACTTCAAAATATCAGAGTATTTGAGCTATCCAGGATTAATTAAGATTAAAAGTTACTAGAAATGGACACGATTTTTTCTTCACCGTATCCATTGAAAGGATTTATCCGAGTTTGAAATACTGAGTTGCGACTGTAATAAGGAAGCTATTATCATCTACAATCCTCTCGTGTCGAGTGCAGCAGATCATGGGTTGGAGCCCCCGATCGGGTCAAACCAAGGACTATCAAATTGGTATTTGTTGCTTCTCCGCTAAGCATGCAGCAGTAAGGAGAAAGACTGGTTGGCTCGGAATCCCTCTACAATCCTCTGACATTTAAGCTTAAGATATAAGATTTGATAATGCTACCTTTATGAGTACTATAAGTATTTGTAATAAGAAACCATGTAACCATGCAGATGCAAAAAATATTGAATCAATTATTCATGATATACAATCATTTATGAAATAAATCATTAATAATCAGCTTTGCTCTAATGATATCATTTCATGTCAAACACTCAAAATAATATCTTATAAATGTCAACAGCATATAGCTGGATTATTATCATTATCATTTTACATATGATAAGAGTATATTGGATGCAAGACCAGAGGCTCCCAGGAGCCTGTAATCGCTCACCTGGATCAAAGCTGCTTTCAATAACAACGCAACTGCACTGTGGCGGCCATCTTGGCGGGAGAGCGCAACTGCCGGACACAATTTTGGAAGAGAACCATCCAATGACTATTCCATCAAAGTTTGGTTCTAATTGTGCAACTGGTTCCAGACAAGAAGATTTTTATGTGAATTTCCCATAGGTTCCTATGTTAAACTAAGTTCGGCTGTGGGGGCCATCTTGGTCGAAGGATCGAACTGCCTGACATATTTTTGGAAGAGAACCATCCAATGACTATTTCATCAACATTTAGTTCTTATTGAGCAAATGGTTTCAAACAAGAAGATTTTTATGGGAATTTCCCATAGGGTCCTATGTTAAATTAAGTTCGGCTGTGGCGGCCATCTTGGTCGGAGGTCTGAAATGTCAGACATAAATTTGGAAGGGAACCACCCAATGATCATTTCACCAAAGTTTGGTTGAGATTGGCTCAGTAGTTTCAGAGGAGAAGATTTTTTAAATTTCATCCCCCCCTTTTTTCTATTTTTAGCTTGGCGGCCATCTTGGTTCGAAGTCGGGATCACCGGACACAATTTTGGAAGGGGGCCATCCAAGAATCATTTCAGCAAAGTTTGGTTGAGATTGGCTCAGTAGTTTCAGAGAAGATTTTTTTAAAATTTCATCCCCTCTTTTTTCTAATTTGCATAATCGGTCATAATCGGCAAAAGTTCAAAGTTCATAAAAAATCCTGTAATACATGTTAAAAAGCTCATCCTTATGCTTATACAGTTCAAATTTGGGCACATTCTGGCTTAAAATAGAGCAGTTATGGCCATTTGAAGAAATTTCTATTTTTAGTAACAGTGGCCATCTTGAATGGAGGGCGGGGCTGTCGGACACAATTTTGAAAGGGACCCATCCAGGGACCATCCCTGCCAGGTTTGGTTTAATTTGGTTCAGCGGTTTCAGAGGAGAAGATTTAAATGTGATCTTTTATCAAAATATGCCTAATTTCCATAATCGGTATATATCGGCTGAAAGAAAAATTTCACAGAAAAACCCGGAATATATGTTAAACTATTCCTTGCCATGTAGCTGCAGTTAAAATTTGAGCTCATTTTGACTTACACTGAAACAGCAATGGACAATTAAAATTTCATCCCCCCTTTTTTCTATTTTGATCTTGGTGGCCATCTTGGTTCGAAGTCGTGATCAACGGACAAAATTTTGGAAGGGGGCCATCCAAGAATCATTTCAGCAAAGTTTGGTTGAGATTGGCTCAGTAGTTTCAGAGGAGAAGATTTTTTTTTAATTTCATCCCCCCTTTTTTCTAATTTGCATAATCGGTCATAATCGGCAAAAGTTCAAAGTTCATAAAAAATCCTGTAATACATGTTAAAAAGTTCATCCTTATGCTTATACAGTTCAAATTTGGGCACATTCTGGCTTAAAATAGAGCAGTTATGGCCATTTGAAGAAATTTCTATTTTTAGTAACAGTGGCCATCTTGAATGGAGGGCGGGGCTGTCGGACACAATTTTGAAAGGGACCCATCCAGGGACCATCCCTGCCAGGTTTGGTTTAATTTGGTTCAGCGGTTTCAGAGGAGAAGATTTAAATGTGATCTTTTATCAAAATATGCCTAATTTCCATAATCGGTATATATCGGCTGAAAGAAAAATTTCACAGAAAAACCCGGAATATATGTTAAACTATTCCTTGCCATGTAGCTGCAGTTAAAATTTGAGCTCATTTTGACTTACACTAAAGCAGCAATGGACAATTAAAATTTCATCCCCCCTTTTTTCTATTTTTAGCTTGGTGGCCATCTTGGTTGTAAGTCGGGATCACCGGACACAATTTTGAAAGGGGGCCATCCAAGGACCATTCCACCAAAGTTTGGTTGCAATTGGCCCAGTGGTTTCTGAGGAGAAGATTAAAATGTGAAATGTTGACGGACGGACGACGGACGAAAAGTGATAACAATAGCTCACATGGCCTAAAGGCCAGGTGTGCTAAAAAGTTGAAGATACTAAAGGGGTAATCAGAAGACGTAAATCAAAGAAGGACAGACAATACAATGGCCAAAGAAAAAGGACAAAATGACAAACAATGATGTACAAAAAACTAAACAGAAAACTAAATATTGGGCAATAAATCTGGGATGAACTCAGGTGTTCTGGAAAGGTAAGCAGTTCTGCTCCACTAGTGGTACCTGTTGTGTTACTGCTATACGACACAAACATCATCTGGTAAGGAGATTATCACTTAATATTATTATCAACACCACATAAATGTATCACTTATCATCTATGTTGATACAAAATGATGAATGATTTATAACATGAAAAACAGTACATGTATTTAGATTCAAGGGAATGATTCTGTTTTTCTTAAAAAACTAGGAGAGCAACAAAAACAAATAGTGACCAGAGACCCTGAATACACGCACAAGAAATATGTAACACACCATATGTGACAGTATTACTATGCTGTGTCCCTTCTTGCAAGTGGAGAGAGTCAACAGAGACAATTTTTGAAGTGGATCACACAAAGACTTTTTTTTTAATTTTTTTTTATGTTGGTTCTGCCGACATTTTTCAAAGTTTTTCAATTTTCAACCAATCAGAAGCATTGGATGACGGCCAAGTTAAGCAGACACTACTTTGAAAGAGGTCCATCCAATACTTCTCAAAATCACAACAGATACCAAGAGATGGCAAAAGCTGACTTTTGCCTTTGGTTCTGCCACTGGTCAGCTAAGAATATAGATGGCATAAGAGAAGTACAAACCGAGTTGTTATTGGTGTCCTGCATTAACAAGGACTTGAGACAAAACTCATAAACCAATAAAACCATCATTTACCCACAATCAAGGGGAGTAACTCTGGAATGATAAAAGTCAGATATACTGGTACCTCAAAATCGAACTTGACCTGGTTTTTTTTCATCCATCTACATGTAATTTTAAAGCTTTAGTTAAATTAAGAAATAATTACCAGTAGCCATATATTTATATTGTTTTTACCACGGGTTGGCACTTTATGCCGAATATTTTACCTCGAGCGGTAGCGACCCATGGTAAAAACAATATAAATATATATGGCTACCTGTAATTACTTCGATTCTAACAGGACATTTACGGAACATTTTCAAATTGAAGCAGCCTAGGTCATCCAGTGTTTTTGGCTGTTCCGTTAATTGACCCGAATGAAATGTTACAATAAT
Source organism: Bathymodiolus brooksi (assembly GCA_963680875.1). Taxonomy (NCBI): domain Eukaryota; kingdom Metazoa; phylum Mollusca; class Bivalvia; order Mytilida; family Modiolidae; genus Bathymodiolus; species Bathymodiolus brooksi. Next base: position 108,973,185 of record OY804581.1, read on the forward strand.
ATTCCGGTTTTTTCCAAAGATGTTTGAAATGACAACCAAAAAGGTGTTTCATGCCTGTTTTGAGATGACTAAATGTTGTCATTCATGAACATCAATTCAAAAGAAAGGTAAAATACTACAAATTCCACTTCGACAAGGAGCCGTACACGAAGCCAAAAAACATCAGGATCTTTATGTTCTAAACTGAAAGTCTTCATATGACGTCATGTTGCTTACGTGCCAAAATCGTCAACAACATTTCGCGGAATTTTAATTTGTGTGATTTTTAGGCCCAGGGATATGCAAGAATACTATATGTTATTCGGGATCTTCACAAGGGATGTGGGTTTATATTCCCTGTCTGTTTTCTATATCGCCTGAGCCGATTTCCAATACACAAATGTTTAGTTATTTTGTGTATTGCATACTTATCATTGTGTACCTTTTACAGGGGAGTGTCATGGAACAGCCGCTTATAAAGCACAGACCACGTCTATCTATGACGTTGTCATAGATAAATATTATTTTTACCACGGGTTTGGACTCAATGCGTTTGAAGCACGTCATATTAGAATCAGATATTGTAAATGTCACAGTATGCATGAAAACCATTAAAAGCATCATTTTATCAATAATTAACTCTGGAACAATAAATGTCAGAGAAACCTTAAAATCAAAACACTTCCTGTATTTTTATTCTTCTAAATTCAATTTATAAATTTTAGTTACAAGTAAGTCAGACATAAAAGAATTTAAGATAATGTCAAGAAACCAAAAAAATTATGAAAAGAAAGGTTAAACAGTGATTGTAACATGAATACGTATTTTTCCTTTGATGTTTTTATGCAATAATCAACTTAAAAATAGTGAACTTTTACAAACCATGGTCTAACATGAAGATCTTGATGTTATTCCATGATTTTGACGTCATAGATCTGTTATTCCATGATTTTGACGTATTAGATCTGTTATTCCATGATTTTGACGTATTAGATCTGTTATTCCATGATTTTGACGTCATAAATATGTCAATCATGTAATTTCTGTTACAAAACATATATACCATGGATCTTACTCATGAACTTATTTAAACCAACTCATCCTTCGGATTCATTGGTTTAAATAAGTTAATTCGTAAGATCCATGGTATATATAATACTTGTCAACGATTCCACCAATATCAACAAAACGTACGATCACATCTCATCTTAACTGAACTCATTGAACACAAAAATAGAGACCATGACATACCGATATGACTTTGGAAATCCAGGTTCTGTCTTGGGACAGGCACAACAATGTGGCAGGGTTAAATCGGTTAATGGGATCCTAACCCTCCCATCTTAATAACTGGATCTCCAACGGCAATATATATATATATTAACAAATGACAAAAACATGAACAGATTTGTGTCCACTCAAAAAGACCACATATTATCACACAAATAAATGACAACAAAAACATGCACAGTACAATAGCAGGATCAATGAATGGTCATAGTCGAGTGACTACTAGCTAGGAAGGTAGAATATGTTGGTTAAAAACCATTACTCCTTGGACAAAAAAATTTGGTTTCAATCTTGTCCTGTATTTCATTCAACAATCTTAATGTAATTTAAAAAATTTTAGTCAAAGATATTTCTGAAAAACAAAAAGTTGCATAATCCGAAGAATCCACGTTTGGTAAAAATTTGGCCCTGTGACTCTTGAGAAGATTAAAATCTAAAATGTTATCAGACGACAGACAACAAGTGATGGGAAAAGCTCAATTGAACCTTTGGCTTAGGGGAGCTAAAAATAAATAAAAATGCATAGATCTTTAATTTCTGATAGATGTGTGTTGTCTGTCCCACAGTGAGATGACAAATGACAATGTCGAAAATTTAAGATGGCCATTTGGGAACATAGAAAAAAAATAATTTCAAGGAAGTATATGAGAGGTTAAAACAAAAGACTATCTCATAGAAATGTGGTAAAAGCTTGGTTAAATTACATTAAGTCTGGCAACAGAAGTTGCAGATTTACAATAAAATACAGTGTATGAAATTAGCGGTAGACCTATAGACAATGTCTATGTGAAATCAAGCTGGTCTGTGTCAAATTTTCAAAATTTGTATATAATGTAGTGAGGTCTATAGAAAATTAGAAACATAGAAATAGAAATTGGTCTATGATACCACAAAGTTTAGTTTTACACACTGAAAAATATTTGGAAGTGATACCAATGTGAACCCTTCTGTGACAATATTAACATTAGACAAATTTAGCATCTAAAATAAAAATCCAATAGCAATGCTTACCTTGCAGTTTGTAGGCACCAAGTGGACATCGTATAAAATATTTCCGTAAAAAAATATAAAACTAATTTTCCCTACGTAAATTGCAACACTAAAAATCCATTTCTATGAAACAAACGATCGACTGACAACATGAGAAGTTTTGTTTTTTCAAACAACCATCTCTATTGATAGATGGCTTGCTATTTCCGACAACGCAATGTACGACTAGAAATGAATTCCGTAATAATTAACCTAACAAATAAACTTCCAAACATTATTGGGTTTTATATGTATATAACTGACTCGGTAAATGTTCAATGATAAATCAACAGTTTATTGAACAAGATGATTTTTGTAAACCATTATCTATTATCTTTGAATTAGAAATACACAAACTCAACTAGCACTGATTTAATTCTTTTCATTTGGTGATATATCCGATGACTTTTAGCTTCATTGTTAAATTAGTTCTACTAAATTGATCAAGGATTACTTTCGACACAATCTTTCGTTCACTTGGATAACGTGATAAGTCCCGTGGGAACATTTGTTATTGGTTATTATAGAGTAATTTTCATACAGAGACATCGTACGAGAGTCGGTTCCATAAACTGTCATATTGTGGACACTTAATTTCATACAGAGATATCAGGCAAGAGTCGGTTCCATAAACTGTCATATTGTGGACACTACATCATTTCAAGCATTGAACAATAAATGGAAAAGTTTCTATTCCTTCATGTTGCTATACAATTACAAGACAAGCTACACAATGTTTCTAAATGACGAAAACTATACCAGACATTTTATTTATTCATAGGCAAATTTGATTGGGGACAGTACATGACATATTATCAAATAGAAAAGTTTTCATACTATTATGTTGCTATACAAGACAGCTACAAAATGTTTATGACGAAAACCTTACCAAGACATTTTATTTATTTATAGACAAATTTGATTGGGGCCAGTACATGACATATTATCAAATAGAAAAGATTCCATACTATTATGTCATTTATGACGAAAACCATACCAGGACATTTTATTTATTTATAGACAAATTAGATTGGGGACAGTACATGACATATTATCAAATAGAAAAGATTCCATACTATTATGTCATTTATGACGAAAACCATACCAGGACATTTTATTTATTTATAGACAAATTAGATTGGGGCCAGTACATGACATATTATCAAATAGAAAAGATTCCATACTATTATGTCATTTATGACGAAAACCATACCAGGACATTTTATTTATTTATAGACAAATTAGATTGGGGACAGTACATGACATATTATCAAATAGAAAAGTTTTCATACTATTATGTTGCTATACAAGACAGCTACAAAATGTTTATGACGAAAACCTTACCAAGACATTTTATTTATTTATAGACAAATTTGATTGGGGCCAGTACATGACATATTATCAAATAGAAAAGATTCCATACTATTATGTCATTTATGACGAAAACCATACCAGGACATTTTATTTATTTATAGACAAATTAGATTGGGGACAGTACATGACATATTATCAAATAGAAAAGTTTACATACTATTATGTCGCTATAGAAGGCAGCAACAAAATGTTTATGACGAAAACCATACCAGGACATTTTATTTATTTATAGACAAATTAGATTGGGGACAGTACATGACATATTATCAAATAGAAAAGTTTTCATACTATTATGTCACTATAGAAGGCAGCAACAAAATGTTTATGACGAAAACCATACCAGGACATTTTATTTATTTATAGACAAATTTGATTGGGGACAGTACATGACATATTATCAAATAGAAAAGTTTTCATACTATTATGTCACTATAGAAGGCAGCAACAAAATGTTTATGACGAAAACCATACTGGGACATTTTATTTATTTATAGACAAATTTGATTGGGGACAGTACATGACATATTATCAAATAGAAAAGTTTTCATACTATTATGTCACTATAGAAGGCAGCAACAAAATATTTATGACGAAAACCATACCAGGACATTTTATTTATTTATAGACAAATTTGATTGGGAACGGTACATGACATATTATCAATCTTATTTTAAATCATGAGGCATTAGGGATCTAGTTGTTATCTTGTTTTTATGCAGCAATTCTCTAGGTTTAGACAATGTCCAATTATGGAGAGGGAGTTATATAAACATTTTTAATACTTATTTCTGTATCCATTTGCTGATTATATTTGTAATTTTTTTTTATAAATGTATAAATGTACTAAAAGTGGAAGAATGTGTCCGTATGACATGGATGCCCCCACTCCCAGCTAAAGTCAACAGGGGTATAACTCAAGAAACGAAAAAGTGGTAAATTCCGAAATGGAACTTGGCCTTTCTATTATTGTCCCTGACCTTGTGTAAAAATGTTTTTAAATGATTTACTTAAGGGGAACGTAAGTTACCAAGCAGAAATCAGATGTGGGACACAAGAACATGGGCAAAATGTCTAAGCTACAGATATTAGCAGAGAGAGCATAAAAAATATTCACACAAAGATCCTGGTATTGAGTTTCATTTGGTAATCTTTCATTCACTTTCAAAAGCTCTATAATTCGTTCAGAAAAGTTTTAATTGGCTTTTTAAAAGGCTTAATTGCTGTCACTGATTGGTCTTTCAAAATATGACCTCTGGTGTGCGATGTGACCTTATACAGGATGCAGCTAGTTGTTAATTTCAAATATATTACATTGTTGTTTGAAACTGAGCAAGCACAGGCATAAATGCTTCTTAATTTCCCATGAAAATTACAATCATTTGGCATAGACAAATTCTGAATGTCCTTAGCTATAAAGACATAGGTGTTGACATCTTAAGTATATATCACATACGTTTTAGACTTTTGTACCACTTATTTAAAATTTTCAATAGATTCACAATTCAGATCAACTGCACTTGGCATGTCATTGCATGTCATTCTTAACCTTCAAATTGATTTCCGTTCTCTTTCTGTTTTTCCATATAGCTTTCTAATACAAACATTTCCTCCAAATAGCTATAATTATTGTTTACAATTCAATGGAGTCACTTGGACCATCTGGTATTCTTTCCATTTAATAAAATAGCAGTAATATTTTTGGGGTCAATGTGGTTGTGATGGTATGATAGTTGGATTTACAACTATCTATGGAATCAGTGCCTAACACCACTAACGTTGTGAGTTTGAACCCCACTCTGGTGAGGTGTACTTGATACAACATAATTATGTGATAAAGTTTGTCATTGACTTGCGGCAGGTTGATGGTTTTCTGTGTACCTACTCCGGTTTCCTCCACCAATAAAACTGACAGCCACAATATAACTGAAATTTTGTTGAGAGCGGCATTAAAATTACGTAACCCTAACCCTCCCATTTAATATATAGCAGTAACATTTTTGCATAGATGTGGAAGAAATATGCATATCTAGTGATAAAATAAAGAAAAACAACCTAGTTTAACCCTAGTGAAATAACATCCTGTTATTGATTGCTGCGCTTCGTGCAAAATGTACTTCTATCGAGGCCTTTACACACCAATAAAAATGCAAAAGATATCATTCAATTCTTAATTTATAGAAACTGTTTTACATTGAACTTGTGGTCATGTGTAGCTATAGAAAGTTTTGCTACTGATCATAAAAAAAATCAAACAGATATCTAATTTAAAGCACAGGATGTGCTTTCAGAATAACCTTCACCAAGTATGCACAGTTGTGTAATTATAGAAAGTTTGACAAAATTTACCACTTTTATGCAATAATGCACTCAATTGCACATTGATTAGCAATAAAATATAAATTTAATGTAAACAATAATGTATTGCCAATTAGAAACATTAGCCTGTCAACTACAAAGGTTTATGGTCGTTTGTTAATGGATTCTTTTAGATCATATGCATTTCCGCAGCACGGGATTGAAACTGACACAAAAAAATACACGTGGCAATTTTGTCTTTACCTGTGTCAACCAATGAAAACCCCCTATAAAATGTTGTCCAATTGTACAAAAATGTTATCTCATTGTTCATTTCTATAGAAAAATTAAAACAAAATCTCTAGTGATATTTTAAAATAATGCATCTGAGAAGTTGACAACAACCTCTACCAATGTGTTGACAAAGCCACTTGCTATCATGTACACATGGTTGGCTGGTTTATGGTGTTTAACATCACTTTCAACAATATTTCAGTTATATCCTGACGGTCAGTTTTATTGGTGTACCCAGAGAAAACCAAGTCACTGAAAAACTTTATCACATAATGTTGTGTCGAGTATACCTCGCCATGAACAAGGTTCGAACTCACAACTTTAGTGATGATAGGCACTGATTGCACAGGTAGTTGTAAATCTAACTATCATACAATCATGACCACAATGGCCCCTCATGTACATATGTGATGACAAAACCACCAACAATCAAGAATAGATATGGTAGCATTGACCTACTTGTTATTATGTACAGGTGTGGTGGCATATCTGTTTGCCACCGTGTTCATAATGTGGTGACATTTTCTATAAAAGACATTGTGGTAAAGAATGGGTGATTAGGTTCTTGTATGATATATGTCTAAGAGAAACTCTGTAGGGAGCCATAAAAAAAATATCAAAAGTGTAATTGAATGGAGAGATTATGATCAGAGTAAATTCCTCAGGTTAGATATATCTTCTTCGAGTCTTTGAGTAATATATGATTCCATAGGATGTCATTTTAACAAGCGGTTTAAGCTTGTCACATTTAACTAGCAAACATTTCCTTGCCACTTAGACACAAACACAATAAATCATGCTTTATATTCACTGCCTGTACGTATATAATTACTAACAAGTTATATCGATCTACAATACAACCAAACATGGCTTTTTTTTCTAACCCACAAAAGTAGCAATTGTTGCTAGAATTGACTTAACAGCAACAGCAATGCAATTGAGATATTGTATAATCAAAGACTAAGACCTAGAATTACACAATGGAGAATTCTACAAAGAAATTAAACCAACCCATAGAGAGAATAGAAAAAAAAACTTGATTTAAAATTATCTTTTCCACCACAAAGATAATTGTTCAACCATTAATTTCATCTTAAACAATTTTTTTTTTTTTAATCTTGTTGGGTTGGTTACCTAGAAAATCATTATTTTATAATGAGAAGAAACGCCATGCAATAAAAGTTTATTGAATTTCTATTGTGAAGAAAAAAAATAGTATAAAAGTGAAATTTTCTGTCCTTGATTTATGACATCAGTGAAATGGAAAGCAATAAGAATAATTAATAGTACAATGAAAACTGTTTAGAGAAACAGAATGTGGTCTGTGAAGACAGATGGTCTCTAAAATTGGGTTAGGGCTAGGTTTAGGGTTATGGTGTTTAACACCACTTTCAACAATATTTCAGTTATATCGTGGTGGTCAGCTTTATTGGTGCAGGAAACCGGAGTACCCGGAGAAAACCACAAACCTGCTGTAAGTCACTGACAAACTTTATATCATATATTGTGGTATCGAATACACCTTACCATGAGCAGGATTTGGCCTCACAATTTTAGTGGGGATAGACATCGATTGCTTATGTAGTTGTAAATCCAACTGCCATATGATCACAACCACGACGGCCCCCTAAATATTTGTACACAATAGAATCTTCCTAGGATGAATATTCATACATTGCACATGATACAATTGCAATTTCGTGACCAATTTCCACATTACAGTATAATATGTTAATCGTTGGAATCTCCAGAGGTCACACTTCTGAGATCCAGGGATCCTTCATTTCTTAAACATTAAGTCTTTAAATAATAAACTCCAACTTCGTTGACTGTTATCCTTTCCTCATTCATGACTTATCACCTGGTTTGTAACTAAAATAACACGACGGGTGCCACTAGTGTAGCAGGAACTGCTTACCCTTCCGGAGCACCTGAGTTCACCCCCAGTTTTAATGGGGTTCGTGTTACACGATCTTTAGTTTTATGTGTATGCTTTATAGATCGTTTTGTTCATTGTGTTATCTGTCCTTCTTTGATATACAGATTCTGATTACCCCTTTGGCATCTTCAAACTCTTCTCCAATTGCATTACCATTGATGGAGTTCAAGATTGCAATACTGAAATTGTGTCTGCAGTATTATTTTGCTATTGTATATCATATGTAGATCATATGCTACTACAAATACTGATATAAAATTTCGTGCATCCTCTAATTACTATTTTACATACAAAGTAAGTAAATGGTTATGGCCTTTATACTTTATTTTTAAAAATGTACTATCAGATTGCTTCCATAAATGATATATTATTATTTGAATGGCTTAAAGGGGCATTAGCTACGATTTTGACCAAAAAAATTATATGTTTTGGAAATTGGTAATTAGCTTTAAAATGATGAAATAAAGGTAAATATTTCACATTAAACAGCTTATCCAACCACTTTTCGCCTTTTGAGAACGAAAATTACCATCGATTAATTATTTCCTTGCAAGCAAATAATTTGACTTCGCTTTTACCATATGCAACTGACCTTACTAGTGACAGGTAAAAACGAATAATTTGTATTTTGTCGCTCATTAACTGCAAACTTGCATGGTTCTTTGTCCATAATTAACACCGACTATTTAAAGCAGATTCACAAAAAATAAGAAATATCTGTATTGTTGTACTGATTTAATGACGATTCGACAAACTCTGTAAACAATGTCGATAATTAATAAGATGGCATCCATTTCTTTATCGATCTCAAAACATGAGCAGTTGCACGTTTTTTCCCCGATGCGTATACATTTCATAACATTTAAAAGTTACAGAAACATGTTTTATTAAGGCATCAATCATATCTGATAGTTTTTATGGGTAACAAAAATTTACGATTATTGCAGATAATGCCCCTTTAATATTTGTATGACATCCAATACACCTTATATTACCTGTAATTAATATTCAAGTAAACACAGGATCCAGTGGCCTCAACATTTACATACAATCCTATTAAGAGATGTAATTACTGTAATTAACTGATTTTACTGAAAACTGACCTATAAGCCTATATCAATTCACCTGGTTATCTTATTAATGCATTTAAAACTATGGGAGCAAATTATTGATTAAATGGAAAAAAATTAGTTAAGCATTTTCAAATATTTTATGACTTATTTTCCACCATATAATCTTGCATTCGACCATTTCCAATAACGACAGTCTGATCTAAGATTTCCAATCTAAAAGAGAAACTCCTACCTGTACAAAGGACCACCCAAGTACAGTTTAGGTCCCATCAGTTGATGATGATAAGATGTTTTTTTCAAAAACATTTTCCTATAATGCTCTATATTTAACTATGAACAATAAAGGTAGCCATATTGTTTTCTGATCAACAAAAAAATTTATCAATCATTGATCTTTCTCCCACAGCTTTGTTTCATTCACTTCAAGAATTTCTTAGAAGATCATATTAACATAATGCTTGTTATGACCTATCTTAATGTATATACAATATTGTTGGCCAACTTAGTTTTCAAATCATCACAAAATCAGGTTAGTAGCTTCTGGGAAGAAGACCGTGTTAACATTATTCCAATAGGGTCTTATGTCATAGGAGAAACAAAATCTTTGTCTGTTACCACTGGATTTCAATATCTCTCCACTCTCAATAGCTAAATTTTCATAAATATTGTAATTCACTGGTAGCAGAAGAAGAATCTATATTTTCACAATTTCAAAGGGTATAGCAGCCAAAATTAAGTCTGATCTGTATTTTGTTATAAACAGTCTTCATAATCATAAGAATGATAAACACATCAAAAGAAACTAAAATGGTTGTGGTTATGGTGTTTAACACCACTTTCAACAATATTTCAGTTATATCGTGGCAGTCAGTTTTATAGGTGGAGGAAACCGGAGTTCCCAGAGAAAACCACCGATCTGTCACAAGTCATTGACAAACCTTATCACATAATGTTGTATCGAGTACATCTCACCTGAGCGGGATACGAACTCACAACGTTAGTGGTGATAGGCAATGACTGCATATGTAGCTATAAATCTAATTACCATACGATCGTGGCCATGACGTCTAAAAGATGTCAACATAAGGAACCATTTTTCAGACTGACTAATGGGACAAAGTGTTAACTCTAAATGCTCTTTTCCCAAGAACCATAAAAATTACAAAAAATTGTAAAAGGGAAGGAGACCAATGGAAATTTAGCTCTTAATCATTGTAATAATGTTAACTTGATCAAATCTCCGAGCCTGATATACAAGTTCTTTTGACACTACACTAACAAAATAACGATAAAAAACTCAATGCTGTTTCTCAAACTAATGGGTTTGCAAAGATTTAGAAAGAAAATCTTGTAGTAATAATTCCCCTTCTGATCTTTCATTATTTTGATGACAGAGAATGTTTAGTTCTGTAATGGGAAATGTATTGAGTATCGTTCCATTAGGGTTTTAGGTTTATGATGAACAATCAAATCCATAATCTCTCAGAAACGCTTATTATTACGATATTTTACTTACCGGTATACTTCTATATCATTTTTAGGAAATTTTCCCCAATGTAAGTAAAAAGATCTAAATTACAAGTATTAAATATATACAGTACTCCCTCTCTTATACTGCCACTACTGCATTCTTCGTGGCCGTGATCGTATGGTAGTTGGATTTACAACTTCCTATGCAATCAGTGCCTATCACTACTAATGTTGTGAGTTCGAATCCCACTCATGATGAGGTGTACTCGATACAACATTATGTGATAAAATTTGTCAGTGACTTGTGGCAGTTTGGTGGTTTTCTCCGGGTTCTCCGGTTTCCTCCACCAATAAAACTGACATCCACAATATAACTGAAATATTGTTTAAAGTGGCGTTAATCACCAAAACCTAAACCCAAACCCTATAAGGCCACTACCACCAAAGTCAACCACTCTCATCAGGTCAGATTTCAGATGCAATGAGATAGTTAAATACTATAAAATTTACTCCCACAAGAGTGGACACCCCTTTTCATAAGGCCACTATTTCATTGCAGAAGGGATGGTGAATAAGAGGGGAACTCTTGCATATTATTATATGATTTGATTTACAGAAGCAATGTTGTTTAAATATGCATCAAGTTTTCATGAGAATAAATGACCCCCCCTCCACTTCCCTAAGCGGCTATCAGTCTAACAATCATGCTACTGGCTGCCAGCTGGCTCTTCACATCATAGCATTTTTTGTACGAGAGTTAACTTATCTGTCTTTTTAAAGTATTCTACCAAATTTCATGATGATTTAATTATAGATTTGGTCTAGTGTTTAACACCACTTTCAACAATATTTCAGTTATATCATGGCAGTCAGTTTTATTGGTGGAGGAAACTGGAGTACTTCGAGAAAACAGCAGACCTGTCGCAAGTCACTGACAAACTTTATCACATAATATTGTATCGAGTACACCTCGTCATGAACAGTGTTTGAACTCACAAAATTATTTAATTATACATGTACTACTATCACTAATCAAGAATAATTCAATTACCGCTAATTGATCTATTTTTGTCCACAAATTACGTGACTAAAATTTAGTGAATATTTTTCTCTTCCTATTTCGCTTCCTGCATATTTTATGTCCACCTAATATTCAATTATGTACAATATTAGAAATTACGTGACAATTGTCAATTTCTATTGTACCCTAAATGAAGGTTTCATCAAACTTTTAGAAATTATGCGAAAATTGTCAATTAACAGTGTCCCCTAAATAAAGGTTTTCATCAAACTTTTAGAAATTACGTAAAAATTGTAAATTACTAGCGTCCCTCAATAATGGTCTTATAAAACTTAGACTACTATTATTATATTTGTTCCATTAACAGCTTGTAACCTTAAAAGATGGTAAATGCATTTCCAACTCATGAAGTAATAAATCTGTCGGTGATTCATTAAAATCATAAAACTAGAGAGACACATTCATAGATACAGAATGTCAATAATTGATGAGGTATTTTCTTTTCTAAAGGATACAGTCGTATTACTTAATCAAACATTAAAGTAATTTACCTGTATAGTCTTCAAAATCAATACTGTTTTGATTAAAAATGCACGATTTCATCTTCTCCGGTTATTTTTTTACCGATAGTTTAAAGCTGTGATTCTCACACTGCTTGATTTAAAAAAAAAATGCATTGGGATAGAGTGAATTTAATGTTATACAATACTGTTTCAGATCCTAACAGAAACAGGTCTAAACAACTAGTCATGTAGCAGAAACTTTTACCGACAGTTTAGAACCATAGTTTGCATACTGTTCGATTTTATTTTCATTTATTTTGCATTGCGATAGAATGATGTTAAAGTTATACAATACTGTCTAAGATCCTAACAGAAACAGGTCTAAGCAACTAGTCATATATCAGAAACTCAATACTGCCAGTAGATCTCTAATGCATTAACTTGTACTGCATGTTAATTGCAGTAATTTTTTAATTTTTTTTTGCATTGCGATAGAATGATTTTCTGTTCAGATCCTAACAGAAACAGGTCTAAACAAATTGTCACATATCAGAAACACAATACTGCAAGTCTGATCTCTAATGTTGCATTCTAATTTCAAACCAATTGAAACATACATATTTTACACTTGAAACATACATATTTTATGTAAATGAAATATACACTGATCTGCAATCATAAGATTGTAGAAGGAAAACAATCTTGACATAAGCACAATGTACTTTTTCTTACTTGAGGTTAAACTGATAAAATGTCTGACTAGGAAAAGGATGCAGATTGTCTGGATCTGTATGTTTTAAGAGAAATTACAAATTTTCACAAGCAGGAAGACTGCATGATCACATGTGTGTGTGTCTGTGTTATATTTCAGGAAATACTTTAATTATTGTCCATCACTATGAGATACAATGCAAGGCACACTGAATTTAACACTTCAACCAATTCAAATCATTTGTCCATATCATTGTGGAATGAAAATTTAGTTCCCATTGTCCAAACACAGTCAAACCTGCCCATGCTCACCTCTATTAAGCAGTCACCTGTATCAAAAGGTCACCATTTTCTTGTCCTGTTGTAAAAAATTTCATACGAGCTAAATCTTTTTTAAGAGGTCACCTGTTTTATAAGGCCACTTTTTCTTTGTCCCAATGGTGACCTTTTAATACAGGTTTGACTAATATGTTTTAGAATTCAGATTATCACTAAATTATTGAAGATCTATCATTTTTATTGTCACATTCAATGAATCATTGCAGCATTCTATTAATTTAAGGCAATATAAAGTATTGCTTATAGAACAGATGTTATTATGTATGAGGCTTAACACGAGTTTGTCTCGGGAGACTGAAAGGTCAAACGATTTATGACGTCATTAGGGTTGCATAAGGTACATAATGCACACCCCCTCTTGGTCTTGAAAATCTCCAGAAAAAAGCTAGTTCGTGTCTATAATGCACATAGACTTCTTAAAAAAATCTCAGAATGTCTAACATTTTTAACGAACGATCGATCTATCGATAGATAGATTGTTGTTTAACACCAAGTCAGCAGTACAACAATGTATGTATTTCAGCTGTATTTATCGGGTTGGGTTGGATCGGGTTATCATGGAGTTAAATTCCATTTTCAACAATATTTCAGTTATATCGTGGCGGTCGGTTCTATTGGTGGAGGAAACCGGAGTACCCAGAGATTTAACCACCGACCTGTCACAAGTCACTGACAAACTTTATCGCATATTGTTGTATCGAGTAAACCTCGCCTGAACAAGATTCAAACTCACAACGTTAGTGGTGATAGGTACTGATTGCATAATGGTAGGTATTTATAAATTCAACTACCTTAAAATTACGACCATGACTGCCCTGCTGTATTTATGAAAAGAACAGTATTACAAACACTACATCATTCAGGTAAAACGGTGGCACTGGGCCATAGGGTGGGAATATCAAATGTGAATACCTGAAAAGATGGATGCCATGTGGTAGCAAAAGTCGTTCAGCAAGATAAGCTATACAAAGTAAGATACAGAACCCTATGACAGTTCAAAAATGTTATGCAAATCCAGTCAAAATATATACTTTGTTGAGACAAGGTAAGTAACTTGTCAATATTAATGAAAATCTCAATACCATAAAATGGTCAAAATGTTTGATACATATTATATCAATAGACTGAAATCATTAGTCAAGAGGGACCAATAGTCTGTAAATTTGTGATTAAATAGATCATGACAAACAACATAGACATTGCTTAATAACAATTAGGGTAACTATTGTGCAATTACCACAGATTACATAATATTGTAAAACTGTAATTTTGATTTTATTGTGAATATACCACAAAAATATCATAAAATAGAATTAATTTATAGTATACTTTTCTCCCATTTTATTTGTAAACCAAAATTTTATTGAAAAGTAAAGTACAAGTCAGGACATACAAGAAATCACTTTGATAAATTTATGAAGAAGAAATTGATGTGTTTGTTCAAGGGTTAGGGTTATGGTGTTTAATGCCACTTTCAATAATATTTCAGTTATATTGATGTAGGAAACCAAAGTACCCGGAGAAAATCACCGACCTGCCACAAGTCACTGACAAACTTTATCACATAATTTTGTATCGAGTACACCTCGCCATGAATAGGGTTCGAACTCACAACTTTAGTGGTGATAGGCACTGATTGCACAGATAGTTGTAAATCTAACTACCATACAATCATGACCATGACGGCCCCTAATACTATAATCAATAAATTAATTAATATAATATGTTTTAAAAAGAACAAAGTTGAAAGTAATACGAGGAATTACAGGTATATTCATTATGAGCTTACAAACAATGAGCTAGAGGTTCACCCGAGCCTTTAAATTTCTCACCTGGTTATTTCTGCTATTTAATTTCAAGCAAATTTGTAGTTTCTGATAAATATGGTTTATGGTGCTTATTGCCACTTTCAACAATATTTCAGTTATATCGTAGCGGTAATTTTTTTTGGTGTAGGAAAGCGGAGTACCCAGAGAAAACCACCGACCTGCTGCAAGTCACTGACAAACTTGATCACATAATGTTGTATCGAGTATACCTCGCCCTGAACAGGGTTCGAACTCACACCTTTAGTGGTGATAGGCACTGATTGCACAGGTAGTTGTAATTCCAACTACCATATGATCACGACGGCCCCATTGCTGATACAAGAATTGCTAATCATTTCTTTCACATGAACTAAATGATTAATTGTTGTAAAGAACTTCACATACACCATGTATGCCATGAAACAAATTATTTGTAGTTTCAGAGAAGATTTCTACAGTTTCAGGAAGTTAAAAACCACAATTGATCATGTATTTATTGGTCATGTATTTTCCATATCAAGATGAAATGATTAATTTTTGTACAGATGGAGATGATCCAGATATAAAATGTTAGCGACAATGACCGATGAGCAATAGCTGAAATGACTCTTTTCATCAGGTTAGCTAAAAAGACATATTGATTTATTGGTGTTAAATGCCTAAATTAGCAGTATTTCAGCTATAATTAAAAAGAAGAGTGTAGGTAAAAAGACAACAATAGGCTTCGCTGATGGATAGATATTTTGATTGATGTAATAAAAATGTGAGATTATGGAAATTCAGAAAATGTTGCCTTGCACAGTCCTCACGATAAGCACCGGCTCCAGCCTAAGACCAGTAAAACTTTTATAGGCTGGCTCCGGCCTAAGACCAGTAAAACTTTTATAGGCTGGCTCCGGCCTAAGACCAGTAAAACTTTTATAGGCTGGCTCCAGCCTAAGACCAGTAAAACTTTTATAGGCTGGCTCCGGCCTAAGACCAGTAAAACTTTTATAGGCTGGCTCCGGCCTAAGACCAGTAAAACTTTTATAGGCTGGCTCCGGCCTAAGACCAGTAAAACTTTTATAGGCTGGCTCCGGCCTAAGACCAGTAAAACTTTTATAGGCTGGCTCCGGCCTAAGACCAGTAAAACTTTTATAGGCTGGCTCCGGCCTAAGACCAGTAAAACTTTTATAGGCTGGCTCCGGCCTAAGACCAGTAAAACTTTTATAGGCTGGCTCCAGCCTAAGACCAGTAAAACTTTTATAGGCTGGCTCCGGCCTAAGACCAGTAAAACTTTTATAGGCTGGCTCCGGCCTAAGACCAGTAAAACTTTTATAGGCTGGCTCCGGCCTAAGACCAGTAAAACTTTTATAGGCTGGCTCCGGCCTAAGACCAGTAAAACTTTTATAGGCTGGCTCCGGCCTAAGACCAGTAAAACTTTTATAGGCTGGCTCCGGCCTAAGACCAGTAAAACTTTTATAGGCTGGCTCCGGCCTAAGACCAGTAAAACTTTTATAGGCTGGCTCCAGCCTAAGACCAGTAAAACTTTTATAGGCTGGCTCCGGCCTAAGACCAGTAAAACTTTTATAGGCTGGCTCCGGCCTAAGACCAGTAAAACTTTTATAGGCTGGCTCCGGCCTAAGACCAGTAAAACTTTTATAGGCTGGCTCCGGCCTAAGACCAGTAAAACTTTTATAGGCTGGCTCCGGCCTAAGACCAGTAAAACTTTTATAGGCTGGCTCCGGCCTAAGACCAGTAAAACTTTTATAGGCTGGCTCCGGCCTAAGACCAGTAAAACTTTTATAGGCTGGCTCCAGCCTAAGACCAGTAAAACTTTTATAGGCTGGCTCCGGCCTAAGACCAGTAAAACTTTTATAGGCTGGCTCCGGCCTAAGACCAGTAAAACTTTTATAGGCTGGCTCCGGCCTAAGACCAGTAAAACTTTTATAGGCTGGCTCCGGCCTAAGACCAGTAAAACTTTTATAGGCTGGCTCCGGCCTAAGACCAGTAAAACTTTTATAGGCTGGCTCCGGCCTAAGACCAGTAAAACTTTTATAGGCTGGCTCCGACCTAAGACCAGTAAAACTTTTATAGGCTGGCTCCGGCCTAAGACCAGTAAAACTTTTATAGGCTGGCTCCGGCCTAAGACCAGTAAAACTTTTATAGGCTGGCTCCGGCCTAAGACCAGTAAAACTTTTATAGGCTGGCTCCGGCCTAAGACCAGTAAAACTTTTATAGGACCAGTAAATTTTTCAGTTTTTGTTTAGATATATATAAAAATAAATTCAAGAATTTGATTCGGACCAGTAAATTCAAATTTTCATTTCGAGGACTGCTTGCAACAGGCCATCAATGTCTTCTCCTAACAAACTGTTGCTTCTTAAGAGCTGATGCTAACTTCCGTTAACGTTCAACGATTTAAATGGCCTTCTTAAAACATGGGGTACTTATTTACATCCAGTTTTTTAAGTTCGGATTTTGCTAAATTAACTACCAGTACATTTATCTAATATGTCTACCGTTGGCTCAGGTGATGTGTACTCGATACAACATTATGTGATAAATTTTGTCAGTGACTTGTGACAGGTCGGTAGTTTTCTCTATATACTCCGGTTTCCTCCATCAATAAAACTGACCGCCATAACATAACCGAAATTTTGTTGAAAATGGTGTTAAACACCATAACCCTAACCCATCTAGTTAGTGTTACCACTAAAAAAAGGGAAATGAACTATCAATACGTTGTATACATATACAATTTTTGCAGTCACATGCATGCTTCCCAAAATATAAAGACTCAATGGAATTCTATTGAAACTATGAATTCAATTAATGATCCTTGAATGACATTTGACATTTCCAGTATTTAACATAACAAGAAGAGAACATATGTGGTGATAGGACCAGTTGGAGATTTGAAAATTACTGAAATTGTGACAAATTCCAATAAAACTTGCCTATGGTCCAAATTCTAAATATCAATAACAGAGCTGACATGTAATAAACATCAGGACAGACATCGACCTTGTAATAAACTGACTGTATAAAAGGAAGACTACGTTACAAAAAATATCATTTACCTTCACAGGGATGCTCCTGGTTAGAAAATAAAATAACTGAAATCAATGAGAAATAGCTGAAAACATCTACACCCCCTTTTCAAAATGGTCAATATTTCCATGTTCTGATCATGTCAAACAGAGGAAAATAGCTGAAATCAGTTAAATAACTGAACAAAAGCATCCCTACTTTCACAGTCAAATGCTATGAAACCAAATGTTATGGGTTTTCTTTAAAGATTGATAAATATTCCTGACTGATCACTTAATTATTTGCACAAAAATTTGATTCTAAAACTATCTCAAAGATATTCAAAATTACACATGTATTTTTGTCAGAACAAAATTGTTCTCAAATCCTAATTCCAATTCTATATTATTACTGACTGCAGTACAGTACCTCCTTTATTTGATCAAATATATCAAATATGATTATCCCCATTATGTGGTCAATAACTATCAAAATTTGTCTGCAGTATCAATATCACTGTGCTTGTGTTTTGTTTCTCTTTTTATTATAACGGTTACAAGTTTGTCTTCCGTATTGATACCAGGGTTATTTTTTCTCTTATTACGACCGACCGTTACATTGACAAATAGCTTTTGATACCTATAATTAACATCTAAAAACAATTTGCTGCTTGAACAAATATTTACTATGATCACATCAGTAATAGATTCTTTTCTTACAATAATGTTCTAGACAGGCGATGGTTTCTTAAAATGAACGTTCTAGACAAGCGATGGACAATCTTGTGTGGTTTCTTAGAAGATGACCAGAGCATACATAATTGGTTCTAGCAGCCATGTTAAATTTCTGATTGGAGCTAAAACCAAAAATAGTTTGGCTTAATAATAAATGCTGACACTTGCTCACCTGACCCTTTGTGGTAGGTAGGGCAGTCTTAAAAGTATCATAGGCCCCCGGGCAAAGCAGTACACTGGGGTCCCTACCTACACACCCACTCACAGGAATAAAAAAGATAATGTCGATAAAATTAAACATATATTTATTGTATAGGTACTTCCAACAAAATTAGTGTTTAAACACTAAATAGAAATATACTGTATACAACATACATAGATTAGGATGGGTCCCCTATGCTCGTCAGGCCCCTGGGCAACTGCCCAGCATGCCCATGTGTTAGGACGGCACCAGTGGAAGGAGGGCTTAAGCAATTTCAGATTCCTTAAATATTAAATTTAGATATTCACCTCTATCGAGTGTGGCAAGCTAAAATAATTAAATGGTGTATAAATAGTCTCCTTATATTAAGAGGTCACCTTTGGGACAAAGACTAAGTGGTCTTTTAAGACAGGTGACTTCTTACAAGAGGTTCAATACATATGAAATTTTCAATGGTAGGACAAGAAAAAGATGACCTTTTAATACAGGTGCTGCTTAATAGAGATGACCGCATGGGCAGGTTTGACTATTTAATTAAAGATTTTCAACATAATGGTTAAAGGCCTTTTTTATGATACGTGCATCCAATCACATCCTTTAAATAAAAGGTTTAGCCACCCACCACATCTCCGTCTCGTCTCTGTATAAGAACATAAGTATAATCATCTAAATTGAAAATAAATCATGCTTAGAAAAATTAAAAATAACGACGAACAACGGCCATAAGCGTCAAAACATTTAAACACTCGAAAGACAATGAACATTCAAATACAAGTGCCGTCAATGATACTTGACATTTATTATGACTTCTGAAATCAATAGTAATTGTATTATGAACCTAAACCAGGACAAACATTAATACTTTTCCACTATTCTGCCCTATTGTCAGTCACATCTAAACAAACGATTACATCATTTTAGATACTCTAAATAAAAGGTATCCTCCATACAATGTGAAGATCTATAATTATTTAATCATCAATGGGGTGCACTACTCTATGACATGTCAAATGCTGCTTTGTCAGAAAACAAATATATCCGTTAATTAAATACCATTATTTCAGTTTCAAGGTCAATTTTGTCGGGAAGTTGATTCTGAAATTGTATGACATTGAATATTCTGTTTTGTTATAAATCAAAAGAAAATATACATAATGTTTATTCCAATCCATGTCTGCAATAGATTTGTTTTTTGAGTTACAAAGTTATAATTTAAAAATGTGTCCATAGGAAATGGATGCCTTTGCTGGAGAAAATTTACCGCCAAAGTGATTACGGGAAATACATCGGTGCACGTGAAAAGTTTACCTCCTACATCTGATTCAGCAAAATTCCATAGTCTACGTGTGTATTATCAGTGTCCAAAGTGGATGTCGGAAACAGTTGATATTGATCCCACTGATTGGGAATGGGAAATTAAACGCGGAAAACTTTGTCCGATTCTGATGGAACTTCCACTGGCACCTGAAAAACTACTAAATATCATTAGATGCAATTGCAAACAAAATTGTGACACCAAACGTTGTGTGTGTAGGAAGCATGGTCTTCCATGTTCAGTCGGATGCGGTGAATGTCGTGGATTAAATTGTTCCAATTCCGCTGCAATTGCAGAATCTGACTTCACTGACGAATAGGTACATGTGTACAGATAAATATTGTATTTAAAGGATATAACGAAACATTTTCTTCTTAGCGCTGTTAGGAACTTCAAACTTTTCGCATATTAATTGGAATACAGTCTAAATGATACTACAGAGATGTCAATAGAAATGTCATAAACATATCTTTCGAGGTATCGTCCTTTTTTGGTCAATTAGACTTCCTACCCACACATAATGTTTCACAAATCTTAACTCTTTTCAACCAAAGTCTTTTGCTTATCACAACAGCTCACCAACTGTTCTTTCGGTCTCATTTCAAATGATTTTCGAATACATATATGATCCGTGATAGCTTTTCCCAGTTTTTGGTGATTTTTGGCATATTTTAAAATTGTTCACTCAAAATCACATTTCTTTCATTTTTTGTATTCAATATTGTTTTACGTCACAAATGTGTGGAAATCTTGGCATTACTTTAAATTTGGAGTTATTTTTTCACAAAAAAACCAACATACCGGTATGTGATTTTCTTAGTTTTTACCGAATTAGGGCTAATTTTGCTATTTTTACCCCAAATCAACATTTAGCCATAAAGTTTTAAAATGATTCAAATAAAGTTATTTTGCTTTAATGGTATGACCTTTGAGCTTCTGTTACTATTTTTCCTTTTGTTGTTTGCTTTTGTAGTCAGGTCACGGTATTTTTTCGCAACTTTTCACTAAAATTTGATGTTTTAACCCAAAAAATCTGATGTTTATACTCCCGAAAAAAGTGTAAAATATTTTGTTTTTAATTGAACACCTGAAAAAGTGTTGATAAACTTTTGATTTGGGATGTTTTGTTCAAGAACTAACATTGTATGAGCAATTTCCAGTTTTTCACGATTTTTAACAAATTTTGCTCTTTTTTACCCCAAAAATACATTTTCCCCAACTGATATTGTGGTAGACTTTTAGTATGATGCAAAGAAAGCCTTTCAGGACTGGAAAATTTCCAAAATAATTCTGTTGCAATTTTTTTGAGGTTTGCCATATTTTTCATCTATTTTGACTAGTCTATATGTACAGCTTCCAGCTAAAGCTAACAGAGGCATAAAGTGAAAGCCCTAAAACACAAGGGTAAGTAACAATCATTGCACGAAATGACCAAAATCCCTATATATTCTATAATGCCTAAAAGGGCAACAAAATTTTTTTTTACCAAGCTCACTACAAAGTCTTATATCTCTATTAATAACAACTGGCCAAGGGGAAAGATAGCAGTCAAAAACAGAGATAAATGGAGGCAGTGCATCAGGGCCTAACACGCCACAGAGTGTAAAGAGGATAGGTAAAGTATCTAATTGAAATATCCCAAAATGTAATAAGAAGCCATCATACTTGGTTTTAATTTTTTAATTACAAATGAATGCTCTCATTTGGGTGAAAAGATCAATTTCTAAAAATTATATCATCCATTTCTTGCCATATCTATAGTCTAGATTGAAGTCTTTTCCTGTGTTTAGCGAGTCCTTATTTCAGTTATAGCGCACAACACAGTTTTCAAAATTTTAAGAATACGGAGATTATTTTAATTATGTTATCCACACATTTTTTTTTTAATTCTTAGTGTTTTTTAAACTGTTTTCTTATAAGATAA
The DNA here is from genome assembly GCA_963680875.1 of Bathymodiolus brooksi. NCBI lineage: Eukaryota > Metazoa > Mollusca > Bivalvia > Mytilida > Modiolidae > Bathymodiolus > Bathymodiolus brooksi. The sequence goes on from OY804581.1 coordinate 108,995,497, forward strand.
ACAATTGGAAGAAAGTATTGAACTGCTTTGTTTCAAAGACGTAAACATCGGAATTCCTCCAGTAGTTAATGTTGAAATTCATTAACGTTCAAACACCCACTTCACTCCCGTTTTTTTCTCCTAAACAATTATAACTCATGCTGTAAAGCATTTTTAGCACTGTGATGCGTCATTCTGTCCCTGTAAATCTTTGCAAACGAGGATTAATTTATGGTTCTTGTCTTAAGATATAAAATGTAAAGTATTCAATTTAATCTTTAAAGAATGGTTATTTTAAAATATGGGTCAGAGGCCAGACAAGGTTAACAAAATACTAGAGGCTCAGCTGGTTACTGATGCACTTTTTGAAGAGGACTTCAAATTTATCATTAGTGCAATTTAAAAATCATTTGGACTTGTAGTTTTGCAGGAGAAGTTTTTAAAGTTTCAGCCAAATGCCCATGGTGATCATGTTTTCGGTGATCGGATCATGTTAAAATAAGGAATCTTTGAAGAGGACATCACATACATTATTTGTACTAACTTAAAAAAAATCATTTGAATTGAGTTTCTGAGATGATTTTTAAATTTCAGCCAATCAGAACTTTAGACGGTGGCCATGCTTATTGCAATATCAAAATAAAATGAAAATATTGTGTAGAGGATTTCAAAAACATAATTTGTAGTAAGTTACAAAACATTTAGACTTATACCTTCTGAAGAGAAAATTTTAAAATTTCAGTCAAACAAAAACATGAATTGCACATGACAGCCAGATATTTTTTGCCAAGTCATGACGAAATGAGGAATCTCAGAATCAATTTTAGTACTAAGTTACTTGAACACGTAGTTTCAGAGGAGATATTTTGTTGTGTTAAACCAATCAGAAACTTAAATTGCCTCTGGTGGCCATGTTGTTTGACCAATAAGCACAAAATGAGGGGTTTTTTTTGTAGAGGAACTTCAACAAATCATTCCTCCAAAGTTTGTCTGCAATTGACCAAATAGTTGCAGAAGAGAAGTTTAGAATGTGAGTTGTTAACAAAGAATGATGGAAAATTGATTCCATATGTATGCAATCGCTGACATGCACAGGACCTTTTGGGTCAGGTGAGCTAATTATCAGAAACTTTTCATGACCACTTAAATGTTTTTACTGATAAATAGAATATTTATTTCCAATTTACTAATCAAAGGGAGATAAATCAAAAACAAATTAAATCATTTGGCCATTTATTTCTTATATTAATTTTACAAAAGTCACATATCTCATATTCAATAAAGCAGAATGCAGTCCTCACGATGAGCACCAGTCCTCCGGCTCAAGAAGAGTAAAATTTTGTTCGGATCAGCAAATGTTTTCAGTTTTTATTTAGATATATATATAAAATAAATTCAAGAATTTGATTGGATTCTAATTTTTATTTTAAAGAGTGAGAATGATATTACAAATGGATTTAGTAGATATTACATTTATATAGCAGCCATGTTTTCTTTGTTTAGTACTAAAAATTAATACTTTCAAAATTTACTATTAACTTTCTTTTCATAACATATCACATTAAAAAAAATTAACACTAACTCACTGTTGTGAAAACTTTAAAATTTTGGTACAAAATCAATAAAACATAGACATTGTTAGTGAACAGTTTTATTTTTTTTTTGTTTTACTAAGAATCGCAATACACATATAAATAATTGTTTCTTGGCGTTTTAATGTAGTAATAACAGTAATAATTTGGTTGCTTGGTTTATGTTGTTTAACACCACTTTCAACAATATTTCAGTTATATCCTGGCTGTCAGTTTTATTGGTGGAGGAATCTGGAATACCCAGATTCAAACTCGCAACGTAAGTGGTGATAGGCACTGATTGCATTGGTAGTTGTAGATCCAACTACCATATGATCACAACCACAAACAGCCCCTTTAAAATGTAATAAAAATAATAATAATTAGGTTGTATACCAGGGTCTAGGGACACAAGCAAATATAATCCTGATAAATGATATACATTAGCATCCTTTTGATTCATTAGTACACATGAAAGTTTCCATAACTGATTTTGTTTTATAAATTAAAATAAATTCACAAAGTGAAAATAGACCCAAAATAAATCAGTTTTATCAGAATTGTATTTGATTTATATCACTTTGGAAGGTCTTATTCAAATCTGTTTTTATATCATTGTTATCAATACCAACGATACTATTTGAAAATATTATTAAAAGAAAGTTTAAATAGTGATTGACATCAACTGCACCAATATCAACAAACCAAACAATCACTTCTCATCTTAACTGGACTCACTGAACACAAAATGACTACAACAACATATGATGTTGGAAATCAAGGTCATGGTTTTGGACAGGCATAAAAAAGTGGCAGGGTTAAATAGGTTAATGTATCATATCCAAATATCAAATTTAATAATTGAAATATTGTAGAAAGTGGTGTTAAACACCATAACCCAAATTTAATTCCCCACACCAATTAATCCCAGTAAGTCTGTTAGTCCTAAAATATCTGAAAACCTGTTGAAAGTGATGATATAGAGCAATAATGTAATCTGTCCACTCAATTGCAAAAAAACATTATATCTCCGTTTATTTTCATTAATAAAATGCTAATTTGATATATATATAATTATATCAGACCTCATTTTCAAACCATATTACATCACATTAACCTAAATAGGCCTAATAAATAATTCAGCTGTAATAGCTCCACTTATACTTAATATCATTTGTACATTTTTCTGTTTCTACAGATTTTCAAGGGTTACAAATAACACTGGAATTTATTACACGTTTATAACCCAATACTTTTCCTTAAATAAAACTCTTAAAAAATGAAGTCAAAATGTAAGTACTTTTAACATTGTTTGATGTTGTATCCCATCAATACAAATTTGTGTCAATAATAAATTTGCTTACAAACACTTGAGTAAATCTTAATCTAGTCTATTTATCTTAAGAACAGATTAAACCTGTTAAAACTTGAAACTTGAAACTTGAAACTTTTTATTTCACTAAAGGCCCCACATAGGGCATGATAGTACAAATGTAGGTTGCCAATCACATAGACTAATAAGAGTTATTTCCCTTTATAAGTAGCTCTTTTTTTTTTAACTATTTTTTATACAATATTCATTTTTATTTTTGTTTTGCTATTGTCATTATATCTACAGAAAATAAATTTCATACCACCACATACGTCTGTGTAGGACCCAAATCACATAGAACATCTAGACTGATAAGAGTTATTTCCCCTTTTAAGTAGCTCTTTTTTTTTATTTTCTATTTTTCAATACATATTTTTATTTTTGTTTTTTCATTTTTTTACAGAAAATACATTTCATACCACCATATTTCACAGTCATAATTTTTATTTTCTAGGTACATGTAATGAACATGATAATAATTCAAATACATTTCAATTCTGCCAACCCATCCCCCCTACAGGGTAATCTCTAACTTAAAGTGTATCTCATGCACAACAATTCTAAAACTCCCTTTGACATAGACTTGCCAAAAGTAATTTCTATATATACTTTTCATTTCCTTTAAACATGTTGCTATGAAAGTGAAAGTGAAAGTGAAAGTATATATACTGTCCATATGTCTTACTATAAAAAATCCTGAGCCGCATTTTAGAAGAATTTTTTCTATTTGATTAAGCATATTATCAATTTGTACCAAACCAATTTTTACTAGACTGGGGCATTGGTGCAAACTGAGCAACACTTTTTAAAGAAATTACACACTATATTGTGACAAGTCTATCTTTGACATTACATAATCTACAATATTTCATTCCCAAAATGGATACACAAATTAACATCATATTTACCAGTACCAGTACATAATAATGAAAAGCCATTGGGGTCAAAATTCTAAGTATTTATTTTCTAATTCTTTATGCATTGCTTGTATTTATAAATTATTCATGATATGATATATTTAAATTTCTTCATGAAATATTAATTCTTACTCATTTTCCACATTACTTGTTTTCTTAAAAAAAAAAAAAAAAAAATATTTCAGCCAATTCCAGCTTATGTTTGGCCATTTGAAAAGTTTTAGTAAAAGAGGTAAACTTAGTTAGAAGATTTTGAGCATGACAGGTAATGTTGAAAATGATTTTTTTTCATTATTTCAATACAAATAAACAGCTGCGCCAAGAGCGCATGATACGCCCGTCGTCAACATTCATACAATATTTGTAAAGACTTTCTTTCCCATAACTCTTGAATGAAAAATCGAAATTTCACCAAAAAGTATACAGACCATGAGAATATCAATTCCAATAATTATGCGAAGATTTACAGCGAGAAATACAAAAAATCGCCTACAATTTGATGAATAAAGTCCCATAACTCTGGAATTAATATTCGAAATTTCACCATAAAGTATACAGACCGTAAGTCCATCAATTCCAATAACTGTGTGAAATTTGAAGTGAATTGGCCAAGGGGTTCTTAAGTTAGAGTGTGACATGTGAAACGGACGAACAGTCGGACATTGGTATACCATAATACGTCCCGTCTTAAAGACGAGCGTATAAAAATCAGAAAAGGTGCACATAAATAAAACAAATTCAATATTGTTGCATTTCGCCTATAAATAGAAATGAAAGTTTTTTTATACTCAAGATATATTTCTGAAATCAATTAGTTAATTTACAATTGCTCAAAATTTCATGTAGAAGTCACAATGAAATGCAGATTTGTAACTGGCTAATTCACTATTTGTAGCTAATTTAACAAGGTTTTGCTTAAAATTAGTAAAAATTTTCCCCTAGTACCTTCATCATAGGCCTGTAAAATCTGAAAGAAGTATAATACAGATTAAGGTAGTCCTTTGGTCTATTTTTGGACTGAAACGAACAAATTATGGTCGGCTCCACCAGCAGAGATGATTCCGAATAGAAAATAAAATAACTGAAAATCAATGAAAAATAGCTGAAACCATCTACACCCCTTTTCAAAAAGGTCATTTTGGACCTATTCTGACTGTACATGTGTACTGCAATTTTTGGAATTTCTTTTTTACAGAAAAATAGCTGAAATCAGTTAAATAACTGAAATAAATTATCCCTGCACCAGATAACGAGTGTTAGTTTACCAATCATTAACTGATAAGAATGCTTAAAAGGTTTAGATTCTTTGATATAAACCATTTATTCGTTGTTTTATACATGTAGTAAGCTTACTTGATAGTTTTCTTTCTCATCATGGGAGAGCCAGACTGGAATGCAGGGTTTGCTCCTTTTTCTTCCCATGCCCTTCTGCCCAGTTTTCTGGTATCCGGTTCAAGAGCTGAAGATTTCGGTACCAGATTGTCAACTTGTTCAGAGCCATCGTCACTGTGGTTTCTTTTCTTCTTACGAAAACAAGTACACAAATACACTGAGACGAGGAGAATAACTACTAATATGGAAATAGCGATGGCTATGGTAATCTGTAAGGTGTCGCCCATATCTGTAAAATAAAATAAAAATAATCAACATAAATTTTTATTAAATATATAAATTATTGAAATTTATTAACAAATATTGAAAAACTTCATGAAAATAAAATTCAAATTGTTCATGCATTTCAAGTTCAGAATACCACAAGCAAGTTACCCATTACATTCACACTGCATGCTAGTTACCCCTTACATTCCAGAAAATCTTGATCGCTCCCATCATTACTACTATTGTGATGGACAGAGGAACCTTTGAGATGGACAAACAAAGAGGATGAAAACCATATGCCTTCCCCAAAAGGGGAGAAGACATAATAACTATCTGACCTCAATAACCTTTTTTATGCAAACACAACCTTTAGTTCAAAAAGTATTAAATTTATACAGGAATTACTGTAATCCTATACACAGCATGATGTGGTTTTCTCCCAATACAGCATTATCCTCATCTAGTCCAGTCCTCACGATCAGCACCGATTCTCCAGCCCAAGACAGTCCAGTCCTCACGATCAACACCGATTCTCCAGCCCAAGACAGTCCAGTCCTCACGATCAGCACCGATTCTCCAGCCCAAGACAGTCCAGTCCTCACGATCAGCACCGATTCTCCAGCCCAAGACAGTCCAGTCCTCACGATCAGCACCGATTCTCCAGCCCAAGACAGTCCAGTCCTCATGATCAACACCGATTCTCCAGCCCAAGACAGTCCAGTCCTCACGATCAGCACCGATTCTCCAGCCCAAGACAGTCCAGTCCTCACGATCAGCACCGATTCTCCAGCCCAAGACAGTCCAGTCCTCACGATCAGCACCGATTCTCACAAGATTCGTTAGGTTTGAATTGTTTTATGGTGGTTAACGCCACTTTCAACGTGAAGAAAACCACCTACCTGTCTCAATTCACTGACAAACTTTATCACATTATATTGTACACCTCGCCCTGATCGAAATTCGAACTCTCAACATCAGTGGTGATAGGAACTGATTGCATAGTTCCACTATATACGGAGAATATCATGCTCCTTGCATGTAAGACAACCTGCAGCAACTACTAGTGAACATCTGTTTGCTACGGGTGGTCATTGCCGGCCAATAGCAAGGCAAAATTTTCATGCTCTATCATTATATCTTTGTTTTCCAGTGAATATCAAAACGCTGCTGACCATTGGCCCATATCAGCATCATCTTATCACTCCCTATGATGTATTATTTATAAACTTGTTCTAGCAGAAACACTGCTGACTTCCAAATCAAAATATTTGCTAGATTGTTACTTTGCCTTGTCTATCCTTGAAACAGATATCTAAGGAGGTCACATTGTATGTAGAAACAATGAAATGGAAACATCAAAGGAGGGCTAATATTATGTCAGATTTGTTGCTTCTCAAATAAGTACACAGCATTAAGGAGACAGAGCAAAGACTGGTTGGCTCGGAATCAGGATAATGTGTCCGAGTGGAGCAACATGTCTATCTGCGGACTGTTGTTTCAGTGAGCTAGGTCTCATTGAAGATTAACTTGTTCTCGCAATGATATAGCTGAAAAATTGCTGAACTGGCTAATATGTCAGACAAAATTTTAAAGAGTACCAACCAAGGACCCTTCTAGCCAATTTTATAAATTTGAAAATGGGCACAATGGTTTCAGAGTAGATGTCAAAAGTAGGTATTTCTATTTTTAGTAATGGTGGCCATATTTAAAGCTTGACGTACCTGTGGGACACAATTTTTAAAGAGGACCAATCAATGACCTGCTTGGCCAAGTTTGACCAAGTAGTTATACCAGGAGATGTCAAAAGTTACCGGAGGAATGACAGACTGCAAATGAAGGTAATAGCTTGCTCGACTCTTTCGGTCGGTGAGCTACAATTGGAAGAGAAATAATCCAAAAATATGACAAAACTATCAATTTCCATATCCTTATTTTTTATTTAAGGTGGTACCATACACTTCAGGTAAAATTTGATCTGCTCGTCTAATTTTTTCATTTTTTTGGCAGTGTATTTGAATATATCCACTGTAATAAATATCAAAATTTTAACAAATTCCAACCAACAGACCCAGAGCTATAAATTCACTGGCCACATAGCAGCTTTTCTCTCTGTGGTTTTGATCACTGAGATGCTTGAAATCTGCATACAAACATCATATGATCAAAACATTCAACTGATTTGAAAGAGTTATCTCCCTGTAGCAGGGCACGAAATTAACGCTGGTCCGCTGGTCCGAGGCTAGTAAAATCAGCGTTGAGCTAGAAGAACTCTCTTAGAAGCTAGTCCGATGGGCTAGTTAAAATTTCCAATTGTCAATTATTGTTTCCACTTCATTAATTTTAATGACATACACTGTAATTGAAAATCATAATTAGTCATTCATATTACTGTGTTTGTTTATGCTGTACACAATTTACCTGTGGGGAATTCCCTCGATAGCAATTAGATCCTAGAGGGTGGTATGCGAATTGATCAAATTACTCGATAATTCGGGTAATTCGGTGAGCGTTCTTAACAACATAATCTAAGGATCAAGAAATGTGGCGACACATTACCGGCGTAGAGCAACCAGCGAAAACATTTTGATTATATAATAATGAAAAATTAATAGACTTAATACTAACTCTTCCTGCACACTCAGCTTACGCAGAAAGAGGTTTCTCTGAAATGAAGTTGGTCAAAAGTGACTGGCGTTCTTGCTTAAGACCGTCCATCTTATCAGACCTGCTATTTATTATGCTTCATGCATATGACATTCCAAGTTATGACCCTACTGATGCCATCAACCTTTGGAATTTGACAGGACAAAGAACACGGAGATCAAGCCAAAGACCATACGGTTCCAGACCGGATGATGGTGACGCTGGTGACGATGATGTTTCAAGTGATGACAATACTGACATTCTTTCTTCATTATAATTTGTTCTATCTCAAATAAGATAATTATTATATAATTTTTAGTAATTGTCCCCATGATGGTTGGGCTAGTAGAATATATGGGGGGCTAGTTGATTTTTACATCTACTAGTCCTGCTGGCTAGTTGAAATTTTTGCTTAAATTCTACCCCTGCCGTGTAGTGTATGGTACCACCTTAATAAATAAACGTAGATATTAAATCTAGTGCACACGACACCTTTCTGGAATAACCTTCATCAGGTACGCTCAAATTCGAAAGCTTGGAAAGCCAAAGGAAATCAAAGGGCCTAAACAAGATCGCCAAAATCGGCTAAGGTCACCTATGCCTGAGGGAGGAGAACCTTAGTTTTATTAATAATTACATTATTTAGGAACTGTAAATTACAATAACAAATATATCTAAAAAAAACATGTCAGTGCCATAACATTGACTACTGGGTGGATCATACCAAAGCAGCCAAATTAACAACAATGGTCACATTACAACAATGAAAGAGATATTATCAACAAAAGATAATTACATCTTTTATATAATTTACGAATAATAACACATAATAATATATCTTAAACTTGAAATTGATAACAATTGTAAAAAAAAAATAATATGAAAATAACAAATGTTGTTTAAAATCGATGTTCATCAGATATTTCATTATATTGAAGAATTTGATTTTGTGTAAACTTTTATGCTTAATTAATACATATAAACTTGTTTTCTCTCTACAACTTGCATGATTATATGCAAATAAGGTACATAATCTGTTCATTTATTACCAAATGGGAACCTGATAATTATACAAAATATTTGTTGTACGATTTAATATCAGTGTTTTATAGATATGTAATGAGAAAGAGAAAAATCTCTATCAGAGCATGTAAATAGCAAGACTACAAAAATTTACGATGATACATGGGGTGTGGGGAGGTTGGGGTATGGTGTTCAATGCTACTTTCAACAATATATCAGTCATATCGTTGCGTTCAGTTTTATTGGTGGAGGAAATCGGATTTCCCGGAGAAAACCATCGACCTGTCGCAAGTCACTGACAAACTTTATCCCATAATGTTGTATCGAGCACACCTCTCCTGAGTGGGATTCAAACTAACAACATTAGTGGTGATAGACACTAATTGCATAAATTGTTATAAATCCAACTACCCTACGATCACGACCACAAAGGCCCCTATATCAGAATATGTAAATAGCATACGAGTCTCAAAAAATTTAAGATCATACATGTGAAAAAAAGAAGCTAAAAAAATACAGAACCTTTTAAATATGTATCCTTCATACAAAACTGCGACAATCCAATTTCATTAGTAAATTGTTTGGTACCGATAGTTTTGATAGACTAGGCTCGTCTATGCAACGATATGTCATTAAGCATTTTTATTCAAATATTAATTGATCAGCTGTAACTATTTCAACATAAATATTGAACATTTCATAACAAAGATTTTTTTGCTAATACAACTTTCTACGATTTTCAGTTTCTAAGTTGAGCCTTGTGGCTTATTTATATTTTAGAAAATCTGATAGTATTACATCCCAAGGTGAACACTTTTATATGGGATCTAGAATAACATTCCAAGGTGGTCATATTGGAAAATGGATCTAGTATAACATCCCAAGGTGGCCATATTAGATATAGGATCTAGTATAACATTCCAAGGTGGCCATATTAGATATAGGATCTAGTATAACATCCCAAGGTGGCCATATTAGATATAGGATCTAGTATAACATCCAAAGGTGACCATATAGGATATAGGATCTAGTATAACATCCCAAGGTGGCCATATAGGATATAGGATCTAGTATAACATCCCAAGGTGACCATATAGGATATAGGATTTAGTATAACATCCCAAGGTGACCATATAGGATAGAGGATCTAGTATAACATCCCAAAGTGACCATATAGGATATAGGATCTAGTATAACATCCCAAGGTGACCATATAGGATATAGGATCTAGTATAACATCCCAAGGTGACCATATAGGATATAGGATCTAGTATAACATCCCAAGGTGGTCATATTGGATATAGGATCTAGTATAACATCCCAAGGTGGCCATATTGGATACAGGATCTAGTATAACATCCCAAGGTGGCCATATTAGATATAGGATCTAGTATAACATTCCAAGGTGGCCATATTGGATACAAGATCTAGTATTACATACCAAGGTGGTCATATAGGATATAGGATCTAGAATAACATCCCAAGACGGTGATATTGGATAGAGGATCTAGTATAGCATCCATGGTGGTCATATTGAATATAGGATCTAGAATAACATCCCAAGGTGGTCATATTGAATATAGGATTTAGTATTACATACCAAGATGGTCATATTGGATATAGGATCTAGATTACATCCTAAGATGGTCATATTGGATACAGGATCTTACATAATATCCTAAAACGGACAAATTAGATATGGAATCAGTATTACATCCCAAGGTGGTCAAATTGGATATGGGATCTAGTATTACATCCTGAGGTGGTCATATTGGATATAGGATCTAATATTATATCCTAAGATGGACATATTGGATATGGGATCAGTATTACATCCAAAAAAGGGGGGAGTGATATTGGATGCAATATGGGATTATTTTGGAAGGCTATTTATAATCATTTTTACAACAAAGTTTGATTTCAAAGGAGGAGATTGAAATATAAAAGCTTACAAATAGATGACGAAAAACACTAAAAATGACATAATACGAACTAACACTCAATATCAACACTTAATATCAACACTTAATATCAACACTTAATATCAACACTTAATCCTTAAGCTTCAAAATCTATCTTTATTTGATCAACAATGCTCAAGTATTCCAAACTATGGAAATCAGATGAAAAATTCCAACTCTTCATCTATTCAGCATAGGTTTCACATTTTAAAAAATAATATTGGATTTCATATGAATTGACACATTCTTGTTTTGTACACCATAAAATAAAATCGAATAATTTAAAGAGAAAAAATGCTTTTTAAGGGTGTAGGTCTATGGTATGGGAGACAACTCTATTTTCATTGTCCTCTCAAATATATGGTCATCTGTGCATTTAAAAATCCCCCCTCAATTCCAAGCTTCTTGGCAACACAGATTGTTTACATTGGATATGGGCAGTTTAAAAAAAATGACCCCTTTTCCTTTTACCTTTCAATAGCTGTGCTCCTTTGTCTTTTTATATCTTAATGCTGCTAATAAAAGTGTGTTATTATTATATGCTTGTGCCCACAAAATATCACTGAAATATCTCTTTCCAGAAAAAATTGCCATCAAAATATGTTGTTAAAAATGCCAGGAGTGTAACACATTTTGTGTGACAATCTTTTTATCCAATGAATTTCAAGGGTTTGTCAAATAAAAAATATTAGATACATTGTATATACACCAAATCTTAGATATTATGAAACAATAGTACAATTGCTTTATTTGTCAGGAAATCACTTACCCCTGCTGATGATTTATAAAAATATGGTCATATTAAAAAACATAATACTACATGTCTAAATCTAATATATTTCCACTGTTGCATGTAATACTCAGTTTCGTTGGTCAACATCACACCAACTGAATTGTTTATGCATCTATAAATAATAATGGCTATTTTCAAGGAATTTATGCATCTCACTCACAAATTTTACATCTTTTTCAGTTTGCAGGTGAAATGTCAAATTCTCACATGTATAAATTCCCTCAAAATAACCTATATTCCTATTATATGATTGCTGACAGTTCGAGAAAGATTCACATTTCAGAAAACGAGAAAAAAAATACTGTTCAAAGATTGATATACCAAGGTGTAAATTAATTTTTAAACAACCTTATTAATAAAAAAACTGCTGAGATGTGCTAATCTGGGTCACGGGTCACTGTAATCGGGCGGCTGTATCGAGAAACAGATACGGTGTTGAAAAAACTGTTGATACTCATAAAATATTGATAAATGCTATAAAATTTTATGTTTGTCTTCAAGAAATATGATAGACAGAACCATGTGTGAAGTTTTATGACGAAATATCTCCGATTTCTATGTAAATTTACGAGTTGAAGTTGCGGCTGTATCGAGAAACAGATACGGTGTTGAAAAAACTGTTGAACCTCATACAATATTGATAAATGCAATAAAATTTTATGTTTGTCTTCAAGAAATATGATAGACAAAACCGTGTGTGAAGTTTTATGACGAAATATCTCTGATTTCTATGTAAATTTACGAGTTGAAGTGGGGAAACACCCACAGGTATTGATTTGAGTTTGGACAGCGACTTTCTCACAGGTAATTTTAGCGATATATTTTTATCTTGGACAAGAATAATGAGCGTTTTGATTGGATGACCAATTTAAAACACACTGACACCGCATGGTAAAAAGATGCATGTAAAAGAAATCTATGTTATATTTATTCATTTGTTTGATTCTGGAATATTGTTGATCATTGATTCAAACAAGAAAAAAAAAAGGGGGGGGGGGGAATTTTATTAGTGAATTTTACAGTTAAATAAATGTTATGTTTCGACAGTTTAAAGAGAAAAATAAAAAATTGTTGCGACTAAAGCTTAAAATCAGCGTTAAAAATTTAACAAATAACAGTGGTTTTGTAAATGAGATTTATTTTAAATAGAAAATCTGAATTTATTATTTATTAATTTATTATTAATGATACAATTTTATATTATGAATTTAGTTTGTTACACATATTTTCATTGGTTATTCAACCCTGAATGTCAGCATATATTCAGAAAACAGACGGGGTATATATGTACGTTTTCGGTCTCCCTCATTTGGGCCCCAAAAAACAATAACAAAGTGGTTGACAAAAACAGAAATATTTACGCTTCACTGAATCAATATCATAATACGGAATAATAAATGTATTTTTTACCAAATTAAATGCTGTTTTTGTACTCAAAACGGTTGTATGAACAAAAAAGATATCTACACCAACCACTCAATTCGTGCAACGGGTGCAACTATCCTCGGAAGAAACTGTTCAATGGCACAAATTATGGCAGTTACCGGACACAAATCTGCCTCGTCAGTTGCAGTATATCAACGTGTTTCATCAAAAGAAAAACTAGTTATGGGAGACATTATCACAAGTTCTGTTCGTGGAGAGCAACCATCTCAACTATCCTCAATAATGCCACCGCACAGTACTTCCCGGTTGCAACTCATGCCGCCGACACAAAACAGTTCAAGTTCAACATCACTTGTTCAAATGAGAGCCAATACACATGTTTCATCGTCGGTTACGGACGTCGTTGACATTTTGGATGTAAATTATGATGATTTATTTTGTGATTATAACACTCTTACAACAGTTAATTCCGTCACAAACACCAGAACAATTCAACAAACTCCCATGTTCCATGGCTGTACCATTACAAATTTGAACATAACAATCAACAAGTGAAAGTGTGTTAAAGTTTCCGCCTTTAAAACTTTCGAGGTCACGGGGCCACACCAAGTTTTTGCTTATTGTTAACATTTTAATTATTGAAATTGTTTCACAAACCCGTTGTTTTGTTATGTAATATATTAATGTTATAATTATAAAGTTTATTAAATTTACTGCATACGAAATTGTGTTGATTTAGAAATATTGAACAGGATTTTCCTTTATGAAACACCTCAGTACATAAAATATCACGTGACAAATATTTGACGTCATTGAACAAAGAATGTCAGAGGTACGAAAAGGGACATCTAAAAATACGGAAAATGAAAATAAAAGACGCAAAATATTTAATAAGGTTTTAAATATGAATTGGGACTATGTACGTGGTAAAAAAAAAACAAAAGGAAAATAAAAATAAACAAACAAAAAGGAAACAAACAAACAAAAATAAATTAAAAAAAATAAAAAAAAAATTTATACGACAGTTTGGTTCTGTATTTAACAAAAAAATGGTTAAATCCGTAATATATTTGTTATTCAGCTATCAGACAGGGTATATAATGTGACATTCCCGGCTTATGCTCTATATTCCCTTCGGCTGCGCCTCAGGGAATATAGATCATAAGCCGGGAATGCGCCTCAGGGAATATAGAGCATAAGCCGGGAATGTCACATTATATACCCTGTCTGATAGCTGAATAACATATAATATCCCTTGGGAGGGGGGCTATGATGAAAATTTGAAATAAAAACACAGGACCACACTTTAGGCAAAAATAATAATCCAGGATTAGTTTTTTATTAAAAAAATCCAGGACCCCTGTGTCCATGATTTTTTTTTTTTTAAGTTAATAATATGAAATATTGACATCCACACTTGCCTTTAGGACAATATAATTCTGTGTCCACACTTGCCTTTAGGACAATACAATTCTGTGTCCACACTTGCCTTTAGGACAATATAATTCTGTGTCCACACTTGTATGTTAGTAAAAAAATGGAAAGCTATGTTTGGGGATTTTTTTTTCTTTTCATAATATCTGATCCTCTTTGGTGGAAATTAATCGACAGGATTTTTTTTAAATCACATTTTTAATACCAGGGTGGTATCTCAGGGCATCCCCCCTTTTTCCAATTTCAATTGCTTTGCACATGATTATCTCTAAACAGGATATTCATATATGCTAAATATTTCACAACCATTCAAAAATAGCACTCTCAAGTGTATTAAAGCCAAAATATTCCCTTTCAACCAGAAATAAATGTGTATATCTATTAGAAGCTTCCGAAACTAGTATTTCCATCTGGTGTCAAGAATACTCCCAAAATTGCTATATTTAGGATGTGCTATGGAAAAAACGGCACAGTGAAATTCCTTGAAACTTTGGCAGATAATGTATTTAGACATAACTATTCAATGAAAATTTTGGGGTTACACCAGGGCTACACCCTTAAATGCAAAAATTACCAGGGTATGGAATTTTTTTTTTATCATGCTTACATTAAGTTTACAAAATCTTAAATAGCTACACTGTATCAATTACTTTAAAGTTCAACATGTTAAATCAGAAATTCAATAAACTAAGGTCATCGTTCAAACAATATATTTTTTCCCCTTACCTTATTTAGCAGAAGAAAAATAAGCAGCCGTTCACATGTATATGCAAAAAACAAATATTTTCAAAACCAGAAATTGTATTTGAAACGAAGGAAGTTTTTGACGTTAATAATCGGATCCATGGTGATAATTAAAAAACACGGAAATACAGTAGAAAAATATCGCTTAACATTAATTCATCTCTGTCGGAGCGTTTAAAATAACTTTAATATATGATATAGAGGAATTATGATGTACATCATTCTAGAAAACTGTTTGTTGTTATTGTATGAACCTATATTATGACCTTTAAATGTAATTGTTGATCATTGAACTGTGTAATTAAATAGCATTCATACTGTCATTATTAAATAGTTTTAAAAAATCAAAATGGCTATAAATATCAAATAAAATATATAGAGAAATTTTTCAATTTGTTTTTTAATGTGGACATGAGGGTATTTGTAATGAAATTTTATTTTTATTTTGTTGGTATAATGTTGTTGACTTTGGTGATTTTTGTTTGTTCAGATATTTTTTTACAAGGAGTACATTCAAAACATAAATTAATACTAATTACATTGTATCAAGTTTTAAAGCAAAAAGTCCATCCATTCTCTTTTATTTTCATGAAAACACATGTATATACTTTATTAGCAGTCTGTGCCAAAAATATTTCGACAAACTAGCCCAAACAGCAATTTAGAAGAATTTTTTCTGTTCGAATAAGCAAATTTTATGTAATTTTTACTAGACAAGGGCATAGAGCTAGTGGGTTTTGGTGTATACTGTGTTATTGAATGATATGTGTTACAAAAATGCATATTACTGAAAAAATTGCATTGACCTGATGTACTACAATAACATTCCTGTTTTGTTTACAATTCATAATCTTTTGTTTATTATGTAATTACAGGTAAAAGTCTAAAGATCTTTAAGTCTGATTTATAGTAGGTCTTATCAAATATTTACAATGTTAATATTATGGTTAGGGATAATACTGTCTGCATTGAATGACTGATAACTTACTTTTTGATGTTACGGTTATCGTTCTAGATAATCTTGGGCTTAATAGCAGGTCTGGTCAAATAAAAAGGACTATAAGACATACACACCTCTTCCTATATCAACATATCTTAACATATTCCTGGGGGGCCGTCATGATTGTATGGTAGTTGGATTTACAACTACCTGTACAATCAGTGCCTATCACCACTAAAGTTGTGAGTTCGAATCCCGCCCATGGCGAGGTGTACTCGATACAACATTATGTGATAAAGGTTGTCAGTGACTTGCGACAGGTCGTCGGTAGTTTTCTCTGGGTACTCCGCTTTCTTCCACTAATATAACTCACCACTGCGATATAACTAAAATATTGTTGAAGGTGGCGTTAAACACCATAACCCTAATCCTTTATATTCCTATGGATAATAAAGTTACGGTGATAGAAACAGCTAGGGATCTGTGCTTATAGTTTTTCCTACCTCTCCACTATTAGCCCCTAAGTTTCGAGCAGTAAGAGCACTTTAGATAATCAAGATATTATGTCTGATAATTCTCATATCCGAACATCCGGGTATTTGATAATTCATTGGGGTGAGGTCAGCAGGAATCCTCTAGATTTTACCTAGATTCCAATGGAAAATTTGAATTTTATTTTCCTAATTTAAAATAAACCGTCTGATATAAATTGACGAAAATCAAACTAGATATCAGATTTAGTGTCTATAAGGACCAGAGGTGATTTTAATTGAAATATTTAACTTCTGTTGGAAGATAGCGAATAAATTAATATACATTGGAGTCTATGTAGAATCCCGAGGATTTTGTTTGGCTTCACCTCAAATATTTTCTTCATCTCAAAATTGATAATCATTGATTGGTCAATTACATTGTGTGATGTCACTCCGAAATCGAAAATAGAGTTACATGTCTACCTGCAGACTGTTAAACTTGCAGAAGTTACCACTTATAAAATTCCATCTTGTCATGCTGACCTAGTATAAAGTAGTTATTTTCATCATCTCATCAAATATATAGTTGCTTACTCTAGCATAATATAGTTGAACATTTTCTCACTTGGCTTTAAAAGCAATTATTCAGTCACCAAAAACTGCTAAAAATCTACAAGATTAAATGAGGTCTGCTAACTCTTTAAGAGACGAAATGGATCGCAATATACATGAAAGAAAATTCCATTTCACACCTGGTGAGAGAACCAATCAAAGGAACAGTACTCTTACTGCTGTTCATAACTCAAATCATTTCACAGCCAGCTGGAGTAGGAGTCAAGATCAATACAATATCACATCTTGGTCATTTATTTTTTATATACTGGTATATCTAAGTCCCATGCATCTGATTAATACCACAATGAACAAAAACTATCTGATAATTGTTTTGCTTTGCCGTTTTTTCTCCTCACGAAAATCAATATTCTGTTATACATTAGATTTGACACTTAAAAACATTCATTATTCATGTACCTATTTTTTTTTGTAACAGCGCAGCATGCTAAACTGAAAATATGAGAGCATCAACATGAATATTAGCTTCATTGACTCCACTAATGAAATGCCCTTAAATTTTTAATTGTCAGGGTTCAGTCACAGAAAATGTAAGCTTTTAACACTATATCACTTATTGACACATTTTCTGGTACTTATCAAATTTTCATAGTTGCGATTCTGTGAAATATTAATTTATTTGTTGATAAAAAATAAATTTAAAATCCCCAAAGAAACTTACGTTTTTAATTTTAATGAGATCTATATTGAGGAGAAACGTGACAAGTAAGAATTATCAAAAATACGAAATTACACTTAAAGCAAATCAAACAAAAAAAAATAGGTTATTTTTTACACAAAAACAGGTCTCCATTGAAAATGTTCTTAAAGTGAATAAGGGCAATAACTCTTTCAAAAATAGTCTGATCAAACTTTTATAACAATATGAGATTCTTCACATGGTAGTAAGCAATCATGCAAATGGTTTTTTAACGAATTCCCCTGTTTTAATGCTTGAAACGTGTGCACATACTTTTTTATGAAATTTTAAGTAAACTTAAGAAACTCCCAGGAGCCTGTAATCGCTCATCCAGTTTTCAATTAATGACTTCTTAATTTTATAGAAAAATTTCAGCTGATTTCTTTATTTTGCCATTTAATGAAACTTCCATTTTTAGTAATGGCAGCCATCTTGGATGGAAAGTGAGGGGACAAAAATTAAAATATATTTTTAGATACATATTCTGCTAATTATGCTATAAGTAGACTGAAAGACAATGCCTAGTGATAATATCTGAAAGACTGGTTGGTTTATGGTGTTTAACGCCACTTTCAACAATATTTCCGTTATATCATGGCGATCAGTTTTATTGGTGTAGGAAACCGGGGTACCCGGGAAAAACCACCGACCTGCTGCAAGTCTCTGACAAATTGATTATATCTGAAAGACAATGTAAAGAGAAAATTACACACTAAATCCTGCTATAGTAAAAAAAAAAGGATTATATTACTAAATTTTCAAGGTCATTTCATTAATCAATTTCTCTGTTAAACTTGAAACCTATTAATTTATGATCGATTCATATTTCAAAAGAAAGAGAAAATAATTTGTAGTCTGAAATTTGCCTTTTTTTAATAAGAATAAAATACTACCAGTTAAGTCTTTATTTTGCTAATTATATCTATTTCGATCCATTTTGTCGCTTAGAATTTCCACACAATTACAAAAGAATAAATGTGACGCCGAAGTACGAACAATAGAAACCACACGTATTAAAAATAGCAGCACTGATAGGATCACAGCAATACCATACATACTAGGCAACTTTTCGCTTCCAATCCTCGCTTATACCACACAGTTAATTACAAGGTTGTTTTTTTATTATTATGGAATGGCTATTTTCTGCAAAAATCGACAAATCAAATTATACTTCAGCCAAACCCATTTCTTTTCACCAAAGTGGAAAAAGCTGTTCAAATATCAGCTCATTTAAGCTTTAATACCACTGGTAGGTGGTTTTAACCTTATGATTACTATAAATAGTAACAGCAGCCATGTTGGATGATTCACAGGATCATCTTACACAATTTTGAAAGTAGACAGCCTAAGAAATAATTGTTTCTAATTGGCCCTCACATTAGATTTTTTCCCCCTCAAATTTGGTGACATACAATGGACAGATGTTATAGAGGAGTGACAATGACAGAAGTGATGGTAAAACTGTACACTTACATATGCTAAATATACCATAATCTAATCAACAAAACAAATGAGACAAAAATTGAACAAATCAGACCAAAAAAAAATTGATTGATTGATCGGTGTTGAATGCCAACTTTAGCAGTATTTCAGCTATATCATGTTAAAAAAAAAGAGTAAAATGTACTATATTAATTCAACTGGTCAATACTACTTCACAAAGTATCTACCCATGCCACAATATAGCTGAAATACTGCTGAAAGTTGGCATTAAACACCAATCAATCAATCACTCAAAGTATCTACCTAAAAGACTTATGCATACATAAATCTTTTAACAAATACAATAGAGTTACCTGTAACTGAATCCTACCATGGGTTTAATTTTTGTGAAACAAGGAAATTCAGAAGAAGTTGAGTGACACATATTGATAAGAAGATGATGACTCTCTAGGGTTATTGTATACCATATCTGTAAGTGCTGTTGATCTTAAATGGACCTTACATTTTAAACAAAAATGGTAACATTGACACATTTGTGGTATCTTCCTGTAGTTTTAAAATGCATTTACAGGGGTAAAAGGGGGGATTCGAACTCACAGCATCAGTGACATTGACACATATGTGATACCTTCCTATAGTTTTAAAATGCATTTACAGGGGGGGAAAAGGGGGGGGGGGGGTCAGTTCTAACTAATAGTGATAGGCACTAATTGCATAGGTAGTTATAAATCCAACTACCAAACGATCTAGACCACAACAACCCCTAAAATGCATTTACAACATATAATCTGGTCCAAATTATATGATGCAGTGCCACAAAGATTTTATTCCATATTTGAAACATTTATCTTGATTTACATAGGGGGGGGGGGGGGGATATATTATTATTTTTTGGAGGGAGAGGATAAATTTCCCTGCAGTTGATATTTCGTCAAATTGTAAAAATTGGGAAAAAGTCCAATTGATTACTAAACTGAAAAAAAAGTCAAAATATCTGACATCTTAGCAATAACAAGTTTTTAATTTTTTGTGCAGCAAAAAATTAACAGAAATGAAACCATTTCCATATCACGGGATATCAGCAATTAACCCTCCCCTAACATCAATATATATCAATGG
Source organism: Bathymodiolus brooksi (assembly GCA_963680875.1). NCBI lineage: Eukaryota > Metazoa > Mollusca > Bivalvia > Mytilida > Modiolidae > Bathymodiolus > Bathymodiolus brooksi. Next base: position 109,016,206 of record OY804581.1, read on the forward strand.
ATTATTGGGCCATAAAACAGACATAAATGTTTTTACTGGCTTTTACTGCACAGTAAAGTGACTAGTGTAGTTATGTTTACTTTTAAAGCAGAGTAAAATGGCCAGTGTCATATGTCGATCAGGATGTGCTTACTTTTAATACCCAATGTCTTTTCCTGCTAAATTGATTTAAATGGGATGAATAGTTTCAGATAAGAGGATTTTTTATGATTTTTTACTTAAATATGCCTTATTTTCGTATTCAGCAAAACTTGTAAACGTGATGAAAAAAAAAAAGAATATATGTTAAAGATCATCTTATTATTCCCTCGTAATTGTTTTTTAAGCCGTTTCTGGCTTCAAATAAAACTGTTTTGGCACATTTAGGATTTTTTTATTTTTAGTAACAACGACAATTTTGTATGGAGTTCGGACCTGTCAAGAATAGGACCACACAAGGACCATTCCTCCCAAGCTTGGTTCAAACTGGCAGAGAAGTTTCAGCGAAGAAGATTTTTAATGCATTTTTCATATTTTGCAAAAATTGGCAAATATGTTGGTTTGATGAAAAAACCTGGAATTGTGTTAAAGAACTTTCATTATCCCCTTACTATTATACAATTAGATGTTTCAACTTCAAGTACAGCTGTTTTGGCTCATTTAAAATGTTCTAATTTTAGTAACATCAGCGATATTGGATAAAATTCTGAAATATAGAATAAAATTTAGAATGGGGATTATCCAAGTATCATACCTGCCAAGTATGGTTCAAATTGGGACAGTCGTTTCAGAACAGAAGATGAAAATTTGAAAACATAACAGACGACGGACGCCACCTGAGGCTGATAGCAATAGCTCACATTGATAAGCAACTATAAATTTGTTGTCGTACATGGGGCAAGTTTTAAAGGAAACACTTAAAATTCAGTAGTAAATAATTGGCACCATGTGGTGATTTACTCTTATCCTGCAATTGTGTGATTTTGAGTTCTAATAACGGGGGTCAAATAAACTTCAGTGTTATTAGGTCATGGACCTAATAAAGCATTTCTGGTACCTGATTCATGTAGAGCAACAGAATGAAACGGTAACAGTGTAAGCACTGACGTCACAGATGACACCATTGAAAACGATTAGAACAACACTTGTTTCAGTTATTTGCAGACAGCTTGGCAGGTGTTTTGGACTTTTTGATATCGCATGATGAACACAATATACATACATTGTCGCTAAATATAAAATTAATTTGCACTCACTGCGAAACAGGCTAGAAAAGCAGCTGTTTCTAAAGCTCGTACAAATAAATTATATATTTCCCCGACAATGTACGTACGGTATTATAATTGTATATTTACTTGTCTATATCCTTAACCATACATGTTATACTAGTAAGTAATTAATTTCATTGTATTACACCATTGTACACAATGAGCGGGAAAGTGTTTTTTTGTTTGTTTGATGGTGTTTAATGCCACTTTCAACAATATTTCGGCTATATCGTGGCAGTCAGTTTTATTGTTGGAGGAAACCGGAGAAAACCACTGACCTGTTGCAAGTCACTGACAAACTTTATCACATAATATTGAACATCTCGCCCTGATCGAGATTCCAACTCACAACATCAGTGATGATAGGCACTGATTGCATAGGTAGTTGTATATCAAACTACAATACGATCCCCGCAACGACGGCCTCTTAGCAGGAAAGTGTGATTTATTTCACTTCAAAGTCAGATACAACAAATATTATACAATATTAGTGCAGTGTCTTAACTGTAAAGTTCATTTCCATGAGACTTAGAAACTGGGATTAAGACATGGTTTGTCTAGCCTTTCCAATTTTTGCACCAAATACAGTGGAACTTGTGCAATCTGACACCTGAGATTTCCGACATCCTGTAACATCCGACAAAAATTTATGGTCGAAAAGAATTTCTGTTAACTAAGGGATGGACTATTTAACTTCCAGGGGGGAGGCTATGTTTTTTTTCTAAAAAAATATTCTGATTCCCAATGTTGCTGAAAAAATATTCTGATTTTGGTGGAGGAAAAAAAAAATAATCTGATTCAGAGTTTTTGTCATATAACCTAATGTTAAATTCTGGAAAAAAAAATTGCGCTTTGCACGACAAAAAAAAATAAATATTCCAACTCTTGTGTTGTCGGAAAAAAAATTTCTGAACAAAAAAAAAACATAGTTGAATGGTTGGTTCCTAATATAAAACCTCAGTATTACTACATCCTGTACAATCCGACACATTTTCCTGGTCCCTTGGTGTGTTGAATTAGACAGGACCCACTGTTCACATACATTTAATATATTAAGATAGCTTGCATTAATATTGTGCTTTATCTTGCAAAAAATCACATCAATCTATAAACCGTTATATTTTATATAAAAAAAGAAAATTATACAAACTATCCCTTGATTGCCCCTTTTGATATTTTCTGTCAACAGGAAGTCAACTGATTACAATTATTTTAAACTTAAGCTTAGGAAAGCTCAACAGGTATCCTGTGAAGGGTACCAGAAAATCAAAATATGAAATAAGAAAATTGTACAAACTGCCAAACTGTCTGAAAATATCTGAAACAAGTGTCGCTCTACTTGTTTTCAGTGGTGTCATTTGTGATGTCAGCACTTTATACTGTTACCGTTTCTTTGACCTAATAACACTGAAGTTTATTTGACCCCCTTTATTAGTACTCAAAATCACACAATTGCAGCAGGATAACACACATGAAAAGGGTACCAGAAAATCGATATATCAGTCAATGACTGCATATAAAATAAAATTATCCAGTCAATGATATTTAACACTCAAATTGCGTGCCAGATATAATGTAGTTTGTAACACATAGAATACTTCATAATAGTATAGTTATGCTAGACTGGACCCAATCTACATCAATGAATTCTCCTGAGTATATTATACAACATACCATCAAATGTCCCTTCAGTCTCCATATAAAATGACCATGATCAATATAAATTTACATAATAAATTTCTTTGTGAGAAGTTTTTGGGTTATTATGTTTAATGCCACTTTCAACGATATTTCAGTTATATTGTGGCGGTCAGTTTTATTGGTGGAGGAAACCAGAGTACCTGGAAAAAACCACAGAAATATCACAAGTCACTGACAAACTTTATCACATAATGTTGTATCGATGTATACCTCGTCTGAGCGGGATTCGAACTCACAACATCAGTGGCGATAGGCACTGATTGCATAGGTAGTTGTCAATCCAACTACCATAGGATCACGCCCACGACGGCCCCTAATTTGAATTTAAAAATGGTGGATAAATGTGGATGTATGGGATATTTTTTCACAGAAGGATGTTCAAATATGTTTACCCCTGTTCTATTCATAGTAATGGCAACCATGTTTATTGGGCCAGGTGTCAGCAAAAAAAACTTGCTGTGATTCCGCTTAGTATGATCCTAATTTTATTTAGTGCCTTCCATGAAGCTTGTATTGTCATTTTTGAACCAGCACTGCTAAAAACCAGATCCATTTCCTGTATAACCTTGATAAAAAAAAATTAATATAAAGTCTTGCCCACCTACCTTCCAAATTTGATTAAAGAATTTTAGCTTTAAAAACAGATATTTTTACCTTGGCCTGAAATAGAAACTTCACAGCACACCTAGATGAACAGTATAGCAATAAAAACTCTGTTCCCATAAATTCTCAATGTCACATAAATTTTCTTTTATATTACACATAAATTAAAAGCCTCCCTTACTTAACCAATCAATGTGAAATAAGAAAAATCAGACACAAATAAACAAAACATCTTCAAAATTGGTAATGTCAAAGTCATGTGACATTTAGCTGGCTAATTATTGACCAACCAATGACCAATGAATTATTGTTGACATTTAGCTACTGAGTCTGAGAAATGGACATTATCGTAAACAACTGAAGTGATTAATAAACAATATCAATGAAGAACAACCAGAGGCAGAATGAGGCCTGTAATCGCTCACCTGGTTAAAAATTTCCTTCAATTTGCTCAAAATGAGAAGATATCAGGCTGGATTTGGTTTATGGTATTTAACGCCACTTTCAACAATATTTCAGTTATATTGTGGCAGTCAGTTTTATTGGTGGAGGAAACCGGAGTACCTAGGATAATCCAACAACCTGTCGCAAGTCACTGACAAATTTTATCACATAATGCAGTATTGAGTACACCTTGCCATGTACAGGGTTTCGAACTCACAACTGTAATGGTGATAAGCACTGATTGCACAGTTAGTTGTAAATCCATCTACCATATGATCACGACCACAATGACCCCTCAGCATGACATGTCTTTTTAACATGTCAACAGATAATTAACACTGGGCCAGAGAGCCATTCTCTTATCCAGACATCCTGCCATTTGTCAATCGTAGGAGGTGAAGCCAGCAGGTAGCTTCTAGAATTTACCTCTATTACAATGGAAAATTTGAATTTTATTTTTGTTCAAATTATGTGTTAATCTTTCTGACGAATGAATCTTGAAGAGTGACATTTGAATATTTATCTTGAAACATAACTAATGATTTTTGACATATGAATGATTGAAATGGACTTTTGATTGGCCATTGACTAGACCTGTTGACGTATGACTGCTGGCTAAAAAGGGAGTGTTGACTGGCACAAGTAGGCAAAACACCTGTATAATATTAACACATCTTCATATTAGGATCTTGCAATGTACAAAGTTTCATGAACTTCTGATTAATCATGTAGGAGAATTTGCGATGACAAAGTGCATACTGAATTGTCTCAAAATTTCTAAGTCCAAAGAGGCATAACAGGGGTAAAACTCAATGGACAATCAAATCCTTTATATTGCAAAGTTCACACATCATGATCTTAAATTCCACAAAGTTTGGTGGAAATCGGACAAAAGATGTGTAAGTTGGTTCGGACAGACGGACAGACAGACAGACAGACAGGCCGATTCCTATATACCCCCCCAAACTATGTTTGCAGGGGGTATAATTATAACTTACGTATTCCATATAGAAATATTACACTAAAAATAAAATATATTTTAATCATACCCTTTATAAAAGGAGGAGGCTGTCGTAGTCGTACAACTACCTGTTCAAACAGTGTCTAACACCACTAATGTTGTCAGTTTGAACCCCATTCATGGCGAGGTGTACTTGATACAACATTATGTGATAAAGTTTGTCAGTGACTTGCAACAGGTCTGTAGTTTTCTTTGGGTACTCCAGTTTGACATCTGAAGAATTTTTATTTTTTATAAATGCAGCCATTTTGGAGGGAAAGTGGGCATGCAAGTATAATTTTCAAGGGAACCATCCAAGAACTATCGATTTGGTGGAAAATATTAAAAAATGATTTTTTTTTTTAGAAAACTGGTCTAATTTGATCATTGTCGAAAATCATGAAAATAAAAATAAATTTCATAGAAAACCTCAAAATATATATCATATTTAACAACTCCTATTGATGTATCTACAATTTATATTTCAGTTCATTCCACCACTAAAATGTAGAAACATGAAGCCATATGAATCTCTTCCAATATAGAATTTCTTCCAATATACCAGCAATTTTTTAGAATTTCTTCCAAATTACCTGCAAATTTTTAAATGAAACCATTCTTGTGATATTCCACATATCTATCAATTGCAAATTTCCTTTTAATTTTGGGTTCATTCTAATATTTAGTCTTAATTTTGCTTTGTTTCACATCATGCTTTATAAAAAAAACTGACATCTTAGTTCATCATGTGTGAATAAATAATCTGATAATGCAACAACTTCATCAATGTCCCAAACAAGACCCTATAAATAATTAATTCTATATAAGAGATCTTTAAACACAACTGACAATTACCAGGAGATACAATAAATAGATTTGTATACAATTAAAAAGTCATCCAACTCTGCTGATACATGTACATGATTTATCATCAGGTTTGTAACTAGATTAACACGACGGGTGCCACTAGTGAAGCAGGAACTGTTTACCCTTCGGGAGCACCTGAGTTCACCCCGTTTTTTAGTGGGGTTTGTGTTACTCGATCTTTAGTTTTATCTGTATGTTTTGTAGATCGTTGTTTGTCCTTCTGTACTTTTTCTTTTGACCATTGTGTTGTCTATTCTTCTTCGATATACAGATTCTGATTACCCCTTTGGTATCTTCAAACTCTTCTTGTCCTTTTGTACTTTTTCTTTTGGCCATTGTGTTGTCTATTCTTCTTCGATATACAGATTCTGATTACCTCCCTTTGGTATCTTCTAACTCTTCTTCCTACAGACAATCATAACTTGTCTCACTACCTATACAAAGTTAGATACCAATGCTATATCTCTATTAGAAAATGTTCCCCTCTATAGCAAAGGTTTTAGAATTAATATACAGTCAAACCTGCCCATGTGGTCACCTCTATTAAGCAGTCACCTGTATTGAAAGGTAACTTTTTTATTGTCTTGTCATAGAAAATTTCATATGAATTGAACCTCCTTTAAGAGGTCACCTGTCTTAAATGATCACTTTTTATTTGTCTCAAAGGTGACCTCTTAATATAGGTTTGACTAGTACTGTACATGCAATCTGTAGACAGTCATAACTTGTTTTACTACAACAAAGTTAGATGTCCATGCCAATGTTATCTCTATTAGAAAATTTTCCTTCTGTAATAAAGGTTTTTAGAATTGAACTAGTATCTATGGTAGCAATCCATTGTTTGTCTATTATTAAATTATTTAATTACATTATTGCAAAATAAGAGATTTTATCAACTGTTTTTGTTAATGAACATGAAAGAACTTTTACATTCTGAAACATGTTCTGAAATACTATAACTGTAAAATACAGGTCTGGTATGATTGGAAATATTCTGGTTGTGTGTTAACTGACATTATAGTGCACAAAATATACAGCACTTCATACAGTGTGTGACAAGCAAATATACTGCACTTCATACAGTGTGTGACAAGCAAATATACTGCACTTCATACAGTGTGTGACAAGCAAATATACTGCACTTCATACAGTGTGTGACAAGCAAATATACTGCACTTCATACAGTGTGTGACAAGCAAATATACTGCACTTCATACAGTGTGTGACAAGCAAATATACTGCACTTCATACAGTGTGTGACAAACAAATATACTGCACTTCATACAGTGTGTGACAAGCAAATATACTGCACTTCATACAGTGTGTGACAAGAAAATATACTGCACTTCATACAGTGTGTGACAAACAAATATACTGCACTTCATACAGTGTGTGACAAGCAAATATACTGCACTTCATACAGTGTGCGACAAGCAAATATACTGCACTTCATACAGTGTGTGACAAGCAAATATACTGCACTTCATACAGTGTGCGACAAGCAAATATACTGCACTTCATACAGTGTGTGACAAGCAAATATACTGCACTTCATACAGTGTGCGACAAGCAAATATACTGCACTTCATACAGTGTGTGACAAACAAATATACTGCACTTCATACAGTGTGTGACAAGCAAATATACTGCACTTCATACAGTGTGTGACAAGCAAATATACTGCACTTCATACAGTGTGTGACAAACAAATATACTGCACTTCATACAGTGTGTGACAAGCAAATATACAGCACTTCATACAGTGTGCGACAAGCAAATATACTGCACTTCATACAGTGTGTGACAAGCAAATATACTGCACTTCATACAGTGTGCAACAAGCAAATATATTGCACTTCATACAGTGTGTGACAAACAAATATGCTGCACTTCATACAGTGTGTGACAAGCAAATATACTGCACTTCATAGAGTGTGCGACAAACAAATATACTGCACTTCATACAGTGTGCGACAAGCAAATATACTGCACTTCATAACAAGTGTGCAACATGCAAAAAGCAGTTGATTGAACAGTCAAACCTGTATATAAAGGACACCAAGGGGAACCTAAAAATGAGTCCTTTATGAATAGTTGCTCTTTATATACAGATTCATCATACAGTCAAACCTGCCCATGTGGTCACCTGTTTTACAAGGTCACTCTTTCTCTTGTCCTGTCATAGAAAATTTCATATGAATTGAACCTCTTTCAAGAGGTCCCCTTTTTTATATAAGTACTTTTTGCTTATCTCAAGTGTGACCTCTTCATTAAGGCTTCACTATATATGTACTACTTTTTTAAGGGCAAGTGAGCAGTTTTCAAGTATATCATGGAAGAAATATTTAAAGTTACGTTTTTACAAAATAATGGTGATGTCTGATTCGAACTAGATTAATACGTGGAGCTGGATTATTATAATACTGGCACAGTCTTAGACAACATACAAAAGTTAGACATGTTGCTCCACTCCAACACACTATCATGACATCAAAAGTTAGTCACTCTGCTCCACTTGGACACACAATCATGACTTCAAAAGTCAACCAATCTCCTCTACTCGGACAAACTATCATGACTCCAAAAGCCAAACGGTCTGCTCCACACCGACACACCTCTCATGACTCCAAATATCAACCAATCTGCTCTACAGGGACACACTAACATGACTTCAAAAGCCAACCAGTCTGCTCCACACAGACACACTTATCATGACTCCAAAAGCCAATCGGTCTGCTCCACTCGTACACACTCTTATGATTTGAAAAGCTAACCAGTCATCTGCTAATTACTTTGTATATATGCTCCATACTTAGTAGAACATCAGCAAATACCATTTTACAATCTCAATTGTGATGAGATCCATATATAGTCCAAAGTTCATTCTAGATATTAATATTTTCAACCTTCGTGCAAAGCAATTTTGAAATCAAATCTTATCTATTTAAGCCATCATGTAAACAAAATTAAATTATCCATAAAAAAATAACATTTCCCCCAAAATTATTTGTACAATCTTTTCAATCTAAGAACTCATCCAAGATTTACATATTTGCAATCTTCATGCAAAACAATTTTTAAATAAAATAAAATGAAGTACATCACAAATAAGTTTGCAGTTCATAAAAAGTGTTTTTTAAACATTTTCACTTTGGGTCCATTGCTATGTCCGGTTACGGTGGACATCTTAGATTTGCCATCAGCATAAAGTATTAATTAAATATGTACAGAGAATATTTCCCAGATTGCTTTTCTAAGTGTGGCATCAGTTCACCCCAGTTTTAAGTGGGGTCAAGTTTGTGTTGCTTGATCTTTAAGTTTTCTGTGTAGTGTATTATAGACCATTGTTGGTCCTGTTGTTCTTTTCTTTTGGTTATTTTACGGCTTCTGATTACTCCTTTCGCATCTTTAAACTTTTCTTACATGCCTACAATGTAAACTGACTTTTTTTCTTGCTTTTACCACAAGATGCAGCAGAAAATAAATCATAATTCTTCCAAGGTTTAACACAAAGATGACAGAACATAATACTGTAAGTTATTCGTTCGGACTACTGTTGATTTGCCATTCTTATCCTTTTCTAATTGTACCTTATCTCTAGATTCATCTCAAATAACTTAGATTGATGCACCACGTGCCATCGTAATTTTTAAGAAACATGAATATCTAAAAAAACTACTTTCTTAAATCTTTTAAAGTTCGTTTTTATTCATTATGTTTGACAACAATATGCCTACCGGAGAATAAGTAATTGAAATTTAAAACATATGAAGAACAATTAGAGTTATTACTACTTTCTTAAATCTTTTAAAGTTCGTTTTTATTCATTATATTTGACAACAATATGCCTACCGGAGAATAAGTAATTGAAATTTAAAACATATGAAGAACAATTAGAGTTATTTTGAATTCGCTTGATTATACTTTGAAGAACAGAACATCAAAGTCGATGTATCATATTTATGTTACCTTAAATTTATTTCATTTGCATGAAATACATAAAATACCTACGAAAGATGTCTATTGCATCATTAATATATACCATACCTTCAAGAGACATGACATGTTACATTTTATTTTTATGGTGTTTTATGGTGTTTAACGCCACTTTCAAAAATATTTCAGTTATATCGTGACTGTCAGTTTTATTGGTGGAGGAAACCGGAGGACCCGGAGATAACTACCGATTTGTCGCAAGTCACTGACAAACTTTATTACATAATGTTGTACACCGCACCCTGATCGATATTCAACTCACAACATCACTGGTGATAGGCACTGATTGCATAGGTAGTCTAAAATTCAACTACCATACGATCACGACCACGATGGCCCCTGGGCAGTTTTGGTCAATTAAAGAATTTTCAAATTTTAGCAATGATGGCCATCTTGGTTGGAGTTTGGATCAATCTGATATATTTTAAAATGGTAACAATCTCAAATTTATTCCTACCAAGATTGGTTTAATTGGATGACTAGTTTCAAAGAAGATTTTCGTTTTTAATGATTTTTTGAATAATATGCCTAATAATTTCCATTATTGTAAAAAATCTGCATAATTACAGAGTTCACAAAAAAAAACAACAGATTACTATGCTCTTACACAATGTGCATTTATAATTTGATCAAATTCTAGCATGATATAAAGCATATTTGGAAATTAAAGAATTTTCCATTTCTAGTAATCTAGTAATCTTGGATTGATTTCAGACCCATCTGATACGATTAATAATGGGGACCACCCAAGGACCATTCTTGTCAAGTTTGGTACTTATTTATGCTCAGTGGTTTAAGAGTGGAAGATGAAAATGGGAAAGGCTAAACTTTATCCAGTACTAGTTTGCCATCTTGGAATCATAACTGACATTAAGAAAACATTATGCTTTAATAAGTAAACACCATCCAGTGACTAGTCACTATTCATCTAAAGTTTAGATTCAAACAATATATGCACACTAAGGTTTCTCAGAAAATATATAAATATTTGTTTTCCCATAGGTCATATATTAAATTAGATCTGACCGTGGTGGCCATATTAGATTTATGTTAATCATAAAAACACATACCAGAACTTTGTAAATGAGCAATAAAGAATTATACAGGTAAAATGTGGGTTGAATCAGCTTAGTAGTTTTTGGGTGAAGTTTACATTTTTTCCCAGTAACAATTTTTTTTAACTTTGTGCAATGGCAGCCATCTTTGATTTCCAAACAGTTCATTGATTTGGTTGGTTGGTTTTATGGTGTTTAACGCCACTTTCAACAATATTTCAGCTATATCGTGGCGGTCAGTTTTATCGGTAGAGGAAACCAGAGTACCCGGAGAAAACCACCGACCTGCCGCAAGTCAGTTCATTGATTAATTGTTGTTTAAGATCAAGAGAGTAGTATTACATGTATATATTCATGACAAGAACAAATTTACAAACAATAGATATGGTAAATAGACAGCACTGGTATGGGTTTGTCGATATGATATATTGATTTCCACAACTGAAAGGTCAGATAATTGGATAAAGTCGGATGCATTTGACCTGGCAACAGATAACCATTGAAGACTTGCTAAGTGTTTTTTTAATATGTAACGTGCATGGCATTCTGTAAACACAAGACACTCCATTTGTAACCACACTTTATTAGATAAAGGCAAGCGATTGCTCCTTTAAGAGGGGTATATATGTACTTCGCAGCAGAGACAGTAGGTCCTATTTCTATACCATGAGGATCTCTAAAGGAATACTTTCCTATCACCAGTAGCATTAATCAACACTTTTGAAAGGACAACACAAGATTGGTTTCAATTGACATAATGGTAGAAAATTGCAGATTAAATTACATAAAGAGAAAATATTAATGTTTCAAAGACATTCACGCTAAAAAAACAGAATATATACCTGATATTATGATTAATAAACAGGTAGATATCAGAGTGCACGACACGTTTCTGAAGGAATAACCTTCATCAGGTACGCACAAAGTCAAAATATTTGAAAGTTAAGAGGATACTTTATAATGTAACTTTGTATTTAAAATACATCCTATTTCCATTAGAAATGTAAATATTTGTTAGTCCCTTTGAGGAAAATTCTATTAACATCAAAAATATTTTTGTACCATGGAAGGTGTGGCTATCAGATACAATTCACAAACGGGATGAAAGCACCAACCCGACTGAGTGTAGCCATGAATTGATTTTTAGTAACAATAATGTTAGAAGACAGGTTGCTAGTTGGTTTTTGGTAATTTACCACCCAAAAACCAGCCCATTCAACTTTGGCTTATATTTGCATGGTGGGCTCTGAGTACAAGATTAAAGTCGAAGACACAGACTAACAGACAAGTTATTTTAACACGTTTTATGCATTACACTTCTATTTGCTCTTAGCATTTTGCTAATTAACATTGATTTGTCTTAGAAACACACTGTTCTTATTACAATTTTATATACTGGTATTTGTATTTAGAATTAATTCTGAGTAATTTTATGATGCTCATGGTGTATAAGCATGCCATCATAATCATTAATATCCAGGTATTATCTAAATTACTGCCTTTAAGATGAAAAGTCCCATATTTCTATTGATTAACTATGAAAATGACATGCAATGCAAGTCTTTGAAAATGGCATAAAATATGTCTAACCACTGTAAAAGAATAGATCTTAAAGTGTGAGAAAGTCTTTATTTACTCACATGACTTACATGGTCTGAGATACCATAAAAATATTATGTCTACCTACCACTAAAGAATATCTCTTAAGAGTAGGAAAGTCTTTATCGCTCACCTGACGAACATTGGTCTGAGATACCATAACAATATTATGTCTACCACTAAAGAATATCTCTTAAGAGTAGGAAAGTCTTTATCGCTCACCTGACGAACATTGGTCTGAGATACCATAACAATATTATGTCTACCTACCACTAAAGAATATCTCTTAAGAGTAGGAAAGTCTTTATCACCCATCTGACGAACATTGGTCTGAGATACCATAACAATATTATGTCTACCTACCACTAAAGAATATCTCTTAAGAGTAAAAAAGTCTTTATCACCCATCTGACGAACATTGGTCTGAGATAACATAACAATATTATGTCTACCTACCACTAAAGAATATCTCTTAAGAGTAGGAAAGTCTTTATCACCCATCTGACGAACATTGGTCTGAGATACCATAACAATATTATGTCTACCTACCACTAAAGAATATCTCTTAAGAGTAGGAAAGTCTTTATCACTCACCTGACGAACATTGGTCTGAGATACCATAACAATATTATGTCTACCACTAAAGAATATCTCTTAAGAGTAGGAAAGTCTTTATCGCTCACCTGACGAACATTGGTCTGAGATACCATAACAATATTATGTCTACCTACCACTAAAGAATATCTCTTAAGAGTAGGAAAGTCTTTATCACCCATCTGACGAACATTGGTCTGAGATACCATAACAATATTATGTCTACCTACCACTAAAGAATATCTCTTAAGAGTAAAAAAGTCTTTATCACCCATCTGACGAACATTGGTCTGAGATAACATAACAATATTATGTCTACCTACCACTAAAGAATATTTCTTAAGAGTAGGAAAGTCTTTATCACCCATCTGACGAACATTGGTCTGAGATACCATAACAATATTATGTCTACCTACCACTAAAGAATATCTCTTAAGAGTAGGAAAGTCTTTATCGCTCACCTGACGAACATTGGTCTGAGATACCATAACAATATTATGTCTACCTACCACTAAAGAATATCTCTTAAGAGTAGGAAAGTCTTTATCACCCATCTGACGAACATTGGTCTGAGATACCATAACAATATTATGTCTACCTACCACTAAAGAATATCTCTTAAGAGTAGGAAAGTCTTTATCGCTCACCTGACGAACATTGGTCTGAGATACCATAACAATATTATGTCTACCACTAAAGAATATCTCTTAAGAGTAGGAAAGTCTTTATCGCTCACCTGACGAACATGGGTCTGAGATACCATAAAAATATTATATTGATACTTTTGTTAAACAATATCCAATATTAGTGGCCATTCTTTTTGTGGTTTTTGTGTTTTCATAGATCTATTCAGTTATCTTTCATGTTCAGTTTGGTTTGTTCAGAAAATAATATTTCTTAAAACAATTTTCAAAAGAATCATATGTTAAATTAAAGGTTGTTTTTTTACCGAGAAATATATGTGGCATGGCCACTACTTAGCTGCGTAACCGTAGCTCTAAATGGTCCTTATTTTTTTGGTCCGCACATATCACTAAAACAGCACAAGGACCATAGGAGCTACTGCTCTGCAGCTAGGCCAATACTGGGCAGAAATGATTACAAACTCATAAGAGTTGTTGCGTACCAGTATAGCAAATAGTTTGCACATTGCAATTAATTTTTATCATGTAGAGATATGGGATTCTTATGATGGCTTCTTCTACAATCTAAATTGGATGCTTGTCTCAATTTGCATGCTTAATTGCCACCACATGGAGATGTGGATATCAACATTTTTAGACGATTCAAAAAAAAATTCAAGAGTTGTGTCCCCTATTCTACCTTGCATGAGTTATGTCCCTTTATTTTAACTTGCATTATATCAGGAAACAAAAAACATGATACACCTTTGACAAAAGAATTATTTCTATGTATTATATTTTAGATGATCTACAAAATTGGCAAAACCAAATAAAAAGTGTGGACAGACTACAATGTCTTATGCAAAGATTGATTGTTTATTATGAAAAAAAAAATATTACAAAACTATTGAAAAAAAATAGATGTAAAATTATTTAATTTCATTACTGCAAAACCATTTTCCTAAATTTTTTTATGAAAAGAAATACAAGTTGTAGCATGAAAAAATAGACACCTGGAAATTATTTATTTAACACCATTAGATATTCACACCAACGATATTTTTGACATATTCTTTCAGGAGATCTATTTCAGTGAAATTTATATTAAAATTGAATGTCAGATACTTTCAATAAGGGGAGGTATATAACACTTTCACCCACCTAAAATGGTCTTGCTACCTCCTGATTTTAAAGAGTGTTGTATAAGATATTCATGAAAATTGTTCAAATTAAAAAAAATAAAAAATACAGCCTGTAATTAGTACAGTACTAGTATACCTAAAAACATATTGAACAGTCTTTGCCTTAATTTTTTTCACCTACTTGCCCGAAAGCCAAATTATTATTTTTTTTTAACCATATTCTTTCATAATTTTCACTTGTCCAAATCCAGTTTTACTTGTCCCAGGGCAAATGGGTTAGTGCAAAGACTGATTGTAAGCTCTAGTCAGATACGGTTATCAAATTCCTCATTTTGATGATCAAAATATGTTCAAGCTTCTCTAGCTCATCTCAAATAGTTTTTAACTTTAAAACAGGATAACGTAATCTTGGCAAAACAATTAACATAAAGTGTGGGCAATGTCCTGTATGTCTGATTATCACTTTCAACAATATTTCAGTTATATTGTAACGGTCAGTTTTATTGGTGGAGGAAACTGGAGGACCCAGAGAAAACCACCAACATGTCGCAAGTCACTGACAAACTTTATCACATAATGTTCTACACCTCGCCCTGATCAAGATTCGAACTCACAACATCAGTGGTTTTGCAAAACAGCTAAGATAAAATGTGGACATCAGGCAATGTGCTGTATCTCTGATTATCGATGTTTAGTAAATTTCCGATTTTATCTTTACATATAATTAATTATCAAGCAACCAGTCATACAAACATGTTATCGTTCATATCTGATATCATGACGTTTATATGAACATCGCTGACGTTGACTTTGGGCAAACCACTGATAAACATATTATCGATGAAATGTTTTGACTGTAATGAACAGTTCATCGCACCTCACACCTCAGCAGGCTTCAACACGATATTACAATGAGAAATAAATCAGTGTGTGAAATTAGCAATTAGCGGTAGACCGATAGACATTGTCTATAAGAATTCCAGTCGATAGACATTGTCTATAAGAATTCCAGTCGATAGACATTGTCTATAAGAATTCCAGTTGATAGACATTGTCTACAAGAATTCCAGTCGATAGCCATTGTCTATAAAAATTCCAGTCAATAGACATTGTCTATAAGAATTCCAGTCAATAGACATTGTCTATAAGAATTCCAGTTGATAGAGATTGTCTATAAGAATTCCAGTTGGTCTACCTTAATCTTTGTTGAAGCAGACCTGATGTCTATGCAAATATTATTCCATATGGCAAAATCGCGGCTACTTTTTTATTCATGAGGTCATGAATATTCATGAGGCGATTGGCACGTGACTTAATTTTAAAAATAAATTCATTACAAAAAAATCCATATTGTTCTGCGTGTATCCCCTTTAGCCACCTCATATTCCTTTCTTGATCACATGATTCGTTACTTTTATTTCAACTGGGTCAAGATGCAGACAGAATTCTGTATGGAATATATATGTTTCCAGTAAGTTTTACATACCTTGTGGGATCCTAGACATATATTCATAGTCAGGGCATCAAACCCATTGAAATTTGAAACTGCTGGAAACCTTTGTTCTTTATTTATTGAAATTTGTACATGTTTTGCCTGGATCATTAAGACTGGAAGTATTATAATTTTGCATCGCATCAACAGTAACAGTTGTTTATAGTATATCTTTTTCTGGTGATATTTTGACTGTTTGCATAGCTATTGAAAGAATAATATTCATTTTTCTAATCTCTCTCAGGAACCACTGTTTTATAACAAAATAAATTGAAATTTGGGAATTTCACACACTGATATATTCTCGCAATACCAAACAATAGTATATATACCGTGCAACCTGTCTTAACCGAATCCTGAATAAAACAGAATCTTGTATAAACAGAACCTTAAATAAATTCCCAATGTAGGAAATCTTTGTTAATTTTACCTATAGATATAAACATAACATCTATCTATTCCAAACACAACTGTTGGTCGAAATGAGGTTCTGATTAGACAGGTTTTGTTATATTATATACAGCTAAACCTGTTTATAGAGGGCACACAAGGGAATCTGAAAATGTGCCTTTTATAAGCAGTTGCCCTTAATATACAGGTTAAAATTATATACACTATTCATTACTGGGGAAAAATGAGACTGGACTTTATAGACTGTAATTTGCTATATAGAGGTGTCCTTTAAGGCAGGTTTGACTATAGATATACATGTATATAGTCCAACCTGTATTAAGAGGTCAACTTTGGAACCAAGAAAAGGTGGCCTTATAAGACAGGTGACCTCTTAAAAGAAGTTCAATTAATATAAAATGTTCTATGACAGGACAAGAAAAAGGTGACCTTTTAATACAGGTGACTGCTTAATAGAGGTGACCACATGGGCAGGTTTGACTATTATATATATATGGACAATTAAAAGGAGGTAAAGATTTGTGGTCCAACAAAGTTTTATAAAGTTAGTTGACTTAAAATTCAGTTCAGAGAATATAATATGGGCTGTTTAAAAAAAAATGGCTTCAACATGTGAAAAAAATGTCCAAATTAAACTCACTCCTAAAAACTTTCTGCTGATAATTTTCAATTTTGTATACATTGAAGTAAATGAAACAAGAAAGAAACTATGAACAGATGAGCAATACATTTTTAAGAACCTTTTATTGAACACAAATTGTCATGAAAAACATGTAAAACACATACTTATTCTATATCAGTTAAACAATCTTTAGTCTCAATTATTTTGTATAATGGTTTCTCAAACAATGCAACTGATATAAATGACTTTTTGTGCAAAATATTGGGTTATTGGTAGTTGTAGTTTTTCTTAAAAGCTATTTTTTATGAAAAATTCTCAATATTTTTGTCCAATCTACCTGATAAAGTTTTTATTATCAAAATAATAACGAATATTTTTACTTAAGACAGCAAAATTTTCAAACTTTAAAGATAAGTAGTCATTTGTAAAAAAAAATCACATTGATTCTTTGAACGATCGCAAAATAATTGGTTGTAGTAAAAACATTTTGTCTATTTTTGTTGCACTCCTGACATTTTATAATAAAGAAAAAAGAAGAAAAAATCACATTTTAAAATGCCAACATTGAACAGTGATGTTACTGTTAACTCGTACAATAATTTTTACCTGTTTCAATGAAATATTTGTACAGAAATGACAGTATTTGGAAATTTTTAACAATTTTTTGCCATACCACTTCATTAATACCCAGTTTTAGCAACAATATTTTTAATTACATTTGAAAATTTGTATTATACCACTCTAATATATTTATAAGATAAATCATAAAGAAATAATTATAATATTTTTATAGGCTAGAATTATAAATTATCATTATTTTATCAATGGTACTATTTTATCAGGATATGTTGCACTCCTGACATTATATTGACATCAAGAAAAAGAAGAGTTATTAACTTAAAAACAATTCACAGGGGAAAAAATCAGTTGGTGTTCTTTCAAGCATTAGTTTTACCAAGTTTTAATGATAATTGTTTCTTAAAGTAACATTGTTCTAGTTATTTGTAACTTGTTTACAGCCATACTTCTCTAAAATTCCAACATATTTTTGAAATATACTTTACAAAAACATTTAAAACATGTATTAATCTAAATCAATATTGAAAATAGATGTTTAATGTACAATTACAATTATTTTTTGGATACTTAGAAAATTGATTATATCAAATTTCAATGATTTTTAAATATTTATGTCAGGAGTGCAACATTTACATGGTCAACCATAAATTATCTATAAGAAAATAGATAAATGCATTTATCATAAACTTTAACAAGTCAATTGATCTCCAATAGCTAATGAACCTAGAAAACATGTTCCCTTTTCAGAGAATGTCTCTAGTATTAATACCTAAATGATATTAAAGCATGAGACCAATAAAAATGAACAAAAATGCTTTATTACATAAAATTAAAAGCACATAAAATGCTATTGACACATTTAATTTTTTCAAACATTATTCTAAACTTGACAGAATCTCATTTTATTTAAATCATCCATATAAAAAGCTATAATTTAGACTGTGTAGAAGATCACTTAAAACTAGTTGCACTCCTGACATGAATCAAATACTTCTGTGAGAGATATTTTATGTATCTCAAACAGGTAAATGGGTTTTATCTGTTCTCTTAGTCAGTCTCTGTTGAAATAGAAAGACAAATGTGATTTTAGTTACATTTAAAAGAAAATATGTCTAAGAAAATATCAAATGTTGCACTCCTGACATTTGAGGGTGCTGCCTTTAATGTGACATTCTTGACCTTACTACTGATTTTAGTGTATCCTTTAACTATGGTTTTGAAGCAGCAATGATGTATTAAGATTTATTTATACCCCATATCTTTGAAAACTAAAAGACAACATTTCTACAATGTAATTTAGGAAAACTTGCATAAATGTTTGTTGCACTCCTGACTAGGTACATTTTTTTTACAAAGCCATATTTTTATGCAATAATAAATGTGAAGCATGATCTATTGCTATCTTAAAGTATGTCAACATATCAAAGTTTGTGATGAAATAGATTTTGATAACATATTGTTTGATTTAGCACTGTGGTAGGTTGTTGAAAATTAAGGATTTTTTAAAGTGTCACAAAAAAGTGTTGCACTCCTGACAATTTTGACATGTTTTTTGGACATATTTTTTTTGTTATTCTAGATATCTTAAAGATTTTTTTGCAGTAACAAACATCAAATCATTACAGATCTTTTGAACTATTTAGATCCAATAAAATCATAAAAATGAGTAAATTAGACAGCTATAGCAGTAGGAACCATTTATTTTGAAACTGCCCATATATAACTGAAATATTGTTGAAAGTGGCCTAAACATCATAACTCTAACCCCGGAAAATTTAAATAATGGTAAACAGACGTGTGGAACAGTATTTATAAAGTTAGTGGACTGTTATAGGACAACAGTGAAAAAATATAAACAAGCTCATCACCTTGTAACCTGTATACAGTGACTGAGTGGTTAATTCTTAACTCCAACTCAGCAATTTTTCAGCTTTATCATGGTGAGAACAAGTTAGTTTTCATTCAATGAGATGATGATGATGTCCACTTAATGTACTAGTCCAACACGCTTAGTTGTATTATATAGAGCTAGCTCACAGTCTGTAGATAGACATATCACCCCACTTAGACACAGTTTGAACCAACCAGTCTTTGCTCTTTATTCCATAATGCTGTGTGCTTAGAGGAGAAGCATCTAATAACTATTTCATAGTCTTTGATTTGATCCGATCGGAGCTCAAACCCATGATCTACCGCAATAAAGGCGAGCACGCTAAACATTACACCACCAATACGGTTCAGTCCACGGTGGCTTGGGAGATATTTTTTAACATTATAATGTAAGGTGGTACCAAATCACTCTATCGCCACGATATAGCTGAAATACTTCTAAGGTTGGTGTTAAATACCAATCAATCAATCAAATCACACTTAGAAAGTTTGTCAATACCCAATATTTACATACTTGATAGTGGAATACAAAAAATCTAGAAAAATCACATGACTCTTACATGTAACATGCGAAGCCTATCAAATTACACCAAATTAACAATTGTTGAATTCACGGTCAATATCCAGAATAAATTCCGTAAAAAAAAATAACGACAAAACAAAAAGAACTACATTTTATAGCAATAATAAAATGTACAAAAATAAAAATGAAAGTTAAAGATTGTTTTTTTGTTGTTGGTTTTATCATGCTTAATACGACTTTCAACAATATTTCAGTTATATTGTGGCGGTCAGTTTTATTGATGGAGGAAACCGGAGAACCCGGAGAAAACCACCGCACTGCCATAGGTCAGTGACAAACTTTATCACATAAAGTTGTACACCTCGCCCTGAGGGGAATTCGAACTCACAACATCAGTGGTGGTAGGCATCGATTGTATAGGTACAAAAAAGTAGTTGTAAATCCAACCAACATACGATCATGGCCATGACAGCTCCAAAACTTAAAGAGAAATAATATAAAGATTCTTCTGCTACCAGATAATGATATGTGTCAACTCAAGGATAGGGATTAATATAAATTCTTGTAACTTGTTTCCCAATCCTATTAATTACTTCTTATTATGAAATGTATAGTTGAATATTGTAATGTTATATTGAATTAATTAATAAAATATGCTTAAACTAAGAATTCAAAATGAAGCTTGAGCTTCAGCAAGAGGTTTAAATTTTAAAATTTAACTATCAAGAGCGGAGAATTATAGTAATCTGCTGGTAACAGAAGGAGATTCGCCTACGACCAAAATGTCAAATATATTTTTATGTTGACCAATTCCGTCGTATAATGACCGTCAAATAGAATCCCGTCATTAATGACCGTTCTCATACAGAAATTTAGCCATCATGATGATTAAAAATATTATGAAAATTTTACAAACTGCTAAGAATTAGAAGAAATTTGTATACATACATCATACAATGTCAAAAATGTATATGATTTATTTACAAATGTCGTAGGCAACACAATTTCGACATTTTTAAAAGAAATGAATTAATATACACAAATATAGTTAAATAACATGCATTCTAAATATATGGTTTTATCTTTTTCAATATTTTTTTTATTTGTACATATAATCCAATTGTTTTATAGACAAGTATGTTGTATTTCTAAGGCTCTTGCAGGAGTCTAAGTTAATAAAATTTGTTCATGCCACAATATAGCTGAAATATTGCTAAAGTTGGCATTAAACACCAATCAATCATATACATACATCATAGTATATAATTGTTAGGAAAAAAATTAACACTTACCTATTTCAAAAATATTCAAAGTCCATTATACATTATTAGATGTCATTTCGTTTTCACTACAGTTAAAATAATCTGAACCAATCATAAAACAAAGTCGTTTAGTGTCATATATTATTTTTCTTCAGGTGCTAGTTATGACACATATAGGTAACATTTGACAGTTCCATCAAAACAGAAAACAATCTGATGAGATATTATATATCGGAAAAACAATCACTGGAACTCCTATTTAAGAATGTTAGAGAAATTAAAACAATCAGCGGAATAACGACTCCTATTTAAAATTCCTAAATGTTAGTGAAATTGATCATTTTAATTATATCAATATTGTTTTAGCTACATTTTTACCATTCAAAAAAGGTCGGAATTCAAAGAATGTTGTTGTATCTTGCATCTTAAAAAATAAAAAATATATTTGAATCACTCACATAATTTTACATTAGTTTAAATCCATTCAAATATATGTTACACACTCTATCCTTAAGAGTATAGTCCCGTATTTGGAAGAAGAATATATATTTGTTTGCCACTCCTATCCAAGTAATTTCAAATCCCCGAAAAATTCATGAAAGTATTAAAGAAAATATAATCAATTTTCTTCAAGATCACGTTTTTTTTTTTAAACATATAAAAAGTCAATAATTTGCCGGATTATTTCCAAATATTATGATAGATACACATGTTAGAATTATCTCCTAGTATTACTTTCTCTCGTTTATTTTTGTCCTTTGACAGACAGCATTTCAATCAATAACTGATTGACAGGGAAACCATCAATATTAACATATAATTTCAATGTTATTCCTTTTCTCAAATGAACACTAAAATATACCTAACAATATCATTAAAACATAATATTTGACAAACGAGTCACGTTAATTATCGGAATCATCCTTGAAAATGTACAATCAACATGCTTTATAGTTCATTTGTTGAAAACAAATTTGTCCAAATTAAGTTCACATCCTGCATCATATTTATTTACATTTATTATATTATATACATGTATTATTTATAAGTGATTAAGGATACTAAATCGATTAATAACTGTCTATAGTGTTATTAATAATACATCAGACATTTCCCTCCAATGTCTTCACCAGTCAAATAAACTTGAAGAGTTTACTATATATTTGTGAAGTTATTGGCCTCCGCTGGTAGAAAAGATAACCATATATTATACTAGGCAAGATATCAATAAAGTATCAATTATTCATTTAGAAAATTCTGTTTAAAGAGCTACATTCTGTACCTAACTATCAGTCTTTAACAATAATGGTGTACCTTTTAACACAGACACAAGTAATATACTCACTACAGTCAAACCTGCCCATGCAGTCACCTCTATTAAGCAGTCACCTGTATTAAAAGGTCACATTTGTCTTGTCTGTACCTAACTATCAGTCTTTAACAATAATTGTGTACCTATTAAACTTTTAACACAGACACAAGTAATATACTCACTAGTCAAACCTGCCCATGCAGTAACATGTATTAAGCAGTCACCTGTATTAAAAGGTCACGTTTGTCTTGTCCTGTCATAGAAAATATTTCATATGAATTGAACCTCTTTTAAGAGGTCACCTGTCTTATAAGATCATTTTTTCTTTGTCCCAAAGGTGACCTCTTAATACAGGTTGGACTGTATATCATTTTATTTCATAGTACAAGAAAATAAACTAGAGGCTCCCAGGAGCCTGTATAGCTCACCTGGGTATAATAACATCAGTCAATAAAACTTGATAACTTTCGTCAAAAAATAACAAATGTAGCCCTTCGTCATTGCAGACCCCCTCTCCAAAAAAATTTGGGCAGGGGTTCCCCCTTTAATGTAAGTTATCAACATTGCTGTAAAAAAAACATAAATGTCAATGATTCTCAAAAATTAGCTTTTGCTACTTCACATTTTGTAATAGTTGCTTCCCTTTGATTATTTGAGTAACCAAAAGCATTGAAAGTCAACCAAAAAAAAATGCATTTCAAGAGGAATAACTCTTCACACAGTTTTCAACTGTGGAACCTTTTTGTAGATCTTGACATGCTGAACATTTTTGCAGTTTAAACTCTTATAGTTTTTGAAACAAAGGGCGAAAAGTATTAACATTTTGAAAATTTGATAAAAAAGGGAAATAACTCCAAAATGGGTAATGGGATTTACCTCAAAATTGCAGGGTAGGTAGATCTTGACATGCTGAACATGTTTGCAGTTTAAAGTTGACATCTATCTCTTATAGTTTTTGAAATAAAGGACGAAAGGTATTAAAATTTAGAACATTTGATGAAAAAAGGACAATAACTCCAAAATGGGTAATGGGATTTACTTCAAAATTGCAGAGTAGGTAGATCTTGACATGCTGCACATTTTGCAATTTAAACTTAACATCTATCTCTTATAGTGATTATTCAGACCAAGTTTGGTTTCAATTGGTCTAGTAGTTTCAGATAAGAAGATTTTTGAAAAAGTTTACGACGTACGACGATATGGCAATAGCTCACATGGCCCTTTGGGCTAGGTGTGCTAAATATAGATTTTAATGTTTGTTAACAGCTAGATACAAGTCATTGATGGAGAAAATTGTTTAGAAAGACTTCAACGGCATTGAGCGAAAGCAAGGAAAAAAATATGATATGCTCAATATATTATTTTATTTCTTAGTACAAGGAAATACAGGTTTTAATGTTTGTTAACGGCTAGAGATACAAGTCATTGATGGAGAAAATTGTTTAGAAAGACTTGAACAGTGTTTAGCAAAAACAGGGAAAAAAATATGATATATTCAATATATTATTTTATTTCATAGTACAAGGAAGCATAGCTTTTAATGTTTGTTAACAAGTCATTGATGGAGAAAATTGTTTAGAAAGGCTACAACAGCATTTAGCAAAAGCAAGGAAAAAATATGCTGGGATTTCTCACATATTTCCTAAATGAATCAATGAAACAGTTCTTTGAAAATTTATGGTGCGACGTGCAGACTGCATCTTCTATTGAATTCATGCATGGTTGTCATTTGAATAATCAGCCTTGACACATATACTACCAATAGCAGGGCTTTCAATATTTTTTAAGTGTACCAGTACTTCATGAGATACTTTGTATTAAAATTTGAACATTTTCATGAATATCATATACTCTTTAAAATCAGGAGGTACCAAAAACCATTTTAAACAGGTAAAAGTATTTGGTACTTCCCCTTACTGAAAGGCATGTTTTACTAATAGTCTACTATACACGGTGTAGGATCAAATCAATTCCTTTCGGTAAATATCGGCGTTATTCGATTACTTTCGGTTATTACAACGACTCCTTTTGGAAATTATGGCACATCTGAAACGATGTTCGACCAAAAAAGATGCAAAAAAGACCAAGAACATATACTCCCAATACTATCTTTTACAGAACAGTAGAATACTTAATTGAATCAACTTTGTCACTGAATTCCATAGTAATCCTACAGTTTTCTTTAAAATCATGAAAAATTTGAAGAGTGCCTTTGTTGTTGGAGCAAATATGTGAAAAAATAAGCCAAATGTAACTGAGTGTGTCATTCTTTCAATACAATACATGTTTCATCTACGATATGTGTATGTTCAATGTTTTATAGGTAAAATAGGCCTTAAAATCACTTTTTAAAGAAAAAATTGTCAATGCCTCCTTTTGACTCATCGAACATGATCAAGCATTTTGGCACCAATTCCTTTCAAACCAAAGAACTTGTACTAAATATTCAATAAAATGTTCTTTTTTTTGCAGAAAGCCCAATGAAAAACAAAAAAGATCTACTCTTTTCGTAGATGGTCAAATTGCGTGTGATTTCTCACTTTATTGAACGCAAATTCACCAACTCCGATTTATACATGTATTACTGTATTTGTCACGAAAGAAAGGAATACGTGCCATTCACTTGAAGGAAGCGTCTTTTCAATATAGCAACTAAAACTACGATTTTCGTTGAAAAAAATGTGATCACATGTAATATCGCAGTTACAAAGTATCAATAATGACCAGACATTTCGAATGGAAAAGTGTCTTCAGTAAAGGAATTCTCTTTCTACTTCAAATTCGTGTATTTCTATCGCCGGTATTGACAATACAATATGATTTTCAAAGGAGCAAATACAAGCTTATTAAGAGCATCATAGATCAACTGATTTTAATAAATCAAACATTTGCCAATAAATATACTTTCATCACAGTTGACGATATGACATGATATTGAAAGGAGCAAACACAAGTTTATTAGGAGTATCGTAGATAAACTGATTTTTATTAATCAACCAGAAAAAAATAAAAATCAATCACTTTTACTCATTATAAGACCAGTCTGTGTCATTACATAAGAAATAGGAATGTTTTATTCTTTATTTTTTATATACTTCTATTACGATCAATTACTGAAACAGGTCATCGGTTTTCTCCGGGCACTCCGGTTTCCTCCTCCAATAAAACTGATCGCCACAATATAACTGAAATATTGTTGAAAGTGGTGTTAAACACCATAACCCTAACCCTGAAACAGAAAGGACCATAGAAGGGATTTCCATCGTACATGGCCAACTATGGCACATTACTACCGCACCAGAAACAACTCCTCTTAAGGCGTGTTTTTTTTTGTTGATTTTACTACTGCTGGACATTTGCTTTATACACCAAAAAAAATCTTTGGGAGGCGAGGGTAAAATCTCCCATTGCAAACCAAAAAAAAGGACCATAGAAGGGATTTAATCATACCTAGCCAATTATGGCATATTACCCCCGAACCAGAAACCACTCCTCTCATGATAAGGCCAGTTTTTCACCTTCATATTGATTTTACTACTGCTGGGCTTAAACAAAATCTTTGGAAGGTAAGGGAAAAAAATCTCTTTGCAAACAAAAAATAATTTTATCTGATTAGCCAACCAACTTTCCTTTACCAAGAGATATGTTCCTATATCAGGACAGTCAAGTCTATTTATAACAGTCATGTTATCTTACATAAAACATTTCAATTTACATGTAATAAATTGAGTTGTTACAAAAATTGAATAAACGTTTGTTTTGTAATTACATTATGTAGTTTAAAATTACATAAAATCATGAAATTATTATTATTATTATTATTATTACAAGGCATTTTTATAGCGCATTATATAACAATACAATTACTCTAAGCACTTTACATGTTTAAAATATACACAAATTTGTACATAAATAAGAAAAATAAGTGAAGTAAGAACAATACATTTAAAAGCATGCCCAATTTAATCAAATACCGGTATAAAAACTTTAAGACTCAAAAAGCTTAACCAAATTGAATTAAAAAGAAGAAAATTGCATATTTTAAGAGAATTAGGGAAAACATATCTAAAAATATTAATTAAAATAAAGGCATAAAAATGGACAAGAAATTGAATAATAAATAAACTTAGCTATCTAAATCAGTGAATGTATAACTAAAAATTAATAAAAATATATTACGCAAAGACAATGAATCACAATAAGAATTAAAAAGTAATACTCAACTGTACAAAAAGACAACAAATTAAAATCAAAAGTATAAAACAATATTGCAGCAGAACAGCACCAGTTAAAACAGTCAATCACAGATCTAAAACTATACTCATTTCACAAAAGCTATTTAAAAAAATATTTATTTAACACAATGAAAGCACTATTGTCAAAGAGGATATATACCTCTATTTAGAAGACAATGAAATCAAATTAATTGTAAATAAAGGCTAAGAAAATTGTGTCTCTGAATATTGTATATAATAAATCATAGCATCAAAGAGTTTCAACCAGATTTATCATGATGTTAAGCTTTTGAGTGAATTCTTAAACTTAATGAACTCACTACATATATTGATTAAGTCTATCAGTGTCATATTCTACATACAGATAGGCCTATTTTTTCACAGTCAATGAAATCGATGTACTTGATTTTTAAAAAATTATTGAATTATACCATTCCCCCTCTCCCCCACAATAAAAAAAAATTGTTGGGTATCTGGTAGATTTTTTTTTAGAAAATATCTGAAAATTGATACCAGGTGCCTGTCATTTCTCTTTGTTACTTTAATTAGGGACAGACCATTTAACAGGGGGGGGGGGGGGGGGTGTATGTTTTTTCACCCCGATCCAGAATTTTTTTTTTCACACAAAACAAGAACCAAATATTTTTACATGAAAATCAGTCCAAAAGTTTTCTTGAATAACAGTATCTAGGGTCATATTATTTGCTTCATGTATCTTTCAGGACAATTTATTTTTTCTATAACATTAAATGACAGGAAATTTAATACAAAAAAACTAGCACCCTCTTCCCCTTCCCCACTCCAAAAAAAAAAATTAACAAGTAATATACCAAAGAAATTAAAAATACATTGATAGTACCATTGTAGTGGTGTTTGCATTGTGCATTGAGGGTGGAAATAGGGGGTACCCTCATGACAGTTCATGTTATAATTTCTTTTAAAATTACGTTAATGATAAATTATTTTTGAAAAAGCTTATAACGACGGATGCCAAAAGCTCACATGACCATATTGAGTTAGACGAGTTAAAAAGTGAGTATTACCTGTATTATTACCACTATTAAATTATATACAATCGTGAAAAAAAAATGTGTAAGCTGATCAACTTGGGCAATAGTGTACTATTCTCAGTGGTATTTAAGGGTCTCTTATAGAGATAAGATAATCTCTTATCAGTTGGTCAGAGGCTGGCCATTGTAGTCATTGTATGATTTAGTGCACCTTATCGTTTATCTTGTCACAAGACCTTGGTTTATAAAAAAAAAAAAAAAAAAAAAAAAAAATTGTTTCCAGTGGCTTTATATTTTACATTTTCTTCATCCATATCTTGGATACTAATGAGATTAGTAGGTAAAATTATCTTCAATTGAACTTAATACTTTAATATCAACTGCGGTAGCTACCCTTGTTAAGCTTTATTATGTTTGCCCATGATTGTTGATTTTCTGGAGTGTGAAATTTTCTGTCTACACTTGAATATCTAACAATAATTTATGACCGTGAATCAACTCTATTTAATTGAAAATAAGATTTTATCTTGAAACTGAAATCTTCTTAATCTATACTACATACATTATAGTAGACAGCCATAAAAAGACAAACTAAATACAACTACTAACTTTTATATACATGTACCTGTAAATTTTACCTTGTGTTCTACTTTCCTTAAACTGTAATTTAGGCTGAAGACTCTACATTAGCAACTATTCCCTGCCCACCGGCACCACTCATTCAGGCAACAATTTTTCCTCTACTAACACAAGCCTATTAAAAAGAAGACTATTAGAATAAAGTTTTAATTAGTTCATGGACAACCTAGTAAATATGTAATGTTGATATCTCTGAATGCTATAATGTATGTAAAAATCTAAAAAAAATACCACACTGTTGGAACAATTCCAAAATCAAATATCAAAATCGTAGAAAAGATGCAAAATCGATACCCCCTAACACACAAATACATGACCGCTTACTGTCCTGGGGTTCGCTGTTGAACTTGTGATTAAGCTAATCATATGATTAGCCCTAATTACATGATTCATTCCTAATCACATAATAAGATAATGCAATGATTAAATATGATTAGTTGATACATTGATTAAAAAAGACTTCAGCAACAAAATTTAATCATTGAATTAGCTAAGTATGGGATTAGTAATTAATTATGTAATTAGGGCTAATCATCTGGTTAGTTTAATCACAAGTTCAACAACGGACCCCTGGCTTACAATTTTGTTTTCTCCGGGTACTCCAGTTTCCTCCATCAATAAAACTGACCACCACGATATAACTGAAATATTGTTGCAAGTGGTGCTAAACACCATAACTCCCCCTAATCTTTAAATTCAAATACCACTACAATATATTAACACATTAAAGTATATGAAATCATCAAATGAAAGTATTAATTTGATGTTTGCTTGATTACCTATGATAAAAATAAATTATATTGAGCATTCAATGTCAAACGCTGAAGATAATAAGTCGAACACTCGATATAATCAGCAAAGTACTCTAGTTTAAACAATTATTTTTAAATGTTTGTGTTCTGTACATACCAAGTACATCCCTTTCCATAGGCAGAAATTTGAACACTCAAACAGTAACTGTAATGTTCACTGATTGTATAAAATATCACAACTACCAATACGGTCACTTCCAGAAATCATTGTAGTCAATTTAAAAAAAGGGTTATGAGAAGGAATCTCGATTTACATGGAATGTGGTAAAAGAATATCAAAGTGAACTACTGTGGCTGAACAGAATAATATTTTTGTTATCAAAATATGCCTAATTTGGATAATCGGTACAAATCAGCTGAACGAAAAATTTCAACAAAAATTCAGAAATATATGTAAAACTACTGATGCCATGAAGCATTAGTTTAAATTTGACCTTATTTTGATTTACAAATGCGTACTTTTCATATTTAGCAACAGCAGTAGTACTTTGAATAGAGGGTGGGGCTATTGGACACAATTGTGATAGGGGACTGCTCAAGGACCTTTCCATCAAAGTTTGGTTTAATTTGGTTCAGTGGTTTCAGAGAACATCTAAATCTGAAAAGTTTACGTTATAAAACAAACAGACGGCGGACACCAAGTGTTGGCTAAAGCTCACATGACCCTTTGGTCTCAGTAAACGAAAACAGAGACCTTCTCCTATAGTGGTCACTATCTTGGATTTTCAATCGACAAATAAAAAATAAACTTTGTAGAGGATCATATATAAGCATTCCAATCAAGTAATTCCATCACACATGTGGTTTCTAAGAAAAAGATATTTGTCGCTTATATTTGTTTTTACTGGTAACTTAGAAATATTTGTTTCATGTGTGTCTAGGAAGAGTTGCAGAAAAGAGATGTGTACACCCCTCACATGTGAATCACGCTATAAATCCCAGTTTGGCTCTGAAAAATCACCAAATCAATGTGATCGTAAGATAAATAACATGTCCACGACTTCACTTCCAGGAACACAGTGGATTATGAAGAATTGCAGATTAGAGATGCTTACCCTCCTCTGCACTAATCCCTGGTTGGGCTGGTGAAACCCACGAAATCAATGTTTTCAAAATATCAAATAGCAGGTACACAACGACAGTTCCTGTAAACGAAAATGTGTAAATTTGTTTGGCTCTCTGTTAAGTGGTTTATGAGTAGATGCGGATTAGAGATTTGTATACCTTTCTGTACAACATTTAAAATACCTGTTGGATAAAAAAATAAAAATTTAAATAGCAGGTGCACTACACATCTCTTCCCCCACTTATGATGGTTTGTGGTTTATGGTGTTTAATGCCACTTTCAACAATATTTCAGCTTTATCATGGTGATCAGTTTTATTGGTGAAGGAAACCAGAGTATCCGGAAAAAACCACCGACCTGTCGCAAGTCACTGACAAATTTTATCACATAATGTTGTTACAAGTACACCTCCCCATGAACGGGGTTTGAACTCACAACATTAGTGGTAAAAGGCACCGATGGCATCATTGCATAGGTAATTGTAAATCCAACTACCATACGATCATGACCACGACAGTCCCTTCCCACTTATGAATAAATTACTTTTAACGTTTGTCTAAATATCTACCCAGAACATTAATTTCTGCTGTGTGATTAATTTGAATAAACAGTTCACTCTTTTCATCTTAAAAATTGTTTTGAATTGAAATATTTTCTGATATATATTTAAACAGAATTTTTTTTTTTTTGCAGGCATTCAAGTGAATATTTCAGTTATATCGTGGCGGTCAATTTCATTGGTGGAGGAAACCACCAACCTGAATCCCTCACCTGAACAAACCTTAAATATGCCTTATTTCTGTGATCAATAAAACATTTATGTTTGTTGTTTGTTTGATGGTGTTTAATGCCACTTTCAACAATATTTCATTTATATCGTGAAGGTCAGTTTTACTGGTGAAGGAAACCACAATACCCGGAGAAAATTACCAACCTGTCGCAAGTCACTGACAAACTTTATCACATAATGTTGTATCGAGTACACCTCACCATGAGCGGGATTCAAACTCACAATTTCAGTGGTGATAGGCAATGATTGCATAGGTAGTTGTAAATCCAACTACCATACGATCACGATCATGACGGTCCCTACATCGAATACATTTTATAAAGCTCCTAATCATATTCTTGGTTAAAATTGTGCAGACTCTGGAGACAAATAAGGCAAAAAATTTAAGAATTTTCTATTTTAGTAACAGTGGCCATCTTTGATAAATCTTGGACCAATTTATAATTATTTTAGAATGGGGACCACCCAAGGACTATTCCTGCCAAATCTGGTTCAATTGGATGAGTAGTTTTATAGAACAATAATTTTTAACTTAATAAAAAAAAAATTGCTAGAATATGACATATTTCTGTGACCGACAAAATTTGGCAAGTGTAAACTCGACTACAACACCAGTAATATATGTTCATGAGCTCCTAATAATATCCTTTCAGCTAAAATTTGAGCAGATTCCGACTTCAAATGAAGCTAATTTGGCCTGTTTAAGAATTTTTTTAGTAACAGTAGCCATTTTGGGTGGAGATCTGACCTATTGGATACAATTTAGAATGTTGACCATCCAAGGACTATTCCTACCAAGCTTGGTTCATATTGGCAGAGTGGTCTCAGAGGAAATTAAAATGTTAAAAAGTTAAAAATTGAAGATGGAAACCAATTACATGAGATCCCTTGACTTATCCTGACTTGAATCAAATGAGCAATAGTATAATACTAAATCCTTCTGCATACATGAAAAGCGTTTTACAAAATTAACAAAATATTTTATTGTATAGTCTAATAATTTAGATTTCTAGCTAATGAGGGTTAGGGGTTATGGTGTTTTCAATAATATTTCAGTTATATCGTGGCAGTCAGTTTTATTGGTGGAGGGAATCAGAGTATCCAAAAAAAAACACTGACCTGCCACAAGTCACTGACAAACTTTATCACATAATGTTATATCGAGTACACTTCGCCTGAGCGGGATTCAAACCCACAATGTTAGTGGTGATAGGCACTAAGTGTATAGGTAGTTGCAATCCAACTATTATGCGATCACGGCCACGACGTCCCTTCTAGCTATTAATTATACATATTTTTAGCAGTGAAAACATTAAGAAAATTATGTGTCAAGATAATGTAATATTTATATCGGAATGTTTGTAAAGATAATCATTCATGACATAATAATATCTATTCATCCTTAAAATCATGCTAATCACAAAAGGCATCAAAATAATAAGACAATTTTTTATTTGAAATTTAAAAAAAATACTGGTCGACAATTTATCAACTACAACATCATCTGGTTAACTTTTAAATTTCAAAAATTCATAAATAAAAAAATTGAAAAACAAGTCTGATGTAAAACTCCCTATTTTAGCACAACAAAAAATACTAGGTTCAGATGTACTTGATTAACTGCATTAATCTACTCATTGTTCTTGTTCAGTATTAAATCTACTCTTGTAGTTTTTCAGGACAAATCCATGTGTATCAGGCATAGTAAAATATATATAGAAACACACATATGAAACTGAAATTTCGTCTACCTCTTTGTATCAAACCCTATCAACTAGAGAAAAAACTGAAGAAATAGAAATGGATAAAAGCAATATATTGGTAAAAGGGAAGTAACTCAACAACATATTGTTCTAGAGATACACAACACATATGGACAGTGGGAAAAGTGCATCCAAAATCATTTTTAGTGCATTGCATATTATTATAAATATAGTTCAGGTATAGTTGAAAATCATTATGAAACGTAAGTATTCTAATTTTGAAAATTTGATCATTGTAAAAAAAAATGTATAATAAACTTTTGTCATTAGTTCTGTATGTTCTTTAGTATTACCGCATCGGTGGTGTAATGGTTAGCGTGCTCGCATTGCGTGCGGTAGATAGTGGGTGCAAACCCTTAAAGGGTAAAACCAAAGACTATAAAATTGGTTTTGTTGCTTCTCCACTAAACACACAGCATTAAGGAGAAAAAGCAAAGACTGGTTGGCTCAGAATCAGGGTAATGTGTCCGAGTGGAGCGACATGTCTACCTTCGGACTGTTGTTTCAGTGAGCTAGCACAATAAAAATCCAACTAAGCATGTTGGTCTAGTGCCAAGAGAACATCATCATCATCTCATTGGAATTAAATTGTTCAAGCCATAAAATAGCTGAAAAATTGCTGAGTTGGCTTTAGAAAACAATCACTCACTCCTTTAGCAGTAGTTACCTGAATTTCACAAAAATATCTTTCTATAAAATGGCTGATCCAATTTTAGTCTTTGAAAAAATTATATTTCAATAGTTCTGCTCTTCATCCATAATCACCTAAAGGAGGAGTGCTACACTTTATCCTGAAATTTAAACAAAGTAACAAAAGTTTATATCACTATTAGTTATAAAATAGCGATAAAATGCAAAACCAAAAATACCACACTGAAAAATTCCAAAATATCAAAAATCAAATCACAGAAAGAGGCAAAATCGATAGACCGCGACACACAAATACATGACTGCTCACTTTCCTGGAATGGTAGATACCCCTAACACACAAATACATGACTGCTCACTTTCCTGGCTTGGTAGATACCCCTAACACACAAATACATGACTGCTCACTTTCCTGGAATGGTAGATACCCTAACACACAAATACATGACTGCTCACTTTCCTGGAATGGTAGATACCCTAACACACAAATACATGACTGCTCACTTTCCTGGCTTGGTAGATACCCCTAACACACAAATACATGACTGCTCACTTTCCTGGAATGGTAGATACCCCTAACACACAAATACATGACTGCTCACTTTCCTGGAATGGTAGATACCCCTAACACACAAATACACGACTGCTCACTTTCCTGGCTTGGTAGATACCCCTAACACACAAATACATGACTGCTCACTTTCCTGGCTTGGTAGATACCCCTAACACACAAATACATGACTGCTCACTTTCCTGGAATGGTAGATACCCCTAACACACAAATACATGACTGCTCACTTTCCTGGAATGGTAGATACCCCTAACACACAAATACATGACTGCTCACTTTCCTGGCTTGGTAGATACCCTAACACACAAATACATGACTGCTCACTTACCTGGAATGGTAGATACCCTAACACACAAATACATGACTGCTCACTTTCCTGGAATGGTAGATACCCCTAACACACAAATACATGACTGCTCACTTTCCTGGAATGGTAGATACCCCTAACACACAAATACATGACTGCTCACTTTCCTGGAATGGTAGATACCCCTAACACACAAATACACGACTGCTCACTTTCCTGGCTTGGTAGATACCCCTAACACACAAATACATGACTGCTCACTTTCCTGGCTTGGTAGATACCCCTAACACACAAATACATGACTGCTCACTTTCCTGGAATGGTAGATACCCCTAACACACAAATACATGACTGCTCACTTTCCTGGAATGGTAGATACCCCTAACACACAAATACATGACTGCTCACTTTCCTGGAATGGTAGATACCCCTAACACACAAATACATGACTGCTCACTTTCCTGGAATGGTAGATACCCTAACACACAAATACATGACTGCTCACTTTCCTGGAATGGTAGATACCCCTAACACACAAATACACGACTGCTCACTTTCCTGGCTTGGTAGATACCCCTAACACACAAATACATGACTGCTCACTTTCCTGGCTTGGTAGATACCCCTAACACACAAATACATGACTGCTCACTTTCCTGGAATGGTAGATACCCCTAACACACAAATACATGACTGCTCACTTTCCTGGAATGGTAGATACCCCTAACACACAAATACATGACTGCTCACTTTCCTGGAATGGTAGATACCCCTAACACACAAATACATGACTGCTCACTTTCCTGGAATGGTAGATACCCTAACACACAAATACATGACTGCTCACTTTCCTGGAATGGTAGATACCCCTAACACACAAATACATGACTGCTCACTTTCCTGGAATGGTACAGGCATTTCAATTCAAAAGAGTAAGCTAATGCAAAAACATTTCTACAGAGACCACTATCAAACAAAGATGATAATCTTTATTTTCATAAAACATACAATTTCTGTAAAATAATCATTCTTAATTTGAACTAATACAATGTACATGTACATGTAATTGTGAGAGTTAAGTCGTAATCGTAATTGTATTAGTTGGATAAACAACAACCGTGCCTATCACCTCTAAAGTTGTGATTTTGATTTTCTGTCCATTTGGTGGGCTGTACTGGATACAACTTGAGGAAATAAAGTTTGTCTGTGCCTTGTAGCAAGTCAGTGGCCTTCTACGGGTAGTCCCAATTCTCCCATCAAAAAAAAAAAAAAAAAAGACTGCCAACAAATTTAATGCAGTATCAACCAATGACTCTTTTATCGAGGGGGGGGGGGGTGGTCAGTTCTATTGGTGGAGGAAACGGAGTATTGGAAAAAACGACCAACTTGTTGTAAGTCACTTATTTCGAGGCAGAGATCTGAAGTCGTGATTCTAGTTCCTATACATCACAACAGAGGTGCAAATTATTCAGACTATTATTGATAGCTGACCCTAGCAATTTACTATGTTATTTAGATTGATTGATTGATTGATTGATTTTTGGTGTTTAACTGTTATTTAGAATGCAGCCCGATAATATTATTATTAGTTGCAATGATCAATGGCAATTTTGGAAAAGATTAGAAAATAGCCTGTCTGATACAAGATGCTGTATCACCACACTGTGGTGATAAAAGATTGGCGCAACGTTGTACAAGATTTTCTATGCCAAGCTATTTTGTCATGACTTAATATCATTGAAAATTCTTTGGATTTTATGAAAAGTAAAAATGTGTAACAGGACCATTTTAGGAACATCTCTTCAATGTAGTAATTCAATCAGTGATTTTTTTTTAAATTTTCAACCAATCAGAAATCATATGTAACTATGGTGGCCATATTTGATATTGGATCTCTACTAAAAACATTAAACCAGAAAGGGTACATTACAATCCACAGAATGTTCCTTGTTCCATTTAGTATCGATGGTTTCAAAGCAGGAGATTGAAATGTGAAATTTTTGCAGACAGAGCCAGTGATGGCAATGCATGTATACCACATGGTGACATGCTTCTTTAGTCAAAATGAACATCGATTGACTTAGAATTGCCCAAGGTTTATCAAAAGCATAGTTTTTATTGCTTGCTTGTTTGAATGGTTTTTTTTATCCACCACTAAAACAATTTTTTAGATACACACTATCAAAGCATAGTTGTGAAAATAAAATAAAAATTGTACAAATTATTTTTAAATTTGCTATCAGCACGTGCAAGTCTTTTTATGAAACGTCTGAAGATACCAAAGGGGTAATCAAAAGCTGTAAATCAAAGAAGATTTATTTTGATTTTGATTTGATTTTTGGTGTTTTAACGCCACTTTCAGCAATATTTCAGCTATATCATGGCGACCAGTTTTAGTGGTGGAGGAAGCCGGAGTACCCAGAGAGAACCACCGACCCTGAGCAAGCAACTGGTAAACTTTATCACTTGCGGCTGCGAGTCGAGTGCACCCTTTTTTTGTAATTTACAAAGCTGGGTGCAAACCCACACCGTATTGGTGATAGGCTTGTATGAGCTGTTAGATCCAACGACCTAACTCATTGAGCCACCCGGGCCCAAGAAGATTTATTGATTGATTGTTGTTTAACACCAACTTTAACAATATTTCAGCTATATCGTGGCATTGAAGAAGAAGAACAGACAACACTATGGCCAAAATAAAAAAAATTAAAAAAACAATGATCTACAAAACATTACATAGAAAACTAAAGATTGAGCAACACGAACACTACTGAAAGTTAATATTACATGCAGACCCTTCAATAAAGGGTGGTACCAGGTACTTTTACCCACCTAAAATGGTCCTTGGTACCTCCTGATTTGAAAGAGTGTTGTATAATTAAGATATTCATGAAAATTTTTCAAATTTTAATAAAAAGTACCCCCTGTAAATAGTGATGTACTGGTAGACTTGAAAAATATTGAAAGCCTTGTACATTCCTATGTACTTTTAATTTCTCTTTATAACTTGTTTATACTATGCTAACTACTGTAATAGGGGATATACAACAAAAACAAAGTAACTTGGTTCACTTATAGGATAAGTGCTTATCAAATAGACCATTAAAACACACAAAGAATGAAAAACTTTTAAATTACCTACCTGTTAAATTTCCATCATATTTCCTTTATTTTGTACACATCATTCATTGTATGTACATGTACTTTGAATATAAGTAAAGCAATATATATTTAATTTTATCTCTTATTTTGATCTGTATTTTATTTCATTTCAGATTTCAATGCATGAAATTAAATAAAGACATTAATGTAATAAAGTCATGTTCTTTTCAGATGACCTATTTGAACCGAAAGAAAATAATTCTATATATAATTATCTGAAACCAAAATATATTAAAACAAAATTTAAAAGTCTGGGTTTTAATAGGATCAAAAAATTCCTTTGACAACCATGGAAATTGTCAAATTGATTCATCTTTCTTTCTTCTTAAATTTTAACTTAGAAATAGTCAAACAAAATGAAAAAGAGATATTACAAGTAAAAATGTCAACTATCCCTTTTTATTTTAGGCACTAAGTAGATCCCTCTCTTATAAAGTCATGTTGAATATATGAAAATATGGCCTTAAAGGGTTCCCATACAACTCTCAACATAAAATTCCAGGGTTTTTCCAGGATTTTTTTCAATTTTCAAGGGTGATTTCAGAAAAAGCTTTACGGTTTTCTTGACTTTAGAAAAGGGTCTGATCCATCTCTGCAAAGCAGCATCCTTTGCATCAAATGTGGCTATATATCGGAATAAAGCTTAACATGTCAAAAAATCCTCACTGGTGAATTAATTAGAGATGTGGCCTCCCTTCAGGGGCCCAGTTTAGTAGTATTTTACTATCACAATGCATCTAAAAATCTGGCCTGATAAGAGGGGTGTCCTTTGGTGGGTACAATTTACTAGTATTTCAAATATCAATTCATCTGAATGAAATATGGCCTAAAAAAACAGGTGTGCTTTGGTGGGAGTAGTCTTATAAGAGGGGGTCTACTATTATTTTAGGTTCAGGCAAACATAATTTCAA
Source organism: Bathymodiolus brooksi (assembly GCA_963680875.1). Lineage (NCBI taxonomy): Eukaryota > Metazoa > Mollusca > Bivalvia > Mytilida > Modiolidae > Bathymodiolus > Bathymodiolus brooksi. Next base: position 109,055,082 of record OY804581.1, read on the forward strand.
CCACTGAATCACAAAATTTTGAGAACCATACACTACATGTACATATATGTAAACAGCTTCCAACCACCCATAAATAAAATATTTAGAGTATTAAAATATTTAGACAGAAAGTGAGAGTCAGGTTTAATCAAGGTAAAATTTTACAGGCCTAATATATTTAAAAGTGTCATATTTGTTTATTTTGTTTCAAGTCAATTCAATATATTGTCAAATCAAAACAAATAAAAAGGTTACAGTGTGCATATAAAGTATTCTTGAAGTTGAATAAAAAATAAAATCAAAATGTTTTTTCTTTCTTACCTGGATTAGTACAACAACACTATTATTTAAATCTATTGATATAAGACTGTTAAAACACGTTAAGAAAGTCGTAGTAAGATTATCTTCACATTGTACACTTAAATAAGATTATTTACTATTTGTTTACATCTTTCAAAATCCACTGTCACGATTTTTGAACAAATAGTATTGTATTTTTCCCCCTTTAAATTCAAATGTGGTATTTCAATAAATGTACAATGACAACTTTCAGAAGGTGAACAAAAATTGCTGTCACATTAAATTCATGATAAAAACTTATTATGTACTGTGTGTTTATTTGCTATTTCAGTAGTTTTGTAGTAAATGGACTGGAACATTGAAAACATCCTTTTAAGCTCTATTGTGAGCTGGACAGTCCACTGAATGGAACACAGTCTGCAGGGGCGGATCCAGGGGGGAGCGCACCCGGTGCACGCCCCCCCCCCCCTAAAATTGGAAAAAATATGATTTTTTTGGCGTAAAATCGTGATTTTTCACACGAAATACCAAAAAATTTTCGCGTCTCCCTCCGCAATTGAAAAAAATATGATTTTTTGACGTAAAACCATGATTTTTCACACGAAATACCCCAAAAATGTTCGTGCCTCCCTCCGCTCGGCGCAATTTTTTTAAGTGCGCCCCCCCTAACTTGAAATTCTGGATCCGCCTCTGGTCTGTGACTTTAGTGCTGGTTCTATTGTCCCTGGTCAGTAAAAATCTGATTGGGCCTGTAAACTTAATAGATTTTTCATTGCAATTGTGCTTAAAATTTGCTATTTTTTTTAAGTTTGAGTCATTAACTTCTTAAGTCTAAAAGCATTGAAATGAACCGAATAATTGGTCATGCTTACTTTCTTTCCAAACAAAATCTAAATAAACAGCTGCGCCAAGAGCGCATGATACACCCGTCGTCAACATTCATACAATATTTGTAAAGACTTTCTTTCCCATAACTCTTGAATGAAAAATCGAAATTTCACCAAAAAGTATACAGACCATAAGACTATCAATTCCATTAACTGTGCGAAGTTTGAAGTGAATTGGCCAAGGGGTTCTCAATTTACAGCGCGACATACGAAAAATCGCCTACAATTTGATGAATAAAGTCCAATAACTTTGGAACGAAAAATTGAAATTTCACCAAAAAGTATACAGTCCATAAGACTATCGATTCCAATAACTATGCAAAGTTTGAAGTGAATTGGCCAAGGGGTTCTCAATTCACAGTGCGACATACGAAAAATCGCCTACAATTTGATGAATAGTCTCATAACTCTGGAATGAAAATTCGAAATTTCACCAAAGAGAATACAGATCATAAGACTATCAATTCCAATAACTATGCGAAGTTTGAAGTGAATTGGCAAAGGGGTTCTCAATTTACAGTGTGACATACGAAAAATCGCCTACAATTTGATGAATAAAGTCCCATAACTCTGGAATGAAAATTCGAAATTTCACCATAAAGTATACAGACCGTAAGACCATCAATTCCAATAACTCTGTGACATTTAAAGTGAATTGGCCAAGGGGTTCTTAAGTTAGAGCGTGACATGTGAAATGGACGGACGGATGGACAGTCGGATATTGGTATGCCATAATGCGTCCCGTCTTAAAGACGGGTGCATAAAAACAATTGGTGATACCCTGGAGTGCTTAAGAATTAATATGATTAAAGTGTCTGATTTACATGGGCCATTTAGGGCTTGCATATCTTCTATTAAATTTTACCCCAGTGGTCCAGAGTGTGGACAACCGACTGAATGGTCAACTGACAGGAAAACATGCAAAAAAATTAAAACGACAACAAATACATAATTTATCAATTATAACAACTATGACCCCTCATTACAATTGAAAAAGTAACTCGAATAATACTGCACCCTCTATCGGCACTATCGCTGGACGAGGTTAATGGAGCGATCAGCGGGAGCGTAATAGAACGACTGGTTTATTCGGGTTATTGAAAAAGTGGATGAAAAAAAAAATACAGGGGATATAATTCTAACATTAATCTGAGATTACATATAGGGTTTTTCTTCTTTCTCATAATTCAATATATTGACAAAAGATCTACAGACTTATTCGACCTCGATTATCATAATAAAATAATGTCATATACTCTTTTGAGGCTACCCAGGTGTGGGCTATTGGGAGATTATAAATGCAGAAATTAGGAGGTAAAATTAGATATGGTGGTGATACTGGAGATTGAAAAACATTCCCCATTCATATATTTCCTCAGCATGAAAGTTATACCCATTTACGGAATACAGTCAAACCTGTATTTAGAGGTCTTCTTTGGGACACAGAAAAAGTGGTCTTATAAGACAGGTGACGTCTTGAAATTGGTTCAATTCATATGAAATTTTCTAAGGACAAGGAAAATGTGACCTTTTAATACAGGTGACTGCTCAATAGAGGTGACCACATGGGCAGCTAGGTTTGACTGTATATATGAGGTAGAAAAACTATGTACCCATTCATGTATTATTCAGTTACTAGTGACTCAATCATACATGTACATTGTATATCAGACTTAAACCAAAATAAACCCACAGGATCAATGTTGCACCTTCTCATGATAAATTATAACATTATTATAGAAGACTATTTTTTCTTGGCAATAAAGGTGCTTTGTAGAAATATGACTCATTGATATACAAGATACAAGATATTTCATTCCCAAATTATGGGCCCCATAAAGGGCATTAAAAGTACAAGCATACAAAGAAAGAATCATAATTATATAGAGTACAGCTACACAATGACAAATTTATCACAACACATTAAAAGTAATAAACAATAACCATGTTGTATTTGTTGCTAGAGTGCTGTCATTAATACAAATTATCGTTGATAAATTTGCCCACTGTATTAAGTATTGAGATATTTTCATTATTCATTAAAAGAATTAATTTGTTCTCACAACTGAGTGTATGGAAATTTTTAACTTCACCCGCCACTAAATCTAAAATATTTTTCCTATCAATTTCAAAAGGATTGCATAAAAGTAAAAAATGCATTTAATCTTCCATCTCATCGGTATTACATTTTTTACAGAAACGTTCATTTCTAGGAGTCTTATTATAATGCCCAACTTCTATATTTAATTTATGGGCTGAAATACGTAATTTACACATAGATCTCCTATATTCAAAATTTTTAGTATATGAAAGGTATCTCTCAAAACCAAAATTTTGCTTTAATTTGAAATAAGTGGTTTATTTACCATCCAAAAAACTATTTTTTTTTATATACCAATTTTTTTACATATTTTTCATGTAACAGTTTTTTACAAGTTTTTATAAATGTGTGAAATTTAAAAAATCTAAATATCTTACAAATCCCCACCCATTGATATAATGAAGTGCAAAATATTGGTCCACTCATATACATGTACATTTGTATTTGAAAGCTGAAAAAGTCCACTAATTCCAACCACACATGATCTGTATATACCTTTAGAATGTGACCCCCATACCTCTGCCAATTTTTACTATCCTGTTTTAATTTAGGTCCTTTAGCTTGCATGCATCCGATAACTTTTTAATTATTTGGCTTTCTAATGTTAATAACACCCAAAATAACACATCTATTTTTTTTTCATTTTAATTCAAGTTTTTTTTTACCAAAATACAATTGTCCCCAGTACTTGGGGACAAAATTTTCAGTGGTCCAGTCTGAAAAATTGGGAGCCCAACAGCTTAGATTTTACATGAAATATTAAATCTTACATTAGTCACCTGGGACACTGCCTGAAAAAAATTGAGGTTTCAACAGATATTGTCAATACTGTGACCTGTAGTCATGACCCATTAAATACATATTAGGCCTAGGTTAAAAGTAAAATAAATACTGGTGAGAAATTGGTCTGTGTAGGATCAAGTTGAGTGATAAAGTTACAGCTGGTAGTCCATGGATGGGCATGGACCATATTTACTTGGATTCCTGAAGATATATATCATGGGCTATTTCAACTAGGGAAATTATTCAAAGGTCTTTTGAAATTAGGAAAAATTGTCACCTAGAATTTTATTTTATTTTAATAGAAATAATGGTCCATCCGGATTTATTTCACTAGAACCAATTTTTGCTTACATATACTGGGGTGTGACTTCAGAATTTATTATGGTTATGTGTAACCAAATATATATATATATATGTCATATAAAATCTACATGTACCAGATATATACATAATGTATAACTAACTCTGCTTGTATCATCTTTTTTTTACACAAATAACCCCCTACCCCCTCCCCCCTTCCTTTTCTAGTGTTGACAGAACAAAGCAATTTTTCAGAGACCTCTACACCATTTCCAAAAAACAACATGACAGTTGATTTTTGTAGTGTGTGGTAATACTGGCTGCTATATCATGAGTTTGTCAACTCCTTCATCAGACCTATATTACAATCTACTTAAAATCACCTAATCTCGTTGAGATTAGGATTCCGAAGAAATGTTCTGTCAATTTTCTGTCAGTTCTAGAACTGACAGAAAATTTCTTCGGAATCCTAATCTCAACGAGATTAAAAATCACCCAAAAAAATAAAATTAACACAAACCGTTATTCACTGAATTCAGTCGTTTCTTATCATTGGTCTAAATCACCGTAATCTGGACATACTAGAGCTACTTCCATTGACCTTATGGTAGAGTATGTGTTATTGCTGCGGGCAGTGTGAGACATGACATTTTCGCTTGGATAATAGATTTTAAACAATACATGATACACGTGAAATTCGGTGGTTAGTAAAAGTGGTAACCCGGGTCCGGTTCCAAATTCGTATTTTCTTTATTACATCTTTATTAAGGCATTAATTTTAATCAAATTTGAACATAATGCATAAAATTATGTATTTTATCACATTTTTTAAACAAATATAAAAATAAATAGTTTTTATACGAAATAACGGTAATACAAGTTTTCGAAGTTAGTAAAAGTTGTAACCCGGGCCAAGGCAAAATGTTCAATTAATCGATGATTACACCTTTATTTCTCGTTAAAACTTCACAATATTCAGAATGAACATTTTTCAGTATTAAAGAAATGTAAAAAATATTTTAAATTCAATGGTAATGTTCTCTTTTGTCATTATGGGAGCATTTTAGATTCTGATAAAAGTTGTAACCCGGGCCGGAAGTGATGCATTGTTTTGAGGGTACTTGAAAATTGACCTGAAAAGATATGATCGTCTATATCTTTTTTACTACTCAATATAATCGATTCAAATTTTGGTCCAAAAATATAAAAAAATATTGTGTATTAGTATCAATATTTACCTGTACACCCAGTTACCTGTAGACCCACGTGACCAGTCTTTGTTTACAAATCTTAATATATTAATATTGCATCATGGAGAAAAAAGAAAACTTTTTTTTTTAAATTGATAAAATATATTTGTTGTTGTTGTATTGAAGTATGTTTTTACAAAATTTCAAGAATTTTAAAGAAGTAATAAAGGTGCAATCATTGATTAACTGAAAATTTCGTCTTGGCCCGGGTTACAACTTTTACCAACTTGGAAAACTTATATTGCCGATATTTCGTATAAAAACTTTTTTTTTTTTATTTGTTTAAAAAATGTGATAAAATACATAATTTTATGCATTATGTTCAAATTTTATTAAAATTAATGCCTTAACAAAGATGTAATAAAGAAAATACGAATTTGGGCCCGGGTTTTTGGAACCGGACCCGGGCTACCACTTTTACTAACTGCCTGAAATTCGATCAATAGTCTTCAATCTTTGTTTTGGTAGCTATAGGTTACGTCCAATGCGTTCCGAATATTTCCGCGCGAAAATATTCACACACCGTTATGACCTTATCGGACTTTATTCTTCCTCGTGTGTTTTTAGATTTTATGGCACTCGTTTACTTTTAGTTTTAGCCACAAAATGAATTTATTTCGTTTTCGTGTTGGGATATACGCGATGCAGACAAAGAAAGATAATCGCTGATAGACATAAGCCATTTATAATCGCCACATTGATGTATTTTTTATTATTAATATACATCACAGAGGCGGATCCAGGATTTCAAGTTAGGGGGGGGCGCACTTAAAAAAATTGCGCCGAGCAGAGGGAGGCGCGAAAATTTTTGGGGTATTTCGTGTGAAAAATCACGATTTTACGCCAAAAAATCATATTTTTCCAATTTTAGGGGGGGCGCGCGAAATTTTTGGGGTATTTCATGTGAAAAATCACAATTTTACGCCAAAAAAAAATCATATTTTTACCAATTTTAGGGGGGGGCGCGCGCCGGGTGCCCCCCCCCCCCCCCCCCTGAATCCGCCCCTGCATCACAGGTACTTGTGGACAGGACACAGCATCCCCCCTTTTTCCATTTTTTTTTTATTTTTTTTTTTTTTCATTTCCATGGCATAGAAATATGTAAAACAGCAATAATATGCCGTTTTCTGATTACATAAGTCGACTGATATGTATATAGAGATGCCGTTTTCTGATTGCATCAGTCGACTGATATGTATATATAGAGTTTTTTACATATCAGTCGACTTCCATAATTTCCATATCTTTTTACTATTTTCTTCCATATTTTCCATATCATTTCACCTTTCAACTTACTTTACTTCCATATTTTTCATATCTTTTCACAATTTTCTTCTGTATTTTCCAAATCTTTTCACTATTCGACTTGTTTTTCTTACATAATTTCCATATCTTTTCACAATTTTCTTCTGTATTTTCCAAATCTTTTCACTATTCGACTTGTTTTTCTTCCATAATTTCCATATCTTTTCACTATTTTCTTCTGTATTTTCCATATCTTTTCACTATTCAACTTGGGTTTCTTCCATCTTTTTCATATCCTTTCACAATTTTCTTCTGTATTTTCCAAATCTTTTCACTTATCAACTTGCCTTTCTTCCATAATTTCCATATCTTTTCACTATTTTCTTCTGTATTTTCCATATCTTTTCACTATTCAACTTGGGCTTCTTCCATATTTTTCATATCTTTTCATTATTCAACTTGCCTTTCTTCCATATTGTCCATATCTTATCACTATTCGACTTGTCTTTCTTCCATATTTTCCATATCATTTCACAATTTTCTTCTGTATTTTTCAAATCTTATCACTATTCAACTTGGGTTTCTTCCATATTTTTCATATCTTTTCACTATTTAACTTACCTTTCTTCCATATTTTCCCCGTCTTTTCACTATTTTCTTCCGTATTTTCTAAATTCCGAAAATGTTAATGTGTGATATTTTCATAATGTGTTTTGTTTTGTTTGTTTTTGTTTTTTTTTGTAACCATAATTTAATTCAAAAATAGGATAGAATATTAAATTCATCTTTCAGGCCAAACAAAAATTGAATGACGTATCCCCGATTTTTTTTTATAAATACAGCTGTAGTCTAAAATGTGGAGTCTGCAGAAAACTTAATAATTCAAGTACCTACTCGTTAGTGATCGATGTCGGAATCTGCAATCAACCATGACATTCATTGCAACAAATAGAACAATTGCACTCCATTTTGCCTACACACACCTTTTTGTGTCACGATATTTCTTGTAGTTACATATGCTAATATTGATTAAAGTATCAGGCACATGTAGAAGTGCCATCAGGATATGGGTAGGAGTATCTTCTTTTAAGAAAAAAGGGGAAAAAGGATAATTACGAAGTGACAAAGGTCAGTATTTACTAAAGAAAGCCCGTGACTTTCCAGAACAAAGGCAGCATTCATTATTCCACCATGAATGATATTAAAATTAACAAAGAGTACATAAACTAGGGGAATTTACAACTACATGTACCTGTGCAATCGCAATCAGTGCCTATTACCACTAACGTTGTGAGTTCGAATCCCGTTTAGGCGAGGTGTAATCGAAACGGTGCACGACATTTGAGCGGGTTGATCCAACATTTGAACGGAAAAAAAATAATCATTTGAGCGGATTTACCTGTGCAAAAAAAAATCAAGATTTCCACCTTATATGTGGGCCGCAAACCCTGATGATGACGTCAAGCGCACCAATAATGGACCAGAAGCCTTTCATAGCCATTATAATGAACAATTTTACACTGCGCATCCGTCTATTTATATATCTATTTACATCAAATTCCGTGGTCTCAACACACCAGCTACGCTTAGACGTTCTGAGGAAAGAGTCGTGTACGCTCGCCAGCAGTATGCACAATTGAAATCTGGGGAGATAACTAGAATTTCGCACAGATTTGTAACATTTTATCATTTTAAACTTTTAAAACACAGGGACTTTTATTATTCCAAGTGTTTTAATTGAAATGTCATTGTATTGAGTATTCTTAGTGCTGTATGAAATTCTAAATTAATGTTTTTCCATTTACTTATTAGTTTCTGATGAAAATATGTCCTAAAAAAATGTTATGAGAAATACAGGTAAAACACAGGTAAATTCCGCTCTTTTAAGCATAAAATTTCCGCTCAAATATAAAACCTTACAAGTCAAAAATCCGCGCAGATGTCGTGCGCCCACTCGAAACAACATTATGTGATAAATTACACTGATCAGTGTTCACTTCAATTATCAATAGCAGACTGACCTTCCTGTCAAACGAGTTTGATATCATCTCACGATGTCAATCTGGCTTCTGGAAGTGATACTCAACTACTGATAATTAAGTTTATCGTTAAAGGATAAACGGATTTAATAAAAGTGAACTTAGTCTTAACTTAAGTTTTAGAATTTTGGAAATCCGAAAACCGGATTGTCTCCGGATCGCGAACGTCATTTATACAATCTGCGACGTCACACATTCCCAGCATCCAATTTTCGACAACAGGCACATTGTCAACAAAAATTTTTACAAAACAAATTTAAATCGATTTAAATCCACCACCATCAACGAAATGAAACCTCCAAAAAGGCAGAGGAAACAATCTGCAAAATCACAGATAACACAAGGATCGGGACCAAAACGTCAAAAAACTTCAAACAGACAGCAGAGACAAGAAACAGATAGCTACAACGTGCCTCCAGTGGTATCACGTAGTAACACCAGAACTTTTACCGACATATAAACACACAATGATGGTAACAATCGTCAGAATGACACGAGCATGAACGCACCGACACCGTCTACATCAGGATGGCCCGGAAGAAACCCTTCACACACTCAGACCATGCATGATGCACGGACACATGGCCACATCAGTGCGGAAAGCTCAAGCGAAACCCTTCGCCACACACAAGTTAGTGGCACCGAGACTCGTCCAGTGAACCCAGCACAAAATACAGACCATGAATTGATTTACCAAAGGGCAGCCGTTTCACAACCGAGCATGCAAAATGATGTCTCCATGGCGCCTATCAGTACCAGAGCACAGTATACTGCAGATCCACGCAGCCAGTCCAATGGTACGTTACAACAAGGTACAAATTTAGAGTTTTCTGGGGATTCTCGGGGTTTGATGGGAATGGGTGTTGTACACGAGAGCCAAATGCCAACATTTACACCTAGTTTCACTGACCCGATTAGCGCTCACATTCCATTAAAAATTAAAGAAAAAATTTGGGCAGGGGATTATATTGATTTGTATGTCCTCCTAAAGTCGGTCCGAGAGCTCGCAACTGACTCTCAACTTAGCGGCGACCTTTCCATAAAGGGTGGTCAGTTGACAGTCACACAGCCAAAAATCGCAGCAATTTCCAACATACATGTATGGACATCGGCCTTTATGATATTCATGGGTGTTATGCTCGAAAAATGGCCTAACAAAGGCCAGGAATATCTAAAATACATATTTAATGTACGCCTTGCGGCCTCACGGGGATCAGGTACGGGTTGGGCCGCATATGACGAACAATATCGTCTTCGCAAAGCTAGATATCCTCACACTCCATGGGGTGACATCGATATGGAGCTATGGCTTTTACACGTCTCCACCCCTGCTAAATACGCACACTTTGACAATACAAATGTGAGCCAGAAGTTAGAGAGCAAACACGAGCCCTTTCTTGCAGACTTCAAAAGGGGGAAAACCCCTCAAAGCCAAAAAGGCAACACCCAGCGTGGATTTCGATCTTGCTGGAACTTCAACAAAGGTAAATGTTCATACGGACAAAAGTGTAGATATGCACACAAATGTTCAAATTGCGCAGGGGACCATCCCTTCAAGTTCTGTAATAACAAATAACTCGTACCTTTATTCACTTGGCAGCTCCCCTATTTGTGTGCACGAGGTTGAGAAATCTTTGTCTTTTTACCCGTTCGGGAATGTAAAAACAGAATTAATTCAGGGGCTAAAACATGGATTTAAATTACAATACAATGGACCTAGGTTACCAGTTCAGTCAAAAAATTCGAGAAGTGTTTCGGAAAACCCAGATTTAGTACGGGAAAAGATATTTAAAGAAATTGATCTAGGCAGAGTGGCTGGCCCATTCGATTACCCTCCGATGCCTACCTTTAGGGTATCTCCAATTTTTCTCGTAAGAAAGAAGAACGGCGATTTTCGACTGATCCATAACCTTTCATACCCAACCCAGTATTCGGTCAATGATTTCATTGATCCAGAGTTTTGCACCGTAAGATATTCAGGCATTGACGATGCCATAGACATGGTCAACAGAATAGGTAAAGGGGGGAAGTTGGCAAAAACTGACATTAAGAGTGCATTTCGATTACTCAGAGTCTCCCCATCTGACTTCGACCAACTAGGTTTTTCTTTCGATAACAAATTCTACTTTGATAAATGCCTCCCATTTGGTGCTTCGATAAGTTGCTCACTCTTCGAAAAATTTTCAACAGCATTACACTGGTTTACGGAGCAAAAGACTGGTAATAAAGATATTTTGCACTATTTGGATGATTTTCTCTTTGGAGCAGAAGCTGATAACCCGAAATGTCAATTCACATTACAAACTTTTCGGGATATATGTAAATTATGGGGGGTTCCTGTAGCCGAAGATAAAACTGTAGAGCCGACAGAAATCTTAGCATTCCTAGGCATTGAGTTCGACACGTTAGCGATGGAACTGCGGCTGCCAAACGAAAAACTCGTTGAATTGAAGCATACTCTCGAATTATTCGTCCAGTCCAAAAAGGTCACATTACGACAATTACAATCCTTAATAGGGTTACTTAATTTCGCGTGTCAAGTCGTGTCACCGGGTAGGGCTTTTTGCAGGAGGCTTATTGATGCGACATGTAATATAAGAAAACCTCATCATAGAATTCGCGTATCAAAATCAATGCGAGAAGATATTAAAGTCTGGTTAACCTTTTTGTCAGAATATAATGGGGTAACCGTTATCACTGATAATGCATGGGCTTCAAATGAAACCCTAGAATTGTTCACCGACAGCACTGGTGGTCAAAACAGAGTGTTTGGTATTTATTTTCAAAGAAAATGGGCGCAAAAATGCTGGCCAACATTATGGGAAGAAATGGGCATTCTTAAGGACATTACATTTCTCGAGTTATTTCCGGTTGTTGTTGCACTGTGTATCTGGGGGGAACAGTTAAAAAACAAGAAAATTATTTTTAACATAGACAACCAATCTGTGGTTCACATTATTAATAAAAAGTCTTCAAAATCTGTTAGAGTTATGTCCCTTGTAAGACATCCTTGTTTTGTCAACCTTACAATATAATATTATGATCAAAGCTTTACATATTTCTGGAATTTCAAATAAAATTGCTGATTCGTTATCTCGTTGTGATTGGCAGCGTTTCCGGAACCTTTGTCCAGAGGCAGACCAACGAGGCACCGAAATACCAGACCATCTCTGGAAACTTTAACAACTGAAATTGATTCATTGGTGAACGCTTCAATGGCAGATTCTACGTGGAAAACATACAAAACGGCAGTCGAATCTTTTCAATCATTTCGCAAATTGTATAATTTACAAGATACTTGGCCCGCCCCTCTATATGATTTGTTATTCTACATTGCATACATGTCTCACACAGGCTTGTCAGCCAGTACTATTACTACTTACATTTCCGGTATAAGTACAATGCATAAATTAAATGGTCACACGGACAATACGAAATCGTTTTTGGTTACCAAAATACTCGAGGGTTCAAAACGGAAAAACTCCCCGAAAGCTGACTTGCGTCTACCAGTCTCAATGAATTTATTAAAACGATTAATTCAATAGCTCCCCTTTGTTTGTACGTCAGTATATGAATCTACTATGTTCGCAAGCGCGTTCAGTTTGTGTTTTTTCGGACTTCTCCGCGTTGGTGAAATAACTAGTCAAATTAAAGGTCGAGCCGGGAAGCACGTCATTCACATATCCGACATAAAACTTGTCCGCAAACAAGACTCCGTTGACTTACATTTAATGATACGTAGTTCCAAAACAGATCAACACTCGCATAGTACCACATTGATTATTTGTAGTCAAACCGATAACTCCATATGTCCGGTACACCTTCTTAAGGGCTATTTGGAAGTCCGACAACATGCACTCGACTCTAATCTTTATTTGCACTTTGACGGATCAGATCTAACGCGATATCAATTTTCAATCGTCTTACAAAGGGCCTTGTCATTTTGTGAAGTCAAAGGACATTTTCGACCACATTCTTTCGGAATAGGGGCCGCAACAGAGGCTAAACGTTTTGGTATTCATGACGACGTAATAAAAAAAATGGGGGCGTTGGACGTCCGATGCTTATACGAAATACATACGATTAGATATCTGAATTATTTATTAAATATCTCGCACGATTTATTTTATATTATGGGTTCCCGCTCTATTTGGATATTGGGATCGAGTATAGTATATTGGGCTGGTAAAGAAGTGGTTTCAAGACAAGGGGGACGTCATCTTGGTCTCCATAATGTAGGTTTTCAAGGGTTTTGGTTCGGGAAAAGGGGTATGGTTTGGAAGGAATTAATTCCAAAGATTGAGTTTCTTTTGAGAAGACATCCTCCTCCTACGATCTTGGCACCGTTAAAGGCTGGCAACTAGCAGAAAACATAATATGCGACATTCTTCGTATACACGCCTTAATGCCAAATACGCTTATTGTATGGTCCGATATATTGCAAAGACTGGCACAATGCCAACAATGGCAAATCTATTGAAAAAACTCGTAAACGAGTGAACCTCTTGGTAAGAAACCAAGTAATAAGTATAGGAGGGTGCGCCATAAGGCACTGTAACCTTCGTGCCAGAGAAGTAAATCTTTATCGTAACGACGGCACACATCTGTCCAATTCAGGAACAGAAATCTATCTAAACAATATTCAGGGCGCCCTCGAACATTTTATTTCCTCTGGAGGTTCTCTTGTTTTCCCTCCAATTCAAGCTTAAATCGAATCGAACACAAGGAGGAGGATGTTGACTCTTCACTAACGTTAAACTAAAACAGGGTGGTTGCGTGGCGGTGAGTAGGGCTTACCCCACTCATTTGGCGGGATATGGCAAGATGAAGACGGGACACGTTGGTCCCCACATTTTACGTGAGCTCATATTTTGATTATTTTCTCCTGTGGTACCACAGGGATTTGTATTTTCATGTTCGTAAACGGGGGCCTTCTTTGCATACCAGAGGGGTCGGTTCCTGAATCGGTACCGATTCGAAACTTGGTTTGGACTCTTTGAAATAACCAGAGAGTTCGGGATAGTAAATATTTGCGATCGTATGGGGAACGTGTCCTGTAGATCTCTCTAAGTTCCATAGAGGATTGTAGCTTTCGCTGTCACCTGCGAAGCACGGGCTAGCCCAAAATATCGAAATCGGCGGTCTGTCTTCTTCATCTTGCCATCTCGCGCTCACGCAATTTAATATTGTGGCCGTATTTTTCCAATCAACATTAGTATTGTTTAATTTCCAGACAATGAATCTTTGATTAATATATTCATTATTCATGCCTTGATATCGTTGTATTTTTTTTTCGGTAAAATATTATATTGCACATTTATAGATTTCAGAAAGGCATTCGATACTGTCTGGCGAATAGGTCTTTGGAAAAAATTACAAAATTATGATATCAAAGGAAAGTGTTTCCGAATAATTTACAATATGTATAACAATATTAAGTCTTGTATTATGTATAATAATGAAAAGTCTGATTTTTTAGCTTGTATGCAAGGTGTGCGCCACCTGGAAAACTTGTCATCATTTTTGTTTTCCATTTTCGTAAACGATTTAGAAGATTATTTTGAAGAACTAAACGCCTTACCTCTTGGTACAGCTACTATCCCAGAAAAGATACAAAACACATTTCATACCTTTATTCAAATTTTAGTTTTACTATATGCTGATGACACCGTTATTTTTTTCTGAATCTTTAGAGGGTTTGCAAAAAGCCTTAGATATTTTTCAAGAATATTGTAATTTATGGAAATTATCAGTAAACTCATCAAAAACTAAAGTAATTGTTTTTTGTAAAAGAAAAGGTAGGCATAATTATATTGTCAAACTAAATGGCGCAGAGTTAGAAATTGTTGATTCTCTCACATACCTTGGTATAGTTTTTAAACATAACGGATTTTTTTTTTATGCGAGAAAGAAATTAGTAGAACAGTCACAAAAGTCATTGTTCGCTATTTACAATAAAATACGAAACCAAAATATACCGATCGATGTTCAACTGAAATTGTTCGACTCTTTAGTTGAGCCTATACTACTTTATGGATCTGAGGTTTCACTGTCGTGTACCCGATAAGGAATGGTCATTTCAATATGGCGGATTGTACATCATCAAATAGGTAGGTGTGAAGATTTTGACTATTGTCGTTCTTTATAGGTTATCTTATTGTCTATGAGTTACACGTTTAGATAGGGCAGTCTTTTTTCTACTTCACCATTAAGTCAGTAAAGCTTGATCCTTTTGTTTTTATCGTAAACTGCCTTCGGTAGTTGATCAATGCAGCGACAAAGATATCGAGGCGTAGAATCCAATTTATTTCACCAATTCCTACCGCCTAGTGACTTTTTATATTAATATGTTGATGCCAAAATTATTCAAACATGTGAATTGTCCAACAAATGTCATTTCAGCCTTTGACAAGCCTTGTATCCCTCTTAAAACGTCCATGAAAATTTTGTTTATGTCACGGAACGGTCACGACAAAAACGTATGGGAATGGTCTCATGTTTTGGGTGAAGGAATGGGAGCAGCGTCCGGAGTGATTCACACCGGGCGGTTTTTTGTCCTAATTCCGTTGTAAGTGGTTGGAAAAATTAACGGGGGTGAAAGATAAATATATTTAGGTAAACCTTGAAGTGTTAAGTAAACGCTGCACCAATCCATGATAGACTTTTATCCATCTGAAAATTTGAATGTATGCAATCTTCTTTCTGTCCGACATTTTTTTTACAAGTTGCTATTTCAAGTGCACTTGCCTCGTTTTGGAGATATCCTTATTTGGATCAATCGTAAGCATCGTAGTAAAAGTTTTTTATATTTGGAATTCAGATCCATATATGGATAAGCTCCGCCCATCACGAGAGTATACGTAAGGTGCCATGGCGGACAAGAAACAATTTCCGAATATGAAATCGACCATGAAAGTAGAAACATGTATTGTAACACTTATTTCGTATCACCATTACTTAAAAATTGTAGGGAATAATAAGTTATGACCAGAGATGCAAAAAGAAAGTTGAAATATTCACGGAACGAAAATTTTAATTTGCTCCCATACGTTGAATGGGACCGATTCGTAACCCAAACTGGAGCACAAGCGAAATGAGGGTTACGTTATCGTATCTAAGGTCCAGGAAGTTTATTTAAAAATATAAGTTAGTTGTTCAAATCGTTAATCTATTTTTAGATATTTTAGGAAAACGAAAGTACATAGATAACTGAATACTGACTATTATAACGTTTGTAAACAAATATTGAAATGATAAATACTGTAGTGCAAATACTTTCAATAAAGAAAATTAGTTATTTATTACAAAATACAGTAGTCAATCTCGTTAACTCGCTACAGAAAAATTGAGCTCGCCGATAAAGTCGAGTAAAAAAAGGTATAAATATTGGCATGTGTTATTGCCGGTTCTAAAAATTCATAAAGTAATTTGAATTGATTTATTATTTTTCATGTTGATATGATTATGATTTAATCATCCGAGATATTCAACAAGGGAAAATGTTTGTACAGAGCGAGATAACTCTAAACATGTTTATTGACTGATAGCCTATGTAACTATTTCGACTTCGACATTTCAGGACTATTTCTGGGTCACAATTGACTATATGTTATGAGGAGTTGTGGTAAACTTTACAATATTTAGAATTGTATTGACTGCCTCTTTCTGCATTCCTACAAAGAATGGAATCCCTACTATAATCTGAATATATCCTGTCTTTTCAAAATTCACTGACTCTCCTGTCAGCGACATAGGAATGGATCGTACAGTGCGGGTTAGAGATGAAAGTGCACAGGGGGACAAGTGTCCAAAACTGTCGAGCAAAAATAAAAGCACTTTGGTTTCAAAGGATACTCTTATACTGCACAATATATTTTTGTCTTCCATGTTATAAATTCATCTTTTTTCAAATATGTTTGCCCAAAAAAAGGGGCTCCTGCACCCTGTCTGATCTAAACCTAGCTGCGGAACCTTAGCCCTTGTGGTCCTTGGCCAGTTTTCTGATATTTGCGGACCATAGGGCTACGGATTTCACCCTATCAAAAACTTTCGAAAATGCGCGGTGAAAATCTTGCGCCGCTTTTTTGCAAATTTTTGTCATGAAATCGGGTGCGAGAACGATCAAACATATATATTTCGTTTCGTTAAATATTCAAGAAATAAGTGCATTGTTGTACTGATTTAATGACGATTCTGCAAAGTCCGTAAACAATGCCGATAATTAATAAGATGGCGTCCATTTCTTAATCGATCTCAAAACACGAGCAGTTGCACCTTTTTCCCCCCGATGCGCGTACATTTCATAACAATATAAGTTACATAAACACGCTTTTTTAAGGCATCAATCATATCCGATAGTTTTTATGGGTAGCAAAAATTTGTGATTTTAGCAGATAATGCCACTTTAATTAAAAGAGAGAAAAGGAAAAAATAAGTAAGAACATTGATATAGTTTTTTTGTTTTGTTTTGTTTTTGTTTTTTGTTTGTTTGTTTGTTTTATTTTTTTGTAAATTTTTTTTGTATAAAATTTACAAATTTTATAACAAGAATATAATATATATGAAATAACTATGTATTTTCATTTTCTTAACTTTCCTTTTTAAAAGTTATCGCTAAACTACTTATTCATCCGGAATTTTTCCATGCACATTCCTATCGCCCGATAACGAATATTTCTGGTCTCCCCCCAATTTCCACTGTAATAACCTTAAAAGCCACTGTAATTTATAAAATATATATGCAATTTATTAAAAACATATAAATTGATTTGATAGAAATCATAATCATCCATTTAAATATCATTTTGTGCTTCTGGACTCATTTGGACTCTTGATCTTTGTTCTGGACTCACTTTCGAGGTGCCGGTAAAAGTCCGTCCTGTCAAGATTTTTATACTTTATAGGTTTTTAAAAAAAATAGATATATGTATCAAAATAAAGCTGTTTTTACACGCTTTCCAAATATATAATCATCTTTTGACAGAAGTTAATGTTAAAACAATGATTCGAGATCAAACACAAGAACACTGATAATTTTCTCGCCATTTTGTTCTGTGAAAAAGTCCGTCCTTGTCAAGATTTTGAATTCATTTTTCAATATTTCCAAATAAACTTTATATCAAAATAAAGCTTATTGTACAAGCTTTCCAAATATATAATTATCTTTTGACAGAAATTATTATTAAACGAATAATTTGACATCAAAGACGAGAGCACTGATAATTTTCTCGCCATTTTGTTCTGTGGAAAAGTCTGTGCTGTCATATTGAATTCATCTTTCAGTATTTCCAAATAAACTTTATATCAAAATAAAGCTTATTGCACAAGCTTTCCAAATATATAATTATCTTTTGACAGAAATGATTATCAAAAGAATAATAAAACATCAAAGACGAGAACACTGATAATGTTCTCACCATTTTGTTCTGTGAAAAAGTCTGTCCTGTCAAAATTGGTGATAAGGTCCACTTTGTACTACACAAAAACCGAGTTGGATTTTAAGTGCTAACTCACTGAAACAACAGTCCGCGGGTAGACATGTCGTTCCACTCGGACATATTATTCCGATTCCGAGCCAACCAGTCCTTGCTTTTTCTCCTTAATGCTGCGTGGAGAAGCAACAAATACCAATTTAATAGTCTTTGGTTTGACCCAACTTGGGCCCGAACCCAAGATCTACCGCACACGAGGCGAGCACGCTAACCATTACGCCACTGATGCAGTTCAAACTTTTTGATTGATTGATCGATTTTGGCATTTAACGCCACCTTCAGCAATATCATGGCGACCAGTTTTAGTGGTGGAAGAAGTCTTTATCACTTTCAGCTGCGAGTTTAGTGCACCCATTATTGTAATTTACAAAGCCGGGCAGAACCCACGCCCTATTGGTGATAGGTTTGTACAAGTTATTAGGTAATCCAACTACCTTGCTCATTGAGCCACCCGGGCTCTTAAACTTTAAAAATGCTGTAATGATATGCAAATCTCCATATAGGAAAACAAGCAAGCAGTTTGAAGAAAAGGGGTTGCTTGTACAAACTTTTTGAGCGAGTGAGTTGGTGGTTGTTGTTCAACGCCAATTCAGCAAATTTTCAGCTATATCATGGCGAGAACAAGTTAATTTTCAATGAGATGATGACGAGGTTCGCTTTGTACTAGACCAACACGTCGAGTTGGATTTTTTTTAGTGCTAGCTCACTGAAACAACAGTTCGCGGGTAGACATGTCGCTCCACTCTGAAACATTATTCTGATTCCGAGCCAACCAGTCTTTGCCTTTTCTCCTTAATACTGTGTGCTAAGTGGAGAAGCAACAAATACCAATGTTATAGTCTTTGGTTTGACCCAACCTGGGGCCGAACCCAAGATCTACCGCACTCGAGGCGAGCACGCTAACCATTACGCCAGCGATGCAGTTCAAAACGTTTTGATTGATAGATTTTTTTTTGTGTTTAACGCCACCTTCAGCACTATCATGGCGACCAGTTTTAGTGGTGGAAGAAGCCGGAGTACCCAGAGAGAACTATCGACTATGAGCAAGCAACTGGTAAACTTTTATCACTTGCGGCTGCGAGTTTAGTGCACCCATTATTGTAATTTACAAAGCCGGGCCGAACCCACGCCCTATTGGTGATAGGCTTGTACGAGTTGTTAGGTAATCCAACTACCTTGCTCATTGAGCCACCCGGGCTCTTAAACTTTAAAAATGCTGTAATGATATGCATATCTCCATATAGGAAAACAAGCAAGCATTTTGAAGAAAATGGGTTGCTTGTACAAACTTTTTGAGCGAGTGAGTTGGTGGTTGTTGTTTAACGTCAATTCAGCAAATTTTCAGCTATATCATGGCGAGAACAAGTTAATTTTCAATGAGATGATGATGAGGTCCGCTTTGTACTAGACCAACACGTCGAGTTGGATTTTTATAGTGCTAGCTCACTGAAACAACAGTCCGCGGATAGACATGTCGCTCCACTCGGAAACATCATTCCGATTCCGAGCCAACCAGTCTGCTTTTTCTCCTTAATGCTGTGTGCTATGTGGAGAAGCAATAAATACCAATTTATTAGTCTTTGGTTTGACCCAACTTGGGCCCGAACCCAAAATCTATTGCACTCGAGGCGAGCACGCTAATCATTATGCCACCGATGTGGTTCAAATGTTTTGTGCTTAACGCCACTTTCAGCAATATTTCAGCTATATCATTTCGACCAGTTTTAGTCGTGGAAGAAGCCGGAATACCCAGAGAGAACCACCAACCATGGGCAAGCAACTGGTAAGCTTATCACTTGTGACTGTGTCGTTGAGTGCACCCTTTTTTGTAATTTACAAAGCCTGGCCGAACCCATGCCCTATTGGTGATAGGTAGTTGGAATACCCAACAACTTATACAAGCCCAACTCATTGAGTCACCCAGGCCCTCAAACTTGTTGATGAATTATTCTGAGTAACTAGAGGCTCAGTGGGCTGAGCCTGTGTCGCTCACCTTTCATTCTGCTTTGAGGAAGCTTAATACAGAACCTTCCATAGGTGCTTCCCACCAAATTTCTGTTCATTTTGGCATTGCAGTTTCAGAGAAGAAGATTTTTAGATATTGACCAATCTAAAACAAGAATTGCCTGTGGCAGCCATGTTTGTTAACGGATCCAAACGGAATGAGCAATCCTTGTAGAGAACCTTCCATAGATGCTTCCTACCAAGTTTCTGTTCATTTGGCAAAGCGGTTTCAGAGAAGAAGATTTTTAGAAACCAACCAATTAGAAACAAGAATTGCCTGTGGCAGCCATATTTGTTATTGGATTGGGACGAAATGAGCAATCTTTATAGAAGACCTCCCATAGATGCATCCTACCAAGTTTCGGTTCATTTGGCAAAGCGGTTTCAGAGGAGAAGATTTCTTAGAAATCATCCAATCAGAAACAAGAATTGTCTATGGTAGCCATATATGTTAAGGGATCGGGACGAAATGAGCAATCACAACAGAGGACTTTCCATAGATGCTTCCTACCAAGTTTCGGTTCATTTGGCCAAACGGTTTCAGAGAAGAATCTAATTTTTTCAATAGTTTTCTATTTTTTACTGATTTTTTTAGAAGCGGCAATGGCCATGTTTGATGGCAGTCGGGGTCATCATTCATGGTCTGAAAGAGAATTATATATGCATTGTTCCTTTATAGTTTGGTAGCAACATTGCTCTTTACAATATTTAAAGAATTAAAAAAAAAAAAAAAAAAAAAATCTATTTTTTGTAATGATAGCAGCCATTTTTCATAAGCGACCAGGGTTAGCAACCATAAGTCTGAAAGTGGATCATATATGCATCATTTTCATAAAGTTTGGTGGCAACTGGCTTTTTACCGGATTTTAAAATATGTTTTTTGACAATAATTTTCTATTTTTTGTAACTGACGGCCACGTTGGATGACAGCCGGAGGTCTTCAATCAAAATTTTGAAAGAAGACCACATATGCATTCTTTCCATATGGTTTGATTGCATTTGATTCTTTACAGGATTTTAAAATATTTTTTTAATGAATTTTTTCACTAATTTTCTATTTATAGTAACGATGGTGGCCATGTTTGATGGGGGATGGGGTCCTCAACCATAATTCTGAAAGAATGTTACATATATGTATCAAATTTAATTCCAATATACTCTAAAGGATTTTTCTGGATTTTTTTGCTGATTTTACCACTATGTTCTATTTATAGACATGGCGGCCAAGATGGTTGGTCGGAAGGGTCATCGGACATAATTTTTAAAGGGAACCCCATAAGGATGATTTAGGCCAAGTTTGGTTTAAATTGGCCCAGTGGTTTCAGAGGAGAAGATTTTTGAAAAAGTTTACAGACGGACGACAAGTGATGGCAATAGCTCACATGACCCTTTGGGTCAGTTGAGCTAAAAAAGGGTGTAATAATTCCTTCAAGAATGTTCCAATCAAACTGCCATACAGATCTCAATATGGTAATTATGAAGCCTACACAGTTTTAAGGAATTTCTTTTTAAAATGAAAGGTGTTCTACATACAGTAGGACAGCCAGCGTGACAGGAGAGCTCCAAAGTCAAGTCCCAGTCACGTGACTTTCGCTTCATTTTTGATGAAAAATGACGTTCAACCCTTCGCTTAAAATACGTCGGTTTACAATAAATATTTATGCTTGAAATCAATTAAAATATACGGAAGATGTCTATGGATAAATAGAAATGTATTGTATCACTTCAGTTTTTATTTATATTGTGTACAAACATCGAATTTTGCTACTTGAAGTGGACTCAATTTCAAAACAAATGTCAAGGTGGTTCTATTTAAAAGAGAACATTTAATTAAAACAATATGATGGCTTTCTGTAACATACAATGCCTGAGGAAATCATCTAGGATCATTGTCATACCGACAACTAGTGTCAATGTCTTGTGGGATGCAATTGTTCCACTTAGCCCTACACCCACCTTGATCGGATCGACCATTTGCCAAACATCGAAATTCATTGTCTTTCGGAACACATCGGTGGTGTTTCTTAACATCAACAATAAACGACACCTAAGCGTACATCCGAAAGAGTATATTTCATTTGGGAAAGGGGTGTCTATGTCTTTTTTTAATTTTCTTGTATTAATACCGTATTTTTCAGTTTAATTGAATTATTTGTATTGCAATATTGTTTTAGACATTGTGCATTTTGTAATTTAGACTGGGGAATTACTATTTATTATCACTTTAAATTTAAAAAAAAATCATCTATGATACTAGACTTGCACAGGGAATGTACAACAATTAATAATTTCAATTTAATTTAATTTCAATACAACAGGTACAAGATAAATAGAAAGAAATACATGTGTGGAAAAAATAAAAGCATGTAAACAAAAATTAAGCAAATTGAAAAAATATGAAAATATAATAAAAAAAAAAAAACATGTAACAAAATTAATAATTTTTTTAAAATCTAAAAAAAAGTGAAACCTTGAGACAAAAAGGGGCATAAAAAATTGTATTCAGATATCTTAACCTTTCCTATTATATCAAGGCAAATTTAAAAAAAATCAGTGTAAGCAAATATTTTTCTTGAAATTAGGAAATTTTATTATCAAAATGAAAGCTACCAAGTTTCATGTTTATCTCACAATGTAAATATCAATGTATTTGGAATATTCATGTGTTTGACACAACTACAAACTAGCTTTTATAACATATATGGGTGGTCAAGTTGTAACAATTCTTTCCCCTTGACATTCACAAAATGACCAGCATTTACAAATATGAGTACTTAGGTTGCAATAATTCTTTCTCCAGGACATTCACAAAATTACCAGCATTTACAAATATGGATACTTAGATTGCAATAATTTTTCTACCATGACATTCACAAACAGAATGACTATAGCATTCACATAAAAGACAGACACAAAATGACTAGCATTCACATAAAAGACACATACAGAATAACTAGCATTCACATAAAAGAGCATATTGAATGACTACCATTCACATAATTTTAAGACACATACAGAATACTTGCATTCACATGAAAGAACAAACCAGAATTCCAAATTTCACTAAGTAAATTAAATAACTAGAATAGAATGAATATGTTTTCTGTTGGCAAAATAACCAAGTATTGGTTAATATTGTTTAAAATTGAAGTTAAAACAATTATTTTATTTGTTCCAATGACTGGAAAAAAAGTTAATAAATGGGCACATTTTGAAAAATTCTTTTCTGTAATTTTTTTTTTTATAAATTTCGGCATTAATATTCATAGATAAAAGATAATTATATTTCTCATAAACAACAGGCAACATAAGTACCTTTTCATCTAAAAAAAAAGCATGAATAACAAATTCAACAACATGTTGGAGTGTATACAGGTCTAAATGTCTGTAGAAACTTGTTCAACAACTTGGTTCTGGTTCAATATATCTATAAGAAATTGAAAAGTTTAAGATCTTGTTTCAGCTCCACTTTCTGACCTAGAAAATGTGTTACAACTGTTATAACAATATGTACCACAATATAATTTATCTTCTGAGCCAAATTCTTTACAGAAATTTAATTCATTCTTGAAATGTTTAAGACACGTCCTGGTTTTCAATTGAAATTGAAATAAACCTTTTGACTTTCAGATGAAGTTTCACAAATTACACAATCAAAAAGTTCTTTTCTGAATGACTTTATTATAATTTATGACACAAGGTGTCTTGAAAACTCATGGCATTTGTTTGATGATGTACTTTAAAAATAATTGGAATGCTGGTCCATTTTTTTTACTTCATGGATATTTTAGAAGAAAAAAACCATATATATATTGATTTTCAAACCTGTATGAATATATATATAAGACTTATCATATATTCTTATTTTTATTTATTCAAATATTCAACCAATAAACATCACAGGAAACTTTGCATTTATACTCATAGAATCTGAAACTAACAGAAAATAAACATCCATTTTAATTAATAGAATCTGTAACTTTGCCCCTTTGGTATCTTCAGACTCTTGTTAAAAAAAAATAAACATCCCATGTCCAGTCTGTATATATATATCTACCTACAATGATCTAAAACTAACTAAAACTGGAGGTTGTCAATACCATTGGCACTGAAAAGTAGCATGTACACACATCAATAAGTATTTCAGGAAAACAGACTGAAAATGAAAAAAAAAGGGGGGGGGGGGTGTAAATGCTTGACATGAACTAAATATGTAGCCTTATGCTATGCCATGTAAATCTATAGTGAATTTAACATAATCGTTCACCATTCTCTGCATGACAAGATCATACATTATAATGCAGACCTTTTTATTTCTAAAATGTATTTATTAATTATGTCAATATTTTGACATGTCCATAAATGCCATGGAACGAGTCAACGAAAATGAAAGATTTGTTGTTAAAACTGGAATAAAATGACTCTATATATGTGTGGCTATGATTGGTCAAGTGGTTCTTTCGTGTTTAAACAGAAACAGTCACATTTTCATCCTAATAGATCGATCAATCTATGAAAAAACCCAGAAATATTTGGTTAGAATCTCGAAATATAGTGCTTCTTGTTTACATCCAAATATGGAATTCTAGTGACGAATGATGGGGAAATATGCAAATAATCCATACTCTAATACGTGATTCTAGCTATTTTTACCAAATTTATTAATAAACAGCCAATGGGATGCAATTGTTCCACTTAGTAAAAGAGTCTATTTTTAGCGCCATTTTTTTTTACAACATTTCATCAGCAGCGGTATCCCGAGTTCCAACGTTGATTTCAAGCAAACGATATCATAAATACACGTATTCACGCGTCAGTCACGTTACAATTTTATTTAAAAAATGGATTCAATAAAAATGAATACTTCTTTCAGTTTTATTTATGAAGATATTCAGTAAAAACACATGGGGTGTCGACGTAAACAATTCATGGCCGCTCACTCGTAAAGCGTCATGTCTAAAAAAAATAGAGTTACGTCCCTTGATTTCGGGATTTGACTTTGCATTGTTGGAGGTACGGAATCTGTGCGTGGCTTCCCGACTGATACAAAGTTATGCAATTCTCCATATGCAGAGCTCCGGATAATTTTCAAGTCCAAAGGGTAATTACCCCCTACTTTTGAAAATGATGGATATTTGCATATTTCCTTTGCACTGTTGTACTCTCTACTTCAGAAAAGATTGCTTCCATGTACACTTTTAAAATTATGTTTGACACAAGTGTTATTCAATAAACGAAGGATGCACGTGAAATGTATATCTCTGTTTAATTTGACACGATTGTGTCATGTTTATTAATAAAATGTTGTAAATATTTTGTTTTTTGCTTTTCGACTTCGGCAGTTTTCACAGCCGTGTTGATAACGTCATCAATGATTCCTTTAACTATACTGTCACTAGACACAGATGAAACTGTCAGGAACTTAAGTATAGAATTTTCCGTAGCACGCTTATTGATGTTCTTGCTCATTTTCAACGAACAACGTGTTCCCAAATTTACTTTCGTTTTAGTTCTTACTTATTATGTAAACCGCATTTATTTGTAATATTGACGGCGATTGGATGATTTATCATAAACATCCAATCAGATCTCCTTTGACATCGATGCTTAGAAAGGCAAGCATTCTGTACCCCTCGGAAGTATACACTCTCTCTTTCGAAAAGTATAAAGTGAAGTAATTACGGGGAATTTCTGAAAGACAAAAATGTATTGTTATGTACACGACTGTACAAGTACGCTCCGAATTTGGAAAGTTTGCTTACACAGCAATATGTATGCGTAATGTGTACACTCTGATCTGATAATACATGCGTTTTTACTCGTTTTCATAGCGTAAAAAACGCAAATACGCAGCTTATCTGGAGCTCTGATATGGTAAGCAAACAAGGTTTGTGGATTCACTTTTAAAATATAGGTGTACTTGGTGAAGTTTGCCAGTGACTTGCGACAGGTCAGTGGTTTTCTCCGGTTTTCTCCACCAACAGAAATGACCGCCACGATATAAGTGAAATATTGTTGAAAGTGACATTAAACTCCATAAACCCAAACCCCTCCAAAAATTATTTTAAAAAAAAAATAATTCCATGATTTTTAAATGTAATGAATTCTGGAAGTGGGAATGCTATTGGGAGTTTCATGCCTTTTTGAAAAATACCTCTGGATAAAGGGAAATAACTAATACATAGTATGACATATAATCAAAAAATACATATTTGTAACAAATAAAGATATTGATCAATTAAAGAAATGTTATAAATTGGTCCATTTACAAAATCAGCTTATATATGTCTGCATCAATGGATTTAAACAACATTCAATCAATCATATGTCAAAATATATCACTGATCAACTTCTTAGATTTTGTTGCATTGAAATTACAGAGATTCTTCTATTCTATCTGGCATTCTTCAAAAAAACAAAAAGTTATCTTCCACTCTTTAGACAGTAAATCATATTGGCAATCTTCCAGACTTTAGGCAGTAAATGATATTGGCAATCTTCCAGACTTTAGGGATATCTGTTATCTCTATAATACAAAACAATAGTATATTTATAATTATTTAAATAACATCATTTTATGTACATTAAATTACAAAAACCCCAATTATCAAAGGGGGGGATGGGAATCCTATTAACCAGTTTAACACCTCCATATATTTGTGCCTGCCCCAAGGCAGGTCCTTTCTCCTTTCTTTTTTGCGTTGTTCATTGATTTTAGGTGAGAGGTAGTTGTTTGCTTTGTTGATATTGGTGGAAATAAGGACCTTCAATACACAATATCAGTATGTCAGTTCATATAATAGGTAATATACAATGCCATGACTTAATCAGTGTTCGGTACTGTTCATTTCCATTTTTTTCTTCTGTTGGTCCCTACATTTCATTCATTTTATCATTTAAATAATAAAATGTTTAACTCTGCTACAATTGTGCCTGTCCTAAGGCAGGACTTGGATTTCCATCGGAATATGTGGTAGTGGTGAGAGGTATATATGTCTTTGTTTTGTTGATATAGGTGGAATTTGTGACGACTAGTTTACAATAATTCTCTTCATTAAATGTACAATACGCAACAATGAAAACAAATTATCTACCTGTCATAAAATTTCTTTAAACAGCTTGATGTTGGAGGCAGTATATGTCTGTCATCTAATGTCTGTTATCACATAATATAAGAACTTCATACAACTGAAAAGAAATAAAATATATTAGTTTGGCTCTGTAAACTGCTACTTCATTAATATTTGCTCCATTTATTTAATTTTTATCCTGTAGTATTTATATAATATACAACATGACATCATAAAGCGATTTTATTTCCGATTTGCTTTCAAAGTTTGACACAGTTGAAGATATTACTCTGTTTCCATTTCTAATTTTGCATATTTGTCACAGGATGCTCTTATGTATTTAAAAAAAACGCATTGGTGATGTACTTGTTAATACTTGCCTCGAGTGCAGTCAATTGTGGGTTAGAACCTCGGTCAGGTCTAATAAAAGTCCATAAATTGGTATTTGTAGCTTCTCCACTAAACGTGTAGCACAAGGGAGAAAGAGCAAAGACGGATTGGCTCTGAATCAAGATCATATGTCTGAGTAACGAGACATGTCTACCGACAGAATATAGAGCTAGCAATATAAAAATCCATCTAAGCGAGTAGGACTAGCACAAAGCCAACATCATTATCACTTCATCACATGCAACTTGTTATCGCTATGATATAACTGAAATATTGCTCATTTGGCTTTCATTCTTTGTATTTAAAATACTGACATATTTTTATTTTCACGGATTGTGTTTGTCTTTCAAGTTTTGACGAGATATTTAAGGTATTTTGCTACTCCCAAGCTGTTTGTTACCGTCATTCAACTCAACATTATACCATTTTGGGTCATTGCTTTTACTTTGGAGTTTGCCAAATCGCGGTTTTGAACTATGAGAAATATGTAACCCAAACTCCTAAATACTAGAACAACATTATCAATCTCAATATATTAACAATTTATTTTATCTATTTACCTCAATCTTGAACAATATTTCCATATTAATATATGACTGTAGCAAAACTTGAATAACTGAATACCTTGAATAACTGAAAAATAAATTTCAATTGATAATAGTTGAAAAATAAACACTTCTTAGTAATACTAAAAATTTGTATTGTGTAAATATTTAACATAAATATTATAAAAATGGTCACTGTACAAGAATATGTAATGTAGGTATTCCCAGAGTTTTGATGGGTGCTACTTTCATCAATTTGTAAGTGTAGATTCATTTTGCTTTGGTCTAGAAAGTGTCAAATTGCTGTTTAATGCAAATCTATAATGCTAAATGAGAGCTATTTTTTGTGTGTCTCTTCTCTTTTACTGGTGAAATTGATGATTTTCCCCACTTTCAAAAGATATGCATAAAATAGTTTGCTCTCTCCGAAAGCTTCAGCGATATCGTGGGTGTTTTTTTCCTTCATTTTGTTATTGAAATATAAAGTTATGAAATACAAATTACAATTAAATTTTCTACATTTTTACATTCTAATCACAAATTGATTGCTGTGCAACCATTCAATAAAAGGTTAAGCATACAGATATTTGAGATATAAAGTTATTTACCTTCTATATACACAAGGGCTGCCATCAGAAATATCTCATAATGTACACTACTGCAATCAGTGATTTACATCTGCTGTCAAAGATGTTCATAATTTACACAATTCCCTCCAATCAGTGAATAATATCTGCTGTTGTTAGACATATTATACTGTTCATATCCTACTAATGTACAAATGTCATTCCAATCAGTGAAGTTACACCTGTTGTTCCTAAAGCCATCTTCAATAGTTCATATCCTTGATAAATTTATATTAGCATCTTGCCCAGTCCATATCCTTGAAGAATGTATATCCTGTCACAAATGTATATATCTCTCCAAACATTCGTTGTTCTCAAATTTAAAGCAATTAATTTTCTTGCTGAATTGAAGTCCTGTCAAAAATGTATATATCTATCTAATCAATGATCATGATCCGTTACCAATTTTTGAGACATGTTCCACCATTAATATCAAATGTATCTGTATTATAATATAACATTCAGATAAACTTGTATTATGTTGGGGAAGATGCTGTTGCGGCAGCCCTGCACTTTAATGGAAGAAGAAGAAGAAGAAACATGTGATATGAAATAAGTTTTTAATAGACTCAAACCCTTCCCCAACATAATACAAGTTACTTTGAATTGTGTTTACAATTTTTTTTTTTAATTACAGAATCCAATGTAACATAACTAAACATCTGATATGATAACACGTTAATTATTTAGATTAAATATCAAATAATTAAGGTGTTCCTTCCTCATGCATATAGACTGATAATTTGGAAAAATAATTAGAAAAATCAAACCCTTCCCCAAAGTTACTTTGAATTGTATTTACAATTTTTTTTTTTAATTACAGAATCCAATGTAACATAACTAAACATCTGATATGATAACACGTTAATTATTTAGATTAAATATCAAATGATTAAGGTGCTCCTTCCTCATGCATATAGACTGATAATTTAGAAAATAAATAGAAAAATCAAACCCTTCTCCAACATAATACAAGTTACTTTGAATTGTGTTTACAATTTTTTTTTTAATTACAGAATCCAATGTAACATAACTAAACATCCGATATGACAACACGTTAATTATTTAGATTAAATATCAAATAATTAAGGTGGTCCTTCCTCATGCATATAGACTGATAATTTATAAAATAAATAGAAAAATCAAACCCTTCCCCAACATAATACAAGTTACTTTGAATTGTGTTAAGTTTTTTTGAAAATTACAGAATCCAATGTAACATAACCAAACATCTGATATGATAACACGTTAATTATTTAGATTAAATATCAAATAATTAAGGTGCTCCTTCCTCAGGCATAGATTACCCCTTTGGTTTTTGGTTTTTTTTTATAGATAACTACGATTTTATAAATACAAAGTGAGAAAGCTTACCATTTACTTATATATACAACATGGAATTATCAATTGCAGACTACTTGATTGAGGTACAATTTTGTATCCCTTTTTTATGTGAGGAAGTTAATTCCTGAACAGAATATTTCACTGTTATGGTTGAGGTACACATTTGTACCCCAATACAGTATGTGGAAGTTTACAATTCATGTAAAGAATAGTTCACTCATGATTGAGGTATAATTTTGAAAATAGTTCCGAGAGAGAAGATTCAGTTCCGTTACTGAAATTTCAGAGTAATTACTGAGGTACAATTTTGTACCTATTGTTATCTTTTAGTCATAGGTAGCTTACAATTACAATACAAAATATGCCATTGTAATAGCTGAGGTAGTTTCTACTCAGATCAGTGTCTGGAAGTTTACAATTCTCTTAATATTTCCCATAACAGGGAAATATTGTTTGAGAATTGTAAACTTCCAGACACAGGCAGAGGTACAATTTTGTACCCTGTTGTGTTTGAAAAAGTTTGTAATTCCTTTAGATAACTAGAGGCTCAGGTGAGCCTGTATCGCTCATCTGACATAAATAAGCCCTCTTAAGAATGTCTGCATGCCGAATACATTTAAGTTTTACCATTCAAATCCCATAGGGTTCTATGCTAAAACTATGTCTGCTCATGGCAGTCATCTTGGATGGAGGTCGTGGTCACCGGACACAATTTTGAAAGTATACTACCCAAGTACTATCCATGCCATGTTTGCTTTAAATTGGCTGACTGGTTTCAGAGGAGAAGACCTTTAAACAATTTTCCCATAGGGTCCTATGTTAAAACTATGTCCGCTGACGGCGGCCACTTTGGACCGAGATCGGGGTCACTGAACACAATTTTGGCAGTTGACCACCTAAGGACCATCGATGACATGTTTGCTATATTGGCTTACTGGTTTCAGAGGAGAAGATTTTAAAACATGTTTTCCTCATAGGGTCCAATGTTAAAACTATGTCTGCTGAAGGTGGCCATCTTGGATGGAGGTCAGGGTCACCGGACACAATTTTGAAAATTGATCACTTAAGGACCATCCATGCCATGTTTGGTTTAAATTGACTTACTGGTTTCAGAAGAGAATATTTTTAAACATTTTTCCCATAGGGTCCTATGTTAAAACTATGTCCGCTGATGGTGGCCATCTTGGATGGAGGTCTGGGTCACAGGACATAATTTTGAAAGTTGACCACCTAAAGACCATTCATGCCATGTTTGCTTTAAATTGACTTACTGGTTTCAGAGGAGAAGACTTTTAAATTTTTTTTCCATAGGGTCCTATGTTAAAACTAAGTCAAGTCATGGCAGCCATCTTGAATTTCCGATCGGCAAATGATTCACAAGTTTAGCATAGGACCACCCAATGACCATTCCTGCAAAGTCACAATTCAATTGGCTTGGTGGTTTCTGACAAGAAGATTTTTAAAATTTCAGCCAATGAGAACACATTATGGACCCTGGCAGCCATGTTGGATTTCAAATCAACACCAAAAACACAAATCTGGTAGAGGACCATCCAATGAACAATTCTGGCAAGTTTGGTTCAATTCTGTTCAGTTCTGGTTCACAGAATTTTTAAAGTTGACCATCCATGCCATGTTTGCTTTAAGCTAGCTTACTGGGTTCTGAGAAGAAAATAGTTAAAACAATATTCCCATATAGTCCTACGTTAAAACTATACCTGGAGGAATGGTCTCATCATGGATCAGGATAAACTAGAACTGTGAGTGACCTCACTGAGTGATACCCCTCGCTTGCAATACTATGATGTTCAAACTTTGGAATACAGGTATATTAGCAAGTTACCTATGAAAAATGAACGGATATGGAGTTATGTCAAAGAGACAACATCCCATCTCCAAAATAAACAAGTTGAATTATCTCCCCTTCCAAATTTTGGAAAGCAACCATATTTCATCATGCACATCTGCAGGTAGTGTACTACAACTGTGTAAAGTTTCACAACAATCCAATAAGCCGTTTAGGAGGAGTTGCGCTTACAAGGTACACAACCCCCACCCCCTTTTCGTGAAAGTATAAGTTGAATTATCTCCCCTTCTAAATTTGTACCCAGTTCTGTATGAGAACATTATCCATAAGGCTATTACAGACAACTTTCCACTGACTGAGCTACAATTTTGTACCATGTCCTGTAAGAATGTTTACTCTTCTCTGATAGTAGGGGAACCATTTTGAACTATATTCATATCTATATCTCTCCTACTTCTGTGTAAAAAGCAGAGGAACAATTTTAAACTATGTTCATATCTATGTCTGTCCTACTTCTGTGTAAAAAGCAGAGGCAATTTTGTCAAGTTACTTTACCTACCATTTACATGTAACCTTCATGATTGAGGTATGAGGCTGTGTTACGTTAAGTGACCTTTGTAGGTTTGCCCCACTTCTACTGTGTACAAATATTTTTCGTCAAAAGGTTACTTTACCAACCATTTATATGAACAGACTCTCATTGAGGTATGAGGTTGTGACCAATTACCTGTCTTGGTCTGCCTTTCTACACTGACGTCAAAGACCTCCGATCGAAAATGTTTGGTCAACATCCGGGATATTTTAAAGCAGTATTTTTAAAGAAGACACAGATAATTATCGTAAGTATTTATAAATA
This sequence comes from Bathymodiolus brooksi, assembly GCA_963680875.1. Taxonomy (NCBI): domain Eukaryota; kingdom Metazoa; phylum Mollusca; class Bivalvia; order Mytilida; family Modiolidae; genus Bathymodiolus; species Bathymodiolus brooksi. The sequence goes on from OY804581.1 coordinate 109,088,099, forward strand.
TACTGTGTATCTAATGTTTTGAATTATGATGCTTTATGATTGTTATTATTATTAATTTCATTTTTATTTTTGCAGTGTAAAATTAGATTTTTCTACAAGTTATAAGGAATCTGGCATCAAAATCATTACAATCAACTGAAATATCGCTATATCTTGAAGTTACGAATGAATTAAATGTTGCCAAAAAAGAAAAAGAGTATTGATGAACGATTGATTTTACTTAGAAATATTATTTTGTTGAGGAAAAGTCAATTAGTAACTAGTTATACCCTAAAACTTGATGTCAACAGATGTTTTTGAAATCTGGCTTGGTCAGAATGTAAACATGTATACAAACCGTTTGTGTTATTTATCAAGAAACGGATTTGTCAGTATGTAAATACGACTGATCGTATTATTATTGATAATTATATTGCAATTTAACAATAGTTATGATTAGGAAATACCTCAAAAGCGATAAATACTGATCCATAGTATGATTTGCCATGGCTGCTAATTTCAGCTACTTTGTACAATAAAAAAATCGTTATTTCTATGTTAAATTGCTACTGTCGCAAACACTTGATTTTTTTATGCTTTTTGTGGCACTGGCATCACGGTTGGTGCTCAATACGCTACACTCACTTTAAGTCGCTGTCCAGGTGCATCAATTGAGTAGTGGGAGATTCTTTTTATAACACAATATTTTAATTTTATACTCGTTGATAACGAAGTAAGTCACTCTGTGGAAATAATTTCGTGGATACGATATTTAAATTTCTTCACAGTATGTTTATATTAACATTACAGATAAGCAAATTAACAAAGGCTGTAGTATTGAATTCCTTTCCGTACGGACGATTTTGGCAGTTTGTATATAAAGAAAATGTTAGGTGTACTCGATTAATGCAACGTTCGTTACAAGTTGTAATACGGCAAATGTTTGTGCTTTGGATGTTATAGTCCCCCGCCCATCCACCAATATAATGCCAAAAGAATTTCAATCACTCTTATATATTTTGCATTTTTTTGGGAGAGTAGAAATGACAAGACTGAATGAATTTGTTATGTTGATATATATTTAGAATAATGCTATGCGATCTTATAACGAACGCACAACCCTATACACCGTGTCGAGTCTTATTTATATTATGTTATTTAAATCAATAAAAAAAAATTCCGGAGGAGTGAAACAAGGGAGAGAAAAAATAGACAATATAATTATATACATTGTCGAAAATATAAAATTTATATATACGAGTGTTGACGAGTTTTTCTTACCAGTTTCGCAGCGAGTGGAAATGAATTATATATTTTCCGACAATGCACGTATATTTTATCTATCGTGTTATTTCAAAAGCCCCAAAGAAACTGTCAAATCGTCTAAAAAGAGCAGAAACAGGCGTTGTTCTAATCGTTTTTGATTTGTGTTCTCTGTGAAGTCCGTGCTTACAAGTTTATAAGCTTATAAGCATAAATGCTGTTACTGTTTCTTACCATCGCTCAACATGAATCAGGTACCAGAAAAAGATATCTTGGTTAGAAACCAAATACAAATGTATAACAAAAAATATCCGGTCAATACAATGCGACTACTCGAACAGAACAAGTGCAGGATAAAAAAAAACATTAATTGGGCAGCGAAGAAATACTATGATATTAAAACATCTTGTTTCAATCTTGCGATTACCCTCATTTTATTTGTATAAGCTTCAGACAATTTGATTGCTACATTTATATTATATTGTGAGCTCCATACAGATGTTTGTGTATCTTTACATTCAACATTCACTTACTACTATCTGCTATATATTAAATTTACTTTACAGATGAATCCTATCAGTGTAACAGCCATTGAGGAGTCGTTTCATGAAAAGCGGAACAAGTCATATTTGTGTTCAGTTTGTGGGATGGGGATGAAATGAGCAATCTCTATAGAAGACCTTCCATAGTTGCTTCCTACCAAGTTTCGGTTCATTTGGCTAAGAAGTTTTAAAGGAGAAGATTAAAAAAAATCTGCCAATCAGAAACAAAAATCACCTGTGGCGACCATGTTTGTTAACGGATCGGGACGAAATGAGTAATCGGGACAGAGGACTTTCCATAGATGCTTCCTACTAAGTTTCACTTCATTTTGCCGAGGCGCTTCAGAGGAGACGATTAAAATGTGAAAAGTAAACAGATGACAGACGGCGGGCACCAAGTGATGGTAAAAGCTCACATTGGCTTTGTCAAGGTGAGCTAACAACAGTCAGCGGGTAGATATGTCGCTCCACTTGGACACATTATTCTGATTCCGAGCCAACCAGTCTTTGCTCTTTCTCCTTAATGATGCGTTCTTAGTGGAGAAGCAACAAATACCAATTTTACATTCTTTTGTTTGACCCAACCTGGGCTCGTACCCACAATCTATCGCACTCGAGGCGAGCATGCTAACCATTATGCTACCGATGCGGTTCCCTATTTTTTTTTATTTTTTTTTTTTTTTTTTATTGTCCTTCAATATATTATTTGAAAACAAAGATGAATCCAAAACAATTAAGAGTTACTTGATATCTATATAAACAGTGAGAGTTCCTACTTTTGATCAGACACTCTTTGAATATTGCAATAATCCAACAAAATTACAAGTTCTATACAAAATCATGACCATTCTGTTGAAGGTGACTTGGTGAATGCCAATTCAGCACAAACCGTTTTGTATTTCTTTCTTTTAATGTTATACAGAACATCCATATGTAACATATTTTGACTATGTGCTGTTGTTTTTTTTTCACAACTTTTATTCATTTAAGACAATATTTTGTTTTTTTTTCTTTTTATTAATTTGCAAGTCGAACATACCCTTGACAAGTGTTATAATGAACCTTAAATAAATTACAAAAAGGAAACATAATTGTGATATTGAGCTGTTTTTGCTATTCTTTCATTTTTTTACATAGACAAAACCGGTTCTACTGAAACACAATTTTTGGGACCCAACCTGAAAGTAGTGGCTGACAGAGCCGAAATGAACGTACCTAAATAAGCATTGTGTTTTTCACTGTAGTAAGTCTAAAACTATTCATGGTGGCACGTCAGTGCAAACTATCATATATAAGCATTACAAAGGGTTTGTGTACTTTAATTACACATATAGACTACTTTTTATAGCTCATTTGGCCAAGCAGTTTCAGAAGAGAAAATTTTTAGAAATTGACCAATCAGAAACAAGAATTGCCTGTGGTGGCCATGTTTGTTAATGGATCAGGACAAAATGCGCAATCTTTATAGAGGACCTCCCATAGATGCATCCTACAACATTTCGCTACATTTGGCCAAGAGGTTTCAGAGGAGAAGATTTTCAAAAATAGGCCATTCAGAAACAAGAATTGCCTGTGGCGGCCATTTTTGTAAACGGATCGGAATGAAATGAGCAATCACAACAGAGGACTTTCCATAGATGCTTCCTACCAAGTTTCGGTACATAAGAATTGCCTGTGGCAGCCATGTTTGTTAATGGATCGGGACAAAATGAGCACTCTTTATTGAGGATTACCCATAGATACTTCCTACCAAGTTTCGGTTTATTTGGCCAAGCGGTTTCAGAGGTGAAGAATTTAAAAAAAATCAGGCACTCAGAAACAAGAGTCACCTGTGGTGCCACACAGTGTGGGCCATGTTTGTTAACGGATCGGGAAGAAATGAGCAATCTTTATAGAGGACCTTCCATAGATGCTTTCTACCAAGATTCGCTTCACTTGGTCAAGTGCTTTCAGAGGAGAAGATTTTTAGAAATCGACCAATCAGAAAGAAGAATTGCCTGTGGTGGCTATCTTTGTTAATGAATCGGGACGAAATGAGCAATCTTCACATAGGACCTTCCATACATGCTTTCTACCAAATATCAGTTCAAATTTTTGAATACATCGACTGTGATATGATTCATTAAGCTTGTCGGTCTTGCTAAGCATCACCACTTCAATGCCCATATTTGGAAATCGCCGTCACCAATAACCTTACTTATTGACAAATGCGAGCTGGAAGAAAGCACATGGAGAATCAAAATAAGATCTTTAAGCCTAGAATAGAGATGCCGGTAATTTCCGCCATTTTCTTTTCCGGTAATGAAAATGACCAAAATTGTCATTTTCAAAAATTTAGAAAATTGACCAATCAGAAATAGAATTGGTGGTGGCGGTCATGTTTGTTAATTCATTTGATCGAAACGAATAAAGAAATCTTCATAACGGACCTTCCATAGATGCTTCCTCCCAGTGTCTGTTCATTTGGCCAAGCAGTTTTAGAGTAGAAGAATTTTTGGAAATTTGAACAGTGGTTACTGAGGAGAAGATTAAACTGCAAAAATTTACAGACAACGGATGCCAAGTGAGAGCAATACCTCGCACGACCTTTATATTCTTCATCAGAGTTGTCACACACCTAGACGATTCTCTTTTAGGGTGTTGTACCCCTCAGTGGAGAAACTAGGTCCTATTTCTATACCCTGGGGTTCCAGCGGGGGTATGTTATTAATATTTATATGCAGTTGTACTTTTGTAAATATCAGCAAATAAAAAACATTTTTTGCCCAATACAACATTATGGGATAAAGATTGACAGAAATTTGTGGCAGGATGGTGGTTTTCTCGGTTTACTCCTCCAATAAAACAGACCGCCATGATTGATATAACTGAAATATTGTTAAAAGTGGCATTAAACACCACAATTCCCCCCCCCCCCCACCTTTTTTTTTAAAACAAATGAACAATCAACAATTAAAACCTATTTATAATATGGACAATTTTTGAAACCTTTGAAGCTCTTGTGTACCTTTAATCAACAACACAAGCTTTGTAGGAAACCATACAATGAACATTCATACCATGTTCGGTTTCAGAGGAGAAGATTAAAATGTAAGAGGTTATAGACCAAGATGGCCCCTACAATTTTTGCATCCTGTAAAATAAGTCAGGGTTAGAAATTAAATATTTGAGATAGAAGTCCTTTGGGCTATTAAGAAAATATTTGGACTAGTCCTCCAGAATTCTGACTAGCCCGTGTGCACAGCGTAAAGCTGTGAGCCTTGTTAGGGGGAGGTCTTTGAAAATGTTGACACAAAATCCTACATTCTGCAGTGTAAATAAAGCATAGAAAATGGCAGTTTTTTTTAAGAACTAGAGGCTCAGGTGAGCCTGTATCGCTCACCTGACATAAATAAGTCCTCTTAAGAATGTCTGCATGCCAAATACATTTTTTGTACATTTGTACATCTAAGTTACTATTCAAATTCCATAAGGTTCTATGTTAAAAATATGTCTGCTCATGGCAGCCATCTTGGATGGAGGTCGTGGTCATCGGACACAATTTTGAAAGTATACTACCCAAGGACCATCCATGCCATGTTTGCTTTAAATTGGCTGACTGGTTTCAGAGGAGAAAACTTGTAAACAATTTCCCCATTGGGTCCTATGTTAAAACTACCCTGTATGTCCGCTGACGGTGCAAGGGCCATAACTCGGCCAAAAATAATTTGACGGGAACGAAACGTACACTTGATCCGTTTTATTTCGGAATTACGGACATGGGTAACACTATACATGCATAGTGGCAGCCATGTTTGTTAACGGATCGGGATGAAATGACCAATCTTTATACCAAGTTTCAGTTCATTTGGCTGAGAGGTTTCAGAGGAGAAGATTAAAATGTGAAAAGCTAACGGACGGACGCCAAGTGATGGCAAAAGCTCACATTGACTTTGGCAAGGTGATCTAAAAAAAAAAAGGGGGGGGGGGTCTGGAACTTGAAACGGCCATAACTTTGCAACAAATGAGGGCTTAAAATTTCTGTTTTTGTGAGTTCTAATTGATAAACAAGAAATATATAAGTTTCAACATTGATGGATATTGTCCTGGCATCTCTAGTTCTCTACAACACAATGTATATAGATAGTACATGTACCTTAAATCAACAAAAAGTTTACTTTTCAAATGAGGTAGATTGTTTCTTATAAGATAAATCAGCAACTGATCTTTTAAGACATCAACTTTATCTGGAAACTCATTTACTAAAAAACTATGTACAGCATGAAGTCCTGCAATCAAATCTGTCAATTAAACTTACAGCTTTCCCGATTATTTCTGTTGGTAGTTCTTCAGTATCACATTCTGTAATCTGTGTACCAACAGTTCTAAATGTTTGTGTGAATGTTAACTGCATAACAATACAATATTATTTGTACACTCTACACTTAATTCCTGAAAAATATGAATTGAACATCACATTACACTATTGGACGGTAAACAGAAAGAAAAGTCTTAGGAAAAAAAGTCACAGGAACAAAAAAAAAATTTAGTTAGGTTGGTTGATTTGTTTTATGGTTTTAACTCCACTTTCAACAATATTTCAGTTATATTGTGGCTGTCAGTTTTATTGGTTAATGCAACCAGAATACCCGGAAAAAACCACTGATCTGCTGCAAGTCACTGATCATGACAACCTTTATTAAATAATGTTGTACACCTTTCCCTGGGTCGGATTCGAACTCATATCGGTGGTGATAGGCACAGATTGCATATGTAGTTGTAAATCCAACTACCATAATATCACGGCCACGACAGCCCCCAATTTGGTTAGGAAAAAAGTCACAATGTTTACATAGGAAAAGATTTTTTTCAGTGTATCTTAATGTGTCTGGGGTTTTTTCAGTGTATCTTAATGTGTCCGGGTTTTTTTCAGTGTATCTTAATGTGTCTGGGGTTGTTTGTGTGTAGCAGGTAATCATCTTATATGATATATCATTGTTTCATTTGTTCAAAAATAAGAGAATACCGCAATATTATTTTGGGTCAACAACAAAAATTTCTAATGTAATTTCATCTTGATCTTTTTACACATTTCCACCATTGTAGTATATTATGTTATTCATTTTCTCTTTAAATAAATGCTTTTTATTTATTTTGCCTTTCAAATTTTGATTTATTCTTTAAACATTTTTTTAAAAGTCAGCATTCCTAAATATATTTGATAAACTAATTGCCTTTGAAATAATCGCCACATTACACGGCTGGTAATCGGCACAAGCAGAACAGTTGGTTCTGCAAAGAAATTCGTGAGGATAACTTCCGGTTTTGGTGGAGGAGAGTTCACGAAGACGCTTCGCAAGGTATGTACATGTCAAAAATTGAAATTTGCTTTTTTACTGCTCGAATATTGCAAAATCAGAGAATGCTATGCTGTGGCGAATGCTTTCACGATTAGAAACATGTATAGTTTATTATTGTATATGAAGTGTAGCTCTCGCAAAATCAATCGTCCCACGGAAAACATGACGAAAATTGTGACACTCGTACATTTCTAAGTTGTTCTTGACAAAGATGCAAGTTAAATTTTCAATATTTTTTCATCGTGGGAGTCTAAATGTAATCGGGGATAAATTCCGATTCGTCAGAAGTAAATTGAAGTCTAGATAAATCTACAAACTGTCAATTTTCTCGTTTTCCTGCTTGAGGAGATCGGTTCTGATAGAGCACATTGCGAATGCATTAGGAGATTTGCTAGTTTTGTTAATTGTTTTCTGCAAAATTGATCAATTGACACTTTTAAACATAAAACTGATAAATACTCTGTCCACTTTCAGGAGATGCCAGGATTCAAGGCAAAGAGGAAAAGGGGACTGACATAGACTCTTTACAAAAAACCATTTCGATATAGATTGCCTGTATCACCGCTAAGGAAACGAACAAAAACAAGAAGCAGTACACCAATTTAAAATCCCCATCAATCAGGACACCAAGTTTATTCAGTAAAAACATCTCTTTCAATTTCAAAATATTTATATCCTTTCAAACGGGTTTCCACACCTAATTGGCGTTGAAGATCCTGTTAAAATGTCACTTTCATTTTTTGGGCCAGACATAAACCGAATGAAGCGACCACCAAATAACTTTCTCCCTAACCAAAAAAATTGGAGAGTTGATGGCGAATATCTCATTTCGACGTGATTCATCTTTGTCAAACCATTCTACAATGTCCAAAAACAACTCAAATGCAATGTTATGCAAAGGGAATTTCCATCTTGTACTAATTTAAAGAATTTCAATAGCTTGTCCTTTTCCCAACATCAGAAAGTTTGTCAAGAACATCTTGAAAAACTTCAACTACTGAAGCTTCTTCCTCCGGGTTAACTTCTAGCTTGCCTATACTTTCATCAAGACTCATCAAGGAAACATTTTGTAGATCTGCGGTGAAGTTTCCGTCATCTTTAGTAAAAATGTTGCGCCGAATAAGTGTGGAAACCCGTTTGAAAGGATATAGATATTTTGAAATTGAAAGAGATTTTTTTAATAAACTTGGTGTCCTTATTGATGGGGATTTTAAATTTGGTGTACTGCTACTTGTTTTTGTTCGTTTCCTTGGCGGTGATACAGGCAATCTATATCGAAATGGTTTTTTTTTGTAAAGATTCCCCTTGCATCCTGGCATCTCCTGAAAGTATTTATCAGTTTTATGTTTAAAAGTGTCAATTGATCAATTTTGCAGAAAACAATTAACAAAACTAGCAAATCTCCTAATGCATTCGCAATGTGCTCTATCAGAACCGATCTCCTCAAGCAGGAAAACGAGAAAATTGACAGTTTGTAGATTTATCTAGACTTCAATTTACTTCTGACGAATCGGAATTTATCCCCGATTATATTTAGACTCCCACGATGAAAAAATATTGAAAATTTAACTTGCATCTTTGTCAAGAACAACTTAGAAATGTACGAGTGTCACAATTTTCGTCATGTTTTCCGTGGGACGATTGATTTTGCGAGAGCTACACTTCATATACAATAATAAACTATACATGTTTCTAATCGTGAAAGCATTCGCCACAGCATAGCATTCTCTGATTTTGCAATATTCGAGCAGTAAAAAAGCAAATTTCAATTTTTGACATGTACATACCTTGCGAAGCGTCTTCGTGAACTCTCCTCCACCAAAACCGGAAGTTATCCTCACGAATTTCTTTGCAGAACCAACTGTTCTGCTTGTGCCGATTACCAGCCGTGATTAGATATGTACAAGATTAACTGACAGCAAACGGGAAAGGAGTCTTAAACACAAAAAAAGGTGTGGGGGGGGGGGGCGTAATCTGATGAAGTGATGTAAACAATGCAGTTTTCTTGTAAACTTTCGGTTAAAATATAAAGATATTAATAAATCTAATAAAAGGTAGACATATACACACTACATGGGTGTTTTGGGGGAGAAATGTTCACCAAAATGGGCAAATTTTACACTAAAACAAGGCGAAAATTAAAAAAAACATGCCTCGTCGAATTTTCTTTCAGGAATGATTTCTTCTTCTTCTTCTTTCAATAAATGCATCCCTCTTTCCAGAGTATTGTCGCATTGAAAACTATATACATGTGGTCAGGTCAGCAACCCTCCATTTACAATTAAAAATAAAAACTTTCCAGAAATGTACAATTAAAAACAAAGAAGTGGAAATTATGGAAGGCTGGTGTTTGTCAGGCTATGACGGAAGATGTCAATGGAGCCTGAGCTGACTAGTCTGTGGTAGGTTGTTCCAGAGTCTGATGGTGCTAGGGAAGAAGGGGTATTGATATGCTAGTACTCTGGTTGAAGGTTGTAGGTATCGGATGTTGTGTCCTCTGGTACCTGATCTGGATGGAATGAGATAGGTAATAGATGGTATTTCGATGAGATGGTAGGTAATGCGGTACATCATGATGAGTTTGGCTAGTTGGCGTCTGTGTTGTAGGGTGGGCCAGTTGAGGTCTTGTAGTAGTGTTGTAACACTGGCTCTAGGGTCGTAGTTGTTGGTGACGAATCTGGCAGCTCTGCGTTGGATGCTCTCTACTTTATTGATGTTGGCCTGAGTATGTGGATCCCACACAGTAGAGGCATATTCAAGTGATGGTCGTACGAATTTCCATTCAGGGTGACGGAATTTCCAGTTCCAAGAGCATTTACTATTGGTTGATGATGCTATATCACTCCTGTATCATCAATTTCATGTCCTAATATAGAATTGTGTCACCTTTTTCATTGGCCGAAAAATGTAAACAAACCGAACCTCGTGTTTTTACACATTTTAGAATGCACGATTCGAAACCTAGCGAGAATTTTTTGCGGTTATCGCCCCCTGACTGCGTGGTTTTAGAATCACTAGCTATAACGGTCAAATCATGGGTTTGCTTTCCGACTGAAACGATCGAATTTATTTATCAAATGCCACGGTCAATATCATCGAAATTGTTCGTAATTGCGTCCGGTGAGTCTAACGTGTACGGATCATCGTATTATTTAAATATTAATCCAATGATAATCCAAGCATTTCTTCAAAGAAAACTGTTTAAGAAATACTAAAATAACATTTATTATTCCTATTTTTATAATGTTTTTAAGTTTTCATGGCTTCTAAACTGGTTTTTTAACAAAAATTTAAGTCAGAAATTTATGATGACCTCACCTCATGAAGGTTTAAAAATAAAAGGCTGGGATGTAGTAGTAGTATGAGGGTTGAACGTCCGGTTCACCTATTGAGGTATTGCAGACATATTGGGATATTTCCGGTGAAGACTTTTGTACTCGAAAAAGGGAAATAACTCTTTATTTGCGGGATGCCTTGGTTTTGTGTTCAATGAAGGATAACTCTAGCAACAAAAATGAAATTACTGCAATAATTCCATTTATTCTGTATGCAAATAGATGTGATTATTCCATTCTGATTGGTTGCGAGGTACCAGACATCAACTATTTTCTCACGCTAATTAAACATTATTTCTTCAGTCAATTTTACAACTATAAGAAAAACAAATCTTTACAGATCAAAGCATTTATAGTAAACTTAAATCCTGATACTGATGTTCTTTCAACATCAGTATCATTCATAACCAGAGGCGGATTTAGAGGGGGGCGTGCGGGTCGTGCGCCCCCCTAAAATTCGCAAAGCATGTTATACAACGTTAATTAAGCAGTTCAACAAACAACTGTTTCATGAATGGTTAACTCGTGACCTGTAAGTCAAAATGAATAGTAATGATATTAGGAGTAAATTTGGGATATCATTCTAAAAAGCTCCACCCATTGATATATGATCAGTATACTGTCCGTCCGGATGAAGCTTTTCGTTTCACCGTTGGTTCATTCATTGAAAACGTATGATTCGTTCTTGTTTATAGACAGACAAAGGCGAATATGTTAACATTAATGCTGCATGAAACGATTCTGATCATCTAATTTAGTTACGTTAGCTTATCAGAAATCAACAACAAGTTCATGTGTTGACAATTTCCGCTTTTGTTTGTCTATAAATAAGAACGGTCGAATCATACGTTTTCAATGAATGAATCAAACAACGAAAAGAAAAGCCTGCCCCATCCGGACGGGCAGTAATAACTAGAACCACCCGAAAGGACAAGCACCGAAAGCACAGACCAATTAGTGAAATGAGGAATGCGTTAAAACTAAACCAATAGTTCTTTGAAGGGTTAAAATATCGTGATCGATCAGTCATGAGTTGAACAATTCGCATCACGGTTGTTCAAAAAAAGTTTTACTTTAGGTTCTTATATTTTGACAAAAACATACTGTTAACAATTATCCGACAAAATTAAGACTCAAAGTCAAGTTTTTTTGGTCTGATAAAAATGGTGTAGTAGTTGGTTCAAAATTGTCGTTCAAATAAATGTCGGTAATTCCTCATACCCCCAGAGCTTAAGGGGGGCTTCGCCCCCTAGGCCCCCCTACCAGGACATCTCACGCTTTCACGGCAGGTAATTTTTTCTGTTTTCATTAAATTCTGATAACCTTTATGTCCAAAAACTTGATAGAATGCGTATGATTGATTGATGCAAGGACTGTATTAGCCATATACCGTCATATTTATCATTTTAACAGGTTCTTTTGAACAAGGATAAAATAAGATTGTCCCGTTTGACCCCGGCTTTATCCTTGAATAATATTCCCGATACTTTGTGTTGGTAATGTCAATAGATGTGAACACGGTATATGCAAAATTACAGATATGAATACATCAGCATTGCCAAATAAATAGACATTTTAAAATATATTTAATGTAAGCTGTTTGACGTCGTCCAATTTGACAACTGTAAGTCTGCTTACAGTGTCGTCTGAAGACTGTTTGACGTACCAAGAGGTTAGAAGTATTTGGTGCTTAATTCATACTTTTATGATGCACTAATGAAGGCAATGAACTATATAAGAAATTCTTTTAAGATCGTGGAAAATAAATACCGCTATCTGGCATCGAATTTAGGGGCGGATCCAGGGGGGGGGGGGCGGATCCAGGGGGGGGGGGGGGCGCACCCGGCGCGCGCCCCCCTAAAATTGGAAAAAATGTTATTTTTTCTTTTTCTTTACGGAAAATCGTGATTTTTCACACGAAATACCCCAAAAAATTTCGCGCCTCCCTCCGCTCGGCGCAATATTTTTAAGTGCGCCCCCCCCCCTCCCTAGCTTGAAATCCAGGATCCGCCCCTGATAACCAGATACAAATTGATGAATTACACTCAGAAGACATCTTCATGATATTATCTGACCTATGATAACATAAATAGCACTTGTAAGTGTGTCCGGGGAATTCCAAAATACACATGTTATTTAGAAATTATAAAATGGACGAAAATTCTAGGCCATGAAAACAAGCAAGATTAGATACATTTCTTATTCCTCGACGAGACGAGAAAAGTCAAAGGTAAACTAAAAAGATAAATTCAATCAATACTTCGAATAATTAATTTTACAATTGATCTCGTTTATAAAACATACAACGAAAACCTATAACGAGAGAATCAGATGATGAGACAGTGTGGTAAAACTTGAGAGTCCCAAGAAAATGGTCACTTCTCTTTAAATAATGGTGCAAATAGTTCTTGAATTCGAAATTCTGCAATTTCCTATGAAAAAAAAAAGTTTGATTTGTATACAAATACCCGAAAATGTTGCCTTTTACTTTTCAAGTAAAGATCAGTAAAAATACGCGTTGGTATATTGTATATTAAAATACAAAAGTAACATATTAATAAAAAATTGTAGTGGCAATTTATTTGTAACAATCTCTGCATCTGCCCGGGGTATCTGCACAAGAAAGTGTGAAAAAAATCCTTTGCCCGGGTACGTTTATATTATTTATATCTACCAATAGCATGTATTTGAGGATGTCTGTGAGGAATGCGCTAAAACTAAACCAATAGTTCTTTGAAGGGTTAAAATATCGTGATCGATCAGTCATGAGTTGAACAATTCGCATCACGGTTGTTCAAAAAAAGTTTTACTTTAGGTTCTTATAATCTGACAAAAACATACACGTAGCTGTTAACAATTATCCGACAAAATTAAGACTCAAAGTCAATTTTTTTTTTGTCTGATAAAAATGGTGTGGTTGCTTCCGAATTGTCGTTCAAATAAATGTCTGGAATTCCTCAAACCCCCAGAGCTTCCGTTCCCTATAAGGGTTCTGTCCGGAACCCGCTAAGGTCCCCAGACCCCTCGCATACTCACGGCCCCCTTAACCACAAATCCTGGATCCGCCCCTGTTAATGATATCTCATTGAACTCTAGGTAGTTGATTAGATAAGGTAAAGTCTTGTCATTTCCTTGCAAAGTTTTTAATTTTTCTGGGTTAAAATCAAAATGTTCAAATAAATCTATGCTCACTTCTTTGATTTGTGATTCATCTGACGAGACAGGACAATACAACTCTATTATTTCACGCTGTGTTTTTAGTTTTTTTGCTTAATCACGTTGTGTTTCCTTGACATATGAGGTGTTACTGTATCACCATCATAATCTGATTCCTGGTGTGTTACTGTATCATTGTTATGTGATACATGGTTAAACAGATACAGTCACTAGACTTATTAATTAATTCTTGTATAAAAGAGAACCCGTTGTGTGATGTTATTTCACCTGTATGTCCTGAGACATATGGAAAACAAGGGTATGTTTCATTTCAAATTGAAACTGCAGGATCACTTCTAGTTATAGTATTAGGTTGACATCTTGACAATTGGAGGCGGGGGGCAGTGTCGAGGTCGTGATCTTATGGTAGTTGGATTTACAACTACCTATGCAATCAGAGCCTATTACCACTAACGTTGAGTTCGAAGCCCTTTCATGGCGAGATGTATTCGATACAACATTATGTGATAAAGTTCGTCATTTACTTGCGACAGGTAGGTGGTTTTCTACGGTACTCCGGTTTCCTCCACCAATAAAACTGACCGTCACGATATAGCTGAAATATTGTTGAAAGTGGCGTTAAACACCATAAACCAAAACCCTCTTGACAATGAATCAGGTACTATCAGTTGTTCAGCAGGTTTATATTGAATCTCAAAATTAAATTCCATCTTTCATAAATTGCTCTGATTAAACCAATACCTTTACTTGACGTTTCCACAGCTAGGTAAAAAGGTAAATCGTATCTAGGGAATGCTAAAGCATCTGAATTCATTAGTGCATATTTCAATTCGTCAAAACTACGTGATGTTTCTTTTTCTATATAAATTTCACACCTTTACGTAGAAGTTTGTATCAACAATTTGCTTTAACGCTCTAATCACGAATATATCTCTGGAACCAGTTCATTAATCTAAAATATCGCTCTTAATCTGGTGGTCTTATCCTTTCTTTTGATATTTCGTGTCCTAAAAAATGCAATTCCTTTGTGCAAACTTACATTTCTGTGGTGATAGCTTCAATCCAGCTGAATAAAATCGTCAAAAAAACTCGTGTAAATCTTTCAAAGACTTAAAATTTTTCAGAACCCCCCCCCCCCCCCCCTCATCCCCCCCCAGACATCATCGAAGTAACATAATGTGCTTCGAAAAGATAAACCATTCAATACTTTATTCTTAAGCAGCTGAAAACTGTTTGATGATGTTTTCAAACCCATAGGTAACCCATTAAACATACATGTACTAAAATCAAGTATTGAAGGCAGTATACTAGTACTTGGTTTACTCTGGCGAAATGAGCATTTGAAAAAAACCTGATCTGAAGTCAATGGAAGATATGAAATTTGGAATATGCCGTGTAAATGATCCCGTTAATTCATCCACATTCGGAATTGTATATAGAAAAGCTTGTGTATTGGAATTCAGATATCGAAAATCTACACAAAACCTAGACATTAATAGACTCCCCTCATTTGAACCTGTTTCTAACCCTGAGTTTGGTCGATTTCTCCTTGAAACTAAAACCATGGGACTTGATATGGGTATATGTCCTTTTTCATTTACCGGTGCAATTCTTCCTTGACTTAACAGTTCATCAAGTTGATGACGCAATACGTCCCTCTTGTGAGGGGTGTTTAGAAACTGCATCAGGCTTCAGATGTATCTGGTGTTCTACCAGATTAGTCAAGCCTAACTTTGGGTTTTCTTTAGTGACAAATAATTCTATGTTTTTAATCAGAAGCTCATTTAATTGTGACTGTTGGGACGATAGCAAATCATTGGCTTCCATATCGAAATAAGACAAACATATTTTTAAAAGCTAACATCAATTTTATATAATACAATACAAACATTAAGTACATTAGGTGACATATGAAGCAAGTTCGCCTTTACAATCAAATATTAATAAAATGTACATGGTTATATTTTTTAATAAAAACTGAGGAAATTCTGCCTTAAAAACTAGAGAAAAACCTTATTATGGGAAAAACTCTAGAAAAGCATTAGTTTCCTCAATTCCATTAAACATTATGGAGCATGTAATCGCTGACCTGGTTTTCATTTTCAGACTTCAAACTTTTACACAAGAAGTCGAAATATATTATATAGGCAGTGTATTGGTTGTCCCTTCCCTATTTGAAATTGAATAATGATGTGAAACAATTTTGTACTTGTGTGAATAAAATAAATCAAACTATCATAAATTTATTTTTTAATAGTGGCAGTGATTTTGGATGGAAGGGTTGGGCTTTCACACATATCTTGATAGTGAACCAATGAAAGTTCATTTCAGGAACATTTGAATCAATGGTTTCTGGGGAGATTTTAATGTGATTTTGCATAATCAGTATAAATCGAGGGAAAGAAAATTTAAATAGAATAACCAAGAAGATATGTTGAAGTTGAACTACTCATTATCATGAACGAAATATCTCACAGTAAACCCAGAATATGTGTCATAGAACTGATGTTCAAATTTGAACTCATTATAACTTAAAATAAGGTAGAAATGGACAATTGAAAAAAATTAAGATTTTTACAAATGGTGGTCATGGAAAGTGGTGTATGTCTTGTAAGTACCATATCAACCAAGTTTAATTTAATTTGGTTCAGTGGCATTGGTAGAAAAAATTTAATTATTATAAAACATTATACAAAGCATATGTTGAACACTGTGGGAAGATTTATTCACACAAAATACTAGGGAATATTTATGTTGAACACCGTGGGAAGATTTATTTACATACAATACTTGGGAATATGTTATGTTGAACATTGTGGGAAGATTGATTTAATAAACAAATTACTTTGAATACTTTATGTTGAACACTGTGGGAAGATTTATTTACACAAAATACTAGGGGAATACTTCATGTTGAACATTGTGGGAAGATTTCTTTCCACAAATTACTGGGGAATACTGTAGGTTGAGCACTGTGGGAAGATTTATTTACACAGATCACTGGGGAATACTTTATGCTGAGCACTGTGTGCAGATTTATTTACACAAAATATTGGGAAATATTTTATGTTGAACACTGTGGGAATATTTATTTACACACAATACTGGGAAATACGTTATGTTGAGTACTGTGGGAAGATTTATTTACAAAAAATATCGAGGAATATTGTATGTTGAGCATTGTGGGAAAATTTACTTACACAAAATACTGAGGAATATTGTATGATGAGCACTGTGGGAAGATTATTTATACAAAATACTTAGGAATACTTTATGTTGAACACAGTGGGAAGATTTATTTACACAAAATACTGAGGAATACTTCTTGTTGAACACTATGGGAATATTTATTTACATATAATTCTTGGAAATACGTTGTGTTGAACACTGTGAGATTTATTTATACAAAATACTGGGCAATACTTTCTGTTGAGCACTGTGGGAATATTTATTTACACAAAATACTGGGAATTACTTTATGTTGAACACTGTGGGAAGATGTATTTACACAAAATACCGAGGAATACTGTATGTTGAGCACTATGGGAAGTTTTATTTAAAAAAAAAACCTGGGGATTACTTTATGTTGAACACTATGGGAAGATTTATTTACACAAAATACTGGGGATTACTTTATGTTGAACACTGTGGGAAGATTATTTATACAAAATATTTGGTAACACTTTAATTTGAACAATGTGGGAAGATTTATTTACATAAAATTCTGAAGAATACTTTATGTTGAACACTGGGAATATTTATTTACACAAAATACTGGGGATTACTTTATATTGAGCACTCTGGGAAAATTTATTTACACAAAATACTAGGGATTACTTTTTGTGGAACATTGTGGGAAGATTTATTTACACAAAATACTGAGGAATATTGGATGTTGAGCACTCTGGGAAGATGTATTTACACAAAATACCAAGGAATACTGTACGTTGAGCACTGTGGGAAGATTTATTTACACAAAATACTGAGGAATACTTTATGCTGAGCACTGTCGGAAGATTTATTTACACAAAATACTGAGGAATACTTTATGCTAAACACTGTGAGAAGATTTATTTACACAAAATACTGAGGAATACTTTATGCTAAACACTGTGAGAAGATTTATCTACACAAAATACTGAGGAATACTGTATGTTGAGCACTGTGAGAAGATTTATTTACACAAAATACTGGGGATTACTTCTTGTTGAACACTGGGAAAATTTATTTACACAAAATACTGGGGATTACTTTATGCTGAACACTGGGAAGATTTATTTACACAAAATACTGAGGAATACTGTATGTTGAACACTGAGAAGATTTATTTACACAAAATACTGAGGAATACTGTATGGTGAGCACTGTGGGAAGATTTATTTACACAAAATACTGAGGAATACTTTATGTTGAAAACTGTGAGAAGATTTATTTACACAAAATACTGAGGAATAGTGAATGCTGATCACTGTGGGAAGATATATTGACACAAAACACTGAGGAATACTTTATGTTCAGCACTGTGGGAAGATTTATGTACACACAATACTGAGGAATACTGTATGTTCAACACTGGGAAGATTTATTTACACAAAATACTGAGGAATACTGTACGTTGAACACTGTGGGAAGATTTATTTACACAAAATACTGAGGAATACTGTATGTTGAAAACTGTGAGAAGATTTATTTACACAAAATAGTGAGGAATACTGTATGTTGAACACTATGAGAAGATTTATTTACACAAAATACTGAGGAATACTTTATGTTGAACACTGTGGGAGGATTTATTTACACAGAATACTGAGGAATACTGTATGTTGAACACTGTGAGAAGACTTAGTTACTCAAAATACTGAGGAATATTGTATGCTGAGCACTGTGGAAAGATTTATTTACACAAAATACTGAGGAATATACTGTATGTTGAACACTGTGGGAAGATTTATTTACACAAAATACTGAGGAATACTGTACGTTGAAAACTGAGAAGATTTATTTACACAAAATACTGAGGAATACTGTATGTTGAACACTATGAGAAGATTTATTTACACAAAATACTGAGGAATACTTTATGTTGAACACTGTGGGAAGATTTATTTACACAAAATATTGAGGAATACTGTATGTTGAACACTGTGAGAAGACTTAGTTACTCAAAATACTGAGGAATACTGTATGCTGAGCACTGTGGGAAGATTTATTTACACAAAATACTGAGGAATATACTGTATGTTGAACACTGTGGAAAGATTTATTTACACAAAATACTGAGGAATACTGTACATTGAACACTGAGAAGATTTATTTACACAAAATACTGAAGAATACTGTATGGTGAGCACTGTGGGAAGATTTATTTACACAAAATACTGAGGAATACTTTATGTTGAAAACTGTGAGAAGATTTATTTACACAAAATACTGAGGAATAGTGAATGCTGATCACTGTGGGAAGATATATTGACACAAAACACTGAGGAATACTTTATGTTCAGCACTGTGGGAAGATTTATGTACACACAATACTGAGGAATACTGTATGTTCAACACTGGGAAGATTTATTTACACAAAATACTGAGGAATACTGTACGTTGAACACTGTGGGAAGATTTATTTACACAAAATACTGAGGAATACTGTATGTTGAAAACTGTGAGAAGATTTATTTACACAAAATAGTGAGGAATACTGTATGTTGAACACTATGAGAAGATTTATTTACACAAAATACTGAGGAATACTTTATGTTGAACACTGTGGGAGGATTTATTTACACAGAATACTGAGGAATACTGTATGTTGAACACTGTGAGAAGACTTAGTTACTCAAAATACTGAGGAATATTGTATGCTGAGCACTGTGGGAAGATTTATTTACACAAAATACTGAGGAATATACTGTATGTTGAACACTGTGGGAAGATTTATTTACACAAAATACTGAGGAATACTGTACGTTGAAAACTGAGAAGATTTATTTACACAAAATACTGAGGAATACTGTATGTTGAACACTATGAGAAGATTTATTTACACAAAATACTGAGGAATACTTTATGTTGAACACTGTGGGAAGATTTATTTACACAAAATATTGAGGAATACTGTATGTTGAACACTGTGAGAAGACTTAGTTACTCAAAATACTGAGGAATACTGTATGCTGAGCACTGTGGGAAGATTTATTTACACAAAATACTGAGGAATATACTGTATGTTGAACACTGTGGAAAGATTTATTTACACAAAATACTGAGGAATACTGTACATTGAACACTGAGAAGATTTATTTACACAAAATACTGAAGAATACTGTATGGTGAGCACTGTGGGAAGATTTATTTACACAAAATACTGAGGAATACTTTATGTTGAAAACTGTGAGAAGATTTATTTACACAAAATACTGAGGAATAGTGAATGCTGATCACTGTGGGAAGATATATTGACACAAAACACTGAGGAATACTTTATGTTCAGCACTGTGGGAAGATTTATTTACACACAATACTGAGGAATACTGTATGTTCAACACTGGGAAGATTTATTTACACAAAATACTGAGGAATACTGTACATTGAACACTGTGGGAAGATTTATTTACACAAAATACTGTGGAATACTGTACGTTGAACACTGTGGGAAGATTTATTTACACAAAATAGTGAGGAATACTGTACGTTGAAAACTGAGAAGATTTATTTACACAAAATACTGAGGAATACTGTATGTTGAACACTATGAGAAGATTTATTTACACAAAATACTGAGGAATACTTTATGTTGAACACTGTGGGAAGATTTATTTACACAAAATACTAGGGACTACGTTATGTTGAGCACTATTGGGAGATTTATTTACACAAAATACTGGTGATTACCTTAAGTTGAACACTGGGAATATTAACATAAACTACGGATTGACACCTTGTGCTTAAAACTGTGAGAGGTGCTGTTACCATAACCTACTGATGGTCACCTTATGTCTAAAACCGTGTGAAGTCCTGCTAACATAAACTACTGATTGACACCTGATGCTTTTAGCTGTGAGAGGGGCTGTTAACATAAACTACTGATGGAAACCTTATGTTTAAAATTGTAAGAGGAGATGCTAACATAAACTACTACTTGATACATTATGCTTAAAACTGTGAGAGGGGCTGTTAACATGAATTACTGATGGC
Source organism: Bathymodiolus brooksi (assembly GCA_963680875.1). Lineage (NCBI taxonomy): Eukaryota > Metazoa > Mollusca > Bivalvia > Mytilida > Modiolidae > Bathymodiolus > Bathymodiolus brooksi. The sequence continues at coordinate 109,108,928 of OY804581.1, forward strand.
ACCTTGTGTTTAATACTGTGAGAGGGGCTGACAGCATAAACTACCGATGGATACCTTATGTTTAAAACTGAGAGGGACTGCTAACATAAACTACTAATGGATATATTATTTTTAAAACTGAGATGGGCCGTTAACATAAACTACTGGTGGATACATTATGTTTAAAACTGTGAGGTGAGCTGTTAACATAAACTACAGGTGGATACCTTATGCTTAAAACTTTGAGTAGAGCTGTTAACATAAAGTACTGGTGAATACCTTATTCATAATACAGTGCAGGGAGCTGTTAACATAAAATGCTAATGCATACCTTATCCTTAAAACTGTGTGAGAGGGGCTGCTAACATAAACTACTAACGGTTACCTTATGCTTAAAACTGTGAGAGGGGCTGTTAATATAAACTACTGGTGGATACCTTATGCTTAAAACTGTGCGGGGAGCTGTTAACAGGGAGCTGTTAACATAAAATACTAATGCATACCTTATGCTTAAAACTGTGAGAGGGGCTGCTAACATAAACTACTAATGGATACCTTATGCTTAAAACTGTGAGAGGGGCTGTTAATATAATCTACTGGTGGATACCTTATGCTTAAAACATTGAGGGGAGCTGTTAACACATAAACTACTGGTGGATACCTTATGTTTAAAACTGAAACTGTGAGAGGGGCTGTTAACTTAAAATACTGGTGGATATCTAATGTTTAAAACTGTGAGGGGAGCTATTTAAAAACCAGTGATTCATAGAATCCAATAATCATGTAATTGCTCATTTTCAGACCTTAAAAATTGTGACTTGAATTGAGGCAGTGATGAACATTTGAAAAAAGTAGATAGACAACGGACGACAAGTGATTGCAAAATTGAAATTGTTACTAGATTTGACACAGATTATTTCTTCTTAGAATCTTTTAAGAAACAATAAACAGTTTAATTATAATACAAATTTTCACAATACAAACAAAAACTTGTTCTTAAAATATCTAGCAACAAAAACAATTGAGAGCAAATAAATTACCCTTTTATTGTATTACATGAAATACTGGTGGATACCATATAATGTAGTAAACTGTGAATATAGAAAACACATTGTGTTAAAAATTAGCATCTGTTTTATATATGACAATGTTGTGTGCAAACATTGAGAACATTAGTTGACATGTGTAGCAAGTTAATCTTTATAATCAACATTAATTAAATATACAAGACTGTCTTTTATTAAAAACCGTGGAAACTCTGCGTTAAAAACTAGAGATAAAACCCAGCATTGGAAAAAAAACTCTAGAAAACCATTAGTTTCCATAATTTCATTATACATATACCATTACATTTGTAATAACTATTTAAGATACAATTAAGTAACCATGGATACTTAAAACCAGAGTCTCACAGCATCCAATGAGCATGTAATCACCTCACCTGCATTTCATTTTCAGACTTCAAAACTTTACACAAAAGATCGAAATATGTAAATTAAAACAGGTGAAAATTCAAACTGCATCTGAATTCCTAGTTTGGTTTCATTTGAATCAATTGTGTGCTTTTATATATATAAATCAAAATTAGCATAATTTGCGCAATCTGTACTTTAGTTAAATGGGCATTCCTCCGACGGAAAACCTAGAATATATGTATCATAGAGCTGATATTCAATTTTGAGCCCATTGTGACTTGAAATGAAGTAGTGATGGACTTTTGAAAAAAGTAAAGCTCATTGTGACTTGAAATGAGGCAGTGATGGATATTTGAAAAAAGTAAAGACAGACAACGGACGACAAGTGATTGCAAAATTGAAATTGTTGCTAGATTTGACACAGATTATTTCTTCCTAGAATCTTTTAGGAAACAATAAAAAGTTTAATTGTAATACAAATAACAACTTGTTCTTAAAATATCTAGCAACAAAAACAATTGAGAGCAAATAAATTACCCTTTAAGTGTATTACACAAAATACTGGTGAATACCTCATTTTACAACTGTGGGAGAGTTGATTTTAAAATATACTGGAGAATACAATGCATATTTTGCATCTGTTGTAAACTGTATGAGTAGTTATAAATCATACAGAAATCTAGAAACATCTTGAGCACTACTAGTATATGAGATACCTAGCTCCAATGTAATAATTCTGTGAAAGCCTAAGATTTTGTATTTAAAATAATAAGATTTACAGAAAATATGTATCTTCTAATGAAAATGTGACTAAAATGAAAATTTCAACCAAAAAAAAAATAAATAAAAAATAGTTTTGAATGTCTCTGAGAATTGAGGTGCACAACATTATTATGTATAAATGTGGTCTTTAAAGTTTCAGGGAAATATAACACAAAATAAGCACACTCTGCTGAGGATGACAAAGATTCAAAAGATGGAAAAATTAGAGAAAAATTCTTAAAACTTCTGTAATATATCATGAATAACTTCAATATGTATGTAATTATTTTGTAGCTTATTGGAAGTTGGACTGGTGCCATAGGAACAATAGTTGATTACACAGAATAGGTACATCTTTTCCCTACTCACATTTTACCATACAATAGTATGCATCCTGGCAAAAATGTAACATTCACAACTGTACATTTATCTTTAGATTATTAGTTTGTTTTAATCAACCATTCTATTTCTGTATAATTTATAATGAACTTGATCAAAAGGTCAGTGATTCGGTAAAATGTCAGTTTAAACATATTTCATTGTCCAAAAACATGACAATAGAATCAGATACAAGTTTTACAATGTAGAACATCTTCTCCTTTATATAAACAATATATATATATATATATAGTTGAACATATATACAAAAAAGCTACAATTACAAAGACATGAAATGTACCAGTGAAACAAGATTTGCTATTTGCCCAATGACAAATCAAACCCATCTTAACTATAATTGGACCTTATACAACACTGAAGAATAAAGAAAAAGCAATAACTTTGAACTGGATAAATAGTGCTGTAAAGTTAGGATCTCTTAGAATTCAGTTACAAAACATACAAATCTGAAGTTATATATTAAATAAAATGTTGGTACTTCTAATCCTACATTAGATAAATATTGCATTTCATATAAATATTCTGAATAGCACATCATGGAGATGAATGTCATTATCTATTCTTATGCTAAAATGATGTTATTGAAATGGAGAGAAAGAGGTATATTCCACAGTATTGTGTTCAAAATTCATCATTAATAAAACTGAAAGGAATGATGTCATTTTGAAACAAATAAATATTAAATTGCTATCCATTTTTCTGACAAATATTGTGAAACTATTATAATATCATTAATATTTTCTTCATTATATTTCCATATGATATATAATATTATATATTGTACATGTATATTCACAACTGCTGCATTTAATTATATGTCTTGCACATTTTGAAAGTCATTATCTAATTGTATTCTCATGTGACAGTTTATTATATCTTGAGTAAAATAAAGTCTTGAAATCTTGTTCATAATTTAAACAAATTACTTCTGAATAGAGAACTAATCAATTAGACATACTAAGGAATAATGAAAAAGTTGTATATCTAATATGCAAACTTGTACAATTATTATAATGATCCAACATTATGCTAATTAAAAACAACCAATCAAATGTCAACTGACATTCAAGCATGTCAAATTTTAATATATCATGTTATTAGTCATCATAAGTTCAAACCAGATATAGAAAATACATACATAACCACAATCTTAGAACACAAAGTCATACAACAAGGAGTTTGGCAATCAGATTCCATATCAATGAACAAATCTTGTGGTAAGAACAATCTCAACCAAAGTACACTATGAACCATACATGTATTATTTGTGGTTTTCTGAACAGTTAGCTGTTAACTGGTAACAGGTATATTGTGAAAAGGGATATGTACAGCTCAGTGACATTAGCTGAAGTGTTGAGCCATAGTGTTAGTAACCATACATGTTTAGTGTTTTAATAAGTGAAATGGGGAATGTAAAGCTGTGAGTTATATAGTGTTGAGCAATACATTTTTAGTATAGGAGGTTTTTAATCAGTGAAATTTGGAAAGTACAGCTCAGTGACATTAGCTGAAGTGTTGAGCCATAGTGTTAGTAACCATACATGTTTAATGTTTTAATAAGTGAAATGGGGAATGTAAAGCTGTGAGTTATATAGTGTTGAGCAATACATTTTAAGTATAGGAGGTTTTTAATCAGTGAAATTTGGAAAGTACAGCTCAGTGACATTAGCTGAAGTGTTGAGCCATAGTGTTAGTAACCATACATGTTTAGTGTTTTAATAAGTGAAATGGGGAATGTAAAGCTGTGAGTTATATAGTGTTGAGCAATACATTTTTAGTATAGGAGGTTTTTAATCAGTGAAATTTGGAAAGTACAGCTCAGTGACATTAGCTGAAGTGTTGAGCCATAGTGTTAGTAACCATACATGTTTAGTGTTTTAATAAGTGAAATGGGGAATGTAAAGCTGTGAGTTATATAGTGTTGAGCAATACATTTTTAGTATAGGAGGTTTTTAATCAGTGAAATTTGGAAAGAACAGCTCAGTGACATTAGCCGAAGTGTTGAGCCATAGTGTTAGTAACCATACATGTTTAGTGTTTTAATAAGTGAAATGGGGAATGTAAAGCTGTGAGTTATATAGTGTTGAGCAATACATTTTTAGTATAGGAGGTTTTTAATCAGTGAAATTTGGAAAGTACAGCTCAGTGACATTAGCTGAAGTGTTGAGCCATAGTGTTAGTAACCATACATGTTTAGTTTTTTAATAAGTGAAATGGGGAATGTAAAGCTGTGAGTTATATAGTGTTGAGCAATACATTTTTAGTATAGGAGGTTTTTATTCAGTGCAATTTGGAAAGTACAGCTCAGTGATATTAACTGAAGTGTTGAGCCATAGTGTTAGTACAGGGGTAGTGTGTGTAATTAAGTGAAATGGGGGGGGGGGGGGGGGGGGGGTGTAATTAAGTGAAGCATGTGTTAGCACGGAGGTGGTGTGTGTAATTAAGTGAAGCATGTGTTAGTACGGGGGTGGTGTGTGTAATTAAGTGAAGCATGTGTTAGTACGGGAGTGGTGTGTGTAATTAAGTGAAGCATGTGTTAGTACGGAGGTGGTGTGTGTAATTAAGTGAAGCATGTGTTAGTACGGGGGTGGTGTGTGTAATTAAGTGAAGCATGTGTTAGTACAGGGGTGGTGTGTGTAATTAAGTGAAGCATGTGTTAGTACGGGGGTGGTGTGTGTAATTAAGTGAAGCATGTGTTAGTACGGGGGTGGTGTGTGTAACTAAGTGAAGCATAGTATATAGAAAACCATAACAAAGCATGTCTGATACATTTTTTTCAAAGTAGACTTTCTGACCACATTTATCTGTTCATTATATGGCCATCTGATAATAGTGCACAAACTCTCTATGAAAAGAACTTTGTGCCCTAATACCGTAGCCAGTATATATTTTTACCATAATTAGTAGTCAAACCTGCCTTAAAGGGCACCTGTATATAACAAATCAATGTATATAAAGGACAATCTCATTCTCTCCCATTAATGAATAGTGCATATAATTTTAACCTCTATATAAAGGGAAACTGCTCATAAAGGCCACATTATCAGGTTCCCTTGAGTGGCCTTTATATACAGGTTTGACTGTACATATAAAAAATGTCACTTTTTTCATATCAACTCCATCAATTAAAAAAAATCAATTAATTCAACCCAAATGAGACAAACATTTTATAGATTTAAAAAGTTGAAATGTGATCTTCATAATTAAAAAGAAGATCCATTATTAATTTTGTTATTTTGTACTCCTAGTAAAAAGTCAGAAATTGTTGCAGAAATTTTGCTTGCCTTAACCTGTATTTAAAAATTTGATGTGTGCCAAGTTTCTCATTCAAATATTGAACTTCATTTTTTACTATAATAATTCTCAAAGGTTTGAACATGTTTACAAAACATACATCAGAGTAATAATATATCACAAATAACTGATACATTCACAAAAATAGTTCTTTATCATGTGATCTTTTATCATTACATCTTATGTTTTACCATAACATCTATCCATGTATAGCTAACTGTTAATCATGTAAATGTATACCATATCCTCTGTCTATGTATAACTAACTGTTGATCCAGTACATGTATACCATTACATCTGTCTATGTATAACTAACTGTTGATCCAACACATGTATACCATTACATCTGTCTATGTATAACTAACTGTTGATCCAGTACATGTATACCATTACATCTGTCTATGTATAACTAACTGTTGATCCAGTACATGTATACCATTACATCGGTCTATGAATAACTGTTGATCCAGTACATGTATACCATAACATCTGTCTATGTATAACTAACTGTTGATCCAGTACATGTATACCATTACATCTGTCTATGTATAACTAACTGTGGATCCAGTACATGAATACCATTACATCTGTCTATGTATAACTAACTGTTGATCCAGTACATGAATACCATTACATCTGTCTGTGTATAACTAACTGTGGATCCAGTACATGAATACCATTACATCTGTCTATGTATAACTAACTATTGATCCAGTACATGTATAACATTACATCTGTCTATGTATAACTAACTGTTGATCCAGTACATGTATACCATAACATCTGTCTATGTATAACTAACTGTTGATCCAGTACATGTATACCATTACATCTGTCTATGTATAACTAACTGTTGATCCAGTACATGTATACCATTACATCGGTCTCTGTATAACTAACTGTTGATCCAGTACATGTATACCATTACATCTGTCTCTGTATAACTAACTGTTGATCCAGTACATGTATACCATTACATCTGTCTATGTATAGCTAACTGTTGATTCAGTACATGTATACCATTACATCTGTCTATGTATAACTAACTGTTGATCCAGTACATGCATACCATAACATCTGTCTATGTATAACTAACTGTTGATCCAGTACATGTATACCATAACATCTGTCTATGTATAACTAACTGTTGATCCAGTACATGTATACCATAACATCTATCTATGTATAACTAACTGTTGATCCAGTACATGTATGCCATTACATCTGTCTATGCATAACTAACTGTTGATCCAGTACATGCATACCACAACATCTGTCTATGTATAACTAACTGTTGATCCAGTACATGTATACCATTACACCGGTCTATGCATAACTAACTGTTGATCCAGTACATGTATACCATTACATCTGTCTATGTATAACTAACTGTTGATCCAGTACATGTATACCATAACAGCTGTCTATGTATAACTAACTGTTGATCCAGTACATGAATATCATTACATCTGTCTATGTATAACTAACTGTTGATCCAGTACATGTATACCATTACATCTGTCTATGTATAACTAACTGTTGATCCAGTACATGTATACCATAACATCTGTCTATGTATAACTAACTGTTGATCCAGTACATGTATACCATAACATCTGTCTATGTATAACTAACTGTTGATCCAGTACATGTATACCATAACATCTGTCTATGTATAACTAACTGTTGATCCAGTACATGTATACCATAACATCTGTCTATGTATAACTAACTGTTGATCCAGTACATGTATACCATTACATCTGTCTATGTATAACTAACTGTTGATCCAGTACATGTATACCATTACATCTGTCTATGTATAACTAACTGTTGATCCAGTACATGTATACCATTACATCGGTCTCTGTATAACTAACTGTTGATCCAGTACATGTATACCATTACATCTGTCTATGTATAGCTAACTGTTGATTCAGTACATGTATACCATAACATCTGTCTATGTATAACTAACTGTTGATCCAGTACATGTATACCATAACATCAGTCTATGTATAACTAACTGTTGATCCAGTACATGTATACCATTACATCTGTATGTATAACTAACTGTTGATCCAGTACATGTATACCATAACATCTGTCTATGTATAACCAACTGTTGATCCAGTACATGTATACCATAACATCTATCTATGTATAACTAACTGTTGATCCAGTACATGTATACCATTACATCTGTATATGTATAACTAACTGTTGATCCAGTACATGTATACCATTACATCTGTCTATGTATAACTAACTGTTGATCCAGTACATGTATACCACAACATCTGTCTATGTATAACTAACTGTTGATCCAGTACATGTATACCACAACATCTGTCTATGTATAACTAACTGTTGATCCAGTACATGAATACCATAACATCTGTCTATGTATAACTAACTGTTGATCCAGTACATGTATACCATAACATCTATCTATGTATAACTAACTGTTGATCCAGTACATGTATACCATTACATCTGTATATGTATAACTAACTGTTGATCCAGTACATGTATAACATTACATCTGTCTATGTATAACTAACTGTTGATCCAGTACATGTATACCACAACATCTGTCTATGTATAACTAACTGTTGATCCAGTACATGTATACCATTACATCTGTCTATGTATAACTAACTGTTGATCCAGTACATGTATGCCATTACATCTGTCTATGTATAACTAACTGTTGATCCAGTACATGTATACCACAACATCTGTCTATCTATAGCTAACTGTTGATCCAGTACATGTATACCATTACATCGGTCTATGCATAACTATCTGTTGATCCAGTACATGTATACCATTGCATCGGTCTCTGTATAACTAACTGTTGATCCAGTACATGTATACCATTACATCTGTCTATGTATAACTAACTGTTGATCCAGTACATGAATACCATTACATCTGTCTATGAATAACTAACTGTTGATCCAGTACATGAATAACATTACATCTGTCTATGTATAACTAACTGTTGATCCAGTACATGTATACCATTACATCTGTCTATGTATAACTAACTGTTGATCCAGTACATGTATACCATTACATCTGTCTATGTATAACTAACTGTTGATCCAGTACATGTATACCATAACATCTATCTATGTATAACTAACTGTTGATCCAGTACATGAATATCATTACATCTGTCTATGTATAACTAACTGTTGATCCAGTACATGTATACCATTACATCTGTCTATGTATAACTAACTGTTGATCTAGTACATGTATACCATAACATCTGTCTATGTATAACTAACTGTTGATCCAGTACATGTATACCATTACATCTGTCTATGTATAACTAACTGTTGATCCATTACATGTATACCACAACATCTGTCTATGTATAACTAACTGTTGATCCAGTACATGTATACCACAACATCTGTCTATGTATAACTAACTGTTGATCCAGTACATGTATACCATAACATCTGTCTATGTATAACTAACTGTTGATCCAGTACATGTATACCATTACATCTGTCTATGTATAACTAACTGTTGATCCAGTACATGTATACCATTACATCGGTCTCTGTATAACTAACTGTTGATCCAGTACATGTATACCATTACATCTGTCTATGTATAGCTAACTGTTGATTCAGTACATGTATACCATTACATCTGTCTATGTATAACTAACTGTTGATCTAGTACATGCATACCATAACATCTGTCTATGTATAACTAACTGTTGATCCAGTACATGTATACCATAACATCAGTCTATGTATAACTAACTGTTGATCCAGTACATGTATACCATTACATCTGTATGTATAACTAACTGTTGATCCAGTACATGTATACCATAACATCTGTCTATGTATAACTAACTGTTGATCCAGTACATGTATACCATAACGTCTGTCTATGTATAACTAACTGTTGATCCAGTACATGTATACCATAACATCTATCTATGTATAACTAACTGTTGATCCAGTACATGTATACCATTACATCTGTATATGTATAACTAACTGTTGATCCAGTACATGTATACCATTACATCTGTCTATGTATAACTAACTGTTGATCCAGTACATGTATGCCATTACATCTGTCTATGTATAACTAACTGTTGATCCAGTACATGTATACCACAACATCTGTCTATGTATAACTAACTGTTGATCCAGTACATGCATACCATAACATCTGTCTATATATAACTAACTGTTGATCCAGTACATGTATACCATAACATCAGTCTATGTATAACTAACTGTTGATCCAGTACATGTATACCATTACATCTGTATGTATAACTAACTGTTGATCCAGTACATGCATACCATAACATCTGTCTATGTATAACTAACTGTTGATCCAGTACATGTATACCATAACATCTATCTATGTATAACTAACTGTTGATCCAGTACATGTATACCATTACATCTGTATATGTATAACTAACTGTTGATCCAGTACATGTATAACATTACATCTGTCTATGTATAACTAACTGTTGATCCAGTACATGTATACCATTACATATGTCTATGTATAACTAACTGTTGATCCAGTACATGTATACCACAACATCTGTCTATGTATAACTAACTGTTGATCCAGTACATGTATGCCATTACATCTGTCTATGTATAACTAACTGTTGATCCAGTACATGTATACCACAACATCTGTCTATGTATAACTAACTGTTGATCCAGTACATGTATACCATTACATCGGTCTATGCATAACTAACTGTTGATCCAGTACATGTATACCATTGCATCGGTCTCTGTATAACTAACTGTTGATCCAGTACATGTATACCAATACATCTGTCTATGTATAACTAACTGTTGATCCAGTACATGAATACCATTACATCTGTCTATGTATAACTAACTGTTGATCCAGTACATGTATACCATTACATCTGTCTATGTATAACTAACTGTTGATCCAGTACATGAATACCATTACATCTGTCTATGTATAACTAACTGTTGATCCAGTACATGTATACCATTACATCTGTCTATGTATAAGTACATGTATACCATTACATCTGTCTATGTATAACTAACTGTTGATCCAGTACATGTATACCATAACATCGGTCTATGTATAACTAACTGTTGATCCAGTACATGAATACCATTACATCTGTCTATGTATAACTAACTGTTGATCCAGTACATGAATACCATTACATCTGTCTATGTATAACTAACTGTTGATCCAGTACATGTATACCATTACATCTGTCTATGTATAACTAACTGTTGATCCAGTACATGTATACCATTACATCTGTATGTATGTCTTCTGTCTGTTGACTGTTCGTTGGTCTAAGTCAACTTATGTAGGCCTATAACATTTCATATTATCCATGTTGAAAGAGGGCTGGTCTCTCTTAGCTGTTGGTCCTGAAAAATAATGAAGAATGTTAAAAATAATATCTTTAAGACATTTTCAGAGCAATTCTACAATGATGTAATGTAACATACTGTATAATTTCACTTTTCTTGTATTTTACCTCTTTTCACATATGATCGGTCCTACACAAATTATGTCATGCAGTGGCAGCCATCTTGACATTCTGAAGCATAGGAAAAATTATAATGACACTGTAAGGGGCCATCCAATGCTTATTCATATACAGTTTTGGGTCAATCAAGAGTTTTGTTTTTGAAATTTATTCATTTTTAAGTAGGGCTCTATGCTGAGCAAAGTCCTGTGATGTTGGCCATCTTTGATTTCCGATCAACACAAACATATCTGTTGAGAACCATCCAAGGGATGTTTCGTCCAAGTATTATTTCAAATGGTTAAGTGGTTTCTCAGAATAATTAAATTATTTCTCCTCGCATTATTCCCCTTTGATTATCTAATTAAATAGGTTGTAGATTCAATGGTTATAGTCCATTTGACTTCTATAAATCTCCAGAAATAAAATCTTAAAAATTCATTTTTTAAATCAACAATTTTTTTGCAGTTGTATGTACATATATGATATCTATAAAGTATGATAATTAATTTCAAAATGTTTGGCCAATTAATAAAAAGTTTGTCCATTAAGTCTCCATAGAAAAAAACCCAGCAGCAGACAATCTAAGGAACATTCCAAACCAACCAAGTTTTATTTCAATGGTAGAGTGGTTTTGGACATGGACAATTTTGTTTAAATATTTTTCTCATTGACATGCAGAACAGACATTTTCTGTTCCAACTTGCTCTATTTTTTTCTTTATATCTGGGCTAGGATCCTATGAATTGGTATAAATTCCTGACTGAAACAAATAAAATACATAATGATGAGAGACCACCTGATAGATTACCCATGTTTCAATTGGTATTGAGAGAGCAGGGTCCGTTGTTCAAAACAGTGGATAAAGTTATCCGCTGGATAAATCATCTATCCAGTGGACAACTTCTGTTGCTCAAAAGTTGTCCACTGGACAAATGTGCTTTATCCTGGACAACTTTTGTCAAGTTTAATTGGGTACGGATAAAGTTTTATCCAGTGGATAAAATAAATACATTTTTTGTATGATCGCCAATTGAAATTACATTCGATTTTATTTTTTTATTTAATTTTAAAAATAGCATTTCCCTTTTTTTTGGAAATAGACTACACTACACATAACAGGAATTAAGATAAATAGATAGATTTTAAATACAAATGTAAATAAATAAATGTTATACAATATAAATAATAAATTGAGGAGAAAAAAACCCACACACACCATCAGAACTTATTTCGGATTTAATTTGTTGTCAGTGCGAGTAAATTAAAGAGAGGTGTAATTGATGGGACTGGTTGGTTATTTTAGTCTTCCGTGATCTTGTATTTTTCTTCCAAAATATTTTCTGTTGGGTTTTTTGTGCCGTGAATCGTTATGAGGACATTTTCCGTGAATCGTTCTGAGTCTAATTTATTTTACATTCTTCATGATATATGCCTCTCGTCTACGTTTTTTGTGAACCTTTTTTCAATGTGGTCTTCTGTGTTTGTTCTTTGTTGGTTTTTTCCTCTCAACGATGTTGTCAATATTACATGAATTACTGGACACATCGACAGTTCAATTGCCGACAAAATAAACCGACTAGCGAGGATGTATAAATGGTAAAAAAAATACCTTTTCAATTACATTGGGTTACATTTTTTTTAATATGAACAGAAGAATTTATTTACCGTGCCTTCAATTGACCAGTAAAAAATACTTTTGATGAATAGTGACGAGGACCCCACTTTTCTTTAGTTCAAAAGTGGAAGAATGGCTTATGATGATATTAGTGATGGGCAATTGTTTACTAGATCTGTTTGCTGTTTTTGATTTAGATTTGGAACCGATTTGAGTTGATAATTCTTGTTGTTTTTGTTTGTTTTGTTTTTTTGTCTCTCAACAGTTGGAGTTAAATATGTTTTTCATTTTTGGTCTGGATTGCTTTAAGAGAGGAAGTGCAAAAAGAGCATGGGAGTTGTTCACAGGACAAAATTTTATCCAGTGAATAGCTATCCAATCATTGTCTTTGCTTTTGATCAACCAATTTTTAACCACTGGATAGGTAGTTGTCCAGTGGACAACCTTATCCAGTGGATAACTTTATCCTGTATTTTGAACAACCGGGCCCAGTTTGACAAACTGGAAAAGGAATTGATCCATTGTTTGAATACAAATGCCTTTGTTTACAGGTGAATCCAATTGTTGGACATTTAAACTCATTGATGTATATTTGGAAGAGAAGTCAATCACTTATTGATTAAAACTCCCATAAAAATTCAACTCATCTGGTAAAGGATTTTGATCTTCTTTGATGATAAAAAAAAGTTTACTTCCGATATATATAAAAATTATGTAAATAAACCAGAGGCTCCCAGGAGCCTGTAATCGCTCACCTGGATCAAAGCTGCTTTCAATAACAACGCAACTGCACTGTGGTGGCCATCTTGGTGGGAGAGCGTGACTGCCGGACACAGTTTTGGAAGAGGACAATCCAATGACTATTCCATCAAAGTTTGGTTCTAATTGAGCTACTGGTTCCAGACAAGATGGTTTTTATGTGAATTTCCCATAGGGTTCTATGTTAAACTAAGTTCAGCTGTGCAGCCATCTTGGTCAGAGGGCGGAACCACCAGACACAATTTTGGAAGAGGACCATCCAATGACTATTTCATCAAAATTTAGTTCTTATTGAGCAAATGGTTTCAGACAAGAAGATTTTTATGGGAATTTCCCATAGGGTCCTATGTTAAATTAAGTTCGGCTGTGGTGGCCATCTTGGTTGGAGGTCTGAAATGCCGGACACAATTTTGGAAGGGGACCACCCAAGGATCATTTCAGCAAAGTTTGGTTGAGATTGGCTCAGTAGTTTCAGAGAAGATTTTCTTTTAAATCATCCCCCCTTTTTTCTATTTTTAGCTTGGTGGCCATCTTGGTTGGAAGTCGGGATCATCGGACACAATTTTGGAAGGGGGCCATCCAAGGACCATACCACCAAAGTTTGGTTGCAATTGGCCCAGTGGTTTCTGAGGAGAAGATTTTTATGTGAATTTCCCATAGGGTCCTATGTTAAGCTAAGTTCGGCTGTGGGGGCCATCTTGGTCGAAGGGCCGAACCGCCGGACATATTTTTGGAAGAGAACCATCCAATGACTATTTCATCAACATTTAGTTCTTATTGAGCAAATGGTTCCAGACAAGAAGATTTTTATGGGAATTTCCCATAGGGTCCTATGTTAAATTAAGTTCGGCTGTGGCTGCCATCTTGGTCGGAGGTCTGAAATGCCGGACACAATTTTGGAAGGGGACCACACAAGGATCATTTCAGCAAAGTTTGGTTGAGATTGGCTCAATAGTTTCAGAGAAGATTTTTTTTAAATTTCATCCCCCCTTTTTTCTATTTTTAGCTTGGTGGCCATCTTGGTTGGAAGTCGTGATCACCGGACACAATTTTGGAAGGGGGCCATCCAAGGACCATTCCACCAAAGTTTGGTTCTAATTGAGCTACTCGTTCCAGACGACGGTTTTTATGTGAATTTCCCATAGGGTTCTATGTTAAACTAAGTTCAGCTGTGCAGCCATCTTGGTCAGAGGGCGGGACCACCAGACACAATTTTGGAAGAGGACCATCCAATGACTATTTTATCAAAGGTTGGTTCCAATTGAGCAACTGGTTCCAGACAAGAAGATTTTTATGTGAATTTCCCATAGGGTCCTATGTTCAGCTAAGTTCGGCTGTTTGGGCCATCTTGGTCGAAGGGCCTGACCGCCAGACATATTTTTGGAAGAGAACCATCCAATGACTATTTCATCAAAATTTAGTTCTTATTGAGCAAATGGTTTCAGATGAAGATTTTTTATGGGAATTTCCCATAGGGTCCTATGTTAAATTAAGTTTGGCTGTGGCGGCCATCTTGGTCAGAGGTCTGAAATGCCGAATACAATTTTGGAAGGGGACCACCCAAGAATCATCTCAGCAAAGTTTGGTTGAGATTGGCTCAATAGTTTCAGAGGAGAAGATTTTTTTTTTATTTCATCCCCCCTTTTTTTCTGATTTACATAATCGATCAAAATCGGCAAAAGTTCAAAGTTCATAAAAAATCCTGTAATATATGTTAAAAAGCTCATCATTATGCTTATACAGTTCAAATTCCGGCACATTCTGGCTTAAAATAGAGCAGTTTTGGCCATTTGGAGAAATTTCTATTTTTAGTAATGGCAGCCATCTTGGATACAGGACGCCACTGATGGATACAATTTTGAAAGGGGACAGAGTGGTTTCTAACAAGAAGATTTGTAAATGATTTTTTGCTTATTTATGCCTAATTTGCATAATCGGTCAAAATTGGCAAAAGTTCAAAGTTCATAAAACATCACATAATACATGTTAAAAAGCTCATCATTATGCTTATACAGCTCAAATTTGAGCACATTCTGGCTTAAAATAAAGCAGTTTTGGCCATTTGAAGAGGGTGATTCAGGCCAAGTTTGGTTTAAATTGGCCCAGTGGTTTCAGAGGAGAAGATTTTTTAAAAAGTTTACAGACGGACGCCAAGTAATGGCAATAGCTCACACAAGTGAGCTAAAAGGTTTACGACGTACGACGGACGGACGGACGCCAAGTGATGGTGAAAGCTAACTAGAGGCTCCCAGGAGCCTGTATAGCTCACCTGGGTATAATAACAACATCAGTCAATAAAACTTGACAACTTCGGAAAAAAAAATTAACAAATGTAGCCTTCATCATTGCAGACCCCTTCTACAAAAAAATGTGGGCAGGGGTTCCCCCTTTAATGTAAGTTATCAAAATTGCTGTAAAAAAACAGATATGTCAATGATTCTCAAAATTTAGCTTTTCCTACTTCACATTTTGTAATAGAGTTGCTTCCGTTTTATTATTTGAGTAACCAAAAGCAGTGAGTCAACAAAAAATGCATTTCAAGAGGAATAACTCTTCACAGTTGTCGCACATTTTTAACTGTGGGAAATTTTTTGTAGATCTTGACATGCTGAACATTTTTGCAGTTTAAACTTTCCCTCTATCTCTAATAGTTTTTGAGATATAAGATGATAGTATTAAAATTGAGAACATTTTGATGAAAAAGGGCAATAACTCCAAAATGGGTAATTGGATTTACTTCAAAATTGCAGGATAGGAAGATCTTGACATGCTGCAAATTTTTGCAATTTAAACTTATCTCTTATAGTTTTTGAAATATAAGACGAAAAGTATTAATTAATTTTTTTTTATAAATCTGATGAAAAAAAAGGGCAAGAACTCCAAGATGGGTAATCAGATTTACTTCAAAATTGCAGGTAAAAAAAAAAAATTGATCGCAGGGTCAAACCGCCAGACACATTTTTGGAAGAGAACCATCCAATGACTATTTCATCAAAATTTTGTTCTTATTGAGCAAATGGTTTCAGACAAAAAGATTTTTATGGGAATTTCCCATAGGGTCCTATGTTAAATTAAGTTCGGCTGTGGCGGCCATCTTGGTCGATGTTCTGAAATGACGGACACAATTTTGGAAGAGGACCACCCAAGAATCATTTCAGCAAAGTTTGGTTGAGATTGGCTCAGTAGTTTCAGAGGAGAAGATTTTTTTTTAATTTCATCCCACCTTTTTTCTAATTTGCATAATCGGTCAAAATCTGCAAAAGTTCAAAGTTCATAAAAAATCCTGTAATATATGTTAAAAAGCTCATCATTATGCTTATACAGTTCAAATTTGGGCAGTTTCTGGCTTAAAATAGAGCAGTTTTGGCCATTTGAAGAAATTTCTATTTTTAGTAATGGCGGCCATCTTGGATACAGGACGGCGCTGACAGACACAATTTTGAAAGGGGACCACCTAAGGATCATTTCAGCAAAGTTTGGTTGAGATTGGCTCAGTAGTTTCAGAGGAGAAGATTTTTTTTTAATTTCATTCCCCCCTTTTTTCTAATTTGCATAATCGGTCAAAATCGGTAAAAGTTCAAAGTTCATAAAAAATCCTGTAATATATGTTAAAAAGCTCATCATTATGCTTATACAGTTCAAATTTGGGCACTTTCTGGCTTAAAATAGAGCAGTCTTGGCCATTTGAAGAAATTTCTATTTTTAGTAATGGCGGCCATCTTGGATACAGGACGGCGCTGAGGGACACGACTTTGAAAGGGAACCACCTAAGGATCATTTCAGCAAAGTGTGGTTGAGATTGGCTCAATAGTTTCAGAGAAGATTTTTTTTTAAATTTCATCCTCCCTTTTTTCTAATTTGCATAATCGGTCAAAATGGGTAATGGGATTTACTTCAAAATTGCAGGGTAGGTAGATCTTGATATGCTGCACATTTTTGCAATAAACTTAACATCTATCTCTAAATAGTTTTTGAAATATAAGACGAAAAGTATTAAAATTTTTAAAAAAAATTATGAAAAAAGGGCAATAACTCCAAGATGGATAATC
This sequence comes from Bathymodiolus brooksi, assembly GCA_963680875.1. Lineage (NCBI taxonomy): Eukaryota > Metazoa > Mollusca > Bivalvia > Mytilida > Modiolidae > Bathymodiolus > Bathymodiolus brooksi. The sequence continues at coordinate 109,126,739 of OY804581.1, forward strand.
AAGTTAACCTTTATCTCTTATAGTTTTTAAAATATAAGACGAAAAGTATTAAAATTTTACAAATTTGATGAAAAAAGGGCAATAACTCCAAGATGGGTAATCAGATTTACTTCAAAATTGCAGGGTAGGTAGATCTTGATGTGCTGATAATTTTTACCCCATGTCAGATTTTTGATATTATTAACGGTTTTTGAGTTATTACCCAAAACCTGCAATTTTACCATATGTTCAATTTTTAGTAAAAGTGGCCATGTTGGTTGGTACACGGCATCACTGAACACAATTTTGAAACTAGACACCCTAGTGATGATTCAGACCAAGTTTGGTTTCCATTGGTCTAGTACTTTCAGAGGAGAAGATTTTTGAAAAAGTTTACGACGTACGACGGACAGACGACGACAAGTGATGGCAATAGCTCACCTGACCCTTTGGATCAGGTGAGCTAAATATGATACCCTCCCATCGCCCCCCCCCCCCCCCCCCCCCCCCAAATAAAAGAATAAAAAAACACAAAAGAAAACAAAATCATAGAGATTTCACTTTCAAAGAACAAATAAAATTTCAACATTTGTTTTATGGAAACAGTAAACCAGATAATGTATTATGTATTTTATTTGTTACTTGCCATAAATCCACAATAGTGATGCAGGATTTTTATTTTTTATTTCAAATACAGGACTAACCCCTCATAGAATAGATTATCATGGGGGGAAATTAGACATCCTTTATCACAAACGTTAAGTACCCATTCAATATTAAGAGGTGGCTGACTTTTTTCTTACATTTTCTTGCCGATTGATTTTGATTTTTGGTGTTTTAACACCACTTTCAGCAATATTTCAGCTATATCATGGCGACCAGTTTTAGTGGTGGAAGAAGCCGAAGTACCCAGAGAGAACCGCCAACCATGGGAAAACAACTGGTAAACTTTATCACTTGCAGTTGCAAGTCGAGTGCACCCTTTTTTGTAATTTACAAAGCCGGGTGCGAACCCACGCCATATCAGCTTGTATGAGTTGTTAAGTAATCCAACTACCTAACTCATTGAGCCACCTGGGCCCTCTACATTTTCATCTAAACAAATCCTATTTTCCTATATAATGTTTGACTAGTATCAATATTTGTGATGTTTTTTTATATTTGTACCTACTATATTTCTTTGTGCACTTGTAAGTTGATCTCTTAATTCATTATGGGTGGAATCTACCCAAAATATCCTAAAATTATCAAAAATGCTAGTAATTTTCACTATTTTTTTAAGTCTTTTTTTCCCCAATTGTTTTCATTATTGATATACTCTGCATCCCATTCTTCTATGATTTAATTGCCACTGATAAGTAGCTATGAAGATAACAATTAAGAATCTCAGTCCTCACATTGGCTGTAACAAAACTCATATAATGTCTTACTATCTATATGAAGAATCTAGATATTTTAACGAGGGGCACCTGTTTAACGACTGTCATTCCTGCTAAGTAATGTATTTTGGATTTCAAACCCTCGCCCCCTTTTTCCCCTTTACACTTTTAAACCTGGAAATATTCCTCCAAATAATGAAAGAATAACAAAGCTGCATGATAAAAGTGACTGTGACAACCCAATATATACAAGACTTACCAAGAAAAAACATAGTTTAGGTTGTAGACAATACATACCTTCATTCTGAAGAGAAATCCCATAGAGTTCTCTGTTACGTTCTAGGACAACTGTTGAGTATGCTGCACCCCAATCCAAGAATCTGTACAAAGTAAAAGGTTAAGATATCATAAACATACATAGAGATCAAATATGAATGAAATAAACAATTATTCTATACTGCAATTGAAAACCGAGTTGTTTTCCCCTCTCAAATTTAATTTATAATAAAGTGATTTCTTGTGTAAAATACCATTTTTTCTATTCAATATTTGCCATTTTAAGTGGAGATAAAAAAAAATTAAATTACATGCTCAAAATATTTAATTCAAAGTTTAAAATACTGTAATATAATAAAAACAGATACAAATCCATCTTTAAGACTCCAAATTCACGAGTAAAAAATCTGCACTAGTCAATGGGACGTAACTCTATTGTTTTTTGGTCAAATAAATTGCCATTTCAAGGGTAATTTAGTGACTATTTTTTTTCAATTTCAGAACCGATTAAAATTTACATTGGACAGTTTGCATAAAGAGAGGAGATAGATGTGGAATTACATATTCTAGGAGCACAGGCAAGCCGATCGATTTAGACAATAAAGAAAAACGTGGTTGGGGGAGTAGACAAAAAGTAAAATGCAACAAATATAGGTACATATCTCAGCTGTATACTCTATAAAAAGAGCTAGAGGAAGGAAAACCAGGACATAAACCCTAAAAAATAAATACCATTGCTCATGTTGGCCTGAGTTATTCACTAATAGAATACACAGGTTTCAGGAAAATACTTCTCGGCTGCCATATTCCTGCTCTTAATGTATCAAGTCTACAAAAATTAAGAGCAGATAATTTGTGAAATACAAAACATTTTATGAAAAGAATATGTCTCCCCTCCTTTTTAATTTTTTTTGTCAACATTGTCTCCCCTCTTTTTTAGTTTTTTTTGTCAACATTGTCTCCCCTCCTTTTTAGTTTTTTTTGTCAACATTGTCTCCCCTCCTTATATATTTTTTTTTGGGTCAACATTGTCTCCCCTCCTTATATAGTTTTTGTTGGTCTACATTGTCTCCCCTCCTTACATAGTTTTTTTTTGGTCAACATTGTCTCCCCTCCTTATATAGTTTTTTTTGGTCTACATTGTCTCCCCTCTTTATATAGTTTTTTTTGTCAACATTGTCTCCCCTCCTTAGTCTTTTAAATACATAAAATTAACAAATAGAACATTTTACAACTTACAGGATTACTAAATTTTGTAAACATGAATGAATTATAAATATAATAGTGATTTCTAGTTTTAATTTCTGTGATTAGTCAGAAACAGAATGAATTGTTTTTTCAGTAAATATGTAGATATAGCCTGGAAGACCATTCTGTGACTGAGAAATGTAGAGAAGATCAATGCTTTACTTGTGTCTCAAGTGTAGTGTTTGATAGTCTCTTATGATCACTTACATCCATGTCCTTTCTAACTAGTAATATTTTTATTCAAATAATTCTTATGAAAATTAGTTATTATTCTTTGTCTAAAAAATATCTCAGGAAAATTGCATCAAATATTGATATGAATATAGTTCATGCTTATCCTACAAAATGAGAAATTTTTATTGAGGTTCTCACATTTAACAAATTATTTGGATCGTTATGTAGCTTCAAAGACTGGCAAATATAAAAGGTATCCCAAAAGAGAATTTTTACTTACCACTCTCTTCCCGATGCAATTTCTTTTTAATCTTTGACATCTTCCCCACCCTGCCCCTCCCCCCAAGTGACCCAAGTGTAGCTCCTGACACTTCAGTCATTATCTCCCTTGTCAAACTACGCCAGCATTGTAGTTCAACTTAGGAGATCACGACACCCCCAAAATAGGACCCCGGTGTAGCTGCTGACACCTGTTCCTCCCCACCGCCTCCTAGTCGAGGTACACAGAGCATAGTACCCAAGAGACGTGGCCTCCAAATGCAACTCCTGTCATTTGGATATTGCCTAAATGCACTCGGACCTGGACATTTAGGCATAGGGGGACGTTCATAGATGTGAACCCCAAACACACCAGGCTTAACTTTTATGCTTTAGTTTGTCCAAGGTCCAAGAACAAATAGTTCCACCTACCTCTTCCCAAGATCAGGTTGTCCTCTGAATAGAGGTAGGTGCATCAAATAAAACAGGTTCCAACTGTTCCTTGGTTACAGGTAGTTGTCCTCAGAAAAGGTCATTGCATTTGAACATGTCCTCTGAACAGAGGTGGTTGCATCAGAACAAGTCAAATTGTTCCCTTGATCGAGGCAATTGTCGGGTCTGGTTATGTACAGTAGAGATAATTGCAGGAATATTTTAATATGTTCTTGTTTGCAAATCAATGTGAATCTGGCCAATTTTTTAAAGTTTATATTGGTTTTTCTGCCAGATATCTAGTTATAAATAGACGAGGGTCATTAAATACCAATCCTTCCTAATTGTACCCATCACAAGCCAGGAGATACAATTTCCTTCAGCCTTTCATGTGTTTTTTGCACTTAGTGTTTGAGATTTGCAGGTAGTTGTGTGTTGTTATGGCTATTTGTAAACAACCATTAGCATTTGATGTGGTTTTTATGTTGTCATGGTTACTAATATTGATAACCATTAGCATTTTATTTTCAATGTATCCTGAACTTAAAATAAAAAACTGCAAAAAGAAATCTTCAACTTATTTTTATTTTTATTCACCTTCATATTATTCAATACATTATCTACACATTATTATTGCCATATTTCAGATTTTCAAACCCCGATATTAAAACTGAACAAGAAATGAATAATACATAAATAAAACTTGCATATCTCTGCATCAATGGATGTAAACAACATTCAATAAATCATTTAAAAAAAAAAAACATTCAATAAATCATTCATAAGTCAAAATACAAATATGATTAAAGTTTTCCATCAAATAAACTTCATTGAAAATCCTTTAGATTACAGGGATTTCTTCTATCTTTCTTGGCATTCTTCCAAACAACAAATGGTTATCTTCCAGACTTGAGGAAATAAATGATGTTGGCAATCTTCCAGACTTGAGGAAATAAATGATGTTGGCAATCTTCCAGACTTTAAAGACATCAGTATTTTCTATAAAACAAAACAATATTATATTGATAGTTATCTAAATAACATCCTTTCATGTACATTAAATTGGAAACTGGAAACAGTAGATTAGTGGTAAAATATGAAACAAGTGTAGACAGATCTATGTCTCACCTGCCCCCTGCAAATTGTTTGTGCGAAATATTTTGTTAAACAATAAATTAATGTACTGTACCAGGTCCATCATCAAAGTACAATAAAACCTGTATTAAGAGGTCACCTTTGCTTCAAAGAAAAAGTGGCCTTATAAGAAAGGTGACCTCTTAGAAGAGGTTAAATTCATATGAAATTTTCTATGACATGACAAAATAAAGGTGACCTTTTAATACAGGCGACTGCATGGGCAGGTTTGACTGTATAGACCAAATATGATGAACCTAGGTTGTAGAAACTTGCCTAATCAGCAAAACTTAACATAAATTTAACAAGGTCAGCAGACTGAAAATGAGGTGAAGGTCGTGTGACATATGCCTGACTGATCAATGTGTGGACCAAATAAGGTGAACCTAAGTTGTATGGTAGTGGAGAACGTGATTAATCATTAACTTTACTCAAATTTAACAAAGTCAACAGATCATCGATATGAGGTCAAAGTCAGGTGACACATGCCTGCCTGACATGCACATACAATGATAAATGTGTGGATCAATGATTGTGAGCCTAGCTTGTATGGTAGTGGAGAAAATGGTCTAATCATGTAAACTTGATGCAAATTTAACAAAGTCAACAGACCATGAAAATGAGGCCAAGGTCAGGTGACAAATGCCTGACTGACATGTACACACCATGATGTGTGGACCAAGCGTGGTGAACCTAGGTGGTATGGTACATGTAGTGGAGAAACAGACCTAATCATGTTTAACAACACCAGTAGACTGTGAAAATGAGGTCAAAGATAGGTGAAACATGTAAGTCTGACAGGTACCCTCCATGATAAATGTGTGGACCTAAGTTGTAGGTGGTGGAGAAAGTGACTCGATGATGAAAACTTGATGTAAATTTGATAAAATCTCTAGACCATGAAAATGAGGTCAATGTTAGGTGACATATGCCTGACTGAAATGTACACACCATGATAAATATGTGGATCAAGTACAAAATGTATGATGAACCTACATTGCATGGTAGTGGAGAAAGTGACATAAGCATGAACAATTTAAGCCAGTAGACTGTAAAAGTGAGGGCAAGGTCAGGTGGCACATGCCTGGTGAACCTAGGTTGCATGGCAATGGAATAAATGACCTAATCACAAAAACTTGGCACAAATTTAATAAAGTAAGTAGACCATGAAAATGAGGTCAAGATCTAGACTAAGAAAAATTATTTTATTCAGTTTTAGATAGATTTTCACAAAAGTTGATCAAGTGCACCTCGAGATTTAAACTCTTTAGTGGTGATAGGCACTGATAGCACAGGTAGTTGAAAATCCAACTACCATGACCCAGAGATGCAGCTAATCGTCGGCCCTATCGGACCTAGGGGGCAGAATTTTAGAGGGTCCGGCAAATGACGTCTTTGTGTCACACCTAATGACCGGCAAACATTTTTACTGCTTGGGGCTGTCAAAAATCAAATTTCTGTCGGTCCTGGTTACCTCTTAGACCCCTAAGCGAAGGATCTTTGATTATCGTTAATAAAGTCAAAAGTTGTAAACAAATCGGTAAAAATTTCTGTTCCTTTCTGTTTACGCTAAATTTCGGGAACCAGTTCCCATTCCGGATTTTATTTTGTATCCTATCGGTAATCGTTGTAAATTGTAATTTGATCATTTCCGTTATGGCTGCATGGCCAATTAAGTTTACGGAGGGGTCTAAATCTGGAAATGGGACCGAGAGCTTCTTCGGCTTGAAGGGGCGTCCATCGGTTGTGCGGGATGTAAAAATTCACAACCAACCCGTCCTGCGGATGAGACGTAAATAAAACCGAGGACCCGTCTTGAGAGATTGCCACCCTCTCCGCATGTTAAAGAACCCATTGTAACAGCTCATAAGAGGTCCATAAGAGATCTGTTGCACTGGCAAAATTATCCGTCCCTACCCATCACCTTTCCTTGTTTCGAGTCCTGTGGCGTTTAAATTTTTAAATGTTCTCGTCCTGAATATAGCTGAAAAATTGCTCGCTGGACGTTAAACACCAATCAATCAATCAATCAATCAATAAATAAATCTGGAAAAAAGCATCCACTACCTATCGATTTATCTACAGAGAATAAAAAAGCCAAAAGGTCGGCATATGAGAAGGACAGGCGACCGGGGCGGTCCTTTAATTGAAAATGGAAGGACAAAATGAACAAACAAATGACGACTTGATATCAAAATAATCATTAGAGGAATAATAAAATCTTACTAATATGAAGTATTGATTATTTGATGTTGCAGGGTTATCTAAATTGAATGTGGTCTCAGTCACTAACCCCCCTTTGGCAATATCCTTAATCTGATTCTGGTCGTAGTAGTCATTAACTGTGTCAAGGCTTTAAGATTGTCCCTTTAATCATACTGTATTGAAAGTGAAATATTAAAAAATTTCTAAAAAAAAAAAAAGTAGGTCTGGCAAAACTCTCTTACTTGCAGGACCCAATACCTGACAGGAATTTTTTTGTTATCTGCAACTCTGATGACCGCCCCAAATTAACGTAGGACTTCCAATTTTTTTTTAAATGAGCACTAACAGCCCATTAATATAAACACTTCACAAAAATTGCATTAAAATTTTATGAAAAATAAAAACTTTCAAACTTTGGAAATTAGCACATTTCTTCGTATTGTGTAATCTGTGTTGCCAGTTTCTCTGGATTGTCTGTTTTTGATTGGCCCTTCATTATACTCTATCATTTATTCAGCCTCTTTCGATCAAATTTATCTAAAAACCATAAAAGATATCTCTAGCAAATCCATCGACATACTATCGAAAGCTCTCAACACAATCCATTCAACAACAAAAAAACAATTGGATGAAGACAAAAAAAAATATATGCACCTTTAAAATATGCAACATTTCAAAATGTTTACCCCTTTTTCAAATAAAATAGTCCCAAAAAATGTATGGCCCATCAATAACACATAATGAGAAACACTTTGCCAAAAAAACTACATTAAAATTGGATGAAAGTTTAAAAAAATCATTTTTGTTTATCCCCGTTTATGTCAAAAATGGTAATATGCATGTTTCTGATAGGAATTTTGTTAAGGGATCCATTAAAAAACTCATAAAAACAAATGTGGAAATCAGTAATGGAAATACATTTCATAGCAAAATCCACTAATCTTCATGTTTACAGTTGGTTTTCTTTTATGTATAACTACCTACTTTGATGCCATTAAGTTACTGATATTTTCCAATTTGATGGCATTTTGAAATTAGCAACTAAACAAGTAAAATTCTCACAAAATTGTAAATAAATCAGTAACCAGCTTGTGTTAATGTCATCAGCATTCCACAGGCACTTGTGTAGTCAAAAATATGCTCGCTATGTAACTAAAATACCACAAGGCTGGACTCACTCCTACTACCCCTGTCAAAATGTAGATAGGACACAAATCGCTTAATAATTTGCATAGTGAAATGATTTTTCTTCAAGGAAAACCTGTTTTTTATATCTTTCTACCATCTACACCCCCATACTGACAGATAATCCTCCGATTTTGTTGACAATGGACACCTACGTGGTTGCAAAAGGGAAAGTAGGTCACGTCATATCTTCCGCCTTTCGGTCGCTCTCGGGTTTTATCATATATAAATACTAAACACTAGAAATTCCAAGGTGCCAAAATATGAATTTCTCATATGTTTCGTAAGGCAATGATAAAACCTGAGATCGACCGAAAGGCTGAAGATGTCACGTGACCTACTTTCCCTTTTACAGCCACATACATGTAGGTGTCCATTGTCAACAAAATCGGAGGATTATCTGTCAGAATGGGGGTGTAGATGGTAGGAAGATATAAAAAACGGGTTTTCCTAGTAAGCGATTTGCGTCCTTTCGGTAGTAGGAGTGAGTCCGGCCTTGTGGTATTTTAGGTACATAGCAAGCATATTTCTGACTCTACACAAGCAACTGTGAGCATTCCTTGTAAACTATGTCACGGGAAAACGTTAAATTACAACAGTCAAAGTCAATAGATGGTTGTCTTAAGTATTTATTCCGGGAAAAAATAGAGGTGAAAAAAACAACATGAGCATTTTTATGTTTGTATGCACCACGGTCCTGTATGAATACATGAATTCAATGAGGAATGATGTTTGTAATTTGTTCGTCAATACACATGTGCTAATTAAAATATATGGTAACTTTTATCATTGTATTATTTATATAGCCAATGTTAAAATAAATAATATATACACATATATATGGACACACCCTTTTTGATAGCTTTGGGCCTCTTGTTTCTTTTGTGTATTTCTGATCAACAACAAAAAACAAACTTTGAATGGGACCATCCAATGAAAATTCCTACCAAGTTTGGTTTCAATTGGCCCAGTGGTTTGAGAGAAGATTAAAATGTAAAACTTTGCGGACAATGGACACTATAACCCTCACATGACCCTTTGGGTCAGGTGAGCTAAATATTCTCTGCATTAAATGTATAATAATCTAATTTGATTTGAATACTGCAATCTGATTGGCTGATCCGCTTGGAGAAAATGTTGGCTATACTTGATAACCTGGGTTGGTATTGTGACGTCACCAACATATTCATTCGCCAACGACAAATTCAAATAGTCACATGAAATAATCGTAACTAAAATCGTTGTAAAAATTAAATTATAAGGAATATTTGAAATGTTTGAACAGGTTATACTCGCATAACCTGGCAGGGGTTAAAAAAAAATTTGGGCACGCCCAAGCCCAGGGCTTTTTAAACTTTTTTAACCCAAGTCCGGTCAGTGATTTGCCAAGTTCCAATTTGTAGGATAAAATTTGAAATTTTACTTGCTTGTCAACTAAAGTTTATGCAATTGATGCAGCAAAAGTTTTACAACCATTCTATAGTTTTCACCCAGGTCAAGTCCATTTTTAACTTGTATTTCACATATCAATTCATAATCTGAAAATGGTTTTCCAGCTTTGACAACACTGTAGGCAGTATTAAACAAACTTTCAAGATGTTTTCTCTGACTTTCATCTAATTTCAATAATGACTGGCCTATTGGTGTGTCAGCAAAGGCATGTGAAGGGCCGGCAGCTGCCTGGGGATCATCAAGTTCCTTAAATCAATGCTTGACACATAACAAGTACTCCTGGTGTTTATCGTGTAACTTAAGTCCATCAATGCATAAATTTTTAGTTCCCCTAGTAAGGGCATCTTTCCTATCTGACAAATGTGGAAATGTTCTGTAGTACTTGCAGTACATGTACATTTCCTGAGCATTATCGTCAAAGATGACCCAAGGAAATTTATCTATCCATGAGTTTTGAAATGTTCTCGTTCGTTTCTCCCTATCATACTTAAGATCTTTATTCCTGGGAGTTTCAGTATCAGTTTGGCTCGTCGTTCGCTTTCCGTTTTTTCGGCTTTTTTGACCAAAATTAAAATTAAGCAACATACGATTGATCAATGTTATTCCGACGCTTGACTTTACATAGGTATGTGGGAAGCGCATACATTTTTAGGTGATTCGGAACTCATTAATATTCATGAGGAATATCGATCCATCCAGGATGTGTATTACCGTTCTTAAAATAGCTTTTTAGTAAGGAGACGATTGACAAAAACTTGCATGTGATTTGAATTGAAAACAAGACGCTTAGAAAAAAGTGGAGTTTTTATTTTATTAAAGGCATGCACGACCGGCTTTTTCTATGGAAAAACGGCAAGCCCGAAGTTTCAATTTTCTAGTCCCGGGCATCGGACTTGAGGAATTTTCAACCCCTGCCTGGTTTGGAACAGTTTACGCTTTTCATAAACCACTTCGCAGTTTATTAAGCATAACCTGCCCCAAACCAGGTTATATTGTATAACCTGTTCAAAAATTCCTTAAATACACAACAATGAAAACAAATTATCAACCTGTCAAAGTTTCTGTAAACAGCTTGATGTTGGAGGCAGTATATGTCTGTTATCACATTAGAACTTGATACAACTGCAAAGAAATAAAATATATTAGTTTTGCTGTAAACCTTCACGTCTTAAATATTAACTCCATTTATGTGTATCCTGTAGTACTCAGAATTTGTATAAGATGGCACCATATAATGTACAAGAACAAGGGGAGATAATAAGCAAAAATGTATGAACAATAAACAAAAACGAAAAATAAGCAATTTGTACAACATGATAAAAATGCTTTTTTGTTAAATGAATGTTTAATTATTCCATATTAAAAATAAATTAAAAAAATAGAAGTCTTATTTATTAAATAAGTACTGTTGCACTGTGAAGCAATTTGTACAACATGATAAAAATGCTTTTTTGTTAAATGAATGTTTAATTATTCCATATTAAAAATAAATTAAAAAAATAGAAGTCTTATTTATTAAATAAGTACTGTTGCACTGCGAGTGTAAACAAATATAAACAGAGTTGCACAGTGCAAACAAATATAAACAGAGTTGTTTTGTTTGCTTGTACATGTATGTATACATTTCATAAACATACTCTGGTATCAAAAATATAGGGATTTGTGTAAATCTTGACAGTTACACATAAAAAAAAGTTAACAATAATAATACAAGCGGTACCAAAGCAGATTATAAATAAGCATTAACACATGAATAAGTATTAGTATGCAAATAAACATTAATTATAAGCAAATAACCAGTGGCTCAATAGCCTGTATCGTTCACCTGGTTATAAAAAGAACCAATTGGTCCTATGTAAAAACTATGTCCTGCAGTGGTAGTCATCTTGGAATTCCGATCAACTTTTGCGTTTTGAAACATTTTCCCCATAGGGTCCAATGTTAAACTAAGTCCTGCCGTAGCCACCATCTTGGATTTCATATCAGAACAAAAAACCTAAACTTTGTAGAGGACTATCCAGTGAACATTCCTGTGTAGTTTGGATTGAGTCTGATTTATAGTTTCTGAGAAGAAGGCATTTCTGATACAGTTTGACTTTGGGGTTGTTGTCTCATTGACATTTACCCCATATCTCATTATATTCATACTTGAACATTTTCCCATAGGGTCCAATGTTAATCTATGTCCTGCGGTGGCAGCCATCTTGGATTTCGGATCAGCATAAAAAACCCAAACTTTTTAGAGGACCTTCAAATGATTATTCCTGGGCAGTTTGGTTTCAATTGTCCGAGTGGTTTCAGAGAAGCGTTTTGAAACTTTATCCCATAGGGTCCAATGTTAAACTAAGTCCTGCCGTAGCCGTCATTTTGAATTTCACATCGGAACAAAAAACCTAGCTTGTAGAGACCCATCCAAGGAATATTCATGTACAGTGTGGCTTTAATCATATTTGTAGTTTCTGAGAAGGGATTTGAACATTTTCCCATAGGGTCCAATGTTAATCTATTACCTGCAGTGGCAGCCATCTTGGATTTCCGATCGGCATAAAAAACCTAAATTTTGAAGAGGAACTTCCAATGATCATTCCTGGGCAGTTTGGTTTAAATTGTCCAAGTGGTTTCAGAGAGGAAGCGTTTTGAGACACTTTTCCCATAGGGTCCAATGTTAAACTAAGTCCTGCTGTAACTGCCATCTTCCATTTTATATCGGAACAAAAAACCTAAACTTTGTAGAGGAACATCCAATGAACATTCCTGTCTGGTTTGGATTCAGTCTGATTTGTAGTTTCTGAGAAGAAGGCATTTGAACATTTTCCCATAGGGTCCAATGTTAATCTATGTCCTGCGGTGGTGGCCATCTTGGATTTCCGATCGGCATAAAAAACCTAAACTTTGTAGAGGACCTTCCAATGATCATTCCTGGGCAGTTTGGTTTCAAAGAACAAGCGTTTTGAAACATTTTCCCCATAGGTTCCAATGTTAAACTAAGTCCTGTCGTAGCCGCCATTTTGAATTTCATATCGGAACAAAAAACCTAAAGTTTGTAGAGGACCATCCAATGAACGTTCATGTACAGTTTGGCTTTAATCATATTTGTAGTTTCTGAGAAGAAGGCATTTGAACATTTTCCCATAGGGTCCAATGTTAATCTATGTCCTGCGGTGGTGGCCATCTTGGATTTCCGATCCACATAAAAAACAGAAACTTGGTAAAGGACATTCCAATGATCATTAATTTACAGTTTGGGTTCAGTCAGTTCATTAGTTTCAATTTCAGAGAAGAGGATCTTTGAAATTTCAGCCAATCAGAGCATATTATTGGCCCTGACAGCCATGTTAAATATCCGACTGGAACGAAAAACAGAAACTTTGTAGAGGACCATCCAAGGAACATTCCTGCTAAGTTTGGTTTCAATTGGCCCAGTGGTTTCGGAGAAGAGGCTTGAAATGTGAAAAGTTTACAGACGACAGACGCCAAGTGATGGCAATAGTTCCCATGGACCTTTGGTCCAGGTGAACTAATGAAAAACATAAAAAGAACACAATTCTATGCTTACCTCACACAAGGTACAAAGGTCCTCGGTGATCTGATGATTTGATCTATATGTTGTACATTATTGCCAATACTAATTCTGGACACAACCTGAATAACACAATTTAGAACTCATTACTATATGTCTTAAATCAATTATTAAATTTATCTGCAACTATAATATTGACACAAAAATAAAAAAAAGTCACTCACTCTTAGGATAACATTTGTACTGTTTATTACAACATAAGATTATCATTTAAACTGTTTATATCTTGAAAAAATATCTTTTATTCTCAAAGGGTGGTTCAATGAGTTAGGTAGTTGTATTACCTAACTATTCATACAAGCCTATCACCAATACGGCGTCGGTTCGCGACCTCCTTTGTAAATTACAAAAAAGGGTGCACTCGACTCGCATCCGCAAGTGACAAAGTTTATCAGATGCTTGCCCATCGTTGGTGGTTCTCTCTGGGTACTCCGGCTTCTTCCACCACTAAAACTGGTCGCCATGATATAACTGAAATATTGCTGTCAGAAAGTGGTGTTAAACACCAAAAACCAATCAATCAGTCAATCTTTTATTCTCAATAAACAATCATTATTAAATACTGGTATAGGGTTAGGTTTATGGTGTTTAATGCCACTTTCAAGGATATTTCAGTCATATCGTTGATTAAATATAAATAAAAGGTTTTAGTTGAAAATAAGGGATTTTGAGAATGTACTTGTTTTAGCAATAACTAGAATATACATTATTTGTTTAAAAACTATTTGGCATAGAACTTTCAAATACAACGGTCTCAGATGAAAGAGATCTTCTAAATTATTTTTGTGAAAAATCTTAGTTTTTGTTGAAATTACATGGATTTTGAGAATTGGATCTTACTGATGCAATAAGTTGAGAAAAAAAAAAACCATAAAACCATATTTTTTGGTATGATATGAATTGATATGAGCAGCATTTTTGGGTGAACATTCCAGTTTGGTTTTTTCTTTAAAACAAGAATTTTGAGAATTATGTCTTATTTACACAATAATCTTCTGCAATAAGCACTGAAGTTCACGAGAATCTATATCAATCACCAGATTGTATCACCTTTTGGGATTATGTATATATAAATATCATTTTCTGTGTCGGTCCTTAAGCATATTGTAGCAGGGCTTCAATGTGTCAGTGATAATAAGTCCAGCTTGGGTTGGATGCTTTCATTGGCATATAACAGTAACCCTACAAATAAACAAATAACAAACATAAATACAATTCATGACAAGACAGACCACATTAATACACAATCAAAGGGAGATAATTCTCTATGATTTATCAAAGAAATATAAAATAAAACATTTTTCTACAAGTTATCTTCTATGAGAAAAATACCACAATATAGCTTACTCTTCTAATAAGTACACAATAAAGTAAATTATTCTGTCTTTGGTAAATAACCAAATAATTGCAACTTCAAGACAATTGCATCACCTCAGAATTAGTTTCCGCATAGTTTATACACAGGGGCTAGGTGCGTCCCTTTTTTTTTCAGACGCACATAGCCCCTGTGAGTTTATACACTCAAAAAATAAATCTCTATGGAGAGAATATATGACACAAATAAAAATGACAAACACTATTACACTCAGTAAACACAATTCACTGAATACACAAATGTATAAACAATCAAATACACAAAGCTTACCCTATATATGTCACAAGGGCACCAGAAGAATGGATCACTCTAGGATCTTTGTAGGTCTACATCATAATAAATCCTGAATAAAATAAAAGGGGCATTGATAAGTCAAAATGACTTCAGAACATAACAAAAGCATCATCTTGAATAAATTAATCAGATGTATATAAATTGTATATCAAAGTTTACAGAATTTCAACACTTGTAAAAATATAAAAGAATAACCATGATAACATTCCTCTCATTCTAATTTTAAATGAAATTATAAAACAATTATACTCAGATTCAAATCAGATCCGTCAAATTTAGACTGTGTAGAACAAAACATTATCGACCGTCAGGTGTCAAACAATACTAGATCATTCGCGGTCCCAGTTTCGAAACCCAACCAATATAGGAATTCATTCTTTGTTGACACTATTGTGAGCTGGAACAAACTACCTGAGGACACAGCACGCGCAAAGACAGTTGCACTCCCGACCTGCTACTAATTTAGCAGCTCTCTCACCGATGCGTTTATACCAGTGACGGTACTGCATCGTATTTATTCAGATTCAGATTCATACTTCAATCCACAGGCACTTGTTTCTGGTAAAAATAAATATCTAGGTATTTTTTTTTTACCAGAAACAAGTGCTTGTGCTTCAATCTCAATATGTACATTCCCACTATTTCATACCAAGGTGAAAATTAGAAATAGTAAAATGAGTAAACAGAAAGATAACTGACCTTTAGAAAACAAATAGAATAGTAGTACATGTGGTTCAAATTAATTTCCAGTTTGAAAATGTTTGAGTAAACCAAAATGTCTGACTTTTTTTTTAATCTTTAATTTCTAATTTTAGTTTAAACATATTTTATTTGCTCAAATATGCAAAAAGGATAAGACACAAGTTAAACAAACTTATGAAGTCTTCTCCTACATACAATAAGTTACAACATTATTTGATAGAGCATGCATGCATATGAATATTTCTTACATTAATATGTGTAAATTGAAGAAGAACAGAGAATGAAGAAAGGAATTAGAGGAGAGAGAGAGGTTGGTGGTGATGGTGTGTGTGGTTGTTCATTTGGTGAACCACTTAAACAAGTGATATCTATAAAAATGAAGTGAACTTACAAGCAACTGTACTGGTCAAATCTAACTTGTTACTGATTCAGATATATTGGATTCACTGTGACTGATCAAGAGCTCCTGCAAAAAAAGAACAATATTTAAACAAAGTCTTACATTGTGGAAAAGTAATGGACATGCTCGACAACTTTTACAAGGAACCATGACCTAAACAAGTCTTACAAAGTAACTGGAACAAGGCAAAACGTGTGCCAAAAGTAAAGCTTACAAGGAACATGGCTAAAAACAAACTTTAATGGAACTACAAAAGTGTACATGTAGGATACAAACAATTGTGGGAATTTTCCATACATCTTTGGCTAAAATGTAATAAGGCCATATAAGCTTGTCTTACTAATCTCATGCTTACAAATGGTTATTTGCTTTTTATGTGGCCCTTTTCTTTTCACAACTAGTACTCTCAACTAGAGGCTCAGTGGTCTGAGCCTGTGTCGCTCACCTTTCATTCTGCTTTGAGGAAACTTAATACAGAACCTTCCATAGGTGCTACAAACGAAATTTCGGTTCATTTTGGCAAAGCAGTTTCAGGGAAGAAGATTTTTAGAAATCAACCACTCTAAAACAAGAATTGCCTGCGGTGGCCATGTTTGTTAAGGGATCGGAACGAAATGAGCAATCGCAACAGCGGACTTTCCATAGATGCTTCCTACCAATTAGAATCTAAAAAATCAGCCAATCAGAAACAAGAATCGCCTGTGGTGTCCATGTTTGCTAACGGATCGGGATGAATTGAGCAATCTTTTTTGAGGACCTTCCATAGATGCTTCCTACCACGTTTCAGATCATTTGGCCAAGCAGTTTCAGAGGAGAAGATTTTTAGAAATTGACCAATCAGAAACAAGAATTGCCTGTGGTGGCCATGTTTGTTAATGGATCAGGACAAAATGAGCAATCTTTATAGAGGACCTCCCATAGATGCATCCTACAACATTTCGGTACATTTGGCCAAGCGGTTTCAGAGGAGAAGATTTTCAAAAATAGGCCATTCAGAAACAAGAATTGCCTGTGGCGGCCATTTTTGTAAACGGATCGGAATGAAATGAGCAATCACAACAAAGGACTTTCCATAGATGCTTCCTACCAAGTTTCGGTACATAAGAATTGCCTGTGGCAGCCATGTTTGTTAATGGATCGGGACAAAATGAGCACTCTTTATAGAGGATTACCCATAGATACTTCCTACCAAGTTTCGGTTTATTTGGCCAAGCAATTTTAAATACTTGTTTAAACTCTGTCAGCATAAATTTACCGGTGAAATGTATGCACGGTATTATAATAAGATGGGATATTCCTTAGGGGGACGTACTTTGGTACTTCGTGTATCTATCTATACAAAAATAATGTTTTCTTTGTAACTTCTACGAGTAGAACTTTTAGGTTTGGTAGAAATAAAGAACTAGTTTTGACAAACAAGCAAAAACAATTTTGTAAAAAAAATATTGTTTCTATGGGACACACGGGAGAAAGGTTTCTTGCGCTATCGAGAACCTTACAAGTTGTTTCGGCCTTATGAAAGATTCGGCCGTAGTTGATTCGGCCTTAGTTGATGCGGCCTTACGCAAATCCAGCCTTATATCAAATTGATGTTCCGGCCTTATCATATATTTATGCGGCCTACGGCAAATCCGGCCTTATATCAAATGGAAAAGAATAATTAAAAAATAAAAGTTCTATTTAAATTTAAAATATTATTTAAATATTCATGGATATGATGAATAAAATATTGGAACTTGTAGTGTTTTCACAAGATTTACTCGTAACTCAATATGAAAAGCCATAATAAATCGTTATTATTTTAACAATTTTTTAATTAGTAATTTTTGGTAATAATGACGGAAATCATTTCCATTGAAGTTGATGATTAGAAAAACAATTCAGGTTGATATACCAAGCTGTCAACAAGCGAAATTCCTTAGATGTTCTCTTGCAATTACTTATCATTTGTTTAATAGTCGTATAATTGCACTGGCAGTATGATTATAAGGGTTACCAAAAAGTAAAAGGAAGCCATACTATAAATTACTCAAAAAGTACTCCAATTCTTTTGATGAAACCGCACTAATATATGCACATTTTGGTGATGGTCCTACTATTTTCAAAACTATCAACTATGTCGTTTCCTTGTATTGTGTGTGAGCAGAACGTCCGTCCAAAGCAGCATGCTTTAGAGTGTGACAGTTGTTTCCAGTGGCAACACAGACTATGTAATTGTAGGACCATCACTTAATTATTTACTCAAATCATCAGTGTGTCGTTTTATTGTATATATCATATATATCCATAGATACACATCATTCTTAACTGAGGCTTCTGCCATATGATTGCCTCCTTCATCATATTGAAGATTATGCAATTTTGGTTTTAGTGCGGCATGCCCAATGAATAGTGAAGCCAAAGTTTAAATAAGTTTCCAAGTAGATGATAATATTAAGTAATAATAACCAAATTGAATTTACAATTAAAACTATATACAGTTGTCACTGTCTGGACTATAGGGACACGATCCTTGCCTTAAAGGCCTCAGGTGTGTCCAATTCAACAATGTCTGGAGCTAGTAGGTTCCAGTCTCGTACCGTTCTTGGAAAGAATGACATTTTCCTGGTGTCAATACGGGAGGATGGTATCTGGAATGACCTGTTGTGTGATTTTCTGGTTTTTCGGCCTGTTGGAATTAGCCTGTTTTCTTTGTTGATGGCTACAAGTTCTCTATCGATTTTATATAGCATCACAAGTCTAGCGTCCTTTCTTCTGTCTGCAAGTGGTTTCCATTTTAGTCTTTGTATGATGTTACTTACACTAGATCTATTTCTGTGATTGTTTGCTACATATCTAGCCGTTCTTCTCTGCACTGCCTCCACCTTGTTTATATCAGCTTGTGTACCGGTATATGGGTCCCAGACTGCATTAATTAACCAAGGCCGTATCAACTAAGGCCGCATTTGTTTAAGGCCGGATTTGCATAAGGCCGAATAGTTTTCAGGCCGGATAAACTCGAAAGCATCGAGAACCGGCAACACCAGGATAGTCGAGGGATAAACAAAATCATAACAAACATCTATGGTAGACACGAATGTTCACTATTTTCAGGATTCACTGCAAAATAAATACTATTTACTGACGTAATCTTCTAACACAGCATATATAAACATTAAATATCATTTACAATTAAACTTACAATAATATTATCATTTGAGCTAAATTGAATTCAGCGCTGTTTACATCTAAACCGGAAGTTGAAATTTTAATCTGGATACGGTGATCACTGTAATCTTATCCGGTCCAGTTCTAGAACAAAATTCACTAGAGTCTAAGTTGAAAATAGAATTACGTGGGCGCCATTATGTCGTATTATTACGCTCCTCCAATAATAATAGTAATAATTTTCTGTAGGGTTCTATTATTTATTTCTTAGACAAAATTAATAATCAATATAAGTACAATGTCAATGAAAAGAAAGACAACTCTAAAATAAAATACACTGATTCTTTACCTCACGTGAGGTGCAAAGGATTTCTAAATAGTTAGATCTCCATATGTGAACTCATTACATGTGTACCTGTATAATAAAAGATTTATTTTACTCTCTTTAAATATATACATGACATTTTAATAAACAAAATGCACACGCAACTGTTTTTTTTGTTTTTGTTTTTTTTTATAAATTATGTGTACCATTTATAATCTTAAATGTTCACACTCCTCTGACATTCTTAGCAGTAATTAAACTTGTTAGGATAATAAATTTAATTAACGGTCTATTTGTTAATTATAATTAAATTATCAACTAGGAAATATAAACATTACTTACAAAATTTAAATGGTTTAATCTGTAGTCAAGTTTATCATTTATTTTACACTTTCAACTATCATTCGGATAACTCGTACTCAAACCAAGGACGTATGATACAAACCAAGGACGTATGATACGTATGATACGTCCTTGCTCAAACTCATACAATGTCATGCTATAATCCATTCATACAAGATAAAATTATGAATACGGACATTTAGTATCATATTAGATTTTAGAAAAGAAAGTAACTGACCTTAGAAAAAGAAATAAACTATCCAAAGGTTAGATTTCTCAATTTCTCAACCACAGCTCTATATTTCTGTTGTTTAGAGGTCCATCAAAAGCAATATGGTGTCATACAAAATTAAAGACAAAAGAATTTTACCGCCAAAATAGAAGTGACCAATGAAGGTAAAGTTAAAGTGCGGTTCAACGAACCATAGATAGAAATGATTAAAGTATGGAGTCCGTGATTATGTCATGTCCGTCAAACAGATCTACAGTAAAATCAATTAATCAAAATAATATCAATATACTTAATTACACTTTGTAATTAATTTGTAAGAATAGAAAGTAATTAAATAATTCCTTTTTATTAAATTATTACCAATGATTAATACTGAAAAAGAATAGAAAATAAAAACTGATAATTTCATAAAATGACTAAAATACAGGCTATCACAAAAACACAAATTCTTTTCGTCTATGAATTTTCACTCATAATTCTAATTTTATCGTCTTGCAGTTTAGTTCATTTAACTATAAATTTCAGTTTAAATTTAGGGTCATCCCAAGTTAAAAAAATATATATAGATTTTGCATATACATACGATAAGCAAATGTAGGTCACGGAATATAAAAACATAATTTGCTTTTTTTTCCCACATAAATAGTATACATGTACCTATAAAAAGTAAAGGTGGATCATAGAGTGTAAAGACAGCAATTTTGTAGGACCATGGCGTTACACCTGCCATATAAGGTTAATTTCACGAATTGTTATGTTTATAGAGCAATAAATTCCAGTATTTTGCTTGTTCAAACATGATATTCAAGATACAAGTACATGTATAAGCATTCATACAAATATATCGCTTTGTTTTATCATATTTGAATTTAGTTAAACAGATTGCCGATAATAATTATTTATTTAGGGGGCCGGGTGGCTCAATGAGTTAGGTCGTTGGATCTAACAACTCATACAAGCCTATCACCAATACGGCGTGTGTTCAAGCCCGGCTTTGTAAATTACAAAAAAGGTGCACTCGACTCGCATGCGCAGCCGCAAGTGATAAAGTTTACCAGTTGCTTGCCCATGGTCGGTGGTTCTCTCCGGGTACTCCGGCTTCCTGCACCACTAAAAGTGGTCGCCATCAGTGGCGGATTTAGAGGGGGCGTGCGGGGCGTGCCCCCCCCCCCCCCTAAAATTCGCAAAGTATATGTTATACAACGTTAATTAAACAGTTCAATAAATAACTTTTTCATGAATGGTTAACTCGTGACCTGTAGTAAAATATTCTTACACATTGTAAATACACGTTTGATGTGTTCGCTGATTCATATATGTATTCGCCGTCAGTAGTTCAAAGATTATTCCATTCTGATTGGTTCCGAGGTACCAGACATCAACTATTTTCTCACGCTAATTAAACATTATTTCTGCAGTCAATTTTACAACTACATGTACACGTGCTATTTAGAAATTATAAAATGGACGAACATTCTAGGCCAAGAAAACAAGCAAGATTGGATACATTTCTGATTCCTCGACGAGACGAGAAAAGTCAAAGGTAAAGTAAAAAGATAAATTCAATCAATACTTCGAATAATTAATTTAACAATTGATCTCATTTATAAAACATACAACGAAAACCTATAACGAGAGAATCAGATGATGAAACTGAGACAGTGTGGAGAAACTTGAGTGTCCCAAGAAAATGGTCACTTCTCTTTAAATAATGGTTCAAATAGTTCTTGAATTCGAAATTCTGCAATTTCATATGAAAAAAAATATAAGTTTGATTTGTATACAAATACCCGAAAATGTTGCCTTTTACTTTTCAAGTAAAGATCATTAAAAATACGCGTTGGTATATTGTACATTAAAATACAAAAGTAACATATTAATAAAAAAAAAAAATAGCGGCAATTTATTTGTAACAATCTCTGCATCTGCCCGGGGTATCTGCACAAGAAAGTGTGAAAAAAATCCTTTGCCCGGGTACGTTTATATTATTTATATCTACCAATAGCATGTATTTGAGGATGTCTGTGAGGAATGCGCTAAAACTAAACCAATAGTTCTTTGAAGGGTTAAAATATCGTGATCGATCAGTCATGAGTTGAACAATTCGCATCACGGTTGTTCAAAAAAAGTTTTACTTTAGGTTCTTATAATCTGACAAAAACATACACGTAGCTGTTAACAATTATCCGACAAAATTAAGACTCAAAGTCAATTTTTTTTTGTCTGATAAAAATGGTGTGGTTGCTTCCGAATTGTCGTTCAAATAAATGTCTGGAATTCCTCAAACCCCCAGAGCTTCCGTTCCCTATAAGGGTTCTGTCCGGAACCCGCTAAGGTCCCCAGACCCCTCGCATACTCACGGCCCCCTTAACCACAAATCCTGGATCCGCCCCTGTTAATGATATCTCATTGAACTCTAGGTAGTTGATTAGATAAGGTAAAGTCTTGTCATTTCCTTGCAAAGTTTTTAATTTTTCTGGGTTAAAATCAAAATGTTCAAATAAATCTATGCTCACTTCTTTGATTTGTGATTCATCTGACGAGACAGGACAATACAACTCTATTATTTCACGCTGTGTTTTTAGTTTTTTTGCTTAATCACGTTGTGTTTCCTTGACATATGAGGTGTTACTGTATCACCATCATAATCTGATTCCTGGTGTGTTACTGTATCATTGTTATGTGATACATGCTTAAACAGATACAGTCACTAGACTTATTAATTAATTCTTGTATAAAAGAGAACCCGTTGTGTGATGTTATTTCACCTGTATGTCCTGAGACATATGGAAAACAAGGGTATGTTTCATTTCAAATTGAAACTGCAGGATCACTTCTAGTTATAGTATTAGGTTGACATCTTGACAATTGGGGGCGGGGGGCAGTGTCGAGGTCGTGATCTTATGGTAGTTGGATTTACAACTACCTATGCAATCAGAGCCTATCACCACTAACGTTGAGTTCGAAGCCCTTTCATGGCGAGATGTATTCGATACAACATTATGTGATAAAGTTCGTCATTTACTTGCGACAGGTAGGTGGTTTTCTACGGTACTCCGGTTTCCTCTACCAATAAAACTGACCGTCACGATATAGCTGAAATATTGTTGAAAGTGGCGTTAAACACCATAAACCAAAACCCTCTTGACAATGAATCAGGTACTATCAGTTGTTCAGCAGGTTTATATTGAATCTCAAAATTAAATTCCATCTTTCATAAATTGCTCTGATTAAACCAATACCTTTACTTGACGTTTCCACAGCTAGGTAAAAAGGTAAATCGTATCTAGGGAATGCTAAAGCATCTGAATTCATTAGTGCATATTTCAATTCGTCAAAACTACGTGATGTTTCTTTTTCTATATAAATTTCACACCTTTACGTAGAAGTTTGTATCAACAATTTGCTTTAACGCTCTAATCACGAATATATCTCTGGAACCAGTTCATTAATCTAAAATATCGCTCTTAATCTGGTGGTCTTATCCTTTCTTTTGATATTTCGTGTCCTAAAAAATGCAATTCCTTTGTGCAAACTTACATTTCTGTGGTGATAGCTTCAATCCAGCTGAATAAAATCGTCAAAAAAACTCGTGTAAATCTTTCAAAGACTTAAAATTTTTCAGAACCCCCCCCCCCCCCTCATCCCCCCCCCCAGACATCATCGAAGTAACATAATGTGTTTCGAAAAGATAAACCATTCAATACTTTATTCTTAAGCAGCTGAAAACTGTTTGATGATGTTTTCAAACCCATAGGTAACCCATTAAACATACATGTACTAAAATCAAGTATTGAAGGCAGTATACTAGTACTTGGTTTACTCTGGCGAAATGAGCATTTGAAAAAAACCTGATCTGAAGTCAATGGAAGATATGAAATTTGGAATATGCCGTGTAAATGATCCCGTTAATTCATCCACATTCGGAATTGTATATAGAAAAGCTTGTGTATTGGAATTCAGATATCGAAAATCTACACAAAACCTAGACATTAATAGACTCCCCTCATTTGAACCTGTTTCTAACCCTGAGTTTGGTCGATTTCTCCTTGAAACTAAAACCATGGGACTTGATATGGGTATATGTTCTTTTTCATTTACCGGTGCAATTCTTCCTTGACTTAACAGTTCATCAAGTTGATGACGCAATACGTCCCTCTTGTGAGGGGTGTTTAGAAACTGCATCAGGCTTCAGATGTATCTGGTGTTCTACCAGATTAGTCAAGCCTAACTTTGGGTTTTCTTTAGTGACAAATAATTCTATGTTTTTAATCAGAAGCTCATTTAATTGTGACTGTTGGGACGATAGCAAATCATTGGCTTCCATATCGAAATAAGACAAACATATTTTTAAAAGCTAACATCAATTTTATATAATACAATACAAACATTAAGTACATTAGGTGACATATGAAGCAAGTTCGCCTTTACAATCAAATATTAATAAAATGTACATGGTTATATTTTTTAATAAAAACTGAGGAAATTCTGCCTTAAAAACTAGAGAAAAACCTTATTATGGGAAAAACTCTAGAAAAGCATTAGTTTCCTCAATTCCATTAAACATTATGGAGCATGTAATCGCTGACCTGGTTTTCATTTTCAGACTTCAAACTTTTACACAAGAAGTCGAAATATATTATATAGGCAGTGTATTGGTTGTCCCTTCCCTATTTGAAATTGAATAATGATGTGAAACAATTTTGTACTTGTGTGAATAAAATAAATCAAACTATCATAAATTTATTTTTTAATAGTGGCAGTGATTTTGGATGGAAGGGTTGGGCTTTCCCACATATCTTGATAGTGAACCAATGAAAGTTCATTTCAGGAACATTTGAATCAATGGTTTCTGGGGAGATTTTAATGTGATTTTGCATAATCAGTATAAATCGAGGGAAAGAAAATTTAAATAGAATAACCAAGAAGATATGTTGAAGTTGAACTACTCATTATCATGAACGAAATATCTCACAGTAAACCCAGAATATGTGTCATAGAACTGATGTTCAAATTTGAACTCATTATAACTTAAAATAAGGTAGAAATGGACAATTGAAAAAAATTAAGATTTTTACAAATGGTGGTCATGGAAAGTGGTGTATGTCTTGTAAGTACCATATCAACCAAGTTTAATTTAATTTGGTTCAGTGGCATTGGTAGAAAAAATTAAATTATTATAAAACATTATACAAAGCATATGTTGAACACTGTGGGAAGATTTATTCACACAAAATACTAGGGAATATTTATGTTGAACACCGTGGGAAGATTTATTTACATACAATACTTGGGAATATGTTATGTTGAACATTGTGGGAAGATTGATTTAATAAACAAATTACTTTGAATACTTTATGTTGAACACTGTGGGAAGATTTATTTACACAAAATACTAGGGGAATACTTCATGTTGAACATTGTGGGAAGATTTCTTTCCACAAATTACTGGGGAATACTGTAGGTTGAGCACTGTGGGAAGATTTATTTACACAGATCACTGGGGAATACTTTATGCTGAGCACTGTGTGCAGATTTATTTACACAAAATATTGGGAAATATTTTATGTTGAACACTGTGGGAATATTTATTTACACACAATACTGGGAAATACGTTATGTTGAGTACTGTAGGAAGATTTATTTACAAAAAATACCGAGGAATATTGTATGTTGAGCATTGTGGGAAAATTTACTTACACAAAATACTGAGGAATATTGTATGATGAGCACTGTGGGAAGATTATTTATACAAAATACTTAGGAATACTTTATGTTGAACACAGTGGGAAGATTTATTTACACAAAATACTGAGGAATACTTCTTGTTGAACACTATGGGAATATTTATTTACATATAATTCTTGGAAATACGTTGTGTTGAACACTGTGAGATTTATTTATACAAAATACTGGGCAATACTTTCTGTTGAGCACTGTGGGAATATTTATTTACACAAAATACTGGGAATTACTTTATGTTGAACACTGTGGGAAGATGTATTTACACAAAATACCGAGGAATACTGTATGTTGAACACTATGGGAAGTTTTATTTAAAAAAAAACCCTGGGGATTACTTTATGTTGAACACTATGGGAAGATTTATTTACACAAAATACTGGGGATTACTTTATGTTGAACACTGTGGGAAGATTATTTATACAAAATATTTGGTAACACTTTATTTTGAACAATGTGGGAAGATTTATTTACATAAAATTCTGAAGAATACTTTATGTTGAACACTGGGAATATTTATTTACACAAAATACTGGGGATTACTTTATATTGAGCACTCTGGGAAAATTTATTTACACAAAATACTAGGGATTACTTTTTGTTGAACATTGTGGGAAGATTTATTTACACAAAATACTGAGGAATATTGGATGTTGAGCACTCTGGGAAGATGTATTTACACAAAATACCAAGGAATACTGTACGTTGAGCACTGTGGGAAGATTTATTTACACAAAATACTGAGGAATACTTTATGCTGAGCACTGTCGGAAGATTTATTTACACAAAATACTGAGGAATACTTTATGCTAAACACTGTGAGAAGATTTATTTACACAAAATACTGAGGAATACTTTATGCTAAACACTGTGAGAAGATTTATTTACACAAAATACTGAGGACTACTGTATGTTGAGCACTGTGAGAAGATTTATTTACACAAAATACTGGGGATTACTTCTTGTTGAACACTGTGAAAATTTATTTACACAAAATACTGGGGATTACTTTATGCTGAACACTGGGAAGATTTATTTACACAAAATACTGAGGAATACTGTACGTTGAACACTGAGAAGATTTATTTACACAAAATACTGAGGAATACTGTATGGTGAGCACTGTGGGAAGATTTATTTACACAAGATACTGAGGAATACTTTATGTTGAAAACTGTGAGAAGATTTATTTACACAAAATACTGAGGAATACTGTATGGTGAACACTATGGGAAGATTTATTTACACAAAATACTGGGGATTACTTTATGTTGAACACTGTGGGAAGATTATTTATACAAAATATTTGGTAACACTTTATTTTGAACAATGTGGGAAGATTTATTTACATAAAATTCTGAAGAATACTTTATGTTGAACACTGGGAATATTTATTTACACAAAATACTAGGGATTACTTTTTGTTGAACATTGTGGGAAGATTTATTTACACAAAATACTGAGGAATATTGGATGTTGAGCACTCTGGGAAGATGTATTTACACAAAATACCAAGGAATACTGTACGTTGAGCACTGTGGGAAGATTTATTTACACAAAATACTGAGGAATACTTTATGCTGAGCACTGTCGGAAGATTTATTTACACAAAATACTGAGGAATACTTTATGCTAAACACTGTGAGAAGATTTATTTACACAAAATACTGAGGAATACTTTATGCTAAACACTGTGAGAAGATTTATTTACACAAAATACTGAGGAATACTGTATGTTGAGCACTGTGAGAAGATTTATTTACACAAAATACTGGGGATTACTTCTTGTTGAACACTGGGAAAATTTATTTACACAAAATACTGGGGATTACTTTATGCTGAACACTGGGAAGATTTATTTACACAAAATACTGAGGAATACTGTATGTTGAACACTGAGAAGATTTATTTACACAAAATACTGAGGAATACTGTATGGTGAGCACTGTGGGAAGATTTATTTACACAAAATACTGAGGAATACTTTATGTTGAAAACTGTGAGAAGATTTATTTACACAAAATACTGAGGAATAGTGAATGCTGATCACTGTGGGAAGATATATTGACACAAAACACTGAGGAATACTTTATGTTCAGCACTGTGGGAAGATTTATGTACACACAATACTGAGGAATACTGTATGTTCAACACTGGGAAGATTTATTTACACAAAATACTGAGGAATACTGTACGTTGAACACTGTGGGAAGATTTATTTACACAAAATACTGAGGAATACTGTATGTTGAAAACTGTGAGAAGATTTATTTACACAAAATAGTGAGGAATACTGTATGTTGAACACTATGAGAAGATTTATTTACACAAAATACTGAGGAATACTTTATGTTGAACACTGTGGGAGGATTTATTTACACAGAATACTGAGGAATACTGTATGTTGAACACTGTGAGAAGACTTAGTTACTCAAAATACTGAGGAATATTGTATGCTGAGCACTGTGGGAAGATTTATTTACACAAAATACTGAGGAATATACTGTATGTTGAACACTGTGGGAAGATTTATTTACACAAAATACTGAGGAATACTGTACGTTGAAAACTGAGAAGATTTATTTACACAAAATACTGAGGAATACTGTATGTTGAACACTATGAGAAGATTTATTTACACAAAATACTGAGGAATACTTTATGTTGAACACTGTGGGAAGATTTATTTACACAAAATATTGAGGAATACTGTATGTTGAACACTGTGAGAAGACTTAGTTACTCAAAATACTGAGGAATACTGTATGCTGAGCACTGTGGGAAGATTTATTTACACAAAATACTGAGGAATATACTGTATGTTGAACACTGTGGAAAGATTTATTTACACAAAATACTGAGGAATACTGTACATTGAACACTGAGAAGATTTATTTACACAAAATACTGAAGAATACTGTATGGTGAGCACTGTGGGAAGATTTATTTACACAAAATACTGAGGAATACTTTATGTTGAAAACTGTGAGAAGATTTATTTACACAAAATACTGAGGAATAGTGAATGCTGATCACTGTGGGAAGATATATTGACACAAAACACTGAGGAATACTTTATGTTCAGCACTGTGGGAAGATTTATTTACACACAATACTGAGGAATACTGTATGTTCAACACTGGGAAGATTTATTTACACAAAATACTGAGGAATACTGTACGTTGAACACTGTGGGAAGATTTATTTACACAAAATAGTGAGGAATACTGTACGTTGAAAACTGAGAAGATTTATTTACACAAAATACTGAGGAATACTGTATGTTGAACACTATGAGAAGATTTATTTACACAAAATACTGAGGAATACTTTATGTTGAACACTGTGGAAAGATTTATTTACACAAAATATTGAGGAATACTGTATGTTGAACACTGTGGGAAGATTTATTTACACAAAATACTAGGGACTACGTTATGTTGAGCACTGTTGGGAGATTTATTTACACAAAATACTGGTGATTACCTTAAGTTGAACACTGGGAATATTAACATAAACTACGGATTGACACCTTGTGCTTAAAACTGTGAGAGGTGCTGTTACCATAACCTACTGATGGTCACCTTATGTCTAAAACCGTGTGAAGTCCTGCTAACATAAACTACTGATTGACACCTGATGCTTTTAGCTGTGAGAGGGGCTGTTAACATAAACTACTGATGGACACCTTATGTTTAAAATTGTAAGAGGAGATGCTAACATAAACTACTACTTGATACATTATGCTTAAAACTGTGAGAGGGGCTGTTAACATGAATTACTGATGGCACCTTGTGTTTAATACTGTGAGAGGGGCTGACAGCATAAACTACCGATGGATACCTTATGTTTAAAACTGAGAGGGACTGCTAACATAAACTACTAATGGATATATTATTTTTAAAACTGAGATGGGCCGTTAACATAAACTACTGGTGGATACATTATGTTTAAAACTGTGAGGTGAGCTGTTAACATAAACTACAGGTGGATACCTTATGCTTAAAACTTTGAGTAGAGCTGTTAACATAAAGTACTGGTGAATACCTTATTCATAATACAGTGCAGGGAGCTGTTAACATAAAATGCTAATGCATACCTTATCCTTAAAACTGTGTGAGGGGGGCTGCTAACATAAACTACTAACGGTTACCTTATGCTTAAAACTGTGAGAGGGGCTGTTAATATAAACTACTGGTGGATACCTTATGCTTAAAACTGTGCGGGGAGCTGTTAACAGGGAGCTGTTAACATAAAATACTAATGCATACCTTATTCTTAAAACTGTGAGAGGGGCTGCTAACATAAACTACTAACGGATACCTTATGCTTAAAACTGTGAGAGGGGCTGTTAATATAATCTACTGGTGGATACCTTATGCTTAAAACATTGAGGGGAGCTGTTAACACATAAACTACTGGTGGATACCTTATGTTTAAAACTGAAACTGTGAGAGGGGCTGTTAACTTAAAATACTGGTGGATATCTAATGTTTAAAACTGTGAGGGGAGCTATTTAAAAACCAGTGATTCATAGAATCCAATAATCATGTAATTGCTCATTTTCAGACCTTAAAAGTTGTGACTTGAAATGAGGCAGTGATGAACATTTGAAAAAAGTAGATAGACAACGGACGACAAGTGATTGCAAAATTGAAATTGTTACTAGATTTGACACAGATTATTTCTTCTTAGAATCTTTTAAGAAACAATAAACAGTTTAATTATAATACAAATTTTCACAATACAAACAAAAACTTGTTCTTAAAATATCTAGCAACAAAAACAATTGAGAGCAAATAAATTACCCTTTTATTGTATTACATGAAATACTGGTGGATACCATATAATGTAGTAAACTGTGAATATAGAAAACACATTGTGTTAAAAATTATAATCAACATTAATTAAATATACAAGACTATGTCTTTTATTAAAAACCATGGAAACTCTGCGTTAAAAGCTAGAGATAAAAACCCAGCATTGGAAAAAAAACTCTAGAAAACCATTAGTTTCCATAATTTCATTATACATATACCATTACATTTGTAATAACTATTTAAGATACAATTAAGTAACCATGGATACTTAAAACCAGAGTCTCACAGCATCCAATGAGCATGTAATCACCTCACCTGCGTTTCATTTTCAGACTTCAAAATTTTACACAAAAGATCGAAATATGTAAATTAAAACAGGTGAAAATTCAAACTGCATCTGAATTCCTAGTTTGGTTTCATTTGAATCAATTGTGTGCTTTTATATATATAAATCAAAATTAGCATAATTTGCGCAATCTGTACTTTAGTTAAATGGGCATTCCTCCGACGGAAAACCTAGAATATATGTATCATAGAGCTGATATTCAATTTTGAGCCCATTGTGACTTGAAATGAAGTAGTGATGGACTTTTGAAAAAAGTAAAGCTCATTGTGACTTGAAATGAGGCAGTGATGGATATTTGAAAAAAGTAAAGACAGACAATGGACGACAAGTGATTGCAAAATTGAAATTGTTGCTAGATTTGACACAGATTATTTCTTCCTAGAATCTTTTAGGAAACAATAAAAAGTTTAATTGTAATACAAATAACAACTTGTTCTTAAAATATCTAGCAACAAAAACAATTGAGAGCAAATAAATTACCCTTTAAGTGTATTACACAAAATACTGGTGAATACCTCATTTTACAACTGTGGGAGAGTTGATTTTAAAATATACTGGAGAATACAATGCATATTTTGCATCTGTTGTAAACTGTATGAGTAGTTATAAATTATACAGAAATCTAGAAACATCTTGAGCACTACTAGTATATGAGATACCTAGCTCCAATGTAATAATTCTGTGAAAGCCTAAGATTTTGTATTTAAAATAATAAGATTTACAGAAAATATGTATCTTCTAATGAAAATGTGACTAAAATGAAAATTTCAACCAAAAAAAAAATAAATAAAAAATAGTTTTGAATGTCTCTGAGAATTGAGGTGCACAACATTATTATGTATAAATGTGGTCTTTAAAGTTTCAGGGAAATATAACACAAAATAAGCACACTCTGCTGAAGATGACAAAGATTCAAAAGATGGAAAAATTAGAGAAAAATTCTTAAAACTTCTGTAATATACCATGAATAACTTCAATATGTATGTAATTATTTTGTAGCTTCATGGAAGTTGGACTGGTGCCATAGGAACAATAGTTGATTACACAGAATAGGTACATCTTTTCCCTACTCACATTTTACCATACAATAGTATGCATCCTGACAAAAATGTAACATTCACAACTGTACATTTATCTTTAGATTATTAGTTTGTTTTAATCAACCATTCTATTTCTGTATAATTTTATAATGAACTTGATCAAAAGGTCAGTGATTCAGTAAAATGTCAGTTTAAACATATTTCATTGTCCAAAAACATGACAATAGGATCAGATACAAGTTTTACAACGTAGAACATCTTCTCCTTTATATAAACAATATATATATATAGTTGAACATATATACAAAAAAGCTACAATTACAAAGACATGAAATGTACCAGTGAAACAAGATTTGCTATTTGTCCAATGACAAATCAAACCCATCTTAACTATAATTGAACCTTATACAACACTGAAGAATAAAGAAAAAGCAATAACTTTGAACTGGATAAATAGTGCTGTAAAGTTAGGATCTCTTAGAATTCAGTTACAAAACATACAAGTTTGAAGTTATATATTAAATAAAATGTTGGTACTTCTAATCCTACATTACAGATGAATATTGCATTTCATATAAATATTCTGAATAGCACATCATGGAGATGAATGTCATTATCTATTCTTATGCTAAAATGATGTTATTGAAATGGAGAGAAAGAGGTATATTCCACAGTATTGTGTTCAAAATTCATCATTAATAAAACTGAAAGGAATGATGTCATTTTGAAACAAATAAATATTAAATAGCTATCCATTTTTCTGACAAATATTGTGAAACTATTATAATATCATTAATATTTTCTTCATTATATTTCCATATGATATATAATATTATATATTGTACATGTATATTCACAACTGCTGCATTTAATTATATGTCTTGCACATTTTGAAAGTCATTATCTAATTGTATTCTCATGTGACAGTTTATTATATCTTGAGTAAAATAAAGTCTTGAAATCTTGTTCATAATTTAAACAAATTACTTCTGAATAGAGAACTAATCAATTAGACATACTAAGGAATAATGAAAAAGTTGTATATCTAATATGCAAACTTGTACAATTATTATAATGATCCAACATTATGCTAATTAAAAACAACCAATCAAATGTCAACTGACATTCAAGCATGTCAAATTTTAATATATCATGTTATTAGTCATCATAAGTTCAAACCAGATATAGAAAATACATACATAACCACAATCTTAGAACACAAAGTCATACAACAAGGAGTTTGGCAATCAGATTCCATATCAATGAACAAATCTTGTGGTAAGAACAATCTCAACCAAAGTACACTATGAACCATACATGTATTATTTGTAGTTTTCTGAACAGTTAGCTGTTAGCTGGTAACAGGTATATTGTGAAAAGGGATATGTACAGCTCAGTGACATTAGCTGAAGTGTTGAGCCATAGTGTTAGTAACCATACATGTTTAGTGTATTAATAAGTGAAATGGGGAATGTAAAGCTGTGAGTTATATAGTGTTGAGCAATACATTTTTAGTATAGGAGGTTTTTAATCAGTGAAATTTGGAAAGTACAGCTCAGTGACATTAGCTGAAGTGTTGAGCCATAGTGTTAGTAACCATACATGTTTAGTGTTTTAATAAGTGAAATGGGGAATGTAAAGCTGTGAGTTATATAGTGTTGAGCAATACATTTTTAGTATAGGAGGTTTTTAATCAGTGAAATTTGGAAAGTACAGCTCAGTGACATTAGCTGAAGTGTTGAGCCATAGTGTTAGTAACCATACATGTTTAGTGTTTTAATAAGTGAAATGGGGAATGTAAAGCTGTGAGTTATATAGTGTTGAGCAATACATTTTTAGTATAGGAGGTTTTTAATCAGTGAAATTTGGAAAGTACAGCTCAGTGACATTAGCTGAAGTGTTGAGCCATAGTGTTAGTAACCATACATGTTTAGTGTTTTAATAAGTGAAATGGGGAATGTAAAGCTGTGAGTTATATAGTGTTGAGCAATACATTTTTAGTATAGGAGGTTTTTAATCAGTGAAATTTGGAAAGTACAGCTCAGTGACATTAGCTGAAGTGTTGAGCCATAGTGTTAGTAACCATACATGTTTAGTGTTTTAATAAGTGAAATGGGGAATGTAAAGCTGTGAGTTATATAGTGTTGAGCAATACATTTTTAGCATAGGAGGTTTTTAATCAGTGAAATTTGGAAAGAACAGCTCAGTGACATTAGCTGAAGTGTTGAGCCATAGTGTTAGTACGGGGGTGGTGTGTGTAATTAAGTGAAGCATGTATTAGTACGGGGGTGGTGTGTGTAATTAAGTGAAGCATGTATTAGTACGGGGGTGGTGTGTGTAATTAAGTGAAGCATGTGTTAGTACGGGGGTGGTGTGTGTAACTAAGTGAAGCATAGTATATAGAAAACCATAACAAAGCATGTCTGATACATTTTTTTCAAAGTAGACTTTCTGACCACATTTATCTGTTCATTATATGGCCATCTGATAATAGTGCACAAACTCTCTATGAAAAGAACTTTGTGC
The DNA here is from genome assembly GCA_963680875.1 of Bathymodiolus brooksi. NCBI lineage: Eukaryota > Metazoa > Mollusca > Bivalvia > Mytilida > Modiolidae > Bathymodiolus > Bathymodiolus brooksi. The sequence goes on from OY804581.1 coordinate 109,161,332, forward strand.
CCTAATACCGTAGCCAGTATATATTTTTACCATAATTAGTAGTCAAACCTGCCTTAAAGGGCACCTCTATATAACAAATCACTGTCTATAAAGGGCAATCTCATTCTCTCCCATTAATGAATAGTGCATATAATTTTAACCTCTATATAAAGGGCAACTGCTCATAAAGGCCACATTATCAGGTTCCCTTGAGTGGCTTTTATATACAGGTTTTACTGTACATATACAAAATGTCGCTTTTTTTCATATCAACTCCATCAATTAAAAAAAATCAATTGATTCAACCCAAATGAGACATACATTTTATAGATTTAAAAAGTTGAAATGTGATCTTCATAATTAAAAAGAAGATCCATTATTAATTTTGTTATTTTGTACTCCTATAGCTAGTAAAAAGTGAGAAATTGTTGTAGAAATTTTGCTTGCCTTAACCTGTATTTAAAAATTTGATGTGTGCCAAGTTTCTCATTCAAATATTGAACTTCATTTTTTACTATAATAAGTCTCAAAGGTTTGAACATGTTTACAAAACATACATCAGAGAGTAATAATATATCACAAATAAGGGTAATAACAAAATTACCGAACTCCGAACAATCTTACAAAGGGAAAGTCAAAACTCATAAGTATATAAACAGACAAAAATCAGTCAACAACCGGAAAACTGTGAAAACCGTAATGACCCTGACTTGGTAAATAGTTCTTTATCATGTGATCTTTAATCATTACATCTTATGTTTTATCATAGCATCTATCCATGTATAACTAACTGTTAATCATGTAAATGTATACCATAACATCTGTCTATGTATAACTAACTGTTGATCCAGTACATGTATACCATAACATCTGTCTATGTATAACTAACTGTTGATCCAGTTCATGTATACCATACCATCTGTCTATGTATAACTAACTGTTGATCCAGTACATGTATACCATAACATCTGTCTATGTATAACTAACTGTTGATCCAGTACATGTATACCATAACATCTGTCTATGTATAACTAACTGTTGATCCAGTTCATGTATACCATTACATCTGTCTATGTATAATTAACTGTTGATCCAGTACATGTATACCATAACATCTGTCTATGTATAACTAACTGTTGATCCAGTACATGTATACCATAACATCTGTCTATGTATAACTAACTGTTGATCCAGTACATGTCTACCATAACATCTGTCTATGTATAACTAACTGTTGATCCAGTACATGTATACCACAACATCTGTCTATGTATAACTAACTGTTGATCCAGTACATGTATACCACAACCTCTGTCTATGTACAACTAACTGTTGATCCAGTACATGTATACCATTACATCTGTCTATGTATAACTAACTGTTGATCCAGTACATGTATACCATAACATCTATCTATGTATAACTAACTGTTTATCCAGTACATGTATACCATAACATCTATCTATGTATAACCAACTGTTGATCCAGTACATGTATACCATAGCATATGTCTATGTATAACTAACTGTTGATCCAGTACATGTATACCATTACATCTGTCTATGTATAACTAACTGTTGATCCAGTACATGTATACCATTACATCTGTCTATGTATAACTAACTGTTGATCCAGTACATATATACCATTACATCTGTCTATGTACAACTAACTGTTGATCCAGTACATGTATACCATTACATCTGTCTATGTACAACTAACTGTTGATCCAGTACATGTATACCATAACATCTGTCTATGTATAACTAACTGTTGATCCAGTACATGTATACCATAACATCTGTCACTGTTGATCCAGTACATGTATACCACAACATCTGTCTATGTACAACTAACTGTTGATCCGGTACATGTATACCATTACATCTGTCTATGTATAACTAACTGTTGATCCAGTACATGTATACCATAACATCTATCTATGTATAACTAACTGTTGATCCAGTACATGTATACCATTACATCTATATGTATGTCTTCTGTCTGTTGACTGTTCGTTGGTCTGGGTCAACTTATGTAGGCCTATAACATTTCATGTTTTCCATGTTGTAAGAGGGCTGGTCTCTCTTAGCTGTTGGGTCCTGAAAAATAATGAAAAATGTTAAAAATAATATCTTTAAGACATTTTCAGAGCAATTCTACATTGATGTAATGTAACATACTGTATGATTTCACTTTTCTTGTATTTTACCTCTTTTCACATATGGTCGGTCCTACACAAATTATGTCATGCAGTGGCAGCCATCTTGATATTCTGAAGCATAGGAAAAATTATAATTATGTCACTGTAAGGGTCCATCCAATGATTATTATGACAATGTAAGGGGCCATCCAATGATTATTCATGTATAGTTTTGGGTCAATCAAGAGTTTGGTTTTTGAAATTTATTCATTTTTAAATAGAGCTCTATGCTGAGCAAAGTCCTGTGATGTTGGCCATCTTTGATTTCCGATCAACACAAAAATATCTGTTGAGAACCATCCAAGGGATGTTTCGTTCAAGTATTATTTCAAATGGTTTAGTGGTTTCTCAGAATAATTAAATTATTTCGCCTCGCATTATTCCCCTTTGATTATCTAATTAAATAGGTTGTATATTCAATGGTTATAGTCCGTTTGACTTCTATAAATCTCCAGAAATAAAATCTTAAAAATTCATTTTTTAAATCAACAATTTTTTTGCAGTTGTATGTACATATATGATATCTATAAAGTATGATAATTAATTTCAAAATGTTTGGCCAATTAATAAAAAAATTGTCCATTAGGTCTCCATAGAAAAAAACCCAGCAGCAGACAATCTAAGGAACATTCCAAACCAACCAAGTTTTATTTCAATGGCAGAGTGGTTTTGGACATGGACAATTTTTTTAAATATTTTTCTCATTGACACGCAGAACAGACATTTTCTGTTCCATCTTGCTCTATTTTTTTCTTTATATCTGGGCTAGAATCCTATGAATTGGTATAAATTCCTGACTGAAACAAATAAAATACATAATGATGAGAGACCACCTGATAGAATACCCATGTTTCAATTGGTATTGAGAGAGCAGGGCCCGGTTGTTCAAAACAGTGGATAAAGTTATCTGCTGGATAAATCATCTATCCAGTGGACAACTTCTGTTGTTCGAAAGTTGTCCACTGGACAAATGTGCTTTATCCTGGACGACTTTTGTCAAGTTTAATTGGGTACGGATAAAGTTTTATCCAGTGGATAAATATGATCGCCAATTGAAATTACATTCGAATTTTTTTTTGGTTATCATGAAGTTTTCCTCTATTTAATTACAAGAATAGCATTTCCCTTTTTTGGAAATAGATTATACTACACATAACAGGAACTAAGATAAATAGATAGATTTTAAATACAAATGTAAATAAATAAATGTTATACAATATAAATAAAAAATTGAGGAGAGAGAAAAAACCACACACACCATCAGAACTGATTTTGGATTTAATTTGTTGCCAGTGCAAGTAAATTAAAGAGAGGTGTAATTGATGGGACTGGTTGGTTATTTTAGTCTTCCGTGATCTTGCATTTTTCTTCCGAAATATTTTCTGTTGGTTTTTTGTGTGCCGTGAATCGTTATGAGGACATTTTCCGTGAATCGTTCTGAGTCTAATTTATTTTACATTCTTCATGATATACGCCTCTCGTCTACGTTTTTTGTGAACCTTTTTTCAATGTGGTCTTCTGTGTTTGTTCTTTAATGGTTTTTTTTCTCTCTCAACGATGTTGTCAATATTACAGGAATTACTGGACACATCCACAGTCCAATTGCCGACAAAATAAACCCGACTAGCGAGGATGTATAAATGGTAAAAAATACCTTTTCAATTACATTGGGTTACATTTTTTTTTAATATGAACAGAAGAATTTATTTACCGTGCCTTCAATTGACCAATAAAAAATACTTTTGATGAATAGATGAATAGTGACGAGCCCCCCCCCCCTTTTTTTTATTAGTTCAAAAGTGGAAGAATGGCTTATGATGATATTAGTGATGGGTAATTGTTTACTAGATCTGTTTGTTGTTTTTGATTTAGATTTGGAACCGATTTGAGCTGATAATTCGTGTTGTTTTTGTTTGTTTTTTTTTTGTCTGGCAACAGTTGGAGTTAAATATTATTTATTTTATTTGTTTTGACAACAGTATGAAAAAGGTCATTCAGTGTATGTGTGTAGATTTCTGTGAAAATATCCAATCCCAAGACATGTACGTTAAATTTCCAAAGATCCAATCGGCATATTTTGTAAACCGTGATATTTACTGTATATACATGTAGGGAGTATCCATAGTCCCAAATATGTCACTTATTTCAGGCCAGCCCACTTCAATAGATTCCATGTCTTCAAGAACACAATTTGGATTTCATTGTTGTAAGACTCTATTACACTACATCATTAAGTACAATAATTGAACTGGATCATAATAAAATATTTCTTTCGTCCTGAATATAGCTGAAAAATTGCTCGCTGGACGTTAAACAACAATCAATCAATCAATCATGTATTTTTCTTAAAATAAATATATCTTCCTATTTTTGTATACATACATAAAAAATCTGAACTTTTAATTCAACACAACATGAATGACAAAATGACACACCCTTTAATTAATCTTGCCCTTGCTTCAATGCCGATAAATCTTTAGGAAAGAAATGAAGCAACTAGCTTCAATTTATTTGTACAAAATATAATTTGGATTATTATTTCATGATCTGAAAAAAAAAAAAAAAAAAAGTTTCTCTTAATGATTGGTCATATATCATTTGCAGATCGCAACAAATAAATTGAACTGTGTGAAAAATAACTTGAAATGTGAAAAATAACTTGAAATGTCGCTGAATTTAGCAGACCTTTTTTAATTTTTGGTCTGGATTGCTGTAAGAGAGGAAGTGCACAAAAATCATGAGAGTTGTCCACAGGACAAAATTTTATCCAGTGAATAGCTATCCAACCATTGTCTTTGCTTTTGATCAACCAATTTTAACCACTGACTAGCTGTCCACTGGATAAGTAGTTGTCCAGTGGACAACTTTATCCAGTATTTTGAATAACTGGGCCCAGTTTGACAAACTGGAAAAGCAATTGATCCATTGTTTGAATACAATTGCCTTTGTTTGCATGTGAATTCAATTGTTGGACATTTAAACTCTTTGATGTATATCTGGAAGCGAAGTCAATCACTTATTGATTAAAACTCCCATAAAAATTCAACTCATCTGGTAAAGGATTTTGTTCTTCTTTGATGTTAAAAAAAAAGTTTACTTCCGATATATAAAAATTATGTAAATAAAAAATGATACCCCCTCCCCCCCAAATAAAAGAATAAAAAAACACAAAAGAAAACAAAATCATAGAGAGATTTTACTTTCAAAGAACAAATAAAATTTCAACATTTGTTTTATGGAAACAGTAATAGTTCAAACAGTAAACCAGATAATGTATTATGCATTTTATTTGGTACTTGCCATAAATCCACAATAGTGATGCAGGATTTTTATTTTTAATTTCAAATACAGGACTAACCCCTCATAGAAATAGATTATCATGGGGGGTGGGGGCAGGATTAGACATCCTTTATCACAAACATTAAGTACCCATTCAATATTAAGAGGTGGCTGACTTTTTTCTTACATTTCCTTGCAGATTGATTTTGATTTTTGGTGTTTTAACACCACTTTCAGCAATATTTCAGCTATATCATGGCGACCAGTTTTAGTGGTGCAAGAAGCCGGAGTACCCGGAGAGAACCACCCATCATGGGAAAGCAACTGGTAAACTTTATCACTTGCAGTTGCAAGTCGAGTGCACCCTTTTTTTGTAATTTACAAAGCCGGGTGCGAACCCACGCCATATCAGCTTGTATGAGTTGTTAAGTAATCCAACTACCTAACTCATTGAGCCACCTGGGCCCTCTACATTTTCATCTAAACAAATCCTATTTTCCTATATAATGTTTGACTAGTATCAATATTTGTGATGTTTTTTATATTTGTACCTACTATATTTCTTTGTGCACTTGTAAGTTGATCTCTTAATTTATTATGGGTGGAATCTACCCCAAATATCATAAAATTATAAAAAATGCTATTAATTTTCACTATTTTTTTTAAAAGTCTTTTTTTTCCCCAATTGTTTTCATTATTGATATACTCTGCATACCAGTCTTCTATGATTTAATTGCCACTGATAAGTAGCTATGAAGATAACAATTAAGAATCTCAGTCCTCACATTGGCTGTAATAAAACTCATATAATGTCTTACTATCTATATGAAGAATCTAGAAATTTTATCGAGGGGCACCTGTTTAAGGACTGTCATTCCTGCTAATTAATGTATTTTGGATTTCAAACCCTCTCCCCCTTTTTCCCTTTTAAACTTTTAAACCTGGAAATATTCCTCCAAATAATGAAAGAATAACAAAGTTGCATGATAAAAGTGACTGTGACAACCCAATATATACAAGACTTACCAAGAAAAAACATATTTTAGGTTGTAGACAATACATACCTTCATTCTGAAGAGAAATCCCATAGAGTTCTCTGTTACATTCTAGGACAACTGTTGAGTATGTTGCACCCCAATCCAAGAATCTGTACAAAGTAAAAGGTTAAGATATCATAAACATACATAGAGATCAAATATGAATGAAATAAACAATTATTCTATACTGCAATTGAAAACTGAGTTGTTTTCCCCTCTCAAATTTAATTCATAATAAAGTGATTTCTTGTGTAAATTACCATTTTTTCTATTCAATATTTGCCATTTTAGGTGGAGATAAAAAAAAATTAAATTACATGCTCAAAATTTGTAATTCAAAGTTTAAAATACTGTAATATAATAAAAACAGATACAAATCCATCTTTAAGACTCCAAATTCATGAGTAAAAAATCTGCACTAGTCAATGGGAGGTAACTCTATTTTTTTTTGGTCAAATAAATTGCCATTTCAAGGGTAATTTAGTGACTATTTTTTTTCAATTTCAGAACCGATTAAAATTTACATTGGACAGTTTGCATAAAGAGAGGAGATAGATGTGGAATTACATATTCTATGAGCACAGGCAAGCCGATCCTCAGTATCAGGGTATATTATTGTGGGATTTAGACAATAAAGAAAAACGTGGTTGGGGAGAGTAGACAAAAAGTAAAATGCAACAAATATAGGTACATATCTCAGCTGTATACTCTATATAAAAAGAGCTAGTGGAAGGAAGACCAGGACATAAACCCTAAAAAATAAATACCATTGCTCATGTTGGCCTGAGTTATTCACTAATAGAATACACAGGTTTCAGGAAAATACTTCTCGGCTGCCATATTCCTGCTCTTAGTGTATCAAGTCTACAAAAATAAAGAGCAAATAATTTGTGAAATACAAAACATTTTATGAAAAGAATATGTCTCCCCTCCTTATATATATATATATATATTGGTCAACATTGTCTCCCCTCCTTATATAGTTTTTTTTGGTCTACATTGTCTCCCCTCTTTATATAGTTTTTTTTTGTCAACATTGTCTCCCCTCCTTATATAGTTTTTTTTTGTCAACATTGTCTCCCCTCCTTATATAGTTTTTTTTTGTCAACATTGTCTCCCCTCCTTATATAGTTTTTGTTGGTCTACATTGTCTCCCCTCCTTATATAGTTTTTTTTTGTCAACATTGTCTCCCCTCCTTATATAGTTTTTTTTTGTCAACATTGTCTCCCCTCCTTATATAGTTTTTTTTGTCAACATTGTCTCCCCTCCTTATATAGTTTTTTTTTGTCTACATTGTCTCCCCTCCTTATATAGTTTTTTTTTGTCAACATTGTCTCCCCTCCTTATATAGTTTTTGTTGGTCTACATTGTCTCCCCTCCTTATATAGTTTTTTTTTGTCAACATTGTCTCCCCTCCTTATATAGTTTTTTTTTGTCAACATTGTCTCCCCTCCTTATATAGTTTTTTTTGTCAACATTGTCTCCCCTCCTTATATAGTTTTTTTTTGTCAACATTGTCTCCCCTCCTTATATAGTTTTTTTTTGTCAACATTGTCTCCCCTCCTTATATAGTTTTTTTTGGTCTACATTGTCTCCCCTCCTTATATAGTTTTTTTTTGTCTACATTGTCTCCCCTCTTTATATAGTTTTTTTTTCGTCTACATTGTCTCCCCTCTTTATATAGTTTTTTTTGTCAACATTGTCTCCCCTTCTTATAGTCTTTTAAATACATAAAATTAACAAATAGAACATTTTACAACTTACAGGATTACTAAATTTTGTAAACATGAATGAATTATAAATATAATAGTGATTTCTAGTTTTAATTTCTGTGATTAGTCAGAAACAGAATGAATTGTTTTTTCAGTAAATATGTAGATATAGCCTGGAAGACCATTCTGTGACTGAGAAATGTAGAGAAGATCAATGCTTTACTTGTGTCTCAAGTGTAGTGTTTGATACATGTAGTCTCTTATGATCACTTACATTCATGTCCTTTCTTACTAGTAATTTTTTTATTCAAATAATTCTCATGAAAATTAGTTATCATTCTTTGTCAAAAAAAATTCTCAGGAAAATTGCATCACATATTGATATGAATGTAAATGAATTTATAGTTCATGCTTATCCTATACAAAATGAGGAATTTTTATTGAGGTTCTCACATTTAACAAATTATTTGGATTGTTATGTAGTTTCAAAGACTGGCAAATATAAAAGGTATCCCAAAAGAGAATTTTTACTTACCACTCTCTTCTCGATGCAATTTCTTTTTAATCTTCGACATCTTCCCCACCCTGCCCCTCCCCCCAAGTGACCCAAGTGTAGCTCCTGACACTTCAGTCATTATCTCCCTTGTTGAACTACGCCAGCATTGTAGTTCAACTTAGGAGATCACGACACCCCCAAAATAGGACCCCGGTGTAGCTGCTGACACCTGTTCCTCCCCACCGCCTCCTAGTCGAGGTACACAGAGCATAGTACCCAAGAGACGTGGCCTCCAAATGCAACTCCTGTCATTTGGATATTGCCTAAATGCACTCGGACCTGGACATTTAGGCATAGGGGGACGTTCATAGATGTGAACCCCAAACACACCAGGCTTAACTTTTATGCTTTAGTTTGTCCAAGGTCCAAGAACAAATAGTTCCACCTACCTCTTCCCAAGATCAGGTTGTCCTCTGAATAGAGGTGGGTGCATCAAATAAAACAGGTTCCAACTGTTCCTTGGTTACAGGTAGTTGTCCTCAGAAAAGGTCATTGCATTTGAACATCAGAACAAGTCAAATTGTTCCCTTGATCAAGGCAATTGTCGGGTCTGGTTATGTACAGTAGAGATAATTTTAGGAATATTTTAATATGTTGTTGAAAGTTTCTTGTTTGCAAATCAATGTGAATCTGTCCAATTTTTTAAAGTTTATATTGGTTTTTCTGCCAGATATCTAGTTATAAATAGGCGAGGGTCATTAAATACCAATCCTTCCTAATTGTACCCATCACAAGCCAGGAGATACAATTTCCTTCAGCCTTTCATGTGTTTTTGTGCTTAGTGTTTGAGATTTGCAGGTAGTTGTGTGTTGTTATGGCTATTTGTAAACAATCATTAGCATTTGATGTGGTTTTTATGTTGTCATGGTTACTAATATTGATAACCATTAGCATTTTATTTTCAATGTATCCTGAACTTAAAATAAAAAACTGCAAAAAGAAATCTTCAACTTATTTTATTTTTATTCACCTTCATATTATTCAATACATTATCTACACATTATTATTGCCATATTTCAGATTTTCAAACCCCGATATTAAAACTGAACAAGAAATGAATAATACATAAATAAAACTTGCATATCTCTGCATCAATGGATGTAAACAACATTCAATAAATCATTTAAAAAAAACCAACATTCAATAAATCATTCATAAGTCAAAATACAAATATGATTAAAGTTTTCCATCAAAAATACTTCATTGAAAATCCTTTAGATTACAGGGATTTCTTCTATTTTTCTTGGCATTCTTCCAAGCAACAAATGGTTATCTTCCAGACTTTAGGAAATAAATGATGTTGGCAATCTTCCAGACTTTAAAGACATCAGTATTTTCTATAAAACAAAACAATATTATATTTATAGTTATCTAAATAACATCCTTTCATGTACATTAAATTGGAAACTGGAAACAGTAGATTAGTGGTAAAACATGAAACAAGTGTAGACAGATCTATGTCTCACCTGCCCCCTGCAAATTGTTTGTGCGAAATATTTTGTTAGACAATAAATTAATGTACTGTACCAGGTCCATCATCAAAGTACAATAAAACCTGTATTAAGAGGTCACCTTTGCTTCAAAGAAAAAGTGGCCTAATAAGAAAGGTGACCTCTTAGAAGAGGTTAAATTCATATGAAATTTTCTATGACGTGACAAAATAAAGGTGACCTTTTAATACAGGTGACTGCATGGGCAGGTTTGACTGTATAGACCAAATATGATGAACCTAGGTTGTAGAAACTTGCCTAATCAGCAAAACTTAACATAAATTTAACAAGGTCAGCAGACTGAAAATGAGGTGAAGGTCGTGTGACATATGTTTTTGATTGGCCCTTCATTATACTCTATCATTTATTCAGCCTCTTTCGATCAAATTTATCCAAAAACCATAAAAGATATCTCTAGCAAATCCATCGACATACTATCGAAAGCTCTCAACACAATCCATTCAACAACAAAAAAACAATTGGATGAAGACAAAAAAAAATGTATGCACCTTTAAAATATGCAACATTTCAAAATTGTTACCCCTTTTTCAAATAAACTAGTCCCAAAAAATGTATGGCCCATCAATAACACATAATGAGAAACACTTTGCCAAAAAAAACTACATTAAAATTGGATGAAAGTTTAAAAAAATCATTTTTGTTTATCCCCGTTTATGTCAAAAATGGTAATATGCATGTTTCTGATAGGAATTTTGTTAAGGGATCCATTAAAAAACTCATAAAAACAAATGTGGAAATCAGTAATGGAAATACATTTCATAGCAAAATCCACTAATCTTCATGTTTACAGTTGGTTTTCTTTTATGTATAACTACCTACTTTGATGCCATTAAGTTACTGATATTTTCCAATTTGATGGCATTTTGAAATTAGCAACTAAACAAGTAAAATTCTCACAAAATTGTAAATAAATCAGTAACCAGCTTGTGTTAATGTCATCAGCATTCCACAGGTACTTGTGTAGTCAAAAATATGCTCGCTATGTACCTAAAATACCACAAGGCTGGACTCACTCCTACTACCCCTGTCAAAATGTAGATAGGACACAAATCGCTTAATAATTTGCATAGTGAAATGATTTTTCTTCAAGGAAAACCTGTTTTTTATATCTTTCTACCATCTACACCCCCATACTGACAGATAATCCTCCGATTTTGTTGACAATGGACACCTACGTGGTTGCAAAAGGGAAAGTAGGTCACGTCATATCTTCCGCCTTTCGGTCGCTCTCGGGTTTTATCATATATAAATACTAAACACTAGAAATTCCAAGGTGCCAAAATATGAATTTCTCATATATGTTTCGTAAGGCAATGATAAAACCCGAGATCGACCGAAAGGCTGAAGATGTCACGTGACCTACTTTCCCTTTTACAGCCACATACATGTAGGTGTCCATTGTCAACAAAATCGGAGGATTATCTGTCAGAATGGGGGTGTAGATGGTAGGAAGATATAAAAAACGGGTTTTCCTAGTAAGCGATTTGCGTCCTTTCGACATTTTGACAGGGGAAATAGCGGTTGAAGTGACAGGGGTAGTAGGAGTGAGTCCGGCCTTGTGGTATTTTAGGTACATAGCAAGCATATTTCTGACTCTACACAAGCAACTGTGAGCATTCCTTGTAAACTATGTCACGGGAAAACGTTAAATTACAACAGTCAAAGTCAATAGATGGTTGTCTTAAGTATTTATTCCGGGAAAAAATAGAGGTGAAAAAAACAACATGAGCATTTTTATGTTTGTATGCACCACGGTCCTGTATGAATACATGAATTCAATGAGGAATGATGTTTGTAATTTGTTCGTCAATACACATGTGCTAATTAAAATATATGGCAACTTTTATCAGTGTATTATTTATATAGCCAATGTTAAAATAAATAATATATACACATATATATGGACACACCCTTTTTGATAGCTTTGGGCCTCTTGTTTCTTTTGTGTATTTCTGATCAACAACAAAAAACAAACTTTGAATGGGACCATCCAATGAAAATTCCTACCAAGTTTGGTTTCAATTGGCCCAGTGGTTTGAGTGAAGATTAAAATGTAAAACTTTGCGGACAATGGACACTATAGCCCTCACATGACCCTTTGGGTCAGGTGAGCTAAATATTCTCTGCATTAAATGTATAATAATCTAATTTGATTTGAATACTGCAATCTGATTGGCTGATCCGCTTGGAGAAAATGTTGGCTATACTTGATAACCTGGGTTGGTATTGTGACGTCACCAACATATTCATTCGCCAACGACAAATAGTCACATGAAATAATCGTAACTAAAATCGCTATAAAAATTAAATTATAAGGAATATTTGAAATGTTTGAACAGGTTATACTCGCATAACCTGGCAGGGGTTAAAAAAAAATTGGGGCACGCCCAAGCCCAGGGCTTTTTAAACTTTTTTAACCCAAGTCCGGTCAGTGATTTGCCAAGTTCCAATTTGTAGGATAAAATTTGAAATTTTACTTGCTTGTCAACTAAAGTTTATGCAATTGATGCAGCAAAAGTTTTACAACCATTCTATAGTTTTCACCCAGGTCAAGTCCATTTTTAACTTGTATTTCACATATCAATTCATAATCTGAAAATGGTTTTCCAGCTTTGACAACACTGTAGGCAGTATTAAACAAACTTTCAAGATGTTTTCTCTGACTTTCATCTAATTTCAATAATGACTGGCCTATTGGTGTGTCAGCAAAGGCATGTGAAGGGCCGGCAGCTGCCTGGGGATCATCAAGTTCCTTAAACCAATGCTTGACACATAACAAGTGCTCCTGGTGTTTATCGTGTAACTTAAGTCCATCAATGCATAAATTTTTAGTTCCCCTAGTAAGGGCATCTTTCCTATCTGACAAATGTGGAAATGTTCTGTAGTACTTGCAGTACATGTACATTTCCTGAGCATTATCGTCAAAGATGACCCAAGGAAATTTATCTATCCATGAGTTTTGAAATGTTCTCGTTCGTTTCTCCCTATCATACTTAAGATCTTTATTCCTGGGAGTTTCAGTATCAGATTGGCTCGTCGTTCGCTTTCCGTTTTTTCGGCTTTTTTGACCAAAATTAAAATTAAGCAACATACGATTGATCAATGTTATTCCGACGCTTGACTTTACATAGGTATGTGGGAAGCGCATACATTTTTAGGTGATTCGGAACTCATTAATATTCATGAGGAATATCGATCCATCCAGGATGTGTATTACCGTTCTTAAAATAGCTTTTTAGTAAGGAGACGATTGACAAAAACTTGCATGTGATTTGAATTGAAAACAAGACGCTTAGAAAAAAGTGGAGTTTTTATTTTTTTAAAGGCATGCACGACCGGCTTTTTCTATGGAAAAACGGCAAGCCCGAAGTTTCAATTTTCTAGTCCCGGGCATCGGACTTGAGGAATTTTCAATCCCTGCCTGGTTTGGAACAGTTTACGCTTTTCATAAACCACTTCGCAGTTTATTAAGCATAACCTGCCCCAAACCAGGTTATATTGTATAACCTGTTCAAAAATTCCTTAAATACACAACAATGAAAACAAATTATCAACCTGTCAAAGTTTCTGTAAACAGCTTGATGTTGGAGGCAGTATATATGTCTGTTATCACATTAGAACTTGATACAACTGCAAAGAAATAAAATATATTAGTTTTGCTGTAAACCTTCACGTCTTAAATATTAACTCCATTTATGTGTATCCTGTAGTACTCAGAATTTGTATAAGATGGCACCATATAATGTACAAGAACAAGGGGAGATAATAAGCAAAAATGTATGAACAATAAACAAAAACGAAAAATAAGCAATTTGTACAACATGATAAAAATGCTTTTTTGTTAAATGAATGTTTAATTATTCCATATTAAAAATAAATTAAAAAAATAGAAGTCTTATTTATTAAATAAGTACTGTTGCACTGTGAAGCAATTTGTACAACATGATAAAAATGCTTTTTTGTTAAATGAATGTTTAATTATTCCATATTAAAAATAAATTAAAAAAATAGAAGTCTTATTTATTAAATAAGTACAGTTGCACTGAGTGTAAACAAATATAAACAGAGTTGCACAGTGCAAACAAATATAAACAGAGTTGTTTTGTTTGCTTGTACATGTATGTATACATTTCATAAACATACTCTGGTATCAAAAATATAGGGATTTGTGTAAATCTTGACAGTTACACATAAAAAAAAGTTAACAATAATAATACAAGCGGTACCAAAGCAGATTATAAATAAGCATTAACACATGAATAAGTATTAGTATGCAAATAAACATTAATTATATGCAAATAACCAGTGGCTCAAGAGCCTGTATCGTTCACCTGGTTATAAAAAGAACCAATTGGTCCTATGTAAAAACTATGTCCTGCAGTGGTAGTCATCTTGGAATTCCGATCAACTTTTGCGTTTTGAAACATTTTCCCCATAGGGTCCAATGTTAAACTAAGTCCTGCCGTAGCCACCATCTTGGATTTCATATCAGAACAAAAAACCTAAACTTTGTAGAGGACTATCCAGTGAACATTCCTGTGTAGTTTGGATTGAGTCTGATTTATAGTTTCTGAGAAGAAGGCATTTCTGATACAGTTTGACTTTGGGGTTGTTGTCTCATTGACATTTACCCCATATCTCATTATATTCATACTTGAACATTTTCCCATAGGGTCCAATGTTAATCTATGTCCTGCGGTGGCAGCCATCTTGGATTTCGGATCAGCATAAAAAACCCAAACTTTTTAGAGGACCTTCAAATGATTATTCCTGGGCAGTTTGGTTTCAATTGTCCAAGTGGTTTCAGAGAAGCGTTTTGAAACTTTATCCCATAGGGTCCAATGTTAAACTAAGTCCTGCCGTAGCCGTCATTTTGAATTTCACATCGGAACAAAAAACCTAGCTTGTAGAGACCCATCCAAGGAATATTCATGTACAGTGTGGCTTTAATCATATTTGTAGTTTCTGAGAAGGGATTTGAACATTTCCCCATAGGGTCCAATGTTAATCTATTACCTGCAGTGGCAGCCATCTTGGATTTCCGATCGGCATAAAAAACCTAAATTTTGAAGAGGAACTTCCAATGATCATTCCTGGGCAGTTTGGTTTAAATTGTCCAAGTGGTTTCAGAGAGGAAGCGTTTTGAGACACTTTTCCCATAGGGTCCAATGTTAAACTAAGTCCTGCTGTAACTGCCATCTTCCATTTTATATCGGAACAAAAAACCTAAACTTTGTAGAGGAACATCCAATGAACATTCCTGTCTGGTTTGGATTCAGTCTGATTTGTAGTTTCTGAGAAGAAGGCATTTGAACATTTTCCCATAGGGTCCAATGTTAATCTATGTCCTGCGGTGGTGGCCATCTTGGATTTCTGATCGGCATAAAAAACCTAAACTTTGTAGAGGACCTTCCAATGATCATTCCTGGGCAGTTTGGTTTCAAAGAACAAGCGTTTTGAAACATTTTCCCCATAGGTTCCAATGTTAAACCAAGTCCTGTCGTAGCCGCCATTTTGAATTTCATATCGGAACAAAAAACCTAAAGTTTGTAGAGGACCATCCAATGAACGTTCATGTACAGTTTGGCTTTAATCATATTTGTAGTTTCTGAGAAGAAGGCATTTGAACATTTTCCCATAGGGTCCAATGTTAATCTATGTCCTGCGGTGGTGGCCATCTTGGATTTCCGATCCACATAAAAAACAGAAACTTGGTAAAGGACATTCCAATGATCATTAATTTTCAGTTTGGGTTCAGTCAGTTCATTAGTTTCAATTTCAGAGAAGAGGATCTTTGAAATTTCAGCCAATCAGAGCATATTATTGGCCCCGACAGCCATGTTAAATATCCGACTGGAACGAAAAACAGAAACTTTGTAGAGGACCATCCAAGGAACATTCCTGCTAAGTTTGGTTTCAATTGGCCCAGTGGTTTCGGAGAAGAGGCTTGAAATGTGAAAAGTTTACAGACGACAGACGCCAAGTGATGGCAATAGTTCCCATGGACCTTTGGTCCAGGTGAACTAATGAAAAACATAAAAAGAACACAATTCTATGCTTACCTCACACAAGGTACAAAGGTCCTCGGTGATCTGATGATTTGATCTATATGTTGTACATTATTGCCAATACTAATTCTGGACACAACCTGAATAACACAATTTAGAACTCATTACTATATGTCTTAAATCAATTATTAAATTTATCTGCAACTATAATATTGACACAAAAATAAAAAAAAGTCACTCACTCTTAGGATAACATTTGTACTGTTTATTACAACATAAGATTATCATTTAAACTGTTTATATCTTGAAAAAATATCTTTTATTCTCAAAGGGTGGTTCAATGAGTTAGGTAGTTGTATTACCTAACTATTCATACAAGCCTATCACCAATACGGCGTCGGTTCGCGACCTCCTTTGTAAATTACAAAAAAGGGTGCACTCGACTCGCATCCGCAAGTGACAAAGTTTATCAGATGCTTGCCCATCGTTGGTGGTTCTCTCTGGGTACTCCGGCTTCTTCCACCACTAAAACTGGTCGCCATGATATAACTGAAATATTGCTGTCAGAAAGTGGTGTTAAACACCAAAAACCAATCAATCAGTCAATCTTTTATTCTCAATAAACAATCATTATTAAATACTGGTATAGGGTTAGGTTTATGGTGTTTAATGCCACTTTCAAGGATATTTCAGTCATATCGTTGATTAAATATAAATAAAAGGTTTTAGTTGAAAATAAGGGATTTTGAGAATGTACTTGTTTTAGCAATAACTAGAATATACATTATTTGTTTAAAAACTATTTGGCATAGAACTTTCAAATACAACGGTCTCAGATGAAAGAGATCTTCTAAATTATTTTTGTGAAAAATCTTAGTTTTTGTTGAAATTACATGGATTTTGAGAATTGGATCTTACTGATGCAATAAGTTGAGAAAAAAAAAAACCATAAAACCATATTTTTTGGTATGATATGAATTGATATGAGCAGCATTTTTGGGTGAACATTCCAGTTTGGTTTTTTCTTTAAAACAAGAATTTTGAGAATTATGTCTTATTTACACAATAATCTTCTGCAATAAGCACTGAAGTTCACGAGAATCTATATCAATCACCAGATTGTATCACCTTTTGGGATTATGTATATATAAATATCATTTTCTGTGTCGGTCCTTAAGCATATTGTAGCAGGGCTTCAATGTGTCAGTGATAATAAGTCCAGCTTGGGTTGGATGCTTTCATTGGCATATAACAGTAACCCTACAAATAAACAAATAACAAACATAAATACAATTCATGACAAGACAGACCACATTAATACACAATCAAAGGGAGATAATTCTCTATGATTTATCAAAGAAATATAAAATAAAACATTTTTCTACAAGTTATCTTCTATGAGAAAAATACCACAATATAGCTTACTCTTCTAATAACTTCAAGACAATTGCATCACCTCAGAATTAGTTTCCGCATAGTTTATACACAGGGGCTAGGTGCGTCCCTTTTTTTTTCAGACGCACATAGCCCCTGTGAGTTTATACACTCAAAAAATAAATCTCTATGGAGAGAATATATGACACAAATAAAAATGACAAACACTATTACACTCAGTAAACACAATTCACTGAATACACAAATGTATAAACAATCAAATACACAAAGCTTACCCTATATATGTCACAAGGGCACCAGAAGAATGGATCACTCTAGGATCTTTGTAGGTCTACATCATAATAAATCCTGAATAAAATAAAAGGGGCATTGATAAGTCAAAATGACTTCAGAACATAACAAAAGCATCATCTTGAATAAATTAATCAGATGTATATAAATTGTATATCAAAGTTTACAGAATTTCAACACTTGTAAAAATATAAAAGAATAACCATGATAACATTCCTCTCATTCTAATTTTAAATGAAATTATAAAACAATTATACTCAGATTCAAATCAGATCCGTCAAATTTAGACTGTGTAGAACAAAACATTATCGACCGTCAGGTGTCAAACAATACTAGATCATTCGCGGTCCCAGTTTCGAAACCCAACCAATATAGGAATTCATTCTTTGTTGACACTATTGTGAGCTGGAACAAACTACCCGAGGACACAGCACGCGCAAAGACAGTTGCACTCCCGACCTGCTACTAATTTAGCAGCTCTCTCACCGATGCGTTTATACCAGTGACGATACTGCATCGTATTTATTCAGATTCAGATTCATACTTCAATCCACAGGCACTTGTTTCTGGTAAAAATAAATATCTAGGTATTTTTTTTTTACCAGAAACAAGTGCTTGTGCTTCAATCTCAATATGTACATTCCCACTATTTCATACCAAGGTGAAAATTAGAAATAGTAAAATGAGTAAACAGAAAGATAACTGACCTTTAGAAAACAAATAGAATAGTAGTACATGTGGTCCAAATTAATTTCCAGTTTGAAAATGTTTGAGTAAACAACATGTTTGAGTAAACCAAAATGTCTGACTTTTTTTTTAATTTTAGTTTAAACATATTTTATTTGCTCAAATATGCAAAAAGGATAAGACACAAGTTAAACAAACTTATGAAGTCTTCTCCTACATACAATAAGTTACAACATTATTTGATAGAGCATGCATGCATATGAATATTTCTTACATTAATATGTGTAAATTGAAGAAGAACAAAGAATGAAGAAAGGAATTAGAGGAGAGAGAGAGGTTGGTGGTGATGGTGTGTGTGGTTGTTCATTTGGTGAACCAATTAAACAAGTGATATCTATAAAAATGAAGTGAACTTACAAGCAACTGTACTGGTCAAATCTAACTTGTTACTGATTCAGATATATTGGATTCACTGTGACTGATCAAGAGCTCCTGCAAAAAAAGAACAATATTTAAACAAAGTCTTACATTGTGGAAAAGTAATGGACATGCTCGACAACTTTTACAAGGAACCATGACCTAAACAAGTCTTACAAAGTAACTGGAACAAGGCAAAACGTGTGCCAAAAGTAAAGCTTACAAGGAACATGGCTAAAAACAAACTTTAATGGAACTACAAAAGTGTACATGTAGGATACAAACAATTGTGGGAATTTTCCATACATCTTTGGCTAAAATGTAATAAGGCCATATAAGCTTGTCTTACTAATCTCATGCTTACAAATGGTTATTTGCTTTTTATGTGGCCCTTTTCTTTTCACAACTAGTACTCTCAACTAGAGGCTCAGTGGTCTGAGCCTGTGTCGCTCACCTTTCATTCTGCTTTGAGGAAACTTAATACAGAACCTTCCATAGGTGCTACAAACGAAATTTCGGTTCATTTTGGCAAAGCAGTTTCAGGGAAGAAGATTTTTAGAAATCAACCACTCTAAAACAAGAATTGCCTGCGGTGGCCATGTTTGTTAAGGGATCGGAATGAAATGAGCAATCGCAACAGCGGACTTTCCATAGATGCTTCCTACCAATTAGAATCTAAAAAATCAGCCAATCAGAAACAAGAATCGCCTGTGGTGGCCATGTTTGCTAACGGATCGGGATGAATTGAGCAATCTTTTTTGAGGACCTTCCATAGATGCTTCCTACCACGTTTCAGATCATTTGGCCAAGCAGTTTCAGAGGAGAAGATTTTTAGAAATTGACCAATCAGAAACAAGAATTGCCTGTGGTGGCCATGTTTGTTAATGGATCAGGACAAAATGAGCAATCTTTATAGAGGACCTCCCATAGATGCATCCTACAACATTTCGGTACATTTGGCCAAGCGGTTTCAGAGGAGAAGATTTTCAAAAATAGGCCATTCAGAAACAAGAATTGCCTGTGGCGGCCATTTTTGTAAACGGATCGGAATGAAATGAGCAATCGCAACAGAGGACTTTCCATAGATGCTTCCTACCAAGTTTCGGTACATAAGAATTGCCTGTGGCAGCCATGTTTGTTAATGGATCGGGACAAAATGAGCACTCTTTATAGAGGATTACCCATAGATACTACCTACCAAGTTTCGGTTTATTTGACCAAGCAATTTTAAATACTTGTTTAAACTCTGTCAGCATAAATTTACCGGTGAAATGTATGCACGGTATTATAATAAGACGGGATATTCCTTAGGGGGATGTACTTTGGTACTTCGTGTATCTATCTATACAAAAATAATGTTTTCTTTGTAACTTCTACGAGTAGAACTTTTAGGTTTGGTAGAAATAAAGAACTAGTTTTGACAAACAAGCAAAAACAATTTTGTAAAAAAAATATTGTTTCTATGGGACACACGGGAGAAAGGTTTCTTGCGCTATCGAGAACCTTACAAGTTGTTTCGGCCTTATGACAGATTCGGCCGTAGTTGATTCGGCCTTAGTTGATGTGGCCTTACGCAAATCCAGCCTTATATCAAATTGATGTTCCGGCCTTATCATATATTTATGCGGCCTACGGCAAATCCGGCCTTATATCAAATGGAAAAGAATAATTAAAAAATAAAAGTTCTATTTAAATTTAAAATATTATTTAAATATTCATGGATATGATGAATAAAATATTGGAACTTGTAGTGTTTTCACAAGATTTACTCGTAACTCAATATGAAAAGCCATAATAAATCGTTATTATTTTAACAATTTTTTAATTAGTAATTTTTGGTAATAATGACGGAAATCATTTCCATTGAAGTTGATGATTAGAAAAACAATTCAGGTTGATATACCAAGCTGTCAACAAGCGAAATTCCTTAGATGTTCTCTTGCAATTAATTATCATTTGTTTAATAGTCGTATAATTGCACTGGCAGTATGATTATAAGGGCTACCAAAAAGTAAAAGGAAGCCATACTATAAATTACTCAAAAAGTACTCCAATTCTTTTGATGAAACCGCACTAATATATGCATATTTTGGTGATGGTCCTACTATTTTCAAAACTATCAACTATGTCGTTTCCTTGTATTGTGTGTGAGCAGAACGTCCGTCCAAAGCAGCATGCTTTAGAGTGTGACAGTTGTTTCCAGTGGCAACACCGACTATGTAATTGTAGGACCATCACTTAATTATTTACTCAAATCATCAGTGTGTCGTTTTATTGTATATATCATATATATCCATAGATACACATCATTCTTAACTGAGGCTTCTGCCATATGATTGCCTCCTTCATCATATTGAAGATTATGCAATTTTGGTTTTAGTGCGGCATGCCCAATGAATAGTGAAGCCAAAGTTTAAATAAGTTTCCAAGTAGATGATAATATTAAGTAATAATAACCAAATTGAATTTACAATTAAAACTATATACAGTTGTCACTGTCTGGACTATAGGGACACGATCCTTGCCTTAAAGGCCTCAGGTGTGTCCAATTCAACAATGTCTGGAGCTAGTAGGTTCCAGTCTCGTACCGTTCTTGGAAAGAATGACATTTTCCTGGTGTCAATACGGGAGGATGGTATCTGGAATAACCTGTTGTGTGATTTTCTGGTTTTTTGGCCTGTTGGAATCAGCCTGTTTTCCTTGTTGATGGCTACAAGTTCTCCATCGATTTTATATAGCATCACAAGTCTAGCGTCCTTTCTTCTGTCTGCAAGTGGTTTCCATTTTAGTCTTTGTATGTTGTTACTTACACTAGATCTATTTCTGTATTGTTTGCTACATATCTAGCCGCTCTTCTCTGCACTGCCTCCACCTTGTTTATATCAGCTTGTGTATATGGGTCCCAGACTGCATTAATTAACCAAGGCCGTATTAATTAACCAAGGCCGTATCAACTAAGGCCGCATTTGTTTAAGGCCGGATTTGCATAAGGCCGAATCAACTCGAAAGCATCGAGAACCGGCAACACCAGGATAGTCGAGAGATAAAAAATCATAACAAACATCTGTGGTAAACACGAATGTTCACTATTTTCAGGATTCACTGCAAAATAAATACTATTTACTGACGTAATCTTCTAACACAGCATATATAAACATTAAATAAAAATAAATACTATTTACTGACGTAATCTTCTAACACAGCATATATTAACATTAAATATCATTTACAATTAAACTTACAATAATATTATCATTTGAGCTAAATTGAATTCAGCGCTATTTACATCTAAACCGGAAGTTGAAATTTTAATCTGGATACGGTGATCACTGTAATCTTATCCGGTCCAGTTCTAGAACAAAATTCACTACAGTCTAAGTTGAAAATAGAATTACGTGGGCGCCATTATGTCGTATTATTACGCTCCTCCAATAATAATAATAATAATTTTCTGTAGGGTTCTATTATTTATTTCTTAGACAAAATTAATAATCAATATAAGTACAATGTCAATGAAAAGAAAGACAACTCTAAAATAAAATACACTGATTCTTTACCTCACGTGAGGTGCAAAGGATTTCTAAATAGTTAGATCTCCATATGTGAACTCATTACATGTGTACCTGTATAATAAAAGATTTATTTTACTCTCTTTAAATATATACATGACATTTTAATAAACAAAATGCACACGCAACTGTTTTTTTTTGTTTTTTTTTTTTTTATAAATTATGTGTACCATTTATAATCTTAAATGTTCACACTCCTCTGACATTCTTAGCAGTAATTAAACTTGTTAGGATAATAAATTTAATTAACGGTCCATTTGTTAATTATAATTAAATTATCAACTAGGAAATATAAACATTACTTACAAAATTTAAATGGTTTAATCTGTAGTCAAGTTTATCATTTATTTTACACTTTCAACTATCATTCGGATAACTCGTACTCAAACCAAGGACGTATGATACGTATGATACGTCCTTGCTCAATCTCATACAATGTCATGCTATAATCCATTCATACAGGATAAAATTATGAATTCGGACATTTAGTATCATATTAGATTTTAGAAAAGAAAGTAACTGACCTTAGAAAAAGAAATAAACTATCCAAAGGTTAGATTTCTCAATTTCTCAACAACAGCTCTATATTTCTGTTGTTTAGAGGTCCATCAAAAGCAATATGGTGTCATACAAAATTAAAGACAATAGACAAAAGAATTGTACCGCCAAAATAGAAGTGACCAATGAAGATAAAGTTAAAGTGCGGTTCAACGAACCATAGATAGAAATGATTAAAGTATGGAGTCCGTGATTATGTCATGTCCATCAAACAGATCTACAGTAAAATCAATTAATCAAAATAATATCAATATACTTAATTACACTTTGTAATTAATTTGTAAGAATAGAAAGTAATTAAATAATTCCTTTTTATTAAATTATTACCAATGATTAATACTGAAAAAGAATAGAAAATAAAAACTGATAATTTCATAAAATGACTAAAATACAGGCTATCAAAAAAACACAAATTCTTTTCCGTCTATGAATTTTCACTCATAATTCTAATTTTATCGTCTTGCAGTTTAGTTCATTTAACTATAAATTTCAGTTTAAATTTAGGGTCATCCCAAGTTAAAAAAATATATATAGATTTTGCATATACATACGATAAGCAAATGTAGGTCACGGAATATAAAAACATAATTTGCTTTTTTCCCCCACATAAATAGTATACATGTACCTATAAAAAGTAAAGGTGGATCATAGAGTGTAAAGACAGCAATTTTGTAGGACCATGGCGTTACACCTGCCATATAAGGTTAATTTCACGAATTGTTATGTTTATAGAGCAATAAATTCCAGTATTTTGCTTGTTCAAACATGATATTCAAGATACAAGTACATGTATAAGCATTCATACAAATATATCGCTTTGTTTTATCATATTTGAATTTAGTTAAACAGATTGCCGATAATAATTATTTATTTAGGGGGCCGGGTGGCTCAATGAGTTAGGTCGTTGGATCTAACAACTCATACAAGCCTATCACCAATACGGCGTGTGTTCAAGCCCAGCTTTGTAAATTACAAAAAGGTGCACTCGACTCGCATGCGCAGCCGCAAGTGATAAAGTTTACCAGTTGCTTGCCCATGGTCGGTGGTTCTCTCCGGGTACTCCGGCTTCCTGCACCACTAAAAGTGGTCGCCATCAGTGGCGGATTTAGAGGGGGCGTGCGGGGCGTGCGCCCCCCCTAAAATTCGCAAAGCATATGTTATACAACGTTAATTAAACAGTTCAATAAATAACTTTTTCATGAATGGTTAACTCGTGACCTGTAGTAAAATATTCTTACACATTATAAATACACGTTGGATGTGTTCGCTGATTCATATATGTATTCGCCGTCAGTAGTTCAAAGATTATTCCATTCTGATTGGTTCCGAGGTACCAGACATCAACTATTTTCTCACGCTAATTAAACATTATTTCTGCAGTCAATTTTACAACTACATGTACACGTGCTATTTAGAAATTATAAAATGAACGAAAATTCTAGGCCAAGAAAACAAGCAAGATTGGATACATTTCTGATTCCTCGACGAGACGAGAAAAGTCAAAGGTAAAGTAAAAAGATAAATTCAATCAATACTTCGAATAATTAATTTAACAATTGATCTCATTTATAAAACATACAATGAAAACCTATAACGAGAGAATCAGAGGATGAAACTGAGACAGTGTGGAGAAACTTGAGTGTCCCAAGAAAATGGTCACTTCTCTTTAAATAATGGTTCAAATAGTTCTTGAATTCGAAATTCTGCAATTTCATATGAAAAAAAATATAAGTTTGATTTGTATACAAATACCCGAAAATGTTGCCTTTTACTTTTCAAGTAAAGATCATTAAAAATACGCGTTGGTATATTGTACATTAAAATACAAAAGTAACATATTAATAAAAAAAAAAAATAGCGGCAATTTATTTGTAACAATCTCTGCATCTGCCCGGGGTATCTGCACAAGAAAGTGTGAAAAAAATCCTTTGCCCGGGTACGTTTATATTATTTATATCTACCAATAGCATGTATTTGAGGATGTCTGTGAGGAATGCGCTAAAACTAAACCAATAGTTCTTTGAAGGGTTAAAATATCGTGATCGATCAGTCATGAGTTGAACAATTCGCATCACGGTTGTTCAAAAAAAGTTTTACTTTAGGTTCTTATAATCTGACAAAAACATACACGTAGCTGTTAACAATTATCCGACAAAATTAAGACTCAAAGTCAATTTTTTTTTGTCTGATAAAAATGGTGTGGTTGCTTCCGAATTGTCGTTCAAATAAATGTCTGGAATTCCTCAAACCCCCAGAGCTTCCGTTCCCTATAAGGGTTCTGTCCGGAACCCGCTAAGGTCCCCAGACCCCTCGCATACTCACGGCCCCCTTAACCACAAATCCTGGATCCGCCCCTGTTAATGATATCTCATTGAACTCTAGGTAGTTGATTAGATAAGGTAAAGTCTTGTCATTTCCTTGCAAAGTTTTTAATTTTTCTGGGTTAAAATCAAAATGTTCAAATAAATCTATGCTCACTTCTTTGATTTGTGATTCATCTGACGAGACAGGACAATACAACTCTATTATTTCACGCTGTGTTTTTAGTTTTTTTGTATCACCATCATAATCTGATTCCTGGTGTGTTACTGTATCATTGTTATGTGATACATGCTTAAACAGATACAGTCACTAGACTTATTAATTAATTCTTGTGTAAAAGAGAACCCGTTGTGTGATGTTATTTCACCTGTATGTCCTGAGACATATGGAAAACAAGGGTATGTTTCATTTCAACTTGAAACTGCAGGATCACTTCTAGTTATAGTATTAGGTTGACATCTTGACAATTGGGGGCGGGGGGCAGTGTCGAGGTCGTGATCTTATGGTAGTTGGATTTACAACTACCTATGCAATCAGAGCCTATCACCACTAACGTTGAGTTCGAAGCCCTTTCATGGCGAGATGTATTCGATACAACATTATGTGATAAAGTTCGTCATTTACTTGCGACAGGTAGGTGGTTTTCTACGGTACTCCGGTTTCCTCCACCAATAAAACTGACCGTCACGATATAGCTGAAATATTGTTGAAAGTGGCGTTAAACACCATAAACCAAAACCTCTTGACAATGAATCAGGTACTATCAGTTGTTCAGCAGGTTTATATTGAATCTCAAAATTAAATTCCATCTTTCATAAATTGCTCTGATTAAACCAATACCTTTACTTGACGTTTCCACAGCTAGGTAAAAAGGTAAATCGTATCTAGGGAATGCTAAAGCATCTGAATTCATTAGTGCATATTTCAATTCGTCAAAACTACGTGATGTTTCTTTTTCTATATAAATTTCACACCTTTACGTAGAAGTTTGTATCAAAAATTTACTTTAACGCTCTAATCACGAATATATCTCTGGAACCAGTTCATTAATCTAAAATATTTCGTGTCCTAAAAAATGCAATTCCTTTGTGCAAACTTACATTTCTGAGGTGATAGCTTCAATCCAGCTGAATAAAATCGTCAAAAAAACTCGTGTAAATCTTTCAAAGACTTAAAATTTTTCAGAACCCCCCCAGACATCATCGAAGTAACATAATGTGTTTCGAAAAGATAAACCATTCAATACTTTATTCTTAAGCAGCTGAAAACTGTTTGATGATGTTTTCAAACCCATAGGTAACCCATTAAACATACATGTACTAAAATCAAGTATTGAAGGCAGTATACTAGTACTTGGTTTACTCTGGCGAAATAAGCATTTGAAAAAAACCTGATCTGAAGTCAATGGAAGATATGAAATTTGGAATATGCCGTGTAAATGATCCCGTTAATTCATCCACATTCGGAATTGTATATAGAAAAGCTTGTGTATTGGAATTCAGATATCGAAAATCTACACAAAACCTAGACATTAATAGACTCCCCTCATTTGAACCTGTTTCTAACCCTGAGTTTGGTCGATTTCTCCTTGAAACTAAAACCATGGGATTTGATATGGGTATATGTTCTTTTTCATTTACCGGTGCAATTCTTCCTTGACTTAACAGTTCATCAAGTTGATGACGCAATACGTCCCTCTTGTGAGGGGTGTTTAGAAACTGCATCAGGCTTCAGATGTATCTGGTGTTCTACCAGATTAGTCAAGCCTAACTTTGGGTTTTCTTTAGTGACAAATAATTCTATGTTTTTAATCAGAAGCTCATTTAATTGTGACTGTTGGGACGATAGCAAATCATTTTTAGTTTAAACATATTTTATTTGCTCAAATGTGCAAAAGGGATAAGACACAAGTTAAACAAACTTATGAAGTCTTCTCCTATATACAATAAGTTACAACATTGTTTGATAGAGCATGCATGTATATAAATATTTCTTACATTAATATGTGTAGATTGAACTAAAACAGAGAATGAAGAAAGGAATGAGAGAGAGAGGGTTAGTGGTGGTGATGTGTGCGATTGTTGTTTTGGTGAACAACTAGACAATAAGAAACCTTTCAGACCTCTTTATATATTCAAACACATGCTTAAAAATAATTTCGTTCTGTTCATACGGGAGTGTAGGATTACCACAGGTCAAAAGTGTAAGGTCTAAAGCACAATAATTAGGTAGCCAGTTGAGATTTTGAAACAATGTATGTCTTATATTTGAATAATGGGAACAATCGAAGAAGAAATGATAGGAGTCTTCGCGATTGGCACCACAACGACAAGACGGATCTGAGACTATATTTACTTGGAACAAATCGTAATTCAAAAAAGAAGCAAAACATCGAAGCTGGGTTAAAATAATATTCAGTTTTCGAGGTCCAATTTCGTAATGTTTAGGAACTTGGCTAATATCTTTCCGCTTTCTTAATTCAGCTTTAAATTTTGCAATAGAATCCACATTTCGAAGAGATGGATCTAAGCTATTCCATTGACGTATAGTTGAAGGAATAAATGAATCATAAGTATTCGATAGTCTACAAAATGGCATTATAATATCACTTCCATTACGCAATGGATAAACGGTTGTACTTTGAATTGATGGTGGAATTAAGTCACAAAGATACATGGGTGCATTATTATTTTGTAGGTTATAAAACATTTGTAATTTTCTCCTTTTTCTTCTTTCTGCCAATGATTCCCAGCCTAATTCTTTATAAATTAAAATTGAACTAGCAAATATTGGAAGACCAGTAACGATTCTAGCAGCCTCAAGTTGCAAATGGTCAAGCTTATTAGAATTCCCTACCCCACAATTATCCCATACTTCACAAGCATATTCAAAAATTGGTCTGATATAAACTAAATATAATTTCTCTAAATTTTTCCGAGAAAGTTTATATTTTAACTTTCGAAGAACATTCAGGTGTTTGTAAATACTTAACAATATATTTTCGACATGTATATTCCATTTAGCATCGCTGCTAAATGTAACTCCCAAATGTTTGTGAGAATTTGTAATAGGAATAGTTCTTTCATTAAATGTAAAATTGAATTCTGGAATATCCGTATTTGAAAATAGCATAATTTCTGTTTTATCTGAGTTAAAAGTCATCAACCATTTCTTTGACCATTCATCCAGCTCTTTCAAATCGTGAGCAATCACAGTTTTTATCTGTAATTCATCACGGTTGGAATAGCTGAAGGAAGTGTCATCTGCGAAAAGTCGGGTAAGAGAGATTAACTTCTCAGCAATATCGTTGATATACATAATAAATAATAGAGGGCCTAGTACTGATCCTTGGGGTACACCAGCTGAAACATTGCAAAGTGAAGAAGACGACGTGTTTATTAATACTCTCTGTTGTCGATCTTGCAGGTAACTAGAGAACCAATTTAATAAATTACTATCCACACCGTATGATTTAATTTTATGTATCAACCCTTTATGCCAAACTTTATCAAATGCTTTAGAAAAGTCACAGAATACAAAACAGCTAATTTCCTTTTTTTCTAGTGAATTTAAAATGCAGTTATACATTTCTAATAGTTGGTGTACTGTTGAATATTTTGGGAGAAAACCAGATTGATATTCATAAATTAACTTGTTTCTTTGTAGATGGTTAAATACATATTTGTAGATAACTCGTTCCATTATTTTTCCAACACAACTTATGAGAGATATAGGTCTATAATTAGACGGTAATGACTTGTCACCTTTTTTAAAAATAGCAATCACATGTGCAATCTTCCAGCTGGTTGGATATTTACATTGTAGAAGAGATTTATTAAAAATTATTTGGAGAGGGGCTGCTATTTTTTCAGGACAGATTTTTAACATTTTGTGACTTATTATATCTGGCCCCGATGCCTTATTAGGATTTATTATTTTAATAATATCAACAATCTCCTCTGTGGTAATGACTATATCTCGTAGAAAATTATCGGTCTTAAGTTCAATATCTGGAAGAGGAACGTTCGCATCTTCCAATGAAGAAATAAAACTAAAATATTTATTTAGTAATTCGCACTTCTCGTCGTCTCCGTAAACTATCTCCTCTAGTCCTTTATCCTGAATTATATTTTGGAGAGGGGGTATATTACTACATCCTTTATTAGATTTAATTAACATCTTCATTATTTTCCAGTAAGTTTTCGGATTTGATATATTTTCTAAGATTATATTGTCTAAATTTTGTTCAAAATGTTCTTTAGCAATCTTTTTTAAGTTATTAACTCTATTTCTCTGTTTCTTGTATTTGTCGATATCTGATTGTTTGCTATATTTTTTTACTGTCTTACGAATACGGTCTCGTTTTCTAATTTCTCTTCTGAGTTCACTATTAAACCATGGTCGATCGCTATTACGTATTGTGACAATTTTGGTTGGAATGCACTCCCTTGCGACTCTGAGGAATGTCTCGGTGAAAGTATTGCACATTTCATCAACATCCTGAGAGTCAGAAAGTAATGCATTCCAATCGATGGTATCTAGTTTGCTTGCAATTTTTTCATTGTCAGTTCGTTCATATAACCATACCTCCCTTTGAAATGATCTGGTTTGAAATTTAGGACATTCTATAAAAATTATTGATGCATCATGATCACTTATATCAGATGGGACTTTCAAAACATCCGAAAAAGAATAATGTATAGAATCGCTTATTATAATAGGGTTAAGCAGCGTACTGCTGTGTTCCGTAACTCTCGTGGGCTTTTCAATAACATTCGTCAAATTAAACAATTTCATTGTGTCAATCAATTTATTGTTATGAGAAGTAAATAAATCTGAATTCAGGTCACCTGTTAGTATTATGTTTTGATTAATCTGATAACCCATCCCTATAGCATGATTAAGTCGTGTCCAGTAGTCGGCGTCTGTCCATTCAGGTCTATATGTACTACATAATAAAAACGTCGTACCCTTACCTTGTATTTCTACCCAGATGGATTCATCAATGTGATTTTCGAGTTCATTTTTACGGATAACTGAAATATAATCTTTGAAGTAAATCAGAAGACCCCCGCCTGCATTGTTTCGATCTTTACGGATTATATGTTTTGAAAAGGAATCAATCTCAATATCATTATTACTGATGTTTGGATGTAAATGTGTTTCTGTTACAGCAATGATATCAAATTCGTCAGTGAAATTATTAAGAAAATCTAATTTGTTCCGCGCACTACGAATATTTATGTTACATATTGAAATGGAATTATCACTAACACTTGAATGATTTATTAATTCTGGACCTGGATTAACTTCAACGTTACCAATGATCAGGATATATTGTAATACAAACAACAGAAACATAATGTCTATATTAGGATTTAGGCTTTGAAGTAGAGAGAGCGAGACGACGAGAAATGTACATCGAAAATTAGTAAGTAGTATTTCTTGATAAGAATAAACAGGAAAATTAAACTTAAAAGGTCGACGGTTTCCTTTTATGCGTATATGAAATAGTCCGATGGCTGCCCTGTAGTCTTCTATACTATTACCCATTAGGGTTTAATATTATACAATTCATTTTACAGGAACAGATCACCGAGTAATTTACAACTTGAACACCACGTGCACACACATCATCACATAATTGGATACATAATTTGAAAGAGAAAGATAGAGAAGGAAAACAAATAAACAGATTTATAAAAATAATAAACATTAAACAAAAAGCCATTTTCAAAAGTGAGGTATAAATGAAATTTATACAGAAATGGGGATTTATTCCATAATTACAGTTTAAAATGGGAAGAAAATGTCATTCGGGTAGACTGCTACAATTTATATCAGAAAAAAAAATAATCAAATCAATAATAATACAAAAAAAAATGGAATTTTCGCAGGAAACTCAAGTCTTGGTTAAAATTGAGAATTGTCTTATCGTCAGTTTGAGTTATAATTATAATACAATTATCATATTGTTGTTATAGTATAAAAACCTCATTCTATGAAAATGACTTGACAATTTTACATATAAACCTTGGAGTGATAAGACATCAGTCCTAACATCAACAGAAACTCATAATTACACAAATTAACATTTTTGGAACAAAATAATTAACCAGTAAATACACAAGCAATAATAAACTAATTTCAAATGAAACATATTTATAAAAAATAATGAAACAAGCTGACAGGTAAATTGTTCTACCGTAACAGTATATATAGAAAAAAGAAATCCGATCAATTCTGGCATATGTAACTACAGCTATCTTCATAATGGAAAAGTATAAATTTTTATAAATTCATCAATTAAGAAAAAAAAAATTATAAAGAGATTTATATAGTTTCGTTTTTTTTTTATAGAATGTATCAACGATTGCGTTTCCCTTTAGGAGTAGCTAGAATTAAAGTACGATTTTGAGAACTTCCCTAAATGTAACAATTTCTATTGGCTTAAGTATGATGTCCTTGATATTTATTGAGGCCATCATATGGTATTAAAGGAGAAGAAGAAAAAATATGCCTATTTCAAAACACTTCACCAGAAATCTTCTATTTTACACAAGAGACCTGTCCGTATTTACGAATTTCAGTATGTACATCAACAATAATAGTTAATAATATATATGTGAAAAATATTAGTAACAGTTTTTCAACATAAATGTAAATGTATAACCAGTAATAATAATAAAAACAATCAATAAATCAGAGACATTTATCATTTTAGCATATGACATCTGGTTACCTCTATAATTGGAGGGTGCATCAATCAAATTTATATAATCTTGTTATCTAAGAATATATCAACAAAAGTATATCTCTTAAGGGGCAGTGGGTTGGTTGTACACCTTTGAGAAAGTCCCTATACTGTCTCATTAGACATGTATACATAATTTCTATTGGGCAGGTAGTATTTACTGGGGCCATACTGGGCATTGTACATACATATACAAATGTGTATAAGTATAAAGCTTGTCAGCCACTTGCGGCTGGTCGGTGGATTTCTCCAGATACTCCGGCCTCCTCCACCAATTAACTGACATCCACGATACAACTGAACTATTGTCGAAAGTGGTGATAAACACAACAACCCCATATATACATGCAAATACTACATACAATGCTCATATAACTAAGCACATTATCAGAAGTCTTATGTTTTCACAAGAAGCATATGCTAATTTATTAATTATGGTTTTTTTAGACCATAAGACCGACATTTCTTGACCAGACTTTCCACTGTAATATATTGGATATTAACATGATTGTAAGAGAGCGAGAGAGAAAAAACAATGGGCATTACACAAGTGATGATTGTTTTACAGTGACAATTTAACATAATAAAAAAAAGAACCACACACAAACACACAAACACAATTAAACGTTAGTCCTGGTTATGATCGGTTGGATCAGAGTCTAAACGACAGATTCAGTTTCGGGACGCGGATGCTCAGGGCTCCTAGCTAAGACAGGTGGACTATCTTGACTATTTCGCATGGATTGACGATGAGACCTACACTCGAGAGATGCAATGTCATCAAAGTTTGTGACTATTTCCTTTCTGCTGGTTTCAGTCCTTTTCACAAATATGCGTCCATCGGATGTCCAGTAAGCTGCGATTTGTTTGTCAAATTTTAATTGTGATAGTCTCTTGGTAAGATTTGTTCGATAAGGTGTTAGGTTTTCTGTGATAAATATTCCATCAGGGTTGGCACGGAGAGATTTCTTGTTAGTGTAGACTAGATTTCTGGTGCGGTAGCAAATCATTGGCTTCCATATCGAAATAAGACAAACATATTTTTAAAAGATAACATCAATTTTATATAATACAACACAAACATTAAGTACATTAGGTGACATATGAAGCAAGTTCGCCTTTACAATCAAATATTAATAAAATGTACATGGTTATATTTTTTAATAAAAACTGAGGAAATTCTGCCTTAAAAACTAGAGAAAAACCTTATTATGGGAAAAACTCTAGAAAAGCATTAGTTTCCTCAATTCCATTAAACATTATGGAGCATGTAATCGCTGACCTGGTTTTCATTTTCAGACTTCAAACTTTTACACAAGAAGTCGAAATATATTATATAGGCAGTGTATTGGTTGTCCCTTCCCTATTTGAAATTGAATAATGATGTGAAACAATTTTGTACTTGTGTGAATAAAATAAATCAAACTATCATAAATTTATTTTTTAATAGTGGCAGTGATTTTGGATGGAAGGGTTGGGCTTTCACACATATCTTGATAGTGAACCAATGAAAGTTCATTTCAGGAACATTTGAATCAATGGTTTCTGGGGAGATTTTAATGTGATTTTGCATAATCAGTATAAATCGAGGGAAAGAAAATTTAAATAGAATAACCTAGAAGATATGTTGAAGTTGAACTACTCATTATCATGAACGAAATATCTCACAGTAAACCCAGAATATATGTGTCATAGAACTGATGTTCAAATTTGAGCTCATTATAACTTAAAATAAGGTAGTAATGGACAATTGAAAAAAATTAAGATTTTTACAAATGGTGGTCATGGAAAGTGGTGTATGTCTTGTAAGTACCATATCAACCAAGTTTAATTTAATTTGGTTCAGTGGCATTGGTAGAAAAAATTAAATTATTATAAAACATTATACAAAGCATATGTTGAACACTGTGGGAAGATTTATTCACACAAAATACTAGGGGAATACTTCATGTTGAACATTGTGGGAAGATTTCTTTCCACAAATTACTGGGGAATACTGTAGGTTGAGCACTGTGGGAAGATTTATTTACACAGATCACTGGGGAATACTTTATGCTGAGCACTGTGTGCAGATTTATTTACACAAAATATTGGGAAATATTTTATGTTGAACACTGTGGGAATATTTATTTACACACAATACTGGGAAATACGTTATATTGAGTACTGTGGGAAGATTTATTTACAAAAAATACCGAGGAATATTGTATGTTGAGCATTGTGGGAAAATTTATTTACACAAAATACTGAGGAATATTGTATGATGAGCACTGTGGGAAGATTATTTACACAAAATACTTAGGAATACTTTATGTTGAACACAGTGGGAAGATTTATTTACACAAAATACTGAGGAATACTTCTTGTTGAACACTATGGGAATATTTATTTACATATAATTCTTGGAAATACGTTGTGTTGAACACTGTGAGATTTATTTATACAAAATACTGGGCAATACTTTATGTTGAGCACTGTGGGAATATTTATTTACACAAAATACTGGGAATTACTTTATGTTGAACACTGTGGGAAGATGTATTTACACAAAATACCGAGGAATACTGTATGTTGAGCACTATGGGAAGTTTTATTTAAAAAAAAAACCTGGGGATTACTTTATGTTGAACACTATGGGAAGATTTATTTACACAAAATACTGGGGATTACTTTATGTTGAACACTGTGGGAAGATTATTTACACAAAATATTTGGTAACACTTTATTTTGAACAATGTGGGAAGATTTATTTACATAAAATTCTGAAGAATACTTTATGTTGAACACTGGGAATATTTATTTACACAAAATACTGGGGATTACTTTATATTGAGCACTCTGGGAAAATTTATTTACACAAAATACTAGGGATTACTTTTTGTTGAACATTGTGGGAAGATTTATTTACACAAAATACTGAGGAATATTGGATGTTGAGCACTCTGGGAAGATGTATTTACACAAAATACCAAGGAATACTGTACGTTGAGCACTGTGGGAAGATTTATTTACACAAAATACTGAGGAATACTTTATGCTGAGCACTGTCGGAAGATTTATTTACACAAAATACTGAGGAATACTTTATGCTAAACACTGTGAGAAGGTTTATTTACACAAAATACTGAGGAATACTTTATGCTAAACACTGTGAGAAGATTTATTTACACAAAATACTGAGGAATACTGTATGTTGAGCACTGTGAGAAGATTTATTTACACAAAATACTGGGGATTACTTCTTGTTGAACACTGGGAAAATTTATTTACACAAAATACTGGGGATTACTTTATGCTGAACACTGGGAAGATTTATTTACACAAAATACTGAGGAATACTGTACGTTGAACACCTAGAAGATTTATTTACACAAAATACTGAGGAATACTGTATGGTGAGCACTGTGGGAAGATTTATTTACACAAAATACTGAGGAATACTTTATGTTGAAAACTGTGAGAAGATTTATTTACACAAAATACTGAGGAATAGTGAATGCTGATCACTGTGGGAAGATATATTGACACAAAACACTGAGGAATACTTTATGTTCAGCACTGTGGGAAGATTTATGTACACACAATACTAAGGAATACTGTATGTTCAACACTGGGAAGATTTATTCACACAAAATACTGAGGAATACTGTACGTTGAACACTGTGGGAAGATTTATTTACACAAAATACTGAGGAATACTGTATGTTGAAAACTGTGAGAAGATTTATTTACACAAAATAGTGAGGAATACTGTATGTTGAACACTATGAGAAGATTTATTTACACAAAATACTGAGGAATACTTTATGTTGAACACTGTGGGAAGATTTATTTACACAGAATACTGAGGAATACTGTATGTTGAACACTGTGAGAAGACTTCGAATAATTAATTTTACAATTGATCTCGTTTATAAAACATACAACGAAAACCTATAACGAGAGAATCAGATGATGAAACTGAGACAGTGTGGAGAAACTTGAGTGTCCCAAGAAAATGGTCACTTCTCTTTAAATAATGGTTCAAATAGTTCTTGAATTCGAAATTCTGCAATTTCATATGAAAAAAAATATAAGTTTGATTTGTATACAAATACCCAAAAATGTTGCCTTTTACTTTTCAAGTAAAGATCATTAAAAATACGCGTTGGTATATTGTACATTAAAATACAAAAGTAACATATTAATAAAAAAAAAAAAAAATAGCGGCAATTTATTTGTAACAATCTCTGCATCTGCCCGAGGTATCTGCACAAGAAAGTGTGAACAAATCCTTTGTCCGGGTACGTTTATATTATTTATATCTACCAATGGATGTCTGTACAATTTTTTTTACACATTTTTAACAAAAAATTCTGACTACAATTTATTTGTAATAAATTAATATCTACAACTGCACATGAAAGTGTGAAAATAATCTCGACAAAATGGTTTATGCATATCTCACACCTGATTTCCGTAAACATATTTCTCGAGAACTTTGATGCATTTTTTTGGTTTGATCTTTTAGTGTAATGAGGTTTTTATGCCCGTTGCTCAAACACTTGATGTCCGTCCGTCCGTTCGTCCGTCTAAGATTTCTGCAATCCGCAACTCCCCTGACTGTAACCACAAATTGATTGACGTTAAACTATATAATGTACTTGAAATACATTGTAGTTGTCCACAATGGTTTTTAGATTTTTTCATTGAAGGCCGAGTGGAGGGGTTAGGATGCTCTCAGATTGTGTTCTGTTAACTCTTCCTCAGACTCCTCCTGTAGACCATCTATACTGTTCTCAAACTCTATACGTTCTGGTGTCTTCTTAGCTTTAAGTTCATCATCAGGTGGGCTCAGTGGTGGGGTTAGTGGAGCTGAAAATATCATGCACGTTACAATGCATTTTTCTACATTTTCTAAATGAATCGCCAGTTATTTTTTTTTACAAGTTGCTTGTCTTGATTGTGATATTTTTTTTTATTTATGCTCTTATCTGTCTTTTTTTTATCATTCATATTATATTTTCCATGTCATTATCAAAATGATTTCCACATTTTTGTTTACACTAGAAAGACGTTTCAAAAAGGAATTTGTTTTTCAATGTCAGACACTTGATGATATTTTGAATAGTGACAACATCGGTATTGTTATGTCACACATTTTACAATACCTGATTTTCTTTCACGTGGTAATCTCAGTATTTCAGGGGCATCTACATGTACGTCATAAATCATTTTTCATTTGTATTCAAAACATGAGAACGAACTACTTTATTAGTAAATCTTACAATTCTGCTAGTTTATAAACCTTGTTCAAAATCAATTTAATACGCCATGACAATGAATATATGTTGAACATTTATATAATGCAGACCCTTAACTACAATGTAATTATAATATATTATCTAACATTATGTACGCTTCCTTTGAAATTAACAAAAGTCACCTACCTGATACAAGGTTTCTGATATAAGATGTTGCATCACCACACTGTGGTGATGAAAGAATGGCGCGACATTGCACAAGACGTTCTCTGTCGAACTAGTTTGTCATGACGTCATATCATTGAAATGTGAGACAAAACAGAGTAACATAACATTGGTGAATGAACGGCAAAAAAAAAAATGTGACGTCATGGACAAAATGTAGTTTCCCTCAGAGTATTGTACAAATTTTAATTCAACCCTTGTTATTTGTTTAAAATTCATTTTTATTGAAATGTTAGATAAACGTATTACATACATAGTGTGTTGGTACAAGACTTTATATCAGGTCTTGCCTGTTGCGTGAACTAACCCCATCACAACTCGTCGCTTTCGTGACTCGTAGTGATACTGGTTCACACAACAGGCTTGACCTAATACAAAGTCTTGTACCAACACACTATGTATGTAATGGGTATTTTGACTCTTTCTACGATTATTCAGTTGTATTTTGGAACTGTAGCTATGAGCGGTTTTCCTCAAGTTTTAAAATTTGATGTAAGTATATAATAATACTAGTACCTGAGAATTGAAAAGTATTAAGATATATGTAATTTATTACTTATACAAATCTGTGATCTTCATTTTTACTAAATCTTGAGTTTTTATAATAAAACTTAACTGGATAAATTTGCCCACATGCTGAAAAGGCAAACAGGTGGTAAACTATTTGATATCTTTGAACTTGGAAATAAATCAATTATTACATAGAGATCAATATTATGATACCACTCAAAAATATACCGTTGACATTATGATATAAAAACCACCAAAAAACAGACTTTCAAAAACAAGTACATTCAGTACATTTGTCTATTTTTAGGGCGAGATTTCTATGATCCATAATGGTATAGTAAATTAAACTATAAACCTTGATTTGTTCTTCTTCCTCATTATAGCCATGTTTTCTTCTGAATTTAGAAAATCTCATTTCTAATCTGGAATGTCGGAAGCAGAAAAACTTCACTGAAAAAAAAAACATGTTCTCCATTTAAAAACATACCGTAAAAATCAGAAAATAAGCCGCCACTTTTTTTTTGTGAGTGTCAGCCCGCGGCTTATACTGTGGTGCAGCTAATATATGTATTTTTTTCTGAATTTCAGGTGTCAACAGAAAAAAAATTGGACATGAAACACGAGCGTGATAGATTGGACCGACCTGTTTTCATTCTTGTACTTGTTTTTGTCTATTTTATGATCATAATAAAGAATGTTAAATAAAGTATATGTATTGCTGTGTGTTTGATTCCTTTTTCATGTTTATTTAGATGCATTTCGATGTTATCCAAGTGTTTTCTTCATCAATCGATCGGCACAATTTCTAGGTCAAACAAGTGGAGATAATTATCGTATTGACTGGGAAATTACTGTAGCATTGCAAAAATAATTAAACCATTATGAGCTGATTATTAAATATTTGCATTTATTTTTTGATCAGTTGAGATAATCTAAATTATACTATTTAAAATAATAAGCTCATAAAGTCTTAATTATCTAAAATGCAGTACCATACCACTTGAAATAAAATGATAGTAGAATTCATCTTTAATAAGCCATACATGTTTTCAACATAATTATATCAACAGCAATAACAAATAGCCACTATTACAATATCAATGTTAAAAAGCACTGGTGAAAGTTTATAGATCTAAGCACTATTACAATATCAATGTTAAAAAGCACTGGTGAAAGTTTATAGATATAAGCACTAAATGTATTTAATGGTCGTCGGTGAAACCATCGAAGTCTTCATCTTCGGAATCACTGTGGAACATTTCAGCAAGATCTGGAGTGATTCTGGTGTCTTATGTTTGACAAAGGCTCGTCGTCATCTGATGATTCGACATCAGAGTCAACTGTGTTGTCGTCATACGGGTAGATCTCTGCTTTCTTAAAACCATTGAGTATGCAGGACTTCTTAACACCTTTCCAGGATTCCACTACCCATGCTGCAACTTCGGCTAACGTTGCACAGCGGAGTCTACCAGTTGCTGTGAAGGATTTCTCACCACATGACATCCAGTTTTCCCACTTGGCACGCATACCTTAAATGTGCGTTGACACTAATGTCTAATGGCTGTAGAAGTTTGGTCATGCCACCGGGAATAACAGCTGGTGTTGTGTTCACTGAATGTAGCAAATCCTTAACATCGTCTGTGATGTGTGCGCACATTGAGTCCAACAAGGCACGCTGACGGTGAAAAAAGCCATCGGGACGTTTGGCGAAACATTCTGTTACCCACGATTTCATCATAGAATTGTTCATCCACCTTTTCTCATTAACTTTAATGATGACACCACGGGGAAACATTTCTTTCGGCATTGTCTTTCTTTTGAATATTAACATTGGCGGTAAATGTATTCCGGAAGCAGTACAGGCAAGCACACATGTGAAACTAGCCTTCTCGTGGCCTGTTGTTTTTATGCTGATGGTGGACGAACCAGTTTTTTCTACAGTACGATTCATAGGTAGATCGAAAGTTAATGGCACCTCGTCCATATTGATAACATGATCCGGATGAATTGAATAATCATTGACTTTGTCTTGGCAGTATTTCCGGAATGTGGACAATTTTTCTTCAAAGCCAGCTGGTAAATTTTGACATACGGTCGTTCTAACTCTAATTGACAGTTGTTTACGTGTCATGAAACGCAGGCACCACGATGGGCCACCGGTAAAGTCTGTGATGGAAAACTCTTGAGCCATGGTGACGGCTTTCAGTCGAATTTGTGTTGTGCTCACACCTCAGAGTGAAGCTCTCTGTTCGAGCACCCAAGTCTCGATTTTTTCTTCTAGTGCAGGCCATCTAGCTTTCTGGCCATGGTTTGCACGTTTAGATTTTTTGGTCTGGCGAAGTTCATCTTCTTGTTTGTGCCAATTACGGACCATTTTCTCGTTGATACTGAAGTGACGGCCGGTAGCTCGGTTACCATTCTCTTTAGCATAAGCAACTGCTTCCAGTTTGAAAGCAGCGGTGTAACTTTTTCTCTGAGGCATTTTTGAACTGAAGCAGAATGTAGTAGTAGTGTGAGGGTTTAACGTCCGGCTCACCTATTAAGGTATTGCAGACATAATTTTCTTTTTCTTGCTTGCCTTTCGCATGCTGTTTTTTCCCCGCTGTTGTGTGGGTGTTGGTGGTCTTTCACCAGGGTCTGTTTCAGATGTATAATCAGGGTAGCGATCTAGTAACGTTGGGTCGTCCGGGTCGAATGACGCTGAAAAGGACACCGATCCGTCTCTAAATAGGGTTTTGTATGCGAGTTTGTCTCTGTTGTACGGGCTTCGTACGGTTGTACATGTTTTCCATGGCGTCTGGTTTTCTTCCTCATCGGTAATGTATTTTGTAGGCGTTAGTTGCCTGCCAGTGAAATTACTAATTGTCTGGGTCGATCGCTCCCTTACTTGAGTTGTTGGGTTGTGGAGGGCTTGTTCGTCGCTGTGTGTCTCAGTTTGTGTGCTTTCGTCGGTTATTGGAATTTTGTCATCTGTTTGTGTTTCAACACAAGTTTTAGTGTCTACAACGGCTTCGTACCTTTTCGCCTTCCACTGGCTGATGCGTAGAGCGTTTCTTTTCCTGGTGGAAGGAGAGAGGTGTTTCTTATTCTGGGCCTGGCTGGTAGCTATCCCTGTTTTGTCAACGGGTTTTCCAGCCTTGATCCATACCAGCTTGACAGATACAGCGGTGGAATTAACTTGTAAGTCCCAAGTTAATTTCTGTCCTTCTATCCCTGCGTGTTGTAGAAGTTGAACCAGTTCGACAGGTAAATCCATTTGTTGATTTGATTTGATTTCTACTCACTGTAAAGATGTATCCGCTAGTCAAGTCTAGATCCGAATGAAGCAGAAGCAGAAGTTCAAATTTTGTCATTTTATTTAGAATTTGGGCTTGGTATGAAAAAGTTATTTATTTAGGTTTTTTTCCCATTGGCTAAAAGTGTTATGTCTAAAAAAAACAATTAAACATGAACACAAGTCAAAGACACCCCCCCCCCAAGCTTACAAAATTTTAATGCAGTAAATTTTAAATACTTTCTTAATTACGAAAATTATGAACCCCATAAGCGTAACAATCATGTTTTATTGACCACCTCTAAAACAACTCTTTAATAATTCAATTTTACAATTCTAACTTTTATTTCCTGTAAGTGCCCCTTAAGAAAATCTATTTGGACACTAATTTGAATATTCATGAATGACCTACATTTGTAGTTTTAGAACAAAACATGTTACACATTATTGCCATTAAAATGGATTTATTTCCACACACTCCGGTAAGGTAATAATCAGTTGCTTGTTTATGGTGATCAAAGGGTCAATTAGTATCTTGAGTACATTTTAATTACTTTATGGCCTTACAAATAAACAATCAATGTAGGCCTACATCCTGTTATAAATGACAACAAAGATACCTACCCAAACTGAGCAGATGCCGATGTCCCAACTGCAAAGGAAGTTAAATTTGGCAAATAAAACACTAAATAGATCTAATTATTTCTTTAATTAAAAAAAATAACACTAACAGATAACAAATAATATATTCTTCATTAATTTTCATCACAAATACACCCATTAATAGTAGGGTGCCCAACGGAAGATTTTTGCGAATTTGCCTTAACGGAATTACACACACCTGTATGATACATCGTTGGAAAGAGGAGAACAAGCCGCATCGAAATAAAGATGTCGTCGTTATGTATTGTGGTCACGGTTTTTTTAAATTGGTGTCAAAGGTCAAGATCTAAAAATTGGAACTAACACACCACAAGTTTTAAAAGGCTTCCTTCTTCGACAAGACAGTGAAGAACTTTAAACTGGAATGGCAATTTTATTTGTTAAGCTTAATATTTTATTATTTTATGCTTATTTTTTATTTTACATTGTTTGAATATATAGCAAAAGGCCATTTTCTAAAAAAAAAATATGCCATTTTACAATTTTCGTATATATGAGAAATAAAAGTGACCTTGACCTGTCATAGTTTGAACATTTCTCATTTTTATTTGATATTCATTTAGAGGAAACCTTCAAATTATTTTTTAAACCTTAACATTTGACAACTGGTGGACGGATTCTAAAAAAAATCATGTTTCAGTTATGGTACACCTTGACTAATTACTGGTAAAATATCTATTAACCTCAAACTTCGTAAAAGGTACCAAAATTCAAATTTAATGGCTTATGTGTTTGCATCATATCATTTGTAGGATCAATCAATACTTAACGAATATTCTGTGCAAAAACATGGCAATTTATGGAAAGGTCAAACGCCATTTGTTTAAAAACGTAAGGTCTATGGACATATTATGCGTTTGGACAATATGTGGCTACAAACCACTCTGAACACTCCAAATATCTCAGGTGTTTGGGAAATAAAAAAGTGGTCTCTTGTTAGTTTGAAAGCCCACCAACCACGTCAAGGTCAGAGTCCACTGACAGGTTTGGTATTTTTTGGTATTTTTTTTTAAACATCGTCAGTAGTATACCGAAGGAACAAAGGAACAAGTCATAGAAAATGTTAAAGAAATCATAGTCCGGAGACGGGGCAAATTCCACAAAAAACATAAAACGGAAACAAGCTATGACATAACCACCACAACATATAAAAAAAACACATTAAAAACATTGCAACAAATGAAAATGC
The DNA here is from genome assembly GCA_963680875.1 of Bathymodiolus brooksi. NCBI lineage: Eukaryota > Metazoa > Mollusca > Bivalvia > Mytilida > Modiolidae > Bathymodiolus > Bathymodiolus brooksi. Next base: position 109,204,715 of record OY804581.1, read on the forward strand.
TATTTACTGAAAAACACATAGTACGTATGAACTTGTCTAAGTTTACTAAGCACAGAAAACAGTGATGCTTGCCTAAAACAGACATTAGACCAAGCCTCAATGAAACAAAAGACGTCAACGGGAAGTCGTGGTAACTGGACAACTATGAATTGATGGTCACAATGTTGGAAATGAAAGACTGTTTTATCTGAGATCATAGTTTTGATAACAACAGTTTTATTCAGTGAAATAGATGGAGACTGGATGAAAAAGAAAAAAATTTGAGATCATATGTCATCATCTTCATCAGTATTTCTAGATATTGCTAGGTGGGTATTTTCATTGCGGCATAAGTCGCCAGCTTGGCAAGGGCAAAGGTCTGTGCAAGATAGACTTTGCTCAAAACAAATGCATCCTTTCATGCACACAGATTTTCCTTTGCAAGTACAAATAAGGTCTTGCAAACAATCAGAAGACATCTGACCTTTGAAATAAACTGGAACTAATCCATTCCTGTCTTCCCATCCAAATATCACTGCAGACTTCATTGGCGGTTTTGCAACATGGGCAGTCATCCAAATATTTATCTGTAGTGAGGATCGCAAAACATGCTGAGTGAAGGTGGCCTTACAGGGTGGAAGATTGGCTAAACATGCATCCCTCAGTGTCGCTAACCTTACCCTTAATTTGTTAAGATCGACGTGATCTTCCTTCAGTTTTCCTTTTTGGTCGTACAGTCGACAAACAAGTTTCCTGGCGGCATCTCATATATATCAGTTAAAGGCCCGGACAATACCTTAGCAAGTACTTAGTAATGCAACCGGAATGATAAACAGCATTATCAATAAATTCTTCGCTGTCAAGTATTTTGATGATTCTTTGATCATTTTTGAAAACAGTCGATTCCCGTAGGTTATTCTGACGATCATTTAATTCAATTTCTTTCAGTTTTCTATCTTTTTTAAACGTTTTCTTTTCACAGAGAAAACATACTTCCCAATTTAACAGTTGGTTAATACTAGAATCTGGCACAAAAGATTCTGTTATACATGTAGTATGTCCCGGTTCAACTGCAGTGGGATCTGACATAGAATAACTGCGATTGCGCCTGCTTGTGTATGATTTGTAACAAGCGCGATGGTACAAAATTTTTAAATCTTCACAGCGAATACAATCTAAACTAGAAACATCCTGCAAAATTCTAACATAAACGTCATCTTTCCTGGCTTCCAGTGCTTCGATAAAGCTATTTTTGCTAATATTTCGCATAGTAATCACTAGCGAGTCACAAAATGAACTTTGACAAATAATGCATTTGTCCCAATTCACTTCATTTCGACTTCTTTTAGGACTAGACGGACAAAATTTTACTGGACTGTGAAACTGAGCCATTTCCGGACTTATAACGTATCCTGCAGGATTGGTACGTGTATTAGAAACACATGAATTAAACAAATTTTAAAAACAGTAAAATCAATCAACGGCCGACATAAAAATGAATGTTTTTAAAACATAAAAACCACAAACAATTCTACTGAACAATTAAAACCAATATATTTGCCATAAAAGAAGAGAAAATACTAAATGCATTGAGACAGAGGTCATGCTAGTTAATGACCGGCGAGCGACACATCATTAACAAAAACGGGTACATGACAATCCGTGTATGACAAAAGGAAATTTACACTGTTATTTGAGTTTATATTTTGCCAATTTCTCAACAACCGCTGACATTTAGATTATGATTTTTGGCACACATGTACATTTCATCAATATGTTTTCTTCAAAATCAAAGTACATTTATAATGTAGTGTAATTACTTTGCTTTTGTTGAAAATACGTTTAATTTGGGGTCAAATTTGAGGCTTAAAGTAATCAATTATTTACATCCCGTTTTTATTTTAATTACCGGTATATCTTTGATACATTATCTCTTATGTAAAAACCTTTTTAGCTATTTAAATAGCGGAGAATATTTTTATCTTTCATCCTGAAAATACCATGTACAATGTGTCAACCAAGGGTACCTTTGAAAAATGTGAAATTAGAAAATTTGTGACCACAGAAACTTACGACGACAATTAAAAATACAAAATGTAATAATTTTTCTAGCGTTTAAAACCAAAATTAGCCGTGTGTAATTCCGTTAACCCAAACTCGACAACTACACGTCTTTTTTAACACTGGGCACCCTACTATAATGACATTATAAACACGTGTACTAATAGTACACAACCCACAGGTATTTCGTTTGTAAATAACCAAAATGGCGGGCGGCTTATAATCCGGTGCGGACTATATGTGGACAAAATCATTTTTCTCGCCCAAAAAGGGCCATGCGGCCTAAATTTCAGTGCGGCCTTATGTCCAGCAAATATGGTAATCAAATGATTATCAACAAAATTCTATAAATAAAAAAAGAAATATTTACATCACATTCTTTTTTAATTCAGCGGAGGTCATTGATGTGAGAGAAAAAATATTCTTGTTATTTTATCTGTTGCCATGGTGATGGAAATTCCCATTGTAAATACATACATGTTATTTCCTAATTTTATCATCCATTATAAATCAATTCTTTCTGTGAGTGTTTACTTGACAAACTTAACATCCTCTAGAGAGTAATTAGAACTAATTGTGGCAACAAATTATAACCAGTATAAATACCATTTTAATCTAAAATCTGTTGCTGTTTCATTAGACACTATCACCATGTCATCAATGTTTACATAGTAATAGAGCTACTGGTGTTTAATGACATATCAACAATACCTAGGTCTTATTGTGACAGTCAGTTTTATTTGTGGAGGAGTCCCAGAGAAAAACACCAAACTGCTATAAGCCACTGAGAATTATTTTTTGGAGAATAGAGAATGAAATGTGAATTGGGATGAGCATCTGGATGGCTAATTATAATACCATACCTTCCCCTGTTGGCAGTCGATCAGCACTGTAATTGTTTAGTCTTAGTCCACAATCACAGACATCCACGGTGAAAGAACAGACCTTCCACACTCATCCTCTCCATCAGGTACACTCTCTTCTTACAGAAATAACACACCTCACTAGCAGGCTGAGCTGCTAATAAAACAGCGGGATTTTTCTGCAAACATAAATTTTTGACAAAATGATACAAAAACTGCATCCAGTGTCATGCAAATAAAACCCATTCTAGTTTCCTATAAGACTTGCTACAACTGTGTAAATTGATTGCAATACGGTTGTTTCGAATGATGTCAATTCCGACCACGTCAGTCTTCACGCTCAACTTTTTACCTTAAAAGCCCATCGGGCCTGTAAGTTCAAATATTTACAGGCCCACCATCAATTCTACAGGCATGAATTACATTATTGACCATTAATTCAAACCACCAAAACTCAAAGCATGATGATGTACCAAATATTATGTGGACATGTTAATTATGCATTAGGTAAGACTACAGGTGCTCGTGGCACGGACTTATCACCCCCTTTTTTCTAACTTTCTGTTTACAAATTTATTTTCAATAAAATTTCTTTATTTCTTTATTATTTCATCTCTTTTTCCTTATTATTTTAACTTGTTCGTGTCAATATTCATACAATCTTATGCTAACATCAAATTGAATGTGTCGTCACTGTCGACCCTATATAGATATTAATAATCCACAAGGCATGCAACTCGACAGGTTTAAAAATCGTACCCCTGCTCGCTTCGAGTACATTTATTGCACCTTATTTCCATTATGTCATTCAAACTAGGACATGTATCCATTCCTAAAAGAAGCATCTTTTTGCCCCTGTTTTTGTTTTGTGCATACGATAACTCAGTTCTCCAGAATTTTAAGATTTTCATATATTTATTGCCAAATGTTTCGTATAAGGACCCACGGATGACGGAAGTGACGTACCACTGCATTAACTTCAACGATAGGTTCAGGAAAGTTCCAAAACATTTTCATATAGTACCCTTCGTTGACGGAAGTAGATATAAAATCAACGGACCGGTTACGACCACTGAATTCCGAATGCATTGCTTCAACGATAGGGTCAGAGAAGTTCCAAAAATTTCTCCGGATATTATTTTGGGGCGATATTTTGAAATCATGACTCGGCTTGGTACAATCAGCAAAACGAGTCTAGGGTTCAATAATCGTTATTTATTAGTCGTAGTTAATGGTTAATAATCATAGCTGAATTTAATGACCTATTAACACAAATGATGACAAGTTTATCCCTCTACCTGTAATTGTTAAGTAAACAATTATGTAGTGGATAATACTGTAGATTCTTAAAAATAATCAACGAGACTCATCAGGGTCGAGTTGATTTTTTTAAGAATCTACAAGTTGGAATGTATTCTCTTACATAATACATTTCTATCTGCAACAGTGTTTTCATTTTATATGTTTACCTTTTTAATGTTCAGAAAGCTAAATAATCCACAAATAACACATTTTTTCCGGCATCCGTGTTTTCGATTCTCGTTTATATTTAGATATTTCAAGGTCTTTCAAGTGAATAGAATCGTTTATATTTAGATATTTCAAGGTCTTTCAAGTGTCCCAGGTGTTCACCTGTGGTCTGTCTGATTTGTTAAGTTGCGGTCGGTTCGTTGGTTGTTTTTGTATAGCGAGAATACTCATCAGTTCTGAACATAAATTATGTCAGAACTCATCTACTTGTATCGTGTCTTGTATATCTATTGATCAATTGCTTTTTTAAAGCAAATTGTTCATATTTAAAAAAAAAGAAGCTTACTATCAAGAGTTATATATACTAATTATAGAATTTATTAATGTGGTCAACTTAGCCGAATGATAAGATGGAAGTTTTGAAAGTCAAAGTGACTTTGAAAAGCCCAGCAATGGTTCAAGACACGAAAGTCCCAATATAAGTAAAACACGTTTTAAGCCTAAAATAGTATATATTCAAAAATAAAAGAATAAACTGTAGATTCTTCAAAATAATCCGGTGTTCGAACAATAGTGTGATGTCAGAGAAATGTAATATCTGTTGGTAATCTGACATTTATCACACCTTGCAGTAAGCACATTCAACCGTACATCTGTCAATTAATGATAGCTTGGATTATGATAATTTAAATGTGTGCTCATTACATTCGGTTTACATATTTATGAAAAATATACAAACCAAATGTATTCCTTATTTACCTGGTAAATTTTCAAAACTGTGCAGCAATAAAAAATAGTCACTATGATTTCAAAGCATACCTTATCCAAATATCCGTATACCTTTAGCTAACTGGACAATATGTATGCTTACATACTAATAATTAAAAAAGGTTTTTACATAAATATAATGCGAAAAAGGGGGATAAATTAATTTTGCCACCCTCAACTTTTGGCAGCTATTAGTAAATGTTGTATACCCCTCACTTCTGATTCGGTATAACATACTCATATCTGCCAATCCACGTTAAAACTCAAAACACATTCTGACTTCCATGATTTATTTCTTAAACTAATTCGGTATAATTAAATTAACGTTGAGCTTTATAATATACAAAAGTTAAATTATTTTCCATTGTGGAGCTAAAAACTCAGTTTCATTTTTATTATAATATAGCAACAATAGGCAGTCAGAGCAATGATAAATATCAATCAATATATTATATAATATATACATAGTTTTAAAGACATTTAATATTGGAGTTAAAAACTCAGTTTCATCTTTACAATTTCATAGGTGAATATTAGCATGTTTTTTTATCATCTTAGCTGTGAATGTGAACAAGTTATTTTAGTCTCAAATATATTAGTAAATCTTCCTTGTTTTCAACAATAAACCAGGAAATGGTTTTTTCCGCTTTAATAGTAAAACATACTTGACAATAGGCACTTATAATTAATGATATATTATTGTAACACACACACACACGAGATGACGTGGATTAAATGATTTTAAGTAACAAAACCCTGCTATTTTGTATTGAAGTGTATTTATCAAGCCAGTAGATTGATTAATCATATATACAATGTATATGTACATTTGTATGTAAGCACATTCAACGTACATCTATCAATTAAATTGTGATGTTCGAGTTTGATATGGTAAAACTCGTGATTTTATTATTGATGGGACCATTTATTAAGTTCGACTGTTCGAGGGAAAGATTTTTTTTAGCTTAAAAATATATGGAAAATTGGCAGGACTTTCAAATAAGTTCGAGCCATCCATGGTATTCGACCCTTCCGAGTTCGAGGGAAAGATTTTTTTTAGCTTAAAAATATATGGAAAATTGGCAGGACTTTCAAATAAGTTCGAGCCATCCATGGTATTCGACCCTTCCGAGTTCGAGGGACCGAGGTTTGACTTGTATATATGTAAAATGCTAATTTCCATTTTTTCATGGTTTTTTTCATACTATATTTAAAGATTTGATTGAACAGATTTTATATCCAAAATGCAACAGAATGAACCATTTTGCGTCCTGAAAAACAATGTTCTGGGGGGAGGGGGGGTGGAAAACCCTAGATCCCCTACCGCTTTTAGTCTCTCGCGGGTTGGCATGTACGCAAAAATACGCAGGCAACATAGGGTGACTCTTCAAAATTACAAGGCTACTTGAACTTCGCTTTTGACCAACGAGAAATCGAAGTCAACCTTTACAAGGCAACTACTTCGCCCTCTAACGTGAGCCCTGCTTCTCGTCCTTTTTTAAAACCTACATGATGGTAAAAATATCAACCAATCAAATTTCAAAAAACAGACGCACCTAAATCTATTTCGAATATCGGAAATTCTTAAAAGGACTTGTTTGCCTACCCATTTTTTGCATTGACTCGGCAGCAACTGAAAACGGAGAACAATAAACTAAATATCTACACACAATATCTTATGAAATCAACTTTTGAAACTATATGACTTTTTGTTCACAGGCCCGTCGGACTTGTGGAACTACTCATTTTATACACCCGTGTACAATTTTACACGCCACGGGCATCGGACTGCCGCCTAATTTCGAAGACTGCCACGTTCCGTCTTTTTCGTGTCTTTGACGTCTGAAAGGTACGGCAGACGACTTCCGGTATTTACGATATTACTGTGACAACGTCAGCATATCATAGTCGTAGATGCGGTAGATTATAAGTAATTGTAATATGGAGATGCCAAGGAAATGGCTGAATAAATACTGGTGTTCGGTACCCTACTATCTGTCTGATATCAGAAATAAATAAAGGCAGATCGTTTTCCTTTCATGATGCTGACAGCAGCAAATAAAGAAAGAAAACAAAATTAATTTTAAAGAGGTAATTGTCTCTGCATTGAAGTCTTTGATACAAATAAAATAATTTAATTGATATCTGTCTTTTATAGAAAATGTTAAGATTTTTTTAAGTTGAGGATCTTACGTTAAAACGGCACATATCAATTGGAGTTTTTGTTGTGTACATTGACACCGGAAGTCCAGTGCTTTACATTCCATCGAAATCACGTGATCTGGCAGACGAAAATAAAAAAAAAATTGACGGAATGGAAATGATTCGAAACAACCGTATTGAGTCCAGTTAAATATTGATGTGTAAGGGCATTAATATGAAACATAATTTTATCCTGCACTTGTTCTATTTGAGTAAGCAAATTGCATTCACTGTATACATGTTTGTTATATACTGTCACTGAACTAAATATAGCTTTTACTGGTAACCCTGTCACATGTTATCTGTTGAGCTTTGGGAACTTAGTTATTAAACCAGTTCACTTCCTGTTGACAGAAAATATCAAAAGGGGCAATCAAGGGATAATTACATAAATTTATTATAATCGGTGCAAAACTGGGGAAAGGCTGTGTGAACCTCGCCTTTATCCCAGTTTTTAAACCTCAAACGCATGAACTTTATATTTTAAGATACTGCACTAGTATTGTCTATTTACTATTTTTATTGACAAAGGTTATTAGATGAACCTGTGACTGACTCTTCAATATACATGTATTATTCCTATTTTAAAAAGGTTAACATCTCCATGTGTACTAAAATGACCATCAACTTACCATTTTCTTAACAGGTGTCTGATTGACAGGTTGACTCTCACTCTGGAACTTTGACGCTAGAATTTCGGCCATGGCACTGACCTTGACATTGCCTTCAATGTCAATCTTATTCCGACCGTTATTGTCGTTAATCTTCTGATTCAGATCAAGCTTGTTAGCAATCTCATCCATAGGAAGTTTGCTATATTTAGTCAATTCAACATCTGACTTCTGGAAATTAAACAAAAATATACTAATAATTATTTATCTACAGAAATATCTTGATTATGGGTAATTTGGACATTTTTCCTGTGATCACTCCAAGTGACATTGTCAGTATCAGCAAACTGACTCCTATACTGAAAATTATCTGTCAGAGTTACGCCAACCACATTATGACATCACTGATAAAAACAATAACGTCAGTATTGAAGGTCTTGACATACATTATCATTAGTATAGCAGCTGGTCTCGATCTGATACTAGTGATAATGTCTGTCTCGATCATCAAAGCTGCCGTTATTCTATATACAGTCAAACCTCAGTGCCTCGAACTCGGATGGGTCGAATACCATGGATGGCTAGAACTGATTTGAAAATCCGGTCAATTTTCTCTATATTTCTAAGTAAAAAAAACCTTGGTGCCTCGAACTCTGATGGGTCGAATACCATTGATGGCTCGAACTTATTTGAAAGTCCAGTCAATAATAAAATCACGAGTTTTACCATGCCAAACTCGAACAAGGCAATTTAATTGACAGATGTATGTTACGGTTGAATGTGCTTACTGCAAGGTGTGATAAATATCAGATTACCAACAGATAATTGTTTACTTAACAATTACAGTTAGAGGGATAAACTTGTCATCATTTGTGTTTAATTAGTCATTAAATTCAGCTGTGGCTTGATTATTGACCATTAATTACGATTAAAAAAGAACAATTATTGAACCCGAGATCCGTGTCGCTGATTACATACCAAGCCGAGCCTACACTCGACAATAATTAAAACAATCAAATGTTTACAATCGTAATAAAGTTGATCAAAACAATATTTAAAATTGTTATTACATGAATTATTATTATTGAGAGTGTTATTTTTATTTTTTTAAATTTTTATAGTTGCTGGGATCGAATAATATCAAACTGCGTGGTCTCAAGGTTCATCTAAATACCAAAAACAAAAGAAATGTACTCGTTCTGAAATTTCGATTAACCTGAGTTTTTATGTGTGTATATATATAATACCAAAAAGAAACAATTATTCTTCAAATTCAAAAAAAAAAAATAAGGAAAATGGCTAAAATTTTAAAATTGGCCATTAAAAATATGGGTCTAGGACAATAGCCCGCCAGACAATTGCCCCCTGGACAATAGCCACCCGAATAATTGCCCCCCTAGGATTAAATTATTCAAATTACTTTTAAGTTGGATTTTCTTCTTTGTATATTAATCACAGGGGCTTGAATCGCTTTCATAGAGGTCACACGGCCTATATACCATATATATATATATACTAACGTTAGTGTATATGGTACATAGGCCACTTGACCTCTATGAAAGCGATTCAAGCTATATATATGGTATATAGGCCATGTGACCTCTATGAAAGTGATTCAAGCCCCTGTGATATTAATCATCAAAAGGATTATACAGCTTGGACAAGCTATGATAAAAATAACTTTCTCTTATTATTTATAGATATTTTATTTTTAGATAGAGTTTAATGATTTCCCAATTAAGTTCAATTACCTTACAAAATTGGTCTTCAAAGAAAAATTATAAAAAGGAATTTGATTAAACAATGATCAAAGCTAAGTACAAAGGTTAATAATTAAAAAGAATTTTGAGAAAAAATGATTGCAAGCTAAGTATAAGCTTAGAACTGGCTTAAATAGGAGTGTATTTTGAAGTCAAAGCATAGTAGTCCAATGGAGTTCATAGAGTCAGAAAGGGGTAATCAGAAACTAAATATAAAACTAAAATAAATTTGTGGGGGGCAATTATCCTAGGGGGGCAATTGTCTGGGGGGCTATTGTCCTGCTCCCTAAAGATATATATCCGAATTATCAGCATTATACCCATATCGATCCAAGTGTTAATACCCGACCTCATATTTCCTATTTATAAAATAGATCGTGAACAAAGTGCAAAAATGTTTCTAAGGAACGTTTGAAGATACCAAAGAGGTATTCAAAAGCCTAAAGAATTAAATATTTTGCACGAGGAAAGGCCTTTACAGTGCATCAGTTATCATAGCGTAATGAAACTGCCCGGGTCAGAACCAGATTTTTTTCTCTCTAAAATTACGGGACCTTGGTGGCTCGAACTACCGATAGCTCGAACAGATTTTGACAGTACCTTCGAGTTCGAGTCTACTGTATATATATTTCATTTTTTACTATGTATAAAACCAACTGAAGAGAATAAAATTGACAGAAATGTATACCTTCAAATAAATAAATATGTGTTTTATTTTAATAAAGGGCATCAAGCTATTTAACAACCTGTGCAGACTTTCATATATACAAGTACTATTCTGCTCATCATATGATTTATATGAAGAAAGTTAAACAGCAATTATCAAGCATTCTCACCAACCATGATAGCATGACTGTATATGTGTTAGGCGTATCCATTCTCACCAACCATGATAACATGACTACATGTGTTAGGAGTATCCATTCTCACCAACCATGATAACATGACTATATATGTGTTAGGAGTATCCATTCTCACCAACCATGATAGCATGACTGTATATGTGTTAGGCGTATCCATTCTCACCAACCATGATAACATAGGAGTATCCATTCTCACCAACCATGATAACATAGGAGTATCCATTCTCACCAACCATGATAACATGACTATATATGTGTTAGGAGTATCCATTCTCACCAACCATGATAACATAGGAGTATCCATTCTCACCAACCATGATAACATAGGAGTATCCATTCTCACCAAACATGATAACATGACTATATATGTGTTAGGAGTATCCATTCTCACCAACCATGATATCATGACTGTATATGTGTTAGGCGTATCCATTTTTGTCTCTGTTTCTACGTTTTTTCTATTAGATTTTGGAACTGTTCTAACGAAGTCCCCAACTCCCAGAGGGAGTGTAGGGGGTAGAATAGGCACCAGGTTTCTCCGCCCTAGTCCTCTAAAAGGGGTCAACCCCGCGTGAACCCCGGGGTATAGAAATGGGACCGAGAGGCTCTTCTGCTTGAAGGGGCATCCGTCGGTTGTGCGGGATGTATAAATTCACAACCAACCCGTCCTTCGGATGAGACGTAAATAAAACCGAGGTCCTGTGTTGAGAGATTGTCACCCTCTTCACCCAGTGTAACAGCTCATTATGAGCATTATGCTCATGATGAGTGGTCCATAGGAAACCTGTTGCACTGGCTAAATTATCCGTCCCTACCCATCACCTTTCCTTGTTTTGAGTCCCGTGGCGTTTAAATTTTCAAATGTTCTCGTCCTGAATATAGCTGAAAAATTGCTCGCTGGACGTTAAACACCAATCAATCTAATGGAGTCATATATTTGTTTTTCACTTTATTTCTAAAACTTTAAATCACAAAGAAAATACAGATGCTAATGTATATATAACCCCAAGGACCCTCACTTAGGCACTATTTGACTCAGTGCATTTGTTATTGCAAGATGTGATTTCTGTCATTTTGATAACAGCACTGTAAGATTATATGCTGTCTTTTTCTGATGATTTACATCAATAAGACCACAATTTAACACTCAGGACATGTACATTACCTCTGGTGATTTATGCTTCTTTTTTGATATTGACGATTCTGTTACTTTATCTTCATCTTTTTCCTTTCTCTGAAATTTCATAAAAAATCAAATAAAAAAGTCATTAGGTCAAACTTTGGAGTTTTTGTTTTGTTTTTTGTTGTTGTGTGGATATCTTGAATGCTCATAAATACAATTGGAAGTAAAATCATATGTCATACATATAAAAATATGAAGTAAAAATATCAAACCTTGGGATATATATATAGCTTGTTTGCAAACAAAACTGCAAATTATTTTTTTAATGACAAAAATACGAGAAAGTGTTATATGATAAAGATAAAGATGAAAAACACCATACAAAAATCATTTCTATAAACTTTGAACACAATTAATTTCACATTTTAAAATGATTATTTGATAGAATATGGGTGATGCAAAAAATTCCTTAAGTGGTAATAAACACATTGCTGTATGTCTGCATGTGGCGCTAAAAGGAATTTGTGAAACTTTTGCCTGAATTTCAACTGAATGGGCAGACATACAATATTCTACATATATATAGCTACCTGCTCAAAATACAAAATTGCAACAAGTATTTTATGGAAAAACTATATAGCATAAGCAATGCAATTTTGAAAATTCTGAATTGGTCCGTTAAAATGTCCATGCATTTCTGAAATTAATCTGATATGCTAACACATGAAATTCATATCACATTGTATATAAAATTCAATATTTATATTATTATGTAAACTTTACAAAATATAATTTGAAATGAAAACTAAACAATAACAAACCTTTTTAGACCTGGCAAATTTGGCACTATTTCTGAGTCTCTGTAGTAATGACAATCTACTCAGTGGAGACTTGTGTGATTTCTGTGATTCATCTCTAAGTAGAACACGTGGAGATTCAGCTGAAATATAGTCAAACCATAAAACATTTATGTAATTTTTTGCTATATATGAAGATCAACAAAATAAATTTATTCATCTATAAGTAGAACACGAAGAGATTCCGCTGAAATATAGTCAAATTATAAAACATTTGATTTATGTAATTTTTTTGCTATGAAAGAAGATCAACAATATCAATCAAAAGATTTCAGAAACTTATAATAAACAGTTTTCCTAAGTATTTTAATATAAAATACAAATCTCCAGAGTCAAAAATGATTTTTTTCTTCATTTTTCCTAAGCTGAAATTGACCATATTTGTATTTTGATATTTATTTCCATTTTTAAGTGAGTAAGCAAGTGATTGTTGTTCAATGCCAAGTGAGTACTTTTTGGCTATATCATGGCATGAACAAGCAGCATTTTGATGAAATGACGATGATGTCCACATTATATTAGACCAACACACCTAGTTCAGATGAATTTTTAGAGTGCTAACACGGCTAGACATGTCACCCCACACATTAGCCTGTATCCGAGCCAACCAGTCTTTGTTCTTACTCCTTGACCCTGTGAACTTAGTGTAGAAGCAGTAAATGCCTATTTTATAGTCCCCAGTTTGACTCAATACATGACCTACTAAACTCAAGGTGACCATGATAACCATTACACAATTGATTCGTTTTTCAATTTTTAAAGATAAAAGAGAATGAATAAGGTAATGGTTTTGACTTTAGGTTTATGGTATTTAACGCCACTTTCAACAATATTTCAGTTATATCGTGGCGATCAGTTTTGTTGGTGGAGGAAACCAGAGTACCCGGAGAAAACCACCAACCTGTCGCAAGTCACTGACAAGCTTTATCACATAATGTTGTATCGAGTACACCTCGCCATGAATGAGGTTCGAACTCACAGCATTAGTGGTGATAGGCATCAATTGCACAGGTAGTTGTAATCCAACTACCATACGATCACGATCACGACCACGACGGCCCCAATAAGGTAATGAATATGACTAAGGCCTTACCAGTTGCTATCCTCTCCTTCTTGAATTTATGATAGAATTGAGACAGATAGGAGACCATGGTGAGGTTGTCTGGTAGAGAACAGTTAACCATTTCTTGTGGTGACATAACAGGAGATATTCCTAGTGTAGTTTCTGCCACACTGAAGGCTAACTGGTTGTTTTGTATTCCTTCATTAGACATTAAGGACTGGAAGTCACTGTAAATAAAGATGAAGGGTTTTATAAAAAGAAGAAATCGTTTTTCAATACTTTTACACATAGTGAGTGAGTGAGTGTTGTTTAACGCCAATTCAGCAATTTTTCAGCTATATCACGGCAAGAACAAGTTAATTTTCAATGAGATGAGGAAGAGGTCCGCTTTGTTCTAGACCAACACACTGAGTTGGAATTTTATAGTGCTAGCTCACTGAAACAATAGTTCGTGGGTAGACATGTCACTCCACTCGGACACATTATTCTGATTCCGAGCAAACCAGTCTTTGCTCTTTCTCCTTAATGCTGCGTGCTTAGCGGAGAAGCAACATATACCAATTTTATAGTCTTTGGTTTGACCCGACTGGGGCTCGAACCCACGATCTACCACACTCAAGACAAACACGCTAATCATTACGCCACCGATGCGCTTTTTTACATATATGCATCTTTCAATCAATAACTACATGAATTTGAATATCAGATCCATTTTAATAGACAAAACACTTCAATAAAACTTTTCAATGAAATACTGATCGATTAATTTGTGTTTAATGCCATCTTTAGCAGTATTTCAGCTATATTGTGGCATTTCAATTAAATAAAGTGACCCTCTACTCATAGTGTGACATGAAAACTATCAATTACACCATCAAGTCTAAAATGATACAAAACAAAACTGTATGATATAAAACTATCAATTACACCATCAAGTTTAACATGATACAAAACAAAACTGATGATATTAATATATATCTTAATCCTCGGCTTAGTAAAATTATCAGGAAGTGATTGGCTAATGACACATCCTTACAAAACTACTAAACCCAGACATTGCTAATCATTACCATGAGAAACATCATATTTCTAAGCTGTTATTTTTAATGAAAATAAAATTCTGTAGAATCACTATACCAGTTCTTGAAATGAAATTTTGAATTTACTGGTCCGAATCAAATTCTTGAATTTATTTTTATATAGTTCTAAATATATACTGAAAAATTTACTGGTTAGAACAAAGTTTTACTGGTTTTGGGCCAGAGGATTGGTGCTCATTGTGAGGACTGCTCTACAGATGTCTTTTATTAAGTGGTTTTATTTACTTATGAGTTTAACCTACGATGCCTACTAATACTTTGTCATTTGATGAAAATAAAATGATTGTTATTTTCTTCATAAATGGAATTCATGACCTACATTGTATTTATGCAAATTACCCATGTCAACACCACAATATGCATGATACTTCATTATGAGATGTTTAGCGGTAAAACCAAATTGGCCCGATTTCAATTTTTATCAAAATAAAATATTTGTTATTTTCTATTCATTAGTAGATGAAATTACAGTTTACTACATCTAAATCCTTTCTTATTATATTGATCGGTTGGTTGGTTTATGGTGTTTAACACCATTTTCAATAACATTTAAGTTATATCGTGGCAGTTAGTTTTAATGGTGGAGGAAACCAGAGTACCCGGAGAAAACCACTGACCTTTCGTAAGTCACTGACAAACTTTACCACATAATGTTATATTGAGTACTCCTCGCCATGATCGGGATTAGAACTCGCAACTTTAGTGGTAATAAGCACTGATTGCACAGGTAGTTGTAAATCCAACTTTCTTATTATATTGTACAGATGACATTTAATCAACTTTAGATTCTTAAACTTTTTATCATTTTTCATCTGAATAATTCTACATACATAAGATCAGGTTTGAAGTAATGCATTAGAGCACACAGTGCCAGACCACTCCTCCAGGAAGCTGTCAGATCTACTATATGTACGTTCCTATAAGTCCCTGTGTTTAACACTCTCTGACACCATCTTAATAATGAATAACTGTCAATATATTCATCTGCAAACAAAAAACAATTAAATCGATTAAAAACAGTCAATGTACTTATCTTCAAACAAAGCCAAATTTTGATTCTGATATTTTCTTATAAAGTTAATTTAAATGGGAATGAGAATCCATCTTGCCATCAGCTGAATTGATTTTAGATGTTGCATAACAATACGAAAAGAAAGTTTAAACAGTGATGGTCAATAATGCTATGGCTTCAAATATGCCCTGGTTTTTACTGCTGGTCATTTTTCATTGTACATGTAGTCAATCATCTCCAAGTATTAACATAGGAGCAGAGATCATATGGTGTATCTACATATGACATCAGTGCCTATTACCAACAATGTTTGATTAGTGAAGTGGTTGATACATCTCTTTATGTGATGTTTGTCCATGGATTTATCATTGCAATTTACTACGGTCGCTTACTGTACAAGTTTTTTTTTACATTTCCACTTGTATTCCCCTCATGTGTGCCTTACATGATGGTGCTATCAATTTTTTCATAATATCAAAATGTAATATTGGCACTGTCACTGACATCTAAAACTCTTTCTCATGAATATCATAGTACTAGTGACCATCATACTACACAAGAAGTGTAAAAATAGCAATAATAATTTGTAAATAAACTTATTTGTATCTAGACTTTGCAATCCTTGAAATCAATATCTTGAAATTTTATTGGAATAAAAAACTGTTTCAATCTGCTATAAATAGATGCATACCCAGTCCTCCGGCCCAAGACCAGTAAAACTTTGTTAGAACCAAGTTTTTCGAGGACTGTATGTATGCCAACAGAATATCTCTAGAAAAGTATATTTTTTTCACCCACCATTTCTGGCTCGCTTAGCTGTAACTTCTATGATTTCATCATTGTATGTACCATCCCCTGTATCATATAGATGTCTGACTTGTTGTGGCATCACCGCCTTTATGTTCATATTTGAATATCTACAACAAAGACAAATAATATTTTAATTATTTTAGAAAACAGAGAAGTAATTCACCCATTACACAGTATTAATTGTTATTACTAGATTATTCTAATTCAAAATATTTGATTACAATTATACTTCTATCTGGTCTCTCACAAAGACCATTGACTTCTTTGGGTGTTATTCATTAATTGGTAGGGGCCATCGTGGTCGTTATTTCATAGTAGTTGGATCTACAACTACCTATGCAATCAGTGCCTATCATCACTAAAGTTGTGAGTTCGAACCCAGTTCATGGCAAGGTGTTCTCAATACAAACATTATGTGATAAAGTTTGTCAGTGACTTGCGACAGGTCTGTGGTTTTCTCCAGCTACTTATGTTTCCTCCACCAATAAAACTGGCCACCACGATATAACTGAAATATTGTTGAAAGTGGCATTAAACACCATAAACCAAACCAAACCATTAATTGGAAAGTATTAATAATGATTCTTTTATTTGAAATGTATTGTCTACAGCACCATATTCTACATGCATAATCACATATTAGCCAATTAATTATCTAAGAACATCCATTGACCCTGCTATTCGACTGTTTGTGTGCTAACATGTGGTCTTGTTAAGTTGAAGTTATGATTTGTTTACATTAGTTATGCTTCTAATTTAGTAATTCCACTAACCCTGCCACATTTTTGTGACTGTCAACCAACAACATAAGATTTCAATGAGATTGTGTTTTGTAATTTAATGTCAATAAGAGATTTTGTGGTAGGTGAAACTGTTGACCCTAAATGTTCTCCTTTTTTCAAGTAAGATTAGATTTAATACATCTTTTTACACCGACTTTGAGGTACGAGTCATACTAATCATTGAAAACCTCTCAATGACAGTGAGATGTAAGTAAAACAGCTAGAAAAGTGACATTTCTTAATTTTTTATACTTATCTGAGTTTCCGACGAATTTATTTTCATGTTATTTACATGCCAATCATTTGATGCTATATTTTTTAACTATTCTTAAATTTTATTATAGATCAACGTGGAAAATGATATAAATAGAATAGTGGTTATTTTTCATGATACATGTACTAAAAATCTATTTTTTTAGAACAAGGTATAATTATCTATATTTATATATTTTCTTACCCTACGAAAACAGAGAGGAAGTAACAAATTAGATTTTTTTTAAATACAGATAGGCTACAGTTTTAGGACATATCAAATACCTTGTATTTGGATCAATGGTGTAATCACTGTGATTTTTGTTGAGATTTTCTGGTGTGGTTTGTGATAGAACTTGATAAATGCATTTTCTTTCAGCTAGTACTTGTAGAGGAGTCATTTTCCCTGATGCCCAGTTCTTCACCATCCATGCTGCATCAAATGCCCCAAGAAATCCACGCGCACAACCAGAGCCTGTAGGCCAGAAAGGCTGAAAACAAACAAAAAACTAGGAAGAACTGTTTTAGATACCTAAAACTTATGTCTCCCCTAAAAAACAATTATTTGACCTTGAGGTCAAAGGTCAAGGTCCCACGAAGGTCATTACGGTACGAGACACACCGCTTTATGGTCATGCACCCACATACCAAATATCATTGACCTATCTGGAAAGACAAAAAAAGATATGGTCCGGACAGGCTTCGCTGAGAAGAAGCGGAAGCGGAAGAAGAAGAAAAAATCAGACTAAAACAATATGTCTACCTTCGTTCGAAGGGGAGACATAATAAATGTACTTAAGCTTCAAGTTCTTGAATTTGATTTGATTTAGTTTGATTATTGTAAAGAGATATACCAGGGAAACAAATTAATATAAATTTTTCTAAACTTGTATTCGAATCCCTTTTAATTATGTGTATTATATCATATTGAAATTTATCTTATTGTACATTATTAATTAATCAAATATGCTTAAACTAAGTTCTTGAATACAACATGAATCCTAAGGTGTATCATAAACTGTAGGTAGGATTAACCGAAACAGACCTATGGATAAAAATGAAATGAAAATATACCATTTAATAGTTGAAGTTAAAAGAGTATTGTTTATATGTATACTAGGGAACATCATCCATGCATTTCAGATACAAGTCATACTTTTTATTGAAGATCTTATGGTTACCAAGATGAAGAACAGCAATAACTAAACATGGATTTATTTTCTTTGTCATTTACATCCAAATCTTTCTTGTTCCAGTTCAACAATGTGACTTTATTTCTTACAGAAACCATGTAAATACAATCAGACCAAATACGTTGGATAGAAGAAAAAAAATCAACATTTTCGTATCCTTAAAAACGTATTCAGATAGATTGTTTTTGGACATACTGCAAATAATATCGAGTATTTAATATTCGAACATTTTCTAATGTCAATTTATCATCTCCAAATTAAATGGCTCAACTATACACACAAGTAATTTATGACCATGTTGTGTAATTTTTTGCAAAAATCATGGCAAGAACAAGTTATATTTCTGTGAGATGATGACATCAGTTTTGTACTAGACCAACATGCTTCGTTAGATTTTTATAGTGCTAGATCACTGAAACAACAGTTCCGGGTAGACATGTCGCTCCACTCTGACACATTATCCTGATTCCGAGCCATCCAGTCTTCGATCTTAATCTATAATGCTGTGTGCATAGTGGAGAAGCAGCAAATACGAACTTTACAGTCTATGGTTTGATTCCACCAGGACTCAACTCATGATCTACCACACTCAAGGCGAGTAACCCAATCATTACCCCACCCTTGCTGTTCAATATCCATCACAGTAACCAGTTAGAATACAAACCTCCAGTAAACTATCTCCAACCAGACACAATAGTAACGTGTGACCGTTTCTGTTGACTGCTCTGCTGGCGTTGACAGCAGCAAACATTGATGTGAATTCAAACATAGCAACATCTGGTTGTCCATAATAATTGATGGCATAGTCTAATACAGGTAGTTGATGATTGGTGGAGAAATCGGCAGCTTCTTTAGCGTAATTAAGTAATCTATCTTTACTGATGTTCTGTGGTGATAGCAATGTAGCTGTGTCAGGATGATCCTTAAAGCAAAAAACAAAAGACTAAGGTGAATTTCTCTTCAAATTACTGAAACATTAAATGCACTCACTACATTCTTCTGGAATATTATATGCGCTCATTTACATATTTCGAAGCTCGAACTTCAATATTCTCTTTAAAAATTTTGGAACCAGCTTGTGCTTGGAGTAGACACAGCATTATATGATCAAATTTTTCAGTGACTTGTAACAAGTCAGTGGTTTATTGCAAGTACTCAGGTTTCATCCGTCAATAAAACTGACTGCCATGAAATATTGTTAAAAGTGGCATCAAACACCATAGCACTAACCCCTAACCCTACAATACTGGTCATTCATGTTCATAACTTCTATATTACAGAATGCCAAAAACTTCAAGAAAATTAGAAATACATTTTTTGCTTAAAAAGTTGAATTAATTAAACTTACCTGTAAGAGAACTCCTTTATCAAGAAGACTAGATTTTTTGGCTGTCATAACAAAATAATGAGTGTCATCTTTATAATACACAATATTTTCTAAATCAACACCAGTTGTCTCATTTAAATCTTTAAAGAATTTTTGGTTAAATATAAATGCTACACCACTGATTTCCTCCACACGGGCCTCTTGTTGAGTATTACGATTGATGAAATTGGCTGTAATAGCTATTGCAAGTTTTCCCCGAAATTCTTTTCTTTTGAATCCTAAATAAAAAATAATAATAAAATACATTTATTTTCATTTCATAAAGTTTACACATGATGAAAGAAATTTGTATATAACTTTACAGATATTGCACAAGACTGTGATTTCTGTGTAATACGATGTTCAGTTAGAATTAATGAGTGAGTGAGTGAGTGAGTGATGGTTGTTAAACATGAAATGAGCAATTGTTCAGCTATATCATTGTCAATTTATAATCTCTGAATTAAATGGCTCAACTAGACACACAAGTAATTTATGACCATATCTGACGCGTTGGCAGGTGTTGTTTAATTTCTTTGCAAAAATCATGGCAAGAACAAGTTATATTTTGATAAGATGATGATGTTGTCCACTTTGTACTAGATCAACAACATGCTTATAGTATTTGGATTTTCATAGTGCTACCTCACCGAAACAACAGTCTGCAGGTAGTCACATTGCTCCACTCAGACAAGTTATTCTGATTCTGAGCCAGCCAGTCTCTGATTATACTTCATTGTGCGGCATGCAGTGGAGAAGCAGGATATACAGTTTTATAGCATCTGGTTTGACACTCAAGGTCATACAAATGATGTCTCCTTCATCTTAGAATTAACAAGGTACATGTACATTAAGTGTACTTTAAAACAAAGATTTGGGTATACCTTGTAATGTATTTCTTTTTCCATCAGCACCAATAAGAACATCAAATTCAAACTCTGCAACAGGACTATCAGCTGGTGTTACTTTTGCCCTCCATCCAATTACTGTAAATATACCACAATAGTAGAATATTAAAATAATGTTGGGACTAAGAAGCTTTTACCTATTCTGCTGGAGTAAAACATTTAAAAACATCTCTCCTATAGAAAGGTTTTAAAATTGTATCAGGTGAGTTTTGAATTTGTTGCTCAACCAGAAACATTCTGTGATTATGTATCATTTCATTACAAGTCTTATGTCTGTACAATGTCCTGATTACAATGGCACATGAATATACAATAAAATTTTACACATGCTACAGGACTCTCACAATTTTCTAACTGCCTCATAGGGCTGACAGGCAGAAGAGATAATACTTCTGGGAGAGTTCATTGTGTTTAGTTGAAACCTTCATTATTGTTTTGCAATCTCTTTAAAGATACAAAATGTACCATGCACAAATTTTAAATAATTATTGTAAAGTGGTCAATTTTTTGTTATTTTTTAGTCCTGTCTGTTGACATAACTTTCTAAAATGTATCTACACTGTATATCACTAGTAAGATATATAGTTAACCTTTTTTTTTAAGAATTTTTGTATGCCGAAACAAATTCCCCTTTTGAATACTAAAGTACATTTGACCAACAATCAAAAGTACATTTGACCTACAATCAAAAGTACATATGACCTGCAATCAAAATTAATAGCTAAATGCTTAGCAACCTTGAGCAGAAGATATACCTTTATACTTATTCATTTAAAGGTCTTCTAACCAGGAAGGAAAATTACTGAGTAACTTAATATTTTAATTGCATGTATCTCTCTACCCCAAAACAAAGTTTTGATCAATTTTTGTATATAATTGCTTAATAAGGAATTTAATTACCAAGTGCATGTTTATCAAATAAACATGATATGTGTCAACATTAACACCTGTCACAGGTACAGGTAGAGGTGTAACGATACACTTTTTCCACAAGCGATACGTATCGCGATATTTGATATGTATTACGATACGTATCAGGATACGTTTTATAGGAAACTGTAACTATTCCTTGAAGTCCATGCTGGTCGACATGGGCGCTACCATGTTTTTTTTTATATGAGGTCGCTTACGTACTAGCGGAAATTATAAATATTTGATATTTGATTAATTAATCTTAAAAGCGTAAATTAATCGATTCACTTTTCTCAAAATATTCACCAAAAGAAGAAAACGGAAGTTCAACACTACTTTTTTTTTTAAAAATGAGCATCATATCGTTTGTATCGTAAGCGGCCTCCACGTATCATGAACCGAACCGTCCCCAAAATAATCGCGATTTCGGTACATACGGTGAATTGTTTCCCCCTTAGGGACAGGTAAACAGATAAACAAACCAATATACAATTATTGCCTTCATATAAGGTGAATATCGAAATGTGTCAACTTGAAGAGGGTTGTTTTCAGGAGGGCATTAGACAACTTGATGTTCACCTCATATGAAGGCAATAACTGTTTTATTATACAGAAATTACACTACTCTAATTATATATATGTTTAAATTTTGTCAGTACATCTGAATTTCACATTCTGATGTGCTCTCCAACCCATTTTTAATTAATAATTTGCTTCAGTAAAAAATTACTGTAGTTCGAAGCAAAATTTTGTCCCCCTCCCCAAATGGTAAGTTGTGTCGATTTTGCTACTGAATTCCTATAGATTGTCAACTGATCATGACCTCAGTCAAAAAATACCATAGTACATGTACCTCAAAAATTACCAAAGTACCAATAAGCAAAATAAGTCCCCCTCCAAATGATAATTTGTGTCGATTTTGCTACTGAAATTCCTATAGATTGTCAACTGATTGGTACTTCAAAAATTACCAAAGTACCAACAAGCAAAAATAAGTCTCCCTCCAGATGACAATATATGCTCTTAATTAAACTTGATTTACATCTTGTATTCCTTAACCTTATATTGCTGTTTATTGTACAAGGATATTAAATCTTTAAGCTGACACAATCAATAAATTAATCAAATGTCTTTTATCACACAGTAGTAGCTGGCCATTAATCTAATCAGACAACCTAGAAGTGAGATATGGTACACAGTGGTCAATCTAAGGTTGAGAGGTAGTAAAACAGCAGCATGGCTTCCTACAAGTTAAGATTGTATAATCCCTTTCCAAATATCTATCAATCAAAACATCAACTCTATCTACTGAGTAACAACTTGTAATTGGCTCTTCAATGCATGTAAAGAGAGGTCATTACTAGAATCAAGTCAAAGAACCTCAGTACTAGAGGTTAAAAACCACAAGATCTAGTCCTACTTTTGGACTGTCTTAATACCGGAGATAAAACGAAAATTACAAGAGTGAATTATATCACTCTAACCTGTGAAAAGATTAGTGAATGTTAATTCTAAACTGACATCCAAAATCATCGTTAGACAACGTAATAATGCATAATCATAGGTTATAAATCCATCTCATTTTTTACAATATTTTCCCCTTACTATGAGGTCATACATGAACCTCTTTGTCTTTTCCATGTTGTTTTATTTTGAAAATAATGTGTCTATAAAACAGGAGAATAAAATCAAAAATATATGACAAAAGATCATTGATCATGTGAGAAGGGTCTTATAATGGAGGGGTTACTTTATGTAATATCTGCAATTTCTCTTGTGAGTGATCTGTCCACCATCAAATGAGGTATTGACAGAGATATTCACTTCCAGGATAGAACTTTCCTTTCATTGACATTACCCCACCCCCACTCCCTAATATACATACTCTGAGATTGATCTGTGGGTGGTTCTATCAATCCATCAAATGAGGTGTTGACATGGATCTCCACTCCTAGGAGGAGGGCAACTTTCATCAAAATACATTGTAATTGTCTTATACCTGAAAAATATGATTATCTCCATGTACAAATAATTCTAAACAGTTCATTAGCATGTAATAGTTAATCATAATGAACAGATAAAATTCTTTGACAAATGTTTCTATTTTTATTATAAGCCTAAATATACTGTTATATCATTCTATTTTAGTGTTTCTTCATACTTTTATTGCTCCCAAAACTTTTAATATATGGCTTTCCAATGTTTTTAGATTTTGAGCGTACCTGATCATTATTCCAGAAAAGTGGTGTGTGCACTATATCTACGTTTTTATTATAACAGCATAAAAATGACCTTATAATATTTTTTTATAAAAATGACTAAGTCCATAATTGATATTTCAATAGATAAAATATATAATGTACCTGAACTACAGCACTGATATTTTGTGCAAATAAGATCGCAACATATTTTTTAGTTAAAATTCTTCACTTTCCTACATGGAAAACACAATTACATTTTGTACATGTCTCCCTTTTTATCCTGCAATTGTGTGATTTTTGAGTACAAATAAAGGGGGCCAAATAAACTTTAGTGCTATTTAATCATGAACCTAATAAAGCTCTTTGAATCATGTAGAGCGACAGAAAGAAACGGTAACAGTATAAGCATTGACATCACAGATGACACTATTGAAAACGATTAGAATGACGCTTGTTTCAGCTATTTTTAGATAATTTGACAGTTGTTTTTGACTTTTTGATATTGCAGGATAAACACAATATACATACATTGTCGTTAAATATAAAAATTAATTTGCACTCCCTGCGAAACAGGCTAGAAAAATTTGTTGATGGCTCGTTTTTCTACCTGTTTCTAAAACTCGCACAAATAATTTTTATATTTTCCGACAATGTACATATAAATGTATAGTATATATATTAGCTGATTTCAACAAAGAAATTTCACTATACATGTATATTAATAACGTACATAACAATTAAATACGGTTTAGTATTTTCAGTGTCACTTATCTAATACTCTATACTTACTGATATGGTCGATGGCACCTGCACAAAATTTTCCAAAAAACTTTTTGGCCCCAAGGTTTTTGAGATCGGTGATAAGGAATGGCCAGAGATGAAGAACATTGTTTCGAGAGAAACTGTCTTGTTTTTCTAGAAGTACAACTCTAGCTCCCAATAAAACTAATTCTATAGCTGCCCTGAGTCCACATGGTCCAGCCCCAATCACCAATACCTACAAAACATCATGTATATCAAAGTATTGAAGGATAGAGAACATACAGTAATTTAAATGGACATAAATGTTCATCACTTCTGATTTTTCCCTATATACATTTCATGAAATACTATGTGGTTTTTTTCAAAAATATATACAGAGGTTTTTTCTTGACCAATTTTATGGAAATATTCGCTCACAAACCGTAACTGTTTTGAAGGTTTTCTTCATAATGAAATATTCAAATAATTTTGTATGATTCTTAGTTTTCAACTTTTAACAATTAAAACACAGTCTTGAATTCTTGATGTTCGAAAATGCTATAATTATATAGCTGTTTGTCATGTTCAAATTAAGATGTGTGTTTAATTCATGAATTTGTAAAAATCTTAAATCACAAAATTATTTGCAGGTTATGAAGAAAAATTCAAAAACAATTTGCGTTTGTGAAATTTTTTTTACAACAAATTGGTAAAAAAAATTACTTCTGTATAATTTTTTGATAAATTGTGGTTTTACATATGAAATATATAAATCGTAAATGAAATACACAATGATGTTCACTTACTGTACAAAAACACACATCTTACCAAGGTATATGTAAAACAGTATTCACAGACAGATTTAAATAAATAAATGATTTTTTAAAGCAAATTTACAGATTTGATCTTATTTCAGTTAATTCCCTGCCAACATTTTATTACATCAATGGCCGATTTTAACAAGATGAACTGTGAGCTAATGCTCACTTATGATACCCCCCGCTCTTCGGCAAACAGGAAGTAGGAATCAGATGGGTCCAAAAACGCTTCCCACGATATGGGGTACCTATATGAAGCTTGTGACCAAATATCAGATCTCTGCCATCAATAGTTGCTGAGAAAAATGTGCATACATGTTCAATGTGTATAAAAACCAACGAAGTCAGCAAACAGGAAGTAGGAATCTGATGGGTCCAAAAACGCTTCCCACGATATGGGGTACCGATATGAAGCTTGTGACCAAATAACAGATCTCTGCCATCAATAGTTGCTGAGAAAAATGTGACGAAAAACGTGCATATATGTTCAATGTGTATAAAAACCAACTAAGTTGGCAAACAGGAAGTAGGAATCTGACGGGTCCAAAAACTCTACAAGGACCATAAGAGCTACACGGAATATGTCTGCACCTATCAAAAAAACATCATAAGAGCTACGGTTCTGAAGCAATCATTTTATTAACATGAAAATACACAAATGTATACATACCCGTGTATTTGAACATGCCTCCCCTCTCCGATATTCCTTCCTGGATGCATGTTTGTCTAATTTAACCCACACATTTTGGGCTTTCCAGAAGTTGATCTTTGACTTTAGTCGACGGTAAAAGTTGGTATGTGTGTCGTGTTTAAGTCCTGCAGCATCACAGAGTTCATGGAATGTAGACAATATGGACTTACATGTTCCTGCCTTGGTGAAGTTTTCAAACTGCCAGACCAACGTGGCAGGCTCACCTCCATTCATACTGCATAGCTGTTACCTGTAAGAAAAATAAATGGACTATAAGGCAACCACTCAAATTAAGAATTCAAAGTAGATATTCACTAGGTAGATACACCATAGAATATTTTCTTTTAATATATTAAAAGCACCTTCTACAATAAAGACTTGTTTTAGAAATACAATGTAATTAACTTTTTAAACCAACCTGAATCAGCCCATATTGATACCTTTCAACTGAAAATTACATTAACATCAGGTCTTATCTAGTATACAAATGTAACACAAGTCCATTTAAGTGCAGGTTATATTGACAAGTTGTGAATAATTCATAACGGCCTTTTCACTTTATATAACGGCCGACATAGACAGATTCATGGGGCCCCACTTACGACATCTGTAAAAAAAAAAAAGGTTCCCTCTCCCCTTTTATAGCCAAATAATGTAGGTGACCCCCTCTTTTCTAAAAGTATTCTGGATCAGTATCCTCATCAT
Source organism: Bathymodiolus brooksi (assembly GCA_963680875.1). Taxonomy (NCBI): domain Eukaryota; kingdom Metazoa; phylum Mollusca; class Bivalvia; order Mytilida; family Modiolidae; genus Bathymodiolus; species Bathymodiolus brooksi. The sequence continues at coordinate 109,231,826 of OY804581.1, forward strand.
TTAAATCTTACAGTGAAAAAGCAACAACATATATTAGTTGCACCATAACTTTAGATTTTTTACCTCAGTTTCAGTGGTATTTTCTTTTCCAATTTGATATTATAATTTTAAAATATATCTATAGAAATGCCAAATAATTACAATACTTCCTGCAAAAATATATGACAACATACATATACATGTACATTATCCCTTTAAAAGAAAGCATGATCAATCCAGATCCAAATGTATATCTATTGATAACATTTGAATAAAATACAATATACATTGTAAATACTAAATACTTCCTTAATCATTTACAAAGGCATTGTATCTCATTTTATACAGGGAACTAATTCATTTTAAACCAAAAAAAAAAGTATTTTTCTCTTCACTTTGAAAATAAACTTTATCAAATTTGATTACACCATTCTTTAAACAATTAGGCATCATCCATCACAAGTTGAAGAGTTATGTAGTGTATAATCTGATTGAGAAAAAAAATGGGTTAACAGATTCTTCCTTCAACGTAACACCATAAGTGTTAGAAATTTCAATCAACGAAAAAAAGGGGAGGGTTGGGATGTCATTAACCAGTTTAACCCTGCCACTATTTTTGTGCCTGTCCAAAGGCAGGACCTAGATTTCCAACTTCATATGTTGTGGTCTTTAATTGTCTTTTTCATGTTCAGTCAGTCAACGTGAGAGGCGATTGTTTGTTTTGTTGATATTGGCGGAATTGTTGACAATCACTGTTTTAAGCTTTCTTTTCTTAATAATGCACATGTTCATAATGGAAAGATCAATCCTTATAAGGATAAAAATAGATTGTCAATCCCCTTTTTCTACATGTACATATAATTTGTAAATACCAGTATATCGTTTGAAGTCAAGTGAGCAGTATTTCAGTTATATAGTACATCTATACAGTATATGTATATTCATGGTAAGAACAACAATAACACATTAGCAAGTACAAGTACATGTAGATAAAAAGATGGTAATTAACAGGAAGGGAATATGGGTGGTAGTTTGATTGCCAAAGGTATAAAATGTAAAAGAGGTAATGATAGGGTGAAAAAAATATGGGTCACAAACGAAAACTTTTAATAAGTTGTTGCTTGTTCAGAGTTACTACACAGGTTTTTGGTGTGCGAAGAACAAGGTGATGCTTCCAACATGGATAGCCATATATGCCCCATACAATCATTTTGTTGGACAGGATGTGTGTTTGTTTTCCCAGCTCAATCATGTGTATGCCCTTGTAGGTAGGGTGTGTACGTATACCTTGCATGATTTTATCCTATGATTTCTTCGGGCAGTTCATACATGTATGCAGCATATGTGTGTGACAATCATTTTTATCTTAAAGGGATATTAAAGCTCGTTTTAACATATATTTTTTCAACTCGTGATGAAGGTTGTTTCTTTTCAATTTAATTGTAAAAACAATCCAAAAATCCTTGCACGCCCATATAATCCCCAATATCGTTAAAATATCACTTAAAAGGGTCGAAATTAATTTTTGTCCACGAAGCAAAAATTCAATTATTAGAAAAACCCTGAGAAAACCTGAAGATGACAGAATTATCAATGAATTATGTCACTTTTACAAAGTTTCATTGATAAAAACTGGGTTAATTGTTTCATAAATATCATTTATTGAACCAATTGCAAGTTTTCATGAGATACAAAAAATTACCAAAATGAGCTTTAATATCCCTTTAAAAAGGTGTTATTTCATTATTGAGGGTTAGGATTATGGTGCTTAATGCCACTTTCAACAATATTTCTGTTATATCATGGCGGTCAGTTTTATTGGTGGAGGAAACTGGAGTACCCGTATATTTCATTAATATTCATGCCATTGCATTAAAAGTAATTGTCTATGTATGTACAATTGTACATGGTTTATAATTTATGTACAATTTATTAAATTATAGAAATTTCATTTCTGATTTATGTATTACAACTATGGGATAAAAAAAGAAAGAAAAAAAGTCAAATTTCACTATCCTGTTTAGGGCATTTGCTTTTGTTTCTCGCAACGACGTTCAAATTATTTGGCTACCCAATCTCTTTGACATTGAGTGTAAAATTATTCCAGATACACATTGTGCCCATTAGATTTGATATTAAGGGCATTTGGTTTTCTTTCTACCAGACTTTGAAATGATTTGCCTTCCTAATCTTTTGACTTTGAGCATACCTAATGAAGTGTTAGACACCTTGTCCACATTAGATTTGATATAATTGCTGTTCTTTAACTTTTCAATATACCAGAAACTTCCTATTATTTGAATCCAAATCTTTTCTTATTATAACATCAAGGGAACATCATTCATGTCTCTCTTTAGTTTGTTTTCATAACAAACAAATACCATAGTTACTAAATATAAAAGAAATGGATTTAATTAATTTTTAATGAAATCTTGTATTTAATCCAAATAATTTGTGTGCCTTGTCCAAATTCCAGAAATAGAACAGAGAAAGTGTATACCATTCTACAAAACATTGTGGATGATGAATAGAGAATTAAACAAACTTTGATCTGCAGTCAGATATCAGATGTTTCTTACGAACCAAAACCTTGATCGTTTATAATATACAATACCGGTTAGGGGGTAACAGTAACTAAACACTATTATATAAACTCTCTACAACTCTAAGGATAATCAACACAGACAGTATATAATATATATAATGTTCATTTTTTAGAAATTGTATTACACCTAAACAAAGACCTTTTATCACCTATTATCATGTAATTTTTAAATTTGATTCTTTTTAGTCTCACATCTACATTATATATATGATATATTGTACAGACTGATATCAGAAAAAAAACATGATGCGACAGGTTACATTTATATCACAAGTACAAAAGTACTCTATAGAAACAAATGCAGGTACATGCATTGAGAATTACAACATAGAAAATGAATGCATACATGAAAAAAAAAAATACATGTATGTACAACAGCATCTGTTCAAACATATAGTCAGACATGTCTTAAATCATGTGACAATTCATAGGATCCTTGTAGAAGTCACAAGACACCAGGTGGTCGATCAATACAGACTTAAACTCTATATAAATATTACTGGTAAACAATAAGAGACAATAAAAGCAGAACAGACACATAATTCATCACAGATATTAGTAAGAAAAGATATGGATGTAAATTAACATGAGAGACTATATATTCAACTTTAAACTTACACACAACTTCAGGTAAAAGAGCAAGGCTTTTATTGATATGCTTCTCAATAAATGATAGGGGAGGCCTATGTTTAACCATTGTCACATCTGTAGAGTACCTTTAACCTGTACGTATATTAATTAAGAATTGAATGCATTCTTTTGAAGTTTCATTGGGGTATGAAAGCGTTGATCGAACTACATTTTCAACATGAAGCGCGGTAGCTGCTTTCATACGCTAGCGCTTCATGTTGAAAATGTAGTTCGATCAACGCTTTCATACCCCAATGAAACTTCAAAAGAATGCATTCAATTCTTATAATTATATTTAAATCACACCAAAATTTAAAATAGTAGAATTTTTCATTGTGAATTTTATTTGTGTTAGATTATTTGCTGTTGGAAATTACTACGTCATTGATTGTTTACATCTGACGTCGTCATGGAGGCACGTGCAAGTTCGGATTTGAGTTTCATTGGGATGTGAAACATCTCTTTTATAATCATGTGACCACTTCATAACCAATCATATTGTAACATTTCAATGAAAAACGGAAGTAATGTAATTATTACATGATAATACATGTAGAAACTTCTTCCTTATGCTGTTTGGTACATTTAATTTATAAACTCTTTACCATTAGATAAACAGTGAAATCTGTCATATAAACCAAACTTCCTTGGTATGCACCAGCTTTTGTGCACAACAAAAGCATGTGCTTGGTATATATACAGGTTAAATGAAGAAAGATTTCCTACATGGGCACTCTATTCAAAGTTTTGATTATAAAGAATTGTTTTATTCAAGGTTCAGTTTACAGAGTTTTCACCCACATATTATACATGTACAATGTGTACATTCATATGATGTGGTATGCCTTTGTACTTTTTCTTTGTATAAAATCTTCATTATAATTCATTCTTTGGATACATGTACATGTATGTACAAGAATATCACAGCTAGTGTTATAAAAGGTGTAACACCACTAAAGAATTCTCCATAGCCTTCTATGTTAAATAAAATCTTTTTGAGATTTCATACAGGATATACCTTAAGCTTAATCTAAGTGACACTCATTTCCCATGGAAGGGGTACCTATTTGGAAGCTTACCTCCGAAAATCAACATACATTTAATTGCATAAGAAAAAAACAGGCAGTCCGAAGATGTCTACCGTCAAAAGTCCTACGTTCACTTTCGATTTAACACAAATTCAGGTAGTTCCTCTCCAATGCAATCAATTTTTTATTTAAAACTGCAAGGACATAAAATATGGGCTTAAAATTATCCTAAAATCTGTAGGTTTCTGCTGACATTCAGTATTTTGCAGTATCTAATAGGGTTTATTTCTTATCCAACAATGTAGGAATCCATTTTGTGTTTACGTACTAATTTCCCATACATCCTTTTCGACTGGTACCCATGTTTAGTGGTATTACACCTAAGAGCAATAAAAACTTGTTTCTCTAACCTTTTCCTGGTCTTATTTATATTCCTATATCAATATCCAGTCACAAAAACTATATCAGATACATGGCAGTCCAATATTTGCAAGAATTAATGTCCATATACCCCCATGAAGCTTTTGATGAAAAAATCTGATTTGAAGCTGTGTCTGTTGAGTTCAGATTGTGAAATAACATAACAATGACTTTTTATCTTAATATATTTTATTAAGCTGATTTTCAACACAATAAGAAACATATGACATGTATTTATGCTTCATTTGTACATTTAACATCTAATTAATATGAAAATTTTTGTTTTAAGCTGACCCCCCCCTTTTTTTTTGGCCTCATAGAAATGATCTCACAGTATACTAAACTATGTTAATTCATGCTATGTTCCCATTAATAATGCATTTTAAGACATTAAATAAGACCTAATACCTAGATATTAAGCAAAAATTACTTCAAACTGCCCTAAATTGGTTGATTTCCAGGTTTCTGTTATTTCTTATGACTTGCAACTATAATTTCCCTCAAAACTCAATAACTGTATGCTCCTTGACAACTTGTGTTATGTTTCTTGTTAGCCGGATGCACAAATATACATTTACAGTGAATTTATACTTTAAATATAAAATCCACATTGACAATTTGAAAAATTAACAATAAATGTCCAGTGACAAATGCAATTTTCCTGGGATCACTAAAATGACCTGATTTTAAGTACATAATTCTTAAATAAAGCTGCTTTCTATAGCCTTATATTGTTTCATATGTACATTTTACATGTGTTCTAACTATAACTACCAATATTTATGAGGAAAAATAAGTATGATTAGAAAATTTTCAAAAATGGTATCACCATATACCATATTTGAAGTCGACTAAATGCCACAACATGAAATTGTTAAAATTCTTAATTTTAGCAATCTTTTTCAACATCATTTATCTACAAAAACATCTTAAATCTACCATTTTCAATAATTGTAAAGTCATAAATAAGTATAAAATTATATTTCAATACCCTCTGTGCATGTACACTATATCTAGTGCATGGGGAAAATTTTCCAAAATATTGCATAATATTCATATTGAAGCCGTAACACGACACCTTGATGTATTTTGTAACATTTTGGTGTGGAAAATGTCAAACTGGGTCTGTTGTGACTGTCCAAAGCCAATTTGAGTGTGGTACCAACAAAATTAAATTTCTTGTTTTTTGCCTAAAAGGTGTAATATCACTAAAGAATTCTCCATAGCCTTTTATGTTAAATAAAATCTTTTTGAGATTTCATACAGGATATACCTTAAGTTTAATCTAAGTGACACTCATTTCTCATGGAAGGGGTACCTAATTGGAAGCTTACCTCCGAAAATCAACATACATTTAATTGCATATAAGAAAAAACAGGCAGTCCGAAGATGTCTATTGTCAAAAATCTTACTTTCACTTTCGATTTAACACAATTCAGGTAGTTCCTTTCCAATGCAATCAATTTTTTTATCTAAAACCGCAAGAACATCAAATATGGGCTTAAAATTATCCTAAAATCTGTAGGTTTCTGCTTTTATCCAACAATGTAGGAATCCATTTTGTGTTTACGTACTACTTTCCAATACATCCTTTTCGATTGGTACCCATGTTTAGTGGTATTACACCTATATTCCATATACAAATTTCTGTCAACAAATACCTATTTTTAAAACTGAACTTTCTGCACTTGTCAATACTTATATAAAACACCCAAAAGTCAACTAACTGCCCATGCATGTAGATTTAAATAAATCAATAAATAAAAGTGTATTTTTATGTGAAATTGATCTGCAAATGTTTACATTGATGATGTTCAATGTTTTTGATCATTAGCCTTTGGGAAGTATTTATAAACAGACAATATCTGTAGGCTAAAACTGATAACAGATCTGACAATAAAAATATTTACTCAAGAAGTCATTGTTTAGATGACATTTGTAATAGGTGTGTTATAAAAAAAATATTAAACAAGTGCTATTGCATTTACTTGTTGCTCTTTCAGAGTTGCATCTGAAAATCGAAATTAATTTTTTTATGAAAAAAAAAAAAAAAAAAATCAGATAATATGTGTATTAATCTTAAAATACATCTACTATATACATTTGTATATCTGAAATTTTATTATGTATCTACTGGTATACAAAACTCAACTAAATTTTATATAAAGCAGAAATATTTGTTATCTATATCAACTACTTTCTAAACAGAACAAATATATGTTGTTTTAATAAATAAATTGTTTTAGGAAAGACTAAGTGCACAGACTGAAACCTACTGAACAACCAATGCCACACAGCACAGCTTAAAGGAGCACTACCCAACTCCTGGTTTTTGTATGGTTTATTAGTTTATGGTGTTTCAACAATATTTCAGTTATATCGTGGCGGTCAGTTAGTTTTATTGGTGGAGGAAACCGGAGCATCCGGAGAAAACCACTGACCTGCCGTAAGTCACTGACAAACTTTACCACATAATGTTATATCGAGTACACCTCGCCAGAACGGGATTCAAACTCACAACATTAGTGGTGATAGGCACTGATTGCACAGGTAGTTGTAAATCCAACTACCATACGATCACGACCACGACGGCCCCAGTTTTTGTATGCAGTCAAGTATGTTGTCTAAGCTACACAATGGTTTGTTCAGTTTTTGTATGCAGTCAAGTATGTTGTCTAAGCTACACAATGGTTTGTTCAGTTTTTGTATGCAGTCAAGTATGTTGTCTAAGCTACACAATGGTTTGTTCAGTTTTTGTATGCAGTCAAGTATGTTGTCTAAGCTACACAATGGTTTGTTCAGTTTTTGTATGCAGTCAAATATGTTGTCTAAGCTACACAATGGTTTGTTCAGTTTTTGTATGCAGTCAAGTATGTTGTCTAAGCTACACAATGGTTTGTTCAGTTTTTGTATGCAGTCAAGTATGTTGTCTAAGCTACACAATGGTTTGTTCAGTTTTTGTATGCAGTCAAGTATGTTGTCTAAGCTACACAATGGTTTGTTCAGTTTTTGTATGCAGTCAAATATGTTGTCTAAGCTACACAATGGTTTGTTCAGTTTTTGTATGCAGTCAAGTATGTTGTCTAAGCTACACAATGGTTTGTTCAGTTTTTGTATGCAGTCAAGTATGTTGTCTAAGCTACACAATGGTTTGTTCAGTTTTTGTATGCAGTCAAATATGTTGTCTAAGCTACACAATGGTTTGTTCAGTTTTTGTATGCAGTCAAGTATGTTGTCTAAGCTACACAATGGTTTGTTCAGTTTTTGTATGCAGTCAAATATGTTGTCTAAGCTACACAATGGTTTGTTCAGTTTTTGTATGCAGTCAAGTATGTTGTCTAAGCTACACAATGGTTTGTTCAGTTTTTGTATGCAGTCAAATATGTTGTCTAAGCTACACAATGGTTTGTTCAGTTTTTGTATGCAGTCAAGTATGTTGTCTAAGCTACACAATGGTTTGTTCAGTTTTTGTATGCAGTCAAATATGTTGTCTAAGCTACACAATGGTTTGTTCAGTTTTTGTATGCAGTCAAGTATGTTGTCTAAGCTACACAATGGTTTGTTCAGTTTTTGTATGCAGTCAAGTATGTTGTCTAAGCTACACAATGGTTTGTTCAGTTTTTGTATGCAGTCAAATATGTTGTCTAAGCTACACAATGGTTTGTTCAGTTTTTGTATGCAGTCAAGTATGTTGTCTAAGCTACACAATGGTTTGTTCAGTTTTATTTTGTGTATCTTTGTGTTGTACCATTATTTTGTACTCAAAGATTAAGAACTCTTCTGACTTTGGTACACTACTCTGCATTCGTGTGATGTTATCAACCTATCTCATATATGTACATGCTATATAAACCCACTGATCACCTTATCCTATCATACTACCATAATGGCATTATATATATATATATATATATATATATATATACATGTAGTTCTCTACTCGTGCATGCATTTTGAAAATCATACCATTCTAAAACTGACAAACTAATGATTTTGAAGTTACAGAATCAAGAATTTGTGGAGAATTCTGTAAAGCTATAAAAAAAAATTCTACCAGATCTAAAACCTCCAATTGGGTGCAATAATCACAATCATGAATGCACATGCATGTATCACCAGTATTCAATTACACCTAGACTAGGTCTAATTGGTTGACCCTTGTGAATAAGTAAGTGTGCTCATTTAAGAATTTTAACAACACTCTACAATGCAGTAGTTTAAATAGCCCCTTATCCAATATTACAATCTTCAATACATGTTCAACATTCTTTGATATTTATCTATCTACTCATCTGATTCTTGTAATAGTAGTTTTTAACCAACAAATAACTATTTTACTTTGTGTTGAACTGAATGAAGCCTTCGGATCAAAAATGAAGATACATGTATATCCAAAACTTTAAATATGGACCAAGTTCAGAGGGGCTGACATTGGCATACGTTGTAGGAATCAAATTTCCTTCAAAGTTAGTTGATGTCCTTGCTGTATGTTTGCAATGGAACACTAGTACAGTGTAGTGGCCTTGGGGCTTCCTAAAATGAAAGAATCGTCAAATACCCCACAACCTTTTACACTCTTAAATAAGATAACCATGGCATAAGAAAATATTTTACATCATACAACAGGCGTGTGTGTAACTGTTTCTTAATACAAAGTGAGTAATTTTTTTCAGCTACTGCACTGCATATCATGGGATGATGATGATGTTCCTTTGTACATGTACTAGACCAGCAGGGGTAGTTCGATTTTTGTAGTGCGAGCTCACTGAAACAATAGTCCTAGAGTAGATAGGTCGTTCCATTCAAGACACATAACCCAGATTCCGAGCCAGCCAGTCTTTGCTCTTACTCCTTTATGCTCTGTGGTTAGCAGCGAAGCAGCAAACACTAATTTTATAGGCTTTGGTTTGACCAGACTGGTCTCAAACTAACGATCTACCACATTCGAGTCGAACATGTTAACCATTATGGCATTAAACCGCAATGCAGTCATCAATACTGTACATATACAATACAATCTATTTATTTATAAATACAAGGCCAGTTTAAAATGAAAAACCAACTTTGGACATGTACATAATAGGGGTATAGCGTTAACTCCACTTTCAACAACATTTCAGTTATATCGTGGCAGTCAGTTTTTTTAGTGGAGGAGACCTGAGTACCCGGTGAAAACCACCGATCTGCCGCCAGTCACTGACAAACTTTATCACATAATGTTGTATCAAATACACCTCGCCAAGAGAGTGATTCGAACTCACAACTTATGTGGAGATAGGGACTAATTGCAAAGGTAGTTGAAAGATCCAACTTGATATGATCACGACCATGAAGGCGCCTACTTTACAAAAAATATTAAAGTAATATTACACCAGTTTTGGGTGAAGAAAATGTTTCCCTGAAAATTCAATTTGGAATACGGCGGTACCTTTACTAAGCTATTCATGCATGTTTCAAGTCGAAATATGTTCCCAACAACTAGAAATCTGCAAATCCGTGTGCATGTTTATCGTCCTCGCCATTGTGTTGTGGAGACTGATTAACTTCCGGTTGTTTTGTTCCGATAATTGCCGATCACGACCTCGTGAAGAAAGGATAAACAATCATGGATGCTGAGGTAAGCACGCACACATTCCTGACAATGATTATAGAGGAATCTGTCCGTTTCATGTTGTGTGAACCAATTTTTTTTTGCAATTATTCTCATGTGGAACACACGGAATATATTTTTATTTCAATTTTCATTTTTCACAGCTGTAATCTCCCCGAAAGAGTTCAAATCTTGGGTCACGTGCATATCATTTGCATTACTGTCCGGGAAGACAGAATTATCTGCTGTCAAATATTTTGCAATTTGCTCTTAAAATCTGCTTTTGAGCGTATTTTTAATGTTATGCACTGAGTTGATTTTAGTTAAAATTTAAGTGACATATTAAAGTGAAAATATTTAATCAAAAAATTCCATGATAATTACCTTTCATATCACTTTAAAACAAAGACAGTGAATAATACATAACTGGAATTACGAGAAAGGGGAAAAGAAGAGGTTACACAGACAGGAATAATAACAAATAAAGCATTTAGATAAATAAATGGCTGGAATTATTTATATATTTATAATTTTCCTTCCTAATCTCTTATAATACACAATGTCATTTGAAAATTACTTGTATAACAATATAGACTTAAATAGTATACACCTAAATAACACAACAGCCTATCCTATGGTCTAAAGAATGCTTTTATTAAATTGTGGTTTAAATTATCTTAATAAGCTGAACAAAGTCAAACATATCAAGTTTTCAAAGAGAACATAACACTACCGTTACTGATTTAATTATTTTACTAAATAAAATCCTATAAATTATAGATATACAGTACAGTCAAAACTGTAATAAGAGGTCACCTTTGGGACAACGAAAAAGTGTCCTTTTAAAACAGGTGACTTCTTAAAAAGGTTCAGTTAATCCATATGAAAATTTCAATGACAAGAAAAGAAATACAAATGTAGGCGACAGTGACTGCTTAATAGAGATGACCACATGGGCAGGTTTAAGTATACATAAAGATATATAGTAGCAGATGACTGCTTAATAGAGGTGTTAAAAGGTATATAGAGTGTTTATTGCTTTGATGTCTGGCTGACCATCAATTAGTGATTAATTACCCATGACTAATTCAAAACCTCCTACAAGTAACACACCTGTTGACATCTAACTACTTATGTCTTTAACATGTCATTGGAGAGAGAATGACCATTATATACTGTGTGAGCTGATGACCCAAAACTAATAGATTTGTATATATGTCTACCATATAACACACCTGTTGATGTTCTAACTACTTACAGTTGATTGTAGGTAGTTAAAACTGGCCAGGCCCAGTACTTATAGTCAATTGTAGGTATATAGGTATAAAACTGGCCAGTAAAGATTCCAGGTGTTGCAGAGTACAGTTTAATGGCCTATAAAACCTGTCATTAAGTATTTGTAGACATAATGTATTTAACAGTAAATGTATATAGTAGAGTAGACTGTATGGGGACAGCTTTAACAAGGAACCATCATTAGTTATTCATTACTTAATTGCTCACAAATGTTTTATGTCTATAGAGTTACTATGTGGCATCTGTTGAAATTACAAATTATCAGATGAAATTACACCAAAGTACTATAATTTACATGTACATGTTAGAGGATCATCTGAGCTTGTATCCCTAACCTGATTATCATTACAGGGTTATGGTGTTTAGCGTCACTTTCAACTATATTTCAGTTATATCGTGGCGATCAGTTTTATTGGTGAAGGAGGCCAGAGTACCCGCCTACTCAGAGAAAACCACTGGCCTGTCACAAGTCACTGACAAACTTTATCACATAATGTTGTATAGAGTACACCTCGCCTGAGTGGGATTCGAACTCATAACGTTAGTGGTGATATGCACTGATCATTGCATAGGTAGTTGTAAATTCAACTACCATACGATCACGACCATGAGGTCCTCATTTTGATCATTTTCACGTAGTCCTATAAACCTGCAAATATCTGGGTGTTGGTCCCATTTTGACCACCTTATAAAATATATCTTGGAAATGGCAAGAGCTGCACAAAATTTGTTGCCATACTGCTGGGAGATAATTTTATAAGGCAAGTACAAAAAAGTCATCAAAATTGGTTGAAAAATAAACGATCCACATACAAAAACAGAAAACACAAACTTTGGCATCCTGGGGACCCCATGTTTTTTTGGTAGACTTTCGATTGAAAAACAAAAAAAGCAATAAAAACTGTGTAGAGCATCATCCAATTAACATTCCTACCAAGTTTGGTTCCAATTTTCCAAGTGGTTTCAGTGAAGAAGTTTGAAATGTAAAAGTTAACAAACAACGACTAGAATGACTACTGTATAACAATGACAATATTGTACCTGAAATGACCCTTTGGGTCACTGTCAGGTGAGCTAGAAATACACTTCCACCGTGACATAGACTTAGTGTTATATAAGGCATTGTGTTAATTCATAGAGATTAGCAATTCAAATAGACTTATAAAATGCAATATTTTCATTTAAGGTTGGCCAGCATGTGTGTACTTGCATATTTAAACATTGAAGAAGCAGAATAATTCTTTAAACATTCTTTGAGATTCACCAAAGGAAAGTACCAATTACAAAGAGAACAGTTGGAATACCATAATGGGTTGTAAAAAAATTATAAATTACCTGTAAAAACTTTCTCACCTAAAACAAATTTAATACCGGTGCCATATGATATTTTGAACCCCATGGTAAATTTGACACCGGTACACATAATCCCATAACTGGGCGTGGACAATTATTTAACCAGTCAACATCGGTCTAATTATAGTGATACTGAAAACAGTTGTAATGTTGCCTTACTATACTGCTGATTTATACATCACCAACTTGTCAACTTCATAAAGACCAACAGAGAATATCAAAGTGAGAAAACATTTGCTAACAATGACATTATACGTTAATTTAATACCATAACTTAGATAGTATTCAAGGTAAAATAAATCCTGGAGAAATTCAGTTTAAACTAAGCACAATGATACAGCACTACCAATGTTAAATGTAGACAACAAAGAGATAAATTAGGACAGTATAGAAAGTATCAATTATCTTATATAAGTGACACCTGTATAACAACAAACCAATACACAACCAGGTGTTGATTACCAATGATAACAGTATAATAGTGTCTATGTATACTTAAGATTACTTTACTGTTTATGTATATATTCACAATAATAATATACTATTTATATATTAAAACACCGTTTAATTAATCCATTTTACGCGAGTTCAAAACAAGTAGCAATCTCGTTAATTTTTTTAAATTTTAAACTTGCACCAGATCTGGAACTCTGATCGACTAAAAACGTTAAAACGTTAATCCAACATAAATACTGATAGACAATTCATCTTACAATTCACATCTCCACAAATTTTTATTTTAGACTGTAGGATACGAACAATTTAACTCAAAATTTGAATGCCACCATATATAGCTGAAATACTGCTAAAGTTGGTGTTAAACACCAATCAATCAATCATCTCAAAATTTAACGAGTGATTGTTTGCATTTAATCTAATTAATCTTTGCTTTGACTCTTGAATGTTGTGTGCTTAGCAGAGATGCACCAAATACCAGTACTATATTTTTAGGTTTGACCTCATGACCAAGTGATCAAATTATTAAAATAATGACCCAATTTGAAACTTGACCTTATTTTTAATATACATTACAAAATGTAAATATCACTTGTCACAGTCTAAAAACTACTGAAGACTGAAGATAAAGATTAACAGACAACTATGTATACAATTGTATGTATATTTCCACCACCTGAAGTAAATGTATACCTGTTCTAGCATACCTACAATGTATACATATTTCTAATTCATCATCTTTCATTATACATATGTTTATAACTGGAAATGTTTCAGTCTTTACAAATTTTTGTACAGCCCTATATTCAGTAGATTGTGTTATATGATAATATGTACACAGACTAAGACTAGTATGTGTCATTTCTAGAATGTAAATATTGACAAGGGTCAATAACTAATTAAATCTCAAATATAAAAGGATTAATCTGTGTATTAAAAAATCATTAAACTACTATAAACATACCAACAAAATCAATTCTAAACCAATTTACAAACTTACTGCAAGTTATGACTAAGTTCTTATATAAAGTTAAGGTCTTAATATTAAAGCTTTACCTATTACACAGTCCTCACGATGAGCACCGCTCTTCCGGCCCAAAACCAGTAAAACTTTGATTCGGACCAGTAAACTCAAATTTTCAATTCGAGAACTGATTACATTAGTAACAATTGATGCCAATATTTTCTCTTCTTTGGACTTTCCCAGTGATCACAAAAGTCAAGAGTTCATAGTCAAGACCGTCTTAGCAGCATTATAGGCCCCCGGGCAATACAGTGCACTGGGGCCCATTACTACACAGCCACTCAATAAAGCTGTAAATGTCAGTAAAATTAAACCTATATTTATTGTAATGGTACTTCCAACAGAATCAGTGTTTCAACATTAAAAACATGCCATACACAACATACATAGATTAACATGGGGCCCCCGGGCAACTGCCCAATGTGCCCATGCATTAAGACGGCACTGTTCAAACATATGTAGTTATTAGTAGAAGCAAAAAATCATGAGTCCCACTAGTGCATTCTTTGGGGGGTCTATGTAAAAAATGGTGAGTTCTAAACATAAATGACAAGTCCAGGACTCCCCCAGACGAGTTGCAAGTATCCTAGCTGCCGAACCATAGCCCTTTATGGTCCTTCTTTTTTTTTTGGACCCTATGGTCTGCCCAAAAAAAAAGGGACCATAAAGTCTACGGTTCTGCAGCTACAATTATCCCTGAAACAGATTTGATCACCCCTTAAGGGTAGGGTCTTTCAAAAGGAATGTACAAATAATTTATTATCCACAATAAGATATCAGTACATGTACGACTGGTACATGTATATACAATGTATTAACCAGACCAGTTGCAAGTATCTCTGAAACAGACCTGATTACCCCTTATAAGGGTGGGGTATTTCAAAAGGAATGTAAAAATCATTTAATATCCACAATAAGATATTGATACATGCATGTACAACTGGTATATCCAATCTATAGCTTTAAAAAATAATCAAAGGATTGTCAGAACCAATCTTTTAACTTATAAAATGAGCTGTATAATTAACAATGCCATACTTTACCTTTTAACATGTGTAAGTAATTGAAAACATTCACAAAATTGAGATATTCAAAGACTTAAAGAAAATAAACATGTGTATTAACTACACAAAGCTTTAAAATTCAATGGTCGATAAAAGGAAATGGAAGACAATATAAAAGTTTGATTACATCATGCAGGTACAGCTATATTCAGCAACACAGATGTGCTAACTATAAAACTTTATGTTCAAATGATTCCCAGCATCCAAGTTCAGTAACCAAAAAAATTCCTTTGTTCATCCTTGTTATAATTATTTTCCCCCTTGTTATTGCAAATTCATTCATTGACAAAAGAAAATGTATTGTGCAATGAACTAGATAGATATTTATCTACACAGAAACTGATTGTAATCATAGATCATTACATTTCTATACTACCACTTTTACTTCTATTTTCATCTGATAGCCACAATGTCAGTACACTGTTATTTTATTTTATCTCTACAGTAAAACTCAATATAGATTTATATAACAATAGACAAAGAGTTGGGTTTTAAGGAATTTGATTTGTATATACATGTATTGTATCATGTAGTCATGAAAAAAATAAATAGATAATATCTATCTAATTTACAGTATAAATAGGTCAAAAGTCTTTCCAGTCAAACTTGACCACACAGTTACCTCTAATTAGCAGTCACCTGTGTTGAAAGGTCACATTTTTCTTGTCCTGTCAGTGTCATATAAAATTCCATATGAATTGTTCGTCCGTCCGTCCGTCTGTAAGATTTCTGCAATTCGCAACTCCCCTGACTGTAACCAGGCAATGGATTGACGTTAAACTATATAATGTACTTGAAATACATTGTAGTTGTGCACAATGGTTTTTAGATTTTTCATTGAAGGCCGGGTGGAGGGGGTAGGAGGAGGATTCTGCAAATCGCAACTCCTAAATAACCACTCAATGGATTGAAGTGAAACTCAAACTACAAATTTGACATACAATGTAGTTTACTCACCACGGTTTTATTTTTAGAATTGGAGGTTAGGGGTAGGAGGGAGATTCTGTAATCTGCTTTTTTGGCGTAAAATCGTGAATTTTCACACGAAATAGCCAAACAAATTTCGCGCCTCCCTCCGCTCGGCGCAATTTGTTTAAGTGCGCCCCCCCTAACTTGAAATCCTGGATCCTCCCCTGGTATTGTTAATGATGCCTCATGTGGGCCCTATGATTAGGCAATAAAATATATTCTATTCTATTATATAGAGTGCACCTGAACTTTACAAATGCATTATTGTATTAGTTGAGCTTAGTCGAGTATAGCAATTTTTACACTCCCCTTTGATGACGTATTTATCGGGTGGTCCATCTGATAATATTGAATGTAGGTGGACTTGGGTTTGTTGTCATCTGATTAACACATGAGAAGAGTGTATCTGTACTTTAAAGTAATATGAAATGCCAAAATCATTATTTGTAGTTTTCTAAAAATTTCTGATATATGTAAAGATTAAATATATAAAGAACGTAAACCATTCACTTTTTGAGAGCTACGATGTTAATTCAGAAGAAAACGTCATTTTATTCTGTCTTCGATAATTCTTGCTACCCGGACAATAATGCAAATCATATGCTATTGACCTCAGATTTGAATTCATTCGGTAGAGATTGTGCGCATGCTCCGTTATAGTGCTGATGAAGAAAATGTCGGAGGCAACGAAATTGAAGCCAGGTTCGAAGCGTAAATTGAGCGATTCTGCCAGAAAAAGAAACAAAAAAGCAGCGAATGCCAAGTTAAACAGAAGCAGAATATATATTGGAGATGAATATGATCGTTGGATGGAAATAAAGACCGCTCTTCGTCTGGAAACGAACTCTGCCTATAACTGTTACCAGGACAACTCCCCAGGCTGTGTAACAAACCTGCTAAACAGTCTTCAATGGGAATCCCTCCAGCAAAGACGATAGAAGCAGTCCCTTGTAATGTGCTACAAGATCCACCATCAGCTGACTGCCATTGAACCAGCCAACTATTACACAGCAGGGGACTCCAGAACAAGAGGAAACCATAAACTCAGACAGATCAGAGCCAAGAAGGACACATACCTTCTTCCCGAGATCCATCAGGGAATGGAACCAAGTACCATTTACAGTTGTAGATGCTGGTTCCCTAGAGGACTTTAAGGTCAGGTTGAATTCCATCCCCTGGCCTTCATCACAACACAGATAAACGATGTTTATATTGTACATGATTTTTATTTGTATATACCATCCATCTCTTTGGACTTTTACCTGTTCTGGAGGGGCACCCTGTCTGATTGTTTATGCGCCAAAGTCACACACACTCAGTAACTACAGAGTCCGACTCGTATCCGGGAAGAAGAAGAAGAAGTGGCCAATATTCTTCTTGACAGGTAACATCATTTTCGTTTCGATTTACATTCCATTATTTTCCATTCAATCCACGATTAAAAATAATTTTCCTTAGCGAAACGTTAAACAAGGATCTCTTTACATGGAAAATAAATATATATCACCATCTATGATCTGAGCCGCCGTAAATGTCTTTTAACGGCATTATGTGTATAATTCAGCAAATTTCGCGGGGTCCAGTAAGGGGGCACTGTATACGCAACTTGTAATTATGTTAAAACATTGTTGTTGGGTTTTTTTTATTAAAAATGAATACTGCTTTGTTTCAAATCTATTTAAAAATTATTTGGCCTAAGAGACAAGAATGTGAAAGAAAGCACACATTTTTTTTTATCTCATAATAATATATAGGCAAATAATTTTCAGAAATAATTTGATTATGAGGGGGCCTGGCAAGTTTAGTCAGGTTAGAATATTTGACAGAAAATTCATTCGACACATAGTGCAGGACAGGTTATAACATTGTTTACTCGGTTCAGGCCAGATTATTTTTTTTATTTTCTATGGAGCAAAGGCCAGAATTTGTTCTATGGCTAGATTATTTATTTTATTTACAAAAACTGCCAGACCCCCCGCGGAATCAATTGGTTGTCCTCAAAATAAACCAGGAATTAAACGAACCAAGTTATGAAATGGTTGGTGTCAAAATAACAGTGACTTTTTATGGACAAAATAATCGTATTTTTGGCATTTTTTTCCTTGTTGATTTTTTATTTTCTTCTCTGACATCTCCAAATGTTTTCATCGTAATGGTTTTGAAATGTACATACTAATAATAATTTACCCAGTTTGTACATGCGATACGTTAGTTCCGACGAGGATTTTAAATTCTGAGATTTCTTGGTTCTGTTTCGATTTCCCTAAATGGGTCACCGTGTCATTCATTATTACCGATTTCAATGTTTTTGTCCAGTTTTTCGAATAAACTGATTAAGTCAGAATGAAATTCATTGCAGCTGATAATCTTTAAGGTAAAACATACATGAAAGAATTTCTTTGCAAGGCAAGAAGTGCAAGAAATTTAACTTCTTTCAAAACCAGAATGATACATGTGCTCACCTAGCCCCTGTGCATGTGCTCACCTCACCTCATCGTTGTTTACGTTGGTGATGAAATTTCATGATCGGCAATCATCGGAACGGTGCATCCGAAAGTTAATTAGCCGCCATTGTTTTGAAAAAACACGTACGAGATGGAATGATTTTCTGTTTTTAATCACAGATGATCGCGATTTTCGTCCTCAAACATGCACGAATGGTTTAGTTTTTAGGGGATGTAAACGTATCAAGAATATTTTTGAAGATGTTTATTTCACCAAAAACTCGCTTCATATTACTTTAAGTTATAAAACACATTAAAACATTGCTTCTTCACGCCTTTTAAAATTTTAGTCTGGCTTGAAAATTTTATATTCTTTGATTTTTTAGTTAGACAAATGCTGCTTTTACTGATTATGTTGGTACCAGTTTTAAGTATTTAGTAGTATTTTTTTATTTTTATTTTTACCTGCTGATTCTTTTTTAAATGCTGCTTTATGTTGGAGCATCTGTGTGTGGATCTTGAACAAGAGTCCAAAAGAGGCAATTGCCACGTGGGTCCTTGTTCAGATCTATACACAGTCCTCCTTTTTATGCCTGTATGTCTTAGCTTATTTTAGTTTGTAACTTTGCATGTGACTTGTGTTGTTTTATTGTTAATGTATATTCGGTAAAAAGCTCCTTAGAGCTTATGTTGTACTGTTTTATTATGTGCCGAATCAAAATAAAGTTTTCTTATCTTATCTTCTAATCTTACCATTGCTGTCCGTTTCTCTTGTTGTGAACTTCCCATTTATATGTAGCAACATTCCAACAGCATCTGCATAAATCTGTGTCACAAATGACCACGAATATGTTCCTTTTGTCATAATCATAATCCGGTCCTTTCCTTATGAACGACTTTTCACCGGGTTTGTAAATAATGTATATAGGTTTGATTTTCCTCAGTAAGATATGGACATTTCAATAGGTAATGGTATTCGTCCCCAGTGTCATTATGATTACATAAAGAACATATGATATTTTCGATTTATGCTGTTATATTAATATAATTTTAATTTGATTGGACAAAATTTAGGTCCTAACCGTGAGTAGAACTTTCATGATTAAGACAGACAGACGATAAAGACTAAGACATTCGTACAGAAAGTGCACACGATGGGTAAGGTTGGTCGATCATATCGATAAAGTGAATGAGGGCGTGAGTGATTATTGCTTAACCTCAAATGTTCAGGGTGTCCTATTAGTATGTGCGATACCAATACCAAAGAGGAGCGATGGGTAAAACCAGAGAAACAGTGATACACACTGATGTTGTACTTATTCAACCAGAAAACCTTTCATACCAAAAGATCCTCTCCTCTTTTTAAATATATGTCAATTAATCCCTTAACTAGTGTATCCAAAACTCACTTCATTATATGTAATTTTATTTAAGCTAAATCGTAAGCCCTTAGTATAAAAGAAACCCATTTTTACAGAGCAGAACAGTTACCGTTCTACATTCCAATAAAAATCCTATTGTTTGTATGAACCAGTCAAAGGGAGATAACTATCCTTTTTCAAAAGATATGCTAGTAAGCTCAATACATGAATTTATAATTATACTCAAAAGAACTTTGATTTTACCTTAAAATGAAATCAAGATATGAAGATTATCTTTAAAATAGACAAAGAATATGTATTATCTGTAATGAAATGAATTTAAACATCTAAGCATGTATCACAATCATAGGTACCCGATTTGTGGACCCCCCCCCCCCCCCCCCCCCCTCCTTTTTTTTTACTTTTTTAATTCATCACTTTTGTGGGACGTTTTCATTATAAAAAGTGTTGAACAACTTCAAACATTACCAAAAACTCAATCCGAGATCGATGTAAGCCCATTTCTAAAAACACAAAACCCCTCCTCTACTCTATTCTATTACCCGATTTGTGGCCCCCCTCCTTTTTAAATTTTTTTTTAATTCATCACTTTTGTGGGACGTTTTCATTATAAACAGTGTTAGTAGAGGAGGGTTTTTGTGTTTTTAGAAATGGACTTATATCGATCTCGGATTGAGTTTTTGGTAATGTTTGAAGTTGTTCAACACTGTTTATAATGAAAACGTCCCACAAAAGTGATGAATTAAATAAAAGAATAAAAAAAGGGGGGGGGGGTCCACAAATCGGGTACCTATGATCACATTGGGTCTTTTTCGAACTTTTTTTGTAATGCGTAGACGAATCGAGAGTTGCGCCAATCTTCTCCTGCTTCCCTCTGAAATTTTTGTAAAGCCATCTTTTGCTTCTGGAATAAAAATCTTAAATCCTTGTTTCGAGTGGAAATTAATTGAATAATTTGACTGAGTTTTTCAATTTTCTCATCGTCATTCGTAGCATCCTAGTTTTCCATTGTCATCTGTACAAGAGATATTTCGTGTTCAATTCGTTCTCGTGAAAATTGCAATGAATCAGTTTGCGATGTTTCATGTCCAAATAAATCTTGATCCCCGCTATTCTCATTAAGGCCAGGAGCTAGCCTTTTCCCATCGACACTCAGTATGTAACTGTTTTCTTTTGATTTCAGTTCCAAAGTACTGGTAATTATGCCCGGTGGTATCTTTTTTGGAAAGTCATAATCCATAGATGTGTAATTTATAATGGTCTGACTACTTGGTACTGCAAAATTAATGTTCGTTAAATTTCTTTCGCGGACTACTTATGATATCCCTAGCCACGTGCAGAATATTGAGGTAGTTTTAAACTTTTAATATAAAATCTAAATAATTTCTTTCGCGGACTACTTATGATATCCCTAGCCACGTGCAGGGTATCGAGGTAGTTTTAAATTTTTAATATAAAATCTAAATAAAATTTCTTTCGCGGACTACTTATAATATCCCTAGCTACGTGCAGGATATCGAGGTAGTTTTAAAAAAAATTATTTTTTATTTGTGGACTGCAGAAAAAAATTCTGGGATGTCTTCAAGGTCTATTAGGTTTTTTTATACAGGGGGTTCCACACAGCATCAGCATCAAACCATAAAAGGTACCATGTAATAATAATAATAATTATTATTATTCAATAATATAAATATTAATGAATAAATAAATAATATATGAACAATTATTACAAAAGTAAATAAATATTAAAATGTAAAAGGTAGACACTGACTGAAATTTCGGCTAATGACTGTATTTCGGCTAATGACAGTGTATTTCGGCTAATGACAGTGTATTATTTCGGCTAATGACCGTGTATTTCGGCTAATGACCGTGTATTTCGGCTAATGACCGTGTATTTCGGCTAATGACCGTGTATTTCGGCTAATGACCGTGTATTTCGGCTAATGACAGTGTATTTCGGCTAATGACCGTGTATTTCGGCTAATGACGATGTATTTCGGCTAATGACAGTGTATTTCGGCTAATGACAGTGTATTTCGGCTAATGACCGTGTATTTCGGCTAATGACAGTGTATTTCGGCCAATGACCGTGTATTTCGGCTAATGACAGTGTATTTCGGCTAATGACAGTGTATTTCGGCTAATGACAGTGTATTTCGGCTTTTCGAGTCACCCCAGAGAGAAGAAATGCACATGAAAGACAACACAAAAACTAAATTACATCAGATAAATAACAAAATACTACATTAACAAAACACAAAAAATAAGTTTTTCTAAAAGTCCTGGTGAGTGGGCGAGTTGTCCTGAACAGTGGGCGAGTTGTCCTGAACAGTGGGCGAGTTGTCCCGAACAGTGGGCGAGTTGACCTGAAAAGTGGGCGAGTTGACCTGAAAAGTGGGCGAGTTGACCTGAAAAGTGGGTGACTTGTCTTGGGGGCGACTTGACCTGAACCCAGGGGCTAGTGGGTAAGAAAAACTGAAAAACTTTTATATTCAGCAAATATCTATCAAACATTTTATCAAAGGGAATCATACAAATCAAACATTAAATTTTCAATAAATAAAAAAAATGACTGGAGCCTTTAGTTTAGTTTTCTTTCTAAACTACACTGCACTAATACTGCATTGAGTTGGGATATTCTAAAACTGGTCGCCATGATATAACTGAAATACTGTTGAGTTGACAGTAACATTAAACAACAAACAAATCTTAAATTTCATCAGCAAACAAGTTCTTGGTAAGGAATTCTAGTTTATTGAAGAAGAAAAAAGATATATGCAAAAGCTTCATTATTGTATTGCTTCTTTTGGGTTGTTGTCCAGTCGGGAAGCCACGCACAGATTCCGTACCTCCAACAATGCAAAGTCAAATCCCGAAATCAAGGGACGTAACTCTATTTTTTTTTAGACATGACGCTTTACAAGAGAGCGGCCATGCATTGTTTACGTCGACACCCCATGTGTTTTTACTGAATATCTTCATAAATAAAACTGAAAGAAGTATTCATTTTTATTGAATCCATTTTTTAAATAAAATTGTAACGTGACTGACGCGTGAATACGTGTATTTATGATATCGTTTGCTTGAAATCAACGTTGGAACTCGGGATACCGCTGCTGATGAAATGTTGTAAAAAAAAAATGGCGCTAAAAATAGACTCTTTAACTAAGTGGAACAATTGCATCCCATTGGCTGTTTATTAATAAATTTGGTAAAAATAGCTAGAATCACGTATTAGAGTATGGATTATTGGCATATTTCCCCATCATTCGTCACTAGAATTCCATATTTGGATGTAAACAAGAAGCACTATATTTCGAGATTCTAACTAAATATTTCTGGGTTTTTTCATAGATTGATCGATCTATTAGGATGAAAATGTGACTGTTTCTGTTTAAACACGAAAGAACCACTTGACCAATCATAGTCACACATATATAGAGTCATTTCATTCCATTTTTAACAACAAATCTTTCATTTTCGTTGACTCGTTCCATGGCATTTATGGACATGTCAAAATATTGACATAATTAATAAATACATTTTAGAAATAAGTAGGTCTCCATTATAATGTATGATCTTGTCATGCAGAGGATGGTGAAAGATTATGTTAAATTCACTCTAGATTAACATGGCATAGCATAGAATAGAATAGAATAAGTTTATTAACCAAATCAGGGCCCCAAGAGGGCATATACAAATAACAATTATGATTGATACACAACAACAATACAATAACAATTATGATTGATACACAACAACAATATATCAACTTAAATATTCGCGGTGAAATATCAATAATTGTGGTGCAGGCACACTCGGGCAGGAAAAGAGATATATGCACATAAACGTACATACACTTACTCACATATATATGAGGGGGTGGGGGGGGGGGGGGGTGATGAGCATAAGGCTACATATTTAGTTCATGTCGAGCATTTACACCCCCCCCCTTTTTTTTCATTTTCAGTCTGTTTTCCTGAAATACTTATTGATGTGTGTACATGCTACTTTTCAGTGCCAATGGTATTGACAACCTCCAGTTTTAGTTAGTTTTAGATCATTGTTGATAGATATATATATACAGACTGGACATGGGATGATACCAAAGGGGCAAAGTTACAGATTCTATTAAATAAAATGGATGTTTATTTTCTGTTAGTTTCAGATTCTATGAGTATAAATGCAAAGTTTCCTGTGATGTTTATTGGTTGAATATTTGAATAAATAAAAATAAGAATATATGATAAGTCTTATATATATATTCATACAGGTTTGAAAATCAATATATATATATATATATATATATACATCTGAAAATTAAACCAAATTTGTGTTCTTCCCTCGACGGGATTTGAACCCTAGACCACTCGACCACATCCACTCCCTATATATATATATGTTTTTTTTCTTCTAAAATATCCATGAAGTAAAAAAAATGGACCAGCATTCCAATTATTTTCAAAGTACATCATCAAACAAATGCCATGAGTTTTCAAGACACCTTGTGTCATAAATTATAATAAAGTCATTCAGAAAAGAACTTTTTGATTGTGTAATTTGTGAAACTTCATCTGAAAGTCAAAAGGTTTATTTCAATTTCAATTGAAAACCAGGACTTGTCTTAAACATTTCAAGAATGAATTAAATTTTTCTGTAAAGAATTTGGCTCAGAAGATAAATTATATTGTGGTACATATTGTTATAACAGTTGTAACACATTTTCTAGGTCAGAAAGTGGAGCTGAAACAAGATCTCAAACTTTTCAATTTCTTATAGATATATTGAACCAGAACCAAGTTGTTGAACAAGTTTCTACAGACATTTAGACCTGTATACACTCCAACATGTTGTTGAATTTGTTATTCATGCTTTTTTTTTAGATGAAAAGGTACTTATGTTGCCTGTTGTTTATGAGAAATATAATTATCTTTTATCTATGAATATTAATGCCAAAATTTATAAATTTTCTTTTACAGAAAATAATTTTTCAAAATGTGCCCATTTATTAACTTTTTTCCAGTCATTGGAACAAATAAAATAATTTTTTTAAATTTTAAACAATATTAACCAATGCTTGGTTATTTTGGCAACAGAAAACATATTCATTCTATTCTAGTCATTTAATTTACTTAGTGAAATTTGGAATTCTGGTTTGTCCTTTCATGTGAATGCAAGTATTCTGTATGTGTCTTAAAATTATGTGAATGGTAGTCATTCAATATGCTCTTTTATGTGAATGCTAGTTATTCTGTATGTGTCTTTTATGTGAATGCTAGTCATTTTGTGTCTGTCTTTTATGTGAATGCTATAGTCATTCTGTTTGTGAATGTCATGGTGGAAAAATTATTGCAATCTTAGTATCCATATTTGTAAATGCTGGTAATTTTGTGAATGTCCTGGAGAAAGAATTATTGTAAACTAAGTACCCATATTTGTAAATGCTGGTCATTTTGTGAATGTCCTGGAGAAAGAATTATTGCAACCTAAGTACTCATATTTGTAAATGCTGGTCATTTTGTGAATGTCAAGGAGAAAGAATTATTACAACTGAACCATCAGTATATGTTATAAAAACTAGTTTGTAGTTGTGTCAAACACATGAATATTCCAAATACATTGATATTTACATTGTGAGATAAACATGAAACTTGGTAGCTTTCATTCAGATAATAACATTTCCTAATTTCAAGAAAAATATTTGCTTACACTGATTTTTGTTAATTTGCCTTGATATAATTGGAAGGGTTAAGATATCTGAATACAATTTTTTATGCCCCTTTTTGTCTCAAGGTTTCACTTTTTTTTTAGATTTAAAAAAAATTATTAATTTTTTTACATGTTTTTTTTTTTTTTTAATAATATTTTCATATTTTTTCAATTCGCTTAATTTTTGTTTACATGCTTTTATTCTTTCCACACATTTATTTCTTTCTATTTATCTTGTACCTGTTGTATTGAAATTAAATTAAATTGAAATTATTAATTATTGTACATTCCCTGTGCAAGTCTAGTATCATAGATGATTTTTTTTTAAATTTAAAGTGATAATAAATAGTAATTCCCCAGTCTAAATTACAAAATGCACAATGTCTAAAACAATATTGCAATACAAATAATTCAATTAAACTGAAAAATACGGTATTAATACAAGAAAATTAAAAAAAGACATAAAAATAGACACCCCTTTCCCAAATGAAATAGCCTCTTTCGGATGTACGCTTAGGTGTCGTTTATTGTTGATGTTAAGAAACACCACCGATGTGTTCCGAAAGACAATGAATTTCTATGTTTGGTCGATCCGATCAAGGTGGGTGTAGGGCTAAGTGGAACAATTGCATCCCACAAGACATTGACACTAGTTGTCGGTATGACAATGATCCTAGATGATTTCCTCAGGCAATGTATGTTACAGAAAGCCATCATATTGTTTTAATTAAATTTTCTCTTTTAAATAGGGGAGAGTGGTAAAATTTCGACCACCCAAAACCTGGACGTATCCAAAAGCCCCTGATTGCATCACTGGTTGCCTGCACCGCTGTACGTTATAAAAACCAGTCACGAGAACATTCGGAATTAAATGTTTCACTTGAATATTGGAAAAAATCTGAAGTATTGCGGGTAATACACGTAAAAACAGCCAATCGGCCAGTTTGGGGGAACTTCGACCCCATCCTGGGTATTTTCGACCGCACCATTTTTTCCTATTTCAGCAAATACCAGTGTTTACCGAAAACCGTCAAAAGCTTTATTTTACATCTGCACTTCTTTTATCAGTATTATTCAGTCCGTTTTCTTTTCTTTTTAAAGAAAGGGGCCCGTTAATGTTTAGGAACAACATCAAAATTTTCGTTTCTTAACTAAGCCACCACTTCTTCCCCCTTAAATGTAACTAAATGAATGCATAGTAATAGGAAAATCGATGTAGGATAGACAATTTTCGTTAATTTTGTTTATTGAACTATTGATGTCATCGTTTAATTATAACTTCAATCAAAACATAAAGTAGGTGGTCGAAAATTACACAGGATACAATTTGAATTTATCTGTATAGGTATCTTGGACCACTTTTAACTTTATAAATATTCTGGAGTTGTAATGATATTTTATTAAAAATTTGCATAAAATACATCTCAATGACATAACATTTCAGTGTTTTGTAATTTGCTTTAAATGAAGCAAATTGAATCATGAGGATTTAATGGATACATAACACTTCTCTATTCAGCTTGTATTTGGAATTTACCGTCGCTGTAACTTTATAACCGAGAATACCGCAAAATCACGCGATATTTTATTCCGAATAAATTTGGAAAGACGGTATTAGGTTCGAGTATTATTTACTCTTTAATTGGATCAGTAAAACGTTTATTTTGGTAAGAAAGACAACAACTAGTTTATGTTTATTAATGACAAACAATCTACCGGTCGAAATAACACCACTCTCCCCTAGAACCACCTTGACATTTGTTTTGAAATTGAGTCCACTTCAAGTAGTAAAATTCGATGTTTGTACACAATATAAATAAAAACTGAAGTGATACAATAAATTTCTATTTATCCATGGACATCTTCCGTATATTTTAATTGATTTCAAGCATAAATATTTATTGTAAACCGACGTATTTTAAGCGAAGGGTTGAACGTCATTTTTCATCAAAAATGAAGCGAAAGTCACGTGACTGGGACTTGATTTGGGGCTCTCCTGTCACGCTGGCTGTCCTACTGGTCTATAAAACAATTCTGAACTTTGAGAATTTGCAATCTAATCGTTTTGGTATTCTCAGGAAGGTATCAACTTATTGATTTTTTTTTTACAATAGTCCTATATAAAAACTTGGATACTACAGGAGTTCATTTGACCTAATCTAAGTCTTCATCATATGTGTGGTAGTCTTGATTTTATATAATTACTGAAAATCATTATATGCTATAATGATATTATTTACTCATGTTTTTTAAGGTTTATAATATTTTTGAAATTAAAATTACAAAATAAAACTATATACAGTACAGTAAATTGCATGGTTCATTACACATTAATTTTGGAGGGAAAATACAGATTTTCTATTGGTAGATTATCTTTTCCTCACACGTGTGATTCGTGATAGAGCACAACAGAAACTAAAGTGAGACATTTTGGTTTACTCAAACATTTTCAAACTGGAAATTAATTTGGACCACATGTACTGCTATTCTATTTGTTTTCTAAAGGTCAGTTATCTTTCTGTTTACTCATTTTACTATTTCTAATTTTCACCTTAGTCTTTTGTATGAAATAGTGGGAATGCACATATTGAGATTGAAGCACAAGCACTTGTTTCTGGTAAAAAAAAAATATACCTAGATATTTATTTTACCAGAAACAATAGTCCGAGATTCCTCTGTCGTCCGACGGCATTATATATTTTGCTAGAGCCGTGTATAATGCCGTCGGACGACAGAGGAATCTCGGACTACAGCCTGTGGATTGAAGTATGAATCTGAATAAATACGATGCAGGACTGTCACTGGTATAAACGCATCGGTGAGAGAGCTGCTAAATTAGTAGCAGGTCGGGAGTGCAACTGTCTTTGCGCGTGCTGTGTCCTCGGGTAGTGTGTTCCAGCTCACAATAGTGTCAACAAAGAATGAATTCCTATATTGGTTAGTTTTCGAAACTGGGACCGATAATGTTTTGTGCTACGCAGTCTGTAAATTTGACGGATCTGATTTGAATCTGAGTATAATTGTTTTATAATTTCATTTAAAATTAGAATGAGAGGAATGTTATCATGGTTATTCATTTATATGTTTACAAGTGTTGAATTTCTGTAAACTTTGATATACAATTTATATACATCTGATTAATTTATTCAAGATGATGCTTTTGTTATATTTAATATATTCTGAAGTCATTTTGACTTATCAATGCCCCTTTTATTTTATTCAGGATTTATTATGATGTAGACTTACAAAGATCCTAGAGTGATCCATTCTTCTGGTGCCCTTGTGACATATATAGGGTAAGCTTTGTGTATTTGATTGTTTATTTATTTGCATGTTTATACATTTGTGTATTCAGTGAATTGTGTTTACTGAGTGTAATAGTGTTTGTCATTTTTATTTGTGTCATATATTCTCTCCATAGAGATTTATTTTTTGAGTGTATAAACTCACAGGGGCTAGGTGCGTCTGAAATAAAAAGGGATGCACCTAGCCCCTGTGTATAAACTATGCTGAAACTAATTCTGAGGTGACGCAATGGTCTTGAAGTTGCAATTATTTGGTTATTTACCAAAGACAGAATAATTTACTTTATTGTATACTTTATTAGAAGGGTAAGCTATATTGTGGTATTTTTTTCATAGAAGATAACTTGTAGAAAAATGTTTTATTTTATATTTCTTTGATAAATCATAGAGAATTATCTCCCTTTGATTGTGTATTATCTTATGTGGTCTGTCTTGTCATGTATTTATGTTTGTTATTTGTATATTTGTAGGGTTACTGTTATATTCCAATAAAAGCATCCAACCCAAGCTGGACTTATTATCACTGACACATTGAAGCCCTGCTACAATATGCCTAAGGACCGACACAGAAAATGATATTTATATATACATAATCCCAAAATGTGATACAATCTGGTGAGTGATATAGATTCTCGTGAACTTCAGTGCTTATTGCAGAAGATTATTGTGTAAATAAGACATAATTCTAAAAATTCTTGTTTTAAAAAAAAAAAACCAAATTGGAATGTTCACGCTCATATCAATTCATATCATACCAAAAAATATGGTTTTTTTTTTCTCAACTTATTGCATCAGTAAGATCCAATTCTCAAAATCCATGTAATTTCAACAAAAACTAAGATTTTCCACAAAAATAATTTAGAAGATCTCTTTCATCTGAGACCGTTGTATTTGAAAGTTCTATGCCAAATAGTTTTTAAAACAAATAATGTATATTCTAGTTATTGCTAAAACAAGTACATTCTCAAAATCCCTTATTTTCAACTAAAACCTTTTATTTATATTTAATCAACGATATGACTGAAATATCCTTGAAAGTGGCATTAAACACCATAAACCTAACCCTATACCAGTATTTAATAATGATTGTTTATTGAGAATAAAAGATTGACTGATTGATTGATTTTTGGTGTTTAACACCACTTTCTGACAGCAATATTTCAGTTATATCATGGCAACCAGTTTTAGTGGTGGAAGAAGCCGGAGTACCCAGAGAGAACCACCAACGATGTGCAAGCAACTGATAAACTTTGTCACTTGCGGATGCGAGTCGAGTGCACCCTTTTTTGTAATTTACAAAGCAGGTCTCGAACCCACGCCGTATTGGTGATAGGCTTGTATGAATAGTTAGGTAATACAACTACCTAACTCATTGAGCCACCCGGGCCCTTTGAGAATAAAAGATATTTTTTCATGATATAAACAGTTTAAATGATAATCTTATGTTGTAATAAACAGTACAAATGTTATTCTAAGAGTGAGTGACTTTTTTTTATTTTTGTGTCAATATTATAGTTGCAGATAAATTTATTAATTGATTTAAGACACATAGTAATGAGTTCTAAATTGTGTTATTCAGGTTGTGTCCAGAATTAGTATTGGCAATAATGTACAACATATAGATCAAATCATCAGATCACCGAGGACCTATGTACCTTGTGTGAGGTAAGCATAGAATTGTGTTCTTTTTATGTTTTTCATTAGTTCACCTGGACCAAAGGTCCATGGGAACTATTGCCATCACTTGGCGTCTGTCGTCTGTAAACTTTTCACATTTCAAGCTTCTTCTCCGAAATCCAAGATGGCTGCCACCGCAGGACATAGATTAACATTGGACCCTATGGGAAAATGTTCAAGTATGAATATAATGAGATATGGGGTAAATGTCAATGAGACAACAACACCAAAGTCAAACTGTATCAGAAATGCCTTCTTCTCAGAAACTATAAATCAGACTCAATCCAAACTACACAGGAATGTTCACTGGATAGTCCTCTACAAAGTTTAGGTTTTTTGTTCTGATATGAAATCCAAGATGGTGGCTATGGCAGGACTTAGTTTAACATTGGACCCTATGGGAAAATGTTTCAAAATGCAAAAGTTGATCGGAATTCCAAGATAACTACCACTGCAGGACATATTTTTTTACATAGGACCAATTGGTTCTTTTTATAACCAGGTGAACCATACAGGCTCTTGAGAGCCTCTGGTTATTTGCTTATATTTAATGTTTATTTGCATACTAATACTTATTCATGTGTTAATGCTTATTTATAATCTACTTTGCTATCGCTTGTGTTATTATTGTTAACTATTTTTTATGTGTACATGTAACTGTCAAGGTTTAAACAAATCCCTATATTTTTTATACCAGAGTATGTTTATGAAATGTATACATACATGTACAAGCAAGCAAAACAACTCTGTTTATATTTGTTTGCACTGTGCAACTCTGTTTATATTTGTTTACACTCACAATGCAACAGTACTTATTTAATAAATAAGACTTCTAATTTTTTAATTTATTTTTAATATGGAATAATTAAACATTCATTTATCAAAAATGCATTTTTATCATGTTGTACAAATTGCTTATTTTTCGTTTTTGTTTATTGTTCATACATTTTTACTTATTATCTCCCCTTGTTCTTGTACATTACATGGTGCCATCTTATACAAGTTCTTAGTACTACAGGATACACCTAAATGGAGTTAATATTTAAGATGTGAAGGTTTACAGCAAAACTAACATATTTTATTTCTTTGCAGTTGTATCAAGTTCTAATGTGATAACAGACATATACTGCCTCCAACATCAAGCTGTTTACAGAAACTTTGACAGGTAGATAATATGTTTTTATTGTTGTGTATTTAAGGAATTTTTGAACAGGTTATACAATATAACCTGGTTTGGGGCAGGTTATGCTTTATGAAAAGTGTAAACTGTTCCAAACCAGGCAGGGGTTGAAAATTCCTCAAGTCCAACGCCCGGGACTAAAAAATTGAAACTTCGGGCTTGCCGTTTTTCCATAGAAAAAGCCGGTCGGGCATGCCTTTAATAAAATAAAAACTCCACTTTTTTCTAAGCGTCTTGTTTTCAATTCAAATCACATGCAAGTTTTTGTCAATCGTCTCCTTACTAAAAAGCTATTTTAAGAATGGTAATACACATCCTGGATGGATCGATATTCCTCATGAATATTAATGAGTTCCGAATCACCTAAAAATGTATGCGCTTCCCACATACCTATGTAAAGTCAAGCGTCGGAATAACATTGATCAATCGTATGTTTATGTTGACAACTTTTGAGAAAAATGTTGTTGCTTAATTTTAATTTTGGTCAAAAAAGCGGAAAAACGGAAAGCGAACGACGAGCCAAACTGATACTGAAACTCCCAGGAATAAAGATCTTAAGTATGATAGGGAGAAACGATCGAGAACATTTCAAAACTCATGGATAGATAAATTTGCTTGGGTCGTCTTTGATGATAATGCTCAGGAAATGTACATGTACTGCAGGTACTATAGAAAATTTCCACATTTGTCAGATAGGAAAGATGTCCTTACTCGAGGAACTAAAAATTTATGCATTGATGGACTTAAGTTACACGATAAACACCAGGAGCACTTGTTATGTGTCAAGCATTGGTTTAAGGAACTTGATGATCCCCAGGCAGCTGCCGGCCCTTTACATGCCTTTGCTGACACCCCAATAGGCCAGTCATTATTGAAATTAGATGAAAGTCAGAGAAAACGTCTTGAAAGTTTGTTTAATACTGCCTACAGTGTTGTCAAAGCTGGAAAACCATTTTCAGATTATGAATTGATATGTGAAATACAAGTTAAAAATGGACTTGACCTGGGTGAAAACTATAGAAATATTAATGGTTGTAAAACTTTTGCTACATCAATTGCATAAACTTTAGTTGACAAGCAAGTAAAATTTCAAATTTTATCCTACAAATTGGAACTTGGCAAATCACTGACCGGACTTGGGTTAAAAAAGTTTAAAAAGCCCTGGGCTTGGGCATGCCCAAAAAAAATTTCAACCCCTGCCAGGTTATGCAAGTATAACCTGTTCAAACATTTCAAATATTCCTTATAATTTAATTTTTACAACGATTTTAGTTACGATTATTTCATGCGACTATTTGAATTTGTCGTTGGTGACGCCACAATACCAACCCAGGTTATCAAGTATAGCCAACATTTTCTCCAAGCGGATCAGCCAATCAGATTGCAGTATTCAAATCAAATTAGATTATCATACATTTAATGCAGAGAATATTTAGCTCACATGTGAGGGCTATAGTGTCCGTTGTCCGCAAAGTTTTACATTTTAATCTTCTCTCAAACCACTTGGCCAATTGAAACCAAACTTGGTAGGAATTTTCATTGGATGGTCCCATTCAAAGTTTATGTTTTTTGTTGTTGATCAGAAATACACAAAAGAAACAAGAGGCCCAAAGCTATCAAAAATGGTGTGTCCATATATATGTGTATATTATTTGTTCTAACATGACGTCCTTCATTGGCTATATAAATAATACAATGATAAAAGTTACCATATATTTTAATTAGCACATGTGTATTGACGAACAAATTACAAACATCATTCCTCATTGAATTCATGTATTCATACAGGACCGTGGTGCATACAAACATAAAAATGCTCATGTTTTTTTTTCACCTCTATTTTTTCCCGAAATAAATACTTAAGACAACCATCTATTGACTTTGACTGTTGTAATTTAACGTTTTCCCGTGACATAGTTTACAAGGAATGCTCACAGGTGCTTGTGTAGAGTCAAAAATATGCTTGCTATGTACCTAAAATACCTCAAGGCCGGACTCACTCCTACTACCCCTGTCACTTCAACCGCTATTTCCCCTGTCAAAATGTCGATAGGACGCAAATCGCTTACTAATTTGCGTAGTGAAATGATTTTTCTTCAAGGAAAACCTGTTTTTTATATCTTCCTACCATCTACACCTACCCATACTGACAGATAATCCTCCGATTTTGTTGAC
This sequence comes from Bathymodiolus brooksi, assembly GCA_963680875.1. Taxonomy (NCBI): domain Eukaryota; kingdom Metazoa; phylum Mollusca; class Bivalvia; order Mytilida; family Modiolidae; genus Bathymodiolus; species Bathymodiolus brooksi. Next base: position 109,266,115 of record OY804581.1, read on the forward strand.
AATGGACACCTACATGTATGTGGCTGCAAAAGGGAAAGTAGGTCACGTGACATCTTCAGCCTTTCGGTCGATCTCAGGTTTTATCATTGCCTTACGAAACATATATGAGAAATTCATATTTTGGCGCCTTGTAATTTGAATTTGGAATTTCTAGTGTTTAGTTTTTATATATGATAAAACAAAAATGATTTTTTTAAACTCTCATCCAATTTTAATGTAGTTTTTTGGCAAAGTGTTATTGATGGGCTATACATTTTTTGGGGCTATTTTATTTGAAAAAAAGGGTTAAAATTTTGAAATGTTGCATATTTTAAAGGTGCATACAATTTTTTTTCTTCATCCAATTGTTTTTCGTTGTTGAATGGATTGTGTTGAGAGCTTTCGATAATATGTCGATGGATTTGCTAGAGATATCTTTTATGGTTTTTAGATAAATTTGATCGAAAGAGGCTGAATAAATGATAGAGTATACTTTGAAGAGCCAATCAAAAACAGACAAGGCCAACCTTAAAAAATTGTTTGTTTCCCCTTTTGCGACCCTACCCTCAAGGTAGGTAGGTAGGTAAAAAAAAATAAATCATCAAATGAACCTCATAATAAGCACTTGGCAGAATGATCTACCCAACACATTCTAATTTATTTCATTGTGTCTGAAACTGAATCTATATTAAATACGTTCATATTTTGCAGATGTACAGTAAGGGTACATGAATAACAACTCCTCTAAAAAAATCTTCCCATGTGTTTTTACTTCCGATCTTTTTTAATGTATTGATAATCAAAGTTTGTTCAACCTTTCCGGTTTTCGACAGCACAGATACACCATAATTTTCTCTCGTCTCCAGAACGGAACCGAAAAAAATTCCGGAATAAATTATTTTTTTTCGTGGAAGTCGTGTCAATTTATCGGGTCAGTCGGAAAAGGGGAAGCAAACAATATTTTAATTTTGGCCCAACACAGAACACACAATACGAAGAAATGTGCTAATTTCCAAAATTTGAAAGTTTTTATTTTTCATCGAATTTTAATGCAATTTTGGCGAAGTGTTTATATTAATGGGCTATTGGTGGACCATAAAAAAAATTGTTTATTTCGGAAAGGGGTCTTATAGGGGCCCAAATTCTGAATGGATTGTGTCGAATGCTTTCGGTAGTATGTCAACAGATTTCCTCTGTCAATGCTCATTTAAATAAAAATTAGAAGTCCTACGTTAATTTGGGGCGGTCATGGTTGTGTTGATATGGTAGTAGGATTTTCAACTACCTGTGCTATCAGTGCCTCACCACTAAAGTTGTGAGTTAAAATCTCGAGGTGCACTCGATCAACTTTTTGTGCAGTAAAACTGACTGCCACGATATAACTGAAATATTGTTGAAAGTGGCATTTACCACCGTAACCCCTCACCCTACTTTAATGGGTTAAAACTGAATATAATAATTTTTCTTAGTCTAGACCTTGACCTCATTTTCATGGTCTACTTGCTTGATTAAATTTGTGCCAAGTTTTTGTGATTAGGTCATTTTTGCCATTACCATACAACCTAGGTTCACCAGGCATGTGCCACCTGACCATGACCTCACTTTCACAATCTGTTAAATTTGCATCAATTTTTCATGCTTAGGTCACTTTCTCTACTACCATACAATGTAGGTTCATCATACATTTTGTACTTGATCCACATATTTATCATGGTGTGTACATGTCAGTCAGGCATGTCACCTAACATTGACCTCATTTTCATGGTCTATAGATTTTATCAAATTTACCTCTTCTAAGAGGTCACCTTTCTTATAAGGCCACTTTTTCTTTGAAACAAAGGTGACCTCTTAATACAGGTTTTATTGTACTTTGATGATGGACCTGGTACAGATTCATGGTCCAGTACATTCATTTATTGTTTAAAAAAATATTTCGCACAAACAATTTGCAGGGGGCAGGTGAGACATAGATCTGTCTACACTTGTTTCATGTTTTACCACTAATCTACTGTTTCCAGTTTTCAATTTAATGTACATGAAAGGATGTTATTTAGATAACTATAAATATAATATTGTTTTGTTTTATAGAAAATACTGATATCTTTAAAGTCTGGAAGATTGCCAGTATCATTTGCTGCCTAAAGTCTGGAAGATTGCCAACATCTTTTATTTCCTAAAGTCTTGAAGATAACCATTTGTTGCTTGGAAGAATGCCAAGAAAAATAGAAGAAATCCCTGTAATCTAAAGGAATTTCAATGAAGTTTATTTGATAGAAAACTATTTGTATTTTGACTTGTGAATGATTTATTGAATGTTGTTTTTTTAAATGATTTATTGTATGTTGTTTAAATTCATTGATGCTGACAGATACAAGTTTTATTTATGTATTATTAAGTTTTGTTTTTACTCCATTTCTTATTATTATTCTCCCCCTCCTTTCTTTCTTACCGTGGCACATGAACTTGTCCATGGCAGATCTCAGGAACCACTGGACAGAATTTCATGAAACTTGGTGGAGTTATAGATATATGTTTCTAGTTGGTAGCTTTGTGGTAAAGGGAGTCAGTCATATTTTGAGGGGTTCAAAGGGGGTGGGGGTTACTATAGAATCCTATGGGAAAGTTGAAATTTTGGACATTAATGTTGATAACTTCTAAATGGATAATGATAGAGACATAAAATTTGACATAGTGATAGGTCACCATTAGAGGAGTTTTCAAAATTTTCGAGATGTCTGCCAAAACACGGCATAAGAAATGGGCGGTAAAAATTCAACATTGTCCGATATCATCAAAATTTTATATGTGGGTAGATAATGATGACCCGAATTGATTCCCAACATTGACAAATTTCTACCGGTCGCCATTTTCAAAATGGCCACCACAATACCGCACAAATTCAACAATGTCTGATTTCAATGCCATTTCATATGTAGGTAGATTATGATGTTCCGACATCGAAAAATTCTACCGGTCGCCATTTTCAAAATGGCCGCCACAATACCGCACAAATTCAACATTGTTCGATTTCAACGTCCTGAATTGATTCCCGACATCAAAAAATTTCTAACGGTCTCCATTTTCAATGAAGTTTTTATTCGATGGAAAACTTTAATCATATTTATATTTTGACTTATGAATGATTTATTGAATGTTGTTTAAATCCATTGATGCAGACAGATACAAGTTTTATTTATGTATTATTCATATCTTGTTCAGTTTTAATATCAGGGTTTGAAACTCTGAAATATGGCAATAATAATCTGTAGATAATGTATTGAATAATATGAAGGTGAATAAAAATAAAATACATAAGTTGAAGATTTCTTTTTGCAGTTTTTTATTTTAAGTTCAGGATACATTGAAAATAAAAAACCACATCAAACAGTAATGGTTGTTTACAAATAGCCATAACAACACACAACTACCTGCAAATCTCAAACACTAAGCGCAAAAAACACGTGAAAGGCTGAAGGAAATTGTATCTCCTGGCTTGTGATGGGTACAGTTAGGAAGGATTGGTATTTAATGACCCTCGTCTATTTATAACTAGATATCTGGCAGAAAAACCAATATAACCTTTAAAAAATTGGACAGATTCACATTGATTTGCAAACAAGAAACTTTCAACAACATATTAAAATATTCCTGCAGTTATCTCTACTGTACATAACCAGACCCGACAATTGCCTCGATCAAGGGAACAATTTGACTTGTTCTGATGCAACCACCTCTGTTCAGAGGACATGTTCAAATGCAATGACCTTTTCTGAGGACAACTACCTGTAACCAAGGAACAGTTGGAACCTGTTTTATTTGATGCACCTACCTCTATTCAGAGGACAACCTGATCTTGGGAAGAGGTAGGTGGAACTATTTGTTCTTGGACCTTGGACAAACTAAAGCATAAAAGTTAAGCCTGGTGTGTTTGGGGTTCACATCTATGAACGTCCCCCTATGCCTAAATGTCCAGGTCCGAGTGCATTTAGGCAATAACCAAATGACAGGAGTTGCATTTGGAGGCCACGTCTCTTGGGTACTATGCTCTGTGTACCTCGACTAGGAGGCGGTGGGGAGGAACAGGTGTCAGCAGCTACACCGGGGTCCTATTTTGGGGGTGTCGTGATCTCCTAAGTTGAACTACAATGCTGGCGTAGTTCGACAAGGGAGATAATGACTGAAGTGTCAGGAGCTACACTTGGGTCACTTGGGGGGAGGCCACGTCTCTTGGGTACTATGCTCTGTGTACCTCGACTCGGAGGCGGTGGGGAGGAACAGGTGTCAGCAGCTACACCGGGGTCCTATTTTGGGGGTGTCGTGATCTCCTAAGTTGAACTACAATGCTGGCGTAGTTCGACAAGGGAGATAATGACTGAAGTGTCAGGAGCTACACTTGGGTCACTCGGGGGGAGGGGCAGGGTGGGGAAGATGTCAAAGATTAAAAAGAAATTGCATCGAGAAGAGAGTGGTAAGTAAAAATTCTCTTTTGGGATACCTTTTATATTTGCCAGTTTATTCTGCCCAGCTGAAGCTACATAACGATCCAAATAATTTGTTAAATGTGAGAACCTCAATAAAAATTCCTCATTTTGTATAGGATAAGCATGAACTATAAATTCAGTTACATTCATATCAATATCTGATGCAGTTTCCCTGAGATACTTTTTTTTACAAAGAATGATAACTAATTTTCATAAGAATTATTTGAATAAAAAAATAACTAGTAAGAAAGGATATGGATGTAAGTGATCATAAGAGACTATCAAACACAACACTTGAGACACAAGTAAAGCATTGCTCTTCTCTACATTTCTCAGTCACCGAATGGTCTTCCAGGCTATCATTCTGTTTCTGACTAATCACAGAAATTAAAACTAGAAATCACTATTATATTTATAATTCATTCATGTTTACAAAATTTAGTAATCCTGTAAGTTGTAAAATGTTCTATTTGTTAATTTTATGTATTTAAAAGACTATATAAGGAGGGGAGACAATGTTGACCAAAAAAAAATATATAAGGAGGGGAGACAATGTTGACAAAAAAAAATTGTATAAGGAGGGGAGACAATGTTGACAAAAAAAAACTATAAGGAGGGGAGACAATGTTGACAAAAAAAAACTATATATAAGGAGGGGAGACATTGTTAACCAAAAAAAACTATATATAAGGAGGGGAGACAATGTTGACAAAAAAAAAATATATATAAGGAGAGGAGACTGTTGACCAAAAAAAACTATAAGGAGGGGAGACAATGTTGACCAAAAAAAACTATATAAGGAGGGGAGACAATGTTGACAAAAAAAACTATATATAAGGAGGGGAGACATTGTTGACAAAAAAAACTATATAAGGAGGGGAGACAATGTTGACCAAAAAAAACTATATATAAGGAGGGGAGACAATGTTGACCAAAAAAAATTCCATAAGGAGGGGAGACAATGTTGACAAAAAAAAACTATAAGGAGGGGAGACAATGTTGACCAAAAAAAACTAAGGAGGGGAGACAATGTTGACCAAAAAAAACTAAGGAGGGGAGACAATGTTGACCCAAAAAAACTATAAGGAGGGGAGACAATGTTGACCAAAAAAACCTATATAAGGAGGGGAGACAATGTTTACCAAAAAAACAATATAAGGAGGGGAGACAATGTTGACAAAAAAAACTAAGGAGGGAAGACAATGTTGACAAAAAAAACTAAGGAGGGGAGACAATGTTGACCAATATATATATATATACGTCTGAAAATTAAACCAAACAGTGTTAGAATTAGATTTTAGAGCTGTCAAATTTTTGTTCTTCCCTCGACGGGATTTGAACTCACACCATTGATACACTGCAGCAGCACCATTCGCTTAGCCTTACGTCCAGCGCCCTAGACCACTCGACCACATCCACTCCCTGGATATGTATTTAAAAGACTATAAAAGGAGGGGAGACAATGTTGACAAAAAAAAACTATAAGGAGGGGAGACAATGTTGACCAAAAAAAAACTGTATAAGGAGGGGAGACAATGTTGACAAAAAAAACTATATAAGGAGGGGAGACAATGTTCACCAACAAAACTATTTAAGGGGGGGAGACAATGTTGACCAAAAAAAAACTATATAAGGAAGGGAGATAATGTTGACCAAAAAAAACTATATAAGGAGGGGAGACAATGTTGACAAAAAAAACTATATAAGGAGGGGAGACATATTATTTTCATCAAATGTTTTGTATTTCACATTATTTGCTCTTTATTTTTGTAGACTCGATACACTAAGAGCAGGAATATCGCAGCCGAGAAGTATTTTCCTGAAACCTGTGTATTCTATTAGTGAATAACTCAGGCCAACATGAGCAACGGTATTTATTTTTTAGGGTTTATGTCCTGGTCTTCCTTCCTCTAGCTCATTTTATAGAGTATACAGCTGAAATATGTACCTATATTTGTTGCATTTTACTTTTTGTCTACTCCCCCAACCACGTTTTTCTTTATTGTCTAAATCCCACAATAATATACCCTGATACTGAGGATCGGCTTGCCTGTGCTCATAGAATATGTAATTCCACATCTATCTCCTCTCTTTATACAAACTGTCCAATGTAAATTTTAGTTGGTTCTGAAATCGAAAAAAATAATCACTAAATTACCCTTGAAATGGCAATTTATTTGACCCCAAAAAAAATTAGAGTTACCTCCCATTGACTAGTGCAGATTTTTTACTCATGAATTTGGAGTCTTAAGATGGATTTTTATGTTTTTATTATATTACAGTATTTTAAACTTTGAATTAAATATTTCGAGCATGTAATTTAATTTTTTTTTATCTCCACTTAAAATGGCAAATATTGAATAGAAAAAATGGTGTTTTACACAAGAAATCTCTTTATTATGAATTAAATTTGAGAGGGGAAAACAACTCATTTTTCAATTGCAGTATAGAATAATTGTTTATTTAATTCATATTTGATCTCTATGTATGTTTATGATATCTTAACCTTTTACTTTGTACAGATTCTTGGATTGTGGTGCAACATACTCAACAGTTGTCCTAGAACGTAATAGAGAACACTATGGGATTTCTCTTCAGAATGAAGGTATGTATTGTCTACAACCTAAACTATGTTTTTTCTTGGTAAGTCTTGTATATATTGGGTTGTCACAGTCACTTTTATCATGCAGCTTTGTTATTCTTTCATTATCTGGAGGAATATTTCCAGGTTTAAAAGTGTAAAGGGGGAAAAGGGGGAGGGTTTGAAATCCAAAATACATTAATTAGCAGGAATGACAGTCGTTAAACAGGTGCCCCTCGTTAAAATTTCTAGATTCTTCATCTAGATAGTAAGACATTATATGAGTTTTATTACAGCCAATGCTAGGACTGAGATCTTCATAACTACTTATCAGAGGCAATTAAATCATAGAAGACTGGGATGCAGAGTATATCAATAATGAAAACAATTTGGGAAAAAAAAGACTTTTAAAAAAATAGTGAAAATTACTAGCATTTTTGATAATTTTATGATATTTGGGGTAGATTGCACCCATAATAAATTAAGAGATCAACTTAAAAGTGCACAAAGAAATATAGTAGATACAAATATAAAAAACATCACAAATATTGATACCAGTCAAACATTATATAGGAAAATAGGATTTGTTTAGATGAAAATGTAGAGGGCCCAGGTGGCTCAATGAGTTAGGTAGTTGGATTACTTAACAACTCATACAAGCCGATACGACGTGGGTTCGCACCCGGCTATATAAATTACAAAAAAGGGTGCACTCGACTTGCAACTGCAAGTGATAAAGTTTACCCGTTGCTTTCCCATGATGGGTGGTTCTCTCCGGGTACTCTGGCTTCTTCCACCACTAAAACTGGTCGCCATGATATAGCTGAAATATTGCTGAAAGTGGTGTTAAAACAACAAAAATCTAAATCAATCAGTAAGAAAATGTAAGAAAAAAGTCAGCCACCTCTTAATATTGAATGGGTACTTAATGTTTGTGATAAAGGATGTCTAATTCCCCCCCCCCACCCCACCATGATAATCTATTTCTATGAGGGGTTAGTCCTGTATTTGAAATTAAAAATAAAAATCCTGCATCACTATTGTGGATTTATGGCAAATAACAAATAAAATACATAATACATTATCTGGTTTACTGTTTGAACTATTACTGTTTCCATAAAACAAATGTTGAAATTTTATTTGTTCTTTGAAAGTAAAATCTCTCTATGATTTTCTTTTCTTTTGTGTTTTTTTATTCTTTTATTTGGGAGGGGGGGGGGGGGGGGGGGAAGGGAGGGTATCATTTTTTATTTACATAGTTTTTATAAGAAGATCAAAATCCTTTACCAGGTGAGTTGAATTTTTATGGGAGTTTTAATCAATAAGTGATTGACTTCTCTTCCAGATATACATCAAAGAGTTTAAATGTCCAACAATTGGATTCACTGCAAACAAAGGCAATTGTATTAAAACAATGGATCAATTCCTTTTCCAGTTTGTCAAACTGGGCCCGTTGTTCAAAATACTGGATACGGTTGTCCACTGGATAAAGTTATCCACTGGATAAGGTTGTCCACTGAACAACTACTTATCCAGTGGATAGCTAGCCAGTGGTTAAAATTGGTTGATCAAAAGCAAAGACAATGGTTGGATAGCTATTCACTGGATAAAATTTTGTCCTGTGGGAAACTCCCATGATTTTTTTGCACTTCCTCTCTTAAAGCAATCCAGACCAAAAATGAAAAAAAAGGTCTGCTAAGTTCAGCGACATTTCAAGTTATTTTTCACACAATTCAATTTATTTGTTACAATCTTGCAAATGATATATGACCAATCATTTTGTTATCTTTGTGTTGGGGCTGGGAATTAATGTCTCTATGGAATTTTTTCAAGTCATATGGTAATCAAATTTTTGTTAGACAAATTGTGACTAATCACACATTTATTTTCTATTTAGTTTTACCTACATAATGTATTAGACCAGGATTTTTTTTAAGAGAAACCTTTTTATTTATTTTTTTCAGATCATGAAATAATAATCCAAATTATATTTTTGTACAAATAAATTGAAGCTAGTTGCTTCATTTCTTTCCTAAATATTTATCGACATTGAAGCAAGGGCAAGATTAATTAAAGGGTGTGTCATGTTGTGTTGAATAGTTCAGATTTTTTATGTATGTATACAAAAATAGGAAGATATATTTATTTTAAGAAAAACATAATTTTACAAAACTTTAGAAATATTTTATTATGATTCAGTTCAATTATTGTACTTAATGATGTCGTGTAATAGAATCTTACAACAATGAAATCCAAATTGTCGGTTCTGGAAGACATGGCCCGGATCTATAGAAGTGGGCTGGCCTGAAATAAGTGACATATTTGGGACTATGCATACTCCATACATGTATATACAGTAAATATCACGGTTTACAAAATATGTTGATTGGATCTTGGGACATTTAACGTACATGTCTTGGGATCGGATATTTTCAGAGAAATCTACACACATACACTGAATGACCTTTTTCATACTGTTGTCAAAACAAATAAAATAAATAATATTTAATTCCAACTGTTGAGAGACAAAAACAAAAACAAAAAAAACAACAACAATTATCAACTCAAATCGGTTCCAAATCTAAATCAAAAACAGCAAACAGATCTAGTAAACAATTGCCCATTACTAATATCATCATAAGCCATTCTTCCACTTTTGAACTAAAAAAAAGGGGGGGGGGTCCTCGTCACTTCATCAAAAGTATTTTTTACTGGTCAATTGAAGGCACGGTAAATAAATTCTTCTGTTCATATTAAAAAAAAATGTAACCCAATGAAATTGAAAAGATATTTTTTACCATTTATACATCCTCGCTAGTCAGGTTTATTTTGTCGACAATTGAACGTTGGATGTGTCCAGTAATTCATGTAATATTGACAACATCGTTGAGAGAGAAAAAAAAACAACAAAGAACAAACACAGAAGACCACATTGAAAAAAGGTTCACAAAAAACGTAGATGAGAGGCGTATATCATGAAGAATGTAAAATAAATTTGACGGGAAACGATTCACGGAAAATGTCCTCATAACGATTCACGGCACACAAAAAAAACAACAGAAAATATTTCGGAAGAAAAATGCAAGATCACGGAAGACTAAAATAACCAACCAGTCCCTTCTTTTACACCTCTCTTTAAATTACTCACACTGGCAACAAATTAAATCCGAAATTAGTTCTGATGGTGTGTGTGGTTTTTTTTCTCTCTTCAATTTGTTATTTATAATGTATAACATTTATTTATTTACATTTGTATTTAAATCTATCTATTTATCTTAGTTTCTGTTATGTGTAGTGTAATCTATTTCCAAAAAAGAGAAATGCTATTTTTGAAATTAAATAGAGGAAAACTTCATGACGACAAAAAAAAATCGAATGTAATTTCAATTGGCGATCATATTTATCCACTGGATAAAACTTTATCCGTACCCAATTAAACTTGACAAAAGTTGTCAAGGATAAAGCACATTTGTCTAGTGGACAACTTTTGAACAACAGAAGTTGTCCAGTTTATCCACTGTTTTGAACAACCGAGTCCTGCTCTCTCAATACCAATTGAAACATGGGTAATATATCAGGTGGTCTCTCATCATTATGTATTTTATTTGTTTCACAGTCAGGAATTTATACCAATTCATAGGATCCTAGCCCAGATATAAAGAAAAAATAGAGCAAGTTGGAACAGAAAATGTCTGTTCTGCCTGTCAATGAGAAAAATATTTAAAAAAATTGTCCATGTCCAAAACCATTCTACCATTGAAATAAAACTTGGTTGGTTTGTAATGTTTCTTAGATTGTCTGCTGCTGGGTTTTTTCTATGGAAACCTAATGGACAAACTTTTTATTAATTGGCCAAACATTTTGAAATTAATTTTTAAGATTTTATTTCTGGAGATTTATAGAAGTCAAACGGACTATAACCATTGAATATACAACCTATTTAATTAGATAATCAAAGGGGAATAATGAGAGGAGAAATAATTTAATTATTCTAATGAAACCACTAAACCATTTGAAATAATACTAGGACGAAACATCCCTTGGATGGTTCTCAACATATATTTTTGTGTTGATCGGAAATCAAAGATGGCCAACATCACATGACTTTGCTCAGCATAGAGCCCAACTTAAAAATGAATAAATTTCAAAAATAAAAATCTTGATTGACCCAAAACTGTACATGAATAATCATTGGATGGCCCCTTACAGTGTCATAATTTTTCCTATGCTTCAGAATGTCAAGATGGCTGCCACTGCATGACATAATTTGTGTAGGACCGACCATATGTGAAAAGAGGTCAAATACATGAAAAGTGAAATCATACAGTATGTTACATTACATTATTGTAGAATTGCTCTGAAAATGTCTTAAAAATATTATTTTTAACATTTTTCATTATTTTTCAGGACCAACAGCTAAGAGAGACCAGCCCTCTTACAACATGGATAGCATGAAATGTTATAGGTCTACATAAGTTGACCCAGACCAAGGAACAGTCAACAGACAGAAAACATACATACAGATGTAATGGTATACATGTACTGGATCAACAGTTAGTTATACATAGACAGATGTAATGGTATACATGTACTGGATCAACAGTTAGTTATACATAGACAGATGTTATGGTATACATGTACTGGATCAACAGTTAGTTATACATAGACAGATGTAATGGTATACATGTACTAGATCAACAGTTAGTTATACATAGACAGATGTAATGGTATACATGTACTGGATCAACAGTTAGTTATACATAGACAGATGTAATGGTATACATGTACTGGATCAACAGTTAGTTATACATACAAATGTAATGGTATTCATGTACTGGATCAACAGTTAGTTATACATAGACAGATGTAATGGTATACATGTACTGGATCGACAGTTAGTTATACATAGACATGTTATGGTATACATGTACTGGATCAACAATTAGTTATACATAGACAGATGTAGTGGTATACATGTACTGGATCTATAGTTAGTTATACATAGACAGATGTAATGGTATACGTGTACTTGATCAACAGTTAGTTATACATAGACAGACGTTTTGGTATACATGTACTGGATCAACAGTTAGTTATACATAGACAGATGTAATGGTATACATTTACTGGATCAACAGTTAGTTATACATAGACAGATGTAATGGTATACATGTACTGGATCAACAGTTAGTTATACATAGACAGATGTAATGGTATGCATGTACAGGATCAACAGTTAGTTATACATAGACAGATGTAGTGGTATACATGTACTGGATCAACAGTTAGTTATACATAGACAGATGTAATGGTATACATGTACTGGATCAACAGTTAGTTATACATAGACAGATGTAATGGTATACATTTACTGGATCAACAGTTAGTTATGCATAGACAGATGTTATGGTATACATGTACTGGATCAACAGTTAGTTATACATAGACAGACGTTATGGTATTTGTGTACTAGATCAACAGTTAGTTATACATAGACAGATGTTATGGTATACATGTACTAGATCAACAGTTAGTCATACATAGACAGATGTTATGGTATACATGTACTGGATCAACAGTTAGTTATACATAGATAGATGTAATGGTATACATGTACTGGATCAACAGTTAGTTATACATAGACAGATGTTATGGTATACATGTACTAGATCAACAGTTAGTTATACATAGACAGATGTAATGGTATACATGTATTGGATCAACAGTTAGTTATACATAGACAGATGTTATGGTATTCATGTACTAGATCAACAGTTAGTTATACATAGATAGATGTTATGGTATACATGTACTGGATCAACAGTTAGTTATACATAGACAGATGTTATGGTATACATGTACTGGATCAACAGTTAGTTATACATAGACAGACGTCATGGTATTCATGTACTAGATCAACAGTTAGTTATACATAGACAGATGTTATGGTATACATGTACTGGATCAACAGTTAGTTACACATAGACAGACGTTATGGTATTCATGTACTAGATCAACAGTTAGTTATACATAGACAGATGTTATGGTATACATGTACTGGATCAACAGTTAGTTATACATAGACAGATGTAATGGTATACATGTACTGGATCAACAGTTAGTTATACATAGACAGATGTAATGGTATACATGTACTGGATCAACAGTTAGTTATACATAGACAGATGTAATGGTATACATGTACTGGATCAACAGTTAGTTATACATAGACAGATGTAATGGTATACATGTACTGGATCAACAGTTAGTTATACATAGACAGACGTTATGTTATTCATGTACTAGATCAACAGTTAGTTATACATAGACAGATGTTATGGTATACATGTACTGGATCAACAGTTAGTTACACATAGACAGACGTTATGGTATTCATGTACAAGATCAACAGTTAGTTATACATAGACAGATGTTATGGTATACATGTACTGGATCAACAGTTAGTTATACATAGACAGATGTAATGGTATACATGTACTGGATCAACAGTTAGTTATACATAGACATGTAATGGTATACATGTACTGGATCAACAGTTAGTTATACATAGACAGATGTAATGGTATACATGTACTGGATCAACAGTTAGTTATACATAGACAGATGTAATGGTATACATGTACTGGATCAACAGTTAGTTATACATAGACAGACGTTATGTTATTCATGTACTAGATCAACAGTTAGTTATACATAGACAGATGTTATGGTATACATGTACTGGATCAACAGTTAGTTATACATAGACCGATGTAATGGTATACATGTACTGGATCAACAGTTAGTTATACATAGACAGATGTAATGGTATACATGTACAGGATCAACAGTTAGTTATACATAGACAGATGTTATGGTATTCATGTACTAGATCAACAGTTAGTTATACATAGACAGATGTTATGGTATACATGTACTGGATCAACAGTTAGTTATACAGATAGATGTAATGGTATACATGTACTGGATCAACAGTTAGTTATACATAGACAGATGTAATGGTATACATGTACTGGATCAACAGTTAGTTATACATAGACAGATGTAATGGTATACATGTACTGGATCAACAGTTAGTTATACATAGACAGATGTAATGGTATACATGTACTGGATCAACCGTTAGTTATACATAGACAGATGTTATGGTATTCATGTACTAGATCAACAGTTAGTTATACATAGACAGATGTTATGGTATACATGTACTGGATCAACAGTTAGTTATACATAGACAGATGTAATGGTATACATGTACTGGATCAACAGTTAGTTATACATAGACAGACGTTATGGTATTCATGTACTAGATCAACAGTTAGTTATACATAGACAGATGTTATGGTATACATGTACTGGATCAACAGTTAGTTATACAGACAGATGTAATGGTATACATGTACTGGATCAACAGTTAGTTATACATAGACAGATGTAATGGTATACATGTACTGGATCAACAGTTAGTTATACAGACAGATGTAATGGTATACATGTACTGGATCAACAGTTAGTTATACATAGACAGATGTAATGGTATACATGTACTGGATCAACAGTTAGTTATACATAGACAGGTGTTATGGTATACATGTACTGGATCAACAGTTAGTTATACATAGACAGATGTTATGGTATTCATGTACTGGATCAACAGTTAGTTATACATAGACAGATGTTATGGTATACATTTAAATGATTAACAGTTAGCTATACATGGATAGATGTTATGGTAAAACATAAGATGTAATGATAAAAGATCACATGATAAAGAACTATTTGTGTGAATGTATCAGTTATTTGTAATATATTATTACTCTGATGTATGTTTTGTAAACATGTTCAAACCTTTGAGACTTATTATAGTAAAAAATGAAGTTCAATATTTGAATGAGAAACTTGGCACACATCAAATTTTTAAATACAGGTTAAGGCAAGCAAAATTTCGACAACAATTTCTCACATTTTACTAGGAGTACAAAATAACAAAATTAATAATGGATCTTCTTTTTAATTATGAAGGTCACATTTCAACTTTTTAAATCTATAAAATGTTTGTCTCATTTGGGTTGAATCAATTGATTTTTTTTTAATTGATGGAGTTGATATGAAAAAAAGCGACATTTTTTTATATGTACAGTCAAACCTGTATATAAAGGCCACTTAAGGAAACCTGATAATATGGCCTTTATGAGCAGTTGCCCTTTATATAGAGGTTAAAATTATATGCACTATTCATTAATGGGAGAGAATGAAACTGTCCTTTATATACATTGATTTGTTATATAGAGGTGCCCTTTAAGGCGGGTTTAACTACTAATTATGGTAAAAATATATACTGGCTCCGGTATTGGGGCACAAAGTTCTTTTCACAGCTAGTTTGTGCACTATTATCAGATGACCATATAATGAACAGATAAATGTGGTCAGAAAGTCTACTTTGAAAAAAAATGTATCAGACATGCTTTGTTATGGTTTTCTATATACTATGCTTCACTTAATTACACACACCACCCCCGTACTAACACATGCTTCACTTAATTACACACACCAGCCCCATACTAACACATGCTTCACTTAATTACACACACCACCCCCGTACTAACACATGCTTCACTTAATTACACACACCACCTCCGTACTAACACATGCTTCACTTAATTACACACACCACCTCCGTACTAATACATGCTTCACTTAATTACACACACCACTTCCGTACTAACACATGCTTCACTTAATTACACACGCCATTCCTGTACTAATACATGCTTCACTTAATTACACACCACCCCCGTACTAACACATGCTTCACTTAATTACACACACCACCTCCATACTAACACATGCTTCACTTAATTACACACACCACCTCCGTACTAATACATGCTTTACTTAATTACACACACCACCTCCGTACTAATACATGCTTCACTTAATTACACACACCATCCCCGTACTAACACATGCTTCACTTAATTACACACCACCTCTGTACTAACACATGCTTCACTTAATTACACACACCACCCCTGTACTAACACTATAGCTCAACACTTCTGCTAATGTCACTGTGCTGTACTTTCCAAATTTCACTGATTAAAAACCTCTTATACTAAAAATGTATTGCTCAACACTATATAACTCACAGCTTTACATTCCTCATTTCTTTTATTAAAAAACTAAACATGTATGGTTACTAACACTGGCTCAACACTTCAGCTAATGTCACTGAGCTGTACTTTCCAAATTTCACTGATTAAAAACCTCCTATACTAAAAATGTACTGCTCAACACTATATAACTCACAGCTTTACATTCCCCATTTCACTTATTAAAAAACTAAACATGCATGGTTACTAACACTATGGCTCAACACTTCAGCTAATGTCACTGAGCTGTACTTTCCAAATTTCACTGATTAAAAACCTCCTATGCTAAAAATGTACTGCTCAACACTATATAACTCACAGCTTTACATTCCCCATTTCACTTATTAAAACACTAAACATGTATGGTTACTAACACTATGGCTCAACACTTCAGCTAATGTCACTGAGCTGTACTTTCCAAATTTCACTGATTAAAAACCTCCTATACTAAAAATGTACTGCTCAACACTATATAACTCACAGCTTTACATTCCCCATTTCACTTATTAAAAAACTAAACATGCATGGTTACTAACACTATGGCTCAACACTTCAGCTAATGTCACTGAGCTGTACTTTCCAAATTTCACTGATTAAAAACCTCCTATGCTAAAAATGTACTGCTCAACACTATATAACTCACAGCTTTACATTCCCCATTTCACTTATTAAAAAACTAAACATGCATGGTTACTAACACTATGGCTCAACACTTCAGCTAATGTCACTGAGCTGTACTTTCCAAATTTCACTGATTAAAAACCTCCTATACTAAAAATGTACTGCTCAACACTATATAACTCACAGCTTTACATTCCCCATTTCACTTATTAAAAAACTAAACATGCATGGTTACTAACACTATGGCTCAACACTTCAGCTAATGTCACTGAGCTGTACTTTCCAAATTTCACTGATTAAAAACCTCCTATGCTAAAAATGTACTGCTCAACACTATATAACTCACAGCTTTACATTCCCCATTTCACTTATTAAAACACTAAACATGTATGGTTACTAACACTATGGCTCAACACTTCAGCTAATGTCACTGAGCTGTACATATCCCTTTTCACAATATACCTGTTACCAGCTAACAGCTAACTGTTCAGAAAACCACAAATAATACATGTATGGTTCATAGTGTACTTTGGTTGAGATTGTTCTTACCACAAGATTTGTTCATTGATATGGAATCTGATCGCCAAACTCCTTGTTGTATGACTTTGTGTTCTAAGATTGTGGTTATGTATGTATTTTCTATATCTGGTTTGAACTTATGATGACTAATAACATGATATATTAAAATTTGACATGCTTGAATGTCAGTTGACATTTGATTGGTTGTTTTTAATTAGCATAATGTTGGATCATTATAATAATTGTACAAGTTTGCATATTAGATATACAACTTTTTCATTATTCCTTAATATGTCTAATTGATTAGTTCTCTATTCAGAAGTAATTTGTTTAAATTATGAACAAGATTTCAAGACTTTATTTTACTCAAGATATAATAAACTCACATGAAAATACAATTAGATGATGACTTTCAAAATGTGCAAGACATATAATTAAATGCAGCAGTTGTGAATATACATGTACAATATATAATATTATATATCATATGGAAATATAATGAAGAAAATATTAATGATATTATAATAGTTTCACAATATTTGTCAGAAAAATGGATAGCTATTTAATATTTATTTGTTTCAAAATGACATCATTCGTTTCAGTTTTATTACTGATGAATTTTGAACAAAATACTGTGGAATATACCTCTTTCTCTCCATTTCAATAACATCATTTTAACATAAGAATAGATAATGACATTCATCTCCATGATGTGCTATTCAGAATATTTATATGAAATGCAATATTTATCTGTAATGTAGGATTAGAAGTACCAACATTTTATTTAATATATAACTTCAGACTTGTATGTTTTGTAACTGAATTCTAAGAGACCCTAACTTTACAGCACTATTTATTCGGTTCAAAGTTATTGCTTTTTCTTTATTCTTCAGTGTTGTATAAGGTCCAATTATAGTAAAGATGGGTTTGATTTGTCATTCGGCTAATAGCAAATCTTGTTTCACTGGTACATTTCATGTCTTTGTAATTAATAAATGTTGTAGCTTTTTTGTATATATGTTCAACTATATATACATATTGTTTATATAAAGGAGAAGATGTTCTAAGTTGTAAAACTTGTATCTGATCCTAATGTCATGTTTTTGGACAATGAAATATGTTTAAACTGACCTTTTGATCAAGTTCATTATAAAATTATACAGAAATAGAATGGTTGATTAAAACAAACTAATAATCTAAAGATTAATGTACAGTTGTGAATGTTACATTTTATGTACAAAGGTGTGTCCATTTTTTGCCAGGATGAATACTATTGTATGGTAAAATGTGAGTATGGAAAAGAGGTACCTATTTTGTGTAATCAACTATTGTTCCTATGGCACCGGTCCAACTTCCATGAAGTTACAAAATAATTACATACATATTGAAGTTAATCATTTCTCTAATTTTTCCATCTTTTGAATCTTTGTCATCTTCAGCAGAGTGTGCTTTTTTGTGTTATATTTCCCTGAAACTTTAAAGACCATATTTATACATAATAATGTTGTGCACCTCAATTCACAGAGATATTCAAGACTTTTTTTTTCTTTCTTTTATGGTTGAAATTTTCATTTTAGTCACATTTTCATAAGAGGATACATATTTTCTGTAAATCCTATTATTTTAAATACAAAATCTTAGGCCTTCACAGAATTATTACATTGGAGCTAGGTATCTCATATACTAGTAGTGCTCATGATGTTTCTAGATTAATTCAAATGAAACCAAACTAGGAATTCAGATGCAGTTTGAATTTTGACCTGTTTTAATTTACATATTTCGATCTTTTGTATAAAATTTGGAAGTCTGAAAATGAAATGCAGGTGAGGTGATTACATGCTCATTGGATGCTGTGAGACTCTGGATTTTAGTATCCATGGCTACTTAATTGTATCTTTTAATAGTTATTACAAATGTAATGGTATATGTATAATGAAATTATGGAAACTAATGGTTTTCTAGAGGTTTTTTTTCCCATGCTGGGTTTTACTCTAGCTTTTAACGCAGAGTTTCCACGGTTTTTAAGAAAAGACATAGTCTTGTATATTTGATTAATATTGATTATAAAGGTTAACTTGCTACACATGTCAACTAATGTTCTCAATGTTTGCACACAAAATTGTCATATATAAAACAGATGCTAATTTTTAACACAATATGTTTTCTATATTCACAGTTTACAACATTATATGGTATCCACCAGTATTTCATGTAATACAATAAAAGGGTAATTTATTTGCTCTCAATTGTTTTTGTTGCTAGATATTTTAAGAACAAATTGTTGTTTGTATTGTGAGAATTTGTATTACAATTAAACTTGTTATTGTTTCCTAAAAGATTCTATGAAGAAATAATCTGTGTCAAATCTAGCAACAATTTCAATTTTGCAATCACTTGTCGTCCGTTGTCTGTCTTTACTTTTTTCAGACGTCCATCACTGCCTCATTTCAAGTCACAACTTTTAAAGTCTGAAAATGAGCAATTACATGATTATTGGATTCTGTGAACCATTGGTTTTTAAATAGCTCTCCTCACAGTTTTAAACATTAGATATCCACCAGTATTTTATGTTAACAGCCGCTCTCACAGTTTCACAGTTTTAAACATAAGGTATCTACCAGTAGTTTATGTTAACAGCTCCCCTCAACGTTTTAAGCATAAGGTATCCACCAGTAGTTTATATTAACAGCCCCTCTCACAGTTTTAAGCATAATGTATCCATTAGTAGTTTATGTTAGCAGCCCCTCTCACACAGTTTTAAGCATAAGGTATGCATTAGTATTTTATGATAACAGCTCCTTGCACTGTATTATACATAAGGTATCCACCAGTAGTTTATGTTAACAGCTCCCCTCACAGTTTTACGCATAAGGTATCCACCAGTAGTTTATGTTAACAGCCCATCTCACAGTTTTAAAAAATAATATATCCATTAGTAGTTTATGTTAGCAGTCCCTCTCACAGTTTTAAGCATAAGGTATCCATCAGTAGTTTATGCTGTCAACCCCTCTCACAGTATTAAGCATAAGGTGCCATCAGTAGTTTATGCTAACAGCCCTCCTCACAGTTTTAAGCATAAGGTATCTAGTAGTTTATGTTAGCAGCCCCTCTCAGTTTTAAGCATAAGGTGTCCATCAGTGGTTTATGTTAACATCCCCTCTTACAGTTTTAAATATTAGGTGTCCATCAGTAGTTTATGTTATCAACTCCTCTCACAGTTTTAAACATGATGTGTCCATCAGTAGTTTATGTTAACCCCTCTCACAGTTTTAAACATGAGGTATCACCAATAGTATATGTTAACAGCCCCTTTCACAGTTTTAAGCATAAGGTATCCACCAGTAGTTTATGTGTACATCCCCTCTCACAGTTTTAAGCATAAGGTACCCACCAGTAGTTTATGTTTACAGCCCCTTTCAGTTTTAAGCATAATGTATCCACCAGTAGTTTATGTTAACAGCTCCTCTCACAGTTTTAAACATAAGGTATCCATCAGTAGTTTATGTTAACAGCCCCTCTCACAGTTTTAAGCATAATGTATCCACCAGTAGTTTATGTTAGCTGCCCCTCTCACAGTTTTACACATAAGATGACCACCACTAGTTTATGTTAACAACCCCTTTCACAGTATCAAACATAAGGTGTCCATCAGTAGTTTATGTTAACAACTCCCATTACAGTTTTAAGCATAAGGTATCCACCAGTAGTTAATGTTAACAGTTCCTCTCACAGTTTTAAACATAAGATGTCCATCAGTAGTTTGTTAGCATCCCCTCTCACAGTTTTAAACATAAGGTGTCCATCAGTAGTTTATGTTAACAGCCTCTCTCACAGCTTAAAGCATCAGGTGTCAATCAGTAGTTTATGTTAGCAGGACCTCACACGGTTTTAGACATAAGGTGACCATCAGTAGGTTATGGTAGCAGCCCCTCTCACAGTTTTAAGCACAAGAAGTGTCAATCCGTAGTTTATGTTAACATTCCCACAGTAATCACCAGTATTTTGTGTAAATAAATCTCCCAACAGTGCTCAACATAACGTAGTCCCTAGTATTTTGTGTAAATAAATCTTCCCACAGTGTTCAACATACAGTATTCCTTAGTATTTTGTGAAAATAAATCTTCCCACATTGTTCAACATAAAGTATTCCTCAGTATTTTGAGTAAATAAATCTTCTCACAGTGTTCAACATACAATACCGGTATTCCTCAGTATTTTGTGTAAATAAATCTTCCCACTGTTCAACATACAGTATTCCTTAGTATTTTGTGAAAATAAATCTTCCCACATTGTTCAACATAAAGTATTCCTCAGTATTTTGAGTAAATAAATCTTCTCACAGTGTTCAACATACAATATTCCTCAGTATTTTGTGTAAATAAATCTTCCCAGTGTTCAACATAAAGCATTCCTCAGTATTTTGAGTAAATAAATCTTCCCACAGTGCTCAACATAAAGTATTCCTCAGTATTTTGTTTAAATAAATATTCCCACAGTGCTCAACATAAAGTATTTCCAAGTATTTTATAAATATTCCCACAGTGGTCAACAAGAAGTAATCCCAAGTATTTTGTGTAAATAAATCTTCCTACAGTGCTCAACATACAGTATTCCTCAGTATTTTGTGTAAATAAATCTTCCCACAGTGTTCAACATACAGTATTCCTCAGTATTTTGTGTGAATAAATCTTCCCACAGTGCTCAAACATACATTATTCCTCTGTATATTGTGTAAATAAATCTTCCCACAGTGTTCAACATACAGTATTCCTCAGTATTTTGTGTAAATAAATCTTCCCAGTGTTCAACATAACTTAATCCCCAGTATTTTGTGTAAATAAATCTTCCCATGGTGCTCAACATACAGTATTCCTCAGTATTTTGTGTAAATAAATCTTCTCACAGTGCTCAACATCAAGTATTCCTCAGTATTTTGTGTAAATAAATCTTCCCATTGTTCAACATACAGTATATTTCTCAGTATTTTGTGTAAATAAATCTTCCCACAGTGCTCAGCATACAGTATTCCTCAGTATCTTGAGTAAATAAATCTTCTCAGTGTTCAACATACAGTATTTTGTGTAAATAGATCTTCCCAGCGTTCAACATACAGTATTCCTCAGTATTTTGTGTAAATAAATCTTTCCACAGTGCTCAAACATACATTATTCCTCTGTATTTTGTGTAAATAAATCTTCCCATGGTGCTCAACATACAGTATTCCTCAGTATTTTGTGTAAATAAATCTTCTCACAGTGCTCAACATCAAGTATTCCTCAGTATTTTGTGTAAATAAATCTTCTCACAGTGTTCAACATCAAGTATTCTTCAGTGTTTTGTGTAAATAAATCTTCCCACAGTGCTCAACATAAAGTATTCCTCAGTATTTTGTGTAAATAAATCTTCCCACGGTGCTCAACATACAGTATTCCTCAGTATTTTGTGTAAATAAATCTTCCCAGTGTTCAACATACAGTATATTTCTCAGTATTTTGTGTAAATAAATCTTCCCACAGTGCTCAGCATACAGTATTCCTCAGTATCTTGAGTAAATAAATCTTCTCAGTGTTAAGCATACAGTATTCCTCAGTATTTTGTGTAAATAGATCTTCCCAGTGTTCAACATACAGTATTCCTCAGTATTTTGTGTAAATAAATCTTTCCACAGTGATCAGCATTCACTATTCCTCAGTATTTTGTGTAAATAAATCTTCTCACAGTGTTCAACATAAAGTATTCCTCAGTATTTTGTGTAAATAAATCTTGCCACAGTGGTCACCATACAGTATTCTGCAGTACAATGTATGTTGTGTAAATAAATCTCAGTGTTCAACGTACAATATTCCTCAGTATTTTGTGTAAATAAATCTTCCCAGTGTTCAACATACAGTATTCCTCAGTATTTTGTGTAAATGAATATTCCCACAGTGCTCAACATAAAGTATTCCTCAGTATTTTGTGTAAATAAATATTCCCAGTGTTCAACATAAAGTATTTCCAAGTATTTTATGTAAATAAATATTTCTACAGTGTTCAACAAGAAGTAATCCCAAGTATTTTGTGTAAATAAATCTTCCTACAGTGCTCAACATAAAGTATTCCTCAGTATTTTGTGTAAATAAATATTCCCACGGTGTTCAACATACAGTATTCCTCAGTATTTTGTGTAAATAAATCTTCCCACAGTGTTCAACATACAGTATTTCTCAGTATTTTGTGTAAATAAATCTTCCCACAGTGCTCAGCATACAGTATTCCTCAGTATCTTGAGTAAATAAATCTTCTCAGTGTTAAGCATACAGTATTCCTCAGTATTTTGTGTAAATAGATCTTCCCAGTGTTCAACATACAGTATTCCTCAGTATTTTGTGTAAATAAATCTTTCCACAGTGATCAGCATTCACTATTCCTCAGTATTTTGTGTAAATAAATCTTCTCACAGTGTTCAACATAAAGTATTCCTCAGTATTTTGTGTAAATAAATCTTGCCACAGTGGTCACCATACAGTATTCTGCAGTACAATGTATTTTGTGTAAATAAATCTCAGTGTTCAACGTACAATATTCCTCAGTATTTTGTGTAAATAAATCTTCCCAGTGTTCAACATACAGTATTCCTCAGTATTTTGTGTAAATGAATATTCCCACAGTACTCAGCATAAAGTATTTCCCAGTATTTTGTGTAAATAAATATTCCGACAGTGCTCAACATAAAGTATTTCCAGGTATTTTATGTAAATAAATATTCCCACAGTGTTCAACAAGAAGTAATCCCAAGTGTTTTGTGTAAATAAATCTTCCTACGGTGCTCAACATACAGTATTCCTCAGTATTTTGTGTAAATAAATCTTCCCACAGTGCTCAACATAAAGTATTCCTCAGTATTTTGTGTAAATAAATATTCCCAGTGTTCAACATAAAGTATTTCCAAGTATTTTATGTAAATAAATATTTCTACAGTGTTCAACAAGAAGTAATCCCAAGTATTTTGTGTAAATAAATCTTCCTACAGTGCTCAACATAAAGTATTCCTCAGTATTTTGTGTAAATAAATATTCCCACGGTGTTCAACATACAGTATTCCTCAGTATTTTGTGTAAATAAATCTTCCCACAGTGTTCAACATACAGTATTCCTCAGTATTTTGTGTAAATAAATCTGCCCACAGTGTTCAACATACAGTATTCCTCAGTATTTTGTGTAAATAAATCTTCCCACAGTGCTCAAACATACATTATTCCTCTGTATTTTGTGTAAATAAATCTTCCCACAGTGTTCAACATACAGTATTCCTCAGTATTTTGTGTAAATAAATCTTCCCACAGTGTTCAACATAAAGTAATCCCCAGTATTTTGTGTACATAAATATTCCCACAGTGTTTAACATAAAGTAATCCCCAGTATTTTGTGTACATAAATATTCTCACAGTGCTCAACATACAGTATTCCTCAGTATTTTGTGTAAATAAATCTTCCCACTGTTCAACATAAAGTAATCCCCAGTATTTTGTGTTAACTTTTCCCACAGTGCTCCACATAAAGTAATCCCCAGTATTGTGTGTAAATAAATATTCACACAGTGTTCAACATAAAGTATTTCCCAGTATTTTGTGTAAATAAATCTTCTCATAGTGTTAAACATAATGTATTCCTCAGTATTTTGTGTAAATAAATCTTCCCACAGTGCTCAACATAAAGTATTCCTCAGTATTTTGTGTAAATAAATCTTCCCACAGTGCTCAACATACAATATTCCTCAGTATTTTGTGTAAATAAATCTTCCCACAGTGCTCAACATACAGTATTCCTCAGTATTTTGTGTGAATAAATCTTCCCAGTGCTCAACATACAGTATTCCTAAGTATTTTGTGTGAATAAATCTTCTCACAGTGCTCAACATAAAGTAATCCCCAGTATTTTGTGTAAATAAATCTTCCCACAGTGCTCACCATACAGTATTCCTCAGTATTTTGTGTAAATAAATCTTCCCACAGTGCTCAACATACAGTATTACTCAGTATTTTGTGTAAATAAATATTCCCAGTGTTCAGCATAAAATATTTCCCAATATTTTGTGTAAATAAATTTTCCCAGTGTTCAACATAACGTATTTCCCAGTATTTTATGTAAATCTGTGTAAATAAATCTTCCCATCGTGTTCAACATACAGTATTCCCCAGTAATTTGTGGAAAGAAATCTTCCCAGTGTTCAACATGAAGTATTCCCCCAGTATATTGTGTAAATAAATCTTCCCACAGTGTTCAACATAAAGTATTCAAAGTAATTTGTTTATTAAATCAATCTTCCCACAATGTTCAACATAACATATTCCCAAGTATTTTATGTAAATAAATCTTCCCACGGTGTTCAACATAAGTATTCACTAGTATTTTGTGTGAATAAATCTTCCCACAGTGTTCAACATATGTTTTGTATAATGTTTTATAATAATTTAATTTTCTCTACCAATGCCCCTGAACCAAATTAAATCAAATTTGGTTGATATGGTACTTACAAGACATACACCACTTTCCATGACCAACATTTGTAAAAATCTTAATTTTTTCATTTTTCCATTACTACCTTATTTTAAGTTATAATGAGCTCAAATTTGAACATCAGTTCTATGACACATATATTCCGGGTTTACTGTGAGATATTTCGTTCATGATAATGAGTAGTTCCACTTCAACATATCTTCTTGGTTATTCTATTTAAATTTTCTTTCCCTCGATTTATACTGATTATGCAAAATCACATTAAAATCTCCCCAGAAACCATTGATTCAAATGTTCCTGAAATGAACTTTCATTGGTTCAATATCAAGATATGTGTGAAAGCCCAACCCTTCCATCCAAAATCACTGCCACTATTAAAAAATAAATTTATGATAGTTTGTTTTATTTTATTCACACAAGTACAAAATTGTTTCACATCATTATTCAATTTCAAATAGGGAAGGGACAACCAATACACTGCCTATATAATATATTTCGACTTCTTGTGTCAAATTTTGAAGTCTGAAAATGAAAAGCAGGTCAGCGATTACATGCTCCATAATGTTTAATGGAATTGAGGAAACTAATGCTTTTCTAGAGTTTTTCCCATAATAAGGTTTTTCTCTAGTTTTTAAGGCAGAATTTCTTCAGTTTTTATTAAAAAAATATACCCATGTACATGTTATTAATATTTGATTGTAAAGGCTAACTTGCTTCATATGTCACCTAATGTACTTAATGTGTGTGCTGTATTATATAAAATTGATGTTAGCTTTTAAAAATATGTTTGTCTTATTTCGATATGGAAGCCAATGATTTGCTATCGTCCCAACAGTCACAATTAAATGAGCTTCTGATTAAAAACAAAGAATTATTTGTCACTAAAGAAAACCCAAAGTTAGGCTTGACTAATCTGGTAGAACACCAGATACATCTGAAGCCTGATGCAGTTTCTAAACACCAAAGACCATATAAACTGCCACCTCATAAGAGGGACGTATTGCGTCATCAACTTGATGAACTGTTAAGTCAAGGAATAATTGCACCGGTAAATGAAAAAGAACATATACCCATATCAAGTCCCATTGTTTTAGTTTCAAGGAGAAATCGACCAAACTCAGGGTTGGAAACAGGTTCAAATGAGGGGAGTCTATTAATGTCTAGGTTTTGTGTAGATTTTCGATATCTGAATTCCAATACACAAGCTTTTCTATATACAATTCCGAATGTGGATGAATTAACGGGATCATTTACACGGCATATTCCAAATTTCATATCTTCCATATACTTCAGATCAGGTTTTTTTCAAATGCACATTTCGCCAGAGTCTACCAAGTATACTGCCTTCAATACTTGTTTTGGTACATTTAAGGTTAATGGGATACATATGGGTTTGAAAGCATCACCAAACAGTTTTCAGTTTCTTAAGAATAAAGTATTGAATGGTTTATCTTTTCGAAACACATTATGTTACTTGGATGGGGTGGGGGGTCTGAAAAATTCTAACAGTCTTTGAAAGATTTACAGGAGTTTTTTGACGATTTTATTCAGCTGGATTGAAGCTATCGCCACAGAAATGTAAGTTTGCACAAAGGAATTGCGTTTTTTAGGACACGAAATATCAAAAGAAAGGATAAGACCACCAGATTAAGAGCGATATTTTAGATTAATGAACTGGTTCCAGAGATATATTCATGATTAGAGCGTTAAAGCAAATTGTTGATACAAACTTCTACGTAAAGGTGTAAAATTTATATAGAAAAAGAAATATCACGTAGTTTTGACGAATTGAAATATGCACTAATGAATTCAGATGCATTAGCATTCCCTAGATACGATTTACCTTTTTACCTAGCTGTGGAAACTTCAAGTAAAGGTATTGGTTTAATAAGAGCAATTTATGAAAGATGGAATTTAATTTTGAGATTCAATATAAACCTGCTGAACAACTGATAGTACCTGATTCATTGTCAAGAGGGTTTGGGTTTATGGTGTTTAACGCCACTTTCAACAATATTTCAGTTATATCGTGGCGGTCAGTTTTATTGGTGGAGAAAACCATCTACCTGTCGCAAGTAAGTGACGAACTTTATCACATAATGTTGTATCGAATACATTTCGCCATGAAAGGGGTTCGAACTCACAACGTTAGTGGTGATAGGCACTGATTGCATAGGTGGTTGTAATTCCAACTACTATAAGAAACACGACCTCGACACTGCCCCCACCCCCAATTGTCAAGATGTCAACCTAATACTAGAAGTGATCCTGCAGTTCAAAGTTGAAATGAAACATACCCTTGTCTCATGACATACAGATGAAATAACATTACCCAACGGGTTCTCTTTACAAGAATTAATTAATAAGTCTAGTGACTATCTGTTTTAAGCATGTATCACATAACAATGATATAGTAACACACCAGGAATCAGATTATGATGGTGATACAGAAACGCCTCATATGTCAAAGAAACACAACATGATTAAGCAAAAAACTAAAACACAGCTTGCATTTAACATTTCACAACGTGAAATAAAAGAGTTGTATTGTCCTGTCTCAGCGGATGAATCACAAATCAAAGAAGTGAGCATAGATTTATTTGAACATTTTGATTTTAGGCCAGAAAAATTTAAAACTTTGCAAGGAAATGAAAAGACTTTACCTTATCTTATCAACTACATAGAGTCCAATGAGTTACCATTAAGTCGGAAATTAGCCAGGAGAAATTAGATTGAGTCAAATGACTATCTTTTGATAAATTGGTTACTACTACATTCTAGGGTGAAGAAATGAGAAAGAGTTTAAAGTCTTGATAATTACCAACTGGTTATTCCAGAAGTAATGGTTGAAACTTTACATCAACTGTATCATGATTCACCAATGGCAGGTCATGTTGGAATGATTACCTAGTTATCGTTCGTGGACGCTAGGTGGTGTTACTATCGTCCGCCATTGCGAAAGTGTAACAATCGGTTGTTTACACTAGTTACGATTAATCAGTATTCATAATTGGATTAGACAAACACGCTTCAGTTAATATTTTATGGGTTATTCCCGTGATTTTGGCCGAATATTTCGAAATATGGATTATTGAATTGAACTTAAACGGTTATTGTTTAAATTGTTCAGAATCGCAAAGTTCAGGACCAGGTCGGACAAATCTATACGGTCATCAATATTATCAAAATTAAAGAATTAGCTAGTCATTTTGCCAGATGTGGGCTAACAGATCGATCTGTAACTATTCAGATTTTAACCTTGCTTATGTGGCAGAATTTCAATACAAAACGGGGTACGCAATAAAAAAAAACGGTCGGTATGGAAACCCTCAACACACATTTTTTACTAACGGTATATATTTTGTACGAAAGAACTAAGTTCCCTTCGAATATTGTCTTCACTTCATAAAGCCACAAAGTCGCATCTTTTTATGATGTAGGGAGCACTTATGCAATTGACCAAAAAAATCAATCATTTGCACAATGATAGAGTAGCAAATATGTGGAGGAATAATGTTCCTTCCGTATGCGGTAGAGGATAACATAGAAAGGAAAAAAACTGAGTTAAATGTTGTCTTAAATGAAAGTTTAAATACTATAAACAAAGGAAACGGGAACAAAGTGAGCAGTGTAGGAATTATTGTTTTTCATGTAGAAGCCGCATAAAATAATTAACAACTTACAAAGAGGTATCACATTTCTGTAGATAAATCTTGAAATAAATCTTGATTCTGTAAGAAGTAAAAATGAACGACATGATGTCCTGTAACAAAATTCGGCGATTTTTTTTTCTTTTAGTTTTTTGTCATTATAATTCAGTTAAATCTATTTTTATCATTTTTAACACTTTGTGGGAAGGGGGTAGAGTTTAACTGTCATATTGCAAATCAAATACATTTAAGAATCAACCCAATACATAAATTAAATGTTTGTGTTTTAGTTTTTTTTTTTTTAGTGATGTCTTATGCAATACACAGTTAACTATCAGTTACAATGATAGTTATCTTTCTACAATATGAATTTAACACCTTTGTTGCAAAATGACACGACTGTCTATTCCCCTAAGTGCCAAACCCGGGAAGCATCGTATCGCTGTGGACACGGTCGACTTTCAGCAGACTACAAGTCTAGAAAGCGCTACCACTTCCTTAACACGTCAATATTAAATTTTAATTAATCTTCAAAAACATATAAAATTAAAGAATAAATCAATATAAAACTGAAATCCTAGCAAAGAAATTTAAAAAAGAAGACAAATGGGGTGAAAAATGCAGGGGTGGATCCAGCGGGGGGCGCGCATCCCCCCCTAAAATTGGAGAAAATATGATTTTTTGGCATAAAATCGTGATTTTTCACACGAAATACCCCAGATATTTTCGCGCCTTCCTCCGCTCGGCGCAATTTTTTTAAACGCA
Organism: Bathymodiolus brooksi; assembly: GCA_963680875.1. Lineage (NCBI taxonomy): Eukaryota > Metazoa > Mollusca > Bivalvia > Mytilida > Modiolidae > Bathymodiolus > Bathymodiolus brooksi. The sequence continues at coordinate 109,296,383 of OY804581.1, forward strand.
CCCCCCCCCCTAACTTGAAATCCTGGATCCGCCCCTGCTAACCACACTATTTGGTAGGTCGTTAGTGAAAGTACAAAGCTTTGTTTGCTTTGTTTTTACCGGGTATTGTATTTTACTATGCCTCAAATCATTGTATATGCTTTGTATTCATTTAATGGACATTTTAATTGGGAATAAAGAAAAAGTTGAAAATACCAAAGTGGTAATCAGAATCCGTAAATCGAAGAAGAACAGACAACACAATGGCCAAAATAAAAAGAACAAACTGTCTAAGGAAACAGTGGAACATTATTTCCTACATTGTGACCGATATGAAAAGGCAAGAGAAAAATTAATTCCAGACATGTCTTTATTATCGCGATCAATCCGTCTGAGTCTTTGGGTGCTCCTAACAGTGGGAGAAGATAACAGACTGACAGAAACGGAACGACTTCGACAACTGACAATACATAGAAAACACAGAACCATTTAATTTATAATTCATTAGATTATTTCCTGTACATTATTATTGATTGTGTTTAATCAGTGACCATCTCTCAGATAAGTGTGCATTAGTACCGGAGAATACAAATTTAGTACATGCGCGACAAGCAGAGAAAATTACAAGAGAGACAATTCAATGTCAGATAACACGTACATAATACAGATATAGGACAAACAACGATCTACAAACCATACACATAAAACAAAAGATCGAGTAACACGAGCCCAACTAAAAACCGGGGATGAACTCATGTGCTCCGGAAGGGTAGGCAGTTCCTGCTCCACTAGTGGCACCCGTCGTGTTAATCTAGTTACAAAAAGGTGACAAGTCATGAATGAGGAAAGGACCGAGGAGTGTTTACGATAAGTGGAACATATCCGTGGTCATTTGTGACACAGTTATTCCATATAACGGTCAACCAAGTCATGGTGGCGACCGTAAAACTTTCGAAGTGATGACTTCAACTTAACCAATATGAATCCTTGGTTCAGTAGCTTCCTTGGTGGCAGCAACCCTCTATCAAGGAAATCCTTATAGGAACCACAAGTTTTGGAATATTGTATCAACTGAGAGACGGCGCTGGACGTAAGGCTAAGCGAATGGTGCTGCAGTGTAACAATGGTGTGGGTTCAAATCCCGTCGAGGGAAGAACAAAAATTTGACAGCTCTAAAATCTAATTCTAACACTGTTTGGTTTAATTTTCAGACGTATATAATATTTAGTATTAACCCAGTATCCTTTAAAGTAACTTTGAGATCCAGTGGGATAGATATATTGTATGGTTGTCACTTGCTTCTAGACGTTTGTATAATATACTTTATTTCCTGTGACTGTATAATGAATAATTCTTCATTATCCTATCCAATATATTAAAAATTGCTGAGTTAGATTGCTGTCAAATTATAATATTAAGTATATATGTACCATCTACACACGCTTATACACATGTCTTACGCCTATCCCTAGATTTGCCTTACGAGACAAGGTAACACTACGACTATTGAAGCTCCTTTTTTAGGGAGTGGATATAGTCGAGTGGTCTAGGGCGCTGGACGTAAGGCTAAGCGAATGGTGCTGCAGTGTAACAATGGTGTGGGTTCAAATCCCGTCGAGGGAAGAACAAAAATTTGACAGCTCTAAAATCTAATTCTAACACTGTTTGGTTTAATTTTCAGACGTATATATATATATATACTCCATATGCAGGTGTAAATTCAGAATGATGTATTACTTTGTATATTACACATGTAAATTCAGAATGATGTGTTGTTTTGTATATTACACATGTAAATTGAGAATGATGTATTGCTTTGTATATTACACATGTAAATTGAGAATGATGTATTGTTTTGTATATTACAAATGTAAATTCGGAATGATGTGTTGTTTTGTATATTTCACATGTAAATTCAGAATGATGTATTGCTTTGTATATTCATATATTTATAACAATTAGTTTATTCAACAACTGCACCATTCAAGATAAAGGTTCTTTAAGGAATCGTCCATTTCCATTCAAATATTATTTTTGCTTTGTTAAAATTAACATTCATACAGCAGTCGTCACTAAATATTTTGTGCAATTTATCTTGTAGCAGGAACTACTTTCCCTTCCGAAACGCATGAGGTCACCCCGGTTTTTGGTGGGGTTCGTGTTGCTCGATCTTTAATTTTCTGTGTAATGTTTTGTAGATCGTTGTTTTTTTTTTGTCAGTTGTGTTGTCTGTCCTTCGATTTGTGGTTTCCGGTTATGGTGTGAACGTAACTTTCAACAATATTTCATTTATGTCGTGGCGGTCTGTTTCATTGGTAGAGGAAACACTTACCTGTTGGTTTCTGATTTCAATATGGAAAATATTAAATATATCAGAGTAGTAGGTATTTTATCTAGAAGGTGAACAACTTCCCTGCACTCAGCGGATACACGTTGCTATTGATTTCCTGAAATAACGTTCGTTTTGCGTAGAATAAGTTTTTTGTCTTAAATTTCGGATCCTCCCGTTTTGTCCTGGCTCTCGCCACTCTGGTTTTTACCTTAGTCCTTCACTGACACAATTGTAGCTATATTGCTAAGCCTATGTATTCAGATTCATTCTAACATGGAGGATTCCTATGCAGATTTTTCATCTATTCGGGTTTTCTATTTTTTATTTAAGGAATCATGAATTACCTTTTCACAGAATAGATTCTGGGTTTATTCCTACTCTAGCTGAGATGTTTCTTTCCTAGTGTCAGAAACTTCAGTTATTTTTCAGTTAACCCAAGAAATAAATGCGAGACAATTTCTTCAAGAATAGTTTGAAGATACCAAAAGGGTAACCAGAAACCATAAATCAAAGGATAGACAACACAGTGACCAAAGGAAAAAGGACAAACAACGATCTGCAAAAATTACACAGAAAACTAGAGTTCGAGCAATACGTGACGAACCGCTCTAAAAACTTCAACTTATTTGCTACCCGAACTCCTTATCAGATGTTATATATGCCACCTTCATGTTAGACCTCTTCAGATTTTGAAATCCAGCCTCACAAGATTGGGTGGCACTAATACCAATCCTACCATCATTACTAAGAGTCATCAAATTGTGGATGAGCAGTGAAAATATCCTTAAGGAATTTCTGTGTCTTTAGTAATCCAATCAATGACACTGTATATACACTCCTCCCTCCTGCATTGAGGAGGTTACCTAGGAAAAGTCATTGTCATGGATTTGGCCACATACGAAAGAGCAAGAAATAACATCTTGAATTATTACCATAGCAACATCAACATATAGACGTATATGTCCCAACTCCAGATTTAAATGCTTACCTGTAGTAGACGCCAAGTCAATCTCTTGGGATATCTAAGGCTATACGTTCGATCCATGAAGATTTCAAAACATGGCCTACAGAAGATCACCAGAGAACTGTAGTATTATAGCTGGTTAATGTCCAAGCGTGGATACATACCTTCTCTTGTCGTATGCCATACCTCTTGGGCTTCCTCTGAGTGTCTTTCGTTGTCCTGATTCAAAGGTAGTGTCACTTCCCAATGTAGAGCAGCTACATCTTCACGCTGAGCTTCTTAAATTCTTTAAATTAATTGTAAATATGGTCTGTTTACACTTATGCATAGTTGTCACAATTGACGGAGCATCGTACCATGTAGATGTAGATATTTTTTCCCATAAACTTAATTTTGATTTCAATTAATATAAGATTGGTGGGATTCAACTTGCTTGATGGGCTCAGACTGCCCTCTTAGATATCTGTATTTCTGAAAAAAGGAAACAATGCCCAAGATTGCTTTAATTGGACCTGGTGGTTTTTGAGAAGATTAAAATGTATTAAGCTAATGAGAACGGACGGCAACTAATACCAAAAGCTCACATGAAGATTCAGCTAAAACTGTGGCCAACACTTCAAATCAAAATCTGGTCACAAACTCCCTCCATCTTGCTAAACAGAATAAAGACGTGAACCAACAAGTGACATATGTAAATTAAAACCAACCAATAGCTGACATGACATGTACAGTCAAACAAGAATTTTATATATATTACAAGCAGGTCCATATTTTGACCTTTTGGGACCCGAAGGCTAATGAAATTATGATGCCCCCCTCAGACGGAGCCACCCTCTAACTCGCCTGCATCTGTCTTGAATATTTTATACTCGTGATATATTTTAGCCACATATACATAGATTGAGGTAAACTTATTGCAAAAAAATATATTTGAACATCTTTTAGCAGGACCCCTTAAGCTTGAAGGGCCCTAGGCTACAGCATATACTAGCATATAGGATAATCGGGTCCTTATTACAAGAGAATATACACCAACTTCACGAGGTCATGTCGACAACAATATTCTGTTATCTGAAAATGACACAATAAAACTTTAGCATGTATCAACAACACTCATATTTCCAAAGAAACTAATAACACACCTGATACTAAGGTGTCAAGTATTAGTAAAACGATTGCTAAGCCAGGAAAAAGGGGACATATTAAATTACATAAAGAGCAACACTGATTGAAAAAACCTAATTAATTTGTACAAACATGAAGTCATGGCTACAAAAATTATGAGGTCATCATCAAATGTTGCGAAATATTCATTTCTCAAATGACAATGGATCATTTTCCTTTCACATCGATTTTTTCCCTACATCACAAGAATTTTACCATGATTTCATGGCTATAAAAATTCTGCAGTCGTCATCACGAACTGGTTGACCAATGCGAAATATCAATTTCTCAAATGGCAATAGATCTCATCACTCTGTGTAGATTTGTTTCTTTCCTCCATCACATACAAGACTTGACTAGGAGTAACACGGCGTGTGTTAATTATAAGACTTGACTAGGAGTAACACGGCGTGTTTAATTATAAGACTTGACTAGGAGTAACACGGCGTGTGTTAATTATAAGACTTGACTAGGAGTAACACGGCGTGTGTTAATTATAAGACTTGACTAGGAGTAACACGGCGTGTGTTAATTATAAGACTTGACTAGGAGTAACACGGCGTGTGTTAATTATAAGACTTGACTAGGAGTAACACGGCGTGTGTTAATTATAAGACTTGACTAGGAGTAACACGGCGTGTGTTAATTATAAGACTTGACTAGGAGTAACACGGCGTGTGTTTATTATAAGACTTGACTAGGAGTAACACGGCGTGTGTTAATTATAAGACTTGACTAGGAGTAACACGGCGTGTGTTAATTATAAGACTTGACTAGGAGTAACACGGCGTGTGTTAATTATAAGAATTGACTAGGAGTAACACGGCGTGTGTTAATTACAAGACTTGACTAGGAGTAACACGGCGTGTGTTAATTATAAGACTTGACTAGGAGTAAAACGGCATGTGTTAATTATAAGACTTGACTAGTAGTAACACGACGTGTGTTAATTACAAGACTTGACTAGGAGTAACACGGCGTGTGTTAATTATAAGACTTGACCAGGAGTAACACGGCGTGTTTAATTATAAGACTTGACTAGGAGTAACACGGCGTGTGTTAATTATAAGACTTGACTAGGAGTAACACGGCGTGTGTTAATTACAAGACTTGACTAGGAGTAACACGGCGTTTGTTAATTATAAGACTTGATTAGCAGTAACACGACGTGTGTTAATTACAAGACTTGACTAGCAGTAACACGACGTGTGTTAATTACAAGACTTGACTAGGAGTAACACGGTGTGTGTTAATTATAAGAATTGACTAGGAGTAACACGGCGTGTGTTAATTATAAGACTTGACTAGGAGTAACACGGCGTGTGTTAATTATAAGACTTGACTAGGAGTAACACGGCGTGTGTTAATTATAAGACTTGACTAGGAGTAACACGGCGTGTGTTAATTATAAGACTTGACTAGGAGTAACACGGCGTGTGTTAATTACAAGACTTGACTAGGAGTAACACGGCGTGTGTTAATTATAAGACTTGACTAGGAGTAACACGGCGTGTGTTAATTATAAGACTTGACTAGGAGTAACACGGTGTGTTAATTACAAGACTTGACTAGGAGTAACACGGCGTGTGTTAATTATAAGACTTGACTAGGAGTAACACGTGTGTTAATTATAAGACTTGACTAGGAGTAACACAGCGTGTGTTAATTATAAGAATTGACTAGGAGTAACACGGCATGCGTTAATTATAAGAATTGACTAGGAGTAACACGGCGTGTGTTAATTATAAGAATTGACTAGGAGTAACACGAACGTGTGTTAATTATAAGACTTGACTAGGAGTAACACGACGTGTGTTAATTATAAGACTTGACTAGGAGTAATACGGCGTGTGTTAATTATAAGACTCGACTAGGAGTAACACGGCGTGTGTTAATTATAAGACTTGACTAGGAGTAACACGGCGTGTGTTAATTATAAGAAACAGGAACTACTTATCCGTAGCAAGAACCTGGGTTCATTCTCGTTCTTTGTGCCCACATTGTGTTTCTAGACTCTCCATTCTTGATTGGTTTGGTTTATGGTGCTTAACGCCACTTTCAACAATATTTCAGTTATATCGTGGAGTTTTATTGGTGGAGGAAAATGCCTTTAAATGGAGGACCCAGAGAAAACAACCGACCTGTCGCAAGTCACTGACAAACTTTATCACACAATATTGTATCGAGTATACCTCGCCATCACCAACTTTATTGGTGGTAGGCACTGATTGCACAGGTGGTTGTAAATCTAACTACCATATGATCACGACGGCCCCATTCTTGATCGACCCTTTGGGTTTCTCTAATATTTATCTATAAGACCGATTCATAACCAGAGGCTCTCCTGGTTATTCATGAACGCCGTGTTCCACAAAGTTTGTAGTTTCTGAGAAAAAGCCTTTAATTACATTCTCAGCGGGTGCTTAGTTACACAATATCCTTGCCATGTTGGCCATCTTGAATTTCTGATCAACACAAGAAATAAGACAATTTTGTAGTAAAGGACCATTCAATAATTATTCATGTAATGTTAGAGTTAAATCAAGTTGGTATTATCTGATGAAAAAAAATCATTTTCCCAAAGGGTCCCATGATAAAACATTGTGCTGTGGTGATTTCTGATCTTAATGAAAAAATATCGGCTCCTTATACCTGTTCCCTTTTGATTTAATTAAATTGGTAGTTTATTAGAACAAGTGTAGACACAGATCTGTCTAGACTGCCTCTGCAATTCGTTTGTGTGAAATTTTTGCCGAAAATAAACTAAATCATTGAAAGTACCATGAACCTGACATTAAGTAACGATGAAATATACATAAATATTCGCATATAGCCTCCATCATCAATGTGAGGACCAAGAATGGCTTTCCCAAGTTGTATTGTAATGAAGAAACTGATCTAATAATTAAAACTTGACATTGAGAACTCAATACCTTTGTTTCGCCCCACATTTCTCCATTGATACTTTTAAACATCTGTCTGTTGTGATGGATATACTTTAATTTCTTATTAACATAAAAATACATACACTTTGTTGAGGGCCCATAGTAACGGAAGCCATGTTGAGTGATTGGTGAGATGATCAAATACAATTTGGAAAGCAATCTAAGGATGATTCAGACCAACTTTTGGCATTAGATGTGAAAACCAGAGGTTCCATGGGGGCCTGTAATCAATCACTTTTTAATCAGTTACTCTCCGTTTTTAAAAAGAAAGTGAAGGTCGAAACAGGGTTACCATAGTTGCATGTTCAACAAAAAAGTTACCATATGTAGAATTAGATCACACTTACTGACCAGCTAGATTCATTGGTTGAAATGGCATAGTAGAGAACATTACTTTTTTCATATTTAATCTAAGAAAATAACACTATACCTCATGTCCATTACATCCATTTGATACTTTTATTTCAGAAACCATAAGTTATAGGCAGGAAATTTAATAAAGAATCACAAGGTAAAGAAAAACCAAATCAAAATCAAAATTGAATTTGAAAATAACAAAATGTTTGGTGTTGCCCTCCTTTTTACCCTCTTATGTGGGTTGAGTGATTGTTGTTTAATGCCAACTCAGCAACTTTTCAGCTATATCATGGTGAGAACGATTTAATTTTCAATGAAATCATGATGAGGTCCGTTTTGTACTAGACCAACACGCTTTGTTGGATTTTCATAGTGCTAGCTCACTGAAACAACAGTCATATACAATAGACATGTTGCCCCACTCAAGACACATTATCATGATTCTCAGCCAACCAGTCTTTGCTCTTTCTTCTTAATGTTGTGCTTAGCTGAGAAGCAACAAATACCAATTTCATAATCTTTGGTTTGATATGTGGGTTGAAAAGTAAAAAAACCACTCCAAATACAAAAACAGAAAACACTCTATTTTGCCACTTTCCTGTTTATTGTTGCAGTGGTAGATTTCCATTCAGAATAAGAAAAAATAAACTTAGTAGAGGAAGATTGATATGTAAAAGTTTACTGAGGGACACAAAGTGATGACAATATCATAACATAGACCTTTGGTCCAGGCGAGCTAATAAAAAGCACTGACAATCATGTTTCGTTCCATTCATTACTTAACAAACATGTGACTTAAATATTAAAATAATTACATATACATTAAGTAAAATTGAATATTTTATTAAAATCAACAGTATAACATATTTTTTTGCATACAGAAATAAAGTAAACCATTTGTTGTTATTCATAAGAGTTATTTCCCTTATAATGTGGGCACAATGTTCATAGTCAATACTAGAGAAATGATCAAAATAAACAATTTGTACATTTACTCACGATTATAATCTGTAAAAAAATCAAAATTGCTACAATTTTCTTCGGGATAAAAGTACAAAATGTCTACATACTTTTTATGCAAATTATATGCAAATATTTGAATGCTTAGGCTATTGCTTTTCATCTGATCACTAGTAACTAGTTATATTACCCCTGGTCAAATATATATTTAAAAAAAATCTAATTAGAAATGTGCAAATGGTCTATAATTACAAACTTCAGTAGTGCTGTCAGCGCTTAACGCCACTTTCAACAACATTTAAGATACACTAGTATATACAAATGTACATTGTATGTGTATACAAAGGCTGTTAGTTTTATTGGTGGAGGATATAGTAATAACTGAATAAAACCACCGACCTGCCATAAGTAACTTAAACTGACAAACTTTATAGGTTTAGGGTTATGTTTATAGTGTTTAACGCCACTTTCAACAATATTTCAGTTATACCATGGCGGTCAATTTCATTGATAGAGGAAATCGAATTAGTACCCGAAAAAAACTTTATAAAACTGTCCTATAAAATTCTATCAAGTACAGAACAGAACTCTTATGTCATGATCATGGTGATAAGCACTGACAGCACAGAGTACATGCACAGGTAGATGTAAATCTAATTATGCACCAATTCCTAACTGCCTTTTCCATTTCTAAAAACAAAACATTTTTTTGTCACATTTTGGCTATTCACATATAGATAAAAACTTGAGCATATAGAATTATTGGTTGGCAGAGACTGGGGTACCAGAGAAAAACCACTGTCCACTGACATCACATTCACATTGTATCAAGTAAATATTCTCGTAGATCGATGGGAATCAAACTTACAACTCGATTGTGAAGAAAGATGTAAATCTAACTACACTATATGATAACGACCACAACAGCACCCGACATGTAGCTTAAACATGTGGTGGTTATGGTGCTTAACACTACTTTCAATAGTTCAGTTATATCGTGGCGGTCAGTTTTATTGGTGGAGGAAACCGGAGTACCCAGAGAAAATCACTGACCTGTCACAAGTCACTGACAAACTTTATCACATATGTTGTATGAGTACACCTCACCTTGAATGGGATTTGAACTCACAACGTTAATGGTGATAGGCACTGACTGCATAGATTATATTTGTAAATCCAACTACCAAATGACTATGATGGCACCTCTAGTTTATAAAACTTTGACATCTATATAGTCTGTAACTAATCAAAAGTGGACTCTATTCAAATTTATGTGACAAGGTTTTGTCAATTACATAGACATGCAAAAAGTGTTTGTTACTGTATTTTTTATAAATCAAAATCACAAATTTAAATTTTCAAACAATTATCCTGGGGTCAATTCTCATCTGATTTTAACAAAATTTGCATCAACAAAAACAAAAATGCATGTAGTTTTCTCTAGATATTTCCAAATAATTTTTTGTAGCTTAGTTTGTAAATATTTACCATTTAAATACAAACCTAAATCACTGTCAAAGTACCGGTAATACCATTTTATTGTGTTCTCGAGAAATCTTAAATTCTTATATCATAAGATTAAGCTCATATTATGGGATAAAATTAAACTGCATTTATTTTCGCCAGTAAAAAAATATCAAAATCAAACAAGAATTGGCCTTGGAATACTTTTTTGGGGGAAAAATTGTGATTTTAAATAAAGACATGTATATATAGACTTATAGTAAAACAATTACAGTGATAAATACTGTTTGCAAGTCTCTGTAATAATGGGATGTTGGTGGTTTTACAGTGCTTTCAATATTTTTCAAGTCTACCAGTACTTCATTATTTAGATGGTACTTTTTATTAAAATTTGAACATTTTTCATGAATATCTTAAACAACACTCTTTAAAATCAGGAGGTACCAAAGACCATTTTAGGCAGGTTAAAAGTACCTGGTACCACCCCTTATTGAAAGGCCTGGTTTTCTTTTTTCTTGTACAAGAAATACATTAATTGGTTTAAAAGCTTGGATCCTCAAGTTTACAAATAACAACAAACCATAATTAACAAAAATAAATTAGCAAAAACATCACAAATGTAGCCCAACTGATCAAAACAAACCAAACAACACAACATTGTATCTAATAATAGTAACTCAAATTTCAGCCTTTGAAAATCCTTTTCATTGGTTGTAATACATCAACAATACTCCAGAATTCTGATTTTCTTTTTCTATTTGATCGTCTTGGAGACGTTGACCTAGATTCTGATTTTGACATCATTTGTAACTTCATGGATTCCTCTATCTCCTCTACCTCAACCTCATGACGATCACCCACTTTCAACAATAGTTCAGTTATATCGTGGCGGTCAGTTTTATTGGTGGAGGAAACCGGAGTAACCAGGGAAAATCACTGACCTGTCACAAGTCACTGACAAACTTTATCACATATGTTGTATCGAGTACACCTCACCTTGAATGGGATTTGAACTCACAACGTTAATGGTGATAGGCACTAACTGCATAGATTATATTTGTAAATCCAACTACCAAATGACTATGATGGCACCTCTAGTTTATAAAACTTTGACATCTTTATAGTCTGTAACTAATCAAAAGTGGACTCTATTCAAATTTATGTGACAAGGTTTTGTCAATTACATAGACATGCAAAAAGTGTTTGTTACTGTATTTTTTATAAATCAAAATCACAAATTTAAATTTTCAAACAATTATCCTGGGGTCAATTCTCATCTGATTTTAATCAAATTTGCATTAACAAAAACAAAAATGCATGTAGTTTTCTCTAGATATTTCCAAATAATTGTTTGTAGCTTAGTTTGTAAATATTTACCATTTAAATACAAACCTAAATCACTGTCAAAGTACCGGTAATACCATTTTATTATGTTCTCGAGAAATCTTAAAATTCTTATATCATAAGATTAAGCTCATATTATGGGATAAAATTAAACTGCATTTAATTTTCGCCAGTAAAAAAATATCAAAATCAAACAAGAATTGGCCTTGGAATACTTTTTTGGGGGAAAAATTGTGATTTTAAATAAAGACATGTATATATAGACTTATAGTAAAACAATTACAGTGATAAATACTGTTTGCAAGTCTCTGTAATAATGGGATGTTGGTGGTTTTACAGTGCTTTCAATATTTTTCAAGTCTACCAGTACTTCATTATTTAGACGGTACTTTTTATTAAAATTTGAACATTTTTCATGAATATCTTAAACAACACTCTTTAAAATCAGGAGGTACCAAAGACCATTTTAGGCAGGTTAAAAGTACCTGGTACCACCCCTTATTGAAAGGCCTGGTTTTCTTTTTTCTTGTACAAGAAATACATTAATTGGTTTAAAAACTTGGATCCTCAAGTTTACAAATAACAACAAACCATAATTAACAAAAATAAATGAGTAAAAACAGCACAAATGTAGCCCAACTGATCAAAACAAACCAAACAACACAACATTGTATCTAATAATAGTAACTCAAATTTCAGCCTTTGAAAATCTTTTTCATTGGTTGTAATACATCATCAAAAATACTCCTGAATTCTAATTTTCTTTTTCTATTTGATCGTCTTGGAGACGTTGACCTAGATTCTGATTTTGACATCATTTGTAACTTCATGGATTCCTCCATCTCCTCTACCTCAACCTCATGACGATCAATCTCCTTACGACTCGTGTGCCGTCCTCTCTCAATTATAGATGTATTTCTTAACTTTATAAGTCGCTGTGATTCATTTTCTAAATCCTGTAGAGGTCTGTACAAATCTATCTTTGGTGAGCATTCGGCACTATTATTTTGATTGCCCGTACGTTGTGACTTCCTTGCTTTAAAATGGAGAGAATCATCAACTTTTTTGTTCGGCCTTGTTCCATATGGTGACAAACTGTTAGCTCTACTTTTTAATGGGTAAGATTTCCTACCCTTTCCTGACTTATACAAATGTTCTGATTCAGATAATGAACTAGAAGAACTTAGTTCCACAATCTCTAGATCTGGAACAGGGGAGATAACTTTTATTTTCTGTGGACTGGATCTTTCTGTTCTATATTGTTGCAGATCCATTTTCTGTTTACTAGACATCTTATGCAAATGTTCTGATTCAGATGATGAACTAGAAGAACTTAGTTCCACAATCTCTAGATCTGGAACAGGGGAGATAACTTTTATTTTCTGTGGACTGGACCTTTCTCTTCTATATTGTTGCAGATCCATTTTCTGTTTACTAGACATCTTATGCAAATGTTCTGATTCAGATGATGAACTAGAAGAACTTAGTTCCACAATCTCTAGATCTGGAACAGGGGAGATAACTTTTATTTTCTGTGGACTGGATCTTTCTCTTCTATATTGTTGCAGATCCATTTTCTGTTTACTAGACATCCTATTTCCTGACCTTTTCGGAGGTGTGCTACTTCTAGAATTTTGTTTCAATTCATTTCTTTTTATAGGTTTGACATTGTAGCATTCATACATCTTTTCAGAAGAAAGAGGACTTTGATTTATAGCATAATTTTTTTCACTTGTAACAGGTTGTTTTAATTCCTTTCTAAACCTTGATCTGTTGTCTCCATCAACACTAGAGGCAATACTACGAGTAACTCTACCATGTCTTAAATTGTACAGTTTTTGTGTTGGTGTTTTACAGAAAACTTCAGTTTTATATAATTTTCTCTTTTTATTAGGACTAATTGTAGATGTATTTACAGTAGGAACAAATAGTTTATTCAGTTCTTCTTTCTTCCTGGCATCTTCTTTTTTCTTTCTCTCCCTTTCTCTTATTTTTTTAATTAAAATTTGTCTATTTTTCTCCTGATCTATGTTTTCAGTAATTTCATCGCTGTTACTGTCAGAAACATCTTTTATAGTTTTGATATTTTTATAAGTTTCTATTATTTCTTTTGAACTCTTTTCCTCAACACCTGAATTTTTGCCTTTATTTTTTTCACTCCCATTAACTGTGTCAGAATCACATGACTTTGTTCTTTGCTCATGTGACTGTTTTGTAGCATTGTCTTTCACGCTGCTTTTAGTTTTTAAATCAACTTTTAATATGAATTGATATGGACATGCTTTCAACGGTTTTCCGTAAATTTGGAAAAATAATTTCCGACTTACTTTCCAGCCCTTCTTCTCCGTGGTAATAATAAAATCTGGTGTGTGAATTGGCTTGATGATAATACTTCTCTGGTCCATATACAACACTGCCCTGAAGACATCTTCAATCTGTCTATGAGACGCTTCTAGAGAACAAGGAAGACCAACCTCCAACGATCTTTGTGGTAAAATTTTAATCTTGTAGACTGTATCGTCACACTTGATCAATCGAGTGTCTTCCTTCTTGTTACAATCAAAATATTTCAAAGGCATTTTCTACAAAACAAATGACCATGCGTTCAGAGAACTTTCAAGTGTAAGCATTCTAAAATCGTCTCATCAGATATATTCAGAATATTGTATTACATATACACATGTACATACTGAATATATTCTGACTGGCAGTTTTTGGAAAACAAGCATGAAACTTGAACTGAAAAAAGTGAATAATGACTGCAAGATACAATGTTATGAGGTAGATTTTAAGTCTACCATAAAATATTTTGATGTGTGTCAAAGTTCTGCAAAATTTCTGTATCCAATAACACAAATGTTGGAAGTGTTCAGTTCTCAACATACTTTAATTTATCATTATAGAATTAAAGGGTATATTTTTTCACTTTTGTGATTTTGTTTTTACAAAATGTACATGTATATGAAAATATTCTAAATCGCAAGTTTCGAAATAAATCAAAATTGTTTTCCCCTTCAAAATTAGGCAGGGGTTCGAAATAATTTTTGAATTCAAAGGTCCTGGACCTTTCAGTTTTAAACCCTGCAGGTCTGCCTCGTAGTTAGGAAGGTCCTAGTTTTTTCCCAAACATTTTAAGCAATTATCAATAATCACCTTGTACCTTTTTAATTGTTTAAGCTTTACATTGTTGTGAGAAGATATGAAAGTTAGGATTATGGTGTTTAATGCCACTTTCAACAATATTTCAGTTATATCGTAGCACTCAGTTTTATTGGTGGAGGAAACCGGAGTACCTGAAGAAAACCATCGATCTGCCGCAAGTCACTGACAAACTTTATCACATAATGTTGTATCGAGTACACCTCGCCTTTAGTGGGATTTGAACTCACAACTTTAGTGGTGATAGGCACTGATTTCACAGGTAGTTGTAAATCCAACTACCATGCGTACATGTATATACGATCTCGATGACTACTATAAAACAATAATGTAGATGTTGAGATGACTGTACATCCTGTATAATTAAATCAGGAAGTACATTATGTAAAGTTATCAATGCACAGGCACTGATCTTTTACTGTTTCTTTATTTTATTTGTGAAAATGCTATTCTGTCTCATGTTCATTTTCATCCATACTCTACATATGATTTTCTGTTCAAGATAATAATTAATTATAACTGTCGTTGACTGGTTTTGTAAGAATGGATTTCTCAGTGCAACATTGCATCGTATGCAAATCCTGAGATGTGAGATGCCATGAGAAGTCCATTTCTAGTCAAACATATTAACAATATAGAAATCAATGAAAACATATCACACTTTAGTTTTCAGTACCTGTAATTTGGTTTTATTACTGATAACTGCACATTATACATGGAAAAACAGATTAGGTCACATGACTTCTTCCCTTTATAAAATACTGCAACTGTAAATAAAATAAGAATAAAATATTTAAATGACATTATCTAACCAGAAAAAACCAGACACATACAATAACTCAACTGCAGGCTAGAGGCAGTGTCAAACTCATGAACAGCAATAAAGAGCTTTTAACGCTGGATAGTATCTCATGTTCATTTAAGTCCATATCCTTTTTCACTAATTGATGTGAATTTTCAAATGTGAGGAGCATGAGCCGAGACAATGACACTGTCCAAATGCATGCCAAGGCACTCATTCATACATCTACCTAAGGACGAGTTGTGTATTTGATTCACCTCGGACCAATATGGCAAAGGATAAATGAGACGCTGAAGTTTAACCTATGGTAACCACATCGACGAAATCTAATAAAATGAAAAACATACTACATGTACAACAATTTCAAAATTCAATCGAAAAAGTATGATTGAGTGAATGTTGTTCAATGCCAAGTGAGCAACTTTTCAGGTACAGTACAGTCAGAGACTTGGTGTGATAAATCACTGTGATAGACATATCACTTTTCTTAATGATACTGATATATCTTTTGGTCTGTTTAATCTATTTACTTATTTCGATATGCCTTTTGGGTGGTAGACAAGTAACACTCTAAATGTAAAAGAAATTTTGAAAATATATTTAATAGAACAAAAGATATATTCAAATCACCAAGATGAGTGAATGAGTGATACGTCTATCACAGTGATTTATCATGGTACGTCTCTGACTGCAGGGGTTTCAAAGTGGGCCGGTACCCGGTACTTTTACCCGCCTGAGATCGTGTATAGTACCGGCAGAAATTACTGAACCCCCCCCCCCCAAAAATTAGCGGTGGTCAAAACCACAAGTACGATGGTCGATAGGCTTGTGGAATATTTTTCATAAAAAATTAATGATCACGTCAATTGCTGAATTCTCGCATTCAAATCGAACAACTGCGTCACGAACAAGTTGATGGGATACTCCCTGTTTTAAAAATAACTTTACCTTAGAATCGTAAATAGCAGTTTGCGCATGCGGTAAATAGATATGTTTTCGCCCCAATATCTTTTCATCCTTGTGTAAAACTCGGATCGGAACAAAGCTGACATCATTTCAAAATAAAAAAATGACCGATTACAAATTAAGTTCAAACACAATTTAGTGTAATCTCCAGTAATATAAGTATGATCATTATGTATTATGAATATATGACTACACAATATTTTGTGCGATTTTTTTTATCCATTTAAAACCCAGGGTCGAATCATTCTGGGGCGTACTGTCTTGTTTCTTAACTTACGGTATAAAAAAATAAAAACCTATGGCTAATTTATTTACATATTTTGACGGGGCCCTACCGCGGTTGTTCACAGAAATGAAAATGTGCTGAAAAACATTTTTAAAAGGGGTTACGAGGAGATAAGGGATAGAAAATTACTAGAAATCTTTAAAAAGGACCGGACATGGCTCAAATACGAATTACATTGTAATGTCAAAACGCCGGCCCCCCTTTTTTTTCCAAAATAATTTAACTTTTGTGATTCAAATGTTAATAAATGTCTTCCCGCGAATCGTTTTTGTTCGAACATTTTTTTTGCACATAAGTCGTGAAAGTAACAATATGTATTGTTTTTGTTTAATTATATTTGTATTGATCTATTAAAAAATAATAAATTTTATTAAAGATTGATGATTGCAAATTAAATTTATATGTTTCATCAAGGACGTATTCTATATACGTCCTTGGTTTCATTAATTATGACACTTATATGTCTTGATCCTGCCAATGGTCTTTGATGAGTTTAATTACTGGTAATAAAGTAAAAAAAACACACAAGCCAAGGTATTGTGAAAAAGAAAAGGACAAAGCCAACAAAAGAATTTTGAGAAGTTTAAGCTTTGATAACAATGGCTTGGTCAAGCCTAGCTGCGGAACCGTAGCTCTTTATGGTCCTTTTGGTTTTTTTTAAGATATGGCAGACTATCTATGAATAATCTTGGCTGAAGTCTGTAAACTGAAATATTCAATAAAGAAATGGGGGGGGGGGGGGGGGGGGATGCATGGTCTTCACTCTTGGTGAAATCTGAACTCTAAAGTTAATGGGATTTTTCTTTCAAAAACACTTAATGTTTTGCAGTCTCTGAAGTACATTTTTTGGTCCACAAAATGCTAGATTTCAGGAGCTTCCGCTCCCTGGACCCCTTATAGCCCTCAGCCTAATTTTTAGGTACCTCCTAAAATTTAAGAAGTACCTCCTATTATAAAAAACTTTGAAACCCCTGTGACTGTACTGTATATCATGTTGAAAAATCATAGAAACAGAGACAAATTGATACCACTAACACACATATCACTGTCAAGGCTTGGTACAGGCAGTTAACACACATATCACTGTCAAGGCTTGGTACAGGCAGTTAACACACATATCACTGTCAAGGCTTGGTACAGGCAGTTAACACACATCACTGTCAAGGCTTGGTATAGGCAGTTAACACACATATCACTGTCAAGGCTTGGTACAGGCAGTTAACACACATATCACTGTCAAGGCTTGGTACAGGCAGTTAACACACATATCACTGTCAAGGCTTGGTACAGGCAGTTAACACTTATATCACTGTCAAGGCTTGGTACAGGCAGTTAACACACATATCACTGTCAAGGCTTGGTACAGGCAGTTAACACACATATCACTGTCAAGGCTTGGTACAGGCAGTTAACACACATTATCATTGTCAAGGCTTGGTACAGGCAGTTTACACACATATCACTGTCAAGGCTTGGTACAGGCAGTTAACACACATATCACTATCAATGCTTGGTACAGGCAGTTAACACACATATCACTGTCAAGGCTTGGTACAGGCAGTTAACACACATATCACTGTCAAGGCTTGGTACATGCAGTTAACACACATATCACTGTCAAGGCTTGGTACAGGCAGTTAACACACATATCACTGTCAAGGCTTGGTACAGGCAGTTAACACACATATCACTGTCAATACTTGGTACAGGCAGTTAACACACATTATCAGTCAAGGCTTGGTACAGGCAGTTAACACATATCACTTTCAAGGCTTGGTACAGGCAGTTAACACACATATCACGGTCAAGGCTTGGTACAGGCAGTTAACACACATATCACTGTCAAGGCTTGGTAGAGGCAATTAACACACATACATGTATCACTTTCAAGGCTTGGTACAGGCAGTTCAATAAAATGTGGCAGGCTACACTAGTTTGATGGGCACACGATTTAAATCCCCTTTAGTGAAATGATATGGTCATGCAAGGGTATTAAATAATATATTGATACTCTGTCTATAACTGGAAATAGTGAAAAAGGGCAGTTCAAGTTCAGTCAGATTATGTTCTAGTAAGTAAGATTACAAAAGTATGTCTATAAGTTTATTATCAAGATCATTAGGCCAGAGAGGTGTAACTAAAAACAATAAATGATGTTAAGAGCAACAAGATAAATATATTGACCTTTCAATTTGTTAATGACAGATTGATAATCTTGTTGAGATTTGGCCCTCTGAGCTTTTTTTTTGCTTTCATTCCTACTCCAAGGAACGAAAGCAAAAATAGCTCCAAGAGCAAAATCTCATTGAGATTAACAGATTGATAAGCGAGTGATAGCTCTCTCTGAATGGTAGAAATGTGGTAAGAAAAATCAGAGTTAAATATTATGTAGAAAAATTTCTGGAAGATTATCTGCCATTTTGATTCATCTTCGCTAGCCAAGGGTTACGATTCGGGTCCCCCTTCTCTCCACCCTTGGCGGATCTAGAATATATTTTGAAATTCGCGCGCAATGCCACCTGGTGGTTTATTGAAGTTGCGTCCCTTAGATAGTCGTCATCGCCAGCCAATCAGAATCGTTTTGTTATACGTATGTTGGAGAGTTGAAAATGGCAGCGCCCAGTGAAGAAAAACTTATTTGTGATATATTTAATTTGGAAGCACTTACTGTCAACCAAATGAAAAGTTTCAAAGCTTTGGCAGACGGGAAAGATGTTTTCATTGGAACCAAAACGGGAAGTGGCATCTTTGCTTACATTTCGTCGATAACATGTGCTTCGTGTAAAACGTCTTCTGATTGGATACGTGTACTGGTAGCCGTAACCAATGAAATATTAAAGCGTGAATCCTCAAAATGTATTCTAGATCAGCCAAGGGTGGAGGGAAGGGGGACCCGAATCGTAACCCTTGGCTAGCGAAGATGATTTTGATTAGGCACAAACAAAAATAAAGATCTATTCCACTCTTAAAAAATACACATTTTGTAATAAAAATAGCAAACTGAAGAATTCTGACATTTCTTATATTCTATATTTAAATTGGAAATGTACTCTGTAAGCAAACATAACATGTGTCATTGTCTTTGTTCTTATGTCATCTCTTTTCTATCTGACATTCTATTTATGCAGAAAATAAGGTATGTACATGTATACATGTACTTTTCGCAAATTTTTAATTTATGATCGATCCAGAACAATTAAGTTAATATCACAATGAAGACAATTTTGAAGAAAAAAAAAAATATATATAGTTTGTAGGATTCATTTTTATTGAGATTTTTGTCAAAAAAATGAAAACTGATGTCTAGCAATATTTTGAAAAAAAATTGAATCTTTACACAATTAAAAGAAATTTGGAAAACAAAAAATAATATATAAATATTGCTGTAGCATCAACACATTCCATATTGTATTTTGGTCTCAACGAAAGTCTTATTATTGATTATCCTATCTATCTCGCGCTTCTCAGACTCAGGTCACACCTGCTTCTACTCTTAGTCTTCAAAACAAGTGGTCTCAGCAGGTTCCGAGTCCGTTCACCATAATAATTATATATACATGTATGTAGGATATTAAAAACTAATGAAGTATTAATGATTTTTAATGGTTTATAAGATAAGATAAGATTTTATTGTCCAATCAAGGTCCCAGCAAGGGGCAGTCATTACAGTGATTTATATTACACAAAAAAACAATACGAGCGAAGCGAGCTCTTTATGGTAACAAATATGTATGTATTTTTCGACAAATTTAATTTTCTTCAATCTTCACATACTGATGGATATTTTTTTTTTCTGCACATTGTATTTGTAAACACGTTCCATGTAGCACACTTACACACTCTACTAATGAAGATCTTCTTGACATAAAGCGCAAAGGTGATACTAAATCTTGGACCCTCTCTTGTACGTCCGATACCACTGAAACCCGGAACCTGTGTGTAATAAAAGTCATTTTGTTAGCTTGTTCTACTTATATTGCTATTTTTAAATCTCTTCTGACATACTGACAAGAAAAAAAAATTATCCGCGGAAGTTAACTGTTGAGATCTCGTAAGGAACAAGAGTTCGATTGAATGAGACTAGATTCGACCCTATAAAAGTCGCCCCCGATATATCTCGTACCAAAAAATCTTGACACTATTTTGATGCACTGGATGAGCGTGAAATTGCCAGATAATTTTCAGATTTGCAAGCATCCATGGGCGTGCCTGTTTCATATTAGATAATAGATTGAGAAATTTTAAATATGAGGGCAGAGGCATGGTAAAAAGTGTATATTTCGATAATGCGTAAAGTTAAACATTGCAGTCCCTTGGAATAAGTAAAGCAGGTAAAGATGAACGAATCAAGTCTGTAGAAATTCAATTACTACAATTGTATGTGTCCATTATACTTTTGCTATTATTTCAAATTAATTGAAATTGCATGAAATTTATTGATTACTGTATTTCAATTTTTTACCATGGAAATTACGGAGATCTATTACAAATGTTCATCAGACAACGATTGCAAAATATGGGAATGGCAAAGGCTTTTTGCCAACTATATACTAAAAATATAACCAAACACAAAACAAGTCGATAGAAAGTTTATTTTTTTTTATTGAGATCAGTCAGTTCAATAACAATAAATGATCAAATGCACATGCTCTCTCACTTCTTTTACCACACTCTCAATTCAAATTGATATACTTCTTTACAATTTAAATTAAAATATGCATTATGTTCATTTAAACAAGGATTTGTATAGTAGAAAGGATATGAATCTCACAAGATTTAACATAGATTGTATGTAAGTATGTTGCGTAGCGAGAACAAGTGAGATTACCCAGTGCAATTTGTTGACGCTGTGCGTGCCTTGATTAATGGTGGAAATTTTTGATTGCTTCAACATTTTAAACCAGTACATTGTATTTGTAAATATATAAAACCATAATTACCTATCATTAATAAAGTATCGACTTTTTGTAGATGTATCACCCATATTTCATCAATAATTGACATTAATCGATTTGCCCTTTTGACCTTCATAATCCCGCCTATTATGGGCAGTCAAGACTCTAATTTAAATTTCAAACTCCTCTCTTCTCTCATCATACAGAATATTGAAGCAGAGCCATCATTTTTGTGATAATGTAAATATTTTTCAATGGATAGAAGGAGTTTTATTGAAAACAGTGCTCCCGATTTGTATTTATTAAGGGTTGTTTACCATCATTTGTCAAAATGGCGGAGTTCTGGGCAGAAATGGGGGTGGCCTATTTAGAAATCAATAAACTTCCTTGTTAACATGAAATCGACATACCCAAGGGTATAAATGTGTAGTTTTAGTGTATTTGATATATAGAACAAAACTTAGCGTGATTGGTTGCTTTGTTGACTGTACTTTTTTTTATTTTACATGTACGAGGGGTGATACAGAAAAAATCAAAAAAAACTTTTCCATTGAACCTATATCGGCAAATCCAAAGATTATTTTGTGTAGTGTAGTATATTGACCATGCATAGCACGAACTTTGGTGTAATTGGTTGATTTTTCTACGAATTCTCAAGGCATTACAAAATGAATGAATTCATTTTTGCTCTGTTGTAGCATAGAACCTCGCCATGCGAGAAAATACGAGATTCGTATCCTTTCTACTATACAAATCCTTGATTTAAATACGTTTTACTTTTAACTTAACAAGGGTGAATGTGTAATTAGGGAGAACAGACCCGATTATGGCCGTTACCGTAACTGTCTCAAATGCTTACTTTTAGTTTTAGGAGTTGAGATTAATAGGTTCTTACATACGTTCTTGGGAAAGACCAGGTGATCTTCCACGAGTGATAGAAATTGTATGTCTTTTCGCAAGTGGAGCGCAGCGAAACGAGCGAAAAGACACAACAATTTCTATCACGAGAGGAAGATCACACGGGCTTTCCCAACAACGCATGCAAGTACATATTTCTTCCGTAAACCAACAACTTTCACTATCGCGAACTCCTAGAGACGCCCGCCATTGATCAGTAACTAATTTGCATAAATTATCAGATCAATATCATCGAGTGTTATGAAATACACATCACATAAAATTGACTTTTGTGACACCGACTAATAAACTAAGTACATGTAGCTTTCTACTGATAGTGATATTTGAGCTTTTCTCACTAATATTTTATTGAAAGTACAGTATTTTCCTTCACGAGACACCCCATACATGAAATTTGACGTCATTGAAGAATGACGTCAAAGGTACGGAAATGGACATCTAGAAATACGAAAAAATGAAAATAAGACACAAATATATTTAATACGGTTAGAGTCTGTATTTGAAAAAAAAATACATTTTTTTTTTTTTAATAAGCTTTATTTAGAGTCGGCATGGTTAAAACAACATACAACATAAGCTCTGTTGAGCTTTTAATCGACATAAAAAAACAATGATTAAATCCGTAATATATCTGTTATTCATCTATCAGACAGGGTATATAATGTGACATTCCCGGCTTAGGGTATATATTTAAAAGATTTTTTTTCTTGTTAGAAGCGTTTTGATTGGATGTCACAACGAGTAAAGACGAGTGCACGTGGACTCGTCTTACCTCGGTCGTCTTCACCCGAAAACGGCCAATTACGGAAGAATAATTCATCTGTTCATTGCAGATAAAACACATTACTCATCATTCTTACGGAAATATTTCTAATTTGGACGCATTACTTATGTTGATTTTTCATCACCCTGTTTTATGTTGTTACTTTCAAAGATGGCGGTCTTTTACTCTATTGTGAATCACGTTGGGGTTTTTTTCACATTAGCAGACAAAAAGTCAAACTAGTACAAGTACAGATTCCGATTTTGAATTCCGGATTTATGTTACAAAGAGTTATCTCTCTTGTAGCGTTAGTGTTAAATAATCACTAATATGGAGTAGGCATTGCCTAGATGCGAGCACAGCATTTCTGTCTGGCCAGTGTGTATATATTTGAGTGAAAGTTGAATATCACAAAATAATATGAGTAGGCATGGCCTATAGTAGAGAGGACGTTAGTATTTGAAATTAAATGATACTAAAAATACCTTTATATCCCCTATGACATCCATTGGAAAGTTAAATGAAGTAGAATAGAAAAATACGAGAAAAAAGTATGGAATCTTTGATTATTGGACTAGGGACAGTGCAAACATTGAAGACTAACTACTAGTAGCCCGGGGTTCTATGGTACCGCGGTACTTAATGTTTAACGTCTGTGTAACGTAACTAGTTTTCGGAATGAATCCAAAAATGTTATATTTTATTCCCCGATATAGAAACCTATTTCCCCCCACAATTCATTTTATTCTTTGAATTTGTTTAAAAATACGTCGCCACTTTTCTCTATGACAACGCCGATGTACCTCCCAGAAATGGTTTCCTATGCTATCGCGGTAATTGCAAAATTAATGTTATGGAACACAATGTTTGATAAATCAAGACATCGTTTATA
This sequence comes from Bathymodiolus brooksi, assembly GCA_963680875.1. Classification (NCBI taxonomy): domain Eukaryota; kingdom Metazoa; phylum Mollusca; class Bivalvia; order Mytilida; family Modiolidae; genus Bathymodiolus; species Bathymodiolus brooksi. The sequence continues at coordinate 109,320,573 of OY804581.1, forward strand.
AATACTAAATCAAGGTGAATATCTGGCAAACTTATACCATAAAGAAAATCTTGATAATTTATCACATTTAATAAAGTAAAGTTTCTTTGAAATAACAAATGTAACGAAGTTGAGTCAATTTGATGTAACGTTATGTTGGTTAATATGTTTTCATAGCTTAATTTTTCCATCAACTTTGTCGGTCTAGAAAGTAACTAAAAATAGCACCAAAAATCCCAAATCGGGTTGAAATGAAACGTAAACAAACGGACGACATTTCTTTAGGAAATAGCAGACGAATTATGACAACTATGGTTTAATTATTGGACATTTTACAAAGCATGGTATCAGGGTAAAATAAAAATGTCCGCTATTTCTAAGGAAAAGATAAAAATACGTGTACTTACAAAAATTCAAGACATTTGGACAGAATGACCAGACGTTCCGATAAATGTGACTGTTGTGTTTATGAATATATAAATAGAAAAACCGGCGGGTGGCACTGCAGTGCATAGGAACAGACAAAATAAATACCGCGGTATCATAGAACCCGCGGTACCATAGGAAGGGAGTATACGCGGGTGGTATCAACCATTATAAAGCCTAAAGGGGGTAGTAGACGCCGGTGTCTGTAAAATGAAAGTATAGTCTTTTAAGTCACAAGAAAAGAGTTTTATTAATATTACGAAAATATCAATTAATGCAACCAACATACATAAGCAATATTGGCCTATACCATGCTATGTACATCCGATACATGTTCATAAAGTGTAAATGATGAATGACGTACGGTCAGAACCGTCTTATCAGCAATATAGGCCCCGGTCAAAGCAGTGCACTGAGGCCCCTATCTATACAAACACTCACAGAAATAAAACTATAAATGGTCGATAAAATTAAACATATATTTCTTGTATTGATACTTCCAACAAAATCAGTGTTTAAAAATTAAAAATTATGCCGTATACAACATACATAGATTAGCATGGGGTTCATTTGCTTGTGGGACCACCAGGCAACTGCCCATTGTGCCCATACATAAGACCGCACTGCGTACGGTTACTGTAATACTGATAATCTTCATTTCGACATTTTAAAGTATGTGTATTTGGGCCAATATTATGCTATCTCCAAGTGAACAAAATAGTTTTTAATTTTAAAAGAATTATATAGGTTCCGCTTTCATCAGACATGTCTCTGCTTTCACATACAAAATATTTATCAATATTCAATATTTTTTTTATTGGAAAAAGCACAGTAGAGGCGTGATATATATATATTAAGGCAATATTCAGTATCGAAATCATACTCTTTAAAATTATCTGTGACAAGATTATATAGAGACATATATTCCTTCTTGTGTAATGTTATTACCTTTTAAAGTTTCAACAACAAGCTGGTTAATAATTTTATAGCATTTAATTTAGAAAGACTGAGTTTAATAAATAATAACAGATATACATATACTGTAGTATGAACGGCATAATTAATAGTTAAATAAATAAAATTCATTGTGTCTTACTATTCTAAACCATTTTCGGCAGATGTTGGTAGTATTCAAATATTTTTTAGGATCAGACTGACGGAAAATCTTTCAAAACCTTTGTACACGGAACCACTGTCATATTTGGTCATTTTGTGATGATATACAGTGCTGCCTCATAAGTATTCGCGAAAATAAGAAAATGGCTGCGATCGGTAGTGCGAGTTGAAATTGTCACCAATGTTTTTCGTTGTAATAAAAAGAACTACATAGTTTTAAGCTGTCTTGAGCTACCCTTTTGAACGTTCCCCAAATATGTGACGTAATTTTAAGGTCGTCTGCTACGTGTTTACAAATAAACAGACGTGTTTTCAAGATGGGTCGCAAGTCAAAGGAATTGAGTGAGGATCGGAAACAACTGGTTGTGGATTTGAAACGGGAAGGGCATAGAAATTGTGAGATCGTGAAATTGTTGCATATACCTGAATCTACAATTCGTTCAATTTGGAAGAAGTACAACCGCACAGGTAATGTTGAAAACATTCCCAGAGTTGGACGACCAAGGAAAGTGACACGACGCGGTGAGGTTAGATTATTGAGGACGGTAAAAAAGAATCGTGGCAAGGTTTTAAGAGAAATTACCAATGAGTTCAATGAAGGAGGGGTTGTTCGTGTCCACCCAAAGACTATACAGCGTTATTTACACAAAAACAAAATATTTAGACGTGTTGTTCGTAAGAAAATGGTGGTCAGAGAGGTCAACAAAAAGAAACGACTTTCTTGGTGTCTGGAACGACGGAGATGGACTGTTAATTTACACTGGAATCAAGTAATATTCAGTGATGAATCGCAGATAGTTATTGGACAAAATAACCGTGTGTACGTGTGGAGATCTTCGAATGAGGCTTACCGCCCGAGTGCATGTGTCCGCCATATCAGAGGAAGGTGTCTGTTATGATCTGGGGGTGCATTACATGGTATGGTGTGGGAACTTTATGTAAGGTTGATGGTAATATAAATGCTGTGAAATATCGTGACATCCTTGATAATCATCTTTGGCCCGTTTTAGCCCGTCATTTTGCCGACAAACCTTATCGTTTCCAAGATGACAATGCCCCTGTCCATCGGGCCCGCTTAATTGAAGAATTCAAACGAGACAATGATATTCATGGCATGACATGGCCAGCTCAGTCTCCGGACTTAAATATTATTGAAAATTTGTGGCTTCGCATCAAGAGATCGTTACAAAATTCAGCAGGAAACATAAATACTCCTCAAGAACTGTTTACTGCCATTCAGGATATTTGGATGAACTTTACTGTGGATTACATTCAGAACTTGTATACCTCCATTCCACGCAGGATTCTGGCAGTTATACGGTCGAAGGGTTACCTCACAAAATATTAAGGTAACTTTTTCATTTTTACCTAGTGTATTTTAATGGTGCAAAGAGCAATAACTCAAACTCGTTGACGTCCGCCATCTTGTACATGCATATCAAATTAACCAAAGCTTACGCTGTAAATAATAGGTTAAGGATACGATATGCTATATTTTTTTCGTAGTGTTGGAAAAAAGGTGGCCAAATATTCTCTTCTCTTACTATGTAAAAAAATATTCTTTTCTTTATATTTTTTCACAATGCACGGTATCTATAGATATTTTGTATAATTTCTGTTTTTCTTCTTTTGGGTAGTAAGATGAATAAACAAATGGGTACTGATAGAAATAATTAACACTAACAGAAATAAGGAAAAACTAATGCGTTCCTTGTTCCTTGCGAGCACATCATAGTTAGAAAGTGTTTGTTACTTAGCCAAAGAAATAATAAATGCAAAAATTGTATAAAAATGAAAAATATAAATTCATTTATTCAAATTGCATATTACACCCATATGGGTCAAGCAATTACAATACATATAAAAGAAAAACAACACAAACATAATAAATATGTTAATGTTCAACTATCTTATCTTATCAGAGACAGCCGCTGGCAAGGGACACATGCCCTCCCCCTCCCCCCCCCCCCCCTTTTGGCAAAATTTTAAAAAGCTGGATTTTTAGTATAGAAGCATGCACTCAAATAACATTTTTTGTTAATATCATTTCATTTTTTTTGTTTTTTGCTTATCAGTTTTGAAAACTGACCACTTTTTCTGGTCCACCCTCAAAACTAGTCCCCCACTTTCTGGTCCATTCCTACTCATCTGCTAATTCAATGCATGTCTAGTCCAGGGGCGGATTCAAGGGGGAGGCGCCCCCCCTAAAATTGGAAAAAATATCATTTTTTGGCATAAAATCGTGATTTTTCACACGAAATACCCCAAAAATGTTCGCGCCTCCCTCCGTTCGGTGCAGTTTTTTTTAAGTGTGCCCCCCCTAACTTGAAATCCTGGATCCGCCCCTGGCCATGATATATCTGAAATATTGTTGAAAGTGGCGTTAAAACACCAAATAAAAAAAAATAAAAACAAATTATTATTTATTAATCGGTCACTTTTTCGAACGTTGTTTTTCAACGCGTAGATTCCGTAAACGGGCTATATTTTATCTTTCCGGCGCTACGTAGAGACAACAAAGATCATCTCGCCTTTTCTGCAGAAGTGAAGCTTGCATCAAGAAGAAAAAATATGGAAATGCTCATGTAAAAATCCTTTATTTTCTTGAAACAGATTACATTTTTCTCAAATGAAATAATATTTCATGTATTTTTGTTTACACAACTCCACGTTGAGCATTACATATTTTGTACCTGTGCATTTTGTCGAGATGTTGTAAAAATTTGGAAAAGGTCCGTCTCGCATTGACAGAGCGTCGACATTTTAATTGAATATATTGCATGTATACTAGTACATGATGGGTAGATTGCTCTATGTCTTATGTAAATCGTTGTGTTCTAATTGTTCCATCTTGTTGTTGGAGAGGATTTGCATAGGCATAGCCTGTTATCCAATCCTATTGATTTATCAATAAAATATTTGAAATGAACTGAATATAGTTCGCTCGCAAATGAACACAAATCGACTTCGAAAAATACGTACAACGTCGACATGTAACTTTACCCACGGGCACTCGACGTTCAATGTATAAAATGTAGGGTCAATGTGGAAAAAAAATTATAACAGTGACACTATTCTGTTTTCCACATTGACCCTACATTTTATACATTGAACGTCGAGTGGCTGTGCTTTATCGTAACACCCCCATTTACATTTCGCAAAGTTGAATATTTCTGTCGTTAATTATAATTCCCAGAGTTGTAAAAGAAAAAATGTTGCCGAGTGACGATACAATTGATCAACATGGAATTTGATTTTAATTAGGTTCGGGAAATTATTATTTCTGAAACATTCTAAATACAGTCAAATCTGTGTATAAAGGGCACTCAAGGGAACCTGAAAATGTGGCATTTATAAGCAGGTGTCCTTTATATATAGGTTAAAATTATAAACACTATTCATCAATGGGAAATATTAGGCTGCTCTTTATAGAGTGATTTGCTATATGAGGTATCCTTTAAGGCAGCTATGAACTTACGAGGTCTTCTCCGTGTATAGCCATGTTAGTCTTGTAACTATGCGAACCGCCTTTGTACCTGAAGTAACCTCACGTGTTGTTGCTTGGAGTAAAGTTAAGTACGGCGGTGCCGTTGGAGTTTTATAAATGGGGTGAGTTGTCTTGGGGGCGACTTGACTCGCATTCCCCATGGAACCTCTTTAATATAAATTATGTGTAATCACATTTAGTAACATTGTATTGTATTTTTTATACTGTAATCATATTACATGTTTACAAATATATAAGAAAGAGTTGTCTTTCTTTTCATTGACATTGTACTTATACTGATTATTGTAATTGCAGGGATATATAATTTTGTCTAAGAAATAAATAGTAGAACACTACAGAAAATTATTATTATTATTGGAGGAACGTAATAATACTACATAATGGCACCCACGTAATTCTATTTTCAACTTAGACTCTAGTGAATTTTGTTCTAGAACTGTAGCCCTTTTCACAAAAATTCTTACGATAAAAAATTGTCGTAAGTGTAAAACTAAGATTAAAAAGAGTTTCACAAAAATACTTACGTCAGTTACGATATTCTTAAGTGTAAAAATAGTCCTAACTTTACGTGTAAAACTACCCTGTCCTAAGTGTAAAATTTTGATCGTAAGAGAAATTTTGGTCTTATCTTTTATCGTAAGTGAAAAAAATAGAAAAAAAGATGGACGATGTATTGGCGCTTCGACTTGAAAATAAGAGAGCAATTCATCGTTAGCGCATTTTCTCTGACCGTATGACAAACCTATTTACACATATTGATAAATGTTTATTGAAATGAATATGGTTTAATACAAACAGACGCTACAAATGGCATTGTTGTTTACTCCTTTTTCCGGCGTGACTAATAACAGAGTCTGTCTATAACGATGCATTCCGTACATTTACCTTTTCAATGCAGCAGTGTATCGTTTACATGACCAACAAAATCAGGATAATTCTCATTAATTTTAGATTTCAAATTGGGAACGATCGACAATGGAAAACACTACTTGCAAACTTGGGGAGAATTCTTTTTTTTTTCATATTTTTTTTTTATAAAAACAGGAATACGGGATTTTCTTCTAGACATCTACTTCTCTTACAAAAGTTTTGTATGAACAGCCACTTTAGGACTGGAATTTTCTGGATCCAATGATATCGTTTTGATTTTGCCTTTATATTAGTAATATAATTTATTAATTTCTGGCAACTTCGATGATCATCGAACACTCTGGCAATACATAAACTTATGTACATTGATTCTTCTGTTATATTAACATTAATATATAACAGATATCTATTCGTCTTCATGATTGATAGATGATAAACACATCTTAATTTGGGTTATCTCAGAAAAATCGGGATAAATTTTCATCAGTAAAAGAACAAGCGTTTAATTTTATGTGGGATGGGATTAATTGGAAAAAAGGGGGTAAAAATTTTGCTGACAAATAATCGATAAAATGAATTATATGAATAGGGTTTTTTTCACACTTCAGATGCACTCCCTTAAAAAATACTTCTACCAAAAGTAACCACGCGTGGATGATGACGCACAACTCCAAGTAATGATAATTATTATAGATCAGTTTAATTTACATGCATTAGAAATGTTCCTCTATACGAAAATCATACCTGTTCATATTTTGTGCAGTTATTGGTGACCGATTCATATACATTTTTTTGTATTAGATAAACATTCAATATAAACATACAAACACATCATAGCATAAAAACTGCTTATAAATTAGTGCCGGGGATATTTCATAGAATAATTTTATTAAAAAAAATGCTTTGTTGTGCTATGGAAATGAAACTAGGTTGCTAAGGAAGATGGTTTATGGTGTTTAACGCCCCTTTCAACAATATATCGGTCAGTTTTATTCGTGGAGAAAACTGGAGTACTCGGAGAAAACCATTGACCTGTCGCAAAAAAACTTTATCACATAATGTTGTATCGAGTACACCTAAGGAAGAATTTTTTTTATCGTAAGTGTAATTTTAGTCGTAAGATTAAAATTTGTCGTAAGATAATCTTTATGAAAAGGACTTAGGAATTGTCGTAAGATAATCTTAAGTGAAAAAGTTAGGACTATAGTTACGAATTTTTGTGAAAAGGGCTACTGGACCGGATAAGATTACAGTGATCACCGTATCCAGATTAAAATTTCAACTTCCGGTTTAGATGTAGTCCGAGATTCCTCTGTCGTTTAACGGCATTGATAAAGTTGCTGTAGCCGTTCAACGTCAGAGCGTGATACATACGGAAAACAGCGGATTTGCTTCTCCAACTCTGGGTCAGCACATTTCCACGTTTCGTGGCTATCGGATTTTATTTTCTATCAGAAACCCTTATATAAATCGCTTCACCAATCATTTTTCTATTCATTCATAACCATCTTACCCTCAGAAAGTGGTGCTACACTCCATTACAGCACGATTTTGCCTTAGATCCTATGATTCCGCCATTTGTCTTCCATTTTTCAAACATTTGTCACGTGACTACGAGAAAACCACGATTACCGCAATGTATCATGGGAGATGATTTGCATATAAACAAACAAACAAATATTTGTATTGCCAATCATACACGCCTGTTAAGGCAGAACAATTAACATAAAATTTAATACAGTTGATTATATTGATTGGTAATGATTTTAACAGCAATAGTGAATTACAGATAACCATAAGAAGAAAAAAATGATGTAGTACCTTGTCCAAAAAAGGGGGACGTAACACATGCTCTTTCCGAAGCCCATTGGCAACACTCTGCCATTGAATCTTTTCTTTCCAACACATTCTGTATTATTTCCTTCTGCTCTGCTTTGATCTATAGATGGACTGTTTGTCCTGTAGAATACGCTTAAATGTATGGTCTTCCATGTGATTTGAATGTTGTTTACGTATGCAAATAATGCTAAAATAATTTGGCGCGCTGAATTAAGTAGCTCCCATCATACAATGCGTTACTGTTATCATTCAGTTAGTATCGCGAGATCACGTTTGTAGATTCGAAAATGGAAGTCAAATGGCGGAATAATAGGATCTAAGGCAAAATCGTGCTGTAATGGAGTGTAACACCACTTTCTGAGGGTAAGATGGTTTTGAATGAATAGAAAAATGATTGGTGAAGCGATTTATATAAGGGTTTCTGATAGAAAATAAAATCCGATAGCCACGAAACGTGGAAATGTGCCGATCCTAGGGCTGGTGAGGCAAATTCGATGGTTTCCGTATATAGCACGCTCTGACGTTGAACGGCTACAGCAACTTTATCAATGCCGTTAAACGACAGAGGAATCTCGGACTAGTTCAGATGTAAACAGCGCTGAAATCAATTTAAGTCAAATGATTATTGTAAGCTTAATTGTAAATTATATTTAATGTTAATATATGCTGTGTTAGAAGATTACGTCAGTAAATAGTATTTATTTTTATTTAATGTTTATATATGCTGTGTTAGAAGATTACGTCAGTAAATAATATTTATTTTGCAGTGAATCCTGAAAATAGTGAACATTCGTGTCTACCACAGGTGTTTGTTATGATTTTGTTTATCCCTCGACTATCCTGGTGTTGCCGGTTCTCGATAGCGTAAGAAACATTTCTCCCGTGTGTCCCTTAGAAACAATAAATGCTTGTTTGTCAAAACTAGTTCTTTATTTCTATCAAACCTAAAAGTTCTACTGTATTCCTAGAAGTTACAAAGAAAACATGATTTTTGTTTATCCACGAAGTACCAAATTATCGTCACGGTATGTGTTTTCGTGCGTCATCGTGACATCTGTAAAAGATGTTAAAGTTTGCTTTTAAAGACGTAAGTACCAAGAACAGTGAACCTACCTACTGAACCATACTTTTTGTAATGCTAAAATTTATCTTCATTTATAAAGTAGCTGGAAAAAAATCCAGAAGGGCTATATAAAATTTAACTATGTCATCTGCCTCTCAGACACCGGCTCTTCCTGTCATGTAACTGTCATGGGGTCACTGATCGTACTTGTAAACAAAAGAGCTGACTGAAATGTGCCTGTTTCTTATGTAAAATACATGTCACTTTGCAGTGCATTGTGGTTTCAGCACTAACAAAAACATCAAAAGTAAACACAATTTTGAAAGTGGTAATTTTCAAAATTCTGTTATTTTATTTAGATGTAGTATGATTTGGTAGATGGCCAGAACCATGAAATTTTAAAACCAGCCATTTCCGGATTATATATTCGTTTCCATCCCATATATCGGCCTTGTTTTTACTTCACACGAAAACAGATGACGCCATTTTACTGACAACAAAAGTTGCCATATAATCGAGAGTATATTAAAATACAAGAATGGCTTTAAAAACAATCTTATGTACAAAGAAATATTTAACTAGCCATTCTTTGAAAATTCCAATCGTCATATGAATGAAGGGTTAACACTGTTAATCGCTATATCTGAAAATCGATAATAGCACGAAAACCGATAACACGATGCTACATGTACGTCCCCCTAAGGAATATCCCGTCTTATTATAATGAATCTGGATCGTTTCGCCCCGGGTCGTTTCGCCTCGGAAAGTGAGTCAATTCGCCCCACTTAATCGCTATTATATTATAATAGATGAAGTCTTTTTCGACAATTTTTTGGTAATTATTTATTTATTAGTTGTATGCAAAAAAAAAAATAATTCATTCATTTTGGTCTACTTTAATTATTTATTTATTAGTTGTATACAAAAAAAAAAAATTCATTCATTTTGGTCAGTGGAATATTGTTGAACACAAAAGGGAGAATATTTTTCTCAAAAAAGAATCATCGTGAAGGGGTTTAGATTCACTTATGTGTACAGAATGGCAACAAAATATGACGAAATCGACTAACGGAGACATCAAACTCTCCTTCAAAAGCTAATTTCTCGGATATTTAACAATAATAAATATCAGATTTCGTATCAGGTGTCAAACAATGAAAGTGAACAAAGAAATTTTACACATTTAATCAGGTATCAAACAAAGAGTGAAGCAATACATAATATTAAACATGTCAAGAAAGCATGTTACCGTGTAATTATGAGGAAGACAAAAATAAAGTACCCATGAACAAGACTTACAACATCCAAAATACGAATATTTGCAATGGTATTTTCCATATTTCATTTTTTAGAGCACTATTAATAAATGAGGGCGAAACGACTCAGGGAGCGAAATGACCCGGTACCATTATAATATAGTGCATACAATTCACCGGTAAATTTATGCTGACATAGAGTTTAAACAAGTATTTAAAATTATAACAATAACAGAACAGTTTAACAAATAAATAAAGCAAATGTTATAGTTTTTTATTTAATATTTACATGTTTGAATCTCATTTTTGGTAAATAGGTCTGGAAATTATTCGTTTCTATTTAGGGAACACTCTCGATCTGAAAAGATGACGTCACGAAATTGTGCAAGCATAGTAAACATAAACAAAGATGGTGAACGAATTTGCGACACAGACGTACATGAGGCCCCCTACCATATGACATTATTTCTGACACTTTGTCACAGGTGCACATTTAATACAAAAAACAACCATGGTGTAGTGTATGGGGTTGTTTTTTGTATTAAACGTGAACCTGTGCACTTTGTGTATTACGACACCAGTTCTCGATAAATGTGTAAAATTAATTATGGAGGGCATGTTTACTAATAAAAACTATAGGAAAAAAAAAGAAAAAATGTGTTTGTATTAAGATATTTGCAAACACCAAGATTATTGATTTCAACCATACATGTAAAATTAAACATGTTTGAAAAAGTGTTCCATTGGGGTTACACAACAGAGAAATAACGTTGATATAAAGATAAAACTGATAAGGTATGACCCAAACGGTGTTCCATGCTTTTTTTTCCTGAATATTTGCTGTTTTGTATGACGTATACGTACTTGACCTTCATTGACGGCAAAGTTTTGTTTACATCACAAACGTATATTTTAAGCAATGACCCAGTGAATTTAGAGTTATTTTTGGAATGAGAAAATGTGCATAAATATCGGAGACTATAAAGATTATGTTCATACATATCTTGATACGTAGCATAGCCATTTTTTCCCTCTGGCGAAGCGAGGTGGTGTTCCTTAGGTAAATTCCTGACGAACAGAAGACACATGTATTTTCCCGATTTATGTAAAAACTCTCACGTGCATAATTATCGAGAACTGGTAACTATCGAGAACAGGTGACAGAACGATACTTTAAAAAACCACGTGTTTTTTTTTTTTTAGAGTAATCGAGGGATAAAAAAAATCTTAAACAAGCCCCTGTGTGTCGACTTGAAAAAAAATGTATGGTTCAGCGTAGATCTACTTAAAACTTATTATGTCAAAATATTCAAAATATATCCCAAAATTAATTTGATGGGAAGTTCAACAATGAGGTAGCTCATGATTGAGAATTTGAGTGAAGCCAGTTCAGCGGTCAGTGGGTGACACCACTAAATAAATTGTACAGCTGATTGATTGCTGAAAAAAAAAATGTTTGTTTGCTTTACCTCTTCAATACATACACTACAGTCTACAGTTTAACACTACAGTCTACAGTTTAACACTACAGTCTACAGTCTAACTAAACCATGAAGTCAGTTGTAACCAAAATCATTCCAAGAGATAAAAAGTGGTTGTGGTATGATTAGATTCTGGGTCCATTCGCCCTAATTCCCGTTCGCCCTATTACCTGTTTGCCCTGATACCCATTTCGTCCTGATAATTATAATTATGTAGGATATTAAAAATGATAGAAAAATAAGTGATATTTGATTGCTTAAGTTATAGATATTAAATTGAGAAATTTTAAATATGCAGCATGCTATTTAAAGTGTATGTTTCGATAATGGGCAAAGTTAAACGTTTAAGTCCTTGGAATAAGTGAAGACGAGTGAATCCAGAGTCTAGAAAATGTAGGATGCTAAAAATAATTGAATTATAAATGATATTTGATGGTGTAGTTAATTTATAGCATACTCTCTCTTCTTTCACCTAACTCTCATTCAAATCGATATTATTTACAAGACTCAGCCATTTCCACTTTTAACAACCACTGTCTTGATTCCACTCCGACTCCGAATGTTTGGAATCTACTTCCGGTTGGAAAAATCGTCTGGATTGTAACGTCAAACGTAGGACACTTTTATTAAATTTATGATAATATTGACTTATAACCATGTAAAGAAAACAGTTCTGTGTCGATAGAATCTGTTGCTAATGTACTTTATTCAAACTAACTCGATTCAGTCATAAACTGAAAAAATAATTACAAAACATGCGTTTGAAGTTCAGTGAACATTGCGATTTCTTTGTTTTGTCATCATTTCATGGCATGTTTTGCTACAGACCTGAAGTAATTTAAACGAATCATAGTATCTTTATTGAAATAAACATCCACTACACTTAATAACATTTACTAATTTTTTTTTTTTTTTTTTTGCTATAAAAGAAACATTTTACTAATTTCTGACACGTTGTCTGTTGATAGGGTACGGGTTTGGAACTTGTCAAATTTTGTTTGATGTACGGTTTGGACATTTTTAAGTGTACGGTTTTCTTTTCGTGTTTTATTGTTTTAGTTGAATCTATACACTATTGACTAATACAGTAATTAATAATCCTCAATCTGTCTCTCTTAAAAAATTACCGTTTATGAAATTATATTTGTAAATACAAATGGACCTCTATTCCCTCTTTTCGTGTCCCGGGATTGTTCCGTAGTTTATTCCTTTTTGGAAGAGTTAATGTAACGGAATAGAGTTAATTACCTGTCCCTCCAGGTGTCATAATAATAGATTTAAATGCCCCCTCTGCTAGTTGATATAGCAGAGATCTCCTTTAACTCAGTTGGTAGAGCGGTGGCCTTCAGTGCTGTAATCGGTATATTCTTTATATCAGTTCATATATATTAATTACACAACACTGTACATTTAAAAAAAATACACAACACTGTGCATTTAAAACAGCTGTCAATTTTTTATTTTTTATTTTTTATTTTTTGGAATGTTAAAAAATTCCTATTTACACTGACTTTACAATTTCCACATCAACATGACTGATAAAATCGGGTAAAGGTTGATTCTTTAGACCAATCAGCTGTGGCCATGATAGACTTCACTGAAGCACCATTAAAAAGTGCCCACGATGGGCCCAAGGCTCCTGTAGAATGAGCACGAAATTTGTCTTTTTCATTGTAGGCACACTTAATTGTGTTTACAATCCAAGACGAGATTGCCTGTGTTCTAACTGGTCTATGTGGTTCGTTAGCTGCTAAAAAGAGACTATTTTCAACATTGTCATCTGAATTCCTTATGGTCTCAGTCTTTTTCAGATAGTAATAAATAGCTCTTTTTGGATCTAGAAGTTTGTTCTCAGAATATGACGGAATAAAAATCTTAGAACCAAAATGTTTTGGTCGATCTTGCTTTGCAAGTCCATGACGTATAAAAGCCACACCCTTTTTCTGTACAACTACTGACTCCTCACCAATACATAAAGCCTGGAGGTCACTGCATCTTCTGAAAGAAGTGATGGCAATTAGAAATGCAGTTTTCCAAGTTACGTATTTTAAATGAGCATGTTTCATAGGTTCAAAAGGAGCTAATTTCAATTTTTTTAATCTAAAGGTAGATCCCATTCTGGTAATAAGACTACTTTAGGTTGTCTTGAATTGAAAACGCCTTTAATTAGGCGAGTGATATAAGGATGTCCCACAAGAAATTGTTCTCTGGGTGACATAACTGAAGATAGCATTGATCTATAACCAGCTATAGTTCTATTCTGAAGGCCTTCCGAACAAAGTTCTGTCAGAAATTCTGCTCCATCAATCAAAGACACATTATAGGGATCAACTTCCCTTCTACTACACCAGCTATTGAATTTTCGAAATTTGCAAGAGTAATCTTTCTGTGTACCTTTTCTCCAAGAGGCTTGGAGTAGTTTTCTAGTTTGTTTAGAAAAACCTTTCTCTTTAATGTGTTTGTCGATAAGAGCCACACAGTTATATTGAATACTGCTGGATTTGGATGAAGAATATTTGATTTTGGCTGATGTAGAAGATCTTCTCTGACTGAAAGCTTTCTCTGAAAGTCTGTTATTAATTTTAGGAGATTGAGAAACCAATGTCTCCTTGGCCAATGTGGGGCAATCAGAATCAGTTGACAATTGTATTGTGTTATGTGTTGCAGAATCTTGGGAATGAGACATATTGGAGGATCTGCATAAGCAAACATGTTGTTCCATGGAATTGTTAGTGCATCTATTGCATAAGTTAGATGGTCTGGATTCCATGAGCAACAAGATGTTGCACGCTACGTCGTGCTAAGAATACCCCCCACTCGTTCATTTATGTCAAATTTGTATATATCTCAACACTCATTACCAGAAAATGCCGTTAAAACATGAAAAATTCTTAAGTCGCACGGTAAACAGGAAGTAAATGTGCGGTAAGCCTGGAAAGGGGAGACACGGTACAAGTCACCATGCCAAATCCATATATCAAATATAAAATCATTTCTTCCAGTAGAAGCTGATATATCTGTTACGAAAGTGTGAACGGACGGACAGACAGACAAGGTGATTGCAATATAGCCCCCTCTCTATGAGTGGGGGTATAACAAATCTGTGTTTGATGAGACGCAAACAGATCTATGTGAGGAATTTCCCAAATTGTGAACAGCTTTAGGACTATCTTTTTGTTCACCGTCCACTCTGTTGGTTGAACCTTGAACCTGCTTAGACGGTCTGCTAAAATGTTCTTTTCCCTGCAATGTGTGCTGCTTTCAGCAACATCTGATTGTCTAATACCAATTACCATAGTTTCCAAGTTCTCATGCACAAATGAGGAGAGTGTGTGCCCTCTTGTTTGTTTATGTATCTTACTACAGTTGAATTGTCCAAGCGTATCAGAACATTTTTGCCTACTAAATTTGGAAGGACATGTTGTACATGTATTGATAACATTACTGCTTCCATTTCTAATACATTTATGTGAATTAGACTCTCTTTTTTGGACCAGATACCTTGAAAAGTCTCTTGTTTGCTTAGGTGACCCCCGTACCCGCTTTTGGAAGCGTCTGTTGTCAGAGTTATCGATGTGTTTCATGGAGTTATGGACCTGCCCTTGTTTAGATTTTCCTGGTTCAACCATTTTAGATGACTTTTTAAAAGTTTCGAAAAAGGAACTTTTGCTTCCAGAATTTGACTTGATGGTTTCCAATGAAAAAGAAGGTGTAACTGAATTGGTTGCATGAACAACCTTGCATTCGGTATTATTTCTATGCAAGAAGCCATAATAACTAATAGATGAAGAAAATCTCTTGCTGTAGCTTGACTTTCCATTTTTAAGATATTTTCTATTCCTAACAGAAGTTTGGTTATTCGTTCTGAAGTAGGACGAACTTAGTCCGAGATTCCTCTGTCGTTTAACGGCATTGATAAAGTTGCTTGTAGCCGTTCAACGACAGAGGGTGATACATACGGAAACCATCAAATTTGCCTCACAGCCATAGTATCGGCACATTTCCACGTTTCGTGGCTATCGGATTTTATTTTTTATCATAAACCTTATATAAATCGCTTCACCAATCATTTTTCTATTCATTCATAAACATCTTACCCTCAGAAAGTGGTGTTACACTCCATTACAGCACGATTTTGCCTTAGATCCTATGATTTCGACATTTGTCTTCCATTTTTCAAACATTTGTCACGTGACTACGAGAAAACTACGATTACCGCAATGTATCATGGGAGATGATTTGCATATAAACAAACAAACAAATATTTTTATTGCCAATCATAGGCGCCTGTTAAGGCAGAACAATTAACATAAAATTTAATACAGTTGATTATATTGATTGGTAATGATTTTAACAGCAAATTTAGTGAATTACAGATAACCATAAGAAAAAAAAAATGTAGTACCTTGTCCAAAAACAAAAAGGGGGAACGTAACAGTCGGAAAGCAAACTCATTAATGGCGTCGCTGGTAAAACCACGGGTCACGTGATTCTCATTTGAAAACGTTGACATGTTCGTCGGTCATGAAAATTGTAGAACAAAGACCTCGTTTATTTATACCGTAGAAAATATCGAAACGTCTTATATTGTTTTCTTTTCAGCAATAATTACTTCCACGATTTGTTTATTAGATTTGAGTTAAAACGGGAGATTACTATTAAAATTTTGATGATTTAGAGGGTGACCCCCTCGATGGAATGTCGCCATCGCATTGGAATAAAATGCAAATATATTAAGTTTGCAGTAGAGTGACATTCCCAAACTTCACACTGCGCTAGGTTATATATTTATTTAACGAAATGTTTCTCTGGTACACGTTTTTATTCATTAATAAAAAATTGTGTCAGCTTTTAGTGCCGAAAAATTGTCAACCAAGAAAGATAACTCCGTACCATCGCATTGAAATAAAATGCAAATATATTAAGTTTGCAGTAGAATGACATTCCCAAACTTCACACTGCGCTAGGTTATATATTTATTTAACGAAATGTTTCTCTGGTACACGTTTTTATTCATTAATAAGAGTTTCTGTCAGCTTTTAGGGCCGAAAATTATTCAGATTCAGAAAAATTGTCAGTCAAGAAAGATAACTCCGTATGAATTTCCCTATTTCTAAAAATACATTTACTATTTAGAACTAACCTAATGACTTAAAAGCACGCTGTGCACAAATGTTAATGCTGATGCAGGCTGCTATTTTAATAGCATATGCATATAATTAACTACAAATTTAGGAAAATACAAACATTTATATATGGTCTCCTTTCCCCAAAAGAAAGGATAGGCGACTAAAATTTACACGTCCACCGGTTTTATTCTAGCAATTCAAGAAAAAACATTTCTATATCCTTTTGATGAATCATGAACAGAACTGGTGTATTTTTTTTCTAGGCATGAAAATAAAATTCAATATAAAGATAAAAAAAAATGTATAAATATTTAAAGAAAATGTATACAGTCATCTGTCAAAAGTATTGGGAAATGTAAAATAAATCCCTATATAATCAACCAAAACCATATTTTTTTAAAAAAAATATTGTGAAGTAATTTCTGGATAGATTTTAACAAATTTTACACCAAAACATTCAGAATTGTCAATATTTTGATTGTTTATTTACTCATTATGTAGTTATGAGTTATTTTTATTTGTACATAATTTAAACACAACAAATAAAAATTGATTTTGATTTTCCTAAATATTTCAACTAAAAATAAATCCTAAAAATTAACAATCATGGAAAAATGATGTACAAATAAAAACCACTCGTATAGATTTGAGCAAATAAACAAACAAAATATAGACAATTCCAAATGTTTTGGTGTAAAATTTGTTACAATCTATCCAGAAATGATTTCACAATAATTTTTTTAAAAAGATATGGTTTTGGTTGATTATATAGGGATATTTTTTACATTTCCAAATACTTTTGACAGATGACTGTACATATTAGTTTTCAAGTATATTTCTTTTCCATAAACTATTAACAGTAAAAAGTCCATAAATTTTTATGAAAGTTGAACAAATCCTAAGTACAATAAATTATTAATTTAATAGAAAATGAGATAAAAAAAAAGTATGTGCCAGTCTCCAGGATATGGCAAAACCTAGCTTAATGAACCTCCATATTCTGATTTTAATTTTATTAAATGGTCATAAGATTTCCTGTCCCAACAACAACTTGATACTGAAGCTTTATCCCAATCTGAAACTTTTTGTGAGGAATATTCAAAGTTTTCAAAACTGTGGCTTTTGAATCTGCTGTCTCATCTAAAACTTCAATTGAACAAAACTCGGATTTTTCAGTGTCAGTTTCAGAAAATGAAAGAAAAGTCTTAAGACCTGGGAGATCTACATGTATATCATTTTCCTGTACCAAATATTTCAGAAAACTGTAAGCTGACAATTTCTTCTCAAAACTTTCCCATGCAAAGGTTTCATCACCCGTTTCCTTGAAATCTTCCAAACTTAAATGGGAGAATTTATTGCCTCTAATGGGAGAGGGTTCACCAATTTTGTCTTCTGGTTCTTTCAGTGATTTAATTAAAGCTGTTTTGTCAACTAAATCTTCAATTTTTTTGTACAAATCTGGCAACAATAAAGCTTTGTTGGATAAAAAGTCACTGACTACAAATTCTAAAACAGGATAAAACAGTACATAACGGTCAATATTGTCAGTCTACATTGCAATATTCCACCTGATCAAACTGTGAAAACATTTAGTTAACTGGTAGTCTTCAGTTTTTGAAAGTTCATTTAGAGAATCATCAGACCTCGCAAATTTGTTAAAATTTTTATAACATGTAAGGCATAAAATGGCTTTGCCTGCAGACAATGAACACAGGGCCCAGGGTCCCTGCCACTGTGGGCTTCAGAACAGTTAAGTTTTTTGGAGGCATTACAACTACTAGTCAACAATGGTAAAATCACAGTCTTGCAAATTACAGTTGTTTAATCAATTAAATATCATATATGCAGTTACATACAGATAACAAATTTAGCCTAATTTCTATTTATAACACACACACTGGCTGGTTTTTGTTTTTAGAGTCACATTCATTCAATCATCAAGTCGGGAAGCCACGCACAGATTCCGTACCTCCAACAATGCAAAGTCAAATCCCGAAATCAAGGGACGTAACTCTATTTTCTTTAGACATGACGCTTTACGAGTGAGCGGCCATGAATTGTTTACGTCGACACCCCATGTGTTTTTACTGAATATCTTCATAAATAAAACTGAAAGAAGTATTCATTTTTATTGAATCCATTTTTTAAATAAAATTGTAACGTGACTGACGCGTGAATACGTGTATTTATGATATCGTTTGCTTGAAATCAACGTTGGAACTCGGGATACCGCTGCTGATGAAATGTTGTAAAAAAAAATGGCGCTAAAAATAGACTCTTTTACTAAGTGGAACAATTGCATCCCATTGGCTGTTTATTAATAAATTTGGTAAAAATAGCTAGAATCACGTATTAGAGTATGGATTATTTGCATATTTCCCCATCATTCGTCACTAGAATTCCATATTTGGATGTAAACAAGAAGCACTATATTTCGAGATTCTAACCAAATATTTCTGGGTTTTTTCATAGATTGATCGATCTATTAGGATGAAAATGTGACTGTTTCTGTTTAAACACGAAAGAACCACTTGACCAATCATAGCCACACATATATAGAGTCATTTTATTCCAGTTTTAACAACAAATCTTTCATTTTCGTTGACTCGTTCCATGGCATTTATGGACATGTCAAAATATTGACATAATTAATAAATACATTTTAGAAATAAAAAGGTCTGCATTATAATGTATGATCTTGTCATGCAGAGAATGGTGAACGATTATGTTAAATTCACTCTAGATTAACATGGCATAGCATAAGGCTACATATTTAGTTCATGTCAAGCATTTACACCCCCCCCCCTTTTTTTTTTTTCATTTTCAGTCTGTTTTCCTGAAATACTTATTGATGTGTGTACATGCTACTTTTCAGTGCCAATGGTATTGACAACCTCCAGTTTTAGTTAGTTTTAGATCATTGTAGGTAGATATATATATACAGACTGGACATGGGATGTTTATTTTTTTTTAACAAGAGTCTGAAGATACCAAAGGGGCAAAGTTACAGATTCTATTAATTAAAATGGATGTTTATTTTCTGTTAGTTTCAGATTCTATGAGTATAAATGCAAAGTTTCCTGTGATGTTTATTGGTTGAATATTTGAATAAATAAAAATAAGAATATATGATAAGTCTTATATATATATTCATACAGGTTTGAAAATCAATATATATATGTTTTTTTTCTTCTAAAATATCCATGAAGTAAAAAAAATGGACCAGCATTCCAATTATTTTTAAAGTACATCATCAAACAAATGCCATGAGTTTTCAAGACACCTTGTGTCATAAATTATAATAAAGTCATTCAGAAAAGAACTTTTTGATTGTGTAATTTGTGAAACTTCATCTGAAAGTCAAAAGGTTTATTTCAATTTCAATTGAAAACCAGGACGTGTCTTAAACATTTCAAGAATGAATTAAATTTCTGTAAAGAATTTGGCTCAGAAGATAAATTATATTGTGGTACATATTGTTATAACAGTTGTAACACATTTTCTAGGTCAGAAAGTGGAGCTGAAACAAGATCTCAAACTTTTCAATTTCTTATAGATATATTGAACCAGAACCAAGTTGTTGAACAAGTTTCTACAGACATTTAGACCTGTATACACTCCAACATGTTGTTGAATTTGTTATTCATGCTTTTTTTTTAGATGAAAAGGTACTTATGTTGCCTGTTGTTTATGAGAAATATAATTATCTTTTATCTATGAATATTAATGCCGAAATTTATAAATTTTCTTTTACAGAAAAGAATTTTTCAAAATGTGCCCATTTATTAACTTTTTTCCAGTCATTGGAACAAATAAAATAAAAAATTTTAACTTCAATTTTAAACAATATTAACCAATACTTGGTTATTTTGCCAACAGAAAACATATTCATTCTATTCTAGTCATTTAATTTACTTAGTGAAATTTGGAATTCTGGTTTGTCCTTTCATGTGAATGCAAGTATGCTGTATGTGTCTTAAAATTATGTGAATGGTAGTCATTCAATATGCTCTTTTATGTGAATGCTAGTTATTCTGTATGTGTCTTTTATGTGAATGCTAGTCATTTTGTGTCTGTCTTTTATGTGAATGCTATAGTCATTCTGTTTGTGAATGTCATGGTGGAAAATTATTGCAATCTAAGTATCCATATTTGTAAAAGCTGGTAATTTTGTGAATGTCCTGGAGAAAGAATTATTGCAAACTAAGTACCCATATTTGTAAATGCTGGTCATTTTGTGAATGTCCTGGAGAAAGAATTATTGCAACCTAAGTACTCATTTTGTAAATGCTGGTCATTTTGTGAATGTCAAGGGGAAAGAATTGTTACAACTTGACCACTCATATATGTTATAAAAGCTAGTTTGTAGTTGTGTCAAACACATGAATATTCCAAATACATTGATATTTACATTGTGAGATAAACATGAAACTTCAGATAATAAAATTTCCTAATTTCAAGAAAAATATTTGCTTACACTGATTTTTTTTAAATTTGCCTTGATATAATAGGAAGGGTTAAGATATCTGAATACAATTTTTTATGCCCCTTTGTATCTCAAGGTTTCCCTTTTTTTTTAGATTTTAAAAAAATTATTAATTTTTTTACATGTTTTTTTTTTTTATAATATTTTCATATTTTTTCAATTCGCTTAATTTTTGTTTACATGCTTTTATTTTTTCCACACATTTATTTCTTTCTATTTATCTTGTACCTGTTGTATTGAAATTAAATTAAATTGAAATTATTAATTGTTGTACATTCCCTGTGCAAGTCTAGTATCATAGTCATAGATGATTTTTTTTTAAATTTAAAGTGATAATAAATAGTAATTCCCCAGTCTAAATTACAAAATGCACAATGTCTAAAACAATATTGCAATACAAATAATTCAATTAAACTGAAAAATACGGTATTAATACAAGAAAATTAAAAAAAGACATAGACACCCATTTCCCAAATGAAATATACTCTTTCGGATGTACGCTTAGGTGTCGTTTATTGTTGATGTTAAGGAACACCACTGATGTGTTCCGAAAGACAATGAATTTCGATGTTTGGCAAATGGTCGATCCGATCAAGGTGGGTGTAGGGCTAAGTGGAACAATTGCATCCCACAAGACATTGACACTAGTTGTCTGTATGACAATGATCCTAGATGATTTCCTCAGGCAATGTATGTTACAGCAAGCCATCATATTGTTTTAATTAAATTTTCTCTTTTAAATAGAACCACCTTGACATTTGTTTTGAAATTGAGTCCACTTCAAGTAGCAAAATTCGATGTTTGTGCACAATATAAATAAAAACTGAAGTGATACAATACATTTCTATTTATCCATAGACATCTTCCGTATATTTTAATTGATTTCAAGCATAAATATTTATTGTAAACCGACGTATTTTAAGCGAAGGGTTGAACGTCATTTTTCATAAAAAATGAAGCGAAAGTCACGTGACTGGGACTTGACTTTGGAGCTCTCCTGTCACGCTGGCTGTCCTACTGCATTGTATACCTGTTACACATAAATTCATAATTCATTTGCAGAAGAAAATCAGGTAAAACTTAAAAGTCAGCATTCCTAAATATATTTGATAAACCAATTGCCTTTGAAATAATCGCCACATTAGATATGTACAGCAAACGGGAAAGGAGTCTAAACAAAGTGCATTGACGAGACGGGAGAAAAGGGGGGGGGGGCGTAATCTGATGTAAACAATGCAGTTTTCTTGTAAATTTTCGGTTAAAATATAAAGATATTAATAAATCTAATAAAAGGCAGACATATACACACTACATGGGTGTTTTGGGGGAGAAATGTTCACCAAAATGGGCAAATTTTACTCTAAAACAAGGCGAAAATTAAAAAAAACATGCCTCGTCGAATTTTCTTTCAGTAATGATTTCCATTCAGGGTGACGGAATTTCCAGTTGAGAGAGCATTTACTATTGGTTGATGATGCTATATCACTCCTGTATCATCAATTTCATGTCCTAATATAGAATTGTGTCAGCTTTTTCATTGGCCGAAAAATGTAAACAAACCGAACCTCGTGTTTTTACACATTTTAGAATGCACGATTCGAAACACGTTTTTGACTAATATAAACCTCGGTCGCTTGTCTGATATAGCCAGTCATTGCAAAAAATATATATATATTTTATAGAAATCACGTTTCTATCACAATTTTGTCTATTTAATACTTTATTTCAGGTTTATCCTACAACGGCGCGAATGAAAAATTTTGCGGGACTTGTAAAGCGGCACCTAGCGGGAATTTTTTGCGGTTATCACCCCCTGACTGCGTGGTTTTAGAATCACTAGCTATAACGGTCAAATCATGGGTTTGCTTTCCGACTGGTAACACATGCTCTTTCCGAAGCCCGTTGGTAACACTCTGCCATTGAATCTTTTCTTTCCAACACATTCTGTATTATTTCCTTCTGCTCTGCTTTGATCTGTAGATGGACTGTTTGTCCTGCAGAATACGCTTAAATGTATCGTCTTCCATGTGATTTGAATGTTGTTTACGTATGCAAATAATGCTCCAAATAATTTGGCACGCTGCATTAATTAGCTCCCATCATGCAATGCGTTGCTGTCATCATTCAGTTAGTATCGCGAGATCACGTGTGTAGATTCGAAAATGGAAGTCAAATGGCGGAATAATAGGATCTAAGGCAAAATCGTGCTGTAATGGAGTGTAACACCACTTTCTGAGGATAAGATGGTCATGAATGAATAGAAAAATGATTGGTGAAGCGATTTATATAAGGTTTATGATAGAAAATAAAATCCGATAGCCACGAAACGTGGAAATGTGCCGACCTATGGCTGGTGAGGCAAATTCAATGGTTTCCGTATATAGCACCCTCTGTCGTTGAACGGCTACAAGCAACTTTATCAATGCCGTTAAACGACAGAGGAATCTCGGACTAGGACGAACTATTCCCTCTTTTAAACAGAACGTTGCTCCTATGTAAGTTATTGTCTGTGTTGGGATTAAATTTGACTTTTCCAAATTTACTATGAAACCTAGATTTATTAGAAGATTGAGCGTCTTCTCTCGATCTTCCATCAACATTTGTTTGTTTTGATTTACTACAAACCAATCGTCTAGGTAAGCAGCTAGACGGATGTTTGGAGCTCTCAAGTGTGCAGCTACCACTGAGCACACTTTTTGTGAAAATTCGGGGAGCTGCCGTTGGCCCGAAACAAAGAACTCGAAATTGGTAACATTGGTTGTTGACACAAAACCTTAAGAACTTGTTGTGAGTTTTGTGAATTGGAACATGAAAATATGCGTCTTTTAGATCGAGAGAAAGGGCCCAATCTCCCTTTTGGACTAAATAAGATGGTTTAAAGTATTTGAAAACCGTACACTAAATCATATGAAATGATTTCCCAACCGTACACATTATCAAATCCATACCGTAGACGACTATTTTAAACGTATGTTACGTTATTGTTTTTATGAAAGGCATGGGAAAGTAATAAATTTTTAATAAATACTTTGCCTCATTCAATATTGTACGGGTTTGTGACGATTTCGGCTCTGAAAGGCATTTTGAACCACGACATTCTATCATTTGTCAGTAAAACAATCGATTTATCAAATTATTGCATGTTTTTGAGACTGTAAAAAGCTATCCATGTAAAGAATATGATATTCAGGTTGCATTGAATATGAAATTACATTATATAATGCATGTACATTATAAAAATATGAAAAAATCTGTCTTACCTCAATAACAAAAATGCTTCATGTTTTCCCGGAAGTAGATTCCAAACATTCGGAGTCGGAGTGGAATCAAGACAGTGACAACTATTATTCAATTTACATTCATTCAACATATCATATTCTCTCTCTCTCTTCTTTCACTTAAACTCTATATATCAGATTCCATCATTATATGTATGAAATTTGTCAAAGCTCATGAGATCAAAGAACACAAGCTGTGAGGTTATGTATATAATTCTTTTATGTTTGCAATTAGTTTCAACATTGTTTTACTTATACCAAGCTTACAAGTGCATAATTACAGAAACAAAGCCATCAATGAATGAAAGATATACAATAATCACCAATCAATAATTGTAATTATGAAATCAACAATCTTTAATTTCAATTAAGCATTTCAAACTATATACGTAATAATTGCTTGAAAATAACTTAATTTCCAAAAGCTCATATTTTTTCTTTAAATTAATATTTTTCGATATTACATTACTTCTTTATTTTAAAATAAGATATCCTTTATGCTCATTAAAATACTTTTTAATAATCAGGGCAAACTTTTAGGGCGAATGTGTACATGTAGTTAGGGCGAACAGACCTGTGATTACAGTACAGGTTATTAGCTTGTCACTGTCAAATGAATCGATGTAGGAAAGAAAGTCACAGGAAAACAGTCACCAATATAAAATCACAGGAAAGAAAGATGCAACAAAAAAAGCTATTAAGGGTATTTTACATACATGTGGAATATAGAAATTGTATAAATGATGAATTATAAAACAAAGAAATGTTTAAAGAATAAAACAAAATTTGAAAGGCAAAATTTAAATAAAAAGCATTTATTTAAAGAGAAAATGAATAACATAATATACTACAATGGTGGAAATGTGTAAAAAGATCAAGATGAAATTACATTAGAAATTTTTGTTGCTGACCCAAAATAATATTGCGGTATTCTCTATTTTTGAACAAATGAAACGATGATATAAGATGATTACCTGCTACATACAAAAACCCCCGACACATTAAGATACACACAAAAAAACCCAGACACATTAAGATACACTGAAAAAAATACTATTCCTATGTAAACATTGTGACTTTTTTCCTAACCAAATTGGGGGCTGTTGTGGCCATGATATTATGGTAGTTGGATTTACAACTACATATGCAATCTGTGCCTATCACCACCGATATTTATAGAATACCACTTTTAACACTATTTCAGTTATATCGTGACTCAGTTTTGTTGGTGGAGGAAACATGTCCTCACACTATATGTTCCACTCATACTCAGGTTTAGGTTTTTTAGGTTAATGTGTTTAACTCCACTTTCAACAATATTTCAGTTATATCGTGGCAGTTTTATTGGAGGTAACCGTAGAAAACGATCGACCTGCCGTGTGAAAAGCAAAGCCCACAAAAAAACGCCTCAAATATCTGGTTTGTAAACCAGGTGAGCGATGCAGACTCCTGGGAGCCTCTTGTTATATGGCCGTGTCACATCTTATCTGGAAACCTGGAAATTCCTGGCAAGACTTAATTTGGCCATGTTTTCTTTAATAATAGGCTCACAATATTCCAAATACCTTGTAAGGCTTTATTTTGGTCATGTTTCTTTTTATATAACACAAATATGAGTTATTACAATTTGTGTGGTATTGGATCACAACACAGTATAATTTCAAAAGGAAAAGGGGTGGGGGTACATATATCAATCACTGGTATGCAAGACTCCAATCAAGGTAGACAGAAATAAAAATGTGACATTGAATATATGTCTTTAAGGTAGTTATGAATAAAAAAAAACCCAGAACAAATCAGTTCAGGCAGCTTTAACTATTTACTAAATTTGGGCAGGGTAACGTCAGAGGGGTCGTGAAACAATGTTTTGATTAATCGCAATTGACTTCTCTCCCAGAAGTCTCCCCACTTCTCCCTGAGAGCTCTCTGAAAAAGAAGTCACTTCTCCCTCTAATTTGAAAGTAGTGGGAGCCCTGGATAATTATCCTCTAGTTTTTGTAATTTTTATTAATTTTTTCGGACAACTAAAAGATTGAGTCGGACAAGTACTTTTTTTAGTTAGTTGTCCGAAGGGACAAGTTGAATAATATGTTAATGTAGAGACCTGATAACCCTAACCCTATTTGAGTAGTACATGTACACCTTACTCACAAATACTACACATGTTTAAATTAGTAATTTATTATTTTTTTTATTTCCATTGAAGCATTCAAACTGATGGTGGTGATGCTGATGTTGAAATGGCAAGCTCTCCTCCCCCAACAAGACCATACAGAACACGAGGAGCATCTCGAACTGTTACCACTATTAAAAAACCAAAACGTACAACGCGTACAAATAAGACAGTTAAACAAGAGACAGAACCAATATTATCAATGAACAAATATACAGATCAAGGTAAAAAGAGATCGCTACACGACAAAAACAATTCAAAAAGTGTAGAAACAAATAATGAAGAAGGACTTGTCACGCCTGTTGCTACTACAAAGAAACGTGCGAGCAAAACATCCTTAAGCAATATGGACACTGACACTCCAAAAGCAGTAGAGAATAATGATGTAATGGTACAAGAAACACCCGAAATGTGTACCGCTACTCCAGTTACACCTGTGACAGTCAAGAAGTCAGAACATTCTATTGATGATACACCTGTAAATACTGTAGTCAAGAAATCAGAATGTTCTACTGATGATACACCTGTAAATACTGTGGAAGAAAGTCCTCCCACGACATCCAGAAAATCAAGGACTAGTGTAAGAAAATCGCTTAAGCTTGGAAAAACACTAAGCTCCTCAACGAGGTTATCATCAATCAAGCGTATGTCATTACTAACTTTACGGGCAGTAGAAGCTGAAGCAATGAATTCTATGCGTGTGGAAAGAGATCCTTCACAAAATGTTCCACAGTCAAAGGTAAAGTTTATACCATGCCTTTTTATTACTGTTTAAAGCAATGTCTTACTAATTTGGCTATCTAAAAGATACTTTCATAATTTTGGAATGGAACTTTTGGAGAAGTTGTGGAAAATGTTGGGAGTTCCTATAACCAGGAAATGATGTTTTTGATAAAATTCTGTCTTCTGTAGAATTGTAATATGCCACTTTCAACAATATTTCAGGGGTCTAGGACCTGCCACAAGTCACTGACAAACTTTATCACATAATGTTGTATCGAGTACACCTCACCAGAGAGGGGTTCAAACTCACTATGTTAGTGGTGATAGGCACTGATTGCATATGTAGTTATAAATCCAACTACCATACGACCACAGCGGTCCCTTAGGTATTCATGAATTAATGTTTATCATTTTATGTTTAATGCTTATTCCTATATTCTAGGTACATTCTCCAGATGAAAAACCAAGACGTACAACTACAAAACTACGTCTGAAAAAAAAATTCACAGGTAAGAGTTATGTTCCTTCTCACTCCACAAAAATGGCGAGACACACATTGTGCACAGTGTATGTTGATAGTATTATTTGTTGGTTATACTCATTTGTTTATGCACCTTTTGCTAGGATATTACAAAATTTATGATAAACTACAGGTAGTAAATTATTTTCTTTTTATGTATATATTTATGTTCCATCCAGACTAAGGGTATACAAAATGCACAGAATGGAAATCTTCAAACCTTTCCCCTGGCCACAGCTCGACTAGTTTTTGTCAAGGGCTTATTGATAGTTAACACAGTATCCAGTTTAATGTCATTTATTGAATGACGTAATTCTTTCAAAACATAAAAGAACATATATACAATGAACAGGTAGTTTTATCAAATATAAAAACAATGTCAAAAATTGACAGTAGAGACACTCCCTGATCGATTATAATAAGTGCCTATGACAAAAAGGGTGGTGCTCAAAAACGGCCACAGCACCAAAGATGAAATCTGCAGGGGCAAATGCTATACCCCAAGAGAAAAAAATAATAAAGGTACCTATGGATTTTATAACCGTAAATGTCTGTATTTTACCCACATTTGTGCATTATCCACACCCCTTTTGGCTCCCAAAATTTCAGGAGAGAAAAAAAACCTAGTTCGGGTATATAATCTGCATCAACTTTTAAACTGTTAGTGTGGAGGACAACTGCATGAATAAAGCTTAAAATTTGACAAGAAAAATGTGTAATGCAATGGAAAAACATGTGCGACATGTTTTTTTTCCCTTTCGTTCAACAACAATCAGTTTTGGGTTAAGGAAATATAAATATTGTCGGTAGATCGTTCAAATGCTAGAGGAGCCATGACAACAAGTGAATCACTCAATTAGCGGGGTAAGCCTGTTTTTTTTATTTATTAATATAAAACAACAACACAAATAAGCTCATATAACAATGAAATTGTACCAAAGTCGATACAACCGACTGGATATGCACTCAAACTTTCGAGTCAATATCCTCTGTAATATCTGTCCGATCACAACCGACATCTTGTGAAAAAAAGTTTCTCCAAACCTATCTTTGTATATAATCCCCCCAACCCACTCCATATACCAGAAAACCCTCTACTTTAAAACAGTTCATTCAATGGGACCAAACTTTGCAGAGATGATTTTTGGGAGGGAAAAGATATTCAAATTTGTACAAATGAATATGATCCTCTTGGTAAAGGAGTTAGTTTTTAGGGGGTTTTTGCACAAAAAGAAACTTTTTACTTAAATTTTGTTTTTCCAATTTTGTCATGAATGTGTTATATATTTTTTTGTATTTGGCATTTACATGACAATTCAGATTTCTAGATTGGATATGTGTGATTTGTTTATTCACCCCTTTCACTTTTCTATCTTCTTTTTTTTTCAAAGAATACAGACAGTGTTTCAGTGACATCGGAAAAATCAATTGCGTCTGTCTCTTCACACGGATCTGTGGCTGACTTTGACAACTCAACCGAAGAAGAAAAACCACAGCATAGTACACGAACAAAAACTAGAAAACGGAAGACAGAATCAGTGTCAAAAACAAGAACGAAAACACGTAAAAAACATCAATCAAGTCAGCTATCATCAACTGATTACAGTGATGATGAAGTCATGTTGATTAGTGATGGCGAAGACACCAAATCTGAATCAAATCAAAGATTAAGTGCTAATAACACTGACGATGATTGTGCTTTTGCTTCTGAAGTTAAAACAACGAGAACAAGAACCAAACAGAAAAACAACTCTAATAAGTCATCTGTTAAAGTTAACGTTAAGTATGATAATGAGGACTCTGGTATCCTTAGTTCTAAGTCCTTGTCAGAGACAAACTTACCGAGGACAAGGTCAAAAATGGGACATAGAATTAGTGACAGTGAAGACACCAAACCTGAATCAAATCAAAGATTAAGTGCTAGTAACACTGATGATGATTGTGCTTTTGCTTCTGAAGTTAAAATGAGGACAAGAACAAGAACCAAACAAAAAAACAGCTCTAACAAGTCATATGTTAGTGGTGTATATGGTGATCAGAGTGACAGGGAGGTACAACAGTTTGTTAAGCCTGAACATCCACCTCCTAGAACAAGGTAGTTATGTTTGTGAATAAGATAAGAATCAGAATGATAGATAAAGAAAATACTTTATTTGTATGACATAGGGATGAATAAATATCATTAGATTTAGATAATAAAATGAAAGCCAAAAAAAATACCATATAGTCTGAACAGTTCCATAAATCTGATCGAAACATCATAAAACAGAGACAAAATCAATACCCCTATCACATGTATATAATTGCTCTCTTTCAAGGCTTGGAACAGGCACATCAATAAATAGGGACTGAGTTAAGCTAGTTTTATGGGCCCAAGCCTCCCCTCTTTGTTCGATTGCAGTTTTATTATACCCCCCGCAACAAAGTTGTAGGGGGGTATGCTGGTTTCACCATGTCCGTCCGTCTGTAGACAAATCCTATGTCGTACGATAACTTGAGTTGTTTCTTAGAATCTTTTAAAATTTTATCAGCTGTTTCCTGGTGAAGAGAGGAGGATCCCTTTCATTTTTGACGATTTTCACTTCTGCCGTTCCGAAGTTATTGGACTTGATATGACGGAAAATAGGATTTTTACCGTATGTTGTATGATACAGGGTTCGTACGGGTCATGGAATCCTGGAAAAGTCATGGATTTTTATTTTGTAAAATAGAGGCCTTTAAAAGTCATGGAAAGCTGTATTTTATAGAAAAGTCCTTGAATAGTCATGGAAAATTATTATTTGAGCTGTAATCTTTATTAAATGTATTCAAACATCTGAAATTAAGAGATTCTCCCGATTTCTGTCGTAACTGTTTCCTTTAGACGTACTTGAAACAAGGCACCAGTTGCGGTAAATGTAAAATAAGGATTTTGAGTTTTCGTTTCTTTAAAATAATTTGTAAAAATATGCAACCGGATGTATAGACTGGTTTCCTAATGTACTACAGTTTCCTGCATTAAACGTAACTTGAATAATACTGCGCCCTCTATCGGCACTATCGCTTGCAGCGACTAGCGGGAGAGTAAATTATAACGACTGGATTATTCGGGTTACATTAAACAGTGTTGCAGTAGGAAACCAGATATTGGAAAACGTAATTTTGGCTTTTGAAATGTCAGGCAACTGCCATTTTCAGATCAAGTGGTTAGATAACCCTGAATATAAAAAGATGGTTGGATATGAGCAAGAATATGGTATTTGAACTTTTGGTTTCTTTTGGTATCCAAATGGTTAAATACTGAAACTTAAATATTTCACACGTAAAATATGATTATATCAACACTGTACAAAAGAAACAAGTGATATCAAGGGAAAAATATTTACCTATCTTTTTAAACATTTTTATCGTGACAGGAAACCAAATGTTTATTACAAGTTTTGGTAATAAACATTTGGTTTCCTGTCGCGATAAAAATGTATGAAACGGCACCATCTAAGACCATTTGGGTTTTTTCTTGGTTATTTAATGCATTTATATACCATTTTAAATATTAAAGTAGCATATATATTTTTTATTTTTTTAACGCGACAGGATACCACAAGCACTGTATCGGAGTTATAATTTTATCATTAAAAAATTGTATAAATGTTCCGAAAATCACACTTCCATTACACATGGTTCACTTGTGACCGGAAGTTCAATTGGGCGGAAATTGTAAATCATACTAATTTATTTAATCTTTAAATTAACGTTTCTTTTTGGATGACATGTAACGCATAACGGAACAGGTGGATGATTGAATAAAAAAAAATAGAAAATGAAAAGGTTAAATGTAAACATCCGTGATTAATCTATTTAAACATCTCACGAGAGTTTATTTATGCTAATCGTTGTTATGGCGACTGTTACAAAAAGGAGATAACACAAATTAAAATAGCATTACGAAATCGGAAACCAATGTAACGTGCAATATATGACACCTGTAACAGAAATACTTACTCTGCTCAAAATTTTCTTCTCTCCATTCTTCATTATCAATGTTTGTCAATATTTTAACGGCTAGCTTACATTTTTGTATGTCACAGTTGTGTGGAAATCCAACTCCGTTACGCAGTTCGGAGACGAAAATAACGATAAGAAATGATGCATATAAGTACGAAGATGGACATTAAAAATTATTTTTATTCATAAAATATTTACAATATATCAATGGTCACCATTCATCTAACACACCAAACAACCATTTGGCCATAAAATTACAACATATATCAAAGAAATATCCAATTTTATCAGTTTTCTATCGTTATCAGAAACGGTTCAAATACCATATTCTTGCTCATATGGGAAGTAGTGAGAGCAAAGCAAAAGGCTCATTTGGTCAAAAGGAATTTGATATTTTGATTATGGGTGACACTGCCCTTGAAGAAGAGCCCAGATGAGCACTAAACATTATGATTTTTCTAAAAATAAATCATCTACCAATTTTATAATATAGCTCGCTTATGAGGTGTGTATTTCCATATTTTAAAAATGACAGCCTCCACATACAAATACAGCATGTTGTAGTTTTTGCAACAAAATGGCTGGAAACTGTTCTTTTAAAATTAAATGGCTTAAAAAGCCAGAATATAAGTGTCTGTCTCAAATACAGAACAAATTTAAAGCTGCATCATGTAATGTGTGTATAAAGGATATTAACATCAGTAATATAGGAGGAAGAGTGCACTTAAAAGTCACATTTAGTCAACAAAACACAGAACATATATTAAAAAAAAGCAGTTTGAGACTGTCTGGGTGGGTTAATAATCAAGTGGAACCAGCCAGTGTCCAGCCTACAAAAAAATTATAGGAGGAGTCTGTGGCAACAACAGATTTCATAAAAGTGGAGATATAATTTTGACATTAAACATGGTAAAAAGCCACCTTTCTTTCATAAGTTGTACAGACATTGTTCAGGTTTTTCAGAGTATGTTCCCAGACGATATGATAGCAAACAAATGGCCCTAGGAGAACCGAAGCATGTTCTTTGGCAGTCTTTCACTCTTTGGAATCCATCCATATTTGATGGAATCAATCAAAAGAAAGATATATATGTTCTCTTATTTTGATGAATCTCTAATTCAACAACTTAAAAAAAACAGCTGGGCATCCAAGCTATACTAGAATAAAGTTATAAATTTAAATAGAAAACTGAAAGGGTTGTAATTGTCTCATTGTCCAACGGGCCACTTCCATTTTGATGGTAGTTCAGGTCACGTTGGCATAAATGACTACCAAGTGTGCTGTTTATGATGGATAATTTCTTATATACTCATATACAAACTACAAAGGTTAGAACATGATAAATAATATGATTACTCAAGATTTCACTTATACTCATTGACGGCTTGCTTAAAGTTGGTCCTTGAAAAGTCATGGAATTTTCTCACAAAAAAGGTGTATGAACCCTTGAGTAGTGTTTCTCCGAATGTTTTGAAATTTTATCAGCAGCTTACTGGTGAAGACAGGAGGATCCCTTTCATTTTTGATGATTTTCACTTTTGACGTTCCAGAGTTATTGGACTTGATATGATGGAAAATAGAATGTTTACCCTATCATAGTATGTCGTATGATAACTTGAGTAGTGTTTCTCAGAATGTTTTGAAATTTTATCAGCAGTTTACCGATGAAGAGAGCAGGGTCCCTTTCATTTTTGGTCAGAACAATCAGTAATGTTTTGGTTATGGAAATAGGTTGGACAGATGAGGGGAGCGGGGGGTATATCTTAGTGAGCTGTGTGAAATTACCGGACGCAAAGACGCTAAATGCGTCTGTTTTTTCATATTTGCGTCTGAAAATTGTCATGTGAATGACAAAAAATGCGTGCGCATATATCACAGTGCCTGAAATGGACAGTCGCCAAATGCGACTAATATCTTATTCGGGCGACCAAAAGCTGCTCCAAATTAGGTAGTCACTGACCCAACAAAAAACGTCTGGGCGATTGCCTAAAAGACCGTTAAAAATTGTTGTTTTACCGAAACCGGGACATAAACTGAAACTTCAACGGTAGATAACTCTTCTGTTCTAGTCGAAAACGGTTTGTTACGAGCACAGCGATTGGTCCAAATACATTTTTGTAGCCAATGAATACACAGCTAATGTAATTTACTGTTCTCCCCAATTATGTATTTTTATCGAGCCAATCAATACACGTTTTCATGTAATACACAAGTATTCACTAAATAGTAGAAAAGAAACGTGTTTTTTTTTTTTTTTTTTTTATGATTTAATTGTTAACTTTCACGGACGAAGTGGAAAGTTGTGAAGAGAATTCGGTCAACTTATAATGTTTGCAATCTGGTATCTTCCACGGTTTATTCATTCAATATTAATCTGCTGCAAAATGTACATGTACGAATTTCATTTTACAGAAATCGGAAACCTTTTTGTGTCAATCCTTAGGTAATCATTGAAAAACTTTTCCCCAACAACGGAGAGAAAATCGTTGACAGTAATGTCAAACTACGGAAACGATCTGGCCTGTCACTTCTTTTAAACTTTTCATAGTTCATCTCTATATGTACACGGCTACATTTTAATGACAATTGGGAGTGTTTTCTTTTTCGGAACCAGAACTTTTGTTTACAAATTAAAAAATAACAGGAAAAGTTAACAGTTATATAACAGAAAATGACAGCACCGTTTGTTATTTCAACAAAGTGAGATACTTGTTTGGAATGAATAACCAACTGACATTACCCCGAACTGAGAGGTTATTTTACTTTCTTCATAGTGGATTGAAACAAGTGATGTCACTCTTCACTTTGGGGCCACCATTATGCCATTTGGGCCAGTGACTCTAATTTTTTACTGGCCCTCATTTCAAGCACTGATATCAGCAAGTGTACAAAAATTGTACCTTTCTAACTTTTGTCATGTTCCGAAATGTGTGTTTTCTGTTTTTAATTTCCAGTGGCCAACCTATTTTACGCGTAGCAATCGCCCAGCTGGCGACCTACAAAATTTATTTGGTACCAGTGAATTTCCAACTGCGTTTTTGGGGCCGAATGTGAAAAAGACTCTTCATGGGGGGAAATTCCCAATAGGGTGGTAATAAAATTATTCATAAAAATCGTTAATGAAAGCTTTTTCAAATGAAATTAAAAGTTGAACATTTTCTAGTTTATGACCTGGTTACTGTTTGTTTTGATTATGCAAACGAAATACTACGCAGAAGATACCGGGAACCAGTGCAGTATATTGGGTCGCTTTATTTGTTAAAGTGGCGTTTACCGGACTGCGATAAAACTTCAGAAAAACGAAAGCGGAAAGTGTAGTATTTTGAATAAATGTTATATTAAAGATGTTTATTGAAATAGATTTAATGTAAAGATAGTATAAAATATGTCCTGTGATTTACGTTGCTTGATATTTTGCTAATTCATTGTGAGTTAAAAATGGAAAACAGTTGATGAAGCGGAATACACAAATTATTGCCAATTGAGTTTTAAAGTTAAAAACGTCACAATGTTGCATAATTCTAAATAATATGCAAATTGTTTTACCAGTGATGATGGAAGCAAGTACATGTAACTTGAATCCCTTGGATTAAAAAAAAAATTTACTGCCCGAGAGCAATGAGGTTGATGACGTTATTAAAACTAGTGAAACACCGACACTAGTACCAGTGTTTAAAATGAAATGAAAGTATCAGTGTTCGAAATTTCCGGTCGTCCGATCGTCAATGACGATTACGGACGACCTGAATTTGTAGCAAAGTTGTCCGAGTGACGACCTGAAATTTATTCTTTTCAAGTTTTGTGAGTATATTTTCCCAAATTACCCCTTAAAATGGCTATAAATATAAAACTTTGGCATTGTTGATATTTGATCGGAATCTAATACCGATGCGGTATCTGGTTATTACTCGTATTTTATCAATTTCTGTTTCTGAAAAATGTGGAAGTTTGTGACCAGGGCAAAGGAGAGAGACTCCAGCAAAAATATCTTAAAAAGATTGCCAAAACATTTACTTCTGGGAATAGACCAACCAGTATAAAATTTTCCATTAACTATCAAACCAAGAATCAAAATTATCCTTAAAGAATAACAGGTTTAGAAAAGCTGGTTTATGTGCCAGGAAATGGCCAGATTGCATATTTTTGCACCTTTTAATCCAGAGCTTCTGGGTGCCTTGTGACTTGTCAAGCAAAAATTTCAGTAAAAAAAACCTACTATTTGAAGCTGAGATTTATTTGCCAGGATATGCCCAGAATGCTGGATTTTGCACCATTTATCCCAGATCCCCAGCCGAAGGTGGGCTCAATTGGACAACCTAAATTTTGATTTAGGTTGTCCAAATGACTACTAAATATTTTTGGGAGTTTCTAACACTGTAGTACTGATACACCATGTCCCTCAAGAAGTTGAACGCCTTGCTACCAGTCAGTGTCATTTCAAATTCTTTATTACCTAACACAGCTTCAAATGACATGCAACAACACGTACATAGTGCAATTAGTGGCAGGACCGTCTTAACAGCATCATAGGCCCCTTGCAAAGCAGTGCACTGGGGTCCATAATGACACAACCACTCACAGGAATAACAAGGTAAATGGTCGATAAAATAAAACAAGGATTTATTGTATTGGTACTTCCAACAAAATCAGTATTTAAACATTAAAAAACATGTTGTACACAATAAACATAGATTATCATGGGACCCCCCCGGGCAAATTCCCAGTGTTTCCATGCGTTAAGACGGCCCTGATTAGTGGCGATGTTGATAATGATTCGCAATCTGACTGTCACTCTGATTCGAACAGTTGTGCTCCAGAGGTCATGGTGTCAGATGCCAGGGTGTTCAGAATGAACAAAAATAGCCATGCAGGGCTCCCACTACTTTGAAATCAGAGGGAGAAGTGACTTCTCTTTTAGGTGCTGACAAAAGAGAAGTGAGAGACAACAGGGAGAAGTGGTGAGAGTACAGGGAGAAGTCAAAATATTTCTCTAATTGTAGTTTTTTTTGTACCACTTCACATTTGCTGGGCATTATCGTGGCATTCGTATGTTATAATGTACTTGTTATGCATTAAGATATATTCAGTAGTTGTTTAATTCCTTGTTTTTGTTAGCATATCATCTCTCTGATTTACATATGTCCTTGTATTTGTTTTTTGTTTGTTTGTATTAAATAAACCCTTTTCAGATTCTTTGTTTTGTCTTGCAGATGATAAAGGCACATATATGATAGTCAACTATTGTCCAATAAATAATAAATAAATAAAATTGAATAATTATATAATCAAATTTTAATGAGTGTATATTATTTACATTGCTTCTCTTTAATCACTGATTGATATTAATTAAGAAACTAATCATATCCACAAAGTTAACAATCCCTTTGGATAGCCACCATCAAACCCCAAATAAATGAAATGAAACAATACCAAAGTTATTTTCCCGAGTACGGATCCGTAGTACAGTTTTTATATTCGTAACTGTTTCGATTACGTCCCTTTACAATGGCGGTTTGAAAAACGGAAATTTTGTAGTAAAAATATACCGATGTTTTACTGTTAAAACAGTTAAAATTAGCAAAGCGACTTGGTAAAATTACAGGGCGACTTCCACTTCTCTTTTGGCACTAGTACAAAGCGAAGTAAGCAGCCACAAGGTGACTTCTTTGCCCGATTCGCCCTCCAACGTGAGCCCTGGCCATGGCTACATTTGTATATGACAGTGTGGTACACCCAGGGTATTTATTTTTAGTAATAGCAAAATTCCTTACTAATGGAATTTTTAATCTTTTACTGCATTCTATTATTTGCACAATCACCATTCATTCTATCAAACAGTTTAATTATTTATTCTAAAAATATAGTTGGGCATCTAATTTTTATCGTGGGCTCCTAACCCTCTTTATACCAGTAACCCAGCTGACCCCTAGCAAAAATAAGTAAAGCATATTCCCTGGTTTATGTGTTCTTTAAGATAAGGCACATACAAACAACATGTTTGAACACAGCAAAAACAGGTTAGGTTAGGTTTATGGTGTTTAATGCCACTTGCAACCATATTTCAGTTTTATTGGTGGGGGGAACCGGAGAAAGCCATCGACCTGCTGCAAGTCACTGACAAACTTTATCACATATTATTGTATCGATTACACCTCGTTTGAGCAGGGTTTGAACTCACAATGTTAGTGGTGATGTGCATATCTGAAGAATGCCTGATACATTGCTTATGAAACTGACATTAAATTGAATATATTGCAACTTATATTTTCTAGAACAAAGACAAAGAAGAGACCTCTTTCAGATGATGAATCAGATATGTCCTTGTCAAAGAAAAGTTGTATGGATCAGAGTAATGTAAGATTAATCAGTTAAATTACAACATTTAGAAACTTCTTCTAATTTTCTTGTTATTGCCAATAAAATATTTAAACTGTATACCAGTAATTTCAATATATTAGAACTTGGTTGATTTTGTATCTGTTTATTCAATGGTAAACAATTGGGAATCACTTTAATTTTGGTCTTATCACGGCTGGTAATCGGCACAAGCAGAACAGTCGGTTCTGCAAAGAAATTCGTGAGGATAACTTCCGGTTTTGGTGGAGGAGAGTTCACGAAGACGCTTCGCAAGGTATGTACATGTCAAAAATTGAAATTTGCTTTTTTACTGCTCGAATATTGCAAAATCAGAGAATGCTATGATGTGGCGAATGCTTTCACGATTAGAAACATGTATAGTTTATTGTTGTATATGAAGTGTAACTCTCGCAAAATCAATCGTCCCACGAAAAACATGACGAAAATTGTGACACTCTTACATTTCTAAGTTGTTCTTGACAAAGATGCAAGTTAAATTTTCAATATTTTTTCATCGTGGGAGTCTAAATGTAATCGGGGATAAATTCCGATTCGTCAGAAGTAAATTGAAGTCTAGATAAATCTACAAACTGTCAATTTTCTCGTTTTCCTGCTTGAGGAGATCGGTTCTGATAGAGCACATTGCGAATGCATGAGGAGATTTGCTAGTTTTGTTAATTGTTTTCTGCAAAATTGATAAATTGACACTTTTAAACATAAAACTGATAAATACTCGGTCCATTTTCAGGAGATTCCAGGATTCAAGGGAAAGAGGAAAGGGGGACTGACATTGACTCTTTACAAAAAACCATTTCGATATAGATTGCCTGTATCACCGCCAAGTAAACGAACAAAAACAAGTAGTAGTACACCAAATTTAAAGTCCCCATCAATCAGGACATCAAATTTATTAAAAAAAATCTCTTTCAATTTAAAAATATTGATATCCTTTCAAACGGGTTTCCACACCTATTCTGCGCAACCTTTTTACTAAAGATGACGGAAACTTCATCGCAGATCTACAAAATGTTTCCTTTATGAGTCTTGATGAAAGTATAGGCAAGATAGAAGTTGACCCGAAGGAAGAAGTTTCAGTAGTTGAAGTTTTTCAAGATGTTCTTGACAAACTTTCTGATGTTGGGGAAAAAGGACAAGCTATTGAAATTCTTTAAATTAGTACAAGATGGGGAATTCCCTTTGATTAACATTGCATTTGAGTTGTTTTTGGACATTGTAGAATTGTTTGACAAAGACGAATCACGTCAAATGAGATATTCGCCATCAACTCTCCAATTTTTTTGGAGAGGGAGAAAGTTATTTGGTGGTCGCTTCATTCGGTTTATGTCTGGCCCGAAAAATGAAAGTGACATTTTAACAGGATCTTCAACGCCGAATAGGTGTGGAAACCCATTTGAAAGGATATCAATATTTTGAAATTGAAAGAGATTTTTTTAATAAACTTGGTGTCCTGATTGATGGGGATTTTAAATTTGGTGTACTGCTACTTGTTTTTGTTCGTTTACTTGGCGGTGATACAGGCAATCTATATCGAAATGGTTTTTTGTAAAGAGTCAATGTCAGTCTCCCTTTCCTCTTTCCCTTGAATCCTGGAATCTCCTGAAAATGGACAGAGTATTTATCAGTTTTATGTTTAAAAGTGTCAATTTATCAATTTTGCAGAAAACAATTAACAAAACTAGCAAATCTC
Source organism: Bathymodiolus brooksi (assembly GCA_963680875.1). NCBI lineage: Eukaryota > Metazoa > Mollusca > Bivalvia > Mytilida > Modiolidae > Bathymodiolus > Bathymodiolus brooksi. The sequence continues at coordinate 109,360,469 of OY804581.1, forward strand.
CTCATGCATTCGCAATGTGCTCTATCAGAACCGATCTCCTCAAGCAGGAAAACGAGAAAATTGACAGTTTGTAGATTTATCTAGACTTCAATTTACTTCTGACGAATCGGAATTTATCCCCGATTACATTTAGACTCCCATGATGAAAAAATATTGAAAATTTAACTTGCATCTTTGTCAAGAACAACTTAGAAATGTAAGAGTGTCACAATTTTCGTCATGTTTTTCGTGGGACGATTGATTTTGCGAGAGTTACACTTCATATACAACAATAAACTATACATGTTTCTAATCGTCATAGCATTCTCTGATTTTGCAATATTCGAGCAGTAAAAAAACAAATTTCAATTTTTGACATGTACATACCTTGCGAAGCGTCTTCGTGAACTCTCCTCCACCAAAACCGGAAGTTATCCTCGCGAATTTCTTTGCAGAACCGACTGTTCTGCTTGTGCCGATTACCAGCCGTGCTTATGCCATTCTCCTTTTTAGCTTGTGACTACATTTCCTACAGTCTATACTGGATGTTTTTCTAATTTGATTTTTATTGATTTCAACAAGTGGAGATGTGCATATTTGAATATATTTTTAACAAGTTATGGCCATTATTCAATTTTCTCATATTGCAATTGCAATTCCTACATTGAAAAACTTTCAAATATTTCAACCATGAAAATAGAGATGTCATAATTATTTGCAAAGCAATTAGTTAACTCACAGTGCATTATTGTTTGAGTATTATTATTAAAGAGCACATGTGGTACCTATAGAAAAAAATAGATGCAGTACCTATATATCATGATATTCGTACAAATAGATATGATATGTTGAATGTCAGTTTTCAAAAAATCGGCTGATGACAATCATTTTTCGTCGTTTGGTTAAATAAGATATTTTATTTATTTTGTAGGTTTCAGATATATCAGTTGGATTACCGGTCGGCAATAGTACTTTCATGTCAGGAAAACAAGGTACAATGAAAAATATTTCTTCACATTTTAACAAACAGATTGAATGTTCGAAACGTTGAATAAAGAGTATTGAACATGCACTTTAATCACAATTTTTCATAAGCTATGGTCTATTTTACTGCTTGGAAACTATACTCGTGACAGATAGGATCTTAGTTGGTAAATGCTTCTTTATTGTTCATGTGGTATCTAATTTTGTAGATAATTCCAGTTGCACTTGCAGATAAAAAAATACTACAAGGAAATGTTTATTATTAATAGTCAGAGCTATCTGGTAACACTGATGTCCTTGAGTTTAAAAGCACTTAAATGTACAATTTTCTCCATCTTTCTAAGATTTCTCTGTAGATACTAAATGTACTTGTTCAGAATAAATTCTATATTTTAATCCTTGTATTTCGTTGTTTACAGATGAAACGAAGACCTACACTGATGAGTAAGTACAGTGAACACTTATGTCATTAGTAAATCAGAATTTGTATTTATTGAAATATTTATATATATTTTTTTGTGTAAACCCTGAATCTAATCTATTATAAATTACAATTTTTTTCACACGTTTGCCAATAACTCAAGTTTGTGTTGACTAAATTTCACGAAGAAAATTATACATTTTTTGGAGTGACAAGTTTCAATTTTGACAAATTTCACTTTTGCTTTTGCAGAGTTATGGGACTTTGTTCATAAAGGAAAATGTGTTTAAGTTTGTCTATTCTGTAAGTCGTTTCCTTGAAAGTTGGACAAGTGTCTGCTTGTTTCGAGGACCATCGATTTAAGCAAAAAATATTGATTGATTGGTGTTTGATGTCAACAGTGTGGGAAACCATTTTTTAAAGTTACTGGCCATTTTTTCCATGACACTTAGTGTTCAATATTTTTCATATGTTCAGCACATAGGGAACACCACAGTCCACATTCCTTTGTTCTCATCATGCACCAACCACTTATAAAAACAAATATCATGTTGAATTAATTTCCTTCCTAATTCAAATTTGCCGCCAAGGTCAACATTTAGAACTGTTAGGATATTAACAAAATAAGCATACCATTTCCGATCAAAAGATGTATGATTATTTCAGCAAATAATTGCCAACTTCCACTAAAATTTGGGCTACGACACGGTAATATGTTTGAAATAACAAAACATCTGTTTTTAGGGGTATTTCATAGGTATTTCACTCACGATTTGTAATCAGAAACGATATGAAAATAACAACCAAGGTCGGGACAATCGCACACAAGTTTTTAGCGTTTCCATAAAAAGTGATGGCGTCCACAACAAAAAACGAGCAACAATTTTAATGAAAACTTATGTTTCGGTACTATTTTATCGGATTACACAAGTGAATCACGTTCATTCAATCCATTCAATCAATTTCGGACTATTTATTTTGTTGCATCAACTGGCGAGCACTAAATTTTCGTAATTCGTCCAAACATTGGATGGAAATACTCGCCAAAATCATTTTACACTCGCATTTGGCGAGCGGTAGTTTCTCACACTGTCAACTACACACAAAAAAGGTGGGAAAAGAAGGGATGTGATAAATTTGTGATAGACATCATGCATATGTATATATAAGAATTATATATATTATTAACTTCTATGTAGCAAAATTATTAAATATTGATTTACATTTCAATGTTTATTGCAGATCTTTGACTGTTAGTTACCTTGTTCTTTATTATTATTCTTTGTAGAGAATGTAACAGTGATTATGATTCTCCTGTATGTCCAAGAAATAAGGTAATTGCACAAAGTCTTGTCTAAGATATATTATGTATGCTCAATCCTGTGATTGGTTCCTCTCACAGGGCCATGGCTATTTCAAGTTTGCTTTAACCACAGTTTTCACAAAATTTGTACATATTATGATTGATGAAAGTAAGGTTTCTTTTGATTTTGACAATTTTCACATGCCATTGCAGAGCTATGTTTATTACTTTGCTGATTGTGCTTATAAAAAATTGAAATTTAACATGATACATGTAATTCAACTTTGGTATGACCAAATCATACTAAATTTTTGCGCAGTGCTAAGATTGATGAAAGTTTCATCGTTTAGATATAACTAATCTTTTGGTCACTGTTCTTGGACAAGTGTACTTGATAGTGACACAGATAATGTTAGGGAGCCGTTGTGGCCGTGATTGTATGCGAGTTGGATTTACAACTACCTATGCAATCAGTGCATATCACTACTGATGTTTTGAGTGTACAACATTATGTGATAAAGTTTGTCAGTGACTTGCGACAGGGTCTGTGGTTTTTTCTGGGTCCTCCGGTTTCCTCCACCAATAAAACTGACGCCACGATATAACTGAAATATTGTTGAAAGTGGCGTTAAACACCATCAAACAAATAGATTAGGTTATATTTATTCTTTCGGATGGATGTATCATGCCTTGGCACTGCTGCTAAATTTGCTTGGTTAGGCTTGTTTTGCAACAATCATGGGTCATCTTTTTTTATGTCAAAAATACATAATATGTAGAGAAAATTAAAAAAACTGGATCATGGTATGTTATTTTGTCTTCTTTTATTTATAACCATGTAAGTAGGCATCAACACCACGATCATGTGTTGATATATTTCTTGTGTGCTGAAGTACATCTACAATATGCAGAAAATTAGTTTGTACCTAAAAAAAAAATCAAAAAATCAATGGCATTAATACATTTAAGAAAAACAATACCCAATGATCTGTCCTAGTCCTATCTGTCAAAACTGCTTGGTTTACTGAAAAATGCCCCTAAAAAAGTCGACAATGGGATGAAAATAGGGGCAAAAACAAAAATTTAATAAATCTTATTTTTTTTCCCCTGAAGAATTCATGACCGTGTACACAGTACACACTATTACACATGAAATAATGACAATAGAATAAACAGTTCCTGTGTTAATGGAATACAACCAAATAACGAAGGTTGAAATCTCATTAGTTGTCATGGTTATTTAATATCTTGTACCTAATTTTAAATTTACATATATAGTTGGTTAATGCTATAATTTTCAGTTAATGCAAACCTTTGACTATAAAATCTTATTGAACATTTTTGTGTGTGTAATTTTAATGTTATATTTCAATAACGTGTACAGAAAATAAAAATAAAAAAGTAATTTCATTGTATGTTATTCTGATGGTTAATTTAATTTAAATTTTTTTTTTATATAAATACAACGCTTGAAGCTTTTTGTTGGTTGGATTAACTAGGCTATTTGAATTTTGCAGGTTATCAAACCAAAGCCTCAGATAACATCATTTGTACATAATCTAAATAACAAGATAGCTGTGTCGAATAAACCTGGAATTGTCAAATCGTTCATCAAAAGGAACAGTCCAGCTCGTAAATTGACTCCAAAGGTGATGTGATGTGTGTGTATTTGCATGTCATGAAATAGAAAAATAGATGTCAAATTTAGTGTACACAACCATCATCAGTTATGCTCAAAGCCAAATAATTTAAAAGTCTGGGAGCTAGAAAATCAAAGAACAAAATTGGCTAAAGTCACCTATGCCTGAGGTGACGAAAACCTTAGTTTTAATAATAATTACATGATTTAGGAACTGTAAATTTCAATAAAAAAAAATATATCTAATAAACTATGTCAGTGCCACAAATGATTTAAAAGTGAAAAATCTTGATGTGGGTGTTTTTTGCTGCAATACTAATGCATTCAAAAATAAATGTGTTGTAAGAGCAAGTCAAACTAGATTTTCCTCCATTTCTATATGAATTGAAAGTTTCCGTTGTAACTAGACTGATCCAAATGTCCGTGTTGGCTATTGTCATCTTGTTGTATGTGTCATAGTATGTTAACATCTGTGAAATTACTTTATCAAGTTTTTAATCAAAAGTCTCAACTATTTTAATATAAAGTTGAGTCTTAAATTGAGTATGTGATGTTCCCCAACACCACAAGATCTATGTTTGGATTTATTGACTCGTAAATGCATAGATGCCAACCATTACGATTTTTCTGTCTTTTATTTTTTTTTATTGGGGAAAAAATATTGTAATTTTAGCAAATACAAGAGCAGAAGAAGAAGGAGCTGGTAGAAAAAGAGAAAAAAGAACAGGAACGTTTACATCGTAGGCATATTGAAATGCAACAGAAAATTGAGGAACAAAGAAGGTATACAGTTAATTTAAATATATCTCCCTTTTCCAATTAATTTATTATGTAAAACTTAATTTAACAACAATGGTATTGTCAAAAAAAACCAACCAATTCATACCAATAGTGAACCTTATTGGTGCATACTTACCAATATATAATTTCTGTAATTTGTCACAATGCTAATAAAACAAAAAGTAAACAAACTTTAATAATAAAAGCAAATCCGAAAATAGATTGCGGTTTAACAGGATTTCTTCCCTGATTTTTTGTTTGTTTTGTATGATTATTGTATAGATTGATAGATTGTAACTCTACTTAAAACTATGAATTATAATATGCTTATTGAAAGGCCTCCACCAGTTTTTCAATATTGACTAAAAGGGACTTTGAAGAGAGGCTGTATCTTCAAAGAATTGTAATAACAGCTTTAGTGCAATAAGTTCATCTTACAGTTGTTAAAAAAATATGTACAACTTGGTAAGGACAAATTTGCATATCATTATGGCAGATGACTCTGACCATTTTTTAAGGATATATTGCCCTTTTTGTCTTGGAATATTTCATCATGCAAAAATCGTCCCTACATTTTAAATAGGAATAACAAGGTATCTTTCCCAAAAGATAAATGAATGTGAACGGAGACATTCGTTTTTGTATCAAACGTTACTTTTAATTGGTTTTTACATTTGTAATTATTTCATTGAAGGAAAAATGATGAAAAAAAGAAGAAAGCAGCAGAGATAAGAGAACAAAGAGCAAAGAGAGATCAGGAGATGAGAGATAAAATAATGAAGAAACTTACAGAAAAAAGACAACAAAAGGAAAAACAAAATGCAGAAAAAGCCAAGGAAGATCAAGAAAAACAACAGTTGAGGTATTAGCTTATTGACAGAAACTAAAAGTCTTTCTACATTTGACCATCAAATCTGTAATTATCTTAAAGAATGAAGTTGAATAAAGGATGTTTGGTTAGACTTGGTTTGTGGTGTTTAACGCCACTTTCAACAATATTTCAGTTATATCACGCTGGTCAGTTTTTATTGATGGAGGAAACCGGAGTACCAGAAGAAAACCACCGACCACCTAATGTATCAAGTACACTTCGCCTGAACGGAATTCAAACTCACAATGTTATGGCTTTAGGCACTAATTGCATAGGTAGTTGTAAATCCAACTACCATACAGTCATGGCCAGATTTTTGTGACTCGATGTGCTTAATATTGCCCTACGAAAAACAAAAACTGTTTTGTTGACTGGCAAGAAAGGAAATATAAAATGGATTATTTTTTGTTACACTTTATTGGTCTATCTGATCTACTGCTAGTTTTATAGATATTACACATTCCTGTTATCTTCTTGTCGAGTTGAATTTTTTTTTACAGTTTAATAAGAAATATTTTTTTCTTTCATTATAGGCTGAAAAAAATTCAAGAGACAGAAGAAAGGCGGAGACAAGAGGAAGAAGAGAGGCAGCAGAAAATACAGTTACAGGTTTGTTTTGTCATTCTATATCTATGTTTTGTTTGACACTGCAGGACGAAGATGTGGGATCCAAATTGTTAATGTAGTTGTGAATAATCTTTTCTTTTCTTTTTTTTTTGCATTAAAGTGTAAAAAAATTATTATTCTACAAATTGTTATTTGAATACAATATTACCTTTATTCACATCAGAGTTTTTTAGAGAAAAAATTGTATGGGTATTGAATGGCATTTTTTTCTCCTCACTATTTCAATATATCAAGTACTCTGGTTTCCTCCACCCATAAAATTGACCACCACAATATAACTGAAATGTTGTTGAAAGTGGCGTTAAACAACATAAACCAACCAACCATCATTTTGTCCCGATCTGTTAACAAACATGGCGATGTGTGGAAGTGATTACTCATTTCGTTCTGGTCCATTTACAAACATGGCCACCATAGGCAATTCTTGTTTCTGGTTAGTCGATTTCTTTTAAATCTTCTCTTCTGAAACCGCTCTGCCCAATGAAGCATCTATGAAAGGTCCTCTATCAAGATTGCTCATTTCATCCCGATCCGTTTACAAACATGGCCACCATAGGTAATTCTTCTTTCTGATAGGTCAATTTCTAAAAAAAAAAATCTTCTCCACTGAAACCTGTACAAAATTGCCATGGCTGCCATAGGCAGTTCTTGTTTATGATTGGCCAATTTAAAAAAAATCTTCTCTAAAACCATTTGGCCAAATTAATTGAAATTTGGTAGGAAGGTTCTGCATAAAGTTTCCTCAAGACATAATGAAAGGTGAGCGACACTGGCTAGAAACTAAAGATTTATTGAACCAAAAAAGGACAAGTTTAATTTACAGCCAAGATGTTTTTAAAATATTCAGTGACCAATGCTGGATCCTTCTTTACAAAGCTTCAGTCATTTTAATTTTATGTTATATATAGATTTTCGAAATGCTGTGGTATAGTATTAGTAGTGGAAAGGGAATCATGCTCTACAAATGACTATCCACCAATGACACATTAGTTCAAACTCAGGTCAAGGAAGTGTTTGCCCATCTGGAACCTTATTTACATGTTTTCTCTTCCTCTTACAAAAACCTAGATTCTGCAATATAGCTGTATACTAGATAAAGAAATATATTAAATCAAATGAAATTGATTAAATTTGATAAATTTATTAATGATAGGATGAAGAAAGTAGAATGATGCAAGAGTTCATAGCAAGAAAGAAGGAAATGGATGAACAGGAAAGACAAAGAAAAATAGCAGAGGAAAAGAAGAGGTATGAAGAAAGAATGGCTGCACTGGAAAAAGTAAGACAAGAAGAGATCGAAATGTTGAAAAAGAAAGAGGAAGAAAAGGACAGAGAACAACAGAAGATTAAAGAAGAAAGGTAGATTGACAACTATGCATTTTCTGGACATCTCTTTAAAAGAAGGGGCTGTCGTGGTTGTGATCATATGATAGCTGGATTCGCTACTAACGTTGTGAGTTCGAATCCCGCTCAGGCGAAGTGTACTTGATACAACATTATGCTATGAAGTTTGTCAGTGACTTGCGACAGGTCTGTGTTTTCTCCGGGTATTCAGGTTTCCGCCACGATATAACTGAAATATTGTTGAAAATGGTGTTGAACACTATAACTCTAATCCCCCCTTTAAAGAAAGGACACACTTCAATTTTAATGTGATTTTCTGTCCCCTTGTTCTAAACAACTGATCTAGTTTTATTGTTAAAGGCAAGATGAGATTCTCTTGAGATTGAAGGATCAACCATAATTAGTCCAAGTATTAATCCTGGGAATTTTTATCCTTGTAGAGGCTGCCAATATACCTTGTAGTGTTCACAATATTTTAACATTGTGTGTCTTAACGTCACCAAGGGGATCCTTTATCACCTTATTTATTTATTTTAATTTTAGAGCTTTTAAGCTCTGCTATAAAAAATGATCCAAATATAAATGGCATTAAATAAATGACATTTTTATTAAGTCAGTATGCAGATGATTCATCTTTAGTTCTGGAGGATGACCCATAATCTTTAGACAACTCTATAAAACTTTTTCACAAATTTATGGAATGTGCTGGATTAAGAATGAATATTGACAAAACAGAAGCTATATGGATTGGCTCAAGAAAAGGATGTTCAGATAAATTATTGCCAGAATTAAATCTATCCTCGAATTTTTCGGGAAAATTTAAATTGCTAGGTATTCATTTCGACTTGTTGCAAAAAGATAAAACTCTTATAAATTTTACAGAGAAAATCAAAAGTATAAAGGGCTTACTGAACACATGGTGCTATAGAGAACTTACTTATATTGGAAGGATAACTGTTATAAAGACTCTGGCACTCCCAATTTTAATACAAAGCCTTACAGTACTTCCAAATCCTCCTGAATGGGTAATAAAAGAAATACAGGACATTTTTTAAAATTTTCTGTGGAATGGGAAGAATGATAAAATTAAATGCACAGTTATGATTAATGGATATTAAGGAGGATTAAAAATGCTGCATATTAAATCTGTTTGCTGTGCATTGAAAATGTCTTGGATCAATAAACTATTAGAACCACTGAATTTTTCACCTTGGAAGACTTTACTTTTTAGTTCAATACAATGATGGGGAGGGGATAATATTCTATATTTAAATAAAAAGGGTTTGGATGTACTGGCAGGGAAATTAAATCCATTCTGGAATGATGTATTTTGTAAATTTTCATAACTCAAATCTACTGATATTGATATTTGTGATAAAAATGATGTATTGAGTCAATCCATATGGTTCAACCCATTTATAAAGATAAATGGAAATATGTGCTTCCATAGTCAACTATGTGAAAATGATATCTTTTTCATTAATGATTTAATATCACCAGATAATAAAAAAACTAAACATTTAATGAATTTGTGGATACTTATAATGTTAATATTAATTTTGTAGAATACTATGGTATTATTAGTGCAATTCCAAATAATTGGAAACAACTTATTCAAGATGAAAATATAAAACTTGACAGAATATGCAATGAAATAGTTGATAAAATAAAAGCAGAAAACAAACCTTGTAAATATTTCTATAAATTATTTATTCGGAGAGTTCTGACAGCAAGAACCTATAAATTGTCACAAAAAATGGGGAAATAATTTAGAGACGTCTAGAAGATTGGCATGATATTTATCCACTGCCATTTTGTATAACGAAAGATACAAAATTACAAAACTTTCAGTTTAAACTTGCATAGAATTTTACTTGTCAATTCATTCCTATATAAATGTGGGTTTAAAGAAACAGAATTATGTACATTTTGTGTGGAAACTAAGGAAAACTTGTTACATTTATTTTGGAATTGTAATTTAGTTTTAAAAAAAATTGGTTTGCTGTTAATTTTTTTTTTAATGATTTGTGGTATTTCTCTGCTAGGGAGATAACTCTTGGAATATCTGAGAGTTACATTGAGAACCAAAATACAGTGAATAATATCTTGTTAATTTTAGAATGTTATATATACAAGTGCAGATGCAAGGGGGGAAAGTCCACACTTACACGGAGGTCTTCAATACCTAAAACATTATATTTAAATAGAGATAAATTACACTTTTTACATGTCCCCAAAACAGACAGCAAATTAATCAAAAATGGCTTAATATTGATGTGGCAATGAATGGCTGATTATCTTTAGATATATATATTATTACCCCGTAATGGCGTATTGCTATTCTACGTTTCTTTTTCACTATTATTATTCTTCCACACATTTTTGTCCGCTCGATTTCTCAGAGATGCCTTGATCAAACTTTATGAAATCCTCTAGGAATATCATATGCCTTGTGAAGTTGTGCTTTTAAGGGTTGATTTTTTCAAAATGGCTGCTATAGCCATGGAAACGTTCAATGGATTTTGACCAAACTTGGTACATGCTTAGTCCTTAAGAGAATCTGGAACCCTATTGATTTTCAAGGTCAATGGTTAAGGTCACCAGGTCAAATTTTTAGGCGAGGGGATACGCCACACTTTGCGTTGCCCTTGTTATATTATTATATTTTTGTTTTTAGGTTTACTTACATTTATTGTTTATTTTCTGTTTTTCATTCAATAGGGAAAGACAAATGGTACTAGAGAAAGCAGAAAGAGAAAAACAAGCTATTGAACAAAAGAAACAAAAAGACCAATTATTGAAGGAAAGAATGATGAAAATTAAAGAATTGGTAGGATATTACAACAAATATTTAGTCATAGAAACATGTTTATCTGTTACAATGCTTTTGTTGGAATAGTTGGTTTTCATCTATTTTACAGCAAAATTACATAACTCACTAATTAAAATTAGATATTTGTTGAATACACTTTAACGACATCCCGCGTGGGGTCACATTAGAGTTCTTATTTTCAATGGACCAATCAGCGATGAGGGGTATCAAAACCGATTACACACCATTGTCTGATTGGTCAATATATTAAACTGTCTTGCATATGATTGGATGGTCATAGATGAATGAAACATTACCTGACATGACTTCAAACGGGATGTTGTTAGATGCTAGTGTATCACTAAAGAATTTTTTTTTTAAAGATACAGCTAGATTTAAATTACAACTAACATCTAATTTTTATTAGATTACATATAGCTCATGACAAAATTTATTAATATACCTCCCACTGACTTCTATATTCCTAATAATTTTGCATTTATTCCGTAGGTAACATTAATTGTAAACATATATATGAAATTGTTACCCTGTGTATTTATAACCTATTTCATGTTTGTTAATATGTAACAACTGATTGGTAGAAGGGGAAAAAGGGGGAGATGCTGTTAAAATCCAATAGGAGTTAGGTTAAGAAAGGAACAGGCTGAGAATTTTAGAAAGAATGTGGTACGAAGAGTATATGGAGGCAGACAACAGATGTTGACTACTCAAATTCACAAAACTAACAAAGGCCAAATTCACTGATCACATTAGATTGATCAGGAAAAGAAAGGAAAATATTGTTTTCAGTTAATTATTTCCTTTAATAACAATAACATCAGCATATTGCTATATAAATGTTAATTTGAATTATATGTTGAAAGGAATGAGAATTTATCTGATACAATATAAGTCTGAATTTAGTGATCCTATTAAAAATATAATTTTTATGTTTTCATAAGCAGGACATTTGACATTGTGTATCAAATATTGATTCTAAATATTACACATTTTTCATTCAGGAAAAGAAGAGACTTTTAGAAGAAGAGAAACGTCGTGCTGAGCTTAGAGCACGAGGGGAAGCTGTAAAACAGATAATAAACAGTCATAATACTAACATAAAAAATACCAAGGAAGAAATCCTGAAGGCTGCCACGAGTAGTCTTAATTCAACTCAGACTTATAGTGTGTCATCAAAACCATACAACCCAGACTCGTAAGTCATTAAAGTTACTGAACTTACAACTTTGAACATCCAATAACAACAACATATATAGTAATTTTTTTAAATGAAATCTTTTATGACTATATTATATAAAATGTTTAAGCTGCATACATTTATTCTCAATCTTATATATATATATATATATATGCTAAGAGAAACTGGCTACATTAAACTCTCTGGTTTTATAGCTGGACTATTCATGGCATTAAAAAAAGGTCCTCCCTAAAAATTATTCATACAAGATAATATTTTGTCAAGAGAAATGGGCTACATAAAACCCTCTGGTTTAGCTAGACTATTTCCTGGCATTAAAAAAAGATCCTCCCTAAAAATTATTCATAAAAGAATGTTATGTCAATAGAAACAGGCTACATAAAACACCTGTACTGGGTTGCACAAATGTCAATTAAAAAGTCTCAATTAAACCTTAAGTGTATATTAATTCTATGTATATTTCAAGTAAATTTAAGTGTCAATTAAGTTTTAATTGGCACTTAAATTTAAGTAAGGTTTGTGCAACCCTGGTTTAATGGGGCTATCCCTGGGGTTTAATAAAAGGTCATTGTTTAGTCAAATATATCTGAAAAGTTAATGTCAGTTTTGCCTTTTCCTATTCATAGGTATGATATGACTCCAGCTAAAACCTACAAGCCTAATAATTTTATCACATACGACATATCAGAGCTGAAGTCCGATGATTCTACAGACGATGAAGATGCTCCAAAGAAAAGGATTCCTCCATGGGCTTCAGGCATTTACATAGTACATGACCTTGAACTACAAAATTATTCTGAACTATGAAAGATAATGTTACTATAAGCATGTAAATCAATATTTTCAGCTATATGATGGCGAGAACAAGTTACATTTCAATGAGATGATGATGAAGTTTGCTTCGTACTAGACGTTCATGCTTAGTTGGATTTTTATAGTGTTAGCTTACTGGAAAAAAAAACCAGTCCACATGTAGACATGTCACCCCACTGGGACACACTGTCCTGATTTGGATCCAACCTGTTTTTCTCTTCCTCCATAATACTATGTGCTTAAAAGAGAAGCAGCAAATGCCAATTTTATAGTCTTTGGTTTGGCCCAACCAGATCTAGAACTCGCAATCTATTGCACTCAAGGCGAGCATGCTAACCATTACACCACGGACGTGGTTCAGACTTGATTTATAAGTACATGATAGAATATTAAGGTGGTACTAGTATTACAGGACCCTTTTGACAATTTGTCATTGTTTTCATTTTAAATTATCTTTTGTTCATTTATCTAATTAGAATATTCAACATTGAAAATTTTAATTCTAATTATTGTTATTTTACAACATAAAAGATGGCAAACTCCAGATTTAAAATATTTCTGAAATAGTCTATATATTTGAATTACTTGTATTTTACTTTCTTTTTTTCTTTTTCTTTTTTATTGTAGGTCCGAATTTGAAGGCTGCTTTGATCAATCAACACTACGATCCACCAGATCTAGAGAAGATGTTTGATGAAATAATTCCCCCAGATCTTAATGAAATTTTTATTAAAAAGAAAGCCAGGTTTAATAAGTGTACAAGTTCAGCACACTGGGGCTCTCCAATTTTACGTCCAGGTTCAGTTGTTCTGAACTGGTAGAAACTGATGTGATATTATTTTTTTATTTATTTTAAAGCCGTATTCATTGGCTGAATAATCATAAGTTATATAAAAAAAAAAAATCTGTAATCTAGCTTTATGAAAGTGCATGCCAGTCACTGTATGAGAGATTTGTATGTAAAACTGCCATGTGTGACTGATTGATTGATTTATACATGTATGGAAAGGTGAGTGAAAGTGTTTGTATGGTACTTGAGGACTGACTATATGTGAATCATTGAAAATTCAAACAGTTTAGAAGTATGTTAAAGGTAGTATATAAATAAGTAAAGCATGATCAAACTAAATGTAAATATAAAATGTCATTTGACCAAAATGGGAAATTGAGTACAAAAATATTGTAAAACAGTTAATGATCACATTTCCAACTTGATTATAAAATTGTACGTTTTTAAACTCTTTTTTTTTTTCTCTTCTTCTTCTTCTTCTTTTTTAAAGTTACTTCCCTTTTATGCAGGAGAAAGTGTCCTTTCCATGCCAAGTTCAACAAAATAACAAATATTTTTCCTATACACTACAAAATTTAAATGTTGTAACAACATGTGCATTTTTTATGGTCCCCCGATGCTTCATTGAAGGGACTATAGTAATGGATGTTGTCCTTGAGTGTGTCCCATATTGATTTCCGGATGATAACTTGCAAGCAAAAAGTTGGATTAAAGCTAGGTGTAAATCTTATGAATATCTAGGTCTACTTTGATAATGACAATTCTTACCAGAGTTATGCCCCTTTTTTCGTCCTTCCCGTTTGCCAAATTTTTGATTTCCCGATGATAACTTGTGAACGAAGAGTCAGATTAATGCTAGGTGTGGTATGTAAGTGTATGTTGGAATTTACTAGCATTTTTGGTGATCCTTGTTTTTCTAATTTAAAGGCTTAAACAATTGTAATTTTTTAATACCCAAAATTATTGTCGTAAATGATTTGTTTAAGCTATCATTAAACAGTTATGCTGCAAAAGATACAATTTGTGTTCTTCTTTTTTTTTGGACAAAAAAGACCCAAAACTATCGTTATAGGAATTATTGTCCATGATGACAAGAATTCAATTTAACCCGACTATTCATATGACCTTCTATGTGAACCTGTCTTGAGCATGCACACTGTTTAGAAACAATAAACAACCTGTGGTTCTTGGGAAAAATAGAAAGTGTCAATGCGTGGAAGAAAGTGGACTTTGACGAATTCAGAGAGAAAGAGGAATAGAAGTGCAGTATCTTCCAAATGGAAAAAATGCAAGATATATGTAGGGGATCAGTTGGAACGAACTGAAGGAAGTGCTACGCGTCCAAACTTATACTGAAGTGGCAAAGATTTTGCTTGATAGGTAAGCCAAGGCAAGTTGCCTTCTTTTCTCAATCGTCTTTCATATTTTATGAATTTATGATGATGCCTATGATCATTTTCGGTAGATATTATTCAATATATGTAATTTTGCACCTGGCAACAGCAAATTATTGTCAATGAGTAGCATAAAACGGCCGTATTTGCGAGGTAAACAAACACGACATGCTGCAGCATCCGGGCTACTGGCATAAAAATAGATTTGGCCTCGCTCAGGTCAGTGCATAATTAATTAGCTTCCAGTAACGATGGTCAGCTTTTTTAAATCGAAAAAAGAACATTTCGTAGCGTATTCGCCAATAATTTGGTGTTTAATCTTCATTTTATGAAGGTCAGTGCGGAAAACGACAATAATTTTGGGTATGAAAAAATTTTGATTGTGGTAGACAATATGCCTTTAATATATTCACCTCAAATACCACATGCCACAATAAATCCAGACTATATAATCGTGCTCTAATTTTTGTGTCTTTTTGACACTTCTTACTGAAGTTATTACAGAATAATTTCAGTATTTGAATTTACAAAGTAACTTTGGTGTCTGGGGGCCTGTTGTCCTCTGCAAGGGAAATAACTTGTATAAAAATCGTCACAAAAACATATCATTTTAGAATCTAATCAGGATTATGCAGAATTTTAAAATCTGAAGTTTGTGTGATTTTAGTATCCAATGAAAGGAATTGTGTATGCATTGTCGTATGTTTTGTTTAAAAACAAGTTTATGTGTCGTTCAGATGACAGCCATTTGTGAGTTGAATAACATTTTTCATTCATCACATCTTGCCAGTTGATGTTTGTCATATTTATCACATTTCTGTTTGTTGGTTAATTTCAAATAAAATAATTGATGAGTGGTCCTCCATGAACTTGCTTCATTTCGAGGTATGAGTGCAAAAAGGTCGTATGCATCGTGAAGTATTTTCGAGAAATAACAAAAAACTATCTATATTTTTGTTGATGTCTGATTAAGAAAAGACAAATAAATATCCCAAAACCATGTATATCTAGGATCATGTTTTAACTTTTGTAATTACTGCACAATTAATTAATTTATCACTTAAGACCTTACTGCACAATGGATTTATAGACAGGTTTCAAAATACAAAACATCTTAAGTACACATAAAACCATTTTGCACACTACTCTTATGTGATTTTTACCAGTTGCAAAACGTCATGTTTGCATATGACTCTTTTGAATTCTATTTGAATGAATAAATTTTATACAAAGTAGACATAAATGCACTTACTACCATTTAATCTATCAAGCATGCAATACATTTTAATATGATTGTGATTATGAAAGCATCTTAACTAGTGTTGTCCACTACGGAATATGCAACACATTTCTAAGTTCTGAATGAGTCAGTAATTCGAATCACAGTCCTCCTCGTATGCATCTGGTTCAGGGAGTTTGTCAATTTTAGATTCTACTGGTAAGTTTTCATAAAAATAGTGATATTCCAAAGGTATTATTAGTTCATGACATAAGCTCAAAAGGTCCCGTTTTTTCTGTTCAGAAATAGGTAGTCAACCCGTGAACTTGGAAGGTATTGATGGCGTATTCCTTCCACTTCTTCGAATCTTAATGGCTTTAAATTGTTCATCAAAGTCATACTTGAAGTAAATGAAGTCCGGTTCTGATTTTCGGTACTAAATCCATTTCATGTTCAGCCAGTTAACCTTTTTGTCATCAACATCTTTTTGGACCTTTGAAATTGTCTGTTTAGCTAAGGGTTTGAAATCAAGAAAATCTTTGTGCTTCATTGGAATAACAGTATATGGTTTGTTTTGTCTTGCCATACGCACGACGGTATCCCACTGACTTGGTACGAATATATGTGTTCTTTTCTTTGCATGTTCTATGGCTGAATGCATTGAATCACACTCCATCTGAGTGTGACCCGACTGCAAAAATTTCTGCTCAACTATCTGAATACTGGTAGACGTCTTTACTGCATTTTGTAATGCTGTTGATATGAACTGGTTTCGATTCTGACCAGTGCAACAGTCTGAATAGAAGCAAACATGACAAACAGTAGATGGTAACGACTTCAAATAAGTAATCAAGCAAGTGGCTATCTCACAAGAGCCACGATCTCCCTCTGTCTCATCCCACATGAAACACGTAGCTCAGCCATCGGAAAGAGAGTATACTGACAAGTTATAGCAACTTAATTTTCTTTTGTAGTATAAGCTACTCACAAGTGAACATGGAGTGTTTAACACCTCCTCTAAATCAAAGGTTGTAACATGAAAATGTGGACTTTTCTTAGCCAAACCTTTGTCATTGTTCTTTTTTTCTCTGGCTCTTTCCTTGTTTTTAATATGTTCTTGGTGTTTTAATTTCGTATCCTCATCGAGTGTTCCCATATCTTTCAACTGATTTACTTTATTGCATAAGGAACACATATCCATTATTTTGCAGTGATTCAACCTTCTGTAAAAATAACTCCTCATCCAAACCTCTTTCAGTTGGAAAAAAGTTCATATATTCTGCAACATTCTCCATCATATGATTGCAAACCTTTTGGCGAATTTCAGATGCCGTATTACATGAACGGCTGAGCTCAGTTTCTGTACATTTCAATAAAGATTCGAAAAAACAATTTCCATCACCATCTACTATATCACGCTGAAGCCCGTTGCTCTTTAATAGCTTGTCTAATATGTTGTTATGAATGTCTTATCATATTTTGACGTCTACGATAGGCTTTTAGACTTTCCTCTTATGCTTGGTTTATTGCTGACCCAAGATAAGACCTCTTAACAAACAAGCTTCTCTTTGCAGTCTTCTTTTTTGTTCGTAGTTGATGAATTCTTCCAGGAGTATTTCTTTTCTTTCGACTCAGTTGAGTGAGCTTCTTCTTCCAACCTAAATCGGATTTTGATCGCTTTATTAACTTTTGTGCTACTTTTCTTCATCAATTTAGTCTTATTAATGGTTCTTGATCAGAGTCAGTGTCATCATTGCTTCTCCGTCTTGTCTAACCTGTTTCCTCCGCTTAGGTTTTACTAATGGTCCAATTTCAGAGTCTAATTCTGACACATTGTTAATCTCTTTTTGCAGTTTTTTTCATTTCGGTTGCATCAATATCTGAATCTGAGGCTTAAAGGTCCTCCTTTCTAATTATGAAATCTGGATCACGATCATCGTCATTGTCTGTCGATGATATATCTTTGTACTGTGAGCTTCTATCTATTTCTTGGTGAAATTTTATATCATTTAAAATAAGTTTTCTTTTGATGTCAGCAAGGCATTCATCATCACTAGAATTGCTTGACTCTGCTATGTCATTCACTGTGTTGGCTTCATTTATGTTCTGCATTTTGTTCTCACTATTTTCAGTTTCCATTTGATTGTTCGCATTACTTTCCACTGGATTGTTCTCATTTTCCACCTTTTCGACCTGATTGTTCTCTTCTTCCACCTAAATGTTCTCATTTTCCACCTGATTGTTCTCATTTTCCACCTGAATGTTCTCATTTTCCACTTGATTGTCCTCATTTTCCACCTGAATGTTCTCATTTTTCACTTGATTGTTCTCATTTTCCACCTGATTGTTCTCATTTTCCACCTGATTGTTCTCTTCTTCCACCTAAATGTTCTCATTTTCCACCTTTTCGACCTGATTGTTCTCATTTTCCACCTGATTGTTCTCTTCTTCCACCTAAATGTTCTCATTTTCCACCTGAATGTTCTCATTTTCCACCTGAATGTTCTCATTTTCCACTTGATTGTTCTCATTTTCCACCTGAATGTTCTCATTTTCCACCTGATTGTTCTCATTTTCCACTTGATTTTCCTCATTTTCCACCTGATTGTTCTCATTTTCCACTTGATTGTTTTCATTGTTGTCCACTTGATCATTCTCACTCCTGTTCACATTATTGTTCTCATTATTTTCCATTTCATTGTCCCTATTGTCCAGTATGTTTTCCTCGTTATCACTAGGACAATTTTCATCTGTCATTAACATCTGTAGATCTTCTTCAGTTATTTCGTCCATGGCAAACTGAAAGAATACATAATGCAGTTGTTATTTTCTCCACTTTACCCCAGCATTCATAAGTGTTTCACGCATAAAAAGATGTTCACATCTCTGGATACTTTCAACCAATTTGATTATACAATATGTATTTTATAGGCATCTATAAGAACTAAATAAATTAAATATTTATATAAAATAATAATAATAGCTATATTTAATTAACTTACCTTATAACCTTTTATTTCTTCAATCTTGCTTGATAAATGTGTGAAAATGCTAACTGGCACTTTGTGTATTTAAATTGTAGCTGAATGTAGAGGGAACAATGATAAATTCTGTTTTTGTAATTTGATGATTACCAGATGTGACCTTATTACTGATAAAACTATGAAATCTTGCTGTTGTACAAAAGTCTTAAGTGCACTTATGTCTAGGGAGTCAATGTTATTTCAATTAAAAAAAATTGTGCAGAAAGATCATGTGCACATAAGACCCATATTTTTTCAAATGCTGCAGATATGACCTTTTGCTTTTCAAGCCAGGTTTAAAATGCAGTTATGACCTTTTTGAATGAGCTATATCTTTTTTATTGTTTATAGTACAGTTTGAATTTTTTAAGACACATAGCATATATCATTTCCTATCAGAATGTGACATAAATCAATTTTTGACAAAATTTGCAGTTACGACCTTTTTGCACTAATACCTTGATTTCATTCAGACCCAACTTCGAATAATAAATATGTATCCATGGATCATAACAGTTTCTAGTTGGTTGAAAGCTTGAAATATTAAAAACGATCATAACATTAAAAAAAGCCATTTGAATCAAAACTTTACTGGAATGGACTGAAGTCTTGAATAACAAGCCACAAGAGTTCCAGACGGACTGAAATATTAACAAATCTAAATGTTTGTACCCGTTGAAATTTTAATAAAATTTTGACTTCAGTTTTACTTGAACTTGTAAAAAAATGTTTAAAGTAAATACATATCAGTATATACAGAAAGAGGTAAAAAAAATATAATTAATTTGATAATATTATAATATGTAGAAATAAATATATACACAAACGGCATTATATATTTACTAGTCAAACCTGTATTAAGAGGTCATCCTTAGGACAAAGAAAAAAATGGCCTTTTAAGACAGGTGACTTCTTAAGAAATTCAATTCATATGAAATTTTCTATGACAGGACAAGAAAAGGGTGACCTTTTAAGACAGGTGACTGCTTAATAGAGGTGACCATATGTGCAGGTTTAACTGGGTTTTTTTCTACCAGTATTGACAGCCAAGTATTCATTTTCTTTGCT
Organism: Bathymodiolus brooksi; assembly: GCA_963680875.1. Classification (NCBI taxonomy): domain Eukaryota; kingdom Metazoa; phylum Mollusca; class Bivalvia; order Mytilida; family Modiolidae; genus Bathymodiolus; species Bathymodiolus brooksi. The sequence continues at coordinate 109,380,755 of OY804581.1, forward strand.
CGTTTAAAATATAATACTTCTCTTTTTTTTTTTCCATTTCATGTGTATATACTTCATTGTAGGAATATCATTTCTTCTCTTTGAGAGTATCTATTATTGCTCATCTTTTTAGTCAAAAGTTTTTCAGTCCTAATCTACATAGCTGAACTGTCATCTACTGTATTTTCCTCTATCTATATATGTATGACATTTTTTTAGTTTTTTATTTGTCTTATTTTTTTTTTGGAGGGTTCTAATATCATTTGGTCATGTGGGGTAACATTTTATTTACATGTGGACATTTTGTTTTACTCCTTCATATAACTATTCTGATGTTCAGAATCAGATTTTATAAAGGTTTAAAAGATCCAACAAACTTCCTAATTTAAATAGATTGATTTTCATTGAAATGCTGATTTATGTATGACCCACAATTTTCCAATTGGTTCATTTTGTCCATGAATGGACATAAGAGTATGTCAAGTGTTTCCTTGTAATAATTAGTCTTTAAGCCAAGATATGGTTAAGACATTGCATATGTTTAATAAATATTGATATGTAAAAAAAAATGTTGTTTTATTATGAGAAAGAGATTTAGGTTTATGGTATCTAATGCCACTTTCAACAATATTTCAGTTATTTCATAGCAGTCAGTTTTATTGGTGGAGGAAACTGGAGAAAACCACTGACTTGTTGCAAGTCACTGACAAACTTTATCACATAATGTTGAGGTATTGCCATAATTATGTAGGTAGGCGAGAAAATGTGTTCATAATATTGTACGTTCATCTAACATCATGGGATCATACAATTACAGAAACAGTTCATTGGCATTTCTAAATGCTCTTCCTTTGTGGGAGATATGAATACAGGGATGATTTTTTTTTTCAGTTATTTAACTGATTTCAGCTATTTTCCTTTTGGAAAAAAATAACGAAAGTTGCAGGTCTATGTCAGATTAGGTCAAAAACAGACCTTTCTAAAAGGGATGGTTTCAGCTAATTTTCATTGATTTAAGTTATTTTATTTTCTAGCTGGAATCGCCCCTGTGAATAGCATTTAGTAAAATTTATAAAACATATTACTGAAAAATGGTGCGCCGCTCCTGGTCTTGATGACATCTCAAATCTTAGTTGTTGTACTTTTGGTGCCAATTTGTCCTTGTGAAATGGTAGATTTAAACTTCGACAAATTGGAGAACCAGTGTCGGATCCGCTTGGGGTCCATAGCTTAACATGGACCACAATGAGGATACTGACAAAAATATATATTTCCATGACAACAAATAAAGGAGATATAATTGTAAATTGCTTGAAGCATAATTGTGATATGCATCGGTGGTGTAATGGGCTAGCGTGCTAGCCTCGAGTGCGGTAGATCGTGGGTTCGAGTCCCGATCGGGTCAATCTAAAGACTATAAAATTGGTATTTGTTGCTTCTCTGGTGCTTGCATTATTAAGGAGAAAGAGCAAAGACTGGCTGGCTCGGAATCAGAATAATGTGTCCCAAGGGAGCGATATGCCTATTCGCGGACTGTTGTTTCAGTTTAGCACTATAAAAATCCAACCAAGCTTGTTGTTCTAGTACCTCATCATTTCATTGAAAATTAATTTGTTCTCGCCATGAAATTGCTGAGTTGGCGTTAAACAACAACCATCCATTCACTCAGATTTAAGCTTGCACAAATGAATGTCATATGGTCTGTGGGACCTATGCCTTGCGAGTCATACATTTTACATAGGCTGCAATGGAGATAAAAAAAAACACTATTCAAAAGACCCAGCTATGGAAATATAATTATTAAGTCTCCCAAACAATGTTGTTTTTGCTCCGTTTCTTATTATTATTACATCACCCAGACTGTTGTCGGATGATGTATTGCTATTCTACGTTTCTTTTTCACTATTATTATTATTCTTCCACACATGTTTGTCTGCTCGATTTCTCGGAGATGCCTTGATCAAACTATGAAACCTTGTAGGAATATCATATGCCATGTGAAGTTGTGCTGGTAAGGGTTGATTTTTTTCAAAATGGCTGCCGTTGCCATGGAAACGGCCAAAATACTAAAAAATTGAAAAACACAAAAATGATCATAGCAGGTTACTCGCCAAACAGAAATTGATGAAACTTGATAGGAACAACATCCACAGCAGTCGACGATTAATCAGAAAACAAAGTAATATTATAATCCCTAAGACATTATTTTTTTCAAAATCCATCCATTCTACAAACACTTCAATACAATTACCCCATTTTCAACAGAGTATAACATGAGACAATTGACTAATATAGCACGCCGGGTATTCGGAAACTCGGTGCAAGCTAGTTATTTTGAACGTTTTCATTGGTCAATTTTGAATTTTTGGACACTACAGACCGCAGAGCATGCTGTTCCGTGTTCCGTTGCCGTTATGCTCCACGGTCTGTAGTGTCCAAAAATTCAAAATTGGCCAATGAAAACGTTCAAAATAACTAGCTTGCACCGAGTTCAAGGTGTCCGCACCTGTTCCGAGTATACGAATACCCGGCGTGATAAGGAAATCAGGGGAGTCACAGCTCCAGATAGATAATTTCAAGTGACATCTCCCTTTAATTTAGTTTTACACTATTTGAAACTTTTTGGAGAAGATTCATGCGTTTTATAACTTTTAATACACTTTATCACATTCACAAAATGCTTCAAAATTGTTGACGGAAAAGCTTCCTAAATACTCAAAACCTAAGAGCTTCCGGCGGGCTTTCGCCCCCCGGGATTCCCCTAGCAGGGCTCTGCTCTGGACCCGCTGGAGACTTTAAGCGGTCCCCAGATCCTTCGCCGACATTCGTCCCCATAACACAAAATCCTGGATCCGCCCCTGATTTTAGTACTTAAATTTAGCTTCATTTTCTCAGGAACCCGTTGCTGCATGTACCCGTAATGTTAGTCCCCCTCCTGGCATTATAGTTTCATGTTGTGCATATAATTTTATTACCTCTTATCCCCATGGACACGGCATTAAAACCCTAAATGCTCGCTTACTCGCAAGTTTGTCACAGGAGCTACATTATTGCAGCTAGGCATTATACAAACAATTGCCGTCTCCCGTTATTTTGATTGCCAGCAGCCTGTTACTGAGTGTTAGCATGATCATCAGACATCTGCAGGGGCGGATCCAGGATTTCAAGTTAGGGGTGCGCACTGAAAAAAATTGCGCCGAGCGGAGAGAGGCGCGAAAATGTTTGGGGTATTTCGTGTGAAAAATCACGATTTTACGCCAAAAAAAATCATATTTTTTCCAATAGCGGAGGGAGGCGCGTATATTGTTGGAGTATTTCGTTTGAAAAATCACGATTTTTACGTCAAAAAATCATATTTTTTCCAATTTTAGGGGAGGCGCGCGCCGGGTGCGCCCCCCCTCCCCCCCCCCCCCTGGATCCGCCCCTGATCTGGTATTATTAAAATCTGTGATACTTTGTTGAACCTACTGCAATATGACGTCGTTGGAATATAACATGCTCATTTTCGAAAAGTTGCTGTATTTTTATATGATTACAGCTTTTAATAGCGTCCATTATGCTATCCATCTTCAGCCTCCAATGAATCATCGTTTTTTCTCTCCATCAAATTACGAGTTTTAATTAGTTATGTAATATACGTATCATCCAAAACAATATAGCAGATCAAGATTAATTAATAGAAATAAATAAGTAAACCGATTCCGGTGCCGATAAAGATCGGATCCCGATTTCTTGATAATACAAGAGAGGCAACTCGCCTGTAACAATTTTGTAGCATTTTATTGAACAGACATCTCAAAATTATTTTTTTCTGTCGAAATTGTGGTACGGTTTGCCGTACCAGCCAAAAAAAGTGGTACGGTCGGAACCGTACCAACCGTACCAGGTGCTACGGCAGTGCATCTGACAGAAAAAAGTTCTATTGTATGTTTAATTACAGAAAATGTTTCTTTGAAATACTAATATAGAAATCTATGGAACTATATATATGATTTTCCATCACCCTTTCGGCAAATATTTTAATTTTTAATTTTTCGTGTTTTTTTAAACAACTTCCGCCATTTCCGTGTCGTTTTAATTTCTGCATTACTCCTTTGTTACAAGAAGTTCAAGCACGGGACCTCAAATTTATATGAAAGAAACAATGTTCTATGTTTTTCTCGCTTCTTCGGTTATATTTGACGCCCGCAACGATTAAAACGAGTGAATTTTCAACACTTGGTCGATGTATTCTAAAACGTGTCCGATTCCGGTAAAAAATGTACGTGACAAATTAATTGAAATGACGCCATTATCGAGTCTGCTCTCCGACTGGATAAGATTACAGTGATCACCGTATCCAGATTAAAATTTCAACTTCCGGTTTAGATGTAAACAGCGCTGAATTCAATTTATGTCAAATGATTATTGTAAATTATATTTAATGTTTATATATGCGTTTTGCGATTTTCAGACACAAGAACAACTACTTCAAGAACTGGTCTACCCAGGAACTAACATTTCCACAATACCTATTACAATACTTACTACAATACTATACACAAGTAGTTCTAATAATAAAACCCTAAATGCTCGCTTACTCGCAAGGGTTATAACGGGATGCCATTACACATAATGGTTCAGGCGCCGAGATTTTTTTCGCTCGCTAACAGAGTTTCTGACGCCTGCATTTATCAATAATAAGACATAACCTTTCCTTTTGTCCATTATTATAACATTGTGACTTTTTTCCTAACCAAATTGGGGGCTATTGTGGCCATGATATTATGGTAGTTGGATTTACAACTACATATGCAATCTGTGCCTATCACCACCGATATTTATAGAATACCACTTTTAACACTATTTCAGTTATATCGTGACTGTCAGTTTTGTTGGTGGAGGAAACATGTCCTCACACTGTATGTTCCACTCATACTCAGGTTTAGGTTTTTTAGGTTAATGTGTTTAACTCCACTTTCAACAATATTTCAGTTATATCGTGGCAGTTTTATTGGAGGAAACCAGAGTAACCGTAGACAACGATCGACCTGCCATGTGAAAAGCAAAGCCCACAAAAAAACGCCTCAAATATCTGGTTTGTAAACCAGGTGAGCGATGCAGACTCCTGGGAGCCTCTTGTTATAATGGCCGTGTCATATTTTATCTGGAAACCTGGAAATTCCTGGCAAGACTTAATTTGGCCATGTTTTCTTTATTAGGCCAAAAAAAAATACATGTGTGTTTACTGTCAAATGTCAAAAAAATCTAGGGTCGGTCGGGATTAATTTTTTTTTCTTTTCAATATCGGCAAAACCGGAAATAGTCGTTCCCGATTCTGGAATCCGATTCCGGTATTTCATTTTCGAAATTTCCGGTAAAATGACGAATTATGCAGTTTTGCTCTCAATTTCGACAAAAAGCTAGCAGTTAAATAAATAAAACATTGCTGCTGGTTAAACAACAAAAATGGTTATCCGAATTCTGTGTAAAAATTCATAGGGTCGCTAGCAAAAATTAGGGTAGGTCGGGTGACCGTAAACACACATATTTTTTTTTGGCCTTAGGCTCACAATATTCCAAATACAAAATGTACCTTGTAAGGCTTATTTTGGTCATGTTTCTTTAAAAAGTTTGTTAAACGCAATGTATGAATTTGTTACCTTCACACTTTTCATTTTTTTTGCAGGAGTTCTGGGCAGTCTCTTCAATTGGATTCCAGAAACATATGATGCTTATGTTGCCCTCAGTATCTGTAAGCAGGTAGAATTCATCATTTTGTGTCGGGCGAACAGCATCTTAGAACATACAAGTAACTTTTTGATGATATCGATGACTCTTTAGATGGTTGAAAGTTCACCATTATCTCTTGAAAAAATGTTGAATATAAACTTGTCACATGACATGTTAGTGTGGTAGATTATGGGTTCGAGGCCCGGTTGGCTCAAACCTAAGACTTGTTAATTTGGCATTTAGTGCTTCTCTTCTAAGCACACAACTTAAGGAGTAATATCAGAACTGGTTGGTTTGGAATCATGATAATGTGTCAGAGTGGATCAACACGTATCTGAGACTGTTGCTTCAGTTAGATAGCACTATAAAGATCCAACTAAGCATGTTTGGTTAGTACAAAGGGGACATCAGCATCATGCATCTCATTGAAATGTGGCTAATCTTATTCTCGCCATAATATAACTGTAGAAGTCCTTTTTTGTGTTAAACAACAATCACTCACTCGTTCACACTTGAGAATTGATTTGACATCCCACTGTTGTTTTTCTTCTTCTTGGAAATGGGGGAGGGTGGTGGTGAGAGAAAACTCTCTATTTCTAGACTAGATTATTTATATTCTATGGTTTGTTTGATGGTGTTTAACGCCACTTTCAAACAAAAATTCAGTTATATCATGCTGGTCGAGATATGAACTCACAACATCAATGGTGACAGGCACCGATTGCATAGGTCGTTGTAAATCCAACTACCATACAATCATGACCATGACAACCTCTTTTATATTCTGTTCTAATATGACGTCCTTCAAACGCTGAGTCCAAACCCGTGGTAAAAATAATATTAATCTATGACCGATTAAATTTATGACGTCATCGACAATTTATAACGATATTTTACCAATTTTTCATATTAGAATCGAAATAATTCATGGAAGCCATATGTATATATTGTTTTTACCACGGGTAGGCCTTTATGGCCTCAAGGTAAAACTTCGTGACATAAAGGCCTACCCGTAGTAAAAACAATATATACATATGGCTTCCATGAATTATTTCTTAATTATTTTATGTTTACTTAATTTGCTGAAGATACCAAAGGGGTAAATCTAAGGACAAGACAATACAATGGCCAAAAGAAGGACAAACAATGACCCACAAAACATACAGTGTACAACATTATGTGATAAAGTTTGTCAGTGACTTGAGACAGGTCGGTGATTTTCTCCGGGTCCTTCGGTTTCCTCCACCAATAAAACTGACCGCCACTATATAACTGAAATATTGTGGAAACAACATAAAACCAAACCAAACAAATCATACATATAAAACTAAAAATCGAGGAACACGAACCCCGCTAAAAACTGAGGGTGAACTCGGGTGCCCAGAAAGGTAAGCAGTTCCTTCTCCACTAGTGGCACCAGTCGTGTTAATCCAGTTACAAACCCGGTGATAAGTCATGAATGAGGAAATTACTTTGTTTATTTTTGTACAATAATACCCCCAGCAAAGCTATTGTAAATGCGGCCTCTAATATCACTTGCAGGCCAATGATACAGGCCGCTAATAGGGGCCGCTGTACTTTAATAATTTGACCCATATTTGTGACAAGGTGAATATCGTTCACCTAGTCATAATAAATGGGAAAATTATTTAAACTCGCTCTCAAACAAAACAGTTACAATTTGACTGGATCGTCAGCAAAAATTTTACACTCGTGCGTAGATTTTTGGTCTGTGTTTACAATTGACCAATTCAAAATTCAAATGACAAAAGAAAAAAAAGCCTCGTAATCCATTTTTGATATTTTTTCTAGATGCCCAGTCTGTTCTTTTATAAAATGTTTATCAAATTTCATCTGCTAAAGATCCATCGTTGTATATAGTGATCTGAAAAAATATATTTAAATGCGCATTTAGTTGTATATTAACTCAAAGTATTAAATAAAAAAAAATGAAAAAAAGTGTGAAAAAAGAAACAAGATACTGTATGTAATATCAATTTATTTCGTCCATATTATATCATTTCCGCACATTCAATGTGTTTTTAGCTCACCTGGCCAAAGGCCATGTGAGCTTTTGCCATCACTTGGCATTCGTCGGTCCGTTCGTCGTACGTCATAAACTTTCACATTTAAATCTTCTCCTCTGAAACCCCCTGAACCAAATTAAACCAAACCTGACAGGGATGGTTATTGGGTGGGTCCCTTTCAAAATTGTGTCCGACAGACCCACCCTCTATTCAAGATGGCTGTTGTTACTAAAAATAGAAATTTCTTCAATTGTCCATTGCTGCTTTATTATAAATCTAAATGAGCTGAAATTTTTACTGCAGCTACATGGAAATGAGTAGTTTAACATATATTCCAGGTATTTCTGTGAAATTTTTCTTTCAGCCGATTTATACCGATTATGCAAATTAGGCATATTTTGATAAAAGATCACATTTAAATCTTTTCCTCTGAAACCGCAGAACCAAATTAAACCAAACCTGGCAGGGATGGTCCCGGGATGGATCCCTTTCAAAATTGTGTCCGACAGCCCCGCCTTCCATTCAAAATGGCTGCTATTACTAAAAATATAAATTTCTTTAGTTGTCAATTTCTGCTTTATTACAAATCAAAATGAACTCAAATTTTAACTGCAGCTACATGGCAATGAGTAGTTTAACATATATTCTGGGTTTTTCTGTGAGATTTTTTCAGCCAGTTTATTCCGTTTAGGAATATTATGAGATAAAAATCACTTCAACATCTTTTGCTCAGAAATTTGAGTTGAAATGGTCTTTGGGTGGCCCACTTTCAAAATTATGTGTAACACCCCCATTTTCTATGAACTTTAGATGTTAAATTAAAAACCAGGTGAGCGATTACAGGCTCCTGGGAGCCTCTAGTTTTTAGCTTAAAATGTCAAAATTCCGCATCCGATTTGATACAATGTTACATGTATTGTGCGAAATGTGTTTGTCTATCAGCGTATGAATGCCTACAAAAATATATTTTATGCATATTATTATAGTCCGTTTGACCAGCCTAAAACAGGACTAAAAAATTAATTAAAAATCAACAGTTCAACTTATTGATTTTTTTTCTTCACACATTTACTCATATATCATCTACCTACTCTGACAAATAATTTCAGAATTTTGACACTATTTTCCAAAATGTTGCCCATTAGGTCTCTATGTTAAATATTTGTACCAAATGTGGATATGTGCAGAGGGAGTTAGTATGCTTGTTGTTACCAACTTCCAGTGTAAACAATAACAACAACACATGTGATTTTATTTACATTTCACTGTCATGTGATTACCTAATTTGAATGTCACCAGAACCCAAGCATGCATGAGATGTTCATTTCACTTTCACCAAGTGACAATTTTGATTCGGCTTCAAAATAATCAAACACTTTTAGTATTAAATCCTGTTTTTCATCTGAAGTTTTGAGAGGCATGACTATCCTTTCTATATAAGTATTGGTAGAGTTCTAAATAAGGGCAGACAATTTTTAATTTGTAAATATTAATTTATGAAAAGACAAATAAAAATGTTGTTTTTTTCTACCTTTATTTTATATTTTTTCTATTATATTTAAAAAAAATATATATTAATTACTTGTGTTTTTTATTATGCTTAAATAACATACATAAAACTTGTTTTCATTTTCTAAAAATATACACAAAGCATGCAAAGCATGGGCTATTTACATGGTATATCTGGTCAATACATATAGGCTTACTTTATAGCCATGTTCTTTGAGTTCAAATACTGGGTTTTAGAAAACACCAAAACAAAAGTGATTTTAATTAGGATTTAAAGAAAAAGATTTAAAATTCAAAGGCTTGCATTTATACTTTTTACTTTTAAATTTCTCTAAAATAATTTCCAATAAAATGTAAAAAGTTAAACTTTAGGTGAAATGAACATCTCATGCATGCTTGGGTTCTGGTGACATTCAAATTAGGTAATTACATGACAGTGAAATGTAAATAAAATCACATGTGTTGTTGTTATTGTTTACACTGGAAGTTGGTAACAACAAGCATACTAACTCCCTCTGCACATATCCACATTTGGTACAAATATTTAACATAGAGACCTAATGGGCAACTTTTTGGAAAATAGTGTCAAAATTCTGAAATTATTTGTCAGAGTAGGTAGATGATATATGAGTAAATGTGTGAAGAAAAAAAATCAATAAATTGAACTGTTGATTTTTAATTAATTTTTTAGTCCTGTTTTAGGCTAGTCAAACGGACTATACATACCTTTCTTAAATGACCTGTCTTTCCATCACTAACAAAAACTTTGTAAATCAAATTGAAGAGCGAAATTGGTTTCCACATCAAATGTGTCAGTTATCATCGTGTTAATCCAATTACCTGTTATTGTTTGACCTTGAACGGTCGAGCGATTTTTATAAAGGCGCACTCGATTGACAATAACACGATCTATTAAATTGATTTTTTTATTCATTTAAGATAATGATAACATTATTCTTAGAAATTACCGTATTATATTTTACTATAGCAATATAATTAACAAAATATATCGGGTTTATCGGTACATAGGGATATATAATTGAAATGCACAATCGATTGGTGATATATAAATCAATAAATCAATTTTAAAGTTGTAGTTTGATTAAAGGCCATACCATTTGTTTTTTTCAACAACACTATTATTGTACAAGTTAGTTACATTATTATTGAAACAAAAGAACTTGCCCATATTGGATATACATAGATTCTCCTTCAGTTGCCCATGTGGGTTACGATATTTCTCCACTCAAGAGAGTTAGATTTAATATTTTAACCACAAGCCGTGAGGCGAGTGGTTAAAATTTTTAATTTAACTCTCCGAGAGTGGAGAAATATCGTAACCCACATGGGCAACTGAAGGAGAATTTGTTTCTCCCATTATTTAACACGAACTTTATTTCAAAATTTGAAATTAATGCATTTGAAATTAATCCGAGGAAAGGCACGAGACATTTTAATCCTCTAGAGGGTTATAGATTTTCCCACCACTGGTTCAGCGGGGTTAAGACGCCATAATAATGGGAGAAAACAGGTTTCTTTTTCCGCATTCATATTCAGGTGACTGCCTTGGTGCTACACACCTCGGCCTTCACCTGAGTACTCATCAGTCATGTGGAAAAAGAAGCCTATTATATCCAATACAGGCTGCTTCTTTTGTTTCAATAGTACTGTATCTTGTACATATTCCATTATTTTGAATGTATTTGTAAACAAGAAGTTTCACATATATGGATGAATATGATAAGTAACTGACATGTACAACTTTGGGTTATTTTCCTAAATGAGTTTTTCATTATGATTTATAAATGAAATCAAGACTAAAATATTGTTTGGTTCAAATTAGTTACATTTTATTTGAAAGCACAATAATATTTGACATTTTCAAATATAAGCTATCTTTCTTTGTGCTGTGCTTATGTGTTTTTTAACTTGTATTTTGGCAGGCTCAAACTTTGTAGTTACGGTTATGGTGTTGAATGCCACTTTTAACACTATTTCAGTTATATCATAACTCAGTTTTGTTGGTAGAAGAAACATGTCATCACACTGTCTATTCCACTCATACTCAGGTTTAGGTTTTTTAGGTTTATGGTGTTTAACGCCACTTTCAACAATATTTCAGTTATATCGTGGCAGTTTTATTGATGGAGAAAACCAGAGCACCCGTAGAAAATGACCGACCTGCCGCAAGCCTTTTACAAACTTTATCACATATAGTTGTATCAAGTACACCTCGAGTTGAAAAGCAAAGCCCACAAAAACACCACAAATATCTGGTTTGTAAACCAAGTGAGCGATGCAGACTCCTTATTATATGGCCTTGTCACACCTGGAAATTCCTGGCAAAACTTAATTTGGCCATGTTTTCTTTATAAGGCTCACAATGTTCCAAATACCTTGTATAGGTTATTTTGGCCATGTTTCTTTAAAAAGTTTGTTAAACACAATATATGAATTTGTTACCTTCAATATCAATATTTTTTTGCAGGAGCTCTGGGTCAGTCACTTCAATAGGATTCCAGAAACATATGATCACTGTTGTGTACCCGATAAGGAATGGTCATTTCAAGATGGCGGATTGTACATCATCAAATAGGTAGGTGTGAAGATTTTGACTATTATCGTTCTTTATAGGTTATCTTAGTGTCTATAAGTTACACGTTTAGATAGGGCAGTCTTTTTTCTACTTCACCATTAAGTCAGTAAAGCTTGATCCTTTTGTTTTTATCGTAAACTGCCTTCGGTAGTTGATCAATGCAGCGACAAAGATATCGAGGCGTAGAATCCAATTTATTTCACCAATTCTTACCGCCTAGTGACTTTTTATCCCCTTGCCAACGAAGTTGCGAGGGGATATAGTAACGCTACCGTCCGTCCGTCCTTCTGTCCGTCCGTCACAATCCTTGTGAACACTCTAGAATCAACATCCTTCCATGGATTTTGACCAAACTTGGTACATACTTAGTCCTTAGGAGAATCTGGAACCCTGTTGATTTTCAAGGTCATAGGTCAAAGGTCAATGTCACCGGGTCAAATTTTTACTGCGTAACATTCTTGTGAACACTCTAGAATCAGCATCCTTCAATGGATTTTGACCAAACTTGGTACATACTTAGTCCTTACGAGAGTCTGGAACCCTATTAATTTTCAAGGTCATAGGTCAAAGGTCAATGTCACCGGGTCAAATTTTTACTGCATAACATCCTTGTGAACACTAGAATCAACATCCTTCAATGGATTTTGACCAAACTTGGTACATACTTAGACCTTAAGAGAATCTGGAACCCTATTGATTTTCAAGGTCAAAGGTCAAGGTCACAGGGTCTAATTTTTAGGCGAGGGGATACGCCACGCTTTGCGTTGCCCTTGTTATATTAATATGTTGATGCCAAAATTATTCAAACATGTGAATTGTCCAGCAAATTTCTTTTCAGCCTTTGACAAGCCTTGTATCCCTCTTAAAATGTCTATGAAAATTTGTTTATGTCACGGAACGGTCACGACAAAAGCATGACAAAAATGTATGGGAATGGTCTCATGTTTTGGGTGAAGGAATGGACTTTCAAGCCAAGGAATGGTCTTTTTTGTTTAGGAATGGTCTCCATCATATAAGATATGCTTATTAATAATATTATTGAAGTTCATTTCCGTTTGTGGTCTTTAATGTAAATTTTCTTATTTCATATGATCAATCTTGCCTTAAAATACCCGAAATACCTTATTTGCTATTAAATTGTTATGATCTTTTCCATTTCATTATGCAATGTTTCTTTTATCTATAGTTACAAGTGTTACTACTGCCAATTTGATACTTCCAATCACCAAGCCATAGTGGACCACTGCTGCCAGAATTATCGGGATGAAACATTAAAATTTAGATCTTTTGAATTTAACACTAATGTGGGTAATTTTGGTTAAGAACTCTTTCAGCAATTGTACACATATTGAAATGGTTTATACTTTGTGATATTGGCAGGGAGTAATTTTTTACATAAACATATTTTTGTTAAAAGAAATATTCATTGTTATTTAAATAAATTTTATGAAATCAATTCTTTATATCTTTATTATCAATTTGCAAACAATTACAATTATAGTCATTTGATCCAGAGAAAAATGTGAGTAGTCCTGAAGATATAATCCTCTCCGAACATGTGGAAGAATCTCTGCCTCGTGAGCTCTGTGATATTCCCTGACAGTTTGTGGTTACAGTAATTACATGTGATACGTTTTTGTTCACTATGATTGGTCTGATGAGCCAATAGCTCCCCCTTTTCACAAAATGCTGCTGTGCGAGAATCAGTGGTACATTTAAATTTTATCTCTTGTTTTAAATGTTGTCTCAGGCGATGTCGTCTGAGACCACTTCTACTTTTCAGACATTTTCCACAGTCCTCTCATATAAAATCATTCTCTGTGGCGTGGAAAGATGTATCCATCACAGTAAACCTGTAAAAATGAGAAATACACGATATATCTATTGAAGATTTAAGTAACTTCGTATATTTTTGTTTTCATGAAGTAAATACATGTACTGATTTTAAACACACGAAAATTAAAATAATATATGTGAACTGAAGCACCTATGTACGAAAAAACTAATACATAAACCTAACAGTGGTCTAGACTTAGTGGTAAGAAAACCGAAGATCCAAAAAGTAAAAGAAAAGAAGAAAAAAATAATAATAAAAGTTGAGAACATCGGTCCAAATAAAATCGTGGTGTGTACTGAAATGGTGATGTATTATACATAACTGTCGGGGTCCGGGTGGCTCAATGAGTTAGGTCGTTGGATATAACAATGCATACAAGCCTATCACCAATACGCCCCCGGCTTTGTAAATTACAAAAAAGGGTGCACTCGACTCACAGCTGCAAGTGATAAAAGTTTACTAGTTGCTTGCCCATGGTCGATGGTTCTCTCCGGGTACTCCGACTTCCTCCACCACTAAAACTGGTCACCATGATATAGCTGAAATATTGTTGAAAGTGGCGTTAAGCACCAAAAATTGGAAAAAAAAATCAATACATAACTGCCTGTAGTTGAGGAGTTTCGCTAGATTACCATACGAAGAAAATATCACTTGAGACGCACTAGGGTAGGAATTCCACGACGGAATAAACACACTAGTGCATACTGCAAGGTAGAAATACACTAGGGTATTTACGTTCCCGGACATTCTACACATCGGAAAGAAAGTACGCTTATAGTATATCAGAGAAGCGAGTGGTATGTCGTCATATTGACAAACCAATTGAAATACATAACAGTGAATGTAGTAAGACAAGAAAAATAAGATTTTATGCGAGTGTGAACACTGGATGAACGACAAAGCCATTGCTCCTGCTTTACATCAGATATGTTCAATCAGACCATTCCTAAACAAAAAAGACCATTCCTTGAAAGTCCATTCCTTCACCCAAAACATGAGACCATTCCCATACATTTTTGTCATGCTTTTGTCGTGACCGTTTCGTGACATCAACAAACTTTTCATAAACGTTTTAAGAGGGATACAAGGCTTGTCAAAGGCTGAAAAGAAATTTGCTGGACAATTCACATGTTTGAATAATTTTGGCATCAACATATTAATATAAAAAGTCACTAGGCGGTAGGAATTGGTAAAATAAATTGGATTCTACACCTCGATATCTTTGTCGCTGCATTGATCAACTATGATAAAAACAAAAGGATCAAGCTTTACTGACTTAATGGTGAAGTAGAAAAAAGACTGCCCTATCTAAACGTGTAACTCATAGACACTAAGATAACCTATAAAGAACGATAATAGTCAAAATCTTCACACCTACCTTTTTGATGATGTACAATCCGCCATCTTGAAATGACCATTCCTTATCGGGTACACGACAGTGATGATGCCTATGTTGCCCTTGGCGAACAGCATCTTTGAAGATACAGGTAACTTTTTGATGATATCGCTAACTCTTTAGATGGTTTTCGCTTGAAAAAATGTGGCCATGTGAATATAAATAGATTTGGCATTTAGTGCTTCTCTGCTAAGCAAACAGCTACTTAGATTCGACCACTTGGTATGCCAATATATTGTATTTTCTCCGAATTCTGTAACATTTAGGAAGTTTCGTGAAAATAAAGTCGCTTAAACATTAGTGCTAGTTTACATTGTAATGGTTTTACCGTGTAATTCCATAGACGCCAGACAGCGTACTTCTTACTTTCCTGATGGCTGCTAACTACTTACTGATAACTGTCTAACTGCCAACCTGTTTTGCTAATAATACCTAATTTATAATTTATTTATATGTGAGTGAGTGATTGTTGATTAACGCCAACTCACATTTATATGTGTGAAAGCAGGTGAAACACAAGGTTCTAAAGACCTCATTGACATTTATGAAGAAAAAAGAAAATAATCCAACGTCATACTTGTGCTGTCTGTTAATTCTCAACAATATTTAATTTTAAACTAGAGGATCAATAAGCTTGTATACTCACCTGCTTAAGAGGGATTTATTGAACTGTTGCACGTAGATTAATGTTAGCGTGTTAAATGAATTATTCTAAGTTCTATCTTGTAAGCTCTTGGACGTTCATGGGCCAAGTACGATTTCATTTCAGGCTATTCCTGGTTCTTAAGTTTTAAGCCTCCCCCCCAAAAAAAATATTGCTGTTCTGTATTTTGAAAACTTTGATTGTCGTTGATTGATTGTTGTCTAAGAAGTATGTCTGCTATATTCACCACGAGAACAAGTTTCATCCGGTTCCTATCATGATTTCCGTAATAGAGGGTTGCTGTTAACAAGGAAGCTACCGAACTAAGGATAGTCGTTTATGATTCGTTTCAAAGCAAACATTTCCGACCCTATGCAATGTACATCATCTCTGCTTGTTCTTGTGGTATTCAAGACATCCATCTTCATGCCCACCTTTTTTTCTATACGATGCATTGTTTGTAAGGAAATTTTGGAGATATATTCCAAAGATGTAATCAGAAGCCGAAAGTGGAAGAAGTACAGACAGTACAGCCAAAAGAAAAAGGACAAAAGGACAATAAATGATCTAAATACCACTCCACAGAAGACTAAATATTGAGTGAGCAACACAAACCCCACAAGCAACCGGGGATGAACTCGGGTGCACCGGAATGGTAAGTAGTTCCTGCTCCACTACTGGCACTCTTCATGCTGCTCATGCTAAATATCCGGTGATATGTTATGTAAGAGGAAAAAACGACAGGATTCTGCTAGCGACAAACGGAACATATCCGTGATCATCTCTGACACAGATATTCCATAACGGTTAACCTACTCATGATGGCGACCGTAAGCTTTCCTAGTGATGACTTGCAAATAACAATTAGGAACACTAGTTTTCTATTACATGCAAGGAGCATGGCATCATTCTTCAGACACGAGACACTCATTATATGTCCTGACTAAAGGGAAAGTTGTCAATTAAATTGATCTTTTCCCCCACAAAGCCCATATTGGATGGGCTATACCCTACAGCGATAAACGAGGTCATATTTCTATACCCCCATGGTTCACTCGCATTTGGACCTCCAGTGCTCAGACACATACATGTGCATTTCCTTTACTGGTGATTAAAAGGAATTAACATTGCATCCTATTTAATTTGCATAAACCTGTATAGACCTATCACAATGATGTTGTACAACATACAGGGTCGGCTTTAAGTTAATTGGATCAATTGCTGCCAATTGGGTCCAGCACTTAAGAACTGGAGTTATCTACTCTTGGCTGTACACACATGTACAACACACTGCAGGCTGTACACACATGTACAACACACTGCAGGTTTCCAGTTGGGACCTACAGCTCCTAAGACAGACCCTGACAGCAAACGTAGCATTTCTATTGTTGGATCTGAGAAGAACACTTTAAGATATTTACTTTATTTCTCCCATTTAGGTCTCCTATTAAGCCGCCCCAATGTGGGTTAAACTTCCTTTGTAAAAGTCTGAGTCTCTTCTTCGAAACAATTATTCTTACCCAGTTTGTTTCCATTTGGTTGAGCAGTTCTGAATATGAAGTCCTATGAACTATAGGCTCATTGTTGCCTGAGTAGGCAAAGAGTAGCCAGCTAGTAGTAGCATCTTTTAAGTAGCTAAATTGAAATGTCATGACATAGATAAGATATAAGATATATTTCCGCAAACAGGACACACATTACAATTATAGGAAGTTTGTGGTGATACGGAAATGTCAAACCAAATAATATGGAAATGGATTAAAATGATAATAAAAAACAACAACGAAAGGATAAATATTTATTCAAGGATTAAACGTTTAAAGTTGTATACCAATATTCTTTATATGGTTATTGTAAATAATTCATAGCTCGAAAATTATTGCAAAATTAAAGCAATTTCAATGAGGAAGTTGGTATACTCTAAAACATCGCATTTACAATACGCAGTAGTATTCATACATACATGCCCTTTCACATACCAACTTAATTGAAGGAGTATTTATAGAAACGCGGACAGTCGTGTGGTATCAGATATACGCCATACGATAGCCCACATTATACCACAACAAAAATGTGTACTACTACAACTGCGGTATTCGCGGATGTTCATGCCATCTTAACTATTCTATTTTTTTTAATTATTAGAGACTGACCATTAACATTTAGTGGAGGGCTGTGTTCCCCACCATCAGTCAAACTCTTTTTTTTTCACACGAAAATAAAATTCTATTTTTTTTTATTAGAGACTTGATCATTAACTTTTAGAGGGGGCCGCCCCACAAGCCAGAATTTGTTTTTCACACGTAACAAAAATCACATTTTTTTTTAGAAATGACAACGTAGCCATTTTTCTTCTAATAATACACAGATTTCTTGAGAGAAAGAGAAGAGGTAGATACTCTTTCCGAATTGGTAAAGGCTGTGAAGGTCGGTGATTCAAATAAGAATTATAAAACTTAATGGGTCAATGAGCACTAGAGCCACATCGATCTTCAAAGACTCAAAATGTTGCAAATCACCTGCACAACCTACAAGCATGTTTTTATCCCTGCAGGAAAGTTATGGGCCTTAGCAATGTCGATCTTGAATGTAAATCACATTACATGGACTGCTTGCAATAAAGGCATTATGTATTGACAATTCACTTGACGGCCCTATAAATATACCCCAACGATACTTAAAGAAAGAGGAAATAGATGTACTGGATAATCATTAATCTGTTTTGTTTTCATTTAGCATTTCAACCTTCCGTCACTCTACTGGATACACAATTATATAAGTTTCTTAACAAGTAGCTTCCATTTGTCGCAATCCTGTCCTCTTTACTTGGAAATCACCACTTAAGTTGTGAATTCGAACCCCGCACAGGCGAGGTGTACTCAGTACTACATTATGTGATAAAGTTTGTCAGTGTCTTGTGACAGGTCATTGGTTTTCTCCGGGTACTCCGGTCTCCTCCATATTGTAGAAAGTGGCGTAACCTTAAACACCATAACCCTAACCCTACTTCTATTTGACCTTGATGTAATAGTTTTTATTTTTTTCGAGAAAGAAAATATAACAACAAAATGGTGATTAATTGTTTTCCGAAAAGGAAACGACGATGAAACAACTTCAGATGATCTACTTATTATTATCTATAGCTACTTGTACTGACATTTGTCAAAATGCAGGCTGGCCCTCAGGATCGAGTGCAACAGGGAATATTTCTATGTCGTGGAATAACCAGTGTCATTCTGTCATTTTTCACTTTCGTCGCCATTTTGTCTGCAGATATTGGGATATCGGTGGATTATGGAAACATTTTAATGAGCGATGAAGGTAAGATTCAGCCGAGAGTAGATCGTGGATTCGAGTCCCGGTCGGGTCAAACCAAAGACCATACAATTGGTATTTGATGATTCTCCGCTAAGCACACATCATTAAGAAGTAAGAGCAAAGACTGATAGGCTTGCAATCAGGATAATATGCGACATATCTACCAGCGAACTGTTGTCTCAGTGAGTTTAGCACTGTAAAAATCCAACTAAGCGTGTTGGTCTAGAGCAAAGCGGCCATCATCATCATCACCATCTCGTTGAAATGTATCTTTTTCCCGTCATGATATAGCTGAAAAACACATTTCACATAACACCAATTTAACTAAACATACCATTTGAGTAAGATTTAACAAATATTTGGGGGCCGACGTGGTCGTGATCTTTTGGAATTTTATTTACAACTACCTTTGCAATCAGTGCCTACCACCGCTGTTGTAAGTTCGAACCCCGTTCATGGCGAGGTGTACTCGATACAACAGTATGTGATAAAGTTTGTCAATGACTTTAAACAGGCCGGTGGTTTTCTCTGGGTACTCCGTTTTCCTTCACCAATAAATTGACCGCCACGATATAACTGAAATATTGTTGAAAGTGGCGCTAAGCACCAAAACCCTAATCCCTGATTAAGATTTTTAACAAATATGTGTATTTATTTTTATATGTATTTTACAGCATGTTCCCTAAAAGCTGCGTTTGGTATGTTTGTAGTTGCAACATGTGCGATAGGCTTCCTGTTGACCTGGGATTGCATCAATCTATGTATGATGTACTATACAAAAGGATGTTGTAACTGTGAATGTTATCATTTAAATTTTTCTCTCCAGATAGCATCGTGTAAGTTAACATTTTCCCCTAATTTTCATTTGTTTTGTCTACAAGATAAGATATTTGTTTTTTAACAATAAAAGGACCACATATGTGATATATACACACACAATAAATATTCTTCACTGCGATTTCTTCCACCAATAAAACTGACCGCCACGATACAACTGAAATATTGTTGAAAGTGGCGTTAAACACCAAAACCATACATTCTAGTGTCGACACTATTCTCTAATAGAAGGTCGGCACATGTAAGCTGCTGTTGCCATGATGATTGCATGGATATGGACACGAACACATTAAATAAAGGAAAAAGATTTGAAAGAATAAAGACATTTTTATTAAAAAGAAATCTCTAAACAAAAAGTTAGAAAAAAGGATCACAAGCGACAGTGGCATATGTAGCTTCCTTATTGCCAAGCCAAATTCGGGACCGTCGTGGCCGCGATCGTATGGTAGTTGGATTTATTATTACCTATGCAATCAGTGCCTATCACCACTAAAGTTGTGAGTTCGAACCACGTTCATGGCGAGGTGTACTCGATACAACATTATGCGATAAAGTTTGTCTTGCGACAGATCAATGGTTTTCCCCGGGTACTCCGGTTTCCTTCGCCAATAAAACTGACCGCCACGATATAACGCAAATATTGTTGAAAGTGGCGTTAAATACCATAACGCTCTATGTGTATTTCTTCTGGATTTAGTCTTATATGAATGGTCATATATGCAGGAGCTTCATGCAGAAAACAGATACATATCTTTTAATATGTTAAGACGTTGATAGGAAACATCTAAATCCAAACAATTGATGTGATTTTCCCTCATTGTTATCAGTTTACATGAAAAGTTTGTTCATTATGTCCTAAAATGTCGTTTCCTTTGTGTAACACTTCACGAAATTCAATTTATCTAAGACCAAATGCTTATCCTTCCGGAGCACCTGAGTTCACCCCCGATTTTTAGTGGGGTTCGTGTTACTCGGTCTTTTTTATGTGTATGTTTTGTAGATCGTTGTTTGTCTGTTTTCTTTTGGCCATTGTGTTGTCTTTTCTTCTTCGATTTACGGAATCAGATTACCCCTATGGTGTCTTCAAACTCTTCTTATACTAAAATGGACAACAACCAATGAAATTGTCTATGTGCAGAAAGCTTAAACAGTGATGGTAATCAATTCCATCAATATATAAAAAAAAAAAACCAACCACCTCTCAACTCAAACCACTTAGCACACAAAAAGACAACGACATACGTATCCAGATCATTGCTTGGGACAGGCACATCAATGTGGCGGGGTTAAGCTGTTTAATGGGATCATAACCCCCTTTCTTAAAGTTTAATTGAGTCTGTTTGCACACTTTCTAAACAAAAATACACTACAAGTTCAACAATTCGCGTTACGAAATTTGTTGAAAAAAAAAAAAAATAAATAAACATTAGACATGATTTGTGTTTATCCGACTATCTACGTTGAATCGATATTGCACCTTCTACATGTAAAGTGTATAATATTTTTTTCAATTGCAGTTGGAATGATTTTATTAGGAGCAATTATTTATGGATCCAAAAACTCAGATAAAATAGGCTGGGCATTCTGGTTTGCGCTGACGGCGGCCATCTTGGCACTGGTCAATGGAATTATGTGGTGCATGACACAACAGATGAAACGATTTATAAAGGGCGGAGCCGGAGGTGCAGCAGGAGGTCTGGGTGGCAGCATGGGAGGTGGCTTAGACGCAGGATTTGGAGGAGATTTAGGAGGTGGCATGCTATAGAGACAAACCTCTGACGTGGTTTAATGAAATTGGAGGATAATAATAACAATAGTAAAAAAAATACTGTAATTAAAATATTAACATGTATTTATTAAATATGCATCATATATATTTACATACGTTTTGACAAATAATTCCACAGGCTGTGGATGTATATATAGTTATATAACTACAATTGGAACAAATGTATATCATCTTTGGTTTATTTCTTGTCTTAGAAGACGAATCAGCATCCATGTCCTCAGTAAAACAATGATCGATGGATTAATGGTTAGCATACTCGCCTCGAGTGGAATAGATCCTGGGTTCGCGCCACTGTTGAATCAAACCAAAGTCTATAAAATTGATGTTTGCTGATTCTCTGCTAAGCACGCAGTATTAAGAAGTAAGAATAAAGACAGTCGACTCGGAATCAAGATAACGTGTCCGAGTGGAGCGGACAGTTGTTTGAGCTAGTACCGTAAACATTTAACTAAGTGTGTTGGTCTAGTACAAAGCGGACATTATCATCATCTCATTAATGTGTAACTTGTTCTCGCCATGACATAGCTGAACAATTGCTTACTTGGCATAAAAGAACATTCACTCACTCACACCATCTTGTCGTAAAAGGTACTGCGTTCGGACTTTTTCCCGAACTTTCTTTCTTCATTCAATCCTAATTAACACCGGGATCCATTCTATCCATTCAACAATCAGCGGTCCAGGGCCAGACCTGAGGGACCATAAACAGGGGATGAAATGTGACCTCTTCGGCAATTGGGCCCTAAACAACCATAATCTTTGATACGAGCACACAACCAACTATTTACAGAAATAAGCGATTACATCCCGTTTCACTAGAAAAAATTGTCTGAACTTAGCGATTAACATCATGATCATGTTCCGCCAATAATCTATTATTGATTGCCCTTTCAGTTTTCTCTGACATTTATTGAATACTATTTACATTGTCATTGCTTTTATACATTATAACACTATTTTCATAATTAAAATATCATAAGACATCACTAGTGTGGCATGAATTCCTTATCATGCGAATTCGTTAAATGATCGTATTACATCACACTTGTTGATATTGTGATGATGTTGGAGCCTATCGATTCAGATCCTTGCTGCTTATGCTTGCAACAAGAAAACAATTGAAATAAGCTGTCTCTGAACTGCTTCGACATATCAATATATACCCAGATATTAACGATATAAGATACTACAACGGAAATATTACAAAACCAAACGCCATTTGCACTGACAATCCATGGCGATTCATCTTCAAGGAAAGTTGCATAAAATATATTCAGAGTAGTAGGGAACTCCCCTATAACAAATACCAACATAATAAGTACCAGCATTAAATTAGTTCGTGTTGTGTTCCTTTGATTCGATGACTGTCCAATCGTAAGTGTCGTCCTGTTGATTGTTATTAGAATGACAATCATGCAAAATATAATGACTACAGAAGGAAGGATACACAAGCCAATTAACCGTAAGATGAAATAAGATAAGATAAGATAAGATAAGATAAGATAAGATAAGAAAACTTTATTTGAATTCGGTTTTTGTATAACAATAAACACAAGCTCTCGGGAGCTTTTTACCGAATATACATAGTAGCACAAGATACATACAAATATTAACATAATCACATAAACACACATATAAAGCACATACAGTTAGCAAATGCAACATAAAAAGCACAAAAATAAAAGACATACTAAAACATGCTGAAGCAATATCAAGCAAACATAAAATAACTAAGCAGCATTAAAACTTGGAAAAAGCACTAGAAATAAAACAGAAAGCTGAATATGTTATCTGCATGCAGAACAACGACATACTGAGCCATTCCAGGACTGAATCAAACTTTTAAAGTGGTTGAAACTGTTTTCAGTTCTGAAATGGCTCGGAAGGTCGTTCCACAGAGTTGCAGCTGCAAACATGAATGATTTTTTGCTATACATGTACCTTGTAGTTCTAACTTGAGGTACATCTAACATGTTCGAATACCTGAAAGCATATTTAGAATTCTTCACATTAACTAAATCATGAAGGCATACAGGAGCTAATTTGTTAACGATTTTATATGTCTCCAAGGCCATTGTCCTAATACGTCTGGTCTGTAAGGAGGGCACTAGAGCTTTTTCAAGAAGGTTGATATATGAACTGGTGTAGTCATCGTATACAAAGCGAAGTGCTCTTTCCTGCACTTTCTCTAATTTTTTTGAATGTTTATCGGTACAAAAATGCCAAGCCAAAGGGCAGAAGATAAAGTTACTGAGAATGAAATTGTGGAATATAGTTAATTTGCTTAATCTGTCTAAATATCGGCCCAACGTTTAAGTATATTCAGTTGCTGTGATGCCTTCCTACAGATTGAACTGATATGAATGTCAAAATTTAATTGATAATATATTTCAATTCCTAAAAGTTTTACTGTCTCTTCACATGAAAGTGTAGAATTCTGTATACAAATCTTCATGTTTTTGTCAAAAGTCTTCTTCCCAACTGCAAGTACCTGAAATTTATCTGGATTAGCCTGCATTTTATTAACTTTAAACCAATTAATAAGAACATTTGACTCTGATTCTAAAACTGAGGTAAGTACATTAAAATCAGGATGACCATAAGACAAAGTATTGTCATCCGCATAATTATATAAAGTACTTTTACACAAAATAAAAAATATCATTAATAAAGACATTAAAAAGTAGAGGGTCCAAGATTGACCCTTGGGGTACCCCTTTTTGGATGTCAGACCAACTGCTCAGGATACCATTAATTTTGATTTGTTGTTTCCTATTTGATAAGTAGGACTCGAGAAGGGATACAGAATCAGTGGACATACCATAGGCCGAAAGTTTATCCAATAAAATATCATGGGGTAGGCAATCAAATGCCTTGGAAAGATCCATTAGGACTGCGGCAACATACTGATTTTTTCAAGGGCATTCCACCAGTCCTCTAATAACCTGAGCAGGGTTGTCTGACATCCATGACCTCTTCTAAAAGCACATAAATAAGGATTAAAAATATTTAAAAAAAAATCAGACTGCTGTTCTAAAATTTTCTCAAAAATCTTTGAAAAAATACATAGTACACTTACGGGTCTGTAGTTCGTCTTCAAAAGTGGACCATTCTTTTTATATAAAGGTGTTACTTGTGCTTTCTTTAATTTATCCGGAAAAACACTCTGATCTATTGACATATTTAAAATACTTGTAATCTGAGGTGCAATAATAGATTTACATTTTATTATTTTGGCAGGTATACCATCAGCACCTGTTGCTTTTTTGATGTTGATATTATTTATAATCTTTTCAACTTTATCTGTTGTTACCTTTTCAAAAACAAATTTGTTTGTGCAATCATTTTGTTTCTTTATTTCTATTAAACTTGGATGATCAGAAGGGTCGCAAACAGTATCTTTTCCTATATTCTCAGCTACAGTGGAGAAAAAATTATTAAAGTGATTGGTTACTTCTTTTTGATCATTTACAATCTTGTCAGATTCATTAAGCACAATTTTTTGTTCTCCACTGGACCCCTTTTCGTAATAGTTTTACAAAAGTCGCTCGATTTTGTTCCCCCAGAGCAACGTTCTAAAAAGTATGTTTTCATTGATTTTCTTTTCAATTTGGTTACAAATTTCTTTGCTTTTTGAATTTTTCCCAATTTTTGTTGCTCTGACATTTTGTAAATTGAGAATATAGCATTTGTTTTCTGTATACAGCTCTTCTGAGCTCCTGATTCATACATGGTAATGGTTTTTTTCTTTGATATCTAGATTTAATTGAAGCATGTTTGTTTAACACATTGATAAAATCTTTTTCATATTCATTATAAACAGAATCTACTTCATGACATGTTTGATTGATCTTAATTTGTTCTATATCATCATTGAAATTTTTAATATCAAAAGTCTTGTAACTTCTATAATACCTGAGCTTTTTTGGTTCGTGAAGTACTTATAATGTTATGGTAGTCAGACACCTGTTGGAACATTTTGTGACTTAAAACATAATGATTTCTTGTTTGTCATTATTACATCTACTAGTGATGGGATACAGCCCTTTTTGAAACAGGTTGGACCATTAACAAGTTGCGATAGATTGAAAATATCACAGAAATCATTCAAGGTAGCACTTTTATCTGAATTGAGCATGTCAAAATTCAGGTCACCAAATAATAACATATGTTCATAATGTATTAAAGATCTATCAACAAATCTGGAGAAATGTTCAGTAAATTCATTGTTTGACATAGAAGGGGGTTTATATGCCCCAGCAATCAACCACTTTCTGTCACTTATATATACTTCACGACACAGAGTTTCAATTTTTTCACTCTCTAAAAATTGTTTTCTGCTGGATGGAAAGTCAGATCTGATAAAGGTAAGTAGGCCCCCGCCGTACTGGTTCCTGTCCCTACGTTGTACTATGTACCCATCTACACTGAACAGATTGTCATTAAAAGATTCATCAAGTTTCGTTTCAGAAATAATTAATAAATCTACAATGTTGTCAGTTAGTACCTCTTTTATTTCGTCAAATTTGTACCGAAGGCTGTTGATGTTCAGGTGTGCTGCCATGAAATTTTTGGGATAAGATCTCCGGACATCTCTAAGGTCTTTAAACGTGTGTTTGTTTATATTTACACCGGAAGTAACAGTGGGTGCGTTTGATTTATCCTCTACATCTTCAATATTAAAAAAGGAGTTGCTAAAAATAGGCAAAATACAGTTTGCACAGTTCCAACTTTCAGATGATGTTGATAAACGTTGGTATTCGTCTATCGGTAGTTCAATACATTTAATGTGATACCAATATGTACAGACTTCACAATAAATTCCACGTTGATTTCGTTTTACTGGTTTGGAACATTTCCCACAAGGATATTTTACTGGACCAGGATTAGTTGAAATGTCTCCTGATAGCAAAAGAATTCTAATTATTGATATATATGTTGTTGTATTTTGGTTTGGTAAGTATTTGTAGTAACGTCTATTTGTATAATGGCGGATCGAAATACGTGTTCCAGACGTCTAACATCGTATCAGAGTCGAGAACGTTGTAAAGGATACATTCCCAATCTGTAGTGTTGTCTTCGTATGGTATTTCCTCCAAGTTTATTTTATTGCATGAATATTGACACGAACAAGTTAAAATAAGGAAAAAGAGATGAAATAATAAAGAAATAAAGAAATTTTATTGAAAATAAATTTGTAAACAGAAAGTTAGAAAAAAGAGGGTGTTGTAAGTCCGTGCCACGAGCGCTTATTAGTATCTATATAGGGTCGACACATGCAATTTGATGTTAACATAAGATTGTATGAATATTGACACGAACAAGTTAAAATAAGGAAAAAGAGATGAAATAATAAAGAAATTTTATTGAAAATAAATTTGTAAACAGAAAGTTAGAAAAAAGGGGGGTGGTAAGTCCGTGCCACGAGCGTTTATTAGTATCTATATAGGGTCGACACATGCAATTTGATGTTAACATAAAAAATTTATTTATAAATTTGTATACAGAAAGTTAGGAAAAGGGGGGTGGTAAGTCCGTGCCACGAGCGCTTCCCTACTAGCCAAATGACGTTGTCAAAACGTTGTGACAACGTAACTTTTTCGTTGTTACAACGTAAGAATTTTACGTCTTAATATCCATTCTCTGTAAGGACTTCAATAGCTATACAGTGGGCTGGAAATACATGTCTTCATATATTGGTGTTATGTTGTCAGATCACTTACCTCACCAAGTTTAACAACTTAAGAAAATAAAATTTCAAAAATTATGATCCGTTGCCATGGCAACCATACCTCCTAAAACTTGGTCCTGGAGAGGGCATTCTTCAGGGCAAAATATTCTGTTTTTCCAAGTTATAAAAATAAAACTGGTTGTAAATGAAGGAACTTTATCTATACATGTTAGTTAAATATATGTTAAGCTTTCTTTCTACAAAAAACATTTTGCTACACAATATCATTTTCGATTGCTAAATCTGGGCCAAGATTGGGAAATTTTCCGAAATTTGCAAATTGGAAATTTTTGCTTTTTTTGCGTTTTTCAAATTGAGTTTACATTATGTTGCCATAATTTTATTCTAAATGACATTCATGATTTAATGACCTTTATTACCAATAAACAAAATACAAAGCAAATTTGGGTGGGACCTTTCCAATTTAACCTCATAAAATGTTTCTAAATATAGCACAGGCTAGCCATTGGTTGATTTTCCTCAACATTTAATGACAGTCTTTTTTCATAAAAAATGGCAACTTTTAGTTGAATTGTCATAATTTTATGGCATTTGTGATAGAATAAACCAAATTCATAGCAGACATGGATGGGATCTATCCAATTTAGCACCTTAACATGTTTCTAAAAATAGCACAGGCTAGCCATTGGCTGATTTTCCTCAACATTTAATAAGTCTTTTTTCATAAAAAAATGGCAATTTTTAGTTGAATTGTCATGATTTGATGGCATTTGTGATAGAATAAACCAAATTCATAGCAAACATGGATGGGTCTATCCAATTTAGCACCTTAACATGATTCTAAAAATAGCACAGGCTAGCCATTGGCTGATTTTCCTCAACATTTAATGATAGTTTTTTTTCATAAAAAATGGCAATTC
Organism: Bathymodiolus brooksi; assembly: GCA_963680875.1. Classification (NCBI taxonomy): domain Eukaryota; kingdom Metazoa; phylum Mollusca; class Bivalvia; order Mytilida; family Modiolidae; genus Bathymodiolus; species Bathymodiolus brooksi. Next base: position 109,409,010 of record OY804581.1, read on the forward strand.
TTAGTTGAATTGCGATGATTTGATGACGTTTGTGATAGATAAACCAAATTCATAGCAAACCTGGATAGGATCTATCTAATTTGGCACCTTTAATCTGTTTCAAAAAATAGCACAGGCTAGCCATTGGCTAATTTTCCTCAACATTTAATGATAGTCTTTTTTCATTAAAAATGGCAATTTTTAATTGATCTGTTATGATTTGATTACGCTTGTGGTAGATAAACCAAATTCATAGCAAACCTGGGTGGGATCTATCCAATTTAAAGCCGTAACATGTTTCTAAAAATAGCACAGCCTAGCCATTAGTTCATTTTCCTCAACATTTAATGATAGTCTATTTTCACAAAAAATGGCAGTTTTTAGTTGAATTTGTATGATTTTATGACTATTGTGATATATACATCAAATGCATAGCAAAACTGGATGGGATCTATCAATATAACACATAAACACAAATGCCGAGAACGCATGCGCAATCGTTAAATCACTGCGTTCTACGGCACTCGTGATTATATTTTCGATATTCACACTCTCCAATTACAATCCGTCAAAATTCAGTATGGACAAAGATCTGAACCTGCGCAGACTAAACCCATTCAAACCAGACATAAACATTGTACGTCACAATTTTAAAAACCAATCACAACAAACTGACCTGCGCAAACACTTTCCAGGGGAAACCCAAACTCCGGACAGTTTTCGTATCCGCTACCGAACATGGTTCATCCGCTGGATACAATTGTGGAGGGTAGTGGAGGGTATTTACAATTGTGGATACTAGTGGAGGGTAGTGTGCGGACCGGAACTGGTAACTGTCCGGAGTTTGGGGGAAACCTACACAACGACGTCAAATACGATGAACCAATCGCTAAGGGAGATAATACGTAATGCCCTAAATGATGTGCGCAATGAAGGGAATCCCCATTCAAGTATAAATAAATGAAATCAAGTTTTACTATTTTTGCTTTTAATCAGGTACAGATTTCAACATGCAAATTCAATCAATCAATGATAAATACTTACTAAGTGCGATTACAGACACTCGGGAACACTGTGATTTTCGTTATTTTCATTAAAATTAAATATTTTCCCTTTTAGTGCCTCTATTCTAACCTTCTCTACCCAGAATCACCTAATTTTGACGTATTTTACACATTTGGATACAACCCATTTTTTCTACAAATACTATAATATCAACTATGAGCGCGATAAGAAAATCAAAATGAATTATATCCAGTAGTAAAGCTTCGTACGAAGTTAAGCGTCCTTCGCATATACTGACGTGAATTCACGTACGATGTTTGTTTGAAGTGGGATTTCCAAGGTCATGTTTGCGCAGGTCGGTTTACTCGTCCATGCATTGTCCATACTGAAAAATCTTATAATCATGTCAAAGCTACATACATGTACCAAATAAAAATTCATTCTACACAGTAGAAGCTGAGAAAAAATATTCCCAAAGTTCTTGGACACACTATTATTATATAAGCAAACAGTCAAGGTAAATGCAATATAGCCACCTGACCTTTTAAATCAAGTTATTCCGGTGCCGATAAAAACGTCAATCATAAAGTGGCCGTTGCTTATAATTTTTTTTCGGGTGCTAGTATTTTGACAATCTAATAGTGATGACAAGGAGCACCATTTGTTAAACTTCAAATATATATTTAGTACAATTAAAAGTACAATTTAAATTGCAACTCTAAGGGCTTTTTAGTATTTTTTAGGACAAAAGAAAAAAATGTTCTCCGAGACTGTCATTTTTAATGCGAAAAACAAGGTTGATTATGTTGAATATTTGAAAAAAAGTAATTCTAAAAAAAATCTTTGATAATCCTTTCATTCCGTGAAAAAGATTAAAATTAATATAAACCTGTTCGTCTTGCTTAAAACTTCGATTTCCCGATCGTCATCCATCTTTACGCCCTGTTTTTATCTGAAAAGGTCCGTTGTTTTATCATAAATGTTCCGTTTCTCCGGAAAGTGTCCGTAACGACTTACCACGGTGTATTAAGGGGCTATATACAGAGACCCGTGTACAAATGCTTCGAATATGTGCAAATTATTTTGTAAGGATGATTAAATCATGCGTTTATGGGCATTAAATAAAATTAGAGACGCATTTTCTTCATGAAAACATAATTTGAAGTGGAAATTTAATTTTAAAAATATGATTTAGGTCATAAACGCTCAATCAATGTTTATTTTTTTTAGCAAATTTCAACTTATTTTAACATATAATAAAAGTTATTTCTATCATTTCCCCCCGTTGACATAATTTATTTCACAAAATTAAATGCGTGTTGACATCAAAGGGAGATAATTAGGTGGAAAAATTACATACTCTAACTTCCGATTTTAGCATCTTTGATTATTTACACTACAGATTGAGAGTTACATTTATTGGTAATTAATCTTAAAGGGTCAATATATTACTTCATTAACAATATATGATATAAATATATAGCAAATAGTTCATGGCACTGAGGGTCATATGGCAGTATATGGACCGGTCCGTCATCAATATTTTTTTGGTGACGGACTGGTCCATATACTGCCATATGACCGGAAGTGACATGAATTATTTGCTATATTATACTTTTTATCTAAAATAATGCAGGTACCTGGCCGGTTCATATACGAAAATAGTGACCGGCTGCGCTAACAAAGACAAATAGGGAAAATAAAAACGTAAAGTGTAATATACAGGTATAACAAAACAAAAAGACAAATATTTAATGGCTGACAAAAAATTACGAATACACAGAAAACTGAAGATTGAGCAACACAAATATCACTAAAACTCCAGACCAACATGAACTCAGATGCTCTATATGAGTCAGCAGTTCGAACTTCACTAATGCCACTTCATGGGAAAAGGAGCTGGGGACAATCACCCTCCCCACTTTGAAAAGTTGAGAGTGGCAAAACTAATTTACCCCCCCCCCCTTTTTCGCATTAAATTTAGAACAAAAAAAACTGTTTTGTTACTTTAGTATGGAAACATATATTGTCCAGTTGGCTAAGGAAATAAGGATGTTTGGATAAGGGTATGCTTTGAAATGATAGTGACTTTATTTTATTGCTTCACAGTTTTGAAAATTGACCACTCAAATAAGGAATACATTTTTTTGCACATTTTTCATGAAGATGTAAACAGAATGTAATAACCACCCATTTAAATTATCATAATTATTGAGGTAATAACACATGATTGTCTATTTATATTTCGAAGATAAAAAAATATTGAAAATTGTGAAAAAACGTATTGTTCTTTTCACTGTATTTTTTCATGAAAAACGTACGAGTGTACCTCTATTTAAAGACCTATAAAAAAAATTATATTGAAAATATGCCCTATTTTTTCAACTTCTGAATGTTAACATGTAAATGATGCTTTTGGTATGTTGTTTTTGAATATAGTCGATTTCATGGTTACCCATAATACCTTGCGCGCTGGCGGAGTTCCGGTACTAAGATAAACATGGCGGTAAAAGAAGAAACTTCGTCAACTGGTACAAGATCATCAAAATGAATTACAATACATTGGTAAACAATATCCCGATTACACCAAAGTCGTTAAAGGAAGTTAAATCTACTGGCTTGAAAGATCTTAAGGCTTTATGTAAAGATGCGGGCATAAACATTGGCGGTGTTGGAAGAGAGGCATTGGAAATTCTTCTATGTATTGAGTTGGGAATACGGACTTCCGGGGTAGATGTAGGAGATGACTTTGGACGCAAAATTCCAAAATGTGTAGACCACATGCTCGATGACCAGCAGCTAAGCGAGTATGGATGTCTTACCCCATCATATTTGTTAAAGCAGGAGGGGTGGTCTAAGGACACCAGTCAGCTGCCAGACATTGATGTATCTTCCATCAAGAAATATTTAATAAATAGCAAGGCACAGGAATTTACAGTAACATCATTGAGACATTACAAATTGTCGAGAGCATATCAGCATCTTGATGCTAATCACATTTGTAATGTTTCTTTTAATCAACTGAAACATAGTTCTACCTTTTGTGCTATTAAGGCTTCATGCATACCTTCTCAGAGTGGTAATGAGGCCAAGATTAAGCATGTACATGTTATTATGGACAAGCAAACTGGAGAACCATATGGTGGATTTTGTACATGTACAGTTGGGTTAGTAATAGTATATTGGAAGAAGCAGCTTTGCATAGAAAAAATCAAATATAAATTTAACAAATGCAGCCAGTCTACATGTATTTTACAGGTGGATACTCTCTCCCAAATGGCATAGCATCAGAATACCTAAATTGCATTAAAGACCCAAAAATATTCTAGATTGCCAAATTAGGAAAGCAATCTGAACTTTTATGCTGCTTATTAAGCAAAGATAGCCTTAAAATGTGTTAAGGAGTCTTTTTGGTGGTTAAAATATTGGGTATATTGAGGTTGCAAAGCAGGAACAGGCATACATCTATGACTGAAATACATTAACATAAACGATCACTAAATCAATGACTCTGCGGTCTCCTACAAAGTGGACCTCATCATCATTTCATTTAAAATTAACTTGTTCTCGGCATGATATGGCTGAAAAATTGATGGGTTGGCTTTAAACAACAATCACTCACACAAATTTTGTATGGAGTTTTCCTGTGATAAGTATGACAAGTTATTTTCAGGTTTGTGAAGTATCTACTTCCTGCTTGACAAAACCCACATTTCCCATTTTTCATGAGCTCTCGGTCTGCATCAACCAGAATTATTTTATATTTGATATCAAGCTTTACTTGTACTGTATATTGTATAAGTGATTATCAGGTCTGTTGAGTACATACTTCCTGTTTGTTGAGACTATATGTAGGAGTATATTATTATTAATATTACAATTACATCACTGGCCAACCCTTGTTATTGATTTAAAATTCAGATTAGGAGAGGCCTGCTCACATATAGGAGCATTGTTGTTCCTGATAGCAGAACAGGTAGCCTCAGGGAAGAATCTACCAGATGATTTATCTGCAACTGATCAGTTATGTGCTTGGAAAGATCCAAAGAGTAAGTGTAATTCATCATTTTTTACTTTTCTTGAATTTTAGGCACAGAAAAAAAAAAGATATTATATAATTGTGTAAATATACTCAACAAAAAAAGTTAAGGATCATGAATAGTTTTGTCTATTATATTTACACTGAAGTATTATGTCTTCCATAAGCTAATAAAGCTATACTCTAGGGAACAGGTATAAGCTAATAAAGCTATACTCTAGGGAACAGGTATAAGCTAATAATGCTATTCTCTAGGGAACAGGTATAAGCTAATAAAGCTATACTCTAAGGAACAGGTATAAGCTAATAAAGCTATACTCTAGGGAACAGGTATAAGCTAATAAAGCTATACTCTAGGGAACATGTATAAGCTAATAATGCTATACTCTAGGGAACAGGTATAAACTAATAATGCTATTCTCTAGGGAACAGGTATAAGCTAATAAAGCTATACTCTAGGGAACAGGTATAAGCTAATAAAGCTATACTCTAGGGAACAGGTATAAGCAACATTTTCCTTGAGGATTACTAATTCTTCAAAAATGTCAATAGTGTCGATTTTCCTGCTAATTTCTGAAATTTGAGTTTTCATCCCAAAAATGGATCTGTAGTAAAAATGATAAAACAAACACAAAACAACAAATAGCATAACCAAACTTCCCAAATTGAAAATGTGACTAATGATAATTTTTTTTCAACATCATCTGAATCTACTATAATTTTATATTGTGGTACTCAAATGAAATGTCAATTTTAGTGTTTTCTGTAGTCAATATAAAGTTTTTGGTTAAGAAATGAGATTTTGAAGAACTCAAAATCTGAACTTTTTGAAAATGAGATAATGATTAAAAATCAATCACATGTGCACACAGAATCCCTGTAAAGTATATAACAATACTTTTGAAAATTTTGTCCACACCATCTAATGAAAATATAATAACATTACTTTCATTGGACATGATATCCTTTATAACTTTATAGAGTATATGAATTTAAAGAATATACATAAAATATATGTACTAGTTGAGTGGAGATAAATTTTTGTACATTTTTCACAAATAGAGGCTTGATACCCTTAGTTTGATTGTATGATTATAAATATTCTGAAAATATAACTTTAAATGCAGTCTCATCCATAAACGTCATTAATACTAATAACATGGAAACTGCTGTTAGTTGTTATAAGTGTGGTAATAAAGGAGTACGGCTGCAGATCCAATATGAAGTACTTTTTAAATTTTGTCTTCTGTCCAATCTGACTCCATGTAATTTAATTTACCAAGACTGTGCACTAGAATATAAAAGTAAGTAAGGTTTCAGACAGGATATATAGTCTTATATACTCTGTCTAAAACCTTAAAGGGGCCGTCATGATCATCATCTATGCAATCAGTGCCTATCACCACTGATGGTGTGAGTTGGAATCTCGATCAGGGCGAGGTGTACAACATGACGTGATAAAGTTTGTCAGTGACTTGCGAAAGGTCTGTGGTTTTCTACAAGTCCTCCGATTTCCTCCACCAATAAAATTAACCACAATGATATAACTGAAATATTGTTGAAAGTGGCATTAAACACCATAAAACAAACAAACACTAAAACCTGAATAACATTTATTGACTTCTTTAACTAATTACTATAGGTGCAAAAGTAGATCCAGTAAAAGCTAAAAAAATAAAAATCAGAAAAAATGACAAAGCCACATGTAGCATAGACTCGTATGGAATAAATGTTGCACCAGAACTATCACCTGAAGAAAAGTACCAGAGGACGTTAAAATTGTTATTTGATATTAGAAATGCAAACAGAGCATCACTACCACCTATTGTTAACATTGTTGATCTAGCTAAATTCAGGCCACATGATTTACCAACATTACAACCCTTGACAATGCTCCCAGAAACATGTTTGGAGCTTGATCATGAACTGGCCTATAGTTCTATAGCAGAAGTGGAAACAAGTCCCCTTGACATTCTTTCAATTCCTTGTAATAAATTTGGGAAAAGTACAGATGATGGTTTTGAAATTGAATGCAAAAAGTTCCTATCTAATGTTTGGACCATTAGTATAGTCTGTTTGGTGACTCTGAAAATAGGGGAAAAAATTATTTAAAAATCAGGGATTTGCTTTCTATTGCTCTTTTTAACATTTTAGGCACACATTATTCAATACATATCTGAGTAAAAGTTGTCAAAGAAAAAATTCAAATAATAAAAAAAATCTCCATAGGGCCCAATACTAATTTTATCAGATTGTAAGTAAAGGAGGCTGCCATTATAATGAACAGCCTTACCTGTTCTTTCCTGTCTGTTGTTATGCTAATTTCAGTCACATGGGAATGCCATATTAGGCTAAAGATTCAAGATGTTTTGAATAATTGATAAACAGTTTGACCATTTAAAACTAATGATGTAAAGGACTTAATAATAAAAGGATTTAAAACCATAACCCCAGAAAAGTGGACTAACTTTTGCATTCATGTTGAAAACAAAATAGAACCACAATATTGGAAATCTGACCACATTATAGAGGAAATTCCAAAAATTATTATAAATCTAGACAGTGATAGTGACACTGATTCAGATGGGGATCATGACAGTGAGGGTGAAACTACTGATATGTACTGGTCAGAATAAACAACGTTTTCAGGTAATTTTGTTCTCTATTATTAACCTCTATGCACATAAAGGGAATGGATAGTTTGCATGTACTTTAAATGCTCCACAATCAGTTATGTAATAATGTATCATCATTATTGATTTTTACCTGAACAGGTGTAAATCTAATTTGAATATTGTCCATATTTGGTATGGCCAGTAGTAAACATCTGATGTAACATGCTAATGATGAAATCAGCTGACTTGCTGTTTGTCAATACTGACCACATGTTGCTGTTCATTTCAGTAGTATTTACTCCCATGTTTGTTACATGACAAAATGACATAATTTTACAATTAAGTCCTATGGCAAACTTTTTTATTCTTTAATGAATTTTTTTGATAAATTCACCTATAATATGTAATAATAAGTCCTTAATATAAATATAATTAAAAAGAAAATTTGACAACCCGTTGATTTTTTAGGAATTTTTTTCCCTATTTTCAGAGTCACCAAACAGACTATACAGAAGACAGAAACAAAATTGAGGTTTTAACAAGAGGACAATCAAATAACAAGGAGTGGTTTAACCAAAGAGCAGGTAAACTTTTAATTACCAAATTAGTTTCAATTCCAAACATAATATTTATATGATTATTTAAAAGGAGAAAAAAATGTTGAATATTTAGCAAATGTAAGAAAAAAGAGACATTAAGTAATGGGCAGATCCAGAATTTTTACAAAGCCATTTTAACAAGTTTAATAAACAGTACAAAAGAAGAAAACATTATAGAAAGCAGATAAAACAAATCCAAGAAATTTGTCATTTTAATTTCATTTGATTTTCTATTTTCCATTGTTAGTTGCTTTAAGGTGTTACAAATTGTAAAAATAAATATGGTACAATACGATTAGACATGCTACATTGTATATCTGCATGCTTTACTTTGTTTATTTTTGTTATCTAATGCATGGTTGGATGTTTTGGAGTTTTATTCTTCCTGCACTCAGGATCAACAGATGATGTTTGTAACATTTCTTATGCAATGGTAGAGGAAGCTATGCAGGTTTTATTTAGTATTTACTACAATAAAAAGTTAACAGTACACAGATTTATGGAAAATTTTGAAAATCTAGTTGATTAAATTAAAATAATATCTGTAACTTTACATCAGTTCACTGAATGTACAGGGTGTGAAGATCAATATGAAGAGCTTAAACAAGTAAATTCATTAAATTGTTTATATATTTAATTCTCTCTAAAAGTAAACTAATTACTTGCTGTTTCTGGTATGTGGGTTCGATTCCCACCCAGGGTATGAAAACTAAGTTACTTGTACTGATAAAAAACAGCATGTCATGTGTTTTCTGTGTTGATATGTTTATTTCATTCGTGTTCATTAAATTCTGTTTGTTACTTTTTTGTTCAAAGATTGTTTACATCTTGAAAGCAGAGTAGGCGTAAAGTGTTGATAATATTTACATGTCCGTCTGTCTGCCTCTCTGCCAATCTTTGTTAAGATTTCTGATAAAATATCAATAATTATAGATTATCGATGGTCTTTTTTTAAACTGTGATAAATTCTTTTCTCATGTGATGCAAGTGTTGTAAGAAAGGAAATTATCAGTATTAGACATTAGCAAAATAAATCAAAATACTCTCATGCTGTGTTTTATATTTAGTACAAGTAGTTTATAATATAGCTGGTGCAAACGGAGGGAATTACCCTGTGCCTCCACCAGAAACTTAAATACAATTAAGCTTTACCTCATCTTAATATTATTGGGGAAAAAATAGCAAAAAATATCTGACATCAAAAGCCTGTTTTTTTGGAGAGAGGATTTTGTCTGGCAATAACATCTCTTTTTTTTAATGAACAAAATTAAGATAATGAAATTATGAAAGTATATTTTTTTTCCAGGAACAATAACAGCTAGTAAAGCCTACCGTGTTATGACAAATAGTGGAAATCAACCAAGCAGATCACTTCTTTGTGATATCATGATGTATAAAAACAAAGATATTTCAACTATACCAGCTATACAATGGGGTTTAAAGCATGAAGCTACTGCTCTTTCAGCTTATTTGAAAAAGTTTGAGGAAACACATAGAACAGTCGAAGTGGTTAGACCTGGTTTAGTGACACATAGAGAGTACCCATATATAAGGGCATCGCCTGATGCAATTATTAGCTGCAATTGTCATGGTTATAATATTATTGAAATCAAGTGTCCTTACAAAGCAAGGTGCATGGAACCAAAGCAGGCTGTTTTAGAGAGTAAAATTGATTATGTTAAGATTGGAATAAATGGTACATTAGAACTAGTATGTGCCCATAAATATGGATACTATGAACAAGTGATGACACAATTAGCATGTAGTGAGCAAAAAAGTGCCACTTTAATTATTTGGACCAAATTAGGCTTTATAGATTTACCAATACAATTTGATGAGCAATACTGGTGTAAGTCCATGCCACCAAAATTAAAACAATTCTTTGAAACCATTGTTGTCACAGAAATACTTACAGGACACATGAAAAAACAGCTGGACTCGAACATCTCTGAGAATGCTGACACTGTGACTAACATTGATGAAACAACTGAGGAAAAGAAGGAAGATCTTGATGACAGCCTTTCAAACTCATTCTCTGGTAAGTAAAATGATATAAAGAGCCTGTGAGCCACCATTAGTTACATCTTTAACTCCTTGCACAAGAATTAATGGTAATTACAAAATTACTGAATACTAAGTCAATTGTCCGAAGGGAAGGTAAAAGGCCATCATCCAAGAAAAACCCAGACAAGATAAAGAGTGAACAACTGGAATAACTGTGAAAACCATTATGGACCTGACCTGGCACAGGCATTTAACGTGAAATTTAAGCTTGAAACTTTGATGTTAGTTATTTGTATAAATATGTAGGTTTTTAGTTCAATTTGTTTTATAATTTGTTTTAATTTGCAGACAATGAGCAAAATGAAAATACAATAAAGGATGATGTGGTTACCAATAGCTGGAATTTAGGCTGTGCTGCTTATTGTAAGGATCACAAGAGTCCAACTTACTCAAAAGTGAAAGGAAGGATGTTGGTTTGTGGTGCTAACCTTTTGTGTCAGAAATATACCAGATACCATTGGTTTTGTGAGGGATTTAGGAGGTTTTACAACAACTATGAAAACAAGATTTATGTTTGCCTTAAATGTAGGCCAGTTCACCCAAATAGTGACATGTTAAAAATAACAAATGGGTTTTTGTAAGAAGTTACCAGATTGATCATGAGTTCTTTGGATTTCGCAACCCCAAATTTATAAGTTTTTATGAATAAATATTGTGTGTTAACAAGTTCTAAAAATTAAGATGTTTTGTCCTAATGGTAATAATTAATGAAAAACATTTGGAATGTCACATTGCCTTTGCAGTCTTGAAAAATTCAAGACTTTAACATAATTTGCCCATACAAATTGTTCTTAATCAAAAACCTGAAAAACTATGAATCAATTTGGTATAGATGATACATATCTACATCCATTTATAGTAAATATTTGCATGTTCTGTGACAGTAGTTTATATCATGATGCACTTTGCCATGCTGTTCATTAATACATGTATATTGTATTGCTACTTTTTGACAATAGGGTTTTGAAAATTCACCAAATAAGCACAGACTGTAAATATTTGTTCTGCAACATCCTTCATGGATAATTTGACCTCACCATCTAAGATGTGGAATATTTTGATTCTCTGGATTGCTCTTTCAACATGGATTCTTACGTTGGAAATGTTCTCAGACTTAATTGTCTCTGAACTTGTCAGTTGTGTTCTCTCTGTCCCCTTAAATGATGGCATGTGAAGCTTGACACCCATGTCGTTTAATATTCCACTTATTAAAAACCCTCTATCAGCCATAACTGAACGTTTACTGCTCTCTAAATTTTGAAGTAGATCCTCTGAATCAGAGGTGATAAATTTATCAGATGCACGACCACCATACATTCTGCTCACATATGTTATTCCCATCTGTGGACTGACCCCAACCAGAAACTTGAATGTATTATGATGTTTATAATTTGAATATACCTGTTTCCTTGCATCTAATTTGGATGGGTTTTGTACAAAAATCTCTGTGCAATCTAAAATTACACAGACATCTTCAAAATCCCTCATGGCTTTTGATTGATTTTCTGTCACAACAGATCTAGACGGTAGCTCACAAAGCTCTTTCAGATCAACATACATTAGATTTACCCACGAATTAAAAATAGAGGAAACCGATCCAACAGAAATCGAAAATCTAACTGCCAAATCTTCCACCAATAAACCTACTTTCAAACGAACCATTGTGAGAAAGAATTCTTCAATTAATGGTAGCTTTCGTTCTGGGCCTCTTTTCTTCTCACTGAATATTTGTGGCATACCTATATCCCCTTTCCAATACCGCAAATGTTTAGCTCTTGTCTCAAAAAACTGATATAATGCATAAAATGTCTCATAGTTCGGGAAACCTGTCCAAAAGTTCATCATTTTGGGGATATCTTTAATGTTTTCTAAACTTAGCAATTGTCTGGCCTGTCTTTCATTCAACTTTTGTAAACGCTCTAGTTCATTTACTTTCTCTCGGATTTCAGGCAAATATTCTTTAATGAATGAATAATTTCCCTTTTCTGTTTCAGTCTCCCTATAATCATGATTGTTTATGTGAGGAGTTACTGAAACACAAGGTTTAATATCTAATGGACGACCAACTTGAGTTTCAGAAACTTGACTGTATGTTTCTTTAAATAGCTTCTTTTTACTTGGTCTGTTCATTTTTTCTGATGTCCCTAGATAAATACATTGGTATTGTATTTTTTTTTTATTAAGAATACATAATGCATCCATCTGTTACATTGTAGATGTGAAACTTGTTTAAATTCAACTTGACAAATATTATGTTGTTGTTATAGTGTTGATATTGTTTTTTGTAACTTAAGCAATAATTTAATTCTTATTTAATAATATTCTACAATTAATGAAAGTTGTGCACTTCTTTTTGTTGTATAAAAATCCAATATATTTTTTTTATAACCCAGTCAAATCTCCCATTCCTTAGGTGGTTCAATGTATTTTCATATTTATAGTATATTATTCTCTGCTGATATGAGTAAGGTCTTACTTAATAGCTTTTAGGCCAAACAAATAATGTGTGTTTACTGTCACCCAAATATTTATATTTTAATATTGATTACTCTTAATTTTTTTTTTTATTATTATATCTACATTACCCCTATAAACATACATTTTTACACAGTAAACAATGAAAGGAACTATTAATACAACTAAATTCATAATGTATCCAATATAATAACTGTAATTTCCTAGTATTATATAAATTTCACACTTCTGGGTTTTTAATCATCATTTGTTTGTTACTTCTGAGTTCATTTTTGCATAAGGGACTCTATTTCATTTTTACAAAAATAACATTTTCCCATTTTTTGTAATCTATATTCTATTAAATTATATAAATATTGTCTGATTATCAACAAAGATTTTATTGTTTATGTCCCATGCATATCATTTGTTTTAAATATATTATTTCTCAAAAACTTTTTGGTGATTTTTAACAGATTTTCATCAAACAATAGTAAAGTCTCAATATACACATGTATTACCAATAGACTAAAGGTAATACATAAATTGTTTTCTAATAACCATAATTGTTTCACACAGGTTACAGTAAACCCACATGTTTGGCCTTACCACTGTGAAAACATATGTTTCTATTCAATCACATTTGTGTACTTCTGATTTAATTTTTAAAATATTTTTCGGAAATACAAAATTTAGAAGAATTTCAGAATTTTTTGTTTTGAGGAGTTACTGATAGCCCTTGGTGTTCATCAGATGAAAAATGTGATTTTATTTTGTTAGTGTTCTTATCAATAATTGAATCAAATTTTTGGGGGTTTTACAAACATAGAAACTTGACCAAATAAATGGATTGATTAGTTTATGGTTTTTAATACCACTTTCAACAATCTATCAGTTATATCGTGATGGTCAGTTTTATTGGTGGAGAAAACATGAGTATGCAGAGAAAGCCACCAACCAGTCACAAAGTCACTGGCAAACTTAATCATGTAATGTTGTATCGAGTGAATGTCATGAATGGGGTTCTAACTCACAACTTTAGTGGTGATACATGTAGGCAATGATTGCACAGGTAGGTGTTCAACTACCCGTGCGATCACAACCATGATGGCCCCACAAATGAATGGAAGAATATTTGTTTCATATAAGTGCTACTATATTCCTACATGTACTAACCATCAAGGACTTGTGTTTCTTTGAAATTGGAATTATTTGTTTGCCTCGGTTGTTTTATCTTTTGATAAGGAAACAATGTAGGTACATAGCCTTTATCTGTTGGGGACGTCTGTTTTACTCCTAAAAGACAAGCAACAAGTCTTTCACATGCATTAAACAAAACCAAGGCCTCTCGTCAGACTTGAACTGACACCTCTTGATGTCTTACCTCATCAAGTGTACTACATTATACAAAAGAGGCTTTCCCTGGCTAATGTTTAGCACAAAAGTAACTTTTGATCGATTTCTAAAACTTATACAAGGTACTGATATGGTGGACCCGACAATAAAGAAGTTGTAACAATAGTATATATTATCAGAAGTTTGATCCTGATTATGTGTGTGTAAACAGGTAAATCCAATCTATACCAAAAATGATGGGACCAAGTCCCTGACTGGGCCCGAGTTTCAATAAATTGATGGTGAGCCATCCTTCACAAATTGAATTAATTCCCTGATATATAGGCCTAAACCATGCCTTCCCAGAAAATATAATACATAGTACTACATTGTATGATAAAGTGTTCAACTACCATATGATCACAACCACGATGGCCCCACAAATCAATGGAAGAATATTTGGTTCATATAAGTGCTACTATATAATATTCCTACATGTACTAACCATCAAGGACTTGTGTTTCTTTGAAATTGGAATTATTTGTTTGCCTCAGTTGTTTTTTCTTTTGATAAGGAAACAATGTAGGTACATAGCCTTTATCTGTTGGGGATGTCTGTTTTACTCCTAAAAGACAAGCAACAAATTCATTCACATAGCATGCATTAAACAAAACCAAGGCCTCTCGTCAGACTTGAACTGACACCTCTTGATGTCTTACCTCATCAAGTGTACTACATTATACAAAAGAGGCTTTCCCTGGCTAATGTTTAGCACAAAAGTAACTATTGAAAGATTTCTAAAACTTATTCAAGGTACTGATATGGTAGACCCGACATTAAAGAAGTTGTAACAATGGTATATATTATCAGCAGTTTGATCCTGATTATGTGTGTGTAAACAGGTAAATCCAATCTATACCAAAAATGATGGGACCAAGTCCCTAATAAATTGATGGTGAGCCATTCCCTTGACAAATTGAATTAATTCCCTGGTATATAGGCTTAATACATGCCTTCCCAGAAAATATAATAATAGTATGATAAATTGTGAGACCATACCACATAGGTACATGTACATGTACCGGTATGTGACATAATGTGCGTAGCATCATGACTGACATGAGAAATCTCAGACTAATTGGTTTGTTGTGCACGTATTAATATTGGTAGACGAATTTGCACATAACATGGACTACATGTAATGTAATCTCGTTGAGATTAGGATTCCCTGACTGGACCTGAGTTTCAATAAATTGATGGTGGAATCCTAATCTCAACGAGATTACATGTCGTGATTGCCAAAATAAAAGTTGTTGTTGTACATGTAATGCACTGTAAGTATATATAATTTTTAGTTTTCAAATTCAAATTCAAATTATTTATTGATATAAAATCCAGTAAATGGATTATCATCAAAAACAATACAAACATATATGGTTAATGTCAGCTGAGGACACATTTATATAACCAATTGTATCAATTATTAAATAAATTGAATAACTTAAGACATGAAATTTTATCTATTACAATAATTAGAAAATATATATATTTTATTATTTATGCATCATGTTTCAGGAGTTTTATTTATTTGTCATAATGACTATTTGTTTTCATATAATATGTAAATGTGTTACATGACATGTGATGCTCTGCTTCTTGGATTATTAACCTGTCATCCTTGTGATTGTTGTATTCATACACCAATAGCCTTTTCCCCATATACACAGTCATCTGTCAAAAGTATTCGGAAATGTAAAAAAATCCCTATATAATCAACCAAAACCATATTTTTTCAAAAAATTATTGTGAAGTCATTTCTGGATAAATTTTAACATATTTTACACCAAAACATTTGGAATTGTCTATATTTTGTTTGCTTATTTGCTCATTATGTTTATGAGTGGTTTGTATTTGTACATAATTTTTCAATTCTTATTTGTTGTGTTTAAATTATGTACAAATAAAAATCCCTCATAACAACATAATGAGTACATATAAACAATCAAAATATTGACAATTCCGAATGTTTTGGTGTAACATTTGTTAAAATCTATCCAGAAATGGCTTCATAATAATTTTTTGAAAAAATATGGTTTTGGTCGATTATATATGGATTTTTTACATTTCCAAATACTTTTGACAGATGACTGTTTTGTATAATAAATATAAAATAACTTGTGTATATTATTAATATTGAAATCATGTAAATTAAACTAATCATTGTATCTAAATTTGTACTGATTATACAGCTCCTCTGTGGGCATCGTGATTGACAATTTCTTTAAACTATTTGTTTGTTTGTTTGTTTGTTTGTTATAAACTAATAAAGCATCACAGCTGAGGAGACAAGTAGGAGTTATCTCCCATCGTACATAATATGTATCTATGGGTTTTCATACAGGCTTAATATTCATTGGGGTTTACCGGTTAATAATTAGAAAATTGATATACCTCCTTCAAAATGGTCAGAACAAATCCGATCGTGATTTTTCGGCTCCCAATGATCCCTACGGATCATTTTCATCCAAACGCTGGCTTGTTTGGGATCCTTAGGAAATCGGTAATATGACCGCTTCCATCCGTTTATTTTGTCATTTCCTCTCTGATTTGAACATCCTGGGACACAGCAGAAGTCTCCGTAAGCTTTTTTGGTGCTCCCAAACATCTTTGGTTCTGTATTTTGGTCGGAGCAATCCATCGATTCCATGATGGAAGCGTTAATCATTCAAACCGGAACTCCGCCAGGCCCAGATGGAATTGCATTGTGGGTAACCATGAAAAACTCTATTAAATAAAAAGAAAAGGTAAAAAAACAGTTGGGTTATTTTTTTCCTAAAATAAAAATTTTCCAAGAAAAAAAAAGGTGTCTATCAACGGCAACCTATGAATATGAACCCATATCTTGGTTTTAGAAAGGTAGTTAACTTCAAATCTTTATTTTTTTTTCACTTACTCAGTTGTTGTACAAAGAATTAAAGTGAACAAATATTAATAAATCATGCCAGTTGCTAGTTTAGCCCCAATCGTAACTACTCGGCCATTCTCGCTACCCTGCAAATAACCTCGTACGTACATAGTAGAAATTCTTCTTAAATTGTTTGTCAGAAGTTAAGTTAAGTTAAGCCGCACAAAAATATAGTCCACGAAAATCCAATATGGAAGACATACTAAGTAAAATCTAATCATGCAAAACTAATTAAAACTTTAATTGAAATATAGATTTTTTTTTAAAATATAACTTTATCAAACTTTCATGTAACTGACATGTGAAAAGTAGTGCGATTTATACGCCTAATGCATACGAGGTTATTTGCAGGGTAGCGAGAATGGCCGAGTAGTTACGATTGAGTTTAGCCCGCCAATTTGTTTACATGTACTATATTTGATTCCACAAAGGAGAGTTAATGAAGGGAGATAATCCTTACCTGAATAAGAAGGGCTTATAAATGAAACGATCCCTGAGAAAGAAGTTACTGATGCTATTAAATCTTTGAAAAATAATAAAGCATGTGGTGGCGATATGATACTTAACGAATTTTTGAAACATGCAGCTGATAAGCTAATGCCTGTATTTGTTAAAATTTTCAATATTATTTTTGAGAGTGGTATCGTACCAGATTCCTGGTCTGAAGGCTATATTTGCCCTATATTTAAAAACAAAGGTGATCCAGCAAATGCTGATAATTACAGAGGAATAACTATACTTAGTTGTTATGGCAAATTGTTTACCTGTATTTTGAATAACAGATTGTTTAATTATTTAGAAAGTTTAGGTTTACTGTGTGAAGAGCAGGCTGGTTTCAGAAAAGGGTATGGTACAATTGATCACATATTTAATCTTAAATGTCTTATTGACCTGTATCTGTTTAGACGGAAAAAATTATATTGTGCTTTTATAGATTACCGTAAGGCCTTTGATTCTGTTGATAGAATATTGTTATGGCAAAAATTATTACGTACTAGTATCGATGGTAATATGTTAGTTATAATACAAAATATGTATAAAAATGCAAAGTCTTGTGTTAGAGATGGCTCCAATTGTTCAGATTTTTTTCCATCAAATATTGGTGTAAGGCAGGGGGAAAATCTATCCCCTCTGTTGTTTTCAGTGTTCTTAAATGACTTAACTGAATTCATGTCACATGCTTACAATGGTCTTAATGATGTTTGTAATATTTCACATTTGTTATTTGACAACGACGATATTGAAGTATGTTATATCTGCTGAAACTGCAGCTGAATTGCAATCACACTCTTAATGCAATGTATTTGTACTGTGAAACTTGGAAATTGAAGGTGAATACAGCCACAACTAATGTAGTTATATTTTCCAAAAGTAGACAGAGTGAAAATATAGATTTTATATATAACAATGAACGTTTAACAGTTGTAGATGAATTTCAATATCTTGGTACTATTTTTTCTAGAAAAGGTAATTTTGGTAGAAACAAAGCCCGACTTGTACAACAAGCTAGAAAAGCCATGTTCTATGTGTTAAGAAAAGCAAGAAAATTGTCTTTACCAATTGATATATTGTTGCAATTATTTGATGTAATGGTTGCACCAATCTTGTTATATGGTGCTGAAGTTTGGGGTTATGAAAAAAATGATATTTCTGAAACATTGCATTTAGAATTTTGTAAATATATTATGAAAGTTAAAAAATGTACACCAAATTATATTGTATATGGTGAACTAGGTCGAGTGCCTATGTCTGTTCATATAAATGCAAGGATGATTGGTTTTTGGGCACGTATTGTAAATGGAAAAAAAGAGAAAATTTCTAGAACACTGTATGATATTTTGTATCAATTAGATCTTTGTGATGTATACCATTCTAAATGGTTAAATTGTGTAAAAGATATATTGAACAAATGTGGTTTTATAAATTATTGGAATGATCAATTTGTTCCTAGAAATTTTAACCTATCGAAGAAAGTTAAGCAGTACTTTTATGATTCTTATGTTGAGTATTGGAAATTGCAAATCTTTAATGCACCTAAATGTACTAATTATAGAATGTATAAATCTGAATTTGGTTTGGAAAAATACTTTACTATATTACCGCCAAATTTAATGTATAACATGTGTAAATTTAGATGTGGTAGTCATAAATTGCCAATAGAAATGGGTAGATTTTTTAGTATTGACAGATCAGAAAGAATTTGTGATTTATGTAATAAGGAAGAACTGGGTGATGAATTTCACTATCTGTTTAACTGTACTTTTTTTCAAAGATGAAAGGAAAAAATTTATTCCTGAGTATTTATATAATGTTCCAAATACAATTAGCTTTAGTGAGTTAATGAACAGTGATGATAAATATGTACTCATTGGTTTATCAAAATATGCTAAAATAGTCATGTCTGTATTCAAGTAATACTTGCAAGTGTTAATATTGCCTTGCAATTTGAATTACATAAATATGCCTTATATTTATATATTGCCTTCCAACAAACATAAATATGTTTCATAATTTGTATATATGTTCATGCATTACATGTTGTTTAATTGTTTATAATTATTTGTACTATCATGCCCTATGTGGGGCCTTTAGTGAAATAAAAAGTATCAAAAGTTTCAAAGTTTCCAATAGGGAAATTCCAACATATCCAGAAATTGAGGGTACTTTCCTCATAAATATTCATCATATTTAAATTAGATTTTGATCACATGACTGCAGTTTCAAGCTTGATGGATCGTTTATTAGATTTGTCAAAAAATAGCCTATAGTACGGAAATTCAATGTGTCCGTCAATGATTCGAAAATTAAAAGTTATTGTTTATTTCCGCAAAGTTTTTCTTCTGTCAAAATTCAAATATTTTTGTTTTGTAACGATTTTAGACATGTCTTTGATATCACGATCATGCAAAAATGATCATATTATATTTAATGTGGGAACCATGAGTTTAGAAGCTAGAAATATAAGGTTAGTTAATATAATTACATATATTATTGAGGAATCTAAATTAATTTCAGAAAATATGTCGCCAAATGTCATTCATTGTTAAATTTTGTGTCACACGCCACCAGTTTCATGTATTTCAGACATTTTTACATAGACTCTTAAGGCCAAAAAAGGGTTCGTCGCCTCGGATTTTCATTTAGTCCAGGAACCGCGAATATTTAATTGTTTTCATTAATTTTTATTTCATTTAATTCAGCTTGATTCAATGTATCATTTTCTAGTTCAGAAAATGACACACATGCAATTATGAATGATATCGTCTATATAGATCATATGAAAATTGCAGACGTCCTGGCGTCGCCATCTTAGATATGCAAATGAGCAAAGTACCCATCATTTCTGGCTATGACTCTCAGTAATCACATATAAGAGAAGCCCCCATTATTTTGTTTATTGAATACAATTCTATATTATTGGAACTATTGATTCAACTTAGTATAAGTAAATTATAAGCATGGCAACCTCATTTTTCTTATACTCAAGAAAAGGTTATTCCTGTCCCTTTCTTTGTCATAATCACATTTTGACAGACAATAGCCAATGTTTGGTACAAGTTACACATTTGGCACTCTGACCATTTTTTACCTATAAACCATATAAAATGTTTTTAAGAAGAATGGGTGTTTGGATTAAGAATAGTTTTAACAGCCGAACTTTCTTTTAGAGGGATGTGATTTTTTTTACCAATTTTCAGACTCGGAATATTTGAGCTGGTTGCCGTGGAAACCGGCATTTGTTACAAATACTTTGCAACATTTTCCATCATTTCTTTTGACACTTTAAACAAATAGATAACATTAGTTGGATTCTGAGACTTTGCATTTCCTGTCAATTGAAGTCCTTACAGAGAATGGGTATTAACTACGCCGATTTGTAGACTCCCCTAGACGTAAATACCACGTTGTGGTACTACGTAGTAAAAGACCTTTCTACAACCAAACGACAACCATGACCATGTAAAGACGTTTACACAACGTAACCACCAACCATCACAGGACCTTTATAAGAGGTAATTACAACTAATTAAGGACGTTTACACAACGTAACTACCAACCATCATAGGACCTTTATACGACGTAATTACAACCACCAAAGGACCTTTACATGACGTAATTACAACCACATAGGTCCTTTAGACAACGTAACTACGACCACCTAGGGACCTTTACACAACGTAACTACGACCACCTAGGGACCTTTACACAACGTAACTACGACCACCTAAATACCTTTTGACGACGCAACTACAACCATTTCATTATAGTTATACAACTACAAATAATGTACAACCCTAAAAGGACTTTTATAGCCAAATTACTATACCTTGTCAAAGCATTGTGACAATCTAATTAGGATAGTAGGCTAACTATAATCACATTAAGACCGTTACACCATGCAACTACCAACTACATTATTTTTTGTGTATTCTTATTTCCATCCCATGTTCTTAATTTTTTTGAGTTAATTAATAAAATATAAAGTTCTAAACATTTATTAATCCAAATTATTGCAATTTTTACAGATGATGAACCACTCTTTCTACTCTCAGACTCTTCCCATCATAATCTAGATGTAATTATTATACAAATATAAATATGTCGGGTAATAATAAATATATCAGATTAAAAAACATGTAAAATAAATGTACTAAAAATCTTTATCTTGTGAAAGTTGCATTTGACAAAATTAAAGATGTACATGTACTTAAAATTTAATACATATGGTTGACAGAGAAATTATGAAAACAGATTTGAAGATATAAGAATACTCTAAAGAATGCAGATAAACCATCGGCAGTGTTGGAGGCCAAATAAATAAATGCTTTTGGAAGACAGCTCAAACCAATCCAGTTCCACCCTGATATAAGCACTCTTCCTATTTGGAAAGGGGGGAGGAGTGTAGTATGTTCGGAATAAGGGACGAAATATCGAGTGGTATTTGGGAGAACGATGAAACCCGAGAGATCCGATGGGAGGATTTGAGATGGAAAAGGTCAGAGACTAAGGCGGATGAACCCAATCGTAACTACTCGGTCATTCTCGCTACCCTGCAAATAACCTCGTACGTACATAGTAGAAATTCTTCTTAAATTGTTTGCCGGAAGTTAAGTTAAGTTAAGCCGCACAAAAATATAGTCCACGAAAATCCAATATGGAAGACATACTAAGTAAAATCTAATCATGCAAAACTAATTAAAACTTTAATTGAAATATAGAAAATTGTTTAAAATATAACTTTATCAAACTTTCATGTAACTGACATGTGAAAAGTAGTGCGATTTATACGCCTAATGCATACGAGGTTATTTGCAGGGTAGCGAGAATGGCCGAGTAGTTACGATTGGGATGAACCTAGAGGTCAGGAGGTTTTAGCGGGAAGAAAGTAAGCAGAGAGAAGATTGACGAGAAGACAGAGTGCGGAGATTAGACGTATTAAAGGGAGCGATAGTGCTTATTTTGGTAGGTTTAACAATAGGACTGTAGTAACTTGTGTATCATATATTTAACTCGGCCAAAGTTACGATACTTTTATTAGTTTTGTGGAACTCTCTAATATTTAAGATTTATTTTAGTTCTCTCGGCGGGAAAAACCAAATAGATCGGTCGGTAGATTTATCCATTTGATTAAAAACCCAAAGAATACGGAAAGATAACAGAAATATCAGCTAAATCTGTATCTAATGTACACGGAATCATACAGAACTATGAAATTGAGAATAATTCCAAGTTCAGAGTAGTTAAAAAGGACGTAAATTTCGGAAATGATGGAAAAGGTGCGTGCGCATCCAGATATAACGAGTAACATTCAGGGGTTGAAATAATCTACCACACTAGCCCAGGGCTTTCCACTAGTATGCCCCTACTAGCACCAGATGGGAATCTACTAGCCCAGGGCTGGTCAAACATCTTTAAATACTTATATAAATACATTTGCATACCTGGATCTGTGCGACTAAATTTAACTTTAAGTCTAGACTTCTTTTGTTGTCTCGCATTTATATTAATAAACATGACTTATACTACCCTTGTGCAATTTAAGTTTCACAGACACAAAACCCCTGGAGGTCTCCTGTTTTTAATTGTAAATACTCATTTTATGTGTACATAGACTAGAGAGGGAGGCAGCTTTATTGTGTCACAGCAGTGTGATTGAATATGCTCAGTATGAGTCGTACACTTGCAGAAGAAGAAGATTAAGATTAACGAATTACCAATGGACATTTATTGTGTCATCTTCAAAAAAGGCAGTGTAGTCTCCTCCCTCCCCCTTTAAATCTGTGATTTTTAACTAATCAAATATGTTTTATTGTTATTTTCATATCCGACTTTAAATAAAACTTTGCTTACTTTAATATGAGTCAGGTGGTACCTGAAAAAAAATGTCCATCAGTATGTCTAAAATTGGGCTCAACTGAACTTGGATAGAGGGTGTTCAAACAACACTTCTACATATACGTATATGTTAAAATTGTACCCTTTGACTACAAGGTCGAAGGATTTTTTATTGCTGTTTCTTCCAATTTGTCACATTATAATTTATACAAATAAAACGTGTCATCTGTGACATCTGTAGATGTATTGAATGTTTTTTATTTTGTTTTGTAGATTTGTCTGTTCTAGTCAAGAAGGTATGTTTCGAGATCCTCAACCAGATTCTTTTCCAATAATTCCCTGTGATGGAATTCCTTTTGTAGTGGTAGGAAGGAAGCTGTTAGAATGCCACCAGGGTATTGACAGGGATGGCCATCGTAAAGAAAAAACGCAGGAATGAGAAGCAGAAAAAAGTAAAATTATAAATGAAAAATAAGGAATTTATATATATAATAGCATGTATTAATTAGTATTATCCCATGTTATGTTGTTTTGTAATCCGATACCTGGATTTATCTCTGGAATGCTTGCATAACGGTCAAATCTGTGAGGCATGTCCCCCTTAAATATTATAAGGAACCCATTTATGATGTCTTTGTGTCACATGGGATAAATAGGAAAACCCCTTTGGGCTAACGCCCTCAGGTGGTTTTCCTATACTTATTTTTTTAAGGAAAATTACAACATGTATGAAGTAATAATATATTCTAACGTCGTAATATGTTGAGAAATAATCCAATTCAAAGAATTGTTTTATTTTTGCCTTGTTTCAACTTTCGTTATAGGGAGATCATGACTTCACGAGAAAAAGGAGACTAGTTCAACCAACTAAAAAGAAAGATTGTCAAGCAAAGCTAAGAATAAGACATATCATAAAGTTTCCAGATTTCAAAGTTTATAAATAAAATAAGATTTAAATTGTCATGGGTTTTTTTTGGGAGGGGGAGGCAAACTTACCCATATTTTTTCTTACATTTCAATATTACTGCATGTTGAGGTGAGACCCATTTTAAATTTGACAATGACATGTCATTTTGATAGTAATTTTAGCATAGCTACATGTATATGTACCTATAATTTCTTATTATTTATTGCCAAAACAATAGCCTGACTGGAAATAAAACATTGGTTTTTTTTTTTTATTGTTTCAGCTCTTCAACAAAGTTGGTCAGTAAAAAATTTGAAAAATAAATCATTTATATATTTCTTTATATATTTATTATTGTAAGTCATTCTGGAATTTTGGTTATATGATGTTCCTGTATATAATCAGTAATGCAAAGGATGCATGCATTATTTGACTTGTATTTATAGGCTTAATGAAAAATATCATATGTATGTGCATGTTTTATTTTTTTACTTTTATATTTATACAGTATTTATATTCACAATGTATATGTATGCTATTTATAATCTTGTTCAATAATTGTCCAATTATATTAATGCCATTGTTCATTTATTTTTGAAATTAAATAAATTAATATAACAGTATTATAAGAAAATAAACAACTTTGTTGCATAAATAAGCTTAAGTTTTCCAAAAACATGAATTAGGACAGATCAAGACCTTTGAGAAATAGTACAGTTTAAAAAAAAAATGTTTAATTTTGTATCTAAGACAAAAAGATGTAAATATAATTTTGGTTGTGTATAGAAGATGTTTAAATTTGCTTGTTTGTTTTAATTGTGTATAGGTGACTTTCCATAAACTACCAGATATATTTTATTCTTTTTCATTTTGTTTGATTTAAAGGAGTAGGTATGATAAGGGCAGAAATTTGCCTAAAAAATAGACAAATTATAAATGACACGTATAGCTTTCGTTGTTTCTTGATTTTATAAGACCTTTACCCCAACTACTATTTTGGTAAAAAAAAAAATCCATATTTGCGCGTGCGATGACGTCACACTAGTCAATGAAAAGTCTATCGTTTCGTGAAAATATATGAAATCTGACAAGAAATGTGTATTTAATGTCAATTTTCAGTATAACCACAAGTAGGTACCAACGGCATATTTTAGTATGATGTTTATTATACATAAACACATATCTCATTTAATTTTTGTGTTGGTACCCGAGTGTGGAGAGTATGAAATCTGCAATTAAAAAATAATTTTGAGGTCGATTTCTCGTGAACAGCCATATTTTAGTGATCGTGTTCAATGTAATTGGATAAAATGTACATCGATTTTTAACCTAATCCAAAATAAAATTTATATTGTTTTGCTATGGGAATAATTTTACTTGAACAACAAATGCAAGAATGTTGACTTTATAAGAATTAATAAACTTTTTGGAGGAGATTTACTGCCGACCGGGTTTTTTCCCAACTCAACAGTGTTGAACAGAGCTCAGTGGAATTTCAGGTATTATTATACTTTATTTTATCACCCACAAAATAAAAACAGAAAACAAACAAACAAACGAAAAGAAAAATCATGTACCGTACAGCAGATTGTAGATCTTAGAAATTAATTCATTAATCATTGAACGTGCAGACGACATAGCGATTCTTGAAACTTATTATAATTTATAGGCTAATATAGTAGTCCTTTACATTTTAATTATTATGACAATGTTTTTTTGACAAATATAAGTTAAACGATTCACAGTTAGCTCTTTCGTCAAGTGAATTCCAATAGAAAAAGTTTAAAAACCATTTATTCTTTGGTAACTGTCTTTGTAAAAAAAAAGTAGCTATATATATGACTTAATTTTAACGTTTAGTAGGTGCGTTGTAGTAGCGTAATAGTTAACGTTGTAGACTTCCGATACCAACGTAGTGAGTTCAAATCCCAGATTTTTTTCTATCTTTTTCTGACAAAATTATTATGCATCATAAGATATTTTTTAATGTGCTGGCATTACCTACTCAAAGTAAACAAACAGTATTTAAACAAGACAATTTAAATAACTGATATTTCAAAGTTTATTCCGACAAAAAATGGAATTCACATGTTCAAGTTTTGAGAACTGAGTGATTATTGATTTTTTTTTTTTTATAGATTGTCGTTATATTGATTTTTTTTCCCTTCATTTTCCAGGTTCTTACCATTTCAATACATATACTTTCTAACGCTCTGATGAATGGATACTGAATTTCGGGAAATTAAATAGGTAAGTTTAATCTAGCTGGATTATTGCAAGTAAACAATGAACTTGATAATTTTCGTTCTTATAAGGCACACATTTTTTTGTTGTTGCCAGATGATTCTTTTGCTTAACTTTAGCTTCGATTGTTTATCAATAAGTATAAGCTAGAATTTATATATTTTTACAGGAATCGCCAGTGAAACTTAAAATGACCTTGGTACTATGTTTGTGATTAAAGACAATTAATTGCAATGTAAGCATTCTAATGTTAGAAAAATATATATCGATTCAATCATCAGTATCTTGTATTCTTCTTTCTCTATTTCTTCTCACAGTGAACTCCTTTTCTCGTTGTTCAAAACGAAGGTAAAAACAAAATTACCGAATAGTACAGTAGGTCAGTCGAAAAGGCATCTTCCATAAATCAGGGTTAGGGTTATGGCGTATAACGCCACTTTAACACTATTTTAGTTAAATCGAGGTGGTCAGTTTTATTGGTGGAGGAAACTGGAGTACCCGGAAAAACCAACTGACCTGCCACAATTCACAGAATTTTTTTTATCCTATAATGTTGTATCGAGTACACCTCGTGTGAGCGGAGTGTGGGGATGTTGTGGTGTTTAATTAATTCTGAGTCCAAGCTGTACTTTGAAAAATGTACAATGTATTTGGCTAGGCTTAGGCTTATGGTGTTTTAAGGACACTTTAAGCAATATTTCAAGTATACTAAATGTATCCTGATTTTGTACAAGTATTTTAAATGAAATGGTCGGTTGAATCAGCTTATACATACCGCATATAATAGTATTATAAACACTGGAAGGAAACATTAAGGTATTACAGTTTTGCACAGGACATTATATGAAGGTGTCATTACTTTTCCAAAAACATCATGTTTATTTTTTTTACTTTTACGGAACCGCATGAAAGGCATTTTCATGTTGTCTTGGTCCAATAGCATGCTTCTCAAAACATGGTGTACTTTTATCTTTTTTTTTTGTGATTTCACTTTCTCATTTACAGGGGAAAAGATTCACACTATTTATATCCTTGCGTTTTCTGCACAAAGAGGACAAAACCAAAAGAACGGAGAAAGTTAGATGGAGACAATAACAAACATTCGTAAATACTTATTTAAAAACTTCATGATAAAGGTAAAATATACTTATTTAAAAACTTCATGATAAAGGTAAAAGAGGGAGATGTTATTTGTGGTGCATGTAGACTAAGGCATTATAAATGTAGACCATGTTCTGATAGGCAAGCCACCTGTGAGCATTACGTCGTTTCCGACGATAAAGATTACCAACCCCCTACTAAAAAAGCAAAAGAGCCAAAGCAGATTCATCTACCTTTGTCTTCAGTCAAGGGTTCAAATAGTCACTCACAGTGTTGTATATGTAAACGTAGAGGGTACAAGTTTATTGTCGTTCCATCAATAGTAAGGTACAATACTTTAATTGAGAATAACATTGTAATTTCTCCTGGAGTACGATGTTGTCCTGGGCATATATATGACGATAATTTCAATGAAGAAGCTGTCCACAACATAACAGATTTAAATACTGAAACTTTATTTAATAAAACAGAAATCTACAATTTAATTCAAAATATAAGAGATATTGCCAACAAGAACAAAAATAAAGGTGTCAATTTTGATGTGGAAAGCCTATTGTCAGACACAGATTATTTGAATTTAACAGGGATAGATCGAGATTCGTTTGATGATCTTTGTGGTCATGTTAAAGAAGTCCGAGAAACAAAGGTCCGGTCCATAAGAACATGCATAGGTATATTACTTACAAAACTAAGATCGGGATGTCTAACGCTTTACTGTCAACAATGTTCAACATGAGTGTTGCGGCCACGCAAAGGTCTATATCTACTGCAAGAAATGCACTGATGAAACATTTCACACCTAATTATATTGGGTTTAATCACATAACAAGAGATGAAATAATTCAACACCATACTCGACAGTTACCTAAAACCTTATTTGGGGGTCATGAAGACCCAGCCATTCTCGTTCTGGACGGCACATACTTTTATATTCAGAAAAGTTCACAGTTTCATTTTCAACGGAAATGTTACAATCTCCATAAAAACCATGATGGTAGTTTCTACTACTGGTCATATAATCAGTTCCTTAGGTCCATATTTCAGTGATGGAAAAAACAATGATGCCAATATTCTTATACATGGTCTAAAGACAAATGCAGAAGACATGTCTAACTGGCTCAGAGAAGGTGATATTGTCGTTGTTGATAGGGGTTTTAGGGATTCCTTTGAATTTTTAAATGACCTCGGAATCAAGACAGAGATGCCGGTCTTTCTGAAAAGGGGGCAAAAACAGCACACTGTGGAGGAAAGTAATTCCTCTAGATTAGTGACCAAGATTCTCTGGGTAGTGGAATCAGTTAATGGCAAGTTAAAATGTTGGAAATATTTGGCCAATATAATACCAAATAATCATTAATATTATACTTTACGTCCTTTTTACACTATTTGTCTTTGTCAGCAAGCCAGTCCAATATATTGCGTCGGTGAGATATGCACTCCAGTCAATCCAAAGCTTATGTGTTCTACTTGATAGTTATAGTGATTAACACCACTTTCGACACTATTTCAGTTATATCGTGGTGGTCAGTTTTATTGGTGGAGAAAACGGGGAGTACCCAGAGATAACCACCTACCTGTAACGAGTCACTGACCAACTTTATCACATAATGTTTTATCGAATGCACCTCGCCATGAGCTGGATTAGAAAAACTTCAATGGTGATAGGCACTGATTGCATAGGTAGTTGTAAATCCAACTACCATACGATCACAACCATGATGGCCCCCTTCATTCAAAGCTAATCTAATTTAAGGCCATTGACTCTTCTTTTTAGAACTAATATTATACATATGACAACTAGGGCTATTTTGCTAAGAAGATTTACGGCTTCTATTTACCCCAATGGGTCAACTGGCAGAGCAATCTTCGCAGTCATGTGATCATATTAGAACAGGTCAAGGCACTGACAAACATTATCACATAATGTTGTATCGAGTACACCTCGATTGAGCGGAATTCGAACACACAACGTTAGTAGTGATAGTCACTGATTACATAGATAGTTGTAAATCAAACTACCATACGATCACGACCACGGCGGCCCCTTTCCGTTTTTATATTTTATAAACAAAGAAGTTGTCCGACATGTTAACTACATTAAGCTAACATGAAATACAAAAAATGTGCTTGATATTAAACTTCGATATTGATATTTAGATTTCCATTTTTTTCTATGTACATGTATCTGTCATTTCAGTGATTATTTTAATACATTTGTATTTGTATTAATGATATATGGTAGAGTCACATTAGTCCGTTAATGAGTCACGTTAGTCCATTAATGATATATAGTAGAGTCACGTTAGACCATTAATGATATATGGTAGAGTCACGTTAGTCCATTAATGATATATGGTAGAGTCACGTTAGTCCATTAATGATATATGGTAGAGTCACGTTAGTCCATTAATGATATATGGTAGAGTCACATTAGTCCATTAACGATATATGGTAGAGTCACATTAGTCCATTAATGATATATGGTATGGTCACATTAGTCCATTAATGATATATGGTAGAGTCACGTTAGTCCATTAATGATGTATGGTATAGTCACATTAGTCCAGTAATGATATATGGTAGAGTCACGTTAGTCCATTAATGATATATGGTAGTCACATTAGTCCATTAATGAGTCATGTTAGTCCATTAATGATATATGGTAGAGTCACATTAGTCCATTAATGATATATGGTAGAGTCACGTTAATCCATTAATGATATATAGTAAAGTCACGTTAGTCCATTAATGATATATGGTAGAGTCACATTAGTCCATTAATGAGTCACGTTAGTCCATTAATGAGTCACGTTAGTCCATTAATGATATATGGTAGAGTCACGTTAGTCCATTAATGATATATAGTAAAGTCACGTTAGTCCATTAATGATATATGGTATGGTCACATTAGTCCATTAATGAGTCACGTTAGTCCATTAATGATATATGGTAGAGTCACGTTAGTCCATTAATGATATATGGTAGAGTCACATTAGTCCATTAATGAGATATGGTAGAGTCACGTTAGTCCATTAATGAGATATGGTAGAGTCACGTTAGTCCATTAATGATATTTGGTAGAGTCACGTTAGTCCATTAATGATATATGGTAGAGTCACGTTAGTCCATTAATGAGATATGGTAGAGTCACGTTAGTCCATTAATGATATTTGGTAGAGTCACGTTAGTCCATTAATGATATATGGTAGAGTCACGTTAGTCCATTAATGAGTCACGTTAGTCCATTAATGATATATGGTATGGTCACATTAGTCCGTTAATGATATTTGGTAGAGTCACATTAGTCCATTAATGGTATATGGTAGAGTCACGTTAGTCCATTAATGATATATGGTAGAGTCACATTAGTCCATTAATGGTATATGGTAGAGTCACGTTAGTCCATTAATGATATATGGTAGAGTCACATTAGTCCATTAATGATATATGGTAGAGTCACGTTAGTCCATTAATGATATTTGGTAGAGTCACGTTAGTCCATTAATGATATATGGTAGAGTCACGTTAGTCCATTAATGATATATGGTATGGTCACATTAGTCCATTAATGATATTTGGTAGAGTCACATTAGTCCATTAATGAGATATGATAGAGTCACGTTAGTCCATTAATGATATATAGTATGGTCACATTAGTCCATTAATGATATATGGTAGAGTCACATTAGTCCATTAATGATATATGGTAGAGTCATGCAGTGATGGGTTAGGTTTTCATGATTTATTTGATTATTATTGTGTCTTTGCTTTTTAATGTTTGTATTTAAAATAAAATTAACTATGTACATGTATCATGATATTTTGTTTATAAATAAACATATTGTTTGGCGATCTATATATGTGCCCTATATATTCCACTTCCGGAACTCAGAAAATATACAGGGGAGAGGGGTTTATGGTCATGGTGTTTAAAGCCACTTTTAACCATGTTTCAGTTTTATAGTGTTTACAGCCACTTTTAAAAATATTTCAGTTTTATTGGTGGAGGAAACCGGAGTTTCGGAGAAAACTACCGACTTATCGCAAGTCCCTTGCAAACGTTGTATTGAAAACACCTTTCTTGAGTGGGATTTCAACTCACAACTGTAATGGGGATAGGCACTGATTGCATAGTTAGTTGCAAATCCAACTACCATTCGATCACGAAGGCTCCGAAACTATGTAATACAGTTTCAATAAAACAAAAGTATACAATATACATGCAAAGAAATTGGAAAATGAAAGCTTCATTTTTGACTACCTTCTACTGATTTTGTCCCCCTGTTCAATTAGTCCATTAATGATATATGGTAGAGTCACGTTAGTCCATTAATGATATATGGTAGAGTCACGTTAGTCCATTAATGATATTTGGTATGGTCACATTAGTCCATTAATGATATTTGGTAGAGTCACGTTAGTCCATTAATGATATATGGTAGAGTCACATTAGTCCATTAATGATATATGGTAGAGTCACATTAGTCCATTAATGATATTTGGTTGAGTCACGTTAGTCCATTAATGATATATGGTAGAGTCACGTTAGTCCATTAATGATATATGGTATGGTCACATTAGTCCATTAATGATATTTGGTAGAGTCACATTAGTCCATTAATGATGTATGGTATGGTCACATTAGTCCATTAATGATATATGGTATAGTCACGTTAGTCCATTAATGAGTTACTTTAGTCCATTAATAATATATGGTATGGTCACATTAGTCCATTAATGATATTTGGTAGAGTCACGTTAGTCCATTAATGATATATGGTAGAGTCACATTAGTCCATTAATGATATTTGGTAGAGTCACATTAGTCCATTAATGGTATATGGTAGAGTCACGTTAGTCCATTAATGATATATGGTAGAGTCACATTAGTCCATTAATGGTATATGGTAGAGTCACGTTAGTCCATTAATGATATATGGTAGAGTCACATTAGTCCATTAATGATATATGGTAGAGTCATGCAGTGATGGGTTAGGTTTTCATGATTTATTTGATTATTATTGTGTCTTTGCTTTTTAATGTTTGTATTTAAAATAAAATTAACTATGTACATGTATCATGATATTTTGTTTATAAATAAACATATTGTTTGGCGATCTATATATGTGCCCTATATATTCCACCTCCGGAACTCAGAAAATATACAGGGGAGAGGGGTTTATGGTCATGGTGTTTAAAGCCACTTTTAACCATGTTTCAGTTTTATAGTGTTTACAGCCACTTTTAAAAATATTTCAGTTTTATTGGTGGAGGAAACCGGAGTTTCGGAGAAAACTACCGACTTATCGCAAGTCCCTTGCAAACGTTGTATTGAAAACACCTTTCTTGAGTGGGATTTCAACTCACAACTGTAATGGGGATAGGCACTGATTTCATAGTTAGTTGCAAATCCAACTACCATTCGATCACGAAGGCTCCGAAACTATGTAATACAGTTTCAATAAAACAAAAGTATACAATATACATGCAAAGAAATTGGAAAATGAAAGCTTCATTTTTGACTACCTTCTACTGATTTTGTCCCCCTGTTCAATTAGTCCATTAATGATATATGGTAGAGTCACGTTAGTCCATTAATGATATATGGTAGAGTCACGTTAGTCCATTAATGATATTTGGTATGGTCACATTAGTCCATTAATGATATTTGGTAGAGTCACGTTAGTCCATTAATGATATATGGTAGAGTCACATTAGTCCATTAATGATATATGGTAGAGTCACATTAGTCCATTAATGATATTTGGTTGAGTCACGTTAGTCCATTAATGATATATGGTAGAGTCACGTTAGTCCATTAATGATATATGGTATGGTCACATTAGTCCATTAATGATATTTGGTAGAGTCACATTAGTCCATTAATGATGTATGGTATGGTCACATTAGTCCATTAATGATATATGGTATAGTCACGTTAGTCCATTAATGAGTTACTTTAGTCCATTAATAATATATGGTATGGTCACATTAGTCCATTAATGATATTTGGTAGAGTCACGTTAGTCCATTAATGATATATGGTAGAGTCACATTAGTCCATTAATGATATATGGTAGAGTCATGCAGTGATGGGTTAGGTTTTCATGATTTATTTGATTATTATTGTGTCTTTGCTTTTTAATGTTTGTATTTAAAATAAAATTAACTATGTACATGTATCATGATATTTTGTTTATAAATAAACATATTGTTTGGCGATCTATATATGTGCCCTATATATTCCACCTCCGGAACTCAGAAAATATACAGGGGAGAGGGGTTTATGGTCATGGTGTTTAAAGCCACTTTTAACCATGTTTCAGTTTTATAGTGTTTACAGCCACTTTTAAAAATATTTCAGTTTTATTGGTGGAGGAAACCGGAGTTTCGGAGAAAACTACCGACTTATCGCAAGTCTCTTCCAAACGTTGTATTGAGAACGCCTTTCTTGAGCGGGATTTCAACTCACAACTGTAATGGGGATAGGCACTGATTTCATAGTTAGTTGCAAATCCAACTACCATTCGATCACGACGGCTGCGAAACTATGTAATACAGTTTCAATAAAACAAAAGTATACAATATACATGCAAAGAAATTGGAAAATAAAAGCTTCATTTTTGACTACCTTCTACTGATTTTGTCCCCCTGTTCAATTAGTCCATTAATGATATATGGTAGAGTCACGTTAGTCTATTAATGATATATGGTAGAGTCACGTTAGTCCATTAATGATATATGGTAGAGTCACGTTAGTCCATTAATGATATATGGTAGACTCACGTTAGTCCATTAATGATATATGGTAAAGTCACGTTAGTCCATTAATGATATATGGTATGGTCACATTAGTCCATTAATGAGTCACGTTAATCCATTAATGGTATATGGTAGAGTCACGTTAGTCCATTAATGATATATGGTAGAGTCACATTAGTCCATTAATGATATATGGTAGAATCACGTTAGTCCATTAATGATATATGGTAGAGTCACATTAGTCCATTAATGATATTTGGTAGAGTCACATTAGTCCATTAATGATATATGGTAGAGTCACGTTAGTCCATTAATGATATATGGTATGGTCACATTAGTCCATTAATGATATATGGTAGAGTCACGTTAGTCCATTAATGATATATGGTAGAGTCACGTTAGTCCATTAATGATATATGGTATGGTCACATTAGTCCATTAATGATATATGGTAGAGTCACATTAGTCCATCAATGATATATGGTATGGTCACATTAGTCCATTAATGATATATGGTAGAGTCACATTAGTCCATTAATGATATATGGTAGAGTCACGTTAGTCCATTAATGATATATGGTATGGTCACATTAGTCCATTAATGATATATGGTAGAGTCACATTAGTCCATTAATGATATATGGTATGGTCACATTAGTCCATTAATGATATATGGTATGGTCACATTAGTCCATTAATGATATATGGTAGAGTCACATTAGTCCATCAATGATATATGGTATGGTCACATTAGTCCATTAATGATATATGGTAGAGTCACGTTAGTCCATTAATGATATATGGTATAGTCACGTTAGTCCATTAATGATATTTGGTAGAGTCACATTAGTCCATTAATGATATATGGTAGAGTCATGCAGTTATGGGTTAGGTTTTCATGATTTATTTGATTATTATTGTGTCTTTGCTTTTTAATGTTTGTATTTAAAATAAAATTAACTATGTACATGTATCATGATATTTTGTTTATAAATAAACATATTGTTTGGCGATCGATATATTCCACCTCTGGAATGAGTCACGTTAATCCATTAATGATATATGGTAGAGTCACGTTAGTCCATTAATGATATATGGTAGAGTCACGTTAGTCCATTAATGATATATGGTAGAGTCACGTTAGTCCATTAATGATATATGGTAGAGTCACGTTAGTCCATTAATGATATATGGTATGGTCACATTAGTCCATTAATGATATTTGGTAGAGTCACATTAGTCCATTAATGATATATGGTAGAGTCACGTTAGTCCATTAATGATATATGGTATGGTCACATTAGTCCATTAATGATATATGGTATGGTCACGTTAGTCCATTAATGATATATGGTAGAGTCACGTTAGTCCATTAATGATATATGGTATGGTCACATTAGTCCATTAATGATATTTGGTAGAGTCACGTTAGTCCATTAATGATATATGGTAGAGTCACATTAGTCCATTAATGATATATGGTAGAGTCATGCAGTGATGGGTTAGGTTTTCATGATTTATTTGATTATTATTGTGTCTTTGCTTTTTAATGTTTGTATTTAAAATAAAATTAACTATGTACATGTATCATGATATTTTGTTTATAAATAAACATATTGTTTGGCGATCTATATATGTGCCCTATATATTCCACCTCCGGAACTCAGAAAATATACAGGGGAGAGGGGTTTATGGTCATGGTGTTTAAAGCCACTTTTAACCATGTTTCAGTTTTATAGTGTTTACAGCCACTTTTAAAAATATTTCAGTTTTATTGGTGGAGGAAACCGGAGTTTCGGAGAAAACTACCGACTTATCGCAAGTCCCTTGCAAACGTTGTATTGAGAACGCCTTTCTTGAGCGGGATTTCAACTCGCAACTGTAATGGGGATAGGCACTGATTTCATAGTTAGTTGCAAATCCAACTACCATTCGATCACGACGGCTCCGAAACTATGTAATACAGTTTCAATAAAACAAAAGTATACAATATACATGCAAAGAAATTGGAAAATAAAAGCTTCATTTTTGAATACCTTCTACTGATTTTGTCCCCCTGTTCAATTAGTCCATTAATGATATATGGTAGAGTCACGTTAGTCTATTAATGATATATGGTAGAGTCACGTTAGTCCATTAATGATATATGGTAGAGTCACGTTAGTCCATTAATGATATATGGTAGACTCACGTTAGTCCATTAATGATATATGGTAAAGTCACGTTAGTCCATTAATGATATATGGTATGGTCACATTAGTCCATTAATGAGTCACGTTAATCCATTAATGGTATATGGTAGAGTCACGTTAGTCCATTAATGATATATGGTAGAGTCACATTAGTCCATTAATGATATATGGTAGAATCACGTTAGTCCATTAATGATATATGGTAGAGTCACATTAGTCCATTAATGATATTTGGTAGAGTCACATTAGTCCATTAATGATATATGGTAGAGTCACGTTAGTCCATTAATGATATATGGTATGGTCACATTAGTCCATTAATGATATATGGTAGAGTCACGTTAGTCCATT
Source organism: Bathymodiolus brooksi (assembly GCA_963680875.1). Lineage (NCBI taxonomy): Eukaryota > Metazoa > Mollusca > Bivalvia > Mytilida > Modiolidae > Bathymodiolus > Bathymodiolus brooksi. Next base: position 109,445,958 of record OY804581.1, read on the forward strand.
AATGATATATGGTAGAGTCACGTTAGTCCATTAATGATATATGGTATGGTCACATTAGTCCATTAATGATATATGGTAGAGTCACATTAGTCCATCAATGATATATGGTATGGTCACATTAGTCCATTAATGATATATGGTAGAGTCACATTAGTCCATTAATGATATATGGTAGAGTCACGTTAGTCCATTAATGATATATGGTATGGTCACATTAGTCCATTAATGATATATGGTAGAGTCACATTAGTCCATTAATGATATATGGTATGGTCACATTAGTCCATTAATGATATATGGTATGGTCACATTAGTCCATTAATGATATATGGTAGAGTCACATTAGTCCATCAATGATATATGGTATGGTCACATTAGTCCATTAATGATATATGGTAGAGTCACGTTAGTCCATTAATGATATATGGTATAGTCACGTTAGTCCATTAATGATATTTGGTAGAGTCACATTAGTCCATTAATGATATATGGTAGAGTCATGCAGTTATGGGTTAGGTTTTCATGATTTATTTGATTATTATTGTGTCTTTGCTTTTTAATGTTTGTATTTAAAATAAAATTAACTATGTACATGTATCATGATATTTTGTTTATAAATAAACATATTGTTTGGCGATCGATATATTCCACCTCTGGAATGAGTCACGTTAATCCATTAATGATATATGGTAGAGTCACGTTAGTCCATTAATGATATATGGTAGAGTCACGTTAGTCCATTAATGATATATGGTAGAGTCACGTTAGTCCATTAATGATATATGGTAGAGTCACGTTAGTCCATTAATGATATATGGTATGGTCACATTAGTCCATTAATGATATTTGGTAGAGTCACATTAGTCCATTAATGATATATGGTAGAGTCACGTTAGTCCATTAATGATATATGGTATGGTCACATTAGTCCATTAATGATATATGGTATGGTCACGTTAGTCCATTAATGATATATGGTAGAGTCACGTTAGTCCATTAATGATATATGGTATGGTCACATTAGTCCATTAATGATATTTGGTAGAGTCACGTTAGTCCATTAATGATATATGGTAGAGTCACATTAGTCCATTAATGATATATGGTAGAGTCATGCAGTGATGGGTTAGGTTTTCATGATTTATTTGATTATTATTGTGTCTTTGCTTTTTAATGTTTGTATTTAAAATAAAATTAACTATGTACATGTATCATGATATTTTGTTTATAAATAAACATATTGTTTGGCGATCTATATATGTGCCCTATATATTCCACCTCCGGAACTCAGAAAATATACAGGGGAGAGGGGTTTATGGTCATGGTGTTTAAAGCCACTTTTAACCATGTTTCAGTTTTATAGTGTTTACAGCCACTTTTAAAAATATTTCAGTTTTATTGGTGGAGGAAACCGGAGTTTCGGAGAAAACTACCGACTTATCGCAAGTCCCTTGCAAACGTTGTATTGAGAACGCCTTTCTTGAGCGGGATTTCAACTCGCAACTGTAATGGGGATAGGCACTGATTTCATAGTTAGTTGCAAATCCAACTACCATTCGATCACGACGGCTCCGAAACTATGTAATACAGTTTCAATAAAACAAAAGTATACAATATACATGCAAAGAAATTGGAAAATAAAAGCTTCATTTTTGAATACCTTCTACTGATTTTGTCCCCCTGTTCAATTAGTCCATTAATGATATATGGTAGAGTCACGTTAGTCCATTAATGATATATGGTAGAGTCACGTTAGTCCATTAATGATATATGGTAGAGTCACATTAGTCCATTAATGATATATGGTAGAGTCACATTGTCCATTAATGATATATGGTAGAGTCACGTTAGTCCATTAATGATATATAGTAAAGTCACGTTAGTCCATTAATGATATATGGTATGGTCACATTAGTCCATTAATGAGTCGCGTTAATCCATTAATGATATATGGTAGAGTCACGTTAGTCCATTAATGATATATGGTAGAGTCACATTAGTCCATTAATGATATATGGTAGAGTCACGTTAGTCCATTAATGATATATGGTAGAGTCACGTTAGTCCATTAATGATATATGGTATGGTCACATTAGTCCATTAATGATATTTGGTAGAGTCACATTAGTCCATTAATGATATATGGTAGGGTCACGTTAGTCCATTAATGATATATGGTATGGTCACATTAGTCCATTAATGATATATGGTAGAGTCACGTTAGTCCATTAATGATATATGGTAGAGTCACGTTAGTCCATTAATGATATATGGTATGGTCACGTTAGTCCATTAATGATATATGGTAGAGTCACGTTAGTCCATTAATGATATATGGTATGGTCACATTAGTCCATTAATGATATTTGGTAGAGTCACATTAGTCCATCAATGATATATGGTAGAGTCACGTTAGTCCATTAATGATATTTGGTAGAGTCACGTTAGTCCATTAATGATATATGGTAGAGTCACATTAGTCCATTAATGATATATGGTATAGTCACGTTAGTCCATTAATGATATATGGTATGGTCACATTAGTCCATTAATGATATTTGGTAGAGTCACGTTAGTCCATTAATGATATATGGTAGAGTCACATTAGTCCATTAATGATATATGGTAGAGTCACATTAGTCCATTAATGATATATGGTAGAGTCATCCAGTGATGGGTTAGATTTTCATGATTTATTTGATTATTATTGTGTCTTTGCTTTTTAATGTTTGTATTTAAAAATAAAATAAAATTAACTATGTACATGTATCATGATATTTTGTTTATAAATAAACATATTGTTTGGCGATCTATATATGTGCCCTATATATTCCTCCTCCGGAACTCAGAAAATATACAGGGGAGAGGGGTTTATGGTCATGGTGTTTAAAGCCACTTTTAACCATGTTTCAGTTTTATAGTGTTTACAGCCACTTTTAAAAATATTTCAGTTTTATTGGTGGAGGAAACCGGAGTTTCGGAGAAAACTACCGACTTATCGCAAGTCCCTTGCAAACGTTGTATTGAGAACGCCTTTCTTGAGCGGGATTTCAACTCACAACTGTAATGGGGATAGGCACTGATTTCATAGTTAGTTGCAAATCCAACTACCATTCGATCACGACGGCTCCGAAACTATGTAATACAGTTTCAATAAAACAAAAGTATACAATATACATGCAAAGAAATTGGAAAATAAAAGCTTCATTTTTGACTACCTTCTACTGATTTTGTCCCCCTGTTCAATTAGTCCATTAATGATATATGGTAGAGTCACGTTAGTCCATTAATGATATATGGTAGAGTCACGTTAGTCCATTAATGATATATGGTAGAGTCACATTAGTCCATTAATGATATTTGGTAGAGTCACGTTAGTCCATTAATGATATTTGGTAGAGTCACGTTAGTCCATTAATGATATATGGTAGAGTCACGTTAGTCCATTAATGATATATGGTATGGTCACATTAGTCCATTAATGATATTTGGTAGAGTCACATTAGTCCATTAATGAGATATGATAGAGTCACGTTAGTCCATTAATGATATATAGTATGGTCACATTAGTCCATTAATGATATATGGTAGAGTCACATTAGTCCATTAATGATATATGGTAGGGTCACATTAGTCCATTAATGATATATGGTAGAGTCATGCAGTGATGGGTTAGGTTTTCATGATTTATTTGATTATTATTGTGTCTTTGCTTTTTAATGTTTGTATTTAAAATAAAATTAACTATGTACATGTATCATGATATTTTGTTTATAAATAAACATATTGTTTGGCGATCTATATATGTGCCCTATATATTCCACCTCCGGAACTCAGAAAATATACAGGGGAGAGGGGTTTATGGTCATGGTGTTTAAAGCCACTTTTAACCATGTTTCAGTTTTATAGTGTTTACAGCCACTTTTAAAAATATTTCAGTTTTATTGGTGGAGGAAACCGGAGTTTCGGAGAAAACTACCGACTTATCGCAAGTCCCTTGCAAACGTTGTATTGAGAACGCCTTTCTTGAGCGGGATTTCAACTCACAACTGTAATGGGGATAGGCACTGATTTCATAGTTAGTTGCAAATCCAACTACCATTCGATCACGACGGCTCCGAAACTATGTAATACAGTTTCAATAAAACAAAAGTATACAATATACATGCAAAGAAATTGGAAAATAAAAGCTTCATTTTTGAATACCTTCTACTGATTTTGTCCCCCTGTTCAATTAGTCCATTAATGATATATGGTAGAGTCACGTTAGTCCATTAATGATATATGGTAGAGTCACGTTAGTCCATTAATGATATATGGTAGAGTCACATTAGTCCATTAATGATATATGGTAGAGTCACATTGTCCATTAATGATATATGGTAGAGTCACGTTAGTCCATTAATGATATATAGTAAAGTCACGTTAGTCCATTAATGATATATGGTATGGTCACATTAGTCCATTAATGAGTCGCGTTAATCCATTAATGATATATGGTAGAGTCACGTTAGTCCATTAATGATATATGGTAGAGTCACATTAGTCCATTAATGATATATGGTAGAGTCACGTTAGTCCATTAATGATATATGGTAGAGTCACGTTAGTCCATTAATGATATATGGTATGGTCACATTAGTCCATTAATGATATTTGGTAGAGTCACGTTAGTCCATTAATGATATATGGTAGAGTCACATTAGTCCATTAATGATATATGGTAGAGTCACATTAGTCCATTAATGATATATGGTAGAGTCATCCAGTGATGGGTTAGATTTTCATGATTTATTTGATTATTATTGTGTCTTTGCTTTTTAATGTTTGTATTTAAAAATAAAATAAAATTAACTATGTACATGTATCATGATATTTTGTTTATAAATAAACATATTGTTTGGCGATCTATATATGTGCCCTATATATTCCTCCTCCGGAACTCAGAAAATATACAGGGGAGAGGGGTTTATGGTCATGGTGTTTAAAGCCACTTTTAACCATGTTTCAGTTTTATAGTGTTTACAGCCACTTTTAAAAATATTTCAGTTTTATTGGTGGAGGAAACCGGAGTTTCGGAGAAAACTACCGACTTATCGCAAGTCCCTTGCAAACGTTGTATTGAGAACGCCTTTCTTGAGCGGGATTTCAACTCACAACTGTAATGGGGATAGGCACTGATTTCATAGTTAGTTGCAAATCCAACTACCATTCGATCACGACGGCTCCGAAACTATGTAATACAGTTTCAATAAAACAAAAGTATACAATATACATGCAAAGAAATTGGAAAATAAAAGCTTCATTTTTGACTACCTTCTACTGATTTTGTCCCCCTGTTCAATTAGTCCATTAATGATATATGGTAGAGTCACGTTAGTCCATTAATGATATATGGTAGAGTCACGTTAGTCCATTAATGATATATGGTAGAGTCACATTAGTCCATTAATGATATTTGGTAGAGTCACGTTAGTCCATTAATGATATTTGGTAGAGTCACGTTAGTCCATTAATGATATATGGTAGAGTCACGTTAGTCCATTAATGATATATGGTATGGTCACATTAGTCCATTAATGATATTTGGTAGAGTCACATTAGTCCATTAATGAGATATGATAGAGTCACGTTAGTCCATTAATGATATATAGTATGGTCACATTAGTCCATTAATGATATATGGTAGAGTCACATTAGTCCATTAATGATATATGGTAGAGTCATGCAGTGATGGGTTAGGTTTTCATGATTTATTTGATTATTATTGTGTCTTTGCTTTTTAATGTTTGTATTTAAAATAAAATTAACTATGTACATGTATCATGATATTTTGTTTATAAATAAACATATTGTTTGGCGATCTATATATGTGCCCTATATATTCCACCTCCGGAACTCAGAAAATATACAGGGGAGAGGGGTTTATGGTCATGGTGTTTAAAGCCACTTTTAACCATGTTTCAGTTTTATAGTGTTTACAGCCACTTTTAAAAATATTTCAGTTTTATTGGTGGAGGAAACCGGAGTTTCGGAGAAAACTACCGACTTGTCGCAAGTCCCTTGCAAACGTTGTATTGAGAACACCTTTCTTGAGCGGGATTTCAACTCACAACTGTAATGGGGATAGGCACTGATTGCATAGTTAGTTGCAAATCCAACTACCATTCGATCACGACGGCTGCGAAACTATGTAATACAGTTTCAATAAAACAAAAGTATACAATATACATGCAAAGAAATTGGAAAATAAAAGCTTCATTTTTGACTACCTTCTACTGATTTTGTCCCCCTGTTCAATTAGTCCATTAATGATATATGGTAGAGTCACGTTAGTCCATTAATGATATATGGTAGAGTCACGTTAGTCCATTAATGATATATGGTAGAGTCACATTAGTCCATTAATGATTTATGGTAGAGTCACGTTAGTCCATTAATGATATATGGTAAAGTCACGTTAGTCCATTAATGATATATGGTATGGTCACATTAGTCCATTAATGAGTCACGTTGGTCCATTAATGATATATGGTAGAGTCACGTTAGTCCATTAATGATATATGGTAGAGTCACATTAGTCCATTAATGATATATGGTAGAGTCACATTAGTCCATTAATGATATATAGTAAAGTCACGTTAGTCCATTAATGATATATGGTATGGTCACATTAGTCCATTAATGGGTCGCGTTAGTCCATTAATGATATATGGTAGAGTCACGTTAGTCCATTAATGATATATGGTAGAGTCACATTAGTCCATTAATGATATATGGTAGAGTCACGTTAGTCCATTAATGATATTTGGTAGAGTCACGTTAGTCCATTAATGATATATGGTAGAGTCACGTTAGTCCATTAATGATATATGGTATGGTCACATTAGTCCATTAATGATATTTGGTAGAGTCACATTAGTCCATTAATGATGTATGGTATGGTCACATTAGTCCATTAATGATATATGGTATAGTCACATTAGTCCATTAATGATATATGGTAGAGTCATGGAGTGATGGGTTAGGTTTTCATGATTTATTTGATTATTATTGTGTCTTTGCTTTTTAATGTTTTGAATTTAAAATAAAATTAACTATGTACATGTATCATGATATTTTGTTTATAAATAAACATATTGTTTGGCGATCTATATATGTGCCCTATATATTCCACCTCCGGAACTCAGAAAATATACAGGGGAGAGGGGTTTATGGTCATGGTGTTTAAAGCCACTTTTAACCATGTTTCAGTTTTATAGTGTTTACAGCCACTTTTAAAAATATTTCAGTTTTATTGGTGGAGGAAACCGGAGTTTCGGAGAAAACTACCGACTTGTCGCAAGTCCCTTGCAAACGTTGTATTGAGAACACCTTTCTTGAGCGGGATTTCAACTCGCAACTGTAATGGGGATAGCCACTGATTGCATAGTTAGTTGCAAATCCAACTACCATTCGATCACGACGGCTGCGAAACTATGTAATACAGTTTCAATAAAACAAAAGTATACAATATACATGCAAAGAAATTGGAAAATAAAAGCTTCATTTTTGACTACCTTCTACTGATTTTGTCCCCCTGTTCAATTAGTCCATTAATGATATATGGTAGAGTCACGTTAGTCCATTAATGATATATGGTAGAGTCACGTTAGTCCATTAATGATTTATGGTAGAGTCACGTTAGTCCATTAATGATATATGGTAAAGTCACGTTAGTCCATTAATGATATATGGTATGGTCACATTAGTCCATTAATGAGTCACGTTGGTCCATTAATGATATATGGTATAGTCACGTTAGTCCATTAATGATATATGGTAGAGTCACATTAGTCCATTAATGATATATGGTAGAGTCACGTTAGTCCATTAATGATATTTGGTAGAGTCACGTTAGTCCATTAATGATATATGGTAGAGTCACGTTAGTCCACTAATGATATATGGTAGAGTCACGTTAGTCCATTAATGATATTTGGTAGAGTCACATTAGTCCATTAATGATATATGATAGAGTCACGTTAGTCCATTAATGATATATGGTATGGTCACATTAGTCCATTAATGAGTCACGTTGGTCCATTAATGATATATGGTAGAGTCACGTTAGTCCATTAATGATATATGGTAGAGTCACATTAGTCCATTAATGATATATGGTAGAGTCACGTTAGTCCATTAATGATATTTGGTAGAGTCACGTTAGTCCATTAATGATATATGGTAGAGTCACGTTAGTCCACTAATGATATATGGTATGGTCACATTAGTCCATTAATGATATTTGGTAGAGTCACATTAGTCCATTAATGATATATGATAGAGTCACGTTAGTCCATTAATGATATATGGTATGGTCACGTTAGTCCATTAATGATATATGGTAGAGTCATGCAGTGATGGGTTAGGTTTTCATGATTTATTTGATTATTATTGTGTCTGCTTTTTAATGTTTGTATTTAAATCATGATATTTTGTTTATAAATAAACATATTGTTTGGCGATCTATATATGTGCCCTATATATTCTACCTCCGGAACTCAGAAAATATACAGGGGAGAGGGGTTTATGGTCATGGTGTTTAAAGCCACTTTTAACCATGTTTCAGTTTTATAGTGTTTACAGCCACTTTTAAAAATATTTCAGTTTTATTGGTGGAGGAAACCGGAGTTTCGGAGAAAACTACCGACTTGTCGCAAGTCCCTTGCAAACGTTGTATTGAGAACACCTTTCTTGAGCGGGATTTCAACTCACAACTGTAATGGGGATAGGCACTGATTGCATAGTTAGTTGCAAATCCAACTACCATTCGATCACGACGGCTGCGAAACTATGTAATACAGTTTCAATAAAACAAAAGTATACAATATACATGCAAAGAAATTGGAAAATAAAAGCTTCATTTTTGACTACCTTCTACTGATTTTGTCCCCCTGTTCAATTAGTCCATTAATGATATATGGTAGAGTCACGTTAGTCCATTAATGATATATGGTAGAGTCACGTTAGTCCATTAATGATATATGGTAGAGTCACATTAGTCCATTAATGATTTATGGTAGAGTCACGTTAGTCCATTAATGATATATGGTAAAGTCACGTTAGTCCATTAATGATATATGGTATGGTCACATTAGTCCATTAATGAGTCACGTTGGTCCATTAATGATATATGGTAGAGTCACGTTAGTCCATTAATGATATATGGTAGAGTCACATTAGTCCATTAATGATATATGGTAGAGTCACATTAGTCCATTAATGATATATAGTAAAGTCACGTTAGTCCATTAATGATATATGGTATGGTCACATTAGTCCATTAATGGGTCGCGTTAGTCCATTAATGATATATGGTAGAGTCACGTTAGTCCATTAATGATATATGGTAGAGTCACATTAGTCCATTAATGATATATGGTAGAGTCACGTTAGTCCATTAATGATATTTGGTAGAGTCACGTTAGTCCATTAATGATATATGGTAGAGTCACGTTAGTCCATTAATGATATATGGTATGGTCACATTAGTCCATTAATGATATTTGGTAGAGTCACATTAGTCCATTAATGATGTATGGTATGGTCACATTAGTCCATTAATGATATATGGTATAGTCACATTAGTCCATTAATGATATATGGTAGAGTCATGGAGTGATGGGTTAGGTTTTCATGATTTATTTGATTATTATTGTGTCTTTGCTTTTTAATGTTTGAATTTAAAATAAAATTAACTATGTACATGTATCATGATATTTTGTTTATAAATAAACATATTGTTTGGCGATCTATATATGTGCCCTATATATTCCACCTCCGGAACTCAGAAAATATACAGGGGAGAGGGGTTTATGGTCATGGTGTTTAAAGCCACTTTTAACCATGTTTCAGTTTTATAGTGTTTACAGCCACTTTTAAAAATATTTCAGTTTTATTGGTGGAGGAAACCGGAGTTTCGGAGAAAACTACCGACTTGTCGCAAGTCCCTTGCAAACGTTGTATTGAGAACACCTTTCTTGAGCGGGATTTCAACTCGCAACTGTAATGGGGATAGGCACTGATTGCATAGTTAGTTGCAAATCCAACTACCATTCGATCACGACGGCTCCGAAACTATGTAATACAGTTTCAATAAAACAAAAGTATACAATATACATGCAAAGAAATTGGAAAATAAAAGCTTCATTTTTGACTACCTTCTACTGATTTTGTCCCCCTGTTCAATTAGTCCATTAATGATATATGGTAGAGTCACGTTAGTCCATTAATGATATATGGTAGAGTCACGTTAGTCCATTAATGATTTATGGTAGAGTCACGTTAGTCCATTAATGATATATGGTAAAGTCACGTTAGTCCATTAATGATATATGGTATGGTCACATTAGTCCATTAATGAGTCACGTTGGTCCATTAATGATATATGGTATAGTCACGTTAGTCCATTAATGATATATGGTAGAGTCACATTAGTCCATTAATGATATATGGTAGAGTCACGTTAGTCCATTAATGATATTTGGTAGAGTCACGTTAGTCCATTAATGATATATGGTAGAGTCACGTTAGTCCACTAATGATATATGGTAGAGTCACGTTAGTCCATTAATGATATTTGGTAGAGTCACATTAGTCCATTAATGATATATGATAGAGTCACGTTAGTCCATTAATGATATATGGTATGGTCACATTAGTCCATTAATGAGTCACGTTGGTCCATTAATGATATATGGTAGAGTCACGTTAGTCCATTAATGATATATGGTAGAGTCACATTAGTCCATTAATGATATATGGTAGAGTCACGTTAGTCCATTAATGATATTTGGTAGAGTCACGTTAGTCCATTAATGATATATGGTAGAGTCACGTTAGTCCACTAATGATATATGGTATGGTCACATTAGTCCATTAATGATATTTGGTAGAGTCACATTAGTCCATTAATGATATATGATAGAGTCACGTTAGTCCATTAATGATATATGGTATGGTCACGTTAGTCCATTAATGATATATGGTAGAGTCATGCAGTGATGGGTTAGGTTTTCATGATTTATTTGATTATTATTGTGTCTGCTTTTTAATGTTTGTATTTAAATCATGATATTTTGTTTATAAATAAACATATTGTTTGGCGATCTATATATGTGCCCTATATATTCTACCTCCGGAACTCAGAAAATATACAGGGGAGAGGGGTTTATGGTCATGGTGTTTAAAGCCACTTTTAACCATGTTTCAGTTTTATAGTGTTTACAGCCACTTTTAAAAATATTTCAGTTTTATTGGTGGAGGAAACCGGAGTTTCGGAGAAAACTACCGACTTGTCGCAAGTCCCTTGCAAACGTTGTATTGAGAACACCTTTCTTGAGCGGGATTTCAACTCACAACTGTAATGGGGATAGGCACTGATTGCATAGTTAGTTGCAAATCCAACTACCATTCGATCACGACGGCTGCGAAACTATGTAATACAGTTTCAATAAAACAAAAGTATACAATATACATGCAAAGAAATTGGAAAATAAAAGCTTCATTTTTGACTACCTTCTACTGATTTTGTCCCCCTGTTCAATTAGTCCATTAATGATATATGGTAGAGTCACGTTAGTCCATTAATGATATATGGTAGAGTCACGTTAGTCCATTAATGATATATGGTAGAGTCACATTAGTCCATTAATGATTTATGGTAGAGTCACGTTAGTCCATTAATGATATATGGTAAAGTCACGTTAGTCCATTAATGATATATGGTATGGTCACATTAGTCCATTAATGAGTCACGTTGGTCCATTAATGATATATGGTAGAGTCACGTTAGTCCATTAATGATATATGGTAGAGTCACATTAGTCCATTAATGATATATGGTAGAGTCACATTAGTCCATTAATGATATATAGTAAAGTCACGTTAGTCCATTAATGATATATGGTATGGTCACATTAGTCCATTAATGGGTCGCGTTAGTCCATTAATGATATATGGTAGAGTCACGTTAGTCCATTAATGATATATGGTAGAGTCACATTAGTCCATTAATGATATATGGTAGAGTCACGTTAGTCCATTAATGATATTTGGTAGAGTCACGTTAGTCCATTAATGATATATGGTAGAGTCACGTTAGTCCATTAATGATATATGGTATGGTCACATTAGTCCATTAATGATATTTGGTAGAGTCACATTAGTCCATTAATGATGTATGGTATGGTCACATTAGTCCATTAATGATATATGGTATAGTCACATTAGTCCATTAATGATATATGGTAGAGTCATGGAGTGATGGGTTAGGTTTTCATGATTTATTTGATTATTATTGTGTCTTTGCTTTTTAATGTTTGAATTTAAAATAAAATTAACTATGTACATGTATCATGATATTTTGTTTATAAATAAACATATTGTTTGGCGATCTATATATGTGCCCTATATATTCCACCTCCGGAACTCAGAAAATATACAGGGGAGAGGGGTTTATGGTCATGGTGTTTAAAGCCACTTTTAACCATGTTTCAGTTTTATAGTGTTTACAGCCACTTTTAAAAATATTTCAGTTTTATTGGTGGAGGAAACCGGAGTTTCGGAGAAAACTACCGACTTGTCGCAAGTCCCTTGCAAACGTTGTATTGAGAACACCTTTCTTGAGCGGGATTTCAACTCGCAACTGTAATGGGGATAGGCACTGATTGCATAGTTAGTTGCAAATCCAACTACCATTCGATCACGACGGCTCCGAAACTATGTAATACAGTTTCAATAAAACAAAAGTATACAATATACATGCAAAGAAATTGGAAAATAAAAGCTTCATTTTTGACTACCTTCTACTGATTTTGTCCCCCTGTTCAATTAGTCCATTAATGATATATGGTAGAGTCACGTTAGTCCATTAATGATATATGGTAGAGTCACGTTAGTCCATTAATGATTTATGGTAGAGTCACGTTAGTCCATTAATGATATATGGTAAAGTCACGTTAGTCCATTAATGATATATGGTATGGTCACATTAGTCCATTAATGAGTCACGTTGGTCCATTAATGATATATGGTATAGTCACGTTAGTCCATTAATGATATATGGTAGAGTCACATTAGTCCATTAATGATATATGGTAGAGTCACGTTAGTCCATTAATGATATTTGGTAGAGTCACGTTAGTCCATTAATGATATATGGTAGAGTCACGTTAGTCCACTAATGATATATGGTAGAGTCACGTTAGTCCATTAATGATATTTGGTAGAGTCACATTAGTCCATTAATGATATATGATAGAGTCACGTTAGTCCATTAATGATATATGGTATGGTCACATTAGTCCATTAATGAGTCACGTTGGTCCATTAATGATATATGGTAGAGTCACGTTAGTCCATTAATGATATATGGTAGAGTCACATTAGTCCATTAATGATATATGGTAGAGTCACGTTAGTCCATTAATGATATTTGGTAGAGTCACGTTAGTCCATTAATGATATATGGTAGAGTCACGTTAGTCCACTAATGATATATGGTATGGTCACATTAGTCCATTAATGATATTTGGTAGAGTCACATTAGTCCATTAATGATATATGATAGAGTCACGTTAGTCCATTAATGATATATGGTATGGTCACGTTAGTCCATTAATGATATATGGTAGAGTCATGCAGTGATGGGTTAGGTTTTCATGATTTATTTGATTATTATTGTGTCTTTGCTTTTTAATGTTTGTATTTAAATCATGATATTTTGTTTATAAATAAACATATTGTTTGGCGATCTATATATGTGCCCTATATATTCTACCTCCGGAACTCAGAAAATATACAGGGGAGAGGGGTTTATGGTCATGGTGTTTAAAGCCACTTTTAACCATGTTTCAGTTTTATAGTGTTTACAGCCACTTTTAAAAATATTTCAGTTTTATTGGTGGAGGAAACCGGAGTTTCGGAGAAAACTACCGACTTGTCGCAAGTCCCTTGCAAACGTTGTATTGAGAACACCTTTCTTGAGCGGGATTTCAACTCACAACTGTAATGGGGATAGGCACTGATTGCATAGTTAGTTGCAAATCCAACTACCATTCGATCACGACGGCTGCGAAACTATGTAATACAGTTTCAATAAAACAAAAGTATACAATATACATGCAAAGAAATTGGAAAATAAAAGCTTCATTTTTGACTACCTTCTACTGATTTTGTCCCCCTGTTCAATTAGTCCATTAATGATATATGGTAGAGTCACGTTAGTCCATTAATGATATATGGTAGAGTCACGTTAGTCCATTAATGATATATGGTAGAGTCACATTAGTCCATTAATGATTTATGGTAGAGTCACGTTAGTCCATTAATGATATATGGTAAAGTCACGTTAGTCCATTAATGATATATGGTATGGTCACATTAGTCCATTAATGAGTCACGTTGGTCCATTAATGATATATGGTAGAGTCACGTTAGTCCATTAATGATATATGGTAGAGTCACATTAGTCCATTAATGATATATGGTAGAGTCACATTAGTCCATTAATGATATATAGTAAAGTCACGTTAGTCCATTAATGATATATGGTATGGTCACATTAGTCCATTAATGGGTCGCGTTAGTCCATTAATGATATATGGTAGAGTCACGTTAGTCCATTAATGATATTTGGTAGAGTCACGTTAGTCCATTAATGATATATGGTAGAGTCACATTAGTCCATTAATGATATATGGTATAGTCACGTTAGTCCATTAATGATATATGGTATGGTCACATTAGTCCATTAATGATATTTGGTAGAGTCACGTTAGTCCATTAATGATATATGGTAGAGTCACATTAGTCCATTAATGATATATGGTAGAGTCACATTAGTCCATTAATGATATATGGTAGAGTCATCCAGTGATGGGTTAGATTTTCATGATTTATTTGATTATTATTGTGTCTTTGCTTTTTAATGTTTGTATTTAATAATAAAATAAAATTAACTATGTACATGTATCATGATATTTTGTTTATAAATAAACATATTGTTTGGCGATCTATATATGTGCCCTATATATTCCTCCTCCGGAACTCAGAAAATATACAGGGGAGAGGGGTTTATGGTCATGGTGTTTAAAGCCACTTTTAACCATGTTTCAGTTTTATAGTGTTTACAGCCACTTTTAAAAATATTTCAGTTTTATTGGTGGAGGAAACCGGAGTTTCGGAGAAAACTACCGACTTGTCGCAAGTCCCTTGCAAACGTTGTATTGAGAACACCTTTCTTGAGCGGGATTTCAACTCACAACTGTAATGGGGATAGGCACTGATTGCATAGTTAGTTGCAAATCCAACTACCATTCGATCACGACGGCTCCGAAACTATGTAATACAGTTTCAATAAAACAAAAGTATACAATATACATGCAAAGAAATTGGAAAATAAAAGCTTCATTTTTGACTACCTTCTACTGATTTTGTCCCCCTGTTCAATTAGTCCATTAATGATATATGGTAGAGTCACGTTAGTCCATTAATGATATATGGTAGAGTCACGTTAGTCCATTAATGATATATGGTAGAGTCACGTTAGTCCATTAATGATATATGGTAGAGTCACATTAGTCCATTAATGATATATGGTAAAGTCACGTTAGTCCATTAATGATATATGGTATGGTCACATTAGTCCATTAATGATATTTGGTAGAGTCACGTTAGTCCATTAATGATATATGGTATGGTCACATTAGTCCATTAATGATATTTGGTAGAGTCACATTAGTCCATTAAAGAGATATGGTATGGTCACATTAGTCCATTAATGATATTTGGTAGAGTCACATTAGTCCATTAATGATATATGGTAGAGTCGCATTAGTCCATTAATGAGATATGGTAGAGTCATGCAGTGATGGGTTAGGTTTTCATGATTTATTTGATTATTATTGTGTCTTTGCTTTTTAATGTTTGTATTTAAATCATGATATTTTGTTTATAAATAAACATATTGTTTGGCGATCTATATATGTGCCCTATATATTCCACCTCCGGAACTCAGAAAATATACAGGGGAGAGGGGTTTATGGTCATGGTGTTTAAAGCCACTTTTAACCATGTTTCAGTTTTATAGTGTTTACAGCCACTTTTAAAATATTTCAGTTTTATTGGTGGAGGAAACCGGAGTTTCGGAGAAAACTACCGACTTATCGCAAGTCCCTTGCAAACGTTGTATTGAGAACACCTTTCTTGAGTGGGATTTCAACTCGCAACTGTAATGGGGATAGGCACTGATTGCATAGTTAGTTGCAAATCCATCTACCATTCGATCACGACGGCTCCGAAACTATGTAATACAGTTTCAATAAAACAAAAGTATACAATATACATGCAAAGAAATTGGAAAATAAAAGCTTCATTTTTGACTACCTTCTACTGATTTTGTCCCCCTGTTCAATTAGTCCATTAATGATATATGGTAGAGTCACGTTAGTCCATTAATGATATATGGTAGAGTCACGTTAGTCCATTAATGATATATGGTAGAGTCACATTAGTCCATTAATGATATATGGTAGAGTCACGTTAGTCCATTAATGATATATGGTATAGTCACGTTAGTCCATTAATGATATATGGTAGAGTCACGTTAGTCCATTAATGATATATGGTATAGTCACGTTAGTCCATTAATGATATATGGTATGGTCACGTTAGTCCATTAATGATATATGGTAGAGTCACATTAGTCCATTAATGATATATGGTAGAGTCATGCAGTGATGGGTTAGGTTTTCATGATTTATTTGATTATTATTGTGTCTTTGCTTTTTAATGTTTGTATTTAAAATAAAATTAACTATGTACATGTATCATGATATTTTGTTTATAAATAAACATATTGTTTGGCGATCTATATATGTGCCCTATATATTCCACCTCCGGAACTCAGAAAATATACAGGGGAGAGGGGTTTATGGTCATGGTGTTTAAAGCCACTTTTAACCATGTTTCAGTTTTATAGTGTTTACAGCCACTTTTAAAAATATTTCAGTTTTATTGGTGGAGGAAACCGGAGTTTCGGAGAAAACTACCGACTTGTCGCAAGTCCCTTGCAAACGTTGTATTGAGAACACCTTTCTTGAGTGGGATTTCAACTCACAACTGTAATGGGGATAGGCACTGATTGCATAGTTAGTTGCAAATCCAACTACCATTCGATCACGACGGCTCCGAAACTATGTAATACAGTTTCAATAAAACAAAAGTATACAATATACATGCAAAGAAATTGGAAAATAAAAGCTTCATTTTTGACTACCTTCTGCTGAATTTGTCCCCCTGTTCAAATGTTTTGTTATTTCTAGCTCATAATGCATATATGTTTTTAACTGAATTTTATTGTACAAAAAAGAAACACAGCTTCTCATCATGATGAATGTACAACCACCAGGACCGAAGATTTTACATCTAAAGGTCTACTAGTATGTTAATTTGTTATTTTTCCTCTCTTCTGTTTGATGTATAAGTGCTAACTCGTTCGGACGAACGTATGGACGATATTTCAGTGCCATAACGTTTAAAGCCTCAACTGATTGATTTGATATATGGATATGTTGTTTCTAGCAACCATTGACAGATCAACTCGATTTTGGGTTTTTTCAGTTAGAGGGGTATGGCATCCGTGTCCACATTTTAAATTTGTTTAAATTCAACATGGATCATGTTCTTACCTGCCGCTGCAGCTTAGATTTACCATTTTACGCAGTTGACTTGGTTCCTTTTGGGATTATATTTACTGAAAATTATTTCCTCTCCTGATTTCAACATTTAAAAGATCAACATTCGGTTATAAAAAGATTTAAAAAAAAGCAATTTACAGAGCTCGGAATTGACGAGTTTCTGTGGTTGCTATGGATAATATTTGGTTACTAGGGACATTGTAAAGTTTAAGGAATACTTATAATATATACTGGTTAGTAAATGATAAGATTTTTCTGCTAAAATGTCGTTGTAGAAAATTTCATCTTGATTGAATAAAAGGTCCATGAGATCTACAGCAAAATAATATGCACAGGGAACCTGTTGCTAAGGACGAGGCATAGCTATGAATAAAAATATCAAAATGTACTTTTGAAATATGAAATCTGAAATGACATTTGTAGAGTGTATAACTTGACAAAAAGTACCGCTTAGCCAAATAACAAGTCAAAAGATCGCAGATGTCAAAATTCAACCTTTAATTGCAATAATACAGGCTAATTTTTAATTTACAAAACCGTTGCTAGGGTGACATAACTACGCAAAAATACTATATGCTACCATAGGGAATTGGAATATTATTTTTAGAGTGTACATACACAGAATATAACATTTTGTCGAAAAGACTATGCAAGATACGTAAAATAAAACCACCATATTTGAATTTCCAATGATTAATTGGATCCTCCTCCATTTACGTTGCTAAGCAACAAAGGACAAAGTGAAATCATCCAAAAAAATTATTTTTCTTACCTTTCAATGATTGTGTTTAATATGATATCTATATAAACAGTTTCTGAGATTGGGCCAAAATCGATCCTTATCATACCTACTCCTTTGTTTGTTTGTTTTTAGCTATTTAATATTTTAGTATGTTTACTTGCATGATTTCGCATGATTTGAAGTTCAAGATTTTTAATAAGAGTTATGTGTGGTAAGTAAGGATGTTTAAACTATTGTTATGTTAAAACAGTTCTTGCTTTCTAATAGTCGATTTGCCAATTGTTGGTTACTGTGTGTTTTTTGGGGTAATGTTTCATATTTTGAACCAGTTACAAACTGGTACCTACTGGTCTGATATGTCACATGATTTATAGAGAGCAATCAACAACAGATCATTGGTTACATATTAATGAGATGCAGCTGATGTTTAATACCTGGTTTCTGTTTAATGAAATTGTATCAAAAAATAGAAAACGTAGTTAAAAGAATTTAAATGTATGTAGGATTCGAATAATTTGCATGTACTTTAATTTGAATGATAACATCCAATTGTTGTTCGGTTACCTTTCATAATACCAGTACAAATCTAAATGCAAAGCAAATCTAGTTTTAGTTCGGAATTGGAAATGGCAAATGGTCTATTAGTCATTTGATAATAAAATTTATATGTCTTAATCAAGAAAAAAGATTTTTTTTTCAGATGCAATAAGACTGACATATTGTAAACACATTTATTTTCTATTTCCTAGTGTACTCCTGTCATATGTCAGTATAGAAACATTATCCGGGTAGCTGGATGATGACTTCTACTCTCATATGACAGTATAGAAACATTATCCGGGTAGCTGGATGATGACTTCTCCTGTCATAATTCAGTATAGAAACATTATCCGGGTAGCTGGATGATGACTTCTCCTGTCATAATTCAGTATAGAAACATTATCCGGGTAGCTGGATGATGACTTCTCCTGTCATATGACAGTATAGAAACATTATCTGGGTAGCTGGATGATGACTTCTCCTGTCATATGACAGTATCCGGGTAGCTGGATGATGATGTCTCCTGTCATATGACAGTATCAGGGTAGCTGGATGATGACTTCTCCTCTCATATGACAGTATAGAAACATTATCCGGGTAGCTGGATGATGACTTCTCCTGTCATAATTCAGTATAGAAACTGTATGTTTTTGTTTGATTACATTGTGTATTATTATATATTGTTTATTCTTGATTACAGGTACATTGTGTATTTTTTGTTGTAATTTGAATTTTTGGTGTTTTATGCCACTTTCAGCAATATCATGGTGACCAATTTACAAAGCCGGGTGCGAACCCACGCCATATTGGTGATAGGCTTGTACGAACTGTTAGATCCAAGGACCTAACTCATTGAACCACCCGGGACCTTTTTTTGTTGTATGTTTTTGCTTGATTACATTGTGTATTATTATATATTGTTTATTCTTGATTACAGGTACATTGTGTATTTTTTGTTGTAATTTGAATTTGAATTTTTGGTGTTTTATGCCACTTTCAGCAATATTTCACCTATATCATGGCGACCAGTTTTTAGGCATTGCCCTTGTTTATTATATGTTTATACTTGATTACATTGTGTATTGGTTGTAATATATTGTTGATGTTTGATTTTATTTTGTATTATGCTACATTCTATATCTGTTTATTAATTGTATTCGATTCCATTTTTTATTTTTGAAGTTCCTACCCCCTGACTGATGAGCACCCTGGTAGGAACTTCTCACATTTAATGCTGTCTTAATTATTCAATTTCTCTTTAAATCATAGAGTGACAGATAAAAAGGACAAGAATTTTTTGTATATATTTAATTCTATCAGTTAACATTTTCATTGGATCCACTTACTTTTTAGCTCACCTGACCAGAAGGGTCATATGAGCTATTGCCATCACTTGGCGTCCGTCGTAAACATTTCAATCTTCTCTGAAACCATTGGGCCATTTGGAACCAAACTTGGCAGGAATATTCCTTGGGTGGATCTCTACAAAGTTTTTATATTTGGCGGATCAAATTTAAAACATGGCCACCAGGGCCAATTATGTGTTCTGATTGGCTGAAATTTCAAAGAACTCCTCTGAAACCACTTGACCAATTGAACTGAAATTTGGTGAGAATGATGAGGGGATAGACCTCTACAAAGTTTTGTGGGTTTTTTTGTCTATCGGAAATTCAAGATGGCCACCGCCACAGGACATAGTTTACATAGGACCCTATGGGAAAACTTCAGAACTAACAAATCCACCAACAGTGGTATTAACCCAGTGGTAGTAAATAAACATGCAAAAATAGTGTTCTTGAATTAGATCCAATAGACTACGGTTTCTGTTTTTCATGAGTGGGGTGTACTTGGCATGACAGCAATTGCAACCCCATGTAGCCTCTGGTTATAATCAGTTAACCAAGACAGCATTAACTGTGGTTTCATACAAGTCCATTTTTGATTGGGTTTGATTTTTAGGACCATCTCCTTCAATAACATTTTCTTTAAATGCAGAAAAACAAAGAAAAACCCCTCAAACATGGATTATGTATAAAATGGGTCGAAACTTTCTTGGCGACATCATTTGGCAAGACACATCTCTGTGTAAACAGTTTATAGATTTACAATTGGTAAAATCTTTTCAGATTTGCAATTTGATATTCTCTTTAAAATTAACATTATAGATTTTTTATTTAAATTGCCTGTAAACTCCACGAGTATGCTACATTGATCCAATATTTATATATAGCCAGTTTACTGTCATGGCTTTTCTTTTCTAAATTACTGACGCCAAGAAGGTCTCAGGGATTTTCAATAAAATTAGTACTCACTTTAATGAACTTTTATGATAATAAAATATATTATTAATTTAACAACAACTTTCTTTTTCGGCAAGAGTATGTACATTGTATATGGATGTTCATGAGAGAAAACTATATACAAAGTTGGACACAAGGCATGATTGATACCAAGATAATGTCTACACTGTCATATGACGACAGAAGTCCTAATCCAGCCACCCAGATAATGCCTCTATAAAATTATGACTCGCTGCAAAAGTCATAATCCAGCCATCCAGATGTTGTCTATATACGGTCATATGACTGCAGAATCATAATCCAGCTATCCGGATCATGTCTATACTGTCATTTGACGACAGAAGTCATAATCCAGCTACACAGATAATGTTTCTATGCTGTCATAGGACTGCAGAAGTCGTAATCCAGCTACCCGGATCATGTCTCTATACTGTCTAGAACCTATTAGTCTTGATTATTTATTAGTCAAACCTGTTTTAAGAGGTCACCCTTGGGACAAAGAAAAAGTGGTTATATAAGAGAGGTGACCTTTTAAAAGAGGATCATTTAAGTTGAAATTTTCTGTGAAAGGGCAAGAAAAAAGTAACCTCTTAATACAGGTGACTGCTTAACAGAAGTGACTGCATTGGCAAATTTGACAGTATTTTACTTTTAAATCAGAGTTGACGCTCATATCAATATTTTATCATAACTGGTATTTCGTCCATGTTTATTCATGAACAGATTCAAACCAAATTTATACACAATAATATATATCGACAATATCTCTAGTCTAGTTCGAAAAACCATAATTTGTGTTCAAAAATTTTAAAAGTTATGCCCCTTGTGTGAAAATGTTCAATTTAGTATGTTCAAAAATAGATCCTGAACAGATTCAAGCCAAATTTATTAACAAACTGTGAATCAAGAATATCTCGCAGTTAAAAAAAAATTCAGGAAAATTTTTAATGATATAAAGGAACTCGGCTGGCTCATCTCTGATGCTTTTATTATATTTTTATATTTAAAATTCAGGTATTATTTTAGTCCATGACTTGACCAACAGAAAATCTCACCAGAACCTACATAGATGGTTGGCTGAAGTTTTAAATAGGAATGATGCAAAAGATTCAAATAATGGGTATGACGAAAATATAAGTTTTACCAGTAGATGATTATGGTTTTGAGGTTTGTCAGATTTCAAATGTTGAGGGGCTGTTGTGGTCGTGATCGTATGGTAGTTGGATATACAATTACATATGCAATCAGTGCCTATCACCACTAATGTTGTGAGTTCGAATCTCGCACAGGTGAGATGCGCTCGATACAACATTATGTGATAAAGTTTGTCAGTGTCTTGTGGCAGGAGGTGGTTTTCTCCAGGTACTCTGGTTTCCTCCAACAATAAAACTGACTGCCATGATATAACTTAAATATAACCCTAACCCCCTCAAATGTCGAGTTTTAGCTGTATCACATTAGAGATAGAAGGGCCTACAATTACCAAAGCTTGTACAACAGAAACGAACACAAAAATCAGGAATTGGAACAAGTACTCCGGAAGGGTAGGTATTTCCTGTCCTTGGTACACATCAGGAAGCATTGTATTAAATATTTATATTGTGGTTCATTCATTCTTTTCCATATGTTTCAGTAATGTGTTTTAATATTGGTAGAAAAAGTAAGCACTAAAATAAAATATAGGAATAAGTGAAGTGTCAAAATTTAACATGGCAAGTGACAAAATCTAATCACCTGGTTTTAGGAAAAAACACCAAGTTCTCCCTGTACCAACATATTATTTATGATTGACCTGAGTATACATGTACATAAACAAGTTTAATATCGGTTCATGTTTTTATTATCCCCTCGCCAACAAAGTTGCGAAGGGGTATAGTAACGCTACCGTCCGTCCGTCCGTCCTTCCGTAACATCCTTGTGAACACTCTAAAATCAACATCCTTCAATGGATTTTGACCAAACTTGGTACATAATTAGTCCTTAAGAGAATCTGGAACCCTATTGATTTGTAAGGTCAAAGGTCAAGGTCACCGGGTCAAATTTTTACCATGTGACATCCTTGTGAACACTCTAGAATCAACATCCTTCAATGGATTTTGACCAAACTTGGTACATACTTAGTCCTTAAGAGAATCTGGAATCCTATCGATTATCAAGGTCATAGGTTAAAGGTCAAGGTCACCAGGTCAAATTTTTACCATGTGACATCCTTATGAACACTAGAATCAACATCATTCAATGGATTTTCACCAAACTTGGTACATACTTAGTCCTTATGAGAGTCTGGAACCCTATTGATTTTCAAGGTCAAAGGTCAAGGGGTCAAATTTTTACTGCATAGCATCCTTGTGAACACTCTAGAATCAACATCTTTCAATGGATTTTGACCAAACTTGGTACATACATAGTTCTTAAGAGAATCTGGAACCCTATTGATTTTCAAGGTCAAAGGTCAAGGTCACAGGGTCAAATTGTTAGGCGAGGGGTTACGCCACGCTTTGCGTTGCCCTTGTTTAACTATTGATGGCAATTTTTTTGTTCGGTTCCGGGTAGCTGGATTATGACTTCTCCTATCATATGACAGTATCCGGGTAGCTGGATGATGACTTCTCCTGTCATATGTTAGTATAGAAACATTATCTGGGTAGCTGGATGATGACTTCTCCTCTCATATGACAGTATAGAAACATTATCCGGGTAGCTGGATGATGACTTCTCCTGTCATAATTCAGTATAGAAACAGTATCTGGGTAGCTGGATGATGACTTCTCCTGTCATATGTCAGTATAGAAACATTATCCGGGTAGCTGGATGATGACTTCTCCTGTCATATGACAGTATGCGGGTAGCTGGATGATGACTTCTCCTATCATATGACAGTATCCGGGTAGCTGGATGATGACTTCTCCTGTTATATGACAGTATCCGGGTAGCTGGATGATGACTTCTCCTGTCATAATTCAGTATAGATACATTATCCGGGTAGCTGGATGATGACTTCTCCTGTCATATGTCAGTATAGATACATTATCCGGGTAGCTGGATGATGACTTCTCCTGTCATATGTCAGTATCCGGGTAGCTGGATGATGACTTCTCCTGTCATAATTCAGTATAGGAACATTATCCGGGTAGCTGGATGATGACTTCTCCTGTCATATGTCAGTATAGAAACATTATCCGGGTAGCTGGATGATGACTTCTCCTGTCATATGTCAGTATAGATACATGATCGGGGTAATTATAAATGGACTGACTTCTGTAGTCATGAACTTTTAATGCATTTTGTATTTTTCAGTCTGCAAGTATAGAGACAGTATCCGGGTAGCTGGATGATGACTTCTCCTGTCATATCTCAGTATAGATACATGATCGGGGTAATTATAAATGGACTGTCTGTAGTCATGAACTTTTAATGCATTTTGTATTTTTCAGTCTGCAAGTATAGAGACATTATCCGGGTAGCTGGATGATGACTTCTCCTGTCATATGTCAGTATAGAAACATTATCCGGGTAGCTGGATGATGACTTCTCCTGTCATATGTCAGTATAGAAACATTATCTGGGTAGCTGGATGATGACTTCTCCTGTCATAATTCAGTATGGAAACATTATCCGGGTAGCAGGATGATATCTTCTCCTGTCATAATTCAGTATGGAAACATTATCCGGGTAGCAGGATGATGACTTCTCCTGTCATATGACAGTATAGAAGCATTATCCGGGTAGCTGGATGACCACTTTTCCTGTCATATGACAGTATAGAGACAGTATCCGGGTAGCTGGATTATGACTTCTCCTATCATATGACAGTATCGGGTAGCTGGATGATGACTTCTCCTGTCATACGACAGTATCCGGGTAGCTGGATGATGACTTCTCCTGTCATATGTCAGTATAGAAACATTATCCGGGTAGCTGGATGATATCTTCTCCTGTCATAATTCAGTATGGAAACATTATCCGGGTAGCAGGATGATGACTTCTCCTGTCATATGACAGTATAGAAGCATTATCCGGGTAGCTGGATGACCACTTTTCCTGTCATATGACAGTATAGAGACAGTATCCGGGTAGCTGGATTATGACTTCTCCTATCATATGACAGTATCCGGGTAGCTGGATGATGACTTCTCCTGTCATATGACAGTATCCGGGTAGCTGGATGATGACTTCTCCTGTTATATGACAGTATCCGGGTAGCTGGATGACGACTTCTCCTGTCATATGACAGTATCCGGGTAGCTGGATGATGACTTCTCCTGTCATAATTCAGTATAGAAACATTATCCGGGTAGCTGGATGATGACTTCTCCTGTCATATGTCAGTATAGAAACAGTATCTGGGTAGCTGGATGATGACTTCTCCTGTCATATGTCAGTATAGATACATTATCCGGGTAGCTGGATGATGACTTCTCCTGTCATATGACAGTATCCGGGTAGCTGGATGATGACTTCTCCTGTCATATGTTAGTATAGAAACATTATCTGGGTAGCTGGATGATGACTTCTCCTGTCATAATTCAGTATAGAAACAGTATCTGGGTAGCTGGATGATGACTTCTCCTGTCATATGTCAGTATAGAAACATTATCCGGGTAGCTGGATGATGACTTCTCCTGTCATATGTCAGTATAGAAACATTATCCGGGTAGCTGGATGATGACTTCTCCTGTCATATGACAGTATTCGGGTAGCTGGATGATGACTTCTCCTGTCATATGACAGTATCCGGGTAGCTGGATGATGACTTCTCCTGTTATATGACAGTATCCGGGTAGCTGGATGACGACTTCTCCTGTCATATGACAGTATCCGGGTAGCTGGATGATGACTTCTCCTGTCATAATTCAGTATAGAAACATTATCCGGGTAGCTGGATGATGACTTCTCCTGTCATATGTCAGTATAGAAACAGTATCTGGGTAGCTGGATGATGACTTCTCCTGTCATATGTCAGTATAGATACATTATCCGGGTAGCTGGATGATGACTTCTCCTGTCATATGACAGTATCCGGGTAGCTGGATGATGACTTCTCCTGTCATATGTCAGTATAGAAACATTATCCGGGTAGCTGGATGACGACTTCTCCTGTCATATGACAGTATCCGGGTAGCTGGATGATGACTTCTCCTGTCATATGTCAGTATAGAAACATTATCCGGGTAGCTGGATGATGACTTCTCCTGTCATATGTCAGTATAGAAACAGTATCTGGGTAGCTGGATGATGACTTCTACTGTCATATGTCAGTATAGATACATTATTCGGGTAGCTGGATGATGACTTCTCCTATCATATGACAGTATCCGGGTAGCTGGATGATGACTTCTCCTGTCATAATTCAGTATAGAAACATTATCCGGGTAGCTGGATGATGACTTCTCCTGTCATATGTCAGTATAGATACATTATCCGGGTAGCTGGATGATGACTTCTCCTGTCATATGTCAATATAGAAACATTATCCTGGTAGCTGGATGATGACATCTGTCATAATTCAGTATAGAAACATTATCCGGGTAGCTGGATGATGACTTCTCCTGTCATATGACAGTATAGAAGCATTATCTGGGTAGCTGGATGATGACTTCTCCTGTCATATGACAGTATAGAGACAGTATCCGGGTAGCTGGATTATGACTTTTCCTGTCATGTCAGTATAGAAACATCCGGGTAGCTGGATGATGAATTCTCCTGTCATGTGACAGTATAGAAACATTATCCGGGTAGCTGGATGATGACTTCTCCTGTCATATGACAGTATAGAAACATTATCCTGGTAGCTGGATGATGACTTCTCCTGTCATATGTCAGTATAGAAACATTATCCGGGTAGCTGGATGATGACTTCTCCTGTCATATGACAATATAGAAACATTATCCTGGTAGCTGGATGATGACATCTGTCATAATTCAGTATAGAAACATTATCCGGGTAGCTGGATGATGACTTCTCCTGTCATATGACAGTATAGAAGCATTATCTGGGTAGCTGGATGATGACTTCTCCTGTCATATGACAGTATAGAGACAGTATCCGGGTAGCTGGATTATGACTTTTCCTGTCATGTCAGTATAGAAACATCCGGGTAGCTGGATGATGAATTCTCCTGTCATGTGACAGTATAGAAACATTATCCGGGTAGCTGGATGATGACTTCTCCTGTCATATGACAGTATAGAAACATTATCCTGGTAGCTGGATGATGACTTCTCCTGTCATATGTCAGTATAGAAACATTATCCGGGTAGCTGGATGATGACTTCTCCTGTCATATGACAGTATAGAAACATTATCCGGGTAGCTGGATGATGACTTCTCCTGTCATATGACAGTATAGAAACATTATCTGGGTAGCTGGATTATGACAGTATCCGGGTAGCTGGATGATGACTTATCCTGTCATATGACAGTATCCGGGTAGCTGGATGATGACGTCTCCTGTCGTATGACAGTATCAGGGTAGCTGGATGATGACTTCTCCTCTCATATGACAGTATAGAAACATTATCCGGGTAGCTGGATGATGACTTCTCCTGTCATAATTCAGTATAGAAACTGTATGTTTTTGTTTGATTACATTGTGTATTATTATATATTGTTTATTCTTGATTACAGGTACATTGTGTATTTTTTGTTGTAATTTGAATTTTTGGTGTTTTATGCCACTTTCAGCAATATCATGGCGACCAATTTACAAAGCCGGGTGCGAACCCACGCCATATTGGTGATAGGCTTGTATGAGCTGTTAGATCCAACGACCTAACTCATTGAACCACCCGGGACCTTTTTTTGTTGTATGTTTTTGCTTGATTACATTTTGTATTATTATATATTGTTTATTCTTGATTACAGGTACATTGTGTATTTTTTGTTGTAATTTGAATTTGAATTTTTGGTGTTTTACGCCACTTTCAGCAATATTTCAGCTATATCATGGTGACCAATTTACAAAGCCGGGTGCGAACCCACGCCATATTGGTGATAGGCTTGTATGAGCTGTTAGATCCAAGGACCTAACTCATTGAACTGTTAGATCCATTGAACCACCCGGGACCTTTTTTTTGTTGTATGTTTTTGTTTGATTACATTGTGTATTATTATATATTGTTTATTCTTGATTACAGGTACATTGTGTATTTTTTGTTGTAATTTGAATTTGAATTTTTGGTGTTTTATGCCACTTTCAGCAATATTTCACCTATATCATGGCGACCAGTTTGCGTTGCCCTTGTTTATTATATGTTTATACTTGATTACATTGTGTATTGGTTGTAATATATTGTTGATGTTTGATTACATTGTGTATTGGTTGTAATATATTGTTGATGTTTGATTACATTGTGTATTGGTTGTAATATATTGTTGATGTTTGATTTTATTTTGTATTATGCTACATTCTATATCTGTTTATTAATTGTATTTGATTCCATTTTTTATTTATGAAGTTCCTACCCCCTGACTGATGAGCACCCTGGTAGGAACTTCTCACATTTAATGCTGTCTTAATTATTCAATTTCTCTTTAAATCATAGAGTGACAGATAAAAAGTACAAGAATTTTTTGTATATATTTAATTCTATCAGTTAACATTTTCATTGGATCCACTTACTTTTTAGCTCACCTGACCAGAAGGGTCATATGAGCTATTGCCATCACTTGGCGTCCGTCGTAAACATTTCAATCTTCTCCTCTGAAACCATTGGGCCATTTGGAACCAAACTTGGCAGGAATATTCCTTGGGTGGATCTCTACAAAGTTTTTATTTTTGGCGGATCAAATTTAAAACATGGCCGCCAGGGCCAATTATGTGTTCTGATTGGCTGAAATTTCAAAGAACTCCTCTGAAACCACTTGACCAATTGAACTGAAATTTGGTGAGAATGATGAGGGGATAGACCTCTACAAAGTTTTGTGGGTTTTTTTGTCTATCGGAAATTCAAGATGGCCACCGCCACAGGACATAGTTTACATAGGACCCTATGGGAAAACTTCAGAACTAACAAATCCACCAACAGTGGTATTAACCCAGTGGTAGTAAATAAACATGCAAAAATAGTGTTCTTTAATTAGATCCAATAGACTACGATTTCTGTTTTTCATGAGGGGTGTACTTGGCATGACAGCAATTGCAACCCCACGTAGCCTCTGGTTATAATCAGTTAACCAAGACAGCATTAACTGTGGTTTCATACAAGTCCATTTTTGATTGGGTTTGATTTTTAGGACCATCTCCTTCAATAACATTTTCTTTAAATGCAGAAAAAAACAAAGAAAAACCCCTCAAACATGGATCATGTATAAAATGGGTCGAAACTTTCTTGGCGACATCATTTGGCAAGACACATCTCTGTGTAAACAGTTTATAGATTTACAATTGGTAAAATCTTTTCAGATTTGCAATATTTGATATTCTCTTTAAAATTAACATTATAGATTTTTTATTTAAATTGCCTGTAAACTCCACGAGTATGCTACATTGATCCAATATTTATATATAGCCAGTTTACTGTCATGGCTTTTCTTTTCTAAATTACTGACTCCAAGAAGGTCTCGGGGATTTTCAATAAAATTAGTACTCACTTTAATGAACTTTTATGATAATAAAATATATTATTAATTTAACAACAACTTTCTTTTTCGGCAAGAGTATGTACATTGTATATGGATGTTCATGAGAGAAAACTATATACAAAGTTGGATTGATACCAAGATAATGTCTACACTGTCATATGACGACAGAAGTCCTAATCCAGCCACCCAGATAATGTCTCTATAAAATTATGACTCGCTGCAAAAGTCATAATCCAGCCATCCAGATGTTGTCTATATACAGTCATATGACTGCAGAATCATAATCCAGCTACCCGGATCATGTCTATAGTGTCATTTGACGACAGAAGTCATAATCCAGCTACACAGATAATGTTTCTATACTGTCATAGGACTGCAGAAGTCGTAATCCAGCTACCCGGATCATGTCTCTATACTGTCATATGATGGCAGAAGTCATCATCCAGCTACCCGGATAATGTCTATACTTATATGATGCCAGAAGTCATAATCCAGCTACCCGGATCATGTC
Organism: Bathymodiolus brooksi; assembly: GCA_963680875.1. Lineage (NCBI taxonomy): Eukaryota > Metazoa > Mollusca > Bivalvia > Mytilida > Modiolidae > Bathymodiolus > Bathymodiolus brooksi. Next base: position 109,476,376 of record OY804581.1, read on the forward strand.
TATACAGTCATATGACAGGAGAAGTCATCATCCGGCTACCCGGATAATGGGAGTATTGTATAATATGACTGGAGAAGTCATAATCCAGCTACCCGGATAATGGGTGTATAGTATAATATGACGGCAGAAGTCGTAATCCAGCTACCCGGATAATGGATGTATAGTATAATATGACTGCAGAAGTCGTAATCCAGCTACCCGGATCATGTCTCTATACTGTCATATGACGGCAGAAGTCGTAATCCAGCTACCAGGATCATGTCTCTATACTGTCATTTGACGACAGGAGTCATAATCCAACTACCCGGATCATGTCTATACAGTCATATGACAGGAGAAGTCATTATCCGGATAATGGGGGTATTGTATAATATGACTGGAGAAGTCATAATCCAGCTACCCGGATAATGGGTGTATAGTATAATATGACGGCAGAAGTCGTAATCCGGATAATGGGTGTATTGTATAATATGACAGCAGAAGTCTTAAACTAGCTACCCGGATAATGGATGTATAGTATAATATGACTGCAGAAGTCGTAATCCAGCTACCCGGACCATGTCTATACTGTCATATGACGGCAGAAGTCATCATCCAGCTACCCGGATCATGTCTATTCTGTCATTTGACGACAGAAGTCATAATCCAGCTACACAGATAACGTCTCTATACTGTCATATGACTGCAGAAGTCGTAATCCAGCTACCCGGATCATGTTTCTATACTGTCATATGATGGCAGAAGTCATCATCCAGCTACCCGGATAATGTCTATACTGTCATATGACGCCAGAAGTCATAATCCAGCTACTCGGATCATGTCTCTTTACTGTCATTTGATGACATAAGTCATAATCCAGCTACACAGATAATGTTTCGATTCTGTCATATGACTGCAGAAGTCGTAATCCAGCTACCCGGATCATGTCTCTATACTGTCATATGACGGCAGAAGTCATCATCCGGCTACCCGGATAATGGGGGTATTGTATAATATGAGTCATCCTGACCAATTTTGAATCCTAGATTAAATTCCATTGTTACAGTGTCAACAACACCATTATTGTGAAAATTATTTGGTGGTACCTGCAGGATTCAAACCCACAACCTTTGAAGTTGGCTCTCTATCCGACTGAGCTTAAGAAGTACATTGTAGTTCCCCACCACAACCGGTGAAGGCTGCCTTTATATCTACCAATTTCACAACACCTTTATACATTTTAATTAATACATTTTATTTTAGCAAATATTGTTCCAGTCTGGTCAAAATCATTTCCATCCAATCTTTCTTTACCTCATCACCAGGATGAAGACCATCATGCAGTTTGTAATATTGGTACCTGCCTCCTCTCCTAACTCTCAAAGCCCTATGTAAGGGTATATGAACTTCAGTTTCATTGTTATTAAACATGTTAATAAATTCTTCATTTATTCTGCAAACAAAGTTTTCATATGATGTCTGGTGATCACGGGTAATTGTTTCTATTTTTTCACTCTTATGTGGATATTTTAATAATGTTTGAATCAAGTCTTTAGGTGGTATTGTAGCAATAATCGACACAATTTAAGGAAGACATGAAAATGCAAACAAAAGCCTTTACTGAACACGTGGACAGAGTCGGAGAGCAATATAGTCAGATAAAGAAGTTAAAAGAAAACATACAAGCAAATGAAGTCATTGTACAGATGGACTTCGCGGAAAACTTTTCGTGTAGATCATTAGATGAGATACAAACTGCTAATTGGAACCAAACATCGGTGACAATCCATCCTGTAGTTGCGTATTATAGAAAAAACGGTGAACTCTGTCATAAGAGTCTTGTATTCGTTAGTGACGAAATCTCCCATTCCTCTGGAACAGTGATGGCTTTCATTGACAAGCTAGTACCTGCGCTTAAAGCCATCAACAACCAATTTACAGTCATTTACTATTGGACCGACTCCCCATCAAGCCAATATCGCAACTATTTCATTTTCTATCTTGTCGCAAATCATGCAGCCTTTTATGGCCTTTCTTGTAGATGGAACTATTTTGAGGTCGGCCATGGGAAAGGCCCTTGTGATGGATTAGGAGGTACAACCAAACGTCTTGCTGATCAAGCAGTACGTCAAGGTAATGCAGTAATACAGGACGCTAGAGAGTTTTTCTCATGGGTCATTAAATCAAATATGACCGGTGTTCAATTCCTCTATGTTTCAAGCGAACAAACAAAGGCTAAGCACACGGAATTGAAAAGTATTAAAGCTAAGCCTTTAAGTCAAACAATGAAGCTTCACGCTGTTGGTGCAACCGACGAATCCAGCAAATTAATGACCAGGAATACGTCGTGTTACTGTAACATCTGTATTGAAGGTGCTTACTGCGACAGCTGGAGAACACAACAATTCATATGGAGTGGCATAGTTTTGCCCATACATGACCATCAAATGGAACAGGAGGAAGCCGAAGCTACAGAAACCGAAAGAATCGAAGATACTGACCCGGAACAGAAGATTAAAGTGGGAGATTTCGTTGCGGTTGTGTATGACGCTAAATGGTTCATAGGAAAGATTGAGGAAATCGACAGAGAAGAAAACGATTGTGAGGTCAATTTCCTTACAAATGCTAAGCACATGTTTAGGTGGCCAACGACACCCGATCTATTATGGGTTGATCAAACTCATATTTTGTGCAAAGTAAAATCTTTAGTACCTTCTGGAAAATCTGCACGGCTTTACAAAGTAAATTCAGATGAAAAGGACGCAATTAAGGAGAAATATGCACACTTCTTAGCAAATAAATGAAATATTTTATACATACGTTACCACAACATTGAAAACATTATATTCCAGTCTGCATAAGTAGAGTTCTGCGTTACGTTTGAATTTGAACTTAACAGTTTGATTCTGATATATTTAAATCATTTTATTAATAATTTCCGTAAAGTACTGGTCAATAATGTCAAACAGTAATAAACGATACATACGTTACGGACTTTAAAATATGGAATACTGCTATGTGAATACTGTTGTATCCTTTTTGTTTGTCAAAACTTCTGCAAATACCTTCAATTTGATGATATTGCTAAGTTTAAATGGAATCTCAATATATTTTTTCTCGTCGGGATGAAAGATACATACGTTACTTTTGCATATGCTTTCAGAAATTCAAAATTCAAGTGACAAAACTAACAATTTTGAAATCTTTATTATTCTAATTTCGGTATCGACATGTGTTGTAAAGTGTGTTAACGATTTAATGCGATAAATTACTGGTATGCTTGCTTTTTGACATGATCAAAGTGTAAGGAAACTGTTTTGAACACGTTTATTAATTCACTTGTTTTCAATATCTTTTTGAGAAAGCTGTATAAGATTCAAATTTTTCGATGTTACCTTCATCATGCCTTTTTATGATTCTAATATACTCGGTCTGGCAATAAAACAAACATCCAACAATCTACGTCACAGTGAAAACAAATAAGATTAGATCAATTGGCCCAGTCAAAAAGTAACGTATGTATTTGAAGTATTTTTTGTACTTTTGTTAGCATGTCTTTGAATAAGTGCAACTTTTACAATTTTCATTTGTTGTTGTTGATATTTTGTAAAAAGATAGTTGGAAACCTGTTCTTTCAAATAAATTTGGTTGGTTAATGCTTGTTTGTGATGCAATTGACGTCTATTTTATGTTCCAATATGATCCCCTTTGCTGAATTTCAGTGTACAGATGACAATCCAGATTTTGGATTTTAAATCAATAAAATCTTTGACTTTGACATTGACTTTATACACTACGAATGACAATTTGAAAATACTGCCATGACGAGCGCGATTTTTGTTTATGCATATTCACGCCGGGTATTCGGACACTTGGAACCGGGTCGAACACTAAGAACCGGTTCAGACAAGTGACAACAACGTTTTCGGGTGAGTATGCTATTTTTATCCTCAGCGACCGTCAGCGATATTAACAACCGAAATAAATTGACACATCGTCTTTGCTATTAACGTACTAGGTTTATTCCAAGTTGTGAGTATTATTTAGTGGATACTAAATCGACAAGAACGGTTTAATATCGAAAGTTTCAGAAAAAATATGTGAATCTTTAACTTTAGTCGCTTATATATCTACTCACGGAGAGGGAGTTCCATGATTGTTTTGGTCGATATACCTCCCATAATCTATACTAGACTATTAATTAAAAAATAGGCTTTTGACTAGCGGTTTCTAGCGCAACAGCTATCTTTTTATAATTAAAATTACAAAATAAAACTATATATACAGTACAGTAAATTACATGGTTCATTACACATTAATTTTGGAGGGAAAATACAGACTTTCTATTGGTAGATTATATTTTCCTCACACGTGTGATAGAGCACAACAGAAACAAAAGTCATGGTTTACTCAAACATTTTCAAACTGGAAATTTATTTGGACCACATGTACTACTATTCTATTTGTTTTCTAAAGGTCAGTTATCTTTCTGTTTACTCATTTTACTATTTCTAATTTTCACCTTGGTATGAAATAGTGGGTACCGGGTCGGTTCGCCCCCCGAGTCGTTTTGCCCCGGGTCGTTTCGCCCTGATTTATTAATAGTGCTTTAAAAAATGAAATATGGAAAATACCATTGCAAATATTCCTATTTTGGATGTTGTAAGGCGTGTTCATGGCACAGGTACTTGTGGACAGGACCCTATGTTGCTCCCCCTTTTTTTTTCTTTTTTTTTTTAAGATGTGCCCCCCCCCCCCCCCTTTTTTTTTTCTCTGTTTTTTTTTAACATCGACTTTTTTTCATATAAACAACATTTTGCAACTTTCTATGTATCACTGTATGACATATATACAATAAATACAATCAAACAGTAGTTTCTATCCATGCCGATTTCTGACATGATATAAGTTAGAAGGTAAAAAAAGAAAAAAAGGGGGGGGGGACATCTTAAAAAAAAAAGAAAAAAAAGGGAGCAACATAGGGTCCTGTCCACAAGTACCTGTGGTTCATGGATGCTTTATTTTTGTCTTCCTCATAATTAACATGATTTCTTGACTTAATATTATGTATTGTTTCACTCTTTGTTTGACCAGGGTTTGACATCTGATTAAATTTATACTATTTTAGCATTTGATGCGTAATTCATTAAAAAAAGAGGTTAATTGCGCACTTGTACAGCATCTTAGTCATTTTATACACTTTTGCGTTGGTACAAAAAATAACTATTTAATCAAGAATTGTATCACAACCCTGTGTGTTTTCCTTTGATCTTTAGTATTTTCTAAATGAAGATAACCATACAGGAGGTGGAGTCAAGATAGCTATTTTTGGGCAAAGCATGTTCTATTTAGTGTGCTTTAACTGTGACCTAATTTTGATAGAACACAGAAATAAACACATTGTAACTTTTTTTTTGACAATTGCCTTGATTGAATTGGTACACATTGTAATTTTTTGACGAGTTATAGACATTTTGGGTGCAAAGTGGTACTAAGTGCAAGCTTTCTTAAATCTGACACTGGAAAAAAACTATAAAACCCCCTTTTTTCCAACTTTCTGTTTACAAATTTATTTTCAATAAAATTTCTTTATTTCTTTATTATTTCATCTCTTTTTCCTTATTTTAACTTGTTCGTGTCAATATTCATACAATCTTATGTTAACATCAAATTGCATGTGTCGACCCTATTAGTATCTATGACTATTAGTAGTTTGTTCCAGCTCACAATAGTGTCAACAAAGAATGAATTCCTATATTGGTTGGTTTTCGAAACTGGGGCCGCGAATGATCTAGTATTGTTTGACACCTGACGGTCGATAATGTTTTGTGCTACACAGTCTAAATTTGACGGATCTGATTTGAATCTGAGTATAATTGTTTTATAATTTCATTTAAAATTAGAATGAGAGGAGTGTTATCATGGTTATTCTTTTATATTTTTACAAGTGTTGAATTTCTGTAAAGTTTGATATACAATTTATATACATCTGATTAATTTATTCAAGATGATGCTTTTGTTATATTTAATATGTTCTGATGTCATTTTGACTTATCAATGCCCCTTTTATTTTATTCAGGATTTATTATGATGTAGACCTACAAAGATCCTAGAGTGATCCATTCTTCTGGTGCCCTTGTGACATACATAGGGTAAGCTTTGTGTATTTGATTGTTTATTTATTTGCATGTTTATACATTTGTGTATTCAGTGAATTGTGTTTACCGAGTGTAATAGTGTTTGTCATTTTTATTTGTCATATATTCTCTCCATAGAGATTTATTTTTTGAATGTATAAACTCGCAGGGGCTAGGTGCGTCTGGGGAAAAAAGGGACGCACCTAGCCCCTATGTATAAACTATCCTGAAACTAATTCTGAGGTGATGCAATTGTCTTGAAGTTGCAATTATTTGGTTATTTACCAAAGACAGAATAATTTACTTTATTGTGTACTTGTTAGAAGAGTAAGCTATATTGTGGTATTTTTCTCATAGAAGATAACTTGTAGAAAAATGTTTTATTTTATATTTCTTTGATAGATCATAGAGAATTATCTCCCTTTGATTGTGTATTAATGTGGTCTGTCTTGTCATGTATTTATGTTTGTTATTTGTATATTTGTAGGGTTACTGTTATATTCCAATAAAAGCATCCAACCAAAGCTGGACTTATTTATCACTGACACATTGAAGCCCTGCTACAATATGCTTAAGGACCGACACAGAAAATGATATTTATATACAGTCAAACCTGTCTATAGTGGTCACCTGGGGGAGTTTGACAAAATGACCACTATAGACAGGTGACCTTTATATGAAGGGGTTTGATTATTCGACGAAATATTCTGCATTAGTTGAAAATAAACATTTTTAATCACATCTTATGTTTATCTCAATCTGATATGATTTGAATAAAACATACAAATAAATAAAGAAAGATATTTAATAAACAAAAGTACAATTTCCAGTAACACGATGTTGAACTGGAAACATTGTTTTCAAAATCGTCGATTGAATCTCACATTTTCTTTAAAGAATGTTCATTATCTGGGTACGACCAACACCCTTCTCCTCGCCCACAGCTCAACAACTTTTCCCACCATCGATCACAACGATTTATAACCCGTTGTATTAAAGCCCAACGTACTCATACAGATAACTTTCACTTTGTCGTCTAATTTCAAAGCTTTCCTATTTACGGATGTTGATGATTTTGACATGATGCACTAGATACAAAATAATTTTGGTGAGTGAATTTCTACTCTCGTCGTAATGAATAAATATCTCCAATAACCCCTGGGTATAAACTTTCCTTTATGTAATTTATTACTCACAAAATTTAATAGTGTTTGTTTATTTAGTTAATTAAACTAAGCAATATATTTTGTAACACCTCAGGATTTTTTGTACATTTGAGGAAAATACCGAACTTTCGAAATCACTTCCGGTATTATTTTAAAAATGAACTTACCGTTATACAAAGGTTTTACACTGGAAATTACTAATAAATGGTGACCGCTGACCACATTGAACAGGTGACCGCTATATCGAATTAAAATATATAGTAAAATGCACAGGGAGAGCACGAAAGTGACCATTATGAGCAGGTGACCGTTACGACAGGTTTGGCTGTATATACATAATCCCAAATGTGATACAATCTGGTGAGTGATATAGATTCTCGTGAACTTCAGTGTTTATTGCAGAAGATTATTGTGTAAAAGACAAAATTCTTATTTTTAAAAAAAAACCCAAACTGGAATGTTCACCCAAAAATGCTGCTCATATCAATTCATATCATACCAAAAAATATGGGTTTTTTTTCTCAACTTATTGCTTCAGTAAGAGATCCAATTCTCAAAATCCATTTAATTTCAACAAAAATAATTTAGAAGATCTCTTTCATCTGAGACCGTTGTATTTGAAAGTTCTATGCCAAATAGTTTTTAAACAAATAATGTATATTCATTCTAGTTATTGCTAAAAACAAGTACATTCTCAAAATCCCTTATTTTCAACTAAAACCTTTTATTTATATTTAATCAACGATATGACTGAAATATCCTAACCTAACCCTATACCAGTATTTAATGATGATTGTTTATTGAGAATAAAAGATTGACTGATTGATTGATTTTTGGTGTTTAACACCACTTTCTGACAGCAATATTTCAGTTATATCATGGCGACCAGTTTTAGTTGTGGAAGAAGTCGGAGTACCCAGAGAGAACCACCAACGACAGTGCCCGAACAATTTTTTTTGGGCCAGTAAAAAATTAGTCACTGGTCCAAATGGCATAATGGTGACCCAAACATTTTGTGACATTTTTTTTTATGAAAAAAAGACATCAGATATCAATGTATAAACAGTTTTCAGATTAATTGTTTTTTATCAATAACATTAAAATTCATTCTTTCACTAGTCTCGCGAGGGGGGGGGGTGGGAAGCTCTTCAAGGTAATTTTGGTAGGTACAGGTTAGTCCTATAATATATGACCTCGCATTTATAAAGTCTAATTTTAACGTATTCACGTTGATTTTTTCATTAGGTGTGCAGCTGAAATTGCGAAAACACCCCAATGCATATATTGCTATCAAATGAAACCAGAATTTACTTGTTATAACCTTTTTGACAACCTGGATGCCATTGGCTAGGGTGGTCTTAAGAAACGATGCTAGTCCATCGGATGGGGACAATAAAAGGCTGGTTTGTGTAAGGGGAGATCAATGCCATGATCACATTAAAGACATCCGGAAAAGAGTAGACTAATGCCACTACAAGGACCGCTCTTGCACTCCCCAGAGTGAAGAGTGACATCACTTGTTTCAATTCACTATGAAGAAGTGATTTTAAAGTAAAATAACCTCTCAGTTTGGGGTAATGTCAATTGGTTATTCATTCCAAACAAGTATCACCCTTTGTTGAAATAACAAACGGTGCTGTCATTTTCTGTTATATAACTTAACTTTTCCTGTTATATTTTAATTTGTAAACAAAAGTTCTGGTTTCAAAAAAGAAAACACTCCCAATTGTCATTAAAATGTAGCCGTGTACATATAGAGATGAACTATGAAAAGTTTAAAAGAAGTGACAGGCCAGATCGTTTTCGTAGTTTGACATTACTGTCAACGATTTGCTCTCCGTTGTTGGGGGAAAGTTTTTCAATGATTACCTAAGGATTGACACAAAAAGGTTTCTGATTTCTGTAAAATGAAATTCGTACATGTACATTTTGCAGCAGATTGAATGAATAAATTTCCAAACCGTGGAAGATACCAGATCGCAAACATTATAAGTTGACAGAATTCTCTTTATTGTTCACAACCTTCCACTTCGTCCGTGATTTTTAGCAATTTTAATAATTAAATCATAAAGAAACAAAAAAACACGTTTCTTTTCTAATATTTAGTGAATACTTGTGTATTACATGAAAACGTGTAGGAAACGTGTATTGATTGGCTCCATAAAAATACATAATTGGGGAGAACAGTAAATTACATTAGCTGTGTATTCATTGGCTACAAAAATGTATTTGGACCAATCGCTGTGCTCGTAACAAACGGCTTTCGACTAGAACAGAAGAGTTATCTACCGTTGAAGTTACAGTAAAATATGTCCGGTTTCGGTAAAACAACAATTTTTAACGATCTTTTAGGCAATCGCCCAAACGTTTTTTGTTGGGCCAGTGACTACCTAATTTGGAGCAGCTTTTGGTCGCCCGAATAAGATATTAGTCGCATATGGCGACTGGGCGACCGTCCATTTCAGGCACTGCAACGATGGGCAAGCATCTGATAAACTTTGTCACTTATGGATGCAAGTCGAGTTCACCCTTTTTTGTAATTTACAAAGCAGGTCGCGAACCCACGCCATATTGGTGATAGGCTTGTATGAATAGTTAGGTAATACAACTACCTAACTCATTGAGCCACCCGGGCCCTTTGAGAATAAAAGATATTTTTTCATGATATAAACAGTTTAAATGATAATCTTATGTTGTAATAAACAATACAAATGTTATCCTAAGAGTGCGGGCCCTTTGAGAATAAAAGATATTTTTTCATGATATAAACAGTTTAAATGATAATCTTATGCTGTAATAAACAGTACAAATGTTATCCTAAGAGTGAGTGACTTTTTTTTATTTTTGTGTCAATATTATAGTTGCAGATAAATTTAATAATTGATTTAAGACATATAGTAATGAGTTCTAAATTGTGTTATTCAGGTTGTGTCCAGAATTAGTATTGGCAATAATGTACAACATATAGATCAAATCATCAGATCACCGAGGACCTTTGTACCTTGTGTGAGGTAAGCATAGAATTCTGTTCTTTTTATGTTTTTCATTAGTTCACCTGGAAAGGTCCATGGGAACTATTGCCATCACTTGGCGTCGGTAAACTTTTCACATTTCAAGCTTCTTCTCCGAAACCACTGGGCCAATTGGAACCAAACTTAGCAGGAATGTTCCTTGGATGGTCCTCTACAAATTTCTGTTTTTCGTTCCAGTCGGATATTCAACATGGCTGTCGGGGCCAATAATATGCTCTGATTGGCTAAAATTTCAAAGATCCTCTTCTCTGAATTTGAAACTAATGAACTGACTGAACCCAAACTGTAAATTAATGATCATTGGAATGTCCTTTACCAAGTTTCTGTTTTTTATGTGGATCGGAAATCCAAGATGGCCACCACCGCAGGACATAGATTAACATTGGACCCTATGGGAAAATGTTCAAATGCCTTCTTCTCAGAAACTACAAATATGATTAAAGCCAAACTGTACATGAATGTTCATTGGATGGTCCTCTACAAACTTTAGGTTTTTTGTTCCGATATGAAATTCAAAATGGCGGCTACGACACGACTTAGTTTAACATTGGACCCTATGGGAAAAATGTTTCAAAACGCTTGTTCTATGAAACCACTTCGACAATTGAAACCAAACTGCCCAGGAATGATCATTGGAAGGTCCTCTACAAAGTTTAGGTTTTTTATGCCGATCGGAAATCCAAGATGGCCACCACCGCAGGACATAGATTAACATTGGACCCTATGGGAAAATGTTCAAATGCCTTCTTCTCAGAAACTACAAATCAGACTGAATCCAAACTAGACAGGAATGTTCATTGGATGGTCCTCTACAAAGTTTAGGTTTTTTGTTCCGATATAAAATGGAAGATGGCAGACACAGCAGGACTTAGTTTAACATTGGACCCTATGGGAAAAGTGTCTCAAAACGCTTCCTCTCTGAAACCACTTTTTAAACCAAACTGCCCAGGAATGATCATTGGAAGTTCCTCTTCAAAATATAGGTTTTTTTATGCCGATCGGAAATCCAAGATGGCCGCCACTGCAGGTAATAGATTAACATTGGACCCTATGGGAAAATGTTCAATTGCCTTCTTCACAGAAACTACAAATATGATTAAAGCCACACTGTACATGAATGTTCCTTGGATGGGTCTCTACAAACTAGGTTTTTTGTTCCGATATGAAATTCAAAATGACGGCTACGGCAGGACTTAGTTTAACATTGGACCCTATGGGATAAAGTTTCAAAACGCTTCTCTGAAACCACGGACAATTGAAACCAAACTGCCCAGGAATAATCATTTGAAGGTCCTCTAAAAAGTTTGGGTTTTTTATGCTGATCCGAAATCCAAGATGGCTGCCACCGCAGGACATAGATTAACATTGGACCCTATGGGAAAATGTTCAAGTATGAATATAATGAGATATGGGGTAAATGTCAATGAGACAACAACCCCAAAGTCAAACTGTATCAGAAATGCCTTCTTCTCAGAAACTATAAATCAGACTCAATCCAAACTACACAGGAATGTTCACTGGATAGTCCTCTACAAAGTTTAGGTTTTTTGTTCTGATATGAAATCCAAGATGGTGGCTACGGCAGGACTTAGTTTAACATTGGACCCTATGGGGAAAATGTTTCAAAACGCAAAAGTTGATCGGAATTCCAAGATGACTACCACTGCAGGACATAGTTTTTACATAGGACCAATTGGTTCTTTTTATAACCAGGTGAACGATACAGGCTCTTGAGAGCCTCTGGTTATTTGCTTATAATTAATGTTTATTTGCATACTAATACTTATTCATGTGTTAATGCTTATTTATAATCTGCTTTGCTATCGCTTGTGTTATTATTGTTAACTATTTTTTATGTTCAACTGTCAAGATTTACACAAATCCCTATATTTTTGATACCAGAGTATGTTTATGAAATGTATACATACATGTACAAGCAAACAAAACAACTCTGTTTATATTTGTTTGCACTGTGCAACTCTGTTTATATTTGTTTACACTCACAGTGCAACTGTACTTATTTAATAAATAAGACTTCTATTTTTTTTAATTTATTTTTAATATGGAATAATTAAACATTCATTTAACAAAAAAGCATTTTTATCATGTTGTACAAATTGCTTATTTTTCGTTTTTGTTTATTGTTCATACATTTTTGCTTATTATCTCCCCTTGTTCTTGTACATTATATGGTGCCATCTTATACAAATTCTGAGTACTACAGGATACACATAAATGGAGTTAATATTTAAGATGTGAAGGTTTACAGCAAAACTAATATATTTTATTTCTTTGCAGTTGTATCAAGTTCTAATGTGATAACAGACATATACTGCCTCCAACATCAAGCTGTTTACAGAAACTTTGACAGGTAGATAATTTGTTTTCATTGTTGTGTATTTAAGGAATTTTTGAACAGGTTATACAATATAACCTGGTTTGGGGCAGGTTATGCTTAATAAACTGCGAAGTGGTTTATGAAAAGCGTAAACTGTTCCAAACCAGGCAGGGGTTGAAAATTCCTCAAGTCCGATGCCCGGGACTAGAAAATTGAAACTTCGGGCTTGCCGTTTTTCCATAGAAAAAGCCGGTCGTGCATGCCTTTAATAAAATAAAAACTCCACTTTTTTCTAAGCGTCTTGTTTTCAATTCAAATCACATGCAAGTTTTTGTCAATCGTCTCCTTACTAAAAAGCTATTTTAAGAACGGTAATACACATCCTGGATGGATCGATATTCCTCATGAATATTAATGAGTTCCGAATCACCTAAAAATGTATGCGCTTCCCACATACCTATGTAAAGTCAAGCGTCGGAATAACATTGATCAATCGTATGTTTATATTGCTTAATTTTAATTTTGGTCAAACTGATACTAAAACTCCCAGGAATAAAGATCTTAAGTATGATAGGGAGAAACGAACGAGAACATTTCAAAACTCATGGATAGATAAATTTCCTTGGGTCATCTTTGACGATAATGCTCAGGAAATGTACATGTACTGCAAGTACTACAGAAAATTTCCACATTTGTCAGATAGGAAAGATGCCCTTACTAGGGGAACTAAAAATTTATGCATTGATGGACTTAAGTTACACGATAAACACCAGGAGCACTTGTTATGTGTCAAGCATTGGTTTAAGGAACTTGATGATCCCCAGGCAGCTGCCGGCCCTTCACATGCCTTTGCTGACACACCAATAGGCCAGTCATTATTGAAATTAGATGAAAGTCAGAGAAAACATCTTGAAAGTTTGTTTAATACTGCCTACAGTGTTGTCAAAGCTGGAAAACCATTTTCAGATTATGAATTGATATGTGAAATACAAGTTAAAAATGGACTTGACCTGGGTGAAAACTATAGAATGGTTGTAAAACTTTTGCTGCATCAATTGCATAAACTTTAGTTGACAAGCAAGTAAAATTTCAAATTTTATCCTACAAATTGGAACTTGGCAAATCACTGACCGGACTTGGGTTAAAAAAGTTTAAAAAGCCCTGGGCTTGGGCGTGCCCAAAATTTTTTTTAACCCCTGCCAGGTTATGCGAGTATAACCTGTTCAAACATTTCAAATAATCCTTATAATTTAATTTTTACAACGATTTTAGTTACGATTATTTCATGTGACTATTTGAATTTGTCGTTGGCGAATGAATATGTTGGTGACGCCACAATACCAACCCAGGTTATCAAGTATAGCCAACATTTTCTCCAAGCGGATCAGCCAATCAGATTGCAGTATTCAAATCAAATTAGATTATTATACATTTAATGCAGAGAATATTTAGCTCACCTGACCCAAAGGGTCATGTGAGGGCTATAGTGTCCATTGTCCACAAAGTTTTACATTTTAATCTTCTCTCAAACCACTGGGCCAATTGAAACCAAACTTGGTAGGAATTTTCATTGGATGGTCCCATTCAAAGTTTGTTTTTTGTTGTTGATCAGAAATACACAAAAGAAACAAGAGGCCCAAAGCTATCAAAAAGGGTGTGTCCATATATATGTGTATATATTATTTATTTTAACATTGGCTATATAAATAATACAATGATAAAAGTTACCATATATTTTAATTAGCACATGTGGAACAAATTACAAACATCATTCCTCATTGAATTCATGTATTCATACAGGACCGTGGTGCATACAAACATAAAAATGCTCATGTTGTTTTTTTCACCTCTATTTTTTCCCGGAATAAATACTTAAGACAACCATCTATTGACTTTGACTGTTGTAATTTAATGTTTTCCCGCGACATAGTTTACAAGGAAAGCTCACAGTTGCTTGTGTAGAGTAAAAAATATGCTCGCTATGTACCTAAAATACCACAAGGCCGGACTCGCTCCTACTACCCCTGTCACTTCAACCGCTATTTCCCCTGTCAAAATGTCGAAAGGACACAAATCGCTTACTAGGAAAACCCGTTTTTTATATCTTCCTACCATCTACACCCCCATTCTGACAGATAATATACTCTGATTTTGTTGACAATGGACACCTACATGTATGTGGCTGTAAAAGGGAAAGTAGGTCACGTGACATCTTCAGCCTTTCGGTCGATCTCAGGTTTTATCATTGCCTTACGAAACATATATGAGAAATTCATATTTTGGCACCTTGGAATTTCTAGTGTTTAGTATTTATATATGATAAAACCAGAGAGCGACCGAAAGGCGGAAGATATGACGTGACCTACTTTCCCTTTTGCAACCACGTAGGTGTCCATTGTCAACAAAATCGGAGGATTATCTGTCAGTATGGGGGTGTAGATGGTAGAAAGATATAAAAAACAGGTTTTTCTTGAAGAAAAATCATTTCACTATGCAAATTAGTAAGCGATTTGTGTCCTATCTACATTTTGACAGGGGTAGTAGGAGTGAGTCCAGCCTTGTGGTATTTTAGGTACATAGCGAGCATATTTTTGACTACACAAGTACCTGTGGAATGCTGATGACATTAACACAAGCTGGTTACTGATTTATTTACAATTTTGTGAGAATTTTACTTGTTTAGTTGCTAATTTCAAAATGCCATCAAATTGGAAAATATCAGTAACTTAATGGCATCAAAGTAGGTAGTTATACATAAAAGAAAACCAACTGTAAACATGAAGATTAGTGGATTTTGCTATGAAATGCATTTCCATTACTGATTTCCACATTTGTTTTTATGAGTTTTTTAATGGATCCCTTAACAAAATTCCTATCAGAAACATGCATATTACCATTTTTGACATAAACGGGGATAAACAAAAATGATTTTTTTAAACTTTCATCCAATTTTAATGTAGTTTTTTTTTTGGCAAAGTGTTTCTCATTATGTGTTATTGATGGGCCATACATTTTTTGGGACTAGTTTATTTGAAAAAGGGGTAACAATTTTGAAATGTTGCATATTTTAAAGGTGCATACATTTTTTTTTGTCTTCATCCAATTGTTTTTTTGTTGTTGAATGGATTGTGTTGAGAGCTTTCGATAGTATGTCGATGGATTTGCTAGAGATATCTTTTATGGTTTTTGGATAAATTTGATCGAAAGAGGCTGAATAAATGATAGAGTATAATGAAGGGCCAATCAAAAACATATGTCACACGACCTTCACCTCATTTTCAGTCTGCTGACCTTGTTAAATTTATGTTAAGTTTTGCTGATTAGGCAAGTTTCTACAACCTAGGTTCATCATATTTGGTCTATCCAGTCAAACCTGCCCATGCAGTCACCTGTATTAAAAGGTCACCTTTATTTTGTCACGTCATAGAAAATTTCATATGAATTTAACCTCTTCTAAGAGGTCACCTTTCTTATTAGGCCACTTTTTCTTTGAAGCAAAGGTGACCTCTTAATACAGGTTTTATTGTATTTTGATGATGGACCTGGTACAGTACATTAATTTATTGTCTAACAAAATATTTCGCACAAACAATTTGCAGGGGGCAGGTGAGACATAGATCTGTCTACACTTGTTTCATGTTTTACCACTAATCTACTGTTTCCAGTTTCCAATTTAATGTACATGAAAGGATGTTATTTAGATAACTATAAATATAATATTGTTTTGTTTTATAGAAAATACTGATGTCTTTAAAGTCTGGAAGATTGTCAACATCATTTATTTCCTCAAGTCTGGAAGATAACCATTTGTTGCTTGGAAGAATGCCAAGAAAAATAGAAGAAATGCCTGTAATCTAAAGGATTTTCAATGAAGTTTATTTGATGGAAAACTTTAATCATATTTGTATTTTGACTTATGAATGATTTATTGAATTTTGTTTACATCCATTGATGCAGAGATATGCAAGTTTTATTTATGTATTATTCATTTCTTGTTCAGTTTTAATATCGGGGTTTGAAAATCTGAAATATGGCAATAATAATGTGTAGATAATGTATTGAATAATATGAAGGTGAATAAAAATAAAATAAGTTGAAGATTTCTTTTTGCAGTTTTTTATTTTAAGTTCAGGATACATTGAAAATAAAATGCTAATGGTTATCAATATTAGTAACCATGACAACATAAAAACCACATCAAATGCTAATGATTGTTTACAAATAGCCATAACAACACACAACTACCTGCAAATCTCAAACACTAAGCACAAAAACACATGAAAGGCTGAAGGAAATTGTATCTCCTGGCTTGTGATGGGTACAATTAGGAAGGATTGGTATTTAATGACCCTCGCCTATTTACAACTAGATATCTGGCAGAAAAACCAATATAAACTTTAAAAAATTGGACAGATTCACATTGATTTGCAAACAAGAAACTTTCAACAACATATTAAAATATTCCTGAAATTATCTCTACTGTACATAACCAGACCCGACAATTGCCTTGATCAAGGGAACAATTTGACTTGTTCTGATGCAACCACCTCTGTTCAGAGGACATGTTCAAATGCAATGACCTTTTCTGAGGACAACTACCTGTAACCAAGGAACAGTTGGAACCTGTTTTATTTGATGCACCCACCTCTATTCAGAGGACAACCTGATCTTGGGAAGAGGTAGGTGGAACTATTTGTTCTTGGACCTTGGACAAACTAAAGCATAAAAGTTAAGCCTGGTGTGTTTGGGGTTCACATCTATGAACGTCCCCCTATGCCTAAATGTCCAGGTCCGAGTGCATTTAGGCAATATCCAAATGACAGGAGTTGCATTTGGAGGCCACGTCTCTTGGGTACTATGCTCTGTGTACCTCGACTAGGAGGCGGTGGGGAGGAACAGGTGTCGGCAGCTACACCGGGGTCCTATTTTGGGGGTGTCGTGATTTCCTAAGTTTAACTACAATGCTGGCGTAGTTCGACAAGGGAGATAATGACTGAAGTGTCAGGAGCTACACTTGGGTCACTTGGGGGGAGGGGCAGGGTGGGGAAGATGTCAAAGATTAAAAAGAAATTGCATCGAGAAGAGAGTGGTAAGTAAATATTCTCTTTTGGGATACCTTTTATATTTGCCAGTCTTTGAAGCTACATAGCGATCCAAATAATTTGTTAAATGTGAGAACCTCAATAAAAATTCCTCATTTTGTATAGGATAAGCATCAACTATAAATTCCTTTACATTCATATCAATATTTGATGCAATTTTTCTGAGATTTTTTTGACAAAGAATGATGACTAATTTTCATAAGAATTATTTTAATAAAAAAATTACTAGTAAGAAAGGACATGGATGTAAGTGATCATAACAGACTATCAAATGCTACAGACACAAGTAAAGCATTGATCTTCTCTACATTTCTCAGTCACAGAATGGTCTTCCAGGCTATATCTACATATTTACTGAAAAAACAATTCATTCTGTTTCTGACTAATCACAGAAATTAAAACTAGAAATCACTATTATATTTATAATTCATTCATGTTTACAAAATTTAGTAATCCTGTAAGTTGTGAAATGTTCTATTTGTTAATTTTATGTATTTAAAAGACTATAAGGAGGGGAGACAATGTTGACAAAAAAAACTATATAAAGAGGGGAGACAATGTAGATGACTTTAAATTAAATAGAGGAAAACTTCATGATAACAAACAAAAAATTCAAATGTAATTTCAATTGGCGATCATATTTATCCACTGGATAAAACTTTATCCGTACCCAATTAAACTTGACAAAAGTCGTCCAGGATAAAGCACATTTGTCCAGTGGACAACTTTCGAACAACAGAAGTTGTCCACTGGATAGATGATTTATCCAGCAGATAACTTTATCCACTGTTTTGAACAACCGGGCCCTGCTCTCTCAATACCAATTGAAACATGGGTATTCTATCAGGTGGTCTCTCATCATTATGTATTTTATTTGTTTCAATCAGGAATTTATACCAATTCATAGGATTCTAGCCCAGATATAAAGAAAAAAATAGAGCAAGTTGGCACAGAAAATGTCTGTTCTGCGTGTCAATGAGAAAAATATTTTAAAAAATTATCCATGTCCAAAACCACTCTGCCATTGAAATAAAACTTGGTTGGTTTGGAATGTTCCTTAGATTGTCTGCTGCTGGGTTTTTTTCTATGGAGACCTAATGGACAATTTTTTTATTAATTGGCCAAACATTTTGAAATTAATTATCATACTTTATAGATATCATATATGTACATACAACTGCAAAAAAATTGTTCATTTAAAAAATGAATTTTTAAGATTTTATTTCTGGAGATTTATAGAAGTCAAACGGACTATTAACCATTGAATATACAACCTATTTAATTAGATAATCAAAGGGGAATAATGCGAGGAGAAATAATTTAATTATTCTGAGAAACCACTAAACCATTTGAAATAATACTTGAACGAAACATCCCTTGGATGGTTCTCAACAGATATTTTTGTGTTGATCGGAAATCAAAGATGGCCAACATCACAGGACTTTGCTCAGCATAGAGCCCTACTTAAAAATGAATAAATTTCAAAAAACAAAACTCTTGATTGACCCAAAACTATACATGAATAATCATTGGATGGCCCCTTACAGTGTCATAATTATAATTTGTCCTATGCTTCAGAATGCCACTGCATGACATAATTTGTGTAGGACCGACCATATGTGAAGAGGTAAAATACAAGAAGAGTGAAATCATACAGTATGTTACATTACATCATTGTAGAATTGCTCTGAAAATGTCTTAAAGATATTATTTTTAACATTTTTCATTATTTTTCAGGACCAACGGCTAAGAGAGACCAGCCCTCTTACAACATGGAAAAAATGAAATGTTATAGGCCTACATAAGTTGACCCAGACCAACGAACAGTCAACAGACAGAAGACATACATATAGATGTAATGGTATACATGTACTGGATCAACAGTTAGTTATACATAGATAGATCTAATGGTATACATGTACTGAATCAACAGTTAGTTATACATAGACAGATGTTATGGTATACATGTACTGGATCAACAGTTAGTTATACATAGACAGATGTTATGGTAGACATGTACTGGATCAACAGTTAGTTATACATAGACAGATGTAATGGTATACATGTACTGGATCAACAGTTAGTTATACATAGACAGATGTAATGGTATACATGTACTGGATCAACAGTTAGTTATACATAGACAGATGTAATGGTATACATGTACTGGATCAATAGTTAGTTATACATAGAAAGATGTAATGGTATACATGTACTAGATCAACAGTTAGTTATACATAGACAGATGTAATGGTATACATGTACTGGATCAACAGTTAGTTATACATAGACAGATGTAATGGTATACATGTACTGGATCAACAGTTAGTTATACATAGACAGATGTTATGGTATACATGTACTAGATCAACAGTTAGTTATACATAGACAGATGTAATGGTATACATGTACTGGATCAACAGTTAGTTATACATAGACAGATCTAATGGTATACATGTACTGGATCAACAGTTAGTTATACATAGACAGATGTAATGGTATACATGTACTGGATCAACAGTTAGTTATACATAGACAGATGTTATGGTATACATGTACTGGATCAACAGTTAGTTATACATAGACAGATGTAATGGTATACATGTACTGGGTCAACAGTTAGTTATACATAGACAGATGTAATGGTATACATGTACTGGATCAACAGTGATCAACAGTTAGTTATACATAGACAGATGTTATGGTATACGTGTACTGGATCAACAGTTAGTTATACATAGACAGATGTAATGGTATACATGTACTGGATCAACAGTTAGTTATACATAGACAGATGTAATGGTATACATGTACTGGATCAACAGTTAGTTATAGAGACAGATGTAATGGTATACATGTACTGGATCAACAGTTAGTTATACATAGACAGATGTTATGGTATACATGTACTGGAACAAAAGTTAGTTATACATAGACAGATGTTATGGTATTCATGTACTGGATCAACAGTTAGTTATACATAGGCAGATGTAATGGTATACATGTACTAGATCAACAGTTAGTTATACATAGACAGATGTTATGGTATACATGTACTAGATCAACAGTTAGTTATACATAGACAGATGTTATGGTATTCATGTACTGGATCAACAGTTAGTTATACATAGACAGATGTTATGGTATACATTTACATGATCAACAGTTAGTTATACATAGACAGATGTTATGGTATACATTTACATGATCAACAGTTAGTTATACATAGACAGATGTAATGGTATACATGTACTGGATCAACCGTTAGCATGTAATGGTATTCATGTACTGGATCAACAGTTAGTTATACATAGACAGATGTAATGGTATTCATGTACTGGATCAACAGTTAGTTATACATAGACAGATGTTATGGTATACATGTACTGGATCAACAGTTAGTTATACATAGACAGATGTTATGGTATACATGTACTGGATCAACAGTTAGTTATACATAGACAGATCTAATGGTATACATGTACTGGATCAACAGTTAGTTATACATAGACAGATGTAATGGTATACATGTACTGGATCAACAGTTAGTTATACATAGACAGATGTTATGGTATACATGTACTGGATCAACAGTTAGTTATACATAGACAGATGTAATGGTATACATGTACTGGGTCAACAGTTAGTTATACATAGACAGATGTAATGGTATACATGTACTGGATCAACAGTGATCAACAGTTAGTTATACATAGACAGATGTTATGGTATACGTGTACTGGATCAACAGTTAGTTATACATAGACAGATGTAATGGTATACATGTACTGGATCAACAGTTAGTTATACATAGACAGATGTAATGGTATACATGTACTGGATCAACAGTTAGTTATAGAGACAGATGTAATGGTATACATGTACTGGATCAACAGTTAGTTATACATAGACAGATGTTATGGTATACATGTACTGGAACAAAAGTTAGTTATACATAGACAGATGTTATGGTATTCATGTACTGGATCAACAGTTAGTTATACATAGGCAGATGTAATGGTATACATGTACTAGATCAACAGTTAGTTATACATAGACAGATGTTATGGTATACATGTACTAGATCAACAGTTAGTTATACATAGACAGATGTTATGGTATTCATGTACTGGATCAACAGTTAGTTATACATAGACAGATGTTATGGTATACATTTACATGATCAACAGTTAGTTATACATAGACAGATGTTATGGTATACATTTACATGATCAACAGTTAGTTATACATAGACAGATGTAATGGTATACATGTACTGGATCAACCGTTAGCATGTAATGGTATTCATGTACTGGATCAACAGTTAGTTATACATAGACAGATGTAATGGTATTCATGTACTGGATCAACAGTTAGTTATACATAGACAGATGTTATGGTATACATGTACTGGATCAACAGTTAGTTATACATAGACAGATGTTATGGTATACATGAACTGGATCAACAGTTAGTTATACATAGACAGATGTTATGGTATACATGTACTGGATCAACAGTTAGTTATACATAGACAGATGTTATGGTATACATTTACATGATTAACAGTTAGTTATACATGGATAGATGCTATGATAAAACATAAGATGTGATGATTAAAGATCACATGATAAAGAACTATTTACCAAGTCAGGGTCATTACGGTTTTCACAGTTTTCCGGTTGTTGACTGATTTTTGTCTGTTTATATACTTATGAGTTTTGACTTTCCCTTTGTAAGATTGTTCGGAGTTCGGTAATTTTGTTATTACCCTTATTTGTGATATATTATTACTCTCTGATGTATGTTTTGTAAACATGTTCAAACCTTTGAGACTTATTATAGTAAAAAATGAAGTTCAATATTTGAATGAGAAACTTGGCACACATCAAATTTTTAAATACAGGTTAAGGCAAGCAAAATTTCTACAACAATTTCTCACTTTTTACTAGCTATAGGAGTACAAAATAACAAAATTAATAATGGATCTTCTTTTTAATTATGAAGATCACATTTCAACTTTTTAAATCTATAAAATGTATGTCTCATTTGGGTTGAATCAATTGATTTTTTTTAATTGATGGAGTTGATATGAAAAAAAGCGACATTTTGTATATGTACAGTCAAACCTGTATATAAAGGCCACTCAAGGGAACCTGATAATGTGGCCTTTATGAGCAGTTGCCCTTTATATAGAGGTTAAAATTATATGCACTATTCATTAATGGGAGAGAATGAGATTGCCCTTTATAGACAGTGATTTGTTATATAGAGGTGCCCTTTAAGGCAGGTTTGACTACTAATTATGGTAAAAATATATACTGGCTACGGTATTAGGGCACAAAGTTCTTTTCATAGAGAGTTTGTGCACTATTATCAGATGGCCATATAATGAACAGATAAATGTGGTCAGAAAGTCTACTTTGAAAAAAATGTATCAGACATGCTTTGTTATGGTTTTCTATATACTATGCTTCAATTAGTTACACACACCACCCCCGTACTAACACATGCTTCACTTAATTACACACACCACCCCCGTACTAATACATGCTTCACTTAATTACACACACCACCCCCGTACTAACACTATGGCTCAACACTTCAGCTAATGTCACTGAGCTGTACTTTCCAAATTTCACTGATTAAAAACCTCCTATGCTAAAAATGTATTGCTCAACACTATATAACTCACAGCTTTACATTCCCCATTTCACTTATTAAAACACTAAACATGTATGGTTACTAACACTATGGCTCAACACTTCAGCTAATGTCACTGAGCTGTACTTTCCAAATTTCACTGATTAAAAACCTCCTATACTAAAAATGTATTGCTCAACACTATATAACTCACAGCTTTACATTCCCCATTTCACTTATTAAAACACTAAACATGTATGGTTACTAACACTATGGCTCAACACTTCAGCTAATGTCACTGAGCTGTACTTTCCAAATTTCACTGATTAAAAACCTCCTATACTAAAAATGTATTGCTCAACACTATATAACTCACAGCTTTACATTCCCCATTTCACTTATTAAAACACTAAACATGTATGGTTACTAACACTATGGCTCAACACTTCAGCTAATGTCACTGAGCTGTACTTTCCAAATTTCACTGATTAAAAACCTCCTATACTAAAAATGTATTGCTCAACACTATATAACTCACAGCTTTACATTCCCCATTTCACTTATTAAAACACTAAACATGTATGGTTACTAACACTATGGCTCAACACTTCAGCTAATGTCACTGAGCTGTACTTTCCAAATTTCACTGATTAAAAACCTCCTATACTAAAAATGTATTGCTCAACACTATATAACTCACAGCTTTACATTCCCCATTTCACTTATTAATACACTAAACATGTATGGTTACTAACACTATGGCTCAACACTTCAGCTAATGTCACTGAGCTGTACATATCCCTTTTCACAATATACCTGTTACCAGCTAACAGCTAACTGTTCAGAAAACCACAAATAATACATGTATGGTTCATAGTGTACTTTGGTTGAGATTGTTCTTACCACAAGATTTGTTCATTGATATGGAATCTGATTGCCAAACTCCTTGTTGTATGACTTTGTGTTCTAAGATTGTGGTTATGTATGTATTTTCTATATCTGGTTTGAACTTATGATGACTAATAACATGATATATTAAAATTTGACATGCTTGAATGTCAGTTGACATTTGATTGGTTGTTTTTAATTAGCATAATGTTGGATCATTATAATAATTGTACAAGTTTGCATATTAGATATACAACTTTTTCATTATTCCTTAGTATGTCTAATTGATTAGTTCTCTATTCAGAAGTAATTTGTTTAAATTATGAACAAGATTTCAAGACTTTATTTTACTCAAGATATAATAAACTGTCACATGAGAATACAATTAGATAATGACTTTCAAAATGTGCAAGACATATAATTAAATGCAGCAGTTGTGAATATACATGTACAATATATAATATTATATATCATATGGAAATATAATGAAGAAAATATTAATGATATTATAATAGTTTCACAATATTTGTCAGAAAAATGGATAGCTATTTAATATTTATTTGTTTCAAAATGACATCATTCCTTTCAGTTTTATTAATGATGAATTTTGAACACAATACTGTGGAATATACCTCTTTCTCTCCATTTCAATAACATCATTTTAGCATAAGAATAGATAATGACATTCATCTCCATGATGTGCTATTCAGAATATTTATATGAAATGCAATATTTATCTGTAATGTAGGATTAGAAGTACCAACATTTTATTTAATATATAACTTCAGACTTGTATGTTTTGTAACTGAATTCTAAGAGACCCTAACTTTACAGCACTATTTATCCAGTTCAAAGTTATTGCTTTTTCTTTATTCTTCAGTGTTGTATAAGGTTCAATTATAGTTAAGATGGGTTTGATTTGTCATTGGGCAAATAGCAAATCTTGTTTCACTGGTACATTTCATGTCTTTGTAATTGTAGCTTTTTTGTATATATGTTCAACTATATATATATATTGTTTATATAAAGGAGAAGATGTTCTACGTTGTAAAACTTGTATCTGATCCTATTGTCATGTTTTTGGACAATGAAATATGTTTAAACTGACATTTTACTGAATCACTGACCTTTTGATCAAGTTCATTATAAAATTATACAGAAATAGAATGGTTGATTAAAACAAACTAATAATCTAAAGATAAATGTACAGTTGTGAATGTTACATTTTTGCCAGGATGCATACTATTGTATGGTAAAATGTGAGTAGGGAAAAGATGTACCTATTCTGTGTAATCAACTATTGTTCCTATGGCACCAGTCCAACTTCCATGAAGCTACAAAATAATTACATACATATTGAAGTTATTCATGGTATATTACAGAAGTTTTAAGAATTTTTCTCTAATTTTTCCATCTTTTGAATCTTTGTCATCTTCAGCAGAGTGTGCTTATTTTGTGTTATATTTCCCTGAAACTTTAAAGACCACATTTATACATAATAATGTTGTGCACCTCAATTCTCAGAGACATTCAAAACTATTTTTTATTTATTTTTTTTTTGGTTGAAATTTTCATTTTAGTCACATTTTCATTAGAAGATACATATTTTCTGTAAATCTTATTATTTTAAATACAAAATCTTAGGCTTTCACAGAATTATTACATTGGAGCTAGGTATCTCATATACTAGTAGTGCTCAAGATGTTTCTAGATTTCTGTATAATTTATAACTACTCATACAGTTTACAACAGATGCAAAATATGCATTGTATTCTCCAGTATATTTTAAAATCAACTCTCCCACAGTTGTAAAATGAGGTATTCACCAGTATTTTGTGTAATACACTTAAAGGGTAATTTATTTGCACTCAATTGTTTTTGTTGCTAGATATTTTAAGAACAAGTTGTTATTTGTATTACAATTAAACTTTTTATTGTTTCCTAAAAGATTCTAGGAAGAAATAATCTGTGTCAAATCTAGCAACAATTTCAATTTTGCAATCAATTGTCGTCCATTGTCTGTCTTTACTTTTTTCAAATATCCATCACTGCCTCATTTCAAGTCACAATGAGCTTTACTTTTTTCAAAAGTCCATCACTACTTCATTTCAAGTCACAATGGGCTCAAAATTGAATATCAGCTCTATGATACATATATTCTAGGTTTTCCGTCGGAGGAATGCCCATTTAACTAAAGTACAGATTGCGCAAATTATGCTAATTTTGATTTATATATATAAAAGCACACAATTGATTCAAATGAAACCAAACTAGGAATTCAGATGCAGTTTGAATTTTCACCTGTTTTAATTTACATATTTCGATCTTTTGTGTAAAATTTTGAAGTCTGAAAATGAAACGCAGGTGAGGTGATTACATGCTCATTGGATGCTGTAAGACTCTGGTTTTAAGTATCCATGGTTACTTAATTGTATCTTAAATAGTTATTACAAATGTAATGGTATATGTATAATGAAATTATGGAAACTAATGGTTTTCTAGAGTTTTTTTTCCAATGCTGGGTTTTTATCTCTAGCTTTTAACGCAGAGTTTCCACGGTTTTTAATAAAAGACATAGTCTTGTATATTTAATTAATGTTGATTATAATTTTTAACACAATGTGTTTTCTATATTCACAGTTTACTACATTATATGGTATCCACCAGTATTTCATGTAATACAATAAAAGGGTAATTTATTTGCTCTCAATTGTTTTTGTTGCTAGATATTTTAAGAACAAGTTTTTGTTTGTATTGTGAAAATTTGTATTATAATTAAACTGTTTATTGTTTCTTAAAAGATTCTAAGAAGAAATAATCTGTGTCAAATCTAGTAACAATTTCAATTTTGCAATCACTTGTCGTCCGTTGTCTATCTACTTTTTTCAAATGTTCATCACTGCCTCATTTCAAGTCACAACTTTTAAGGTCTGAAAATGAGCAATTACATGATTATTGGATTCTATGAATCACTGGTTTTTAAATAGCTCCCCTCACAGTTTTAAACATTAGATATCCACCAGTATTTTAAGTTAACAGCCCCTCTCACAGTTTCAGTTTTAAACATAAGGTATCCACCAGTAGTTTATGTGTTAACAGCTCCCCTCAATGTTTTAAGCATAAGGTATCCACCAGTAGATTATATTAACAGCCCCTCTCACAGTTTTAAGCATAAGGTATCCATTAGTAGTTTATGTTAGCAGCCCCTCTCACAGTTTTAAGCATAAGGTATGCATTAGTATTTTATGTTAACAGCTCCCCGCACAGTTTTAAGCATAAGGTATCCACCAGTAGTTTATATTAACAGCCCCTCTCACAGTTTTAAGCATAAGGTAACCGTTAGTAGTTTATGTTAGCAGCCCCTCTCACACAGTTTTAAGGATAAGGTATGCATTAGCATTTTATGTTAACAGCTCCCTGCACTGTATTATGAATAAGGTATTCACCAGTACTTTATGTTAACAGCTCTACTCAAAGTTTTAAGCATAAGGTATCCACCTGTAGTTTATGTTAACAGCTCACCTCACAGTTTTAAACATAATGTATCCACCAGTAGTTTATGTTAATGGCCCATCTCAGTTTTAAAAATAATATATCCATTAGTAGTTTATGTTAGCAGTCCCTCTCAGTTTTAAACATAAGGTATCCATCGGTAGTTTATGCTGTCAGCCCCTCTCACAGTATTAAACACAAGGTGCCATCAGTAATTCATGTTAACAGCCCCTCTCACAGTTTTAAGCATAATGTATCAAGTAGTAGTTTATGTTAGCATCTCCTCTTACAATTTTAAACATAAGGTTTCCATCAGTAGTTTATGTTAACAGCCCCTCTCACAGCTAAAAGCATCAGGTGTCAATCAGTAGTTTATGTTAGCAGGACTTCACACGGTTTTAGACATAAGGTGACCATCAGTAGGTTATGGTAACAGCACCTCTCACAGTTTTAAGCACAAGGTGTCAATCCGTAGTTTATGTTAATATTCCCAGTGTTCAACTTAAGGTAATCACCAGTATTTTGTGTAAATAAATCTCCCAACAGTGCTCAACATAACGTAGTCCCTAGTATTTTGTGTAAATAAATCTTCCCACAGTGTTCAACATACAGTATTCCTCAATATTTTGTGTAAATAAATCTTCCCACAGTGTTCAACATAAAGTATTCCTCAGTATTTTGTGTAAATAAATCTTCTCATAGTGTTCAACATACAGTATTCCTCAGTATTTTGTGTAAATAAATCTTCTCAGTTTTCAACGTACAGTATTCCTCACTATTTTGTGTAAATAAATCTTCCCACAGTGTTCAACGTACAGTATTCCTCAGTATTTTGTGTAAATAAATCTTCCCACAGTGTTCAACGTACAGTATTCCTCAGTATTTTGTGTAAATAAATCTTCCCAGTGTTGAACATACAGTATTCCTCAGTATTGTGTGTAAATAAATCTTCCCACAGTGCTGAACATAAAGTATTCCTCAGTGTTTTGTGTCAATATATCTTCCCACAGTGATCAGCATTCACTATTCCTCAGTATTTTGTGTAAATAAATCTTCTCACAGTTTTCAACATAAAGTATTCCTCAGTATTTTGTGTAAATAAATCTTCCCACAGTGCTCACCATACAGTATTCTTCAGTATTTTGTGTAAATAAATCTTCTCAGTGTTCAATGTACAGTATTCCTCAGTATTTTGTGTAAATAAATCTTCTCATAGTGTTCAACATACAGTATTCCTCAGTATTTTGTGTAAATAAATCTTCTCAGTTTTCAACGTACAGTATTCCTCAGTATTTTGTGTAAATAAATCTTCCCACAGTGTTCAACATACAGTATATTCCTCAGTATTTTGTGTAAATAAATCTTCCCACAGTGCTCAGCATACAATATTCCTCAGTATTTTGAGTAACTAAGTCTTCTCACAGTGTTCAACATACAGTATTCCTCAGTATTCTGTGTAAATAAATCCTCCCACAGTGTTCAACATAAAGTATTCCTCAGTATTTTGTGTAAATAAATCTTCTCATAGTGTTCAACATACAGTATTCCTCACTATTTTGTGTAAATAAATCTTCTCACAGTTTTCAACATACAGTATTCCTCAGTATTTTGTGTAAATAAATCTTCCCACAGTGTTCAACGTACAGTATTCCTCAGTATTTTGTGTAAATAAATCTTCCCAGTGTTGAACATACAGTATTCCTCAGTATTGTGTGTACATAAATCTTCCCACAGTGCTGAACATAAAGTATTCCTCAGTGTTTTGTGTCAATATATCTTCCCACAGTGATCAGCATTCACTATTCCTCAGTTTTTTGTGTAAATAAATCTTCCCACAGTTTTCAACATAAAGTATTCCTCAGTATTTTGTGTAAATAAATCTTCCCACAGTGCTCACCATACAGTATTCCTCAGTATTTTGTGTAAATAAATCTTCTCAGTGTTCAACGTACAGTATTCCTCAGTATTTTGTGTAAATAAATCTTCCCAGTGTTCAGCATAAAGTAATCCCCAGTATTTTGTGTAAATAAATTTTCCCAGTGTTCAACAAGAAGTAATCCCCAGTATTGTGTGTAAATAAATCTTCTCACAGTGCTCAACATACAGTATTCCTCAGTATTTTGTGTAAATAAATCTTCTCACAGTGTTTAGCATAAAGTATTCCTCAGTATTTTGTGTAAATAAATCTTCTCACAGTGTTTAGCATAAAGTATTCCTCAGTATTTTGTGTAAATAAATCTTCCGACAGTGCTCAGCATAAAGTATTCCTCAGTATTTTGTGTAAATACATCTTCCCAGAGTGCTCAACATCCAATATTCCTCAGTATTTTGTGTAAATAAATCTTCCCACAATGTTCAACAAAAAGTAATCCCTAGTATTTTGTGTAAATAAATTTTCCCAGAGTGCTCAATATAAAGTAATCCCCAGTATTTTGTGTAAATAAATATTCCCAGTGTTCAACATAAAGTATTCTTCAGAATTTTATGTAAATAAATCTTCCCACATTGTTCAAAATAAAGTGTTACCAAATATTTTGTATAAATAATCTTCCCACAGTGTTCAACATAAAGTAATCCCCAGTATTTTGTGTAAATAAATCTTCCCATAGTGTTCACCATACAGTATTCCTCAGTATTTTGTGTAAATAAATCTTCTCACAGTTTTCAACATAAAGTATTCCTCAGTATTTTGTGTAAATAAATCTTCCCACAGTGCTCACCATACAGTATTCCTCAGTATTTTGTGTAAATAAATCTTCTCAGTGTTCAACGTACAGTATTCCTCAGTATTTTGTGTAAATAAATCTTCCCAGTGTTCAGCATGAAGTAATCCCCAGTATTTTGTGTAAATAAATTTTCACAGTGTTCAACAAGAAGTAATCCCCAGTATTTTGTGTAAATAAATCTTCTCACAGTGCTCAACATACAGTATTCCTCAGTATTTTGTGTAAATAAATCTTCTCACAGTGTTTAGCATAAAGTATTCCTCAGTATTTTGTGTAAATAAATCTTCTCACAGTGTTTAGCATAAAGTATTCCTCAGTATTTTGTGTAAATAAATCTTCCCACAGTGCTCAACGTACAGTATTCCTTGGTATTTTGTGTAAATACATCTTCCCAGAGTGCTCAACATCCAATATTCCTCAGTATTTTGTGTAAATAAATCTTCCCACAATGTTCAACAAAAAGTAATCCCTAGTATTTTGTGTAAATAAATTTTCCCAGAGTCCTCAATATAAAGTAATCCCCAGTATTTTGTGTAAATAAATATTCCCAGTGTTCAACATAAAGTATTCTTCAGAATTTTATGTAAATAAATCTTCCCACATTGTTCAAAATAAAGTGTTACCAAATATTTTGTATAAATAATCTTCCCACAGTGTTCAACATAAAGTAATCCCCAGTATTTTGTGTAAATAAATCTTCCCATAGTGTTCACCATACAGTATTCCTCAGTATTTTGTGTAAATAAATCTTCTCACAGTTTTCAACATAAAGTATTCCTCAGTATTTTGTGTAAATAAATCTTCCCACAGTGTTTAGCATAAAGTATTCCTCAGTATTTTGTGTAAATAAATCTTCCGACAGTGCTCAGCATAAAGTATTCCTCAGTATTTTGTGTAAATAAATCTTCCCACAGTGCTCAACGTACAGTATTCCTTGGTATTTTGTGTAAATACATCTTCCCAGAGTGCTCAACATCCAATATTCCTCAGTATTTTGTGTAAATAAATCTTTCCACAATGTTCAACAAAAAGTAATCCCTAGTATTTTGTGTAAATAAATTTTCCCAGAGTGCTCAATATAAAGTAATCCCCAGTATTTTGTGTAAATAAATATTCCCAGTGTTCAACATAAAGTATTCTTCAGAATTTTATGTAAATAAATCTTCCCACATTGTTCAAAATAAAGTGTTACCAAATATTTTGTATAAATAATCTTCCCACAGTGTTCAACATAAAGTAATCCCCAGTATTTTGTGTAAATAAATCTTCCCATAGTGTTCAACATAAAGTAATCCCCAGGTTTTTTTTTTAAATAAAACTTCCCATAGTGTTCAACATACAGTATTCCTCGGTATTTTGTGTAAATACATCTTCCCACAGTGTTCAACATAAAGTAATTCCCAGTATTTTGTGTAAATAAATATTCCCACAGTGCTCAACAGAAAGTATTGCCCAGTATTTTGTATAAATAAATCTCACAGTGTTCAACACAACGTATTTCCAAGAATTATATGTAAATAAATATTCCCATAGTGTTCAACAAGAAGTATTCCTCAGTATTTTGTGTAAATAAATCTTCCCACTGTGTTCAACATAAAGTAATCCCCAGGTTTTTTTTTTAAATAAAACTTCCCATAGTGTTCAACATACAGTATTCCTCGGTATTTTGTGTAAATACATCTTCCCACAGTGTTCAACATAAAGTAATTCCCAGTATTTTGTGTAAATAAATATTCCCACAGTGCTCAACAGAAAGTATTCCTCGGTATTTTGTGTAAATACATCTTCCCACAGTGTTCAACATAAAGTAATCCCCAGTATTTTGTGTAAATAAATCTTCCCATAGTGTTCAACATAAAGTAATCCCCAGGTTTTTTTTTTAAATAAAACTTCCCATAGTGTTCAACATACAGTATTCCTCGGTATTTTGTGTAAATACATCTTCCCACAGTGTTCAACATAAAGTAATTCCCAGTATTTTGTGTAAATAAATATTCCCACAGTGCTCAACAGAAAGTATTGCCCAGTATTTTGTATAAATAAATCTCACAGTGTTCAACACAACGTATTTCCAAGAATTATATGTAAATAAATATTCCCATAGTGTTCAACAAGAAGTATTCCTCAGTATTTTGTGTAAATAAATCTTCCCACTGTGTTCAACATAAAGTATTCCTAAGTATTTTGTATAAATAATCTTCCCACAGTGCTCATCATACAATATTCCTCAGTATTTTGTGTAAGTAAATTTTCCCACAATGCTCAACATACAATATTCCTCGGTATTTTTTGTAAATAAATCTTCCCACAGTACTCAACATAACGTATTTCCCAGTATTGTGTGTAAATAAATATTCCCACAGTGTTCAACATAAAATATTTCCCAATATTTTGTGTAAATAAATCTGCACACAGTGCTCAGCATAAAGTATTCCCCAGTGATCTGTGTAAATAAATCTTCCCACAGTGCTCAACCTACAGTATTCCCCAGTAATTTGTGGAAAGAAATCTTCCCACAATGTTCAACATGAAGTATTCCCCTAGTATTTTGTGTAAATAAATCTTCCCACAGTGTTCAACATAAAGTATTCAAAGTAATTTGTTTATTAAATCAATCTTCCCACAATGTTCAACATAACATATTCCCAAGTATTGTATGTAAATAAATCTTCCCACGGTGTTCAACATAAATATTCCCTAGTATTTTGTGTGAATAAATCTTCCCACAGTGTTCAACATATGCTTTGTATAATGTTTTATAATAATTTAATTTTTTCTACCAATGCCACTGAACCAAATTAAATTAAACTTGGTTGATATGGTACTTACAAGACATACACCACTTCCCATGACCACCATTTGTAAAAATCTTAATTTTTTTCAATTGTCCATTTCTACCTTATTTTAAGTTATAATGAGTTCAAATTTGAACATCAGTTCTATGACACATATTCTGGGTTTACTGTGAGATATTTCGTTCATGATAATGAGTAGTTCAACTTCAACATATCTTCTTGGTTATTCTATTTAAATTTTCTTTCCCTCGATTTATACTGATTATGCAAAATCACATTAAAATCTCCCCAGAAACCATTGATTCAAATGTTCCTGAAATGAACTTTCATTGGTTCACTATCAAGATATGTGTGAAAGCCCAACCCTTCCATCCAAAATCACTGCCACTATTAAAAATAAATTTATGATATACAAAATTGTTTCACATCATTATTCAATTTCAAATAGGGAAGGGACAACCAATACACTGCCTATATAATATATTTCGACTTCTTGTGTAAAAGTTTGAAGTCTGAAAATGAAAACCAGATCAGCGATTACATGCTCCATAATGTTTAATGGAATTGAGGAAACTAATGCTTTTCTAGAGTTTTTCCCATAATAAGGTTTTTCTCTAGTTTTTAAGGCAGAATTTCCTCAGTTTTTATTAAAAAATATAACCATGTACATTTTATTAATATTTGATTGTAAAGGCGAACTTGCTTCATATGTCACCTAATGTACTTAATGTTTGTGTTGTATTATATAAAATTGATGTTAGCTTTTAAAAATATGTTTGTCTTATTTCGATATGGAAGCCAATGATTTGCTATCGTCCCAACAGTCACAATTAAATGAGCTTCTGATTAAAAATATAGAATTATTTGTCACTAAAGAAAACCCAAAGTTAGGCTTGACTAATCTGGTAGAACACCAGATACATCTGAAGCCTGATGCAGTTTCTAAACACCCCTCACAAGAGGGACGTATTGCGTCATCAACTTGATGAACTGTTAAGTCAAGGAAGAATTGCACCGGTAAATGAAAAAGAACATATATCCATATCAAGTCCCATGGTTTTAGTTTCAAGGAGAAATCGACCAAACTCAGGGTTAGAAACAGGTTCAAATGAGGGGAGTCTATTAATGTCTAGGTTTTGTGTAGATTTTCGATATCTGAATTCCAATACACAAGCTTTTCTATATACAATTCCGAATGTGGATGAATTAACGGGATCATTTACACGGCATATTCCAAATTTCATATCTTCCATTGACTACAGATCAGGTTTTTTTCAAATGCTTATTTCGCCAGAGTAAACCAAGTACTAGTATACTGCCTTCAATACTTGATTTTAGTACATGTATGTTTAATGGGTTACCTATGGGTTTGAAAACATCATCAAACAGTTTTCAGCTGCTTAAGAATAAAGTATTGAATGGTTTATCTTTTCGAAGCACATTATGTTACTTCGATGATGTCTGGGGGGGGTTCTGAAAATTTTTAAGTCTTTGAAAGATTTACACGAGTTTTTTTGACGATTTTATTCAGCTGGATTGAAGCTATCACCACAGAAATGTAAGTTTGCACAAAGGAATTGCATTTTTTAGGACACGAAATATCAAAAGAAAGGATAAGACCACCAGATTAAGAGCGATATTTTAGATTAATGAACTGGTTCCAGAGATATATTCGTGATTAGAGCGTTAAAGCAAATTGTGGATACAAACTTCTACGTAAAGGTGTGAAATTTATATAGAAAAAGAAACATCACGTAGTTTTGACGAATTGAAATATGCACTAATGAATTCAGATGCTTTAGTATTCCCTAGATACGATTTACCTTTTTACCTAGCTGTTTGGAAACGTCAAGTAAAGGTATTGGTTTAATCAGAGCAATTTATGAAAGATGGAATTTAATTTTGAGATTCAATATAAACCTGCTGAACAACTGATAGTACCTGATTCATTGTCAAGAGGGTTTTGGTTTA
Organism: Bathymodiolus brooksi; assembly: GCA_963680875.1. NCBI lineage: Eukaryota > Metazoa > Mollusca > Bivalvia > Mytilida > Modiolidae > Bathymodiolus > Bathymodiolus brooksi. The sequence goes on from OY804581.1 coordinate 109,511,645, forward strand.
TGGTGTTTAACGCCACTTTCAACAATATTTCAGCCATATCGTGGCGATCAGTTTTATTGGTGGAGGAAACCGGATTACCGGAGAAAACCACCTACCTGTCGCAAGTAAGAGACGAACTTTATCACATAATGTTGTATCGAATACATCTCGCCATGAAAGGGGTTCGAACTCACAACGTTAGTGGTGATGGGCACTAATTGCATATGTAGTTGTAAATCCAACTACCATAAGATCATGACCTCGACACTGCCCCCCCAAATTGTCAAGATGTCAACCTAATACTAGAAGTGATCCTGCAGTTTAAAGTTGAAATGAAACATACCCTTGTTTTCCATATGTCCTAGGACATACAGGTGAAATAACATTACCCAACGGGTTCTCTTTACAAGAATTAATTAATAAGTCTAGTGACTATTTGTTTAAGCATGTATCACATAACAATGATATAATAACACACCAGGAATCAGATTATGAAGGTGATACAGAAACGCCTCATATGTCAAGGAAACAACGTGATTAAGCAAAAAACTAAAACACAGCTTGCATTTAACATTTCACAACGTGAAACAAAAGAGTTGTATTGTCCTGTCTCAGCGGATGAATCACAAATCAAAGAAGTGAGCATAGATTTATTTGAACACTTTGATTTTAGCCCAGAAAAATGTAAAACTTTGCAAGGAAATGGCAAGACTTTACCTTATCTAATCAACTACCTAGAGTCCAATGAGTTACCATTAAGTCAGAAATTAGCCAGTAGAATTTAGATAGTCAAATGACTATCTTTTGATTAATTGGTTACTACTACATTCTAGGGTGAAGAAATGAGTGTAAATGAAACAAAATGCATTTTTGAAAAGAATTTATAAAAACAAAAAAAACAAAAAAACACTCCAAAATTGCCCCCAAAACTGACTCCAAAAATGACTCCAAAAGTGACTCCAGACTCCACTCCAAAATAAACTACAGACTCCACTCCATGTTTTACAACATGCCATAATTGTTGTGTGACAGATAACCTTGCACATTGTTTTTAATTATGATGTGATTCGGGTTCGGGGGGGATAAAAACAGTTATATAGTATCAAGATATATATTTTTTTACTACAATATGAACTATTTTGTCAAAATACAAAAATTAATACGCATTGATCGCATTTCTAATATAAATAAAACGTCATCTATAACTGAATAAGAAAGTAGAAAAGACTAACTCAAGAAATTCAATATAAAATATAATAATAATTATAAACAATATAATTTTACAAAATCATAAATGGTCATGAATATCAGTGATTATTGTGTGAATTCATGAACATGTAATAGCCCAAATTCTAATACACACCTTACCGTGAAATGGAATAAATGTAGGTCCAGGTAGATACGATAACGTAACCCTCATTCTGCTTTTGCTCCCAGTGAGGGTTATACGAATCGATCCCGTTCAACGTATGGGAGCAGCGCCCGGAGTAATTCACACCGGCGGTGTTTTGTCCTAATTCCGTTGTAAGTGGTTGGAAAAATTAACGGGGGTGAAAGATAAATATGGTTAGGTAAACCTTGAGGTGTTAAGTAAACGCTGCATCAATCCATGATAGACTTATATCCATCTGAAATTTGAATGCATGAAATCTTCTTTCTGTCCGACATTTTGTTTACAAGTTGCTATTTCACGTGCACTTGCCTCGTTTTGGAGATATCCTTATTTGGATCAATCGTAGTAAAGCATCGTAGTAAAAGTTTTTCATATTTGGCATTCAGATCCATATATGGATAGGCTCCGCCCATCACGAGAGTATACATAAGGTGCCATGGCGGACAAGAAACAATTTCCGAATACGAAATCGACCATGAAAGTAGAAACAGGTATTGTAACACTTATTTCGTATCACCATTACTTAAAAATTGTAGGGAATAATAAGTTATGACCAGAGATGCAAAAAGAAAGTTGAAATATTCACGGAACGAAAATTTTAATTTGCTCCCATACGTTGAATGGGACCGATTCGTAACCCAAACTGGAGCACAAGCGGAATGAGGGTTACGTTATCGTATCTAAGGTCCAGGAAGTTTATTTAAAAATATAAGTTAGTTGTTCAAATCGTTAATCTATTTTTAGATATTTTAGGAAAACGAAAGTACATAGATAACTGAATGCTGACTATTATAACGTTTGTAAACAAATATTGAAATGATAAATACTGTAGTGCAAATACTTTCAATAAAGAAAATTAGTTATTTATTACAAAATACAGTAGTCAATCTCGTTAACTCGCTACAGAAAAATTGAGCTCGCCGATAAAGTCGAGTAAAAAAAGGTAGAAATATTGGCATGTGTTATTGCCGGTGTTACATACTCATTTTTCCCCCATACTCATTTTTCTCCCCGGAAAAATGAGTATATACTCAGTTTTCCCCCCGGAAAAATGAGTATATACTGAGATTTCCCCCCGGAAAAATGAGCATATACTGAATTTTTCCCCCGGAAATCCAAGTATGTGTTAACACATACTCATTTTTCTCCTCATACTAGTTTTTCCCCTCTCCTATTTTAATAGGGTTTTTCTTGTGTACACTTATATACATGTATATGGTGGAAGACATAATAGTTAAATGTGGACGAAAGAGGGTATCAACAATGATGATAGTAATAACTAAGGCAAGCATGAACATGGAGTGAGAACGGATAAGGAGGTTGGAGGAAAGGATGGGAAAACACTTAAGTGATAAAGCGATCTTCCTTAGTGCAAGTGAGAAAAACTCAAGTTTGCTAAGTGCTGGAAGGCACAGCTGACAGGTATGAGGAAGAGGGCAGGAAGGAAGGAATATAAGGAGAAGGATAAATAGGACGGAGGCGGAATGGTAAACAGATGATGGGGATGAAGGAGAGATATTAGAGGTATAAAATAAGGAAGATGACGGGGAGGAATTAGGGAGGGAGTCAATATGGAAAAGGATGGAGATAGTGAGGAGGATAATGATGAGGAAGTAGTGAAACAGGTATTGAAGAGGAGATTTGAAGGAAGAGGATAGCAAGGACGAAGTGACAAAGGTAAACGAGGAGGAGAGAAGTAGTGAGGAGGAGGTAATAAGGAGGATGATGATGACGACGGAGGAGAAAAGTATACGGAGAAGGTAATTAGGAAGAGCTGATAAGGAGGATGGAGACGGAAGAAAGACAGAGGTAATGAGGTGGATGATAATATTACAGGAAAGAGAAGAGAGGTAATGAGGTGGCGGATGGAGAGGTGGTGAGGATGACTGAGAGGAAAGAGGGGGAGAGGTAGTGAGGGTGACTGAGAGGAAGGAGGGAGAGAGGTAATGAGGATGACTGAGAGGAAGGAGTGAGAGAGGTAGTGAGGATGACTGAGAGGAAAGAGGGAGAGAGGTAGTGAGGATGACTGAGAGGAAGGAGGGAGAGAGGTAGTGAGGATGACTGAGAGGTAGGAAGGATAGTGGTAGTGAGGAGGATGACAGAGGAAGGAGGGAGAGAGCTAGTGAGAAGGATGGAGAAGAAGGAGAGAGAGAGGTAGTGAGGAGGAGGATGGAGAGGAAGGAGGGGGAGAGGATGACTGAGAGGAAGGAGGGAGAGAGGTAGTGAGGATGACTGAGAGGAAGGAGGGAGAGAGGTAGTGAGGAGGATTGAGAGGAAGGAGGGGAGAGGTAATGAGGAGGATGGATATGAATGAGGGAGAGAGGTAGTGAGGATGACTGAGAGGAAAGAGGGAGAGAGGTAGTGAGGATGACTGAGAGGAAGGAGGGAGAGAGGTAGTGAGGAGGATTGAGAGGAAGGAGGGAGAGAGGTAGTGAGGATGACTGAGAGGAAGGAGGGAGAGAGGCAGTGAGGATGACTGAGAGGAAGGAGGGAGAGAGGTAGTGAGGAGGATGGATAGGAATGAGGGAGAGAAGTAGTGAGGAGGATTGAGAGGAAGGAAGGAGAGAGGTAGTGAGGATTACTGAGAGGAAGGAGGGAGAAAGGTAGTCAGGAGGATGGATATGAATGAGGGAGAGTAGTGAGGAGGATTGAGAGGAAGGAAGGAGAGCGGTAGTGAGGAGGATGACAGAGGAAGGAGGGAGATAGCTAGTGAGAAAGATGGAGAAGGAGAGAGAGAGGTAGTGAGGAGGAGGATGGAGAGGAAGGAGGGGAGAGGATGACTGAGAGGAAGGAGGGAGAGGAAGTGGATGGAGAGGAATGAGGGAGAGAGGCAGTGAGTAGGAAGGAGAGGAAGAAGGGAGAGAGGTAGTAAGAAGAGGAGAGCAAGGAGGGAGAGAAGTAGAGAAGAGGAAGAAGGAGGGAGAGAGGTAGTGAGGATGACTGAGAGGAAGGAGGGAGATAGGTAGTGAGGAAGTGAACGGAGAGGAATGAGGGAGAAGTAGTGAGGAGGACGATTGAGAGGAAGGAGGGAGAGAGGCAGTGAGTAGGAGGGAGAGAGGTAGTAAGAAGAGGAGAGCAAGGAGGGAGAGAAGTAAAGAAGAGGAAGAAGGAGGGAGAGAGGTAGTGAGGAGGAGGATGGAGAGGAAGGGTGAGAAAGGTAGTGAGGAGGACGACTACTTTAATAAATTTCCCCCTACAATGCCTTCAGTGGTTCTTGAAAATCGATTAATCAGAATGTTCAAAGTCTCCTATCGATCTGCACCAAAGAAACAACACTTGTGCAGTACCTCATAGTGAACACCCTCAAAGTTAAATTGGTTAAATTATGTTCAGTGGTTCTCAATGAGATTACGAAAATGTAATTCATAGGTTTTCAAAGCAATTTTGACCTTCGCTGTCGACCATTTTGAATTTCCGATCGATATAAAAACCATTATCACCTGTAAAGGACTCTGAAATTCCAAGACAATGTTTACAACCATAATATGCAGGTCAAGTTCAATTTCAGCCAGATCCCATATACGGCTTGGAAGTTAGGCCACTTAGCTGAAAGCGGAGAACTCCGTGTCCTCAGACACATTCTTCTTTTATTCATTTTTTAACGAATCGGCATGAAAAGTAACAACACTTGCGTAGGACATAATAGTGAACACCTCTAACAATGTTTCCAATGTCTCCTGATGACCATTTGTTGACGAATCGGAAACAATCCCTCATCCAATCTAAGCAAACACCAGATCCCTAAGTACAATTTCTAGTCAATATGCAAACCACAGATAAATTCAATGCAGACGAACAATTACGCATTGGTTGACCATATGCGAACGCTAACTGATTTCAAATCCGATACGACAATTATAACGGATTTAAATTCGATTTAATAATTCGATTTCAATCCGGAATACGTGTGAATATGGTATTATAGTGCTACCACTTTCGGTAGATCAATCAAAAAAGGTGGAGGCAAGCGCATTTATCAAGATGGCTCAATTTTATAATAATTTGATCATGAAACGAAGCAAAAAATAGTTGTGCTGATATAGTAGAGGGTGTTAGGAGGGGGTCTGACCCCGAAACCCGGAACTAAAAAACTTGAAATCCCCTTAGTCCCGAACTAAAAAACTTGAAATCCAGAAGTCCCGAATATAATAAAATTTCAATCCCGAATCCCGAAATGGTCAATCCCGAATTCTCGAGCTTAAAAAAACACCATCCTGGAGTTCTGAAAAGGGTCCTTCCCCCCTCATAGTAGTAGTTTAATTTAGAGAATACTGTTACCGTTTAGTTCATCATTTGAAATGAACATAAATATGATAAATTGGTATAATTATGTTCGGTAAAACAAATCCACACTCTGACAGTAGAACTAATAATTGCATCATTCATAGTTATGCGTCATTCTATAGTTACTGATCTTTATTTAAAATGATCGATTACAAACAAACAAGCTACCACAAAATAGTTTGTTTAGTATAAAGCTAATTATGTTGTGTCTCGGTGTACTGTATACAGTTGAAATTCTTAAGAATAAATTAACAGATACCCCCCCTCCGTCCTTTTGCTCGGCAAATTTTAAAAAATCCGTGAAATTCGGCAAAAATTAGACTGGAACCCCCCTTTTTAGCTCACCGGGGGGAAAAATGAGTAGGGGGGAAAATGAGTATGTAACACCGGTTCTAAAATTTCATAAAGTAATTTGAATTGATTTATTATTTTTCATGTTGATATGATTATGATTTAATCATCCGAGATATTCAACAAGGAAAAATGTTTGTACAGAGCCAGATAACTCGATCTAAACATGTTTATTGACTGATAGCCTATGTAACTATTTCGACTTCGACATTTCAGGACTATTTCTGGGTCACAATTGACTATATGTTATGAGGAGTTGTGGTAAACTTTACAATATTTAGAATTGTAGTGACTGCCTCTTTCTGCATTCCTACAAAGAATAGAATCCCTACTATAATCTGAATATATCCTGTCTTTTCAAAATTCACTGACTCTCCTGTCAGCGACATAGGAATGGATCGTACAGTGCGGGTTAGAGATGAAAGTGCACAGGGGGACACGTGTCCAAAACTGTCAAGCAAAAAAAAGCACTTTGGTTTCAAAGGATACTCTTATACTGCACAATATATTTTTGTCTTCCATGTTATCAATTCATCTTTTTTCAAATATGTTTGCCCAAAAGAAGGGGCTCCTACACCCTGTCTGATCTAAACCTAGCTGCGGAACCGTAGCCCTTATGGTCCTTGGCTAGTTTTCTGATATTTGCGGACCATAGAGCTACGGATTTCACCCTATCAAAAACTTTCGAAAATGCGCGGTGAAAATCTTTCGCCGTTTTTTGGCAAATTTTTGTCATGAAATCGGGTGCGAGAACGATCAAACATATATATTTCGTTTCGTTAAATATTCATCTACATTCTTCTATACTTACTTACCTGTTAATATTCATTTCCAGCTCATTATCATAACAAATGTCTCGATATTAACTGATCCCAGGTAATTAAGTATAGAAGAATGTAGATAAATATTTAACGAAACGAAATATATATGTTTGATCGTTCTCGCACCCGATTTCATGAAACAATAAAGAAATAAAGAAATTTTATTGAAAATAAATTTGTAAACAGAAAGTTAGAAAAAAAGGGGGGTGTTATGTCCGTGCCACGAGCGCTTATTAGTATCTATATAGGGTCGACACATGCAATTTGATGTTAACATAAGATTGTATGAATATTGACACGAACAAGTTAAAATAAGGAAAAAGAGATGAAATAATAAAGAAATAAAGAAATGTTATTGAAAATAAATTTGTAAACAGAAAGTTAGAAAAAAGGGGGGTGGTAAGTCCGTGTCACGAGCGCTTATTAGTATCTATATAGGGTCGACACATCCAATTTGATGTTAGCATAAGATTGTATGAATATTGACACGAAGAAGTTAAAATAAGGAAAAAGAGATGAAATAATAAAGAAATAAAGAAATTTTATTGAAAATAAATTTGTAAACAGAAAGTTAGAAAAAAGGGGGGTGGTAAGTCCGTGCCACGAGCGCTTATTAGTATCTATATAGGGTCGACACATGCAATTTGATGTTAACATAAGATTGCATGAATATTGACTCGAACAAGTTAAAATAAGGAAAAAGAGATGAAACAATAAAGAAATAAAGAAATTTTATTGAAAATAAATTTGTAAACAGAAAGTTAGAAAAAAAGGGGGTGTTATGTCCGTGCCACGAGCGCTTATTAGTATCTATATAGGGTCAACACATGCAATTTGATGTTAGCATAAGATTGTATGAATATTGACACGAAGAAGTTAAAATAAGGAAAAAGAGATGAAATAATAAAGAAATAAAGAAATTTTATTGAAAATAAATTTGTAAACAGAAAGTTAGAAAAAGGGGGGTGGTAAGTCCGTGCTACGAGCGTTTATTATTATCTATATAGGGTCGACACATGCAATTTGATGTTAGCATAAGATTGTATGAATATTGACACGAACAAGTTAAAATAAGGAAAAAGAGATGAAATAATAAAGAAATAAAGAAATTTTATTGAAAATAAATTTGCAAACAGAAAGTTAGAAAAAAAGGGGGGTGGTAAGTCCGTGCCACGAGCGCTTATTAGTATCTATATAGGGTCGACACATGCAATTTGATGTTAACATAAGAATTTTATTGAAAATAAATTTGTAAACAGAAAGTTAGAAAAAGGGGGGGGGGGGTGTTATGTCCGTGCCACGAGCGCTTATTAGTATCTATATCGGGTCGACACAAGCAATTTGATGTTAACATAAGATTGTATGAATATTGACACGAACAAGTTAAAATAAGGAAAAAGAGATGAAATAATAAAGAAATAAAGAAATGTTATTGAAAATAAATTTGTAAACAGAAAGTTAGAAAAAAAGGGGGGGTGGTAAGTCCGTGTCACGAGCGCTTATTAGTATCTATATAGGGTCGACACATCCAATTTGATGTTAGCATAAGATTGTATGAATATTGACACGAACAAGTTAAAATAAGGAAAAAGAGATGAAATAATAAAGAAATAAAGAAATTTTTTGAAAATAAATTTGTAAACAGAAAGTTAGAAAAAAGGGGGGGGTGGTAAGTCCGTGCGACGAGCGCTTATTAGTATCTATATAGGGTCGACACATGCAATTTGATGTTAACATAAGAATTTTATTGAAAATAAATTGGTAAACAGAAAGTTAGAAAAGGGGGGGGGGGGGTGTTATGTCCGTGCCACGAGCGCTTATTAGTATCTATATAGGGTCGACACATGCAATTTGATGTTAACATAAGATTGTATGAATATTGACACGAACAAGTTAAAATAAGGAAAAAGAGATGAAATAATAAAGAAATAAAGAAATTTTATTAAAAATAAATTTGTAAATAGAAGGTTAGAAAAAAGGGGGGTGGTAAGTCCGTGTCACGAGCGCTTATTAGTATCTATATAGGGTCGACACATGCAATTTGATGTTAACATAAGATTGCATGAATATTGACTCGAACAAGTTAAAATAACGAAAAAGAGATGAAACAATAAAGAAATAAAGAAATTTTATTAAAAATAAATTTGTAAACAGAAAGTTAGAAAAAAAGGGGGGTGTTATGTCCGTGCCACGAGCGCTTAATAGTATCTATATAGAGTCGACACATGCAATTTGATGTTAACATAAGAATTGTATTGAAAATCAATTTGTAAACAGAAAGTTAGAAAAAGGGGGGTGTTATGTCCGTGCCACGAGCTCTTATTAGTATCTATATAGGATCGACACATGCAATTTGATGTTAACATAATATTGTATGAATATTGACACGAACAAGTTAAAATAAGGAAAAAGAGATGAAATAATAAAGAAATAAAGAAATGTTATTGAAAATAAATTTGTAAACAGAAAGTTAGAAAAAAGGGTGGTGGTAAGTCCGTGCCACGAGCGTTTATTATTATCTATATAGGGTCGACACATGCAATTTGATGTTAGCATAAGATTGCATGAATATTGACTCGAACAAGTTAAAATAAGGAAAAAGAGATGAAACAATAAAGAAATAAAGAAATTTTATTGAAAATAAATTTGCAAACAGAAAGTTAGAAAAAAAAGGGGGTGGTAAGTCCGTGCCACGAGCGCTTATTAGTATCTATATAGGATCGACACAACCAATTTGATGTTAACATAAGAATTTTATTGAAAATAAATTTGTAAACAGAAAGTTAGAAAAAGGGGGGGGGGGGTGTTATATCCGTGCCAGGAGCGCTTATTAGTATCTATATAGGGTCGACACATGCAATTTGATGTTAACATAAGATTGCATGAATAATGACTCGAACAAGTTAAAATAACGAAAAAGAGATGAAACAATAAAGAAATAAAGAAATTTTATTGAAAATAAATTTGTAAACAGAAAGTTAGAAACATTTGATAATGAATTCAGCTTGTTAGGCTAACCGAACATCATATGAAACAGTTGTTTTGATTGGTTAATTCAATTTAGAAATTGACAGGCTTTCTTTTAGGGTCGCGTTCATCGTACTTAAGCCCGAAGATTTGGCAGTGAAGGGCTGGTTGTGAAACAATACGACTTTTTGCTGGGTGCTGCGTTGTTCCTCTGGCAACAACTCATGGCCCTCATGGGTTGGTGATTGTTTCAAGGTTAGTGACAACCTTTTGCTGGGTCCGGTGTTGAAACCAGTGGTTACAACTGACGACTCACATTTGGTTTGGAACTATTATTAATTCACACAGTTTTCATGTTGTTTATGGTATAGATCTGTCGTCTAAGGTTGTGACATAGTTTTCGGTTGAGACAAGGTTTGAGACATAGGGTTCGAGACATAGGTCTGAAGCAGGTGTTGGTGACTGGTGACTGGTTAGTTAGGTTTCAGACAGGGTCTGAAACAAAGTAGTTGTTTATAAATATTCATTGTTTATATTGTGGTCTGTGTAGTGTTAGTGTGTGTTGCATTAGGATAGTTATATATTAGTCTGTGTAGATAGTGATTTAGCATTTATTATTTGCAAGGAGCCATTGTACCTATTTTAGTTTGTTGGGTTAGACATTGTTTGAACATTTTTGTTATACAAGACTATTATTTGTCAGGTCCCCAGGAGACTGGTACGGACCCAGTGTTTATATACATCCATTCAGGTTACACGCTACATAAATATATAGCAAATAGTTCATGGCACTGAGGGTCATATGGCAGTATATGGACCGGTCCGTCATCATTATTTTTTTGGTGACGGACTGGTCCATATACTGCCATATGACCGGAAGTGACATGAATTATTTGCTATATTATACTTTTTATCTAAAATAATGCAGGTACCTGGCCGGTTCATATACGAAAATAGTGACCGGCTGCACTAACAAAGACAAATAGGGAAAATAAAAACGTAAAGTGTAATATACAGGTATAACAAAACAAAAAGACAAATATTTAATGGCTGACAAAAAATTACAAATACACAGAAAACTGAAGATTGAGCAACACAAATATCACTAAAACTCCAGCCAACATGAACTCAGATGCTCTATATGAGTCAGCAGTTCGAACTTCACTAATGCCACTTCATGGGAAAAGGAGCTGGGGACAATCACCCTCCCCACTTTGAAAAGTTGAGAGTGGCAAAACTAATTTCCCCCCCCCCCCTTTTTCGCATTAAATTTAGAACAAAAAAAACTGTTTTGTTACTTTAGTATGGAAACATATATTGTCCAGTTAGCTAAGGAAATAAGGATGTTTGGATAAGGGTATGCTTTGAAATGATAGTGACTTTATTTTATTGCTTCACAGTTTTGAAAATTGACCACTCAAATAAGGAATACATTTTTTTGCACATTTTTCATGAAGATGTAAACAGAATGTAATAACCACCCATTTAAATTATCATAATTATTGAGGTAATAACACATGATTGTCTATTTATATTTCGAAGATAAAAAAATATTGAAAATTGTGAAAAAACGTATTGTTCTTTTCACTGTATTTTTTCATGAAAAACGTACGAGTGTACCTCTATTTAAAGACCTATAAAAAAAATTATATTGAAAATATGCCCTATTTTTTCAACTTCTGAATGTTAACATGTAAATGATGCTTTTGGTATGTTGTTTTTGAATATTAAATAAAAAGAAAAGGTAAAAAAACAGTTGGGTTATTTTTTTCCTAAAATAAAAATTTTCCAAGAAAAAAAAAGGTGTCTATCAATGGCAACCTATGAATATGAACCCATATCTTGGTTTTAGAAAGGTAGTTAACTTCAAATCTTTTTTTTTTTTTCACTTACTCAGTTGTTGTACAAAGAATTAAAGTGAACAAATATTAATAAATCATGCCAGTTGCTAGTTTAGCCCCAATCGTAACTACTCAGCCATTCTCGCTACCCTGCAAATAACCTCGTACGTACATAGTAGAAATTCTTCTTAAATTGTTTGTCAGAAGATAAGTTAAGCCGCACAAAAATATAGTCCACGAAAATCCAATATGGAAGACATACTAAGTAAAATCTAATCATGCAAAACTAATTAAAACTTTAATTGAAATATAGATTTTTTTTTTAAATATAACTTTATCAAACTTTCATGTAACTGACATGTGAAAAGTAGTGCGATTTATACGCCTAATGCATACAAGGTTATTTGCAGGCAATCGTAACTACTCGGCCATTCTTGGTACCCTGCAAATAACTTCGTATGCATTAGGCGTATAAATCGCACTATTTACAAAATCACGTGTAAACTTTTAATAGTCGCATGACATCAAAAATGGCAGACAGACCATCATGCCTCTGTTGTGGACAATCAAAAGCGAAATATTTTGGCCTATTCAGTAAAAAATCAGAATTAGAAAATGTAAAGGACAATATACAATTACTATTTGAACATAAACTTGATTTCCAAATTATTCCAAATTCCGTAATATGCGACCACTGCCTTCAAATCACTATCATACTTCCAAAAATTAAGTCCAGAATTTCAAATTTATTTCTCCACTCTTCGAATGCTAATACCACTGTAACTCCGGAGCCTAAAACAAGGAAAAGACCACCATCAACACCAGGAGCAGAACTTAGATTAAAAGTAACACCAACAAGAGAACCTATCATTTCATCCCTTGTCCGCTCGTTTGAAAAATTGAAAACTCCCAGCGGCAGTGAAACAAGAGAAAAGGAGAGATCAGGAATCTCAAGAAGGCGTATAAATTTTGAGCATTCTTATTCCTTCAATTCACCCAACACAGATGACAATAAAGTAGACAGTGAGAATGTTGAGTCCATTTTAAGTGAAAATGTAGATTGGTACATGTATGTTTGATTGTATATTGATTATTGTATAGCAACATAATATTTGCAAAATGGGTAGTTCAGGATCCGATCCTCTCCTACCCTTCCCTCATTATAGTATATGTTGTTGGTGATTTTTCAAATACACGCATTTAAAAAAAATACTGGGGTTCAAAGTCGGGACCTCAGTATTACACACCAGTCACCTACCAAATGAGCTAAGAAGTAATCTGTCAGTGCAGTTGTTTTAAACTATCAATATGCTCAATTAATTCCCATGACCGGTTGCTGAGTTTTAGTGACAGAAATTTAATGTATGGACGTACAGATAGTGGTGAATTATAATTACAGCCCCCGACACCTAAAGCAAGGGACATGAAAAGATATTTGTAGGTTTATTTTATACACAGTTTTTTTTCATATACTTGGTATTAAAATTACCATGATACATTAATTTAATCATGTTCATTACAGTCATTTTATCACCAGGGTAAGTATCAAATGAATCACAAATGTATGCTTCCTCTGTGTGTGCACATGTACTCTATGCACTTGTAAAACCCTTATAATTCTTGGTGATGGTATTTCTTCTAATTTTCTATTTGCATGACTAAGCCCTTATAGTAATTCCACTATTTATATATACATGTATTGCACTTTGGCAGAGATCAGGTACAATAGTAACACATATGCTGAATTACTACTGAGTATAATCTCAATTATTTATATTTACTGTTTATAGCAATGTACTGTCTACTGTATTAATCATAATTGTTGTATTTATGTAACTGCCCCTTGTGGGACCATGATTGGATTAATAAATATTTGATTTGATTTGATTTATATTGTCATGACCTTGTCATGTTTTAAAATGAAATCAATAATATGGATTAGGCGCAGCCTACAGGCAAGGATAGCATTTACACATGTGACGGAAACTGTAGGGGAGAGACAAGAACGTCCTGACAATTGTTCATTTTTAAGATAAATAGAGTGTTTCAGACACAGAGATTGTAAGGGTTTCTTCTTAGATTTTGGTTGCTATTTTTATTGGTTTGATCATTATGGATCATGTGACCATTTATTTACTACACAAATGTTGCTGTTTAGCTCACATCTGTGATGCTCGTTATAAATGAAGTGTACACTCTAGATTACTTCCAATTTTTTTTCATTAGAAATTATGTAAACTTTACTTTTAGATTTTTGGAAATATAAAGAATAAAGGCTATCTTTAGTTTGAAAATATTGAAAGTTTGAGTGTTTTTTTTCTTCTTTTGATATAATTTGGTAATTATTTGCATTAATATATCACTGTAATGATTTCTGAAATTACAGTTTACCATACATAAAATCATGACTGACATTTTCTGAATGTTTCCACTAATATTGACCTGTATATCATATTACTATATAACCTTTACCTTCATTTTGTCCAAAGCTTTCTTATTTATACAAGTTTTCACAGTTAAATGTAATAAAATAAAGAACTTTGAATTTGATTTCAAAATATGAATTCAAAACAGACTAATAAAACATAACTTTGAATTCATTGATTCTGTCTTAATTGTCTTTTATCAAATGCTTATTAGTAGATCTTTATTTCTGTAAATTCTTATTCATAACTATTCTAAAATGTTCATTTTTTTAATTTTAGATTGATTTTATTGAAAATTATATTTTCTTACTTATGAAAAAAGCTTTATGATTTAAAGATTAATGTCAGTACTATTATTGTTTTCTGCTTCAGAGTGAGAGATGCTTTCAGCAATTTTGATTTTGATGAACTATTAAATTCTATACCATTCTTTTTGCAGTGAATAATGAAAGCTTTTGCTCTGAGATAGATAAGCAGCTGACTCAACTTCAGATTTCTAAAACATTTCTCATCATGAATGATGTCAGGACATTGCAGGATTCACATGTGTTTGCATCATGTGTTCTGGAGATGAATAATAACTGCAAAGGCTTGCTTCAAGTTAGTTTGAATTATCATAGTTTGAATACATACAACCTTTTTAAATATACAAAATGTACATGCATAAGATAATCCATTATAGATGAAGTTTGGAAATTGAAATTTGAATGATAATCAGTGGAAAATACTGAGATGTGGAATAAATGTTCATGAGACAACGATCAAACAAAACAACAAGATACAAAATCTCATTTATAAGGGTAATAACAAAACTTACGAACACCAAGGCGTTAGTCCGAAGCAAAATGCACAATCAATCATCAACAATTTTATAAAGTTGAAGATTCACTACCGGAATGTCAGTGTACAATGGAATGGCTTCTAATCATGTCTGCAGGAAAGACGAAGGTTGTTTTACATTTCTGAATGTAAAATGGCTATAGAAATTCTGTATAACATACATTTTGATACAACTCCTTTTGCATTGCTGTATGTTAGTATATTTATCTACATGTATTTTAATTTACAATAGGTGTTAATCCATGCTTTAGGAAAACATGAGTCAGCAGATAGACGGATTGCAACAATTGCTACTATCTATGGAATGATTTTACATAGTAGGAACTCCAGGGCATCAGGCATTCAGAAACTATATTCATCTCTGTTGTTGCGTTATCATGCAGACAATAAGGTATGAAATTATCCTAATTCCCAATAGGTTAAATTGTGACAAATGGATTTATAATTTTACCTCTTGTCATCATTTGGTATTTGGTTTCTGTGTGCATGATTTATATGCATGTATCCACCATTATCAATAACAGGGTTTTTGGTGCTGTCTATCTATTTATATAGAATGACACCAGGTTCGAGTCCTGGGAGTCCTAAGCAAAAGCTATATTGGAATGGATACATGTATATAAATTGTACATTAAAACCATGTGACTATAGCATATTAAAAATAATACATTCAAAATGTAGGAAAATGTACTTTCTCATTAATTGAAATGGTATAAATGACTTTTCTCTATTTGCTCAAGTAGGCAAACAAACTTAATGACAATTAATTGTATGACCTATGTTTATTTATCACAAAATGTGAAATTTCTCGTTTTTCATGTGTTTGTCTTGATAAAAGTATGATATCATGCATGATTGTGTTGTGAATTATGAGGATTGTTTTGAATTATTTTCCAAGTCTACTTATTTATGCTTTGTACCTAGTACATAAACTCAAGTTGGCTATATTGTATTACATGACAAAAGAATCAAAACAGTCCTTAGATGTATTGGATTTATTTTCTCTTTTCATTTCAGCTACTGCAACGTCTGAATAGTGTACACATAGCATTATCAGAGAGTTCTAAGAGAAACATACTGAGAGATTTTGGGGCAGTGCTTGAAAATAAATTAATTAGAGATCTTTCAGAAGGTAAAAATGGAAAACTTAATAGTGACAATCTAGATATTAGGGTTAATACAAATGATATTCGCATGAACAATAAGAACAAAGACTACCATTTTTTTGCAACTAATTTTGTTATGAACAGGATATCAATTGAGAAAGAACCAAATGTTCAAAAAGGAACCCAAGACCCCAACTTAGATATGTTTTTGCCAAATGAAAATGAGACTTATATCTACAAACAAAGTTTGAAAATTCTGTTGGGAAGATTGATAAGAGAATTTATGCCTGGTTTCGAGTGGATAAAAAAAATTCTGCCTGATCACATTGATCATATATACAAAGAAGAGATGAAAGAGAAGTCAGTTGTACACATGCTCCCTCGGTCTCTCAATAATGAATGCACCTATGATGGATGTGTAAGAATAATGGACGAATATGTAGAAATGGTCAACAGATGGTACACAAAAGCTGGAAGAGGTATCAAGTATATTTACTTTCATATAGGAGGAAACTTCACATTTCTAATTGTTGAAAAATGTCATAATACTCGTCAAAAATTTGCGAGGGTGCCATAGTCTATACTGTTCTTACCTGGTAATTGTTTGATACCAAGCAATAGCCAGGTGTTTAATCATAATAAATGGCATGCCTTTCTATTTGAAATGAGTATAGACATTGGCTTCCATGAATTTCTAATATGTCCAATTGAAATATTTTTGAATTAATATATAGTGTTTTTAATTTAAAGACATTTAAACCAGAAGTCATTTAATTCTAAATTGAGCAACCCATTTTATTAGATATAATTCAGATATCATTTAAAACACCAATTCATTATGATGATAATATAAGATGTCATAAAAAGATAGGGTAATAACCAACATTTATGTTAATAGCAACAGCACTGTTTCTAGTGGGCATCAGTATTCAGGGGCATAACCATTACATGATATATTGACAGTTTCAGTCAATATTACAATATCATGGGACATAAGAAGGTATTATATATATTATATCAATCTGAACCCTTAATCAATTGTCCTCAAACACAGAGTACATTGACACCTGCCTCAATACCTTCTGTTAGAATAGAATCATTTTGGATATATCTTGGTCTGGTGTTGGTATATTCGCCTTTGTTTTTGACTTTTAATTATGCAGATATCGTACAGTAATGCCATTTGTCCATTGTTGAAGACTGTTAGGTGATCTCTATATGATACTTTGTATTTCCTGTGTCTTTGTGGATTGTTGCCTCATGGACATTTATCCACATCTCTGTATTACTCATTTGGACATGCAAGGATAGATATATTAGGAAGCAGTCTTCATTTGATTGACCATTTTTAATTCATAAAAAAATCAAAATTTGTCAAAAATGGAATATATAATATAAAGTTTTATACTTTCTTAAAATATTTTGAGAAAATTTTTGAAATGTTTCATCATTGCCAGCCTTATACATGTTATCAGTCAATTTAATAAAAATGTTCACTTTAATTGATTTACAGAAATTATGCAAAAGATTCCTGATATTGGGAAACAGCAGAAACCAAGGCACTTTGGCAAACCTCAAGGTTTTAATTCAAAGATCGAACGTTAATGGACAAGTGAAAAGCAGATTTAAGGTATTATACGCACATGTCAACATTGGAATAAGAACTTTTAATATATCATTAAGTCTTAAAGTAAGAAAAAACCCAGTTCAATTTCTAATTGCATCATTAGATTTATTCACATACTTGTTAAACTGTGCGGTTAAAAATATCAGTCACTAAAAATGCAGTACATTTCACAATGTTTTTTTACCAGGATTCTTCACAGGAGAAACAGGTTCATATCCTATGGCTGTGTTTTATATCCCTGCAGACAGCCTTCAGATGAAAGGGAAGGATATACAACAAAAATAGAGGATATGATCTACAATCTCCTTAGAAGCCAAAATTATTTGGGTTTAAAATTTTCCTGGCTTCCTCACAGGGGATACTGTCTCATATCTCATGTCAAGCTGACCAATCAAATCACAACATTAATCATGAATTTTTTACTCCAGTATGATATACATATAATATAATTATTTGTAGTACGGTAATTGATCTCAATTCTTTGATATGAGATTTCATAACTGTTGTCATACATTCTTAGTATGGATCTGGGACCAAATAATTTATGTAAACTCCCTGTATGGATCCATTTATTATGACAAAAAGGAGACCTGTATACAAAATAAGAAAATAGAGCACCTTTTATGACTATTCAATTTATGTGTTATGTGTGTGTCTTGAAGCATGTGATACTGATAAGGACAACAGTTATTACAAGACTTGAAAATCAGACATTTAAACTGTTTTTTAGACATCCATCTCACATATATTGACATCTCACACATTTTTTTCAGGCCCATGAAGACTTCGTAGTGACTGCAGGACACTCATACTTTTTACAGTATATGATGACCAAGTTCAACATGAAGGACTTGGCAGATTCACCAACCCATAAATTGATACCGGAAAATGTTACACAACTTCATGCAAAATCAAAGAAAGCAATCTTCGATGGAATTATGGACGAAGTTATTGCAGAAATATACATTCCATATGAATCTCAGGTACTAACTTACATTTGGCATTCTTTCTAGGGAGGACACTGTTTTGTGAAAAGGGAAAAAGGGCCAAACTGGTTTGGGAATTGGGAACTAATTATAAAAAAAAAAATGATTTAGGAAATGGGAAATGCAAAATGGTTGAAAACTGAAATTGGGCATTTGCACATAAAAAAAACCTGATCTAGTATTACCAACAGAATTAAGGCACCTAATATTATAAGCTACAGACAGTAGAAGTGGAGGATGAAAATGAGGATGAAAATGAGGAAGAAGCTTGAATGCAAAGAACTTTAAAAAGAGACGTAAATTTATTATTGTTTAGGACATGATACCATTTTGAACACCTTATACTCTGCTAACTATAACTGATTGTACATGTACAGTTGTACATAGAGCAACGTCGGCAATTTTCGTCCGGAGGCAGTTTTCGTCCACTTTTTATTATCGCAGGATTTTTAAACATATTAAGCAAAGTTTCCGGTAAATGTGCACGAGCGCGTATGCAGTTGGCAGCAAGGTACGTAAAGATGAAGTCTTGGTAATTTGTAATCCTTATACAAAAAGTTAGCAGCATATGAACATTGATATGTTTTTTTCGCCACGCGATAATGGCGTCTTACGATACATGTTAAAAAAGATACCCCCATTTCTCAAAAGTCATTCGCTCATTTGATAAGTTCATTCACGCCAAACCACACAGGGTTCATCGATAGTATCCAACAGAATAAAACTGATATGAATACTTCCTGCTTAAGCACATCTTTATTAAATTTATTCGAGTTAGATACTATTTTCATTTCTCTCTACCATTCGTCTATTTTCGTCCAGTAAATGGAGTTGTATGTGCATTTCATTCACAAACTTTGAGTTTGATGCCATTGTTTACATCTAAAAATGACGTCACGGACAGGCAATAGACGACCGATTAAATGTTGCCATGTCGTTTTTTATATAAAGCCGGACATTTCTGTAAAAATAAAACAAAAATAAAAATGAGCTTTTTCGGAAGGGTTTATAGAAATAACACAAAGCTGGCCAACTCCCTTTCACATCACATAGAAAGAAAATTAAGAGAAGTATTAGATGATTCAATGATTTAATGAAATAACTTCCACACCGGCAGTTAGATTTTATTATACTTTTTTATTTAACAAATTAATCGTTAAAACTTAACATTGATGGAAATGCGAAACAGACCGTTTGAATTTAACATTTTGGTAGTTTATTTAAAGTGGACGAAAATAGTCGAAGTGGACGAAAACTGCCGATTCATCATCAAGTTTTTAAAAGAAGTTAATGATTTGTGGAGGAAAAAGTTCAAACTTTTCAATAAAGGAACAAATTGCTTACTATCGGTAGAAAATAAATATCAAAATATTGTATTACGTTTCATTCACTTGTGACGTCATATTAGAAAACCCGTTAAGTGGATGAAAACTGCCGACGTTGCTCTATATATATATATGGTTTTTAAAAGTATTTATGCTTAATTGTCCTCGTCTTTGTGTCTCACTTAGTTCAAACCAGTGAATTTCTGCAGTAACTACAACAGTCATGCCCTGGTCCATCATATCTTGATTCATGGAAACCGAAATATCCCAATAACTGAAGGCGTAAACATTGATCATTCCTCTTACAATACTGTACCATAGCCTCGGACAAACCTTTTCGATTTTTGGCTAAGTCATTTTTATTGAAATACATTAATGCAGTAGCTTTCTGACCTTTCCTTCCAGCTCTACCGATCTCTTGGAAATATTTCTCCAAAGTTGTTGGGGGTCTGCAATGTATGATTTGGGTAATTCCTGGTGCATCTAATCCCATACCCAAAGCTACTGTTGCTAAAACCAACCGAATTGTTGGTACCTCTTTACGAAGCTCTGAAATAATGTGTTGTTTCATGGGATTAGTGTAGTCTTTGTGAAACTGACCAAAGATTCTGTTTTCTGGAATTGTATCACCTATGTACTGATCCCCTTTCAACTCATAGTTAAGAAATTGATAAAAATAGCCCAAGGCTTCCAAACTCTCAACATATACAATTGTTAATGGAAAGTTCTCACGTTTAAGTTTAAGTTCTTCTGCAATGGGTTGTATGATCTCGTCATATTTTGTGAACTTCTCTCTATTTGGCAATCGAGGCTTTATTTCAAGATACAAATTTGGTCTGTCAGGATTAATTTGAATAATCACAGGATTAACATATTGTAAAGACTTGGATAAAACCTGCACAGATGATAGTGTAGCAGTAGCTGTAACAGCTAAATGAGCAGCATTTGGAAAAAGTCCTGTTAATTCACCAATCTTTTGGAATTTTGGTCTGAATTCATCACCCCTGTAAAATCAAAAAACAATAAGATACCTTGAGGTCAAGTTTTTAACAAAAAAGTATTTTTTATTATCTTGATAAAAATATATTATGATGTTCACACAAATTACATACGTGTACATTTCTGATGTCCTTATCCATTCCTATTCCTATGTGTTTTGTTTTGTTTTTAACAATGATCATTTTTTGATGACCTTTGATATCTGAATTTCACATTCACATTGTACCACAATTTTACAAGTACAATGTACATGTACAATGCATTAACAATGAAATACAGGGTTTCCAGGGCTCGAACCTGGTGTCTTTCGAATAGAAAGACAGCACCAATAACCCTTGTTTACAACACAGAACCAGAGGCTCTCAAGAGCCTGTATCGTTCACCTGGTTATAAAAAGAACCAATTGGTCCTATGTAAAAACTATGTCCTGCAGTGGTAGTCATCTTGGAATTCCGATCAACATAAAAAACACGAAGTTTGTAAAGGACCTACTAATGATTGATGCAGTTTAGGTTCAATCAGTGCAATAGCTTCAGAGAAGAAAATATTTCTGTATTTTCCCATATGGTCCTGTGTTAATACTATGACCTGTGGTGGCAGCCATCTTGGATATCAGATCGGCATAAAAAAACCCCCAACTTTTTAGCAGTTTGGTTTCAATTGTCCAAGTGGTTTCAGAGAAGAAGCGTTTTGAAACATTTCCCCCATAGGGTTCAATGTTAAACTAAAGTCCTGCCGTAGCCGCCATTTTGATTTTCATATCGGAACAAAAAACCTAGTTTGTAGAGGACCATCCAATGAACATTCATGTACAGTTTGGCTTTAATCATATTTGTAGTTTCTGAAAAGAAGGCATTTAAACATTTTCCCATAGGGTCCAATGTTAATCTATGTCCTGCGGTGGTGGCCATCTTGGATTTCCGATCGGCATAAAAAACAAAAACTTGGTAAAGGACATTCCAATGATCATTCCTTTACAGTTTGGGTTCAGTCAGTTCATTAGTTTCAGAGAAGAAGATCTTATGAAATTTCAGCCAATCAGAGCATATTATTGGCCCTGGCAGCCATGTTGAATATCCGGCTGGGACGAAAAACAGAAACTTTGAAGACGACCATCCAAGGAACTTTCCTGCTAAGTTTGGTTCCAATTGGCACAATGGTTTCAAAGAAGAAGCTTGAAATGTGAAAAGTTTACAGACGGCAGACGCCAAGTGATGGCAATAGTTCACCTCGAACTAAAAATGCATTATACACGCATATGTAATGTAAAGAAGTCATATCTAATTTTGACACATTCATGGCATTATGATTAAAGCACGGCAGAATACTACAGTACCTGTCTAGTTATGAGATTTGAGTACATGTACTTACCACTCTTCAATCATATGCACTTCGTCTACTGTGATGCAACAAACCATTTCCTGGTATAATTTACTACGCAGAATCCTGCTGAAAGTGTGGGTAAACAATGCCTCTGGGTGACTGTACAAGAGTTCTATGTCTCCAGATTTTATAATACTTGCTGGTGTGACCTATAAATGTAATGCAATAGCTGAATAAAAAGTTCCACTGAGCCTCAGCTTGATACAACTGCAGAACAATTAGGCAAATGTTATCACAATCTTCGACACTGACTTCCATCGAGTCTAAATATCTTTCCTGTAATAAATTACAACACAAGGGGAGGGGGCATCCAGTTTAATAGAAAAGAAGAGATTTGTTTGTTCGATTTCAAATCCCCTCTCCATGCTCTCCAGAAAGTGGCATGGTTAGAAATGTAAACTCTTTAGACAAGCAAAATATACCATTTGTTATTTTGATCAAGTACAGATGTGGAAGTTCTGTTTCGTGAGGAATATACATGTAGATATTATAGACCAAAAGGTATATTCAAACAAGAGCTTTAATCATAATTTGATCACTCTTCAACATGGCAAAATTTTACTATCCGCATGTTTTCAGATCTACTATCTTTATTTTTTTAACAAATTTCTTTAACTCTTGGATTACTAAGATTGTAAGAAACATTTTAAATATAGCTAGCCTTAATAAAAGTAATGGAGTTCACATTTTACACCTATGTGCAAAATTAGCAGTAAAACAAAATAAGGTTAGCTACCCTGAAAGATAAACGAGACATATATGCAGCAACACGGTTAAAATTGCACAATTAGGCTCTGGCTACTATTTTTATTTTTAATAGCATATTTCAAGAAAACTCAATTCCAAATTGCGCCACTGAAAGTTGTTGGTTATGTAGATTGACTAGGTTCATCAACAGCCTTTCTACAAATTAATTTGAACTATTTCAATATTTTTGTACACCTACATCATTACATGTATCTAGCATTTTATACACATAAAATCTGTGTAAAATGTTCTAAAAACTGTTTTTGGAATTCCATGTACAGCATTTTGCTACCCGATTTGGACTGATTGTGAAACCTACAAAATGTCAATAAATTCATGTTTTTTTTTACTATTATAAATCGCCAACAGTGACTTTTTTAGATCATTGAAGTTGATAAACAGTGTTTTTAGTCATTTCAAAACAGAGCATACTAACAAAAATTATGTTTGTTCCATCCGATGCGACGACCTAAAAAATAACCAGGAACGCGGACGTGATAGAAAGCACCCTTTTTACAGAATTTAAGTAAAAAAATAGAATACTTTTATTTGTCTACATGAGGTCCCCAAGGGGGCATTCACATGTAACATTTATGATTTTCTACATGTACATGTATATATAAAACAGTACGAATAACATAGCAAATGACAAGATAATTTACTCAGTTATGAATAAATAAATTCAACATATATTAATTTCCACAGTAGTTAAAAATTTAATTATGCTGTTCATTAATCGAAAACAGTTAAACAATGTGCCATGAATAATTAAAAAAATATATTTTGAAAAATTAAAATTGGTACTGTACATACATGTGAACTTTCCGGTGGAAGCATTTTTCTCCCGATTTTGAGAGTACCCTTCCGTCGCTCCCGTCAACTTTCAAAATCTTCCGCCCATGAAAAAAATCAAGTACAATAAAATCTTGACCTACATTTTGCGATCAATATTTCTGGAAATTCCCCATTTGGAACTCCCGCGCTGACGAAAAACGCCGAGAGATATGAATGGTAAAGGTGAATGTCATATTTAATGATATCCGGTTATTGATCTGTTTGACACCTTTACAGGTAAATTGGGTCATGGTGATTAATTAAGGTGTTGATGATTATACAACAATTATCCACTGATTGACAGTTAATTGGGGATAAGAAAGTGGGTTTGTGGCACACGATTAGAAGTGTGATAGTGGCAATTAAAAATAGTTATAAACCGTTGTGCAAACAGGAGTCGGACAACCTGTGATGCAGAGGAAAACTTCTTATTTCGATCAAACGTGCAATGAATTCATCTCGGATTGAGTTGTTATGGCTTGTTTGGGACCAAAGCCGATCAAAGTATTATTTAAGGACTACATGTAAGTTCCAGGATAGAATTGATAAACCACAAAAATGCCGAAACGTATGCTAGGCCAAAAAAAAAATATGTGTGTTTACGGTCACCCGACCTACCCTAATTTTTGCTGGCGACCCTATGCATTTTTACACCGAATTCGGATAACCATTTTTGTTGTTTAACCAGCAGCAATGTTTTATTTATTCAACTGCTAGCTTTTTGTCGAAATTGAGAGCAAAGAAGGTAGAAAAACTGCATAATTCGTCATTTTACCGGAATTTTCGAAAATTATATACCGGAATCGGATTCCGGAACCGGGAACGACTATTTCCGGTTTTGTCGATAATAATAATAAAAAAAAAAAAAATTAATCCCGACCGACCGACCCTAGATTTTTTTGACATGTGACAGTAAACACATATATTTTTTTTTGGCCCTATCACCCAACGCACCAGCAGAAAAGTGACTTTTTAATTTTATTGCTCTATGACTTTATTTTTCAGAACATTCTGTCTTCATTGTTATTGCTTTGTTATAATGAATGATTATGAATAAATTATAAATACAGTTTTTATCCTTCATTCATCATATGAAACACTACTAATAAGACAGAAATGTAAACAATATATATTGAAATGGGATGCAGTTGGTTCAATACTGAAATAAACAAAAGGAAAAAATCAATAAACAATAAAAACACGCATCAAATACGTCGATAAAAAATCTCCAGTTATGAGACCAAATCTCCAGCCAAAAATTTGCAAATCTCCAGTTGTAGCATAGCAACTCTATCACATGTATGGACCGAACAGGACGTCGCACACGAGGTTTCCATGAATTTGACATTTTCCTTCAAAACTCGTCAACTCTATTTGTATTTTATCATCATTTCCAGTCGTTTTTGTTTGGTGCAAAAGTCCTGTAATTTTGATATAATGTTATAAATCATTATGGTAAAAAATTGTTTGCTTCTAAAATACGCGAAAGTTTCCAGAGAAAATTTTTTGAAAGCGGTGCAATTTGGGTACTCTCACGTTACTGGTCAGAGAGTAGTTCTCGCCATCAGCACTTTGCAAAGTATTTTGTCCAGCCACAGACACAGTCGTAGCTTTCATGTTTTAACATGGAAAAATTGATCTGATGAAGCTTTTACAAATGTGAAATAAAATGGAGATAATCAAGTACAGTAAGTTGTAAAAAAAATACAGGTGGCGAGATCTACTGTTTGGCGAGAACTACTCCGTCACCATGGCCAGTACATCACTACATCATACATGTATATTTATCATACCACAGATTTAGTTGGAGAAGAATCCACTTCGTCGTCACTACTCTCATTGTTGAAGCTGTAAACCTCAGTCCCATGTATATTCATGTATGCCGCCCGTATTCCTTTCTCGTTTAAGGACATCACTTGGTCCTGCATTATCGAGGTCAATGGACAAAGTCAAAGGATGATAACAATCCCTGGTTTCCCATTGTCTTTCATAAGAACCCACGGCAGCATTTGAAAAATGAGACTTTTACCGTATCCAGTGGGAAGCACACTAATACAATCGCTTCTGTTATACAGAGCTCTCAATGTCTCATATTGTTTATCTTTCAATGGAAACGTTATCATCAAATTTTCTAGTGCGATGTTGTTCTTGGACTCCATGTTGAAAATGGAACTATATCTTAGCGTAATATTTTACTTCCGGTTAATTAACTTCCGGCAAACAATTTAAGAAGAATTTCTACTATGTACGTACGAGGTTATTTGCAGGGTACCGAGAATGGCCGAGTAGTTACGATTGTATTTGCAGGGTAGCGAGAATGGCCGAGTAGTTACGATTGAGTTTAGCGCGCCAATTTGTTTACATGTACTATATTTGATTCCACAAAGGAGAGTTAATGAAGGGAGATAATCCTTACCTGAATAAGAAGGGCTCCAATAGGGAAATTCCAACATATCCAGAAATTGAGGGTACTTTCTTCATAAATATTCATCATATTTAAATTAGATTTTTATCACGTGACTGCAGTTTCAAGCTTGATGGATCGTTTATTAGATTTGTCAAAAAATAGCCTATAGTACGGAAATTCAATGTGTCCGTCAATGATTCGAAAATTAAAAGTTATTGTTTATTTCCGCAAAGTTTTTCTTCTGTCAAAATTCAAATATTTTTGTTTTGTAACGATTTTAGACATGTCTTTGATATCACGATCATGCAAAAATGATCATATTATATTTAATGTGGGAACCATGAGTTTAGAAGCTAGAAATATAAGGTTAGTTAATATAATTACATATATTATTGAGGAATCTAAATTAATTTCAGAAAATATGTCGCCAAATGTCATTCATTGTTAAATTTTGTGTCACACGCCACCAGTTTCATGTATTTCAGACATTTTTACATAGACTCTTAAGGCCAAAAAAAGGGTTCGTCGCCTCGGATTTTCATTTAGTCCAGGAACCGCGAATATTTAATTGTTTTCATTAATTTTTATTTCATTTAATTCAGCTTGATTCAATGTATCATTTTCTAGTTCAGAAAATGACACACATGCAATTATGAATGATATCGTCTATATAGATCATATGAAAATTGCAGACGTCCCGGCGTCGCCATGTTAGATATGCAAATGAGCAAAGTACCCATCATTTCTGGCTATGAGTATGACTCTCAGTAATCACATATAAGAGTAGTCCGAGATTCCTCTGTCGTTTAACGGCATTGATAATCTTGCTGTAGCCGTTCAAATGTCGAAATCATAGGTTCTAAGGCAAAATCGTTCTGTAATGGAGTGTAACACCACTTTCTGAGGGTAAGATGTTTATGAATGAATAGAAAAATGATTGGTGAAGCGATTTATATAAGGTTTATGATAGAAAATAAAATCCGATAGCCACGAAACGTGGAAATGTGCTGACCCAGAGTTGGAGAAGCAAATCCGCTGTTTTCCGTATGTATCACCCTCTGTCGTTGAACGGCTACAGCAAGATTATCAATGCCGTTAAACGACAGAGGAATCTCGGACTAATATAAGAGAAGCCCCCATTATTTTGTTTATTGAATACAATTCTATATTATTGGAACTATTGATTCAACTTAGTATAAGTAAATTATAAGCATGGCAACCTCATTTTTTTTATACTCAAGAAAAGGTTATTCCTGTCCCTTTCTTTGTCATAATCACATTTTGACAGACAATAGCCAATGTTTGGTACAAGTTACACATTTGGCACTCTGACCATTTTTTACCTATAAACCATATAAAATGTTTTTAAGAAGAATGGGTGTTTGGATTAAGAATAGTTTTAACAGCCGAACTTTCTTTTAGAGGGATGTGATTTTTTTTACCAATTTTCAGACTCGGAATATTTGAGCTGGTTGCCATGGAAACCGGCATTTGTTACAAATATTTTGCAACATTTTCCATCATTTCTTTTGACACTTTAAACAAATAGATAACATTAGTTGGATTCTGAGACTTTGCATTTCCTGTCAATTGAAGTCCTTACAGAGAATGGGTATTAACTACGCCGATTTGTAGACTCCCCTAGACGTAAATACCACGTTGTGGTACTACGTAGTAAAAGACCATGTAAAGACGTTTACACAACGTAACCACCAACCATCACAGGACCTTTATACGAGGTAATTACAACTAATTAAGGACGTTTACACAACGTAACTACCAACCATCATAGGACCTTTATACGACGTAATTACAACCACCAAAGGACCTTTACATGACGTAATTACAACCACATAGGGTCCTTTAGACAACGTAACTACGACCACCTAGGGACCTTTACACAACGTAACTACGACCACCTAGGGACCTTTACACAACGTAACTACGACCACCTAAAGACCTTTTGACGACGCAACTACAACCATTTCATTATAGTTATACAACTACAACTAATGTACAACCCTAAAAGGACTTTTATAGCCAAATTACTATACCTTGTCAAAGCATTGTGACAATCTAATTAGGATAGTAGGCTAACTATAATCACATTAAGACCGTTACACCATGCAACTACCAACTACATTATTTTTTGTGTATTCTTATTTCCATCCCATGTTCTTAATTTTTTTGAGTTAATTAATAAAATATAAAGTTCTAAACATTTATTAATCCAAATTATTGCAATTTTTACAGATGATGAACCACTATTTCTACTCTCAGACTCTTCCCATCATAATCTAGATGTAATTATTATACAAATATAAATATGTCGGGTAATAATAAATATATCAGATTAAAAAACATGTAAAATAAATGTACTAAAAATCTTTATCTTGTGAAAGTTGCATTTGACAAAATTAAAGATGCACATGTACTTAAAATTTAATACATATGGTTGACAGAGAAATTATGAAAACAGATTTGAAGATATAAGAATACTCTAAAGAATGCAGATAAACCATCGGCAGTGTTGGAGGCCAAATAAATAAATTCTTTTGGAAGACAGCTCAAACCAATCCAGTTCCACCCTGATACATATAAGCACTCTTACTATTTGGAAAGGGGGGAAGAGTGTAGTATGTTCGGAATAAGGGACGAAATATCGAGTGGTATTTGGGAGAACGATGAAACCCGAGAGATCCGATGGGAGGATTTGAGATGGAAAAGGTCAGAGACTAAGGCGGATGAACCCAATCGTAACTACTCGGTCATTCTCGCTACCCTGCAAATAACCTCGTACGTACATAGTAGAAATTCTTCTTAAATTGTTTGCCGGAAGTTAAGTTAAGTTAAGCCGCACAAAAATATAGTCCACGAAAATCCAATATGGAAGACATACTAAGTAAAATCTAATCATGCAAAACTAATTAAAACTTTAATTGAAATATAGAAAATTGTTTAAAATATAACTTTATCAAACTTTCATGTAACTGACATGTGAAAAGTAGTGCGATTTATACGCCTAATGCATACGAGGTTATTTGCAGGGTAGCGAGAATGGCCGAGTAGTTACGATTGGGATGAACCTAGAGGTCAGGAGGTTTTAGCGGGAAGAAAGTAAACAGAGAGAAGATTGACGAGAAGACAGAGTGCGGAGATTAGACGTATTAAAGAGAGCGATAGTGCTTATTTTGGTAGGTTTAACAATAGGACTGTAGTAACTTGTGTATCATATATTTAACTCGGCCAAAGTTACGATACTTTTATTAGTTTTGTGGAACTCTCTAATATTTAAGATTTATTTTAGTTCTCTCGGCGGGAAAAACCAAATAGATCGGTCGGTAGATTTATCCATTTGATTAAAAACCCAAAGAATACGGAAAGATAACAGAAATATCAGCTAAATCTGTATCTGATGTACACGGAATCATACAGAACTATGAAATTGAGAATAATTCCAAGTTCAGAGTAGTTAAAAAGGACGTAAATTTCGGAAATGATGGAAAAGGTGCGTGCGCATCCAGATATAACAAGTAACATTCAGGGGTTGAAATAATCTACCACACTAGCCCAGGGCTTTCCACTAGTATGCCCCTACTAGCACCAGATGGGAATCTACTAGCCCAGGGCTGGTCAAACATCTTTAAATACTTTTTTAAATACATTTGCATACCTGGATCTGTGCGACTAAATTTAACTTTTAAGTCTAGACTTCTTTTGTTGTCTCGCATTTATATTAATAAACATGACTTATACTACCCTTGTGCAATTTAAGTTTCACAGACACAAAACCCCTGGAGGTCTCCTGTTTTTAATTGTAAATACTCATTTTATGTGTACATAGACTAGAGAGGGAGGCAGCTTTATTGTGTCACAGCAGTGTGATTGAATATGCTCAGTATGAGTCGTACACTTGCAGAAGAAGAAGATTAAGATTAACGAATTACCAATGGACATTTATTGTGTCATCTTCAAAAAAGGCAGTGTAGTCTCCTCCCTCCCCCTTTAAATCTGTGATTTTTAACTAATCAAATATGTTTTATTGTTATTTTCATATCCGACTTTAAATAAAACTTTGCTTACTTTAATATGAGTCAGGTGGTACCTGAAAAAAAATGTCGATCAGTATGTCTAAAATTGGGGTCAACTGAACTTGGATAGTGGGTGTTCAAACAACACTTCTACATATACGTATATGTTAAAATTGTACCCTTTGACTACAAGGTCGAAGGATTTTTATTGCTGTTTCTTCCAATTTGTCACATTATAATTTATACAAATAAAACGTGTCATCTGTGACATCTGTAGATGTATTGAATGTTTTTTATTTTGTTTTGTAGATTTGTCTGTTCTAGTCAAGAAGGTACGGTTTCGAGATCCTCAACCAGATTCTTTTCCAATAATTCCCTGTGATGGAATTCCTTTTGTAGTGGTAGGAAGGAAGCTGTTAGAATGCCACCAGGGTATTGACAGGGATGGCCATCGCAAAGAAAAAACGCAGGAATGAGAAGCAGAAAAAAGTAAAATTATAAATGAAAAATAAGGAATTTATATATATAATAGCATGTATTAATTAGTATTATCCCATGTTATGTTGTTTTGTAATCCGATACCTGGATTTATCTCTGGAATGCTTGCATAACGGTCAAATCTGTGAGGCATGTCCCCCTTAAATATTATAAGGAACCCATTTATGATGTCTTTGTGTCACATGGGATAAATAGGAAAACCCCTTTGGGCTAACGCCCTCAGATGGTTTTCCTATACTTATTTTTTTAAGGAAAATTACAACATGTATGAAGTAATAATATATTCTAACGTCGTAATATGTTGAGAAATAATCCAATTCAAAGAATTGTTTTATTTTTGCCTTGTTTCAACTTTCGTTATAGGGAGATCATGACTTCACGAGAAAAAGGAGACTAGTTCAACCAACTAAAAAGAAAGATTGTCAAGCAAAGCTAAGAATAAGACATATCATAAAGTTTCCAGATTTCAAAGTTTATAAATAAAATAAGATTTAAATTGTCATGGGTTTTTTTTGGGAGGGGGAGGCAAACTTACCCATATTTTTTCTTACATTTCAATATTACTGCATGTTGAGGTGAGACCCATTTTAAATTTGACAATGACATGTCATTTTGATAGTAATTTTAGCATAGCTACATGTATATGTACCTATAATTTCTTATTATTTATTGCCAAAACAATAGCCTGACTGGAAATAAAACATTGGTTTTTTTTTTTTTTTATTGTTTCAGCTCTTCAACAAAGTTGGTCAGTAAAAAATTTGAAAAATTAATCATTTATATATTTCTTTATATATTTATTATTGTAAGTCATTCTGGAATTTTGGTTATATGATGTTCCTGTATATATATAATCAGTAATGCAAAGGATGCATGCATTATTTGACTTGTATTTATAGGCTTAATGAAAAATATCATATGTATGTGCATGTTTTATTTTTTTACTTTTATATTTATACAGTATTTATATTCACAATGTATATGCATGCTATTTATAATCTTGTTCAATAATTGTCCAATTATATTAATGCCATTGTTCATTTATTTTTGAAATTAAATAAATTAATATAACAGTATTATAAGAAAATAAACAACTTTGTTGCATACATAAGCTTAAGTTTTCCAAAAACATGATTTAGGACAGATCAAGACCTTTGAGAAATAGTACAGTTTAAAAAAAAAATGTTTAATTTTGTATCTCAGACAAAAAGATGTAAATATAATTTTGGTTGTGTATAGAAGATGTTTAAATTTGCTTGTTTGTTTTAATTGTGTATAGGTGACTTTCCATAAACTACCAGATATATTGTATTCTTTTTCATTTTGTTTGATTTAAAGGAGTAGGTATGATAAGGGCAGAAATTGGCCTAAAAAATAGACAAATTATAAATGAAACGTATAGCTTTCGTTGTTTCTTGATTTTATAAGACCTTTACCCCAACTACTATTTTGGTAAAAAAAAATTCCATATTTGCGCGTGCGATGACGTCACACTAGTCAATGAAAAGTCTATCGTTTCGTGAAAATATATGAAATCTGACAAGAAATGTGTATTTAATGTCAATTTTCAGTATAACCACAAGTAGGTACCAATGGCATATTTTAGTATGATGTTTATTATACATAAACACATATCTCATTTAATTTTTGTGTAGGTACCCGAGTGTGGAGAGTATGAAATCTGCAATTAAAAAATAATTTTGAGGTCGATTTCTCGTGAACAGCCATATTTTAGTGATCGTGTTCAATGTAATTGGATAAAATGTACATCGATTTTTAACCTAATCCAAAATAAAATTTATATTGTTTTGCTATGGGAATAATTTTACTTGAACAACAAATGCAAGAATGTTGACTTTATAAGAATTAATAAACTTTTTGGAGGAGATTTACTGCCGACCAGGTTTTTTCCCAACTCAACAGTGTTGAGCAGAGCTCAGTGGAATTTCAGGTATTATTATACTTTATTTTATCACCCACAAAATAAAAACAGAAAAAAAACAAACAAACAAACGAAAAGAAAAATCACGTACCGTACAGCAGATTGTAGATCTTAGAAATTAATTCATTAATCATTGAACGTGCAGACGACATAGCGATTCTTGAAACTTATTATAATTTATAGGCTAATATAGTAGTCCTTTACATTTTAATTATTATGACAATGTTTTTTTGACAAATATAAGTTAAACGATTCACAGTTAGCTCTTTCGTCAAGTGAATTCCAATAGAAAAAGTTTAAAAACCATTTATTCTTTGGTAACTGTCTTTGTAAAAAAAAAAGTAGCTATATATATGACTTAATTTTAACGTTTAGTAGGTGCGTTGCAGTAGCGTAATAGTTAATGTTGTAGACTTCCGATACCAACGTAGTGAGTTCAAATCCCAGATTTTTTTCTATCTTTTTCTGACAAAATTATTATGCATCATAAGATATTTTTTAATGTGCTGGCATTACCTACTCAAAGTAAACAAACAGTATTTAAACAAGACAATTTAAATAACTGATATTTCAAAGTTTATTTCGACAAAAAATGGAATTCACATGTCCAAGTTTTGAGAACTGAGTGATTATTGATTTTTTTTTTTATATAGATTGTCGTTATATTGATTTTGTTTTCCTTCATTTTCCAGGTTCTTACCATTTCAATACATATACTTTCTAATGCTCTGATGAATGGATACTGAATTTCGGGAAATTAAATAGGTAAGTTTAATCTAGCTGGATTATTGCAAGTAAACAATGAACTTGATAATTTTCGTTCTTATAAGGCACACATTTTTTTGTTGTTGCCAGATGATTCTTTTGCTTAACTTTAGCTTCGATTGTTTATCAATAAGTATAAGCTAGAATTTATATATTTTTACAGGAATCGCCAGTGAAACTTAAAATGACCTTGGTACTATGTTTGTGATTAAAGACAATTAATTGCAATGTAAGCATTCTAATGTTAGAAAAATATATATCGATTCAATCATCAGTATCTTGTATTCTTCTTTCTCTATTTCTTCTCACAGTGAACTCCTTTTCTCGTTGTTCAAAACGAAGGTAAAAACAAAATTACCGAATAGTACAGTAGGTCAGTCGAAAAGGCATCTTCCATAAATCAGGGTTAGGGTTATGGCGTATAACGCCACTTTAACACTATTTTAGTTAAATCGAGGTGGTCAGTTTTATTGGTGGAGGAAACTGGAGTATCCGGAAAAACCAACTGACCTGCCACAATTCACAGAATTTTTTTTATCCTATAATGTTGTATCGAGTACACCTCATGTGAGCGGAGTGTGGGGATGTTGTGGTGTTTAATTAATTCTGAGTCCGAGCTTTACTTTGAAAAATGTACAATGTATTTGGCTAGGCTTAGGCTTATGGTGTTTTAAGGACACTTTAAGCAATATTTATTTCAAGTATACTAAATGTATCCTGATTTTGTACAAGTATTTTAAATGAAATGGTCGGTTGAATCAGCTTATACATACTGCATATAATAGTATTATAAACACTGGAAGGAAACATTAAGGTATTACAGTTTTGCACAGGACATTATATGAAGGTGTCATTACTTTTCCAAAAACATCATGTTTATTTTTTTTACTTTTACGGAACCGCATGAAAGGCATTTTCATATTGTCTTGGTCCAATAGCATGCTTCTCAAAACATGGTGTACTTTTATCTTTTTTTTTTTTTTGTGATTTCACTTTCTCATTTACAGGGGAAAAGATTCACACTATTTATATCCTTGCGTTTTCTGCACAAAGAGGACAAAACCAAAAGAACGGAGAAAGTTAGATGGAGACAATAACAAACATATTCGTAAATACTTATTTAAAAACTTCATGATAAAGGTAAAATATACTTATTTAAAAACTTCATGATAAAGGTAAAAGAGGGAGATGTTATTTGCGGTGCATGTAGACTAAGGCATTATAAATGTAGACCATGTTCTGATAGGCAAGCCACCTGTGAGCATTACGTCGTTTCCGACGATAAAGATTACCAACCCCCTACTGAAAAAGCAAAAGAGCCAAAGCAGATTCCTCTACCTTTGTCTTCAGTCAAGGGTTCAAATAGTCACTCACAGTGTTGTATATGTAAACGTAGAGGGTACAAGTTTATTGTCGTTCCATCAATAGTAAGGTACAATACTTTAATTGAGAATAACATTGTAATTTCTCCTGGAGCACGATGTTGTCCTGGGCATATATATGACGATAATTTCAATGAAGAAGCTGTCCACAACATAACAGATTTAAATACTGAAACTTTATTTAATAAAACAGAAATCTACAATTTAATTCAAAATATAAGAGATATTGCCAACAAGAACAAAAATAAAGGTGTCAATTTTGATGTGGAAAGCCTATTATCAGACACAGATTATTTGAATTTAACAGGGATAGATCGAGATTCGTTTGATGATCTTTGTGGTCATGTTAAAGAAGTCCGAGAAACAAAGGTCCGTTCCATAAGAACATGCATAGGTATATTACTTACAAAACTAAGATCGGGATGTCTAACGCTTTACTGTCAACAATGTTCAACATGAGTGTTGCGGCCACGCAAAGGTCTATATCTACTGCAAGAAATGCACTGATGAAACATTTCACACCTAATTATATTGGGTTTAATCACATAACAAGAGATGAAATAATTCAACACCATACTCGACAGTTAGCTAAAACCTTATTTGGGGGTCATGAAGACCCAGCCATTCTCGTTCTGGACGGCACATACTTTTATATTCAGAAAAGTTCACAGTTTCATTTTCAACGGAAATGTTACAATCTCCATAAAAACCATGATGGTAGTTTCTACTACTGGTCATATAATCAGTTCCTTAGGTCCATATTTCAGTGATGGAAAAAACAATGATGCCAATATTCTTATACATGGTCTAAAGACAAATGCAGAAGACATGTCTAACTGGCTCAGAGAAGGTGATATTGTCGTTGTTGATAGGGGTTTTAGGGATTCCTTTGAATTTTTAAATGACCTCGGAATCAAGACAGAGATGCCGGTCTTTCTGAAAAGGGGGCAAAAACAGCACACTGTGGAGGAAAGGAATTCCTCTAGATTAGTGACCAAGATTCTCTGGGTAGTGGAATCAGTTAATGGCAAGTTAAAATGTTGGAAATATTTGGCCAATATAATACCAAATAATCATTAATATTATACTTTACGTCCTTTTTACACTATTTGTCTTTGTCAGCAAGCCGGTCCAATATATTGCGTCGGTGAGATATGCACTCCAGTCAATCCAAAGCTTATGTGTTCTACTTGATAGTTATAGTGATTAACACCACTTTCGACACTATTTCAGTTATATCGTGGTGGTCAGTTTTATTGGTGGAGAAAACGGGGAGTACCCAGAGATAACCACCTAGTCACTGACCAACTTTATCACATAATGTTTTATCGAATGCACCTCGCCATGAGCTGGATTAGAAAAACTTCAATGGTGATAGGCACTGATTGCATAGGTAGTTGTAAATCCAACTACCATACGATCACAACCATGACGGCCCCCTTCATTCAAAGCTAATCTAATTTAAGGCCATTGACTCTTCTTTTTAGAACTAATATTATACATATGACAACTAGGGCTATTTTGCTAAGAAGATTTACGGCTTCTATTTACCCCGATGGGTCAACTGGCAGAGCAATCTTCGCAGTCATGTGATCATATTAGAACAGGTCAAGGCACTGACAAACTTTATCACATAATGTTGTATCGAGTACACCTCGATTGAGCGGAATTCGAACACACAACGTTAGTAGTGATAGTCACTGATTACATAGATAGTTGTAAATCAAACTACCATACGATCACGACCACGGCGGCCCCTTTCCGTTTTTATATTTCATAAACAAAGAAGTTGTCTGACATGTTAACTACATTAAGCTAACATGAAATACAAAAAATGTGCTTGATATTAAACTTCGATATTGATATTTAGATTTCCATTTTTTTCTATGTACATGTATCTGTCATTTCAGTGATTATTTTAATACATTTGTATTTGTATTAATGCATTAATGATATATGGTAGAGTCACATTAGTCCGTTAATGAGTCACGTTAGTCCATTGATGATATATAGTAGAGTCACGTTAGACCATTAATGATATATGGTAGAGTCACGTTAGTCCATTAATGATATATGGTAGAGTCACGTTAGTCCATTAATGATATATGGTAGAGTCACTTTAGTCCATTAATGATATATGGTAGAGTCACATTAGTCCATTAACGATATATGGTAGAGTCACATTAGTCCATTAATGATATATGGTATGGTCACATTAGTCCATTAATGATATTTGGTAGAGTCACATTAGTCCATTAATGATATATGGTATGGTCACATTAGTCCATTAATGATATATGGTAGAGTCACGTTAGTCCATTAATGATATATGGTATGGTCACATTAGTCCATTAATGATATTTGGTAGAGTCACATTAGTCCATTAATGAGATATGGTAGAGTCACGTTAGTCCATTAATGATATATGGTATGGTCACATTAGTCCATTAATGATATATGGTATAGTCACGTTAGTCCATTAATGATATATGGTATGGTCACATTAGTCCATTAATGATATTTGGTAGAGTCACGTTAGTCCATTAATGATATATGGTAGAGTCACATTAGTCCATTAATGATATATGGTATGGTCACATTAGTCCATTAATGAGTCACGTTAGTCCATTAATGATATATGGTAGAGTCACGTTAGTCCATTAATGATATATGGTAGAGTCACATTAGTCCATTAATGATATATGGTAGAGTCACGTTAGTCCATTAATGATATTTGGTAGAGTCACGTTAGTCCATTAATGATATATGGTAGAGTCACGTTAGTCCATTAATGATATATGGTATGGTCACATTAGTCCATTAATGATATTTGGTAGAGTCACATTAGTCCATTAATGATATATGGTATAGTCACGTTAGTCCATTAATGATATATGGTATGGTCACATTAGTCCATTAATGATATTTGGTAGAGTCACGTTAGTCCATTAATGATATATGGTAGAGTCACATTAGTCCATTAATGATATATGGTAGAGTCATGCAGTGATGGGTTAGGTTTTCATGATTTATTTGATTATTATTGTGTCTTTGCTTTTTAATGTTTGTATTTAAATCATGATATTTTGTTTATAAATAAACATATTGTTTGGCGATCTATATATGTGCCCTATATATTCCACCTCCGGAACTCAGAAAATATACAGGGGAGAGGGGTTTATGGTCATGGTGTTTAAAGCCACTTTTAACCATGTTTCAGTTTTATAGTGTTTACAGCCACTTTTAAAAATATTTCAGTTTTATTGGTGGAGGAAACCGGAGTTTCGGAGAAAACTACCGACTTGTCGCAAGTCCCTTGCAAACGTTGTATTGAGAACACCTTTCTTGAGCGGGATTTCAACTCACAACTGTAATGGGGATAGGCACTGATTGCATAGTTAGTTGCAAATCCAACTACCATTCGATCACGACAGCTTCGAAACTATGTAATACAGTTTCAATAAAACAAAAGTATACAATATACATGCAAAGAAATTGGAAAATAAAAGCTTCATTTTTGACTACCTTCTACTGATTTTGTCCCCCTGTTCAATTAGTCCATTAATGATATATGGTAGAGTCACGTTAGTCCATTAATGATATATGGTAGAGTCACGTTAGTCCATTAATGATATATGGTAGAGTCACGTTAGTCCATTAATGTTATATGGTAGAGTCGCATTAGTCCATTAATGATATATGGTAGAGTCACATTAGTCCATTAATGATATATAGTAAAGTCACGTTAGTCCATTAATGATATATGGTATGGTCACATTAGTCCATTAATGGGTCGCGTTAGTCCATTAATGATATATGGTAGAGTCACGTTAGTCCATTAATGATATATGGTAGAGTCACATTAGTCCATTAATGATATATGGTAGAGTCACGTTAGTCCATTAATGATATTTGGTAGAGTCACGTTAGTCCATTAATGATATATGGTAGAGTCACGTTAGTCCATTAATGATATATGGTATGGTCACATTAGTCCATTAATGATATTTGGTAGAGTCACATTAGTCCATTAATGAGATATGATAGAGTCACGTTAGTCCATTAATGATATATAGTATGGTCACATTAGTCCATTAATGATATTTGGTAGAGTCACGTTAGTCCATTAATGATATATGGTAGAGTCATGCAGTGATGGGTTAGGTTTTCATGATTTATTTGATTATTATTGTGTCTTTGCTTTTTAATGTTTGTATTTAAATCATGATATTTTGTTTATAAATAAACATATTGTTTGGCGATCTATATATGTGCCCTATATATTCCACCTCCGGAACTCAGAAAATATACAGGGGAGAGGGGTTTATGGTCATGGTGTTTAAAGCCACTTTTAACCATGTTTCAGTTTTATAGTGTTTACAGCCACTTTTAAAAATATTTCAGTTTTATTGGTGGAGGAAACCGGAGTTTCGGAGAAAACTACCGACTTATCGCAAGTCCCTTGCAAACGTTGTATTGAGAACACCTTTCTTGAGCGGGATTTCAACTCGCAACTGTAATGGGGATAGGCACTGATTGCATAGTTAGTTGCAAATCCAACTACCATTCGATCACGACGGCTCCGAAACTATGTAATACAGTTTCAATAAAACAAAAGTATACAATATACATGCAAAGAAATTGGAAAATAAAAGCTTCATTTTTGACTACCTTCTACTGATTTTGTCCCCCTGTTCAATTAGTCCATTAATGATATATGGTAGAGTCACGTTAGTCCATTAATGATATATGGTAGAGTCACGTTAGTCCATTAATGATATATGGTAGAGTCACGTCAGTCCATTAATGTTATATGGTAGAGTCACATTAGTCCATTAATGATATATGGTAGAGTCACATTAGTCCATTAATGATATATAGTAAAGTCACGTTAGTCCATTAATGATATATGGTATGGTCACATTAGTCCATTAATGGGTCGCGTTAGTCCATTAATGATATATGGTAGAGTCACGTTAGTCCATTAATGATATATGGTAGAGTCACATTAGTCCATTAATGATATATGGTAGAGTCACGTTAGTCCATTAATGATATTTGGTAGAGTCACGTTAGTCCATTAATGATATATGGTAGAGTCACGTTAGTCCATTAATGATATATGGTATGGTCACATTAGTCCATTAATGATATTTGGTAGAGTCACATTAGTCCATTAATGAGATATGATAGAGTCACGTTAGTCCATTAATGATATATAGTATGGTCACATTAGTCCATTAATGATATTTGGTAGAGTCACGTTAGTCCATTAATGATATATGGTAGAGTCATGCAGTGATGGGTTAGGTTTTCATGATTTATTTGATTATTATTGTGTCTTTGCTTTTTAATGTTTGTATTTAAATCATGATATTTTGTTTATAAATAAACATATTGTTTGGCGATCTATATATGTGCCCTATATATTCCACCTCCGGAACTCAGAAAATATACAGGGGAGAGGGGTTTATGGTCATGGTGTTTAAAGCCACTTTTAACCATGTTTCAGTTTTATAGTGTTTACAGCCACTTTTAAAAATATTTCAGTTTTATTGGTGGAGGAAACCGGAGTTTCGGAGAAAACTACCGACTTGTCGCAAGTCCCTTGCAAACGTTGTATTGAGAACACCTTTCTTGAGCGGGATTTCAACTCACAACTGTAATGGGGATAGGCACTGATTGCATAGTTAGTTGCAAATCCAACTACCATTCGATCACGACAGCTCCGAAACTATGTAATACAGTTTCAATAAAACAAAAGTATACAATATACATGCAAAGAAATTGGAAAATAAAAGCTTCATTTTTGACTACCTTCTACTGATTTTGTCCCCCTGTTCAATTAGTCCATTAATGATATATGGTAGAGTCACGTTAGTCCATTAATGATATATGGTAGAGTCACGTTAGTCCATTAATGATATATGGTAGAGTCACGTTAGTCCATTAATGATATAAGATAGAGTCACATTAGTCCATTAATGATATATGGTAGAGTCACATTAGTCCATTAATGATATATAGTAAAGTCACGTTAGTCCATTAATGATATATGGTAGAGTCACGTTAGTCCATTAATGATATTTGGTAGAGTCACGTTAGTCCATTAATGATATATGGTATGGTCACATTAGTCCATTAATGATATTTGGTAGAGTCACATTAGTCCATTAAAGAGATATGATAGAGTCACGTTAGTCCATTAATGATATATGGTATGGTCACATTAGTCCATTAATGATATTTGGTAGAGTCACATTAGTCCATTAAAGAGATATGATAGAGTCACGTTAGTCCATTAATGATATATGGTATGGTCACATTAGTCCATTAATGATATTTGGTAGAGTCACATTAGTCCATTAATGATATATGGTAGAGTCGCATTAGTCCATTAATGATATATGGTAGAGTCATGCAGTGATGGGTTAGGTTGTCATGATTTATTTGATTATTAATGTGTCTGCTTTTTAATGTTTGTATTTAAATCATGATATTTTGTTTATAAATAAACATATTGTTTGGCGATCTATATATGTGCCCTATATATTCCACCTCCGGAACTCAGAAAATATACAGGGGAGAGGGGTTTATGGTCATGGTGTTTAAAGCCACTTTTAACCATGTTTCAGTTTTATAGTGTTTACAGCCACTTTTAAAATATTTCAGTTTTATTGGTGGAGGAAACCGGAGTTTCGGAGAAAACTACCGACTTATCGCAAGTCCCTTGCAAACGTTGTATTGAGAACACCTTTCTTGAGTGGGATTTCAACTCACAACTGTAATGGGGATAGGCACTGATTGCATAGTTAGTTGCAAATCCATCTACCATTCGATCACGACGGCTCCGAAACTATGTAATACAGTTTCAATAAAACAAAAGTATACAATATACATGCAAAGAAATTGGAAAATAAAAGCTTCATTTTTGACTACCTTCTACTGATTTTGTCCCCCTGTTCAATTAGTCCATTAATGATATATGGTAGAGTCACGTTAGTCCATTAATGATATATGGTAGAGTCACGTTAGTCCATTAATGATATATGGTAGAGTCACATTAGTCCATTAATGATATATGGTAGAGTCACGTTAGTCCATTAATGATATATGGTATAGTCACATTAGTCCATTAATGAGTCACGTTAGTCCATTAATGATATATGGTAGAGTCACATTAGTCCATTAATGATATATGGTAGAGTCACGTTAGTCCATTAATGATATTTGGTAGAGTCACGTTAGTCCATTAATGATATATGGTAGAGTCACGTTAGTCCATTAATGATATATGGTATGGTCACATTAGTCCATTAATGATATTTGGTAGAGTCACATTAGTCCATTAATGAGATATGATAGAGTCACGTTAGTCCATTAATGATATATAGTATGGTCACATTAGTCCATTAATGATATTTGGTAGAGTCACATTAGTCCATTAATGATATATGGTAGAGTCACGTTAGTCCATTAATGATATATGGTAGAGTCACATTGGTCCATTAATGATATATGGTAGAGTCATTCAGTGATGGGTTAGGTTTTCATGATTTATTTGATTATTATTGTGTCTTTGCTTTTTAATGTTTGTATTTAAAATAAAATTAACTATGTACATGTATCATGATATTTTGTTTATAAATAAACATATTGTTAGGCGATCTATATATGTGCCCTATATATTCCACCTCCGGAACTCAGAAAATATACAGGGGAGAGGGGTTTATGGTCATGGTGTTTAAAGCCACTTTTAACCATGTTTCAGTTTTATAGTGTTTACAGCCACTTTTAAAAATATTTCAGTTTTATTGGTGGAGGAAACCGGAGT
This sequence comes from Bathymodiolus brooksi, assembly GCA_963680875.1. NCBI lineage: Eukaryota > Metazoa > Mollusca > Bivalvia > Mytilida > Modiolidae > Bathymodiolus > Bathymodiolus brooksi. Next base: position 109,554,413 of record OY804581.1, read on the forward strand.
TTCGGAGAAAACTACCGACTTGTCGCAAGTCCCTTGCAAACGTTGTATTGAGAACACCTTTCTTGAGCGGGATTTCAACTCACAACTGTAATGGGGATAGGCACTGATTGCATAGTTAGTTGCAAATCCAACTACCATTCGATCACGACAGCTTCGAAACTATGTAATACAGTTTCAATAAAACAAAAGTATACAATATACATGCAAAGAAATTGGAAAATAAAAGCTTCATTTTTGACTACCTTCTACTGATTTTGTCCCCCTGTTCAATTAGTCCATTAATGATATATGGTAGAGTCACGTTAGTCCATTAATGATATATGGTAGAGTCACGTTAGTCCATTAATGATATATGGTAGAGTCACGTTAGTCCATTAATGATATAAGATAGAGTCACATTAGTCCATTAATGATATATGGTAGAGTCACATTAGTCCATTAATGATATATAGTAAAGTCACGTTAGTCCATTAATGATATATGGTATGGTCACATTAGTCCATTAATGGGTCGCGTTAGTCCATTAATGATATATGGTAGAGTCACGTTAGTCCATTAATGATATATGGTAGAGTCACATTAGTCCATTAATGATATATGGTAGAGTCACGTTAGTCCATTAATGATATTTGGTAGAGTCACGTTAGTCCATTAATGATATATGGTATGGTCACATTAGTCCATTAATGATATTTGGTAGAGTCACATTAGTCCATTAAAGAGATATGATAGAGTCACGTTAGTCCATTAATGATATATGGTATGGTCACATTAGTCCATTAATGATATTTGGTAGAGTCACATTAGTCCATTAAAGAGATATGATAGAGTCACGTTAGTCCATTAATGATATATGGTATGGTCACATTAGTCCATTAATGATATTTGGTAGAGTCACATTAGTCCATTAATGATATATGGTAGAGTCGCATTAGTCCATTAATGATATATGGTAGAGTCATGCAGTGATGGGTTAGGTTGTCATGATTTATTTGATTATTAATGTGTCTGCTTTTTAATGTTTGTATTTAAATCATGATATTTTGTTTATAAATAAACATATTGTTTGGCGATCTATATATGTGCCCTATATATTCCACCTCCGGAACTCAGAAAATATACAGGGGAGAGGGGTTTATGGTCATGGTGTTTAAAGCCACTTTTAACCATGTTTCAGTTTTATAGTGTTTACAGCCACTTTTAAAATATTTCAGTTTTATTGGTGGAGGAAACCGGAGTTTCGGAGAAAACTACCGACTTATCGCAAGTCCCTTGCAAACGTTGTATTGAGAACACCTTTCTTGAGTGGGATTTCAACTCACAACTGTAATGGGGATAGGCACTGATTGCATAGTTAGTTGCAAATCCATCTACCATTCGATCACGACGGCTCCGAAACTATGTAATACAGTTTCAATAAAACAAAAGTATACAATATACATGCAAAGAAATTGGAAAATAAAAGCTTCATTTTTGACTACCTTCTACTGATTTTGTCCCCCTGTTCAATTAGTCCATTAATGATATATGGTAGAGTCACGTTAGTCCATTAATGATATATGGTAGAGTCACGTTAGTCCATTAATGATATATGGTAGAGTCACATTAGTCCATTAATGATATATGGTAGAGTCACGTTAGTCCATTAATGATATATGGTATAGTCACATTAGTCCATTAATGAGTCACGTTAGTCCATTAATGATATATGGTAGAGTCACATTAGTCCATTAATGATATATGGTAGAGTCACGTTAGTCCATTAATGATATTTGGTAGAGTCACGTTAGTCCATTAATGATATATGGTAGAGTCACGTTAGTCCATTAATGATATATGGTATGGTCACATTAGTCCATTAATGATATTTGGTAGAGTCACATTAGTCCATTAATGAGATATGATAGAGTCACGTTAGTCCATTAATGATATATAGTATGGTCACATTAGTCCATTAATGATATTTGGTAGAGTCACATTAGTCCATTAATGATATATGGTAGAGTCACGTTAGTCCATTAATGATATATGGTAGAGTCACATTGGTCCATTAATGATATATGGTAGAGTCATTCAGTGATGGGTTAGGTTTTCATGATTTATTTGATTATTATTGTGTCTTTGCTTTTTAATGTTTGTATTTAAATCATGATATTTTGTTTATAAATAAACATATTGTTTGGCGATCTATATATGTGCCCTATATATTCCACCTCCGGAACTCAGAAAATATACAGGGGAGAGGGGTTTATGGTCATGGTGTTTAAAGCCACTTTTAACCATGTTTCAGTTTTATAGTGTTTACAGCCACTTTTAAAAATATTTCAGTTTTATTGGTGGAGGAAACCGGAGTTTCGGAGAAAACTACCGACTTGTCGCAAGTCCCTTGCAAACGTTGTATTGAGAACACCTTTCTTGAGCGGGATTTCAACTCACAACTGTAATGGGGATAGGCACTGATTGCATAGTTAGTTGCAAATCCAACTACCATTCGATCACGACAGCTTCGAAACTATGTAATACAGTTTCAATAAAACAAAAGTATACAATATACATGCAAAGAAATTGGAAAATAAAAGCTTCATTTTTGACTACCTTCTACTGATTTTGTCCCCCTGTTCAATTAGTCCATTAATGATATATGGTAGAGTCACGTTAGTCCATTAATGATATATGGTAGAGTCACGTTAGTCCATTAATGATATATGGTAGAGTCACGTTAGTCCATTAATGATATAAGATAGAGTCACATTAGTCCATTAATGATATATGGTAGAGTCACATTAGTCCATTAATGATATATAGTAAAGTCACGTTAGTCCATTAATGATATATGGTATGGTCACATTAGTCCATTAATGGGTCGCGTTAGTCCATTAATGATATATGGTAGAGTCACGTTAGTCCATTAATGATATATGGTAGAGTCACATTAGTCCATTAATGATATATGGTAGAGTCACGTTAGTCCATTAATGATATTTGGTAGAGTCACGTTAGTCCATTAATGATATATGGTATGGTCACATTAGTCCATTAATGATATTTGGTAGAGTCACATTAGTCCATTAATGATATATGATAGAGTCGCATTAGTCCATTAATGATATATGGTAGAGTCACATTAGTCCATTAATGATATATGGTAGAGTCGCATTAGTCCATTAATGATATATGGTAGAGTCATGCAGTGATGGGTTAGGTTTTCATGATTTATTTGATTATTATTGTGTCTGCTTTTTAATGTTTGTATTTAAATCATGATATTTTGTTTATAAATAAACATATTGTTTGGCGATCTATATATGTGCCCTATATATTCCACCTCCGGAACTCAGAAAATATACAGGGGAGAGGGGTTTATGGTCATGGTGTTTAAAGCCACTTTTAACCATGTTTCAGTTTTATAGTGTTTACAGCCACTTTTAAAATATTTCAGTTTTATTGGTGGAGGAAACCGGAGTTTCGGAGAAAACTACCGACTTATCGCAAGTCCCTTGCAAACGTTGTATTGAGAACACCTTTTTTGAGTGGGATTTCAACTCACAACTGTAATGGGGATAGGCACTGATTGCATAGTTAGTTGCAAATCCATCTACCATTCGATCACGACGGCTCCGAAACTATGTAATACAGTTTCAATAAAACAAAAGTATACAATATACATGCAAAGAAATTGGAAAATAAAAGCTTCATTCTTGACTACCTTCTACTGATTTTGTCCCCCTGTTCAATTAGTCCATTAATGATATATGGTAGAGTCACGTTAGTCCATTAATGATATATGGTAGAGTCACGTTAGTCCATTAATGATATATGGTAGAGTCGCATTAGTCCATTAATGATATATGGTAGAGTCACGTTAGTCCATTAATGATATATGGTATAGTCACATTAGTCCATTAATGATATATGGTAGAGTCACATTAGTCCATTAATGATATATGGTAGAGTCACGTTAGTCCATTAATGATATTTGGTAGAGTCACGTTAGTCCATTAATGATATATGGTAGAGTCACGTTAGTCCATTAATGATATATGGTATGGTCACATTAGTCCATTAATGATATTTGGTAGAGTCACATTAGTCCATTAATGAGATATGATAGAGTCACGTTAGTCCATTAATGATATATAGTATGGTCACATTAGTCCATTAATGATATTTGGTAGAGTCACATTAGTCCATTAATGATATATGGTAGAGTCACGTTAGTCCATTAATGATATATGGTAGAGTCACATTGGTCCATTAATGATATATGGTAGAGTCATGCAGTGATGGGTTAGGTTTTCATGATTTATTTGATTATTATTGTGTCTTTGCTTTTTAATGTTTGTTTTAAAATAAAATTAACTATGTACATGTATCATGATATTTTGTTTATAAATAAACATATTGTTTGGCGATCTATATATGTGCCCTATATATTCCACCTCCGGAACTCAGAAAATATACAGGGGAGAGGGGTTTATGGTCATGGTGTTTAAAGCCACTTTTAACCATGTTTCAGTTTTATAGTGTTTACAGCCACTTTTAAAAATATTTCAGTTTTATTGGTGGAGGAAACCGGAGTTTCGGAGAAAACTACCGACTTGTCGCAAGTCCCTTGCAAACGTTGTATTGAGAACACCTTTCTTGAGCGGGATTTCAACTCACAACTGTAATGGGGATAGGCACTGATTGCATAGTTAGTTGCAAATCCAACTACCATTCGATCACGACGGCTCCGAAACTATGTAATACAGTTTCAATAAAACAAAAGTATACAATATACATGCAAAGAAATTGGAAAATAAAAGCTTCATTTTTGACTACCTTCTACTGATTTTGTCCCCCTGTTCAATTAGTCCATTAATGATATATGGTAGAGTCACGTTAGTCCATTAATGATATATGGTAGAGTCACGTTAGTCCATTAATGATATATGGTAGAGTCACGTTAGTCCATTAATGTTATATGGTAGAGTCACATTAGTCCATTAATGATATATGGTAGAGTCACATTAGTCCATTAATGATATATAGTAAAGTCACGTTAGTCCATTAATGATATATGGTATGGTCACATTAGTCCATTAATGGGTCGCGTTAGTCCATTAATGATATATGGTAGAGTCACGTTGGTCCATTAATGATGTATGGTAGAGTCACATTAGTCCATTAATGATATATGGTAGAGTCACGTTAGTCCATTAATGATATTTGGTAGAGTCACGTTAGTCCATTAATGATATATGGTAGAGTCACGTTAGTCCATTAATGATATATGGTATGGTCACATTAGTCCATTAATGATATTTGGTAGAGTCACATTAGTCCATTAATGAGATATGATAGAGTCACGTTAGTCCATTAATGATATATAGTATGGTCACATTAGTCCATTAATGATATTTGGTAGAGTCACGTTAGTCCATTAATGATATATGGTAGAGTCATGCAGTGATGGGTTAGGTTTTCATGATTTATTTGATTATTATTGTGTCTTTGTTTTTTAATGTTTGTATTTAAATCATGATATTTTGTTTATAAATAAACATATTGTTTGGCGATCTATATATGTGCCCTATATATTCCACCTCCGGAACTCAGAAAATATACAGGGGAGAGGGGTTTATGGTCATGGTGTTTAAAGCCACTTTTAACCATGTTTCAGTTTTATAGTGTTTACAGCCACTTTTAAAAATATTTCAGTTTTATTGGTGGAGGAAACCAGAGTTTCGGAGAAAACTACCGACTTGTCGCAAGTCCCTTGCAAACGTTGTATTGAGAACACCTTTCTTGAGCGGGATTTCAACTCACAACTGTAATGGGGATAGGCACTGATTGCATAGTTAGTTGCAAATCCAACTACCATTCGATCACGACGGCTTCGAAACTATGTAATACAGTTTCAATAAAACAAAAGTATACAATATACATGCAAAGAAATTGGAAAATAAAAGCTTCATTTTTGACTACCTTCTACTGATTTTGTCCCCCTGTTCAATTAGTCCATTAATGATATATGGTAGAGTCACGTTAGTCCATTAATGATATATGGTAGAGTCACGTTAGTCCATTAATGATATATGGTAGAGTCACATTAGTCCATTAATGATATATGGTAGAGTCACGTTAGTCCATTAATGATATATGGTATAGTCACATTAGTCCATTAATGAGTCACGTTAGTCCATTAATGATATATGGTAGAGTCACGTTAGTCCATTAATGATATATGGTAGAGTCACGTTAGTCCATTAATGATATATGGTATAGTCACGTTAGTCCATTAATGATATATGGTATGGTCACATTAGTCCATTAATGATATTTGGTAGAGTCACGTTAGTCCATTAATGATATATGGTAGAGTCACATTAGTCCATTAATGAGATATGGTAGAGTCATCCAGTGATGGGTTGGGTTTTCATGATTTATTTGATTATTATTGTGTCTTTGCTTTTTAATGTTTGTATTTAAAATAAAATTAACTATGTACATGTATCATGATATTTTGTTTATAAATAAACATATTGTTTGGCGATCTATATATGTGCCCTATATATTCCACCTCCGGAACTCAGAAAATATACAAGGGAGAGGGGTTTATGGTCATGGTGTTTAAAGCCACTTTTAACCATGTTTCAGTTTTATAGTGTTTACAGCCACTTTTAAAAATATTTCAGTTTTATTGGTGGAGGAAACCGGAGTTTCGGAGAAAACTACCGACTTGTCGCAAGTCCCTTGCAAACGTTGTATTGAGAACACCTTTCTTGAGCGGGATTTCAACTCGCAACTGTAATGGGGATAGGCACTGATTGCATAGTTAGTTGCAAATCCAACTACCATTCGATCACGACGGCTCCGAAACTATGTAATACAGTTTCAATAAAACAAAAGTATACAATATACATGCAAAGAAATTGGAAAATAAAAGCTTCATTTTTGACTACCTTCTACTGATTTTGTCCCCCTGTTCAATTAGTCCATTAATGATATATGGTAGAGTCACGTTAGTCCATTAATGATATATGGTAGAGTCACGTTAGTCCATTAATGATATATGGTAGAGTCACGTTAGTCCATTAATGTTATATGGTAGAGTCACATTAGTCCATTAATGATATATGGTAGAGTCACATTAGTCCATTAATGATATATAGTAAAGTCACGTTAGTCCATTAATGATATATGGTATGGTCACATTAGTCCATTAATGGGTCGCGTTAGTCCATTAATGATATATGGTAGAGTCACGTTAGTCCATTAATGATATATGGTAGAGTCACATTAGTCCATTAATGATATATGGTAGAGTCACGTTAGTCCATTAATGATATTTGGTAGAGTCACGTTAGTCCATTAATGATATATGGTAGAGTCACGTTAGTCCATTAATGATATATGGTATGGTCACATTAGTCCATTAATGATATTTGGTAGAGTCACATTAGTCCATTAATGAGATATGATAGAGTCACGTTAGTCCATTAATGATATATAGTATGGTCACATTAGTCCATTAATGATATTTGGTAGAGTCACGTTAGTCCATTAATGATATATGGTAGAGTCATGCAGTGATGGGTTAGGTTTTCATGATTTATTTGATTATTATTGTGTCTTTGCTTTTTAATGTTTGTATTTAAATCATGATATTTTGTTTATAAATAAACATATTGTTTGGCGATCTATATATGTGCCCTATATATTCCACCTCCGGAACTCAGAAAATATACAGGGGAGAGGGGTTTATGGTCATGGTGTTTAAAGCCACTTTTAACCATGTTTCAGTTTTATAGTGTTTACAGCCACTTTTAAAAATATTTCAGTTTTATTGGTGGAGGAAACCGGAGTTTCGGAGAAAACTACCGACTTGTCGCAAGTCCCTTGCAAACGTTGTATTGAGAACACCTTTCTTGAGCGGGATTTCAACTCGCAACTGTAATGGGGATAGGCACTGATTGCATAGTTAGTTGCAAATCCAACTACCATTCGATCACGACGGCTCCGAAACTATGTAATACAGTTTCAATAAAACAAAAGTATACAATATACATGCAAAGAAATTGGAAAATAAAAGCTTCATTTTTGACTACCTTCTACTGATTTTGTCCCCCTGTTCAATTAGTCCATTAATGATATATGGTAGAGTCACGTTAGTCCATTAATGATATATGGTAGAGTCACGTTAGTCCATTAATGATATATGGTAGAGTCACGTTAGTCCATTAATGTTATATGGTAGAGTCACATTAGTCCATTAATGATATATGGTACAGTCACATTAGTCCATTAATGATATATAGTAAAGTCACGTTAGTCCATTAATGATATATGGTATGGTCACATTAGTCCATTAATGGGTCGCGTTAGTCCATTAATGATATATGGTAGAGTCACATTAGTCCATTAATGATATATGGTAGAGTCACGTTAGTCCATTAATGATATTTGGTAGAGTCACGTTAGTCCATTAATGATATATGGTAGAGTCACGTTAGTCCACTAATGATATATGGTATGGTCACATTAGTCCATTAATGATATTTGGTAGAGTCACATTAGTCCATTAATGATATATGATAGAGTCACGTTAGTCCATTAATGATATATGATATGGTCACATTAGTCCATTAATGATATTTGGTAGAGTCACGTTAGTCCATTAATGATATATGGTAGAGTCATGCAGTGATGGGTTAGGTTTTCATGATTTATTTGATTATTATTGTGTCTTTGCTTTTTAATGTTTGTATTTAAATCATGATATTTTGTTTATAAATAAACATATTGTTTGGCGATCTATATATGTGCCCTATATATTCCACCTCCGGAACTCAGAAAATATACAGGGGAGAGGGGTTTATGGTCATGGTGTTTAAAGCCACTTTTAACCATGTTTCAGTTTTATAGTGTTTACAGCCACTTTTAAAAATATTTCAGTTTTATTGGTGGAGGAAACCGGAGTTTCGGAGAAAACTACCGACTTGTCGCAAGTCCCTTGCAAACGTTGTATTGAGAACACCTTTCTTGAGCGGGATTTCAACTCACAACTGTAATGGGGATAGGCACTGATTGCATAGTTAGTTGCAAATCCAACTACCATTCGATCACGACGGCTCCGAAACTATGTAATACAGTTTCAATAAAACAAAAGTATACAATATACATGCAAAGAAATTGGAAAATAAAAGCTTCATTTTTGACTACCTTCTACTGATTTTGTCCCCCTGTTCAATTAGTCCATTAATGATATATGGTAGAGTCACGTTAGTCCATTAATGATATATGGTAGAGTCACGTTAGTCCATTAATGATATATGGTAGAGTCACGTTAGTCCATTAATGTTATATGGTAGAGTCACATTAGTCCATTAATGATATATGGTAGAGTCACATTAGTCCATTAATGATATATAGTAAAGTCACGTTAGTCCATTAATGATATATGGTATGGTCACATTAGTCCATTAATGGGTCGCGTTAGTCCATTAATGATATATGGTAGAGTCACGTTAGTCCATTAATGATATATGGTAGAGTCACATTAGTCCATTAATGATATATGGTAGAGTCACGTTAGTCCATTAATGATATTTGGTAGAGTCACGTTAGTCCATTAATGATATATGGTAGAGTCACGTTAGTCCATTAATGATATATGGTATGGTCACATTAGTCCATTAATGATATTATGTAGAGTCACATTAGTCCATTAATGAGATATGATAGAGTCACGTTAGTCCATTAATGATATATAGTATGGTCACATTAGTCCATTAATGATATTTGGTAGAGTCACGTTAGTCCATTAATGATATATGGTAGAGTCATGCAGTGATGGGTTAGGTTTTCATGATTTATTTGATTATTATTGTGTCTTTGCTTTTTAATGTTTGTATTTAAATCATGATATTTTGTTTATAAATAAACATATTGTTTGGCGATCTATATATGTGCCCTATATATTCCACCTCCGGAACTCAGAAAATATACAGGGGAGAGGGGTTTATGGTCATGGTGTTTAAAGCCACTTTTAACCATGTTTCAGTTTTATAGTGTTTACAGCCACTTTTAAAAATATTTCAGTTTTATTGGTGGAGGAAACCGGAGTTTCGGAGAAAACTACCGACTTGTCGCAAGTCCCTTGCAAACGTTGTATTGAGAACACCTTTCTTGAGCGGGATTTCAACTCACAACTGTAATGGGGATAGGCACTGATTGCATAGTTAGTTGCAAATCCAACTACCATTCGATCACGACAGCTCCGAAACTATGTAATACAGTTTCAATAAAACAAAAGTATACAATATACATGCAAAGAAATTGGAAAATAAAAGCTTCATTTTTGACTACCTTCTACTGATTTTGTCCCCCTGTTCAATTAGTCCATTAATGATATATGGTAGAGTCACGTTAGTCCATTAATGATATATGGTAGAGTCACGTTAGTCCATTAATGATATATGGTAGAGTCACGTTAGTCCATTAATGATATAAGATAGAGTCACATTAGTCCATTAATGATATATGGTAGAGTCACATTAGTCCATTAATGATATATAGTAAAGTCACGTTAGTCCATTAATGATATATGGTATGGTCACATTAGTCCATTAATGGGTCGCGTTAGTCCATTAATGATATATGGTAGAGTCACGTTAGTCCATTAATGATATATGGTATTGTCACGTTAGTCCATTAATGAGTCACGTTAGTCCATTAATGATATATGGTATGGTCACATTAGTCCATTAATGATATTTGGTAGAGTCACGTTAGTCCATTAATGATATATGGTAGAGTCACATTAGTCCATTAATGAGATATGGTAGAGTCATCCAGTGATGGGTTAGGTTTTCATGATTTATTTGATTATTATTGTGTCTTTGCTTTTTAATGTTTGTATTTAAAATAAAATTAACTATGTACATGTATCATGATATTTTGTTTATAAATAAACATATTGTTTGGCGATCTATATATGTGCCCTATATATTCCACCTCCGGAACTCAGAAAATATACAGGGGAGAGGGGTTTATGGTCATGGTGTTTAAAGCCACTTTTAACCATGTTTCAGTTTTATAGTGTTTACAGCCACTTTTAAAAATATTTCAGTTTTATTGGTGGAGGAAACCGGAGTTTCGGAGAAAACTACCGACTTGTCGCAAGTCCCTTGCAAATGTTGTATTGAGAACACCTTTCTTGAGCGGGATTTCAACTCGCAACTGTAATGGGGATAGGCACTAATTGCATAGTTAGTTGCAAATCCAACTACCATTCGATCACGACGGCTCCGAAACTATGTAATACAGTTTCAATAAAACAAAAGTATACAATATACATGCAAAGAAATTGGAAAATAAAAGCTTCATTTTTGACTACCTTCTACTGATTTTGTCCCCCTGTTCAATTAGTCCATTAATGATATATGGTAGAGTCACGTTAGTCCATTAATGATATATGGTAGAGTCACGTTAGTCCATTAATGATATATGGTAGAGTCACGTTAGTCCATTAATGTTATATGGTAGAGTCACATTAGTCCATTAATGATATATGGTAGAGTCACATTAGTCCATTAATGATATATAGTAAAGTCACGTTAGTCCATTAATGATATATGGTATGGTCACATTAGTCCATTAATGGGTCGCGTTAGTCCATTAATGATATATGGTAGAGTCACGTTAGTCCATTAATGATATATGGTAGAGTCACATTAGTCCATTAATGATATATGGTAGAGTCACGTTAGTCCATTAATGATATTTGGTAGAGTCACGTTAGTCCATTAATGATATATGGTAGAGTCACGTTAGTCCATTAATGATATATGGTATGGTCACATTAGTCCATTAATGATATTTGGTAGAGTCACATTAGTCCATTAATGAGATATGATAGAGTCACGTTAGTCCATTAATGATATATAGTATGGTTACATTAGTCCATTAATGATATTTGGTAGAGTCACGTTAGTCCATTAATGATATATGGTAGAGTCATGCAGTGATGGGTTAGGTTTTCATGATTTATTTGATTATTATTGTGTCTTTGCTTTTTAATGTTTGTATTTAAATCATGATATTTTGTTTATAAATAAACATATTGTTTGGCGATCTATATATGTGCCCTATATATTCCACCTCCGGAACTCAGAAAATATACAGGGGAGAGGGGTTTATGGTCATGGTGTTTAAAGCCACTTTTAACCATGTTTCAGTTTTATAGTGTTTACAGCCACTTTTAAAAATATTTCAGTTTTATTGGTGGAGGAAACCGGAGTTTCGGAGAAAACTACCGACTTGTCGCAAGTCCCTTGCAAACGTTGTATTGAGAACACCTTTCTTGAGCGGGATTTCAACTCGCAACTGTAATGGGGATAGGCACTGATTGCATAGTTAGTTGCAAATCCAACTACCATTCGATCACGACGGCTCCGAAACTATGTAATACAGTTTCAATAAAACAAAAGTATACAATATACATTCAAAGAAATTGGAAAATAAAAGCTTCATTTTTGACTACCTTCTACTGATTTTGTCCCCCTGTTCAATTAGTCCATTAATGATATATGGTAGAGTCACGTTAGTCCATTAATGATATATGGTAGAGTCACGTTAGTCCATTAATGATATATGGTAGAGTCACATTAGTCCATTAATGATTTATGGTAGAGTCACGTTAGTCCATTAATGATATATGGTAAAGTCACGTTAGTCCATTAATGATATATGGTATGGTCACATTAGTCCATTAATGAGTCACGTTAGTCCATTAATGATATATGGTAGAGTCACATTAGTCCATTAATGATATATGGTAGAGTCACGTTAGTCCATTAATGATATTTGGTAGAGTCACGTTAGTCCATTAATGATATATGGTAGAGTCACGTTAGTCCACTAATGATATATGGTATGGTCACATTAGTCCATTAATGATATTTGGTAGAGTCACATTAGTCCATTAATGATATATGATAGAGTCACGTTAGTCCATTAATGATATATGGTATGGTCACATTAGTCCATTAATGATATTTGGTAGAGTCACGTTAGTCCATTAATGATATATGGTAGAGTCATGCAGTGATGGGTTAGGTTTTCATGATTTATTTGATTATTATTGTGTCTTTGCTTTTTAATGTTTGTATTTAAATCATGATATTTTGTTTATAAATAAACATATTGTTTGGCGATCTATATATGTGCCCTATATATTCCACCTCCAGAACTCAGAAAATATACAGGGGAGAGGGGTTTATGGTCATGGTGTTTAAAGCCACTTTTAACCATGTTTCAGTTTTATAGTGTTTACAGCCACTTTTAAAAATATTTCAGTTTTATTGGTGGAGGAAACCGGAGTTTCGGAGAAAACTACCGACTTGTCGCAAGTCCCTTGCAAACGTTGTATTGAGAACACCTTTCTTGAGCGGGATTTCAACTCACAACTGTAATGGGGATAGGCACTGATTGCATAGTTAGTTGCAAATCCAACTACCATTCGATCACGACGGCTCCGAAACTATGTAATACAGTTTCAATAAAACAAAAGTATACAATATACATGCAAAGAAATTGGAAAATAAAAGCTTCATTTTTGACTACCTTCTACTGATTTTGTCCCCCTGTTCAATTAGTCCATTAATGATATATGGAAGAGTCACGTTAGTCCATTAATGATATATGGTAGAGTCACGTTAGTCCATTAATGTTATATGGTAGAGTCACATTAGTCCATTAATGATATATGGTAGAGTCACATTAGTCCATTAATGATATATAGTAAAGTCACGTTAGTCCATTAATGATATATGGTATGGTCACATTAGTCCATTAATGGGTCGCGTTAGTCCATTAATGATATATGGTAGAGTCACGTTAGTCCATTAATGATATATGGTAGAGTCACATTAGTCCATTAATGATATATGGTAGAGTCACGTTAGTCCATTAATGATATTTGGTAGAGTCACGTTAGTCCATTAATGATATATGGTAGAGTCACGTTAGTCCATTAATGATATATGGTATGGTCACATTAGTCCATTAATGATATTATGTAGAGTCACATTAGTCCATTAATGAGATATGATAGAGTCACGTTAGTCCATTAATGATATATAGTATGGTCACATTAGTCCATTAATGATATTTGGTAGAGTCACGTTAGTCCATTAATGATATATGGTAGAGTCACATTAGTCCATTAATGATATATGGTAGAGTCACGTTAGTCCATTAATGATATTTGGTAGAGTCACGTTAGTCCATTAATGATATATGGTAGAGTCACGTTAGTCCATTAATGATATATGGTATGGTCACATTAGTCCATTAATGATATTATGTAGAGTCACATTAGTCCATTAATGAGATATGATAGAGTCACGTTAGTCCATTAATGATATATAGTATGGTCACATTAGTCCATTAATGATATTTGGTAGAGTCACATTAGTCCATTAAAGAGATATGATAGAGTCACGTTAGTCCATTAATGATATTTGGTAGAGTCACATTAGTCCATTAAAGAGATATGATAGAGTCACGTTAGTCCATTAATGATATATGGTATGGTCACATTAGTCCATTAATGATATTTGGTAGAGTCACATTAGTCCATTAATGATATATGGTAGAGTCGCATTAGTCCATTAATGATATATGGTAGAGTCATGCAGTGATGGGTTAGGTTTTCATGATTTATTTGATTATTATTGTGTCTGCTTTTTAATGTTTGTATTTAAATCATGATATTTTGTTTATAAATAAACATATTGTTTGGCGATCTATATATGTGCCCTATATATTCCACCTCCGGAACTCAGAAAATATACAGGGGAGAGGGGTTTATGGTCATGGTGTTTAAAGCCACTTTTAACCATGTTTCAGTTTTATAGTGTTTACAGCCACTTTTAAAATATTTCAGTTTTATTGGTGGAGGAAACCGGAGTTTCGGAGAAAACTACCGACTTATCGCAAGTCCCTTGCAAACGTTGTATTGAGAACACCTTTCTTGAGTGGGATTTCAACTCACAACTGTAATGGGGATAGGCACTGATTGCATAGTTAGTTGCAAATCCATCTACCATTCGATCACGACGGCTCCGAAACTATGTAATACAGTTTCAATAAAACAAAAGTATACAATATACATGCAAAGAAATTGGAAAATAAAAGCTTCATTTTTGACTACCTTCTACTGATTTTGTCCCCCTGTTCAATTAGTCCATTAATGATATATGGTAGAGTCACGTTAGTCCATTAATGATATATGGTAGAGTCACGTTAGTCCATTAATGATATATGGTAGAGTCACATTAGTCCATTAATAATATATGGTAGAGTCACGTTAGTCCATTAATGATATATGGTATAGTCACATTAGTCCATTAATGAGTCACGTTAGTCCATTAATGATATATGGTAGAGTCACGTTAGTCCATTAATGATATATGGTAGAGTCACGTTAGTCCATTAATGATATATGGTATAGTCACGTTAGTCCATTAATGAGTCGCGTTAGTCCATTAATGATATATGGTATGGTCACATTAGTCCATTAATGATATTTGGTAGAGTCACGTTAGTCCATTAATGATATATGGTAGAGTCACATTAGTCCATTAATGATATATGGTAGAGTCATGCAGTGATGGGTTAGGTTTTCATGATTTATTTGATTATTATTGTGTCTTTGCTTTTTAATGTTTGTATTGAAAATAAAATTAACTATGTACATGTATCATGATATTTTGTTTATAAATAAACATATTGTTTGGCGATCTATATATGTGCCCTATATATTCCACCTCCGGAACTCAGAAAATATACAGGGGAGAGGGGTTTATGGTCATGGTGTTTAAAGCCACTTTTAACCATGTTTCAGTTTTATAGTGTTTACAGCCACTTTTAAAAATATTTCAGTTTTATTGGTGGAGGAAACCAGAGTTTCGGAGAAAACTACCGACTTGTCGCAAGTCCCTTGCAAACGTTGTATTGAGAACACCTTTCTTGAGTGGGATTTCAACTCACAACTGTAATGGGGATAGGCACTGATTGCATAGTTAGTTGCAAATCCAACTACCATTCGATCACGACGGCTCCGAAACTATGTAATACAGTTTCAATAAAACAAAAGTATACAATATACATGCAAAGAAATTGGAAAATAAAAGCTTCATTTTTGACTACATTCTGCTGAATTTGTCCCCCTGTTCAAATGTTTTGTTATTTCTAGCTCATAATGCATATATGTTTTTAACTGAATTTTATTGTACAAAAAAGAAACACAGCTTCTCATCATGATGAATGTACAACCACCAGGACCGAAGATTTTACATCTAAAGGTCTACTAGTATGTTAATTTGTTATTTTTCCTCTCTTCTGTTTGATGTATAAGTGCTAACTCGTTCGGACGAACGTATGGACGATATTTCAGTGCCATAACGTTTAAAGCCTCAACTGATTGATTTGATATATGGATATGTTGTTTCTAGCAACCATTGACAGATCAACTCGATTTTGGGTTTTTTCAGTTAGAGGGGTATGGCATCCGTGTCCACATTTTAAATTTGTTTAAATTCAACATGGATCATGTTCTTACCTGCCGCTGCAGCTTAGATTTACCATTTTACGCAGTTGACTTGGTTCCTTTTGGGATTATATTTACTGAAAATTATTTCCTCTCCTGATTTCAACATTTAAAAGATCAACATTCGGTTATAAAAAGATTTAAAAAAAAGCAATTTACAGAGCTCGGAATTGACGAGTTTCTGTGGTTGCTATGGATAATATTTGGTTACTAGGGACATTGTAAAGTTTAAGGAATACTTATAATATATACTGGTTAGTAAATGATAAGATTTTTCTGCTAAAATGTCGTTGTAGAAAATTTCATCTTGATTGAATAAAAGGTCCATGAGATCTACAGCAAAATAATATGCACAGGGAACCTGTTGCTAAGGACGAGGCATAGCTATGAATAAAAATATCAAAATGTACTTTTGAAATATGAAATCTGAAATGACATTTGTAGAGTGTATAACTTGACAAAAAGTACCGCTTAGCCAAATAACAAGTCAAAAGATCGCAGATGTCAAAATTCAACCTTTAATTGCAATAATACAGGCTAATTTTTAATTTACAAAACCGTTGCTAGGGTGACATAACTACGCAAAAATACTATATGCTACCATAGAGAATTGGAATATTATTTTTAGAGTGTACATACACAGAATATAACATTTTGTCGAAAAGACTATGCAAGATACGTAAAATAAAACCACCATATTTGAATTTCCAATGATTAATTGGATCCTCCTCCATTTACGTTGCTAAGCAACAAAGGACAAAGTGAAATCATCCAAAAAATTATTTTTCTTACCTTTCAATGATTGTGTTTAATATGATATCTATATAAACAGTTTCTGAGATTGGGCCAAAATCGATCCTTATCATACCTACTCCTTTGTTTGTTTGTTTTTAGCTATTTAATATTTTAGTATGTTTACTTGCATGATTTCGCATGATTTGAAGTTCAAGATTTTTAATAAGAGTTATGTGTGGTAAGTAAGGATGTTTAAACTATTGTTATGTTAAAACAGTTCTTGCTTTCTAATAGTCGATTTGCCAATTGTTGGTTACTGTGTGTTTTTTGGGGTAATGTTTCATATTTTGAACCAGTTACAAACTGGTACCTACTGGTCTGATATGTCACATGATTTATAGAGAGCAATCAACAACAGATCATTGGTTACATATTAATGAGATGCAGCTGATGTTTAATACCTGGTTTCTGTTTAATGAAATTGTATCAAAAAATAGAAAACGTAGTTAAAAGAATTTAAATGTATGTAGGATTCGAATAATTTGCATGTACTTTAATTTGAATGATAACATCCAATTGTTGTTCGGTTACCTTTCATAATACCAGTACAAATCTAAATGCAAAGCAAATCTAGTTTTAGTTCGGAATTGGAAATGGCAAATGGTCTATTAGTCATTTGATAATAAAATTTATATGTCTTAATCAAGAAAAAAGATTTTTTTTTCAGATGCAATAAGACTGACATATTGTAAACACATTTATTTTCTATTTCCTAGTGTTCTCCTGTCATATGTCAGTATAGAAACATTATCCGGGTAGCTGGATGATGACTTCTACTCTCATATGACAGTATAGAAACATTATCCGGGTAGCTGGATGATGACTTCTCCTGTCATAATTCAGTATAGAAACATTATCAGGGTAGCTGGATGATGACTTCTCCTGTCATAATTCAGTATAGAAACATTATCCGGGTAGCTGGATGATGACTTCTCCTGTCATATGACGGTATAGAAACATTATCTGGGTAGCTGGATGATGACTTCTCCTGTCATATGACAGTATCCGGGTAGCTGGATGATGATGTCTCCTGTCATATGACAGTATCAGGGTAGCTGGATGATGACTTCTCCTCTCATATGACAGTATAGAAACATTATCCGGGTAGCTGGATGATGACTTCCCCTGTCATAATTCAGTATAGAAACTGTATGTTTTTGTTTGATTACATTGTGTATTATTATATATTGTTTATTCTTGATTACAGGTACATTGTGTATTTTTTGTTGTAATTTGAATTTTTGGTGTTTTATGCCACTTTCAGCAATATCATGGTGACCAATTTACAAAGCCGGGTGCGAACCCACGCCATATTGGTGATAGGCTTGTATGAGCTGTTAGATCCAAGGACCTAACTCATTGAACCACCCGGGACCTTTTTTTGTTGTATGTTTTTGCTTGATTACATTGTGTATTATTATATATTGTTTATTCTTGATTACAGGTACATTGTGTATTTTTTGTTGTAATTTGAATTTGAATTTTTGGTGTTTTATGCCACTTTCAGCAATATTTCACCTATATCATGGCGACCAGTTTTTAGGCATTGCCCTTGTTTATTATATGTTTATACTTGATTACATTGTGTATTGGTTGTAATATATTGTTGATGTTTGATTTTATTTTGTATTATGCTACATTCTATATCTGTTTATTAATTGTATTCGATTCCATTTTTTATTTATGAAGTTCCTACCCCCTGACTGATGAGCACCCTGGTAGGAACTTCTCACATTTAATGCTGTCTTAATTATTCAATTTCTCTTTAAATCATAGAGTGACAGATAAAAAGTACAAGAATTTTTTGTATATATTTAATTCTATCAGTTAACATTTTCATTGGATTCACTTACTTTTTAGCTCACCTGACCAGAAGGGTCATATGAGCTATTGCCATCACTTGGCGTCCGTCGTAAACATTTCAATCTTCTCCTCTGAAACCATTGGGCCATTTGGAACCAAACTTGGCAGGAATATTCCTTGGGTGGATCTCTACAAAGTTTTTATATTTGGCGGATCAAATTTAAAACATGGCCGCCAGGGCCAATTATGTGTTCTGATTGGCTGAAATTTCAAAGAACTCCTCTGAAACCACTTGACCAATTGAACTGAAATTTGGTGAGAATGATGAGGGGATAGACCTCTACAAAGTTTTGTGGGTTTTTTTGTCTATCGGAAATTCAAGATGGCCACCGCCACAGGACATAGTTTACATAGGACCCTATGGGAAAACTTCAGAACTAACAAATCCACCAACAGTGGTATTAACCCAGTGGTAGTAAATAAACATGCAAAAATAGTGTTCTTTAATTAGATCCAATAGACTACGATTTCTGTTTTTCATGAGTGGGGTGTACTTGGCATGACAGCAATTGCAACCCCACGTAGCCTCTGGTTATAATCAGTTAACCAAGACAGCATTAACTGTGGTTTCATACAAGTCCATTTTTGATTGGGTTTGATTTTTAGGACCATCTCCTTCAATAACATTTTCTTTAAATGCAGAAAAAAACAAAGAAAAACCCCTCAAACATGGATCATGTATAAAATGGGTCGAAACTTTCTTGGCGACATCATTTGGCAAGACACATCTCTGTGTAAACAGTTTATAGATTTACAATTGGTAAAATCTTTTCAGATTTGCAATTTGATATTCTCTTTAAAATTAACATTATAGATTTTTTATTTAAATTGCCTGTAAACTCCACGAGTATGCTACATTGATCCAATATTTATATATAGCCAGTTTACTGTCATGGCTTTTCTTTTCTAAATTACTGACGCCAAGAAGGTCTCAGGGATTTTCAATAAAATTAGTACTCACTTTAATGAACTTTTATGATAATAAAATATATTATTAATTTAACAACAACTTTCTTTTTCGGCAAGAGTATGTACATTGTATATGGATGTTCATGAGAGAAAACTATATACAAAGTTGGACACAAGGCATGATTGATACCAAGATAATGTCTACACTGTCATATGACGACAGAAGTCCTAATCCAGCCACCCAGATAATGCCTCTATAAAATTATGACCCGCTGCAAAAGTCATAATCCAGCCATCCAGATGTTGTCTATATACGGTCATATGACTGCAGAATCATAATCCAGCTATCCGGATCATGTCTATACTGTCATTTGACGACAGAAGTCATAATCCAGCTACACAGATAATGTTTCTATACTGTCATAGGACTGCAGAAGTCGTAATCCAGCTACCCGGATCATGTCTCTATACTGTCTAGAACCTATTAGTCTTGATTATTTATTACAGTCAAACCTGTTTTAAGAGGTCACCCTTGGGACAAAGAAAATGTGGTTATATAAGAGAGGTGACCTTTTAAAAGAGGATCATTTAAGTTGAAATTTTCTGTGAAAGGGCAAGAAAAAAGTAACCTCTTAATACAGGTGACTGCTTAACAGAAGTGACTGCATTGGCAAATTTGACAGTATTTTACTTTTAAATCAGAGTTGACGCTCATATCAATATTTTATCATAACTGGTATTTCGTCCATGTTTATTCATGAACAGATTCAAACCAAATTTATACACAATAATATATATCGACAATATCTCTAGTCTAGTTCGAAAAACCATAATTTGTGTTCCAAAATTTTAAAAGTTATGCCCCTTGTGTGAAAATGTTCAATTTAGTATGTTCAAAAATAGATCCTGAACAGATTCAAGCCAAATTTATTAACAAACTGTGAATCAAGAATATCTCTCAGTTAAAAAAAAATTCAGGAAAAATTTTAATGATATAAAGGAACTCGGCTGGCTCATCTCTGATGCTTTTATTATATTTTTATATTTAAAATTCAGGTATTATTTTAGTCCATGACTTGACCAACAGAAAGTCTCACCAGAACCTACATAGATGGTTGGCTGAAGTTTTAAATAGGAATGATACAAAAGATTCAAATAATGGGTATGACGAAAATACTGTTGTTGGGTAACAATAAAAATTGAATATCTTAAAAATCATTATGTTTTCCTCCCATTTTAAATGATAACATTATTTTGCAGTTACATTTTACTACTATGTTCATATTGTTTGTCTGTATACAATGGTGTTGGTACTTTTTGACTGCCTTTATAAGTTTTACCAGTAGATGATTATGGTTTTGAGGTTTGTCAGATTTCAAATGTTGAGGGGCTGTTGTGGTCGTGATCGTATGGTAGTTGGATATACAATTACATATGCAATCAGTGCCTATCACCACTAACGTTGTGAGTTCGAATCTCGCACAGGTGAGATGCGCTCGATACAACATTATGTGATAAAGTTTGTCAGTGTCTTGTGGCAGGAGGTGGTTTTCTCCAGGTACTCTGGTTTCCTCCAACAATAAAACTGACTGCCATGATATAACTTAAATATAACCCTAACCCCCTCAAATGTCGAGTTTTAGCTGTATCACATTAGAGATAGAAGGGCCTACAATTACCAAAGCTTGTACAACAGAAACGAACACAAAAATCAGGAATTGGAACAAGTACTCCGGAAGGGTAGGTATTTCCTGTCCTTGGTACACATCAGGAAGCATTGTATTAAATATTTATATTGTGGTTCATTCATTCTTTTCCATATGTTTCAGTAATGTGTTTTAATATTGGTAGAAAAAGTAAGCACTAAAATAAAATATAGGAATAGGTGAAGTGTCAAAATTTAACATGGCAAGTGACAAAATCTAATCACCTGGTTTTAGGAAAAAACACCAAGTTCTCCCTGTACCAACATATTATTTATGATTGACCTGAGTATACATGTACATAAACAAGTTTAATATCGGTTCATGTTTTTATTATCCCCTCGCCAACAAAGTTGCGAAGGGGTATAGTAACGCTACCGTCCGTAACATCCTTGTGAACACTCTAAAATCAACATCCTTCAATGGATTTTGACCAAACTTGGTACATACTTAGTCCTTAAGAGAATCTGGAACCCTATTGATTTGCAAGGTCAAAGGTCAAGGTCACCGGGTCAAATTTTTACCATGTGACATCCTTGTGAACACTCTAGAATCAACATCCTTCAATGGATTTTGACCAAACTTGGTACATACTTAGTCCTTAAGAGAATCTGGAATCCTATCGATTTTCAAGGTCATAGGTTAAAGGTCAAGGTCACCAGGTCAAATTTTTACCATGTGACATCCTTATGAACACTAGAATCAACATCATTCAATGGATTTTCACCAAACTTGGTACATACTTAGTCCTTATGAGAGTCTGGAACCCTATTGATTTTCAAGGTCAAAGGTCAAGGGGTCAAATTTTTACTGCATAGCATCCTTGTGAACACTCTAGAATCAACATCTTTCAATGGATTTTGACCAAACTTGGTACATACATAGTTCTTAAGAGAATCTGGAACCCTATTGATTTTCAAGGTCAAAGGTCAAGGTCACAGGGTCAAATTGTTAGGCGAGGGGTTACGCCACGCTTTGCGTTGCCCTTGTTTAACTATTGATGGCAATTTTTTTGTTCGGTTCCGGGTAGCTGGATTATGACTTCTCCTATCATATGACAGTATCCGGGTAGCTGGATGATGACTTCTCCTGTCATATGACAGTATCCGGGTAGCTGGATGATGACTTCTCCTCTCATATGACAGTATAGAAACATTATCCGGGTAGCTGGATGATGACTTCTCCTGTCATAATTCAGTATAGAAACAGTATCTGGGTAGCTGGATGATGACTTCTCCTGTCATATGACAGTATGCGGGTAGCTGGATGATGACTTCTCCTATCATATGACAGTATCCGGGTAGCTGGATGATGACTTCTCCTGTTATATGACAGTATCCGGGTAGCTGGATGATGACTTCTCCTGTCATAATTCAGTATAGATACATTATCCGGGTAGCTGGATGATGACTTCTCCTGTCATATGTCAGTATAGATACATTATCCGGGTAGCTGGATGATGACTTCTCCTGTCATATGTCAGTATCTGGGTAGCTGGATGATGACTTCTCCTGTCATAATTCAGTATAGGAACATTATCCGGGTAGCTGGATGATGACTTCTCCTGTCATATGTCAGTATAGAAACATTATCCGGGTAGCTGGATGATGACTTCTCCTGTCATATGTCAGTATAGATACATGATCGGGGTAATTATAAATGGACTGACTTCTGTAGTCATGAACTTTTAATGCATTTTGTATTTTTCAGTCTGCAAGTATAGAGACAGTATCCGGGTAGCTGGATGATGACTTCTCCTGTCATATGTCAGTATAGATACATGATCGGGGTAATTATAAATGGACTGTCTGTAGTCATGAACTTTTAATGCATTTTGTATTTTTCAGTCTGCAAGTATAGAGACAGTATCCGGGTAGCTGGATGATGACTTCTCCTGTCATATGTCAGTATAGAAACATTATCCGGGTAGCTGGATGATGACTTCTCCTGTCATATGTCAGTATAGAAACATTATCTGGGTAGCTGGATGATGACTTCTCCTGTCATAATTCAGTATGGAAACATTATCCGGGTAGCAGGATGATATCTTCTCCTGTCATAATTCAGTATGGAAACATTATCCGGGTAGCAGGATGATGACTTCTCCTGTCATATGACAGTATAGAAGCATTATCCGGGTAGCTGGATGACCACTTTTCCTGTCATATGACAGTATAGAGACAGTATCCGGGTAGCTGAATTATGACTTCTCCTATCATATGACAGTATCGGGTAGCTGGATGATGACTTCTCCTGTCATACGACAGTATCCGGGTAGCTGGATGATGACTTCTCCTGTCATATGTCAGTATAGAAACATTATCCGGGTAGCTGGATGATATCTTCTCCTGTCATAATTCAGTATGGAAACATTATCCGGGTAGCAGGATGATGACTTCTCCTGTCATATGACAGTATAGAAGCATTATCCGGGTAGCTGGATGACCACTTTTCCTGTCATATGACAGTATAGAGACAGTATCCGGGTAGCTGGATTATGACTTCTCCTATCATATGACAGTATCCGGGTAGCTGGATGATGACTTCTGTCATATGTCAGTATAGAAACATTATCTGGGTAGCTGGATGATGACTTCTCCTGTCATAATTCAGTATAGAAACAGTATCTGGGTAGCTGGATGATGACTTCTCCTGTCATATGTCAGTATAGAAACATTATCTGGGTAGCTGGATGATGACTTCTCCTGTCATATGTCAGTATAGAAACATTATCCGGGTAGCTGGATGATGACTTCTCCTGTCATATGACAGTATTCGGGTAGCTTGATGATGACTTCTCCTGTCATATGACAGTATCCGGGTAGCTGGATGATGACTTCTCCTGTTATATGACAGTATCCGGGTAGCTGGATGACGACTTCTCCTGTCATATGACAGTATCCGGGTAGCTGGATGATGACTTCTCCTGTCATAATTCAGTATAGAAACATTATCCGGGTAGCTGGATGATGACTTCTCCTGTCATATGTCAGTATAGAAACAGTATCTGGGTAGCTGGATGATGACTTCTCCTGTCATATGTCAGTATAGATACATTATCCGGGTAGCTGGATGATGACTTCTCCTGTCATATGACAGTATCCGGGTAGCTGGATGATGACTTCTCCTGTCATATGACAGTATCCGGGTAGCTGGATGATGACTTCTCCTGTCATATGTCAGTATAGAAACATTATCCGGGTAGCTGGATGACGACTTCTCCTGTCATATGACAGTATCCGGGTAGCTGGATGATGACTTCTCCTGTCATATGTCAGTATAGAAACATTATCCGGGTAGCTGGATGATGACTTCTCCTGTCATATGTCAGTATAGAAACAGTATCTGGGTAGCTGGATGATGACTTCTCCTGTCATATGTCAGTATAGATACATTATCCGGGTAGCTGGATGATGACTTCTCCTATCATATGACAGTATCCGGGTAGCTGGATGATGACTTCTCCTGTCATATGACAATATAGAAGCATTATCTGGGTAGCTGGATGATGACTTCTCCTGTCATATGACAGTATAGAGACAGTATCCGGGTAGCTGGATTATGACTTTTCCTGTCATGTCAGTATAGAAACATCCGGGTAGCTGGATGATGAATTCTCCTGTCATGTGACAGTATAGAAACATTATCCTGGTAGCTGGATGATGACTTCTCCTGTCATATGTCAGTATAGAAACATTATCCGGGTAGCTGGATGATGACTTCTCCTGTCATATGACAGTATAGAAACATTATCCGGGTAGCTGGATGATGACTTCTCCTGTCATAATTCAGTATAGAAACATTATCCTGGTAGCTGGATGATGACTTCTCCTGTCATATGACAGTATAGAAACATTATCTGGGTAGCTGGATTATGACAGTATCCGGGTAGCTGGATGATGACTTATCCTGTCATATGACAGTATCCGGGTAGCTGGATGATGACTTATCCTGTCATATGACAGTATCCGGGTAGCTGGATGATGACGTCTCCTGTCGTATGACAGTATCAGGGTAGCTGGATGATGACTTCTCCTCTCATATGACAGTATAGAAACATTATCCGGGTAGCTGGATGATGACTTCTCCTGTCATAATTCAGTATAGAAACTGTATGTTTTTGTTTGATTACATTGTGTATTATTATATATTGTTTATTCTTGATTACAGGTACATTGTGTATTTTTTGTTGTAATTTGAATTTTTGGTGTTTTATGCCACTTTCAGCAATATCATGGCGACCAATTTACAAAGCCGGGTGCGAACCCACGCCATATTGGTGATAGGCTTGTATGAGCTGTTAGATCCAATGACCTAACTCATTGAACCACCCGGGACCTTTTTTTGTTGTATGTTTTTGCTTGATTACATTTTGTATTATTATATATTGTTTATTCTTGATTACAGGTACATTGTGTATTTTTTGTTGTAATTTGAATTTGAATTTTTGGTGTTTTACGCCACTTTCAGCAATATTTCAGCTATATCATGGTGACCAATTTACAAAGCCGGGTGCGAACGCACGCTGTATTGGTGATAGGCTTGCATGAACTGTTAGATCCAATGACCTAACTCATTGAACCACCCGGGACCTTTTTTTGTTGTATGTTTTTGCTTGATTACATTTTGTATTATTATATATTGTTTATTCTTGATTACAGGTACATTGTGTATTTTTTGTTGTAATTTGAATTTGAATTTTTGGTGTTTTATGCCACTTTCAGCAATATTTCACCTATATCATGGCGACCAGTTTTTAGGCGTTGCCCTTGTTTATTATATGTTTATACTTGATTACATTGTGTATTGCTATTGGTTGTAATATATTGTTGATGTTTGATTTTATTTTGTATTATGCTACATTCTATATCTGTTTATTAATTGTATTTGATTCCATTTTTTATTTATGAAGTTCCTACCCCCTGACTGATGAGCACCCTGGTAGGAACTTCTCACATTTAATGCTGTCTTAATTATTCAATTTCTCTTTAAATCATAGAGTGACAGATAAAAAGTACAAGAATTTTTTGTATATATTTAATTCTATCAGTTAACATTTTCATTGGATCCACTTACTTTTTAGCTCACCTGACCAGAAGGGTCATATGAGCTATTGCCATCACTTGGCGTCCGTCGTAAACATTTCAATCTTCTCCTCTGAAACCATTGGGCCATTTGGAACCAAACTTGGCAGGAATATTCCTTGGGTGGATCTCTACAAAGTTTTTATTTTTGGCGGATCAAATTTAAAACATGGCCGCCAGGGCCAATTATGTGTTCTGATTGGCTGAAATTTCAAAGAACTCCTCTGAAACCACTTGACCAATTGAACTGAAATTTGGTGAGAATGATGAGGGGATAGACCTCTACAAAGTTTTGTGGTTTTTTTTGTCTATCGGAAATTCAAGATGGCCACCGCCACAGGACATAGTTTACATAGGACCCTATGGGAAAACTTCAGAACTAACAAATCCACCAACAGTGGTATTAACCTAGTGGTAGTAAATAAACATGCAAAAATAGTGTTCTTTAATTAGATCCAATAGACTACGATTTCTGTTTTTCATGAGTGGGGTGTACTTGGCATGACAGCAATTGCAACCCCACGTAGCCTCTGGTTATAATCAGTTAACCAAGACAGCATTAACTGTGGTTTCATACAAGTCCATTGTTGATTGGGTTTGATTTTTAGGACCATCTCCTTCAATAACATTTTCTTTAAATGCAGAAAAAAACAAAGAAAAACCCCTCAAACATGGATCATGTATAAAATGGGTCGAAACTTTCTTGGCGACATCATTTGGCAAGACACATCTCTGTGTAAACAGTTTATAGATTTACAATTGGTAAAATCTTTTCAGATTTGCAATATTTGATATTCTCTTTAAAATTAACATTATAGATTTTTTATTTAAATTGCCTGTAAACTCCACGAGTATGCTACATTGATCCAATATTTATATATAGCCAGTTTACTGTCATGGCTTTTCTTTTCTAAATTACTGACTCCAAGAAGGTCTCAGGGATTTTCAATAAAATTAGTACTCACTTTAATGAACTTTTATGATAATAAAATATATTATTAATTTAACAACAACTTTCTTTTTCGGCAAGAGTATGTACATTGTATATGGATGTTCATGAGAGAAAACTATATACAAAGTTGGATTGATACCAAGATAATGTCTACACTGTCATATGATGACAGAAGTCCTAATCCAGCCACCCAGATAATGTCTCTATAAAATTATGACTCGCTGCAAAAGTCATAATCCAGCCATCCAGATGTTGTCTATATACAGTCATATGACTGCAGAATCATAATCCAGCTACCCGGATCATGTCTATAGTGTCATTTGACGACAGAAGTCATAATCCAGCTACACAGATAATGTTTCTATACTGTCATAGGACTGCAGAAGTCGTAATCCAGCTACCCGGATCATGTCTCTATACTGTCATATGATGGCAGAAGTCATCATCCAGCTACCCGGATAATGTCTATACTTATATGATGCCTGAAGTCATAATCCAGCTACCCGGATCATGTCTATACAGTCATATGACAGGAGAAGTCATCATCCGGCTACCCGGATAATGGGGGTATTGTATAATATGACTGGAGAAGTCATAATCCAGCTACCCGGATAATGGGTGTATAGTATAATATGACGGCAGAAGTCGTAATCCAGCTACCCGGATAATGGATGTATAGTATAATATGACTGCAGAAGTCGTAATCCAGCTACCCGGATCATGTCTATATACTGTCATATGACGGCAGAAGTCGTAATCCAGCTACCAGGATCATGTCTCTATACTGTCATTTGACGACAGGAGTCATAATCCAACTACCCGGATCATGTCTATACAGTCATATGACAGGAGAAGTCATTATCCGGCTACCCGGATAATGGGGGTATTGTATAATATGACTGGAGAAGTCATAATCCAGCTACCCGGATAATGGGTGTATAGTATAATATGACGGCAGAAGTCGTAATCCGGATAATGGGTGTATTGTATAATATGACAGCAGAAGTCTTAAACTAGCTACCCGGATAATGGATGTATAGTATAATATGACTGCAGAAGTCGTAATCCAGCTACCCGGACCATGTCTATACTGTCATATGACGGCAGAAGTCATCATCCAGCTACCCGGATCATGTCTATTCTGTCATTTGACGACAGAAGTCATAATCCAGCTACACAGATAATGGGTGTATAGTATAATATGACGGCAGAAGTCGTAATCCAGATACCCGGATCATGTCTCTATATTGTCATATGACGGCAGAAGTCATCATCCAGCTACCCGGATAATGTCTATACTGTCATGACAGAAGTCATAATCCAGATACCCGGATCATGTCTCAATACTGTCATTTGACGACAGAAGTCATAATCCAGCTACACAGATAATGGGTGTATAGTATAATATGACGGCAGAAGTCGTAATCCAGATACCGGGATCATGTCTCTATATTGTCATATGACGGCAGAAGTCGTCATCCAGCTACCCAGATAATGTCTATACTGTCATGATGACAGAAGTCATTATCCAGATACCCGGATATAATGGGTGTATTGTATAATATGACGACAGAAGTCATAATCCAGCTACACAGATAACGTCTCTATACTGTCATATGACTGCAGAAGTCGTAATCCAGCTACCCGGATCATGTTTCTATACTGTCATATGATGGCAGAAGTCATCATCCAGCTACCCGGATAATGTCTATACTGTCATATGACGCCAGAAGTCATAATCCAGCTACTCGGATCATGTCTCTTTACTGTCATTTGACGACATAAGTCATAATCCAGCTACACAGATAATGTCTCGATTCTGTCATATGACTGCAGAAGTCGTAATCCAGCTACCCGGATCATGTCTCTATACTGTCATATGACGGCAGAAGTCATCATCCGGCTACCCGGATAATGGGGGTATTGTATAATATGAGTCATCCTGACCAATTTTGAATCCTAGATTAAATTCCATTGTTACAGTGTCAACAACACCATTATTGTGAAAATTATTTGGTGGTACCTGCAGGATTCAAACCCACAACCTTTGAAGTTGGCTCTCTATCCGACTGAGCTTAAGAAGTACATTGTAGTTCCCCACCACAACCGGTGAAGGCTGCCTTTATATCTACCAATTTCACAACACCTTTATACATTTTAATTAATACATTTTATTTTAGCAAATATTGTTCCAGTCTGGTCAAAATCATTTCCATCCAATCTTTCTTTAACTCATCACCAGGATGAAGACCATCATGCAGTTTGTAATATTGGTACCTGCCTCCTCTCCTAACTCTCAAAGCCCTATGTAAGGGTATATGAACTTCAGTTTCATTGTTATTAAACATGTTAATAAATTCTTCATTTATTCTGCAAACAAAGTTTTCATATGATGTCTGGTGATCACGGGTAATTGTTTCTATTTTTTCACTCTTATGTGGATATTTTAATAATGTTTGAATCAAGTCTTTAGGTGGTATTGTAGCAATAATCGACACAATTTAAGGAAGACATGAAAATGCAAACAAAAGCCTTTACTGAACACGTGGACAGAGTCGGAGAGCAATATAGTCAGATAAAGAAGTTAAAAGAAAACATACAAGCAAATGAAGTCATTGTACAGATGGACTTCGCGGAAAACTTTTCGTGTAGATCATTAGATGAGATACAAACTGCTAATTGGAACCAAACATCGGTGACAATCCATCCTGTAGTTGCGTATTATAGAAAAAACGGTGAACTCTCATAAGAGTCTTGTATTCGTTAGTGACGAAATCTCCCATTCCTCTGGAACAGTGATGGCTTTCATTGACAAGCTAGTACCTGCGCTTAAAGCCATCAACAACCAATTTACAGTCATTTACTATTGGACCGACTCCCCATCAAGCCAATATCGCAACTGTTTCATTTTCTATCTTGTCGCAAATCATGCAGCCTTTTATGGCCTTTCTTGTAGATGGAACTATTTTGAGGTCGGCCATGGGAAAGGCCCTTGTGATGGATTAGGAGGTACAACCAAACGTCTTGCTGATCAAGCAGTACGTCAAGGTAATGCAGTAATACAGGACGCTAGAGAGTTTTTCTCATGGGTCATTAAATCAAATATGACCGGTGTTCAATTCCTCTATGTTTCAAGCGAACAAACAAAGGCTAAGCACACGGAATTGAAAAGTATTAAAGCTAAGCCTTTTAAGTCAAACAATGAAGCTTCACGCTGTTGGTGCAACCGACGACTCCAGCAAATTAATGACCAGGAATACGTCGTGTTACTGTAACATCTGTATTGAAGGTGCTTACTGCGACAGCTGGAGAACACAACAATTCATATGGAGTGGCATAGTTTTGCCCATACATGACCATCAAATGGAACAGGAGGAAGCCGAAGCTACAGAAACCGAAAGAATCGAAGATACTGACCCGGAACAGAAGATTAAAGTGGGAGATTTCGTTGCGGTTGTGTATGACGCTAAATGGTTCATAGGAAAGATTGAGGAAATCGACAGAGAAGAAAACGATTGTGAGGTCAATTTCCTTACAAATGCTAAGCACATGTTTAGGTGGCCAACGACACCCGATCTATTATGGGTTGATCAAACTCATATTTTGTGCAAAGTAAAATCTTTAGTACCTTCTGGAAAATCTGCACGGCTTTACAAAGTAAATTCAGATGAAAAGGACGCAATTAAGGAGAAATATGCACACTTCTTAGCAAATAAATGAAATATTTTATACATACGTTACCACAACATTGAAAACATTATATTCCAGTCTGCATAAGTAGAGTTCTGCGTTACGTTTGAATTTGAACTTAACAGTTTGATTCTGATATATTTAAATCATTTTATTAATAATTTCCGTAAAGTACTGGTCAATAATGTCAAACAGTAATAAACGATACATACGTTACGGACTTTAAAATATGGAATACTGCTATGTGAATACTGTTGTAACCTTTTTGTTTGTCAAAACTTCTGCAAATACCTTCAATTTGATGATATTGCTAAGTTTAAATGGAATCTCAATATATTTTTTTCTCGTCGGGATGAAAGATACATACGTTACTTTTGCATATGCTTTCAGAAATTCAAAATTCAAGTGACAAAACTAACAATTTTGAAATCTTTATTATTTTAATTTCGGTATCGACATGTGTTGTAAAGTGTGTTAACGATTTAATGCGATAAATTACTGGTATGCTTGCTTTTTGACATGATCAAAGTGTAAGGAAACTGTTTTGAACACGTTTATTAATTCACTTGTTTTCAATATCTTTTTGAGAAAGCGGTATAAGATTCAAATTTTTCGATGTTACCTTCATCATGCCTTTTTATGATTCTAATATACTCGGTCTGGCAATAAAACAAACATCCAACAATCTACGTCACAGTGAAAACAAATAAGATTAGATCAATTGGCCCAGTCAAAAAGTAACGTATGTATTTGAAGTATGTTTTGTACTTTTGTTAGCATGTCTTTGAATAAGTGCAACTTTTACAATTTTCATTTGTTGTTGTTGATATTTTGTAAAAGGATAGTTGGAAACCTGTTCTTTCAAATAAATTTGGTTGGTTAATGTTTGTTTGTGATGCAATTGACGTCTATTTTATGTTCCAATATGATCCCCTTTGCTGAATTTCAGTGTACAGATGACAATCCAGATTTTGGATTTTAAATCAATAAAATCTTTGACTTTGACATTGACTTTATACACTACGAA
This sequence comes from Bathymodiolus brooksi, assembly GCA_963680875.1. Classification (NCBI taxonomy): domain Eukaryota; kingdom Metazoa; phylum Mollusca; class Bivalvia; order Mytilida; family Modiolidae; genus Bathymodiolus; species Bathymodiolus brooksi. The sequence goes on from OY804581.1 coordinate 109,587,033, forward strand.
TGACAATTTGAAAATACTGCCATGACGAGCGCGATTTTTGTTTATGCATATTCACGCCGGGTATTCGGACACTTGGAACCGGGTCGAACACTAAGAACCGGTTCAGACAAGTGACAACAACGTTTTCGGGTGAGTATGCTATTTTTATCCTCAGCGACCGTCAGCGATATTAACAACAGAAATAAATTGACACATCGTCTTTGCTATTAACGTACTAGGTTTATTCCAAGTTGTGAGTATTATTTAGTGGATACTAAATCGACAAGAACGGTTTAATATCGAAAGTTTCAGAAAAAATATGCGAATCTTTAACTTTAGTCGCTTATATATCTACTCACGGAGAGGGAGTTCCATGATTGTTTTGGTCGATATACCTCCCATAATCTATACTAGACTATTCATTAAAAAATAGGCTTTTGACTAGCGGTTTCTAGCGCAACAGCTATCTTTTTATAATTAAAATTACAAAATAAAACTATATATACAGTACAGTAAATTACATGGTTCATTACACATTAATTTTGGAGGGAAAATACAGACTTTCTATTGGTAGATTATATTTTCCTCACACGTGTGATGGAGCACAACAGAAACAAAAGTCAGACATTTTGGTTTACTCAAACATTTTCAAACTGGAAATTTATTTGGACCACATGTACTACTATTCTATTTGTTTTCTAAAGGTCAGTTATCTTTCTGTTTACTCATTTTACTATTTCTAATTTTCACCTTGGTATGAAATAGTGGGTACCGGGTCGTTTCGCCCCGAATCCCGTTCGCCCCCCCGAGTCGTTTTGCCCCGGGTCGTTTCGCCCTGATTTATTAATAGTGCTTTAAAAAATGAAATATGGAAAATACCATTGCAAATATTCGTATTTTGGATGTTGTAAGGCTTGTTCATGGCACAGGTACTTGTGGACAGGACCCTATGTTGCTCCCCCTTTTTTTTTTTTTTTTTTTTTTTTTTTTTTTTAAGATGTGCCCCCCCCCCCTTTTTTTTTCTCTGTTTTTTTTTAACATCGACTTTTTTTCATATAAACAACATTTTGCAACTTTCTATGTATCACTGTATGACATATATACAATAAATACAATCAAACAGTAGTTTCTATCCATGCCGATTTCTGACATGATATAAGTTAGAAGGTAAAAAAAGAAAAAAAGGGGGGGGGGGACATCTTAAAAAAAAAAGAAAAAAAAGGGAGCAACATAGGCTCCTGTCCACAAGTACCTGTGGTTCATGGATGCTTTATTTTTGTCTTCCTCATAATTAACATGATTTCTTGACTTAATATTATGTATTGCTTCACTCTTTGTTTGACCAGGGTTTGACATCTGATTAAATTTATACTATTTTAGCATTTGATGCGTAATTCATTAAAAAAAGAGGTTAATTGCGCACTTGTACAGCATCTTAGTCATTTCATACACTTTTGCGTTGGTACAAAAAATAACTATTTAATCAAGAATTGTATCACAACCCTGTGTGTTTTCCTTTGATCTTTAGTATTTTCTAAATGAAGATAACCATACAGGAGGTGGAGTCAAGATAGCTATTTTTGGGCAAAGCATGTTCTATTTAGTGTGCTTTAACTGTGACCTAATTTTGATAGAACACAGAAATAAACACATTGTAACTTTTTTTTTGACAATTGCCTTGATTGAATTGGTACACATTATAATTTTTTGACGAGTTATAGACATTTTGGGTGCAAAGTGGTACTAAGTGCAAGCTTTCTTAAATCTGACACTGGAAAAAAACTATAAAACCCCCTTTTTTCCAACTTTCTGTTTACAAATTTATTTTCAATAAAATTTCTTTATTTCTTTATTATTTCATCTCTTTTTCCTTATTTTAACTTGTTCGTGTCAATATTCATACAATCTTATGTTAACATCAAATTGCATGTGTCGACCCTATTAGTATCTATGACTATTAGTAGTTTGTTCCAGCTCACAATAGTGTCAACAAAGAATTAATTCCTATATTGGTTGGTTTTCGAAACTGGGGCCGCGAATGATCTAGTATTGTTTGACACCTGACGGTCGATAATGTTTTGTGCTACACAGTCTAAATTTGACGGATCTGATTTGAATCTGAGTATAATTGTTTTATAATTTCATTTAAAATTAGAATGAGAGGAATGTTATCATGGTTATTCTTTTATATTTTTACAAGTGTTGAATTTCGGTAAACTTTGATATACAATTTATATACATCTGATTAATTTATTCAAGATGATGCTTTTGTTATATTTAATATGTTCTGATGTCATTTTGACTTATCAATGCCCCTTTTATTTTATTCAGGATTTATTATGATGTAGACCTACAAAGATCCTAGAGTGATCCATTCTTCTGGTGCCCTTGTTCCATATATAGGGTAAGCTTTGTGTATTTGATTGTTTATTTATTTGCATGTTTATACATTTGTGTATTCAGTGAATTGTGTTTACCGAGTGTAATAGTGTTTGTCATTTTTATTTGTCATATATTCTCTCCATAGAGATTTATTTTTTGAATGTATAAACTCGCAGGGGCTAGGTGCGTCTGGAAAAAAAAGGGACGCACCTAGCCCCTATGTATAAACTATGCTGAAACTAATTCTGAGGTGATGCAATTGTCTTGAAGTTGCAATTATTTGGTTATTTACCAAAGACAGAATAATTTACTTTATTGTGTACTTATTAGAAGAGTAAGCTATATTGTGGTATTTTTCTCATAGAAGATAACTTATAGAAAAATGTTTTATTTTATATTTCTTTGATAAATCATAGAGAATTATCTCCCTTTGATTGTGTATTAATGTGGTCTGTCTTGTCATGTATTTATGTTTGTTATTTGTATATTTGTAGGGTTACTGTTATATTCCAATAAAAGCATCCAACCAAAGCTGGACTTATTTATCACTGACACATTGAAGCCCTGCTACAATATGCTTAAGGACCGACACAGGAAATGATATTTATATACAGTCAAACCTGTCTATAGTGGTCACCTGGGGGAGTTTGACAAAATGACCACTATAGACAGGTGACCTTTATATGAAGGGGTTTGATTATTCGACGAAATATTCTGCATTAGTTGAAAATAAACATTTTTAATCACATCTTATGTTTATCTCAATCTGATATGATTTGAATAAAACATACAAATAAATAAAGAAAGATATTTAATAAACAAAAGTACAATTTCCAGTAAAACGATGTTGAACTGGAAACATTGTTTTCAAAATCGTTGATTGAATCTCACGTTTTCTTTAAAGAATGTTCATTATCTGGGTACGACCAACACCCTTCTCCTCGCCCACAGCTCAACAACTTTTCCCACCATCGATCACAACGATTTATAACCCGTTGTATTAAAGCCCAACGTACTCGTACAGATAACTTTCACTTTGTCGTCTAATTTCAAAGCTTTCCTATTTACGGATGTTGATGATTTTGACATGATGCACTAGATACAAAATAATTTTGGTGAGTGAATTTCTACTCTCGTCGTAATGAATAAATATCTCCAATAACTCCTGGGTATAAACTTTCCTTTATGTAATTTATTACTCACAAATTTTAATAGTGTTTGTTTATTTAGTTAATTAAACTAAGCAATATATTTTGTAACACCTCGGGATTTTTTGTACATTTGAGGAAAATACCGAACTTTCGAAATCACTTCCGGTATTATTTTAAAAATGAACTTACCGTTATACAAAGGTTTTACACTGGAAATTACTAATAAATGGTGACCGCTGACCACATTGAACAGGTGACCGCTATATCGAATTAAAATATATAGTAAAATGCACAGGGAGAGCACGAAAGTGACCATTATGAGCAGGTGACCATTATACAAAGGTGACCGTTACGACAGGTTTGGCTGTATATACATAATCCCAAATGTGATACAATCTGGTGAGTGATATAGATTCTCGTGAACTTCAGTGTTTATTGCAGAAGATTATTGTGTAAAAGACAAAATTCTTATTTTTAAAAAAAAACCCAAACTGGAATATTCACCCAAAAATGCTGCTCATATCAATTCATATCATACCAAAAAATATGTTTTTTTTTCTCAACTTATTGCTTCAGTAAGAGATCCAATTCTCAAAATCCATTTAATTTCAACAAAAATAATTTAGAAGATCTCTTTCATCTGAGACCGTTGTATTTGAAAGTTCTATGCCAAATAGTTTTTAAACAAATAATGTATATTCTAGTTATTGCTAAAAACAAGTACATTCTCAAAATCCCTTATTTTCAACTAAAACCTTTTATTTATATTTAATCAACGATATGACTGAAATATCCTAACCTAACCCTATACCAGTATTTAATAATGATTGTTTATTGAGAATAAAAGATTGACTGATTGATTGATTGTTGGTGTTTAACACCACTTTCTGACAGCAATATTTCAGTTATATCATGGCGACCAGTTTTAGTTGTGGAAGAAGCCGGAGTACCCAGAGAGAACCACCAACGATGGGCAAGCATCTGATAAACTTTGTCACTTGCGGATGCGAGTCGAGTGCACCCTTTTTTGTAATTTACAAAGGAGGTCGCGAACCGACGCCGTATTGGTGATAGGCTTGTATGAATAGTTAGGTAATACAACTACCTAACTCATTGAACCACCCTTTGAGAATAAAAAGATATTTTTTCATGATATAAACAGTTTAAATGATAATCTTATGTTGTAATAAACAGTACAAATGTTATCCTAAGAGTGAGTGACTTTTTTTTATTTTTGTGTCAATATTATAGTTGCAGATAAATTTAATAATTGATTTAAGACATATAGTAATGAGTTCTAAATTGTGTTATTCAGGTTGTGTCCAGAATTAGTATTGGCAATAATGTACAACATATAGATCAAATCATCAGATCAACGAGGACCTTTGTACCTTGTGTGAGGTAAGCACAGAATTGTGTTCTTTTTATGTTTTTCATTAGTTCACCTGGACCAAAGGTCCATGGGAACTATTGCCATCACTTGGCGTCTGTCGTCTGTAAGCTTTTCACATTTCAAGCCTCTTCTCCGAAACCACTGGGCCAATTGAAACCAAACTTAGCAGGAATGTTCCTTGGATGGTCCTCTACAAAGTTTCTGTTTTTCGTTCCAGTCGGATATTTAACATGGCTGTCGGGGCCAATAATATGCTCTGATTGGCTGAAATTTCAAAGATCCTCTTCTCTGAAATTGAAACTAATGAACTGACTGAACCCAAACTGTAAATTAATGATCATTGGAATGTCCTTTACCAAGTTTCTGTTTTTTATGTGGATCGGAAATCCAAGATGGCCACCACCGCAGGACATAGATTAACATTGGACCCTATGGGAAAATGTTCAAATGCCTTCTTCTCAGAAACTACAAATATGATTAAAGCCAAACTGTACATGAACGTTCATTGGATGGTCCTCTACAAACTTTAGGTTTTTTGTTCCGATATGAAATTCAAAATGGCGGCTACGACAGGACTTAGTTTAACATTGGAACCTATGGGGAAAATGTTTCAAAACGCTTGTTCTTTGAAACCAAACTGCCCAGGAATGATCATTGGAAGGTCCTCTACAAAGTTTAGGTTTTTTATGCCGATCGGAAATCCAAGATGGCCACCACCGCAGGACATAGATTAACATTGGACCCTATGGGAAAATGTTCAAATGCCTTCTTCTCAGAAACTACAAATCAGACTGAATCCAAACCAGACAGGAATGTTCATTGGATGTTCCTCTACAAAGTTTAGGTTTTTTGTTCCGATATAAAATGGAAGATGGCAGTTACAGCAGGACTTAGTTTAACATTGGACCCTATGGGAAAAGTGTCTCAAAACGCTTCCTCTCTGAAACCACTTGGACAATTTAAACCAAACTGCCCAGGAATGATCATTGGAAGTTCCTCTTCAAAATTTAGGTTTTTTATGCCGATCGGAAATCCAAGATGGCTGCCACTGCAGGTAATAGATTAACATTGGACCCTATGGGAAAATGTTCAAATCCCTTCTCAGAAACTACAAATATGATTAAAGCCACACTGTACATGAACATTCCTTGGATGGGTCTCTACAAGCTAGGTTTTTTGTTCCGATGTGAAATTCAAAATGACGGCTACGGCAGGACTTAGTTTAACATTGGACCCTATGGGATAAAGTTTCAAAACGCTTCTCTGAAACCACTTGGACAATTGAAACCAAACTGCCCAGGAATAATCATTTGAAGGTCCTCTAAAAAGTTTGGGTTTTTTATGCTGATCCGAAATCCAAGATGGCTGCCACCGCAGGACATAGATTAACATTGGACCCTATGGGAAAATGTTCAAGTATGAATATAATGAGATATGGGGTAAATGTCAATGAGACAACAACCCCAAAGTCAAACTGTATCAGAAATGCCTTCTTCTCAGAAACTATAAATCAGACTCAATCCAAACTACACAGGAATGTTCACTGGATAGTCCTCTACAAAGTTTAGGTTTTTTGTTCTGATATGAAATCCAAGATGGTGGCTACGGCAGGACTTAGTTTAACATTGGACCCTATGGGGAAAATGTTTCAAAACGCAAAAGTTGATCGGAATTCCAAGATGACTACCACTGCAGGACATAGTTTTTACATAGGACCAATTGGTTCTTTTTATAACCAGGTGAACGATACAGGCTCTTGAGCCACTGGTTATTTGCTTATAATTAATGTTTATTTGCATACTAATACTTATTCATGTGTTAATGCTTATTTATAATCTGCTTTGGTACCGCTTGTATTATTATTGTTAACTTTTTTTTATGTGTAACTGTCAAGATTTACACAAATCCCTATATTTTTGATACCAGAGTATGTTTATGAAATGTATACATACATGTACAAGCAAACAAAACAACTCTGTTTATATTTGTTTGCACTGTGCAACTCTGTTTATATTTGTTTACACTCACAGTGCAACAGTACTTATTTAATAAATAAGACTTCTATTTTTTTAATTTATTTTTAATATGGAATAATTAAACATTCATTTAACAAAAAAGCATTTTTATCATGTTGTACAAATTGCTTCACAGTGCAACAGTACTTATTTAATAAATAAGACTTCTATTTTTTTAATTTATTTTTAATATGGAATAATTAAACATTCATTTAACAAAAAAGCATTTTTATCATGTTGTACAAATTGCTTCACAGTGCAACAGTACTTATTTAATAAATAAGACTTCTATTTTTTTAATTTATTTTTAATATGGAATAATTAAACATTCATTTAACAAAAAAGCATTTTTATCATGTTGTACAAATTGCTTATTTTTCGTTTTTGTTTATTGTTCATACATTTTTGCTTATTATCTCCCCTTGTTCTTGTACATTATATGGTGCCATCTTATACAAATTCTGAGTACTACAGGATACACATAAATGGAGTTAATATTTAAGATGTGAAGGTTTACAGCAAAACTAATATATTTTATTTCTTTGCAGTTGTATCAAGTTCTAATGTGATAACAGACATATACTGCCTCCAACATCAAGCTGTTTACAGAAACTTTGACAGGTTGATAATTTGTTTTCATTGTTGTGTATTTAAGGAATTTTTGAACAGGTTATACAATATAACCTGGTTTGGGGCAGGTTATGCTTAATAAACTGCGAAGTGGTTTATGAAAAGCGTAAACTGTTCCAAACCAGGCAGGGGTTGAAAATTCCTCAAGTCCGATGCCCGGGACTAGAAAATTGAAACTTCGGGCTTGCCGTTTTTCCATAGAAAACGCCGGTCGGGCATGCCTTTAATAAAATAAAAACTCCACTTTTTTCTAAGCGTCTTGTTGTCAATTCAAATCACATGCAAGTTTTTGTCAATCGTCTCCTTACTAAAAAGCTATTTTAAGAACGGTAATACACATCCTGGATGGATCGATATTCCTCATGAATATTAATGAGTTCCGAATCACCTAAAAATGTATGCGCTTCCCACATACCTATGTAAAGTCAAGCGTCGGAATAACATTGATCAATCGTATGTTGCTTAATTTTAATTTTGGTCAAAAAAGCCGAAAAAACGGAAAGCGAACGACGAGCCAAACTGATACTGAAACTCCCAGGAATAAAGATCTTAAGTATGATAGGGAGAAACGAACGAGAACATTTCAAAACTCATGGATAGATAAATTTCCTTGGGTCATCTTTGACGATAATGCTCAGGAAATGTACATGTACTGCAAGTGCTACAGAACATTTCCACATTTGTCAGATAGGAAAGATGCCCTTACTAGGGGAACTAAAAATTTATGCATTGATGGACTTAAGTTACACGATAAACACCAGGAGCACTTGTTATGTGTCAAGCATTGGTTTAAGGAACTTGATGATCCCCAGGCAGCTGCCGGCCCTTCACATGCCTTTGCTGACACCAATAGGCCAGTCATTATTGAAATTAGATGAAAGTCAGAGAAAACATCTTGAAAGTTTGTTTAATACTGCCTACAGTGTTGTCAAAGCTGGAAAACCATTTTCAGATTATGAATTGATATGTGAAATACAAGTTAAAAATGGACTTGACCTGGGTGAAAACTATAGAATGGTTGTAAAACTTTTGCTGCATCAATTGCATAAACTTTAGTTGACAAGCAAGTAAAATTTCAAATTTTATCCTACAAATTGGAACTTGGCAAATCACTGACCGGACTTGGGTTAAAAAAGTTTAAAAAGCCCTGGGCTTGGGCGTGCCCAAAATTTTTTTTAACCCCTGCCAGGTTATGCGAGTATAACCTGTTCAAACATTTCAAATATTCCTTATAATTTAATTTTTACAACGATTTTAGTTACGATTATTTCATGTGACTATTTGAATTTGTCGTTGGCGAATGAATATGTTGGTGACGCCACAATACCAACCCAGGTTATCAAGTATAGCCAACATTTTCTCCAAGCGGATCAGCCAATCAGATTGCAGTATTCAAATCAAATTAGATTATTATACATTTAATGCAGAGAATATTTAGCTCACCTGACCCAAAGGGTCATGTGAGGGCTATAGTGTCCATTGTCCACAAAGTTTTACATTTTAATCTTCTCTCAAACCACTGGGCCAATTGAAACCAAACTTGGTAGGAATTTTCATTGGATGGTCCCATTCAAAGTTTGTTTTTTGTTGTTGATCAGAAATACACAAAAGAAACAAGAGGCCCAAAGCTATCAAAAAGGGTGTGTCCATATATATGTGTATATATTATTTATTTTAACATTGGCTATATAAATAATACAATGATAAAAGTTACCATATATTTTAATTAGCACATGTGGAACAAATTACAAACATCATTCCTCGTTGAATTCATGTATTCATACAGGACCGTGGTGCATACAAACATAAAAATGCTCATGTTGTTTTTTTCACCTCTATTTTTTCCCGGAATAAATACTTAAGACAACCATCTATTGACTTTGACTGTTGTAATTTAACGTTTTCCCGTGACATAGTTTACAAGGAATGCTCACAGTTGCTTGTGTAGAGTCAGAAATATGCTTGCTATGTACCTAAAATACCACAAGGCCGGACTCACTCCTACTACCCCTGTCACTTCAACCGCTATTTCCCCTGTCAAAATGTCGAAAGGACGCAAATCGCTTACTAGGAAAACCCGTTTTTTATATCTTCCTACCATCTACACCCCCATTCTGACAGATAATCCTCCGATTTTGTTGACAATGGACACCTACATGTATGTGGCTGTAAAAGGGAAAGTAGGTCACGTGACATCTTCAGCCTTTCGGTCGATCTCAGGTTTTATCATTGCCTTACGAAACATATATGAGAAATTCATATTTTGGCACCTTGGAATTTCTAGTGTTTAGTATTTATATATGATAAAACCCGAGAGCGACCGAAAGGCGGAAGATATGACGTGACCTACTTTCCCTTTTGCAACCACGTAGGTGTCCATTGTCAACAAAATCGGAGGATTATCTGTCAGTATGGGGGTGTAGATGGTAGAAAGATATAAAAAAACAGGTTTTCCTTGAAGAAAAATCATTTCACTATGCAAATTATTAAGCGATTTGTGTCCTATCTACATTTTGACAGGGGTAGTAGGAGTGAGTTCAGCCTTGTGGTATTTTAGGTACATAGCGAGCATATTTTTGACTACACAAGTGCCTGTGGAATGCTGATGACATTAACACAAGCTGGTTACTGATTTATTTACAATTTTGTGAGAATTTTACTTGTTTAGTTGCTAATTTCAAAATGCCATCGAATTGGAAAATATCAGTAACTTAATGGCATCAAAGTAGGTAGTTATACATAAAAGAAAACCAACTGTAAACATGAAGATTAGTGGATTTTGCTATGAAATGCATTTCCATTACTGATTTCCACATTTGTTTTTATGAGTTTTTTAATGGATCCCTTAACAAAATTCCTATCAGAAACATGCATATTACCATTTTTGACATAAATGGGGATAAACAAAAATGATTTTTTTAAACTTTCATCCAATTTTAATGTAGTTTTTTTGGCAAAGTGTTTCTCATTATGTGTTATTGATGGGCCATACATTTTTTGGGACTATTTTATTTGAAAAAGGGGTAAACATTTTGAAATATTGCATATTTTAAAGGTGCATACATTTTTTTTTGTCTTCATCCAATTGTTTTTTTGTTGTTGAATGGATTGTGTTGAGAGCTTTCGATAGTATGTCGATGGATTTGCTAGAGATATCTTTTATGGTTTTTAGATAAATTTGATCGAAAGAGGCTGAATAAATGATAGAGTATAATGAAGGGCCAATCAAAAACAGACAATCCAGAGAAACTGGCAACACAGATTACACAATACGAAGAAATGTGCTAATTTCCAAAGTTTGAAAGTTTTTATTTTTCATCAAATTTTAATGCAATTTTTGTGAAGTGTTTATATTAATGGGCTGTTAGTGGGCCATAACAAAAATTGTTTATTTCGGAAAGGGGTCTAATAGGGGCCCAAATTCTGAATGGATTGTGTCGAGTGCTTTCGGTAGTATGTCAACAGATTTCCTCTGTCAATGCTCATTTAAAAAAAAATTGGAAGTCCTACGTTAATTTGGGGCGGTCATCAGAGTTGCAGATAACAAAAAATTCCTGTCAGGCATTGGGTCCTGCAAGTAAGAGAGTTTTGCCAGACCTACTTTTTTTTTTTTAGAAATTTTTTAATATTTCACTTTCAATACAGTATGATTAAAGGGACAATCTTAAAGCCTTGACACAGTTAATGACTACTACGACCAGAATCAGATTAAGGATATTGCCAAAGGGGGGTTAGTGACTGAGACCACATTCAATTTAGATAGCCCTGCAACATCAAATAATCAATACTTCATATTAGTAAGATTTTATTATTCCTCTAATGATTATTTTGATATCAAGTCGTCATTTGTTTGTTCATTTTGTCCTTCCATTTTCAATTAAAGGACCGCCCCGGTCGCCTGTCCTTCTCATATGCCGACCTTTTGGCTTTTTTATTCTCTGTAGATAAATCGATAGGTAGTGGGTGCTTTTTTCCAGATTTATTTATTGATTGATTGGTGTTTAACGTCCAGCGAGCAATTTTTCAGCTATATTCAGGACGAGAACATTTAAAAATTTAAGCGCCACAGGACTCGAAACAAGGAAAGGTGATGGGTAGGGACGGATAATTTTGCCAGTGCAGCAGATCTCTTATGGACCACTCATCATGAGCATAATGCTCATAATGAGCTGTTACACTGGGTTCTTTAACGTGCGGAGAGGGTGGCAATCTCTCAACACGGGTCCTCGGTTTTATTTACGTCTCATCCGCAGGACGGGTTGGTTGTGAATTTTTACATCCCGCACAACCGACGGACGCCCCTTCAAGCCGAAGAAGCTCTCGGTCCCATTTCCAGATTTAGACCCCTCCGTAAACTTAATTGGCCATGCAGCCATAACGGAAATGATCAAATTACAATTTACAACGATTACCGATAGGATACAAAATAAAATCCGGAATGGGAACTGGTTCCCGAAATTTAGCGTAAACAGAAAGGAACAGAAATTTTTACCGATTTGTTTACGACTTTTGACTTTATTAACGATAATCAAAGATCCTTCGCTTAGGGGTCTAAGAGGTAACCAGGACCGACAGAAATTTGATTTTTGACAGCCCCAAGCAGTAAAAATGTTTGCCGGTCATTAGGTGTGACACAAAGACGTCATTTGCCGGACCCTCTAAAATTCTGCCCCCTAGGTCCGATAGGGCCGACGATTAGCTGCATCTCTGGGTCATGGTAGTTGGATTTTCAACTACCTGTGCTATCAGTGCCTATCACCACTAAAGAGTTTAAATCTCGAGGTGCACTTGATCAACTTTTGTGAAAATCTATCTAAAACTGAATAAAATAATTTTTCTTAGTCTAGATCTTGACCTCATTTTCATGGTCTACTTACTTTATTAAATTTGTGCCAAGTTTTTGTGATTAGGTCATTTTTTCCATTGCCATGCAACCTAGGTTCACCAGGCATGTGCCACCTGACCTTGCCCTCACTTTTACAGTCTACTGGCTTAAATTTTTCATGCTTATGTCACTTTCTCCACTACCATGCAATGTAGGTTCATCATACATTTTGTACTTGATCCACATATTTATCATGGTGTGTACATTTCAGTCAGGCATATGTCACCTAACATTGACCTCATTTTCATGGTCTAGAGATTTTATCAAATTTACATCAAGTTTTCATCATCGAGTCACTTTCTCCACCACCTACAACTTAGGTCCACACATTTATCATGGAGGGTACCTGTCAGACTTACATGTGTCACCTATCTTTGACCTCATTTTCACAGTCTACTGGTGTTGTTAAACATGATTAGGTCTGTTTCTCCACTACATGTACCATACCACCTAGGTTCACCACGCTTGGTCCACACATCATGGTGTGTACATGTCAGTCAGGCATTTGTCACCTGACCTTGGCCTCATTTTCATGGTCTGTTGACTTTGTTAAATTTGCATCAAGTTTACATGATTAGACCATTTTCTCCACTACCATACAAGCTAGGCTCACAATCATTGATCCACACATTTATCATTGTATGTGCATGTCAGGCAGGCATGTGTCACCTGACTTTGACCTCATATCGATGATCTGTTGACTTTGTTAAATTTGAGTAAAGTTAATGATTAATCACGTTCTCCACTACCATACAACTTAGGTTCACCTTATTTGGTCCACACATTGATCAGTCAGGCATATGTCACACGACCTTCACCTCATTTTCAGTCTGCTGACCTTGTTAAATTTATGTTAAGTTTTGCTGATTAGGCAAGTTTCTACAACCTAGGTTCATCATATTTGGTCTATACAGTCAAACCTGCCCATGCAGTCGCCTGTATTAAAAGGTCACCTTTATTTTGTCATGTCATAGAAAATTTCATATGAATTTAACCTCTTCTAAGAGGTCACCTTTCTTATAAGGCCACTTTTTCTTTGAAGCAAAGGTGACCTCTTAATACAGGTTTTATTGTACTTTGATGATGGACCTGGTACAGTACATTAATTTATTGTCTAACAAAATATTTCGCACAAACAATTTGCAGGGGGCAGGTGAGACATAGATCTGTCTACACTTGTTTCATGTTTTACCACTAATCTACTGTTTCCAGTTTCCAATTTAATGTACATGAAAGGATGTTATTTAGATAACTATCAATATAATATTGTTTTGTTTTATAGAAAATACTGATGTCTTTAAAGTCTGGAAGATTGCCAACATCATTTATTTCCTCAAGTCTGGAAGATAACCATTTGTTGTTTGGAAGAATGCCAAGAAAAATAGAAGAAATCCCTGTAATCTAAAGGATTTTCAATGAAGTTTATTTGATGGAAAACTTTAATCATATTTGTATTTTGACTTGTGAATGATTTATTGAATGTTGTTTTTTTTTAAATAAGTTTTATTTATGTATTATTCATTTCTTGTTCAGTTTTAATATCGGGGTTTGAAAATCTGAAATATGGCAATAATAATGTGTAGATAATGTATTGAATAATATGAAGGTGAATAAAAATAAAATAAGTTGAAGATTTCTTTTTGCAGTTTTTTATTTTAAGTTCAGGATACATTGAAAATAAAATGCTAATGGTTATCAATATTAGTAACCATGACAACATAAAAACCACATCAAATGCTAATGATTGTTTACAAATAGTCATAACAACACACAACTAACTACCTGCAAATCTCAAACACTAAGCACAAAAAACACATGAAAGGCTGAAGGGAATTGTATCTCCTGGCTTGTGATGGGTACAATTAGGAAGGATTGGTATTTAATGACCCTCGCCTATTTATAACTAGATATCTGGCAGAAAAACAAATATAAACTTTAAAAAATTGGACAGATTCACATTGATTTGCAAACAAGAAACTTTCAACAACATATTAAAATATTCCTGAAATTATCTCTACTGTACATAATCAGACCCGACAATTGCCTTGATCAAGGGAACAATTTGACTTGTTCTGATGCAACCACCTCTGTTCAGGGGACATGTTCAAATGCAATGACCTTTTCTGAGAACAACTACCTGTAACCAAGGAACAGTTGGAACCTGTTTTATTTGATGCACCCACCTCTATTCAGAGGACAACCTGATCTTGGGAAGAGGTAGGTGGAACTATTTGTTCTTGGACCTTGGACAAACTAAAGCATAAAAGTTAAGCCTGGTGTGTTTGGGGTTCCCCTATGCCTAAATGTCCAGGTCCGAGTGCATTTAGGCAATATCCAAATGACAGGAGTTGCATTTGGAGGCCACGTCTCTTGGGTACTATGCTCTGTGTACCTCGACTAGGAGGCGGTGGGGAGGAACAGGTGTCAGCAGCTACACCGGGGTCCTATTTTGGGGGTGTCGTGATCTCCTAAGTTGAACTACAATGCTGGCGTAGTTCAACAAGGGAGATAATGACTGAAGTGTCAGGAGCTACACTTGGGTCACTTGGGGGGAGGGGCAGGGTGGGGAAGATGTCGAAGATTAAAAAGAAATTGCATCGAGAAGAGAGTGGTAAGTAAAAATTCTCTTTTGGGATACCTTTTATATTTGCCAGTCTTTGAAACTACATAACGATCCAAATAATTTGTTAAATGTGAGAACCTCAATAAAAATTCCTCATTTTGTATAGGATAAGCATGAACTATAAATTCATTTACATTCATATCAATATGTGATGCAATTTTCCTGAGATATTTTTTTGACAAAGAATGATAACTAATTTTCATGAGAATTATTTGAATAAAAAAATTACTAGTAAGAAAGGACATGAATGTAAGTGATCATAAGAGACTACATGTATCAAACACTACACTTGAGACACAAGTAAAGCATTGATCTTCTCTACATTTCTCAGTCACAGAATGGTCTTCCAGGCTATATCTACATATTTACTGAAAAAACAATTCATTCTGTTTCTGACTAATCACAGAAATTAAAACTAGAAATCACTATTATATTTATAATTCATTCATGTTTACAAAATTTAGTAATCCTGTAAGTTGTAAAATGTTCTATTTGTTAATTTTATGTATTTAAAAGACTATAAGGAGGGGAGACAATGTTGACAAAAAAAACTATATAAAGAGGGGAGACAATGTAGACGAAAAAAAAACTATATAAAGAGGGGAGACAATGTAGACGAAAAAAAACTATATAAAGAGGGGAGACAATGTAGACATATAAAAACTATATAAGGAGGGGAGACAATGTTGACAAAAAAAAACTATATAAGGAGGGGAGACAATGTAGACCAACAAAAACTATATAAGGAGGGGAGACAATGTTGACAAAAAAAAACTATATAAGGAGGGGAGACAATGTTGACAAAAAAAAACTATATAAGGAGGGGAGACAATGTTGACAAAAAAAAACTATATAAAGAGGGGAGACAATGTAGACCAAAAAAAACTATATAAGGAGGGGAGACAATGTTGACAAAAAAAAACTATATAAGGAGGGGAGACAATGTAGACCAACAAAAACTATATAAGGAGGGGAGACAATGTTGACAAAAAAAAACTATATAAAGAGGGGAGACAATGTAGACAAAAAAACTATATAAGGAGGGGAGACAATGTTGACAAAAAAAAACTATATAAAGAGGGGAGACAATGTAGACGAAAAAAAAACTATATAAAGAGGGGAGACAATGTAGACATAAAAAAACTATATAAAGAGGGGAGACAATGTAGACCAAAAAAACTATATAAGGAGGGGAGACAATGTTGACAAAAAAATATATATAAGGAGGGGAGACAATGTTGACAAAAAAAACTAAAAAGGAAGGGAGACAATGTTGACCAATATATATATATATATAAGGAGGGGAGACATATTCTTTTCATAAAATGTTTTGTATTTCACAAATTATTTGCTCTTTATTTTTGTAGACTTGATACACTAAGAGCAGGAATATGGCAGCCGAGAAGTATTTTCCTGAAACCTGTGTATTCTATTAGTGAATAACTCAGGCCAACATGAGCAATGGTATTTATTTTTTAGGGTTTATGTCCTGGTCTTCTTTCCACTAGCTCTTTTTATATAGAGTATACAGCTGAGATATGTACCTATATTTGTTGCATTTTACTTTTTGTCTACTCTCCCCAACCACGTTTTTCTTTATTGTCTAAATCCCACAATAATATACCCTGATACTGAGGATCGGCTTGCCTGTGCTCATAGAATATGCAATTCCACATCTATCTCCTCTCTTTATGCAAACTGTCCAATGTAAATTTTAATCGGTTCTGAAATTGAAAAAAAATAGTCACTAAATTACCCTTGAAATGGCAATTTATTTGACCAAAAAAAAATAGAGTTACCTCCCATTGACTAGTGCAGATTTTTTACTCATGAATTTGGAGTCTTAAAGATGGATTTGTATCTGTTTTTATTATATTACAGTATTTTAAACTTTGAATTACAAATTTTGAGCATGTAATTTAATTTTTTTTTTATCTCCACCTAAAATGGCAAATATTGAATAGAAAAAATGGTAATTTACACAAGAAATCACTTTATTATGAATTAAATTTGAGAGGGGAAAACAACTCAGTTTTCAATTGCAGTATAGAATAATTGTTTATTTCATTCATATTTGATCTCTATGTATGTTTATGATATCTTAACCTTTTACTTTGTACAGATTCTTGGATTGGGGTGCAACATACTCAACAGTTGTCCTAGAACGTAACAGAGAACTCTATGGGATTTCTCTTCAGAATGAAGGTATGTATTGTCTACAACCTAAAATATGTTTTTTCTTGGTAAGTCTTGTATATATTGGGTTGTCACAGTCACTTTTATCATGCAGCTTTGTTATTCTTTCATTATTTGGAGGAATATTTCCAGGTTTAAAAGTGTAAAAGGGAAAAAGGGGGAGAGGGTTTGAAATCCAAAATACATTAATTAGCAGGAATGACAGTCCTTAAACAGGTGCCCCTCGATAAAATTTCTAGATTCTTCATATAAATAGTAAGACATTATATGAGTTTTATTACAGCCAATGTGAGGACTGAGATTCTTAATTGTTATCTTCATAGCTACTTATCAGTGGCAATTAAATCATAATATTGCTGAAAGTGGTGTTAAAACACCAAAAATCAAAATCAATCTGCAAGGAAATGTAAGAAAAAAGTCAGCCACCTCTTAATATTGAATGGGTTGAATTTTTATGGGAGTTTTAATCATAAGTGATTGACTTCGCTTCCAGATATACATCAAAGAGTTTAAATGTCCAACAATTGAATTCACATGCAAACAAAGGCAATTGTATTCAAACAATGGATCAATTGCTTTTCCAGTTTGTCAAACTGGGCCCAGTTATTCAAAACACTGGATAAAGTTGTCCACTGGATAAGGTTGTCCACTGGACAACTACTTATCCAGTGGACAGCTAGTCAGTGGTTAAAATTGGTTGATCAAAAGCAAAGACAATGGTTGGATAGCTATTCACTGGATAAAATTTTGTCCTGTGGACAACTCTCATGATTTTTGTGCACTTCCTCTCTTACAGCAATCCAGACCAAAAATTAAAAAAGGTCTGCTAAATTCAGCGACATTTCAAGTTATTTTTCACATTCCAAGTTATTTTTCACACAGTTCAATTTATTTGTTGCGATCTGCAAATGATATATGACCAATCATTAAGAGAAACTTTTTTTTTTTTTTTTTTCAGATCATGAAATAATAATCCAAATTATATTTTGTACAAATAAATTGAAGCTAGTTGCTTCATTTCTTTCCTAAAGATTTATCGGCATTGAAGCAAGGGCAAGATTAATTAAAGGGTGTGTCATTTTGTCATTCATGTTGTGTTGAATTAAAAGTTCAGATTTTTTATGTATGTATACAAAAATAGGAAGATATATTTATTTTAAGAAAAATACATGATTGATTGATTGATTGTTGTTTAACGTCCAGCGAGCAATTTTTCAGCTATATTCAGGACGAAAGAAATATTTTATTATGATCCAGTTCAATTATTGTACTTAATGATGTAGTGTAATAGAGTCTTACAACAATGAAATCCAAATTGTGTTCTTGAAGACATGGAATCTATTGAAGTGGGCTGGCCTGAAATAAGTGACATATTTGGGACTATGGATACTCCCTACATGTATATACAGTAAATATCACGGTTTACAAAATATGCCGATTGGATCTTTGGAAATTTAACGTACATGTCTTGGGATTGGATATTTTCACAGAAATCTACACACATACACTGAATGACCTTTTTCATACTGTTGTCAAAACAAATAAAATAAATAATATTTAACTCCAACTGTTGCCAGACAAAAAAAAAACAAACAAAAACAACACGAATTATCAGCTCAAATCGGTTCCAAATCTAAATCAAAAACAACAAACAGATCTAGTAAACAATTGCCCATCACTAATATCATCATAAGCCATTCTTCCACTTTTGAACTAATAAAAAAAGGGGGGTGGGGGGCTCGTCACTATTCATCTATTCATCAAAAGTATTTTTTACTGGTCAATTGAAGGCACGGTAAATAAATTCTTCTGTTCATATTAAAAAAAAATGTAACCCAATGTAATTGAAATGGTATTTTTTACCATTTATACATCCTCGCTAGTCGGGTTTATTTTGTCGGCAATTGGACTGTGGATGTGTCCAGTAATTCCTGTAATATTGACAACATCGTTGAGAGAGAAAAAAAACCAACAAAGAACAAACACAGAAGACCACATTGAAAAAAGGTTCACAAAAAACGTAGACGAGAGGCGTATATCATGAAGAATGTAAAATAAATTAGACTCAGAACGATTCACGGAAAATGTCCTCATAACGATTCACGGCACACAAAAAACCAACAGAAAATATTTCGGAAGAAAAATGCAAGATCACGGAAGACTAAAATAACCAACCAGTCCCATCAATTACACCTCTCTTTAATTTACTTGCACTGGCAACAAATTAAATCCGAAATCAGTTCTGATGGTGTGTGTGGTTTTTTCTCTCTCCTCAATTTTTTATTTATATTGTATAACATTTATTTATTTACATTTGTATTTAAAATCTATCTATTTATCTTAGTTCCTGTTATGTGTAGTATAATCTATTTCCAAAAAAGGGAAATGCTATTCTTGTAATTAAATAGAGGAAAACTTCATGATAACAAAAAAAAAAATTCGAATGTAATTTCAATTGGCGATCATATTTATCCACTGGATAAAACTTTATCCGTACCCAATTAAATTTGACAAAAGTCGTCCAGGATAAAGCACATTTGTCCAGTGGACAACTTTCGAACAACAGAAGTTGTCCACTGGATAGATGATTTATCCAGCAGATAACTTTATCCACTGTTTTGAACAACCGGGCACTGCTCTCTCAATACCAATTGAAACATGGGTATTCTATCAGGTGGTCTCTCATCATTATGTATTTTATTTGTTTCAGTCAGGAATTTATACCAATTCATAGGATTCTAGCCCAGATATAAAGAATAAAATAGAGCAAGTTGGAACAGAAAATGTCTGTTCTGCGTGTCAATGAGAAAAATATTTAAAATAATTGTCCATGTCCAAAACCACTCTGCCATTGAAATAAAACTTGGTTGGTTTGGAATGTTCCTTAGATTGTCTGCTGCTGGGTTTTTTTCTATGGAGACCTAATGGACAATTTTTTTATTAATTGGCCAAACATTTTGAAATTAATTATCATACTTTATAGATATCATATATGTACATACAACTGCAAAAAAATTGTTGATTTAAAAAATGAATTTTTAAGATTTTATTTCTGGAGATTTATAGAAGTCAAACGGACTATAACCATTGAATATACAACCTATTTAATTAGATAATCAAAGGGGAATAATGCGAGGCGAAATAATTTAATTATTCTGAGAAACCACTAAACCATTTGAAATAATACTTGAACGAAACATCCCTTGGATGGTTCTCAACAGATATTTTTGTGTTGATCGGAAATCAAAGATGGCCAACATCACAGGACTTTGCTCAGCATAGAGCTCTATTTAAAAATGAATAAATTTCAAAAACCAAACTCTTGATTGACCCAAAACTATACATGAATAATCATTGGATGGCCCCTTACATTGTCATAATAATCATTGGATGGACCCTTACAGTGTCATAATTATAATTTTTCCTATGCTTCAGAATATCAAGATGGCTGCCACTGCATGACATAATTTGTGTAGGACCGACCATATGTGAAAAGAGGTAAAATACAAGAAAAGTGAAATCATACAGTATGTTACATTACATCAATAAAGAATTGCTCTGAAAATGTCTTAAAGATATTATTTTTAACATTTTTCATTATTTTTCAGGACCCAACAGCTAAGAGAGACCAGCCCTCTTACAACATGGAAAACATGAAATGTTATAGGCCTACATAAGTTGACCCAGACCAACGAACAGTCAACAGACAGAAGACATACATATAGATGTAATGGTATACATGTACTGGATCAACAGTTAGTTATACATAGATAGATGTTATGGTATACATGTACTGGATCAACAGTTAGTTATACATAGACAGATGTAATGGTATACATGTACCGGATCAACAGTTAGTTGTACATAGACAGATGTTGTGGTATACATGTACTGGATCAACAGTTAGTTATACATAGACAGATGTTATGGTATACATGTACTGGATCAACAGTTAGTTATACATAGACAGATGTTATGGTATACATGTACTGGATCAACAGTTAGTTATACATAGACAGATGTTATGGTATACATGTACTGGATCAACAGTTAGTTGTACATAGACAGATGTAATGGTATACATGTACTGGATCAACAGTTAGTTGTACATAGACAGATGTAATGGTATATATGTACTGGATCAACAGTTAGTTATACATAGACAGATGTAATGGTATACATGTACTGGATCAACAGTTAGTTATACATAGACAGATGTAATGGTATACATGTACTGGATCAACAGTTAGTTATACATAGACATATGCTATGGTATACATGTACTGGATCAACAGTTGGTTATACATAGATAGATGTTATGGTATACATGTACTGGATAAACAGTTAGTTATACATAGATAGATGTTATGGTATACATGTACTGGATCAACAGTTAGTTATACATAGACAGATGTAATGGTATACATGTACTGGATCAACAGTTAGTTGTACATAGACAGAGGTTGTGGTATACATGTACTGGATCAACAGTTAGTTATACATAGACAGATGTTGTGGTATACATGTACTGGATCAACAGTTAGTTATACATAGACAGATGTTATGGTAGACATGTACTGGATCAACAGTTAGTTATACATAGACAGATGTTATGGTATACATGTACTGGATCAACAGTTAGTTATACATAGACAGATGTTATGGTATACATGTACTGGATCAACAGTTAATTATACATAGACAGATGTAATGGTATACATGAACTGGATCAACAGTTAGTTATACATAGACAGATGTTATGGTATACATGTACTGGATCAACAGTTAGTTATACATAGACAGATGTTATGGTATACATGTACTGGATCAACAGTTAGTTATACATAGACAGATGTTATGGTATACATGAACTGGATCAACAGTTAGTTATACATAGACAGATGTTATGGTATACATGTACTGGATCAACAGTTAGTTATACATAGACAGATGTTATGGTATACATGAACTGGATCAACAGTTAGTTATACATAGACAGATGTTATGGTATACATGTACTGGATCAACAGTTAGTTATACATAGACAGATGTTATGGTATACATTTACATGATTAACAGTTAGTTATACATAGACAGATGTTATGGTATACATGTACTGGATCAACAGTTAGTTATACATAGATAGATGTTATGGTATACATGTACTGGATCAACAGTTAGTTATACATAGACAGATGTTATGGTATACATTTACATGATTAACAGTTAGTTATACATGGATAGATGCTATGATAAAACATAAGATGTAATGATTAAAGATCACATGATAAAGAACTATTTACCAAGTCAGGGTCATTACGGTTTTCACAGTTTTCCGGTTGTTGACTGATTTTTGTCTGTTTATATACTTATGAGTTTTGACTTTCCCTTTGTAAGATTGTTCGGAGTTCGGTAATTTTGTTATTACCCTTATTTGTGATATATTATTACTCTCTGATGTATGTTTTGTAAACATGTTCAAACCTTTGAGACTTATTATAGTAAAAAATGAAGTTCAATATTTGAATGAGAAACTTGGCACACATCAAATTTTTAAATACAGGTTAAGGCAAGCAAAATTTCTACAACAATTTCTCACTTTTTACTAGCTATAGGAGTACAAAATAACAAAATTAATAATGGATCTTCTTTTTAATTATGAAGATCACATTTCAACTTTTTAAATCTATAAAATGTATGTCTCATTTGGGTTGAATCAATTGATTTTTTTTAATTGATGGAGTTGATATGAAAAAAAGCGACATTTTGTATATGTACAGTCAAACCTGTATATAAAGGCCACTCAAGGGAACCTGATAATGTGGCCTTTATGAGCAGTTGCCCTTTATATAGAGGTTAAAATTATATGCACTATTCATTAATGGGAGAGAATGAGATTGCCCTTTATAGACAGTGATTTGTTATATAGAGGTGCCCTTTAAGGCAGGTTTGACTACTAATTATGGTAAAAATATATACTGGCTACGGTATTAGGGCACAAAGTTCTTTTCATAGAGAGTTTGTGCACTATTATCAGATGGCCATATAATGAACAGATAAATGTGGTCAGAAAGTCTACTTTGAAAAAAATGTATCAGACATGCTTTGTTATGGTTTTCTATATACTATGCTTCACTTAGTTACACACACCACCCCCGTACTAACACATGCTTCACTTAATTACACACACCACCCCCGTACTAATACATGCTTCACTTAATTACACACACCACCCCCGTACTAACACTATGGCTCAACACTTCAGCTAATGTCACTGAGCTGTACTTTCCAAATTTCACTGATTAAAAACCTCCTATGCTAAAAATGTATTGCTCAACACTATATAACTCACAGCTTTACATTCCCCATTTCACTTATTAAAACACTAAACATGTATGGTTACTAACACTATGGTTCAACACTTCAGCTAATGTCACTGAGCTGTACTTTCCAAATTTCACTGATTAAAAACCTCCTATACTAAAAATGTATTGCTCAACACTATATAACTCACAGCTTTACATTCCCCATTTCACTTATTAAAACACTAAACATGTATGGTTACTAACACTATGGCTCAACACTTCAGCTAATGTCACTGAGCTGTACTTTCCAAATTTCACTGATTAAAAACCTCCTATACTAAAAATGTATTGCTCAACACTATATAACTCACAGCTTTACATTCCCCATTTCACTTATTAAAACACTAAACATGTATGGTTACTAACACTATGGCTCAACACTTCAGCTAATGTCACTGAGCTGTACTTTCCAAATTTCACTGATTAAAAACCTCCTATACTAAAAATGTATTGCTCAACACTATATAACTCACAGCTTTACATTCCCCATTTCACTTATTAAAACACTAAACATGTATGGTTACTAACACTATGGCTCAACACTTCAGCTAATGTCACTGAGCTGTACTTTCCAAATTTCACTGATTAAAAACCTCCTATACTAAAAATGTATTGCTCAACACTATATAACTCACAGCTTTACATTCCCCATTTCACTTATTAATACACTAAACATGTATGGTTACTAACACTATGGCTCAACACTTCAGCTAATGTCACTGAGCTGTACATATCCCTTTTCACAATATACCTGTTACCAGCTAACAGCTAACTGTTCAGAAAACCACAAATAATACATGTATGGTTCATAGTGTACTTTGGTTGAGATTGTTCTTACCACAAGATTTGTTCATTGATATGGAATCTGATTGCCAAACTCCTTGTTGTATGACTTTGTGTTCTAAGATTGTGGTTATGTATGTATTTTCTATATCTGGTTTGAACTTATGATGACTAATAACATGATATATTAAAATTTGACATGCTTGAATGTCAGTTGACATTTGATTGGTTGTTTTTAATTAGCATAATGTTGGATCATTATAATAATTGTACAAGTTTGCATATTAGATATACAACTTTTTCATTATTCCTTAGTATGTCTAATTGATTAGTTCTCTATTCAGAAGTAATTTGTTTAAATTATGAACAAGATTTCAAGACTTTATTTTACTCAAGATATAATAAACTGTCACATGAGAATACAATTAGATAATGACTTTCAAAATGTGCAAGACATATAATTAAATGCAGCAGTTGTGAATATACATGTACAATATATAATATTATATATCATATGGAAATATAATGAAGAAAATATTAATGATATTATAATAGTTTCACAATATTTGTCAGAAAAATGGATAGCTATTTAATATTTATTTGTTTCAAAATGACATCATTCCTTTCAGTTTTATTAATGATGAATTTTGAACACAATACTGTGGAATATACCTCTTTCTCTCCATTTCAATAACATCATTTTAGCATAAGAATAGATAATGACATTCATCTCCATGATGTGCTATTCAGAATATTTATATGAAATGCAATATTTATCTGTAATGTAGGATTAGAAGTACCAACATTTTATTTAATATATAACTTCAAACTTGTATGTTTTGTAACTGAATTCTAAGAGACCCTAACTTTACAGCACTATTTATCCAGTTCAAAGTTATTGCTTTTTCTTTATTCTTCAGTGTTGTATAAGGTTCAATTATAGTTAAGATGGGTTTGATTTGTCATTGGACAAATAGCAAATCTTGTTTCACTGGTACATTTCATGTCTTTGTAATTGTAGCTTTTTTGTATATATGTTCAACTATATATATATATTGTTTATATAAAGGAGAAGATGTTCTACGTTGTAAAACTTGTATCTGATCCTATTGTCATGTTTTTGGACAATGAAATATGTTTAAACTGACATTTTACTGAATCACTGACCTTTTGATCAAGTTCATTATAAAATTATACAGAAATAGAATGGTTGATTAAAACAAACTAATAATCTAAAGATAAATGTACAGTTGTGAATGTTACATTTTTGCCAGGATGCATACTATTGTATGGTAAAATGTGAGTAGGGAAAAGATGTACCTATTCTGTGTAATCAACTATTGTTCCTATGGCACCAGTCCAACTTCCATGAAGCTACAAAATAATTACATACATATTGAAGTTATTCATGGTATATTACAGAAGTTTTAAGAATTTTTCTCTAATTTTTCCATCTTTTGAATCTTTGTCATCTTCAGCAGAGTGTGCTTATTTTGTGTTATATTTCCCTGAAACTTTAAAGACCACATTTATACATAATAATGTTGTGCACCTCAATTCTCAGAGACATTCAAAACTATTTTTTATTTATTTTTTTTTTGGTTGAAATTTTCATTTTAGTCACATTTTCATTAGAAGATACATATTTTCTGTAAATCTTATTATTTTAAATACAAAATCTTAGGCTTTCACAGAATTATTACATTGGAGCTAGGTATCTCATATACTAGTAGTGCTCAAGATGTTTCTAGATTTCTGTATAATTTATAACTACTCATACAGTTTACAACAGATGCAAAATATGCATTGTATTCTCCAGTATATTTTAAAATCAACTCTCCCACAGTTGTAAAATGAGGTATTCACCAGTATTTTGTGTAATACACTTAAAGGGTAATTTATTTGCTCTCAATTGTTTTTGTTGCTAGATATTTTAAGAACAAGTTGTTATTTGTATTACAATTAAACTTTTTATTGTTTCCTAAAAGATTCTAGGAAGAAATAATCTGTGTCAAATCTAGCAACAATTTCAATTTTGCAATCACTTGTCGTCCATTGTCTGTCTTTACTTTTTTCAAATATCCATCACTGCCTCATTTCAAGTCACAATGAGCTTTACTTTTTTCAAAAGTCCATCACTACTTCATTTCAAGTCACAATGGGCTCAAAATTGAATATCAGCTCTATGATACATATATTCTAGGTTTTCCGTCGGAGGAATGCCCATTTAACTAAAGTACAGATTGCGCAAATTATGCTAATTTTGATTTATATATATAAAAGCACACAATTGATTCAAATGAAACCAAACTAGGAATTCAGATGCAGTTTGAATTTTCACCTGTTTTAATTTACATATTTCGATCTTTTGTGTAAAATTTTGAAGTCTGAAAATGAAACGCAGGTGAGGTGATTACATGCTCATTGGATGCTGTGAGACTCTGGTTTTAAGTATCCATGGTTACTTAATTGTATCTTAAATAGTTATTACAAATGTAATGGTATATGTATAATGAAATTATGGAAACTAATGGTTTTCTAGAGTTTTTTTTCCAATGCTGGGTTTTTATCTCTAGCTTTTAACGCAGAGTTTCCACGGTTTTTAATAAAAGACATAGTCTTGTATATTTAATTAATGTTGATTATAATTTTTAACACAATGTGTTTTCTATATTCACAGTTTACTACATTATATGGTATCCACCAGTATTTCATGTAATACAATAAAAGGGTAATTTATTTGCTCTCAATTGTTTTTGTTGCTAGATATTTTAAGAACAAGTTTTTGTTTGTATTGTGAAAATTTGTATTATAATTAAACTGTTTATTGTTTCTTAAAAGATTCTAAGAAGAAATAATCTGTGTCAAATCTAGTAACAATTTCAATTTTGCAATCACTTGTCGTCCGTTGTCTATCTACTTTTTTCAAATGTTCATCACTGCCTCATTTCAAGTCACAACTTTTAAGGTCTGAAAATGAGCAATTACATGATTATTGGATTCTATGAATCACTGGTTTTTAAATAGCTCTCCTCACAGTTTTAAACATTAGATATCCACCAGTATTTTAAGTTAACAGCCCCTCTCACAGTTTCAGTTTTAAACATAAGGTATCCACCAGTAGTTTATGTGTTAACAGCTCCCCTCAATGTTTTAAGCATAAGGTATCCACCAGTAGATTATATTAACAGCCCCTCTCACAGTTTTAAGCATAAGATATCCGTTAGTAGTTTATGTTAGCAGCCCCTCTCACAGTTTTAAGCATAAGGTATGCATTAGTATTTTATGTTAACAGCTCCCTGTTAACAGCTCCCCGCACAGTTTTAAGCATAAGGTATCCACCAGTAGTTTATATTAACAGCCCCTCTCACAGTTTTAAGCATAAGGTAACCGTTAGTAGTTTATGTTAGCAGCCCCTCTCACACAGTTTTAAGGATAAGGTATGCATTAGCATTTTATGTTAACAGCTCCCTGCACTGTATTATGAATAAGGTATTCACCAGTACTTTATGTTAACAGCTCTACTCAAAGTTTTAAGCATAAGGTATCCACCTGTAGTTTATGTTAACAGCTCACCTCACAGTTTTAAACATAATGTATCCACCAGTAGTTTATGTTAACGGCCCATCTCAGTTTTAAAAATAATATATCCATTAGTAGTTTATATTAGCAGTCCCTCTCAGTTTTAAACATAAGGTATCCATCGGTAGTTTATGCTGTCAGCCCCTCTCACAGTATTAAACACAAGGTGCCATCAGTAATTCATGTTAACAGCCCCTCTCACAGTTTTAAGCATAATGTATCAAGTAGTAGTTTATGTTAGCATCTCCTCTTACAATTTTAAACATAAGGTTTCCATCAGTAGTTTATGTTAACAGCCCCTCTCACAGCTAAAAGCATCAGGTGTCAATCAGTAGTTTATGTTAGCAGGACTTCACACGGTTTTAGACATAAGGTGACCATCAGTAGGTTATGGTAACAGCACCTCTCACAGTTTTAAGCACAAGGTGTCAATCCGTAGTTTATGTTAATATTCCCAGTGTTCAACTTAAGGTAATCACCAGTATTTTGTGTAAATAAATCTCCCAACAGTGCTCAACATAACGTAGTCCCTAGTATTTTGTGTAAATAAATCTTCCCACAGTGTTCAACATACAGTATTCCTCAATATTTTGTGTAAATAAATCTTCCCACAGTGTTCAACATAAAGTATTCCTCAGTATTTTGTGTAAATAAATCTTCTCATAGTGTTCAACATACAGTATTCCTCAGTATTTTGTGTAAATAAATCTTCTCAGTTTTCAACGTACAGTATTCCTCACTATTTTGTGTAAATAAATCTTCCCACAGTGTTCAACGTACAGTATTCCTCAGTATTTTGTGTAAATAAATCTTCCCAGTGTTGAACATACAGTATTCCTCAGTATTGTGTGTAAATAAATCTTCCCACAGTGCTGAACATAAATTATTCCTCAGTGTTTTGTGTCAATATATCTTCCCACAGTGATCAGCATTCACTATTCCTCAGTATTTTGTGTAAATAAATCTTCTCACAGTTTTCAACATAAAGTATTCCTCAGTATTTTGTGTAAATAAATCTTCCCACAGTGCTCACCATACAGTATTCTTCAGTATTTTGTGTAAATAAATCTTCTCAGTGTTCAATGTACAGTATTCCTCAGTATTTTGTGTAAATAAATCTTCCCACAGTGTTCAACGTACAGTATTCCTCAGTATTTTGTGTAAATAAATCTTCCCAGTGTTGAACATACAGTATTCCTCAGTATTGTGTGTAAATAAATCTTCCCACAGTGCTGAACATAAAGTATTCCTCAGTATTTTGTGTAAATAAATCTTCCCACAGTGCTCACCATACAGTATTCTTCAGTATTTTGTGTAAATAAATCTTCTCAGTGTTCAATGTACAGTATTCCTCAGTATTTTGTGTAAATAAATCTTCCCACAGTGTTCAACGTACAGTATTCCTCAGTATTTTGTGTAAATAAATCTTCCCAGTGTTGAACATACAGTATTCCTCAGTATTGTGTGTAAATAAATCTTCCCACAGTGCTGAACATAAAGTATTCCTCAGTGTTTTGTGTCAATATATCTTCCCACAGTGATCAGCATTCACTATTCCTCAGTATTTTGTGTAAATAAATCTTCTCACAGTTTTCAACATAAAGTATTCCTCAGTATTTTGTGTAAATAAATCTTCCCACAGTGCTCACCATACAGTATTCTTCAGTATTTTGTGTAAATAAATCTTCTCAGTGTTCAATGTACAGTATTCCTCAGTATTTTGTGTAAATAAATCTTTCCACAGTGTTCAACATACAGTATATTCCTCAGTATTTTGTGTAAATAAATCTTCCCACAGTGCTCAGCATACAGTATTCCTCAGTATTTTGAGTAACTAAGTCTTCTCACAGTGTTCAACATACAGTATTCCTCAATATTTTGTGTAAATAAATCTTCCCACAGTGTTCAACATAAAGTATTCCTCAGTATTTTGTGTAAATAAATCTTCTCATAGTGTTCAACATACAGTATTCCTCAGTATTTTGTGTAAATAAATCTTCTCAGTTTTCAACGTACAGTATTCCTCAGTATTTTGTGTAAATAAATCTTCCCACAGTGTTCAACATACAGTATATTCCTCAGTATTTTGTGTAAATAAATCTTCCCACAGTGCTCAGCATACAATATTCCTCAGTATTTTGAGTAACTAAGTCTTCTCACAGTGTTCAACATACAGTATTCCTCAGTATTCTGTGTAAATAAATCCTCCCACAGTGTTCAACATAAAGTATTCCTCAGTATTTTGTGTAAATAAATCTTCTCATAGTGTTCAACATACAGTATTCCTCACTATTTTGTGTAAATAAATCTTCTCACAGTTTTCAACATACAGTATTCCTCAGTATTTTGTGTAAATAAATCTTCCCACAGTGTTCAACGTACAGTATTCCTCAGTATTTTGTGTAAATAAATCTTCCCAGTGTTGAACATACAGTATTCCTCAGTATTGTGTGTACATAAATCTTCCCACAGTGCTGAACATAAAGTATTCCTCAGTGTTTTGTGTCAATATATCTTCCCACAGTGATCAGCATTCACTATTCCTCAGTATTTTGTGTAAATAAATCTTCTCACAGTTTTCAACATAAAGTATTCCTCAGTATTTTGTGTAAATAAATCTTCCCACAGTGCTCACCATACAGTATTCCTCAGTATTTTGTGTAAATAAATCTTCTCAGTGTTCAACGTACAGTATTCCTCAGTATTTTGTGTAAATAAATCTTCCCAGTGTTCAGCATAAAGTAATCCCCAGTATTTTGTGTAAATAAATTTTCCCAGTGTTCAACAAGAAGTAATCCCCAGTATTTTGTGTAAATAAATCTTCTCACAGTGCTCAACATACAGTATTCCTCAGTATTTTGTGTAAATAAATCTTCTCACAGTGTTTAGCATAAAGTATTCCTCAGTATTTTGTGTAAATAAATCTTCTCACAGTGTTTAGCATAAAGTATTCCTCAGTATTTTGTGTAAATAAATCTTCCCACAGTGCTCAACGTACAGTATTCCTTGGTATTTTGTGTAAATACATCTTCCCAGAGTGCTCAACATCCAATATTCCTCAGTATTTTGTGTAAATAAATCTTCCCACAATGTTCAACAAAAAGTAATCCCTAGTATTTTGTGTAAATAAATTTTCCCAGAGTGCTCAATATAAAGTAATCCCCAGTATTTTGTGTAAATAAATATTCCCAGTGTTCAACATAAAGTATTCTTCAGAATTTTATGTAAATAAATCTTCCCACATTGTTCAAAATAAAGTGTTACCAAATATTTTGTATAAATAATCTTCCCACAGTGTTCAACATAAAGTAATCCCCAGTATTTTGTGTAAATAACTCTTCCCATAGTGTTCACCATACAGTATTCCTCAGTATTTTGTGTAAATAAATCTTCTCACAGTTTTCAACATAAAGTATTCCTCAGTATTTTGTGTAAATAAATCTTCCCACAGTGCTCACCATACAGTATTCCTCCGTATTTTGTGTAAATAAATCTTCTCAGTGTTCAACGTACAGTATTCCTCAGTATTTTGTGTAAATAAATCTTCCCAGTGTTCAGCATAAAGTAATCCCCAGTATTTTGTGTAAATAAATTTTCACAGTGTTCAACAAGAAGTAATCCCCAGTATTTTGTGTAAATAAATCTTCTCACAGTGCTCAACATACAGTATTCCTCAGTATTTTGTGTAAATAAATCTTCTCACAGTGTTTAGCATAAAGTATTCCTCAGTATTTTGTGTAAATAAATCTTCTCACAGTGTTTAGCATAAAGTATTCCTCAGTATTTTGTGTAAATAAATCTTCCGACAGTGCTCAGCATAAAGTATTCCTCAGTATTTTGTGTAAATAAATCTTCCCACAGTGCTCAACGTACAGTATTCCTGGGTATTTTGTGTAAATACATCTTCCCAGAGTGCTCAACATCCAATATTCCTCAGTATTTTGAGTAAATAAATCTTCCCACAATGTTCAACAAAAAGTAATCCCTAGTATTTTGTGTAAATAAATTTTCCCAGAGTGCTCAATATAAAGTAATCCCCAGTATTTTGTGTAAATAAATATTCCCAGTGTTCAACATAAAGTATTCTTCAGAATTTTATGTAAATAAATCTTCCCACATTGTTCAAAATAAAGTGTTACCAAATATTTTGTATAAATAATCTTCCCACAGTGTTCAACATAAAGTAATCCCCAGTATTTTGTGTAAATAAATCTTCCCATAGTGTTCAACATAAAGTAATCCCCAGGGTGTTTTTTTTAAATAAAACTTCCCATAGTGTTCAACATACAGTATTCCTCGGTATTTTGTGTAAATACATCTTCCCACAGTGTTCAACATAAAGTAATTCCCAGTATTTTGTGTAAATAAATATTCCCACAGTGCTCAACAGAAAGTATTGCCCAGTATTTTGTATAAATAAATCTCACAGTGTTCAACACAACGTATTTCCAAGAATTATATGTAAATAAATATTCCCATAGTGTTCAACAAGAAGTATTCCTCAGTATTTTGTGTAAATAAATCT
Source organism: Bathymodiolus brooksi (assembly GCA_963680875.1). Classification (NCBI taxonomy): domain Eukaryota; kingdom Metazoa; phylum Mollusca; class Bivalvia; order Mytilida; family Modiolidae; genus Bathymodiolus; species Bathymodiolus brooksi. The sequence goes on from OY804581.1 coordinate 109,619,542, forward strand.
TCCCACTGTGTTCAACATAAAGTATTCCTAAGTATTTTGTATAAATAATCTTCCCACAGTGCTCATCATACAATATTCCTCAGTATTTTGTGTAAGTAAATTTTCCCACAATGCTCAACATACAATATTCCTCGGTATTTTTTGTAAATAAATCTTCCCACAGTACTCAACATAACGTATTTCCCAGTATTGTGTGTAAATAAATATTCCCACAGTGTTCAACATAAAATATTTCCCAATATTTTGTGTAAATAAATCTGCACACAGTGCTCAGCATAAAGTATTCCCCAGTGATCTGTGTAAATAAATCTTCCCACAGTGCTCAACCTACAGTATTCCCCAGTAATTTGTGGAAAGAAATCTTCCCACAATGTTCAACATGAAGTATTCCCATAGTATTTTGTGTAAATAAATCTTCCCACAGTGTTCAACATAAAGTATTCAAAGTAATTTATTTATTAAATCAATCTTCCCACAATGTTCAACATAACATATTCCCAAGTATTGTATGTAAATAAATCTTCCCACGGTGTTCAACATAAATATTCCCTAGTATTTTGTGTGAATAAATCTTCCCACAGTGTTCAACATATGCTTTGTATAATGTTTTATAATAATTTAATTTTTTCTACCAATGCCACTGAACCAAATTAAATTAAACTTGGTTGATATGGTACTTACAAGACATACACCACTTTCCATGACCACCATTTGTAAAAATCTTAATTTTTGTCAATTGTCCATTTCTACCTTATTTTAAGTTATAATGAGTTCAAATTTGAACATCAGTTCTATGACACATATTCTGGGTTTACTGTGAGATATTTCGTTCATGATAATGAGTAGTTCAACTTCAACATATCTTCTTGGTTATTCTATTTAAATTTTCTTTCCCTCGATTTATACTGATTATGCAAAATCACATTAAAATCTCCCCAGAAACCATTGATTCAAATGTTCCTGAAATGAACTTTCATTGGTTCACTATCAAGATATGTGTGAAAGCCCAACCCTTCCATCCAAAATCACTGCCACTATTAAAAAATAAATTTATGATAGTTTGATTTATTTTATTCACACAAGTACAAAATTGTTTCACATCATTATTCAATTTCAAATAGGGAAGGGACAACCAATACACTGCCTATATAATATATTTCGACTTCTTGTGTAAAAGTTTAAAGTCTGAAAATGAAAACCAGGTCAGCGATTACATGCTCCATAATGTTTAATGGAATTGAGGAAACTAATGCTTTTCTAGAGTTTTTCCCATAATAAGGTTTTTCTCTAGTTTTTAAGGCAGAATTTCCTCAGTTTTTATTAAAAAATATAACCATGTACATTTTATTAATATTTGATTGTAAAGGCGAACTTGCTTCATATGTCACCTAATGTACTTAATGTTTGTATTGTATTATATAAAATTGATGTTAGCTTTTAAAAATATGTTTGTCTTATTTCGATATGGAAGCCAATGATTTGCTATCGTCCCAACAGTCACAATTAAATGAGCTTCTGATTAAAAACATAGAATTATTTGTCACTAAAGAAAACCCAAAGTTAGGCTTGACTAATCTGGTAGAACACCAGATACATCTGAAGCCTGATGCAGTTTCTAAACACCCCTCACAAGAGGGACGTATTGCGTCATCAACTTGAGGAACTGTTAAGTCAAGGAAGAATTGCACCGGTAAATGAAAAAGAACATATACCCATATCAAGTCCCATGGTTTTAGTTTCAAGGAGAAATCGACCAAACTCAGGGTTAGAAACAGGTTCAAATGAGGGGAGTCTATTAATGTCTAGGTTTTGTGTAGATTTTCGATATCTGAATTCCAATACACAAGCTTTTCTATATACAATTCCGAATGTGGATGAATTAACGGGATCATTTACACGGCATATTCCAAATTTCATATCTTCCATTGACTTCAGATCAGGTTTTTTTCAAATGCTCATTTCGCCAGAGTAAACCAAGTACTAGTATACTGCCTTCAATACTTGATTTTAGTACATGTATGTTTAATGGGTTACCTATGGGTTTGAAAACATCATCAAACAGTTTTCAGCTGCTTAAGAATAAAGTATTGAATGGTTTATCTTTTCGAAACACATTATGTTACTTCGATGATGTCTGGGGGGGGGGGGGTTCTGAAATTTTTTAAGTCTTTGAAAGATTTACGCGAGTTTTTTTGACGATTTTATTCAGCTGGATTGAAGCTATCACCACAGAAATGTAAGTTTGCACAAAGGAATTGCATTTTTTAGGACACGAAATATCAAAAGAAAGGATAAGACCACCAGATTAAGAGCGATATTTTAGATTAATGAACTGGTTCCAGAGATATATTCGTGATTAGAGCGTTAAAGCAAATTGTTGATACAAACTTCTACGTAAAGGTGTGAAATTTATATAGAAAAAGAAACATCACGTAGTTTTGACGAATTGAAATATGCACTAATGAATTCAGATGCTTTAGCATTCCCTAGATACGATTTACCTTTTTACCTAGCTGTGGAAACGTCAAGTAAAGGTATTGGTTTAATCAGAGCAATTTATGAAAGATGGAATTTAATTTTGAGATTCAATATAAACCTGCTGAACAACTGATAGTACCTGATTCATTGTCAAGAGGGTTTTGGTTTATGGTGTTTAACGCCACTTTCAACAATATTTCAGCTGTATCGTGACGGTCAGTTTTATTGGTGGAGGAAACCGGAGTACCGTAGAAAACCACCTACCTGTCGCAAGTAAATGACGAACTTTATCACATAATGTTGTATCGAATACATCTCGCCATGAAAGGGCTTCGAACTCAACGTTAGTGGTGATAGGCTCTGATTGCATAGGTAGTTGTAAATCCAACTACCATAAGATCACGACCTCGACACTGCCCCCCGCCCCCAATTGTCAAGATGTCAACCTAATACTATAACTAGAAGTGATCCTGCAGTTTCAATTTGAAATGAAACATACCCTTGTTTTCCATATGTCTCAGGACATACAGGTGAAATAACATCACACAACGGGTTCTCTTTTATACAAGAATTAATTAATAAGTCTAGTGACTGTATCTGTTTAAGCATGTATCACATAACAATGATACAGTAACACACCAGGAATCAGATTATGATGGTGATACAGTAACACCTCATATGTCAAGGAAACACAACGTGATTAAGCAAAAAAACTAAAAACACAGCGTGAAATAATAGAGTTGTATTGTCCTGTCTCGTCAGATGAATCACAAATCAAAGAAGTGAGCATAGATTTATTTGAACATTTTGATTTTAACCCAGAAAAATTAAAAACTTTGCAAGGAAATGACAAGACTTTACCTTATCTAATCAACTACCTAGAGTTCAATGAGATATCATTAACAGGGGCGGATCCAGGATTTGTGGTTAAGGGGGCCGTGAGTATGCGAGGGGTCTGGGGACCTTAGCGGGTTCCGGACAGAACCCTTATAGGGAACGGAAGCTCTGGGGGTTTGAGGAATTCCAGACATTTATTTGAACGACAATTCGGAAGCAACCACACCATTTTTATCAGACAAAAAAAAATTGACTTTGAGTCTTAATTTTGTCGGATAATTGTTAACAGCTACGTGTATGTTTTTGTCAGATTATAAGAACCTAAAGTAAAACTTTTTTTGAACAACCGTGATGCGAATTGTTCAACTCATGACTGATCGATCACGATATTTTAACCCTTCAAAGAACTATTGGTTTAGTTTTAGCGCATTCCTCACAGACATCCTCAAATACATGCTATTGGTAGATATAAATAATATAAACGTACCCGGGCAAAGGATTTTTTTCACACTTTCTTGTGCAGATACCCCGGGCAGATGCAGAGATTGTTACAAATAAATTGCCGCTATTTTTTTTTTTTATTAATATGTTACTTTTGTATTTTAATGTACAATATACCAACGCGTATTTTTAATGATCTTTACTTGAAAAGTAAAAGGCAACATTTTCGGGTATTTGTATACAAATCAAACTTATATTTTTTTCCATATGAAATTGCAGAATTTCGAATTCAAGAACTATTTGAACCATTATTTAAAGAGAAGTGACCATTTTCTTGGGACACTCAAGTTTCTCCACACTGTCTCAGTTTCATCATCTGATTCTCTCGTTATAGGTTTTCGTTGTATGTTTTATAAATGAGATCAATTGTTAAATTAATTATTCGAAGTATTGATTGAATTTATCTTTTTACTTTACCTTTGACTTTTCTCGTCTCGTCGAGGAATCAGAAATGTATCCAATCTTGCTTGTTTTCTTGGCCTAGAATGTTCGTCCATTTTATAATTTCTAAATAGCACGTGTACATGTAGTTGTAAAATTGACTGCAGAAATAATGTTTAATTAGCGTGAGAAAATAGTTGATGTCTGGTACCTCGGAACCAATCAGAATGGAATAATCTTTGAACTACTGACGGCGAATACATATATGAATCAGCGAACACATCCAACGTGTATTTACAATGTGTAAGAATATTTTACTACAGGTCACGAGTTAACCATTCATGAAAAAGTTATTTATTGAACTGTTTAATTAACGTTGTATAACATATGCTTTGCGAATTTTAGGGGGGGGGGGGGGCGCACGCCCCGCACGCCCCCTCTAAATCCGCCACTGATGGCGACCACTTTTAGTGGTGCAGGAAGCCGGAGTACCCGGAGAGAACCACCGACCATGGGCAAGCAACTGGTAAACTTTATCACTTGCGGCTGCGCATGCGAGTCGAGTGCACCTTTTTGTAATTTACAAAGCCGGGCTTGAACACACACCGTATTGGTGATAGGCTTGTATGAGTTGTTAGATCCAACGACCTAACTCATTGAGCCACCCGGCCCCCTAAATAAATAATTATTATCGGCAATCTGTTTAACTAAATTCAAATATGATAAAACAAAGCGATATATTTGTATGAATGCTTATACATGTACTTGTATCTTGAATATCATGTTTGAACAAGCAAAATACTGGAATTTATTGCTCTATAAACATAACAATTCGTGAAATTAACCTTATATGGCAGGTGTAACGCCATGGTCCTACAAAATTGCTGTCTTTACACTCTATGATCCACCTTTACTTTTTATAGGTACATGTATACTATTTATGTGGGGAAAAAAAGCAAATTATGTTTTTATATTCCGTGACCTACATTTGCTTATCGTATGTATATGCAAAATCTCTATATATTTTTTTAACTTGGGATGACCCTAAATTTAAACTGAAATTTATAGTTAAATGAACTAAACTGCAAGACGATAAAATTAGAATTATGAGTGAAAATTCATAGACGGAAAAGAATTTGTGTTTTTGTGATAGCCTGTATTTTAGTCATTTTATGAAATTATCAGTTTTTATTTTCTATTCTTTTTCAGTATTAATCATTGGTAATAATTTAATAAAAAGGAATTATTTAATTACTTTCTATTCTTACAAATTAATTACAAAGTGTAATTAAGTATATTGATATTATTTTGATTTTACTGTAGATCTGTTTGATGGACATGACATAATCACGGACTCCATACTTTAATCATTTCTATCAATGGTTCGTTGAACCGCACTTTAACTTTATCTTCATTGGTCACTTCTATTTTGGCGGTACAATTCTTTTGTCTATTGTCTTTAATTTTGTATGACACCATATTGCTTTTGATGGACCTCTAAACAACAGAAATATAGAGCTGTTGTTGAGAAATTGAGAAATCTAACCTTTGGATAGTTTATTTCTTTTTCTAAGGTCAGTTACTTTCTTTTCTAAAATCTAATATGATACTAAATGTCCGAATTCATAATTTTATCCTGTATGAATGGATTATAGCATGACATTGTATGAGTTTGAGCAAGGACGTATCATACGTATCATACGTCCTTGGTTTGAGTACGAGTTATCCGAATGATAGTTGAAAGTGTAAAATAAATGATAAACTTGACTACAGATTAAACCATTTAAATTTTGTAAGTAATGTTTATATTTCCTAGTTGATAATTTAATTATAATTAACAAATGGACCGTTAATTAAATTTATTATCCTAACAAGTTTAATTACTGCTAAGAATGTCAGAGGAGTGTGAACATTTAAGATTATAAATGGTACACATAATTTATAAAAAAAACAAAAAAAAACAAAAAACAGTTGCGTGTGCATTTTGTTTATTAAAATGTCATGTATATATTTAAAGAGAGTAAAATAAATCTTTTATTATACAGGTACACATGTAATGAGTTCACATATGGAGATCTAACTATTTAGAAATCCTTTGCACCTCACGTGAGGTAAAGAATCAGTGTATTTTATTTTAGAGTTGTCTTTCTTTTCATTGACATTGTACTTATATTGATTATTAATTTTGTCTAAGAAATAAATAATAGAACCCTACAGAAAATTATTATTATTATTATTGGAGGAGCGTAATAATACGACATAATGGCGCCCACGTAATTCTATTTTCAACTTAGACTGTAGTGAATTTTGTTCTAGAACTGGACCGGATAAGATTACAGAGATCACCGTATCCAGATTAAAATTTCAACTTCCGGTTTAGATGTAAACAGCGCTGAATTCAATTTAGCTCAAATGATAATATTATTGTAAGTTTAATTGTAAATGATATTTAATGTTAATATATGCTGTGTTAGAAGATTACGTCAGTAAATAGTATTTATTTTTATTTAATGTTTATATATGCTGTGTTAGAAGATTACGTCAGTAAATAGTATTTATTTTGCAGTGAATCCTGAAAATAGTGAACATTCATGTTTACCACAGATGTTTGTTATGATTTTTTATCTCTCGACTATCCTGGTGTTGCCGGTTCTCGATGCTTTCGAGTTGATCCGGCCTGAAAACTATTCGGCCTTATGCAAATCCGGCCTTAAACAAATGCGGCCTTAGTTGATACGGCCTTGGTTAATTAATACGGCCTTGGTTAATTAATGCAGTCTGGGACCCATATACACAAGCTGATATAAACAAGGTGGAGGCAGTGCAGAGAAGAGCGGCTAGATATGTAGCAAACAATCACAGAAATAGATCTAGTGTAAGTAACAACATACAAAGACTAAAATGGAAACCACTTGCAGACAGAAGAAAGGACGCTAGACTTGTGATGCTATATAAAATCGATGGAGAACTTGTAGCCATCAACAAGGAAAACAGGCTAATTCCAACAGGCCGAAAAACCAGAAAATCACACAACAGGTCATTCCAGATACCATCCTCCCGTATTGACACCAGGAAAATGTCATTCTTTCCAAGAACGGTACGAGACTGGAACCTACTAGCTCCAGACATTGTTGAATTGGACACACCTGAGGCCTTTAAGGCAAGGATCGTGTCCCTATAGTCCAGACAGTGACAACTGTATATAGTTTTAATTGTAAATTCAATTTGGTTATTATTACTTAATATTATCATCTACTTGGAAACTTATTTAAACTTTGGCTTCACTATTCATTGGGCATGCCGCACTAAAACCAAAATTGCATAATCTTCAATATGATGAAGGAGGCAATCATATGGCAGAAGCCTCAGTTAAGAATGATGTGTATCTATGGATATATATGATATATACAATAAAACGACACACTGTGATGATTTGAGTAAATAATTAAGTGATGGTCCTACAATTACATAGTCGGTGTTGCCACTGGAAACAACTGTCACACTCTAAAGCATGCTGCTTTGGACGGACGTTCTGCTCACACACAATACAAGGAAACGACATAGTTGATAGTTTTGAAAATAGTAGGACCATCACCAAAATGTGCATATATTAGTGCGGTTTCATCAAAAGAATTGGAGTACTTTTTGAGTAATTTATAGTATGGCTTCCTTTTACTTTTTGGTAACCCTTATAATCATACTGCCAGTGCAATTATACGACTATTAAACAAATGATAAGTAATTGCAAGAGAACATCTAAGGAATTTCGCTTGTTGACAGCTTGGTATATCAACCTGAATTGTTTTTCTAATCATCAACTTCAATGGAAATGATTTCCGTCATTATTACCAAAAATTACTAATTAAAAAATTGTTAAAATAATAACGATTTATTATGGCTTTTCATATTGAGTTACGAGTAAATCTTGTGAAAACACTACAAGTTCCAATATTTTATTCATCATATCCATGAATATTTAAATAATATTTTAAATTTAAATAGAACTTTTATTTTTTAATTATTCTTTTCCATTTGATATAAGGCCGGATTTGCCGTAGGCCGCATAAATATATGATAAGGCCGGAACATCAATTTGATATAAGGCTGGATTTGCGTAAGGCCGCATCAACTAAGGCCGAATCAACTACGGCCGAATCTTTCATAAGGCCGAAACAACTTGTAAGGTTCTCGATAGCGCAAGAAACCTTTCTCCCGTGTGTCCCATAGAAACAATATTTTTTTTACAAAATTGTTTTTGCTTGTTTGTCAAAACTAGTTCTTTATTTCTACCAAACCTAAAAGTTCTACTCGTAGAAGTTACAAAGAAAACATTATTTTTGTATAGATAGATACACGAAGTACCAAAGTACGTCCCCCTAAGGAATATGCCATCTTATTATAATACCGTGCATACATTTCACCGGTAAATTTATGCTGACAGAGTTTAAACAAGTATTTAAAATTGCTTGGCCAAATAAACCGAAACTTGGTAGGAAGTATCTATGGGTAATCCTCTATAAAGAGTGCTCATTTTGTCCCGATCCATTAACAAACATGGCTGCCACAGGCAATTCTTATGTACCGAAACTTGGTAGGAAGCATCTATGGAAAGTCCTCTGTTGTGATTGCTCATTTCATTCCGATCCGTTTACAAAAATGGCCGCCACAGGCAATTCTTGTTTCTGAATGGCCTATTTTTGAAAATCTTCTCCTCTGAAACCGCTTGGCCAAATGTACCGAAATGTTGTAGGATGCATCTATGGGAGGTCCTCTATAAAGATTGCTCATTTTGTCCTGATCCATTAACAAACATGGCCACCACAGGCAATTCTTGTTTCTGATTGGTCAATTTCTAAAAATCTTCTCCTCTGAAACTGCTTGGCCAAATGATCTGAAACGTGGTAGGAAGCATCTATGGAAGGTCCTCAAAAAAGATTGCTCAATTCATCCCGATCCGTTAGCAAACATGGCCACCACAGGCGATTCTTGTTTCTGATTGGCTGATTTTTTAGATTCTAATTGGTAGGAAGCATCTATGGAAAGTCCGCTGTTGCGATTGCTCATTTCATTCCGATCCCTTAACAAACATGGCCACCGCAGGCAATTCTTGTTTTAGAGTGGTTGATTTCTAAAAATCTTCTTCCCTGAAACTGCTTTGCCAAAATGAACCGAAATTTCGTTTGTAGCACCTATGGAAGGTTCTGTATTAAGTTTCCTCAAAGCAGAATGAAAGGTGAGCGACACAGGCTCAGACCACTGAGCCTCTAGTTGAGAGTACTAGTTGTGAAAAGAAAAGGGCCACATAAAAAGCAAATAACCATTTGTAAGCATGAGATTAGTAAGACAAGCTTATATGGCCTTATTACATTTTAGCCAAAGATGTATGGAAAATTCCCACAATTGTTTGTATCCTACATGTACACTTTTGTAGTTCCATTAAAGTTTGTTTTTAGCCATGTTCCTTGTAAGCTTTACTTTTGGCACACGTTTTGCCTTGTTCCAGTTACTTTGTAAGACTTGTTTAGGTCATGGTTCCTTGTAAAAGTTGTCGAGCATGTCCATTACTTTTCCACAATGTAAGACTTTGTTTAAATATTGTTCTTTTTTTGCAGGAGCTCTTGATCAGTCACAGTGAATCCAATATATCTGAATCAGTAACAAGTTAGATTTGACCAGTACAGTTGCTTGTAAGTTCACTTCATTTTTATAGATATCACTTGTTTAAGTGGTTCACCAAATGAACAACCACACACACCATCACCACCAACCTCTCTCTCTCCTCTAATTCCTTTCTTCATTCTTTGTTCTTCTTCAATTTACACATATTAATGTAAGAAATATTCATATGCATGCATGCTCTATCAAATAATGTTGTAACTTATTGTATGTAGGAGAAGACTTCATAAGTTTGTTTAACTTGTGTCTTATCCTTTTTGCATATTTGAGCAAATAAAATATGTTTAAACTAAAATTAGAAATTAAAAAAAAAGTCAGACATTTTGGTTTACTCAAACATGTTGTTTACTCAAACATTTTCAAACTGGAAATTAATTTGGACCACATGTACTACTATTCTATTTGTTTTCTAAAGGTCAGTTATCTTTCTGTTTACTCATTTTACTATTTCTAATTTTCACCTTGGTATGAAATAGTGGGAATGTACATATTGAGATTGAAGCACAAGCACTTGTTTCTGGTAAAAAAAAAATACCTAGATATTTATTTTTACCAGAAACAAGTGCCTGTGGATTGAAGTATGAATCTGAATCTGAATAAATACGATGCAGTACCGTCACTGGTATAAACGCATCGGTGAGAGAGCTGCTAAATTAGTAGCAGGTCGGGAGTGCAACTGTCTTTGCGCGTGCTGTGTCCTCGGGTAGTTTGTTCCAGCTCACAATAGTGTCAACAAAGAATGAATTCCTATATTGGTTGGGTTTCGAAACTGGGACCGCGAATGATCTAGTATTGTTTGACACCTGACGGTCGATAATGTTTTGTTCTACACAGTCTAAATTTGACGGATCTGATTTGAATCTGAGTATAATTGTTTTATAATTTCATTTAAAATTAGAATGAGAGGAATGTTATCATGGTTATTCTTTTATATTTTTACAAGTGTTGAAATTCTGTAAACTTTGATATACAATTTATATACATCTGATTAATTTATTCAAGATGATGCTTTTGTTATGTTCTGAAGTCATTTTGACTTATCAATGCCCCTTTTATTTTATTCAGGATTTATTATGATGTAGACCTACAAAGATCCTAGAGTGATCCATTCTTCTGGTGCCCTTGTGACATATATAGGGTAAGCTTTGTGTATTTGATTGTTTATACATTTGTGTATTCAGTGAATTGTGTTTACTGAGTGTAATAGTGTTTGTCATTTTTATTTGTGTCATATATTCTCTCCATAGAGATTTATTTTTTGAGTGTATAAACTCACAGGGGCTATGTGCGTCTGAAAAAAAAAGGGACGCACCTAGCCCCTGTGTATAAACTATACGGAAACTAATTCTGAGGTGATGCAATTGTCTTGAAGTTGCAATTATTTGGTTATTTACCAAAGACAGAATAATTTACTTTATTGTGTACTTATTAGAAGAGTAAGCTATATTGTGGTATTTTTCTCATAGAAGATAACTTGTAGAAAAATGTTTTATTTTATATTTCTTTGATAAATCATAGAGAATTATCTCCCTTTGATTGTGTATTAATGTGGTCTGTCTTGTCATGAATTGTATTTATGTTTGTTATTTGTTTATTTGTAGGGTTACTGTTATATGCCAATGAAAGCATCCAACCCAAGCTGTTCTTATTATCACTGACACATTGAAGCCCTGCTACAATATGCTTAAGGACCGACACAGAAAATGATATTTATATATACATAATCCCAAAAGGTGATACAATCTGGTGATTGATATAGATTCTCGTGAACTTCAGTGCTTATTGCAGAAGATTATTGTGTAAATAAGACATAATTCTCAAAATTCTTGTTTTAAAGAAAAAACCAAACTGGAATGTTCACCCAAAAATGCTGCTCATATCAATTCATATCATACCAAAAAATATGGTTTTATGGTTTTTTTTTTTCTCAACTTATTGCATCAGTAAGATCCAATTCTCAAAATCCATGTAATTTCAACAAAAACTAAGATTTTTCACAAAAATAATTTAGAAGATCTCTTTCATCTGAGACCGTTGTATTTGAAAGTTCTATGCCAAATAGTTTTTAAACAAATAATGTATATTCTAGTTATTGCTAAAACAAGTACATTCTCAAAATCCCTTATTTTCAACTAAAACCTTTTATTTATATTTAATCAACGATATGACTGAAATATCCTTGAAAGTGGCATTAAACACCATAAACCTAACCCTATACCAGTATTTAATAATGATTGTTTATTGAGAATAAAAGATTGACTGATTGATTGGTTTTTGGTGTTTAACACCACTTTCTGACAGCAATATTTCAGTTATATCATGGCGACCAGTTTTAGTGGTGGAAGAAGCCGGAGTACCCAGAGAGAACCACCAACGATGGGCAAGCATCTGATAAACTTTGTCACTTGCGGATGCGAGTCGAGTGCACCCTTTTTTGTAATTTACAAAGGAGGTCGCGAACCGACGCCGTATTGGTGATAGGCTTGTATGAATAGTTAGGTAATACAACTACCTAACTCATTGAACCACCCTTTGAGAATAAAAGATATTTTTTCAAGATATAAACAGTTTAAATGATAATCTTATGTTGTAATAAACAGTACAAATGTTATCCTAAGAGTGAGTGACTTTTTTTTATTTTTGTGTCAATATTATAGTTGCAGATAAATTTAATAATTGATTTAAGACATATAGTAATGAGTTCTAAATTGTGTTATTCAGGTTGTGTCCAGAATTAGTATTGGCAATAATGTACAACATATAGATCAAATCATCAGATCACCGAGGACCTTTGTACCTTGTGTGAGGTAAGCATAGAATTGTGTTCTTTTTATGTTTTTCATTAGTTCACCTGGACCAAAGGTCCATGGGAACTATTGCCATCACTTGGCGTCTGTCGTCTGTAAACTTTTCACATTTCAAGCCTCTTCTCCGAAACCACTGGGCCAATTGAAACCAAACTTAGCAGGAATGTTCCTTGGATGGTCCTCTACAAAGTTTCTGTTTTTCGTTCCAGTCGGATATTTAACATGGCTGTCGGGGCCAATAATATGCTCTGATTGGCTGAAATTTCAAAGATCCTCTTCTCTGAAATTGAAACTAATGAACTGACTGAACCCAAACTGAAAATTAATGATCATTGGAATGTCCTTTACCAAGTTTCTGTTTTTTATGTGGATCGGAAATCCAAGATGGCCACCACCGCAGGACATAGATTAACATTGGACCCTATGGGAAAATGTTCAAATGCCTTCTTCTCAGAAACTACAAATATGATTAAAGCCAAACTGTACATGAACGTTCATTGGATGGTCCTCTACAAACTTTAGGTTTTTTGTTCCGATATGAAATTCAAAATGGCGGCTACGACAGGACTTGGTTTAACATTGGAACCTATGGGGAAAATGTTTCAAAACGCTTGTTCTTTGAAACCAAACTGCCCAGGAATGATCATTGGAAGGTCCTCTACAAAGTTTAGTTTTTTTATGCCGATCAGAAATCCAAGATGGCCACCACCGCAGGACATAGATTAACATTGGACCCTATGGGAAAATGTTCAAATGCCTTCTTCTCAGAAACTACAAATCAGACTGAATCCAAACCAGACAGGAATGTTCATTGGATGTTCCTCTACAAAGTTTAGGTTTTTTGTTCCGATATAAAATGGAAGATGGCAGTTACAGCAGGACTTAGTTTAACATTGGACCCTATGGGAAAAGTGTCTCAAAACGCTTCCTCTCTGAAACCACTTGGACAATTTAAACCAAACTGCCCAGGAATGATCATTGGAAGTTCCTCTTCAAAATTTAGGTTTTTTATGCCGATCGGAAATCCAAGATGGCTGCCACTGCAGGTAATAGATTAACATTGGACCCTATGGGGAAATGTTCAAATCCCTTCTCAGAAACTACAAATATGATTAAAGCCACACTGTACATGAATATTCCTTGGATGGGTCTCTACAAGCTAGGTTTTTTGTTCCGATGTGAAATTCAAAATGACGGCTACGGCAGGACTTAGTTTAACATTGGACCCTATGGGATAAAGTTTCAAAACGCTTCTCTGAAACCACTTGGGCAATTGAAACCAAACTGCCCAGGAATAATCATTTGAAGGTCCTCTAAAAAGTTTGGGTTTTTTATGCTGATCCGAAATCCAAGATGGCTGCCACCGCAGGACATAGATTAACATTGGACCCTATGGGAAAATGTTCAAGTATGAATATAATGAGATATGGGGTAAATGTCAATGAGACAACAACCCCAAAGTCAAACTGTATCAGAAATGCCTTCTTCTCAGAAACTATAAATCAGACTCAATCCAAACTACACAGGAATGTTCACTGGATAGTCCTCTACAAAGTTTAGGTTTTTTGTTCTGATATGAAATCCAAGATGGTGGCTACGGCAGGACTTAGTTTAACATTGGACCCTATGGGGAAAATGTTTCAAAACGCAAAAGTTGATCGGAATTCCAAGATGACTACCACTGCAGGACATAGTTTTTACATAGGACCAATTGGTTCTTTTTATAACCAGGTGAACGATACAGGCTCTTGAGCCACTGGTTATTTGCTTATAATTAATGTTTATTTGCATACTAATACTTATTCATGTGTTAATGCTTATTTATAATCTGCTTTGGTACCGCTTGTATTATTATTGTTAACTTTTTTTTATGTGTAACTGTCAAGATTTACACAAATCCCTATATTTTTGATACCAGAGTATGTTTATGAAATGTATACATACATGTACAAGCAAACAAAACAACTCTGTTTATATTTGTTTGCACTGTGCAACTCTGTTTATATTTGTTTACACTCAGTGCAACTGTACTTATTTAATAAATAAGACTTCTATTTTTTTAATTTATTTTTAATATGGAATAATTAAACATTCATTTAACAAAAAAGCATTTTTATCATGTTGTACAAATTGCTTCACAGTGCAACAGTACTTATTTAATAAATAAGACTTCTATTTTTTTAATTTATTTTTAATATGGAATAATTAAACATTCATTTAACAAAAAAGCATTTTTATCATGTTGTACAAATTGCTTATTTTTCGTTTTTGTTTATTGTTCATACATTTTTGCTTATTATCTCCCCTTGTTCTTGTACATTATATGGTGCCATCTTATACCAATTCTGAGTACTACAGGATACACATAAATGGAGTTAATATTTAAGACGTGAAGGTTTACAGCAAAACTAATATATTTTATTTCTTTGCAGTTGTATCAAGTTCTAATGTGATAACAGACATATACTGCCTCCAACATCAAGCTGTTTACAGAAACTTTGACAGGTTGATAATTAGTTTTCATTGTTGTGTATTTAAGGAATTTTTGAACAGGTTATACAATATAACCTGGTTTGGGGCAGGTTATGCTTAATAAACTGCGAAGTGGTTTATGAAAAGCGTAAACTGTTCCAAACCAGGCAGGGGTTGAAAATTCCTCAAGTCCGATGCCCGGGACTAGAAAATTGAAACTTCGGGCTTGCCGTTTTTCCATAGAAAAAGCCGGTCGGGCATGCCTTTAATAAAATAAAAACTCCACTTTTTTCTAAGCGTCTTGTTTTCAATTCAAATCACATGCAAGTTTTTGTCAATCGTCTCCTTACTAAAAAGCTATTTTAAGAACGGTAATACACATCCTGGATGGATCGATATTCCTCATGAATATTAATGAGTTCCGAATCACCTAAAAATGTATGCGCTTCCCACATACCTATGTAAAGTCGAGCGTCGGAATAACATTGATCAATCGTATGTTGCTTAATTTTAATTTTGGTCAAAAAAGCCGAAAAAACGGAAAGCGAACGACGAGCCAATCTGATACTGAAACTCCCAGGAATAAAGATCTTAAGTATGATAGGGAGAAACGAACGAGAACATTTCAAAACTCATGGATAGATAAATTTCCTTGGGTCATCTTTGACGATAATGCTCAGGAAATGTACATGTACTGCAAGTACTACAGAACATTTCCACATTTGTCAGATAGGAAAGATGCCCTTACTAGGGGAATTAAAAATTTATGCATTGATGGACTTAAGTTACACGATAAACACCAGCAGCACTTGTTATGTGTCAAGCATTGGTTTAAGGAACTTGATGATCCCCAGGCAGCTGCCGGCCCTTCACATGCCTTTGCTGACACACCAATAGGCCAGTCATTATTGAAATTAGATGAAAGTCAGAGAAAACATCTTGAAAGTTTGTTTAATACTGCCTACAGTGTTGTCAAAGCTGGAAAACCATTTTCAGATTATGAATTGATATGTGAAATACAAGTTAAAAATGGACTTGACCTGGGTGAAAACTATAGAATGGTTGTAAAACTTTTGCTGCATCAATTGCATAAACTTTAGTTGACAAGCAAGTAAAATTTCAAATTTTATCCTACAAATTGGAACTTGGCAAATCACTGACCGGACTTGGGTTAAAAAAGTTTAAAAAGCCCTGGGCTTGGGCGTGCCCCAATTTTTTTTTAACCCCTGCCAGGTTATGCGAGTATAACCTGTTCAAACATTTCAAATATTCCTTATAATTTAATTTTTATAACGATTTTAGTTACGATTATTTCATGTGACTATTTGTCGTTGGCGAATGAATATGTTGGTGACGTCACAATACCAACCCAGGTTATCAAGTATAGCCAACATTTTCTCCAAGCGGATCAGCCAATCAGATTGCAGTATTCAAATCAAATTAGATTATTATACATTTAATGCAGAGAATATTTAGCTCACCTGACCCAAAGGGTCATGTGAGGGCTATAGTGTCCATTGTCCGCAAAGTTTTACATTTTAATCTTCTCTCAAACCACTGGGCCAATTGAAACCAAACTTGGTAGGAATTTTCATTGGATGGTCCCATTCAAAGTTTGTTTTTTGTTGTTGATCAGAAATACACAAAAGAAACAAGAGGCCCAAAGCTATCAAAAAGGGTGTGTCCATATATATGTGTATATATTATTTATTTTAACATTGGCTATATAAATAATACAATGATAAAAGTTACCATATATTTTAATTAGCACATGTGTATTGACGAACAAATTACAAACATCATTCCTCATTGAATTCATGTATTCATACAGGACCGTGGTGCATACAAACATAAAAATGCTCATGTTGTTTTTTTCACCTCTATTTTTTCCCGGAATAAATACTTAAGACAACCATCTATTGACTTTGACTGTTGTAATTTAACGTTTTCCCGTGACATAGTTTACAAGGAATGCTCACAGTTGCTTGTGTAGAGTCAGAAATATGCTTGCTATGTACCTAAAATACCACAAGGCCGGACTCACTCCTACTACCCCTGTCACTTCAACCGCTATTTCCCCTGTCAAAATGTCGAAAGGACGCAAATCGCTTACTAGGAAAACCCGTTTTTTATATCTTCCTACCATCTACACCCCCATTCTGACAGATAATCCTCCGATTTTGTTGACAATGGACACCTACATGTATGTGGCTGTAAAAGGGAAAGTAGGTCACGTGACATCTTCAGCCTTTCGGTCGATCTCAGGTTTTATCATTGCCTTACGAAACATATATGAGAAATTCATATTTTGGCACCTTGGAATTTCTAGTGTTTAGTATTTATATATGATAAAACCCGAGAGTGACCGAAAGGCGGAAGATATGACGTGACCTACTTTCCCTTTTGCAACCACGTAGGTGTCCATTGTCAACAAAATCGGAGGATTATCTGTCAGTATGGGGGTGTAGATGGTAGAAAGATATAAAAAACAGGTTTTCCTTGAAGAAAAATCATTTCACTATGCAAATTATTAAGCGATTTGTGTCCTATCTACATTTTGACAGGGGTAGTAGGAGTGAGTCCAGCCTTGTGGTATTTTAGGTACATAGCGAGCATATTTTTGACTACACAAGTGCCTGTGGAATGCTGATGACATTAACACAAGCTGGTTACTGATTTATTTACAATTTTGTGAGAATTTTACTTGTTTAGTTGCTAATTTCAAAATGCCATCAAATTGGAAAATATCAGTAACTTAATGGCATCAAAGTAGGTAGTTATACATAAAAGAAAACCAACTGTAAACATGAAGATTAGTGGATTTTGCTATGAAATGCATTTCCATTACTGATTTCCACATTTGTTTTTATGAGTTTTTTAATGGATCCCTTAACAAAATTCCTATCAGAAACATGCATATTACCATTTTTGACATAAACGGGGATAAACAAAAATGATTTTTTTAAACTTTCATCCAATTTAAAGTAGTTTTTTTGGCAAAGTGTTTCTCATTATGTGTTATTGATGGGCCATACATTTTTTGGGACTATTTTATTTGAAAAAGGGGTAAACATTTTGAAATGTTGCATATTTTAAAGGTGCATACATTTTTTTTTGTCTTCATCCAATTGTTTTTTTGTTGTTGAATGGATTGTGTTGAGAGCTTTCGATAGTATGTCGATGGATTTGCTAGAGATATCTTTTATTTGTAAGATTTTATTATTCCTCTAATGATTATTTTGATATCAAGTCGTCATTTGATTGTTCATTTTGTCCTTCCATTTTCAATTAAAGGACCGCCCCGGTCGCCTGTCCTTCTCATATGCCGACCTTTTGGCTTTTTTATTCTCTGTAGATAAATCGATAGGTAGTGGGTGCTTTTTTCCAGATTTATTTATTGATTGATTGATTGATTGATTGGTGTTTAACGTCCAGCGAGCAATTTTTCAGGACGAGAACATTTAAAAATTTAAACGCCAAAGGACTTGAAACAAGGAAAGGTGATGGGTAGGGACAGATAATTTTGCCAGTGCAACAGATCTCTTATGGACCACTCATCATGAGCATAATGCTCATAATGAGCTGTTACACTGGGTTCTTTAACGTGCGGAGAGGGTGGCAATCTCTCAACACGGGTCCTCGGTTTTATTTACGTCTCATCCGCAGGACGGGTTGGTTGTGAATTTTTACATCCCGCACAACCGACGGACGCCCCTTCAAGCCGAAGAAGCTCTCGGTCCCATTTCCAGATTTAGACCCCTCCGTAAACTTAATTGGCCATGCAGCCATAACGGAAATGATCAAATTACAATTTACAACGATTACCGATAGGATACAAAATAAAATCCGGAATGGGAACTGGTTCCCGAAATTTAGCGTAAACAGAAAGGAACAGAAATTTTTACCGATTTGTTTACGACTTTTGACTTTATTAACGATAATCAAAGATCCTTCGCTTAGGGGTCTAAGAGGTAACCAGGACCGACAGAAATTTGATTTTTGACAGCCCCAAGCAGTAAAAATGTTTGCCGGTCATTAGGTGTGACACAAAGACGTCATTTGCCGGACCCTCTAAAATTCTGCCCCCTAGGTCCAATAGGGCCGACGATTAGCTGCATCTCTGGGTCATGGTAGTTGGATTTTCAACTACCTGTGCTATCAGTGCCTATCACCACTAAAGAGTTTAAATCTCGAGGTGCACTTGATCAACTTTTGTGAAAATCTATCTAAAACTGAATAAAATAATTTTTCTTAGTCTAGATCTTGACCTCATTTTCATGGTCTACTTACTTTATTAAATTTGTGCCAAGTTTTTGTGATTAGGTCATTTTTTCCATTACCATGCAACCTAGGTTCACCAGGCATGTGCCACCTGACCTTGCCCTCACTTTTACAGTCTACTGGCTTAAATTTTTCATGCTTATGTCACTTTCTCCACTACCATGCAATGTAGGTTCATCATACATTTTGTACTTGATCCACATATTTATCATGGTGTGTACATTTCAGTCAGGCATATGTCACCTAACATTGACCTCATTTTCATGGTCTAGAGATTTTATCAAATTTACATCAAGTTTTCATCATCGAGTCACTTTCTCCACCACCTACAACTTAGGTCCACACATTTATCATGGAGGGTACCTGTCAGACTTACATGTGTCACCTATCTTTGACCTCATTTTCACAGTCTACTGGTGTTGTTAAACATGATTAGGTCTGTTTCTCCACTACATGTACCATACCACCTAGGTTCACCATGCTTGGTCCACACATCATGGTGTGTACATGTCAGTCAGGCATTTGTCACCTGACCTTGACCTCATTTTCATGGTCTGTTGACTTTGTTAAATTTGCATCAAGTTTACATGATTAGACCATTTTCTCCACTACCATACAAGCTAGGCTCACAATCATTGATCCACACATTTATCATTGTATGTGCATGTCAGGCAGGCATGTGTCACCTGACTTTGACCTCATATCGATGATCTGTTGACTTTGTTAAATTTGAGTAAAGTTAATGATTAATCACGTTCTCCACTACCATACAACTTAGGTTCACCTTATTTGGTCCACACATTGATCAGTCAGGCATATGTCACACGACCTTCACCTCATTTTCAGTCTGCTGACCTTGTTAAATTTATGTTAAGTTTTGCTGATTAGGCAAGTTTCTACAACCTAGGTTCATCATATTTGGTCTATACAGTCAAACCTGCCCATGCAGTCGCCTGTATTAAAAGGTCACCTTTATTTTGTCATGTCATAGAAAATTTCATATGAATTTAACCTCTTCTAAGAGGTCACCTTTCTTATAAGGCCACTTTTTCTTTGAAGCAAAGGTGACCTCTTAATACAGGTTTTATTGTACTTTGATGATGGACCTGGTACAGTACATTAATTTATTGTCTAACAAAATATTTCGCACAAACAATTTGCAGGGGGCAGGTGAGACATAGATCTGTCTACACTTGTTTCATGTTTTACCACTAATCTACTGTTTCCAGTTTCCAATTTAATGTACATGAAAGGATGTTATTTAGATAACTATCAATATAATATTGTTTTGTTTTATAGAAAATACTGATGTCTTTAAAGTCTGGAAGATTGCCAACATCATTTATTTCCTCAAGTCTGGAAGATAACCATTTGTTGTTTGGAAGAATGCCAAGAAAAATAGAAGAAATCCCTGTAATCTAAAGGATTTTCAATGAAGTTTATTTGATGGAAAACTTTAATCATATTTGTATTTTGACTTGTGAATGATTTATTGAATGTTGTTTTTTTTTAAATAAGTTTTATTTATGTATTATTCATTTCTTGTTCAGTTTTAATATCGGGGTTTGAAAATCTGAAATATGGCAATAATAATGTGTAGATAATGTATTGAATAATATGAAGGTGAATAAAAATAAAATAAGTTGAAGATTTCTTTTTGCAGTTTTTTATTTTAAGTTCAGGATACATTGAAAATAAAACGCTAATGGTTATCAATATTAGTAACCATGACAACATAAAAACCACATCAAATGCTAATGATTGTTTACAAATAGCCATAACAACACACAACTACCTGCAAATCTCAAACACTAAGCACAAAAAACACATGAAAGGCTGAAGGAAATTGTATCTCCTGGCTTGTGATGGGTACAATTAGGAAGGATTGGTATTTAATGACCCTCGCCTATTTATAACTAGATATCTGGCAGAAAAACCAATATAAACTTTAAAAAATTGGACAGATTCACATTGATTTGCAAACAAGAAACTTTCAACAACATATTAAAATATTCCTGCAATTATCTCTACTGTACATAACCAGACTGGACAATTGCCTTGATCAAGGGAACAATTTGACTTGTTCTGATGCAACCACCTCTGTTCAGAGGACATGTTCAAATGCAATGACCTTTTCTGAGGACAACTACCTGTAACCAAGGAACAGTTGGAACCTGTTTTATTTGATGCACCTACCTCTATTCAGAGGACAACCTGATCTTGGGAAGAGGTAGGTGGAACTATTTGTTCTTGGACCTTGGACAAACTAAAGCATAAAAGTTAAGCCTGGTGTGTTTGGGGTTCACATCTATGAACGTCCCCCTATGCCTAAATGTCCAGGTCCGAGTGCATTTAGGCAATATCCAAATGACAGGAGTTGCATTTGGAGGCCACGTCTCTTGGGTACTATGCTCTGTGTACCTCGACTAGGAGGCGGTGGGGAGGAACAGGTGTCAGCAGCTACACCGGGGTCCTATTTTGGGGGTGTCGTGATCTCCTAAGTTGAACTACAATGCTGGCGTAGTTCGACAAGGGAGATAATGACTGAAGTGTCAGGAGCTACACTTGGGTCACTTGGGGGGAGGGGCAGGGTGGGGAAGATGTCGAAGATTAAAAAGAAATTGCATCGAGAAGAGAGTGGTAAGTAAAAATTCTCTTTTGGGATACCTTTTATATTTGCCAGTCTTTGAAACTACATAACGATCCAAATAATTTGTTAAATGTGAGAACCTCAATAAAAATTCCTCATTTTGTATAGTATAAGCATGAACTATAAATTCATTTACATTCATATCAATATGTGATGCAATTTTCCTGAGATATTTTTTTGACAAAGAATGATAACTAATTTTCATAAGAATTATTTGAATAAAAAAATTACTAGTAAGAAAGGACATGAATGTAAGTGATCATAAGAGACTACATGTATCAAACACTACACTTGAGACACAAGTAAAGCATTGATCTTCTCTACATTTCTCAGTCACAGAATGGTCTTCCAGGCTATATCTACATATTTACTGAAAAAACAATTCATTCTGTTTCTGACTTTAATCACAGAAATTAAAACTAGAAATCACTATTATATTTATAATTCATTCATGTTTACAAAATTTAGTAATCCTGTAAGTTGTAAAATGTTCTATTTGTTAATTTTATGTATTTAAAAGACTAAGGAGGGGAGACAATGTAGACAAAAAAAAACTATATAAAGAGGGGAGACAATGTAGACCAAAAAAAACTAAAAAGGAGGGGAGACAATGTTGACAAAAAAAAAAACTATATAAGGAGGGGAGACAATGTTGACAAAAAAAAACTATATAAGGAGGGGAGACAATGTTGACAAAAAAAAACTATATAAAGAGGGGAGACAATGTAGACCAAAAAAAACTATATAAGGAGGGGAGACAATGTTGACAAAAAAAACCTATATAAGGAGGGGAGACAATGTAGACAAAAAAACTATATAAGGAGGGGAGACAATGTTGACAAAAAAATATATATATAAGGAGGGGAGACAATGTTGACAAAAAAAAACTATATAAAGAGGGGAGACAATGTAGACGAAAAAAAAACTATATAAAGAGGGGAGACAATGTAGACATAAAAAAACTATATAAAGAGGGGAGACAATGTAGACAAAAAAACTATATAAGGAGGGGAGACAATGTTGACAAAAAAAAACTATATAAAGAGGGGAGACAATGTAGACAAAAAAAACTATATAAGGAGGGGAGACAATGTTGACAAAAAAATATATATAAGGAGGGGAGACAATGTTGACAAAAAAAACTAAAAAGGAAGGGAGACAATGTTGACCAATATATATATATATATAAGGAGGGGAGACATATTCTTTTCATAAAATGTTTTGTATTTCACAAATTATTTGCTCTTTATTTTTGTAGACTTGATACACTAAGAGCAGGAATATGGCAGCCGAGAAGTATTTTCCTGAAACCTGTGTATTCTATTAGTGAATAACTCAGGCCAACATGAGCAATGGTATTTATTTTTTAGGGTTTATGTCCTGGTCTTCTTTCCACTAGCTCTTTTTATATAGAGTATACAGCTGAGATATGTACCTATATTTGTTGCATTTTACTTTTTGTCTACTCTCCCCAACCACGTTTTTCTTTATTGTCTAAATCCCACAATAATATACCCTGATACTGAGGATCGGCTTGCCTGTGCTCATAGAATATGTAATTCCACATCTATCTCCTCTCTTTATGCAAACTGTCCAATGTAAATTTTAATCGGTTCTGAAATTGAAAAAAAATAGTCACTAAATTACCCTTGAAATGGCAATTTATTTGACAAAAAAAAAATAGAGTTACCTCCCATTGACTAGTGCAGATTTTTTACTCATGAATTTGGAGTCTTAAAGATGGATTTGTATCTGTTTTTATTATATTACAGTATTTTAAACTTTGAATTACAAATTTTGAGCATGTAATTTAATTTTTTTTTTATCTCCACCTAAAATGGCAAATATTGAATAGAAAAAATGGTAATTTACACAAGAAATCACTTTATTATGAATTAAATTTGAGAGGGGAAAACAACTCAGTTTTCAATTGCAGTATAGAATAATTGTTTATTTCATTCATATTTGATCTCTATGTATGTTTATGATATCTTAACCTTTTACTTTGTACAGATTCTTGGATTGGGGTGCAACATACTCAACAGTTGTCCTAGAATGTAACAGAGAACTCTATGGGATTTCTCTTCAGAATGAAGGTATGTATTGTCTACAACCTAAAATATGTTTTTTCTTGGTAAGTCTTGTATATATTGGTTGTCACAGTCACTTTTATCATGCAGCTTTGTTATTCTTTCATTATTTGGAGGAATATTTCCAGGTTTAAAAGTGTAAAAGGGAAAAAGGGGGAGAGGGTTTGAAATCCAAAATACATTAATTAGCAGGAATGACAGTCCTTAAACAGGTGCCCCTCGATAAAATTTCTAGATTCTTCATATAAATAATAAGACATTATATGAGTTTTATTACAGCCAATGTGAGGACTGAGATTCTTAATTGTTATCTTCATAGCTACTTATCAGTGGCAATTAAATCATAGAAGACTGGTATGCAGAGTATATCAATAATGAAAACAATTGGGAAAAAAAGACTTTTAAAAAAATAGTGAAAATTAATAGCATTTTTTATAATTTTATGATATTTGGGGTAGATTCCACCCATAATAAAATAAGAGATCAACTTACAAGTGCACAAAGAAATATAGTAGGTACAAATATAAAAAAACATCACAAATATTGATACCAGTCAAACATTATATAGGAAAATAGGATTTGTTTAGATGAAAATGTAGAGGGCCCAGGTGGCTCAATGAGTTAGGTAGTTGGATTACTTAACAACTCATACAAGCTGATATGGCATGTGTTCGCACCCGGCTTTGTAAATTACAAAAAAAGGGTGCACTCGACTTGCAACTGCAAGTGATAAAGTTTACCAGTTGCTTTCCCATGATGGGTGGTTCTCTCCGGGTACTCTGGCTTCTTGCACCACTAAAACTGGTCGCCATGATATAGCTGAAATATTGCTGAAAGTGGTGTTAAAACACCAAAAATCAAAATCAGTCTGCAAGGAAATGTAAGAAAAAAGTCAGCCACCTCTTAATATTGAATGGGTACTTAATGTTTGTGATAAAGGATGTCTAATCCTGCCCCCACCCCCCATGATAATCTATTTCTATGAGGGGTTAGTCCTGTATTTGAAATTAAAAATAAAAATCCTGCATCACTATTGTGGATTTATGGCAAGTACCAAATAAAATGCATAATACATTATCTGGTTTACTGTTTGAACTATTACTGTTTCCATAAAACAAATGTTGAAATTTTATTTGTTCTTTGAAAGTAAAATCTCTCTATGATTTTGTTTTCTTTTGTGTTTTTTTATTCTTTTTTTTGGGGGGGAGGGGGTATCATTTTTTATTTACATAATTTTTATATATCGGAAGTAAACTTTTTTTTTAACATCAAAGAAGAACAATATCCTTTACCAGATGAGTTGAATTTTTATGGGAGTTTTAATCAATAAGTGATTGACTTCACTTCCAGATATACATCAAAGAGTTTAAATGTCCAACAATTGAATTCACATGCAAACAAAGGCAATTGTATTCAGTGCTCACCATACAGTATTCTTCAGTATTTTGTGTAAATAAATCTTCTCAGTGTTCAATGTACAGTATTCCTCAGTATTTTGTGTAAATAAATCTTTCCACAGTGTTCAACATACAGTATATTCCTCAGTATTTTGTGTAAATAAATCTTCCCACAGTGCTCAGCATACAGTATTCCTCAGTATTTTGAGTAACTAAGTCTTCTCACAGTGTTCAACATACAGTATTCCTCAATATTTTGTGTAAATAAATCTTCCCACAGTGTTCAACATAAAGTATTCCTCAGTATTTTGTGTAAATAAATCTTCTCATAGTGTTCAACATACAGTATTCCTCAGTATTTTGTGTAAATAAATCTTCTCAGTTTTCAACGTACAGTATTCCTCAGTATTTTGTGTAAATAAATCTTCCCACAGTGTTCAACATACAGTATATTCCTCAGTATTTTGTGTAAATAAATCTTCCCACAGTGCTCAGCATACAATATTCCTCAGTATTTTGAGTAACTAAGTCTTCTCACAGTGTTCAACATACAGTATTCCTCAGTATTCTGTGTAAATAAATCCTCCCACAGTGTTCAACATAAAGTATTCCTCAGTATTTTGTGTAAATAAATCTTCTCATAGTGTTCAACATACAGTATTCCTCACTATTTTGTGTAAATAAATCTTCTCACAACTACTTATCCAGTGGACAGCTAGTCAGTGGTTAAAATTGGTTGATCAAAAGCAAAGACAATGGTTGGATAGCTATTCACTGGATAAAATTTTGTCCTGTGGACAACTCTCATGATTTTTGTGCACTTCCTCTCTTACAGCAATCCAGACCAAAAATTAAAAAAGGTCTGCTAAATTCAGCGACATTTCAAGTTATTTTTCACATTTCAAGTTATTTTTCACACAGTTCAATTTATTTGTTGCGATCTGCAAATGATATATGACCAATCATTAAGAGAAACTTTTTTTTTTTTTTTTTTTCAGATCATGAAATAATAATCCAAATTATATTTTGTACAAATAAATTGAAGCTAGTTGCTTCATTTCTTTCCTAAAGATTTATCGGCATTGAAGCAAGGGCAAGATTAATTAAAGGGTGTGTCATTTTGTCATTCATGTTGTGTTGAATTAAAAGTTCAGATTTTTTATGTATGTATACAAAAATAGGAAGATATATTTATTTTAAGAAAAATACATGATTGATTGATTGATTGTTGTTTAACGTCCAGCGAGCAATTTTTCAGCTATATTCAGGACGAAAGAAATATTTTATTATGATCCAGTTCAATTATTGTACTTAATGATGTAGTGTAATAGAGTCTTACAACAATGAAATCCAAATTGTGTTCTTGAAGACATGGAATCTATTGAAGTGGGCTGGCCTGAAATAAGTGACATATTTGGGACTATGGATACTCCCTACATGTATATACAGTAAATATCACGGTTTACAAAATATGCCGATTGGATCTTTGGAAATTTAACGTACATGTCTTGGGATTGGATATTTTCACAGAAATCTACACACATACACTGAATGACCTTTTTCATACTGTTGTCAAAACAAATAAAATAAATAATATTTAACTCCAACTGTTGCCAGACAAAAAAAAACCAAACAAAAACAACACGAATTATCAGCTCAAATCCGTTCCAAATCTAAATCAAAAACAACAAACAGATCTAGTAAACAATTGCCCATCACTAATATCATCATAAGCCATTCTTCCACTTTTGAACTAATAAAAAAAGGGGGGTGGGGGGCTCGTCACTATTCATCTATTCATCAAAAGTATTTTTTACTGGTCAATTGAAGGCACGGTAAATAAATTCTTCTGTTCATATTAAAAAAAAATGTAACCCAATGTAATTGAAAAGGTATTTTTTACCATTTATACATCCTCGCTAGTCAGGTTTATTTTGTCGGCAATTGGACTGTCGATGTGTCCAGTAATTCATGTAATATTGACAACATCTTTGAGAGGAAAAAACCAACAAAGAACAAACACAGAAGACCACATTGAAAAAAGGTTCACAAAAAACGTAGACGAGAGGCGTATATCATGAAGAATGTAAAATAAATTAGACTCAGAACGATTCACGGAAAATGTCCTCATAACGATTCACGGCACACAAAAAACCAACAGAAAATATTTCGGAAGAAAAATGCAAGATCACGGAAGACTAAAATAACCAACCAGTCCCATCAATTACACCTCTCTTTAATTTACTTGCACTGGCAACAAATTAAATCCGAAATCAGTTCTGATGGTGTGTGTGGTTTTTTCTCTCTCCTCAATTTTTTATTTATATTGTATAACATTTATTTATTTACATTTGTATTTAAAATCTATCTATTTATCTTAGTTCCTGTTATGTGTAGTATAATCTATTTCCAAAAAAGGGAAATGCTATTCTTGTAATTAAATAGAGGAAAACTTCATGATAACAAAAAAAAAAATTCGAATGTAATTTCAATTGGCGATCATATTTATCCACTGGATAAAACTTTATCCGTACCCAATTAAACTTGACAAAAGTCGTCCAGGATAAAGCACATTTGTCCAGTGGACAACTTTCGAACAACAGAAGTTGTCCACTGGATAGATGATTTATCCAGCAGATAACTTTATCCACTGTTTTGAACACTGCTCTCTCAATACCAATTGAAACATGGGTATTCTATCAGGTGGTCTCTCATCATTATGTATTTTATTTGTTTCAGTCAGGAATTTATACCAATTCATAGGATTCTAGCCCAGATATAAAGAATAAAATAGAGCAAGTTGGAACAGAAAATGTCTGTTCTGCGTGTCAATGAGAAAAATATTTAAAAAAATTGTCCATGTCCAAAACCACTCTGCCATTGAAATAAAACTTGGTTGGTTTGGAATGTTCCTTAGATTGTCTGCTGCTGGGTTTTTTTCTATGGAGACCTAATGGACAATTTTTTTATTAATTGGCCAAACATTTTGAAATTAATTATCAGACTTTATAGATATCATATATGTACATACAACTGCAAAAAAATTGTTGTTTTAAAAAATGAATTTTTAAGATTTTATTTCTGGAGATTTATAGAAGTCAAACGGACTATAACCATTGAATATACAACCTATTTAATTAGATAATCAAAGGGGAATAATGCGAGGCGAAATAATTTAATTATTCTGAGAAATCACTAAACCATTTGAAATAATACTTGAACGAAACATCCCTTGGATGGTTCTCAACAGATATGTTTGTGTTGATCGGAAATCAAAGATGGCCAACATCACAGGACTTTGCTCAGCATAGAGCCCTACTTAAAAATGAATAAATTTCAAAAACAAAACTCTTGATTGACCCAAAACTGTATATGAATAAGCATTGGATGGCCCCTTACAGTGTCATTATAATTTTTCCTATGCTTCAGAATGTCAAGATGGCTGCCACTGCATGACATAATTTGTGTAGGACCGATCATATGTGAAAAGAGGTAAAATACAAGAAAAGTGAAATCATACAGTATGTTACATTACATCATTGTAGAATTGCTCTGAAAATGTCTTAAAGATATTATTTTTAACATTCTTCATTATTTTTCAGGACCAACAGCTAAGAGAGACCAGCCCTCTTTCAACATGGATAATATGAAATGTTATAGGCCTACATAAGTTGACTTAGACCAACGAACAGTCAACAGACAGAAGACATACATACAGATGTAATGGTATACATGTACTGGATCAACAGTTAGTTATACATAGACAGATGTAATGGTATACATGTACTGGATCAACAGTTAGTTATACATAGACAGATGTAATGGTATTCATGTACTGGATCAACAGTTAGTTATACATAGACAGATGTAATGGTATTCATGTACTGGATCAACAGTTAGTTATACATAGACAGATGTTATGGTATACATGTACTGGATCAACAGTTAGTTATACATAGACAGATGTAATGGTATACATGTACTGGATCAACAGTTAGTTATACATAGACAGATGTAATGGTATTCATGTACTGGATCAACAGTTAGTTATACATAGACAGATGTAATGGTATACATGTACTGGATCAACAGTTAGTTATACATAGACAGATGTAATGGTATTCATGTACTGGATCAACAGTTAGTTATACATAGACAGATGTATTGGTATACATGTACTGGATCAACAGTTAGTTATACAGAGACCGATGCAATGGTATACATGTACTGGATCAACAGTTAGTTATGCATAGACCGATGTAATGGTATACATGTACTGGATCAACAGTTAGTTATATATAGACAGATGTTATGGTATGCATGTACTGGATCAACAGTTAGTTATACATAGACAGATGTTGTGGTATACATGTACTGGATCAACAGTTAGTTATACATAGACAGATGTAATGGCATACATGTACTGGATCAACAGTTAGTTATACATAGACAGATGTTGTGGTATACATGTACTGGATCAACAGTTAGTTATACATAGACATATGTAATGGTATACATGTACTGGATCAACAGTTAGTTATACATAGACAGATGTAATGTTATACATGTACTGGATCAACAGTTAGTTATACATATACAGATGTAATGGTATACATGTACTGGATCAACAGTTAGTTATACATAGATAGATGTTATGGTATACATGTACTGGATCAACAGTTAGTTATACATAGACAGATGTAATGGTATACATGTACTGGATCAACAGTTAGTTATACATACAGATGTAATGGTATACATGTACTGGATCAACAGTTAGTTATACATAGACTGATGTTATGGTATACATGTACTGGATCAACAGTTAGTTATATATAGACAGATGTTATGGTATGCATGTACTGGATCAACAGTTAGTTATACATAGACAGATGTTGTGGTATACATGTACTGGATCAACAGTTAGTTATACATAGACAGATGTAATGGCATACATGTACTGGATCAACAGTTAGTTATACATAGACAGATGTAATGGTATACATGTACTGGATCAACAGTTAGTTATACATATACAGATGTAATGGTATACATGTACTGGATCAACAGTTAGTTATACATAGATAGATGTTATGGTATACATGTACTGGATCAACAGTTAGTTATACATAGACAGACGTTATGGTATACATGTACTGGATCAACAGTTAGTTATACATAGACAGATGTTATGGTATACATGTACTGGATCAACAGTTAGTTATACATACAGATGTAATGGTATACATGTACTGGATCAACAGTTAGTTATACATAGACTGATGTTATGGTATACATGTACTGGATCAACAGTTAGTTATACATAGACAGATGTTATGGTATGCATGTACTAGATCAACAGTTAGTTATACATAGACAGATGTAATGGTATGCATGTACTGAATCAACAGTTAGCTATACATAGACAGATGTAATGGTATACATGTACTGGATCAACAGTTAGTTATACAGAGACCGATGTAATGGTATACATGTACTGGATCAACAGTTAGTTATACATAGACAGATGTAATGGTATACATGTACTGGATCAACAGTTAGTTATACATAGACAGATGTTATGGTATACATGTACTGGATCAACAGTTAGTTATACATAGACAGATGTTGTGGTATACATGTACTGGATCAACAGTTAGTTATACATAGACAGATGTTGTGGTATACATGTAATGGATCAACAGTTAGTTATACATAGACAGATGTAATGGTATACATGTACTGGATCAACAGTTAGTTATACATAGACAGATGTTATGGTATACATGTACTAGATCAACAGTTAGTTATACATAGACAGATGTAATGGTATACATGTACTGGATCAACAGTTAGTTATACATAGACAGATGTAATGATATTCATGTACTGGATCAACAGTTAGTTATACATAGATAGATGTTATGGTATACATGTACTGGATCAACAGTTAGTTATACATAGACAGATGTAATGGTATACATGTACTGGATCAACAGTTAGTTATACATAGACAGATGTAATGGTATACATGTACTGGATCAATAGTTAGTTATACATAGACAGATGTAATGTTATTCATGTACTGGATCAACAGTTAGTTATTCATAGACAGATGTAATGGTATTCATGTACTGGATCAACAGTTAGTTATACATAGACAGATGTAATGGTATACATGTACTGGATCAACAGTTAGTTATACAGAGACCGATGCAATGGTATACATGTACTGGATCAACAGATAGTTATGCATAGACCGATGTAATGGTATACATGTACTGCATCAACAGTTAGCTATAGATAGACAGATGTTGTGGTATACATGTACTGGATCAACAGTTAGTTATACATAGACAGATGTAATGGCATACATGTACTGGATCAACAGTTAGTTATACATAGACAGATGTAATGGTATACATGTACTGGATCAACAGTTAGTTATACATAGACAGATGTTGTGGTATACATGTACTGGATCAACAGTTAGTTATACATAGACAGATGTAATGTTATACATGTACTGGATCAACAGTTAGTTATACATATACAGATGTAATGGTATACATGTACTGGATCAACAGTTAGTTATACATAGACAGATGTAATGGTATACATGTACTGGATCAACAGTTAGTTATACATAGACAGATGTAATGATATTCATGTACTGGATCAACAGTTAGTTATACATAGACAGCTGTTATGGTATACATGTACTGGATCAACAGTTAGTTATACATAGACAGATGTAATGGTATACATGTACTGGATCAACAGTTAGTTATGCATAGACCGGTGTAATGGTATACATGTACTGGATCAACAGTTAGTTATACATAGACAGATGTTGTGGTATGCATGTACTGGATCAACAGTTAGTTATGCATAGACAGATGTAATGGCATACATGTACTGGATCAACAGTTAGTTATACATAGACAGATGTAATGGTATACATGTACTGGATCAACAGTTAGTTATACATAGACAGATGTAATGGTATACATGTGTTGGATCAACAGTTAGTTATACATAGACAGATGTAATGGTATACATGTACTGGATCAACAGTTAGTTATACATAGACAGAGGATATGGTATACATTTACATGATTAACAGTTAGCTATACATGGATAGATGTTATGGTAAAACATAAGATGTAATGATAAAAGATCACATGATAAAGAACTATTTTTGTGAATGTATCAGTTATTTGTGATATATTATTACTCTGATGTATGTTTTGTAAACATGTTCAAACCTTTGAGAATTATTATAGTAAAAAATGAAGTTCAATATTTGAATGAGAAACTTGGCACACATCAAATTTTTAAATACAGGTTAAGGCAAGCAAAATTTCTGCAACAATTTCTGACTTTTTACTAGGAGTACAAAATAACAAAATTAATAATGGATCTTCTTTTTAATTATGAAGATCACATTTCAACTTTTTAAATCTATAAAATGTTTGTCTCATTTGGGTTGAATTAATTGATTTTTTTTAATTGATGGAGTTGATATGAAAAAAAGTGACATTTTTTATATGTACAGTCAAACCTGTATATAAAGGCCACTCAAGGGAACCTGATAATGTGGCCTTTATGAGCAGTTTCCCTTTATATAGAGGTTAAAATTATATGCACTATTCATTAATGGGAGAGAATGAGATTGTCCTTTATATACATTGATTTGTTATATACAGGTGCCCTTTAAGGCAGGTTTGACTACTAATTATGGTAAAAATATATACTGGCTACGGTATTAGGGCACAAAGTTCTTTTCATAGAGAGTTTGTGCACTATTATCAGATGGCCATATAATGAACAGATAAATGTGGTCAGAAAGTCTACTTTGAAAAAAATGTATCAGACATGCTTTGTTATGGTTTTCTATATACTATGCTTCACTTAGTTACACACACCACCCCCGTACTAACACATGCTTCACTTAATTACACACACCACCCCCGTACTAACACATGCTTCACTTAATTACACACACCACCCCTGTACTAACACATGCTTCACTTAATTACACACACCACCCCCGTACTAACACATGCTTCACTTAATTACACACACCACCTCCGTACTAACACATGCTTCACTTAATTACACACACCACCTCCGTACTAACACATGCTTCACTTAATTACACACACCACTCCCGTACTAACACATGCTTCACTTAATTACACACACCACCCCCGTACTAACACATGCTTCACTTAATTACACACACCACCTCCGTACTAACACATGCTTCACTTAATTACACACCACCTCCGTGCTAACACATGCTTCACTTAATTACACCCCCCCCCCCCCCCCCCCCCCCATTTCACTTAATTACACACACTACCCCCGTACTAACACTATGGCTCAACACTTCAGTTAATATCACTGAGCTGTACTTTCCAAATTGCACTGAATAAAAACCTCCTATACTAAAAATGTATTGCTCAACACTATATAACTCACAGCTTTACATTCCCCATTTCACTTATTAAAAAACTAAACATGTATGGTTACTAACACTATGGCTCAACACTTCAGCTAATGTCACTGAGCTGTACTTTCCAAATTTCACTGATTAAAAACCTCCTATACTAAAAATGTATTGCTCAACACTATAACTCACAGCTTTACATTCCCCATTTCACTTATTAAAACACTAAACATGTATGGTTACTAACACTATGGCTCAACACTTCAGCTAATGTCACTGAGCTGTACTTTCCAAATTTCACTGATTAAAAACCTCCTATACTAAAAATGTATTGCTCAACACTATATAACTCACAGCTTTACATTCCCCATTTCACTTATTAAAAAACTAAACATGTATGGTTACTAACACTATGGCTCAACACTTCAGCTAATGTCACTGAGCTGTACTTTCCAAATTTCACTGATTAAAAACCTCCTATACTAAAAATGTATTGCTCAACACTATATAACTCACAGCTTTACATTCCCCATTTCACTTATTAAAACACTAAACATGTATGGTTACTAACACTATGGCTCAACACTTCAGCTAATGTCACTGAGCTGTTCTTTCCAAATTTCACTGATTAAAAACCTCCTATACTAAAAATGTATTGCTCAACACTATATAACTCACAGCTTTACATTCCCCATTTCACTTATTAAAACACTAAACATGTATGGTTACTAACACTATGGCTCAACACTTCAGCTAATGTCACTGAGCTGTACTTTCCAAATTTCACTGATTAAAAACCTCCTATACTAAAAATGTATTGCTCAACACTATATAACTCACAGCTTTACATTCCCCATTTCACTTATTAAAACACTAAACATGTATGGTTACTAACACTATGGCTCAACACTTCAGCTAATGTCACTGAGCTGTACTTTCCAAATTTCACTGATTAAAAACCTCCTATACTAAAAATGTATTGCTCAACACTATATAACTCACAGCTTTACATTCCCCATTTCACTTATTAAAACACTAAACATGTATGGTTACTAACACTATGGCTCAACACTTCAGCTAATGTCACTGAGCTGTACATATCCCTTTTCACAATATACCTGTTACCAGTTAACAGCTAACTGTTCAGAAAACCACAAATAATACATGTATGGTTCATAGTGTACTTTGGTTGAGATTGTTCTTACCACAAGATTTGTTCATTGATATGGAATCTGATTGCCAAACTCCTTGTTGTATGACTTTGTGTTCTAAGATTGTGGTTATGTATGTATTTTCTATATCTGGTTTGAACTTATGATGACTAATAACATGATATATTAAAATTTGACATGCTTGAATGTCAGTTGACATTTGATTGGTTGTTTTTAATTAGCATAATGTTGGATCATTATAATAATTGTGCAAGTTTGCATATTAGATATACAACTTTTTCATTATTCCTTAGTATGTCTAATTGATTAGTTCTCTATTCAGAAGTAATTTGTTTAAATTATGAACAAGATTTCAAGACTTTATTTTACTCAAGATATAATAAACTGTCACATGAGAATACAATTAGATAATGACTTTCAAAATGTGCAAGACATATAATTAAATGCAGCAGTTGTGAATATACATGTACAATATATAATATTATATATCATATGGAAATATAATGAAGAAAATATTAATGATATTATAATAGTTTCACAATATTTGTCAGAAAAATGGATAGCAATTTAATATTTATTTGTTTCAAAATGACATCATTCCTTTCAGTTTTATTAATGATGAATTTTGAACACAATACTGTGGAATATACCTCTTTCTCTCCATTTCAATAACATCATTTTAGCATAAGAATAGATAATGACATTCATCTCCATGATGTGCTATTCAGAATATTTATATGAAATGCAATATTTATCTAATGTAGGATTAGAAGTACCAACATTTTATTTAATATATAACTTCAGATTTGTATGTTTTGTAACTGAATTCTAAGAGATCCTAACTTTACAGCACTATTTATCCAGTTCAAAGTTATTGCTTTTTCTTTATTCTTCAGTGTTGTATAAGGTCCAATTATAGTTAAGATGGGTTTGATTTGTCATTGGGCAAATAGCAAATCTTGTTTCACTGGTACATTTCATGTCTTTGTAATTGTAGCTTTTTTGTATATATGTTCAACTATATATATATATATATATTGTTTATATAAAGGAGAAGATGTTCTACATTGTAAAACTTGTATCTGATTCTATTGTCATGTTTTTGGACAATGAAATATGTTTAAACTGACATTTTACCGAATCACTGACCTTTTGATCAAGTTCATTATAAATTATACAGAAATAGAATGGTTGATTAAAACAAACTAATAATCTAAAGATAAATGTACAGTTGTGAATGTTACATTTTTGCCAGGATGCATACTATTGTATGGTAAAATGTGAGTAGGGAAAAGATGTACCTATTCTGTGTAATCAACTATTGTTCCTATGGCACCAGTCCAACTTCCAATAAGCTACAAAATAATTACATACATATTGAAGTTATTCATGATATATTACAGAAGTTTTAAGAATTTTTCTCTAATTTTTCCATCTTTTGAATCTTTGTCATCTTCAGCAGAGTGTGCTTATTTTGTGTTATATTTCCCTGAAACTTTAAAGACCACATTTATACATAATAATGTTGTGCACCTCAATTCTCAGAGACATTCAAAACTATTTTTTATTTATTTTTTTTTTGGTTGAAATTTTCATTTTAGTCACATTTTCATTAGAAGATACATATTTTCTGTAAATCTTATTATTTTAAATACAAAATCTTAGGCTTTCACAGAATTATTACATTGGAGCTAGGTATCTCATATACTAGTAGTGCTCAAGATGTTTCTAGATTTCTGTATGATTTATAACTACTCATACAGTTTACAACAGATGCAAAATATGCATTGTATTCTCCAGTATATTTTAAAATCAACTCTCCCACAGTTGTAAAATGAGGTATTCACCAGTATTTTGTGTAATACACTTAAAGGGTAATTTATTTGCTCTCAATTGTTTTTGTTGCTAGATATTTTAAGAACAAGTTGTTATTTGTATTACAATTAAACTTTTTATTGTTTCCTAAAAGATTCTAGGAAGAAATAATCTGTGTCAAATCTAGCAACAATTTCAATTTTGCAATCACTTGTCGTCCGTTGTCTGTCTTTACTTTTTTCAAATATCCATCACTGCCTCATTTCAAGTCACAATGAGCTTTACTTTTTTCAAAAGTCCATCACTACTTCATTTCAAGTCACAATGGGCTCAAAATTGAATATCAACTCTATGATACATATATTCTAGGTTTTCCGTCGGAGGAATGCCCATTTAACTAAAGTACAGATTGCGCAAATTATGCTAATTTTGATTTATATATATAAAAGCACACAATTGATTCAAATGAAACCAAACTAGGAATTCAGATGCAGTTTGAATTTTCACCTGTTTTAATTTACATATTTCGATCTTTTGTGTAAAGTTTTGAAGTCTGAAAATGAAATGCAGGTGAGGTGATTACATGCTCATTGGATGCTGTGAGACTCTGGTTTTAAGTATCCATGGTTACTTAATTGTATCTTAAATAGTTATTACAAATGTAATGGTATATGTATAATGAAATTATGGAAACTAATGGTTTTCTAGAGTTTTTTTTCCAATGCTGGGTTTTTATCTCTAGCTTTTAACGCAGAGTTTCCACGGTTTTTAATAAAAGACAGTCTTGTATATTTAATTAATGTTGATTATAAAGATTAACTTGCTACACATGTCAACTAATGTTCTCAATGTTTGCACACAACATTGTCATATATAAAACAGATGCTAATTTTTAACACAATATGTTTTCTATATTCACAGTTTACTACATTATATGGTATCCACCAGTATTTCATGTAATACAATAAAAGGGTAATTTATTTGCTCTCAATTGTTTTTGTTGCTAGATATTTTAAGAACAAGTTTTTGTTTGTATTGTGAAAATTTGTATTATAATTAAACTGTTTATTGTTTCTTAAAAGATTCTAAGAAGAAATAATCTGTGTCAAATCTAGTAACAATTTCAATTTTGCAATCACTTGTCGTCCGTTGTCTATCTACTTTTTTCAAATGTTCATCACTGCCTCAATTCAAGTCACAACTTTTAAGGTCTGAAAATGAGCAATTACATGATTATTGGATTCTATGAATCACTGGTTTTTAAATAGCTCCCCTCACAGTTTTAAACATTAGATATCCACCAGTATTTTAAGTTAACAGCCCCTCTCACAGTTTCAGTTTTAAACATAAGGTATCCACCAGTAGTTTATGTGTTAACAGCTCCCCTCAATGTTTTAAGCATAAGGTATCCACCAGTAGATTATATTAACAGCCCCTCTCACAGTTTTAAGCATAAGGTATCCATTAGTAGTTTATGTTAGCAGCCCCTCTCACAGTTTTAAGCATAAGGTATGCATTAGTATTTTATGTTAACAGCTCCCCGCACAGTTTTAAGCATAATGTATCCACCAGTAGTTTATATTAACAGCCCCTCTCACAGTTTTAAGCATAAGGTAACCGTTAGTAGTTTATGTTAGCAGCCCCTCTCACACAGTTTTAAGGATAAGGTATGCATTAGCATTTTATGTTAACAGCTCCCTGCACTGTATTATGAATAAGGTATTCACCAGTACTTTATGTTAACAGCTCTACTCAAAGTTTTAAGCATAAGGTATCCACCTGTAGTTTATGTTAACAGCTCACCTCACAGTTTTAAACATAATGTATCCACCAGTAGTTTATGTTAACGGCCCATCTCAGTTTTAAAAATAATATATCCATTAGTAGTTTATGTTAGCAGTCCCTCTCAGTTTTAAACATAAGGTATCCATCGGTAGTTTATGCTGTCAGCCCCTCTCACAGTATTAAACACAAGGTGCCATCAGTAATTCATGTTAACAGCCCCTCTCACAGTTTTAAGCATAATGTATCAAGTAGTAGTTTATGTTAGCATCTCCTCTTACAATTTTAAACATAAGGTTTCCATCAGTAGTTTATGTTAACAGCCCCTCTCACAGCTAAAAGCATCAGGTGTCAATCAGTAGTTTATGTTAGCAGGACTTCACACGGTTTTAGACATAAGGTGACCATCAGTAGGTTATGGTAACAGCACCTCTCACAGTTTTAAGCACAAGGTGTCAATCCGTAGTTTATGTTAATATTCCCAGTAATCACCAGTATTTTGTGTAAATAAATCTCCCAACAGTGCTCAACATAACGTAGTCCCTAGTATTTTGTGTAAATAAATCTTCCCACAGTGTTCAACATACAGTATTCCTCAATATTTTGTGTAAATAAATCTTCCCACAGTGTTCAACATAAAGTATTCCTCAGTATTTTGTGTAAATAAATCTTCTCATAGTGTTCAACATACAGTATTCCTCAGTATTTTGTGTAAATAAATCTTCTCAGTTTTCAACGTACAGTATTCCTCACTATTTTGTGTAAATAAATCTTCCCACAGTGTTCAACGTACAGTATTCCTCAGTATTTTGTGTAAATAAATCTTCCCACAGTGTTCAACGTACAGTATTCCTCAGTATTTTGTGTAAATAAATCTTCCCAGTGTTGAACATACAGTATTCCTCAGTATTGTGTGTAAATAAATCTTCCCACAGTGCTGAGCATAAAGTATTCCTCAGTGTTTTGTGTCAATATATCTTCCCACAGTGATCAGCATTCACTATTCCTCAGTATTTTGTGTAAATAAATCTTCTCACAGTTTTCAACATAAAGTATTCCTCAGTATTTTGTGTAAATAAATCTTCCCACAGTGCTCACCATACAGTATTCTTCAGTATTTTGTGTAAATAAATCTTCTCAGTGTTCAATGTACAGTATTCCTCAGTATTTTGTGTAAATAAATCTTTCCACAGTGTTCAACATACAGTATATTCCTCAGTATTTTGTGTAAATAAATCTTCCCACAGTGCTCAGCATACAGTATTCCTCAGTATTTTGAGTAACTAAGTCTTCTCACAGTGTTCAACATAAAGTATTCCTCAATATTTTGTGTAAATAAATCTTCCCACAGTGTTCAACATAAAGTATTCCTCAGTATTTTGTGTAAATAAATCTTCTAATAGTGTTCAACATACAGTATTCCTCAGTATTTTGTGTAAATAAATCTTCTCAGTTTTCAACGTACAGTATTCCTCAGTATTTTGTGTAAATAAATCTTCCCACAGTGTTCAACATACAGTATATTCCTCAGTATTTTGTGTAAATAAATCTTCCCACAGTGCTCAGCATACAATATTCCTCAGTATTTTGAGTAACTAAGTCTTCTCACAGTGTTCAACATACAGTATTCCTCAGTATTCTGTGTAAATAAATCTTCCCACAGTGTTCAACATAAAGTATTCCTCAGTATTTTGTGTAAATAAATCTTTTCATAGTGTTCAACATACAGTATTCCTCACTATTTTGTGTAAATAAATCTTCTCACAGTTTTCAACATACAGTATTCCTCAGTATTTTGTGTAAATAAATCTTCCCACAGTGTTCAACGTACAGTATTCCTCAGTATTTTGTGTAAATAAATCTTCCCAGTGTTGAACATACAGTATTCCTCAGTATTGTGTGTACATAAATCTTCCCACAGTGCT
Organism: Bathymodiolus brooksi; assembly: GCA_963680875.1. Lineage (NCBI taxonomy): Eukaryota > Metazoa > Mollusca > Bivalvia > Mytilida > Modiolidae > Bathymodiolus > Bathymodiolus brooksi. The sequence continues at coordinate 109,660,261 of OY804581.1, forward strand.
GAACATAAAGTATTCCTCAGTGTTTTGTGTCAATATATCTTCCCACAGTGATCAGCATTCACTATTCCTCAGTATTTTGTGTAAATAAATCTTCTCACAGTTTTCAACATAAAGTATTCCTCAGTATTTTGTGTAAATAAATCTTCCCACAGTGCTCACCATACAGTATTCCTCAGTATTTTGTGTAAATAAATCTTCTAAGTGTTCAACGTACAGTATTCCTCAGTATTTTGTGTAAATAAATCTTCCCAGTGTTCAGCATAAAGTAATCCCCAGTATTTTGTGTAAATAAATTTTCCCAGTGTTCAACAAGAAGTAATCCCCAGTATTTTGTGTAAATAAATCTTCTCACAGTGCTCAACATACAGTATTCCTCAGTATTTTGTGTAAATAAATCTTCTCAGTGTTTAGCATAAAGTATTCCTCAGTATTTTGTGTAAATAAACCTTCTCACAGTGTTTAGCATAAAGTATTCCTCGGTATTTTGTGTAAATAAATCTTCCGACAGTGCTCAGCATAAAGTATTCCTCAGTATTTTGTGTAAATAAATCTTCCCACAGTGCTCAACGTACAGTATTCCTTGGTATTTTGTGTAAATACATCTTCCCAGAGTGCTCAACATCCAATATTCCTCAGTATTTTGTGTAAATAAATCTTCCCACAATGTTCAACAAAAAGTAATCCCTAGTATTTTGTGTAAATAAATTTTCCCAGAGTGCTCAATATAAAGTAATCCCCAGTATTTTGTGTAAATAAATATTCCCAGTGTTCAACATAAAGTATTCTTCAGAATTTTATGTAAATAAATCTTCCCACATTGTTCAAAATAAAGTGTTACCAAATATTTTGTATAAATAATCTTCCCACAGTGTTCAACATAAAGTAATCCCCAGTATTTTGTGTAAATAAATCTTCCCATAGTGTTCAACATAAAGTAATCCCCAGGTTTTTTTTTTAAATAAAACTTCCCATAGTGCTCAACATACAGTATTCCTCGGTATTTTGTGTAAATACATCTTCCCACAGTGTTCAACATAAAGTAATTCCCAGTATTTTGTGTAAATAAATATTCCCACAGTGCTCAACATAAAGTATTGCCCAGTATTTTGTATAAATAAATCTCACAGTGTTCAACACAACGTATTTCCAAGAATTATATGTAAATAAATATTCCCATAGTGTTCAACAAGAAGTATTCCTCAGTATTTTGTGTAAATAAATCTTCCCACTGTGTTCAACATAAAGTATTCCTAAGTATTTTGTGTAAATAATCTTCCCACAGTGCTCATCATACAATATTCCTCAGTATTTTGTGTAAGTAAATTTTCCCACAATGCTCAACATACAATATTCCTCGGTATTTTTTGTAAATAAATCTTCCCACAGTACTCAATATAACGTATTTCCCAGCATTGTGTGTAAATAAATATTCCCACAGTGTTCAACATAAAATATTTCCCAATATTTTGTGTAAATAAATCTGCACACAGTGCTCAGCATAAAGTATTCCCCAGTGATCTGTGTAAATAAATCTTCCCACAGTGCTCAACCTACAGTATTCCCCAGTAATTTGTGGAAAGAAATCTTCCCACAATGTTCAACATGAAGTATTCCCCTAGTATTTTGTGTGAATAAATCTTCCCACAGTGTTCAACATATGCTTTGTATAATGTTTTATAATAATTTAATTTTTTCTACCAATGCCACTGAACCAAATTAAATTAAACTTGGTTGATATGGTACTTACAAGACATACACCACTTTCCATGACCACCATTTGTAAAAATCTTAATTTTTTTCAATTGTCCATTACTACCTTATTTTAAGTTATAATGAGCTCAAATTTGAACATCAGTTCTATGACACATATATTCCGGGTTTACTGTGAGATATTTCGTTCATGATAATGAGTAGTTCAACTTCAACATATCTTCTTGGTTATTCTATTTAAATTTTCTTTCCCTCGATTTATACTGATTATGCAAAATCACATTAAAATCTCCCCAGAAACCATTGATTCAAATGTTCCTGAAATGAACTTTCATTGGTTCAATATCAAGATATGTGTGAAAGCCCAAAATCACTGCCACTATTAAAAATAAATTTATGATAGTTTGTTTTATTTTATTCACACAAGTACAAAATTGTTTCACATCATTATTCAATTTCAAATAGGGAAGGGACAACCAATACACTTGCCTATATAATATATTTCGATTTCTTGTGTAAAATTTTGAAGTCTGAAAATGAAAACCAGGTCAGCGATTACATGCTCCATAATGTTTAATGGAATTGAGGAAACTAATGCTTTTCTAGAGTTTTTCCCATAATAAGGTTTTTCTCTAGTTTTTAAGGCAGAATTTCCTCAGTTTTTATTAAAAAATATAACCATGTACATTTTATTAATATTTGATTGTAAAGACGAACTTGCTTCATATGTCACCTAATGTACTTAATGTTTGTGTTGTATTATATAAAATTGATGTTAGCTTTTAAAAATATGTTTGTCTTATTTCGATATGGAAGCCAATGATTTGCTATCGTCCCAACAGTCACAATTAAATGAGCTTCTGATTAAAAACATAGAATTATTTGTCACTAAAGAAAACCCAAAGTTAGGCTTGACTAATCTGGTAGAACACCAGATACATCTGAAGCCTGATGCAGTTTCTAAACACCCCTCACAAGAGGGACGTATTGCGTCATCAACTTGAGGAACTGTTAAGTCAAGGAAGAATTGCACCGGTAAATGAAAAAGAACATATACCCATATCAAGTCCCATGGTTTTAGTTTCAAGGAGAAATCGACCAAACTCAGGGTTAGAAACAGGTTCAAATGAGGGGAGTCTATTAATGTCTAGGTTTTGTGTAGATTTTCGATATCTGAATTCCAATACACAAGCTTTTCTATATACAATTCCGAATGTGGATGAATTAACGGGATCATTTACACGGCATATTCCAAATTTCATATCTTCCATTGACTTCAGATCAGGTTTTTTTCAAATGCTTATTTCGCCAGAGTAAACCAAGTACTAGTATACTGCCTTCAATACTTGATTTTAGTACATGTATGTTTAATGGGTTACCTATGGGTTTGAAAACATCATCAAACAGTTTTCAGCTGCTTAAGAATAAAGTATTGAATGGTTTATCTTTTCGAAACACATTATGTTACTTCGATGATGTCTGGGGGGGTTCTGAAAAATTTTAAGTCTTTGAAAGATTTACACGAGTTTTTTTGACGATTTTATTCAGCTGGATTGAAGCTATCACCTCAGAAATGTAAGTTTGCACAAAGGAATTGCATTTTTTAGATTAATGAACTGGTTCCAGAGATATATTCGTGATTAGAGCGTTAAAGTAAATTTTTGATACAAACTTCTACGTAAAGGTGTGAAATTTATATAGAAAAAGAAACATCACGTAGTTTTGACGAATTGAAATATGCACTAATGAATTCAGATGCTTTAGCATTCCCTAGATACGATTTACCTTTTTACCTAGCTGTGGAAACGTCAAGTAAAGGTATTGGTTTAATCAGAGCAATTTATGAAAGATGGAATTTAATTTTGAGATTCAATATAAACCTGCTGAACAACTGATAGTACCTGATTCATTGTCAAGAGGGTTTTGGTTTATGGTGTTTAACGCCACTTTCAACAATATTTCAGCTATATCGTGACGGTCAGTTTTATTGGTGGAGGAAACCGGAGTACCGTAGAAAACCACCTACCTGTCGCAAGTAAATGACGAACTTTATCACATAATGTTGAATCGAATACATCTCGCCATGAAAGGGCTTCGAACTCAACGTTAGTGGTGATAGGCTCTGATTGCATAGGTAGTTGTAAATCCAACTACCATAAGATCACGACCTCGACACTGCCCCCCGCCCCCAATTGTCAAGATGTCAACCTAATACTATAACTAGAAGTGATCCTGCAGTTTCAAGTTGAAATGAAACATACCCTTGTTTTCCATATGTCTCAGGACATACAGGTGAAATAACATCACACAACGGGTTCTCTTTTATACAAGAATTAATTAATAAGTCTAGTGACTGTATCTGTTTAAGCATGTATCACATAACAATGATACAGTAACACACCAGGAATCAGATTATGATGGTGATACAAAAAAACTAAAAACACAGCGTGAAATAATAGAGTTGTATTGTCCTGTCTCGTCAGATGAATCACAAATCAAAGAAGTGAGCATAGATTTATTTGAACATTTTGATTTTAACCCAGAAAAATTAAAAACTTTGCAAGGAAATGACAAGACTTTACCTTATCTAATCAACTACCTAGAGTTCAATGAGATATCATTAACAGGGGCGGATCCAGGATTTGTGGTTAAGGGGGCCGTGAGTATGCGAGGGGTCTGGGGACCTTAGCGGGTTCCGGACAGAACCCTTATAGGGAACGGAAGCTCTGGGGGTTTGAGGAATTCCAGACATTTATTTGAACGACAATTCGGAAGCAACCACACCATTTTTATCAGACAAAAAAAAATTGACTTTGAGTCTTAATTTTGTCGGATAATTGTTAACAGCTACGTGTATGTTTTTGTCAGATTATAAGAACCTAAAGTAAAACTTTTTTTGAACAACCGTGATGCGAATTGTTCAACTCATGACTGATCGATCACGATATTTTAACCCTTCAAAGAACTATTGGTTTAGTTTTAGCGCATTCCTCACAGACATCCTCAAATACATGCTATTGGTAGATATAAATAATATAAACGTACCCGGGCAAAGGATTTTTTTCACACTTTCTTGTGCAGATACCCCGGGCAGATGCAGAGATTGTTACAAATAAATTGCCGCTATTTTTTTTTTTTATTAATATGTTACTTTTGTATTTTAATGTACAATATACCAACGCGTATTTTTAATGATCTTTACTTGAAAAGTAAAAGGCAACATTTTCGGGTATTTGTATACAAATCAAACTTATATTTTTTTTCATATGAAATTGCAGAATTTCGAATTCAAGAACTATTTGAACCATTATTTAAAGAGAAGTGACCATTTTCTTGGGACACTCAAGTTTCTCCACACTGTCTCAGTTTCATCATCTGATTCTCTCGTTATAGGTTTTCGTTGTATGTTTTATAAACGAGATCAATTGTAAAATTAATTATTCGAAGTATTGATTGAATTTATCTTTTTAGTTTACCTTTGACTTTTCTCGTCTCGTCGAGGAATAAGAAATGTATCTAATCTTGCTTGTTTTCATGGCCTAGAATTTTCGTCCATTTTATAATTTCTAAATAACATGTGTATTTTGGAATTCCCCGGACACACTTACAAGTGCTATTTATGTTATCATAGGTCAGATAATAACATGAAGATGTCTTCTGAGTGTAATTCATCAATTTGTATCTGGTTATCAGGGGCGGATCCTGGATTTCAAGCTAGGGGGGGGGGGGGGGCGCACTTAAAAATATTGCGCCGAGCGGAGGGAGGCGCGAAATTTTTTGGGGTATTTCGTGTGAAAAATCACGATTTTACGTAAAGAAAAAAATAACATTTTTTCCAATTTTAGGGGGGCGCGCGCCGGGTGCGCCCCCCTCCCCCCCTGGATCCGCCCCTAAATTCGATGCCAGATAGCGGTATTTATATTCGACGATCTTAAAAGAATTTCTTATATAGTTCATTGCCTTCATTAGTGCATCATAAAAGTATGAATTAAGCACCAAATACTTCTAACGTCAAACAGCTTACATTAAATATATTTTAAAATGTCTATTTATTTGGCAATGCTGATGTATTCATATCTGTAATTTTGCATATACCGTGTTCACATCTATTGACATTACCAACACAACGTATCGGGAATATTATTCAAGGATAAAGCCGGGGTCAAACGGGACAATCTTATTTTATCCTTGTTCAAAAGAACCTGTTAAAATGATAAATATGACGGTATATGGCTAATACAGTCCTTGCATCAATCAATCATACGCATTCTATCAAGTTTTTGGACATAAAGGTTATCAGAATTTAATGAAAACAGAAAAAATTACCTGCCGTGAAAGCGTGAGATGTCCTGGTAGGGGGCCTAGGAGGCGGAGCCCTCCTTAAGCTCTGGGGGTTTGAGGAATTACCGACATTTATTTGAACGACAATTTTGAACCAACTACTACACCATTTTTATCAGACCAAAAAAACTTGACTTTGAGTCTTAATTTTGTCGGATAATTGTTAACAGTATGTTTTTGTCAAAATATAAGAACCTAAAGTAAAACTTTTCTTGAACAACCGTGATGCGAATTGTTCAACTCATGACTGATCGATCACGATATTTTAACCCTTCAAAGAACTATTGGTTTAGTTTTAACGCATTCCTCATTTCACTAATTGGTCTGTACTTTCGGTGCTTGTCCTTTCGGGTGGTTCTAGTTATTACTGCCCGTCCGGATGGGGCAGGCTTTTCTTTTCGTTGTTTGATTCATTCATTGAAAACGTATGATTCGACCGTTCTTATTTATAGACAAACAAAAGCGGAAATTGTCAACACATGAACTTGTTGTTGATTTCTGATAAGCTAACGTAACTAAATTAGATGATCAGAATCGTTTCATGCAGCATTAATGTTAACATATTCGCCTTTGTCTGTCTATAAACAAGAACGAATCATACGTTTTCAATGAATGAACCAACGGTGAAACGAAAAGCTTCATCCGGACGGACAGTATACTGATCATATATCAATGGGTGGAGCTTTTTAGAATGATATCCCAAATTTACTCCTTATATCATTACTATTCATTTTGACTTACAGGTCACGAGTTAACCATTCATGAAACAGTTGTTTGTTGAACTGCTTAATTAACGTTGTATAACATGCTTTGCGAATTTTAGGGGGGCGCACGACCCGCACGCCCCCCTCTAAATCCGCCTCTGGTTATGAATGATACTGATGTTGAAAGAACATCAGTATCAGGATTTAAGTTTACTATAAATGCTTTGATCTGTAAAGATTTGTTTTTCTTATAGTTGTAAAATTGACTGAAGAAATAATGTTTAATTAGCGTGAGAAAATAGTTGATGTCTGGTACCTCGCAACCAATCAGAATGGAATAATCACATCTATTTGCATACAGAATAAATGGAATTATTGCAGTAATTTCATTTTTGTTGCTAGAGTTATCCTTCATTGAACACAAAACCAAGGCATCCCGCAAATAAAGAGTTATTTCCCTTTTTCGAGTACAAAAGTCTTCACCGGAAATATCCCAATATGTCTGCAATACCTCAATAGGTGAGCCGGACGTTAAACCCTCATACTACTACTACATCCCAGCCTTTTATTTTTAAACCTTCATGAGGTGAGGTCATCATAAATTTCTGACTTAAATTTTTGTTAAAAAACCAGTTTAGAAGCCATGAAAACTTAAAAACATTATAAAAATAGGAATAATAAATGTTATTTTAGTATTTCTTAAACAGTTTTCTTTGAAGAAATGCTTGGATTATCACGGATTAAGCTTGAATTTTTCAAAAGATTTTGGCATGTCGTCTCGACATTCAGCTTGCTGAAGATGTTTTTCATAAACGTCTGCTAGATTAATATGAGACAGGCAACCTGTTTGAAAGACGAAGTCCTAATATTTAAATAATACGATGATCCGTACACGTTAGACTCACCGGACGCAATTACGAACAATTTCGATGATATTGACCGTGGCATTTGATAAATAAATTCGATCGTTTCAGTCGGAAAGCAAACCCATGATTTGACCGTTATAGCTAGTGATTCTAAAACCACGCAGTCAGGGGGCGATAACCGCAAAAAATTCCCGCTAGGTGCCGCTTTACAAGTCCCGCAAAATTTTTCAATCGCGCGTTGTGGGATAAACGTGAAATAAAGTATTAAATAGACAAAATTGTGATAGAAACGTGATTTCTATAAAATATATATATATTTTTTGCAATGACTGGCTATATCAGACAAGCGACCGAGGTTTATATTAGTCAAAAACGTGTTTCGAATCGTGCATTCTAAAATGTGTAAAAACACGAGGTTCGGTTTGTTTACATTTTTCGGCCAATGAAAAAGGTGACACAATTCTATATTAGGACATGAAATTGATGATACAGGAGTGATATAGCATCATCAACCAATAGTAAATGCTCTCGGAACTGGAAATTCCGTCACCCTGAATGGAAATTCGTACGACCATCACTTGAATATGCCTCTACTGTGTGGGATCCACATACTCAGGCCAACATCAATAAAGTAGAGAGCATCCAACGCAGAGCTGCCAGATTCGTCACCAACAACTACGACCCTAGAGCCAGTGTTACAACACTACTACAAGACCTCAACTGGCCCACCCTACAACACAGACGCCAACTAGCCAAACTCATCATGATGTACCGTATTACCTACCATCTCATCGAAATACCATCTATTACCTATCTCATTCCATCCAGATCAGGTACCAGAGGACACAACATCCGATACCTACAACCTTCAACCAGAGTACTAGCATATCAATACTCCTTCTTCCCTAGCACCATCAGACTCTGGAACAACCTACCACAGACTAGTCAGCTCAGGCTCCATTGACATCTTCCGTCATAGCCTGACAAACACCAGCCTTCCATAATTTCCACTTCTTTGTTTTTAATTGTACATTTCTGGAAAGTTTTTATTTTTAATTGTAAATGGAGGGTTGCTGACCTGACCACATGTATATAGTTTTCAATGCGACAATACTCTGGAAAGAGGGGTGCATTTATTGAAAGAAGAAGAAGAAGAAATCATTCCTGAAAGAAAATTCGACGAGGCATGTTTTTTTTAATTTTCGCCTTGTTTTAGTGTAAAATTTGCCCATTTTGGTGAACATTTCTCCCCCAAAACACCCATGTAGTGTGTATATGTCTACCTTTTATTATGTTTATTAATATCTTTATATTTTAACCGAAAGTTTACAAGAAAACTGCATTGTTTACATCACTTCATCAGATTACGCCCCCCCCCCCCTTTTTTTTGTTTAAGACTCCTTTCCCGTTTGCTGTCAGTTAATCTTGTACATATCTAATCACGGCTGGTAATCGGCACAAGCAGAACAGTTGGTTCTGCAAAGAAATTCGTGAGGATAACTTCCGGTTTTGGTGGAGGAGAGTTCACGAAGACGCTTCGCAAGGTATGTACATGTCAAAAATTGAAATTTGCTTTTTTACTGCTCGAATATTGCAAAATCAGAGAATGCTATGCTGTGGCGAATGCTTTCACGATTAGAAACATGTATAGTTTATTATTGTATATGAAGTGTAGCTCTCGCAAAATCAATCGTCCCACGGAAAACATGACGAAAATTGTGACACTCGTACATTTCTAAGTTGTTCTTGACAAAGATGCAAGTTAAATTTTCAATATTTTTTCATCGTGGGAGTCTAAATATAATCGGGGATAAATTCCGATTCGTCAGAAGTAAATTGAAGTCTAGATAAATCTACAAACTGTCAATTTTCTCGTTTTCCTGCTTGAGGAGATCGGTTCTGATAGAGCACATTGCGAATGCATTAGGAGATTTGCTAGTTTTGTTAATTGTTTTCTGCAAAATTGATCAATTGACACTTTTAAACATAAAACTGATAAATACTTTCAGGAGATGCCAGGATGCAAGGGGAATCTTTACAAAAAAAACCATTTCGATATAGATTGCCTGTATCACCGCCAAGGAAACGAACAAAAACAAGTAGCAGTACACCAAATTTAAAATCCCCATCAATAAGGACACCAAGTTTATTAAAAAAATCTCTTTCAATTTCAAAATATCTATATCCTTTCAAACGGGTTTCCACACTTATTCGGCGCAACATTTTTACTAAAGATGACGGAAACTTCACCGCAGATCTACAAAATGTTTCCTTGATGAGTCTTGATGAAAGTATAGGCAAGCTAGAAGTTAACCCGAAGGAAGAAGCTTCAGTAGTTGAAGTTTTTCAAGATGTTCTTGACAAACTTTCTGATGTTGGGAAAAGGACAAGCTATTGAAATTCTTTAAATTAGTACAAGATGGAAATTCCCTTTGCATAACATTGCATTTGAGTTGTTTTTGGACATTGTAGAATGGTTTGACAAAGATGAATCACGTCGAAATGAGATATTCGCCATCAACTCTCCAATTTTTTTGGTTAGGGAGAAAGTTATTTGGTGGTCGATTCATTTGGTTTATGTCTGGCCCAAAAAATGAAAGTGACATTTTAACAGGATCTTCAACGCCAATTAGGTGTGGAAACCCGTTTGAAAGGATATAAATATTTTGAAATTGAAAGAGATGTTTTTACTGAATAAACTTGGTGTCCTAATTGATGGGGATTTTAAATTGGTGTACTGCTTCTTGTTTTTGTTCGTTTCCTTAGCGGTGATACAGGCAATCTATATCGAAATGTTTTTTTGTAAAGAGTCTATGTCAGTCCCCTTTTCCTCTTTGCCTTGAATCCTGGCATCTCCTGAAAGTGGACAGAGTATTTATCAGTTTTATGTTTAAAAGTGTCAATTGATCAATTTTGCAGAAAACAATTAACAAAACTAGCAAATCTCCTAATGCATTCGCAATGTGCTCTATCAGAACCGATCTCCTCAAGCAGGAAAACGAGAAAATTGACAGTTTGTAGATTTATCTAGACTTCAATTTACTTCTGACGAATCGGAATTTATCCCCGATTACATTTAGACTCCCACGATGAAAAAATATTGAAAATTTAACTTGCATCTTTGTCAAGAACAACTTAGAAATGTACGAGTGTCACAATTTTCGTCATGTTTTCCGTGGGACGATTGATTTTGCGAGAGCTACACTTCATATACAATAATAAACTATACATGTTTCTAATCGTGAAAGCATTCGCCACAGCATAGCATTCTCTGATTTTGCAATATTCGAGCAGTAAAAAAGCAAATTTCAATTTTTGACATGTACATACCTTGCGAAGCGTCTTCGTGAACTCTCCTCCACCAAAACCGGAAGTTATCCTCACGAATTTCTTTGCAGAACCAACTGTTCTGCTTGTGCCGATTACCAGCCGTGTAATGTGGCGATTATTTCAAAGGCAATTAGTTTATCAAATATATTTAGGAATGCTGACTTTTAAAAAAATGTTTAAAGAATAAATCAAAATTTGAAAGGCAAAATAAATAAAAAGCATTTATTTAAAGAGAAAATGAATAACATAATATACTACAATGGTGGAAATGTGTAAAAAGATCAAGATGAAATTACATTAGAAATTTTTGTTGTTGACCCAAAATAATATTGCGGTATTCTCTTATTTTTGAACAAATGAAACAATGATATATCATATAAGATGATTACCTGCTACACACAAACAACCCCAGACACATTAAGATACACTGAAAAAAACCCGGACACATTAAGATACACTGAAAAAACCCCAGACACATTAAGATACACTGAAAAAAATCTTTTCCTATGTAAACATTGTGACTTTTTTCCTAACCAAATTGGGGGCTGTCGTGGCCGTGATATTATGGTAGTTGGATTTACAACTACATATGCAATCTGTGCCTATCACCACCGATATGAGTTCGAATCCGACCCAGGGAAAGGTGTATAACATTATTTAATAAAGGTTGTCATGATCAGTGACTTGCAGCAGATCAGTGGTTTTTTCCGGGTATTCTGGTTGCATTAACCAATAAAACTGACAGCCACAATATAACTGAAATATTGTTGAAAGTGGAGTTAAAACCATAAAACAAATCAACCAACCTAACTAAATTTTTTTTTGTTCCTGTGACTTTTTTTCCTAAGACTTTTCTTTCTGTTTACCGTCCAATAGTGTAATGTGATGTTCAATTCATATTTTTCAGGAATTAAGTGTAGAGTGTACAAATAATATTGTATTGTTATGCAGTTAACATTCACACAAACATTTAGAACTGTTGGTACACAGATTACAGAATGTGATACTGAAGAACTACCAACAGAAATAATCGGGAAAGCTGTAAGTTTAATTGACAGATTTTATTGCAGGACTTCATGCTGTACATAGTTTTTTAGTAAATGAGTTTCCAGATAAAGTTGATGTCTTAAAAGATCAGTTGCTGATTTATCTTATAAGAAACAATCTACCTCATTTGAAAAGTAAACTTTTTGTTGATTTAAGGTACATGTACTATCTATATACATTGTGTTGTAGAGAACTAGAGATGCCAGGACAATATCCATCAATGTTGAAACTTATATATTTCTTGTTTATCAATTAGAACTCACAAAAACAGAAATTTTAAGCCCTCATTTGTTGCAAAGTTATGGCCGTTTCAAGTTCCAGACCCCCCCCCCCCCCTTTTTTTTTTTAGATCACCTTGCCAAAGTCAATGTGAGCTTTTGCCATCACTTGGCGTCCGTCCGTTAGCTTTTCACATTTTAATCTTCTCCTCTGAAACCTCTCAGCCAAATGAACTGAAACTTGGTATAAAGATTGGTCATTTCATCCCGATCCGTTAACAAACATGGCTGCCACTATGCATGTATAGTGTTACCCATGTCCGTAATTCCGAAATAAAACGGATCAAGTGTACGTTTCGTTCCCGTCAAATTATTTTTGGCCGAGTTATGGCCCTTGCACCGTCAGCGGACATACAGGGTAGTTTTAACATAGGACCCAATGGGGAAATTGTTTACAAGTTTTCTCCTCTGAAACCAGTCAGCCAATTTAAAGCAAACATGGCATGGATGGTCCTTGGGTAGTATACTTTCAAAATTGTGTCCGATGACCACGACCTCCATCCAAGATGGCTGCCATGAGCAGACATATTTTTAACATAGAACCTTATGGAATTTGAATAGTAACTTAGATGTACAAATGTACAAAAAATGTATTTGGCATGCAGACATTCTTAAGAGGACTTATTTATGTCAGGTGAGCGATACAGGCTCACCTGAGCCTCTAGTTCTTAAAAAAAACTGCCATTTTCTATGCTTTATTTACACTGCAGAATGTAGGATTTTGTGTCAACATTTTCAAAGACCTCCCCCTAACAAGGCTCACAGCTTTACGCTGTGCACACGGGCTAGTCAGAATTCTGGAGGACTAGTCCAAATATTTTCTTAATAGCCCAAAGGACTTCTATCTCAAATATTTAATTTCTAACCCTGACTTATTTTACAGGATGCAAAAATTGTAGGGGCCATCTTGGTCTATAACCTCTTACATTTTAATCTTCTCCTCTGAAACCGAACATGGTATGAATGTTCATTGTATGGTTTCCTACAAAGCTTGTGTTGTTGATTAAAGGTACACAAGAGCTTCAAAGGTTTCAAAAATTGTCCATATTATATATAGGTTTTAATTGTTGATTGTTCATTTGTTTTAAAAAAAAAGGTGGGGGGGGGAATTGTGGTGTTTAATGCCACTTTTAACAATATTTCAGTTATATCAATCATGGCGGTCTGTTTTATTGGAGGAGTAAACCGAGAAAACCACCATCCTGCCACAAATTTCTGTCAATCTTTATCCCATAATGTTGTATTGGGCAAAAAATGTTTTTTATTTGCTGATATTTACAAAAGTACAACTGCATATAAATATTAATAACATACCCCCGCTGGAACCCCAGGGTATAGAAATAGGACCTAGTTTCTCCACTGAGGGGTACAACACCCTAAAAGAGAATCGTCTAGGTGTGTGACAACTCTGATGAAGAATATAAAGGTCGTGCGAGGTATTGCTCTCACTTGGCATCCGTTGTCTGTAAATTTTTGCAGTTTAATCTTCTCCTCAGTAACCACTGTTCAAATTTCCAAAAATTCTTCTACTCTAAAGCTGCTTGGTCAAATGAACAGACACTGGGAGGAAGCATCTATGGAAGGTCCGTTATGAAGATTTCTTTATTCGTTTCGATCAAATGAATTAACAAACATGACCGCCACCACCAATTCTATTTCTGATTGGTCAATTTTCTAAATTTTTGAAAATGACAATTTTGGTCATTTTCATTACCGGAAAAGAAAATGGCGGAAATTACCGGCATCTCTATTCTAGGCTTAAAGATCTTATTTTGATTCTCCATGTGCTTTCTTCCAGCTCGCATTTGTCAATAAGTAAGGTTATTGGTGACGGCGATTTCCAAATATGGGCATTGAAGTGGTGATGCTTAACAAGACCGACAAGCTTAATGAATCATATCACAGTCGATGTATTCAAAAATTTGAACTGATATTTGGTAGAAAGCATGTATGGAAGGTCCTATGTAAAGATTGCTCATTTCGTCCCGATTCATTAACAAAGATAGCCACCACAGGCAATTCTTCTTTCTGATTGGTCGATTTCTAAAAATCTTCTCCTCTGAAAGCACTTGACCAAGTGAAGCGAATCTTGGTAGAAAGCATCTATGGAAGGTCCTCTATAAAGATTGCTCATTTCGTCCCGATCCGTTAACAAACATGGCCCACACTGTGTGGCACCACAGGTGACTCTTGTTTCTGAGTGCCTGATTTTTTTTAAAAATTCTTCACCTCTGAAACCGCTTGGCCAAATAAACCGAAACTTGGTAGGAAGTATCTATGGGTAATCCTCAATAAAGAGTGCTCATTTTGTCCCAATCCATTAACAAACATGACTGCCACAGGCAATTCTTATGTACCGAAACTTGGTAGGAAGCATCTATGGAAAGTCCTCTGTTGTGATTGCTCATTTCATTCCGATCCGTTTACAAAAATGGCCGCCACAGGCAATTCTTGTTTCTGAATGGCCTATTTTTGAAAATCTTCTCCTCTGAAACCACTCGGCCAAATGTACCGAAATGTTGTAGGATGCATCTATGGGAGGTCCTCTATAAAGATTGCTCATTTTGTCCTGATCCATTAACAAACATGGCCACCACAGGCAATTCTTGTTTCTGATTGGTCAATTTCTAAAAATCTTCTCTTCTGAAACTGCTTGGCCAAATGAGCTATAAAAAGTAGTCTATATGTGTAATTAAAGTACACAAACCCTTTGTAATGCTTATATATGATAGTTTGCACTGACGTGCCACCATGAATAGTTTTAGACTTACTACAGTGAAAAACACAATGCTTATTTAGGTACGTTCATTTCGGCTCTGTCAGCCACTACTTTCAGGTTGGGTCCCAAAAATTGTGTTTCAGTAGAACCGGTTTTGTCTATGTAAAAAAATGAAAGAATAGCAAAAACAGCTCAATATCACAATTATGTTTCCTTTTTGTAATTTATTTAAGGTTCATTATAACACTTGTCAAGGGTATGTTCGACTTGCAAATTAATAAAAAGAAAAAAAACCAAAATATTGTCTTAAATGAATAAAAGTTGTGAAAAAAAAACAACAGCACATAGTCAAAATATGTTACATATGGATGTTCTGTATAACATTAAAAGAAAGAAATACAAAACGGTTTGTGCTGAATTGGCATTCACCAAGTCACCTTCAACAGAATGGTCATGATTTTGTATAGAACTTGTAATTTTGTTGGATTATTGCAATATTCAAAGAGTGTTTGATCAAAAGTAGGAACTCTCACTGTTTATATAGATATCAAGTAACTCTTAATTGTTTTGGATTCATTTTTGTTTTCAAATAATATATTGAAGGACAATAAAAAAAAAAAAAAAATAAAAAAAAAATAGGGAACCGCATCGGTAGCATAATGGTTAGCATGCTCGCCTCGAGTGCGATAGCTTGTGGGTACGAGCCCAGGTCGGGTCAAACAAAATAATGTAAAATTGGTATTTGTTGCTTCTCCACTAAGAACGCATCATTAAGGAGAAAGAGCAAAGACTGGTTGGCTCGGAATCAGAATAATGTGTCCAAGTGGAGCGACATATCTACCCGCTGACTGTTGTTAGCTCACCTTGCCAAAGCCAATGTGAGCTTTTACCATCACTTGGTCCTCGTCGTCTGTCATCTGTTTACTTTTCACATTTTAATCGTCTCCTCTGAAACGCCTCGGCAAAATGAAGTGAAACTTAGTAGGAAGCATCTATGGAAAGTCCTCTGTCCCGATTACTCATTTCGTCCCGATCCGTTAACAAACATGGTCGCCACAGGTGATTTTTGTTTCTGATTGGCAGATTTTTTTTAATCTTCTCCTCTAAAACTTCTTAGCCAAATGAACCGAAACTTGGTAGGAAGCAACTATGGAAGGTCTTCTATAGAGATTGCTCATTTCATCCCCATCCCACAAACTGAACACAAATATGACTTGTCCCGCATTTCATGAAACGACTCCTCAATGGCTGTTACACTGATAGGATTCATCTGTAAAGTAAATTTAATATATAGCAGATAGTAGTAAGTGAATGTTGAATGTAAAGATACACAAACATCTGTATGGAGCTCACAATATAATATAAATGTAGCAATCAAATTGTCTGAAGCTTATACAAATAAAATGAGGGTAATCGCAAGATTGAAACAAGATGTTTTAATATCATAGTATTTCTTCGCTGCCCAGTTAATGTTTTTTTTTATCCTGCACTTGTTCTGTTCGAGTAGTCGCATTGTATTGACCGGATATTTTTTGTTATACATTTGTATTTGGTTTCTAACCAAGATATCTTTTTCTGGTACCTGATTCATGTTGAGCGATGGTAAGAAACAGTAACAGCATTTATGCTTATAAGCTTATAAACTTGTAAGCACGGACTTCATAGAGAACACAAATCAAAAACGATTAGAACAACGCCTGTTTCTGCTCTTTTTAGACGATTTGACAGTTTCTTTGGGGCTTTTGAAATAACACGATAGATAAAATATACGTGCATTGTCGGAAAATATATAATTCATTTCCACTCGCTGCGAAACTGGTAAGAAAAACTCGTCAAAACTCGTATATATAAATTTTATATTTTCGACAATGTATATAATTATATTGTCTATTTTTTCTCTCCCTTGTTTCACTCCTCCTGAATTTTTTTTTATTGATTTAAATAACATAATATAAATAAGACTCGACACGGTGTATAGGGTTGTGCGTTCGTTATAAGATCGCATAGCATTATTCTAAATATATATCAACATAACAAATTCATTCAGTCTTGTCATTTCTACTCTCCCAAAAAAATGCAAAATATATAAGAGTGATTGAAATTCTTTTGGCATTATATTGGTGGATGGGCGGGGGACTATAACATCCAAAGCACAAACATTTGCCGAATTACAACTTGTAACGAACGTTGCATTAATCGAGTACACCTAACATTTTCTTTATATACAAACTGCCAAAATCGTCCGTGCGGAAAGGAATTCAATACTACAGCCTTTGTTAATTTGCTTATCTGTAATGTTAATATAAACATACTGTGAAGAAATTTAAATATCGTATCCACGAAATTATTTCCACAGAGTGACTTACTTCGTTATCAACGAGTATAAAATTAAAATATTGTGTTATAAAAAGAATCTCCCACTACTCAATTGATGCACCTGGACAGCGACTTAAAGTGAGTGTAGCGTATTGAGCACCAACCGTGATGCCAGTGCCACAAAAAGCATAAAAAAATCAAGTGTTTGCGACAGTAGCAATTTAACATAGAAATAACAATTTTTTTATTGTACAAAGTAGCTGAAATTAGCAGCCATGGCAAATCATACTATGGATCAGTATTTATCGCTTTTGAGGTATTTCCTAATCATAACTATTGTTAAATTGCAATATAATTATCAATAATAATACGATCAGTCGTATTTACATACTGACAAATCCGTTTCTTGATAAATAACACAAACGGTTTGTATACATGTTTACATTCTGACCAAGCCAGATTTCAAAAACATCTGTTGACATCAAGTTTTAGGGTATAACTAGTTACTAATTGACTTTTCCTCAACAAAATAATATTTCTAAGTAAAATCAATCGTTCATCAATACTCTTTTTCTTTTTTGGCAACATTTAATTCATTCGTAAATGCAAGATATAGCGATATTTCAGTTGATTGTAATGATTTTGATGCCAGATTCCTTATAACTTGTAGAAAAATCTAATTTTACACTGCAAAAATAAAAATGAAATTAATAATAATAACAATCATAAAGCATCATAATTCAAAACATTAGATACACAGTATATTTATAAATACTTACGATAATTATCAGTGTCTTCTTTAAAAATACTGCTTTAAAATATCCCGGATGTTGACCAAACATTTTCGATCGGAGGTCTTTGACGTCAGTGTAGAAAGGCAGACCAAGACAGGTAATTGGTCACAACCTCATACCTCAATGAGAGTCTGTTCATATAAATGGTTGGTAAAGTAACCTTTTGACGAAAAATAGTTGTACACAGTAGAAGTGGGGCAAACCTACAAAGGTCACTTAACGTAACACAGCCTCATACCTCAATCATGAAGGTTACATGTAAATGGTAGGTAAAGTAACTTGACAAAATTGCCTCTGCTTTTTACACAGAAGTAGGACAGACATAGATATGAACATAGTTTAAAATTGTTCCTCTGCTTTTTACACAGAAGTAGGAGATATATAGATATGAATATAGTTCAAAATGGTTCCCCTACTATCAGAGAAGAGTAAACATTCTTACAGGACATGGTACAAAATTGTAGCTCAGTCAGTGAAAAGTTGTCTGTAATAGCCTTATGGATAATGTTCTCATACAGAACTGGGTACAAATTTAGAAGGGGAGATAATTCAACTTATATTTTCACGAAAAGGGGGGGTCATGTACCTTGTAAGCGCAACTCCTACTAAACTGCTTATTGAATTTTTATGAAACTTTACACAGTTGTAGTACACAACCTGCAGATGTGCATGAAGGAATACCATTGCTGTCTAAAATTTAGAAGGGGAGATAATTATACCCCCCACAAACAAAGTTTGGTGGGGTATATAGGAATCACCCTGTCCGTCCGTCCGTTCATCCGTATGTCCGTCCGTCCATGTACCTTGTAAGCGCAACTCCTCCTAAGCGGCTTATTGGATTTTTATGAAACTTTACACATTTGTAGTACACTCCCTGCAGATGTGCATGAAGGAATATGGTTGCTGTCCAAAATTTAAAAGGGGAGATAATTCAACTTATATTTTCATGAAAAGGGGGGTCGTGTACCTTGTAAGCACAACTCCTACTAAATTGCTTATTGAATTTTTATGAAACTTTACACAGTCGTAGTACACAACCTGCAGATGTGCATGAAGGAATATAGTTGCTGTCCAAAATTTAAAAGGGGAGATAATTCAACTTATACTTTCACGAAAAGGGGAGCATGTACCTTGTAAGCGCAACTCCTACTAAATTGCTTATTGAATTTTTATGAAACTTTACACAGTTGTAGTACACAACCTGCAGATGTGCATGAAGGAATACCGTTTGCTGTCTAAAATTTAGAAGAGGAGATAATTCAACTTATACTTTCACGAAAAGGGGGGGTCGTGTACCTTGTAAGCGCAACTCCTCCTAAATGGCTTATTGGATTTTTGTGAAACTTTACACACTTGTAGTACACTACCTGCAGATGTGCATGAAGGAATATGGTTGCTGTCCAAAATTTAAAAGGGGAGATAATTCAACTTATACTTTCACGAAAAGGGGGGGCATGTACCTTGTAAGCGCAACTCCTACTAAACTGCTTATTGAAATTTTATGAAACTTTACACAGTTGTAGTACACAATCTGCAGATGTGCATGAAGGAATACCGTTGCTGTCTAAAATTTAGAAGGGGAGATAATTATGTCCCCCGCAAACAAAGTTTGGGGGGTATATAGGAATCACCCTGTCCGTCCGTCTGTTCATCCGTCTGTCCGTCCGTCCATGTACCTTGTAAGCGCAACTCCTCCTAAGCGGCTTATTGGATTTTTATGAAACTTTACACATTTGTAGTACACTCCCTGCAGATGTGCATGAAGGAATATGGTTGCTGTCCAAAATTTAAAAGGGGAGATAATTCAACTTATATTTTCATGAAAAGGGGGGTCGTGTACCTTGTAAGCACAACTCCTACTAAATTGCTTATTGAATTTTTATGAAACTTTACACAGTCGTAGTACACAACCTGCAGATGTGCATGAAGGAATATAGTTGCTGTCCAAAATTTAAAAGGGGAGATAATTCAACTTATACTTTCACGAAAAGGGGAGCATGTACCTTGTAAGCGCAACTCCTACTAAATTGCTTATTGAATTTTTATGAAACTTTACACAGTTGTAGTACACAACCTGCAGATGTGCATGAAGGAATACCGTTTGCTGTCTAAAATTTAGAAGAGGAGATAATTCAACTTATACTTTCACGAAAAGGGGGGGTCGTGTACCTTGTAAGCGCAACTCCTCCTAAATGGCTTATTGGATTTTTGTGAAACTTTACACACTTGTAGTACACTACCTGCAGATGTGCATGAAGGAATATGGTTGCTGTCCAAAATTTAAAAGGGGAGATAATTCAACTTATACTTTCACGAAAAGGGGGGGCATGTACCTTGTAAGCGCAACTCCTACTAAACTGCTTATTGAAATTTTATGAAACTTTACACAGTTGTAGTACACAATCTGCAGATGTGCATGAAGGAATACCGTTGCTGTCTAAAATTTAGAAGGGGAGATAATTATGTCCCCCGCAAACAAAGTTTGGGGGGTATATAGGAATCACCCTGTCCGTCCGTCTGTTCATCCGTCTGTCCGTCCGTCCATGTACCTTGTAAGCGCAACTCCTCCTAAGCGGCTTATTGGATTTTTATGAAACTTTACACATTTGTAGTACACTACCTGCAGATGTGCATGAAGGAATATGGTTGCTGTCCAAAATTTAAAAGGGGAGATAATTCAACTTATATTTTAACGAAAAGGGGGGGGGGGGGTCATGTACCTTGTAAGTGCAACTCCTACTAAATTGCTTATTGAATTTTTATGAAACTTTACACAGTTGTAATACACAACCTGCAGATGTGCATGAAGGAATACCGTTGCTGTTTAAAATTTAGAAGGGGAGATAATTCAACTTATACTTTCACGAAAAGGGGGTGGGGTTGTGTACCTTGTAAGCGCAACTCCTCCTAAACGGCTTATTGGATTGTTGTGAAACTTTACACAGTTGTAGTACACTACCTGCAGATGTGCATGATGAAATATGGTTGCTTTCCAAAATTTGGAAGGGGAGATAATTCAACTTGTTTATTTTGGAGATGGGATGTTGTCTCTTTGACATAACTCCATATCCGTTCATTTTTCATAGGTAACTTGCTAATATACCTGTATTCCAAAGTTTGAACATCATAGTATTGCAAGCGAGGGGTATCACTCAGTGAGGTCACTCACAGTTCTAGTTTATCCTGATCCATGATGAGACCATTCCTCCAGGTATAGTTTTAACGTAGGACTATATGGGAATATTGTTTTAACTATTTTCTTCTCAGAACCCAGTAAGCTAGCTTAAAGCAAACATGGCATGGATGGTCAACTTTAAAAATTCTGTGAACCAGAACTGAACAGAATTGAACCAAACTTGCCAGAATTGTTCATTGGATGGTCCTCTACCAGATTTGTGTTTTTGGTGTTGATTTGAAATCCAACATGGCTGCCAGGGTCCATAATGTGTTCTCATTGGCTGAAATTTTAAAAATCTTCTTGTCAGAAACCACCAAGCCAATTGAATTGTGACTTTGCAGGAATGGTCATTGGGTGGTCCTATACTAAACTTGTGAATCATTTGCAGATCGGAAATTCAAGATGGCTGCCATGACTTGACTTAGTTTTAACATAGGACCCTATGGAAAAAAAAATTAAAAGTCTTCTCCTCTGAAACCAGTAAGTCAATTTAAAGCAAACATGGCATGAATGGTCTTTAGGTGGTCAACTTTCAAAATTATGTCCTGTGACCCAGACCTCCATCCAAGATGGCCACCATCAGCGGACATAGTTTTAACATAGGACCCTATGGGAAAAATGTTTAAAAATATTCTCTTCTGAAACCAGTAAGTCAATTTAAACCAAACATGGCATGGATGGTCCTTAAGTGATCAATTTTCAAAATTGTGTCCGGTGACCCTGACCTCCATCCAAGATGGCCACCTTCAGCAGACATAGTTTTAACATTGGACCTTATGAGGAAAAAATGTTTTAAAATCTTCTCCTCTGAAACCAGTAAGCCAATATAGCAAACATGTCATCGATGGTCCTTAGGTGGTCAACTGCCAAAATTGTGTTCAGTGACCCCGATCTCGGTCCAAAATGGCCGCCGTCAGCGGACATAGTTTTAACATAGGACCCTATGGGAAAATTGTTTAAAGGTCTTCTCCTCTGAAACCAGTCAGCCAATTTAAAGCAAACATGGCATGGATAGTACTTGGGTAGTATACTTTCAAAATTGTGTCCGGTGACCACGACCTCCATCCAAGATGACTGCCATGAGCAGACATAGTTTTAGCATAGAACCCTATGGGATTTGAATGGTAAAACTTAAATGTATTCGGTATGCAGACATTCTTAAGAGGGCTTATTTATGTCAGATGAGCGATACAGGCTCACCTGAGCCTCTAGTTATCTAAAGGAATTACAAACTTTTTCAAACACAACAGGGTACAAAATTGTACCTCTGCCTGTGTCTGGAAGTTTACAATTCTCAAACAATATTTCCCTGTTATGGGAAATATTAAGAGAATTGTAAACTTCCAGACACTGATCTGAGTAGAAACTACCTCAGCTATTACAATGGCATATTTTGTATTGTAATTGTAAGCTACCTATGACTAAAAGATAACAATAGGTACAAAATTGTACCTCAGTAATTACTCTGAAATTTCAGTAACGGAACTGAATCTTCTCTCTCGGAACTATTTTCAAAATTATACCTCAATCATGAGTGAACTATTCTTTACATGAATTGTAAACTTCCACATACTGTATTGGGGTACAAATTTGTACCTCAACCATAACAGTGAAATATTCTGTTCAGGAATTAACTTCCTCACATAAAAAAGGGATACAAAATTGTACCTCAATCAAGTAGTCTGCAATTGATAATTCCATGTTGTATATATAAGTAAATGGTAAGCTTTCTCACTTTGTATTTATAAAATCGTAGTTATCTATAAAAAAAAACAAAAACCAAAGGGGTAATCTATGCCTGAGGAAGGAGCACCTTAATTATTTGATATTTAATCTAAATAATTAACGTGTTATCATATCAGATGTTTGGTTATGTTACATTGGATTCTGTAATTTAAAAAAAAACTTAACACAATTCAAAGTAACTTGTATTATGTTGGGGAAGGGTTTGATTTTTCTATTTATTTTATAAATTATCAGTCTATATGCATGAGGAAGGACCACCTTAATTATTTGATATTTAATCTAAATAATTAACGTGTTATCATATCGGATGTTTAGTTATGTTACATTGGATTCTGTAATTAAAAAATAAAATTGTAAACACAATTCAAAGTAACTTGTATTATGTTGGAGAAGGGTTTGATTTTTCTATTTATTTTCTAAATTATCAGTCTATATGCATGAGGAAGGAGCACCTTAATTATTTGATATTTAATCTAAATAATTAACGTGTTATCATATCAGATGTTTAGTTATGTTACATTGGATTCTGTAATTAAAAAAAAAAATTGTAAATACAATTCAAAGTAACTTTGGGGAAGGGTTTGATTTTTCTATTTATTTTTCCAAATTATCAGTCTATATGCATGAGGAAGGAACACCTTAATTATTTGATATTTAATCTAAATAATTAACGTGTTATCATATCAGATGTTTAGTTAT
Source organism: Bathymodiolus brooksi (assembly GCA_963680875.1). Classification (NCBI taxonomy): domain Eukaryota; kingdom Metazoa; phylum Mollusca; class Bivalvia; order Mytilida; family Modiolidae; genus Bathymodiolus; species Bathymodiolus brooksi. The sequence goes on from OY804581.1 coordinate 109,683,989, forward strand.
GTTACATTGGATTCTGTAATTAAAAAAAAAAATTGTAAACACAATTCAAAGTAACTTGTATTATGTTGGGGAAGGGTTTGAGTCTATTAAAAACTTATTTCATATCACATTATTCTTCTTCTTCTTCTTCCATTAAAGTGCAGGGCTGCCGCAACAGCATCTTCCCCAACATAATACAAGTTTATCTGAATGTTATATTATTATGATATGTTATGATACTTGTGAATTAAAAAAAAATTGTTTTAATATATTTATGATTTTTTGAATACCATATTTGTAACAAATGACAGACTTGGACAGGTTCAGTCGGATAAATTAACAATTTAAAATCTAGTTCTGTGGATATGACACTTATTTGAAGAGATATAATACAGATACATTTGATATTAATGGTGGAACATGTCTCAAAAATTGGTAACGGATCATGATCATTGATTAGATAGATATATACATTTTTGACAGGACTTCAATTCAGCAAGAAAATTAATTGCTTTAAATTTGAGAACAACGAATGTTTGGAGAGATATATACATTTGTGACAGGATATACATTCTTCAAGGATATGGACTGGGCAAGATGCTAATATAAATTTATCAAGGATATGAACTATTGAAGATGGCTTTAGGAACAACAGGTGTAACTTCACTGATTGGAATGACATTTGTACATTAGTAGGATATGAACAGTATAATATGTCTAACAACAGCAGATATTATTCACTGATTGGAGGGAATTGTGTAAATTATGAACATCTTTGACAGCAGATGTAAATCACTGATTGCAGTAGTGTACATTATGAGATATTTCTGATGGCAGCCCTTGTGTATATAGAAGGTAAATAACTTTATATCTCAAATATCTGTATGCTTAACCTTTTATTGAATGGTTGCACAGCAATCAATTTGTGATTAGAATGTAAAAATGTAGAAAATTTAATTGTAATTTGTATTTCATAACTTTATATTTCAATAACAAAATGAAGGAAAAAAACACCCACGATATCGCTGAAGCTTTCGGAGAGAGCAAACTATTTTATGCATATCTTTTGAAAGTGGGGAAAATCATCAATTTCACCAGTAAAAGAGAAGAGACACACAAAAAATAGCTCTCATTTAGCATTATAGATTTGCATTAAACAGCAATTTGACACTTTCTAGACCAAAGCAAAATGAATCTACACTTACAAATTGATGAAAGTAGCACCCATCAAAACTCTGGGAATACCTACATTACATATTCTTGTACAGTGACCATTTTTATAATATTTATGTTAAATATTTACACAATACAAATTTTTAGTATTACTAAGAAGTGTTTATTTTTCAACTATTATCAATTGAAATTTATTTTTCAGTTATTCAAGGTATTCAGTTATTCAAGTTTTGCTACAGTCATATATTAATATGGAAATATTGTTCAAGATTGAGGTAAATAGATAAAATAAATTGTTAATATATTGAGATTGATAATGTTGTTCTAGTATTTAGGAGTTTGGGTTACATATTTCTCATAGTTCAAAACCGCGATTTGGCAAACTCCAAAGTAAAAGCAATGACCCAAAATGGTATAATGTTGAGTTGAATGACGGTAACAAACAGCTTGGGAGTAGCAAAGAAGTGAAATACCTTAAATATCTCGTCAAAACTTGAAAGACAAACACAATCCGTGAAAATAAAAATATGTCAGTATTTTAAATACAAAGAATGAAAGCCAAATGAGCAATATTTCAGTTATATCATAGCGATAACAAGTTGCATGTGATGAAGTGATAATGATGTTGGCTTTGTGCTAGTCCTACTCGCTTAGATGGATTTTTATATTGCTAGCTCTATATTCTGTCGGTAGACATGTCTCGTTACTCAGACCTATGATCTTGATTCAGAGCCAATCCGTCTTTGCTCTTTCTCCCTTGTGCTACACGTTTAGTGGAGAAGCTACAAATACCAATTTATGGACTTTTATTAGACCTGACCGAGGTTCTAACCCACAATTGACTGCACTCGAGGCAAGTATTAACAAGTACATCACCAATGCGTTTTTTTTAAATACATAAGAGCATCCTGTGACAAATATGCAAAATTAGAAATGGAAACAGAGTAATATCTTCAACTGTGTCAAACTTTGAAAGCAAATCGGAAATAAAATCGCTTTATGATGTCATGTTGTATATTATATAAATACTACAGGATAAAAATTAAATAAATGGAGCAAATATTAATGAAGTAGCAGTTTACAGAGCCAAACTAATATATTTTATTTCTTTTCAGTTGTATGAAGTTCTTATATTATGTGATAACAGACATTAGATGACAGACATATACTGCCTCCAACATCAAGCTGTTTAAAGAAATTTTATGACAGGTAGATAATTTGTTTTCATTGTTGCGTATTGTACATTTAATGAAGAGAATTATTGTAAACTAGTCGTCACAAATTCCACCTATATCAACAAAACAAAGACATATATACCTCTCACCACTACCACATATTCCGATGGAACACCAAGTCCTGCCTTAGGACAGGCACAATTGTAGCAGAGTTAAACATTTTATTATTTAAATGATTTTTTTTTTTTATTATTTTAATTTGCATATTTCTTTTTTATTTTGCTTGCTTTTAATTAATTTGTTTTTGTTTTATGTTTTGCTTTGTAGTTAGCACAATCCAGTTTAATGTTTGGATCTTAGATACATGCTATGACAATAGTTTCATGCTTATGATACTTGCTTCTGTTTATTTGCAATTACATTTGTATGGTCCTATTGTCAATAAAAGTCATCAGAAAAAGGAAATTCTTATTCAAACCTAGTTAACACAGCCTGATGAGGATACCAACATGAATGAACCACTCATTGAAGTTTTAAGGTGAAATTCAGCGCAGGATAGAGGATATAAACATAATAAAGGACTTCAATCAATTCTGTAAACTTTGAATCAATGTTCTTGCTTATTCAAAGTGACCGACATACTGTAAATTCAGAAATTATTGAGATGTTTCATTATTGCGGAAAATGCAACTGAACTTAAAACTCGTATTTTAGAAGCATTTGTATCATTTTGCACTAGAGATCTTTGAGTTTTGCATTAATTAAAAATCGCAATCCGGGCTGATTAAATTTTCTTAGATCGCAGTAATAAATGAACGCATTAATTTCCGATTTTACAGTATATCATCATGAATTACATGGATGTAGTGTTGATTGACATTTCGTAATGAATACTGCTTAAGCAGGTGCTATGACCCGTCTTGAACTAAATATGAAGTATGATGATTTCCTCATTGTCAAAGACCTCATGTTGACTGCAAGATGAAAAATAACAATTATATCATTGTTCTATTGCTTTGTTTTACTCATTATAAATTGGGGATTTTGCCTCATGTACGTTTACTCTATATCCTTTCATTGTGTACTTGTTACAATATCTCCGTAGCAAACCTCATTGACAAGGAGAGTATTACATTGTATGTGTGAATGTATGAAAATAGGATACATGTATTTATGATATTTTATGCATTGTACATGTATGTGTTATTTGGTTGTCATAATAATAAATAAAGAAACTAATAATAGAAACCCAGCACAATTAGCAAATAACAAATAAAGTATTGCCAAAAAAACATAGCACATTGAAAGTTTACTATATCCTATTCCCTTTTTATACGACCCCAAAACAATTTTTGAGGCTGTAAAATGGTATGGCGTTGTCATTGTTATCGTCTGTAGAAATTTAGTTTCTGTATGATAACTTCAGTTTTAGTTGACTATTAAGCCCTTATGCAATTTTTACTCAATGTTCCTTTTTAGAAACTTAATGTTTTCAAACTTTGAAAAGTGTCTTATAGATACACCCTTCTCCTTAAAGCCAAATGGCATCCAAGGAAAGCATGAAATAAAGGTCAAGGTCACCTAATAATCAGTATTTCAATGTCCAATGTTTAATACAAAGTTTAACCAAATTAACCAAGAATGTGGATAATTAGATGATGAATGTTAGAAATATGACCATCCTTTTCAACCAAATACTATTTCTTGAAGCTGAGAAAAAGATCTAACCATGCAACATAGAGAGTGAAATTGGCACAATTCTTAGCTGTACTGTCCAAGTGTTATTCCTTAACTCATCTTTCATGTTGAGTTTTTAAAGTAATCAGGATATTTAATGTAAATAAAGAAGATTAACTGATATATATTTTTATGCTGAATCCACCTTAAATCTAGGCTATAAATATTACAATGTATATCTTTCAACATATTTTAATTAAAATATAGAATTGATTGAAGTCCTTTATATCCACTATCCTGTGCTGAATTTCACCTTAAAACTTCAATGAGTGGTTCATTCATGTTGGTATCCTCATCAGGCTGTGTTAACTAGGTTTGAATAAGAATTTCCTTTTTCTGATGACTTTTATTGACAATAGGACCATACAAATGTAATTGCAAATAAACAGAAGCAAGTATCATAAGCATGAAACTATTGTCATAGCATGTATCTAAGATCCAAACATCAAACTGGATTGTGCTAACTGCAAAGAAAAACATAAAACAAAAACAAATTAATTAAAAGCAAGCAAAATAAAAAAGAAATATGCAAATTAAAATAATAATAGCCCCTCAAAGTATAATGCACTTTCTTTGATCACAAATAAGGCAAGCAGCTCAGCAATTCTGTCATTAAATACCTTTTCATGAACATGTTCATCAATTAAAACTGCTGTCATTAGCCTCATTTTTGTATTTGATTGCAGTATTAATTCCGATGGTTATGGGTCGTTTTCTCATCGACATTTACCCCATATCTCCTTTTACTTCTATCAGAGAGGAACAGGGCCTAAATATGGAAGCGGTGTACCCTGTCTATCACTCAAGAAAAGCTTTGGTGTTGGACAAACTCATTTTATAGGACAATGAGTCATGCACCATTCTAAAAAGATGACAGATTTGTGACACCTAGTACCTTGTAACTTTTTTTTACTGTAGAAGATATTTATTTTTGACATTTTCCTACTTTATATCATACTGCAACCAATAATAGATGTAAAGGATTGCACACATTATTGTGGGGCACATGTACAAGTTAAGACAATGGAGACAAGTTGTGAAGTTGTACTTTCCTAAGTACATTGACAAGGTAGTAATTATTGAGATAAAACAGACGTGTCATACAGTTTGGTTACACTGGGAGGATATTTCAATATGTTTTTATTTGTTTTAAAAACATTTTCGGGTTCAGACATTGTTTAGATTGGAGAAATGGAGCGCTGGAGATGGTGTGTCGTGATAACACCCCCCCCCCCCTTTTTTTTTTGTGTAATGTGACCAAAAGTACATTTCCGCGTGATGTCTTCAACCTCTAAAATAACTAAAAGGGACAAACAAATGTATCTGATCTGAACTGTGCCAATTACCCACTTAAGACACGCTTTCATTCAATGCTGTGCATCATTTCCTTTGCTGAGATGGGAATATCTGTACGCTATGGCGGCCGCCATTAAAAACATGGATTCAGCCGTTACCTGACCCCGATATCAAACAAAAAAATCCGAGGGGTCACGGGTACCAGACTACAATCCTCTATGGAACTTAGAGAGATCTACAGGACACGTTCCCCATACGATCGCAAATATTTACTATCCCGAACTCTCTGGTTATTTCAAAGAGTCCAAACCAAGTTCCGAATCGGTACCGATTCAGGAACCGACCCCTCTGGTATGCAAAGAAGGCCCCCGTTTACGAACATGAAAATACAAATCCCTGTGGTACCACAGGAGAAAATAATCAAAATATGAGCTCACGTAAAATGTGGGGACCGACGTGTCCCGTCTTCATCTTGCCATATCCCGCCAAATGAGTGGGGTAAGCCCCATTCACCGCCACGCAACCACCCTGTTTTAGTTTAACGTTAGTGAAGAGTCAACATCCTCCTCCTTGTGTTCGATTCGATTTAAGCTTGAATTGGAGGGAAAACAAGAGAACCTCCAGAGGAAATAAAATGTTCGAGGGCGCCCTGAATATTGTTTAGATAGATTTCTGTTCCTGAATTGGACAGATGTGTGCCGTCGTTACGATAAAGATTTACTTCTCTGGCACGAAGGTTACAGTGCCTTATGGCGCACCCTCCTATACTTATTACTTGGTTTCTTACCAAGAGGTTCACTCGGTTACGAGTTTTTTCAATAGATTTGCCATTGTTGGCATTGTGCCAGTATCGTCTTTGCAATATATCGGACCATACAATAAGCGTATTTGGCATTAAGGCGTGTATACGAAGAATGTCGCATATTTATGTTTTCTGCTAGTTGCCAGCCTTTAACGGTGCCAAGATCGTATAACAACAAATTTCGGAGGAGGATGTCTTCTCAAAAGAAACTCAATTTTTGGAATTAATTCCTTCCAAACCATACCCCTTTTCCCGAACCAAAACCCTTGAAAACCTACATTATGGAGACCAAGATGACGTCCCCCGTGTCTTGAAACCACTTCTTTACCAGCCCAATATACTATACTCGATCCCAATATCCAAATAGAGCGGGAACCTATAATATAAATGAAATCGTGCGAGATATTTAATAAATAATTCAGATATCTAATCGTATGTATTTCGTATAAGCATCGGACGTCCAACGCCCCCATTTTTTTATTACGTCGTCATGAATACCAAAACGTTTAGCCTCTGTTGCGGCCCCTATTCTGAAAGAATGTGGTCGAAAATGTCCTTTGACTTCACAAAATGACAAGGCCCTTTGTAAGACGATTGAAAATTGATATCGCGTTAGATCTGATCCGTCAAAGTGCAAATAAAGATTAAAGTCGAGTGCATGTTGTCGGACTTCCAAATAACCCTTAAGAAGGTGTACCGGACATATGGAGTTATCGGTTTGACTTCAAATAATCAATGTGGTACTATGTGAGTGTTGATCTGTTTTGGAACTACGTATCATTAAATGTAAGTCAACGGAGTCTTGTTTGCGGACAAGTTTTATGTCGGATATGTGAATGACGTGCTTCCCGGCTCGACCTTTACTTTGACTAGTTATTTCACCAACGCGGAGAAGTCCGAAAAAACACAAACTGAACGCGCTTGCGAACATAGTGGATTCATATACTGACGTACAAACAAAGGGGAGCGATTGAATTAATCGTTTTAATAAATTCATTGAGACTGGTAGACGCAAGTCAGCTTTCGGGGAGTTTTTCCGTTTTGAACCCTCGAGTATTTTGGTAACCAAAAACGATTTCGTATTGTCCGTGTGACCATTTAATTTATGCATTCTACTTATACCGGAAATGTAAGTAGTAATAGTACTGGCTGACAAGCCTGTGTGAGACATGTATGCAATGTAGAATAACAAATCATATAGAGGGGCGGGCCAAGTATCTTGTAAATTATACAATTTGCGAAATGATTGAAAAGATTCGACTGCCGTTTTGTATGTTTTCCACGTAGAATCTGCCATTGAAACGTTCATCAATGAATCAATTTCAGTTGTTAAAGTTTCCAGAGATGGTCTGGTATTTCGGTGCCTCGTTGGTCTGCCTCTGGACAAAGGTTCCGGAAACGCTGCCAATCACAACGAGATAAAGAATCAGCAATTTTATTTGAAATTCCAGAAATATGTAAAGCTTTGATCATAATATTATATTGTAAGGTTGACAAAACAAGATGCCTTTACAAGGGACATAACTCTAACAGATTTTGAAGACTTTTTATTAATAATGTGAACCACAGATTGGTTGTCTATGTTAAAAATTATTTTCTTGTTTTTTAACTGTTCCCCCCAGATACACAGTGCAACAACAACCGGAAATAACTCGAGAAATGTAATGTCCTTAAGAATGCCCATTTCTTCCCATAATTTTGGCCAGCATTTTTGCGCCCATTTTCCTTGAAAATAAATACCAAACCCTCTGCTTTGACCACCAGCGCTGTCGGTGAACAATTCTAGGGTTTCATTTGAAGCCCATGCATTATCAGTGATAACGGTTACCCCATTATATTCTGACAAAAAGGTTAGCCAGACTTTAATATCTTCTCGCATTGATTTTGACACGCGAATTCTGTGATGAGGTTTTCTTATATTACATGTCGCATCAATAAGTCTCCTGCAAAACGCCCTACCCGGTGACACGACTTGACACGCGAAATTAAGTAACCCTATTAAGGATTGTAATTGTCGTAATGAGACCTTTTTGGACTGGACGAATAATTCGAGAGTATGCTTCAATTCAACGAGTTTTTCGTTTGGCAGCCGCAGTTCCATCGCTAACGTGTCGAACTCAATGCCTAGGAATGTTAAGATTTCTGTCGGCTCTACAGTTTTATCTTCGGCTACAGGAACCCCCCATAATTTACGTATATCCCGAAAAGTTTGTAATGTGAATTGACATTTCGGGCTATCAGCTTCCGCGCCAAAGAGAAAGTCATCCAAATAGTGCAAAATATCTTTATTACCAGTCTTTTGCTCCGTAAACCAGTGTAATGCTGTTGAAATTTTTTCGAAGAGTGAGCAACTTATCGAAGTACCAAATGGGAGGCATTTATCAAAGTAGAATTTGTTATCGAAAGAAAAACTTAGTTGGTCGAAGTCAGATGGGGAGACTCTGAGTAATCGAAATGCACTCTTAATGTCAGTTTTTGCCAACTTCCCCCTTTTACCTATTCTGTTGATCATGTCTATGGCATCGTCAATGCCTGAATATCTTACGGTGCAAAAGTCTGGATCAATGAAATCATTGACCGAATACTGGGTTGGGTATGAAAGATTATGGATCAGTCGAAAATCGCCGTTCTTCTTTCTTACGAGAAAAATTAGAGATACCCTAAAGGTAGGCATCGGAGGGTAATCGAATGGGCCAGCCACTCTGCCTAGATCAATTTCTTTAAATATCTTTTCCCGTACTAAATCTGGGTTTTCCGAAACACTTCTCGAATTTTTTGACTGAACTGGTAACCTAGGTCCATTGTATTGTAATTTAAATCCATGTTTTAGCCCCCGAATTAATTCTGTTTTTACATTCCCGAACGGGTAAAAAGACAAAGATTTCTCAACCTCGTGCACACAAATAGGGGAGCTACCAAGTGAATAAAGGTACGAGTTATTTGTTATTACAGAACTTGAAGGGATGGTCCCCTGCGCAATTTGAACATTTGTGTGCATATCTACACTTTTGTCCGTATAAACATTTACCTTTGTTGAAGTTCCAGCAGGATCAAAATCCACGCTGGGTGTTGCCTTTTTGGCTCTGAGGGGTTTTCCCCCTTTTGAAGTCTGGAAGAAAGGGCTCGTTTTTGCTCTCTAACTTCTGGCTCACATTTGTATTGTCATTGTGTGCGTATTTAGCAGGGGTGGAGACGTGTAAAAGCCATAGCTCCATATCGATGTCACCCCATGGAGTGTGAGGATATCTAGCTTTGCGAAGACGATATTGTTCGTCATATGCGGCCCAACCCGTACCTGATCCCCGCGAGGCCGCAAGGCGTACATTAAACATGTATTTCAGATATTCCTGGCCTTTGTTAGGCCATTTTTCGAGCATAACCCCCATGAATATCATAAAGGCCGATGTCCATACATGTATGTTGGAAATTGCTGCGATTTTTGGCTGTGTGACTGTCAACTGACCACCCTTTATGGAAAGGTCGCCGCTAAGTTGAGAGTCAGTTGCGAGCTCTCGGACCGACTTTAGGAGGACATACAAATCAATATATTCCCCTGCCCAAATTTTTTCCTTAATTTTGAATGGAATGTGAGCGCTAATCGGGTCAGTGAAACTAGGTGTAAATGTTGGCATTTGGCTCTCATGTACAACACCCATTCCCATCAAACCCCGAGAATCCCCAGAAAACTCTAAATTTGTACCTTGTTGTAACGTACCATTGGACTGGCTGCCTGGATCTGCAGTATACTGTGCTCTGGTACTGATAGGCGCCATGGAAACATCATTTTGCATGCTCGGTTGTGAAACGGCTGCCCTTTGGTAAATCAATTCATGGTCTGTATTTTGTGCTGGGTTCACTGGACGAGTCTCGGTGCCACTAACTTGTGTGTGGCGAAGGGTTTCGCTTGAACTTTCCGCACTGGTGTGGCCATGTGTCCGTGCATCATGCATGGTCTGAGTGTGTGAAGGGTTTCTTCCGGGCCATCCTGATGTAGACGGTGTCGGTGCGTTCATGCTCGTGTCATTCTGACGATTGTTACCATCATTGTGTGTTTGTATGTCGGTAAAATTTCTGGTGTTACTACGTGATACCACTGGAGGCACGTTGTAGCTATCTGTTTCTTGTCTCTGCTGTCTGTTTGAAGTTTTTTGTCGTTTTGGTCCCGATCCTTGTGTCATCTGTGATTTTGTAGATTGTTTCCTCTGCCTTTTTGGAGGTTTCATTTCGTTGATTTGTTTTGTAAATTTTTTGTTGACAATTTTTCACAACAAATGGCAGTTTTTAGTTGAATTTGTATGATTTTATGACTATTGTGATATATACATCAAATGCATAGCAAAACTGGATGGGATCTATCAATATAACACATAAACACAAATGCCGAGAACGCATGCGCAATCGTTAAATCACTGCGTTCTACGGCACTCGTGATTATATTTTCGATATTCACACTCTCCAATTACAATCCGTCAAAATTCAGTATGGACAAAGATCTGAACCTGCGCAGACTAAACCCATTCAAACCAGACATAAACATTGTACGTCACAATTTTAAAAACCAATCACAACAAACTGACCTGCGCAAACACTTTCCAGGGGAAACCCAAACTCCGGACAGTTTTCGTATCCGCTACCGAACATGGTTCATCCGCTGGATACAATTGTGGAGGGTAGTGGAGGGTATTTACAATTGTGGATACTAGTGGAGGGTAGTGTGCGGACCGGAACTGGTAACTGTCCGGAGTTTGGGGGAAACCTACACAACGACGTCAAATACGATGAACCAATCGCTAAGGGAGAATAATACGTAATGCCCTAAATGATGTGCGCAATGAAGGGAATCCCCATTCAAGTATAAATAAATGAAATCAAGTTTTACTATTTTTGCTTTTAATCAGGTACAGATTTCAACATGCAAATTCAATCAATCAATGATAAATACTTACAAAGTGCGATTACAGACACTCGGGTACACTGTGATTTTCGTTATTTTCATTAAAATTAAATATTTTCCCTTTTAGTGCCTCTATTCTAACCTTCTCTACCCAAAATCACCTAATTTTGACGTATTTTACACATTTGGATACAACCCATTTTTTCTACAAATACTATAATATCAACTATGAGCGCGATAAGAAAATCAAAATGAATTATATCCAGTAGTAAAGCTTCGTACGAAGTTAAGCGTCCTTCGCATATACTGACGTGAATTCACGTACGATGTTTGTTTGAAGTGGGATTTCCAAGGTCATGTTTGCGCAGGTCGGTTTACTCGTCCATGCATTGTCCATACTGAAAAATCTTATAATCATGTCAAAGCTACATACATGTACCAAATAAAAATTCATTCTACACAGTAGAAGCTGAGAAAAAATATTCCCAAAGTTCTTGGACAAACTATTATTATATAAACAAACAGTCAAGGTAAATGCAATATAGCCACCTGACCTTTTAAATCAAGTTATTCCGGTGCCGATAAAAACGTCAATCATAAAGTGGCCGTTGCTTATAAATTTTTTTCGGGTGCTAGTATTTTGACAATCTAATAGTGATGACAAGGAGCACCATTTGTTAAACTTCAAATATATATTTAGTACAATTAAAAGTACAATTTAAATTGCAACTCTAAGGGCTTTTTAGTATTTTTTAGGACAAAAGAAAAAAATGTTCTCCGAGACTGTCATTTTTAATGCGAAAAACAAGGTTGATTATGTTGAATATTTGAAAAAAAGTAATTCTAAAAAAAATCTTTGATAATCCTTTCATTCCGTGAAAAAGATAAAAATTAATATAAACCTGTTCGTCTTGCTTAAAACTTCGATTTCCCGATCGTCATCCATCTTTACGCCATGTTTTTATCTGAAAAGGTCCGTTGTTTTATCATAAATGTTCCGTTTCTCCGGAAAGTGTCCGTAACGACTTACCACGGTGTATTAATGGGCTATATACAGAGACCCGTGTACAAATGCTTCGAATATGTGCAAATTATTTTGTAGGGATGATTAAATCAAGCGTTTATGGGCATTAAATAAAATTAGAGACGCATTTTCTTCATGAAAACACAATTTGAAGTGGAAATTTAATTTTAAAAATATGATTTAGGTCATAAACGCTCAATCAATGTTTATTTTTTTTTAGCAAATTTCAACTTATTTTAACATATAATAAAAGTTATTTCTATCATTTCCCCCCGTTGACATAATTTATTTCACAAAATTAAATGCGTGTTGACATCAAAGGGAGATAATTAGGTGGAAAAATTACATATTCTAACTTCCGATTTTAGCATCTTTGATTATTTACACTACAGATTGAGAGTTACATTTATTGGTAATTAATCTTAAAGGGTCAATATATTACTTCATTAACAATATATGATATAAATGTAGCGAAATCAGCGTTCACATCAACATATATGTAATTACCTGGATTGTCCCCCTTTGTTATTACAATGGTCATATTAGAAATCCGTTGACATCCGTGTTAATTTTAATCAAAACATGGCACAAACGATATTTATTTGTTAATGATGAATTAATAAACACATACAGATTATTATCTTTAGATTATCACTTATTTGGAATGAATATTTAACAAGAAACATTTGATAATGAATTCAGCTTGTTAGGCTAACCGAACATCATATGAAACAGTTGTTTTGATTGGTTAATTCAATTTAGAAATTGAAAGGCTTTCTTTTAGGGTCGCGTTCATCGTACTTAAGCCCGAAGATTTGGCAGTGAAGGGCTGGTTGTGAAACAATACGACTTTTTGCTGGGTGCTGCGTTGTTCCTCTGGCAACAACTCATGGCCCTCATGGGTTGGTGATTGTTTCAAGGTTAGTGACAACCTTTTGCTGGGTCCGGTGTTGAAACCAGTGGTTACAACTGACGACTCACATTTGGTTTGGAACTATTATTAATTCACACAGTTTTCATGTTGTTTATGGTATAGATCTGTCGTCTAAGGTTGTGACATAGTTTTCGGTTGAGACAAGGTTTGAGACATAGGGTTCGAGACATAGGTCTGAAGCAGGTGTTGGTGACTGGTGACTGGTTAGTTAGGTTTCAGACAGGGTCTGAAACAAAGTAGTTGTTTATAAATATTCATTGTTTATATTGTGGTCTGTGTAGTGTTAGTGTGTGTTGCATTAGGATAGTTATATATTAGTCTGTGTAGATAGTGATTTAGCATTTATTATTTGCAAGGAGCCATTGTACCTATTTTAGTTTGTTGGGTTAGACATTGTTTGAACATTTTTGTTATACAAGACTATTATTTGTCAGGTCCCAAGGAAACTGGTACGGACCCAGTGTTTATATACATCCATTCAGGTTACACGCTACAAATTGGTGGGCAGCGGTGGGACCTGTTCAAAATTAGTTTTGTATCATAGTAAATTGAAATGGCCATGTCAAGAGAGGATATAAGTCTTTTGTATGATCATGATGAAAGCTTGACCGAAGAACAGCTTCAGCGGGAGATAGAGCATTTAAATGCAGAGTTAGGGAAATTTAAGATCCACGAATATAGGAGAAGCATATCCCCAGTTCCCATGCCCGTGCATCAAGAAACACGGAGGTCAACTGACTCTGGGATAGGTTCAGGTAGAAGGCCTGTACAATCAAATGCCCCTATTTTCGAAACAAGTAGGTATAAGACACCTATGAGGTTTGATACCTCCACACCTTATTTAGGGGAAAGGCAAACCACAAGTGAACTTGGTTCGGGTATCTACCAAACACCTAGACAAACTTCGCCAAGTGACAGGTTTGTTGCAACTACACGACCAAGTTACAGGCCATTAGCTGATACTTCCTCTAAAGTAACAGGCACAATAGAAAGGAGGCATGATGGTCACGAACATGTTGAAAGTATGAAAACTAAAAATATAGTCAAGCCGGCAACCTATGATGGTAAGGGCCCCTGGCTTGACTACAAGTCACATTTTGATGCTTGTTCGGAGATCAACCACTGGTCTGACAAGGAAAAAGGCTTGTACATGGCTGTGTCCCTTAGAGGTCAGGCACAAGGTGTGTTAGGGAACCTTCCCTTGGAATCACGCCAAGATTTTAAAGAGCTGGTTAAGTCTTTAGAGGAGCGGTTTTCGCCCTCGAACCAGACTGAGTTGTATAGAACTCAGCTAAGAGAAAGAAGGCAAAGAGCTGTTGAGACACTGCCCGAGTTAGGTCAAGATGTAAGGCGCCTGGCAAATCTCGCTTACCCAACCGCTCCAAACGATGTGCGAGAAACCTTAGCCAAGGAGCAATTTATTGACTCATTGATTGATGGAGACATGCGGCTGAGGATAAAACAGGCAAGACCCATCAATCTCAACGATGCCATTAGGCATGCAGTTGAGCTGGAGGCTTTCAATAAAGCCGAGCTAAAAAGAAATGAAGGAGGTGGGTACCTAAGGTCTGCTACATAACAAGAGACCAAAGATGAAACAGCCACCCTTCTAAAGACAATGCAATAAGCATTGACAGACCTACAGAAAGAGGTCAAAGGTTTGAAAAGTAAGCAAACACCTAGGGATCAAAATTTAAGACAATGTCATGCTTGTGGAAAGCCTGGACACATTGCCCGGTTTTGTCCCAGAGGAGATGTGACATGTTATGGTTGTGGGGTGAAGGGACACATGGTTCGTTTCTGCCCGAAAGGACGAAGGCAAAGCCAAAACGGGGGTCGGCAAAAAGGTAGAAATAATGATGATCAGGGTAAGACAGATACTACACCTGTCACATCTGACAAAACCCCAGGTTCTGTGGGAGTGCATAAACTAGCACCAGAGGCTGGTATGTTTATTAAGGCAAAGGTGAATGGGGTTATTACAAATTTGCTGATAGACACTGGGGCTACAGTGACCCTTATTTCAACTGGTTTTATTAAAGACATGAGCAACATGCCAACATTAAGTCCGTCACAGCGGGACATACTGACAGCGAATGGGGAATCTCTAAAAGTAGGCAAAACCATTATTGAAATTCAATCGAACAATTTTAAGTGTCTGAACGAAGCAGTGGTTGCTGATATAAACGTAGATGGGATACTGGGGCTTGACTTTTTGAAGAGTCAACATGCCGAAATTGACATGTGCAACAACACTATCAAAATCCAAGGTCACAAAATTCAGTTTAATATTCAAGGGCAAATTGGGTGTTACAGGGTCACGGTTTCTGAAACCGTTGTTATGCCTCCACAAAGTGAAATAGTGGTAAGCGTGAAAGTGAATGATAGGTTTCCTATTTTGTTTAAAGTAGGACTTGTAGAACCAACTGAAGACTTTAGAAAATCTGACAAAGCATTGGTTGGCAGAACCCTTGTTAAAACCAATAAAGATATACCACTTCGACTTATGAATGTTTCTTCACAGCCCAAAACCTTATACGAGGGAACAGTTATTGCTAAGATCAGCCCAGTAAGTGAGATAGCTAGTCCAGTGTCAGGAAAAATACATAGCAAAACCGAATTTCCTCCCTATTTAAAAGATTTGTTTGAGCAATCAGTCCAGGATCTGTCCCCGGAACAGGGTTCAAAAGTAAAACATCTTTTGCAGACATTTTCGCATATTTTTGCCAAGGATGATGCAGACTTCGGTAGGACCAGTATCATCAAGCATGAATTCGAAGTCCAAAATGCAAGGCCGGTAAAGGAACCTCCAAGACGGGTTCCCTACCACCTACAGGGTGAATATGATACTGCCATACAGGATATGCTAAACAAGAATGTCATAGAACCCTCAACAAGCCCGTGGGCATCAGGGGTAGTCCTTGTAAAGAAAAAGGACGGATCTACACGGTTCTGTGTGGACTACCGAAACCTCAACAAGGTCACTATCAAAGATGCCTACCCTCTCCCAAGGATCGATGATTCATTGAACCAAATGTCAGGGGCAAAGTGGTTCTGTGTCCTCGACCTATGTTCGGGGTACTGGCAGGTAGAGTGCCACCCAAAAGACCGCCCAAAGACCGCATTTGCTACCAGGAGAGGTCTTTATCAATTTCAGATAATGCCGTTTGGCTTATGTAATGCCCCAACCACGTTTGAACGGCTTATGGAGACTGTCTTAGCTGGGTTGCAGTGGGACATTTGTCTTATATACCTGGACGATGTTATCATATACGGCAAAAACTTTGATGAAATGATTCGGAATTTGTCTTTAGTCTTTGACAGACTATCGTCCGCGGGTCTTAAACTCAAGCCTAGAAAATGTCGACTATTTGCTAGAGAGGTGGAGTATTTGGGCCATGTGGTGTCAGAGAATGGTATATCAACAGACCCAAAGAAATTCGAAGCTGTTAAAACATGGCCCGAACCAACAACCGTAACTGAGCTCAGATCCTTCATTGGTTTCTGTAGCTATTATCGAAGATTCATTGAAGGATTCGCAGATATTGCAAAGCCTTTGCATAAGTTGACACAAAAAAGCAAGCTTTTTGTATGGACAGATGAATGTCAGGTGTCTTTTGACCAGTTGAAAAAATGTTTGGTTAGGTCACCAGTCTTGGCACATCCAGACTTTAGTCAACCATTCATTCTAGACACTGACGCTAGCAATAGCTGCATTGGAGCTGTGTTATCACAAGTGCAGAATGGCCAAGAGAAGGCCATCGCATTTGCCAGTAGGAGCATGACAAAATCGGAGAGAAAATATTGTGTAACTAGAAAGGAGCTCTTAGCTGCTGTCTACTTCACCAAATATTTTCGACATTACTTACTGGGCAGGAAATTTGTCATCAGAAGCGACCATAGTTCGCTGCGTTTGCTTCTCAATTTTAAAGAACCTGAAGGGCAAATGGCAAGATGGCTCCAGATTCTCTGCTCTTTTGATATGGAGATACAGTACAGAGCAGGTCGCAAACACTCTAATGCGGACGGAATGAGTCGTGTGCCTTGTAAACAGTGCCAACACTGTGGAACATCGGAAGACACGGATAGTAAACATACCATTCATACAGCAGTCAGTCAGAAGAGTGACATAACTCATAGCGGTGACATGAGCTTAGTGAATGCACAGCAGAGCGACCGTAACATCCAGAAAATGAGACAATGGGTTGAAAAGGGCACAAAACCGTCATATGACAGCATTAGAGGGGAAAATTATGTAATGCAGTCTTTGTATAGCCAATGGAACAAACTTGTTATTCATGAAAGTTTGTTGTGCAGAGAATGGAAGGTGATAGGCACGACAATGTCAAGCTTTCAAGCTATAGTGCCACTAACACAGAGACGAACGGTGTTAAGTCACTGTCATGATATCCGACCATCTGGCCACTTGGGTGTTAACAAGACACTGAGTAAAATAAGACAGAGTTATTATTGGCCCGACTTACAGAACGATGTTCGAAGATATGTAGCAGGGTGCGATACCTGCTGGAAGAGAAAACACCCAGCGAAAACGAAACAGGCACCTATGCAAATGGTAAAATCGGGGGTTCCAATGCAGAGAATAGCAACGGATATATTGGGTGAGCTTCCGGAGACAGAAAATGGCAACAAATATATACTTGTGGTCTCGGACTATTTCACGAAATGGACAGAAGCCTTCGCTATGGCAAACATGGAAGCAGGAACCGTTGCCAGAATAATGGTAGAAGAGGTTGTAACCCGGTTTGGGGTCCCCCATGTCATCCATTCAGATCAGGGGCGACAGTATGAAAGTCGGTTGTTTCAGGAAATGTGCCAAATGCTGGGTACAACCAAAACAAGGACGACACCATACCATCCAAAATCCGATGGTATGGTTGAGCGCTTTAACCGGACACTGGAAACAATGTTAAGCGCATATGTTTCAGACAATCACAAAGACTGGGACCGACAACTTCCGTATGTAATGATGGCATACCGTGCTACGGCACATGAAACCACAGGTTTCAGCCCAAACATGCTAATGTTGGGCCGAGAGACATCAACTCCTTTAGATCTTGTTTATGACATGCCCCCTGGGATAAAACCTGTTCCTGCAAATATGTGGGTGTGGGAACTTCGGGAGAGAATAGAAGAGGCACATACTTTGGTCAGAAAATATTCAGAGGGTAGTATTTTGCGACAAAAGACATACCATGACAAAAGGGCATCATGGGAACGTTTTGAAGCCAATGACATAGTTTATGTGTTCTTCCCTCAGAAGAAGAAGGGATGTACACCAAAGTTCACATCATTTTGGAGGGGACCATTTAACATTTTGGGAAAACTTTCAGAAGTTTTATATGAGGTTGATTGTGGTAGAAACAATGAACCACAAATCATACATTGTGATAGATTAAAAAGAAAAGTTAAACAGAGACTTAGGGGCGAATCTGAACGTGATACATATCCTGTTGAAATAGACAGGGAGGAGGTTGTTGAAGACATTAGGCCTGATGTAGGATCAGAAATTGTAAATGTTGAAGACTTGGCCCAAGGTTCAGGTACAAGGCGAAAAATCAGATCACCGGAAAGATATGGTGATTTTGTTTATAAGTAGATATGTTACTTTTGTAAATGTTAGTATGTACATAGCTGTATATATGTTTGTTTATATCATTTCAAACCTTACCCTTGTACGTCACTTTTAATTGACAGGAACTCTTACACCAAGCGGTCTGTTTAAGTTGGCATGAAAGATAGCTGGTGAGGGATCGGAACTGTTTGTTTTAGACTAATGAAGTCTAATGGGTGTTATGACATTAGGTCATGTTTAAATTCTTAAGCATCTATATTTGCTTCCAGACTGTGTGTGGAACATTTATACTTGTTTTAGGTGGTGTTCTGGCACAAAGTTTTGCGGTGCTAGATGGGAATAGCCTTCAGAGCTATTGCGGAAACAGTTCGGGGTTAATGTTATGAAAAAGACACTTGGTTTGATGTTTTTAGCTTGTTAGTTAAATTGGATGGTTTATTTTATGGTGTTGGTGTAGGAATATTAATTAAAGTCATGCGAGGACGCATGAAGTCGGAGGCGTGGGTAGTGTAGCGAAATCAGCGTTCACATCAACATATATGTAATTACCTGGATTGTCCCCCTTTGTTATTACAATGGTCATATTAGAAATCCGTTGACATCCGTGTTAATTTTAATCAAAACATGGCACAAACGATATTTATTTGTTAATGATGAATTAATAAACACATACAGATTATTATCTTTAGATTATCACTTATTTGGAATGAATATTTAACAAGAAACATTTGATAATGAATTCAGCTTGTTAGACTAACCGAACATCATATGAAACAGTTGTTTTGATTGGTTAATTCAATTTAGAAATTGACACCCAGCAAACACGTAACGTAAGTGTAACGTTAAAGTAACGTTATAGTTAGGTAACGTACAAAAATAACGTTATTATAATGTTATATCAACGTAAAAAATAAACGTTACCTAGTGACCTAATTACAATGTTAGATTTTAATGTTTTTTAAACGTTTTTGCAACGTCCTATTATTAACGTTTAATATTAAACGTTCTACTGACGATTAACTAACGTTTAGTGTTTTACGTTATGTATTAAACCAAAATGTAACGTAAAATGATAACGTTTGTACAACGTATAACTAACGTTACATGTTATACGTCTTTTTGTAACATTTATATAACGTTTGAATAACGTATATGTTTACGTTTACTTTTAAACCTTGCAATAACGTTAAAATATAACATTATTATAACGTATTATTAACGTTTAAAATAAACGTTGCATCGAAACAGATTAAGAACGTTATTATATTTCGTTCTCAAGACGTTTGCAACGTTGCAATAAAATATTGAATAAAAAATGTTCAAGTGACATTCATTTAACGTTACTTGTTTACGTAATTCTCTAACTAAAAGATAAGTAAACTTATAACGTTCACAGGGGCGGATCCAAGGGGGGGGGGGGCGCACCCCGCGCGCGCGCCCCCCTAAAATTGGAAAAAATATGATTTTTTGGCGTAAAATCGTGATTTTTCACACGAAATACACCAAAAAATTTCGCGCCTCCCTCCGCTCGACGCATTTTTTTTAAGTGCGCCCCCCCCCACCCCCCCTAACTTGAAATCCTGGATCCGCCCCTGGTTCATATAACGTTTTACTAACTAAAATAATGATCGGAGTGTTCGGTGGCACATTTGATTTGCAAAACGACATCGCAATATTTTTATGAAGAAATGCAGGTTTATGACATATTATCCATTATCATAATATATTATTAGGAGATCTGCAAGATTTTATCATTTCCTGAAACCATTCATTCGATTCCGAAAACGGATCGATTGTTTAAAGTGATTGCATACATTCGAATTCGTGTTATTATAACGTATTTAGTCTCTATACAATAAAGTTATTTACTTAAAAACTAGTGTAATAATGTTGGAATGATATAAATTTATTGATGATGATGAAAATTTGGGTATGTCAATCAATATCCGAAAATAATCGAAATAGCTTTCTTTCCTTTGTCTTTGAAGTTTTCCCGCTCGAAAAAGCCCTCAGGCTCAACTGCTCAAAAAGATAAATTTACATACTCTTTCAGTCTTCACAGAAAAAAGCTCAAAACAGGATTGTTTTTGACAACCCAGAAAGGTATGAATTGCTGCCTTACACGTCATGATAGTATTAAAGATTACTTACTTAGGGAACGACCATGATTTAACTTGAAAAGGGGGGGGGGCAATTTTGGAATATTGCTCCCAAACACTGGATATACATGGACAGAGGGTATTGCAACTCATTTTATTTTTATTTATGACTTTATAGTTATTGGGAATATGCTATTGAATGTGCTTTTGCAGTAGAAGGGCATATAATATTGAAAATATGGTTGATATTAAGAATTTAAAAAAAATCGTCATGCAGCAGTTTGTTGACTTCAAATATAGAATATGGCGAAATCATGATTGAACTTTTTTCAATCCTACACATTTTTCCTGGAAAATTTTGATAGTTTCAGTTAGAATACATGTACAATGTACCCATAAAATAATAATAGGCCATAGAAAGCAGTTTTAATTGAAAATTATGTAGTAAAAACCTGGTAATTTAAGTGATCCCAGAAAAATTATTTTGACTGCTTAGCATTTTCTGTAAATTTTTCAAATTGTCAATTTGGATTTCATGCTTTAGAAATTAGAGTATTATTTGGCCGTAACAGTACATTTGAGCATCCAGCTTACTTAAACAGTGGGAAAAATGATGTGGAAGCATATATTTATTGAGTTTTGGGGGAAATTATAGCTTTGTACCATAAGAAATTCCAAAACTTGAATATCAATAAATCATATTTTTGCATATTTGATGGAATTAGAAGGAATTTCAACTGTAGATCTATATACAAAAACTTATTGTATGCCTTAAACTACATAATTTATGGGGCTAAAGCATCAATTAACAAAATTAAGAATGATGTGAACTCATTTTATGGGATGAAAAGAGGGGGGGGGGGGCTAAATGTAAACATTTCATAGTATTTAGCTATTGAATATACAACTGAGGCATATATATGTGTAGAAATTGCTTATTATGTTAGAAATTAGCTTAATAACTGTAATATATAAGAGAATAGGTAAGTTTTGGTATATTACACAATCTGAACTCAACAGCTGTAAATGGAGATGTTTTCATTAAAAATCTTCAAAGGGGTACCTTTGCATTTGAACACTTATACTTGCAAATATTAGACAGCCACATACCTTATGAGGTTTTTTGTGGTTGATATTGCCTAAGGAATAGAAATAAGGCAAATAAAGGGTTACAGAAGCAAGTTGTGCTGCTCTTTCCAAGTTAAAAAACATCAAGTTGAACTTGTGTTGCTATCATGTTCAAATTAGCCTAATAATGTCACAACAGACACAGAGTGACATTTTTCATACAAAAATGTTACAAAATGCATTGTGGTGTCAGATTACATGGTCAAAATGCATGTTATGTAATATTTTGGAATATTGCTCCCAAACACTGGATATACATGGACAGAGGGTATTGCAACTCATTTTATTTTCATTTATGACTTTATAATTATTGGGAATATGTTATTGAATGTGCTTTTGCAGTAGAAGGGCATATAATATTGAAAATATGGTTGATATTAAGAATTTAAAAAAATTCATCATGCAACAGTTTGTTGACTTCAAATATAGAATATGGCGATATCATGATTGGATTTTTTTCAATCCTACAAATTTTTTCTGATAAATTTTGATAGTTTCAGTTAGAATGCATCTGCAATGTACCCATAAAATAATATAAGGCTATTGAAAGCAGTTTTAATTGAAAATTATGTAGTAAAAACCTGGTAATTTAAGTGATCCCAGAAAAATTATTTTGACTGCTTAGCATTTTCTCTAAATTTTTGGTTTTAAACATCAAAATTATTGGTTTTAAACATCAAAGGGAAAATAAACAATAGCGATAATACATATGTAGATTTTAACTTTTTATTGTCACAGGAGGATGTCAGATAGAAAGAAAAAAAGAAGGGAGTACAAAAGAAAATGGATGGCAAATGCTAGACTAAGATCAAAACACTTTGTAGCCGTCTCCAGTAGTGAAGAAGAATGTGAGATAACTGATCCTTGTTCATCGTTCCATGTACCTCTCAGTAGTGCATATAATTCTCAGCAATTGCATGAAGTCCAGGTTGGAATTTCTTTCTCAGATGGTCAAATTAATGAACACTTGTTAGATGTTGATGGTAGAAGAGAAGATTCCGAGGCTGACGAAAATAGTAAGAGTTCAGATGACGGTATAGACTGGGACACCGTTGATAAATATGCGGCATTGTCTATCTATTCGGACAGTAGTAGTATGGAGGAGGAGGATATACTAGCAGATGATCTTGTTAACTGGACTAACCAGTTTCAAGTAAATCATAATGCTTTAGATGCCCTTTTGAAGATTTTAAAAAAGCATGGTCATTCCAGTTTACCATCTACAGCTCGTACACTATTGAAAACAGTCAGAGTAGTTGAAACGCAATCTGTTTCTGGAATGGAATATTTCAATTTTGGAATTGAAAGTGAACTTATTAAAAATTTTGAACAGTATCCACAGTCAGAAAGAGATAACATAGACTCTATAGATATTTCACTTAATATAGATGGACTTCCACTTTTTAAAAGTAATAATACATCATTGTGGCCAATTATGTGTGAAATCCAATTGAAACCAAAGAAAGTCTTCCCTTTTGTGCTAACAGTAGGCCCAACAAAACCTGAAAATCTTAATTTCTTACAAGAATCTGTACATGAAATAGACACTTTATTACAACAGGGATTCAACTATCATGGAAGGCTTATCAGTGTAAATTTGAAATGTATTGTATGTGATGCACCAGCAAAAGCAATGGTCAAAGGTGTCAAGTTGTTCAGTGGATACTATGGTTGTGATAGATGTAATCAAACTGGTGAATGGTGTGGAAGAATAATTTACCAAGACATCGGAAACCTTCAGTTGAGAACTGACCATTCTTTCAGGAATCAAGTGCAAGAAGAACATCATCATACAATTTCCCCCTTCTGTCATTTAAATATAGACATGGTCAATCAGTTTCCAATTGATTACATGCACCAAGCTTGCCTTGGTGTTGTAAAAAGACTGCTGTTATTATGGATGAGAGGAAAAGGACCTAGGCACATTAGAATGTCGGCACAGAACATCGAAGAAATAAGCAATAGATTGACCGATTTGGCCAAGTTTGTTCCAAAACGGCTTGCCCGTAAACCTAGGGGCCTTAGAGAGATAGACAGGTGGAAGGCAACTGAATTCAGACAATTTTTTATATACACTGGTAAAATAGTTCTGAAAAGAGTGTTACGTCCTGATTTCTATGCTCATTTTCTGTCATTGAGTATATCCATTTCTATTTTAGTGTGCCCACGATTAGTGAATGAACATGTAAATTATGCAAGAAATCTTCTGCAGTATTTCGTCAGTCAAGGAAGAATTCTATATGGAGAGGAATTCCTGGTCTATAATGTACATAGTATGCTGCACATTTCTGATGATGCAGAAAAGTATGGTTGTTTAGATGATTGTGGTGCATTTGGATTTGAAAACTATTTGCATAGAATAAAAAAAATGGTAAGATCAGGGAAGAAACCTTTGACCCAGATAGTGAAAAGAATTAAGGAGTTTCAGAACGGTTCTGATAGTAGGGAGTCGCAAACATCAGATGGCGAAATACATTTATCTTTGCGACAACCAGATAATGCTTTCTTAATTGGAATAAATAGATGCTGTCAGCTATTGTCCAAGACAAACAACCGAGATGAGGAAGGAAATCTTTTGATTTTGTTTAGAGTTTATACAAGAAGTGAAGCCTATTTTCAGACACCATGCGACTCTAGGATAATAGGAGTTTATAGGTTTGATAAAAGATTCACTATGGTAGAATGTGTCGTCTAAGAACCTGGATAAACAGGCTATCTTGATTGAAAGGGAAGATGACAACGATGTTGTTGTTCTAGCCATATTGCATGATTTTTGAAGGAATATGTTTGTATGTACCTAGTATAAGTACAAATACTACACTGAAAACCAAAGCTTTTACAATGTCGGACAATATGAACTAACAAAGCCCAATCATGTTAAGATGAATTCCAACAAAAACTGACAAAAGTTTGGAGCAAACGTCGATGCTGGACCGTTTTTACATACAGAGCACCTGGAAAACAACTCTCATATTCCAGACTGATGACAACGGCATGCGACGCCTTGGGAACGACATCTATTTTCAGATTCAGTACATATGGAAATAACCTCAACTTTTTAAAACCAATTAAAACACGTATTTAATGACATGTTACTCTAAGATTAATTTATTTTCAGATGGTCTTTGATTATGCAATTGTGGAGTTTGTTGAAGACAATCCACCCTCCATTGGCATTTCTCCCCAATGCTGGATTGAAAGTAAACCAGATGTAAGTGTATAATCTATACATGTCCATGAACTGCTCCTTATGCCAAATTAAATTTATGAATGACAATTTTTTTATAACAGGGTTTTTATTCCATTGTCTTGACCATGAAAACGTAAAACTCAACAAAAAACAAACTTTAGACTGATTTATGTATAGGAGAATGTCCAAGTAACTCTCCATTCCTTAAAGATAATGGAGACGAGGCCCATTGTTTTTAAGAAATGGAGAGATACAAGGACATTCTCCAACTTAAAATCCACCCATGTACTTTATTAATTTTATTAATTATTAATCTTGTAACAAAAAAAAGTCTGTGTATAGTATCTAAAGTACAAAGTATTAAATTGTTTGCCCCTTGTGGGACCTTAAAAGTACAAAGAGAACAATAACTCTCCATTCCTTAAAAATAATGGAGAGTTTTGACAATAGATTTACATCACAGGTGTATTTTAAGTGGCTGTAACATTCCCTTGTACACTTTAGTAATCTACTGTACCTTTTATATTTAGATTTGAAGCCACTTATTCAGAAACATGTTCACAGATAATTTTCCTCCAACCATGAAAATAAATGTGTTTTCACTTCAGAACAATGTAAACAATAATTAAAAATATCTTGATTTTAACACAGCAAACATTTTTTAACTTTTTTGTCTCAAATTATACATTGCCATTTTTATTGTAGGGCATGTTTTGTTATTGGCCAAGAACCAATATTTCATTTCGGGCCAGAAAGGCAGAAATTCCTGACAAAGAAAAATGGGCTAAATATCCAGTAAGGATTCTGCATTATACAGGTGAGCATTATATGTATGAATATTATGATGGCTTAAAAAGTTGCATGCATTTAACCTGGTGGTATCGAATTAGAGGATAAACCGGGAATGACATTATAATTCCACCAAGGACAACAAAGTTAAAATCTCAAAACCCTACATGACTAAATCTTTGACTATCAATAGACAAAGAGAACAGCTGAATATCTTACCTTTATAATAACAATAGACAGAAATGTTTGAATGACTTTATTCAGGAAAACTTTATATTTGGATAATGTCTAATGAAAATATTAAACTTATTAGTGATTTAATTGATTATATTGATGTAAATAACTCAACGTGCAACACTTACAAATTAGATCAAATTAGAAAAGGAATAAACATAATACAAATTCAGTATTCATTTTTCTGGTGTTAGGCTAAGCCACTTTAAAAATTTGAATTATCTCCCTTTGTGCAAATCTCTTCAACTAAACCACTGTGTATTATTTAATATTACTTAGCAGAAGTGGCTTTATGAGAGGAGATTATTTTTTTCTTGAAGAGGCTGAGACTACTATATGAATATTAGCATTATTTCATATTACTTTCATTTGAAGTAACATTAATTATTTTCAATTGCAGAAAATTATGAAAATGCAATGAATTTGTCGAAAAATGCAGAGTATACATCTAACCTCAGCTCTGATGAAAGTGAAGGGAGGGGGCACCGAAAACGGAAACAGAAGAGGTTTTCAGACAGTGAGGCAGATGGTAAGGATGTTCAGCTATGTGCATATTGTGTGGTAAATTTATGCCCAATTCGCACACAAACGAAATAAAGCCTTCCTGTATTGATACTAAATCAGTAAATGTGTATTTTTCAATTTTGGCACAGAGATGTTACCATTGTCTGTATTTGTTTGACAATAAATATGTTTAAAGTAAAGATGTTACCAGAACTTTTACTTGGGTCTACTTTCAGAACCATTTAAATGACACCTCTTCATATGTTTACTTGTGAAATTTAAGTATATTGTTACAGAACACTAAATACAGTTTGTACAAACTTGACCTCAAATGAGATCTTTTCATTGGCTATAGTCAGCATTTTACAGCATGCCCAATTATCCTCTGCAGAAGGTTTTTTACCCCCAAAATTGTAGGGACTTTCTATATGCAGGGGTACAAAGTTAAGGAAAAAACAGCAATTGTACCCCCAGTTTCAAAACTCAGTGGGCACCCTGATTTTAACAGCCGATGTGTATACATAAAATACGTTATAGGATGGGAAAATCTTTTAAAAGCCGTAGTTATGAATGAAGTTTATAGTAATTAGTCACGCCTCCAAGCAGTTAAACAAATTCTTTTATTTATAGCTACATTATGAATGAAGTTTATAGTAATTAGCCATGCCTCCAAGCAGTTAAACAAATTATTTTATTTATAGCTACACAAAAAATCAATAAACACACATCAACACATTGGGTTTAGCACTCAAAACAATACAATTTTATGCAATCAAATTTGTATAAAAATATTATCAGCCTTAAAATGGGAGACATAGACATTTAAAAGGTAGTGAATCAATTGTACGGTTCTCCCATTTTAAGGTTGATAATATATATTGTCCTTTGTTTTCATGATGTTCTCTGTATTCATCCTTGTATCCTTTTACTTAAACCGAACATAATTATGTCAACAAGCTGCAGCTGAGTATAGTAATTTCAGTGAATGTTAAGTTTACTGTAACTGATAAGAAGAGCAATCAACATTCAAAGGACAGCCTTTTCATACAATATTGTTTTGCATAGATGAAGAAGAATGTGATCAAAGAAAGAAGAATGCAAGTAAAAAACAAAGGCCGAAAGACAGCTCTTCAACTGAGACCAGTACAAGTACTTCACTGCCTACTGCACCAACATTTGGTAAGTGATAATAGATAAATATACATGTATGTTTGGATTTTTCATGCTCAAGACTGTTTATTTCACTATCTATATTTACCTGCATCAACTTTTTGCAATGTTCTCGGGTCGTCTTCAGCATTTGCCCGAAAAAAACAAAAAATTGATGCAGGTAAGTCATAAACAGGCGTTTTACTTAAAAAAACACACAGTTTTTGATATTTATGTACTTTGAAATATTTTAAACAGAAATTTATTACTCAGCAAACTACTGTCTTTGCTCTTTAATAGCATTATTGCTAAAATAATATCTTAATATCATGAATAATTTTTGTTGTCGTAACATCATTTTAATGATATCTTATACAATTCATGTTAATTGCTCCTTAGTGTTTGGACATTTGTGAAACGTGAAAGACTCAGATCGGTAAAACATACTTGAATGATTTAATCAGTGAAAAAAACAAACATTTTGCAAACACGGTGTTTCCAAAAATTTGTTTCTTGTTTATTTCAAATAGTATGCATCTTAGATAAATCTTCTTTATTGTGTAGTAAATATACTATACTGCAAGATTAATTTTGTAACATTAATTGAAAAAGAAACTAAATATATCAAGATTGCAGCTACATATATTATTACCCTGAATGGATTCCAGATCGTCAACAGGACAAGAATGAAAACGAGAATGCAGACCAGGTGATGACAGAAGCAAACAGTATGTTTAAAACTTCTTATTCATTTATTGTATCTTCATAATTTTAACATTTTTGACTAGTTTGTCGGATAATAGCTCTGTTGTAAAAAAATGTATCAGAGTTACCTTTGTTTGCTGTATACCCTTAAATAACATTCAGTTAATCAATTCAAGGCTTAGAGAGTAAAACATATAGGATTACACAACGGTACACTTGTTAGAGATAAACAGTATTTTTGAAATACATTCCAGAATATTATATAATTGAAAGTTTGAAGGGTAATAATGTAACCATCGAAAAGTGGTACATCAGAAATAACTCTTAAAATTTATTATTATTCCTTGATTGATTTCAGCTTCTTTCCAAGAGAATGACAGCATTGAAAGGCCTGTCTCACCACCAGAAGGAACAGAAAGTATGTTTTTAAAATATATATATTCACTGGGGTAAAGCTGATGACCGTAACTGTAATTACGGTCATCCCAAGATGGCGGACATGAAATTGGGTAAGAATCTTTTTTGTCAATTAAATTGTTTTTATAATGTATAATAAATGACACATGCATTAGTACGATAGTAATCTGTGAACTTTTCACAAGGAAATCACAAATTATGACTGAAAAATGTATATGAAAGAGAAAATCAGATTTTAAAAAATCGCTAAGATGACCGTAACTGAAAACTGAGATGATCGTAATTGCACCGCCGATGAAGTTTTCAGCTATGGTCATCTTAGCGATTTTTTTAAATCTGATTTTTTCTTTCATATGCATTTTTCAGTCATAATTTGTGATTTCCATGTGATAAGTTCATAGATTACTATCGTACCAATGCATGTGCAATTTAAAATACAGTATAGAAACAATTTAATCGACGAAAAAGATTCTTACCTGATTCCATGTCCGCCATCTTGGGATGACCGTAATTACAGCTACGGTCATCAGCTTTACCCCAGTGTATATTTCAGTTTTCAGACATGCATTTCACAGTGATTATGTAAATGTGTGTTAAAATTATATACATGTCATTTTGACTTTTCTATCTCATAAGTGCAAAACTTTAGTTGTTTTGTTACACACATCTCTAGCAATGTCTTTTAATAAATTGAAAGTCAGTCTGTTACAAAAAAAAAGATAAACAGTTATCTCCCCTATTCAAGGGAGATATTTTTGTATTGTTTTACTGTCAGTCACATAGCTTTCAATGAAACTTCACAGGATTGTAGTTAATAATGTCTAGATATGCATGTAGGTTTCAGATTTTTTAAATGGGTGCCATTGCCATGGAAGCAGAAAGATTATTTTCTCGACAACAAATGTATGCTGTTTTGAAGTAGTATGTTTGGTCCTATTGTATGTGCTGTACTCCCAATTTGTAAGCATGACATTCCAGTGAACATGATTTGAATATAAACTTGGATCAGATTTATTATGTTTAACCAGTTAAACAAAGCATTGAAACTGCATATTTGAGGTTTTGAGAAGTGTCAATAATAGTTAGAGATACAGTAGGCCTTTTGTTTCCACTAACACTACACAACTTATTTAGTAGTACTTAAGTTTTTTTCTTTTTTTAATAGCAAGTCTGTTAAGAAATGGGAGAAACCCTAGAAGGCCACATAATGATGTAACAGATGTGGACTCTTGTGAAGAAAGTAAGTTTAAGAAAAGTGCAGTACAAGTCAACTGCTCCACACTGATCTAAATACTTTCTTTTTTTTAAAACTACTCAAAATTTAATTCTTGCCACCTGGAAAAATAATACTTATTGGCTGGATACCTAGCTTCATATAACAATTTTTTGCCATTTTTTCGACTTTTGTCATTTGAAATACTCCAAGGATTTTGGTCAGAAAACTTATCTTACTTAGCCATCCGATAAAACTTAAACAGTCATGTTTTCACCACAAGAATTGTTTGTACTGGAATGAAAGGTGTTTTGAATGGGGAATTTGAAGGTAAAATTTTGACTCACTGAAAAAGCAAGGAAAATTTAAACAAGTAGATAGCCTGCTTCTGCTGGTCTTTATTCATGAAGTACTTCTATTTAGGAAATTTTGCATTCAAAACTTTGCCTTATGATATTGTACACAGCTTCTAAAGACAATTTTATTTAAAAAATCCACCAAGACAGTTATCTCCCTTTTACATGTAAAATCCCATAGACAATATATATAAATATACCCTTAAGAAGCAAGAGAAAGTTAAATGAAAAAAATTACATTGTATTTAAGACTACATTTTTTTTTTATATAGAAATCTGTGCATGTTTATATATTAAGTTTGTTAAAAAGGCATTAGGGCTGTTTCATTAAAACATACATGGCTTCCAGGGAAGGCACTTTCAAACTCCTCTGTGGGTGGATATTTTTTACTCCTTTTTAGTACAAAATTGCATATATGGGTGGTTACCCCAATTTCAAATTGCCTTCTCCGGGTACCATATATATGGAACAACCCTTATTTGAAGTGAGGTTTCCAGACAATAAATTTTCACCAGTATACAGGAGAAATTAAACCATTCTAAATTTTAATTGTACACATTACTTATAAAATTGAATTTGATCAAAGCAAGAATAAGCCTCAAGATGAAATTTTCAGTTATCTAAAGGAGTCACTCTATACAATATATAGTTATTCGTTATTACAATTTATTTTTATATTCTCTAGGTTTTGAAACAAAGGTTCTAAGATCTTTGGATGAGATCTTAGACCGGCAGAAAAAACTGGAGGAACAAGTTACCAGTTTTTTATTAACACCAGGAAACTCGGATGATCTTTTGGAGGATCTTGTTCCGAACAGGAATTTGATAGGTTCGGAATGGAACTCCAGGAGAAAGTTTACAGAAGGAAGATGGTAAGGCCCATTGCATGAAAAATTGTGCATATATTTATAATAATGCTGCTTAAATCCTGGCTTATAATTTGCACGATTCAGGGTAATGATTTATAGATGCAAATTTTATCAAGTGAATTTATTTGAGTCCATGATATAATATAGACAGTAATTCCATTTTTTAGCAGTCACTTAAGAAATGAACAAATTGTTTTATAAATCGCCAAAGAAATTTCTTTTTAGTGGTAATTATTAATCATCTTTTAAGAAACAACATTTTTTATAATAGCTGAAATGGGATTGCTTCAGTTTTTATACTGCCATATATAATATTCTTAAGCTAAATTACTTCTGTTTTGTATATGTGTTATTGCTGAATGATACGTACCTGTATCAAATACCCTTTATTGTATGGTTACCCTTTATCACATACCCTTTATCGCATGGCTGCTGTCGTAGGTAATTTTATGTACAAGTATATGGTAAAAAGAATAAAACATGGCTAAGTCCATATCACTTTGCCGTCAACCCTTGACCTATATCGCCTTGGGTCTTCAGACCTCTGGCTGATAATGAGGTCTTGGTTGAGACAGCAATGTGATACAGATTTTTTCATTTTTTTATTCTCTATATATATATATGAACATGGTGAAATAGTATATAAAGGCCAAATGTTTAATTAAATGAAGTCTGATACTAATAAACATGTTGCACAACTTACTTTTATCTTTTTTTACAGGCTTTATTTCTTGCTGCCTTCGGTGGCTGCACATGCCTGGAGACTGTCAGAGCTATTCTGAAAAAGGTGGCATCAAACCAGGTATTGGCTCAATACAGTTTGAGAGGGAAAAAGGGAAAGAAGCCCTTCCAAGAACATTTAATGTACAGAGTTGTACTACGTGAGTGAAATTTTTATGTCATTGTTTAGGCATGCAAGATTTTATATTTTTTTTAATTTTTTACACATGTCAAACTGAAACTTGAAAATTCTAGTGTCACATTTTAAAATTATGTTTTAAATATTTTTGTAAAAAAAGGAGTTTAATACAAAAATATTTTACTTCAGTACTTGAAGACGTGCATGTTGAACAGGACTAATTTTTTAATTGCCTTTTACACTAAATGAATCCTTACTATAAAAATGTTGTTTCCAGTACCTGACTCACAATGTTTTAGTCTCAAAAACTCTTATTTCCAGCTTTTAAAAAATCTAATATTTTTGTTCAGGTTTGATTTTCCAAACCAGATTCATTAGTTTTATATGCACTGCAGTATAAATTTCCAGTTTAATTTGGTCATTTCAGTGTACAATACTTGTTTTGAATGATAAAACAGTACCCAGCAATCTTGCTAGAAGGTAGGACTTATTTCATCAGATTCCACAGATTCAAGTAATATTATATAGATGTTTCACTTGACATTTTGGAAAAAAACGACAACTAAACTGATCAAATTCTGCTAACTGTTGTGTGACTGGATACACGTGTGTTCAGCTTTTAACAGTAGTTCTAACTCAAAGGGACCGTTCAGTTAGTATGATAAATGCAAAGTATTTGAGTAATTTTTGCTACTTCCTGTTTTAATAAATTAATGTTTA
Organism: Bathymodiolus brooksi; assembly: GCA_963680875.1. Classification (NCBI taxonomy): domain Eukaryota; kingdom Metazoa; phylum Mollusca; class Bivalvia; order Mytilida; family Modiolidae; genus Bathymodiolus; species Bathymodiolus brooksi. The sequence goes on from OY804581.1 coordinate 109,716,829, forward strand.
TCTTCTATCAAGAATTATGAAAATAGATCTTTTCTTTTCTTCAGGAGTAGCTTCCAAGTTGCATAAGGCCAAGCTGCAGGAAGTGGAAGATTCGTTGATAGAGGTGCTAAAACATGCACCTCATATGACAGGAGGGCCAAAATATAAGGTAATTATATGTGTACATACATATATATATATGCGTATTTCATCAGCTATGGTTTAAGCCACACAAAAATTTTGATTTCGAAGTATTTTCTATTTATGAATTAAATACACCTAAATATTTAACAATATTCTTGGTTAAAGCTGAGGTTATCATGAGCTTTTGTCATGGGTAAGCGTCCGTCGTCCGTCCGTCCGTTAGCTTTTGACATTTAAATCTTCTTCTCTGAAACCGCTGAACAGAAATCAGCCAAACTTGCCAGAAATGTTCACTGGATGGTCCTCTACCAGATTTGTGTTTTTGGTGCTGATTTGAAATCCAACATGGCTGCCAGGGTCCATAATGTGTTCTCATTGGCTGAAATTTTAAAAATCTTCTTGTCAGAAACCACTAAGTCAATTGAATTGTGACTTTGCAGGAATGATCATTGGGTGGGCCTGTACTAAACTTGTGAATCGTTTGCCAATCGGAAATTCAAGATGGCCGCCATGACTCGACTTAGTTTAACATAGGACCCTATGGGAATTTCACATTTTCGTCTTTTTTTCTGAAACCACAAAACAGATTTGAATCAAACTTGGCAGAAATGTTCATTGGATGGTCATATACAAGATTTTTGTTTTTGGCGCTGATCGGAAATCCAATATGGCTGCCAGGGCCCATAATGTGTTCTGATTGGTTGAAATTTTAAAAATCTTCTTGTTAGAAACCACTAAGCCAATTGAATTGTGACTTTGCAGGAATGATCATTGGGTGGTCCTGTACTAAACTTGTGAATCGTTTGCCGATCGAAAATTCAAGATGGCCGCCATGACTCGACTTAGTTTAACATTGGACCCTATGGGAATTTCACATTTTCATCTTTTTTTCTGAAACAACAAAACAGATTTGAATCAAACTTGGCAGAAATGTTCATTGGATGGTCATATACAAGATTTTGTTTTTGGTGCTGATCGGAAATCCAACATGGTTGCCAGGGCCTATAATGTGTTCTGATTGGTCGAAATTTAAAAAATCTTCTTGTTAAAAACCACTAAGCCAAATGAATTGTGGCTTTGCAGGAATGATCATTGGGTGGTCCTGTACTAAACTTGTGAATCGTTTGCTGATCGGAAATTCAAGATGGCCACCATGACTCGACTTAATTTTAACATTGGACCCTATGGAAAAAATGTTTAAAAGTCTTCTCCTCTGAAACCAGTAAGTCAGTTTAAAGCAAACATGGGATGAATGGTCATTAGGTGGTCAACTTTCAAAATTATGTCCTGTGACCCCGACCTCCATCCAAGATGGCAACCATCAGCGAACATAGTTTTAACATAGGACCCTATGGGAAAATTGTTTAAAAGTCTTCTCTTCTGAGCCTCTAGTTATGTGTCGTGATGTGGAGGATGCGGGTGAGACACAGGGTTCCGTGGAACACCTTACAAATTTGTAAATATCATTATCGTGGATGGGTTCTTACATGGAAATATTTGAAGCAAGGGTTTTGGGGTAAAATCTTAATTTTTTGTTGAAATATCACCAATTTTGAGAATTGTGTCTTGTTTACGCGATAACTTTAGTAAACATGGATAAATTTGAATAATTGTTTGCATGTGGCTTGTAAATATCATTATAGTGGATGGGTTGTTACATGGAAATATTTGAAGGGTTTTGGGGTAAAATCTTAATTTTTGGTTGAAAAATCACCAATTTTGAGAATTGCGTCTTGTTTACGCGATAACTTCAGTAAACATGAATAGATTTGAATAATTTTTTGCATGTGGCTTGTAATTATCATTATCTTGGATGGGTTCTAACATGGAAATATTTGAAGCAAGGGTTTTGGGGGAAAATCTTAGTTTTTGGTTTGAAAAATCACCAATTTTGAGAATTGTGTCTTGTTTACACGATAACTTTAGTAAACATGAATAGATTTGAATAATTTTTTGCATGTGGCTTGTATTTATCATTAACTTGGATGGGTTCTAACATGGAAATATTTGAAGCAAGGGTTTTGGAGGAAAATCTTAGTTTTTGGTTGATAAATCACCAATTTTGAGAATTGTGTCTTGTTTACGCAATAACTTTAGTAAACATGGATAGATTTGAATAATTTTTTGCATGTGGCTTGTAAGTATGTTATACATTAAGACTGCAAGGCTGCTTTCTATAAATGTATAAAACTAAATATTATGCAAGTGTGGGGGAATACGTCATAAATGTGCTAGGCAGTTCTTTTATTTTAATAAAAATACACATATAATGTATTACAAACATTTGAGGAATTTTATTTATCTGTTTCCCTCTTTTTCTTTCAGAAACCTGCTGCCCGTCACCATCCACAAATGTGTCATCGGATTCTGAGTGACATTCAAAACATTACATTATTAAAATATTTAACTATGAAATCTGGTATCTAATCTTAAATTGTTGCCCAACCAAGATTCTGACAATCAAATAAAAAACATGCATGACCCAGTAAAAAGTAAATGCTTGAAAATTCTACTTGCTTTTTGTCTACAGACTGGAATGGACACTTTGTATAGTACGTTTGATTTCTATAAATCTTCAGAAAAAAAAATCGTAAAAATCCAGTTCTCAAATCAACAATTTTTTTTCTAGATGTTTATTAATATATGATATATACAAACTCTGACAATTAATTTAAAAAAAATTTCATTGTCAGAGTTCGTATATATCATATGATAAACATCTAGAAAAAAATTATTGATTTGAAAACTGGATTTTTAAGAATTATTTTCTGAAGATTTATAGAAGTCAAACAGACTATACAAGAGTATCAGTGCGCAGTTAGACTTAAGTGTTTCCGCTTCATTGTTTCCACATGAATTGTGAAAAAAGTGGCAGGAATAAGAAAAGCATGTAGCACCAATACAACAAACTACATAGTACATAAACCACAAGTAATTAACATGAAAAAACAACAAGCAGACAAAGATGATAAAAAAAGACAAATAACAGAGAAATAAGATAGTTTGACTTGACACGGGCACAATAATATGAGTTTACATAGCTCCTTGGATATTGGTGGTTTAAGTATTCAAGTAACCTCTCAGACTAAGGTTAAAATAAACATCATTAAAATAATTTTTGAGTAACATTACTAGGCAACATTCAAACATTACTAGTACGTTGTTGAGTAACATTGAATTAACATTAAATCAATAATGTTACTGCAACGTTACTGGTGTACGTTGAAAAAAGTACATCTTATGTTACTAGCTAACGTAAAATTTAAAATGTTACTGTAATGTCATAGAGTAACGTTATTGTAATGTTGTAGAGTAACGTTACTGTTATGTTATAGAGTAACGTTACTGTAATGTTATAGAGTAACGTTACTGTAATGTTATAGAGTAACGTTACTGTAATGTCATAGAGTAACGTTACTGTAATGTCATAGAGTAACGTTACTGTAATGTTATAGAGTAACGTTATAACAACGTTGATCGGAGTCCACAAATGACGTCAACATAACGTTAATTTATAACGCAAGTACAACATAAAGTTAACGTTATTCCAACGTTATATAAACGTTACTTTGTTTGCTGGGCAGGCTTTCTTTTAGGGTCGCGTTCATCGTACTTAAGCCCGAAGATTTGGCAGTGAAGGGCTGGTTGTGAAACAATACGACTTTTTGCTGGGTGCTGCGTTGTTCCTCTGGCAACAACTCATGGCCCTCATGGGTTGGTGATTGTTTCAAGGTTAGTGACAACCTTTTGCTGGGTCCGGTGTTGAAACCAGTGGTTACAACTGACGACTTACATTTGGTTTGGAACTATTATTAATTCACACAGTTTTCATGTTGTTTATGGTATAGATCTGTCGTCTAAGGTTGTGACATAGTTTTCGGTTGAGACAAGGTTTGAGACATAGGGTTCGAGACATAGGTCTGAAACAGGTGTTGGTGACTGGTGACTGGTTAGTTAGGTTTCAGACAGGGTCTGAAACAAAGTAGTTGTTTATAAATATTCATTGTTTATATTGTGGTCTGTGTAGTGTTAGTGTGTGTTGCATTAGGATAGTTATATATTAGTCTGTGTAGATAGTGATTTAGCATTTATTATTTGCAAGGAGCCATTGTACCTATTTTAGTTTGTTGGGTTAGACATTGTTTGAACATTTTTGTTATACAAGACTATTATTTGTCAGGTCCCCAGGAAACTGGTACGGACCCAGTGTTTATATACATCCATTCAGGTTACACGCTACATAAATATATAGCAAATAGTTCATGGCACTGAGGGTCATATGGCAGTATATGGACCGGTCCGTCATCAATATTTTTTTGGTGACGGACTGGTCCATATACTGCCATATGACCGGAAGTGACATGAATTATTTGCTATATTATACTTTTTATCTAAAATAATGCAGGTACCTGGCCGGTTCATATACGAAAATAGTGACCGGCTGCGCTAACAAAGACAAATAGGGAAAATAAAAACGTAAAGTGTAATATACAGGTATAACAAAACAAAAAGACAAATATTTAATGGCTGACAAAAAATTACGAATACACAGAAAACTGAAGATTGAGCAACACAAATATCACTAAAATTCCAGACCAACATGAACTCAGATGCTCTATATGAGTCAGCAGTTCGAACTTCACTAATGCCACTTCATGGGAAAAGTTGAGAGTGGCAAAACTAATTTACCCCCCCCCCCCCCCCCCTTTTTCGCATTAAATTTAGAACAAAAAAAAACTGTTTTGTTACTTTAGTATGGAAACATATATTGTCCAGTTAGCTAAGGAAATAAGGATGTTTGGATAAGGGTATGCTTTGAAATGATAGTGACTTTATTTTATTGCTTCACAGTTTTGAAAATTGACCACTCAAATAAGGAATACATTTTTTTGCACATTTTTCATGAAGATGTAAACAGAATGTAATAACCACCCATTTAAATTATCATAATTATTGAGGTAATAACACATGATTGTCTATTTATATTTCGAAGATAAAAAAATATTGAAAATTGTGAAAAAACGTATTGTTCTTTTCACTGTATTTTTTCATGAAAAACGTACGAGTGTACCTCTATTTAAAGACCTATAAAAAAAATTATATTGAAAATATGCCCTATTTTTTCAACTTCTGAATGTTAACATGTAAATGATGCTTTTGGTATGTTGTTTTTGAATATTAAATAAAAAGAAAAAAAAAACAGTTGGGTTATTTTTTTCCTAAAATAAAAATTTTCCAAGAAAAAAAAGGTGTCTATCAACGGCAACCTATGAATATGAACCCATATCTTGGTTTTAGAAAGGTAGTTAACTTCAAATCTTTATTTTTTTTTCACTTACTCAGTTGTTGTACAAAGAATTAAAGTGAACAAATATTAATAAATCATGCCAGTTGCTAGTTTAGCCCCAATCGTAACTACTCGGCCATTCTCGCTACCCTGCAAATAACCTCGTACGTACATAGTAGAAATTCTTCTTAAATTGTTTGTCAGAAGATAAGTTAAGCCGCACAAAAATATAGTCCACGAAAATCCAATATGGAAGACATACTAAGTAAAATCTAATCATGCAAAACTAATTAAAACTTTAATTGAAATATAGATTTTTTTTTTAAATATAACTTTATCAAACTTTCATGTAACTGACATGTGAAAAGTAGTGCGATTTATACGCCTAATGCATACAAGGTTATTTGCAGGCAATCGTAACTACTCGGCCATTCTTGGTACCCTGCAAATAACTTCGTATGCATTAGGCGTATAAATCGCACTATTTACAAAATCACGTGTAAACTTTTAATAGTCACATGACATCAAAAATGGCAGACAGACCATCATGCCTCTGTTGTGGACAATCAAAAGCGAAATATTTTGGCCTATTCAGTAAAAAATCAGAATTAGAAAATGTAAAGGACAATATACAATTACTATTTGAACATAAACTTGATTTCCAAATTATTCCAAATTCCATAATATGCGACCACTGCCTTCAAATCACTATCATACTTCCAAAAATTAAGTCCAGAATTTCAAATTTATTTCTCCACTCTTCGAATGCTAATACCACTGTAACTCTGGAGCCTAAAACAAGGAAAAGACCACCATCAACACCAGGAGCAGAACTTAGATTAAAAGTAACACCAACAAGAGAACCTATCATTTCATCCCTTGTCCGCTCGTTTGAAAAATTGAAAACTCCCAGCGGCAGTGAAACAAGAGAAAAGGAGAGATCAGGAATCTCAAGAAGGCGTATAAATTTTGAACATTCTTATTCCTTCAATTCACCCAACACAGATGACAATAAAGTAGACAGTGAGAATGTTGAGTCCATTTTAAGTGAAAATGTAGATTGGTACATGTATGTTTGATTGTATATTGATTATTGTATAGCAACATAATATTTGCAAAATGGGTAGTTCAGGATCCGATCCTCTCCTACCCTTCCCTCATTATAGTATATGTTGTTGGTGATTTTTCAAATACACGCATTTAAAAAAAATACTGGGGTTCAAAGTCGGGACCTCAGTATTACACACCAGTCACCTACCAAATGAGCTAAGAAGTAATCTGTCAGTGCAGTTGTTTTAAACTATCAATATGCTCAATTAATTCCCATGACCGGTTGCTGAGTTTTAGTGACAGAAATTTAATGTATGGACGTACAGATAGTGGTGAATTATAATTACAGCCCCCGACACCTAAAGCAAGGGACATAAAAAGATATTTGTAGGTTTATTTTATACACAGTTTTTTTTCAAATCATGTTCATTACAGTCATTTTATCACCAGGGTAAGTATCAAATGAATCACAAATGTATGCTTCCTCTGTGTGTGCACATGTACTCTATGCACTTGTAAAACCCTTATAATTCTTGGTGATGGTATTTCTTCTAATTTTCTATTTGCATGACTAAGCCCTTATAGTAATTCCACTATTTATATACATGTATTGCACTTTGGCAGAGATCAGGTACAATAGTAACACATATGCTGAATTACTACTGAGTATAATCTCAATTATTTATATTTACTGTTTATAGCAATGTACTGTCTACTGTATTAATCATAATTGTTGTATTTATGTAACTGCCCCTTGTGGGACCATGATTGGATTAATAAATATTTGATTTGATTTGATTTATATTGTCATGACCTTGTCATGTTTTAAAATGAAATCAATAATATGGATTAGGTGCAGCCTACAGGCAAGGATAGCATTCACACATGTGACGGAAACTGTAGGGGAGAGACAAGAACGTCCTGACAATTGTTCATTTTTAAGATAAATAGAGTGTTTCAGACACAGAGATTGTAAGGGTTTCTTCTTAGATTTTGGTTGTTATTTTTATTGGTTTGATCATTATGGATCATGTGACCATTTATTTACTACACAAATGTTGCTGTTTAGCTCACATCTGTGATGCTCGTTATAAATGAAGTGTACACTCTAGATTACTTCCAATTTTTTTTCATTAGAAATTATGTAAACTTTACTTTTAGATTTTTGGAAATATAAAGAATAAAGGCTATCTTTAGTTTGAAAATATTGAAAGTTTGAGTGTTTTTTTTCTTCTTTTGATATGATAATTTGGTAATTATTTGCATTAATATATCACTGTAAAGATTTCTGAAATTACAGTTTACCATACATAAAATCATGACTGACATTTTCTGAATGTTTCCACTAATATTGACCTGTATATCATATTACTATATAACCTTTACCTTCATTTTGTCCAAAGCTTTCTTATTTATACAAGTTTTCACAGTTAAATGTAATAAAATAAAGAACTTTGAATTTGATTTCAAAATATGAATTCAAAACAGACTAATAAAACATAACTTTGAATTCATTGATTCTGTCTTAATTGTCTTTTATCAAATGCTTATTAGTAGATCTTTATTTCTGTAAATTCTTATTCATAACTATTCTAAAATGTTCATTTTTTTAATTTTAGATTGATTTTATTGAAAATTATATTTTCTTACTTATGAAAAAAGCTTTATGATTTAAAGATTAATGTCAGTACTATTATTGTTTTCTGCTTCAGAGTGAGAGATGCTTTCAGCAATTTTGATTTTGATGAACTAATATTAAATTCTATACCATTCTTTTTGCAGTGAATAATGAAAGCTTTTGCTCTGAGATAGATAAGCAGCTGACTCAACTTCAGAATTCTAAAACATTTCTCATCATGAATGATGTCAGGACATTGCAGGATTCACATGTGTTTGCATCATGTGTTCTGGAGATGAATTATAACTGCAAAGGCTTGCTTCAAGTTAGTTTGAATTATCATAGTTTGAATACATACAACCTTTGTAAATATACAAAATGTACATGCATAAGATAATCCATTATAGATGAAGTTTGGAAATTGAAATTTGAATGATAATCAGTGGAAAATACTGAGATGTGGAATAAATGTTCATGAGACAACGATCAAACAAAACAACAAGATACAAAATCTCATTTATAAGGGTAATAACAAAACTTACGAACACCAAGGCGTTAGTCCGAAGCAAAATGCACAATCAATCATCAACAATTTTATAAAGTTGAAGATTCACTACCGGAATGTCAGTGTACAATGGAATGGCTTCTAATCATGTCTGCAGGAAAGACGAAGGTTGTTTTACATTTCTGAATGTAAAATGGCTATAGAAATTCCGTATAACATACATTTTGATACAACTCCTTTTGCATTGCTGTATATTAGTATATTTATCTACATGTATTTTAATTTACAATAGGTGTTAATCCATGCTTTAGGAAAACATGAGTCAGCAGATAGACGGATTGCATCAGTTGCTACTATCTATGGAATGATTTTACATAGTAGGAACTCCAGGGCATCAGGCATTCAGAAACTATATTCATCTCTGTTGTTACGTTATCATGCAGACAATAAGGTATGAAATTATCCTAATTCCCAATAGGTTAAATTGTGACAAATGGATTTATAATTTTACCTCTTGTCATCATTTGGTATTTGGTTTCTGTGTGCATGATTTATATGCATGTATCCACCATTATCAATAACAGGGTTTTTGGTGCTGTCTATCTATTTATATAGAATGACACCAGGTTCGAGTCCTGGGAGTCCTAAGCAAAAGCTATATTGGAATGGATACATGTATATAAATTGTACATTAAAACCATGTGACTATAGCATATTAAAAATAATACATTCAAAATGTAGGAAAATGTACTTTCTCATTAATTGAAATGGTATAAATGACTTTTCTCTATTTGCTCAAGTAGGCAAACAAACTTAATGACAATTAATTGTATGACCTATGTTTATTTATCACAAAATGTGAAATTTCTCGTTTTTCATGTGTTTGTCTTGATAAAAGTATGATATCATGCATGATTGTGTTGTGAATTATGAGGATTGTTTTGAATTATTTTCCAAGTCTACTTATTTATGCTTTGTACCTAGTACATAAACTCAAGTTGGCTATATTGTATTACATGACAAAAGAATCAAAACAGTCCTTAGATGTATTGGATTTATTTTCTCTTTTCATTTCAGCTACTGCAACGTCTGAATAGTGTACACATAACATTATCAGAGAGTTCTAAGAGAAACATACTGAGAGATTTTGGGGCAGTGCTTGAAAATAAATTAATTAGAGATCTTTCAGAAGGTAAAAATGGAAAACTTAATGGTGACAATCTAGATATTAGGGTTAATACAAATGATATTCGCATGAACAATAAGAACAAAGACTACCATTTTTTCGCAACTAATTTTGTTATGAACAGGATATCAATTGAGAAAGAACCAAATGTTCAAAAAGGAACCCAAGACCCCAACTTAGATATGTTTTTGCCAAATGAAAATGAGACTTATATCTACAAACAAAGTTTGAAAATTCTGTTGGGAAGATTGATAAGAGAATTTATGCCTGGTTTCGAGTGGATAAAAAAAATTCTGCCTGATCACATTGATCATATATACAAAGAAGAGATGAAAGAGAAGTCAGTTGTACACATGCTCCATCTGTCTCTCAATAATGAATGCACCTATGATGGATGTGTAAGAATAATGGACGAATATGTAGAAATGGTCAACAGATGGTACACAAAAGCTGGAAGAGGTATTAAGTATATTTACTTTCATATAGGAGGAAACTTCACATTTCTAATTGTTGAAAAATGTCATAATACTCGTCAAAAATTTGCAAGGGTGCCATAGTCTATACTGTTCTTACCTGGTAATTGTTTGATACCAAGCAATAGCCAGGTGTTTAATCATAATAAATGGCATGCCTTTCTATTTGAAATGAGTATAGACATTGGCTTCCATGAATTTCTAATATGTCCAATTGAAATATTTTTGAATTAATATATAGTGTTTTTAATTTAAAGACATTTAAACCAGAAGTCATTTAATTCTAAATTGAGCAACCCATTTTATTAGATATAATTCAGATATCATTTAAAACACCAATTCATTATGATGATAATATAAGATGTCATAAAAAGATAGGGTAATAACCAACATTTATGTTAATAGCAACAGCACTGTTTCTAGTGGGCATCAGTATTCAGGGGCATAACCATTACATGATATAATGACAGTTTCAGTCAATATTACAATATCATGGGACATAAGAAGGTATTATATATATTATATCAATCTGAACCCTTAATCAATTGTCCTCAAACACAGAGTACATTGACACCTGCCTCAATACCTTCTGTTAGAATAGAATCATTTTGGATATATCTTGGTCTGGTGTTGGTATATTCGCCTTTGTTTTTGACTTTTAATTATGCAGATATCGTACAGTAATGCCATTTGTCCATTGTTGAAGACTGTTAGGTGATCTCTATATGATACTTTGTATTTCCTGTGTCTTTGTGGATTGTTGCCTCATGGACATTTATCCACATCTCTGTATTACTCATTTGGACATGCAAGGATAGATATATTAGGAAGCAGTCTTCATTTGATTGACCATTTTTAATTCATAAAAAAATCAAAATTTGTCAAAAATGGAATATATAATATAAAGTTTTATACTTTCTTAAAATATTTTGAGAAAATTTTTGAAATGTTTCATCATTGCCAGCCTTATACATGTTATCAGTCAATTTAATAAAAATGTTCACTTTAATTGATTTACAGAAATTATGCAAAAGATTCCTGATATTGGGAAACCAAGGCACTTTGGCAAACCTCAAGGTTTTAATTCAAAGATCGAACGTTAATGGACAAGTGAAAAGCAGATTTAAGGTATTATACGCACATGTCAACATTGGAATAAGAACTTTTAATATATCATGAAGTCTTAAAGTAAGAAAAAACCCAGTTCAATTTCTAATTGCATCGTTAGATTTATTCACATACTTGTTAAACTGTGCGGTTAAAAATATCAGTCACTAAAAATGCAGTACATTTCACAATGTTTTTTTACCAGGATTCTTCACAGGAGAAACAGGTTCATATCCTATGGCTGTGTTTTATATCCCTGCAGACAGCCTTCAGATGAAAGGGAAGGATATACAACAAAAATAGAGGATATGATCTACAATCTCCTTAGAAGCCAAAATTATTTGGGTTTAAAATTTTCCTGGCTTCCTCACAGGGGATACTGTCTCATATCTCATGTCAAGCTGACCAATCAAATCACAACATTAATCATGAATTTTTTACTCCAGTATGATATACATATAATATAATTATTTGTAGTACGGTAATTGATCTCAATTCTTTGATATGAGATTTCATAACTGTTGTCATACATTCTTTTTTCTTTTTTTCTTTTTTTTTTTATAAAAGTGTGATATTTTTATTGAAATCTGTACATTTGTTAGTTGAATACATAAAGTACCGGCACCTTATCCCGGCCTCGTTAACATTAGTAAAGCACATAACATATAAAGATGTTAGTATTTGTTAGTAATTTACATACAGAATGGCATACTATTTCTATTAGAATAACATGACAGAAAATACCAAATAATGTGATTCCACATAAAGATGAGTTTTTCAATCATAATAAACCAAATTAACAAATATACAGATAATCAAAAAATAGGGTTTTAAGTAGCTATAGAAGTAAAAGAAAAAAATGGAAAAAGTTTAATTTATTGAGTTTTTTAAGGCATAAAAATAATTTTTAAAGAGAAAGAAAAAGTTTTTTAATTTGCTTTGATGAATAGGTAATTTTAGCATTCATAAAAACAAAAGGCTATTTCTTTTCTATCATGTTATATACAGAATGAATATTTGTATAAATCTTTATATCTAATTAAACAGTAAAGTGAAAGCATTCCATATCTGGTTGAAAAAATCAATTTTTTTATTTTTAATAGCAATAGATTTCTCAATGTTATATAGTGACTGTATTTTCCTCTGCATTGTGACCAATGATAATTTTTTCTGAAAATATTTACAGTTAAAAATAAACTGCTTTATTTGTAATAAAATGAGGTTGATAGCATCTCCTCGAGACGATTTTGAAGTATCACCAAAAAGAAAAAATTGCATAGTAAATGGAATACTAACACCATTTGACAATAACCAAGAATCAATTTCATCAATAAAAGCTTGTACAATCTCACAGTTCCAAAATAAATGTTCTATAGTTTCCTCATCTTCCTGACAAAAAGTACAAAAGGCATTGTCTTTTACTTTAATTTTATACAGCAATTTATTTGTTCCTAGGATACGTTGGTTAATTCTGTACTGTAACCATTGTAGTTTGGTATTTTGTGTGACTATAAAAGGTAGTTTGAATATTTCTCTCCATTTCGTTTCATCTAAACCTAAGGCTAAAATTTCCTCCCACTTTTTCTGACCATTTGACACTATGTTATTCCTTATTAGTAACAAATACATATCTTTAGTTCCCCTTTTACTCTTCAAAATGGTCTTAACAAACGAAGGAATAAATGGGGTAAGTAGCTTATAACTATTATACACATTTTGTTTTCCAGCATGTTTTACAGCTGAAATTATACTATTAAATTTCATAATATTTTTTGAAATGTTAAATTTTTCCTCTAATTGATCAATGGAGAGAAATTTTCCATCTTCTGACATAATATCATTAACAAAACAAATACCTTTTCTGAACCAGTCTTCATAGAATACTGGTTTGTTTTCTATTTTTATAGTTTTGTTCATCCACAGTGGAGAAGACAAAAAATATTCCCATGTAAAGTTTTCTTCTTTATCAATAAAGGTGTTCCAAGCATGGAACACATCTTTCCAAAATTTATTTTTTACATTCTTAGTATGGATCTGGGACCAAATAATTTATGTAAACTCCCTGTATGGATCCATTTATTATGACAAAAAGGAGACCTGTATACAAAATAAGAAAATAGAGCACCTTTTATGACTATTCAATTTATGTGTTATGTGTGTGTCTTGAAGCATGTGATACTGATAAGGACAACAGTTATTACAAGACTTGAAAATCAGACATTTAAACTGTTTTTTAGACATCCATCTCACATATATTGACATCTCACACATTTTTTTCAGGCCCATGAAGACTTCGTAGTGACTGCAGGACACTCATACTTTTTACAGTATATGATGACCAAGTTCAACATGAAGGACTTGGCAGATTCACCAACCCATAAATTGATACCGGAAAATGTTACACAACTTCATGCAAAATCAAAGAAAGCAATCTTCGATGGAATTATGGACGAAGTTATTGCAGAAATATACATTCCATATGAATCTCAGGTACTAACTTACATTTGGCATTCTTTCTAGGGAGGACACTGTTTTGTGAAAAGGGAAAAAGGGCCAAACTGGTTTGGGAATTGGGAACTAATTATAAAAAAAAAATGATTTAGGAAATGGGAAATGCAAAATGGTTGAAAACTGAAATTGGGCATTTGCACATAAAAAAAACCTGATCTAGTATTACCAACAGAATTAAGGCACCTAATATTATAAGCTACAGACAGTAGAAGTGGAGGATGAAAATGAGGAAGAAGCTTGAATGCAAAGAACTTTAAAAAGAGATGTAAATTTATTATTGTTTAGGACATGATACCATTTTGAACACCTTATACTCTGCTAACTATAACTGATTGTACATGTACAGTTGTACATATATATATATATGGTTTTTAAAAGTATTTATGCTTAATTGTCTTCGTCTTTGTGTCTCACTTAGTTCAAACCAGTGAATTTCTGCAGTAACTACAACAGTCATGCCCTGGTCCATCATATCTTGATTCATGGAAACCGAAATATCCCAATAACTGAAGGTGTAAACATTGATCATTCCTCTTACAATACTGTACCATAGCCTCGGACAAACCTTTTCGATTTTTGGCTAAGTCATTTTTATTGAAATACATTAATACAGTAGCTTTCTGACCTTTCCTTCCAGCTCTACCGATCTCTTGGAAATATTTCTCCAAAGTTGTTGGGGGTCTGCAATGTATGATTTGGGTAATTCCTGGTGCATCTAATCCCATACCCAAAGCTACTGTTGCTAAAACCAACCGAATTGTTGGTACCTCTTTACAAAGCTCTGAAATAATGTGTTGTTTCATGGGATTAGTGTAGTATTTGTGAAACTGACCAAAGATTCTGTTTTCTGGAATTGGATCACCTATGTATTGATCCTCTTTCAACTCATAGTTAAGAAATTGATAAAAATAGCCCAAGGCTTCCAAACTCTCAACATATACAATTGTTAATGGAAAGTTCTCACGTTTAAGTTTAAGTTCTTCTGCAATGGGTTATATGATCTCGTCATATTTTGTGAACTTCTCTCTATTTGGCAATCGAGGCTTTATTTCAAGATACAAATTTGGTCTGTCAGGATTAATTTGAATAATCACAGGATTAACATATTGTAAAGACTTGGATAAAACCTGCACAGATGATAGTGTAGCAGTAGCTGTAACAGCTAAATGAGCAGCATTTGGAAAAAGTCCTGTTAATTCACCAATCTTTTGGAATTTTGGTCTGAATTCATCACCCCTGTAAAATCAAAAAACAATAAGATACCTTGAGGTCAAGTTTTTAACAAAAAAGTATTTTTTATTATCTTGATAAAAATATATTATGATGTTCACACAAATTACATACGTGTACATTTCTGATGTCCTTATCCATTCCTATTCCTATGTGTTTTGTTTTGTTTTTAACAATGATCATTTTTTGATGACCTTTGATATCTGAATTTCACATTCACATTGTACCACAATTTTACAAGTACAATGTACATGTACAATGCATTAACAATGAAATACAGGGTTTCCAGGGCTCGAACCTGGTGTCTTTCGAATAGAAAGACAGCACCAATAACCCTTGTTTACAACACAGAACCAGAGGCTCTCAAGAGCCTGTATCGTTCACCTGGTTATAAAAAGAACCAATTGGTCCTATGTAAAAACTATGTCCTGCAGTGGTAGTCATCTTGGAATTCCGATCAACATAAAAAACACGAAGTTTGTAAAGGACCTACTAATGATTGATGCAGTTTAGGTTCAATCAGTGCAATAGCTTCAGAGAAGAAAATATTTCTGTATTTTCCCATATGGTCCTGTGTTAATACTATGACCTGTGGTGGCAGCCATCTTGGATATCAGATCGGCATAAAAAAAACCCCAACTTTTTAGCAGTTTGGTTTCAATTGTCCAAGTGGTTTCAGAGAAGAAGCGTTTTGAAACATTTCCCCCATAGGGTCCAATGTTAAACTAAAGTCCTGCCGTAGCCGCCATTTTGATTTTCATATCGGAACAAAAAACCTAGTTTGTAGAGGACCATCCAATGAACATTCATGTACAGTTTGGCTTTAATCATATTTGTAGTTTCTGAAAAGAAGGCATTTAAACATTTTCCCATAGGGTCCAATGTTAATCTATGTCCTGCGGTGGTGGCCATCTTGGATTTCCGATCGGCATAAAAAACAAAAACTTGGTAAAGGACATTCCAATGATCATTCCTTTACAGTTTGGGTTCAGTCAGTTCATTAGTTTCAGAGAAGAAGATCTTATGAAATTTCAGCCAATCAGAGCATATTATTGGCCCTGGCAGCCATGTTGAATATCCGGCTGGGACGAAAAACAGAAACTTTGAAGACGACCATCCAAGGAACTTTCCTGCTAAGTTTGGTTCCAATTGGCACAATGGTTTCAAAGAAGAAGCTTGAAATGTGAAAAGTTTACAGACGGCAGACGCCAAGTGATGGCAATAGTTCACCTCGAACTAAAAATGCATTATACACGCATATGTAATGTAAAGAAGTCATATCTAATTTTGACACATTCATGGCATTATGATTAAAGCACGGCAGAATACTACAGTACCTGTCTAGTTATGAGATTTGAGTACATGTACTTACCACTCTTCAATCATATGCACTTCGTCTACTGTGATGCAACAAACCATTTCCTGGTATAATTTACTACGCAGAATCCTGCTGAAAGTGTGGGTAAACAATGCCTCTGGGTGACTGTACAAGAGTTCTATGTCTCCAGATTTTATAATACTTGCTGGTGTGACCTATAAATGTAATGCAATAGCTGAATAAAAAGTTCCACTGAGCCTCAGCTTGATACAACTGCAGAACAATTAGGCAAATGTTATCACAATCTTCGACACTGACTTCCATCGAGTCTAAATATCTTTCCTGTAATAAATTACAACACAAGGGGAGGGGGCATCCAGTTTAATAGAAAAGAAGAGATTTGTTTGTTCGATTTCAAATCCCCTCTCCATGCTCTCCAGAAAGTGGCATGGTTAGAAATGTAAACTCTTTAGACAAGCAAAATATACCATTTGTTATTTTGATCAAGTACAGATGTGGAAGTTCTGTTTCGTGAGGAATATACATGTAGATATTATAGACCAAAAGGTATATTCAAACAAGAGCTTTAATCATAATTTGATCACTCTTCAACATGGCAAAATTTTACTATCCGCATGTTTTCAGATCTACTATCTTTATTTTTTTAACAAATTTCTTTAACTCTTGGATTACTAAGATTGTAAGAAACATTTTAAATATAGCTAGCCTTAATAAAAGTAATGGAGTTCACATTTTACACCTATGTGCAAAATTAGCAGTAAAACAAAATAAGGTTAGCTACCCTGAAAGATAAACGAGACATATATGCAGCAACACGGTTAAAATTGCACAATTAGGCTCTGGCTACTATTTTTATTTTTAATAGCATATTTCAAGAAAACTCAAATCCAAATTGCGCCACTGAAAGTTGTTGGTTATGTAGATTGACTAGGTTCATCAACAGCCTTTCTACAAATTAATTTGAACTATTTCAATATTTTTGTACACCTACATCATTACATGTATCTAGCATTTTATACACATAAAATCTGTGTAAAATGTTCTAAAAACTGTTTTTGGAATTCCATGTACAGCATTTTGCTACCCGATTTGGACTGATTGTGAAACCTACAAAATGTCAATAAATTCATGTTTTTTTTTACTATTATAAATCGCCAACAGTGACTTTTTTAGATCATTGAAGTTGATAAACAGTGTTTTTAGTCATTTCAAAACAGAGCATACTAACAAAAATTATGTTTGTTCCATCCGATGCGACGACCTAAAAAATAACCAGGAACGCGGACGTGATAGAAAGCACCCTTTTTACAGAATTTAAGTAAAAAAATAGAATACTTTTATTTGTCTACATGAGGTCCCCAAGGGGGCATTCACATGTAACATTTATGATTTTCTACATGTACATGTATATATAAAACAGTACGAATAACATAGCAAATGACAAGATAATTTACTCAGTTATGAATAAATAAATTCAACATATATTAATTTCCACAGTAGTTAAAAATTTAATTATGCTGTTCATTAATCGAAAACAGTTAAACAATGTGCCATGAATAATTAAAAAAATATATTTTGAAAAATTAAAATTGGTACTGTACATACATGTGAACTTTCCGGTGGAAGCATTTTTCTCCCGATTTTGAGAGTACCCTTCCGTCGCTCCCGTCAACTTTCAAAATCTTCCGCCCGTGAAAAAAATCAAGTACAATAAAATCTTGACCTACATTTTGCGATCAATATTTCTGGAAATTCCCCATTTGGAACTCACGCGCTGACGAAAAACGCCGAGAGATATGAATGGTAAAGGTGAATGTCATATTTAATGATATCCGGTTATTGATCTGTTTGACACCTTTACAGGTAAATTGGGTCATGGTGATTAATTAAGGTGTTGATGATTATACAACAATTATCCACTGATTGACAGTTAATTGGGGATAAGAAAGTGGGTTTGTGGCACACGATTAGAAGTGTGATAGTGGCAATTAAAAATAGTTATAAACCGTTGTGCAAACAGGAGTCGGACAACCTGTGATGCAGAGGAAAACTTCTTATTTCGATCAAACGTGCAATGAATTCATCTCGGATTGAGTTGTTATGGCTTGTTTGGGACCAAAGCCGATCAAAGTATTATTTAAGGACTACATGTAAGTTCCAGGATAGAATTGATAAACCACAAAAATGCCGAAACGTATCCTAGGCCAAAAAAAAAATATGTGTGTTTACGGTCACCCGACCTACCCTAATTTTTGCTGGCGACCCTATGCATTTTTACACCGAATTCGGATAACCATTTTTGTTGTTTAACCAGCAGCAATGTTTTATTTATTCAACTGCTAGCTTTTTGTCGAAATTGAGAGCAAAGAAGGTAGAAAAACTGCATAATTCGTCATTTTACCGGAATTTTCGAAAATTATATACCGGAATCGGATTCCGGAACCGGGAACGACTATTTCCGGTTTTGTCGATAATAATAATAAAAAAAAAAAAAATTAATCCCGACCGACCGACCCTAGATTTTTTTGACATGTGACAGTAAACACACATATATTTTTTTTTGGCCCTATCACCCAACGCACCAGCAGAAAAGTGACTTTTTAATTTTATTGCTCTATGACTTTATTTTTCAGAACATTCTGTCTTCATTGTTATTGCTTTGTTATAATGAATGATTATGAATAAATTATAAATACAGTTTTTATCCTTCATTCATCATATGAAACACTACTAATAAGACAGAAATGTAAACAATATATATTGAAATGGGATGCAGTTGGTTCAATACTGAAATAAACAAAAGGAAAACATCAATAAACAATAAAAACACGCATCAAATACGTCGATAAAAAATCTCCAGTTATGAGACCAAATCTCCAGCCAAAAATTTGCAAATCTCCAGTTGTAGCATAGCAACTCTATCACATGTATGGACCGAACAGGACGTCGCACACGAGGTTTCCATGAATTTGACATTTTCCTTCAAAACTCGTCAACTCTATTTGTATTTTATCATCATTTCCAGTCGTTTTTGTTTGGTGCAAAAGTCCTGTAATTTTGATATAATGTTATAAATCATTATGGTAAAAAATTGTTTGCTTCTAAAATACGCGAAAGTTTCCAGAGAAAATTTTTTGAAAGCGGTGCAATTTGGGTACTCTCACGTTACTGGTCAGAGAGTAGTTCTCGCCATCAGCACTTTGCAAAGTATTTTGTCCAGCCACAGACACAGTCGTAGCTTTCATGTTTTAACATGGAAAAATTGATCTGATGAAGCTTTTACAAATGTGAAATAAAATGGAGATAATCAAGTACAGTAAGTTGTAAAAAAAAATACAGGTGGCGAGATCTACTGTTTGGCGAGAACTACTCCGTCACCATGGCCAGTACATCACTACATCATACATGTATATTTATCATACCACAGATTTAGTTGGAGAAGAATCCACTTCGTCGTCACTACTCTCATTGTTGAAGCTGTAAACCTCAGTCCCATGTATATTCATGTATGCCGCCCGTATTCCTTTCTCGTTTAAGGACATCACTTGGTCCTGCATTATCGAGGTCAATGGACAAAGTCAAAGGATGATAACAATCCCTGGTTTCCCATTGTCTTTCATAAGAACCCACGGCAGCATTTGAAAAATGAGACTTTTACCGTATCCAGTGGGAAGCACACTAATACAATCGCTTCTGTTATACAGAGCTCTCAATGTCTCATATTGTTTATCTTTCAATGGAAACGTTATCATCAAATTTTCTAGTGCGATGTTGTTCTTGGACTCCATGTTGAAAATGGAACTATATCTTAGCGTAATATTTTACTTCCGGTTAATTAACTTCCGGCAAACAATTTATGAAGAATTTCTACTATGTACGTACGAGGTTATTTGCAGGGTACCGAGAATGGCCGAGTAGTTACGATTGTATTTGCAGGGTAGCGAGAATGGCCGAGTAGTTACGATTGAGTTTAGCGCGCCAATTTGTTTACATGTACTATATTTGATTCCACAAAGGAGAGTTAATGAAGGGAGATAATCCTTACCTGAATAAGAAGGGCTCCAATAGGGAAATTCCAACATATCCAGAAATTGAGGGTACTTTCTTCATAAATATTCATCATATTTAAATTAGATTTTTATCACGTGACTGCAGTTTCAAGCTTGATGGATCGTTTATTAGATTTGTCAAAAAATAGCCTATAGTACGGAAATTCAATGTGTCCGTCAATGATTCGAAAATTAAAAGTTATTGTTTATTTCCGCAAAGTTTTTCTTCCGTCAAAATTCAAATATTTTTGTTTTGTAACGATTTTAGACATGTCTTTGATATCACGATCATGCAAAAATGATCATATTATATTTAATGTGGGAACCATGAGTTTAGAAGCTAGAAATATAAGGTTAGTTAATATAATTACATATATTATTGAGGAATCTAAATTAATTTCAGAAAATATGTCGCCAAATGTCATTCATTGTTAAATTTTGTGTCACACGCCACCAGTTTCATGTATTTCAGACATTTTTACATAGACTCTTAAGGCCAAAAAAAGGGTTCGTCGCCTCGGATTTTCATTTAGTCCAGGAACCGCGAATATTTAATTGTTTTCATTAATTTTTATTTCATTTAATTCAGCTTGATTCAATGTATCATTTTCTAGTTCAGAAAATGACACACATGCAATTATGAATGATATCGTCTATATAGATCATATGAAAATTGCAGACGTCCCGGCGTCGCCATGTTAGATATGCAAATGAGCAAAGTACCCATCATTTCTGGCTATGAGTATGACTCTCAGTAATCACATATAAGAGTAGTCCGAGATTCCTCTGTCGTTTAACGGCATTGATAATCTTGCTGTAGCCGTTCAAATGTCGAAATCATAGGTTCTAAGGCAAAATCGTTCTGTAATGGAGTGTAACACCACTTTCTGAGGGTAAGATGTTTATGAATGAATAGAAAAATGATTGGTGAAGCGATTTATATAAGGTTTATGATAGAAAATAAAATCCGATAGCCACGAAACGTGGAAATGTGCTGACCCAGAGTTGGAGAAGCAAATCCGCTGTTTTCCGTATGTATCACCCTCTGTCGTTGAACGGCTACAGCAAGATTATCAATGCCGTTAAACGACAGAGGAATCTCGGACTAATATAAGAGAAGCCCCCATTATTTTGTTTATTGAATACAATTCTATATTATTGGAACTATTGATTCAACTTAGTATAAGTAAATTATAAGCATGGCAACCTCATTTTTTTTATACTCAAGAAAAGGTTATTCCTGTCCCTTTCTTTGTCATAATCACATTTTGACAGACAATAGCCAATGTTTGGTACAAGTTACACATTTGGCACTCTGACCATTTTTTACCTATAAACCATATAAAATGTTTTTAAGAAGAATGGGTGTTTGGATTAAGAATAGTTTTAACAGCCGAACTTTCTTTTAGAGGGATGTGATTTTTTTTACCAATTTTCAGACTCGGAATATTTGAGCTGGTTGCCATGGAAACCGGCATTTGTTACAAATATTTTGCAACATTTTCCATCATTTCTTTTGACACTAAACAAATAGATAACATTAGTTGGATTCTGAGACTTTGCATTTCCTGTCAATTGAAGTCCTTACAGAGAATGGGTATTAACTACGCCGATTTGTAGACTCCCCTAGACGTAAATACCACGTTGTGGTACTACGTAGTAAAAGACCATGTAAAGACGTTTACACAACGTAACCACCAACCATCACAGGACCTTTATACGAGGTAATTACAACTAATTAAGGACGTTTACACAACGTAACTACCAACCATCATAGGACCTTTATACGACGTAATTACAACCACCAAAGGACCTTTACATGACGTAATTACAACCACATAGGGTCCTTTAGACAACGTAACTACGACCACCTAGGGACCTTTACACAACGTAACTACGACCACCTAGGGACCTTTACACAACGTAACTACGACCACCTAAAGACCTTTTGACGACGCAACTACAACCATTTCATTATAGTTATACAACTACAACTAATGTACAACCCTAAAAGGACTTTTATAGCCAAATTACTATACCTTGTCAAAGCATTGTGACAATCTAATTAGGATAGTAGGCTAACTATAATCACATTAAGACCGTTACACCATGCAACTACCAACTACATTATTTTTTGTGTATTCTTATTTCCATCCCATGTTCTTAATTTTTTTGAGTTAATTAATAAAATATAAAGTTCTAAACATTTATTAATCCAAATTATTGCAATTTTTACAGATGATGAACCACTATTTCTACTCTCAGACTCTTCCCATCATAATCTAGATGTAATTATTATACAAATATAAATATGTCGGGTAATAATAAATATATCAGATTAAAAAACATGTAAAATAAATGTACTAAAAATCTTTATCTTGTGAAAGTTGCATTTGACAAAATTAAAGATGCACATGTACTTAAAATTTAATACATATGGTTGACAGAGAAATTATGAAAACAGATTTGAAGATATAAGAATACTCTAAAGAATGCAGATAAACCATCGGCAGTGTTGGAGGCCAAATAAATAAATTCTTTTGGAAGACAGCTCAAACCAATCCAGTTCCACCCTGATACATATAAGCACTCTTACTATTTGGAAAGGGGGGAAGAGTGTAGTATGTTCGGAATAAGGGACGAAATATCGAGTGGTATTTGGGAGAACGATGAAACCCGAGAGATCCGATGGGAGGATTTGAGATGGAAAAGGTCAGAGACTAAGGCGGATGAACCCAATCGTAACTACTCGGTCATTCTCGCTACCCTGCAAATAACCTCGTACGTACATAGTAGAAATTCTTCTTAAATTGTTTGCGGAAGTTAAGTTAAGTTAAGCCGCACAAAAATATAGTCCACGAAAATCCAATATGGAAGACATACTAAGTAAAATCTAATCATGCAAAACTAATTAAAACTTTAATTGAAATATAGAAAATTGTTTAAAATATAACTTTATCAAACTTTCATGTAACTGACATGTGAAAAGTAGTGCGATTTATACGCCTAATGCATACGAGGTTATTTGCAGGGTAGCGAGAATGGCCGAGTAGTTACGATTGGGATGAACCTAGAGGTCAGGAGGTTTTAGCGGGAAGAAAGTAAGCAGAGAGAAGATTGACGAGAAGACAGAGTGCGGAGATTAGACGTATTAAAGAGAGCGATAGTGCTTATTTTGGTAAGTTTAACAATAGGACTGTAGTAACTTGTGTATCATATATTTAACTCGGCCAAAGTTACGATACTTTTATTAGTTTTGTGGAACTCTCTAATATTTAAGATTTATTTTAGTTCTCTCGGCGGGAAAAACCAAATAGATCGGTCGGTAGATTTATCCATTTGATTAAAAACCCAAAGAATACGGAAAGATAACAGAAATATCAGCTAAATCTGTATCTGATGTACACGGAATCATACAGAACTATGAAATTGAGAATAATTCCAAGTTCAGAGTAGTTAAAAAGGACGTAAATTTCGGAAATGATGGAAAAGGTGCGTGCGCATCCAGATATAACAAGTAACATTCAGGGGTTGAAATAATCTACCACACTAGCCCAGGGCTTTCCACTAGTATGCCCCTACTAGCACCAGATGGGAATCTACTAGCCCAGGGCTGGTCAAACATCTTTAAATACTTTTTTAAATACATTTGCATACCTGGATCTGTGCGACTAAATTTAACTTTTAAGTCTAGACTTCTTTTGTTGTCTCGCATTTATATTAATAAACATGACTTATACTACCCTTGTGCAATTTAAGTTTCACAGACACAAAACCCCTGGAGGTCTCCTGTTTTTAATTGTAAATACTCATTTTATGTGTACATAGACTAGAGAGGGAGGCAGCTTTATTGTGTCACAGCAGTGTGATTGAATATGCTCAGTATGAGTCGTACACTTGCAGAAGAAGAAGATTAAGATTAACGAATTACCAATGGACATTTATTGTGTCATCTTCAAAAAAGGCAGTGTAGTCTCCTCCCTCCCCCTTTAAATCTGTGATTTTTAACTAATCAAATATGTTTTATTGTTATTTTCATATCCGACTTTAAATAAAACTTTGCTTACTTTAATATGAGTCAGGTGGTACCTGAAAAAAAATGTCGATCAGTATGTCTAAAATTGGGGTCAACTGAACTTGGATAGTGGGTGTTCAAACAACACTTCTACATATACGTATATGTTAAAATTGTACCCTTTGACTACAAGGTCGAAGGATTTTTATTGCTGTTTCTTCCAATTTGTCACATTATAATTTATACAAATAAAACGTGTCATCTGTGACATCTGTAGATGTATTGAATGTTTTTTATTTTGTTTTGTAGATTTGTCTGTTCTAGTCAAGAAGGTACGGTTTCGAGATCCTCAACCAGATTCTTTTCCAATAATTCCCTGTGATGGAATTCCTTTTGTAGTGGTAGGAAGGAAGCTGTTAGAATGCCACCAGGGTATTGACAGGGATGGCCATCGCAAAGAAAAAACGCAGGAATGAGAAGCAGAAAAAAGTAAAATTATAAATGAAAAATAAGGAATTTATATATATAATAGCATGTATTAATTAGTATTATCCCATGTTATGTTGTTTTGTAATCCGATACCTGGATTTATCTCTGGAATGCTTGCATAACGGTCAAATCTGTGAGGCATGTCCCCCTTAAATATTATAAGGAACCCATTTATGATGTCTTTGTGTCACATGGGATAAATAGGAAAACCCCTTTGGGCTAACGCCCTCAGATGGTTTTCCTATACTTATTTTTATAAGGAAAATTACAACATGTATGAAGTAATAATATATTCTAACGTCGTAATATGTTGAGAAATAATCCAATTCAAAGAATTGTTTTATTTTTGCCTTGTTTCAACTTTCGTTATAGGGAGATCATGACTTCACGAGAAAAAGGAGACTAGTTCAACCAACTAAAAAGAAAGATTGTCAAGCAAAGCTAAGAATAAGACATATCATAAAGTTTCCAGATTTCAAAGTTTATAAATAAAATAAGATTTAAATTGTCATGGGTTTTTTTTGGGAGGGGGAGGCAAACTTACCCATATTTTTACTTACATTTCAATATTACTGCATGTTGAGGTGAGACCCATTTTAAATTTGACAATGACATGTCATTTTGATAGTAATTTTAGCATAGCTACATGTATATGTACCTATAATTTCTTATTATTTATTGCCAAAACAATAGCCTGACTGGAAATAAAACATTGGTTTTTTTTTTTTTTTATTGTTTCAGCTCTTCAACAAAGTTGGTCAGTAAAAAATTTGAAAAATTAATCATTTATATATTTCTTTATATATTTATTATTGTAAGTCATTCTGGAATTTTGGTTATATGATGTTCCTGTATATAATCAGTAATGCAAAGGATGCATGCATTATTTGACTTGTATTTATAGGCTTAATGAAAAATATCATATGTATGTGCATGTTTTATTTTTTTACTTTTATATTTATACAGTATTTATATTCACAATGTATATGCATGCTATTTATAATCTTGTTCAATAATTGTCCAATTATATTAATGCCATTGTTCATTTATTTTTGAAATTAAATAAATTAATATAACAGTATTATAAGAAAATAAACAACTTTGTTGCATACATAAGCTTAAGTTTTCCAAAAACATGATTTAGGACAGATCAAGACCTTTGAGAAATAGTACAGTTTAAAAAAAAAATGTTTAATTTTGTATCTCAGACAAAAAGATGTAAATATAATTTTGGTTGTGTATAGAAGATGTTTAAATTTGCTTGTTTGTTTTAATTGTGTATAGGTGACTTTCCATAAACTACCAGATATATTGTATTCTTTTTCATTTTGTTTGATTTAAAGGAGTAGGTATGATAAGGGCAGAAATTGGCCTAAAAAATAGACAAATTATAAATGAAACGTATAGCTTTCGTTGTTTCTTGATTTTATAAGACCTTTACCCCAACTACTATTTTGGTAAAAAAAAATTCCATATTTGCGCGTGCGATGACGTCACACTAGTCAATGAAAAGTCTATCGTTTCGTGAAAATATATGAAATCTGACAAGAAATGTGTATTTAATGTCAATTTTCAGTATAACCACAAGTAGGTACCAATGGCATATTTTAGTATGATGTTTATTATACATAAACACATATCTCATTTAATTTTTGTGTAGGTACCCGAGTGTGGAGAGTATGAAATCTGCAATTAAAAAATAATTTTGAGGTCGATTTCTCGTGAACAGCCATATTTTAGTGATCGTGTTCAGTGTAATTGGATAAAATGTACATCGATTTTTAACCTAATCCAAAATAAAATTTATATTGTTTTGCTATGGGAATAATTTTACTTGAACAACAAATGCAAGAATGTTGACTTTATAAGAATTAATAAACTTTTTGGAGGAGATTTACTGCCGACCAGGTTTTTTCCCAACTCAACAGTGTTGAGCAGAGCTCAGTGGAATTTCAGGTATTATTATACTTTATTTTATCACCCACAAAATAAAAACAGAAAAAAAACAAACAAACAAACGAAAAGAAAAATCACGTAGATCTTAGAAATTAATTCATTAATCATTGAACGTGCAGACGACATAGCGATTCTTGAAACTTATTATAATTTATAGGCTAATATAGTAGTCCTTTACATTTTAATTATTATGACAATGTTTTTTTGACAAATATAAGTTAAACGATTCACAGTTAGCTCTTTCGTCAAGTGAATTCCAATAGAAAAAGTTTAAAAACCATTTATTCTTTGGTAACTGTCTTTGTAAAAAAAAAAGTAGCTATATATATGACTTAATTTTAACGTTTAGTAGGTGCGTTGCAGTAGCGTAATAGTTAATGTTGTAGACTTCCGATACCAACGTAGTGAGTTCAAATCCCAGATTTTTTTCTATCTTTTTCTGACAAAATTATTATGCATCATAAGATATTTTTTAATGTGCTGGCATTACCTACTCAAAGTAAACAAACAGTATTTAAACAAGACAATTTAAATAACTGATATTTCAAAGTTTATTTCGACAAAAAATGGAATTCACATGTCCAAGTTTTGAGAACTGAGTGATTATTGATTTTTTTTTTTATATAGATTGTCGTTATATTGATTTTGTTTTCCTTCATTTTCCAGGTTCTTACCATTTCAATACATATACTTTCTAATGCTCTGATGAATGGATACTGAATTTCGGGAAATTAAATAGGTAAGTTTAATCTAGCTGGATTATTGCAAGTAAACAATGAACTTGATAATTTTCGTTCTTATAAGGCACACATTTTTTTGTTGTTGCCAGATGATTCTTTTGCTTAACTTTAGCTTCGATTGTTTATCAATAAGTATAAGCTAGAATTTATATATTTTTACAGGAATCGCCAGTGAAACTTAAAATGACCTTGGTACTATGTTTGTGATTAAAGACAATTAATTGCAATGTAAGCATTCTAATGTTAGAAAAATATATATCGATTCAATCATCAGTATCTTGTATTCTTCTTTCTCTATTTCTTCTCACAGTGAACTCCTTTTCTCGTTGTTCAAAACGAAGGTAAAAACAAAATTACCGAATAGTACAGTAGGTCAGTCGAAAAGGCATCTTCCATAAATCAGGGTTAGGGTTATGGCGTATAACGCCACTTTAACACTATTTTAGTTAAATCGAGGTGGTCAGTTTTATTGGTGGAGGAAACTGGAGTATCCGGAAAAACCAACTGACCTGCCACAATTCACAGAATTTTTTTTATCCTATAATGTTGTATCGAGTACACCTCATGTGAGCGGAGTGTGGGGATGTTGTGGTGTTTAATTAATTCCGAGTCCGAGCTTTACTTTGAAAAATGTACAATGTATTTGGCTAGGCTTAGGCTTATGGTGTTTTAAGGACACTTTAAGCAATATTTCAAGTATACTAAATGTATCCTGATTTTGTACAAGTATTTTAAATGAAATGGTCGGTTGAATCAGCTTATACATACTGCATATAATAGTATTATAAACACTGGAAGGAAACATTAAGGTATTACAGTTTTGCACAGGACATTATATGAAGGTGTCATTACTTTTCCAAAAACATCATGTTTATTTTTTTTACTTTTACGGAACCGCATGAAAGGCATTTTCATATTGTCTTGGTCCAATAGCATGCTTCTCAAAACATGGTGTACTTTTATCTTTTTTTTTTGTGATTTCACTTTCTCATTTACAGGGGAAAAGATTCACACTATTTATATCCTTGCGTTTTCTGCACAAAGAGGACAAAACCAAAAGAACGGAGAAAGTTAGATGGAGACAATAACAAACATATTCGTAAATACTTATTTAAAAACTTCATGATAAAGGTAAAATATACTTATTTAAAAACTTCATGATAAAGGTAAAAGAGGGAGATGTTATTTGCGGTGCATGTAGACTAAGGCATTATAAATGTAGACCATGTTCTGATAGGCAAGCCACCTGTGAGCATTACGTCGTTTCCGACGATAAAGATTACCAACCCCCTACTGAAAAAGCAAAAGAGCCAAAGCAGATTCCTCTACCTTTGTCTTCAGTCAAGGGTTCAAATAGTCACTCACAGTGTTGTATATGTAAACGTAGAGGGTACAAGTTTATTGTCGTTCCATCAATAGTAAGGTACAATACTTTAATTGAGAATAACATTGTAATTTCTCCTGGAGCACGATGTTGTCCTGGGCATATATATGACGATAATTTCAATGAAGAAGCTGTCCACAACATAACAGATTTAAATACTGAAACTTTATTTAATAAAACAGAAATCTACAATTTAATTCAAAATATAAGAGATATTGCCAACAAGAACAAAAATAAAGGTGTCAATTTTGATGTGGAAAGCCTATTATCAGACACAGATTATTTGAATTTAACAGGGATAGATCGAGATTCGTTTGATGATCTTTGTGGTCATGTTAAAGAAGTCCGAGAAACAAAGGTCCGTTCCATAAGAACATGCATAGGTATATTACTTACAAAACTAAGATCGGGATGTCTAACGCTTTACTGTCAACAATGTTCAACATGAGTGTTGCGGCCACGCAAAGGTCTATATCTACTGCAAGAAATGCACTGATGAAACATTTCACACCTAATTATATTGGGTTTAATCACATAACAAGAGATGAAATAATTCAACACCATACTCGACAGTTAGCTAAAACCTTATTTGGGGGTCATGAAGACCCAGCCATTCTCGTTCTGGACGGCACATACTTTTATATTCAGAAAAGTTCACAGTTTCATTTTCAACGGAAATGTTACAATCTCCATAAAAACCATGATGGTAGTTTCTACTACTGGTCATATAATCAGTTCCTTAGGTCCATATTTCAGTGATGGAAAAAACAATGATGCCAATATTCTTATACATGGTCTAAAGACAAATGCAGAAGACATGTCTAACTGGCTCAGAGAAGGTGATATTGTCGTTGTTGATAGGGGTTTTAGGGATTCCTTTGAATTTTTAAATGACCTCGGAATCAAGACAGAGATGCCGGTCTTTCTGAAAAGGGGGCAAAAACAGCACACTGTGGAGGAAAGGAATTCCTCTAGATTAGTGACCAAGATTCTCTGGGTAGTGGAATCAGTTAATGGCAAGTTAAAATGTTGGAAATATTTGGCCAATATAATACCAAATAATCATTAATATTATACTTTACGTCCTTTTTACACTATTTGTCTTTGTCAGCAAGCCGGTCCAATATATTGCGTCGGTGAGATATGCACTCCAGTCAATCCAAAGCTTATGTGTTCTACTTGATAGTTATAGTGATTAACACCACTTTCGACACTATTTCAGTTATATCGTGGTGGTCAGTTTTATTGGTGGAGAAAACGGGGAGTACCCAGAGATAACCACCTAGTCACTGACCAACTTTATCACATAATGTTTTATCGAATGCACCTCGCCATGAGCTGGATTAGAAAAACTTCAATGGTGATAGGCACTGATTGCATAGGTAGTTGTAAATCCAACTACCATACGATCACAACCATGACGGCCCCCTTCATTCAAAGCTAATCTAATTTAAGGCCATTGACTCTTCTTTTTAGAACTAATATTATACATATGACAACTAGGGCTATTTTGCTAAGAAGATTTACGGCTTCTATTTACCCCGATGGGTCAACTGGCAGAGCAATCTTCGCAGTCATGTGATCATATTAGAACAGGTCAAGGCACTGACAAACTTTATCACATAATGTTGTATCGAGTACACCTCGATTGAGCGGAATTCGAACACACAACGTTAGTAGTGATAGTCACTGATTACATAGATAGTTGTAAATCAAACTACCATACGATCACGACCACGGCGGCCCCTTTCCGTTTTTATATTTCATAAACAAAGAAGTTGTCTGACATGTTAACTACATTAAGCTAACATGAAATACAAAAAATGTGCTTGATATTAAACTTCGATATTGATATTTAGATTTCCATTTTTTTCTATGTACATGTATCTGTCATTTCAGTGATTATTTTAATACATTTGTATTTGTATTAATGCATTAATGATATATGGTAGAGTCACATTAGTCCGTTAATGAGTCACGTTAGTCCATTGATGATATATAGTAGAGTCACGTTAGACCATTAATGATATATGGTAGAGTCACGTTAGTCCATTAATGATATATGGTAGAGTCACGTTAGTCCATTAATGATATATGGTAGAGTCACTTTAGTCCATTAATGATATATGGTAGAGTCACATTAGTCCATTAACGATATATGGTAGAGTCACATTAGTCCATTAATGATATATGGTATGGTCACATTAGTCCATTAATGATATTTGGTAGAGTCACATTAGTCCATTAATGATATATGGTATGGTCACATTAGTCCATTAATGATATATGGTAGAGTCACGTTAGTCCATTAATGATATATGGTATGGTCACATTAGTCCATTAATGATATTTGGTAGAGTCACATTAGTCCATTAATGAGATATGGTAGAGTCACGTTAGTCCATTAATGATATATGGTATGGTCACATTAGTCCATTAATGATATATGGTATAGTCACGTTAGTCCATTAATGATATATGGTATGGTCACATTAGTCCATTAATGATATTTGGTAGAGTCACGTTAGTCCATTAATGATATATGGTAGAGTCACATTAGTCCATTAATGATATATGGTATGGTCACATTAGTCCATTAATGAGTCACGTTAGTCCATTAATGATATATGGTAGAGTCACGTTAGTCCATTAATGATATATGGTAGAGTCACATTAGTCCATTAATGATATATGGTAGAGTCACGTTAGTCCATTAATGATATTTGGTAGAGTCACGTTAGTCCATTAATGATATATGGTAGAGTCACGTTAGTCCATTAATGATATATGGTATGGTCACATTAGTCCATTAATGATATTTGGTAGAGTCACATTAGTCCATTAATGATATATGGTATAGTCACGTTAGTCCATTAATGATATATGGTATGGTCACATTAGTCCATTAATGATATTTGGTAGAGTCACGTTAGTCCATTAATGATATATGGTAGAGTCACATTAGTCCATTAATGATATATGGTAGAGTCATGCAGTGATGGGTTAGGTTTTCATGATTTATTTGATTATTATTGTGTCTTTGCTTTTTAATGTTTGTATTTAAATCATGATATTTTGTTTATAAATAAACATATTGTTTGGCGATCTATATATGTGCCCTATATATTCCACCTCCGGAACTCAGAAAATATACAGGGGAGAGGGATTTATGGTCATGGTGTTTAAAGCCACTTTTAACCATGTTTCAGTTTTATAGTGTTTACAGCCACTTTTAAAAATATTTCAGTTTTATTGGTGGAGGAAACCGGAGTTTCGGAGAAAACTACCGACTTATCGCAAGTCCCTTGCAAACGTTGTATTGAGAACACCTTTCTTGAGCGGGATTTCAACTCACAACTGTAATGGGGATAGGCACTGATTGCATAGTTAGTTGCAAATCCAACTACCATTCGATCACGACGGCTCCGAAACTATGTAATACAGTTTCAATAAAACAAAAGTATACAATATACATGCAAAGAAATTGGAAAATAAAAGCTTCATTTTTGACGACCTTCTACTGATTTTGTCCCCCTGTTCAATTAGTCCATTAATGATATATGGTAGAGTCACGTTAGTCCATTAATGATATATGGTAGAGTCACGTTAGTCCATTAATGATATATGGTAGAGTCACATTAGTCCATTAATGATATATGGTAGAGTCACGTTAGTCCATTAATGATATTTGGTAGAGTCACGTTAGTCCATTAATGATATATGGTAGAGTCACGTTAGTCCACTAATGATATATGGTATGGTCACATTAGTCCATTAATGATATTTGGTAGAGTCACATTAGTCCATTAATGATATATGATAGAGTCACGTTAGTCCATTAATGATATATGGTATGGTCACATTAGTCCATTAATGATATTTGGTAGAGTCACGTTAGTCCATTAATGATATATGGTAGAGTCGTGCAGTGATGGGTTAGGTTTTCATGATTTATTTGATTATTATTGTGTCTTTGCTTTTTAATGTTTGTATTTAAATCATGATATTTTGTTTATAAATAAACATATTGTTTGGCGATCTATATATGTGCCCTATATATTCCACCTCCGGAACTCAGAAAATATACAGGGGAGAGGGGTTTATGGTCATGGTGTTTAAAGCCACTTTTAACCATGTTTCAGTTTTATAGTGTTTACAGCCACTTTTAAAAATATTTCAGTTTTATTGGTGGAGGAAACCGGAGTTTCGGAGAAAACTACCGACTTGTCGCAAGTCCCTTGCAAACGTTGTATTGAGAACACCTTTCTTGAGCGGGATTTCAACTCACAACTGTAATGGGGATAGGCACTGATTGCATAGTTAGTTGCAAATCCAACTACCATTCGATCACGACGGCTCCGAAACTATGTAATACAGTTTCAATAAAACAAAAGTATACAATATACATGCAAAGAAATTGGAAAATAAAAGCTTCATTTTTGACTACCTTCTACTGATTTTGTCCCCCTGTTCAATTAGTCCATTAATGATATATGGTAGAGTCACGTTAGTCCATTAATGATATATGGTAAAGTCACGTTAGTCCATTAATGATATATGGTATGGTCACATTAGTCCATTAATGAGTCACGTTGGTCCATTAATGATATATGGTAGAGTCACGTTAGTCCATTAATGATATATGGTAGAGTCACATTAGTCCATTAATGATATATGGTAGAGTCACGTTAGTCCATTAATGATATTTGGTAGAGTCACGTTAGTCCATTAATGATATATGGTAGAGTCACGTTAGTCCACTTATGATATATGGTATGGTCACATTAGTCCATTAATGATATTTGGTAGAGTCACATTAGTCCATTAATGATATATGATAGAGTCACGTTAGTCCATTAATGATATATGGTATGGTCACATTAGTCCATTAATGAGTCACGTTGGTCCATTAATGATATATGGTAGAGTCACGTTAGTCCATTAATGATATATGGTAGAGTCACATTAGTCCATTAATGATATATGGTAGAGTCACGTTAGTCCATTAATGATATTTGGTAGAGTCACGTTAGTCCATTAATGATATATGGTATGGTCACATTAGTCCATTAATGGGTCGCGTTAGTCCATTAATGATATATGGTAGAGTCACGTTAGTCCATTAATGATATATGGTAGAGTCACATTAGTCCATTAATGATATATGGTAGAGTCACGTTAGTCCATTAATGATATTTGGTAGAGTCACGTTAGTCCATTAATGATATATGGTAGAGTCACGTTAGTCCATTAATGATATATGGTATGGTCACATTAGTCCATTAATGATATTTGGTAGAGTCACATTAGTCCATTAATGAGATATGATAGAGTCACGTTAGTCCATTAATGATATATAGTATGGTCACATTAGTCCATTAATGATATTTGGTAGAGTCACGTTAGTCCATTAATGATATATGGTAGAGTCATGCAGTGCTGGGTTAGGTTTTCATGATTTATTTGATTATTATTGTGTCTTTGCTTTTTAATGTTTGTATTTAAATCATGATATTTTGTTTATAAATAAACATATTGTTTGGCGATCTATATATGTGCCCTATATATTCCACCTCCGGAACTCAGAAAATATACAGGGGAGAGGGGTTTATGGTCATGGTGTTTAAAGCCACTTTTAACCATGTTTCAGTTTTATAGTGTTTACAGCCACTTTTAAAAATATTTCAGTTTTATTGGTGGAGGAAACCGGAGTTTCGGAGAAAACTACCGACTTGTCGCAAGTCCGGAGTTTCGGAGAAAACTACCGACTTGTCGCAAGTCCCTTGCAAACGTTGTATTGAGAACACCTTTCTTGAGCGGGATTTCAACTCGCAACTGTAATGGGGATAGGCACTGATTGCATAGTTAGTTGCAAATCCAACTACCATTCGATCACGACGGCTCCGAAACTATGTAATACAGTTTCAATAAAGCAAAAGTATACAATATACATGCAAAGAAATTGGAAAATAAAAGCTTCATTTTTGACTACCTTCTACTGATTTTGTCCCCCTGTTCAATTAGTCCATTAATGATATATGGTAGAGTCACGTTAGTCCATTAATGATATATGGTAGAGTCACGTTAGTCCATTAATGATATATGGTAGAGTCACGTTAGTCCATTAATGTTATATGGTAGAGTCACATTAGTCCATTAATGATATATGGTAGAGTCACATTAGTCCATTAATGATATATAGTAAAGTCACGTTAGTCCATTAATGATATATGGTATGGTCACATTAGTCCATTAATGGGTCGCGTTAGTCCATTAATGATATATGGTAGAGTCACGTTAGTCCATTAATGATATATGGTAGAGTCACATTAGTCCATTAATGATATATGGTAGAGTCACGTTAGTCCATTAATGATATATGGTAGAGTCACATTAGTCCATTAATGATATATGGTAGAGTCACGTTAGTCCATTAATGATATTTGGTAGAGTCACGTTAGTCCATTAATGATATATGGTAGAGTCACGTTAGTCCACTAATGATATATGGTATGGTCACATTAGTCCATTAATGATACTTGGTAGAGTCACATTAGTCCATTAATGATATATGATAGAGTCACGTTAGTCCATTAATGATATATGGTAGAGTCACGTTAGTCCATTAATGATATTTGGTAGAGTCACGTTAGTCCATTAATGATATATGGTAGAGTCACGTTAGTCCATTAATGATATATGGTATGGTCACATTAGTCCATTAATGATATTTGGTAGAGTCACATTAGTCCATTAATGAGATATGATAGAGTCACGTTAGTCCATTAATGATATATAGTATGGTCACATTAGTCCATTAATGATATTTGGTAGAGTCACGTTAGTCCATTAATGATATATGGTAGAGTCATGCAGTGATGGGTTAGGTTTTCATGATTTATTTGATTATTATTGTGTCTTTGCTTTTTAATGTTTGTATTTAAATCATGATATTTTGTTTATAAATAAACATATTGTTTGGCGATCTATATATGTGCCCTATATATTCCACCTCCGGAACTCAGAAAATATACAGGGGAGAGGGGTTTATGGTCATGGTGTTTAAAGCCACTTTTAACCATGTTTCAGTTTTATAGTGTTTACAGCCACTTTTAAAAATATTTCAGTTTTATTGGTGGAGGAAACCGGAGTTTCGGAGAAAACTACCGACTTGTCGCAAGTCCCTTGCAAACGTTGTATTGAGAACACCTTTCTTGAGCGGGATTTCAACTCGCAACTGTAATGGGGATAGGCACTGATTGCATAGTTAGTTGCAAATACAACTACCATTCGATCACGACGGCTCCGAAACTATGTAATACAGTTTCAATAAAACAAAAGTATACAATATACATGCAAAGAAATTGGAAAATAAAAGCTTCATTTTTGACTACCTTCTACTGATTTGTCCCCCTGTTCAATTAGTCCATTAATGATATATGGTAGAGTCACGTTAGTCCATTAATGATATATGGTAGAGTCACGTTAGTCCATTAATGATATATGGTAGAGTCACGTTAGTCCATTAATGTTATATGGTAGAGTCACATTAGTCCATTAATGATATATGGTAGAGTCACATTAGTCCATTAATGATATATGGTAAAGTCACGTTAGTCCATTAATGATATATGGTATGGTCACATTAGTCCATTAATGGGTCGCGTTAGTCCATTAATGATATATGGTAGAGTCACGTTAGTCCATTAATGATATATGGTAGAGTCACATTAGTCCATTAATGATATATGGTAGAGTCACGTTAGTCCATTAATGATATTTGGTAGAGTCACGTTAGTCCATTAATGATATATGGTAGAGTCACGTTAGTCCATTAATGATATATGGTATGGTCACATTAGTCCATTAATGATATTTGGTAGAGTCACATTAGTCCATTAATGAGATATGATAGAGTCACGTTAGTCCATT
Source organism: Bathymodiolus brooksi (assembly GCA_963680875.1). Lineage (NCBI taxonomy): Eukaryota > Metazoa > Mollusca > Bivalvia > Mytilida > Modiolidae > Bathymodiolus > Bathymodiolus brooksi. The sequence continues at coordinate 109,753,823 of OY804581.1, forward strand.
AATGATATATAGTATGGTCACATTAGTCCATTAATGATATTTGGTAGAGTCACGTTAGTCCATTAATGATATATGGTAGAGTCATGCAGTGATGGGTTAGGTTTTCATGATTTATTTGATTATTATTGTGTCTTTGCTTTTTAATGTTTGTATTTAAATCATGATATTTTGTTTATAAATAAACATATTGTTTGGCGATCTATATATGTGCCCTATATATTCCACCTCCGGAACTCAGAAAATATACAGGGGAGAGGGGTTTATGGTCATGGTGTTTAAAGCCACTTTTAACCATGTTTCAGTTTTATAGTGTTTACAGCCACTTTTAAAAATATTTCAGTTTTATTGGTGGAGGAAACCGGAGTTTCGGAGAAAACTACCGACTTGTCGCAAGTCCCTTGCAAACGTTGTATTGAGAACACCTTTCTTGAGCGGGATTTCAACTCGCAACTGTAATGGGGATAGGCACTGATTGCATAGTTAGTTGCAAATCCAACTACCATTCGATCACGACGGCTCCGAAACTATGTAATACAGTTTCAATAAAACAAAAGTATACAATATACATGCAAAGAAATTGGAAAATAAAAGCTTCATTTTTGACTACCTTCTACTGATTTTGTACCCCTGTTCAATTAGTCCATTAATGATATATGGTAGAGTCACGTTAGTCCATTAATGATATATGGTAGAGTCACGTTAGTCCATTAATGATATATGGTAGAGTCACGTTAGTCCATTAATGTTATATGGTAGAGTCACATTAGTCCATTAATGATATATGGTAGAGTCACATTAGTCCATTAATGATATATAGTAAAGTCACGTTAGTCCATTAATGATATATGGTATGGTCACATTAGTCCATTAATGGGTCGCGTTAGTCCATTAATGATATATGGTAGAGTCACGTTAGTCCATTAATGATATATGGTAGAGTCACATTAGTCCATTAATGATATATGGTAGAGTCACGTTAGTCCATTAATGATATATGGTAGAGTCACATTAGTCCATTAATGATATATGGTAGAGTCACGTTAGTCCATTAATGATATTTGGTAGAGTCACGTTAGTCCATTAATGATATATGGTAGAGTCACGTTAGTCCACTAATGATATATGGTATGGTCACATTAGTCCATTAATGATACTTGGTAGAGTCACATTAGTCCATTAATGATATATGATAGAGTCACGTTAGTCCATTAATGATATATGGTAGAGTCACGTTAGTCCATTAATGATATTTGGTAGAGTCACGTTAGTCCATTAATGATATATGGTAGAGTCACGTTAGTCCATTAATGATATATGGTATGGTCACATTAGTCCATTAATGATATTTGGTAGAGTCACATTAGTCCATTAATGAGATATGATAGAGTCACGTTAGTCCATTAATGATATATAGTATGGTCACATTAGTCCATTAATGATATTTGGTAGAGTCACGTTAGTCCATTAATGATATATGGTAGAGTCATGCAGTGATGGGTTAGGTTTTCATGATTTATTTGATTATTATTGTGTCTTTGCTTTTTAATGTTTGTATTTAAATCATGATATTTTGTTTATAAATAAACATATTGTTTGGCGATCTATATATGTGCCCTATATATTCCACCTCCGGAACTCAGAAAATATACAGGGGAGAGGGGTTTATGGTCATGGTGTTTAAAGCCACTTTTAACCATGTTTCAGTTTTATAGTGTTTACAGCCACTTTTAAAAATATTTCAGTTTTATTGGTGGAGGAAACCGGAGTTTCGGAGAAAACTACCGACTTGTCGCAAGTCCCTTGCAAACGTTGTATTGAGAACACCTTTCTTGAGCGGGATTTCAACTCGCAACTGTAATGGGGATAGGCACTGATTGCATAGTTAGTTGCAAATACAACTACCATTCGATCACGACGGCTCCGAAACTATGTAATACAGTTTCAATAAAACAAAAGTATACAATATACATGCAAAGAAATTGGAAAATAAAAGCTTCATTTTTGACTACCTTCTACTGATTTTGTCCCCCTGTTCAATTAGTCCATTAATGATATATGGTAGAGTCACGTTAGTCCATTAATGATATATGGTAGAGTCACGTTAGTCCATTAATGATATATGGTAGAGTCACGTTAGTCCATTAATGTTATATGGTAGAGTCACATTAGTCCATTAATGATATATGGTAGAGTCACATTAGTCCATTAATGATATATGGTAAAGTCACGTTAGTCCATTAATGATATATGGTATGGTCACATTAGTCCATTAATGGGTCGCGTTAGTCCATTAATGATATATGGTAGAGTCACGTTAGTCCATTAATGATATATGGTAGAGTCACATTAGTCCATTAATGATATATGGTAGAGTCACGTTAGTCCATTAATGATATTTGGTAGAGTCACGTTAGTCCATTAATGATATATGGTAGAGTCACGTTAGTCCATTAATGATATATGGTATGGTCACATTAGTCCATTAATGATATTTGGTAGAGTCACATTAGTCCATTAATGAGATATGATAGAGTCACGTTAGTCCATTAATGATATATAGTATGGTCACATTAGTCCATTAATGATATTTGGTAGAGTCACGTTAGTCCATTAATGATATATGGTAGAGTCATGCAGTGATGGGTTAGGTTTTCATGATTTATTTGATTATTATTGTGTCTTTGCTTTTTAATGTTTGTATTTAAATCATGATATTTTGTTTATAAATAAACATATTGTTTGGCGATCTATATATGTGCCCTATATATTCCACCTCCGGAACTCAGAAAATATACAGGGGAGAGGGGTTTATGGTCATGGTGTTTAAAGCCACTTTTAACCATGTTTCAGTTTTATAGTGTTTACAGCCACTTTTAAAAATATTTCAGTTTTATTGGTGGAGGAAACCGGAGTTTCGGAGAAAACTACCGACTTGTCGCAAGTCCCTTGCAAACGTTGTATTGAGAACACCTTTCTTGAGCGGGATTTCAACTCGCAACTGTAATGGGGATAGGCACTGATTGCATAGTTAGTTGCAAATCCAACTACCATTCGATCACGACGGCTCCGAAACTATGTAATACAGTTTCAATAAAACAAAAGTATACAATATACATGCAAAGAAATTGGAAAATAAAAGCTTCATTTTTGACTACCTTCTACTGATTTTGTCCCCCTGTTCAATTAGTCCATTAATGATATATGGTAGAGTCACGTTAGTCCATTAATGATATATGGTAGAGTCACGTTAGTCCATTAATGATATATGGTAGAGTCACGTTAGTCCATTAATGTTATATGGTAGAGTCACATTAGTCCATTAATGATATATGGTAGAGTCACATTAGTCCATTAATGATATATAGTAAAGTCACGTTAGTCCATTAATGATATATGGTATGGTCACATTAGTCCATTAATGGGTCGCGTTAGTCCATTAATGATATATGGTAGAGTCACGTTAGTCCATTAATGATATATGGTAGAGTCACATTAGTCCATTAATGATATATGGTAGAGTCACGTTAGTCCATTAATGATATATGGTAGAGTCACATTAGTCCATTAATGATATATGGTAGAGTCACGTTAGTCCATTAATGATATTTGGTAGAGTCACGTTAGTCCATTAATGATATATGGTAGAGTCACGTTAGTCCACTAATGATATATGGTATGGTCACATTAGTCCATTAATGATACTTGGTAGAGTCACATTAGTCCATTAATGATATATGATAGAGTCACGTTAGTCCATTAATGATATATGGTAGAGTCACGTTAGTCCATTAATGATATTTGGTAGAGTCACGTTAGTCCATTAATGATATATGGTAGAGTCACGTTAGTCCATTAATGATATATGGTATGGTCACATTAGTCCATTAATGATATTTGGTAGAGTCACATTAGTCCATTAATGAGATATGATAGAGTCACGTTAGTCCATTAATGATATATAGTATGGTCACATTAGTCCATTAATGATATTTGGTAGAGTCACGTTAGTCCATTAATGATATATGGTAGAGTCATGCAGTGATGGGTTAGGTTTTCATGATTTATTTGATTATTATTGTGTCTTTGCTTTTTAATGTTTGTATTTAAATCATGATATTTTGTTTATAAATAAACATATTGTTTGGCGATCTATATATGTGCCCTATATATTCCACCTCCGGAACTCAGAAAATATACAGGGGAGAGGGGTTTATGGTCATGGTGTTTAAAGCCACTTTTAACCATGTTTCAGTTTTATAGTGTTTACAGCCACTTTTAAAAATATTTCAGTTTTATTGGTGGAGGAAACCGGAGTTTCGGAGAAAACTACCGACTTGTCGCAAGTCCCTTGCAAACGTTGTATTGAGAACACCTTTCTTGAGCGGGATTTCAACTCGCAACTGTAATGGGGATAGGCACTGATTGCATAGTTAGTTGCAAATACAACTACCATTCGATCACGACGGCTCCGAAACTATGTAATACAGTTTCAATAAAACAAAAGTATACAATATACATGCAAAGAAATTGGAAAATAAAAGCTTCATTTTTGACTACCTTCTACTGATTTTGTCCCCCTGTTCAATTAGTCCATTAATGATATATGGTAGAGTCACGTTAGTCCATTAATGATATATGGTAGAGTCACGTTAGTCCATTAATGATATATGGTAGAGTCACGTTAGTCCATTAATGTTATATGGTAGAGTCACATTAGTCCATTAATGATATATGGTAGAGTCACATTAGTCCATTAATGATATATGGTAAAGTCACGTTAGTCCATTAATGATATATGGTATGGTCACATTAGTCCATTAATGGGTCGCGTTAGTCCATTAATGATATATGGTAGAGTCACGTTAGTCCATTAATGATATATGGTAGAGTCACATTAGTCCATTAATGATATATGGTAGAGTCACGTTAGTCCATTAATGATATTTGGTAGAGTCACGTTAGTCCATTAATGATATATGGTAGAGTCACGTTAGTCCATTAATGATATATGGTATGGTCACATTAGTCCATTAATGATATTTGGTAGAGTCACATTAGTCCATTAATGAGATATGATAGAGTCACGTTAGTCCATTAATGATATATAGTATGGTCACATTAGTCCATTAATGATATTTGGTAGAGTCACGTTAGTCCATTAATGATATATGGTAGAGTCATGCAGTGATGGGTTAGGTTTTCATGATTTATTTGATTATTATTGTGTCTTTGCTTTTTAATGTTTGTATTTAAATCATGATATTTTGTTTATAAATAAACATATTGTTTGGCGATCTATATATGTGCCCTATATATTCCACCTCCGGAACTCAGAAAATATACAGGGGAGAGGGGTTTATGGTCATGGTGTTTAAAGCCACTTTTAACCATGTTTCAGTTTTATAGTGTTTACAGCCACTTTTAAAAATATTTCAGTTTTATTGGTGGAGGAAACCGGAGTTTCGGAGAAAACTACCGACTTGTCGCAAGTCCCTTGCAAACGTTGTATTGAGAACACCTTTCTTGAGCGGGATTTCAACTCGCAACTGTAATGGGGATAGGCACTGATTGCATAGTTAGTTGCAAATCCAACTACCATTCGATCACGACGGCTCCGAAACTATGTAATACAGTTTCAATAAAACAAAAGTATACAATATACATGCAAAGAAATTGGAAAATAAAAGCTTCATTTTTGACTACCTTCTACTGATTTTGTCCCCCTGTTCAATTAGTCCATTAATGATATATGGTAGAGTCACGTTAGTCCATTAATGATATATGGTAGAGTCACGTTAGTCCATTAATGATATATGGTAGAGTCACGTTAGTCCATTAATGTTATATGGTAGAGTCACATTAGTCCATTAATGATATATGGTAGAGTCACATTAGTCCATTAATGATATATAGTAAAGTCACGTTAGTCCATTAATGATATATGGTATGGTCACATTAGTCCATTAATGGGTCGCGTTAGTCCATTAATGATATATGGTAGAGTCACGTTAGTCCATTAATGATATATGGTAGAGTCACATTAGTCCATTAATGATATATGGTAGAGTCACGTTAGTCCATTAATGATATTTGGTAGAGTCACGTTAGTCCATTAATGATATATGGTAGAGTCACGTTAGTCCATTAATGATATATGGTATGGTCACATTAGTCCATTAATGATATTTGGTAGAGTCACATTAGTCCATTAATGAGATATGATAGAGTCATGTTAGTCCATTAATGATATATAGTATGGTCACATTAGTCCATTAATGATATTTGGTAGAGTCACGTTAGTCCATTAATGATATATGGTAGAGTCATGCAGTGATGGGTTAGGTTTTCATGATTTATTTGATTATTATTGTGTCTTTGCTTTTTAATGTTTGTATTTAAATCATGATATTTTGTTTATAAATAAACATATTGTTTGGCGATCTATATATGTGCCCTATATATTCCACCTCCGGAACTCAGAAAATATACAGGGGAGAGGGGTTTATGGTCATGGTGTTTAAAGCCACTTTTAACCATGTTTCAGTTTTATAGTGTTTACAGCCACTTTTAAAAATATTTCAGTTTTATTGGTGGAGGAAACCGGAGTTTCGGAGAAAACTACCGACTTGTCGCAAGTCCCTTGCAAACGTTGTATTGAGAACACCTTTCTTGAGCGGGATTTCAACTCGCAACTGTAATGGGGATAGGCACTGATTGCATAGTTAGTTGCAAATCCAACTACCATTCGATCACGACGGCTCCGAAACTATGTAATACAGTTTCAATAAAACAAAAGTATACAATATACATGCAAAGAAATTGGAAAATAAAAGCTTCATTTTTGACTACCTTCTACTGATTTTGTCCCCCTGTTCAATTAGTCCATTAATGATATATGGTAGAGTCACGTTAGTCCATTAATGATATATGGTAGAGTCACGTTAGTCCATTAATGATATATGGTAGAGTCACGTTAGTCCATTAATGTTATATGGTAGAGTCACATTAGTCCATTAATGATATATGGTAGAGTCACATTAGTCCATTAATGATATATAGTAAAGTCACGTTAGTCCATTAATGATATATGGTATGGTCACATTAGTCCATTAATGGGTCGCGTTAGTCCATTAATGATATATGGTAGAGTCACGTTAGTCCATTAATGATATATGGTAGAGTCACATTAGTCCATTAATGATATATGGTAGAGTCACGTTAGTCCATTAATGATATTTGGTAGAGTCACGTTAGTCCATTAATGATATATGGTAGAGTCACGTTAGTCCATTAATGATATATGGTATGGTCACATTAGTCCATTAATGATATTATGTAGAGTCACATTAGTCCATTAATGAGATATGATAGAGTCACGTTAGTCCATTAATGATATATAGTATGGTCACATTAGTCCATTAATGATATTTGGTAGAGTCACGTTAGTCCATTAATGATATATGGTAGAGTCATGCAGTGATGGGTTAGGTTTTCATGATTTATTTGATTATTATTGTGTCTTTGCTTTTTAATGTTTGTATTTAAATCATGATATTTTGTTTATAAATAAACATATTGTTTGGCGATCTATATATGTGCCCTATATATTCCACCTCCGGAACTCAGAAAATATACAGGGGAGAGGGGTTTATGGTCATGGTGTTTAAAGCCACTTTTAACCATGTTTCAGTTTTATAGTGTTTACAGCCACTTTTAAAAATATTTCAGTTTTATTGGTGGAGGAAACCGGAGTTTCGGAGAAAACTACCGACTTGTCGCAAGTCCCTTGCAAACGTTGTATTGAGAACACCTTTCTTGAGCGGGATTTCAACTCACAACTGTAATGGGGATAGGCACTGATTGCATAGTTAGTTGCAAATCCAACTACCATTCGATCACGACAGCTCCGAAACTATGTAATACAGTTTCAATAAAACAAAAGTATACAATATACATGCAAAGAAATTGGAAAATAAAAGCTTCATTTTTGACTACCTTCTACTGATTTTGTCCCCCTGTTCAATTAGTCCATTAATGATATATGGTAGAGTCACGTTAGTCCATTAATGATATATGGTAGAGTCACGTTAGTCCATTAATGATATATGGTAGAGTCACGTTAGTCCATTAATGATATAAGATAGAGTCACATTAGTCCATTAATGATATATGGTAGAGTCACATTAGTCCATTAATGATATATAGTAAAGTCACGTTAGTCCATTAATGATATATGGTATGGTCACATTAGTCCATTAATGGGTCGCGTTAGTCCATTAATGATATATGGTAGAGTCACGTTAGTCCATTAATGATATATGGTAGAGTCACATTAGTCCATTAATGATATATGGTAGAGTCACGTTAGTCCATTAATGATATATGGTAGAGTCACATTAGTCCATTAATGATATATGGTAGAGTCACGTTAGTCCATTAATGATATTTGGTAGAGTCACGTTAGTCCATTAATGATATATGGTAGAGTCACGTTAGTCCATTAATGATATATGGTATGGTCACATTAGTCCATTAATGATATTTGGTAGAGTCACATTAGTCCATTAATGAGATATGATAGAGTCACGTTAGTCCATTAATGATATATAGTATGGTCACATTAGTCCATTAATGATATTTGGTAGAGTCACGTTAGTCCATTAATGATATATGGTAGAGTCATGCAGTGATGGGTTAGGTTTTCATGATTTATTTGATTATTATTGTGTCTGCTTTTTAATGTTTGTATTTAAATCATGATATTTTGTTTATAAATAAACATATTGTTTGGCGATCTATATATGTGCCCTATATATTCCACCTCCGGAACTCAGAAAATATACAGGGGAGAGGGGTTTATGGTCATGGTGTTTAAAGCCACTTTTAACCATGTTTCAGTTTTATAGTGTTTACAGCCACTTTTAAAATATTTCAGTTTTATTGGTGGAGGAAACCGGAGTTTCGGAGAAAACTACCGACTTATCGCAAGTCCCTTGCAAACGTTGTATTGAGAACACCTTTCTTGAGTGGGATTTCAACTCACAACTGTAATGGGGATAGGCACTGATTGCATAGTTAGTTGCAAATCCATCTACCATTCGATCACGACGGCTCCGAAACTATGTAATACAGTTTCAATAAAACAAAAGTATACAATATACATGCAAAGAAATTGGAAAATAAAAGCTTCATTTTTGACTACCTTCTACTGATTTTGTCCCCCTGTTCAATTAGTCCATTAATGATATATGGTAGAGTCACGTTAGTCCATTAATGATATATGGTAGAGTCACGTTAGTCCATTAATGATATATGGTAGAGTCACATTAGTCCATTAATAATATATGGTAGAGTCACGTTAGTCCATTAATGATATATGGTATAGTCACATTAGTCCATTAATGAGTCACGTTAGTCCATTAATGATATATGGTAGAGTCACGTTAGTCCATTAATGATATATGGTAGAGTCACGTTAGTCCATTAATGATATATGGTATAGTCACGTTAGTCCATTAATGAGTCGCGTTAGTCCATTAATGATATATGGTATGGTCACATTAGTCCATTAATGATATTTGGTAGAGTCACGTTAGTCCATTAATGATATATGGTAGAGTCACATTAGTCCATTAATGATATATGGTAGAGTCATGCAGTGATGGGTTAGGTTTTCATGATTTATTTGATTATTATTGTGTCTTTGCTTTTTAATGTTTGTATTTAAATCATGATATTTTGTTTATAAATAAACATATTGTTTGGCGATCTATATATGTGCCCTATATATTCCACCTCCGGAACTCAGAAAATATACAGGGGAGAGGGGTTTATGGTCATGGTGTTTAAAGCCACTTTTAACCATGTTTCAGTTTTATAGTGTTTACAGCCACTTTTAAAAATATTTCAGTTTTATTGGTGGAGGAATCCAGAGTTTCGGAGAAAACTACCGACTTGTCGCAAGTCCCTTGCAAACGTTGTATTGAGAACACCTTTCTTGAGTGGGATTTCAACTCACAACTGTAATGGGGATAGGCACTGATTGCATAGTTAGTTGCAAATCCAACTACCATTCGATCACGACGGCTCCGAAACTATGTAATACAGTTTCAATAAAACAAAAGTATACAATATACATGCAAAGAAATTGGAAAATAAAAGCTTCATTTTTGACTACATTCTGCTGAATTTGTCCCCCTGTTCAAATGTTTTGTTATTTCTAGCTCATAATGCATATATGTTTTTAACTGAATTTTATTGTACAAAAAAGAAACACAGCTTCTCATCATGATGAATGTACAACCACCAGGACCGAAGATTTTACATCTAAAGGTCTACTAGTATGTTAATTTGTTATTTTTCCTCTCTTCTGTTTGATGTATAAGTGCTAACTCGTTCGGACGAACGTATGGACGATATTTCAGTGCCATAACGTTTAAAGCCTCAACTGATTGATTTGATATATGGATATGTTGTTTCTAGCAACCATTGACAGATCAACTCGATTTTGGGTTTTTTCAGTTAGAGGGGTATGGCATCCGTGTCCACATTTTAAATTTGTTTAAATTCAACATGGATCATGTTCTTACCTGCCGCTGCAGCTCAGATTTACCATTTTACGCAGTTGACTTGGTTCCTTTTGGGATTATATTTACTGAAAATTATTTCCTCTCCTGATTTCAACATTTAAAAGATCAACATTCGGTTATAAAAAGATTTAAAAAAAAGCAATTTACAGAGCTCGGAATTGACGAGTTTCTGTGGTTGCTATGGATAATATTTGGTTACTAGGGACATTGTAAAGTTTAAGGAATACTTATAATATATACTGGTTAGTAAATGATAAGATTTTTCTGCTAAAATGTCGTTGTAGAAAATTTCATCTTGATTGAATAAAAGGTCCATGAGATCTACAGCAAAATAATATGCACAGGGAACCTGTTGCTAAGGACGAGGCATAGCTATGAATAAAAATATCAAAATGTACTTTTGAAATATGAAATCTGAAATGACATTTGTAGAGTGTATAACTTGACAAAAAGTACCGCTTAGCCAAATAACAAGTCAAAAGATCGCAGATGTCAAAATTCAACCTTTAATTGCAATAATACAGGCTAATTTTTAATTTACAAAACCGTTGCTAGGGTGACATAACTACGCAAAAATACTATATGCTACCATAGAGAATTGGAATATTATTTTTAGAGTGTACATACACAGAATATAACATTTTGTCGAAAAGACTATGCAAGATACGTAAAATAAAACCACCATATTTGAATTTCCAATGATTAATTGGATCCTCCTCCATTTACGTTGCTAAGCAACAAAGGACAAAGTGAAATCATCCAAAAAATTATTTTTCTTACCTTTCAATGATTGTGTTTAATATGATATCTATATAAACAGTTTCTGAGATTGGGCCAAAATCGATCCTTATCATACCTACTCCTTTGTTTGTTTGTTTTTAGCTATTTAATATTTTAGTATGTTTACTTGCATGATTTCGCATGATTTGAAGTTCAAGATTTTTAATAAGAGTTATGTGTGGTAAGTAAGGATGTTTAAACTATTGTTATGTTAAAACAGTTCTTGCTTTCTAATAGTCGATTTGCCAATTGTTGGTTACTGTGTGTTTTTTGGGGTAATGTTTCATATTTTGAACCAGTTACAAACTGGTACCTACTGGTCTGATATGTCACATGATTTATAGAGAGCAATCAACAACAGATCATTGGTTACATATTAATGAGATGCAGCTGATGTTTAATACCTGGTTTCTGTTTAATGAAATTGTATCAAAAAATAGAAAACGTAGTTAAAAGAATTTAAATGTATGTAGGATTCGAATAATTTGCATGTACTTTAATTTGAATGATAACATCCAATTGTTGTTCGGTTACCTTTCATAATACCAGTACAAATCTAAATGGAAAGCAAATCTAGTTTTAGTTCGGAATTGGAAATGGCAAATGGTCTATTAGTCATTTGATAATAAAATTTATATGTCTTAATCAAGAAAAAAGATTTTTTTTTCAGATGCAATAAGACTGACATATTGTAAACACATTTATTTTCTATTTCCTAGTGTTCTCCTGTCATATGTCAGTATAGAAACATTATCCGGGTAGCTGGATGATGACTTCTACTCTCATATGACAGTATAGAAACATTATCCGGGTAGCTGGATGATGACTTCTCCTGTCATAATTCAGTATAGAAACATTATCAGGGTAGCTGGATGATGACTTCTCCTGTCATAATTCAGTATAGAAACATTATCCGGGTAGCTGGATGATGACTTCTCCTGTCATATGACGGTATAGAAACATTATCTGGGTAGCTGGATGATGACTTCTCCTGTCATATGACAGTATCCGGGTAGCTGGATGATGATGTCTCCTGTCATATGACAGTATCAGGGTAGCTGGATGATGACTTCTCCCCTCATATGACAGTATAGAAACATTATCCGGGTAGCTGGATGATGACTTCTCCTGTCATAATTCAGTATAGAAACTGTATGTTTTTGTTTGATTACATTGTGTATTATTATATATTGTTTATTCTTGATTACAGGTACATTGTGTATTTTTTGTTGTAATTTGAATTTTTGGTGTTTTATGCCACTTTCAGCAATATCATGGTGACCAATTTACAAAGCCGGGTGCGAACCCACGCCATATTGGTGATAGGCTTGTATGAGCTGTTAGATCCAAGGACCTAACTCATTGAACCACCCGGGACCTTTTTTTGTTGTATGTTTTTGCTTGATTACATTGTGTATTATTATATATTGTTTATTCTTGATTACAGGTACATTGTGTATTTTTTGTTGTAATTTGAATTTGAATTTTTGGTGTTTTATGCCACTTTCAGCAATATTTCACCTATATCATGGCGACCAGTTTTTAGGCGTTGCCCTTGTTTATTATATGTTTATACTTGATTACATTGTGTATTGGTTGTAATATATTGTTGATGTTTGATTTTATTTTGTATTATGCTACATTCTATATCTGTTTATTAATTGTATTCGATTCCATTTTTTATTTATGAAGTTCCTACCCCCTGACTGATGAGCACCCTGGTAGGAACTTCTCACATTTAATGCTGTCTTAATTATTCAATTTCTCTTTAAATCATAGAGTGACAGATAAAAAGTACAAGAATTTTTTGTATATATTTAATTCTATCAGTTAACATTTTCATTGGATCCACTTACTTTTTAGCTCACCTGACCAGAAGGGTCATATGAGCTATTGCCATCACTTGGCGTCCGTCGTAAACATTTCAATCTTCTCTGAAACCATTGGGCCATTTGGAACCAAACTTGGCAGGAATATTCCTTGGGTGGATCTCTACAAAGTTTTTATATTTGGCGGATCAAATTTAAAACATGGCCGCCAGGGCCAATTATGTGTTCTGATTGGCTGAAATTTCAAAGAACTCCTCTGAAACCACTTGACCAATTGAACTGAAATTTGGTGAGAATGATGAGGGGATAGACCTCTACAAAGTTTTGTGGGTTTTTTTGTCTATCGGAAATTCAAGATGGCCACCGCCACAGGACATAGTTTACATAGGACCCTATGGGAAAACTTCAGAACTAACAAATCCACCAACAGTGGTATTAACCCAGTGGTAGTAAATAAACATGCAAAAATAGTGTTCTTGAATTAGATCCAATAGACTACGATTTCTGTTTTTCATGAGTGGGGTGTACTTGGCATGACAGCAATTGCAACCCCACGTAGCCTCTGGTTATAATCAGTTAACCAAGACAGCATTAACTGTGGTTTCATACAAGTCCATTTTTGATTGGGTTTGATTTTTAGGACCATCTCCTTCAATAACATTTTCTTTAAATGCAGAAAAACAAAGAAAAACCCCTCAAACATGGATTATGTATAAAATGGGTCGAAACTTTCTTGGCGACATCATTTGGCAAGACACATCTCTGTGTAAACAGTTTATAGATTTACAATTGGTAAAATCTTTTCAGATTTGCAATTTGATATTCTCTTTAAAATTAACATAGATTTTTTATTTAAATTGCCTGTAAACTCCACGAGTATGCTACATTGATCCAATATTTATATATAGCCAGTTTACTGTCATGGCTTTTCTTTTCTAAATTACTGACGCCAAGAAGGTCTCAGGGATTTTCAATAAAATTAGTACTCACTTTAATGAACTTTTATGATAATAAAATATATTATTAATTTAACAACAACTTTCTTTTTCGGCAAGAGTATGTACATTGTATATGGATGTTCATGAGAGAAAACTATATACAAAGTTGGACACAAGGCATGATTGATACCAAGATAATGTCTACACTTGTCATATGACGACAGAAGTCCTAATCCAGCCACCCAGATAATGCCTCTATAAAATTATGACTCGCTGCAAAAGTCATAATCCAGCCATCCAGATGTTGTCTATATACGGTCATATGACTGCAGAATCATTATCCAGCTATCCGGATCATGTCTATACTGTCATTTGACGACAGAAGTCATAATCCAGCTACACAGATAATGTTTCTATGCTGTCATAGGACTGCAGAAGTCGTAATCCAGCTACCCGGATCATGTCTCTATACTGTCTAGAACCTATTAGTCTTGATTATTTATTAGTCAAACCTGTTTTAAGAGGTCAACCTTGGGACAAAGAAAAAGTGGTTATATAAGAGAGGTGACCTTTTCAAAGAGGATCATTTAAGTTGAAATTTTCTGTGAAAGGGCAAGAAAAAAGTAACCTCTTAATACAGGTGACTGCTTAACAGAAGTGACTGCATTGGCAAATTTGACAGTATTTTACTTTTAAATCAGAGTTGATGCTCATATCAATATTTTATCATAACTGGTATTTCGTCGATGTTTATTCATGAACAGATTCAAACCAAATTTATACACAATAATATATATCGACAATATCTCTAGTCTAGTTCGAAAAACCATAATTTGTGTTCCAAAATTTTAAAAGTTATGCCCCTTGTGTGAAAATGTTCAATTTAGTATGTTCAAAAATAGATCCTGAACAGATTCAAGCCAAATTTATTAACAAACTGTGAATCAAGAATATCTCGCAGTTAAAAAAAAATTCATGAAGAATTTTAATGATATAAAGGAACTCGGCTGGCTCATCTCTAATGCTTTTATTATATTTTTATATTTAAAATTCAGGTATTATTTTAGTCCATGACTTGACCAACAGAAAGTCTCACCAGAACCTACATAGATGGTTGGCTGAAGTTTTAAATAGGAATGATGCAAAAGATTCAGATAATGGGTATGACGAAAATACTGATGTTGGGTAACAATAAAAATTGAATATTTTAAAAATCATTATGTTTTCCTCCCATTTTAAATGATAACATTATTTTGCAGTTACATTTTACTACTATGTTCATATTGTTTGTCTGTATACAATGGTGTTGGTACTTTTTGACTGCCTTTATAAGTTTTACCAGTAGATGATTATGGTTTTGAGGTTTGTCAGATTTCAAATGTTGAGGGGCTGTTGTGGTCGTGATCGTATGGTAGTTGGATATACAATTACATATGCAATCAGTGCCTATCACCACTAACGTTGTGAGTTCGAATCTCGCACAGGTGAGATGCGCTCGATACAACATTATGTGATAAAGTTTGTCAGTGTCTTGTGGCAGGAGGTGGTTTTCTCCAGGTACTCTGGTTTCCTCCAACAATAAAACTGACTGCCATGATATAACTTAAATATAACCCTAACCCCCTCAAATGTCGAGTTTTAGCTGTATCACATTAGAGATAGAAGGACCTACAATTACCAAAGCTTGTACAACAGAAATGAACACAAAAATCAGGAATTGGAACAAGTACTCCGGAAGGGTAGGTATTTCCTGTCCTTGGTACACATCAGGAAGCATTGTATTAAATATTTATATTGTGGTTCATTCATTCTTTTCCATATGTTTCAGTAATGTGTTTTAATATTGGTAGAAAAAGTAAGCACTAAAATAAAATATAGGAATAGGTGAAGTGTCAAAATTTAACATGGCAAGTGACAAAATCTAATCGCCTGGTTTTAGGAAAAAACACCAAGTTCTCCCTGTACCAACATATTATTTATGATTGACCTGAGTATACATGTACATAAACAAGTTTAATATCGGTTCATGTTTTTATTATCCCCTCGCCAACGAAGTTGCAAAGGGGTATAGTAACGCTACCGTCCGTCCGTCCTTCCGTAACATCCTTGTGAACACTCTAAAATCAACATCCTTCAATGGATTTTGACCAAACTTGGTACATACTTAGTCCTTAAGAGAATCTGGAACCCTATTGATTTGCAAGGTCAAAGGTCAAGGTCACCGGGTCAAATTTTTACCATGTGACATCCTTGTGAACACTCTAGAATCAACATCATTCAATGGATTTTGACCAAACTTGGTACATACTTAGTCCTTAAGAGAATCTGGAATCCTATCGATTTTCAAGGTTAAAGGTCAAGGTCACCAGGTCAAATTTTTACCATGTGACATCCTTGTGAACACTAGAATCAACATCATTCAATGGATTTTCACCAAACTTGGTACATACTTAGTCCTTATGAGAGTCTGGAACCCTATTGATTTTCAAGGTCAAAGGTCAAGGGGTCAAATTTTTACCGCATAACATCCTTGTGAACACTCTAGAATCAACATCTTTCAATGGATTTTGACCAAACTTGGTACATACATAGTTCTTAAGAGAATCTGGAACCCTATTGATTTTCAAGGTCAAAGGTCAAGGTCACAGGGTCAAATTGTTAGGCGAGGGGATACGCCACGCTTTGCGTTGCCCTTGTTTAACTATTGATGGCAATTTATTTGTTCGGTTCATGAAGAAATAACCTCAATCAGGTTGTATACACCGTGTAACCCCAGAGGTGCCTCATTTA
Organism: Bathymodiolus brooksi; assembly: GCA_963680875.1. Taxonomy (NCBI): domain Eukaryota; kingdom Metazoa; phylum Mollusca; class Bivalvia; order Mytilida; family Modiolidae; genus Bathymodiolus; species Bathymodiolus brooksi. The sequence continues at coordinate 109,770,749 of OY804581.1, forward strand.
AAGAAAATCACCTGATGACAATGGCACACGATGCCTTGAGAACGACGTCTATTTTCAGATTCCGTACATTGGAAAATGACCTCAACTTTTTAATCATATCAAAACACGTAAAAAATGACATGTGACTCTAAAATTAATTTATTTGTATGTAAATAAATATAATATTAGAATAATAGCATGAAGATATCAAATTTATTAATGCAACAACAACACATTTCATCTATGATGGGGTACATTAGTTTCCTCTTATCAAGCCACTCTTACCAGAGGCCATCCCTGTTATCAGGCCAAATTTCAGATACATTAAATTGTTCCCCTTGAGTCAGGCCACTCCTGTTTTAAAGACAAAGTTGTGACAGGTCAGTGGTTTTCTTCGGGTAATCTGGTTTCCTTCACCAATAAAACTGACTGCCATGATATAACTGAAATATTGTTGAAAATGGAGTTAAACACCATAACTGGCACATTCTTGTTAAGATATAATTTTTTCTACATTATAGATCTATTAAAGATCAGTTTTCGTAGCAGAAGGGGTAGTCTTATATTATAAGAAAGGGACTGCTGTATGACCTTTTGTTGTAGGTATGACTACGACCCAGAACAGTTTGCTGGTAACCAGATGCCAATACTGGTAGTTGGTACCAAAGCTGATCTTGCAAAAACTCTCAGGGAAAAGGTCATATCAAGGTCATCTTCAATAGCTGAGGAATGTGGAGCTGATTAAATGAATTTAGTAAGATAAAATCCTGTACTTTTACTCTTGATATTGACCATAGTTACAGATATATTTACTTTTATGTTCACTTTTGTTCTTATTCATTCTAGGGGCTATCGTGGTCGTGATCGTATGGTAGTTGGATTTACAACTACCTGTGCAATCAGTACCTATTACCACTAGCGTTGTGAGTTCAAATCCTGCTCATGGCGAGATGTACTCAATACAACATTATGTGATAAAGTTTGTCAGTGACTTGTGGCATGTCTGCGGTTTTCTCTGGGTACTACTGTTTCCTCCACTAATAAAACTAACCGCTATGATATAGCTGGAATATTGTTGAAAGTGGCATTAAACACCATAACCCACAAATGTTTTAATTTGAATTTACTGGTCCAAATGAAATTCTTGAATTTATTTTTATAAAGTTCTAAATTAAAACTTGAAAAATTTACTGGTGCAAGCAAAGTTTTACTGGTCTTGGGCTGGAGGACCTGTGCTCATTGTGAGGACTGCTATAGTACAAATAGATTTTCTGTTTCAGGACTGTAATGATTGTAAATGTTTGTCACCAGGAACAACTAATGCTGTAAAACTGTCCAGATTCTTTGATAAGGTCTGTAGTTAAGTCCTTGTTATTAATTGGTATTGATGTCTGATTTGGAAGGCACATAGATGCAAGACAGTTGCTTTGTTATTATGAATTATTAATATATTTACAAGAAATGCACAAGGGAGATACCTCATGGAAAAGTTGTTAAGCAAATTATGTTTACCATGCAAATATAACAATGTTATTTCAGTAAGAAAATAGTATTATGATCTAAATGAAAATTAAAAGATTTTAATATGACAAAAGATATGGGGGGCTGTCGTGGTCATGAGCTATCAGTGCCTATCACAACTAACATTGTGAGTTCGAACCCTGTTCATGGCTAGGTGTACTCAATACAACATTATGTGATAAAGTTTGTCAGTGACTTGTGGCATGTCTGCGGTTTTCTCTGGGTACTACTGTTTCCTCTACTAATAAAACTAACCGCTACGATATAGCTGGAATATTGTTGAAAGTGGCATTAAACACCATAACCCACAAATGTTTTAATTTGAATTTACTGGTCCAAATGAAATTCTTGAATTTATTTTTATAAAGTTCTAAATTAAAACTTGAAAAATTTACTGGTGCAAGCAAAGTTTTACTGGTCTTGGGCTGGAGGACCTGTGCTCATTGTGAGGACTGCTATAGTACAAATAGATTTTCTGTTTCAGGACTGTAATGATTGTAAATGTTTGTCACCAGGAACAACTAATGCTGTAAAACTGTCCAGATTCTTTGATAAGGTCTGTAGTTAAGTCCTTGTTATTAATTGGTATTGATGTCTGATTTGGAAGGCACATAGATGCAAGACAGTTGCTTTGTTATTATGAATTATTAATATATTTACAAGAAATGCACAAGGGAGATACCTCATGGAAAAGTTGTTAAGCAAATTATGTTTACCATGCAAATATAACAATGTTATTTCAGTAAGAAAATAGTATTATGATCTAAATGAAAATTAAAAGATTTTAATATGACAAAAGATATGGGGGGCTGTCGTGGTCATGAGCTATCAGTGCCTATCACAACTAACATTGTGAGTTCGAACCCTGTTCATGGCTAGGTGTACTCAATACAACATTATGTGATAAAGTTTGTCAGTGACTTGTGGCATGTCTGCGGTTTTCTCTGGGTACTACTGTTTCCTCTACTAATAAAACTAACCGCTACGATATAGCTGGAATATTGTTGAAAGTGGCATTAAACACCATAACCCACAAATGTTTTAATTTGAATTTACTGGTCCAAATGAAATTCTTGAATTTATTTTTATAAAGTTCTAAATTAAAACTTGAAAAATTTACTGGTGCAAGCAAAGTTTTACTGGTCTTGGGCTGGAGGACCTGTGCTCATTGTGAGGACTGCTATAGTACAAATAGATTTTCTGTTTCAGGACTGTAATGATTGTAAATGTTTGTCACCAGGAACAACTAATGCTGTAAAACTGTCCAGATTCTTTGATAAGGTCTGTAGTTAAGTCCTTGTTATTAATTGGTATTGATGTCTGATTTGGAAGGCACATAGATGCAAGACAGTTGCTTTGTTATTATGAATTATTAATATATTTACAAGAAATGCACAAGGGAGATACCTCATGGAAAAGTTGTTAAGCAAATTATGTTTACCATGCAAATATAACAATGTTATTTCAGTAAGAAAATAGTATTATGATCTAAATGAAAATTAAAAGATTTTAATATGACAAAAGATATGGGGGGCTGTCGTGGTCATGAGCTATCAGTGCCTATCACAACTAACATTGTGAGTTCGAACCCTGTTCATGGCTAGGTGTACTCAATACAACATTATGTGATAAAGTTTGTCAGTGACTTGCAATAAAACTGACTGCCAAGATATAACTGAAATATTGTTGAAAGTGGCATTAAACACCATAAACCAACCAGCCAGCAACAAGATATGAAAATTCCATTAAGAACATTTGTCTAAAGCTATAGAACAATTGGGTAATATTCAGTTTCTTATGTTTTACAATGATATACAAGCCGAAGTTTTAATAAGGAGATGCATTTTTTTCTGAGAATAATGTTAGTTCCTTTAAAGACATACATATTCTAGAAATAATATAGACCATTTCGGTGATGTAATGGTCTTGTGCTGCCCTCTTGAGTACTGAATAACGTGGGTTTGATTGAGATTGGATCAAAGCAAACAATAAAAAAATGGTATTTGTTTCTTCTCTGCTATTTTTAAGCACGCAGTATTAAGGAATTAGAGGAAAGACTGGTTGGCTCTTAGTTCTGGTAATGACTGAATATGTCAGAGTGAATTGACATAAATACTTGTGGACTGAATATGTCAGAGTGAATTGACATAAATACATGTGGACTGTTGTTTCAGTGAGCTATAAAAATCCATCTCCACAAGTTGACATAGTACAAAACAAATAATATATACAATTTATATGAGGTAATAAAGCATGAGAATAACAAACTGTATTTCAGGTGACAGAGAGAAGATATTACAGTCATCAAGTAGGACAGAACCAGGTATGAGTTTTAGTAGAAATTATTTTATTTTTGGTGTTATGGAACAACAGTGATACCTGTCTATAGTCTTCACGCTTAACTGTTCAAATATTTACAGGCCCACCATCAATTCTATAGGCCCGAATTTGAAAACTGCATTAATGACCATTAATTCAAACCACCAAAGCTCAAAACATGATGATATACCAAATATTATGTGGACATGCATATGTCAATTATGCATTAGGGAAGACCAGAAAGCAAGTAAAAAAACAAAGACACTTTATTTTGTGTCCATGTTTATATTAATCTCTTGAAAATTCTAAAATCATATTGTCATTAGCATCCTCAGTAATGAGTATATTCCATATTATCATCACTGTCCATCTCATCCTCCTCCTACTCATCATCATCACAACCAATATTGTTATAAGACTCTTGTAGCAAAAACTTGTGGTGTCATCATTGCGTGTGAAATATGATTTGGTGATAATTTTTGATATGTACCCCCCCTTTTTTTTTTTTAAATATCACTATGCTTTTAATTAATACCACACAAAATGTAAAAAGTCATATTTGTGTAGCCTTCTGCAGAAGAAATATGTCTATGCCAATTTGCTCAACGGTCCAACTACAGTATAACTTCGTTAAACCGCCACCATCTGTCCAGCCAGATTTTGGCGATAAACTGATTAAGTACAGAAAACCGGAAATCAACAGTTTGATTTTAAATTTGGAATGACTGACGATTTGATTTTGACAAGTTTACTGGAAATGAGTATTATCACTTACAATTTTGTTGCGTCGTTCATTGTTTATTTTGTTTTGTTTATTTAAAACTTTTTTATGATGTTTCTTTGTGTAATTTTCATCTGTTATGCAATGTATAAAGATAATTAAATAAACAAATACATGTCATTTACTCCTTTTTTTAAAGAATACGTTACACTGTTAAATGTTATCACTAGAAATAGAAAATTTGAATTTAATGACTAATTAACACAAATGATGACAAGTTTATCCCTCTACCTGTAATTGTTAAAGAGGCATTAGCTATGATTTTGACCAAAAAAATTCTATCTTTTGGAAATTGGTAAATAGCTTTAAAATGATGAAATAAAGGTAAATATTTCACATTAAACAGCTTATCGTACCACTTTTCGCCTTTTGAGAACGAAAATTACCATCTTTATTATTTCCTTGCAAGCAAATAATTTGACCTCGCTTTCTCCATATGCAACTGACCTTACTAGTGACATGTAAAAACAAATAATTTGTATTTTGTCGCTTATTAACTGCAAACTTGCATGGTTCTTTGTCCGTAATTAACGCCGACTAAAAGCAGATTCAAAGAAATTAGGAAATAAGTGCATTGTTGTACTGATTTAATGACGATTCGGCAAACTCCGTAAACAATATCGATAATTAATAAGATGACGTCCATTTCTTGATCGATCTCAAAACACGAGCAGTTGCACCTTTTTTCCCAGATGCGCGTACATTTCATAACATTTATAAGTTACAGAAACACGTTTTATTAAGGCATCAATCATATCTGATAGTTTTTATGGGTAACAAAAATTTACGATTTTGGCAGATAATGCCCCTTTAAGTAAACAATTTTCCGTTGGTAATCTGACATTTATCACACCTTGCAGTAAGCACATTCAACCGTAACATACATCTGTCAATTAAATTGCCATGTTAGGGTTAGAAATACATATATATCTCTTATTATTTTCTGGGAATTTTCCGTTGAGTTTAATTTCCACATTATTTTAACGGCCGCGAACACTAATGAAAAGAACACACAAACAAATTTATTAAGTTTTTTTTTTATTCAGAATGAAAAGTAATCAGTTCAGGGTTGTACAATTTTATTGTAAAGAAAACAATTAACTGTTTTCACAGCGATATCTATTTGCCTTGACTGCTTGTTTACTTACCTTGATTGACAAGCACTTCTAAAATCAACGAGGTGTGACATTATTGATTGGCATTATGATCAAGGTTTAAATAACAGTAAATTGATCGTTTGATCTTTAATTACCGTGGCGGATGGCGGTATGCGAGTTTGGCATTTTAACGGGGTTATTACTACATATGGAAAACGGAACTGCAGAAATTCTTGGTGATACACGAGTTTGGCGGTGAATCGAGGGGCAATAAAGCGGGGTTTTACTGTATATATAGATAGCTGGGGAATGCAAATATAGCACGAACTAACATTGTATATTGACACTGACAGTCATAAACTGAAGCAAGTAAAGGCTGTAATTATTATTTGTCAGACCTCAAATCAGAGTGCAACAATGGAGCAAAACTGCTGTAGTTAAAAGTCTATTTTTTAACTGCAGAGGTATTAACGTTGACACAGGTCTGTCAACACTTCTATAAATAGATCGCAATTTTAGATAAAAATATCGATCGGATTTGGAATCGGATCAATAAAAATCTCACTTCAACGAATTTTGAATGACCAACCTTTGCAAATATGAACATATTATATATGAGAACTCGGATTTTATGTCACAGGATTGAGAAAAAATAAATCAAAAGTTCGTTTGGTTAAAAGTAGCTTTGATCAACATTTCCCGTAGCACAGTGCCTGATTGTGCCCCGTTTCTCCTGGTCCCATTTTTATTTGATATTGAACGAAATTAAAGTTTCTTTAAACCGAAATGGATTACTATTTTGAACATCGGAAAATCTTAAAAGGACTTGTTTGCCTACCCATTTTTTGCACTGCCTCGGCAGCAACTGAAAACGGGAGAATAATAAGCTTAATATCTACACACAATATCTTATGAAATCAACTTTTGAAACTATATGACTTTTTTTTTCACCAGCCCATCGGGCTTGTGGAACTACTCATTTTATACGCCCGTGTACAATTTTACATGCATCAGGCTTCAGACTACCGCTTAATTTCGAAGACTGTGTCTATACCGAAACCCTTTGTGACCAACTGTTATGTTTGGTTTATAAAGGTTAAATTAACAAAGATTTCCTACATTTGGACTGTAATTAAAGTTAGGTTTATATAGGAGGATTTCGGTTTATTCAGGGGTCATTTTAGACATGTTCCACTGTTTTAATCAAAATTTCATTGAATCTGTTTAATATCATACAATGTATGCTAAATGCACTACACTATATTAACGGTAGCACCTGACACAACTATAACCTTTCATCCAAGTTTGATAATATTGGAAGAAGAAGGTGAGCGGCTAGTACTCTTTGAGAATTTGTCTTTTCTACATTTTGGCACAGTTTTTCCAGTAGTGTTTTAATTAATTTCATCTAAAGGTCACCTGGAGGTGAAGTAAGGATCTTCAGTAAAGATCAAACAACTAAAGAACTGGCTTTGCCATTTATCATTAAAATATACTGCTTCGTACTTGACACACTTGCGGTCAAATAATGTCAGTCAATGTATCACGTAGCGAATCAAGATTAGGTAAAACTGAGTTTTGTCATATTTTAATATTTGGAATATCAGATTGAACATCATTAAAAATGAGGATTCTAAATACAGGAGTTGATTAATATAAATAAATTTAATATTACTTTTAGGATATTTAACCTCTATTTTTTGAATTTAATGAATCATATAACACTACAGATATAAATTTATATAACATTCCTTGTAACCCTCTTCCCTTTTTTGTATGTAATCGACCTAAGCAGATATGATCCTATACAATGCTAGACATTATTTTTACAGTATAACAATGTTACCAAGAGTAAGTACAAATTCAGTTCTAGTAGTCTAGTGGTTTAACTGTCATTAGTCTAGAATGTAAACCTTTTAATTGATGTGTAGACTCTGACATGCATGACTGACCTTTTAATTGATGTGTAGACTCTGACATGCATGACTGACCTTTTACTTGATGTTTAAACTGTGACATGCATGACTGACCTTTTAATTGATGTTTAGACTATGACATGCATGACTGACCTTTTAATTGATATTCAGACTGAGACATGCATGACTGACCTTTTAATTGATGTTTAGACTGAACGAAGGGAGACATATTGTTTTAGTCTGATTTTTTCTTTCGCTTCCGCTTCTGCTTCTTCTCAGCGAAGCTTGTCCGGACCATAACTGTTTTGTCTTTCCAGATAGGTCAATTATATTTGGTATGTGGGTGCATGACCATAAGGCGGTGTGTCACATACCGTAATGACCTTAGTGGGACCTTGACCTTTGACCTCAAGGTCAAATAATTGTTTTTTAAATAGTATTTTCTTGTCCGGGCCATAACATTTTTGTCTTTCGAGATAGGTCAATGATATTTGGTATGTGAGTGCATGACCATAAGGTGGTGTGTCGCGTACCATAATGACCTTCGTGGGACCTTAACCTTTGACCTCAAGGTCAAATAATTAAGTCTCCCAAACAAAGTTTGGGGGACTTATTGTTTTTTCTCCGTTTCTTATTATTATTATTCTTTCTTTCCGCGAAGCATGAACTTGTCCACGGCAGATCTCAGGAACTACAGGACAGAATTTCATGAAACTTGGTGGAGTTATAGATATATGTTTTTAATTGATCCTAAAGTTTTCAGATTTGTGGTAAAGGGGGTCAAAGTCATATTTTTGGGGGTTCAAAGGGGGTGGGGGTTACTATAGAATCCTATGGGAAACTTGAAATTTCGTACATTAATGTTGATAACTTCTAACTGGATAATGATAGAGACATAAAATTTGACATAGTGATAGGTCACCATTAGAGGAGCAATTCTACGTTTTAAAAATTTTCAAGATGTCTGCCATTTTCAAAATGGCTGCCAAAACACAGCATTAAAAATGGGGGGTAAAAATTCAACATTGTCCGATATCATCAAAATTTGATATGTGGGTAGATAATGATGTCCCCAATTGATTCCCGACATTGAAAAATTTCTACCGATCACTATTTTCAAAATGGCCGCCACAATACCGCAAAAATTAAACATTGTCCGATATCATCACAATTTGATATGTGGGTAGATATTGATTCCCGACATTGAAAAATTTCTACCGATCACCATTTTCAAAATGGCCGCCACAATACCGCAAAAATTAAACATTGTCCGATATCATCAAAATTTGATATGTGGGTAGATAATGATGTCCCGAATTGATTCCTGACATTGAAAAATTTCTACCGGTCGCCATTTTCAAAATGGCTGCCACAATACCGCACACAAATTCAACATTGTCCGATTTCAACGCCATTTGATATGTGGGTAGATTATGATGTCCCAAATTGATTCCTGACATCGAAAAATTTCTACCGGTCGCCATTTTCAAAATGGCCGCCACAATACCGCACAAATCCAACATTGTCCGATTTCAACGACATTTCATATGTGGGTAGATTATGATGTCCCGAAATGATTCCTGACATCGAAAAATTTCTACAATACTGCACAAATTCAACATTGTTCGATTTCAAAGGTAGCTTTTAATTTATTTTTTAAACCGGTTGTCAGTGCACGGTTTGGGAGACTTCATAATCGTTAGATTATAATCATATCTTGTTGTTTTTGAAATAGTATCGTTCAAATCATAATGTGTAACTTATTGTTGTACAGATGGCCACATTAAGGGGAGACATAAGTTTTAGGTATCTAAAACAGTTCTTCCTAATTGATGTTTAGACTGTGACATGCATGACTGACCTTTTAATTGATGTTTAGACTGGGACATGCATGATTACCTTTTAATTGATGCTTAGACTGTGACATGCATGACTGACCTTTTAATTGATGTTTAGACTGACGGATGACTGACCTCTTAATTGATATTTAGACTGTGACATGCATGACTGACTTCTTAATTGATGTTTAGATTGACATGCATGACTGACATTTTAATTGATGTTTAGACTGTGACATGCATGACTGACCTTTTAGTTGATGTTGAGACTGTGACATGCATGACTGACCTTTTAATTGTTGTTTAGACTGTGACATGCATGACTGATTTCAAAATTGTCACTTTAGAAATTTGTTGTGGAATTTTCAGTACTTTTCTATGGTATCAATCTAATTGAAATTAGACATTTGTTGTATGTTTTTTTCTTTGGTGATACATCTAACAACATCCTGTTTAGGGTCATATAATGTGACCTTTCATTTATCTTTGACCATCCAATCATAAAGTCAGTAAAATATATTGACAAATCGGTTTTGATATCTAATGATTTAGGTAGACTGAAAATAAAAACTCTGACTGAACGGGATGTCGTTAGATGTTAGGGTATTACCAAAGAAAAAAAAAAATACCGTGTTCTGGTGTTTAAAGCCACTAACAATATTTCAGTTATATCGTGGCGGTAAGTTTTATTGGTGGAGAAAACCGGAGTACCCAGAAAAAAACCACCGACCTGTCACAATTCACTGACAAACTTTATCACATAATGTAATTGTTATATCGAGTACACCTTGCCTGAGCTGGATTCGAACTCACAATGTTAGTGGTGATAGGCACTGATTGCATAGGTAATTTTAATTCCAACTACCATGCGATCACAACCACGACGGCCCCTGGAGAATTTTACTTTGCTACAAAGACAGAATTGCAAGTTATCAACCATTTTATCAGTGGAGACTGAGAAGTTTTGCCTTCCTCAAATAAACTTAACAATCAAATATTATTTTCCTATTATTTATTTGATCAGTGTAATACACATATTTTTTATTTAATCTGTCCCACTATGAAATAGTTGATAACTAAAAGTTTAAGAAAACCTTTACAATAATGACAGTTAAACCACTTACATGTAATTGTTGTATGAAACAGGAGAGCTTGCATTTTGTGTGTTGTGTATTTTTGTTTTATTCCTAGCTAGAAGATAACATTGTAAGATTTTCTTAATTTATATCCTGCCTTAATATTCCACAGGGGAAATTCCTTTAATTTATCATAGTTCATTCATCCAAAAATATGTCATTTTTATGTATACAAACTGGGTTTGACACTAACTTTCAAGGCATACTAGTCCACTAGTATAAAAAGAAAATTTCTGGTCCTACTAAGAATGATGTAGTCCTTCTTCTGCAGAGTTGAAAAAAGTATGTTTCAACAGTCAGTCAACTTTTTGCTCGCCCAGTGGACTACCGAGGTAAAGGAGTTAACTAGCCTCGGGCGACAGGACTAGCTTTAGTGTCGAACCCTGACAAAATGTATTATTTACTAATTTTGTTTTTGCCAATTAGCTTTGTTTTAACCAAAAGCTTGAAAGAGAACCACTAGTGCATTGAAATCAAGTTTGACATGAATTGGTATTGGAAAACTCTTCCAGTGTGATGTTGTACAATCAATGTATAACCTTGTATTGCATCCAAGATGGCCCCCATTCTTAAAAAATGAAAATTCTTCAAATGATCAAACCTTCAGCATGTTAAACAAAAATTGGGTAAAAATTTTGCCTGGATGAGATTTTAGAGGATTGATTTCAAAACAGTCCTCTTTCCAACATGACTGTCATTACTAAAAATTAAAAAAAATCAAATGGCTAAAACATTTACATTTTATGATGGAATAGCCTTGGTTAAAGCGAATTAAACTTTCAGTTTCAGTAGGTCAATTTGGATAATATTTTGCATTGTTGTTCACATAGATCTATATGCTGGACATACTAAAACAAAGTGATATTCATCTTCTAAAACATTCATATTACATAAATGTTTTACACAGTTTATTTGATGATGCAAATCACTGGTATATTATATAAACGTTTAATCCATTAGCCAGTTTGAAATCAGTTTATAACAGGTGAACGATAACAGACCCCTTTGAGCTTCTGGCCGTATACAACAACAATATACATGTATACTTAATTAGGAACTTTATTGTTGTAATCAATAGCATGTAACTGTCAAACTGTTTCTGTAAAAACAAATAGGGAGTTAGGGTTATGGTGTTCAATGCCACTTTCAACAATATTTCAGTTATATCGTGGCTGCAAGTCACTGACAAACTTTATCACGTAATGTTGTATTGAGTACACCCCACCATGAGCGGGATTCGAACATACAACTTTTACTGATTACATAGGTAGTCTTAAAACTGTCTACCATTCTATCAAGACCATAATGGCCACAGCATTTTTTTTTAAGCTTAAGTGGTCTGAATGGCAAGTGATTGATATTTTAAACCAAAAACATCCAATCAGCCTGATTGGGAGACATGCACATTAAAATGTGATTATTTACAGTAAAGTGGGCTGGGAGTTACTGATAAACAACAGCTGATAATGGTAAACATAAGCACAATGACATGGATGAGGACTCTTACGTGAATATATAAACACAACATCAAACACATAAAATTAGATTTCTAAATTTTCATACTTATAATGTTACGTCTTTAAGGTCCTGATCCTGTACATGTGGTTGCAGAGACATGACAAAATGTAGAGGACACACGTCACTTGATGTCAGTGAGGAAAATTGTTCGAATTTTGACTTGTTTGAAGGCAAACAATGCTTGTCGGGTCAATAAAAAAAAATAGCACCTAATTTGTATTTTTTACCATTTGTAGTTTCAAAAATTTTATTTGTCTGAATCCAAATTAGACTGGCAGTAACAGATCGGACAAGCTGACCTCCCTTTTTTCCTTTGTTTATTTTGTTTATTGAGGGATCCTATTTTGTTCCTCAAATTATCAATTATTCTAAAAGAAGATACCCTGGTTTCACAAAATGACAAAATAATGTGATTGTTTAGTTTTATTATTAAACATTGCATGTGTGTGTGGCTAGAACAGGATTGTGGGTATGCATGTTGTGATTTCAATGTATGCATGTATGTGTGTACATTATATTTATGAGTTTCCAATATAATTATATAATGATATTTTATTTTGGAAGGCTTAAAAAAAGAATTGAAATTTTAAATCCAGCATACCCCAGTACTATCAAATTCATTGATTTTGATCAGCGGGAATCAAATAAGTCTTATGCATTTCTTGTAACCAATGACACAGCCCTGTATATATCTGCTACTGAAAACAAATTGGATTGGGTGAGGGTGGGTTATGGTGTTTAATGCCACTTTCAACAATATTTCAGTTATATCGTATGTAGCGGTCAGTTTTATTGGTTGAGGTAACCGGAGTACCCAGAGAAAACCACTGACCTCTCGCAAATCACTGACTAACTTTAACACATAATCAAATGTTGTATTGAGTATGCATCGCCTCAGTGAGATTGGAACTCACAACGTATCGCCTCAGCGAGATTGGAACTCGCAATGTTAATGGTGATAGGCACTGATTGCATAGGTAGTTGTAAATCCAACTACCATACAATCACGACCACGACGGCCTGAGTTGCATTGATAATGTCCAGTTTTCATATCAAAATCTTATATAATATTACAATGTTCTATCATTTTTTTCTTAATGAAATCACATGTTTTTAAATGCTAATTAAAATGCAATTAACTTTTATCTGTTAATTTTCTTTCCATTTTAGGGGCACCTTACTCAAATAGAGAGAAGACGGTTTATGAAGATGTCACATAATGACTGAAAATGTATTAATTATAAATATACTGTCATTTGTGGAAAAAGTTTACTCCAAATTTATTATTACATGTCAACTTGATGTATTATTTTAATTACAATATGCCACAATGTTTCTGAAATACTACTAAAGTTGGCATTAAACACTATCAATCAATCAATCTAATTACAATAATAGGATGTAGACTCAGAATCTGACTTTTTCCCACAATTTTAAAGTTTTCTTATATGTATATTTATTATGAAATGCATAGTGCAATAAAGAATATTTTAGATGAAGATGTTTGCAGTTTTAAGACATATAACTTCTGTGTTGGGGAGAGGCATGCAATATAAAGGGTTATGAGTTATGGTAATGGTGTTTAACAGCACTTTAAACAATATTTCAATTATATCATGATGGTCAGTTTTAATTTATTGGTGGAGAAAACCACTGACCTCTCGCAAATCACTGGCAAACTTTATCCCATAATGTTATATCGAGTATACTTCACCTGAGTGGGATTCGAACTCACAAGTTAGTGGTGATAGGTAGTTGTAAATCCAACTACTATAGGATAACAACAACGGCGGCCCCTGTGTTGGGGAGGGGGAATTAATATAAACGTTAGAGAAAACTGAAGGGACTTGTTGAATAGGATAAACGACCTAGAAATGTTTTTTTACAAGTTTTTCTATGCCCCTGGAAGGTATGCCATTTAGCATTAATTCCTAAATATTTGTAGCAGAACAAGAAATAACTCTTTTAGACTTGTATAAAAATAGAAAATAACACATTCCACATTTAAATGCTTACCCTTCTGGAGCACCCGAGTTCAATTCTGGTTTTAAGTGGGGTTTGTGTTGCTCAATCTTTAGTTTTCTGTGTAATGTTTCGTAGATCGTTGTTTGTCCTTTTTCTTTTGACCGTTGGATTGCCTGTCCTTCGATTTACAGCTTCTAATTACCCCTTTGCTATCATCAAACATTTCTGTCATTCTTAAATAACACTATTAAATATTTATTATATAGATAGAGGTTAATTGCGGAGATTTATCCATGAAATAAATTCCGATATTTCACATGTGAAATATCAGTTTTTTCCCGCCGGAACTACTTTTACACAACTATAAGTGTGGTGGTTACGTCCCTTGTTGTGTTACGGTGAATACACATACATGTACGATTGTAAACTGAAAAAATTCCACGAATTGTTATCGACTACTTTGGCACATCACCAACATGACGTCATATGAAGACTTCTAGTTTGAAACGTAAAGATATTATTTGGCTTGTGTACGCTTCAATTTTGATCAAATTTCACTAAAATACATTTTCAAGGTAAGCATTTTAATTATTTTTGTGCATTGTTGTAAATATGACATGTAGGATTTCACATTTTCAAGATGGCAGATCCTTCCAGCTGAACTCCTTAGTATCATTGCTCGTAGATTTATACGCGTGGAATGAAATATACAAATGAAAAAAATAATATATAAGAAATTTTGAAAGTCTATATACCGGTAATGAACAGTATAGCTAAATCAAACATTTTGAATATCAAAATAAGACCACTCGTGACCGAATACACATTAATGATTAAACTCATGGACGGAACAAGTTCCGCCCACTCGTTTAATCCTTATGCATACTTTGGTCACTCATGGTCTTATTTTGATATTCAAAATCTACAATTAGTTATACTATATTTATTCTTTCAAAGAAGTCTTCGAGTCCACCAACATTTTCTCGCAAATCATAAATCAAATCCCCGTGTAAATTTCAACTGTTGAATCTATGGACAAAAGGTATGAGCACTCAGTAGTTGCAGTGATACACCGTTTTGAAATTCATTCACTATGAAAAATTGATTAGTAGTTTTTATGGAATCAAAACATATCGAAAAACAGCCAGCACCAACCTAAATTTTAATCATTTGGATAGTAAAACTTCCTATTAATGATTAATGTTCTTATAAGAACACGATTTTTGATTTCATTTAAGGAATACACTACATTGGCACCCATAAACTTTGACTAGTTTAACTGACACTTTTTATTGAAGTGCCTGTACCATGCCAGGTAAGTATGTATGTTGGGGTATCAATTTTCTCTGTTTTTACTATTTTTCGATTAGATTTTGGAACTGTTCTGATAGTCGTATTTTTTTTTTTCATTTAATTTTATTACCACTAAATGAGAATCTTTCAGCACCTGACACAGTCCTCTCTTCCTTCCTGGAATGTATCCCATCCTGTTGGGATACGACTATGTAAAGAGATAGTGGGGGTCCACAGGAATGCCAGACAACTCGGCCCGCGGACAACTCGGACCGAGACAAGTTGGCCCGTAAGCGAGGACAAGTCGGCCCGTATGTTAAGACAACTCTGATCGTATTATTGTTTTATAATTTTGTTCAATATTTATATGTGTATAATTATTTACTTATTTAAAAGACAATTATTATCTTTTAGTGAGAAAAGAATTATTTATTAAATGATAATATCAAGTGACCAAAAATGTTATTAGGACATGATTTTGTTCTCATAGCATGGTCTATTACGTATCATTTACAGGAATAAAATTAATACATGTATGAAAAATTAAAAATAAATAATTTAAGAAAAAAATATTTAGAGCTTATAAATTATGAAATTTCATATTTATAAACATTAAGTATTATTTTTGTTTGTATAAGCTTCATGGTTGTTGGAAAAGTTGCAAATGGGTGTCATTAAACAAAACATAAATTAAAAAAAAATTATATCTTAAAGATGACAATATGTAATATCAAGGCATATCAAGTTGTCTTTGATAAATAAAAAAAAGATTAAACTGTTTACAGGATTTTGTCAAAATTGGGTTTTGTTGTCCATTAATTCAAAGTTTAATTTTTTATACATTGTATTTTCGCAGCTACATAATTTCTTTTAAATACATGCCTGTCAAATTATTTTTAGTTGCTGAAGTATTAAGATATTTTTAAGATATTTTTAATTATTTATTTAAAATTCGGTTCATTCATTTTCTAATTTTATTTTTGTTTTGAAAATCATTTTATCCACATCTAGGATTTTTTGTTGGAAAGTTCCATCGAACAGATCATCAGTTGAAACATTAGTTATTGTCATTATAATTAACTCATGAATGTTTTATTACCAATTTAATACACACCTACTAATGGGGTATATTTGTTGACAAATAGCAATGACCAGATGGCCACTATTGCTCAATTATACACAGACAGGAAACACAAAAATTATGTACAAATAAAAATCACTCATAACAACATAATGAGTAAATAACCAATCAAAATATAGACAATTCCGAATGTTTTGGTGTAACATTTTTAAAAATCTATCCAGAAATGACTTCACAATAATTTTTTGAAAAAAATATAGTTTTGTACATTTATAATTATACACATATAATATAGGGATTTTTTACATTTCCCAATACTTTTGACAGATGTCAGACTGTATCTTTATGATTTCCGTCAATTTTATTAAAAAAATAAGTAAGACAACAATAATTATTGATGGTCCGAGTTGTCTTAACATAGTTGACTAGTCCTCGCTTACGGGCCGACTTGTCCTCACTTACGGGCCGACTTGTCTGGTACCCCATTCTGTTAGATATACAAAATGATCACACCAGCCTATATGTCACAACCTAGAGGAAGCTGGGAAAATATGATGAACTGATAGACACCAAAGTCATAATGAAAGCTAACTAAGAATTTGGCCAGTCGAGCTAAAAAGCTTCTGACCCACAATTGCTTTGGAATTGCAACAGTAAATAGCTATATGGAATCCAACATTGAGGAGTAACTAGACTTAAAACCTCAATGGATTGTTCAACAAAAACTGACAATCTGTGGAACAATGGGTCAAATATCTAAAAATAACCAAAACATGGATCAATATGTCAAAATATCTCAAATACACAATGACTTGGCCACTATTTTCAAAGTACAAGATCAAATTAACCTCGAAATAAATTGCCAGACAGCACCATACATTGCAGGAGGTTCCAAAATAGACTGACAAACCCACCTACCTGATAATTAAAACTCTAATTGACAGTCGAGGGACCTACCAACTTCATAATAAAATCAAAAAAGACCTTACCCACTAACCTCGTCATAAATTCCCTACTAGACAGCGAAATACCCACAAACCTCAAAATAAAATCCCAAATAGATAGAGGTATATTAATTAACCTTGAAATTTAGACATTGACATTGCTAATAACTTTCCTCGCAAAAACTTCCAATTGGCAATACTGCAGCAAGTCACTGATAAACTTAATCACATAAGGTTGTATCGAACACATCTCACCTTGGGCGGGAGTCGAACTCATAACTTTCGTGGTGATAAGAACTGATAGCATATGTAGATGTAAATTCAACTTCCATAAAATCATAGCGATGACTGACCCTCTACTTTCTTCCAATAATAAATTATCCAAGAGATAAAACATTATGCTGTACATGTATTATAGCATTTAAAGAGATATAGGGTCTAACACCGGGAGAGGTACACGATAGTAAAATCTGTGACACCCGAGGGTGTCTCAGATTTAACAATCTTGCACCTTTCAGTGTTTGACTCCTTTTCTCACCCCTTTCTATTGTGTCAATGTTTGTTTACTTTGAGAAAATATAGAGTGCTCTCCCTTGTTAGTAACTAATGTAAATAAAAAAAAATTGCCTCCCTTTAACCAACGTCAAATAACTTTTTATATAAGTATTTATCAATGTTGTGGTAGCATTTAAAGATACAGCTGTCTATATATGGTATTATGAAATACATTTAAATACTGCCAAGACACGGATGAGTATCGATGAATCGACAATTTACTTCAACAAGGGAAAACAATTTTTCAGGGAAAAGCGTGTGTATCTTTTCTTACCCAGGAGCCTGGGTAAGATAGAACTAGAGGCTCAGTGGGCCTGTGCCGTTCACCTTTCATTCTGCTTTGAGGAAACTTAATACACAACCTTCCATACATGTAGATGCTTCCTACCAAGTTTCGGTTCATTTGGCTAGGCAGTTTCAGAGGAGAAGATTTTTTTAGTTATCGAACAATCAGAAACAAAAAGTGCCTGTGGTGGCCATGATTGTTAACCGATCGGGACGAAATGAGCAATCTTCATAGAGGACATTCCATAGATGCTTCCTGCCATGTTTCGGTTAATTTGGCCAAGCAGTTTTAGAGGAGATTTTTAAACATTGGCCAATCAGAAACAATAATTGCCTGTGGAGGGCCATGTTTGGTAATGGATCATAACAAAATGTGCACTCTTTAGAGAGGACCTTCCATAGATGCTTCCTACTAAGTTTCAGTTCATTTGGCTGATGGGTTTCAGAGAAGATTAAAATGTGAAAAGTTAACAGATGACAGACAACAAACGACGGATGCCAAGTGATGCCAAAAGCCCACGTTGCCTTTGGCAAGGTGAGCTAAAAAGAATATTAAAATGTGAATACCTACATGTAATGTATAGTATAAACATGTTACACTATATCAGCATTAGTTCATTTCTAAGGGAGATAATGGCAAGAGTTATCTTTCTTTTAACAGTTTAATGCAAGAGTTATCTCCCTTTTAACAGTTTATTACAATGGAGAAGTTTTATTTTAGAAATGAACCAATCAGAAACAAGAATTGCCTGTGGTAGCCATGTTTGTTAACGGATCGGGATGAAATGAGCAATCTTTATCGAGAACCTTCCATAGATGCTTCCTACCAAGTTTGGTTCATTTGGCCAAGCAGTTTCATAGGAGATGATTTTAAAAAATCGGCCAAGCAGAAACAAGAATTGCCTGTGGTGGCCATGTTTGTTCACGGAGCGGGATGACATGAGCAATCTTTATAGAGGACCTTCCATAGGCGCTTCCTACCAAGTTTCGGTTCATTTGGCCAAGCGGTTTCGGAGAAGATTTTTTAAAATTGGCCAATCAGAAACAAGAATTGCCTGTGGTTGTCATGTTTGTTAACGGATCGGAATGAAATGAGCAATCTTTATAGAGGACCTTCCATAGATGCTTCCTACCAAGTTTCGGTTCATTTGGCCAAGCGGTTTCGGAGAAGATTTTTAAAATTGGCCAATCAGAAACAAGAATTGCCTGTGGTGGCCATGTTTGTTAATAGATCGGGACAAAATAAGCAATCTTTAGAGAGGACCTTCCATAGATACGTCCTACCAAGTTTCAGTTCATTTGGCTGAGAGGGTTCAGAGGAGAAGATTAAAATGCGAAAAGTTAATGGACGACGGATGCCAAAAGCTCACATTGCCTTAGGCAAGGTGAGCTAAAAATCTGCTTAGCATAAATTAATGAGAAATGTGTATCTACCAACATCAGTGAGCGAGTGATTGTTGTTTAAGATCAAATGGACAATTTTCAGCTATATCATAGCAAGAACATGTTACATTTCCATGAAGTGATGATGATGTCTGCTTTTGACTAAATCCAACACATTTAACTGGATTTATATAGTGCTTGTTCACTGACACAACAGTCTGCGGGTAAACATGTCGCCCCACTCGAACACATTATCCTGTTTCCACGCCAACCAGTCTTTTTGCTCTTACTCCTTAATGCTGCATTCTTCGCAGGTAAGCAGCAAATACCAATTTTCTAGTCAGGGCTCGAACCTATGATACTGCACTCAAGGGGAGCACACTAACCATTACACCATCTATGCAGATCTCTAACAACATCAGTATTACATGTAAATACACAAATATAAAATACACAATTTTATTCATAAATTTCTATTAAATGTTCACACTTGATACAATTTATCTACAACATGTTACAAGATCTATGTCTCTGCCACAGGGTAGACTTCTATAGAGTTGATCACAAGGATGGTCTGGTTGTTTCTATTTACTGTAAAATAAATAAAGTTAAATATAATTATAGCCTTGGTCAAAAATACATTATGTCTGTGCATCTGTTACTATTAATAAACTGAGTGTGATATGATTTGAGATCAAAATATAAAACAATTTAGGCAAAAAAGTTGCATTATATTATGGAGTTTCAATTTGTTTTCATTCTTGCTAAAAGGAAAGTTGAAGTTACCGTGACCGTTTACCCATTTACTCCATGAGATTTGATCCCACAAACTAGTTTAATGCTGCCACTTCTTATTGTATATGGATATGGATTGTGCCTCTGTTTAATAGGTTTTAGTATTCAATTTTGGAATTGTTCTGACAGTGTGATATTTTTTGTTTTTCATTTTAAATCTTCTACTACATAATCATTGTAATCTTGTGAACTCAATTCAAATTTCTTTTTCAAATCCAACATTTGTCCCAAATAAAAATGAAGTGCATCATATGTAATCCACAAAAATATATTTGGTATTTTTAAAATTTTCAAGAAGCATAACTCTAAAACAATAAACACATCATGGGAAAAATCAAACTTGAACTTGTTAATTGCTATAATAAATAATCATACCAAATAAGTATAATCTATTGGTAATTTAGACATTTTTTCCTTTGAACTATCCGAGTGATATTGTCATTATTATTGACTCTGATATTGAACATTATTGGTCAGTGTGATGTAAAGACACATTTTGACATCATAGATAACAACAATAATGTTAGTTTTGAAGGTCTCAACTTACATGATCACAGATTACCCTATCGAACTTGCTGCAATACTAGTGATAATGTCTGTCTCAACCTTCAAAACTGATGTTATTCTATATGTACGTTCAACAGAACTCATTCTTTCTCCTAGAAACGATTTGCTTTGGATGGATAGATAGAAACAGATTCTATATATCCCTCACCCCAATTTCCTGGGAACATAATAAAGACACAATATATGGTACTTACTGTTAAATCATTTGATTTTGTCTCTCCGAGGTCTGTAGTCAAATCTCACATGAAAATGTGACAATGTTTTTTCAATTACTGTTGCTTCTACTTTAACTTGATTTCGACTGAAATAAAAATTGATTTTAGTCAAATAGGACAAATTTTACATGCAAATCACATAAGATTCTTTGAACAAATTAAATAATGCCCAGTACATACACATTTAGATCATCAAACTTTGATTTTGCCCATAATTTTATGTTCCTGCTAGTATAAAATAACCCCCAAATTACATTATATTAACAATATTTTAACATATCTTTGCAGATTGTTTTTCGTCCAGGAAACTGCAATACAAACTTGGTTAGTAATAGGAAACTTTACCATGGGTAACATGCACAGATTACACACAACGGTGGTTAGAGTTATGGGTTAGGGTTATGGTATTTAACGCTCCTTTCAGCAATATTTCAGATATATCGTGGCGGCCAGTTTTATTGGCGGAAGAAACCGGAGTAACCAACTACCTGTGTAATCAGTGCCTATCACCACTAAAGTTGTGAGTTTGAACCCTGTCCATGGCGATGTGTACTCGATGCAATACTATGTGAAAAAGTTTGTCAGTGACTTGCGGCAGGGTGGTGGTTTTCTCCAGGTACTCCGATTTCCTCCATCAATAAAATTAGCTGCCAGAATATAGCTGAAATATTGTTGAAATTGGCATTAAACACCATAAACCTAAAATAATCCAAAAAGTTGAAATTTAAATACAGTTAACTCTCGTCATCTCGAATTCGATGGGACCATGGAAAAAATTTGAGTCAACCGTAATGTCCCTATTCTCTGAACGATTTTAAACATATTCGATGTTTTTGTTGCTGTTTTTTTCTCTCTGTTAAATTCTTTGAATCTTGTGAAACGACTGATAACTTCTAGATATCTTTTTTTGTGTGTATGAATATGTTTATCTGTTTTGTTTATGTTTTTCAGCTGTTGCATTGTCATTAAACTTCACCCATCATGAAATATTTTTCTTTGTGCAATACTATTTATTTACAATAAATTGTGTGTTTTTATTATTCAATAAAGTGTAGAAGAAAACTATTCTTTTTTAATCAAAATTAATTTCCGACAAATAATTCAATAGATAAAACGCTTCCTTTGTGTACTTTTCATAATCATTGATGTATGCCGACATAAGCGCACTTATTATGAATCGATAATTTTTGATTGTACACATCTAACCTGTGTCATAATACCAAGCCAATTCAAAAATTATCACTAATTAATTTGACAGATTGTGAAATAAACATGTGAAATAGCCTAAGGTAAAAATGTCAGTCAATGACTGGATGTTTCACCTGCATCTGATTTTAATCCCAAGGTAATACACATGTTTTGACAGGTAAATTCGACTTAACGAATGTAAATAATATGGCTTTCTACATCTCGGGACCAAAACTTTTATTCGAGACAACCGAAATTTCAACTCATCCGAATTCAACTCAACAGGAGTCAAATTATATATATTTATACACAACGAAGTTCCGGACTTCGATTAAAATTCGACTCAACCAGAAATTCGAGACAATGAGAGTCAACTGTATTTAATTACAAAAATGACTTCATGATGGAAATATCTCGTCATAAATCAATTTGAAAAACTTTTTTAACCTTTAGAAAACTAAGTTCTGTACCAAAAAAATGTAACATATAAGAAAATTCAGTATCTAGTTCTGTCTGTTATTAGTGTGTCCAAAGATCTGACAAAATTGGCAAACACAAATCCATGAGTATTTAAGAAACAATTCTGTCTTTGGTATCATCAAGATTACTAACTTTTTTCAATTGTACAAATATTTTATCAACAATAAAAATATTAAACTAGAGGCTCAGTGTCGCTCACCTTTCATTCTGCTTTGAGGAAACTTAATACAGAACCTCCCATAGCTGCTTCCCACCAAGTTTTGGTCATTTGGCTAAGCAGTTACAGAGAAGAAGATATCGGTTAACGGATCGGGACGAAATGAGCAATCTTTATAGAGGACATGATATAGATGCTTCCTACCAAGTTTCGGCTCATTTGGCCAAGCGGTTTCAGATGAGAAAATTTTAAAAAAATCGGCCAATCAGAAACAAGAATTGCCTATGGCGGCCATGTTTGTTAATGGATCGGGACAACATGAACAATCTTTAGAGAGGACCTTCCATAGATGCTTCCATCCAAGTTTCACTTCATTTAGCTGAGAGGTTTCAGAGGAGAAGATTAAAATGTGAAAAGCTAATGGACGACAGTCAACAGACGACGGACGCCAAGTGATGGCAAAAGCTAACATTGCCTTTGGCAAGGTGAGCTAAAAACAGACTCACCTGAGTAATGGTCTACCTGCTAATGTAAAATCTGCACCACTGACAAGTAATACCTATTAAATGATCATATACAATGTTGTATATATGTGTAACACAAGCTTGTTATATCATATAATATGGTGGACAGAAATAAAACAACTTTAAAAAAGGTTTTCCAATAGTGATTTACATGCAAGGAAACCAAGTTGTAAATAATATATTTAAAAATTAGAAAAACTTAATTGTCCTCTAGCACGTCTAATGGCAGCTATCTTGAATTTCTGATCTTAAAATCATAAATATTTGGTAGAGAATTGAATGTGGAATATTAAACAAGAATGAGATTACCGGTATTAAAAAACATGGTAATTTATTATTCTTTTACCTTCTCCAACCTGATCTTGTCTCCAACATTCGGGTAAAAATAGCCTTCAACCACTAGAAGATCTTCAGTTGTTACTTTTCTCTGTTTACTTTGGATATGTATCACAGCAAACAGTCTACCAAGGTCTTCCCTGTGTAGTGTTTCATTCACATTTTGCACAACTAACTCTGTAAAAACAACCACCATTTTATTTGAGCAGAAGTGAAGTTTTATTTACCCTCATGCAAATTTTTGTAAATTATGGATATTGAATATTAAATTTAATTGATGGAATTCAGTTAACCACTACGGTACCCTTACTTCATTATAAATCCTCTTTGAAATACAATAGTTGACAATCATCATATCCGGGTATTCCTACTCCATATCAAAAGTAGTGGCTGTATGCTTAAAAAAAATTCATTTGTTTGTGCCATCATTCTTGATTTGATTTGATTTGTTTTTGGTGTTTAATGCCACTTTCAGCAATGTGGTGGAGAATCACCGACCATGGGCAAGCAACTGATCAACTTTATCACTTGCGACTCAAGTCAAGTGCACCCTTTTTTGTAATTTACAAAGCCGGACGTGAACCCACGCCGTATTGGTGATAGGCTTGTATGAGTTGTTAGGTAATCCAACTACCTAACTCATTGCGCCACCTGGGCCCTCGCTAACATTCTTGAAAAAATGTGTGTAGGTAGGTAGGTGAAAAAAAAATTTCTTTCAATATTTACCTAAGTAATACAGGACAAGGATCTGCCTCTAATAGTGATTGTTCAAAAATGGTAATATAGAGAAGGCACTAAAAATTAGGGTCGGTAGGATTAGTGGAAACATAAATATTTTTTCTATGGCCTTGCAAGTGTATACCATAATCATCCTAATACGAGTGATTTTCAATTTTTTTAATTTTTTTTTAAAATTACAATAAAGGCCATCACTCTCTCTCTATCTATGACACTGAGGTAATACAACCTCTTCCCCCCACGCAGATGAAATCTTTTTTCATAGCCTTGCTATATACAGTGAAACCTGTGTAAACTGGCCACCATTGGGACCATGTTTCACGGCCGGTATTGACAGTGGGCCAGTTTATACAGTGTCTATTATATGACCGGAAATGAAAGTTAAGATGGAATGTCACCTGTCAATTAGGAGACTGTTAATGATTGATTACATTAGTTTTTGGTTTTGTCTTAAATAAATAGACATAGATGGTATCAATATTTATTACAGCAAAAATAACAAATAATGAATTCAGAAAAAAATTATTTTATCGAGTCACCGTTTTGTTCAAGTGTTACTTGTTTTTTGGCCTTTTTTCTTATGAATTATTGCATCTTCCGCCATAGCTTTCATTGGTTGCAGAAATGTCAAAAAGCGATCGTCTTTCGAGTTTGAAAAGTTGATCATGTGATTTGTACGCTCGAGAATATCCTCGTAACTAAATTTCGATCCAATTAAATCTACTGCTTCCTCTTCCAGTTCCACTTCACCGTTTGATTCCTCGTCATCAGAAACGTTTCTACTTTTAAATTTGTTTAAAAGAGACTTTTGCCAATCACCATCGTAGGTTTCTTCAGTTGGAAGAGATGATTCAATTTCATCCATCTGATCATAGATTAATTCAGATCCCTGACGTACCATATTACATAACTGAGCAAGTGGTATGTCATCATCCTGGTCATCTTCGACTTCTTCACACTGACTGAGAGCCGATACAGGGAATCTAGCTGCAATAATGTAGCTCCTGTGACAAACTTGTGTCTCGTCAGAGCTACAATGCGGTCCCATTCGTCACAATGGAGCAAAAAAAAGTTGCAGTTGAAACATAAAAACTCACTATTTACGCTTCAAACATTTCATTACAACTATTACTGATGATCCCAGTCCTTGTTAAATCGGTTTGGCTGAAAAATATATGCTTTTCAAAGGTAGCAACAACCTTGTTCAAATTTATCGATCGTTTTCCATAACCGGAAACTACGGAAGGTGGAGCTTTTCTAAATATGGTATTTCTTACTATGATGCTTACGACGGCTGATGTAATCATTCACGCCTTAATCGCCAAATATGGTATTGACATCCAAATAGTGAGGCCGGAAATGACGAAATTCAAAACGTTGAGTAAAAGTAAACATGGATTTTTATTTTGTGGGAATTACATTCTAAAATACAGGTAGGTGATAAAAACTTGTTATAATAATGGACAAAAGGAAAGGTTATGTCTTATTATTGATAAATGCAGGCGTCAGAAACTCTGTAAGCAAGCGCCAAAAATCTTGGCGGCTGCTCCATTACATGTAATGGCATCCCGTTATAACCCTTGCGAGTAAGCGAGCATTTAGGGTTTTATTATTAGAACTACAGGGAATCCAGCAATTCGAAAACAACTTATTATCGTCCTGTCCTTTGTCTCTTTCCATGAAAAGTCAATCCAAAGAACTGCATCCAACACGGTTATCCCTTTTGTCAATGAAACGTTGTCCGAACACAAGTCTATTTTGGTAATTAAGTGCTTGAGCATATGTTTTCTGTATCGAGCTTTAAAAGCACGGATTATTCCTAGATCAAGAGGTTGAAGCTTGGAAGTGGTGTTAGGCGGCAGGAATTTTAACGTTACATTGCTGAGAGCTAATGGTTCGGTATGTGATGTGGCATTGTCAAAGAATAGCAAAACTTTTCTTTTTTTCAGTTTCATAATTTTATTTATTTTTGTAATCCATTCAGTGAAAATGTACGTGGTCATCAATGCTTTTTTTTTTTATTGCAAAATACAGGGAGATTGTCAATGTTTATGTTTTTAAAACATCTCGGTTGTTTGGCTTTTCCTATAACTAAGGGTTTCAGTTTTTCCCCTGTGCTACTGCTTGCAAGCATTACCGTGATACGTTCCTTTGCGAGCTTCCCTCCTTTACATGCTTCACCTTTAGGTGCAAGTGTCTTATCTGGCAATGCTTTGAAAAATAAGCCAGTTTCATCGGTGTTAAAAATATCTTCTGCTTTGTAACCTTCAACGATTTTCCCAATTTTCGATCGGAAATCATCCACTACATTGTCATCTACGTCTGCACTTTCACCACAAACTTTAAAAAATCCTATTGAAAATCGGGACCTCCAACTTTCCAGCCATCCGTTGGAAGCTTTAAAATCCATAAATTTAATATCAGTGACAAATTCCATTGCCTTTTCCTGAATAATTGGTCTGTTTAAAGGAATATTGTTAGCTCTAGCTTGTTTGAACCATTTAAACACTAAGTCATTTAATTCACCGTATTTACTTCCACTATTGTGTTGTTTTTGCTGAGATGTGGTATTTTCTTCGAACAGTTGCGTGTATTCGCTTTTTCTTTTAAGAATATCCAAGACCGTTGTCTTTCCTATTGCGAATTTAATTCCAAGCTCTTTTTGTGTCGGTTTAGCTTTTTTTTCTGCTTCTTGAACAAGATCATATTTTTGTTTTAAAGTCAATTCCTTCCGAGACCTTTTAGTCGACGGTGTATTCAAAATTTCATCTTGATTAAGCTTTCGCTTTTTAGGTGTTGATTCCATGTTTGTTTAACATTTAATGAAGATTTAAACATTAACCACATCAGTGATCACTAATTACAGGTGTGTTAATATACACACTTTGATAAAAACTTTCAATACGTTTCTCTTCGGGCACCCCTTCAATTACTACCGATCGATATTCACATATGTAAACACACGGTTGATTGATCTGATCATGACCGGTTTACAGATATAAATAATAACAGTAATTAATGTATTGGGACCGCAAGTCAAGGCCGGAATTCGGAATGTGCAGTGTCCGGTTTATTCAATGATTTTTAACAAAGATTATTAATGAAAAAACTGGGGACTTGAAATTTAGATCGGAATGGACAGGATTGCGGTTTACTCAGGTTTCACTGTACAAACATAAGTAGTAATATTCCTGATTTATACCTTTGCTTTCTGACCCTTCATCCTTCTGTCCCTGTAATGGTGCTGCTGTACTTAAGTGTTGTTTACTACAAAATAAGATCAAACTTCTGTGTTATGTATGTATTTACAAATGTCTATCTCAAACACATCTAAATCATCATAGTTACATGTTTATGATAACATTTTTATATGTTACATTGTTGTTTAACGCCAAATGAACAATTTTTCAGTTATATCCTGAAAAGAACAAGTTACACTCAATGAGATGATAATGAATTAACGATGTCTGCTTTGTACTAGACCAACATGCTTTGTTGGATTTTTATAGTGCTACATGTAGCTCATGTTCAGCAAAAGTTTGTGGACAGACATGTCACTCCACGCTGACACATTATCCTGATTCAGGTCTTTTTCCTTCCTCCTTAATGATGTGTGCTTAGCGGAGAAGTAATAAATACAAATTTTATAGTATTTGGTTTGACGTGACCTGGCTTGAACCCACAATGTACCACACTCAAGGTGAGCGTGGTAACCATTACACCACTGATGCAGTTTAATGTATATTACATTTATAGGTGTTTCTTATTGACATAGTAATACTCTATAAAGATTCTATAAAATTTTAGTTAGACCCTGGCACCTTCATTGGTATACCAGTATTAAGGTAAAGCTATATCACAATGCAATGATGGAATGAATATGTACAACAAATATTGCAGCATTTCTAATGCTGCTTCTTGAGAATATATTTTTAAAAATATTTATCAAATTTCCCGTTTTTAGGTTCATTACTAGCCCCACCCCATAGAGGTCAACTTCATTCATATAAATCTAAATCTGCTCTTCCTAAAAATCATCACTGACATGCTAGGTTCCATTTACAATGTAGTTTTAAAAGAAGCTTTGCTGGAGAATATCAAAATGTGATAAAGCTAGCGATGACAGACAGACGGACACCAAGTGAAACCAAAAGCTCACTTGGCTTTTGATAAAAAAAAAACCCATAATAAATGTACTACTGACTTGTTCTGTGACTGGCAGACAGAGGTGTGTAGATGTCTGTTCACGTTAAATACTGCTGTCTTGAATGGCGTGTTTGGTAACTGGCTCAATGAGGAATGAAGATATCTATTAACACTAAATGATCCAGTCTGGTACTTTTTGCTGCTTACACTACACTGGCAAGTTATGCCTAAAATAACAACATCATTAAATCTTACATTGTCCATTGGTTGATATAGATCACAATCAAATGTCGACAGTGAAACATGTACTAAACTGAACTTCCGTGTGACCTGCTTTTGTGTTCGGACAGGACGTGTTTGGTTTATTCAAGTAAAATTAATACAGATTTCCTACATTGGGCATTTATTTCAAGTTTGGATTATATGATTCTGTTTTATTCAGTAATTCAAGTCCTCGAAATCAAATTTTAATTTACTGGTCTGAATCAAATTCTTGAATCTAGTATACATGTACATGTATATATATTTACAAATGTAAGTCTGAAAATTAAACCAAACAGTGTTAGAATTAGATTTTTGAGCTGTCAAATTTTTGTTCTTCCCTCGACAGGATTTGAACCCACACCATTGATACACTGCAGCACCATTCGCTTAGCCTTACGTCCAGCGCCCTAGACCACATATATATACATCGAAATAAAAACCGAAAAATGTACTGGTCCAAACAAAGTTTTACTGGTCTTGGGTCAGAGGACCGGTGATCATCGTGAGGACGGTTTCACTGTAGCGTAACTACCTTTATGAAATGTCTAAATATCAAAATGTCAAAACTTAAATCTCATTATTAAAGATTAAAGAACTTTGAATATTCACTCAGATAGGCTGAACAAAATTAAAGATACCAATATTGGTGTACAATGTATAGGTGTTTAAAAGGAGACATGATTAAAACTTAAGATCATGGCAGGAATCGGAGGCATATCCAGACAAGGGGGGGCCTGTTTTACTTAGAAAAAAAATAGGATTTCAAAACAATTTGTTTTTAAGAAAGATACAGAGGCGTCATTCAAAACGAAAATTACAAACCATGGTAAAAAGAAAAATGACAAGGACGAAATTGGAGATATTCTGTTAAAACACGCTTTTACCAGTCTTTAACTAAGCTCCAAAAGTGGTATCCGCCTATGGGAATTATGACAAGGAATGGTTTGAGGTGAGAGTTGTTGCTTATTCTGATGATATTAGTGGTGTTCCAATCATTGATTAGGATCGAAAATCGGTCGTTTATTTGAATTTCAATGATAATCGACAATAATTTTTCAAAATCACTCTTATGTCAACTGAGAGAGAAGTCATGTCATCCTGTTTTTACTAAGTGTGGCGAGGCCTAATCTGAGGTTTGTTTGTGCGTTGAATGTAGTGTAAAACAATGTTATCATGGTCGTCTTACAAGTTACATTGTCTACCAATCTTGGGTTTCCATTTACCAACAGATTGATATTAAGAAGAATTCCAAGGACATCTGACCAAATGCACCCAGGATACACTTCCAGTATAAACAAAGACAGAAAGCTCCATGTTAAATCTTCTATGCCATGCGAATATGTACATGTACAGAGCCGTCCGGTGTGTTCGCGCACCTAAGGGTTCAGTGGTTAATTTAACAGCTTACCAAAATTTTATTGAATTAATTAAAATCATCCTCAAATACATTGAAGTATTATCTTTATGGTCTTTATCCGGATTCCGCTACAATTGTTAACATTTCAGTGAAAACGAAGTGTAAACAAACCAACCCTCGATTTTTGGCAAATGTTGCAACGTTCGGTAATATCGCACATGCATACTTTGGATGGTTCTGAAAATGAATAAAGGAAAGATTTTATTTTGAAAGTTTTCGAAATTGAAGTTTATACCTATTCCTTCGAAATAAGCTCAAATTTGAAAACATTTGATATCTTTTAATATAATTAGAGTCAATCCTCGCATACAAGTAGTCTCCATCTTAACTTTTCCAATGATTTTGCAATTTTGACATGTACAATACAGATCCCTCCAAGTGTATTAACGATCATACTCTTACTGTAGGTCGGACTTGAAGAGAGTGTCACTCTTAAAATTGTCAGACAAAATGGTATCAGGACATCTCGGTACTGAACATATGCGACATCTCGGTACTCGGTACTGGAAATTTCGGTACTGAATAATAAAAATAATTTGATTGAATTTAAAAACTTTTTTAAATTTTTTTTTACATGTAGACGTTGTTTATACATATTTTTATGTGGGTTTTTTTAATCATCTTTAATTAGATGGACATCAAAGAGGCAATTCATTAATTTTGTAAATAACTTTTGTTTTGATAACTAAGTCCCTTTATCAATAAATCACAGATAAACTTAACGGGATGATTATTTTCATTTCTGTTTTGATTACATAACTGTTTTAATTAGATAGCTTTAATTACCAAGATCAATGCTTTAATCTTTTGTTTGACTTCCAAAGACGATATAAGCTGAATTTTATTTGAGAAATATTTGCCAAGCCGATATATAATGGAGGGTTACCCTAATTTGAGATTCAAAATGCAAAATGAACGAGTATCCGTGTATAGATTGTGGCAGCAATGTCTGTCCCAGACAGGAGACTTTACAATGTGACCAGTATTCACAGTGGCAACACAGATTATGCAACACTGGTAAGACATTTTTATCTAATTGTATCGCTTTTGTATATTATTTAACCCCCCAAATTATAAACAGAAAATCAAGAAATGTCGTATATTGAAAGCACTGTCAATTTCCTCAGTTACTCACATACATGTAGCATAATTGGTAACGCCACTACAAAGTATGAAGAATTTTTGTGGGGAAAAGCAATAAATCAGTCCGTTTTAATGAAATGAAAGTTCCCGGGGCTTTCTTAACAAACGCGCTGAATTTCATAATTTGCATAATTACTTTTGTAAATAATAAATGGAGGTCAAAATAATGAAAATATAAATAAAAATCAATATACAAAAACAACGATCTCCGGGATCGATCTACACTGGCATTATCAAAAACACATATCGATCCACTTTTGGGTCATATATTAAAGAACTACTAGAACAAAAATATTGACAATTAATAAGTACCAAACCGCCCATTTTATTCTTGAACGAATTTTTGCGGCTTCCGCTTTTTGTGTATAATATTTCTTAATTAAATTTTCTAATTCTAGTATCTTACCTTTGATGATATCGCCGTCATCTGTACTAGATTTAAGATCTTCTAACTGTTTCTCAAATTTTTCTATGTCTTTTTTATTTTGACCTTTTTTTAATTGCTTACTTATTTGCATTGTCAAATATTTAATTTTAGTCTTTGTAACATCCCACCATTCTTGAATATTTCGGAATCTTTCTATCTCGTTCTTCCATTTACCCCATCAAGTATTAAATGCTTTTGTAAATAGTTCACTAGTTATAGTGTTAAAATTCATTGTCTAAATTCCCGGGCCCCTCTCAATGTCATCTAATTTTAATTTAGTGGATACTAAGTCGTGATCGCTGAATGGAAAGTGTTTTATATTGGTATCAAACACTTTACTACATAAACCATTTGAACATAAAATAAAATCAATACGTGATTTTGCATTCCCTCTTTGAAAAGAATATCGTTTTTTATTTGGGTGAAGCTTTCTCCATGCATCATATAAATCATACCTAGTAATAAGATTTTGTAGTTCTATTTTGCCTATGTCGTCCGTCCGTCTATTGGGATATCTATCAATCTTTTTATCGAGAATACAATTAAAATCTCCCAAAACAATATTGTAATGATAGATACTATCATCTTCATGGTTGTAAGAAATGTTTTGAAAAGAATCGAAAAATTGTTTTCTATCACTGCATAGATTTGGAGCATATATATTAAAAATATGAAACACTGCATTTTCTGTGTTTATCTCACATGTTAATAGTCTACCAGTCTTGTCAGAAAAATTAAAATTAATATTAAAAGCAAAATGTTTACTTAAAAGGATAGCCACGCCCTTTGATTCGCTAGATCCACATAACCATGCACTAGCACCGCCCCCTTGTGTTTTCCATTCACTTTCCCACCGGTTAATATCAACTCCCGTACAGTGCGTCTCCTGTAAACAAATACAATCATATTTCTTTGATACGAGCCAATTAAACACCAACTCACGTTTTCTATTATCTCGTAGTCCATTAACATTAATTGTGACAAGTTTCAATGACATTATCTAAACTATTGTCTGGGTATTTACTCACTTGTGACGGATTTATTTTAACTTGACAATAAACACATTTAAACCTTTTCATCAGCTGTGAAAAAAATTCACATTGACCTTTAAGATAATACATTTTCATTTTAAAATTGAGACAATATTTCCAAAAACAATTATAAATATCGTCACTGGATTCATTTATATGTACACATTTCAAATAATAATTCAATAAGAAATACAAATCTGGCAAATACACATACATATAACATATATTACAGTTTAAAGAAAAACACGCCTGTTTAAAGCCTACAAATTGTAAAGAAGTGGACATTATTATGTACAATCAAAATAATAGCAAATAATAACACATTCAACTAGTAATTACCGTCTGTTTATTTTTAATTCTTGATTGTGTATTTTCTTTAAATAAGATAAGACAAAATATAATGTAAATATCAAATAAAGTTACTATTTCAATATTCAATTGCGGATCCTAATTTCGAATGTTTTGTTTTTCTATCAACGGATGAGGGTGTCGTTGTAATGTCACTTAAGTTTCTTTTACGATCAGTATTCGTCAAATCAAATACGTCATTTGGTGCCTTGAGAAATTCACGGATTTTTTCTTGTATTTTTTTTGAACCATCAGGACCGATGTGTATGCCACTGTGATCATTTTTATCAAACATTGACTTAACAATCGCACGCTGATTGAAGAAGTCACTGATTGTGTCAATGTATTCAACTGTTGGATCTTTCATACAGAGTTTACGGATAAATTTATTCACACTGGTAGTAGTCGCATTTAATATATTTGTGTTATTGCCGGTCCCTTTTCGTGGAAATATACCACAAATACCAATCAAGGAGTCGGGAAAGTGACTTTTGACCTTAGCAATAGCTTGTGTCAATAGTACATTCACTTGATCACTATCATCTTTACATTTGCTCACATCATTTGTTCCCAAACACATAACAACTTTATTAACCATGCTGTTTGTATTTTCTAATTTTGAATTTGCCCTGTCAATACATTGATCAATGTTGTTTAGAGTTGCGCCCGATATAGATGCGTTTATAAAGTTGTCATCAAATGCGCCAAGTCGTACACCATTTGATGCACCTAACAGTATATTAACAGCACTGATTGTACTTGTGTCTTTGTTATCACCAAGTTTATTGTCTACATTATTTGTTTGTGATGTTTGTTGTGCGTCTTGTTCAGTAGTTTTCCTACCCTCAATAATTTCAGGGGCATAGCTCCCAAAATCTCGACGTGCTTGATCAGTATCATAGAGCTCACAATCTCGCCTTATATGCCCTTCCTGTTTACTAAATGAACAAGTTGGTGCACTCATACAGTCTCTTGCTAAGTGACCCAGATCGTTACAATTATAGCATCGCTTTTGCCATGTTGGTTTCTGTCTACATGCGTAGGATGGGTGGTTGGTTTGTTTACAGTGTAAGCATTGAGTTCGGTTATTGTCTGCGAATAACCTAACTTCAAATCGGCCAAAGTCAGTTCTATTGGGTAAAGTTGGGGCACAGTTTATGATTTGGAGATATCTTGAACCGTTCTCTATATTTGTACCTTTAATGTACCCTCTACGCACTGATCCTGGTATAACTTCTCCATACTTCATCATTTGTGTGGCAATATAACAGTCGCTTACCTCATAGGGAGCATCTTTGATTGTTACATTTGTGATTGTTTTTTCGACGTCTAAAAAGTTAACTGACCTGTTTTTTAGTGTTATTCCACCGGATATTAATTTTTCCTTCGTATTCAAATCCTTCACTGAAATTATACAGTCAGTTTCCGTGAACTGCACAGAACCAACATTGTCTAATTCTACCCTTTTCTCAATTCCACTCAAAATCTCTTCATGAGTAATCCCCTTGAAAAATCTGGTGTTGAAGTGAATGGATAAATGTCTTTGTACTTTAGCCATTTTTTTTCCCGTGAGTAGATTTCAGGATGTCATATCAGAATTGTTTATAATACATTTAATTCAGGAAAAAATTACTGTTAACATTTTTCCTAACATATCCTAGATTATATTCTGTGAATATCCCGAAAAATCGAGTCCAAAATGAATCTCAAAAACTAATTAATATTGTAATTTTCAGAGCTCGAAAAAACTCACTACTCCATTTTTAGTTCACCTGGACCAAAACTATTGCCATCACTTGGCGTCCGTCGTCTGTAAACTTTTCACATTTCAAGCTTCTTCTCCGAAACCACTTGGCCGATTGGAACCGAACTTAGCAGGAATGTTCCTTGGATGGTCCTCTACAAAGTTACTGTTTTTCGTTCCAGTCGGATATTCAATATGGCTGCCAGGGCCAATAATATGCTCTGATTGGCTGAAATTTCAAAGATCTTCTTCTCTGAAACTAATGAACTGACTGAACCCAAACTGTAAAGGAATGATCATTGGAATGTCCTTTACCAAGTTACTGTTTTTTATGCCGATCGGAAATCCAAGATGGCCGCCATCGCAGGACATAGATTAACATTGGACCCTATGGGAAAATGTTCAAATGCCTTCTTCTCAGAAACTACAAATATGATTAAAGCCAAACTGTACATGAATGTTCATTGGATGGTCCTCTACAATCTTAAGGTTTTTTGTTCCGATATGAAATTCAAAATGGCGGCTACGGCAGGACTTAGTTTAACATTGGACCCTATGGGAAAATGTTTCAAAATGCTTCTTCTCTGAAACCACTTGGACAGTTGAAACCAAACTGCCCAGGAATGATCATTGGAAGGTCCTCTACAAATTTTATGTTTTTTATGCCGGTCGGAAATCCAAGATGGCCGCCACCGCAGGACATAGATTAACATTGGATCCTATGGGAAAATGTTCAAATGCCTTCTTCTCAGAAACTACAAATATTATTAAAGCCAAACTGTACATGAATGTTCATTGGATGGTCCTCTACAATCTTAAGGTTTTTTGTTCCGATATGAAATTCAAAATGGCGGCTACGGCAGGACTTAGTTTAACATTGGACCCTATGGGAAAAATGTTTCAAAATGCTTCTTCTCTGAAACCACTTGGACAGTTGAAACCAAACTGCCCAGGAATGATCATTGGAAGGTCCTCTACAAATATTCTGTTTTTTATGCCGGTCGGAAATCCAAGATGGCCACCACCGCAGGACATAGATTAACATTGGACCCTATGGGAAAATATTCAAATGCCTTCTACTCAGAAACTACAAATATGATTAAAGCCAAACTGTACATGAATGTTCATTAGATGGTCCTCTACAAACTTTACGTTTTTTGTTCCGGTATGAAATTCAAAATGGCGGCTACGGCAGGACTTAGTTTAACATTGGACCCTATGGGAAAAATGTTTCAAAACGCTTCTTCTCTGAAACCACTTGGATAATTGAAACCAAACTGCCCAGGAATGATCATTGGAAGGTCCTCTACAAATTTTCTGTTTTTTGTGCCGGTCGGGAATCCAAGATGGCCGCCACCGCAGGACATAGATTAACATTGGACCCTATGGGAAAATATTCAAATGCCTTCTACTCAGAAACTACAAATATGATTAAAGCCAAACTGTACATGAATGTTCATTGGATGGTCCTCTACAATCTTAAGGTTTTTTGTTCCGATATGAAATTCAAAATGGCGGCTACGGCAGGACTTAGTTTAACATTGGACCCTTTGGGAAAAATGTTTCAAAATGCTTCTTCTCTGAAACCACTTGTACAGTTGAAACCAAACTGCCCAGGAATGATCATTGGAAGGTCCTCTACAAATTTTCTGTTTTTTATGCCGGTCGGAAATCCAAGATGGCCGCCACCGCAGGACATAGATTAACATTGGACCCTATGGGAAAATATTCAAATGCCTTCTACTCAGAAACTACAAATATGATTAAAGCCAAACTGTACATGAATGTTCATTAGATGGTCCTCTACAAACTTTACGTTTTTTGTTCTGGTATGAAATTCAAAATGGCGGCTACGGCAGGACTTAGTTTAACATTGGACCCTATGGGAAAAATGTTTCAAAACGCTTCTTCTCTGAAACCACTTGGATAATTGAAACCAAACTGCCTAGGAATGATCATTGGAAGGTCCTCTACAAATTTTATGTTTTTTATGCCGATCGGAAATCCAAGATGGCCACCACCGCAATACATAGATTAACATTGGACCCTATGGGAAAATGTTCAAATGCCTTCTTCTCAGAAACTACAAATATTATTAAAGCCAAACTGTACATGAATGTTCATTGGATGGTCCTCTACAAACTTTACGTTTTTTGTTCCGATAAGAAATTCAAAATGGCGGCTACGGCAGGACTTAGTTTAACATTGGACCCTATGGGGAAAATGTTTCAAAACGCTTCTTCTCTGAAACCACTTGGATAATTGAAACCAAACTGCCCAGGAATGATCATTGGAAGGTCCTCTACAAAGTTTCTGTTTTTTTATGCCGATCGGAAATTCAAGATGGCCGCCACCGCAGGACATAGATTAACATTGGACCCTATGGGAAAATGTTCAAATGCCTTCTTCTCAGAAACTACAAATATGATTAAAGCCAAACTGTACATGAATGTTCATTGGAGGGTCCTCTACAATCTTAAGGTTTTTTGTTCCGATATGAAATTCAAAATGGCGGCTACGGCAGGACTTAGTTTAACATTGGACCCTATGGGAAAAATGTTTCAAAACGCTTCTTCTCTGAAACCACTAGAACAGTTGAAACCAAACTGCCCAGGAATGATCATTGGAAGGTCCTCTACAAATTTTATGCCGATCGGAAATCCAAGATGGCCGCCACCGCAATACATAGATTAACATTGGACCCTATGGGAAAATGTTCAAATGCCTTCTTCTCAGAAACTACAAATATTATTAAAGCCAAACTGTACATGAATGTTCATTGGATGGTCCTCTACAAACTTTAGGTTTTTTGTTCCGATATGAAATTCAAAATGGCGGCTACGGCAGGACTTAGTTTAACATTGGACCCTATGGGGAAAATGTTTCAAAACGCTTCTTCTCTGAAACCACTTGGACAATTGAATCCAAACTGCCCAGGAATGATCATTGG
The DNA here is from genome assembly GCA_963680875.1 of Bathymodiolus brooksi. Classification (NCBI taxonomy): domain Eukaryota; kingdom Metazoa; phylum Mollusca; class Bivalvia; order Mytilida; family Modiolidae; genus Bathymodiolus; species Bathymodiolus brooksi. The sequence continues at coordinate 109,808,830 of OY804581.1, forward strand.
AAGGTCCTCTACAAAGTTTCTGTTTTTTTATGCCGATCGAAAATTCAAGATGGCCACCACCGCAGGACATAGATTAACATTGGACCCTATGGGAAAATGTTCAAATGCCTTCTTCTCAGAAACTACAAATATGATTAAAGCCAAACTGTACACGAATGTTCATTCAATGGTCCTCTACAAAATATACGTTTTTTATTCTGATATGAAATTCAAAATGGCGGCTACGGCAGGACTTAGTTTAACATTGGACCCTATGGGAAAAATGTTTCAAAATGCTTCTTCTCTGAAACCACTTGGACAGTTGAAACCAAACTGCCCAGGAATGATCATTGGAAGGTTCTCTGTTTTTTATGCCGATCGGAAATCCAAGATGGCTGCCACCACAGGTCATAGTATTAACACAGAACCATATGGGGAAAATACAGAAATATATTCTTCTCTGAAGCTATTGCACTGATTGAACCTAAACTGTGCATCAATCATTGGAAGGTCCTTTACAAACTTTGTGTTTTTTATGTTGATCGTAATTCCAAGATGACGCAGGACATAGTTTTTACATAGGACCAATTGGTTTTTTTTATTACCAGGTGAACGATACAGGCTCTTGAGAGCCTCTGGTTTTAATTGTTAGGAGAATAATTTAATAATAAATGATAAAATAAATTCTATAAATATAACATTTAAAAAAACTACATTAGAAACGATGTGAATCGTCGTCGTGTTGTTAACGAGAGATGACATTCAGGGTTAGGGGTCAGGGTTATGGTGTTTAACAACACTTTCAACAATATTTCAGTTCTATTGTGGCGGTCAGTTTTACTAGTGGAGGAAACTGGAGTAACAGGAGAAAACCATTCAGAAATTAATTTAGAAGTTAGTATATTGTAAAATGAAAAATTTACATATGTGGACAAGCATACCATATTAGGGACCAACTATATAACCTTAAGGGGGGGGGGGGGGGGATTCTTTTTCCAAGTCTGAAATTTGTTTTCATGAGAAACAAAAATCAGATTATTGTTTTGACATGAACAAACGGTATTTATTTTACAAAAGTTACCAACATATTTGGTTGAGAACTGCAGAATCAGGTGATCTATTGTTTGTATCTTTCAGGCCAATTTATTGTTTTTTTCATTATATGGCCGCCCCTCCACAAAATCCAGTCTATCACTTCAATAGCATCTTCAAATAAAGATATAACGTTTTGATTGCTGTTGTGCCTCTAACAGTAACATTATATTACCATTGCACTCCATTTTGCATATCTGTTCGCAGGAAACAGCAACATAACTGACGGATTAGTACCGATCTAACAACAGAAATATATGTCTTGTCTAACTTTTAGTCCGTTGATATAACCCTGATCTGTTAATCTTCAGATAATTCTATTTGAGATTCTGATAACACCTCTTTAACTTTTGGTGAAGAATCATTTTTCAAATCACTTAAACTTGTTGTATCCGTACGTGTGCTATTTACTGCAACAAAAAAGAAATCAAACAACTATATTAATAAAAGACAATCAACTCTTTTCTTTATGTGAACGATATGAATATGAGTGAGTGATATGTGATATATAGCTTAAAGCCAACTCAGCAATTGTTCAGCTATATCATGGAGACAACAAGTTAATTTTCAATGAGATGATAATGAGATCCGCTTTGTACTAAACCAACACGCTTAGTTGAATTTTTATAGTGCTAGCTCACTGAAACAATAGTCTGCGGATAGACATATCACTCCACTCGGACATATTAGCCTGATTCTGAGCCAAGCAGTCTTTGCTCTTTCTCCTTAATGATGCATGCTTTGCGGAGAAGCAACAAATGCCAATTTTACAGTCTTTGGTTTGAGCCGATCGAGGCACGCTAACCATTACACTTCAGATACCGTTCCTACGTTTACATGAAGTAATATCGTCTACAGTATCTACATTCTGAAAAGTTGTGCAATTATCAGATACAAAGTACCTAAAAATGAAACTTACAAATACACAATGCCAACACTTTGTCAGATAAATTGCTTATTTGGTAAAATGTGAGTTAGCTTGTGATTGGTGTATAGCGTCAAATCAACATCTTATTAGCTATATCATGGCGAAACAAGTTACTTTTTACAATAATAATGAATAGGAAAATTCTGTAAATTTGTTCCAAACAAAACTGTTCTCACGACTTTTTTTATTGTATAAATTAGGACACAGAAATGTGCTGTCCAAAAGGCAAGTGTGGATGTCAATATTTCATATTATTAACTTTAAAAAAAAAACTAATCCTGGATTATTATTTTTGCTTAAAATCCATTCCTCTGTTTTTATTTCAAATTTTCATCATAGCCCCCTCCCCCTCCCAAGGGATATACAATTGTATCATTAATAATAAATTAATAAATGATAAATTCAGATTTTCTATTTAAAATAAATCTCATTTACAAAACCACTGATATTTGTTCAATTTTTAACGCTGATTTAAGCTTTAGTCGCAACAAATTTTTATTTTTCTCTTTAAACTGTCGAAACATAACCTTTATTTAACTGTAAAATTCACAAATAAAATTCACCCCCCCCTTTTTCCCTGTTTAAATCAATGATCAACAATATTCCAGAATCAAACAAATGAATAAATATAACAGATTTCTTTTACATGCATCTTTTTACCATGCAGAGTCAGTGTGTTTTAAATCGGTCATCCAATCAGGACGCTCATTATTCTTGTCCAAGATAAAAATACATCGCTAAAGTAAATTTACCTGTGGTTTCAGAGTAGAAGATTTTTAGAAATCGAACATAAAATTTCCCCACTTCAACTCGTAAATTTACATAGAAATCGTAGATATTTCGTCATAAAACTTCACACATGGTTTTGTCTATCATATTTCTTGAAGACAAACATAAAGTGTTATTGCATTTATCAATATTTTATGAGTATCAACAGTTTTTTTCAACACCGTATCCGTTTCTCGATACAGTCACTTCAACTCGTAAATTTACATAGAAATCGTAGATATTTCGTCATAAAACTTCACACATGGTTTTGTCTATCATATTTCTTGAAGACAAACATAAAATGTTATTGCATTTATCAATATTTTATGAGTATCAACAGTTTTTTCAACACTGTATCTGTTTCTCGATACAGCCGCCCGATTACAGTGACCCGTGACCCAAATTAGCATGTTCCAGCAGTTTTTTCTTAATACTGTTGTTTAATGATGTCTACATTGTACTAGAGTTAGAAGTTGACATTTTTATAGTGTTGGCACACTGAAAAATAACTATCCACAAATAGACAGGTTACTCCATCTGGATACAATATCCAGATTCTAACGTAACATCTTACTCCGTGTACTTAGCGAAGAAGTCGCATTTCTTAATACCATAGTCGGTGTCTTGATCCCACTGGGGATAGACCCACGATCTATACAGCACTTGAGGCGAGGACGTTTACTATATTGGATTGCATTTTGATAAAATGTTGCCCATATCAATATTTTGTGCAATTATTGAATACTCGGTTCTTATAATAAATGAAAATAAAACGACTTTGGTGCATAGTTTATTCCAAAGCCAAGGGATAAAATTGCATTTCAGGAAACGTTTTCGGAGCAATTGATTTTGCTTGATAATCGGAAGAAAAATTACTATTTTACCATTGTTATTATTATTTCTTTTAAAATTATCAGTATTAATATCATATCATTTAAATCAGCAGACAATTTTCCGAGAATATCCAGTTGGTTTTTTACGCTCATGGCACAAAATTACTGAACTCTTTCTTAACTTTATGTTTATATATATATAGGGTCGACAAATGTAACTTGCTGTTAATATATGATTGTATGAATATGGACACGAATAAATTACATTATATGAAAATAGAAAATTAAAAAAGGAGGGTTATAATTCCGTGCCACGAGCGCCTGTAGTTTTGTGTAGTTCTTCTTTTTTCGTGATATGTTGCATATGTTTTACAAAATAATATAGCGATACCTACGCTATGCATACAGTGCCTACCTTTCGACTCACTCTTTTTATTGGAAGCAGAGGACTGCAAAGATAAAATTACATTAAATGAAGGATCCCTGGCATATTGTATAGCCATAAAATACTGTGTTACATTAATTACAGTTTTATGTGTCTTTGCTTTCTGAAGTTGCGAGATCCTTTACGATTTCCAAATGGAAAAAATGTTCGGTTCGTCTTTACCTCCAGTGGTTTGTACGAGGACTCATGTCTTATGTACGTTATTTGTGTTTGCTTGCGTAGTGGTGTCCAACACATATTGTGTTGTGTTTTTGTGTTGTTTTCCTTGGTCTTGTGTACCTTATATTGTCAGTTTCTCTGTATTGTCCATTTTTGATTGCCCCTTCAATGTTCTCTAACGTTTATTTAGCAACTAATATTTCTTTTAAAGCAAACTAATATTTCTACTTTGTTGGCTTTTGTTGTAATATTTTGATTGACAATTTGGAATAACATTTTGGGAATTTGGGAATGCATTTCAAAAATAAAACGGGTTACATGTGTCTTATAGAAACACACCAAATTTCACGTTGCTCATTGGACGGTAGAAATACCACAACTGCCATGAACTCCTAAATCAGATATTAAATCGTAGTATATAGCAATACAAATATCAAGCAAAACTCTAATTTTAATAATATTGAAAAATGAACCACCATTTTCGAATCATGGTATGAATTTGCACATTCACTTCCAATATTAGAGCTGCCGTCGTGGTCATGATCGTATGGTAGTTAGATTTATTACTACCTATGCAATCAATGCCTATCACCACTAACGATGTGAGTTAGAATTCCGCTCAGGCGAGGTGTACTCGATACAACATTATGTGATAAAGTTTGTCAGTGACTTGCGACAGGTCGGTGGTTTTCTCCGGGTACTTCGGTTTCCTCTACCAATAAAAATTAACCACTACGATATAACTGCAATATTGTTGAAAGTGGCGTTAAACACCATAAACCAACAAATCGAATATGTTTATCAACTTACCGACTGCTTGGTACTGACATGTGACTTCGCTCTTAATCTACGTTTGTATAATATTTTTCGGAAACCTTCTTGTACCTGTTGTTAAATATATAAATAAATCAGTAATGTCGTTTTTATACAAATACCTATTTTCGTTGTAGCTCAGAGTTATCTTTCTTTACTTTGACAAAAATATACCTTTAATAAAAACGTAGATATCACATTTAGTGCGTACGACGCGTTTCTGGAATAATCTTCATGAGAAATGCTCAAAGACAAAATATTTGAAAGCCAAATAATTGAAAAGTCTTTGGGAGAAAGAAAGTCAAAGGGCCTAAACAGGGTAGACAACTCGGCCAAGGTGACAAATGCCTGTGGGGGAGGAGAACCTGAATTTTAACAATAATTGCATAATTTGGAACTATACATTTCGAAAAAAATATGCATTTGACATCAATGTTCCGAATTTGTTTTCCATAAATATGTTATTCTCAAGTTTTAATGCCATATCATGATTTACATACGTTTTATGTTTCGACTGTGGAAATTGTGAAAATTAAAAATAATGAGCTTATTTCCCTTCTGAAACTGGAACTGTTAAAATAGTTATTGCTACCTTACTATGCGTCGTGTACACTAAGTTCAATATCTATGTCTTTATTACTATTTCAGAGTCAATACTAGTTCTAATAATTAAACCCTAAATGCTCGCTTACTCGCAAGGGTTATAATGGGATGCCATTACACGTAATGGAGCAGCCGCCGAGATTTTTTGCGCTCGCTTACAGAGTTTCTGACGCCTGCATTTATCAATAATAAGACATAACCTTTCCATTTGTCGATTATTACAACAAGTTTTTATCACCTACCAGTTTTTTAGAATGTAATTCCCACAAAATAAGAATCCATGTTTACTTTCTCTCTGAACATTTTGAATTTCGTCATTTCCGGCCTCACTATTTGGATGTCGATACCATATTTGGCGATTTGAGGCATGAATGTTTACATCAGCCATAGTAAACAGTAGTAAGAAATACCATATTTAGAAAAGCTCTGCCTTCCGTAGTTTCCGGTTATGGCAAACGATCGATAAATTTGTTGCTACCTTTGAAAAGCATATATTTCTCAGCCAAACCGATTTAACGAGGACTGGGATCATCAGTAATAGTTATAATGAAATGTTTGAAGCGTAAATAGTGAGTTTTTATGTTTCAACTGCAACTTTTTTTTTGCTCCATTGTGACGAATGGGACCGCGTTGTAGCTCTGCCGATACCTCTGCTGGTGGACTATTAGTCCCCGAGGGTATCATCTACCCAGTAGTCAGTGTTTCGGCACTGACATGGTTTATTAATAGATATATCTATTATTGAAATTTATATTTCCTAAATTATGTAATTATTAATAAAACTGAAGTTCTCCTTTCTCAGACATAGGTGACCTTAGCCGAATTTGGCTATCATGTTAATGCCCTTTGGTTTACTTGCTCCCAGAGTCTTTTAAATTATTTGACTTTCCAATCTTTTGATTATGAGCGTACCTGATGAAGGGAATTCCAAAAACACGCATCGTGTGCACTAAATTCGATATCTACGTGTCCCTTATTTTCCAAGCTTAAAGGACCAGATACTTTAATTAACATAAAATGCTTACTAACAGTCAAAATGCAATAATGAAACATAAACTTTTGTTTTCAATCTACAATTGCATCAAATGTGTACTTGCCTTTTTATTTAAAACTGTATGGAAAATAAAAATGCATAATCCCTGAAAAAAACATTACACATATCAACTAAAGTATGAAGTAAACAGATCAAAACAACAAAAATGATTATCAGGCTTTTTTTCTAAAATATTATCACTATTTTTGATTTTTGAAATTCACATACTGAAATTAATTACAACTTCGTCAAATTGCTTCAAGGGCAAGTACTTATTAGTTTCGTTATTTTTTGGGGTTAATGTTTACCATTTTAATAAAATGGGTTTCATGTCTTCGATAGTTTGAATTATCTATATCTATAACATTAATAATATGGTATGAACAATTGCTTAAACCGTGGGTATAAATAGCTGTGGGCGGAGCAAACATTCAGATTGTTCATTTGTTTTACCACGGTTATTTCGCGGAGGAAAAATCAATGATACATAGTTTCACAGTTACTTTTCGAGCAAAATATTTGACAGGCATGGTTACTAGTGTTCCTCCCTACGAAACTTTCAGTCTTATTAAAAAAAAAAATTGTTCGTCAGTCTAAAATCTACAAAAATCCCTTCGAAAATTCAAATTTCTGAGGTCACGTTGGTCATGTGACATACAGTTTCATAAATATGCTGTTCATATCAACGGGGATCTTTGATTATAAGCTCCGCCCACAAATGTTGTCGATAGGCCTGCACTACCGCAAATTCCTCTTTAAGCAATATGAGTGCGGTTAAACGTTTTTCCGTACATTGTTCCTCATTCATGTCACATATAATTTCTATAAACCAAATTATTAACGAAAATCAAGTTATCCAGTTGTTTGTGGGAGGGCTCATGTCTTATTTACGTTTTTTTGTGTTTGCTTGCATATAGCGGTATCCAACATATATATTGTGTTGTGTTTTTAGTTTTGTTGGTCTTCGTCTTGTAAACCCAATGTTATCAGTTTCTCTGGATTTTCCATTTTTGATTGCCCTTTCGGTATTCTTCAGCGCTTAGTAAATGTATTGATAATTCGCAAAATCTCGGATGTGTGACATGTGCCTCATTGACGCACAAAAAGGAATACTATAAAAAGGAACATGAACACGAATGTGTACAAATTAGATTCAAGGAAAACATACAAAGGTCAACATCACTAAATTTGTAGACGGAATATGATGGGGGCCCATTAAATTACATCAAGTGCGAAAAATAGAATTTTGGATTAAGAGGTTATGGTTATGGTGTTGATCGCCACTTTCAACAATATTTCTGCTATATCCTGGCGGTCAGTTTTATTGGGGGAGGAAACGGGAATACATGGTGAAAACGATCGAGTATACCTAGCAATAGGTTGGTAATGACATAGTGCACTCATAAATAACAAAGATTATACATTCTAATTACCTGACAAGATGTCGTAATACCAAATAAATATTGGAAAACTATTGTTTCTTCACTAAAAGCCAAGACGCCAAACAGCCATGATAGACCTAATACTGGTAACAGAGTTACCATACATTTGACACCAGCCCTGAAAAAGATAATATGATGTGGTGTTACAAAATATGACAATGGAGTTTATGGTGGCATTGTCATGTTTCGTTTATGGTACAACTATAAGAAGAAATTTACCCGTCGATCGAATATTATCGATCAATACGCCTCATCTGGACAAGTCACAAATCACATTTTAAACGATCAATGACCAACGAGCTTACAAAATATTGAGGCATTGAACAGCGTGATAGTTTTAATAAGATGAAGAGAACTTTTGAATGTGAATGATGACAAATTTGAAGATTCGAAAGGGGTAATTAGAAGTTGCAATTCGATTGAAGGACATACAATACAATGACCAGAGAGAAGAAAAAGACGAACAATGATTTACAAAGCAATACCCAGAAAAATAAAAATTGCATAACATTACAGGAGGTTGTTCTATATTAGTGAATCGTCGGTTGAAACAAGTGCCATGCAACATTGGTTTTGATAAATACCGTAACTATAATTATTTCAAAATAACAAACCTTGCTTTTTCCTCGATCTTTTTATTAGCCATGGCAACAGTAGAGTATATCGCTCGTAATACAATACAAAGCGCTCCTATATTTATCTGAAAAGTATTACAGACTAAATATCACCATAAATAATGTCATGTTTGTACACTTTCATATATAAATTAAAGATGCTATTATTTGGATTTCCAAACTTTTGACTTTTAGAGTACTTCATGAAGGTAATTCCAGAAGCGCGTCATGTGTCGAAAATTGGAAATATGTGTCATGCCCGTCCTCTGGCTTATTGTTGAAAACCTGGCAGATCACATTACTTCACATCGAATACATTTCTCTATGGACGGGAGCCTTTCCTTTAAATGGTAGTGAGTACATAGATAAATGTAAGCCCAAGTATCATGTGATGGCAGTCACAGTGTTGACCTCTTACTAAAGTGAAAATCACTGATATAATTCATGTCATTCTGTAGTAAAAGTGCATTGTTATTTTTCAAATTGACCAGGATACGTATCTATATGAATTGTATGCTATCAACATTTATATCTCCAAGTGTTTTCAATATGTTGTAAATCACTTTACATGGGTTTTTTTTTATTAATAGTACTTAAAAAATTAAGACATCAGCGACTTTTTAATAATACTGTACCTTCTAATAACCAAAGTAGAAAAACATTGGTAATAAAATAAAGCACACATGATCACTAGTTACGTAGACAAAAGGCATGTTGGTTGTTTGTTTTATATGTTTTTGTAATCTGATATCTTTTAATGATATAATCACATTAAATATATTTCTCAGGCAAAAACAAAAGCAAAAAAAAAAAAAAAACAAACAAACCCCAGGAAGAATACTCTACTGCAGTCAAAGAAAGTCGTTGAGCTAAATAGGAGGCGACATTTAACATTTAACCATTTTGCAGGAGGAATTGTTTTAGACACTACTACACTCTATTTAATCATTGAGAAATACTAATAGTGTTAATAATTAGGGATGGCAACGAGTACCCGGTTAACTGGGTACTCGCTCGAACATCCGATTATCGAATACCAAAATCGGTATTCGGTTACTCGGAAAACTTTTTTTTATGAAAATAATGATAAAATTTTCCGGACAATAAATAATTAATGTTAGATATAATAGAAATCGTACACATAAACCAGCGCTTGACATATGTTTACATAACAATTATTGGTCAATTAAATGGTAATTGATCTCTGATCTGTTTATTCCCCCGGGCAAAACACTAGCTTGTAGGTTTAACAATGTTAAACCAAACAAAGTGATTAAACTGGTATGAACACAATTCGAATTTAAAGTATTGAACTATTAAAAGTGTGTTTGAATTGAATTTCGAGAGATAGGGCTGTGAAAATGCCACCTCCTACATCTAAAGTTTGGAAGTTTTTCAAACGATGTAATGACTCGAAAACTGTCAAATGCCAGTAACTGATTCTCTTGCGTGGTGGAAAGATAATTCCGATAAATATTCAAGACTCTCGGTTCTTGCGCGCCGGTATTTAGCTGTTCCGTCGGAAAGAATCTTCTGGGCAGCAGGTTTGATTGTCACGAAGCTTCGAAACAGACTGTCATCGTCTTGCATCGATCAAATTATTTTCCTTAACAAAAACTCTGTACCACAATGACCGAATAACAATCATGAATGTGACATGACATAACCTGGTATGTAAATAATTTGTACTGTGTTGTAAATAATAAATTTATATTTTTATTTTTTTTATCATTCAACTGAATCTTTACAATTATAGTTGAAATATAAAACTTTGAAATAATGAAAAGAAAGGAAGAAAACAGAAGTGTCATTGAACCCAGCTGTACCTTTTTTAAACCGAACAAAATAAATTTTCTACCGAGTAACCGGGTACACGATCGGAAACCTGACCGAGTAACCGGTTATAAGGTTTTAATCGATTTGACATCCCTATTAATAATACATGCTTATCAAAATAACATATGTACAAACGTGTACTAATATATAATATAATAACATCATAACATTATCTTATTATCTAATATTATACTTTGGTATTGAAAATGTTCCCATCTTAAAATGTCGCAGTTTTTATTATTTTTAAATAGTTACCACTATGATAACTAGAGCTGGAACGACAAATGCCAGGAAAACAAAATTATCAGTATGTAGCCAACAGCTGAAAGAAAACAAAATTATCAGTATGTAGCCAACAGCTGAAAGAAAGTAAAACACTTATTATTTTTTAAATTGAAAACATACGAAAATTATGTGTATTCAATAAGAAACTATAATGACAATATCAGAATTTTGTACAAATGGTATTACGTCTGCGTGTCCATTTTCTTACTTTACATATTTTTCACATATTCGATGAAAGCAAAATGTACGACTGTATGAGAAGATACCAAAGGGGGTAATCAGAATCCGTAAATCGGAGAAGGACAGACAACACAATGGCCTTGATAAAAAGGACAAAGGACAAACAACGATCTACAAAACACTACACAGAACAGTAAAGATAGAGCAACACGTACTCCACTAAAAACCGAGGGTGAACACAGGTGCGTCGGAAGCGTCATGAGCTCCTATTCCACTGGTGGAACCCGTCGTGTTACTCCAGTTACAACCCTTGGTATACATCGTTGTTCATCACATGTAGGAAATGGCTAAATAATATGGCAGAATGAATGGTCAGTAACTCAGACGGGCACGATATCGATTTTGATCAATGTGAGTTTTATGTATTTGAATCACACATGTATATTTCCACCCTCCCCCTCGCATGATATTGATTTACTGGAGTTAAATGTATTTGAGTGAAACCTTTTCTTTTTTTACCCATTTTCGCATGACCTTCATTTATACGAGTTCAATGGATTTTAATCAACCATTGTTATGTTTATCAATTTTGATATCCTAATGATTTATAGTGTTGACCTTTAACTACACAATTACAATGATCTCAAGAGACCTACAACTAAATCAACTAGTATTACTGTGAGCACAGCTCACTAAGATATACCCCCCACTCCACACATCTGTCCAACCTATTTCCATAACCAAAATATTACTGATTGTTCCGACCAAAAATGAAAGGGACTCTCCTCTCTTCACCGGTAAGCTACTAATAAAATTTCAAAACATTCTGAGAAATACTACTCAAGTTATCATACGACATAGGGTAAAAATCCTATTTTCCGTAATATCAAGTCCAATAACTCTGGAACAGCAAAAGTGAAAATCGTCAAAAATGAACGGGATCCTCGTCTCTTCACTGGTAAGTTGGTGATAAAATTTCTAAACATTCTGAGAAACACTACTCAAGTTATCATACGACATAGGGTAAAAATCATATTTTCCGTCATATCAAGTCCAATAACTCTGGAACGTCAAAAGTGAAAATCGTCAAAAATGAAAGGGATCCTCCTCTCTTCACCGGTAAGCTGTTGATCAAATTTCAAAACATTCTGAGAAACACTACTCAAGTTATCACACGACATAGGGTAAAAATCATATTTTCCGTCATATCAAGTTCAATAACTCTGGAACGGCAAAAGTGAAAATCGTCAAAAAAGAAAGGGATCCTCCTCTCTTCACCAGTAAGCAGCTGATAAAATTTTAAAAGATTCTAAGAAACACAACTCAAGTTATCGTACGACATAGGATTTGTCTACAGACGGACGGACGGACATGGTGAAACCAGTATACCCCCATACAACTTTGTTGTGGGGGGTATAAAAACTAGACTTACTATTTGTCAGAATGGTAGCCTTTTAAGCCGGCTACTCCCATAGTTATACCAACTATCAATATTGGAATAACTGAAAATATGAAACAATACGTTAGTTAAATGGATAGTTGTTTCAATGTTGGATTATTTTCTTGAGGTTTTAGTTTTTTGCTTTTGTTTTGTTTTTTGTTTTTGCTTTGTTTAAATTTTTTGTCTGTTCTTTGTGTTATTTTTTTGCAGTATACAGTAAGATTAAACACTGAAAATATAACATAAAGGTGTGCGACGTGTGTCGGTTGAAAATCGCTCTATGATCACTAATTACACATTATCTATATGAGTATTACCCCATATAAATAATAATAGTGCAATGTGGATACTCTGATAAAAATAGCAACTTATTTGCATTCAAACTGTCTGAAAAGTCTGTAAATGAGAAGAAAATATTTTGAATTAACTACATAAAACAAAATCGTTTATGTAAGACAAGACAAAGAAACAAAATCAAACAGAAATACAATAATAATACACTTACCCCAAGCTAATGTTAGATATATTGGTAATCTAGACTTCTTCTTCTTAAATACAATGGTTACAGTTGTAGCTACACTTATTCCTTCAGTCAACATCAGGAAGAACACAACAAGAAATGAATAATGAAGAATGGCGGTAATAATATTACAAGCAATCTGAAAGGGAACAAATATCGTTGAAGAAAAATAAGTAAAATAATATGGGAATGAATGTAAATAAACGCAACATGAAAAACCATTTGTACATATTTTTTAATTTCGCCAATCTCACAATCACAGATGAGTTTTCAAAATAAACATTGGGTGGTCGTGATCGTATGGCGTCGTGTGATTGTGATCGTATGGTAGTTGGATTTGCAACTACCTATGCAATCGGTGCCTATCATCACTAACATTGTAAGTTCGAATCCCGGTTTGAATACAACATTATGTGATAAAAATTTGTCAGTGACTTTCTGCTGGTCGGTAGTTTTCTCCGGGTATTCCTGTTTCCTCCACTTATGGAACTGACAGTCACGATATGATTGAAATATTGTTGAAAGTGGCGTTGGACATCATAAACCAACCAACCATGGCAAGCAAAAGTTGCAATGAATGAGATGATAATAACCGCATTGTACTAAAACTGTATATAATTCTACACTAAAAATAAACTTATATATTCTGTAAATCAAATATCTAATAATTTAGAAAATGATGTATTAATCAGTAACATTGCTAAAATAGGCGTAAAGTAAATTTGCATTCATCTTTTGGTCAACATTCATTTATGTTTATGATTAATTGTAAATATGAAAAATCCTTTATTTGGCAATACAGTGATATGTAGACCGAACTATATATTTACTTGAGCTTGTCTAGTGCTTCGATGCTTCTTTATTAGTAATGAACTACTACTTGTTTGAAATTCGGTCCAATAGAAATTTTTGTCATTGGTGTGTTTTTGTAAGGTGTACAATATTTATAATTCTGTCTTCATATATTGCTTTCCATAACATTTTTCTGTTAGTATTTCTCGAACTCTATAGGATGCAATCTGTATTTTGTCATCTGATAATGATTTAGTCCATGCCGATAATGTATTGCCACAAATTTGGAATTCTTTAGCAATTGCTGACTTTGTCCTCTCTCACTATTTGATGGTAGAAAGGTTTTCGTTAACAGTCTTATACTCGAAGGTGATCAAGCTTAGTTTTAATAGAAATGTCATTACAAATCATATAAATAAATACAAACGCTTACATCATTTTCGGTTTGATCTACAGCTCCTATGAAGACGGAATATCCTATGATTAATATAACACATATGTTTACAAGTATGACAGCCCATTCATTCCTCACATATCTACAATTAAAGAAAGCATTCCGAATAATTATATTGTCTGTTATATCGACTACGAGTAACAAGGTGGGTGTCTTATAAGAAACGGGAACTGCTTAACGTCGAAAGTACCTGGGTTCATTCCCGTTTTTGTTTTGTTTTTTTGGTTCGTGTTGCTCATCTTTTTAGTGTGGTGTGTTGTGTTTGCTTTTTTAATTGTTTGTCTTTGTATTCGTTCTGTGTCTAGTGTTCAAGTATGCCAGTGTCTTTGGATTTTCCATTCTTGATTGTCCCTTAGGTTTTCTCTAACGTTTATTGTCTGTACGAGCATTTGATGATTTAATAGTTCATCTATACTATATAAACATCAAACAATGAAATAGAACATACACGTGTTTCTTGCATTGCTCCATATCGGCTTTATCCCAAAACTAGCCTAACTTCGCCACGGTTTATGCTTTATCGAAGTTCCTCCATCTTGCCACTAAATTGAGTGTGCATATGTGGTCGAGTGGTCTAGGGCGCTGAACGTAAGGCTTAGCGAATGGTGCTGCAGTGTATCAATGGTGTGGGTTCAAATTCCGTCGAGGGAAGAACAAAAATTTGACAGCTCTAAAATCTAATTCTAACACTGTTTGGTTTAATATATATATATATACGTCTGAAAATTAAACCAAACAGTGTTAGAATTAGATTTTAGAGCTGTCAAATTTTTGTTCTTCCCTCGACGGGATTTGAACCCACACCATTGATACACTGCAGCACCATTCGCTTAGCCTTACATCCAGCGCCCTAGACCACTCGACCACATCCACTCCATATTTCGGTTCGATTTTGGTACTGTTCAAATGGGTTGGTGTTTCTTACTGATGTTTTTTTCACATTTTCCTTTTGAATGTAAAGGAAACAAGTATTACATAATCAATCATGTTCCCGATAAATAATTGTCTGGCTAAATTAGAAAGTAAATAATTACCTCCACATTATACAGTAGATGACAAGAGTAAGAACACATCCTAACAATGATAAACCACAACCAACAAATGTTATCACTTCCAAAGCTTTCTGATGTACATCTGACTGAAATTAAAACAATTTTATTACAAAATATTAGCAAATAATGTCTTCTCTTCATCATAAACATGACATATTGGGATATATGACTCAATTCATTCAAATTCATTGAGATTTTGGTTTTGTTTGCAAGAAAGGTATCCTGGTAAGAAAGCAAAGAATTGTAATAATGTCTACATGTTACTGAGTGAATTGATTTGAAAATATAGAGAGCAGAGTTTAAGCACCATTGATATTTGAGGGGCCTTGGTTGCTCAATGAGTTAGGTAGTTGGAGTGGGTTCTCGCCCGGCTTTGTAGATTACAAAAAGGGTGTACTCGACTCGCAGCTGCAAGTGATAAAGTTTACCAGTTGCTTGCCCATGGTCGGTGGTTCTCTCCGGCTTCCTCCATCACTAAAAGTGGTCGCCATGATATAGCTGAAATGTTGCTGAAAGTGGCATTAAGCACAATAAATCAAATCACTGATATTTGTGAACAACACAGACTGACAAAGTATATATGATGCAAATTATTTTTCAGCAAATTATTTCTCGATTGGATTATTAATCCTCCAAAATGCCAAAATGACTGATATAATCTCATCATAAGTCCACTGTATAAACTGTATACACTTTAATACATTTGGAAACAAAGATCAATATTTATTATATGAGCTGCAATGTATAGGTTTTGTCTGAAATACCTATAATGTTTGGGTCCACAAAACTAGCTCAATCCCGTCATTGTATAATGAAATGCCTGTACAAAGCCAGGAAAGTGAGCATATATGTGCATGGGGGTATCGATATTGACTCTTTTTCTACGATTTTTCCGATAGGATTTTGGAACTGTTCTGACAGTTTGGTATTTTGGAACTGTTCTGACAGTTTGGTATTTGGAACTGTTCTGACAGTTTGGTATTTTAGAACTGTTCTGACAGTTTGGTATTTTAGAACTGTTCTGACAGTTTGGTATTTTAGAACTGTTCTGACAGTTTGGTATTTTAGAACTGTTCTGACAGTTTGGTATTTTAGAACTGTTCTGACAGTTTGATATTTTGGAACTGTTCTGACAGTTTGGTATTTTTGTTTTTCACTTTGATACTTACAATAGAGAGAATTTCCACACTATATATTAAACAATTCAAACATAAATCGTAGATTGTGGCACAGAATTTGGTCTACCATGCCTATCACATACATTATATACTATTGCACTTACTAATTCAACATCCGATGGACTCATCAGTATAGCAAAGTTAGTCAAATGGTTACATGTACATGTTGAGTATTGAGCATTATCTTGTTTCAAGTAGCATCCACCATACGACCAACTGTTATTACTAAAACAAAACAAAATAATACATATGATTAACTCTTATAATTTTTCAACGTAAATTGTTAATAATTATTTAATCGATTTATGCAGATACAATGTAACTCTCCAAATACGAATGAATATAATTAAAGAACATATGTTGCAATATCACGGATTGCTACCTTAACTAATTATTTCATACTGCATCATGGCAGGAATAACCGCGTTTTATTTGAATACTGTTAACGTCAATCTTATATAAAAACTTGATGACACCAAAGAGGGTAATCAGAAGACATAATCATGGAATCACAAACATGTGTATAATATCTTATTGCTTGGAACAGGTATTGAAATGAGGGCTATGCCATATGATTGCGGCGCTACCAACATGTTTCATTTTGTTTTTGTCAAAGTAGGATTATATACGGGTAATATTTCAATATTTAACAAGATAATACATTACAAACATGTGCACTTTCTCGTTTGATGAAGTGGAAAACAAAATAATCTGAAAAAGATTTTTTTCAAAAATAATAAATTTGTGATTGTTTTTATGAAGAAATATTAAAATATTTATCCAAACGAAACATAATATAATGTAGTGTAAAAGAAGAAAAATCACTTACGTAAAATTCCAATATCCACAGGATACCTCAGGGTTTTGAAAGTCTACCTAAAACATTTATATTTGCTAAATTAAATTTAATACACGATTTCTGATTAGATGATAATGTCAAACCATTTTCAAATTCTAAATGATAAACTTGCATATTTATAATATTTAAGATATTGATTGTCAACTCAAAACTGCAGAGGCATCTCGATCAATATTACTCTCAACTCCTCAATCACACACATATCACAATATATCATCATAAACATGATATGGTATGACAAACATCTTTGATTTTAATTTTTGGTGTTTTAACGCCACTTTCAGCAATATTTCAACTATATCATGGCAATCAGTTTTAGTGGTGGAAGAAGCTAGAGTACCCGGAGAGAGCCTCTGACCATGGGGAAGCAATTGGTAAACTTTATCACTTGCGACTGCGAGTCGAGTGCACCTTTTTCTGTAATTTACAAAGCCGGGCGCGAACCCACGTCGTATTGGTTTTAGGCTTGTATGAGTAGTTAGGTAATCCAACTCTCTAACTCATTGAGCTACCCGGGCCCCCTAACATCTTAGACATAGTCCATGTATTGACTATTTCTGTTAAGACACACATATAATATAAAACTTCTATACGCTTGAAATCTGTTTAAAATAAATCGGTTGTATTTGTGTCATTTGGTTTCACCTTGCTTCAGGTTAGTTGCCATATTGCATTGTTTCGGACATATATTGTCTTTCCAAAAACCACCCCTTTCGACCTTTCCGACAACATATTCTGACGGAATTATGATAAATGTATATCAAATAACATTTAGGAAGAAATGATATATAAATGCAAGTGAATATGACATCAATTTTATCGAAAACGTTTGTTGCATGTACAGTACACTCCAAGTGTATCAACAATCATACTCTCAGGTCCGACATATTCCTCCCAAAATGTCCGACAAATGTCTGACAAATTTGAGAGTCAACACTCTCTAAGTCCGACTATTTGGTCGGACATTTTGGTCGGATGTGAGAGTGGATATTAAAAGATTTTTTTTTACATTTCTCGAGGTGAATATGTCAAACATTTTGTGATCGATGCGTATTTGTAAGAATGTGTAGAATGTGCGGGTACGTAAATACCCTAGTGTATTTTTACCTTGCACCATATTCGCGCCAGGAAAGGTAGCTCCAAGGTCAATATTTGTCACGCTCGGGCACAACAGTCGTTCGATGCATAGGAGCACCTCATAATCAAAGAATTGTACAATAATTTCGAGTTACACCGTTTGTGTTTCTTTAATCTGTTTAATTTTAATAGATCTTTCTAGTACATTTAAATTTTACGATTACAATCGGAATGCTAGAAATATCGTAACTTTTCCGAAATCTAAACTTTAAAATTATATACGCCGAGTCCAGCCTGGCTTGGATTTCTCGAAAAAAGTTTTCTTAACAAACCAAATTAAATTTGAGTAAAAACTCGACTTAAGTTTGCGTTTTGACTTTGTTTGTTTGGAGAAATCACTGACGATTTAAAAAAAAAAAATCTGTTGTCACTTAAAACAGGGTACGGCTGTGTACATGAATGAATAAGAGATAATTCTTTCAGAGTGTGATATCCATATAAAGGTGAAATAACGCATGCAAAAATCACCGGCTAAAGTTACACAATATTCCGTTTACAAATATTTCAAGTCCCTATACTTGTTCATCTGTGACGGCAATATGACTAGGTATTACAGCCAGCTTGATATGAATTAATTAGTTCAGGTTACAGGTGTCAATAATGGAAGGAACATCTTGTTGACACAAATTTTCAGGTGCCAGGGGGAGAACAATTATAATTAATTCTATTTAATGTTGTTGTTTTTTATTACTATTTGTTTGTAGGTACATTTGCAATCATTGAAGTAAATTTAAATTGAGAGTCAACACTCTAAGTCCGACAATTTGGTCGGACGTGAGAGTGGATATTTAAAGATTTTTTTTACATTTCTCGAGGTGAACATGTCAAACATTTTGTGATCGATGCATATTTGTAAGCGTACTTTCTTTCCGGTATGTATAATGTCCGGTTATGTAAATACCCTAGTGTATTTCTACCTTGCACCATATTCGCGCCAGGAAAGGTAGCTCAAAGGTCAATATATAACTGAAATATTGTTGAAAAGTGATGTTTAAACACCCATAGCCTCGTATAAATTATTGTAATAAAATATCGATTAAGTAACGAAATTGATATAAATTATTTTCCAGTATATTTAGTATAAAAAGCTTGTTCTACACGTTCACTGCGAGATGTATAGCAACCGCCATTTTTTACTACAATCACGTGCGCATCCTCGTGTTTGATGGAAAGCTATAGCTATATTTAGATATTTTGTGATAATAATTTTATATTGTAAATCGATCCACCCTGTGTTTTTTTTCAACAAGATACATTTTTTATAGTATATATTTTATTATAAAATACAATATTGAACTGATTTTCGATAACACTTCAATCATTGAATATTGATTTTTTCGGATGTTGAATATTTTATCCCCAGAATTGAACCCCCTGTTAGTATACTTTTATTGCTTTATTTTAAAAAAAAAATAACACCAAGAACATCGATGATACGAGTCTTCTTATTCAGAAATAAACCTACAGCAAAATAAAGGTATACATTTTTTGTACTGTGAACAAAATCGTCATTTTTATCTAGATTTATCGTCCGAAAAATACGGTACTCCTCTACTATACTAATTTGGATTAGGTGATGGGAATTAGGTGCCATCATCAAAATAAAGATTAAAAAATGTATTTCATGATAATGATGGCTGATTAAAATTGTTTGTCATGCATTAGCTGTCAGTTGTAATATACAGGATGTAACCAATATACAGGAAGAGCCCCTACTGTGAAGCCATTCAATGAAAATAACAACCTGACCATATTGTTAAATAAGAATAAGAATTAGATAAGAAATACAAATTTATAGAAGGCAAGGATTTATATAATTAACACATTAAGTCACATTTCATTTATTTAGCTTGGGTCAGTTATCAATTAAAAAGACAAAAATGGTTTTAATTTCTCACCGTAAATGTATTTATTTTATTAAGATATTTATACACATATATAAGAAAAAAGATATAAATTTATTTTTTAAGTACCGGTACAAATAAATTGGAAGACGGCTTGAAAATCGAAAACACAGAATAGTTATCTATGTTTATAAGTCTTAGTAAAAAGAGTCTTGAGCAACGTTTTTTTTCACACCTGTGATAGGTGTATTTGTATATCATGAATCCACGATGTGACAACATGCTGAGATGGGTGATGTTTTGACAGGTAAACTAAAAAAAAAAACGTAGAATACACTAATAAAATATTATTTCACCTATATCAGGACTCTGCAGACTGCCAATTTTCAAGAAAAAAAACCGGGATTTACGGATTTATGACCCATTCGCCATAAACAAAATAAAACTTAAATTTTACTGATTAATTTTAATCCAAATTTGCCTTTAAAGAAATAAATGTATAAATTAGAATTATTTACCCGTGTTCGTTCGCCCTACATTTGGCAAACACGTAAAAGAGCAAACGCACCCGATATCGTAAACCGGCAACTGTCTGCAACAAGTGAAAGGGCCTTGGCATCGATTGTCGCGAGTACATAGGGACATATTAATATTCACTTCTAGTGAACTTAAAACATGGGTACTGCATGTTAATACATTTTATTCATGGATATTATTGTATATATATCGCCCGTGACAGCCGTTAACATATCTATGCTTTCCGTACTGTATATCACTCATTTACTTCAGCTTTACTAAGATACGCATGTTTCTTTATGCACAAATTTATTGGTTAGCAGAATTTGGGGACGTTTCCTGTTTACAGTTTAACTATCTGAGAGTGGAGACTCTCATTCCGACCTGGGAGGATTTGGTTGGACATTTGTCAGACAATTTTAAGAGTGAAGTCCGACAAAACTCTGTGTCCGACCTGAGTGTTTGATCGTTGATACACTTGGAGGGATCTGTATAAGCTACGCCTTTGTTGCTTTTCTTCATCTTAGTCACTGTATGAAGTTCGATGAAGAGCATTTGTCAGACCTCAAAGGGAGGCGAGATCACACATAGTAGTTAATTCTTATTACGTAATTATGGAAATTAGCTAAAAATAGAGAAGTTTCATATTTCACACTAATTCATTGTGATTATATAGTCTCTAACATTGTTTACCGAGAACTTTAAAATGTAAAAATTTAACTATCGAGATTTAAGAAATTATCGTAATAAACGGGAAACAATGTTAGAGATTGTTTCTCTAATGAACCACTAAAAAATTGTTTGATTCCTTTTCTCACTAATTTAACAAAATATATGGCCGTTTTTCACTTTCTCAAATCGACGTTCAATGACGTTACTGACGTATACTTCAATTGACGTCACACCCGTTAAGGAATGTTTTTGAAGCAATGATGGAGAAGGGACAAGATTCTAGATGAGGGGTTCTTGATGATGGTACGTTTAATTACGAATAGTTACGGTTAATTAAACGATTTTATTGACACAATGACATTTTGTGAAACGTAACATTTTTACGGGAAAAGTAGCGGGAAATTCTTATCTCACCCAAGGGTTGAGACATAATTGCGTAATTGACCAATCAGCGACTGAGAACAAAGTGATCCACACGTTGATTATCGATTTCTTCTCACACAGGTTGAGAAGTGTGAAAATTGAACAAGAATTAGAGAAACCATTGTACAATGCATTTTATTGTGACAAGAGAATATACAAGCATTTTAAAACATGATAAACAGAGTGAATAAGCAAAATGCATAAAATTTACAATAATATTTGTGTCTCTTTGATTTGTTCTTTTTGTGCGTGTTGTCATTTAAAATGTTGAAGTTTTTCTAATATTTTAAAAGTGATTAACGATGTTTTTTTTAAAACGAGAGGACGTTTCTCAGTTATCTCTCATCGAAGGGCGAAGAAGGCCTGAGATGAGAGACGACTGAGAAACGTCCCCGAGCTTAAAAAACATCTTTAATTATTTTATCGCTATGATAGTATGCTTATCAAGGATTTGGTAATGCGACGTCATTATAACGTCATATTAGAAAACAGCGATATTACTACGCGTCCTTGACAACACTTAGCGATCAGCGATAATTTGAACCTTCTCAGCCTTACTTTATATGAAACATATTGGTTTTAAACATCAAAGGGAAAGTAGCGATACTTTTTCTTACTTGTTTATTTCTTTCAAATGTAATAGTGATATTCTTTTCCAGAGTTATCGTCTGGTCAAATGACAATGCGATCACATCAGATCCAATGGAACTGAAATAAGATAAATATAACATATCAATGAATTTACATGGACATTTTATATAGTATCAGAAGATTCACTTAATTGATGTCAGCAAATATTTGACACCGTCCAAACAAAAGCATCCTAGACGTTACTAACACGAAGTCTATAGAATTATTGCTGAATCTCTTATATTCTAATATGACGTCCTTCACTTGCCATATAAATAATACCGCGATAAAACTACCGCTATATTTTAATTCGCTCATGCGTATTGACGAACACATTATAAACATCATTACTACGTGAATGTGTTCATACATGATCGTGGTGCATACAAGCATAATAATTCTCGTATTACTTCTTGACATATCATTTTTTTCTGGACAAAATACTTAAGACGACCATCTATCGACTTTGACTTTTGTTATTGGTCGTTTTCCGGTAACGTATACGTAGTTTACAGTGAACGCTGGTGACATTGGCACATGCTGATTCCTGATTTATTTTACAGTTTTGTGAGCATTTTAGATTTTTAAGTTACTAAATTCAAAATTCCATCAAATTGGAAAATATCAGTATCTTAAATGCATCACCTTCTAGTTATCCATATAAGAAAAAAACAACTGCATGAAGGTTAATGAATTTTGTTATGACATGCATTTCCATTAATGACTTCTACTTCAAGAAATAAGTTAGATTTGTCTTTCTAGAATCGAAATGATTCATGGAAACAATAGTTTGTATAACGTTTAGAATGGGTAACATTATTGTCGTTGCATTGTATCACTCGAGATAAAATTTTACTAGAATAGTGCTACCCATGGATACAAACTATTGTTTCCATGAATTGCTTCTTAAATATTCCAGAACAAAAAGTCAAATCGAACTTAATACCAACTACGTCTTCTTCACAATTATATTTGAAACAGAAAAATATACCAAGAAAATAATTAGTTATTAATTAGTACTTACCTGTTTGGTGCTGTTGGTAGAATACTTGACATTGTTTTGTACAGAGCAACAGTATAAAATTTACCTGTAATTACAAAACTATGTATTTGTATTGCAGTTTATTATATAAAAAAAATAAATATCAATTTCACTTTGAAGTAGTAATTAGTTCACAGAATGTATTTACAATTCATTTGGCTTCCCTAGATATACCCGACGACACTTACGAAAATGGAATCTCTCGACAATAATAAATCTGAGTAGTACAATGGGATTTCTATTAAACGTTTTAACCCCGACACTTTTTCTGTGCCTGTCCCAAGACAGAATTTGGATTCCTTTCGACATATGTCATGGTTGTTTTGTGTTTAGTTAATGGGATGAGAGGTTTAATTTCTTCCACGAGTAAATAGCAATTTAATTCAATTGCTTCGAAACCAATAATTTGCTTAAAATCTTTTGGTTTCTTAATTCTTGATAATTAATACACGCCTCCATTTTTAATAAATGCTAATATCATGTATTGAAAAGGTTATGAATATGATTAAGAAATTTAACCACATTACCATAAAGGTCTGTGTATGAATCTGCTAATTGGATTACCACGACGGGTGCCACTTGTGGAGCAGGATCTGTTTATCCTTCCGGATCACCTCCCGTTTTTTGTGGGGTTCATGTTACTCCATCTTTAGTTTTATATGTATGTTTTGTAGATCGTTGTTTGTACTTTTTCTTTTGGCCATTGTGTTGTCTGTCCTTCTTTGATTTACGGATTATGATTACCCTTTTGGTATCTTCAAACTCTTCTTAGCAAAATGCAGTATATTTAAAATGGTTACATACCAGATATAACTTGCTGATCTTCAATTATCAACGATTTGGAATTCTGTGGGAATGTCAATTCCTGTTTCATCTCAGATATCTCTATCTCTGTAAAAATCATGGCAATGTATTATTTTCCAAGAAACTACAATTTAGTATAAACAACGTAATATTCTGACTGAACAACAAATACATGTCTTTATTCTTGAAATTGTTTACATTTTTGCAGGAATTCAATAATTAAGGAATATTTTCAATTTTTGAACAGGTTATGTGATATAACCTGGTTTGGAACAGTCTATGCGTAATAAACTGTGAAATGGTTCATGAAAAGCATAACCTGTTCCAAATCAGGTTATGCAAGTAGACATTGATTCTGCTCAATAAATGATGGTAAACATATTCAAAATTAATAATCATACTGTCATTTATTGTTTTTGTATATACCATTTGTAATTGATTGTTTTTATTTCATTGTATTGATTGTATATGCCCTTATGGGCCGATAATTCGTTAATAAACTATCTATCTATCTAAGCAAGAATAAGCTGTTCAAAAATTGAAAATATTCCTTATATATTAATTTTTACAACAAAATTCAATGGTTCCTCGATTTCAACTACGATTATTTCATGGAACTATTTGAATTTGTAGGAGGATGAATATGTTGGTAATGTCACAATATCAACACAGGTTATCAAGTATAACAATTTTTTCTCCAGTTGGATCAGCTAATCGGATTGCAGTATTCATATCAAATGAAATTATTAAGAAATATGAAAATTATAGATTATTCCATAAGGCGTTATCAGAGAGAGGATAAAAATATTCGAAATTTTGTTTTTTCTCTCGAGTGCAATGTAGAGAATGAGTGTAAAAGACGTCAAATTTCAAACAGGAATGAAAGATATTCAAATTCCATATTTTGTACCTGTTAATGTAGAAAATAATGAAGAAGTAATAATAAAAACAATTTGCGGGGGAAAATGTAATATACATTTTCTTTCTTAGCTCTTAACTATGACGTTTCATAAGTCCACCGTGTCATTGGACAAACGTCCCAATACATTAGAGTATCACGTGCAGCTGTCTTCTATGAACTGTCTGACATGGAAACGAATAGTTTGAGGCGGAAGTAAGTTTTAATCCTTCTTCCAGTTCAAATAGTAAATTTTAGATTGCCAATTGAAATGTGACGTACAACGAAATTGGTGAGTAGGTTCATATACTTTAAATTAACGATTCTCAGTACAGGGGTCAACATCCTATGAAGTTTGGTATGTGAAGAATAAAAAAACTACTTGTACATACCAAGATTGGCCCGCTTGATTGTTTTGCTCTCATTCTTATTCAGTCCTTTTTTGACAAGAGATCCAAGATCTTCAACAATTTTCATTATGTCTGCAGATCCGCCTCCACTCTGTCCCTATAATAAACATTCCAGTATCAGATAAATTATTATGTATTTCATTAGAACTCATATCCGGGAGAGATTTGTGGGTAGCTTGTGTAATACGTATACAAATAAAACACATACAACAACAACGGCAGCACAAACATCAAGATCAAACTAAACTACAGAGTAAAACCTCATAGGGAGTGAGACCAGGAGATCTGAGCCTGTCAGCATCTATTTAATTATCAAGTCCCATGGCCACTTAAGGAAACATATACAATAAACTAGAGAGGGTTAGGGTGTTTGATGCCACTTTCAACAATATTTCAGTCATATCGTGTCAGTCAGTTTTATTGGTGGAGGAACCAGAGTACCCGGAAAAATCCACCGACCTGTCGCAAATCACTGATACATTTTATCACATGATGTTGTATTGAGTATATCTCGGCAAGATCGGGATTCGAACTCAAAAGTTTAGAAAATCGACTAGACATTTAAAATACCTGCAATCTGGTGATACAGTGCGATACCGTATGGATCAACCAATTCCAGAATGTAAGTAAGATAATGTGACATATTAATATAAGGAAGAAGTGCAAATAAATATAATGATGATCCTGGCAGATCAGGCTACAAGACGAGTACTCAGTTTAAAAAGTGTGAAATTAAATTGATTGGTTAATTCTCGCACAATTTAACAACAAACAAGGTGGCATAAAATGCATTGAATTGTGACAACAATATGCAAGAACATTTTAAAGATACCAAACGAATACTCAGAAATCACAAATCTACAATGCAATGGTCAAAAGGAAAACAAGACGAAAAGACAAGCAAATATCCACAAAACACTACACAGAAAGCAAAACATTCTAACTATTGAGCAACACGAATCCACGAAAACCCGAGAGTGAACTGAGGTACACCGGAAGGGTAGGCAGCTCCTGCTCCACTATATGTATAAGGTGATACTCGTCATATTGCTGCTAAACGACACAAACTATGATATGGAAATTGTGTTTTAAGTAAATGAATGCAAAACATGACATGAAACATGTACAAATACCATTAATAAAACATATTATTTCTTATGAAGCAAGAATCTTGAAATCTGATTGGTTAGCTACCCGGGTGTAAATAGCACCCCACCCCATCATAACCATTTACACCCAGGATAAAGTAAAAAAAAAGTAATTTTGAACTACGCACAGCAATAGTATGATATGAAATGATTACATTTACATAAAATTTGATGATTATAAACAATAATATGTGTAATATATTTAAAATCGAAAACAAAATAGCATTTTTCTCAATGGGCTGGTTTTGTTTTGGGTTTTTTTTATAACAAGAAGTAAAGGAAAGCTTCCTAAGAAATAAATTCGTTATCTTGGTGTAATCAGGGGTGTACAGAATTTTACACTGCGCCTCAGGGTGAATGAATTTTCAACACCGGTGTAAAATTCTGTACACCCCTGATTACACCACAGTAAAATTCTGTACACCCCTAATTACACCAAGATAACTAATAATCACATACAAAACAAATGGGAGCATAAAGGAACTGAACATTGTTTTACGCAGAAATTGCAGCGGACATCACAACAAGGAACTAAAAACTCATGTGCCCAGGAAGGGTAAGCAGTTCCTGGTGCACTAATGACACCCGTTGCGTTACTCTGGTAACACATCCGGTGAAAAATGCATAGACTGGTAAGGAGTACATATAAAAATGATCATATATCTTTGTGAGATTTGCTGACATACGTGTTTCGTTTACATAATCTAATTTTTTTCTTATCGATAGGTGGCATCTATAAACCACATTATGTATAAATTATACCTGTTCATTGACCTCTGTCCAACTCTCATTATTTCCAGAGTTCAACATTGCGTTTATTACATCTACCACTTTCTGAAATTTAAAAAAAAGTTAAACTATAAATATTTTCGAGTGAGTTTGTTATTGGTTGCTGCATTAAAGCCATACTGTTTTCCCCAACTGCAATAGGCATATACACAATTTGATTTGATTTGATTTGATTTATTGTGTTTAACGTCACTTTCAGCAATATTTCAGCTATATCATGGCGACCAGTTTTAGTGGTGGAGGAAGCCAGAGTATTCGGAGAGAACCACTGACCATGGGCAAGCAACTGGTAAACTTTATCACTTGTGGTTGCGAGTCGAGTGCACCCTTTTTGTAATTTACAACGCCGAGCGAGAACCCACGCCATATTGGTGATAGGCTTGTATGAGTTGTTAGGTAATCCAACTACCTAACTCATTGAGCCACACAGGCCCCTCAAGCTATGTGTGGACTGATTTAAGAAATATTTGTAATTTATCCCGAGCAAATGTATTTTTCTGTCAGATTAAACTATCTAGGTTTTTCTGTTGTTTGTTTTCGGATTCTATCACAGGGGCTCTCAGTTATATTTTCACATCACCAGGTATGTATTAAAAAAAAGAAGGGAGGACACTTTTTGGGGGGCCAAAAGTGAAAGTAGAGTTTCAGCACCTTTTTTCGCTTCAAAAACGGTTTAGTCTTTGTTCTTCCCATAAAATTAATGCAAATATCGATGTTTTTTGCTGATTGACTGGTTTACAGCGGAATAACACTCGTTTTTAAATTCCAAGCAGTTTGGACAACTTCTTAGCATACTCAATTCCGGTTTATACGGACTAAATATCAAGGGGAGTTTTCATTGGTCGAAGGATTTAAACTGGCATTTTTGCAGGAAATTATTTACTCATCTTGTCAAAAGATATTCTTAAAATGCTGTCTTCCTATATTTCCAGATTGATTGAGACAAGGAAAAAATATATTTTAATGCAAGAGATTTAAGTTGTCTTTTTTCCTACTTTTTAAAATTATATTTCGATTTTTTTATTTCTATCAATATTATTAAGTCCGTATAAACCGGAAATGAGTATGATAAGAAGTTGTCCAGACCGCTTGGAATTTAAAAACGAGTGTTATTCCACTGTAAACCAGTCAATCAGCAAAAAACAACGATATTTGCATTAATATTATGGTAAGAACAAAGACTAAACCGTTTTTGAAGCGAAAAAAGGTGCCGAAATTCTACTTTCACTTTGGGCAGCAAAAAAAGTGTCCTCCCTTCTCTTTTAACATATACCTGGCGATGTGAAAATATAACTGCGAGCCCCTGTGGATTCTATCACAGTTGTGGAAATGTTTTAAATAGTGTAAAGTGTGAGCTATGTAATAATGTGAAGATAACATACCGACGTAAGTAAATAAATAAGATAGTATCATACTTTGTAAACATTAGTACAGATTATTTCTTATCATAGGAATAAACACATTTTTTCCGGAGTTTATTGATGTATAAACTGGACCAATTTACCCACAAACAAATAAAAGTCCAAAGGACTTTTATGTAAACTTGGTCCAGGTTATACATCAATAAACTGCGGAAAAAATGCATTTAATCCTTATAATTCTGTAACAAAGTTTTTTTTTCTTCATTTGTTTTGAAAATTTACCTTTGGGGATCCCCAGTACGCACACATACATTCCATCGTCATCGATGTGTGTTGGCCATGAATAACAAAATGAACTAACCTTATTTCCTACTTTAAACTAGACGGTGATGTAATTAAGTTACCGATATTTTCCAATTTGATGGCATTTTGCATTTAGCTACTCAAACAAGTAAAATGCCCACAAAATCGTAAAATAAATCAGTAACCAGCTTGTCAATCAGCGTCCCTTGTAAACAACGTCACAGGATGACGATATATTACAAGAGTCAAAGTCGATAGATGGTTGTCTTAAGTATTTTTTTATGTCAACAATACAAGCTTTTTTTTTTCATTGGCATTTATTTTTTTGTTTCATATCTAACAATAATTGTCGATTATTAACAATAAACATTGTTTCTTTTATCTTTTTTTATTATCGGGAATCCAAGCTGCCATTTTGTTTACATTACGAAAAAAGTAGTCCGCTGAACATCATCTTAGTCGAAAAATAAACTGACAAAACCCTGCCTCCATAAGCGCTTATACCCAATCAGAGTATAGGATTTCTAATTATGTAAATCATATAAGAATTATCAGTAAATAGTTGACGAATATTATATTATTAGCAGAATGTACTATAGATATATCATTATTGTGCATCTGTTTGAGAAATCGGGAAGAAAATATAAAACATTAAAAACAATGCGATGGTATAATATAAGATGAAATATATTTGTGTAGTACAACAGATGAATATTTACTTTATATTGTGCTAAGCACGACTGGTGTCACTTGTGGTTCCAGAGAGATGACTCTTTCAAAGGGCTCGGTCCCAAAACCTTTGAATTTGCATTTCGTACTCGTACTCCAAAAATACCCAATCAGAACACATGATATATATTATAAAGTTTTTGATTGGCTGTTTTTTTTAAAATATGATTTGAAAAATCGTATTCCAGCGTTTTATGACACCAAAGTCTAGTGTTTTCCGATTTTTTATTATTTGATTTCTTTTCAGTTTTATGTTTTAATGGTGTATTTTTGTCTATAACAAATGTGATTTTATTAGTATAAATGTGTAATTTTTCAACCATAACAGCTAGAACAAGTTACATTTCAATGAGATGATGAAGTCAACTTTGTATTAGACCAAACCCTTAGTTTGATTTTGAAGCAAAACATGACACAATAGTGCTTAGGGCATATGAATGCCCTAATCCAGTTCTGAACGTAATATCACACAAATGAGTGGAAGCATTTGCAAAAAAACACATGTATAAGATATCAAAGGTGCTGATTTAAACAAGCAATATATTTCTAAGTTTATGAACAATAAATTAATAGTTATTTGTTCATTAGTATATTTGTGTACATATCAGCATTGTCGTTACAGTAAAATGATTTTGTAACGCAGTTTTGTTTAAATCTGCGATTTGTTTTATAAATACATACAAATAGAAAATACTAGTACCTCTGATTTAACAGTTGCATTTTTTGAATTTCCAATTCGTATGATTTGTGACAAAATGTCTGTCGTTTTCTGCAAATCACCAGACTTGATGGGATCTTTGTCGTGATCTCCAGTCTCCGTAAAATTCCCAACTGAATCCAGTACCTCCGATATCGTATTGGAAACTTCTTCGGAATTCTCTATATTTTCGAGATTTTGTAACTGCAAAAGACATTTACAGACAATCAAAAAATATCAAATATTATAAGACATTTCTTGTAACTCAAAATCTTAGATTAAGTCTTACTCTTACTCTTTTTTTCGTTTTCAATTTTTTAAGATTTAATTTAATTTAATTCTTTATTTATTTTATGAGGATTATATACAACCAGAGGGTACTAGTAGTGCTCCTCAACATAGATACAGACAATAGCATCATGAATAATACAAAATAATACACATTAATAAAGAGAAAGACAAGACAATATAATAGATTTGTATTTTTCAAAATAAAATTTCTCCATCAAATAGTTCATATTTTCTTGCAAATATAATAAGAAATGTATGACTGAATTTACGACAAATTTTAATTAGTATGTGTAGTATGTCGAGGTCTATCCAAAACATATTTAAACAAATACAGCTGTATATAATATTCCAAGGAAATCACTATCTGTTGTCTTGTCAAACAATATATGAATGGTACTTTTCTCCAAATGTCATTGAAGTAACTGGGTACATCCCCGGTTTTTTGATGGGGTCCGAGTTGCTCATCTTTTTAGTTTTCTGTGTTGTGCTTTGTCTTGATTGTTTTCGTTCTGGGTCCTGGGCCCAAATGCTGCCTACGTATCTGAATTGTTTGTTTTCGTTCTGGGTCCTGTGCCCAAATGCTGCCTACGTATCTGGATTGTTTTTTTCGTTCTGGGTCCTGGGCCCAAATGCTGCCTACGTATCTGGATTGTTTGTTTTCGTTCTGGGTCCTGGGCCCAAATGCTGCCTACGTATCTGGAGTGTTTGTTTTCGTTCTGGGTCCTGTGCCCAAATGCTGCCTACGTATCTGAATTGTTTGTTTTCGTTCTGGGTCCTGTGCCCAAATGCTGCCTACGTATCTGGATTGTTTGTTTTCGTTCTGGGTCCTGGGCCCAAATGCTGCCTACGTATCTGGAGTGTTTGTTTTCGTTCTGGGTCCTGTGCCCAAATGCTGCCTACGTATCTGGATTGTTTGTTTTCGTTCTGGGTTCTGTGCCCAAATGCTGCCTACGTATCTGAATTGTTTGTTTTCGTTCTGAGTCCTGTGCCCAAATGCTGCCTACGTATCTGAATTGTTTGTTTTCGTTCTGGGTCCTGTGCCCAAATGCTGCCTACGTATCTGGATTGTTTGTTTTCGTTCTGGGTCCTGTGCCCAAATGCTGCCTACGTATCTGGATTGTTTGTTTTCGTTCTGGGTCCTGTGCCCAAATGCTGCCTACGTATCTGGAGTGTTTGTTTTCGTTCTGGGTCCTGTGCCCAAATGCTGCCTACGTATCTGGATTGTTTGTTTTCGTTCTGGGTCCTGGGCCCAAATGCTGCCTACGTATCTGGATTGTTTGTTTTCGTTCTGGGTCCTGGGCCCAAATGCTGCCTACGTATCTGGAGTGTTTGTTTTCGTTCTGGGTCCTGGGCCCAAATGCTGCCTACGTATCTGAATTGTTTGTTTTCGTTCTGGGTCCTGGGCCCAAATGCTGCCTACGTATCTGGATTGTTTGTTTTCGTTCTGGTTCCTGGGCCCAAATGCTGCCTACGTATCTGGATTGTTTGTTTTCGTTCTGGGTCCTGGGCCCAAATGCTGCCTACGTATCTGGAGTGTTTGTTTTCGTTCTGGGTCCTGTGCCCAAATGCTGCCTACGTATCTGAATTGTTTGTTTTCGTTCTGGGTCCTGGGCCCAAATGCTGCCTACGTATCTGGATTGTTTGTTTTTGTTCTGGTTCCTGGACCCAAATGCTGCCTACGTATTTGGATTGCTTGTTTTCGTTCTGGGTCCTGGGCCCAAATGCTGCCTACGTATTTGGAGTGTTTGTTTTCGTTCTGGGTCCTGGGCCCAAATGCTGCCTACGTATTTGGATTGCTTGTTTTCGTTCTGGGTCCTGGGCCCAAATGCTGCCTACGTATCTGGATTGTTTGTTTTCGTTCTGGGTCCTGGGCCCAAATGCTGCCTACGTATCTGGATTGTTTGTTTTTGTTCTGGTTCCTGGACCCAAATGCTGTCTACGTATTTGGATTGCTTGTTTTCGTTCTGGGTCCTGGGCCCAAATGCTGCCTACGTATTTGGATTGCTTGTTTTCGTTCTGGGTCCTGGGCCCAAATGCTGCCTACGTATCTGGATTGTTTGTTTTCGTTCTGGGTCCTGGGCCCAAATGCTGCCTACGTATTTGGATTGCTTGTTTTTCGTTCTGGGTCCTGGGCCCAAATGCTGCCTACGTATCTGGATTGTTTGTTTTCGTTCTGGGTCCTGGGCCCAAATGCTGCCTACGTATCTGGATTGTTTGTTTTCGTTCTGGGTCCTGGGCCCAAATGCTGCCTACGTATCTGGATTGTTTGTTTTCGTTCTGGGTCCTGGGCCCAAATGCTGCCTACGTATCTGGATTGTTTGTTTTCGTTCTGGGTCCTGGGCCCAAATGCTGCCTACGTATCTGGATTGTTTGTTTTCGTTCTGGGTTCTGTGCCCAAATGCTGCCTACGTATTTGGATGGCTTGTTTTCGTTCTGGGTCCTGGGCCCAAATGCTGCCTACGTATTTGGATTGCTTGTTTTCGTTCTGGGTCCTGGGCCCAAATGCTGCCTACGTATTTGGATTGCTTGTTTTCGTTCTGGGTCCTGGGCCCAAATGCTGTCTATGTATCTGGATTGTTTTCTCTAACATTTAATTGTTTCAAATTCAATAAAAAATGAATAAAATATCATTGCATTTTGAAACTGATAAATGAAAAAATTTTGATTGAAATGTACCTTTTCTGATGATTCTACTAATGTTTTGTCTACACAATTTATGTATACTGGATTGTCCCATTTTCCATTTAGGAAACATGTTCTGGAGCTGTTTCCTGAATTAGACAGCAAACATTAAATACGATATCAAATAATTACTATTGCGTAAACGGTAAATATCATGAAGAGTTCACGGGGGAAGGAAACAAAACCTTGCTGCGTTAATTTATCTCTAAGGGAAAAACCTTGTAATTGTTTTTGTTGGAGACAAATTACAATAAACAAAGTCCCCAGGTCGTATCAAAAGAGGCAAATTTTAAA
The DNA here is from genome assembly GCA_963680875.1 of Bathymodiolus brooksi. Classification (NCBI taxonomy): domain Eukaryota; kingdom Metazoa; phylum Mollusca; class Bivalvia; order Mytilida; family Modiolidae; genus Bathymodiolus; species Bathymodiolus brooksi. The sequence goes on from OY804581.1 coordinate 109,842,806, forward strand.
TAGTACTATCGGGAACAATTAATCCGTAATATCCAATAATGATCAACCAATCCTTGATAACGACCATAAAACCTTACAACATATGATTTTAGTTTAGGTACTAACAACTAAGTTATTTAAAAGTTAAATAAATCTTTTTTAAGTCCTGGTAACTGGGACATGATCATAGACTAATTGGTATACAATCTTCAAGTTTGTTGTTAAGTATTATCTGAATATATTTCTGTTACAATGTAGACATTCTAAAAATCGTTCCTGTGAACGTTGATGCAAAGCCTCCTTTTAGTAACATTTGGATTAAAATTGTTCCTCAATAATCTCCCCACAAACTGAATGCTGGACAACCGAAATCAACATTCAAAAAGTCGTCATTTCATCAATATATTTATTACATATATACCTGTGTATCCAGATGGACAGGGTCGTATATCTGTTTCACCGTACGCAGTTGTCCACCAACTGATATTATCATATAGCTCTGCTGGACAATAACCTACAGAACCAAATGAAATAAACTAGATATAGCACATCGTCATCATATGTCAAAATATCTATATTATAACAGAGCTATTAAATACATTTCATATAAAAGCCATCTGACTTTTCGAACGAACAGGAAACACCATCACGTTGCAATATTATAGTAGTTATAGCTAAGCAGTCTAAGACAAGTTTGGAGGTACCAAAGGGAAAATTAGAAGCCGTACATCGAAGAAGGACAGAAAATACAATGACCTATAGAACAAGACAAAAAAGGACAAAAACATACTGGTCGAAAAAACGCTAAACATGATGGATTGAACAACACGAAGTTAACCCCGGAATGATAAGCTGTTCATTTACACTAGTAGTACATGCATCTACATGTTTTTTTAACTATGGATAACTATAATTGCATTGTTTGTTAGGCGATATCCTGTCGATTAAATCAAACACTAGACATTATTGTGTTCACCAAAACAACTGTCATACCCATTATAGATACATAGGTATATCATCAGTTGTTCTTAAATCAATAATGGAATTTTGCCATGTTGAAAACATTTTAACGACATTGATATGCATCCTTTAATGTTAGCAATACAAAAGCATTAACATGTATGCTTAAAGTTGAACGTTAGTAAGACCTTTAAAATGTTTAAGATTAAATATTTCATTTATAATAGGATCTAATAAAAGTGTACACATCTAATTTATTGCCCACGACTCGTTTCTGGAAGATAAATTATAAGAAGGTTAAAAGAATACCACTATTGGAGATAAACTATGTCTTTAGTTTTGGGCTTGAGCTATGATGCTTAACGGCACTTCCAACAATATTGCAGTTGACGGTTAGTTTTATTGGTGGAGGAAACCTCAGTACCCGGAAAAAAACACTGCCTTGCCCAATGTCACTGAAAAAACGTTATCACATAATGTTGCATCGAGTACACCTCGCCATGAGCGGGATTCGAACTCACAACGTTCGTGGTGATAAATACTGATTGCTACCATACGATCACGACGGCTCCCTCCTTATTTTAGGTACATGACATCTTACAAAGTTTGAAAACGTTGATAGACATACGAATTCCGTAATGTTAAGGGAACGACCATTTAACTTGAAGGGGGGGGGAGGGTTTATGGTTTTTTTCTAAAAAAAATATTCTGATTCCCAATGTTGCTGAAAAAAATATTCTGCTTTTGGTGGAGGAAAAAAAAAATAATCTGATTAGAGTTTTTGTAATATAACCTAATGTTAAATTCTGGAAAAAAAATTTTTTTTAACTCCTGTCTTGTCCGAAAAAAAAATTTGGAACGAAACAAAAAACCAAAACCCCTCCCCCCTCCCTTCAAGTTAAATGGTCGGTCCCTAATGATATTTGTTATTATTTCATTGGTCAGCGGTCATGCGACATGGTTTTCGTAGTAAAAGAAAACTGTGCTCGTTGATTGAGTGAGTGATTGATTGTTGCTCTACGCTAACTCGTCAATTTTTCAGCTAGATCATGGCTAGGACAAGTTAATTTTCAATGAGATGATGATGAGATCCGCTTTGTACTAGGCCAACACGCTTGATTGAATTTTCATAGTGCTTGCTCACTGAGACAGCAGTCTACAATCTACCGCACTCAAGGTGAACATGTCACACATTGCACCACCGATATGGTTCCTTATTCATTTATCTATTGTTGCTCAACATTTCATATGAGCTAAGCTGATGCAAATTTCAATAAGAATTAAGTAAATGTTTTTTTAAATATACTTGTATGTTATTTTAATAAAAAGGACAGGTTAAATGGAAATGTATCTCATCCTCAACTTTGTGAAGCTTACAGATTCTTTCACATCTGTCTAGTGATCTTGATTTTCCATATTCATTTATTTTACTTTCATGTTGGTGTTTGGAGCAGTTTTTTCTTTATATTTGGGTATTCTTCAAAAATAAAGTAAGTATATGGCTTGCATGATGTACTGTAATAAAAACGCAAATATCTAGCTTAGAGCACAGTACGCATTTCTGAAATAATCTTCATCATGTACACTCAAAGTCAATATATTGGAGAGCCAAATAATTAAAAAATTGTGGGAGCAGGATTAAGAAAGGACCTAAACAGAATAGCCAAGAGTGTTGTGCGTTTTCCTCATATTCCAGAAAATCTTTTTCCATGCATGTTTTAAAATGGTTTAGTTTGTTTGACCTCGTGTGGCTTTACACATTGGCAGATCAATGTCTAACTTAGAAATGAGAAAAAAGAATTGATGAAAATGAAGAGTTTGCTATAGCGATTCTGTTTAAGTTCTTTGGTGTTCTTGCTTCCAAAAATGTATATTTATTTGGCTTGATTTTGTTGAAGGTTAATACAGAAATGCCTCATGTTCACTAAATAAGATATCTAGGTTTTTGTTTTTATTTTTATATTCCATATAATAATTCTGGAGGTGCATTTTCTAAGCAATGGCATAATTCAAACAGATGTATTACTATGTTGATATCTAGGGGGAAATCTATCAAGTTTAGAAATTACTGCTATATTTGTGTTGCGTTTTGATAATCCAAAATGTATTAAAAAAACTTTAATATTATTTTCTTTCCAAATCTTTGAATATTTCATACAAGCGTTTATATATAGCTTTCATATTGACCCGGAAGTCGTGATTGTGAAATTGTCTTCATTAAAAAAATGAAAATGCCGAACATGAGCCATGGAGTCTATTCTCTCATGTATCCGGCAAGGAATTGTCAATAAAGCTTTCCAAGACGTAAAGTCCAGTTTTATATACTACTGACGCCTACATGTATATAAGAAAGGAAAACATAATCTGGGTGATATCCATGCTATATATGTGTTGATTACGTCCCCATGACAACCTATTTAATTGCTACGGTGTTCATATGGGAGGAATAGTTTAATACGTAACCAAAATATTTTGTGGTTTCTGGTGGAAATTGTTTGTGAGAATATTTCCTAAGTTTATGGATATCAAAGTGTTCTGTTTTAACTATATTAATAATAATTTAAAAAAAAAACCAGATGGTTGCCATTTTAATATAGATTTTTTCTTGAAATATCTACAAATTTTATATATTGCGCTGTCTTATCAATAATAATAACTTGACATGAACTTTCACTAAGAGGGAAGGTTTTTGTCAATAAAACTCATTTAATCCCGCCAACTTTTATTGAAATACCTGTACCAAGCGAGGATGGTGAGCAGTCATGTATTTGTGTGTAAGGGGTATCGATGTATCCTCTTTCTACAACTTGTTTCTATTGGATTTTGGAAGTGTTTCGACAGTGTGGTTTTTAATATCTATGACTATCTATTCTGGTGTGGGAGACCTAATTCTGTGGATACAAAAATCATATGGAGTATATACAGGTAAACAAACAAATACACATTTAAGTTATACGGTATAAAAAAAATAATTGCCCAAATTGATTGTCGAGTCATACCGTCATTGTTGTCAGACTTATCTGTATCCAAATAAACATGTTGACATTTCAGATCACCACACGCCTCCAGTGACGTTATGTTAACACCTGGGTTTCCTACTGATAAGAATAAGCTGCCACTTTCAATGGATTGTACAAGAGTATGAACTGTACTGATCACATTAATAATAGTCTGTGTACTGGTACTTGAAATCGTATCTCAGTGATGGGGTAATTGTAATGTGTACTGGTAATTGACTGTAATTAATTACAAAGTATCAAGAAATTGAAAGTAATGTGTATTTGGTCCAATATTCAATTACATGTAATGGTAATTTAATTAATTACTTCCCAAAGATGTGTGTAATTTACAATTACTTTTCAATTACATTCAATTACATTAACAAGATATTGAATAAAATTGAAACTGTTTCTACTGCTATTTAGGAAAGCATATTTGGCCAAATTTAGTTTTTACCTTTTTGAATGTAGATAATCTCTCTGTGTTTGATAGTAATATAAAAATGCAAATCTATATGTTCTTAGTCATCTTGGTAATGAATAAAATATATAGATATAAAAGAAACTCTGATAACACAAGATTCAATAAAAACTCAAGTAATTCCAAAAAAATATGTTAAAATAGCTAAAAATCAGATCCAAAATCTACAAATAAAAAACAAAGAGGTGTATAAAATATTATTAGAATCTCAAGTAAAAGAAAAACCCATAGCTTATACTAAATGGGAAAAATGTTTAAAGAAAGACAGAATGCATACTTTAACATGTATAACACAAACTTTATTTTTCACTTTTAATTATTTAGAGTTAAATAAATTAAAAATCTTTAAATGGAAACTTATTCACTTCATATTACCATGCAAAGAATTGTTAAAACAATGGAGAATAGTAAATAATAGTGACTGTCTGGTATGTTAAGAAAAAGAAAATTACAAACATTTTTACTTTGATTTGTAAATATAACAAAAAATATTGGCAAGAGGTGAATAAAATTACAACAAATCTTTATATAGGAGATCATGTTTTTAACCTGGAATCTCTGGTTTTTGGCTACAAAATATATGACCAGGCATATTTTGATCTAGTTAACCTGCTTATAACCTTAATATTGTTTTCTATAAAGCCTATTATATTTCAAATCAAAAACAAAAAAAAGTAGATATATTTAAAATTTTTAAGGATGAGGTAAATAATGTGTTCGATACAAATAATTTTAGACAAGTCAAAACTGGAAATTTCATAAGCAAAGCACATGTACTGTATACCTAAACAGCTGATATATCACGTGACTTCAGAATTCTTGTAATGTCACGTGATTTCACATGTTGGGGGGGGGGAGGGGGGGGGTAGGAAATCAATAATATGAAACTTGCCTTCATCACTTATATTGTAGTAAACTCAATACTTACATGTCACAAATAAAACATTTTACAGCGGACAGAAGTAATCCTTTCACTCATAGATATCATATTCTAACAATTAGAAAATAAAGCGAACTACAATCAAAATAGGAAAAAGCAACACCGTAATCGTGCATGCAATCTAAGATAGGGAGGACAAACGTAGTCGTCGATAGCGTTATTATTTTCTGTCGGAGTAGAAAAACCCGAATTTTCACCTTTTTCATTTCATTAGAAAAACACCTAAAATTTATTATTTCGTGATAAAAAACATATCAGATAAAACTTGAAAACTAGATCTTCATTAATTTGGTAGATATAAGCATTAAAAATATGATTGGGTACTACTACTGAACGTCCAAAGTGAAGTCGTTTCGAGAAAATCGGACGCCATCTTGATTTATGTGTCAACGAACAGCCCATTTTCAAAAATAATTCCGGGAGCTATCCCTGGACCATTATTCTTTATGCATGGCTTAAAATTTGCAGAAAGTCTTCAATTTTACCAATCCGACTGTTAAGAATTTTTTAAAAGTCAAAATCGTAACGTAAAATATAAAAGTTTACAAAACAGTGTTTTAAACTCGCTTACCGCTTTTCCGCAAAAAGTTAACAGTCAGATATCAATAATCTGGACCTTCCTCTAAAGATATGTCGCCAAGGTTTCAATGGATAAGCAGTAATAGCTCCCGGAAATCATTGGATGTTCGGTCCATATTTTCTGACTTTGCAATCAGAGTTGAGCGGGAAGAGTTATCGGACGTTGTGTGGCGCATGACCGGGATGTATGTCTTCCGCCATCTTGGCCAGGACAATTTCAGAGTTGTACCAAAGAAAAATAGAATTTACCGACGTATTGTTCTACCAATTGATACAATAATTATCTAGCATTGATGTATTCAGACCACGGAGGTCAATCATGCACGGTAAGTAACAAAACTTCTTCTAAAATATAGTTTTATTCTCAAAAGAAATATCGTTTTCAACCGGATCAAATGGGGGTTAATTTTGAAAATAAAAGATGCACAAAAAACGCACAGAAACTTTACACGAACTGAATAAATATATATCTTTGCTTCGATAAATGAAAAAGAGATGGGATTTAATTCACGATTTTATTATTTTACTCGAAAAATGGCGAAAACGGCAAGCATCAATATAAAGTTGTCAAATTCTCCCAATCTATAAATAACTTTATCCAAGCAGAGCTTTGGTGACGTAATCATGCCTGTTCGGAAATTACCGGGATTTATTAATACATCTATATAAAGGAGTTGTTCCGGTATTCTTTGATATTTTTAGAAAAGGGGGGATCTTTTGTGAAATGTTCAAGATTTTTTATATTTTTTGGTTTTAAATGAAATTTGTCTACATGAAAACTTTTTATGCATTTCTCATTAAGTTCCTAGTGTATATTGTAGCAATACATAGGACAATTGTTTTTAAATAGTAACATGAATTTCCATGCAACATTTTTGAAACAATTTATTTAAATTGTTATAAAACATAATTATTATGTTTCAGTGCTATTAGGGAAGCTTTATGAAATATATGCTTAATGCATACATTACAGTATGTGAATGTATTAACATTCTGGCTATATACAATGTAATCAGTGGCAGTGCATGTGATATGCTAAGTTTAATTAATTACATTTTTTTCATTACACCATTACTGTGTGCAAACTTGTTTGGTATGACAGAACATTTATGATGCATGCAGCAAACATTTCTGGAATAATGCTATTTTTCATATAGAATCTATTTGCCACCTAGCATATATGCATAAAGATAATTTTTAGTCGAAGAGTGCATTGTATTCCCAGTCTGCAGGGTGACGTCGAACCAACGTCGGTAAAAGGTCGTAATGGTCGGCTGTAGGTCGGCGTCGGCTTGATGACGTTGAACCAACGTAGGATTAGTGTAGGCAAAGCGACAGTCGAGTTTCCGTTCTTCAGCCGACGTTGGGCTAGATATGGCATAACGACGGTCGGGTTCTCAGTTCCTCGCCAACGTCGAGTTAGATTTGACAGACCAACTATTGGGTTCTCGTCTTTTCACCAACGTTGGGTTAACTTTGACAAAACGACGGTCGGCATTAGGTTATTTGCTGACGCTTGGTTTGAATATTTGACGTATGATTGTTTATATCTTAATTCTAGATTTAAAACCCGTATTTAAAACACACACACACAAAACAATGATTGTAAATGCACGGCCGTAGGCCGGGTCTGAATAAAGTGAGGCAAAAGGGGTGAATTTAGACAAATTTTGAAGAAAAGAAAAGATTTTATTTGCTTTCAAAAGGTTACACTTGCCGTTTCAAAAGTGAGGCATTTGCCTCATTTGCCTCCATTGCGTTACGGCCATGAAATGAAATCTAGTACGTGGGGATTTCAATTATCATCATTAACAACATCGATACTGGATCCTGTGGTTTTCCCGCGCGACCAATTAAACCGCATACGCCATTTTCATTTTGAGACTCGCGGCTAGCAGAAACTCGTGTAAGTTATCTCTTAATTTTATTTATGCTTTAAGTCATACGTGTAACTGATTTATATGGAATTTTGTTAGCAACGATTTATTAAGACTACTTTTTTTTTAAACAAAAGGCTGAGTAAGATTTTTATATAACCAAAATGGCTTTTGATTTATTTAGCTTGTGGTGATCCAGCTATTTTAAATATTGGAGTGATGATAGATCCTGCAAGTAGTGACTGAAAAAAATGGGTTAATTATAGCCTAATTTTGTCAAAATTTAAGTAATATATTAAGAAAGGCGAAGTTAATTTGCAACACTTCCCCCTTCTGAATAAAACTTTAAATAGAAGTTTAAATCGAGAGTTTTTATAAAACTTTTAGGGATATTTTGAATTTGATACGTTATTTTTCAAATTTGTTTATGAAATTGAAATTATTCAGAGAGCGATTATGCAGTTACAATTTACTAAAATATAAATCTGGTGGGTCACATTCTTCAAAGTTTATTGCTATATAAATGTAACCGTCTCAAAGGTCAAACATGAAATTTAATGCTAGTTTTATTGGGTGTGTGTAATGATCAAGACAGTTTAGCTGATAGCATATATTGTTTAATACTAAGGGAAGAGGTCAGATACATAAAAGGTTGCCATAGCAACCATATTTATGAAGGAATCTCGGGGAATTAATGCAATTTAATATTTAAGAGGTCAATTGGATGCTGTCTAAGCATTTATACTATAGTCAATGTGTATGTCGTGTATATATTTGTATGTGTAACTATGTAAATAAGACACAAACTATGACAGGTGTTTGTGAGCACCTGTGACAACTATAAGACAAATGCAGCACTAAAGTGAAATAGTAGATGCGGTATTACATTACAACTTATTACTTTATCCCAAACCGAACAGATGTTGATCTTGCTTTACACGAAATCCCCAGATGTTGTGTATCAAATATAAAATATACTTGTGGGAATATTTTAAAGTGATTAATGATTACTCATGTAAACGTAATTCGTGGTAAACGGTTTAAAAGTATTTGCCATGTAGTGAGGCTGCACACATAATAGTTATGATATTTTAACTCAAATTTATTTTTATTCTCGTAGATGAATGTCTTATAATTTATAATAAGCGACAAAATACAAATTAAGCGTTTTGACCTGTCACTAGTAAGGTCAGTTGCATACAGAGAAAGCGACTTCAAATTATTTGCTTGCAAGGAATAAATCGATGGTAATTTTCGTTCTCAAAAGGCGAAAAGTGATACGATAAGCTGCTTAATGTGAAATAGTTACCTTTATTTCATCATTGTAAATCTATTTACCAATTTCCAAAACATTTATTTTTTTTGGGTCAAAATCGTAGCTAATGCCTCTTTCAGTTTATTTGAACATGCAATGTCATTGAACATTTTTAGAAAACAAATCAGAACAAATTTGTATCAATACTGCAAATGTATCTTTTTAAATCATTTTCTGATAATATCCTAGTAACAATTATGGTACTTTGTAGATAAGCTATTTGGGTAGAATTGGTGGAGACAATGTAAGAGATTGTGGGAGTCAGATTCTGAACGCCCTGATGATCACAGATGTTGACATCACCCTGAACTGGAAAGGGGTTAAAAAATCATTCGAGGCACTAAGTGTATGCAGCATCGTAAAAGGTAAAAATAATTCCCTAACCAGTTTGTTACTTTTTGAATCTTTACACCTTTACAAAACATGCAAGGTCGACTTGATCAGCGTGGAGACAATAGCTAGAAGTGTCAAAAATCTAATAAAACCTGCGCTATTTAAAGAATGTTTTCGTCAATGGAAGCCTTGCTGATTTAAAAACTAAATCTGTTTGAATTTGACTTCCAAGAGCAGTGTTCGAAGTTAAAAATCCCTAACCTCTTTTTTTTAAATCATGTTTCATTTCATTTTACATTAATTTATCGAGTTTAACCATCGCTAGTTTAACAGATACATTTGATATCTTTTCTAAATCCTATTTTCTTATTTTACAGCTGCAGTACGAAAGAACAACACGACTAAAAACGAAACGGATGACAGAATTGAAGGTGTAATAAAAAAACTGGCTGAAACGGCGGCCGGAGGGCAAGAACATGTAAATAAAAATGCATAACTGTGCTTTCTTCTCATTTAATGGCACATTAATTATAAAGGGTTTCCGAATTGATATTAACAATTTATGATTTGATTTGATTTTTGGTGTTTTAACGCCACTTTCAACAATATTTCAGCTATATCATGGCGACCAAATTTAGTGATAGAGGAAGCCGGAGTACCCAGAGAGAACCACCGACCATGGGCAAGCAACTGGTAAACTTTATCACTTGCGGCTGCGAGTCGAGTGCACCCTTTTTGTAATTTACAAAGCCGGGCGCGAACCTACTCCGTATTGGTGATAGGCTTGTATGAGTTGTTAGATCCAACGACCTAACTCATTGAGCCACCCGAGCCCCCTAGTAATAATTTAACGTTTATAAATGAGTAAAAGGAGTATTAACCTCCTAAAAAGATTAAGTAAGACAAACGACATCAAAATTGTTCTAATTTTTGGAGTAAAGTGACGGCAGTGTACCGTTATTCAATAAGTATTGAACAAGCTAAGTACTACACGAATCAGAAAGGCATACAAGACTAATACACCCTAACGTTTGTGTGTACACTAAATGTTACAAATAAGGTGATGGTTTGCTTTGTGGTTATACAAGAAAGATGTTGGATTATACTGATTTGACGTCGGCCCAACGATCAAACATACCGTCGGGGCAGACGTGTTGCCGACCAATGCACAGTATTTGAACGTTGGATATTGGTCGGGAAACCATTGGAAATAAGACATTGCAACGTCGGGCCAACGTCGAGCCAATTAGTCGCGCCAACGTTGACCCGATGAGCAAAGTGACGACGGGCCAACGTTGGCATTCGACGTCAAACCAACGTCAGAGACGACCGTTAACCGACGTTGGACCAACGTCACTTTGCGGACTGGGTTAAAGCTTTTTTCATTTGTACATGTATGATAAACTATTTCTGGAAAAGATCAATTATTTTTAGCTCTTTATTTTTATTCTGTATAACATATTTTAAATGTTTATTTTTATTTTACAGGTGTGATCGTGGCATCTCAGTAGATCATTAAGAGTTTTAAATCATTAAAATGACACTTCTGAAAGTTGATGCTGTTGATTATGATTCAGTTAATCAAATATGCATAGGATATGCATAGGATCACAAAACACACAATTTAAAGAAATCACAAAGATTTCATTTGGAATAAGTTGGTCATGAACTGGGACACAGCACTATTTGTAGTCGTCAAATGTAAAATTATAGTATATAAAGGAAAAGAGAGTGACATTGAGGACTGTTATGAATTAAGATTATAAATAATAGTAGAAGATAACAGTTTATTGATTTGTGACAATAAAAATGATAACTTTGAAAATTTGGGACTTTCTAATCGCATGAACTGTTCGCTTAAATCAGCTAAATGACAAAATAACGTTGTAACTCACTCATGAGCTGCACGCATTCGTGAGTTACTGCGTTATTTGGTCATTCGTGACATATTTTTGATATTGAAACTCGTCAATTAGTTATAGTATAAATAATAGGACAATCAAAAAAACAAATAAAAAGGACGAGCAATACGGACCCCACCAAAATAAAAATAAAAAACAAAAACAGGGGAGAACTCAGATGCTTGCGAAGCTTCAGCAGTTCCTTCTTCTTAAAAGACACTCGGGGGCGAATCCAGGATTTCAAGTTAGGGGGGGGGGGCGCACTTAAAAAAAATTGCGCCGAGCGGAGGGAGGCGCGAAAAATTTTGGGGTATTTCGTGTGAAAAATCACGATTTTACGCCAAAAAATCATATTTTTTCCAATTTTAGGGGGAGGGGGGGGGGGGGCGCCGGGTGCGTCCCCCCTTGGATCCGCCTCTGGACACCCATCGTGTTACTCATATATACAATCAAGTCCGGTAAAGGTAGTGGCAGTGATAGGTGAAAGAAAGAAAGATCAATTGTCATTTTAGATATGGATATTTCGTAACGGTCAACCAGATCGCGATGACGACCGTATGTTTGGTCCATTGACTGAACATCGGGTGGTTTATCTATTGGATATTTTATCATTACCTTTTTCAGAAGGGTAGGATGTCATGTCAAAGGTTGTGGGTCTGTCGGAGGTGGTATTCACTTCTTCTAATGTAGTTCCAATGGATGATGTCTGACTCTCTGTCGATGTAGCTGTTGTATTATCTGGTAGTGCTGAAATAATTTGCACACAATAAGATTAGCTTTCATTTTGTATAGACAATTGGAAAATTTTACAATAACTTGAATATCATTATTATGATTGACGTTAAAATTAACACGAGTACATTTTGATAACACATTGTTTATCTCTAGATCCTAACTAAATTAAGCATCTTTTGACACAACATGAGTGAGTGAGTAATTTGTCTTCTTCAGTTATATGCATTCGATGGGACGATGAAGATGTTCTCTAAAAACTAGACCAACACGCTTTGTTGGATTTTCACAGTGCTAACTCATTAAAACTACAGTAGACATGTCGCTCGACACGGACATATTATCATGATTCAGAACCAACCAGTCTTTGTGTGCTTATTGGAGAAGCAACAAATACTAATTTTGTAGTTTTTGAATTGATCCGACAGGGATTCGAACATACGATCTACCGCACTCGAGTCGATCACACTTAACATTACACTACCAATACGGTTCCTGGCCCAACGCAGATGTAGCTCCACCTTTGTTATTTCTTGCCGTCAAAGCTAACAGTTTCGCACTTTTCTCAGATGATTTCAGACTTCATCCCAATTGAAAACTATAAACGTGGGCATTTTCATGTATAGACACAATTGATGTTATGTTATCCTTGGTTACAACGTTGGAAAAGTTCGTGTCACCACATTATATGCCTATTTCACTTCAAAAGAAGGGTGCGAAAATTTTGCTCACTAATTATGTTACTATCATGAACAGTAAATAAAAAAACCAAATAAATATGTATTCTAAAAACATTAATGTAAGTTATTAAATCAACCATTACAAACATATTTTTAGATTTCTGCAGTTGTTGTAAAAGTACACACATACTCAATTTTACATACGGTATGGCTTTGTCCCATTGTAAATATTTATGTGAATATGTGAAATCATGACTGGTCATACCTATAGATTAAAATGCGCAGACACCATTTTTATTGAAAAAAAATAAATTACTATAAGTGATTCAACTTTTGGTCAACTCATGCAGTGTTAAAAGAAAAATTAAAACGTAGGGGAAAATTGACAGGTCTAATACAATCTTAGGGATTGGACAAACATGAGGATAAATGGCCAAAATATATTAGATTATTTTAATGTAAAATTGAAGATTATTTTTGACACAAAGCAGATTTATACCCCTATCATTTATCATTCGAGAAAGATACCATGTGATTCCCATTTAAATTTCAGAAGGATTTGTGCGTAAAACGTATTGATGAAAATTTCTAAGACAAAAAAGCAATAACTTCAATTTCCGTAGTGATATGTGAATCAGCAGAATGTAATAAGAAAGCATGCACATAGTTGATGAACTCCTATGTAAACTGAAAGAGGAGTTTTTCATGCACAGGTTTTGATGGAAATATTCAAATATATGTCAAAAGGGCCGATAACGCATTCACAAATATAGAGTGCCTTACACTATTCATGTGTTATACTGCTTACATATTTGTATATTGTATGTTGAAATGAAAACATTGACTCGCACAAAAATATAATCACAAATCATTATTTAAAATCCCGTGACCATTTCTGCGAGTTCTGCGTAAAACATCCGGCGTTTGTTTTTATCTTGATAAGGAAGTCCGTGTAATGCTTTTCATTCAACTATTTTGTTGTCGACTACGATGTTTGCTATATAAGGAATAGAAACACCAGGTATTCATGTCGAATGTTTCTAGGAGTTTGTGGTGACCGATGCTTGCTATGTCTGTTTAATTATCAGGAATTATTATGACAATGAAGTTACTATTTATGGTCCTCCATGATTAACACCAAGTGCAATCTGCCCTTCATTGCTTTCTGACCATTATTTTATTAGATTGTGACAAAAGATAGAATACATACTAACATTAGTGTATATTTCAATTGCCACTTTTCTGATAGCTGTTTCGTATTGGGTACAGAGCAAAACCAGTACCTCATTAAAATGTCTACTATAGAATAAACGATAAAATATCTTCACTCGTTCCTACCAAAAATGACACAATGGAAACATTATTATTCCTTCGTTGCCCAATGAAACATAAACAAATATCTTCTTTTTATTTCAGTAAGCTGTATTATGTTCGTTGTTTTTTGTTTCAACATTAAAACTAAACACGAGTTATCACCCTTAGAACGATATTGAATAATTGAGAGAATATTAGAAATATGCATGTGGTTATACAATGCAATGGTTCCGATCAAGCCAATTTAATTTTATGTTTCCATTTCAAAATAGTTCCATCTTCAAGTCAAGCTAAATCTGAATATGCTATCAATTATTTTTTATGCAAAAAGGAAAATAATATTTCGATGTACACATAAGCGTTTTACGATATCAAATTATTTCCATTTTTCAGCTCATATTAAACAATGGATACTGAGTACACTCTCTTGGTCTATCACTGATAACCATACCCCGATACCTTATATTGGAAAGACAATAATAAAATGTCGTATTACATTGTCGATACCCTCATCTACTGACCTACCACATTTAGACCTCCAATTACGGTATGTTGCCTGGACAACAGTGATAATAAAAATAGCAAATTACATACTTGTACAGTTCTGGACAGTTACAAATTTGATGTCATCGATAGCAATATCTCCAAAGTAGTAGTAAGAGCTGTCTTCAAATACGATCTACAATAAAACAAGCTTTTAAATTCTAACTTAATGCATGCATAGCAAGCAAACTATGAAAATATGCATAGATATGACTCTGCATGAGTATTATGTAAGTGCATAAACAAAACGTAGATATATAATTTAGTACACATGACGCGTTCCTGGAATAATTAAACGTTAGAGAGCACCGAATGGGCAATAAACAAATGAATAATCCAGAGAAACGGGCAACACTGGGTACACAAGACACAGTACGAAGACAAACAAAACAAAACACACACCAGTATACGCAAGCAAATACAAATAACGTAAATAAGACATGGGCCCCATTACAAACAACTGCATGTTTTAAGACGAACGGAACATCGTTTTCATGCGGAAATCGCAACACGGAACTGAGAACGTAAATATTAATTATTAGTATTTTTTTTCGCAAGACAAGAATAATAGCTTCTTACACGAGTCCCTATTGAAGATCTGGGATTTCTTCCACGAGTGTGAGAAATTCCGTCTTTTCACGAGTGGAAAGACGCTGAATTTCTCTCACGAGTGGAAGAAATCCCAGAGTATTCAATAAGGACGAGTGCAAGTACCTGTTTCTTCCGTTTCAACTTAAAAACAAAGCATGTCGATTTCATTCATTCATTTGCATGTCAATGTCATGTATACTACACAAGATATTACAACGCCATGTGCAATGCAGTAAATACACACTTATTTAAAACCGCATTAAATCTATTAGGGGAAATCAGTTAAAATTCAGGTAAAATTGATATTTGAAGCTTTTTTAGATCTACTAAGACGACAATTTATATTACTACAGCAGTCGTAGAAGCGGACTCCATTGATTATAAAGGACGAAGTCCTTCTAACGGTAAGCTGTCCGATTTTTCCTTCTATATTGATAGCTAAAAATCTGCTCACCGGAAGTTTAAAAAATAGATCAATTGATAATTTAGAAACGCAAAAGAAATCTATTTCAATGAAAAATTCCCAATTCTTTGATTATTTACTCTATGCAAAATCGAAATAAACTTTTAATAAAATTCTAATAAAAAAATCTCTTTCTACGAAACTCCCGATGGAATAGACTGACTCAATCTGTCTCAATCTAGCCGAGGTACGAGCCAGGGGACAGAACTCGTCAGTTTACCGATGGAAGAGCGGCGTAGGTAAAATGAACGCCATAACAAATCGGCTACACAATTCATTCAAAATAAAAGATAATAGCCTCACCGGACGCAATTACGATCGAAATAAAAAGTATGTCCCCTAATTGTTCCTTCAAAACATGAATTAAAAAAATGCTCTTATAAATAGATACCCCGCTAAATTACTTTGGGAGAAAATTATTCATGCGCAGTTGTTGAATGTTGCAGACGACGGGTTTTCATATTTGTAAACAGAAAACGATCGACAATTGCACTTGGAATCTATCGCTAAAATTCATTGAGGTTCGCATATTTTGTTATCTTATGCCTGTAATTGGAAAGAATATGATCTCCTGGTTCTATGCATATGTAGAACACATTGAAATTAAAACAAAAACAGTCAATATAATACATTTTCCTTACCTTGATCTATCCCAAAATGTCAAAATCCGTGATCTCCTATGACATCCATTGGAAAGTTAAATGAAGTAGAATAGAAAAGTATGAGAAAAAAGTATGGAATCTTTTATTGTTAGACTAGGGACAGTGCAAACATTGAAGACTAACTAGTACTAGTACGCGGGTGGTATCAACCATTATAAAGCTTAAAGGGGGTAGTAGACGCCGGTGTCTGTAAAATGAAAGTATGGTCTTTTAAGTCATAAGAAAAGAGTTTTATTACGAAAATATCAATTAATGCAACCAACATACATAAGCAATATTGGCCTATACCATGCTATGTACAGCCGATATATATTCATGAAGTGTAATGATGAATGACGTACGGTCAGGGCCGTCTTGTCAGCAATAAGCCAATATAGGCCCCTGTCAAAGCAGTGCACTGAGGCCCATATCTATACAAACACTCACAGAAATAAAACTATAAATGGTCGTTAAAATTAAACATATACTTCTTGTATTGATACTTCCAACAAAATCAGTGTTTAAAAATTAAAAATTATGCCGTATACAACATACATAGATTAGCATGGGGTTCATTTGCTTGTGGGACCACCGGGCAACTGTCCATTGTGCCCATACATAGGCCCGCACTGCGTACGGTTACTGTAATACTGATAATCTTCATTTCGACATTTTAAAGTATGTGTATTTGGGCCAATATTATGCTATCTCCAAGTGAACAAATTAGTTTTTAATTTTAAAAGAATTATATAGGTACCGCTTTCATCAGACATGTCTCTGCTTTCACATACAAAATATTTATCAATATTCAATATTTTTTTTAATGGAAAAAGCACAGTAGAGACGTGATATAGATATTACATGCATATAAGAGAAACTGTAAAGTAAGTGGTTTTTCTTGTGTGTGTTTTTTTTTTAAATATTGCTAATGTGTAAAAGGTCAAAGGTCAAAGTCAGCTTGGTCAAAGGTCCCTTTAGCACCTGCCTCTGGTGACCACTGCATTTGGATAACTGACACTTGTCCTTGTGCATTGGTCACGGAGGGGACAGCGATGCTGTGCCTGTATTGTTGGTAAGGGTTAAATATAGTGTGTATGTGATGTATATATGTATATGTATATGTATGTGATTATGTATACTGTATATATATACACACCCTTAAACACATGTCTTACGTCTATCCCTAGATTTGCCTTACGAGAAAAGGTAACATTACGATTATTGAAGCTCCTTTTTTAGGGAGTGGATGTGGTCGAGTGGTCTAGGGCGCTGGACGTAAGGCTAAGCGACTGGCGCTGCAGTGTATCAATGGTGTGGGTTCAAATCCCGTCGAGGGAAGAACAAAAATTAGACAGCTTTAAAATCTAATTCTAACACTGTTTGGTTTAATTTTCAGACGTATATAATATTTAGTATTAACCTAACTCTTAGTAACTTTGAGATCCAGTGGGACAGATATATTGTATGGTTGTCACTTGCTTCTAGACGTTTGTATAATATACTTTATTTCCTGTGACTGTATAATGAATTCTTCATTATCCCATACAATATATTAAAAATTGCTGAGTTAGATTGCTGTCAAATTATAATATTAAGTATATATGTACCATCTACACACGCTTATGCACATGTCTTACGTCTATCCATAGATTTGCCTTACGAGAAAAGGTAACACTACGATTATTGAAGCTCCTTTTTTAGGGAGTGGATGTGGTCGAATGGTCTAGGGCGCTGGACGTAATGCTAAGCGAATGGTGCTGCAGTGTATCAATGGTGTGGGAGAACAAAAATTTGACAGCTCTAAAATCTAATTCTAACACTGTTTGGTTTAATTTTCAGACGTATATGTACATATATATATATATATATATTTTATTTTTTATTTTTTCCTTATTTATTAATAATATCAATATTGATTGCACATCTCTGATCTACTGACAGTTGTTGTTGTTAAAGTTTATTTTATTGGAAATAAAACTATTTATATTCAAACAAATTGCACTGGTGGCTTATATATTATATGTTATTCAGCTATCATACAGGATATATAATGTGACATTCCCGGCTTAGGATCTATATTCCCTGAGGCGCAGATATATTACGGATTTAACCATTTTTTTTTATAAATACTTTAGTACCGCACATTGATAGTAGGGTTAAAATTATTGATAACGAAAGGCCGGGAGCAGGTCCCTGTGATCTCCTAGTTATTGTACGTGTACTATAGATGCGTATTAAAAAATATTGATGACATTGTCATCTTTGCGTGTCAGTTGTGACCCAAATACGATTTCAATGCTGACCTTTACTTGTTACAACGTAAAATATGACGATGAATGGTGGCCAGATTCGTTTTTATTTACGCATTTATTGTAGAACTTTAGGAATATTGTGGTACATGTACAAATAATCTTGGAGACAGGAATTGTGTTTGGATTTCTTTTAAACTGGTAAGTCATATATACAGTAACGAAATGTCAATATAAATCTGGAGTTCGACAGTGAAATGCAGTTGGGCGTGACATAAATTGTCCATACGTCAAAAAATGACCAGATTCGTGTTGTCTTAAAGAGTCATTCATAGTGATAAAAAAATGAACAGTTGTTGTCCTTAACCTGATAGTCCATGTTAACATAAAGTCCTTTCAGTACGCCAGTGTTGTATTAATCAAAGTTTTGATCTATCCGAGTAAATATTTAGACCACCCGCGTAGATTCTGCAAAAAATAAAACAAAACTAAAACACACCAAGGCGAGTTTTTCTACATCGGCTGCAAATGGTCTAAAATATAAATTTGATATTTTCTGAAAATATTGTAGTTCAAAATTAAGTCAAATTTGTTCTATAATCATCTTTTACTAATCCGTAACTAGAAAGGTTTTTATCTAATAATCTGGACACGCTTGAAAAAAGTGCTGTGTTTGTTTACATGTCACGATTTACGGAATTGACGCAGTTGCAAATTAAAATGTTGTTGACGACTTTGGCCTATGAATAACATGACGTCATGACTTTGATAGCTAGATGTCATTCTGATTAATTTAACAATGTAAGCACCTTTTATTGTCTTTTGTTACTTAAATACGATTTTTAGAAGTTCATGATATCATTTTAGTTTTAAAATCATTTATTGGAGACTTTTTTTTTTATTTTTGGCATTCTCTCCGAGACTGCCAACTTTTATCAACTTCCGGACGAAAGGATTTCAATCTCATCATAAGGCAGATTGTGTGTTGCATGCGCATGCCCATGTTGCTGTAGAGCTCTCTGTGCTCGCTATCAGAGACACATGAGTCGGTGGCAAGAGACACATGCCCCGCCCCCCTTTGGCAAAATTTTAAAAAGCTGGATTTTTAGTATACTTTAGGATTTTGGTGATATTTATTTGGAATTACCATTATTCAACACAACTAAACCGTACGAAAGGTAGGAATTAAGTATAAATATGAACGGGTGTCATCCCTTGTGATATTTTAGTACCGCACATCGATAGTAGGGTTCAAATTATTGATAACGAAAGGCCGGGAGCAGGTCCCTGTGATCTCCTAGTTATTGTACATCTCCTAGTTATTGTACTAGATGCGTATTAAAAAAATATTGATGACATTGTCATCTTTGCGTGTCACAGTCGGAGAGCAGACTCGATAATGGCGTCATTTCAATTAATTTGTCACGTACATTTTTTACCGGAATCGGACACGTTTTAGAATACATCGACCAAGTGTTGAAAATTCACTCGTTTTAATCGTTGCGAGCGTCAAATATAATCGAAGAAGCGAGAAAAACATAGAACATTGTTTCTTTCATATAAATTTGAGGCCCCGTGCTTGAACTTCTTGTAACAAAGGAGTAATGCAGAAATTAAAACGACACGGAAATGGCGGAAGTTGTTTAAAAAAACACGAAAAATTAAAAATTAAAATATTTGCCGAAAGGGTGATGGAAAATCATATATATAGTTCCATAGATTTCTATATTAGTATTTCAAAGAAACATTTTCTGTAATTAAATATACAATAGAACTTTTTTCTGTCAGATGGATCGTGTCACATTTTGGTTGGATTCAAGGGAGATAACTAGAATCATCACATACTCCGTAATTTTTAACATTCTATTTATAGAACGAGTGTAAGTAAATGCGTTTTCTCAATAAAACAAATATTATTTTGTATTAAAAATGTTGAAATTAGTCAGAATAATTGTTTATTATATCTACAGCTATTAAATTGATCAAATATAATTTAACAGATGAGTCCAAATTTGAGATTTTATGGAACCACAACAGTATTAAGTAAGGAGCAATTATATTACTGTAAAAGTAATCCTGGTAAGCTGACTTTTCGGTCGAAATACATGTAAAGTTGTTCCATGAAGGTATAACAAAACAAGAATCAACTGTAATGGTCTACTAAATTTATCGAATGAACTTGAGAAAAAAAAAACAGTCATATTTTCATATGCAATGGTAAATCTTGGCATATTAAAAATTACTTTCAACTGTTTTTTAACATATAAGGCTATTCAAACACGTCCACCGGTTTTATTGGTGGATTCACCATACAAATCATGTATAGCGCCCCCTAGCAACCCACCACGAGCATGTTGATGTCAATGTACTTGATACAAGTGATACTTTTTTCAATGTAAATGATCTTATAAAAGACAAATGAAAGAAAATGATGATAATGAAAAAAATATAAAATTTTATCACATGCATAGTACATCCTCGTAATGACTCTTGAGCAGAACTCGTGTTATATTTTATAGATGTTTCTTTATAAAAAGGGGCGAGGGGTATAATGTTTTTAACCTTTTGTTTTTAAACAAAAGCAGATCATACTGTACTAAGATCCATTATTTGATAACTTTTTACAAAATAAAATTCACAAAAACTTCAACTAAATTTATTTATTAAAAATAATCAAACATGTGAATAATAGGAGAAAACCGGATGGGGCTCTAATTTAAATTCTAACTGAATATGCTGATGCCATTACCATAGAAAATTTGCATACACAAATGCATCAGAATTTAAAATTAACTTTATTCTTTCTAGAAGATCCTTTCCCTTAAATTAAATGGTCTTTCTTTGACTGTATATACTTTTGTCACAAAAGCAACATTCTAGTTGGGGTTTGAAATTTCTATATTTCTTGTAGTGATCAATAGAGAAAAAATTGATTAGATGTACATGCTTCGTTGTTATTCTGATCTAGCTAAATCTGAAAGCATGACTTGCATAAGTCAACATTAACTGATGTCGAATGGTCACCATTTGTTTCACACATGTTCATGTGTTGCAAAAAGCATACAAGTTTTTTACTACAGTCATTATTTTCTGCATTAGCCGCAGTATGGAGTGTAAATTCACATGGGTCAAATGACACATTACCATAGCTGTCAAAGTTTGCTGTTGTTAAATTTAAATCATTTGTTTCAAATGCACAGCTTGTATCTATGGCTGAATCATATTTTCTTTGGCTTGATGTTGCTTCTGTATCGTGGGACATTTCGAGTGATTTTCTAAATCAAGCCTCACACATTCTACAAATACAGTCATCATCTTTGAATGCATATGCATTTTTGACAAAAGTATAAAACAGTGGTTGATTTCGCCCCTGTGAGAGGTGCCAGTAGCACTTAGTCACATCTTCTCGTTTACAGTTTATGCAAGGGCTTGGTGGACTGGCTTCATGCACCCTGCAGGGCTTTCAAAATTTTTCAAATGTACCAGTACTTCACTATTTACAGGCAGTACTTTTTCTTAAAAATTGAACATTTTTCATGAATATCGTATACAGCATGTGGCCAAAAATATTGCCACATGTAAAAAAAAATCCCTATATAATCAACCAAAACCATATTTTGAATTTTCAATATATTATTGTGAAGTCATTTCTGGATAGATTTTAACAAATTTTACACCAAAACATTCAGAATTGTCTATATTTTGACTGTTTATTTGCTCATTATGTTTATATGAGTGGTTTTTATTTGTACATAATTTAAATATAACAAATAAAAATTGACTTTGATTTTCCTATATATTTCAACTAAAAATAAAACCTAAAAATTAACAACCTGGTTAAATTATCTACAAATAAAAACCACTCAGTCATATAAACAAATGAGCAAATAAACATGCTGTACAACATTCTTTGAAATTAGGAGGTACCAATTACCATTTTAAGTGGGTACCTGGTACCGTCCCTTACTAAAACTAAAAGGCCTGCACCCGTTGACAGTTTGACTTTGGTGGCATATTTCAGAAAAGAGGGGTGCATATAACCAAGTTCGGGTTGTAGTTGTGAACCCACGAGATTGACAGAATGGGATAAATGCATCGAATTTCTAGACAATTTGCATTGTACATCAAAACAGTGTGTTTTACCTCACATGCCTACCGTTATTCCATTGTTTACATGTGTAAATATTGATTGTACGAGTAAAATGGGAGGAGCAAATTGTTCAACCTTGACTCTGTTTGGGTGACGTTGGAATATGGACTATTTTTCTTAAACTGTTACGAGTGATGTAAATTCCCTTTTACCCGATGAAGTGTAGATATTATTCTGTCCAAGGAACCAGTTTTTTAATTTTTCCCTCCACGGGAACTTTATTCTGTCAGATGCAAAAAGTGTAAACATACGCGTCAAAAAAAAATTACGATTTTCCGAGGTAAAGAAAAAACCCGTTATTTTTACATTCATCGCAGACCGATTTTATACCAGACTGAAAATCATGACCATTAATAAATATAAATGTGATTTTTAATCATATTTCAATCATTTTCATCGAATTAATAGAAGAAAAACGTAGTTTTCCAAGTATGTATAATTGTTCGGGTTTGTGAAGCGCCATCTAGCGGAAAATATTTACGATTATCTCCCTTGGATTTTTAAATATTCCACGGACCGGAAAATTAGAATTTTTGCGAGTCTGCTCTTCAACTGTCAGTTGTGACCCAAATACGATTTCAATGCTGACCTTTACTTGTTGCAATGTAAAATATGACGTGATAAAAAAAATATTAACATGACCAGTCGGGAAGCCAACGTCAGCTTCCGTAACTCCTCCCATAAGACTAAAACATTTACGCAAGGGCAGATAATAATAACCCACCAGGTGTCGCCCATAATCGTAATATGTATTGACGTTTGTTTACCATGACGATTACAGAATAAACCTTATATGAGAGATAAATATAAATAAATACATTCCCAAAAAACGTGAATTATCATGGTTAAATATATAAGTTGCAGAAAAAACCCCAAGAAAGTGTTTATTAGACATAATATCGGTATAAAACAAGGTATTTCCCGAGGTATTTGTTTTTGTTGTTGTAGCTAAGAATATATGGCGGGAAATTCTCGAGGCTAAGAATAACTGACACAAACGCATCCCATTGGTTGTCAGTAAAAACTATGGTCAAAAATAGGTTTACCCATCATTCAAATGTGTAACGAAATATAAAAATAGCCATCATTCCGCCTTTAATTTGCAAAACGAGGTGTGTAACTTAGGACGCTGTCAGCCGCCATTTTTGATAAAGGAGACGCTGAATAAATAAATAAATAAATAAGTTTTATCTAAAGTCGGCATGGTTAAAAACAACAAGCATACAAATATAAGCTCTAATGAGCCTTTGACCGACATACAACATAAATAACAATAATTAAGGCATGCACAAATAAATTAAAAACAAAGAAAAACAAAGCTAGCACTACAAGAAAAGCACAGACATGTATGATGTAAGTTGGTAAGAAATCTGAAATAACTAAAACATGAAATTAAAAGCAATTTAAAAGCAGATATTATAGCTGAACAGAATTAAAAATAATAAGCTTACATGAAAGCTAAGCATAACTAAAACTAAAACTACACAATATTCAATAATAAAACTAAGTACAACATATAAAGTATAAATGTTTGGATAAATGACAAATTTTTAGACAAGGATCAGAGTTTTCAAGACACCTTGTGTCATAAACATTATAATATATTTAGTCATTCAGAAAAGAACTTTTTGATTGTGTAATTTGTGAAACTTCATCTGAAACTGAAAGTCAAAAGGTTTATTTCAATTTCAATTGAAAACCAGGACTTGTTAAAGTTGTTCTTAAATATTTCAAGAATGAATTAAATTTCTGTAAAGAATTTGGCTCAGAAGATAAATTATATTGTCACGGCTGGTAATCGGCACAAGCAGAACAGTTGGTTCTGCAAAGAAATTCGTGAGGATAACTTCCGGTTTTGGTGGAGGAGAGTTCACGAAGACGCTTCGCAAGGTATGTACATGTCAAAAATTGAAATTTTCTTTTTTACTGCTCGAATATTGCAAAATCAGAGAATGCTATGCTGTGGCGAATGCTTCCACGATTAGAAACATGTATAGTTTATTCTTGTATATGAAGTATAACTCTCACAAAATCAATCGTCCCACGAAAAACATGACGAAAATTGTGACACTCTTACATTTCTAAGTTGTTCTTGACAAAGATGCAAGTTAAATTTTCAATATTTTTTCATCATAGGAGTCTAAATGTAATCGGGGATAAATTCCGATTCGTCAGAAGTAAATTGAAGTCTAGATATATCTACAAACTGTCAATTTTCTCGTTTTCCTGCTTGAGGAGATCGGTTCTGATAGAGCACATTGCGAATGCATGAGGAGATTTGCTAGTTTTGGTACGACACATGTAATCCACTGTATAATCACAAATTTTGCATGTCTGTCTGGTAATAAATTCACGAACTGATGCCCGTCGGGTTTTTAAAAGTATAAAAGTAATATTTCATTGTTCATGGGCTGTCCACCTAGAAAGAAACATTTCATTTAAGGAATCAATTCATAATTGTAACTGCGGTTCCCATGATTTAACTTGTCATTGTAACATAAATACGTATTTTTCCTTTGATGTTTTTATGCAATAATCAACTTAAAAATAATGAACATTTACAAACCATGGTCTAACATGAAGATCTTGATGTTATTCCATGATTTTGACGTCATATATCTGTTATTCCATGGTTGTGACGTATTAGGATCTGTTATTCCATGATTTTGACGTTATAAATCTGTCAATCATGTATAATTTCTGTTACATAACATATATACCATGGATCTTACTCATAAACTTATCTAAACCAACTCATCCTTCGGATTCGTTGGTTTAAATAAGTTCATTCGTAAGATCCATGGTATATATAATACTTATTCTTGATTATAAAATTATCTTACAGTGCATTTTCAATTTTTTCCAATGTAAGGGAAGTTAATCTTGTGTATCCAATACACAATGGAAATTGTCACAAACAACAAATGATCAATAAGTATTATATATACTATGGATCTTACGAATTAACTTATTTAAACCAACGAATCCGAAGGATGAGTTGGTTTAAATAAGTTCATGAGTAAGATCCATGGTATATATGTTTTGTAACAGAAATTATATGATTGACAGATTTATGACGTCAAAATCATGGAATAACAGATCCTAATACGTCACAACCATGGAATAACAGATATATGACGTCAAAATCATGGAATAACATCAAGATCTTCATGTTAGACCATGGTTTGTAAATGTTCATTATTTTTAAGTTGATTATTGCATAAAAACATCAAAGGAAAAATACGTATTTATGTTACAATGACAAGTTAAATCATGGGAACCGCAGTTACAATTATGAATTGATTCCTTAAATGAAATGTTTCTTTCTAGGTGGACAGCCCATGAACAATGAAATATTACTTTTATACTTTTAAAAACCCGACGGGCATCAGTTCGTGAATTTATTACCAGACAGACATGCAAAATTTGTGATTATACAGTGGATTACATGTGTCGTACCAAAACTAGCAAATCTCCTCATGCATTCGCAATGTGCTCTATCAGAACCGATCTCCTCAAGCAGGAAAACGAGAAAATTGACAGTTTGTAGATATATCTAGACTTCAATTTACTTCTGACGAATCGGAATTTATCCCCGATTACATTTAGACTCCTATGATGAAAAAATATTGAAAATTTAACTTGCATCTTTGTCAAGAACAACTTAGAAATGTAAGAGTGTCACAATTTTCGTCATGTTTTTCGTGGGACGATTGATTTTGTGAGAGTTACACTTCATATACAAGAATAAACTATACATGTTTCTAATCGTGGAAGCATTCGCCACAGCATAGCATTCTCTGATTTTGCAATATTCGAGCAGTAAAAAAGAAAATTTCAATTTTTGACATGTACATACCTTGCGAAGCGTCTTCGTGAACTCTCCTCCACCAAAACCGGAAGTTATCCTCACGAATTTCTTTGCAGAACCAACTGTTCTGCTTGTGCCGATTACCAGCCGTGATTGTGGTACATATTGTTATAACAGTTGTAACACATTTTCTAGGTCAGAAAGTGGAGCTGAAACAAGATCTCAAACTTTTCAATTTCTTTTAGATATTTTGAACCAGAACCAAGTTGTTGAACAAGTTTCTACAGACATTTAGACCTGTATACACTCCAACATCTTGTTGAATTTGTTATTCATGCTTTTTTTTTTTTAGATGAAAAGGTACTTCTGTTGCCTGTTGTTTATGAGAAATATAATTATCTTTTATTATCTATGAATTTTAATGCTGAATTTCATAAATTTTATTTTACAGAAATTTTTTTTTCAAAATTTGCCCTTTTATTAACTTTTTCCAGTCATTGGATCAAATAAAATAGTTTTTTAACTTCAATTTTAAACAATATTTACCAATACTTGCTTATTTTGCCAACAGAAAACATATTCATTCTAGTCATTTTATTTACTTAGTGGAATTTGGAAATCTGGTTTGTCATTTCATGTGAATGCAAGTCCTTCTGTATGTGTCTTAAAATTATGTGAATGGTAGTCATTCAATATGTGTCTTTTATGTGAATGCTAGTCAGTTTGTGTGTGTCTTTTATGTGAATGCCAGTCATTCTGTTTGTGAATGTCATGGGGGAAAAATATTGCAACCTATAAGTACCTATATTTGTAAATGCTGGTAATTTTGTGAATGTCCTGGAGAAAGAATTATTGCAAACTAAGTATCCATATTTGTAAATGCTGGTCATTTTTTGAATATCCTGGAGAAAGAATTATTGCAACCTATGTACTCAGTCATATTTGTAAATGCTGGTCATTTCATCTTGTGAAGTCATAGGGAAATAATTATTGCAACCTAAGTACCCATATTTGTAAATGCTGGTCATTTTGTGAATGTCAAGGGGAAAGAATTATTACAACTTAACCACGCCTATATGTTATAGAAGCTAGTTTGTAGTTGTGTCAAACACATGAATATTCCAAATACATTGATATTTACATTGTCAGATAAACATGAAACTTGGTAGCTTTCATTCAGATAATAAAATTTCCTAATTTCAAGAAAAAATATTTGCTTACACTGATTTTTTTTTTAATTTGCTTGATATAATATGAAGGGTTAAGATATCTGAATACAATTTTGTATGCCCCTTTTTGTCTCAAGGTTTCATTTTTTTTTAGATTTTTAAAAATTTATTAATTGTTTTACTGGCATGTTTTTTTTATAATATTTTCATATTTTTTCAATTCACTTAATTTTGTTTTACATGCTTTTATTTTTTCCACACATTTGTTTCTTTCTATTTATCTTGTACCTGTTGTATTGAAATTAAATTAAATTGAAATTATTAATTGTTGTACATTCCCTGTGCAAATCTAGTATCATAGATCCCCCGATTTTTTTTTATTTAAAGTGATGATAAATAGTAATTCCCCATTCTAAATTACAAAATGCACAATGTCTAAAACAATATTGCAATAAAAATAAACTGAAAAATACGGTATTAATACAAGAAAATTAAAGAAAGACAAAAAAATAGACACCCCTTTCCCAAATGAAATAGCCTCTTTCGGATGTACGCTTAGGTGTCGTTTATTGTTGATGTTAAGAAACACCACCGATGTGTTCCGAAAGACAATGAATTTCGATGTTTGGCAAATGGTCGATCGATCAAGGTGGGTGTAGAACTAAGTGACACAATTGCATCCCACAAGACATTGACACTAGTTGTCGGTATGACAATGTTCCTAGATGATTTCCTCAGGCAATGGATGTTACAGAAAGCCATCATATTGTTTTAATTAAATTTTCTGACTTAAATAGAACCACCTCGACATTTGTTTTGAAATTGAGTCCACTTCAAGTAGCAACATTCGATGTTTGTGCACTATATAAATAAAAACTGAAGTGATGCAATAAATTTCTATTTATCCATAGACATATTCCGTATATTTTAATTGATTTCAAGCGTACGCATTTATTGTAAACCGACGTATTTTAACCGAAGGGTTGAACGTCATTTTTCATCAAAAATGACGCGAAAGTCACGTGACTTTGTTTTTAGATGGAACTCTCCTGCGTCACTGGCTTCCCGAACTGTGACGATGAATGGTGGCCAGATTCGTTTTTATTTACGCATTTATTGTAGAACTTTAGGAATATTGTGGTACATGTACAAATAATCTTGGAGACAGGAATTGTGTTTGGATTTCTTTTAAACTGGTAAGTCATATATACAGTAACGAAATGTCAATATAAATCTGGAGTTCGACAGTGAAGTGCAGTTGGGCGTGACTAGTCCGAGATTCCTCTGCCATCTGACGGCTTTTACGGCCGTGGGACGTCAGAGGGCTATGCATACGGAAAACAGCGAGATTTGCCTCTCCAACTCTTGGTCGGCACATTTCCACGTTTCGTGGCTATCGGATTTTATTTTCTATCAGAAACCCTAATATAAATCCCTTCACCAATCATTTTTCTATTCATTCATAACCATTTTACCCTCAGAAAGTGGTGTTACACTCCATTACAGCACGATTTTGTCTTAGATCCTATTATTCCGCCATTTAATTTCCATTTTCGAATCTACAAACGTGATCTCGCGATACTAACTGAATGATGACAGTAACGCATTGCATGATGGGAGCTACTTAATGCAGCGCGCCAAATTATTTGAGCATTATTTGCATACGTAAACAACATTCAAATCACATGGAAGACGATACATTTAAGCGTATTCTGCAGGACAAACAGTCCATCTACAAATCAAAGCAGAGCAGAAGGAAATAATACAGAATGTGTTGGAAAGAAAAAATTCAATGGCAGAGTGTTACCAACGGGCTTCGGAAAGAGCATGTGTTACGTCCCCCCTTTTTGGACAAGGTACTACATCATTTTTTTTTCTTATGGTTATCTGTAATTCACTATTGCTGTTAAAATCATTACCAATCAATATAATCAACTGTATCAAATTTTATGTTAATTGTTCTGCCTTGACAGGCGTGTATGATTGGCAATAAAAATATTTGTTTGTTTGTTTATATGCAAATCATGTCCCATGATACATTGTGGTAATCGTAGTTTTCTCGTAGTCACATGACAAATGTTTGAAAAATGGAAGACAAATGGCGGAATCATAGGATCTAAGGCAACATCGTGCTGTAATGAAGTGTTACACCACTTTCTGAGGGTAAGATGGTTATGAATGTATAGAAAAATGATTGGTGAAGCGATTTATATAAGGGTTTCTGATAGAAAATAAAATCCGATAACCACGAAACGTGGAAATGTGCTGACCCAGAGTTGGAGAAGCAAATCCGCTGTTTTCCGTATGCATAGCTCTCTGACGTCCCACGGCTACAGCAAGTCCGTAAAAGCCGCCAGACGGCAGAGGAATCTCGGACTAGGCGTGACATAAAATGTCCATACGTCAAAACATGACCAGATTCGTGTTGTCTTAAGAGTCATTCACAGTGATAAAAAAATGAACAGTTGTTGTCCTTAACCTGATAGTCCATGTTAACATAAAGTCCTTTCAGTACGCCAGTGTTGTATTAATCAAAGTTTTGATCGATCCGAGTAAATTTTTAGACCACCCGCGTAGATTCTGCAAAAAATAAAACAAAACTAAAACACACCAAGGCGAGTTTTTCTACATCGGCTGCAAATGGTCCAAAAAATAAATTTGATATTTTCTGAAAATATTGTAGTTCAAAATTAAGTCAAATTTATTCTATAATCATCTTTTACTAATCCGTAACTAGAAAGGTTTTTATCTAATAATCTGGACACACTTGAAAAAAGTGCTGTGTTTGTTTACATGTCACGATTTACGAAATTGACGCAGTTGCAAATGAAATAGATGTCGTTTTGAATTTTTTTTACTCGGGAATGAAAATACAAGATTTTAATTAAAATTCCGCGAAAGGTTGTTGACGACTTTGGCCTATGAATAACATGACTTCATGACTTTGATAGCGAGATGTCATTCTGATTAATTTAACAATGTAAGCACCTTTTATTGTCTTTTGTTACTTAAATACGATTTTTAGAAGTTCATGATATCATTTTAGTTTTAAAATCATTTATTGGAGACTTTTTTTTTATTTTGGCATTCTCTCCGAGACTGCCAACTTTTATCAACTTCCGGACGAAAGAATTTCAATCTCATCATAAGGCAGATTGTGTGTTGCATGCGCATGCCCATGTTGCTGTAGAGCTCTCTGTGCTCGCTATAAATGAAAATCTTTGAAGATACCAAATATCGAAGAAGGACAAACAACACAATGGCGAAGCAAAACATGACAAAAGGGCAAGGAATGATCTACAAAACACTACACAGAAAACTCGAGATCGAGCAACACGAACATCACTAAAACTGGGGGTAAACCCCGAAATGATAAGCAGTTCCTGCTCCACTAGTGACATCCGTCGTATATTCTGAGAAACGATACAAAAAAGATATACTTACATTGAATATGTGATAACTGTGAAATGGGTTACACATTATGTTTGCTGTTAAGTAATTTACACTTAAATTTGATATGTGGTAAATGTGAAAAGGGTCACACATATATTTAATTTGATAATTAATTTATATCATCTTTTGCAATATCCAACGTTTGTATATTGTTAATATGTTGATTATGATTTGAATAAAAATACAAACCGTAATATTACTGGAAACATCAGGAATCGATGCTCTTCCTTGTTGCCAGTTATATCCTTGGTCTCCAGAAAGAGTCCAAATTGCCTCTGTCTCACTGCCGTCTTCCCTTACAACCAATATCCTTAAACCTCCAGATGATCCTATATGGTACCAAAATGTAATGCATCTATGTGTTGTGTAATTAAACCAAGGACTACTTAGTCGTGCAAATAATCCGATATACATGAATCTTTCAGTAGCTACAATGTAATATCCTGTAACCAGGAAAAATACAAATTTATTGGGAATAACGACTATTTATTTTGCTAACGCTATTCACTGTGGTTTAAGTTTATGTTTATGGTGTTTAACGCCACTTTCAATAATATTTCAGTTATATCGTGGCTCTCAATTTTATTGATTGAGGAAACCGGAGTAACCGCAGAAAACCACCGACCTGTCGCAAGTCAATGACAAATTTCATCACATAGTGTTGTATTGAGTACACATCGCCTGAACGGGATTGGTGTACTCAATACAACATTATGTGATGAAGTTTGTCAGTTACTTGCGATAGATCGGTAGTTTTCTCCGGTTTTCTCAGTTATATGTGGGATTGCCATTTAACTCACAATGGAAAAGTACTTCCATGATAGCATTACCTCACTAAAAGGGAAGGTTTGGCCCATAAAACTAGTTAAACTCTGCCACTCTTTATTGAAGTGTAGATACCAAGCCAGTAAAGTGAGCGGTCATGTATATGTATGTTAGGAGTATCTATTTGGCCTCTTTCTACGATTTTCCTATTCGATTTTTAAAGTGTTCCGGCATTGTTGTACTTTCTACTTTTCATTTGATTAATGTTGCTTAACAATGATAACTTTCTTTTTTAGTTTTATTATGACAAGTGTTATTTACCTGTGCCTGAGGTATGGTCAGATGTTGGGCCTGTGTTATTACTAGCTGTCGAGCCATTAATGCGATTCCACTGGAACACAACACTTGCATTCCACTGGAACACAACACCTGCATTCCACCAGCCACACAGATCAGTGTCGAATGTACAATCACCTACAAGTTAAAACAACTTCTACATTATTTATGACAGTGTCTATTAAGTGTAAGATGGAACAGAAGGGTGGGTCGTGTTGTTATGGTTGTTGAGATTGTCATCTGCATTTTTTCTTATTAGATATAATTTAAATAAATAAATAAGGTTGGGACGGAAGATATATATGTAAGATCTTAAGTTTGTCAGCTAATCAGGGATTTATAACTACATATGCAATCAGTGCCTATCACCACTAACGGTGTGAGTTCAAATCCGACTCAGGCGTGGTGTCATCGATGCAACATTATGTGATAAAGTTTGCCAGTGACTTGCGAGAGGTCTGTGGTTTTCTCAGGGTACCCCCCCCCCCCTCCGCCAATAAAACTAACCACCACAATATAACTGAAATATTGTTGAAAGTGGCGCTAAATACCATGATCCTATCCATATATATTCAGGATGTTTGGCTAAATGGCTAATACGAACTATATTCGAAGGGAACAATTACATGAAATGAGATACAAGTAATATCATTGACATCACGAGGTTATGCAATGCATTGGATTTTTCAAATTGTATTAAACCATAATTTCACACTATGATTGACCGAACGATTGGTGTATCCCATTCTTTGTAACTTTTTCTGCAACGATGTGGGGACCTACTGAACGTCCAGTGTCGAACAGTATTGCGTTGATTCAGGACGAGAACTAGCTCAACAATATCTACAATTTATACAGAAATGAGTGAAGGATGAGTCAACAGGGCCAATGACGGTTGACTGCCATTAGAAAAGTATGCGATATAGGGACAGTAATGAATTAACCTTTGTGTAGTAGCTGAGATCTGCATACTCTTTTATGAAATCAAGATAGGGAATCTTTATCATACAAGGAGCGCAATTTTGTTTCATCAAATAGACAAAATGGATCGGCCACAAGTTTGGCTACTTTTAAAGTCTTCTCCTGTCACCAAGCGCTAGTACTCCAAGAGCATGATCCAATAATTGCAGAGATAACATTTTTACTCTTCGAAATAACACTTTAGAAAACAAAACCAGAAGTTAGATGATGTAGACGATGCTGCATATGGAAATGAAAAAGTGGATGGATGCAGCAATGGTCGTGATGAAAGGAAAAACAAAGAATACCACACGGTCGGAAAAATCCTAAAATCAAACATCAAAATAGTAGAACAAGATTGTTAAATACACAATAAAGGTGATTCGACGTGAAATTTTTTTAATACTGTAACTTGAATACATGATTGAGAATATTGATATTTTCGTCTTACGTGATGAATTATTTGGCTTTCCAACCTTTCCACTTTGTACGTATATGTACCTTATGAAGGTTATTCCACAAACGTGTCGTGTGCAGTAAATTTGATATCTCACGTTTTTATTACATGATTTAAAAAAGTTATTTCATCGTTTTTGCTATGATACTTCCTGGTGTTTGGTCAAGATTAATGGACATCAATCATTTGTTAGACCAAAAACTAAGTTCTACAGAGCTCCATACCAGGCTTAGATGTATAAATATTCTTGAACCTTTTGTGTAGATTCTGTCAGCACATATAGGTGATTTAATATATACATATCTAAATTTCAGCAGGTTTATTTCACTTTGCATACAAGCCACGAAATAGCTCCAATACTGCTAAAGTTGGCATTAAACACCAATCAATCAATAAATCAATCAATCAATCAATCAATCAATCAATCAATCGAATTATCATCAAGTATTTGTTACTTATTATCAAATTATAGACTTATTATTGAAGGGATAATTAAAGTTACTTGTCTTGGCCACACCTCGTGTTGATAAATGTGATAATTTCTGTAACATCAGCCATTTAATAGACAAATGTCCATCCAAAGGAAAATTGTCTTCACAGCACATTGTAAAATTTAATAATAATAATAATATACCTGTTACTGAATCGGATTGTATTGACAAATGAATGAAGTTGAAGACAAATATATAAAAGATCCACTTCATAATGTTGTTAATCTGAAAATAATGATTAAATTTGTTAACAGATTAGATGCTTGTCAGTTTGTTTTAGCATATAACTTTCTTTAATTCCACACAATAATAGGATACTTACATACCAAAATATTACACTAGCTAGCATATGGCATTGGGGAATAACCTGTATCAAAAAAGAAGTAATAGTTGCAAAAGGTCGTCTGGTTACGAATAATAAATAGGAGCACATTTTTGTTAAAGGGTTAGAGTTCTGGTGCTCGCCACTTTCAACAATATTTCAGTTGCATTGTGGCGATCAGATTTAATGATGGGAGAAAACAACCGACCTGCCGCAAGTCACTGACAAACTTTATCATATAATGTTGTATCGAGTACAATTCGCCATGAGCGGGATTCGAACTCACAACGTTGATGGTGATAGGCACGGAATGCATAGGTAGATGTAAATCCAACTACCATATTTTGAGAGTCACCAAATGATATACTATCTCTTCTTTTATCTCTCTTAATTGATACAAAGAAAAAAAATGCATCAACTTGTATCAGGATTGAACTATTAGAAGTATAAGGCTGGCTAAGTTAATTTGATGAAACGTCATGCAAGGCAAAACGAGTTGTCCCACATACTATTGTCAATTTTCACTTTTGATAAATTTTACCAAATTTTTTTGTAAGTCTAATATGAATAAATCAAGGAAAGGAAACACTGCTTGATTTGATTTTTTTTAAATTTGATTTTGGTGTTTAACGCCACTTTCAGCTATATTATGGCGACCAGTTTTAGTGGTGGAAGAAGCCGGAGTATCCGGAGAGAACCACCGGCCTTTACCGGCCATGGGTAATCAACTGATAAACTTTATCACTTGCGAGTCGAGTGCACCCGGGCGAGAACCAACGCCGTATTGGTGATAGGCTTGCGTGAGTTGTTAGGTAATCCAACTAACTAACTCATTGAGCAACACTGCTTGAAATAAACTTGATGTGTACATATTATATAATATAAGAGTCCTACAACATGTCCTAATGGATTCTCTTTTTGGACCACCTATTATAAACTAACTTCCTTATTTAGCCCACAAAATCCGATTTAAAAAATCTGACAAAATCGTAGACACTGTTACTTTAACCCTACAAAAATGTATTTATATATATACAACTACTGTTATTATCATACAAAAATGATAATGACTGCAGGATAAATACTATTTCTTGATTTTAACAAAGGTCTGTCTTTAAGTAAATTATGAAAATATCAGCATTGAACGTGCAACTTAATTGTTCATTAGTTACGAAGAATATTAATGTTTTTGCCTCCTCCCTCCCATTTTTTGGCAAAAATTTAACTTAATTACAGTTTCACTTCATGGTACTTTGCTATATTTTATATCTTTAATTTCTGACAAAATTTCACACACATGATTTGCTGGACCTTCAGGAGATGCTTGTTGGTTTCTCTGTGTTATTAAGTCCATCTGATTATTACATCAATTTAGAATTTTTAAACTATCTTTAAATGAATAATACACAGATCAAGTTTGTTCTTGCAGTTTCCTTTCAAAAGACAACATTTCAATACCTAACATCTCTGGTGAGTGACAACAGGCTCCCTGGAGCCTATTATTTTTTCACTCTATAAAGGGGTTGTATTAAAAGCATGTAAAAACGCATATATTTTTTTATTTAAGGTGGAAATGTTGAAATTGTCTATTAAATTTAGTTTGATACATGTACAGTGAGTCCTTTGACTAACTAGGTATTTTTTTCAGAGTTAGCATAAAGAAAAAAACAATGGATGATTTAAACTCAAAGAAGATTTAAATACCACAGAAGAATCAACATAAATTTTAAAGGAACAGGAATATTTGACTTAAAAAGAACCCAGATATATACTCATACATTTGCATGATCAGAAGTAATCGATAAAATAGAATTTTGGATCTGTTTGTATTGTGTAGAGTCTGTGTGTATTACATGTGGTAGTGAACAGGACACATTATACAAGATTATCTATACACACATGTGCATATGATGTAAAACAATGTGTTTGATTCCTCATAATCTACTTGCGATTGTTCATGTATAAATCCAAAGAATACAATGATATGGATATTTTGGATTCAATATTCAGTGATCAAAGACAGAAAGATGTGATGAATTAAGTGATTGAATATTTATTTAATGATTCAGAAACACATGAATAAATGTAGTTTTCAGTTCAGACAAGAAATCAGGATTCAGCCATACCTACATGTACATATTAAAATGCAGTAAACACTGAAACATAATTTTGAGATCATGGAGATAATTTAATTTAATTGTTAATAAAATATTTGAAAGTGAAGTTGCTTCTTTTTCAGTACATTGTTTAATGACATGATATGTGTATAACAGTTCCCATACTTGTGTGGGAAACAATATTGTTGTAGCATTATTGGTACTTGTAAAGATATGCCACATTATGACCCAAAGGTGTTTTATGTTATGCACTACATACACAAACTTTTGATCCATCATTTGTCCATTGGAGGTTAGGTGTTTAACACCACTTTCAAAAATATTTCAGTTACTACTTTTGTGGCGGAAATTGGAGTACCCATAGAAATCCACAAACCTGTCGCAAGTCACTAACAAACTTTATCACATAATGTTTTATCGTGTACACCTCGCCATGAATGGGGTTCAAACTCACAACTTACGTGGGGATAGGCAACGATTGCACAAGTAGTTGTATATTCAACTACCATACGACCACGACGGCTCAAGTTCAGTCAAGATGAAAGGTAATTATTTTATTGATATTGATGGAATTTATGATTATCACTGTTTATAAACTTTCTTTTCATATCAATCAATGAAAATAATTGGTTTGCTGAAAGTATGTTTTTTGTTGGGGTTCATTGGATGGAAGTTGTATCTCATGTGAAGTTCCGTCAATTGCAGACACAACGTTAGGCATATCAGAACAATACCCTTTCTTTTGCCATCAGACTGGGATGGCTGGCCACTGAATTTTACGATTACACACTTTCTATAAGTCTACCCATGTTGAATTTAAAACTCTGTCAACAGTTGAAACACTGACACCAAAGCATAAATAAATAAATAAATAAATAAATAAATAAATAAATAAATAAATATTGCACGAACTGTGTTATTTATCTTAGTGAATCTCATGATCATCGATCAGCTAAAACAATTTACGAAGGTGGTCCGTTGATGAGCATGAGCAGTATAAAACTGGGGCTCTTAAAAGAAAACGACAAGTAAAACAAAGTGGAAATATTTTAAAATAACATTACTATCATTTGAAATATACATATGTATAGTAGATGAATGGATTTGAATCTGAGGATCCCTAAAATTCACATCACATTTTCATAAATTATAAAAAGTTTCCCCTTTTGCGTCCAAATTAAACTTTTAACTTCTATCAGTTCTATTCTCTTAAATAAAAGATAACTATCCATCCGGTGCCTTGGAAATGCGTTCTGTCATGTGCATAAGTGATTGTTTGCATGATTGACAGACAATATTCATCATATTGTTTTCTAACTTCTGAACTGTCAATCGAGAAAAAAAATTCTAGACAGGCAGCATATAGCCAGTCAATTAATATTTCGCATGCACAATAGCGACCCCACACCACAACGTGTGGAAAATAGAAATATCCTTTTGTGGCTTAAATGCGTACTAACTGCATTACATGTAAACTATATGATTCGGTTTGATAAAGACCTTTAAAGGGATATTGTCTACCAGCTGCGTAATTTTTTCATACCCAAAATTATTGTCGATTTCCGTACTGACCTTCATAAAATGAAGATTAAACACCGAATTATTGATGAATACGCTCCGAAACGTTGTTTTTTCGACTAAAAAAGCTGACCATCGTTACCGGAAGCTAATTAATTATGCACTGACCTGGGCGAGGCCAACTCTATTTATTTATCTATTTTTATGTCAGTAGCCCGGATGCTGCAGCATGGATATTGAGGTAAGTTTCTATAAAAGTTGAGGAAAAAAGCTATTTGCGAATCGATTGTATCTAAAAGATCGTAGAATAAATAATTTCTGTATCAGGAATAGATTTTCTTTGATGAAAACTACATGCCTTAACAGATTCAGCCGATATTTCCACGATAACCATTGAAAACATGCCAGGAGGCACCCTATGGGGACAAGCTCAACTACGTATTTTCGATCGGAAATTTTTGCCGGCGTTAAAAATAACTAAATTAGTTTTTTTCTTCTTATAAGTTATGAAGTTGTTTCCCGAGATTTTGATACACGTGTTAAATTAATTTATTTTAGCCAGAGTACCGACAATATGAAAACAGAGACATACATGTCTGATGAAAACGAATGACGTAGCCAGTGTTGTTTTATTTGTTATTTGACTGGAATGTTTCAGAGAAATTTGGGCTGGATTAGAAACAAAAGAGACCTTACTTCTAGTTCCACAAGACAGTTGCTGCAAAATAATATGGGACTGACCATTTACCTTGAAGAGGGAGGGGAGGGGGCAATGTCACGTTTTTTCGCCGTAGAAATGTTTTTTTCAGACGCCACAGAAATCTTATTTTCCGGCGAAGTGCCAATCTAATTAAAACAAGGTGAACTGTGATCTAATTCTCACTTATGATACCCCTGCCACTTCCCAGGGGCGGATCCAGGATTTCAAGTTAGGGGGGGGGGGGGGGGGCGCACTTTAAAAAATCGCGCCGAGCGGAGGGAGACGCAAATTTTTTTTTGGTATTTCGTGTGAAAAATCACGATTTTACGACAAAAAATCTTATTTTTTCCAATTTTAGGGGGGGCGTGCCCCCCTCTGGATCCGCCCCTTCTTCCCATGATATGGGGTACCTATATGAAGCTTGTGACCAAATACCAGATTTCTGCCATCAATAGTTGTTGAGAAAAATGTGCATATATGTTCAATGTGGATAAAAACCAACTAAGTCGGCAAACAGGAAGTAGGAATCTGATGGTTCCAAAAACGCTTCCCACGATATGGTATACCTATGTGAAGCTTGTGACCAAATATCAGATTTCTGCCATCAATAGTTGCTGAGAAAAATGTGACGAAAAATATTTTGGAAGGACGGACGGACAGAGGTAAAAAAGTATACCCCCCTCCCCCTTCGGGGACCGGGGGTATAATTAGATCTAAAATAGGGAGCAAGCGCGTAGATCTAATTTTAATTAGATTGGCGAAGTGCTGGAATAATTTTTTTTCTTCAAAATTTTGTATATGATTATACTGTGAAAATGTCAAGTCAGAATATATTTTTTTTCTCCTGTCCAGCCAAATTTTTTAAAACATAAAATTAAAATTGAATAGCTTGAGGGTAAATTGATAAAAAAAAATTGCAAGACCAAAATGGTTCTCCCATATACCAACAAAAAACGAAATAAAACTGTGGTCATAAGAAAGTCCCACGAGAAAATCTTTCCTTCCAAAATAAGACTTTTTTTTATTTCTCTAAACTGAATTTGTGCAAACTATTTCACTTATAACGAATTATATTTCTTTTTTAAATAGAGCTCATTTTTCTAGATGAATGTATAACCATCTGTCTTTATTAAATCTCTTGTCTTTATTACAGGACTTTGATCGGATTGTCCTTGATGAGGCAGTGTTGGGGGTTGCTAGAATGTTTCGAGAGGAACTTGTAGTAATGCCCCATGATGAGGATTACAACAGATCCAATAGGTATGCAGCCTACCGCCAGTATACCATTTGGGCACATGGCCGACTTGGAGCTGGGGTCAGACGTGTGATCCCAAGCTGTTGTACTTGGAAAATTAGGGACAAGTATCCTGATCTATATGGACAATACAAGGGTTTCATTCCTAGACGATTTAATTAAAACTTGTTCATGAAATATTTTGTATTTTATCCCATATACCCTAATGATAAAGTTTACCACTTGCTTCCCTATGGTCGGTGGTTGTCTGGGTACTCTGGTTTCCTCCACCACTAAAACTGGTCGCCATGATATAGCTGAAATATTGCTGAAAGTGGCTTTAAAACACCAAAAATAAAAAATAAATCAACCCTAATGAGTTGTTAATTTCACAAGTTGGTCAGTTGGAATTGTAAATTTAATTTGAAAGTTTTGCCATCTTATCATTATTTTTTGTTCTATCAGCACTGACAATTTCTTCTAAAATGGACTGAAAGTCTTTTATATAATTCAAAACCAAACTTGGCAGAGATGTTTTCTATGAGGTCCTACACAAGAGTTGTTACTTTTGTGCAGATTCGTCAAAAAACATAGCCACCATGTGACTTTGAAAATTCTGATTGGTCGATTTTCAAGAAACTTCTTCTCAAGAACCGCTGAAGGGATTGAATTGAAATCTGGTATATATGTTCCTATGAATGTCTTTAATATGTGTTGTTACTGTTTGCACCATTTGAAAATTCAAAATGGCCACCAGCGGAGGTCAAAGTTTGCATTGAAACCCTATGGGAAACAACATTTTCATCTTCTTCCTGAGAACAGCCAAACAGAATTTAACCAAACTTGGCAGAGATGTTTCTTGTGAGGTCCTAAAAAGTTGTCCTGGTTTGTACTAACTAGACCAACACACAGTGCTATCATTATTGTGCATTGGACAATTTGTAATGGCCATTATCCTGACTTGGGTACTTTTCTGCTCTAAATGTGCAGAACTTCTGTTAGACCAGGAAAAACAAAGAGTGGCAATCTAAATTTATTTTATGCGACAATATAGTCAATTGTTTTGTCTGGGTCTTCAAATCTGGATTTCTGAGATGCTACAATATCATCCCGAGTTGGAGGTTGTGGAATTGGTGCAAGATGGACCGAGATTCTTCTGGGATCATCTACTTCCAACTGCACATGTTAATTCATTCCTTCATTATCTTGCTGTCTCATACAAATGATGACCCTTAATAGTCTTGGAACATAGGAATATGACTTGTCAGCTTTAACAGGCTGCACAGACCATCTAGCTGTCTTTTTGTTGTAACTTCTCTGCCACCTGAAGTAGAAAAATACATACAATGTAATTCACAGGAATAAAACAATAAAATTGAGATTATGATCTATGGAGCCCTAACTTTCAATTCAAGATGAATATCTCGAATGTATAGTGAATGACAAACTAAACATATCATTACAAGTCCACTTTATGAAGGATTTGAGTGATTTGTAGACAGATTTTAGGTTGTGGTCATCCTTCAAGAAGTTCTACGGCAGGAATCACGAGCTGGTCAATGGTTACAGGGTGTATGTTACCCAAATCAGACCTGATCTTCATTTGTTGTTGATGTCTTTCCCTTCATCGGATGGGACTTCTACCGGACTTGACCATGGACAACACAGCGGGTTTGCGACTTTCGATTGACCCTTCTGAAGCCTATGATCAAATATCAGATTGCTGCCATAAATAATTACTGAGAAAAATGTTATGAACATCTTGGTACGAACGGATGGACAGAGGTAAAACAGTATACCCCCTCCCCCTTCCAGTGGAGCGGGGTTATAATAAAGCTCCTATGACATATGATCATGCATGGTTCTGTTATTAGGATAAAATTTCAAGTATGTAAGTTACAACTGAAACATATGAAATTAACATGACAAACCTTAGAGTGAAGTTGAGGCTAGGTTCAAAATCTCCATCGTCAGAATCATCACCAACATCACTGCCCTCTTCAGTAATATCTATTGAGAGACTAAGAATAAAAAATAATTGTTTATTACAGTGTATGTGTATAATATCGAAACAAATTTTGCTATATGGTTCTGATGTGCAGCTGTATAACGAAAAAGCTTTTCAAAATAATATTAAATCTATATACATGTATCCAGCACACATCTACACAACCCAATATAAAGAGACAAAATTACATCAAAGTTCCAGGAAAAAATTTGGTGCGCCAGACGTGTGTCAATTCTGTCCCAGTTTGGTTTCATTCCCGTAAGTAGCTAAAGAGGACTGGCCATTTCAGCTTGTGGATTGATGAAAATGTAACGATGACGCAGAAGCCAACATGATCCCTATATAATATAGCTACTAGTAGTATCACTATGCAAGCCACAATAATTAATAGGAAACTGTTATACAAGTGACTGTGTTGAACAATATTGACAATGTTACCTATAAACATAATGTAGAATATGTCTAATCTTTAACAAAATGAACATACTCAAATGGGTTCACAAATGAACTTGATTTCTCCAGTTTCATCCGTTTCGTTGAAATGTGATGGCTGCTCATTTCTTCTACTCTAGAATTACCTTGATCAGAATATCTAAATCAAAAGTACAAATATCAATCACTACAAAATCACATTTGTCTGAAATTACCAGTTTTTGTAGTAATTTGCCTAAAAAATTTAGATAATTTTACAAAAACCTGCATGATTTTAACACAGACATGGGCCATCGGTCTACTGTTAAATTCACACACTGTGAAACATGCAAATTGCTATGGATCTTCACATTATTTCTTAAAAATCTTGTTTATAAATCATACTTACAAGATCCAAACTAAACAAGGGCAAAGCGTGGCATATCCCCTTGCCTAAAAATTTGACCTGGTGACCTTGACCTTTGACTTTGAAAATCAATAGGGTTCCAGATTCTCTTAAGGACTAAGTATGTACCAAGTTTGGTCAAAATCCATTGAAGGATGTTGATTCTAGAGTGTTCACAAGGATGTTACGCGGTAAAATTTTGACCCGGTTATCTTGACCTTTGACCTATAAGGCTATGACCTTGAAAATCAATAAGGTTTCGGTATCTTAAGGACTAAGTATGTACCAAGTTTTGTCAAAAATCCATTGAAGGATGTTGATTCTAGTGTTCACAAGGATGTTATGCGGTAAAAATTTTAGCCTGTGACCTTGATCTTTAACATACGACCTTGAAAATCAATAGGGTTCCAGATTCTCTTAAGGACAAAGTATGTACAAGGATGTGACGGACGGACGATAGCGTTACTATATCCCTTGGCAACTTCGTTGGCAAGGGGATAAAAAGCAGTTCAAATGACAATTCTTTAAATAGAAAGCCTTTATATGAAAAATACATATTGATTTCCCTCTATCATGTCTATGTTGATAATTCTAAGATAGTAAAGTATAATTTTGGCTCCCTGAACTAAAAATTATGTCCAAAATTGTTGAAATGTAGTAAAAAACTAGTTAATGTAATGTTTTTAGAATAGTCAAGAAATAAACTTGGTTTGCATAAGGAAATTGAAAACGATTTTCATTTAGTCATAGTCTAAAATATGCAGTTCAGGACATTTCAGTAAAATTTTATAGTCACATATATAGAAAAGTTTCTGAAACTTGCAAATTTCTATGGATCTTCATATTATTTTTTAAAAACCTTGTTTATGTATCATACTTACAGGATCCAAACTAAAAATGCTACTGAAATGACACTTATTTAAATGGAAAGCTTTTTATATAAAAGATACATACTGGTTTTCCACTATGGTGATAATTCATAGACAGGAAGATATAATTTTGGTTCCCATAACAAAGTGTTATGTTCAAACTTATTGAAAAGTACTTTTAACCTTATTTATGTAATGTATTTCCAGTACCCAAGATATAAACTTGTTTGCATAAAGGAATTGAAAATGATTTTCATTTAGCCATGGTCTAAAATATGCATTTTAGGACATTTCTGAAATTTTCAGTAAAATTTTGTAGTCATATATAAAAAAAGTTCTGAAACTTGAAAATTTCAATGGATATTCATATCATTTCTTCAAAACCTTGTTTATAATTATATATTATACTTACAGGATCCAAACTAAAAGTGCAATTGAAATGAAGCTTCTTTAAATAGAAAGCTTTTATTTGAAAAATACATACTGATTTTCCATTATAGTGATAATTCGCAGAAAGTAAGGTATATACTTTTGGTTCCCAAAACTAAGTTTCATGTCCAAGTTGTTGAAATTTGATAAAATTAAAAGCCTAATTATATCAAAGAAATAAATTTGCTTGAATAAAAAGAACTTTATAGGGTTTTCATTAAGCCATGTAGTTTTAATTC
The DNA here is from genome assembly GCA_963680875.1 of Bathymodiolus brooksi. Lineage (NCBI taxonomy): Eukaryota > Metazoa > Mollusca > Bivalvia > Mytilida > Modiolidae > Bathymodiolus > Bathymodiolus brooksi. Next base: position 109,887,228 of record OY804581.1, read on the forward strand.
TTGCATTAAAAATGAATTGATAATAATAAACTGCATTGTCATTGCTATCATTTTTGCACTCCCATTTCCCCTTTGCTGGCCTCTTAAAATTTGTGTTTGTTTACCTCGCAAATACGGCCGTTTTATGCTACTCATTGACAATAATTTGCTGTTGCCAGGTGCAAAATTACATATATTGATTAATATCTACCGAAAATGATCATAGGCATCATCATAAATTCATAAAATATGAAAAACGATTGAGAAAAGAAGGCAACAAACGGTCCAACTGATCCCCTACATATATCCTGCATTTGTTCCATTTGGAAGATACTTCACTTCTATTCCTCTTTATCTCTGAATCCGTCAAAGTCCGCTTTCTTCCACGCGTTGACAGTTTCTCTTTTGCCCAAGAACCACATGTTGTTTATTGTTTCTAAGCAGTGCGCATGCTCAAGACGTGTTCGCATAGAAGGCCATATGAACAGATTTGAATATTGTCATCCGGACAATAATTCTGATAACGATAGTTTTGGGTCTTTTTCGTATCTTTTGCAACATAACTCGGTGTTAATCTTCATTTTATGAAGGTCAGTACGGAAATCGACAATAATTTTGGGTATAAAAAAATTACGCAGCTGGCAGACAATATCCCTTTAAATGAGGTTGAAACAAGTCACCACTTGATATCAATTCGGTTGTATTTCTTTTTTGACGATTTTAATTACGTAAGACAAACATATTATTTTTTAACAATTGCAACTCAGTTTTTTTTTCCATAACCTATAATAAAATGAAAAAATATATATTACACTGTCAGAACAGTTCCAGCATTCAATAGAAAAATCGTAGAAATATGTAAATTCGATATCCCTAACACATATAAAGTAGATAATTCACAATTTTCTTCATTTATCGGAATATTCAGTGATGACATGAATGACTTGTGATTTCCCAAAATGTCTTCTTTGTCAAAATTAGTATTTTGTAAGGCTTACCAGAGTTCTTGGAAATATCAAGTTCTTCCTATTGCTCGTTTGGCGTTAAACAACAATAACTCACTTCATTACTTGTTTACCAAACCTTATTTCTTGTGGTTTTTTGAATATTTTTATGATATTTACCTACTAGTATTTGAAAATAAGCATGTTTGTAAGCTCAACTGGCCAAAACGGCCAAGTGGAGTATTATCATTTAGTGTCCGTCGTCTGTTATCCATAACTTTTCATATTAATATTTAATCTTTTTCTTAGAAACTGCAAAACCAAATGCTTTAACTATTTTACGTTATCAAGTTTTGGGACTATTTTGTAGCGTGTGCATATATAGTACATATTTATACAAAACGCATATGGATCAACCCTTATCTCACCATGACCAGACCCAAAGGGTCATGTAAGTTATTATCATCACATTGCGTCCAGCGTGGTCTGTAACTCTTTAACTTTAACATTGAAGGGATGTAGAAGAGGTGTGTATTCAGTGCCGTCTTAACGCATGGCCACGCGGAGCAGTTGCCCGGGGGCCCACGAGCATAGGGCCCCATGCTTATCTATGTATGTTGTGTACTGTATGTTTTTCTAATGTTTAAACACTGACTTTGTTGGAAATACCAATACAATATATATGTTTAATTTATATACATTTACAGTTTTATTCCTATGAGTTGTGTAGGTATGGGCCCCAATGCACTGCTTTTCCCGGGGACCCGTGATGCTGTTAAGACGGCCCTTCTTCTATTGTTATTATCAAAAAAAGCAGTAGAGAGGGTCTACACATGTAAGATGCTACGGTAACGTTGTTGTTTAGATATTTCAGCAGATAAACAATACAAATTAATTTGTGAATTTGCATAGGGTATAAATATCCTTGTGTTCTAAAATTCTAAAGTTATTTTCAAATTCGAAATTTTCTTTAAATATTCTATAATTCAATGCTTTTGGGGAGTGTTCAATTAGGGGGTTCCAACACATCCAGTGAACATTTAAGAAAATTGTTTACGACTCCTTCGTTTCACACAAATGTTGATAAACAATAATGAAATGAACCCGTCATTAGTGTACATTTACGACTTCAAGTACGGTCCAATTAGTAGGCCCATGATTTAATCCATAATGCAATATCGAAAATCTTATCAGCTTGTACTTATATATGTAATTAATTGACATATGTTTACAACGTAAATAAGACATAGAATGGCTGTGCACTACAAACTACATTTACAGAAGCTGTGTAACACTAGTTAATGAAACAAATCTAATAAAGTAATGAAATAATATTAGTATTACATGCTACTAAATAAAAGTTAGAGACTACAGAAGGAGAAATAAAAAATGAACAATCCAGAGAAACTGGAAACATAGGTTACACAAGACGAAGTAAAACAAAACAAAAATACAAGACAATATGTGTTGTACACGACTATATGCAAACAAACATAAATAACATAAATAAGACATGAGCCCTCTTTCAAACAACTGGAGGTAAAGACGAACCGAATATCAATCCTTTTCATTTTTTAATTTATGTGTTAGCAAAAACAATAAAGAGATAAAATAAAATGACTGTCCATACCTTTTTTGTTCTTTTTGTACCGGCCTGTCGTTATTTCCTAATTACATAAACCTCGGTGTAAGGTACACATCTTTCCGAGGGTAGTAGATTATGTTATTTCCTTAGACTATTATAATTATATTAGTTACAAATATTGCGCTCCTTCTTATATCAGATACAATCAATATGAATCTACTAGTTCTTGTCACCAAATCTTCCTCGAACACTTTTGGTCATTCCAGTTATGAGTAAAATTCTTAAAACATTACAGAATTCATGAAACCAGGAAGTTGTATGAAACACCATATAAACTAGATAACTAAGTTAAACAAATGCACCGATACACTCTTTAAAGGGATAGTAATGCTCGTTTTAACATATTTCCTTTTAACTCGTGACAAAGTTTGTTTCTTTTCAATTTAATTGTAAAAACATTCCAAACATACTTTGCACGCCGATATAATATAGTATTATTACGTGATGTTGTTCATATTGGCCTAGGCTATAGGTCCGAGGCCTGCCGTATTGGGCTGAGGCGCAGCCTCGTTCAATATTGTTGTACTCTGCTCCATAAAACCTCATATTGATCTCGTTCAAGTGCAGTAATTGTATGTTATTACATAAGGCTCTATTTTACTGTTTTTCTATTTGCCAGAAGCAATACACGCAACATTCCATTTTCTAGCATATTGATTAGCAAAAAGTAATTTCTGTGCAATAAATACCCATTACATACATAGTGTGGTGGTACAAGACTTTGTATCAGGTCGAGTTTGTTGTGTGAACAAACCGCATCACAACTCGTCGCTATCGCGACTCGTAGTAATACTGGTTCACACAACAGGCAAGACCTGATACAAAATATTGTACCAACCCATATGTATGTAATAAGTTTATCTAACATTTCAATAAAAAAACAATTTTAAGCAAATAACAAGGGTCGAAATAAGATTAACTTTGTACAATACTCTGCGGGAGACTACATTTTGAGCATGACGTCACGTTATTGGTTGCCGTTCATTCTTTTGCTTTGTTTATATTGCTTACATTGGGGTGTTTTCCCCGCATTACAATGATATGACGTCATAATAAAATAGTTCGGCAGAGAAGATCGCTTGCAACGTCGCGCCATTCTTTTATCACCAGTGTGGTGATACAACATCTTGTATCAGACACCTTGTATCAGACATGCTACTTTCTTTAAATTCAAAGGAAAATGTACAAAATGTTAGATAAATACAGATTAATACATGGGCATTTCCATATTGGCCTGGTTATTATCCCGAGACCCATATTGGCACTCGACTCCGTCTCGGGCCAATATGGGTCGAGGGACAATAACCAGGCCAATATGGAAATGCCCATGTATTCAACTATTTATTACATACTTCCGACATCTAGAAAAGAGACACCCATATTGGCCTGAGACGAAGTCGAAGCCCATATTTGCGCGGGCAATATGGGCCTCGATATGGAAATGATCTTGTAGTAATCCAATAACCGGTTATTTTCCCGGGGTGTGAAAATATGGACACTTTAGTTCCGGTCATATTGATCATACAAAAATGCCTTTATTTGAACTAAATATTTAATAAATAATCATATTGCACTCTCGTGCAAAATCAATGAATGAAATTACGTGGCACGAGAGTGCAATGTGGTTTTTTATTGCACAGAAATTGTTTTTTGCTAATCAATATGTTCGAAAATTTCCTAAAATCAATTTTTTTTAAATTCAAAATTTTTATGAAAGGACATGGTAGGATAAGGGGCATTTTTGACCCCCTCTTAAAAAATCTCCATTTTGGCATATGTGTTAGGGATGACCTTAAAACTAAAAGAAATGGAAGAAAAAATTGTTCTGACTTTTACTTTGGTTGCCTAGCAACCAAAATCAACATAACCCCGAATTTACACTGAAAGTGCTTGCATTTAAGTCCAGAAGTTTCCTTTAAACAACTATAAACTCAATAATCATGAAAATGAATTAAAATCTTAATACTGTTATATGAAGGGTATTTTCTCTTATAATTCAATGCCAAATAGATAGTGTGGAACTTCCATAGCAACAGATTTTTATCCAGGGCAACAGGCAAAAAAGTGTTCCATTGTACTTTAAATAGCTTTAAGTTTACTAATTTGTAGTATTTTTTTGCTCAGAATTGATTTAAAGTGTACCTATAAATACTTTTCTTAGTATTTGAGGTAACAAAATATTTTTGAGATTCCACAGCAACAGATTTAGCCTTAGCAACCAGAAATGCACAGTGAAATGGTGTGTCTTTCAGTCCATAATTTACTCTCAATACTCAAACAATCAATGATCTTGAAAATGTTCATCTTTCTCGCTAGACAGATATGAAGGGTATCATTTCTAAATATTTCTTAACAATTTTTAATGTGTACTTTCCATAGCAACGGATTTAACCCATAGCAACAAAGAAAATATGTTTCATTTTACATAAAATGACTTCCAGATCATGAATTCCAAGTATTTTTTTATACGAATTAATTCCTAATGCCCCAAGAAGTATTATTCTAAGTAGTTAAGATAGATTATGGGTAGAATAATATCCTTAGCAACGAATTTTACCCTTAGCAACTAGAAGCAAACCCTGAAAAGATGTGTATTTCAGTCTTGCAGACAGACATGGGTCAAACTTAATGAACCTATGGTTATTGGTAGGAAATGAAAATCATCCAAAATGATATTGTATAGTATTCTGACAAGAAACAAAAAAACTCAACAATATACAGTATCTCGATCAACAATCACATGTATTACTGGAAACACAGGTGTTAAAAACTAGTAAGCAATTTTAAATACATATAAATACATACAATTCAAAGGTGGTTCGGTTTTGCTTTATAAGGATCAATCTAACTAAAATCAAATCTCCGCACTTGCTGTGACATGATACGACCGCATGAAAAAGTGGAGCAAGTTCGGAGATCTATTTTTATTTAGATTTAGGAATAATCAACAATTGTTAAAATTGATAAAATGTAGTCAGATATATCGAAATTAATTCTTCAACAATGCATGAACTTTCAGGTTGCAATTAAGTAGTCACTGCTACTATACTATTACATGTATCTGACGGTCTTTACTGTGATTCTTTTTTCATAGCTATATAGCAAGTTTGAATAAATGTAACATGCACGTACATTGTGTACTGTTTAAAAAAAAAGAGTTTTTATTTTGGAGCGGCAAAAATTGCAGTCTATGCAATGAAAAGTGGATACTGAAGATTATGAAAATTCAATTTTGCCGCTGCCATCCAAAATCATAGGAAGTAAAGTTACGACCTCAGCTTAACACCAGTGATTATGTGTCTGCATTGTTTTGCAATGATGTAAAGTATCTATGTAAGAATTAAGATTTTCCGAGAGTTACATTATAAATGTAAGTTCACAGCATAGGAACTCAAGGTCAGGGTGCAAAAAAACGTCATTCCTCCAGAGCACTATCACCATCACTTTCACTGTCTGTTACTGGCAAATCATTAGCATCTGTGACAACTGACAAGAATTTGGATGGACTGAGTGGATTTCATTTCTGAGTATCTTTGATAGCCCAAATCCCAAACAACACTCGCCACATGGGCCTGGCACCGATCTTACATGTGCAATACCACCCAGTACCATTGCTTGAGCTGAATTCTACCGATGAAAGCTTGTGTCCTGGCCTTTAACGGAATGACTGAAAATCTGACATGGCTGTTTGCCTTTTTTTTTACATACTATGCAATACTTGTGTGAGGTTTGAGTGGACAATATATTAAGGTGTATGTTTTTTTGGACTGATCATGTCATTTTTACATGCAGCCGAGTCAACAACGACAAAATCATCATCACTTCCTTCAGTATCATATGAATCTCTTACAGAGCGCTTATAAGCAGATCTACATTTTGAGCATATAACATCATCTTCATTCGTTGAACGACCAATTATTTTTTCAACGTATTCTTTTAATTACTGAGTCCTTATTGGGCGACGGTGTTTCAATCTGTATTTTCCACAGATGGCACATTTGTAGTGCTTTGGCATCTGAAAATGATAATATGTAACAATTTAAAGACACTTCCTACAGTGTGTGTGACACCCCAGGGGGGGGGGGGGTGGGTGGGGGGTACTCTTAAATTTTAGCCATACGTAGGCTCGCCCCAAGGAAAAAACAATACCCCATAAAAATACCATTTTTTGAAATGTACCCAAAAAAATACTAAATTATTAAGAAAATTATTACCAAGAACACTAACTTATTTGGAAGAAAACTACGATTTTTTTTTATTATTGTTTTCTCTTTTATTCATCTATCATGAAGTTATTTTTATCCCTTAATCCGATAATTCAAAACTTGTCTTGTCTGTTAAAGACATAACGACTTCATCGTCCTGGTATTATACAAAAACAAATTGTAAACATCGTAATTTGTTCAGTGTTCTATATAAAATCATCTTCACAGACCCAAGGAAAAGAAATCGTCTTCCATATCATATACTTATTTAAAAAAAAGAAAAAAGAAAAAAAACCAATTTGCCTGGGTGAGATTCGAACTGCGAACCTTTCACTCTATGGAAAACTGTCGAACTGATTGGGCTATGACAACTGGTGTATAAATGGGGATCATTCACCAAATGTTTTTCGACAGACCTCGCTGTTGTTCCATAAGTGGTTAGCGGACCGTTTTAATCTCGATGACCCTTGAATTGTTAACGTTGGGTACAAGAACACGTCAATAGCTAATGCCCTTATAACATGAATAGGAAAATTCTGTAAATTCGTTCACAAACAAAACTGTTCTCACGACTTTTTTTTATTGTATAGATTATCGCAGTATTGTACAAGTTAGATAAACTACTATTGAAACTTACATGTATTGCGAGATATTCAATACAGGCCGCTTCTTTTTTTTAATAGTACTGTATCTTATACTTACAACCATTGCGCTGGAACAGTTGACTACAGAACGACAGGGATATTAGATTATTAATTAAATTCCTAACGGTGTATACGTGTATCACATTTCATTTCTTTGCATTAGCATTAGGCGAAAAGAGTGTATTTTACTCTTATAAAAATATTTCGATGCTACATTTTTGTAACTGAAACAAAAATGCACTCTGAGTAGTATATAAGCACAGCTCAAACCGCATTTGAGGGGGATCGATGGGGATCGTGACGTCACCGGAAGTTGCATTACCGGAAGTTGCATCACCGGAAATGACGTCACCGGAAGTCGTGAACCGGAAATGAAAGGGAGATAATTTCCCGCGTTTTTTCCCCGCGGTTTTTCCGGAACTCCTCTAGATTCTAGGTACGAACAATGGAATTGTGAATCCAACCTGTATCGAGTCACTATAGACCTATTACCCCATTTTCCCTCCTGAATTGTGCAGTCAGCCGTGATTAATTGACTCAGTGGTATGTGTATGCAATATATGACTGTATTTTCTATGTTCTTTTGTTTGCTTGATTTTTTTCGTAAATAAAATGTTATTCATCATACGGGGCTTTACATTATAACAAAAGGCCAAATACATTTTCTAAGCTTTATTGATAAGACGATGCACAAAAGTCTTGACTATGTCTGTGGCTTCTCTCGGATGTCTCAATGTTCTCGTAACATCACCCATGGATTTTCCGGCACATCCGTGTATCAGATAAAATATACAGTGGTGTCCGCATACAGTGGAGTCTTCTTCTTGAACTCTAATGGCGTTGTAAGTCCAACTCGTACGATGTTTGTTCATAAAGTTCACGTAAGCCCATAAAAAGGGTGGTCTTCCTGTGGGGTCGTAATATTCTCCTCTAGAATTGGCATCGATGTATAGGGCTACCCAGTGTGTTCCCGGTCGATCGTCCGGGTCCGTGTTCCCTATCAAGGCCGAAGGTACGTTTAATCTTCTGGGTAGTCTGTTTCTGGCGTATACTCCTTTGAAAACGTTTCTGGTACTTGGGTGTGTTTTCAGTACGTGGTTGATCTCTAAGGTGTTCATCTAAGCACTGTAGTCAAACAAGACTTGTCTGTTTCTATCAATTTCAATGACGTTGTCAAATTCTGCATACATGATCACGTTGATGGTAGTTGTAAGGGCTTCTGCGAAATGAATCTCCACTCTCAAGTTGCCTTGTTTTATCAGCTGAAAGGCTCCAACTTCAGACATGTCGGGTGTGAGATCAAATCTAAACAAGGTGTTTCCTTTGGCGTAATCTTCTCTCGAAATGGTATTTCCTTCGTCTTGATCCATTTTTCCGGTACTGGTGTAGAGTCCCATATAACTTCGAATGTAGCCATTGTTTTCGAAGTCGGGCTGTAGCGGTTTGGTTGGAATCTGTCGTCCGTCAACGTTGAGTGCCACAAAATTGATCTTGTAGTGTTTGAAATCGAACGAATTTTTCCCAATAGCGCCTTTCAGTGCATCGCTGTCTACACAGGCAATGACGAGTCTCTTTGGCAGCTGTCCCAAAAACATATTGTCCTGAACGTAATTCATGTTGCCGGTGGGTACCGTGTCCACTTTTACTTCTACTCGTCTGACGGGGTATTTACAGCTGGTCTTTTCCAATGCTTTCACGTGACCCATTCTAACGGCGGGACTCAGTTGTACCTTTCTCACATACAGAGCCATTTCCTTGATCTTGATTTTATAATTGGCCGCGTCTGCCACGAGAGCAAAAGCGTCCCGACTTCTTCTCTGTTTAATCTTCAGATCCACGTGATTGAGTAAGTATTTGTCTTGACAAAACAGATCCAAATGTAGTTTTCCCATCATTTGTACCGACTTGCTAAGGGCCGTCAATTTTTTCCTTGACGTGAATCCCTTGTTATCCGTCGTTCTCTTGTCCTGCTGTCCCGGAGTGTCCTTGTACCACATCACGCCCGTCAACTGAGATTCTTTAGCCGCTGGTCCGTAACTGAGAAGAGTTTCTATGTACGCCCTGTAGGGATACATGCTGGTCTGTGGCGAAACTAATTTTTCGCTTAGGCTAACGCTGACGTCACTGAACAGTGAATGCATCCACAAATCGACGGGTCCAACGTCCGTATCGGGTTCTAAGTTAGAACCATCGGTATTCACGATCTGTGCTTCCACAAACAAGTAAGTGTTGAACAGGTCGATGTAATCGTCTCCAGCTCCACTGAATGCAAATTCATAAGGACCTTGGTCCGTTAGGGTCGATGTCAGCCCTTTTTGCTCCCAATAGCCATGTTCCACACTGGTCTGAGTCGGTGGTACTCCAAACAAATCCAATTCCGATTTCGTACATTCGCAAGAGTTTTGGTGTACTAGAGCCATTTTTAACCGAAGATGTCTTTCGATGTGTTCCATAGCTTCGTCTGACGACGTCTGGGCTTTTTCCGTTTTGCAGCTCGTTTTATAGATCGTTCACCGGGAGGTCCCACTGTGTCCATAGCTTTCTGGAGTAAGTTTTGTCCAGTTGATTTCAATCTGGATTTGGCTGCTTGTGTGACGTTCTGTCCTTCCATGACGTCCGATGCTAGGTTCAGACCTGTTTTCAAAGCTTCGCGACCCAAAGTTTTGGCTCCTCTCTTTAATAAAGGAACGGCCGATTTGAACAGACTTCCAAAAATACTTCCTAGTCCATGTCCTCTCTGATAACGTGTTCCAACGTACACGGGATATCCCCTTCCTGCCTGATTCAAGTAGTACTCGTGATACGCTCTAGCGTCTGGATTGTGTCTTTGCTTCATTCTAGATACGACTCCTTTCTCTTTCTGCAGTGAAGTGTCACCACCACGCGTCCTCGCTCGAATGGTATTTTGACTCCGGTATCGTCCCTTATATCTATTTCAACGGTCTGAAAGCGTCTTAGTACCAGAGGGCAGTACTGTATGTGGTCGAAGGCGCGAGTCATCATTTCTCCGTCTCTTCCTGCCACCGGTACGATTCTCAACAGTGGTACTTGAGCATCTCCCACCATCCTCGGTTCGACCAGGGGGCAATACACGTACAGAGAATTTACTCCCCTGGTTACGTCTGCCACGTACGGTGCTTTATAATCTCCGGGTGGAAAATTCAGCTTGTCAAACCCCAGGAACGACTTTAACAATGGACTGATGATCACTTGCGATAAGTCTCTAACCCATAATGTCGCTTTGTGGTCCACTTCGCTCATACCCAAGCTAAATCCCTTCTTCATCCCCTTCTGGTGTTTCATGGCTTCTAATGCTTTGACGATTCTCTTCGGGGATGCATAATAACCTTCGGGCAGTACCAATATGTGTTTCTCGTGATGTCTATCCGTGAACAGTACCCATACTTCGTTTATGCGTACGTTGTACCAACTGTGCGGATATTGTATCTCTGCCAGTCCTATCTCCCAGGATCCATCCAAATCTAACATCTCCGGTAATCGTGTAGTGAAACTGGCCAGGGTGTTGTTCGGAAAATAGTCCATGGAACTGTTACTGGGTAAGGTCAGATAAAACATGTTTGGACTTGATGGTGGGATTAGGTAACAAGTATCACAAACAACTGCTCAACAGTGCCGTCCACAAAGTACTGTTCTCCGATTCGACCGTCAAGTTGTAAATGCTGACTACGAATACACGGTCTTGCTTTTTGTAAATACACTAACTCGTTGGCGTGTTTCTTTAAGCGCTGAGAGACCATGTTACTGCTTCCGCATCTCTCGTAAAACTGAATTAATCTTGGATAGACTGGGATATATAACTAAATATCGGCGTACGCTTTCTGTTCCTCACCGGGAAAGATATGACTTCTTAGTCTCAAGATGTCCGGTGTCTCTTGTTTCATATCGATGACTAAATAGCGTGGGGTCGTGCAGTGGCTGCAGTGTAGGCTTCCAAAAAGTATATCGTCCTTTGGGGATACATTTGATGCGCCAAGGCCATGATCTGCGATACGTCTCTCGGGTTTTTGAAGACGACCATGTAATGGGCATTGAGACTTATGGTTCTATGGTGTTTTCCTCGATGAAACAGATTCTGAACTATGTACATGACACTGATGTTTCTGTGGTGACTCTTCTTCGTAAACAAAGAAGCTACTCTTTGATCCGTTTCGTCCATGAGATCGTCTAGGATGATTAAATGTTTTTCTCTGGGGTCGAGGGTGTCCAAGTCCGGCAATCCTTGTTGAAAGTCCACCCCATCTACGGTTCCGTATAAAGTCTGGTATTCTCCATAACACCACAAGATGCGATCTGGTATTGGGGTCATCATGTGTTTGATATTGTGTACGAATCTCCTGACAAAGACGGATTTTCCACTTCCGGTTGGTCCCGAGATTACACTGGTAAATGGATGGACCCACGGCATGAAATGATCGGGATCGTATCCGTCTGGAACGTAAAATGTGTAAGGATTGTTGGTTTTCAAAATATAATAGGGTTCTTCTTCATTACTCTGTGAGTATGGCTGCTGCGGCGGCGGAGGCGTATATCCCTCTCTCAGCGGCGGCGGCGGCGTATATCCCTCTCTCAGCGGCGGCGTATATCCCTCTCTCAGCGGCGGCGGCGCCGAGGCGGCGACGACGGCGGTTGCGGCGGCGGCGGCGTATATCCCTCTCTCAGCGGCGGCGTATATCCCTCTCTCAGCGGCGGATACGCATCACTGCTCTGTGGATACGGATGAGTTGTTCCATGCTTATTTCTTTTATGTCTCAACATGACATCTTTTCTCGAACATTTCAGTTTACATACGGGGCATGTTGAAGACATCTCGTAAAACACGTCTTTCCTCTTTGACGGTTTGTATACGACTGACTGAAATAGGGTAGATGGGGGGCATATTTATAACAAACAAATAATACATTTCTAACTTTTATTTTACAAGTCTATTCTATACAAGGGAACTAACTGTCTCAGTTCTGGCTCTCTTTCTTCCAACAATGGGATGATCTGTTTCAGTTCTTTCCATTCTCCAAAGTGTAAAACCACACCTCTCTTGGTAGGACGGTAGGTCCATTCATCGGCGGGGATAAAGTGCTTTCTAATGTGAACGAAGGGAAACGGTGCCTTGATCGTCACGAAAACGTCGTTTCCGATATGGTATCGCCACTCTACTGGTTCTTTTTCTATGACTCTGGTAAGCAAATCGTCTATGACGTCCGACATGTTGCACAGGGCTTTCCATTGATCCAAATGTAAGCTCACTCCTTCTTTCGTAGGGACTGTGGCATCTTTCCAGAATCGTAAGTCTACTCTCCTGGATCCGTTCCATTCTGTTAACTCCAAGTATATGTTTCCTCCCAGGGCTCGTTTGAGAGGCTGAATGTGGACCATCTGGGCTGCCATCTGCAAGATGTCTTCTATTTGTGCGGTATCGGGCGTCTGTGAGCCGTTTTGTGTCGGTGGACTCTGTACGATATCTGCAGTTGGTTGCATCTCTACGATATCAATTATCTGCGGGGTTTTAGGCTGCTGTTCTGTCATCTGAACGACCTTGGCTCTTTTACCTTTTTGACTTGGCATGTTGCGGGTTCCAGCCAGTAAATGACGCAGAGGTTTAGTTACATCATCTTATATCCAAGGTGAATAATAGTAACGACGTATCTGATTGGTCGATTTCTTTCGTAACGTCGTATCTGATTGGACAGTCATTCTGTGTTTCGATTGGTCAGTTGTTTATGAAATGGAGATTTCTGATTGGTTCCTTTTCCTCTATTCTGATTGGTGGATGAGCGATCGATTGAAGTATTCGTATTCTGTCCCTTTAAGAACGGCATGGTAAATGTCCCAAAACTTCCATGCATCGGTGGGGTACTGTTGCCCCATTTGACTCGTGAAGGCAAATAACACTAGCACTCGACCCATGTTGATAACACCGTCATTGAACATGGTAGACACAATCCTTCTATATGTCTGTACTCTATCGTTGTCCATGTCTGAATGATATCTATTTGCCCTTTTTTTTTTTTTCGCTTTCATAGGCTTTTGACCACGCCATTGTTTTAAACTTGACGTGACCGTTGTGTTGTCCCTGTGGGGCTCATACTCTGTACTTTAATGTGCTGTCCCTGTGGGGCTCATACTCTGTACTTTAATGTGCTGTCCCTGTGGGGCTCATACTCTGTACTTTAATGTGCTGTCCCTGTGGGGCTCATATTCTGTACTTTAATGTGAAGTCCTTTGTTGTATGTGTATGTTGTTGTCCTTTGATTTTGATTACCCCTTTGGTATTTTCAAACTCTTCTTCTGTGTGATCGGTTTTCAAGATAAGATCAAATAATGTCCGTCTAGACACCTCATCTTTGAAATACGTTTGTCAGTGACTTTGCGTTAGGTCGGTAGTTTCCTCCACCACGATATTATTGAAAGTAGCGTTCAACACCAAATGAAATGTTTGATCACGATATAACTGAAAGTAGCGTTCAACACCAAATACAATCTTTGATCATCCATATAAAAGACCCAACACCGTTATACAATTTCAATTATTTTATAAATACAAATATATACAACAATGAATTTTTTTAAAGAAAATCAATTTAAAAGAAAATCAACGAGGTTATTGACCTCAATTTAACTATTTTTTTCCTTTATATTCAACTAGAACTTTACAGGTAAACATTTTTTTAAAACTATTTACACTATTTAAAATCTTAAACAGTCTTTTATTTACAGTTTATATATCACGGATTTAAATGTCTGACGGGGTTGTAGACACAAAGTAGTATTGAACTGCCGATCCTTTGTTTGTACTGTTAATCTAATACAATATGTGACATTTCTAGCGTCCTTTCCTTTATGATATGTTCCCCAAATACTAATGTCACTTTTGTCGGAATGTGCCAGAGATACGCCTAGTCGAAATCGGGTCCGTTGGGATTACATTCACCACAATATATAGCTCCCTCTACGTTTTGGTGGGACATGTAACAAGGAAGGGTCGTATTCAGATCGGGAATGAGATCCAGTAATTCCCTGGCTACGTCCTTCAGTTTATCGAATTGTTCGAATGTTAGAGACAGTCCAACGAATCAAGGGGAAATACATTTCTATTGCTCCTTGTTTAAGAGTGATTTCTTCTTTTTCTGCCTTCAGATACACTTCTCCACCCAGATGAAAACTGGAATGTTCTGGGAAGCACACTGCCATGTCTTCTTTTTCTGGGCCGGTTAGCATCGATACCAACTCGTTCTTGTGACGGGCCAACAGAGCATAGCAGAAAGCGTGAAACGCCTTGGGTCCCCTTCTGGGCAATAATTCTAAGAGAGCCCTAGTCCTTCCTTTTTGGGTGGGTTGTCGAGCAATGAATTCTCGCTGCTCCTCGTTTACTATCTGTTGTTGACGGAGTTCGTCCAATATGTCATCAACCGGGGTTTCATTCACCAACAACACGTAATTTTTGGTTAGGGCGAGTTTGTGTTCGGATTGCATCTGTAAGCATAAAGTATAATACAGGTGTAAAGGTATTCGAAAATCCAATTAATATATTGACTTACCTTATGAAAGCCAATTGTAAAAATGTTTATATTTGATAATAATAAAAAAAAAAAAAAAAAAAAAATGCTACTTATTTCAACATAAAGTTCTAAACAGGAATTTTCTATTAATAAGTCCCACCAAATATTTCGAATATAGTTACAGCACACGTATACAAAAAAATATGTTGCTTTTTAACATAATCTGCATATTTTAACATTGGAGTCTGGTACGGTTGAAATCAATTTAGCAATACTTGGTATCGATTTTTAGTGTATTATGTTTATACTTTAAATCACCTAGAGTTCATCGGAGTGTAGATTATGAAAACGTAAATTTATTTTTTTATGGTTTGTCTATGAATAATCTTAATGTATCCATCTTCGTTGAATCTGAAACACAATGGATATTTAATAAGACCACCTGCTCAACTTTACACGAAAAAGAACTGAATGAAATTAATAAGACTATATACCACCTGCCTTGATACAAATGCTTTACATTAAATCACTGAATTCTTTTAAAATTATAACAATATGTAATCAAAATAAATTCATACTAAAAGTAAAAAACTGTAGCAAAGATAAAAGAAAATATTAAAAAAAAGTTTTGTTTGGTTTTGAAATCGATGAAGCGTTGTAGCACGCGACTACCCCCATCGACTAATAACTTTTTTGCATAGTGTGAAGAAAATACATGAATACATCCTTTGTTTGGGTTTAGAGGCGGTCAACAATGAACAGCACCTGTCTTCGAAAATCGATTGATGCCATTAAAATTTGAAAATCCTTTGTGCTGATAACTATTTGTTAAAACGACAAACTATAACCATTTTGATAATGAATATTTCATGAGAATTATTCAAAAAGAAAATAAATCGGCTTACCTGTACCTTGAAATAAATGTTCCGTGATCACACACACACACACTGCGTTGTATAAAAAAACTGTATTTCTGAAATAGAAAGAAAATAGTGGATGATAAATATCCAAGTTTAAAAATTGGATGACAAATATGTATAACGTAGACAAGGAATAGTCAACAACATGTTGACAAAAAATGACGCAAAGTTTATTAAATGTAAAAACTGGTGAAACGTTAATTCTAATCTGTGAAGAAAATCCTCAGTTCCGACCAGATCCTTTAAGTTACGCATTAAAACATATCCTTTTTCAACCTTAATATTAAAACTTTCTATCAAACAAAATCGAATAAGAACTGACATTAATAATAAATCGGACTTGAATTCTTTTAAATTCTGAAAAATTCATACTAAAAGTAAAAAAAAAAACACAAAAAAAACACGTTACAATCTTACATGAAATAAGTTTACCTCTTAGCAATATGTAAATTTTCCTCGTTTTCTTCAATCTATTCTTTGTATTCTGAAAAGGAACGGGTTAAGATACTTTAAAGTAAATTGATTAAAACGTGTAAACGGGAAACATGTCACAACACGATCATCATACTATTGATTTTTTCATAACATGTTTTCTGAATTAAAAATCAACTACATGAATTAATTTGATTAAAATAGTATAGTAGGATTGAGATGCTTACCTTGGTTCGAATATAAATTCTCCACAAGATAAATACGTCCTGTCAATAGCAAAGCTGGAGTAGAAATGATTTTTTCAAAAAGACGAGCGTACAATGGAAGGCCGACGATTGGTTGGATTTGAATTCGAAGCAAGAAGGAGTACGATTGGTGGGATTCAAATATCAGAGGGGCTACGATTGGTTGGATTTGAATTCGAAGCAAGAAGGGGCACGATTGGTGGGATTCAAATATCAGTAGGGCTACGATTGGTTGGATTCACAATTCCATTGTTCGTACCTAGACTCTAGAGGAGTTCCGGGGAAAAACGCGGGGGGAAAAACGCGGGAAATTATCTCCCTTTCATTTCCGGTTCACGACTTCCGGTGACGTCATTTCCGGTGATGCAACTTCCGGTCGCGCATGCGCACGCGATCACTTCCGGCACCACCTCACTGCACCACCTCAAATACGGTTTGAGCTGTGCTTATATACTACTACTCTGAAACAGAATTTTTGTTCTGGGGAAAACATTGTTCCTTTATGACGAATAATAGAAATATGGGTAAAAGGGTAAAAAATCAAAACCATAAATAATTAAAAATAGTAAGAAACAACGAATTTTCTTTATTTAACTATTTATTATGCCATTCATAATACATCTGCTCAAAATCTTTCTACAATAAATGCTATGATTAACCTGCTTGTTGTCGAATCTTTAACAGTTAATAACACTACACGAAGAAGGAATATATTATCTGTATAATTTTGTACCAAATAATTTTAAAGAGTGTGATTTAGATTTGAAGATTGCCTAAATATAGATAGATCTAGATATATTCATTCACAATTTTGTATGTGGAGACGGGGACTTTATTATTCTATTTTGTTCACTTGGAGGTAGTATTTCCCGAAATTCAGGTACTTTAAAATGTTGGAATGAAGTTAATCTGTATTGCAGTGTGAGTAACAAAACATCATGTACAATGTACACCTTTTATGAACATGCATAGGCTACACCAAGGTACATGCCGATACTAATATACTAGCTAACTCACTCTAGTCCATGCTGTTTTTTGTAGCTTTTGTTTGTTTGAAACCTTTCTTCTTCTTCCTATCCTTCTTTCTATCCCTATGTTTTGAATATTTTATTTCACCTTATTTTTCTTTATATTTACTTTATTATTAACGTCTAAATATATCATGTTGTAAAATGTATTTGTATAATTATCGCCATTATGTACAATTATTTGTTGTTTATATCTTTTTAAAAGGGAAAGGACTTCACTAATGTTGTCATAACTTGTGTCCAATCCCATTTGCAACATTTATGCAAATAAAATATGTTTAAACTAAACATGCCGATATGGCTTGTAAACGTCTGTTGTATTTCTTAATATGGTCATAATAAAACTATTTTCTTGCAACTTACAGATAATACTTTTATTTTACATATACTCGTCAACTAAATCTATACTTCTAACAGGTAATATCACCCGCGCTGTACTAGTTAAGCTTCAATGTTTGCAACATCCAAGTTTTATAATTCAGTGCTGTCATTAGGTTAACGTTAAGATACAAGCGTCTTTGTGATTCAAACGCACATGTAACCACTTATGGAACAGTAGCGTCACCAAACGGGAGAAGCGGTGAATGATCCCTATTGTGTAAAATATGTATATTAATCTACATTGCATTTGCTAGTGTCGTCTGTCTAAAACTAGATATTGAATGGAAAATTAACTTATTTGGAAGAATACTACGATTATTTTTTTATTATTTTATCTTATATTCGTCTGCAATGAAGTTATTCCATCCCTTAATCCGATAATTCAAACATAAGTGAATTCAAAACTTTTCTCGTCTGTTCATAGCTTCGTCCCTATGATAGAAATGTCAGGTTATTGAACAAAACATATTGTAAACATAGTAATCTTACTTTAGATTTGAATAAACATTCAAAATCTGAACCAAAACTGACGTTAATGATATAAACCACAACACTTGAAGTTGAAGGAAGAATGTATTGTCCGGTGCGGCTCTGTGCAGAACACTCTTATGATTTATTATTCACCTGGAAAATATGTTCCGGTGAACAAAATACTCTATCAAACATTGAAAGAAATTATTTCTATAAATTCTTACCAAATAGTCTTCACACTTCAGGGCTGATAAGGTTTCTTTTCGTCTGCTAAGTTTCCATGCATACCGGAAATACAGTCAAGTCCGCTCCTCATACCGATTTTTTGTTAGTGTAACCAAGGAAAACAAACATATTTCTTTCGCCGTTTTTTTAATTTTTAAGTATGAGCGAACCTACGACCCACATCAAGCTTTTACATATAGAAAGACTTAGTTATGGATGGTATCTGTTTTGAATATTTACGCGGGTCGTAGGTTCGCTCATACTTTAAAATGCATTTGAACTGCCGAAAAATACGTATTTTTGCCAATTTTGGCGTAATTCTTGAACTGATCACATATTCAGACGTTAATATTGGTATTGAAACAAAGCGTAAACAGAAATTGAATTGTTTTATTCATAAGCACACATTTCATTACAAAATTGAGCAGAAATTAAGCTTGAAATGTTTAGTAGGATTTTTAATGAAATAGGGGGCCGCTGGCAATAGCTTATCATATGTTGTCTTTTAAAAAATAAAAAAAAATTCATAAGATTTCAAAAAAATTCAAAATGATAAAATTTCAAAAAGTTTCAAAAATTTCAAAGTTTTCATAGAATTTCAAAATTAGAGTAAATTAGAAACGTATGTAATAAAACAATTACTACACTTGAACTTGATCAATATGAGGTTTCATGGAGCAGAGTACAACAATATTGAACTCGGCTTCGCCTCGTTCAATATTGTTGTACTCTGCTCCATGAAACCTCATATTGATCTCGTTCAAGTGCAGTAATTGTATAATATTGCACAAAATAAAGTGCTGTAATTGTTTTATTACACTTAACATTCCCAGTTTTTTTTGTGTACCTGGATCAATTGTATAAGGATTGTTTGTTGGTTTTTTCAAATTCAAGAGCACATGAGCTGCTGATCCATTTAATATCATAGATACTTGTACTAATTCAGTGTGTGCAAATTTATATTATTAATTCAATGTGTACAAATTTATATATGCATTCTGCTTGCGTTTGTAAAACTTCTGTGCCACTTTCTGTTTGTGTTTGTGTGACGTCATTGCAACGCACGTAGAAAACGTTTGGCTAGTAAATTTTAAAATTAAGCCGGAATTTCGCCCACCGCTAAATAGATCGTTCAATATGAAATCCTGCCGTGCAATATGACGATTTATCATATATTTAATGGTAAAAATATTAGTTTTGAATATTTGATAAAGTGCGTACCCTTTATCATACCACTACCCTTTATCGTACCTCTACCCTGTATACTCTCCTGTTTAAATATATGATAAAGTGTATAAAACATGGCAAAATCCGTATCATATGCCGTATCACCCTCGACCAATATCATCCCTCGGGCCTAAAGGTCCTCTGGATGATATTGGTTTCTCGGGATGATACGGCATATATCTATCACAAAAAACGAATTATATGGTTTTATAATACTGTATAAAACCATAAATGTAATAATCCCTAATATTACATATGATGTGGTTTTCCTACAATTTCATTGGCTAAATCAGTCACGTGATATACAGAATATTTAATGTATTTTTTCCACTGTGAAGAAACCAGATCTCTTGTTTCTATTTTTACGTATATTGACGCTCTATTACTAAATTTAGAAGCTCAGAAAATTTGTTAATTTATCAGTATTCAAAAATTTCATAAACTTTCAAATTTTTCAAAAAATTTCAAAATTCTAAAATTAAATAAAAGAAAAGAAAACTAAAGTTCAAAATTTCAAAATTTTCATAAGATTTCAAAATTTTCAAAATATTTCAAAATTTTCAGTTTTCATAAAATTTCATAAAATTTCAAATTTTTTATAAAATTTAAAAATTTTATTATTTAAATGATAATATTGAAAATCATATGTAATATAGAGAATAATACATGGCAAATTCCGTATCATATGCCGTATCATCCCGAGAAACCAATATCATCCAGAGAGCCTTTAGGCCAGAGGGATGATATGTATATGTTATCTGGATGTGAATTGATTGATACCGAAAATATCAGCCTGCCGAGCCAGAATATGAAGCTTGGTGCGAGTGAGCGAAGCGAACGAGTCACAAACTTCATATTCTGTCGAGCAGGCTGATTTTTTTCAGTATCAATCATATTCACATTCAAATGACATGTTTATCATCCTTAAATCAAAACGGATACATCTATATTTGTATTTTCGCGGGATAAATCACATGATTCAAAATGTTCAAAATACGCTTCCCCAAAACACAGTTTACAAGTAGTTTGCAAATATACCATTCATTTTTACAGGTTTATATAATTGTTAAGATTGTTGAATTTTTCCTTTAATGGTGATATTCATTGGTTTTTATTATTACAAACTTGACAGTCGCAATTCATCGTTTTGTTTACCAATGTCGCTCCGTTTTAGAAAACATAAAGGTCACGACCTGGCATATGACGTAAAAATTATGACGTCTCAACAGAGGTTATCAAGAATTGTGACAAGAACATTTTTGTAGGACGATGTTTGTTGATATTGCTGACACGACAGTTCCTAATTTGATATATGTTTAACAAATAAAATGTCAACTAGCTAATGGTGTTGCTGAATTTTATTTACTTTTGTCATCTTCACAGGAATTATCGTTTAAATGTTGGGAGAATTTGGTGATAACTCTTGCTCACTGTTGATAAGTCCAGCTCAGCTCACGCGAACTTTGATACCAGTTTTGCTTATGGGGTCAGCAGGTAGATATAACGGGAGGGAAGGATGATAATGGTCGAGAGTGATACGGCATATGATACGGATTTTGCCATGTTTTATACACTTTATCATATATTTAAACAGGATAGTATACAGGGTATTCATTATATCATATATTTCAACCATGCCTTTGATAATAAGTGATTAACGATATTTTTTAAAACGAGATGACGAAAGAGTTTTAAAAATTATACTATAACTAATTGACAAGTATTCTGGCTTATCAAAAATATGTCACGAGTGACCAAATAACACAGTAACTCACGAATGCGCGCAGCGCATGAGTGAGTTACAACGTTATTTGGTCATGAGTGACATATTTTTTATATTGAAACTCGTCAATTAGTTATAGTATTTATTATATAGATAAAAAAAATGTTTCGAATCGAATTTGATATAAATAAGGGTAATAACAAAATTACCGAACTCCGACAAAATGAGTTTAATTGCACTATATTAGGTGTGTAGCGTAGGGATATACTATAATGTGTATCGCTTCAAAAAACATGGCGCCACCCACCCACGACAATAAAATAATTAAAATGCTTACCTTGAAATATTATTTTAGTTAAATTTGATCCATATTGAAGAGTACACGAAGCCAAATAACGTCTAATTTTTACGTTTCAAATTGAAAGTCTTCATATGACGTCGACAACGAAATGGAGCGAAATATAGCGAGAGTGAAATAAAAATGGTAATTTCACTAGTGAAATTAAATTATCGTTTTTATTTAACTCGGAAATCACGGTAATTCATCGATATCCATATAATAAACGTCTTTAATTATTTTATTGCTATTTGTATTTATAATTAAACAAATTTTGTTGAGATACTGACATTTTTTTAAACACAATTAATATTTTATATCGTTAATCACTTAATTATCAAGAATTTGGTAATGTGACGTCATTATAACGTCATATTAGAAAACAAGATAATACTACGTGCGTCCTTGACAACGCTTAGAGATTAGCGATAATTGGAATCATCTCATGCGCTTACGTGATATGAAATATATCGGTTTTAAACATCAAAGGGAAAATAAACAAAATAGCGATAATACATGTATCTTGTGAACATTTTGATTTTCTTTGAAAATTTGTAAATTTTTTGAATTTTTAAATGTTTTTTTTTTATTTGAAAATTTATGAAAATTTTGAAATTTTTTGAAAATTTTTGAAATTTTATGAAATTTTTGAAATTTTTGAAATTTTTGAAATTTTGAAAATTTTTAAATTTTGAATTTTTTTGAAAATTTTGAAATTTTATGAAATTTAAAAATTTTGAAAATTAGAAATTTTTTGCCATGTTTTATACACTATCATATCTAAACAGGAGAGTATGCAGGGTACGGGTATGATAAAGGGTAGGGGTATGATTAAGAAATAAATCATGGAAGCCAGAATGTGTTGGGAATTACAAAATGGATTGGCGTATATTAGTATTTTATCCCGGGCCAGAAGCGAGGGATAAAATTTACTAATATCCGCCAATCCATGTCAACTCAAAACACATTCTGGCTTCCATGATTTATTTCGATTCTGATATGTCTAAGAGTACAAATACAGTAGTATACTTTGATTGGAAGACGGTAATCTATATTTACGTTTGCGGAAAATGTCGCACACAATTTATGCTGCCAATGGAAAAGTCAGTCACATTCACCGGCGCATGTGCTAATGAGATTATACCAAATTTATAACTCGCTCGCTTGTTGACACAACGAAAGAAGGACGTCATGTTAGAATAAAGTGTAGGCATCTGGCACTTTTATCAATTATTCAAAACTACTGTATTTACCACTAAATATATGATAAATAAAAATTAAGGACTTTTTACTCTGTCAATATATTATATATGAACTTGTTAGGATTATATTGATTTCGGACTTCGTCCTCGATCAATATAATCCTAACAGGTCCATATATAACATATTGACCTCGTAAAAAGTCTATATTTGATAAATATCGTTAAAATATCACTTAAAAGGGTCGACATGAATTTTTGTCCAGGAAGCAAAAATTCAATTACCGGAAAAACTGCAAGATATGACAGAATTATCAAATTTACAAAGATTCATTGATAAAAACCGGGTTAATGTTTCATAAATATCATTTATTGAACCAATTGCAAGTTTTCATGAGATACAAAAAATTACCAAAATGAGCTTTAATATCCCTTTAATGGGAATAAGATATGATGATAACCTATTGATGTAATAATCTGTTCAACAAGCACTTTTTTTAAGCTTTACGGAAATTATAGTCATATCTAATAGAATTGTATTTATGCTACATGACATTATGCACGATATTGCGTCAATGATGAACAATCTTATATATTACATATGGTGTGGTTTTCGTACAATTTCATTGGCTAAATCAGTCACGTGATATACAGAATATTTAATGTATTTTTTCCACTGTGAAGAAACCAGACCTCTTGTTTCTATTTTTACGTATATTGACGCTATGTTTCTATTTTTTCGTATATTGACGCTATGTAATTAAATTTAGAAGCGCCAGTTCCTCAGCAGACGAAAGGAGAATTGGTTAATTTATCAGTATTAAAAAATTTCATAAAATTTCTAATTTTTCAAAAAATTTCAAAATTATAAAATTAAAAAAAAAAAATATTAAAGTTGAAAATTTCAAAATTTTCCAAAAATTTCAAAATTTCAAAAGCATTCAAAATTTTCATAAGATTTCAAAATTTTGATAAGATTTAAAAAAATTCTGTTTTCATAAAATTTCAATATTTTTGTTACGCATAAAAATATCAGATATGATTGATGGCTTAATAAAACGTGTTTTTGTAACTTATAAATGTTATGAAATGTACGCGCATCGGGGGAAAAAGGTGCAACTGTTCGTGTTTTGTGATCGATCAAGAAATGGACGCCATCTTATGCAAGGGCCAATCGCAATTATTCTGATTTCCTGAAACGTCATCTTCATCTGAGAAACAGGCTACTGAACCAGGGTTATAAAAAAATTCGCCTTATTCGATCTCTTTATATTTTGTATATTTAAGTTTATATTCCGATACCAAGATCTTGTCGAAATATATTCCGTCTCTGCAGAGACGATGATAAACGATGCATTTTCATATAATGAAAATGTATAAAGATATAAAGAATCTATCACCGGGGAGAGTACAAGATAGGGAAATCTCCGATATCCGAGGGTAAGATTTCAATCGTTCTCTTTACGAAGCTTTCCGAGTTAGAGAACCATTGTAATCTTACCCAAGGGTGTCGGAGATTTCCCTATCTTGTACTTTTTCCGGTGTTTGATTTTATTTCTCACTAAACACCTAATTGTTTTTATTTACATTCCATCGAGCGTTTTCCCGCAATTTATTTTTCCATTGCTGAAGTAAATATTCGATTTATCCATATGCAACCGTATCTCGGCAGTATTTCAAATGTATTTCATCATAAAGTACAATGCATTTAATAAATATATACACTTGGCCATAAGTTAGGGACCACCAAATTTGAAATGGAAAATATTTTTACATCGCGCTTTTTTCCTGTTAGAATATATATGTCTTATACATAAACATATATTCTTTCTTGGTACCTGTAATTTTGTATCGATCGATCAGCTAAAGAACGACGAAACAGGTTTTTATAAGTTCACCTGTACCTTTGCAAAACTCAAGATTGGCGGGGGTTTCAAACCGGTATCTACACGTGCAGTGCAGGTGAAACTTTAACTTTCTAAACTTTATTTCAACATGGCACGTCGAAAACCGTCAGATGCAGAGAGATGGCAAGCGGTTGGAATGGTAAGGGGTAATATGTCGTACAAGACAGACTGCTGAACGATTCAATGTAAGCCACTCGGTCATTGTTCGATTGAAGCAGCGTGTGAACCAAACCGGGAATGTAAAAGAACGCCAAAGGACAGAAAGGTCTCTGAAAATGACTCCAAGAGAAGATAGACTCCTTAAAAGGCTCGCCAGACAGCAACCATTCAGCACTACAAACACGCTGCGAAGCCGATGAATTGTCAACGGACGCATTAGCAGACGGACCGTCAATAGACGTCTTAACAGCGCAAGGTTTCGTGCTAGGAGACCGATGAAACGTCCGCTACTGAAAATACGCCACAAAACTGCCAGGCTTCAATGGGCACGTGACCATATGGGATGGAATACCAGGTCGTGGAAGAGAGTGCACTGGTTGGATTAAAGTCGTTTTTGTTGAATCCAGTTGATGGCTGCGTCCGCGTATGGAGTCAGAGAAATACAACATTTCAACAGGAACATATTGTGGGCACAACTGCGTTTGGTGGAGGAGGTTTTAGTGTTTGGGGATGCTTTTCTCTAAACTGTAAGATTGACTTGTATGTCATTGATGGGACTTTAAGAGGACAAAAGTACCGTGATCAGATCTTGCGCTCATTAGTTGTGCCTCATTTTGATGGTCATCCATTAGCAAGTCGACCAATTTTGATGGATGGCAATGCTAAACCACATACCGGTATAGTGCAAGACTATCTGCAACAGGAGGCAATAGAGCTACTACCTTGGTCAGCCATGTCACCGGATATGAATCCGATAAAACATTTATGGGACTATCTAGGACGAAAAGTGAACGCACGTACCACGAAGTGTCAAAACATTCAGGAATTAGGGACTGCTTTGGTTCAGGGATGGCCACATTACCCTCAACACAGACTGAGACGCTTGATTCACGGAATGAAGAGACGTGTTCAGGAACTGTACAGGATGCGAGACGGTTAGACTCGTTATTGGCTGTATCATGAGTAATAATGTTGAAAATTGATTGGTTTTCATTTTCCAACCAGATTACACGTGCTTTGGTTGTGCAAGTTTATTTAACAGAAGTCCAAATTGAAACTTTTTTCACTTAATTTTTTGTTCAATTTTGCATACCCACTTCAGCGAGCTATAGTACTTCCGGTTTCTTATTTTTGAAAAAAATACCTAATCGTTTTTGGTGGTCTGGGTTATATTGTATTCATCCATAAAAAGTTTTGTCGTGCGCAACTGCAGATTTTTTCACATTTGAGAAAAAATATTTTAGTTACAGTGAAAAACTGGAGGTCCCTAACTTATGGCCAAGTGTATATTATAAATGTTACTACAACAGAGATAAATACTTGTAAAAATATATTTGAATTTGGTCAAAGGGAGGTAATTTCTTTCTTTACGTTAGTTACTAACAAGGGAGAGCACTCTATTATTTACTCAAAGTAAACAAACATTGAATTGACTGGAAGAAAGCCTGAAAAAAGAATCAAACACCGTGGAAGGTGCACGTTAGCTAGCAGAATATAATACATAAATGAATTTAAAAATACTTATGTAGTAGAATCGTGGTTAATTGTTTATTTTAAAAAGGAAAAGCATGAAGAATTGGGGGGGCAGTTGACATAAACTGTACAGCATGCATTTGCCGGTAAAACGCACGTGATTTTTTTTGTCTTGCACAAGTGCAAGATAAGAAAATCCTACATCGCTAAAAATAGGAACTGGTCTGTCTCAAAAGTGAGAAAAGGGAGTCAACAAAAATGCCAAAAGTATTTTTTTTTCAATGTGTGACGTAAAATTGTTTTTGACATTTGCTTCACTGGGTTTGGTACTGCTTTGACAACTATTTTACCTATTTTGTTGCGGTATTGTTATAAATACTGTTATAGTGACAGCCGGAACCTTTGAGCCGTAATGAAAGCGGGAGGTTTGGCTCTTTAAAATCTGATTCAACCCACCATTTCTTTAGAAATGCCTGTACCAAGTCAGGGTCATTATGGTTTTCACAGTTTTCCGGTTGTTGACTGATTTTGTCTGTTTATATACTTATGAGTTTTGACTTTCCCTTTGTAAGATTGCTCGGAGTTCGGTAATTTTGTTATTACCCTTATTAATTATCGGCATTGTTTACGGAGTTTGCCAAATCGTCATTAAATCAGTACAACAATACACTTATTTCTGATTTTCTGTGAATCTGCTTTTAGTCGGCGTTAATTACGGACAAAGAACCATGCAAGCTTGCAGTTAATAAGCGACAAAATACATATTATTATATAGATAGGTGTAAATTATGGGGATTTATCTGTGAAATAAATTCCGATATCTCACATGTGAAATATCAGTTTTTCTCGCTGGTACTACTTTTACCCAACTTTAAGTGTGGTGGTTACATCCCTTGTTGTGTTACGGTGAATACACACACGATTGTAAACTGAAAAAATTCTGCGAAATGTTATTGACGACTTTGGAACATAACCAACATGACGTCATATTAAGACTTCCAGTTTGAAACGTAAAGATTAGACGTTATTTGGCTTCGGGTACGCTTCAATTTTGATTCAGTTTAACTAAAATAAGTTTTCAAGGTAAGCATTTTAATTATTTTTGTGTATTGTTGTAAATATGACATGTAGGATTTCACATTTTCAAGATGGCAGATCCTTCCAGCTGAATCCCTTAGTATCATTGCTCGTAGATTTATACGCGTGGAATGAAATATACAAATAAAAATATAATATATAAGAAATGTTTAATGTCTATATAATAAACAGTATAACTAAATCATCCATTTTGAATATCAAAATAAGACCACTCGTGACCGAATACGCATTAATGATTAAACTTGTGGACGGAACAAGTTCCGCCCACTCGTTTAATCCTTATGCGTACATCGGTCACTCGTGGTCTTATTTTGATATTCAAAATCTACGGTTAGCTATACTATATTTAAGAAATAATTCTCGGATGCCGGGCTTTATGCTTATCTTAACATGGGTAGGCATTATATTTGTCATTATTTTACACCGAGCGATTCTAACAGGGCATTTACGGTAATTTTATGCATTCAAGCGTACCTAGGCAGAGGTTATTTTTGGGCGCTGTTCCAATTACCTCCCGCTATTATTTACGAGAATAAATGACGCTACAGAAACGTTATAAAAATTGATAACGATGAAAAATTTATTTCATCTGATTTAAGAAATAATCATCTCATGTCTTGCTTTATGCTCATTTTATGACCATGGTGAATACAAACAAAAATTCTAGAATTGTTTCTTGACATATAACTTTTTTCCGAAAAAAATACTTAAGACAACCATCTATCGACTTTGACTTTTGTAATTTGTCGTCATCCGGTGACGTAGTTTACAAGGAACGCTGGTGACATTGACACAAGCTGGTTACTGATTTATTTTACGATTTGGTGAGTATTTTACTTGTTTAAGTAGCTAAATGCAAAATGCCATCAAATTGGAAAATACCACAGGCAATCGAATTCGGACCCCCTTTTTCCTCATTTGGTCCCTCCCGCGATTATGGTATGGATCTTTGTCTGGGAGTATATCTTTGAACCATTTATCCATATTTTACAACATTTCGTGTTACAACTCTCTCGTTCTACTAACTTTTGTTTCTAGGTCCAGCTGCCGTATTACTTATATATACATAAAGGTATGAAACAATCTTCAAAATACAAAGAGGAAATCCTCACTTCGACTCGATATTTTACAATAACGCGCCAGTTTTAAAAAGGACCTTCGCTTGTCCTCGTCTCAAAAATGATTTCCCTTCATTCCTATCTAGTTTATACGTACGAACAACAAATATTTATTGACGAAATTCAAGTTTATTCTCGACGACACATCCAACTTTTCTCCACTCGTGCCCATTCAGGAGGTCAACCGAACATATTTTGTTTCGCGCTATTTCATTGGTCGGAAAGATTTTCGGAACTTTTTTAGCTTGTTCTTCGCTACGCACGGCCAATCCATTTCGTATCGAGAGGCCTATTAAGCGGGAGTTTTAAATAAGAATAAAAGTGGAAAGTAAACCTTTTCAGCCAATGTGTTATAAAGGTACCAGAAGAAAAAAATGACGAACCTAGTGACAAGGTAAGGATATTTTCTGAAATGGAAAAATGCACTTCAAACATAAAGTTTGACGGATGACCATTTGATCACTGAAATGATCATAGAGAAAGGGACACGGACACTAGTTATCATAAAGCAAAAAAATCTCCTTTTTATTTAGGCTTGTCAAAAAAATTAATTGAGTTAACGCTCCTCATCCCCTATCACAGCAACAACAAAAAGACAGTGTACATAAGTAAACCCCTTATAAATTGTAGCTTTCATTATGCCCCTCTTCGTTCTTATAAACAGGTACATTGTATATGTAAATATGCCTCAAAAGAAATTTTTGCATTAAAGGGATTAGAACTACTCTTTGTATTTCTTTTCTGTTTAGGGAGTTACGTGTAACATTCCAACTGTAATGGCCTTTGCAAAAAACATAGGAAAGAAATAAAAATCTTTAATTTACATGGGGGGGGGGGGGGGGGGGGTGTCAACATTTTTGTACCTAGGCTCATCACAAATAATTAATGACACCCCTCCCCCCCAAGAAAACAAGAAAAAAACCCTCTTAATGCAATTTCTGATGCCCAGTTTTGATTTAAGCAGTTAAAATAAGTAATACATGTGAGTGTGCATTTTTAGTACTTCATGTTTCATTAAACCAATAAAAAAATACAACACAAATTTTGCTCCCCCCCCCCCCAAAAAAAATAGTACAATAGACCCAAAAATAATACGACGTGTCTAGGTACAAAAACATTTTTGTGAGTAATTACCTCCCCCCTTTTTTTTTACATCCACAATTTTAGGTGTGTGTTGTTCAAACCAGACTTTTTGTAATATTTCTTTCAGCTACAGGAAGAATTAAAGATCAAACTTTGTTGCGATACTCATGAAAAGTTCTAATTATGTTATTTACCTGAAAAAAAGAATGGATATGGGTAAATGTACATCATGTATATTGTACATAAAACAAAATCCAACAACATACAAGGAAACAACCATTTCACAAAGGAACAGCACATTAATTGCTGCTTTTCTTCTTGAATCTTCAACAACAACCCAATCATCTACTCTCCATAAAAAAGAAGAAAAAAAATGGTCATCAACAGAGTCCTAGATTATTCTGACGTGTACTTCTCGTGCTTGTTCTTTGAAAGTTTTGCCAAAATAACAGTATTTTTGTTGAAACTTATATTCTTTTTTATTCTTATTTAAAACTCCCGCTTAATAGGCCTCTCGATACGAAATGGATTGGCCGTGCATAGCGAAGAACAAGCTAAAAATGTTCCGAAAATCTTTCCGACCAATGAAATAGCGCGAAACAATATATGTTCGGCTGACCTCCTGAATGGGCACGAGTGGAGAAAAGTTGGATGTGTCGTCGAGAATAAACTTGAATTTCGTCGATAAATATTTGTTGTTCGTACGCATAAACTAGATAGGAATGAAGGGAAATCATTTTTGAGACGAGGACAAGCGAAGGTCCTTTTTAAAACTGGCGCGTTATTGTAAAATATCGAGTCGAAGTGAGGATTTCCTCTTTGTATTTTGAAGATTGTTTCATACCTTTATGTATATATAAGTAATACGGCAGCTGGACCTAGAAACAAAAGTTAGTAGAACGAGAGAGTTGTAACACGAAATGTTGTAAAATATGGATAAATGGTTCAAAGATATACTTCCAGACAAAGATCCATACCATAATCGCGGGAGGGACCAAATGAGGAAAAAGGGGGGTCCGGAATTCGAGTGCCTGTGGAAAATACCAGTAACTTAATTACATCACTGTCTAGTTAACAATGTTGGAAAACTACTGTAAACATGAAGGTTATTGGATTTTGTTATGCTACGCATTTCCATTATTATTGACTTCCAGTCAAAATATAAGTTAGATTTGTCCTACTAGAATCGACATAATTCATGGAAGACATAGTTTGTTTAACATAGGTAACATTATTTTCGTTTAATTTAGTCATTACTTTTCTGCAATTCATCGTAGAATGCGAAATTGTCATTCAGGGAGGTAATCGGAACAACCAATCCCTTCGGTATCCATAAGGCCGCATTAATTGATTTACAAAATTACTGTAAATGCCCTATTAGAATCGAAATAATTATCCCATGTCATGTTTTATGCTCATTTTATATATCTATTATTTTTATTCTTTTAATTTAACATACATTAAGTACAAATATGCAAAATAGGCTGTCGATTAGATATGCCGTCTGCGCATGTGCTTAGGGTGTTCTGTGCTATTTAGCGTCCTCTATTGTTTTCAAAGCGAAAGTAGCACGCCATGTTAGAATTATTCGTTTTTACCTGTCAGTTGCATACGGAGAAAGCGAGATCAAATTATTTGCTTGCAAGGAAATAATTAATCGATGGTAATTTTCGTTCTCAAAAGGCGAAAAGTGGTACGATAAGCTGTTTAATGTGAAATATTTACCTTTATTTCATCATTTCAAAGCTATTTACCAATTTCCAAAACATAATGTTTTTGGTCAAAATCGTAGCTAATGCCCCTTAAATAATAATATTGAAAAACATATGTAATATAAAAATTAAGGACTGTTTACTCTGTTAATATATTAGACTTATAATAATCATAAAATGAGAAAACATTCGATTTTGATATTTGACCAAATAAAAGTACTGAGAATTGTGTATAAAATACCAAATTTTCACAGATTTGGACCAACACATAAAAGCGTCACGTCTGTTTTCGGATGTCTTGCAAAAGTGTCCAACGTCAACGTTTTACCATTCCAAATAACGAAACTGTAATAGTAAGACGTCATATTGTAAGATAACTGTTTAAATTGTAAAAAATTGTGGTTTATTATAAAAGTACATATACTGAATGAGACAGAGAGCAATTTTTTAAGAAGTTTAGTTTGATATTATTTTATTGCAAATAAAACAGCAATGGGATTGAACAAAAAGTTATCACAACTTATGGATTGTCCTCTCCCTACAAATAATACACATATAATAATGTCAACAAAAATAGCACATACACAAATATAAATAATATTTAACACAATATAGTGAAACATGGGAAATAAATTGATGTTGATGTATACCAGATGACCGACCACTGATTAGAATCTTTTTGTTTGTCTAATATATGCTCGAACTTTATTGAAGATATTAGAATTTTCGTTTATACTAATTTCATCGTTTCCAAAGAGTAATGTTTCAATATTTTTGCTGGTTACTCTTAGGTTTCTAAAAAGACAATATCTCTCGTTTTGGTATAATGGACATTTCATTAGATAATGAATTGAATCTTCATACGGTGCACCACATTGACATTTGGGGTCATTTGTAATGTTTATGCGATATAAATCAGAATTCAATGAGATACATTGATGTCGTAGTCTAGCATGGAGTATGCTTAGTTTTCTGGACCCTTCACTATAATACTCCGGAGATTAAACAGTTTTTTCTTTAATTCTAGATTTAAAACATGATATATTTGGGCTATTGCTAACATTTAGATCTAAATTGTTCCATAATGAAACAGTAGATGGTATAAAGGATGTCAAAGACATTCTGAGTCTACTTCTTGGTGTTGCATAGTTTTCATTGTTTCGGAGATTATGATCACTGATACTAGATAATGTAGGAGGTAGACAATTACACAAGTATTGAGGACATACTTTATTATGCATTTTATAAAATGTTGTCAGTTTGCGAGATTTACGTCTACACGACAAAGGTTCCCATCCCGTATCATAGTAAAGAGAGTCTCTACTTGCACATTTTGTTAGTCCTGTAACTATTCTAGCTGATTCTAATTGCACTTTTTCGAGGTTTGCTACTTCTCGTTCGAAACACCCATCTCATACCTCGCAAGCATATTCTAATGTTAGCCTTATGAAGGTAAGACATATATTTGATAGAGTTTGTTTGGAAAGAGGAAATTTTAGTTTTCTGAGAACATTAACCTGTGTAGTGAAATGAAATGAACACTTTACTGAAAGCGCTATTTTTCCATTACGTCAATGTTGTATTTATAAAGTTGGAAATCCCACTGTAGAATTCTCTGGTTTTTACATAGAAGTAATCGATTAATTAGAGGATCTCGAGTAAATTTTAGAGTATATAAGGCGGTCAAAATGCCGCGGATCGTTGCATTCGGTTTGTGCCATTTGTGAAGTGCATGTCGAAAGAGTAGAAAGATTAAATAAGGATATTGAGCTGAACTGAGCTAAAACAAGACATCAGGGTTTAAAGAATAGCAGAGGTGACTGCATAAGTCTTGCCTGTTATTCTGATTAGACGATTGATCGTTGAATAGCTCAAAGCGAGCCAACATTCTATTTATGGTTATAATTGTAGTTTACTGAGCAAAATTGAGATATAAAATTGTCTACCATTTTAAAATAATACAATTAATTTTGGATAGGTTCTTTTCATTTTACACAATAAATCTCGAACCATAAGAAGTAACTTAGGTACGAACCCTTTCTTAGTTTATTTTCCTATTTATTTTAATTTACTTTAACATATCATTTTCAACAGATACCCGGCCCGTTACACCTGTTTGAAAGCGGCATTTACAATGTTATCAATATGATTTGTCCAATTTCCATCTGATGCAAAAGTTAATCTCAAATGTTTATGGTTTTTTGCAATTTCGACCGGTTCCCCATTAAATCGTAGATCTAAATGTGGCACAGCACTAGTTGAGATATCTAGAGCTTTAGTCTTTTTAGGATTAAAATCTACTAACCACAGTTTTGCTCATTCGTTTAATTTTGATAAATCATTATTAATATCAGATTTCATAATATCATAGGTCATAGTTTCTACCGAAGTAACATAGTGAAGTGTCGTCAGCAAATAAGCGTACTAGATTACCCAACTTGTCTGTTATATCGTTTATGTAGAGTAGAAAAAGAAGTGGTCCAAGTACTGATCTTTGGGGAACACCAGCTTTGACAGTAGTGGGGTTTGAACATTCATTATTAACAACTACCTTTTGCTTTCTATCACTAACATAGTCATCTAGCCAGTGTAGAAGATCACCAGTGATACCATAGGATTGCAGGTTTTTTTTATCAAGGCTTTAAGAAGAGTATCTACCCTTAACACGTCCTTTGGAGCAAAGCCGAATGTCTTGCAATTTTGTCCACTAAGCGATTTTTACGTTGTTAACGTTATACAATGAGTATGTACGTTGCTGATGTTCCACCGCTTTACACACATCGCACATGTATTGGTTCGACTTGAAAGTTACTTGATATACAGATGCTTTATATGACGCACGACTGTTATATTATTAGAGATCTTCCTTTAACCTCCTCAAAGTTCTAAATTATACCTTTACAAAAAATTACTGATTTAAATAAAATTGTATGAGATGAAGAAACAACTTTTGATTTCCGTATAAATATAGAAATAATAATTGGTCATTAAACATAAAGATAAATTAAACATGTTATTTACAGACGATATGCTCATGGAAATCCCCAGAACTCTCGCAGTGGTATATATATACATTGAAGAAATTCCACGCCTCAAAAACAAAACTTTAAACCTTCATGTATCAGTCAAAATAGAAAAATTCACCAAATAATTTCTTCAAATTCAGATGATCTTGTGGGTCCCAGACTTTTCTTGTTACAACTGTGGTGATTGCAAAATACCAAGCTGTGGAAAAGTAAAATTTATTTGTAACCATAGGAGAGTTACAATGGTAGAAACTGCATGTGAAAACAATGACGAAAGTAGAGATTCTGATTCCGATACAATCGATTTGTTGAGAAAGGTAGGATGGATGCAGGTTTAGCTGACGATCCGACTACCTTCAAAAATTGACAACAGGTTCGGAATTAATTGAACACATTTTTTCTGATAGTTGGAGTGGCACCTCTGATCGTGATTCAAGAATTATAAGAGGATTGCATTGGGATATGATACAAAGCAAGCCATTTTTATTCCTCGGAAAACTGCCGCGTGTTATTCTACCACGATCTGTTTCATTTGTGCTGAATTAGGAGATACAATTACTCTTCCGGAAGAGTTGCATCTTGACATTCTTTAGTCATTACATATATACATATTCAATAAATGAAAGAAATGTTATCATAAAAGCTACACCTTGATTATTGTTATACTACCCTCTCGTGAAGCGATGGGTATACAGTATTAGGAATAGCTGTCCGTCAGTTCATTCGTCCGTTCGTCCATTCGTTTTTTTGTTCGTTCCTTCGATCGTATCGATAAAAATTGGAAAACCAAAATAATAGATGACAACAGGGACACACACATATATAGAGACAGGCAGACAAATTGATAAATATATCTTGAACTGAATAAAACACATTCAGGCCACATTGCTTTTGATACCCGTATTTTCGTCATAAAACGACGAAATTTGACGTTACCGTATAGGATGCATTATCGTACAATGTAACGTCCATTTATCATCTCGTTCAGGCGATGTGTACTCGATGCAACAGTATGTGATAAAGTTTGTCAGTGACTTGCGGCAGGTCGGTGGTTTTCTCCGGGTACTCCCCAGTTTTCCCCACGATATAACTGAAATATTGCTGAATGTGGCGTTAAACACCATAACCCACCAACTCACCCATTTATCAACAGTTTCCGGTGGTTTCTTATAAAACCAGTACCATAATTGTGTAGAGAATGTTCTTTTGTGGAAAAATATTAAAATTGCATAGATGTAGCATTCTTTCTACCTATATAACATATTATTTTGATAGTACATATCCAGAAATAGATACTTGAGTAAAATTGATTAATTAAATGTTGTTTAACGTCAAATAGACAGTATTTCGTTTGATATTTATGACGACTAGGCTACAAACAATAAATCATGTAGGTAGAAAGGTAGCGATGCACTGGGATTGGGCTATGGGTAGAAGTTTAGATTATCATAGTATTAGGGATAATGGATAAATCCATGAACATTTTGCCTGACAACGGGAATCAAACGACCACTCCTAATTAGGACCTGCAGTAAGTTGTCTTTTACATGGAGATCGACATTTTTAATGCCAGAGACACTCATTTACTTCCCGTTCTATAAACATCCTGTCTATTTGATTTGTCTCACCTGACCACCAGACGCCTCATTTGGAAGGGCTATGCCAGCGACTTTCTAGATTTAATCTCTCCAAATGAGCTTGAAATAAAGGATGCTACCAACACTCTAAAGTTCACTGCATATCTTGACCTCGACCTTTTCAACAGCGATCAGAATCGACTGAGATCCATGTTATAAGTCAAAGAGATACCTTCAACTTTAGAATGATAAAGCTTCCAATTCATTGGGAGCAACATATTCTAATCGCACACGAATTCTGTGATTTAATTGCTCTCAGAGTCTTTTGAATGATTTGGCTTTCCAATCTCTTCATAATGAGCGTATCTGATTAAATATATACCAGAAACGCGTCGTGGGTACTAAATTAGATATCTCTGCTTTTATTACGGTTGCCATCATGAATTGATTGAATGGTATGCAGTGTCTATCTCACAGATGATTTGTTTATACTTCTGCAATATATATCCGTCCCCTTTATCTCCTTATATGACATTTAAAGGACTGTAAACAACAACTTGGTGCAAATAACGTAACGGGTGTAACATGTGGAGCCAGAACTGTTTTCTCTTAAGTAGCACATGAATGGATGACACCGGTGTTTAATCTAATTGCAACAAATACGCCTCCAGACTGATGATGCGATTATGTTAAGCAGATCTTCATAACTGACATAGGTTATCGCAATAGTAGTAGAACGATAAATATATTATAATCAAATCTCTGTATCCATTTGTGCCACGTCTCAGGTTTTGAGAAATTAAACGGCTCTGGTGCTGCAACTTATACAGGTATATATATTCCTTAGTTTACTGCTGCCACCATGTTATATTTTCGGGGCGATCTATATACAAATCCATATGTATAATATATCTTTAATAAAACTACTCTAAAATATTAAATGTTTACAATGTAAAGTGCTAAGCAGAACTGATACAGAAACCCGGCCGCACGTGCATATGGTTATTATCAAGGGCTGACAGAAAGGTAATACATCAAGATTAATACCGTTGGAAAGTGTATAGATGTTGAATTATATTATATAGAAAAGAGATTATATTAAATCTCCATTTCAAGAACGCTC
Source organism: Bathymodiolus brooksi (assembly GCA_963680875.1). Taxonomy (NCBI): domain Eukaryota; kingdom Metazoa; phylum Mollusca; class Bivalvia; order Mytilida; family Modiolidae; genus Bathymodiolus; species Bathymodiolus brooksi. The sequence continues at coordinate 109,924,623 of OY804581.1, forward strand.
TACTGTATTTTATGAATGAAACATCTGATGTTGTTTAAAAAGGATGATAAGGGCAGAAATTGGCCTAAAAAATAGACAAATTATAAATGAAACTTATAGCTTTCGTTGTTTCTTGATTTTATAAGACCTTTACCCCAACTACTATTTTGGTAACAATTTTTCCATATTTGCACGTGCGATGACGTCACACTAGTCAATGAAAAGTCTATCGTTTCGTGAAAATGTATGAAATCTAACAAGAAATGTGTATTTAATGTCAATTTTCAGTATAACCACAAGCAGGTACCAACGGCATATTTTAGTATGATGTTTAATATACATAAACACATATCTCATTTAATTTTTGTGTTGGTACCCGAGTGTGGAGAGTATGAAATCTGCAATCAAAAAATAATTTTAAGGTCGATTTCTCGTCAGCGGCCATTTTTTATTGACCGTTTTCATCCGTAATAGACAGAAATAGAAATCGACCTTTTAATCTCATCCAAAATAAAGTTGGTTATCGTAGTTGTTTTGCTACGGGAGTAAAACTTGAACAATTTTTATGAAACAGTTTTGACGTTAAATAAATCGAAACAGAACCAAGAAATCTCAGAATTTAAAATCCTCGTCGGAACTAACGTATCGCATGTACAAACTGTGTAAATTATTATTAGTATGTACATTTCAAAACCATGACGATGAAAACATTTGGAGTTGTCGGAGAAGAAAATAAAAAATTAACAAGAAAAAAAATGCCAAAAATACGACTTACTTTGTCCATAATTTGTCACCGTTATTTTGACACCAACCATTTCATAACCTTGGTTCGTTTATTTCCTGGTTTGTTTTGGGGACAACCAATTGATTCCGGGGGGTCTGACAGTTTTTGTAAATAAAATAAATAATCTGGCCACCCAAAGTTGGAAAAAAATCTGGCCTTTGCTTCATAGACAATTTAGAAAAAATCTGGCCTGAACTGAGTAAACAATGTTATAACCTGTCCTGCACTGTGTCGAATGAATTTTCTGTCAAATATTCTAACCTGACTAATCTTGCCAGGCCCCCTCAGAATCAAATTATTTGCCTATATATTATTATGAGATCAAGTATGTGTGCTTTCTTTCACATTCTTGTCTCTTAGGCTAAATAAATTTTAAATAGATTTGAAACAAAGTAGTATTCATTTTTAATATAAAAAAACTAATGTTTTAACATAATTACAAGTTGCGTATACAGTGTTCCCTTACTGGGCCCAGAGAAATTTGCTGAATTATACCAAGGACGTATATAAGATTCTATATACGTCCATGATTATACACAAAAGACATTTACGGCGGTTTAGATCATAGATGGTGATATATATTTATTTTCCAGGTAAAGAGATCCTTGTTTAACGTTTCGCTAAGGGGACATTATTTTTAATCGTGGATTGAATGGAAAATAATGGAATGTAAATCCAAACCAAAATGATGTTATAGTCTGTTTGGTGACTCTGAAAATAGGGAAACAATTTATTTAAAAATCAGGGATTTGCTTTCTATTGCTCTTTTTAACATTTTAGGCACACATTATTTAATACATATCTGAGAAAAAGTTGTCAAAGAAATAATTCAAATAATAAAAAAAATCTCCATAGGGCCCAATACTAATTTTATCAGATTGTAAGTAAAGGAGGCTGCCATTATAATGAACAGCATTACCTGTTCTTTCCTGTTTGTTGTTATGCTAATTTCAGTCACATGGGAATGTCATATTAGGTTAAAGATTCAAGATGTTTTGAATAATTGATAAACAATGTGGCCATATGATATTTGTTTGTAAACAATTAATAACTGCTGGTCACATGAGACCCTTATATGGACATGTCCCTTGTTATTCACTCATGCTGATTTATAACAAATTTTAAATTAACACTTAAAAAATGATACCAAAATAAAATAAGTGTTAATTTCGTGAAAGTATAATTTATATAAATATATAAATTAAATAATATTCTTGTTTGATACTTGTTTTCTTCCAAAAATTAAACAATTCATATACAACGTTAATTTCTTATAGGCAAATTAGATAAACATTTTGTTCATGACAGTGGGGGGCCCGGGTGGCTCAATGAGTTAGGTCGTTGGATCTAACAACTCATACAAGCCTATCACCAATACGGCGTGTGTTCGCGCCCGGCTTTGTAAATTACAAAAAGGGTGCACTCGACTCGCGACCGATAAAGTTTACCAGTTGCTTGCCCATGGTCGGTGGTTATCTCAGGGTACTATGGCTTCCTCCACCACTAAAACTGGTCGCCATGATATAGCTGAAATATTGTTGAAAGTGGCGTTAAAACACCAAAAATCAAAATCAAATCATGACAGTGAGGTTGAAACTACTGATATGTAATGGTCAGATTATACAGACGTCGCGCAAGGTGTTGCATTACCAAACGTAACGTTAAAAAGAACGTTATAAACGTATGGTTTAGAATAAGAATTAAAAGTTGAAGCTTTGCTTGTTTTTTAGCGCAATTTTCAATCCATTTTATATAGGACCATATGAAGGTTATTTTTGTGTGTGTTTGGGATGTCATAATTTACACTTGCATTATAAACGTCTGTCAAATTTACCTTTCTTCGTTTCAAGAAAATATAAAAATACATTGTTTTATTTTAAATGTGAAATTAAAAATAAACAGCCTTTTGAAAATAAGTGAAGTAAATATATCAAAGAAAATTTTTACTTATACATTACTTGTTTCTGAATAAAGAATTCAAACTTCGGAAGATTTGTTTTCCAAATTTGCCACACACAAAAAAGAAAGAAAAACACATAAAAATAAAGATGACAAACGTGTATTATGCAGTTGTAAATAGCACGTCATGCATAACAAAAGAAGAAAGAAGAAACAAATTACGTTCCATATCAAATCTTTTACTTTATGATTCCATGCTTTCAAGAATATCTTCATGCACACATTCACGAACAGAGATGGAGTCACGAGGTTAAATATTCGTAATGTACAAAATAGCTACTGAATAAACTATCGCTACCCTTCTTCGAACCACAGGCGCTCGTGGCACGGACCACCCCCCTTTTTCTAACTTTCTGTTTACAAATTTATTTTTCAATGAAATTTCTTTATTTCTTTATTATTTCATCTCTTTTTCCTTATTTTAACTTGTTCGTGTCAATATTCATACAATATTATGTCAACATCAAATTGCATGTGTCGACCCTATATAGATACTAATAATACACAAGGTATGCTACTCGGCAGGTTTAAAAATCGCAGGGGCGGATCCAGGGGGGGGGGGGCGCGCACCCGGCGCGCGCCCCCCCTAAAATTGGAAAAAATATGATTTTTTGGCGTAAAATCGCGATTTTTCACACGAAATACCCCAAAATTTTCGCGCGTCCCTCCGCTCGGCGCATTTTTTTTAAGTGCGCCCCCCTAACTGGAAATCCTGGATCCGCCCCTGAATCGTACCCCTTCTCGCTTCGAGTACATTTATTGCACATTATTTCCATTATGTCATATAGGAGTAAAGGTTGTAAAATGTTACGCATGACAGGCACTTAAAATACGTGCATGACTGTTTAATATTCATAAATCTTAATTATGCTTTATTTAATTAGAAGAAAATGTTATTCAACTTAATCTGCTATATTCAGCGAATATCATGATATATAAATTGTTGATATTTACAGGCAGGGATACTGTATATTTTAATTATGATTACAAATTATTCTGAAATTCGTTAAAAACGCAACACCTTGCACAACGTTTTCAGGTAATTTTGTTCTCTTTTATTAACCTCTATACACATACAGGGAATGGGTAGTTTGCATGTATTTTAAATGCTTCACAATCAGTTATGTAATAATGTATCATCATTATTGATTTTTACCTGAACAGGTGTGAATCTAATTTGAATATTGTCCATATCTGATATAACATGCTAATGATGAAATCAGCTGACTTGCTGTTTGTCAATACTGACCACATGTTGCTGTTCATTTCAGTAGTACTTACTCCCATGTTTGTTACATGACAAAATGACAGAATTTTACAATTAAGTCCTATGGCAAACTTTTTTATTCTTTAATGAATTTTTTTTTAAAATTCACCTATAATATGTATTAATCAGTTCTTGATATAAATATAATTAAAAAATAAATCTGATAACCCGTTGATTTTTTAGGAATAGTTTTCCCTATTTTCAGAGTCACCAAACAGACTATACCTGTCAAGACTATAACGGAGCATGCGCACAATCTCTACCGAATGAGTTCAAATCTGAGGTCAATAGCATGTGATTTGCATTATTGTCCGGGTAGCAAGAATTATCGAAGACAGAATAAAATGACGTTTTTTCCTGAATTATACATCGTAGCTCTCAAAAAGTGAATGGTTTACGTTCTTTATATATTTAATCTTTACATATATCAGAATTTTTTAGAAAACTGAAAATAATGATTTTGGCATTTCATATTACTTTAACAAATATATTTTATTTAGCTCTTTCGCAAAGTGAATTGCCGATGAATAATTGTATTAACGTAAATTTGATTTATATAGAGCTTAATATTAACGTTGCGGTGGCATAATGGTTTAGCACACATGACTGCCGATAACAACATCGTGAGATCAATATTTTATTCTTACTTATTTCAATAAAGTATGGAAAAACAAACAATATATTTGATAATTCATCTAATACAGTACATATAACGATATAACATGCATGTTTTAACATAGTACACGGATGTCAGGTTTGATTTACATATTCGGTGTTTTCTTTATAATGGTCCTTTTGTTATCCTTACTAAGAATGTCATTGATATAGTCTATCGTTTATGAGTCAGTGCTAAATGTGTAGTATTACTTGGAATTCTAGTGGTATGATTTTACTTTAATGGGCCATGACCAATAATACAGTATTACCAAGCATTCTGTTTATATAATCTATCACGTTTTACTTTTCTCAACAAAAAAATTTTGAAGATACAGTAAATATAAATTACCGTCTTCCAATCAAAGTATACTACCGTATTTGTACTCTTAGACATATCAGAATCGAAATAAATCATGGAAGCCAGAATGTGTTTTGAGTTTTAACATGGATTGGCGGATATTAGTAAATTTTATCCCTCGCTTCTGGCTCGGGATAAAATACTATTCTCTGATGTTCTCGTGGCAAGTAGAATTTTGATTGGCTAAAAAGGTACTTTTAAAACTTCAGGGAAGCCGTGCGGTGACAGAAAATCAATAATCGCTCTCACCTATGCGCTGTCCATTTACATTGTGCAACAGCAGACGACACACATTTCACAAGATGACAGAAAATCAATAATCGCTCTCTGTGATCTTTGTCCAAAGATACACGTATTTATGTTTTTCCTATATTAAGGACATACTTAATATGAGACAGGCAACCTGTTTGAAGGACGAAGTCCTAAAATTTCAATAATACGATGATCCGTACACGTTATCCTCACCGCCACCGGACGCAAAATTACGAACAATTTCGATGATATTGACCGTGGCATTTGATAATAATTTATAAATTTGACCAAATTGATGAAGCTGATTGCATGTTCATATTTCAGATTAAACATCAATATTCCTTTTGAATCATAGCCCATATATTATTCAATGCATTGTTACGGGTTTTGACTTGGAACAGATTTTCATGGCCCCGTTCTAGTCACTTTAGTGACCTAGATCCAGACACAATTTCGAACATCATAATAACCTTTCTAGTGTAAATTATTTAATGACAACTGTTAAAATTGAAAGAGCATTCATTCATTTACGTTCACATATCTATTTGTATATAATACACATGACATAAACACCTTTCCTTTATTCATACCATAAATGTGTGCCAGTTTGCATTCGGAATTCCTTGGACTCTTCAATGAATAAGGTACATCACGGATTTTGACATAGATCAAGGTAAGGAAAATGTATTATATTGACTGTTTTTGTTTTAATTTCAATGTGTTCTACATATGCATAGAACCAGGAGATCATATTCTTTCTAATTACAGGCATAAGATAACAAAATATGCGAACCTCAATGAATTTTAGCGATAGATTCCAAGTGCAATTGTCGATCGTTTTCTGTTTACAAATATGAAAACCCGTCGTCTGCAACATTCAACAACTGCGCATGAATAATGAATAATTTTCTCCCAAAACACGAGTAATTTAGCGGGGTATCTATTTATAAAAGCATTTTTTTAATTCATGCTTTGAAGGAACAATTAGGGGACATACTTTTTATTTCGATCGTAATTGCGTTCGGTGAGGCTATTATCTTTTATTTTGAATGAATTGTGTAGCCGATTTGTTATGGCGTTCATTTTACCTACGCAACTCTTCCATCGGTAAACTGACGAGTTCTGTCCCCTGGCTCGTATCTCGGCTAGATTGAGACAGATTGAGTCAGTCTATTCCATCGTGAGTTTCGTAGAAAGAGATTTTTTTATTAGAATTTTATTAAAAGTTTATTTCGATTTTGCATAGAGTAAATAATCAAAGAATTGGGAATTTTTCATTGAAATAGATTTCTTTTGCGTTTCTAAATTATCAATTGATCTATTTTTTAAACTTCCGGTGAGCAGATTTTTGGCTATCAATATAGAAGGAAAAATCGGAGAGCTCACCGTTAGAAGGACTTCGTCCTTTATTAATGTTGGAGAGTATGAAATCTGCAATTAAAAAATAATTTTGAGGTCGATTTCTCGTGAACAGCCATATTTTAGTGATCGTGTTCAATGTAATAGACCTTTTCGCGATAATTTCCGCACCTGCGCAGAAACGCTTCCGGACGGCAAACCTGCCCGATTCCATTGCAAACTATTGTTTACATTGGCTACGTTGATTACGTTATGGCTAAGCGGGAGAATTTAAACAAGTTAAACTTGAGTTTACTGAAAACCCTGACGTTGAAAGAAGAACTAGTGAAGGAAATTTAACTTGTCAGACTGAAGTTTCACCAGTGTCAGTGATCCATCAATGATCAAGCTTATGAAGTTGAAGCGATAGCACCAATTTCATAGAAAACCCCACTCTTCAACAAAGTTAGCTCGGTTACCAGAGCTAACTTTTGCCAGAATATATGACTTTATGATTAGGCTTTAGTCGTGAGAGATCGAGTGTCAGCACCACTTCAAAGGTCTGGACAGGGCAGTGAAGCACTACAGTACAGTGCAGGAGATGTGGAAATACATGGATTTGTCCAGGTATTTAACCAAATTATTACCATTTTAAGCACTCCTACATGTTTAAACTAGGAGTAAGATATCTGACCAACCATTTAATTTAATGACAGTTGCATTAAATGTTTTTTTTAAACTTTCTGAGAAAAATATTAGTATGAAAGAATTTTATTAAATACTAAATAGTGAAAAGAATCCAATATGCTTCATTGTCAGCAAAAAATTTATTGACCTCAGGGTTACAGACTTAGTCCCCTCTTCAATTAAAATGGTTGGTGCATTTATAATATTTATGTTCATTAAGATAATGGTTGAAAATTCATCCTTTCTCAAACATTACAAAAACAGGACATAAATTCAATACAAAAGATTTTTAAAGTTTTGTCATAAATGGCTAATTTAAAATTTTTACTGTTACCCTTTTATGATTTTTTTTCCAGATTGAAGATTCCATTACTTATGTAAAAGCAAGCTACCATGCTTCCACGAAGAAGCGCACTTATGATGTATATGTGTGCAATTCATAGTCAGATGACAGGGACTCACAAGTAGTATATGGATACTGGCAGTGTCCTATAGGGTAAATATACAATGTACTTCCTTTGTGTTAAGTTTAAACAAAATCCATTAAGCAGTTAATTAGGAGTTGCATGACATGGTCTTTTGCATCTTTGCATCTAATAAGAATAAAAAAATTAAGCTCCAATTTCCCTGGAATTTCTCAGAACTGATTGATATGACATTATGCACATGAACATATTATGTACTTTCTTTGTGTAACGTTTCATCAAAATCCATAAAGCGGTTTAGGAGGAGTTTTTTTTTGTAGGTGTGGGGTTATAAAAATGCTGAGATGTCACATATCAATGACCTTCTATTTCAGTATTGTAATAATTAAGTAATTCTTTGATAATCCAATAACCGTAAACTTTAAATTAATCATATGAATTTATAATCAAATTGTTTGCCTCAAATTTGATCAGAATGCCCTGCTAATAATTTAATGGAAAAAAACCTTTACAGAGTCTAAATGATAAACAGTTTATGAATATTGGTCCAAATTATTTAAGTTGCATATCTAGCCAACAGCAAACTTCTTAGTCCTAACAGACATTAATCATTTTTTCCCTGAAACATCTGAAATGAATTTGAATTTCTCTGACTGCTGATCAGTATTCATAAAATATGTACATGCACATATACTTTGTAAATGATTCAACTCTGTAACTTTTGTAAATTATTATAGGGCAACAAAAATTAAACAAATATTCATTAACAAGAAATATTTATTGCAAAAACAAAACATTTAATGTGGAACAGTGAGTTTTCTCCCAATAAGTGGGTTTTTGAAAAGTCGCCCAATATACATTTATTACCATCATTGATACAAATACATTCCTCTTTTTTGGTGTAAATATTATTACACAAAGACACTATTTATTTGTCTTTTTTTGTATGTGGAAATTTTGCTTTATCTAGTGGGCAAAGTTTTGGATAATAGGTAAATACTCATTAAAGGCAGTTTCAAACCCAATTGAACAAAACTGTCATGATATATCGAAACTGAAGTCGTTGAAAAGTCCAACTTTTCTAACATGAAATCAGCAAAGACAAATCATGGTTTAAAGACAGTATTTTACTTGGTATTAGTAGTCAATATTTGATGATTCATAAAGATTTGATCACACAAAATACCAACCATTTAATTTTTACTGTTTTCATGTGCTAAAATGATTTTGGTTTTTATTTTTTAGGAATTAGAAGTACCACAATGTGCTAAAATATTAGGCAATGAATTAGTGATCAAATATGTCAGCCAAAGAACAATATATGTGCTTTTCAAAATAAGGCATCAGACTTTCAAAAAGAAAACCAAGTTCTAGTATTAAAAGAACTTATTGGAAGTTTGGGTTCTAATAAAACAGAACATGCAATTATTACAGTATCAAAAGCAGCCCCTGTCATTCAGGATATAGTTAGCAATGTTGACTAAATGGTCAATGTAGAGAGCAAGCAGTCAAGCCATAAGAAAAAGTTTTTAAAGAAGATGTCATGATTATTTTAAGAGAAGTCATCAAATTAAACCCTTGGACTAAAAATGATGGCAATGCATTTTCAAACTGTGAAGGAATCAGTAAAACCCCTTTAACTTTTGACAAGAATAAATTTGAATGTGTTGTTCTACTAAATGTGTAGCGAAGTAAACGACACCAATTCTAATGAGGAAAACAGATGGAAATCAGTTGCACCCTTCTTTGTAAAGAAATACTCTGTTATAGGTTTCATTAGACAGTGAACTGAAAACTATGACTGTATGATAAAATGTAAAATATGTAATTGTTAATGCTACTTTATTACACAATGAAGTAACTGAACAACAAAATTAAAAAGATACCAAATTAATTACATGTACTTTTACAAAACGAGCAACATCTTCTCTTATTTCTATTGTACAACATATCACTGAATCCAAAATAGTTTAATAATTTCTTACAGAAAGATGTCATCATCATATTTTTGAATATTTGAGGTTTTTTTTTTTAATAAACTTTTATATAAATATGTTGACTGTCTGAGTTGGACCATACAATGTCTGGGTTGTTATAGTTTAATACATTTTCCAGATTTACAGTAGCTGTGGCTGTCAATACCAAATAAACAGAGATCTCAAAAATACATGTTAATTAACCAACTTTCCTGAAATCAGGTCTAAGCTCATCATCTCCCCTAAGGTGTGAAATTATCAACCCCTGATTGATTATCCCTCCAACTAATTACTATTATAGGTTAACATATTGATTGATTGATTGATTTTTGGTGTTTAACGGCACTTTCAACAATATTTCAGCTATATCATGGTGACCAGTTTTAGTGGTGGAAGAAGCCGGAGTAACCAGAGAGAACCACCGACCATGGGCAAACAACTGGTAAACTTTATCACTTACGGCTGCGAGTCGAGTGCACCCTTTTTTGTAATTTACAAAGCCGGGCACGAACCCACACTGTATTGGTCTTAGGCTTGTACATTTTTTTTTGTATGAGTTGTTAGGTAATCCAACTACCTACCTCATTGAGCCACCCAGGCCCTTTAACATATAGAGGCATTACAACTATTAAACATGAACATTTACACATTAATTTTGGTTGTGTGTCATTTTCCCACAAAATAGTACTACATATACCAACAAATTATTTTCAACGTTTCCTTAAACATCTGATATCCACAGCGAGGAATCGAACCTCGGTCTTCTGTCATGTAGACAGACGTAATAGCCTCTATACTACTGAGGATGGTTTCAGATGTATGTCAGGTACAACATTTAAAATTAGAACTTACAGACGGATATAGGTCCTTATATTACAATAATACATACCATTTTGACACCATATGCACCTCATCAATCAAGTCTTGACATAACTTTTTTTTTACCAACCTGAAATACCAGTTACTAAAAATGTTGTCTTAGCACTTCTAACATCATCCTTAGGTGGCACCAAACGCAAATTTAACTTACATGCCGAAAAACATAGTTAGCTCCTCCTTCTTTCCTGTTTTCGCCAGATCTCTCATAGTCAAGTACTCTCTCAGATTCTCAACTTTCCAACATCTAAACTCTTCAGGAGTCGGTGTAGATTTGCTCACAAGGATCCATGTATAAATAGTTGAATAAAACTTCGAAAAGGTTAAAAATGAAGTGGTAATCGAAATTCAGCGTATCGCCATGAAATAATCCAAACAGTAAGGCCGCTTACCACCTGGATTTAACTCCGATTGGTCTATTAATTGTATCTTTATATTAAAAGTAATTAAACTAAAAACCTTTAGTGTAGCAGTCATGGATACATAGGGTTGGTTTTATGGTGTTTAACACCACTTTCAACAATATTTCAGTTATATCGTGGCGGTCTGTTTTATTGGTGGAGTACCTGTCGCAAGTCACTGACTTTATCACATAATGTACACCTCGCCTTGATCGGGATTCGAACTCACGTCAGTGGTAATAAGCACTGATTGCATAGTTAGTTGTAAATCCAACTACCGTACAATCACGGCCACCTGGATACAAAGGGATACGAGGTTAAAAATCTTTAAAATTTATAGGAAATTCTTGCATGGCTCTCTCTATGAAGAAAATCTGGATCAGCCACTGGGTATGGCCCTTCATGTATATGGAATTTCAGAAATCTGTTAGTTTTTTGCTGAACTTCTGCAATCTAATCTATAATTGCTGTACTTAGCTTGTTAAGATTTTTTTTTATCCCTCGACTGACAACTGTAAAAACCACAAGGGAGGAATGTCAAATTTTCGTGTTGTCAGTCGAGGGATAAAAAAAATCGTAACAAACCACTATCATGGTTCATGGCCTATCCCTATGGCTATGGCGCTACGTGTCCACAGCAAATTTATTCTGCAAGATCTTTGTCACGAATATTTCAGGAAGACTTGGAAGTTTTTCTAGATTAATGGCGAGTTGGCAAAGGAGGGGGCAAATCAATCACCTGCAAATCCAATCAGTTATGTATTTTTCGTTGTGTGAAAAGACTGGGTCATCACTGACACTGTGCCATCCATCAACAAATGCGCCGAACATAATAAAATTACTGAATATTTCATGGGGTGACCAGTCTGTCCTGTTGACAGCATTTACCCAAGACTTTCTCTTCTTCACATCCTTGGGGAAGATAAAAAAAACTGATACCGTTCTCTTTAGCAGCACTGTTTTGCCGATTTGAGCACTTGTAAACAACGCAATGCATATTACCATTTTGTGTTAAAAAATGTTGCCGTCCGGAAGCGTTTGTGCGCATGCACCGATAACAGCTCCGCAGTTACCGTGAAAAGGTCTATTGGATAAAATGTACATCGATTTTTAACCTAATCCAAAATAAAATTTATATTGTTTTGCTATGGGAATAATTTTACTTGAACAACAAATGCAAGAATGTTGACTTTATAAGAATTAATAAACTTTTTGGAGGAGATTTACTGCCTACCGGGTTTTTCCCAACTCAACAGTGTTGAACAGAGCTCAGTGGAATTCCAGGTATTATTATATTTTATTTTATCACCCACAAAATAAAAACAGAAAAAAAACAAAGCAAAACAAACGAAAAGAAAAATCACGTACTGTACAGCAGATTGTAGAACTTAGAAATGAATTCATTAATCATTGATTATTGAACGTGCAGACGACATAGCGATTCTTGAAACTTATTATAGGCTAATATAGTAGTCCTTTACATTTTAATTATTATGACAATGTTTTTTTGACAAATATAAGTTAAACGATTCACAGTTAGGTCTTTCGCCAAGTGAATTCCAATAGAAAAAGTTTAAAAACCATTTATTCTTTGGTAACTGTCTTTGTAAAATAGCTTTACATATGACTTAATTTTAATGTTTAGTAGGTGCGTTGCGGTAGCGTAATGGTTAATGTTGTAGACTTCTGATACCAATGTAGTGAGTTCAAATCCCAATTTTTTTTCTCTCTTTTTCTGACAAAATTATTATGCATCATAAGATATATTTTAATGTGCTGACATTACCTACTCAAAGTAAACAAACAGTTTTTAAATAACTGATATTTCAAAGTTTATTCCGACAAAAAATGTTCAACTTTTGAGAACTGATTATTGATTTTTTTTTTATAGATTGTCGTTATATTAATTTTTTTCCCTTCATTTTCCAGGTTCTTACCATTTCAATACATATACTTTCTAACGCTCTGATGAATGGATACTGAATTTCGTGAAATTAAATAGGTAAGTTTAATCTAGCTGGATTATTGCAAGTAAACAATGAACTTGATAATTTTCGTTCTCAAAAGGCACACATTTTTGTTGTTGTTGCCAGATGATTCTTTTGCTTAACTTTAACTTCGATTGTTTATCAATAAGTATAAGCTAGAATTTGTATATTTTTACAGGAATCGCCAGTGAAACTTAAAACGACCTTGGTACTATGTTTGTGATTAAAGACAATTAATTGCAATGTAAGCATTCTAATGTTAGAAAAATATATATCGATTCAATCATCAGTATCTTGTATTCTTCTTTCTCTATTTCTTCTCACAGTGAACTCCTTTTCTTGTTGTTCAAAACGAAGGTAAAAACAAAATTACCGAATAGTACAGTAGGTCAGTCGAAAAGGCATCTTCCATAAATCAGGGTTAGGGTTATGGCGTATAGCGCCACTTTAACACTATTTTAGTTAAATCGAGGCGGTCAGTTTTATTGGTGGAGGAAACCGGAGTACCCGGAATAACCAACTGACCTGCCACAATTCACAATTTTTTTTTTATCCTATAATGTTGTATCGAGTACACCTCGTGTGAGCGGAGTGTGGGGATTTTGTGGTGTTTAATTAATTCTTAGTCTGAGCTTTACTTTGAAAAATGTATTTGGCTAGGCTTAGGCTTATGGTGTTTTAAGGACACTTTAAGCAATCAGCTCATACATAACGCATATAATAGTATTATAAACACTGGAAGGAAACATTAAGGTATTACAGTTTTGCACAGGACATTATATGAAGGAGTCATTACTTTTCCAAAAACATCATGTTTATTTTTTTTTACTTTTACGGAACCGCATGAGAGGCATTTTCATATTGTCTTGGTCCAATAGCATGCTTCTCAAAACATGGTGTACTTTTATCTTTTTTTTTTTTTTGTGATTTCACTTTCTCATTTACAGGGGAAAAGATTCACACTATTTATATCCTTGCGTTTTCTGCACAAAGAGGACAAAACCAAAAGAACGGAGAAAGTTAGATGGAGACAATAACAAACATATTCGTAAATACTTATTTAAAAACTTCATGATAAAGGTAAAATATACTTATTTAAAAACTTCATGATAAAGGTAAAAAAGGGAGATGTTATTTGCGGTGCATGTAGACTAAGGCATTATAAATGTAGACCATGTTCTGATAGGCAAGCCACCCGTGAGCATTACGTCGTTTCCGACGATAAAGATTACCAACCCCCTACTAAAAAAGTAAAAGAGCCAATGAAGTCGCCAAAGCAGATCCCTCTACCTTTGTCTTCAGTCAAGGGTTCAAATAGTCACTCACAGTGTTGTATATGTAAACGTAGAGGATACACGTTTATTGTCGTTCCATCAATAGTAAGGTACAATACTTTAATTGAGAATAGCATTGTAATTTCTCCTGGAGCACGATGTTGTCCTGGGCATATATATGACGATAATTTCAATGAAGAAGCTGTCCACAACATAACAGATTTAAATACTGAAACTTTATATAATAAAACAGAAATCTACAATTTAATTCAAAATATAAGAGATATTGCCAACAAGAACAAAAATAAACGTGTCAATTTTGATGTGGAAAGCCTATGAGTCACGTTAGTCCATTAATGATATATGGTAGAGTCACGTTAGTCCATTAATGAGTCGCGTTAAGCCATTAATGATATATGGTATAGTCACGTTAGTCCATTAATGAGTCGCGTTAAGCCATTAATGATATATGGTAGAGTCACGTTAGACCATTAATGAGTCACGTTAAGCCATTAATGCTATATAGTAGAGTCACGTTAGACCATTAATGATATATGGTAGAGTCACATTAGTCCATTAATGAGTCACGTTAAGCCATTAATGCTATATAATAGAGTCACGTTAGACCATTAATGATATATGGTAGAGTCACGTTAGTCCATTAATGATATATGGTAGCGTCACGTTAGTCCATTAATGATAAATGGTAGAGTCACATTAGTCCATTAATGATATATGGTAGAATCACGTTAGTCCATTAATGATATATGGTAGAGTCACGTTAGTCCATTAATGAGTCACGTTAAACCATTAATGATATATGGTAGAGTCACGTTAGACCATTAATGATATATGGTAGAGTCACGTTAGTCCATTAATGATATATGGTAGAGTCACGTTAGTCCATTAATGATATATGGTAGAGTCACGTTAGTCTATTAATGATATATGGTAGAGTCACATTAGTCCATTAATGAGTCACGTTAGTCCATTAATGATATATGGTAGAGTCACATTAGTCCATTAATGATATATGGTAGAGTCACGTTAGTCCATTAATGATATATGGTAGAGTCACATTAGTCCATTAATGATATATGGTAGAGTCACGTTAGACCATTAATGATATTTGGTAGAGTCACGTTAGTCCATTAATGATATATGGTAGAGTCACATTAGTCCATTAATGATATATGGTAGAGTCACGTTAGTCCATTAATGATATATGGTAGAGTCACGTTAGTCCATTAATGAGTCACGTTAAGCCATTAATGATATATAGTAGAGTCACATTAGTCCATTAATGATATATGGTAGAGTCACGTTAGTCCATTAATGAGTCACGTTAGTCCATTAATGATATATGGTATAGTCACATTAGTCCATTAATGAGTCACGTTAGTCCATTAATGATATATGGTAGAGTCACGTTAGTCCATTAATGAGTCGCGTTAAGCCATTAATGATATATGGTATAGTCACGTTAGTCCATTAATGAGTCGCGTTAAGCCATTAATGATATATGGTAGAGTCACGTTAGACCATTAATGAGTCACGTTAAGCCATTAATGCTATATAGTAGAGTCACGTTAGACCATTAATGATATATGGTAGAGTCACATTAGTCCATTAATGAGTCACGTTAAGCCATTAATGCTATATAATAGAGTCACGTTAGACCATTAATGATATATGGTAGAGTCACGTTAGTCCATTAATGATATATGGTAGCGTCACGTTAGTCCATTAATGATAAATGGTAGAGTCACATTAGTCCATTAATGATATATGGTAGAATCACGTTAGTCCATTAATGATATATGGTAGAGTCACGTTAGTCCATTAATGAGTCACGTTAAACCATTAATGATATATAGTAGAGTCACCTTAGACCATTAATGATATATGGTAGAGTCACGTTAGTCCATTAATGATATATGGTAGAGTCACGTTAGTCCATTAATGATATATGGTAGAGTCACGTTAGTCTATTAATGATATATGGTAGAGTCACATTAGTCCATTAATGAGTCACGTTAGTCCATTAATGATATATGGTAGAGTCACATTAGTCCATTAATGATATATGGTAGAGTCACGTTAGTCCATTAATGATATATGGTAGAGTCACATTAGTCCATTAATGATATATGGTAGAGTCACGTTAGACCATTAATGATATTTGGTAGAGTCACGTTAGTCCATTAATGATATATGGTAGAGTCACATTAGTCCATTAATGATATATGGTAGAGTCACGTTAATCCATTAATGATATATGGTAGAGTCACGTTAGTCCATTAATGAGTCACGTTAAGCCATTAATGATATATAGTAGAGTCACATTAGTCCATTAATGATATATGGTAGAGTCACGTTAGTCCATTAATGAGTCACGTTAGTCCATTAATGATATATGGTATAGTCACATTAGTCCATTAATGAGTCACGTTAGTCCATTAATGATATTTGGTAGAGTCACGTTAGTCCATTAATGATATATGGTATAGTCACGTTAGTCCATTAATGAGTCACGTTAGTCCATTAATGAGTCACATTAGTCCATTAATGATATATGGTATAATCACGTTAGTCCATTAATGATATATGGTAGAGTCACATTAGTCCATTAATGATATATGGTAGAGTCACGTCAGTCCATTAATGATATATGGTATGGTCACATTAGTCCATTAATGATATTTGGTAGAGTCACGTTAGTCCATTAATGATATATGGTAGAGTCACATTAGTCCATTAATGATATATGGTAGAGTCATGCAGTGATGGGTTAGGTTTTCATGATTTATTTGATTATTATTGTGTCTTTGCTTTTTAATGTTTGTATTTAAAATAAAATTAACTACATATGTACATGTATCATGATATTTTGTTTATAAATAAACATATTGTTTGGCGATCTATATATGTGCCCTATATATTCCACCTCCGGAACTCAGAAAATATACAGGGGAGAGGGGTTTATGGTCATGGTGTTTAAAGCCACTTTTAACCATGTTTCAGTTTTATAGTGTTTACAGCCACTTTTAAAAATATTTCAGTTTTATTGGTGGAGGAAACCGGAGTTTCGGAGAAAACTACCGACATATCGCAAGTCCCTTGCAAACGTTGTATTGAGAACACCTTTCTTGATCGGGATTTCAACTCACAACTGTAATGGGGATAGGCACTGATTGCATAGTTAGTTGCAAATCCAACTACCATTCGATCACGACGGCTCCGAAACTATGTAATACAGTTTCAATAAAACAAAAGTATACAATATACATGCAAAGAAATTGGAAAATAAAAGCTTCATTTTTGACTACCTTCTACTGATTTTGTCCCCCTGTTCAAATGTTTTGCTATTTCTAGCTCATAATGCATATATGTTTTTAACTGAATTTTATTGTACAAAAAAGAAACACAGCTTCTCATCATGATGAATGTACAACCACCAGGACCGAAGATTTTACATCTAAAGGTCTACTAGTATGTTAATTTGTTATTTTTCCTCTCTTCTGTTTGATGTATAAGTGCTAACTCGTTCGGACGAACGTATGTACGCGACGTACGTCCGTCAGGACGATATTTCAGTGCCATAACGTTTAAAGCCTCAACCGATTGATTTGATATATGGATATGTTGTTTCTAGCAACCATTGACAGATCAACTCGATTTTGGTTTTTTTTCAGTTAGAGGGGTATGGCATCCGTGTCCACATTTTATTTTATTTAAAATTCAACATGGATCATGTTCTTACCTGCCGCTGCAGCTCAGATTTACCATTTTACGCAGTTGACTTGGTTCCTTTTGAGATTATATTTACTGAAAATTATTTCCTCTCATGATTTAAAAGATCAACATTCGGTTATAAAAAGATTAAAAAAAAAGCAATTTACAGAGCTCGGAATTGACGAGTTTCTGTGGTTGCTATGGATAATATTTGGTTACTAGGGACATTGTAAAGTTTAAGGAATACTTATAATATATACTGGTTAGTAAATGATAAGATTTTTCTGCTAAAATGTCGTTGTAGAAAATTTCATCTTGATTGAATAAAAGGTCCATGAGATCTACAGCAAAATAATATGCACAGGGAACCTGTTGCTAAGGACGAGGCATAGCTATGAATAAAAATATCAAAATGTACTTTTGAAATATGAAATCTGAAATGACATTTGTAGAGTGTATAACTTGACAAAAAGTACCGCTTAGCCAAATAACAAGTCAAAAGATCGCAGATGTCAAAATTCAACCTTTAATTGCAATAATACAGGCTAATTTTTAATTTACAAAACCGTTGCTAGGGTGACATAACTACGCAAAAATACTATATGCTACCATAGAGAATTGGAATATTATTTTTAGAGTGTACATACACAGAATATAACATTTTGTCGAAAAGACTATGCAAGATACGTAAAATAAAACCACCATATTTGAATTTCCAATGATTAATTGGACCCTCCTCCATTTACGTTGCTAAGCAACAAAGGACAAAGTGAAATCATCCAAAAAATTATTTTTCTTACCTTTCAATGATTGTGTTTAATATGATATCTATATAAACAGTTTCTGAGAATGGGCCAAAATCTACCCTTATCATACTCACTCCTTTAACTTGTCAGTTGGTTTTGAGATTCTCCTTGATCTTGTTACATAGTAATCGGTTTGATATGATAGATTATCCGGAATGTCTTTAATTTCGTTATCAGACTTTGAAGAATTATCAGGGGCTGTTTCAGAAGTGATTTTGTCATTATCTTTTACTGATTCGGGAATTTTAGCTAAATGACGCCGGTTTCTGCGTATCTCACATCTGTCCGTTTGAATGATATACGAACGCGGTTCATTTGATCCAGTCTTCACAGTTCTAGACTTTTTCTGATCTTTTATCCAAACTTTGTCATTGGTTTTAACTTTTGTTAACAAACATGCGCGATGTCTTCTGTCATAATTACGTTTGTGTTTTAACTTTGATTTCTTCTCATTCTCTCTCAACGAACGAAGGTTTGATAATTTAGGTTTCAATTGTTTCGGTGCGATTGGTAGCAAAGTTTGTAATTTTTTACCCATGAGAAGCTCGGCTGGGCTATGCCCATTAGCTAGAGGAGTCGCACGATAACTGAGTAGAGCGATATATGGGTCGTCCGACTTTTCGAGCATCATTTTGATTGTTTGAACAATATATTGAAACCCATGCGATTGTGCGAATTGCTTAAAAACAAAAGAAACATACTGTGGTCCTCCGTCAGATATGAAACATTCGGGCATCCCGTGTCTCGCGAATATTGACTTCAAATGATTTATTACTGACTGGGAACTCGTGTTAAACAATTTTGCTATTTCTATGTATCTAGAAAAATAGTCAATAACTAATAAATACATTTGTCCGTTCAGCTCGAACAAATCCGAGGAAACTTTTTGCCACGGTCGCTTCGAAATTCAGTAGGTAAGAGTGGTTCAGCGTGATCATTCGTATTTTCGATACATTTCTGGCAATTTTTCAACACAGCTTCCAACTGCGAACTTCAACCAAGCCACCAATCTGACGATCTCGCACGCTCTCGACATTTAACTATGCCCTGATGAACGCCGTGAACAGCGGTTCAAAATTTCATTTTGCAACGAATGCCGGATTACTATTCTTGTGCATTTGAACAGTAAATTAGCATGTACAGTAAATTCTCCCTGTGTGGTCCAATACGGGTGCAACTTTTCGTCTAATTTCGACTTCTCGCGCCACCCATCTCTGCAATAAGAGATCAAATTCCTACAAATTTCATCCTTGGCCGACTCAGTTTTAATCAATTCGATTCTATTTTGCGATGCCGGTAAATTAATCATAACCACGTCCACGAACGCTTTTGTTTCATTTTCGAAATCCGTATCGGACTGTGACATATTTTCAACCGGCGCTCTCGACAGCGTATCTGCTATGTTGAGATCTTTTCCAGCAACATGCGATATACTCAAATCCAATCTCATCAGACGCATTTTAACGCGCGTTGTATTCTAGCAGGTAATTCCGCTAAATCTTTCGTACTGAGTAACGGTACCAAAGGTTTGTGGTCAGTTTCTAATTTGAACTTAGTTCCGATTAAATAATTACTGAATTTTTCACATGCTCTCGTTATGGCAAGTGCTTCCTTTTCAATTTACGCGTATCGCATCTCTGTGTCTGACATTGATCTGGACGCGTACGCCACAGGCCTTAGACTTTCGCCTCGTTTCTGCCTAATAACTGCGCAAATATCAAATGATGATGCATCCGCTGAAGCAATGCTTTCTTTGTTCGGATATAATGACTTAATTTCCCGGAAGAAGCAAGCTCGTGTTTTATCTGGTAGAATGCATTTTCGTGAGCCGTGTCCCAAATCTACGCATTATCTACTTTCAGTAATTCGCGAAGTGGCTTCGTCAATTCTGTGATCTTTGGCGAAAACTTATTGAGGTGATTGACCATGCCTAAAAATCTACGAATTCCAGATATGTCGTCTGGCCTTTCCATTCCAACAATAGCTTTCACCTTGTCTGGGTCCACGCGACAACCCGAAGAGTCAATAATTTGGTCTAAGAATTTAACTGACGGTTTCGAAAATTCGGATTTTTCGCTCAGCGTAAGACCTGCCGAGGGAAAGTGAACTATATAGAAAACAGATTACATTACAGCAGCCATGTAACTATCACATAGCAAGTGTAGCTTTCTCTGACTTTGTAATAGGAATTGTATATCCCATCTATAATATTTCTCATTTAGAACACGCTCCGGAAATAAGGACACTAGGTGAGTATAATTGTATTAATATTTTCCTTTGCCTCTAAAGTCGTAAAGTAAATGATGTAGTACATATTTTGTTTACAGTAATTTCCATTGTCATCTATGTAACCCCATTGGTATGAGGTCATCTTCGGTTTTTGGTTGGGTCTGTGTTGCTCAGCTTTTTAGTTTTTTGTGTTGTCCTATTATGTGTATTTACGTTCTGAGTTCCGTGTTGTGATGTCTGTTACGATTTCCGCATACAACTATGTTCGAATCCAGATCTGTGCGTTGTTTGTGGTTTTTTTTTGCGCATAGTGGTGTCCAACACATATTGTCTTTTCGTTTTGTTTTTCTTCATTTTGAGTGCCCTATGTTGCCAGCTTCTCTGGATTATCCATTTTTGATTGCTCCTTCAGTGTTTTGTAACGTTTATTTATTAGTGCCAGAATCGGAGTGGATCTCAAAACCGGTCTTGGCATCCGTCATTTATCAGGTCTTGGCATCCGTTATTTATCTGGTCGGGCCATTATTGATATGTTGCTTATCTCCGCAATGCATCGAATCTTAGGTGTATTACCACTAAACCTGGGTACCAGTCGAAAGTAGTACGTAAACAGAAAATGGATTCCTACATTGTTGGATAAAAAATAAACCCTATTAGATACTGCAAAATACTGAATGTCAGCAGAAACCTACATATATTAGGATAATTTTAAGCCCATATTTGATGTCCTTGTGGTTTTAAATAAAAAATTGATTGCATTGGAAAGAAACCACCTGAATGTGTGTTAAATCGAAAGTGAAAGTAGGATTTTTGACGGTAGACATCTTCAGACTGTCTGTTTTTTCTTATATACCATTAAAGGTATGTTGATTTTCGGAGTTAAGCTTCCAATTAGGTACCCCTTCCATGAGATATGAGTGTCACTTAGATTAAACTTAAGATGAATCCTGTATGAAAGCTCATTTTTTTTACTTAACATAGAAGGCTATGGAGAATTCTTTAGTGGTATTACACCAATGCCCGTATTAACCGTCGACTTCTGGTTCGCGTTCAATACTCACATCATGTGGTAAGGTGTCTATGCAAATACCGAAAACCGAGAGATTCCACCGGTCAGTTCGCTATAACTGTCAGAGTTTCCTCACACAGGAAGTCTTGTAGTCATGAGCGCAACTTCCTGAAAATTAAGATAAACACTCATAATCTAAATACACCAATTAAATTAGTAACAATTCACTTAACTTTAAAATGACACTTGTGTCTATACATTTATTAATGTAGCAGTCTTTGTTCTCCTATTGTATATTTCCCTCTTCCAGCAGTAACTACATATTGCTATAATGCTACAATGCACTATACCACAATCTAATTGTAGACACCACAGTTACATTCAAATTAATAAATTCTACGGAAATCTTCCAAAATATTCTATTCTTTATTCTTGCTACACGTCGCCATGAACGGGATTCAATGTTACAACTTTAGTGGTGATAACCACTGATTGTACAGTTAGAGGTAAACCCAACAACCATACGATCACGACCCCTCTTTAATATGCATTCAATTAAGAAATCGGTCGGTTTCTACCTAACTTGGCTTATTTTTCCAAGTGTACTTTCTATTAATGTGTAATGATAATTTTCTAGCTTTTATCAAGCTTCCGGTGCAGTAATCAGCTAATCATCAAAGCTTTAGAAAACGATACAATTAATTTTCTTTAAAGCAGAATATGAAATTACCACCAACAATAATCATATTGCGTTTTATGAATCGTTAAGTTTTCATATTAATGAATGTCGGTTTCCGTTACAATTCTCATACAAATTATATTATGGTCGCCTAAAGTAACACAAGTTCAGTAAGAGCAAGTTATTTCAAATACGGATTACATAATATTTTGTATTCATCTGCAGTAAAATTTCTCTACTTTCATATTGCTATCAATTCTAACATGGCGTCCTTCTTTGGTTTTGTAGACAAACGAGCGATTTATCGATGGTATAATCTCATTCGCACATGCGCCGGTGAATGTGACTGACATTTCCATTGGCAGCATATTGTGTGCGACATTTTTCGCAAACGTAAATATAAATTACCGTCTTCCAATCAAAGTATACTACCGTATTTGTACTCTTAAATATATCAGAATCGAAATAAATCATGGAAGCCAGAATGTGTTTTGAATTTTAACATGGATTGGCAGATATAAGTAAATGTTCTCCCTCGCCTCTGGCTCGGGATAAAATACTAATATCCGCCAATCCATGTTAAAACTCCCAACCCATTCTGGCTTCCATGATTTATTTCTTAAATAAAAAGAAAAGCAAAAAATACCACACCGTCAGAACTAGATACGATAACGTAACCCTCAGTCCGCTTTTGCTCCCAGCAAGGGTTATGAATCGGTGCCATTCAACGCATGGGAGCAAATTAAAATTGGACACCGATTTAAGGATTGAACGTCGATTAGAGACTGGACGTCGATCTGAGTCTTACACAAATATTACAAGAAAGGCAGAAACGACACACATGTACACGATACCTACCCTACCGATCTGGCTTGGTAGATATATTACAATAGAATTTGGCAGGGTTAAGCTAGTGCTATGAGCCAAATCTGACTTTCAACAAACGCTCTTTTAGTGAGTGATTATTATTTAACGCCAACTCAGCAATTTGTCAGCTTTGTACTAGACTATCACGCTTAGATGGATTTTTATAGTGCTAGTACATTGAAACAACAGTCCGCGGATAGACATGCCGCCCCACTCGGACACGTTATCCTGATTCCGAGCCAACCAGTCTTTTCCTTTAATGCTGCAAGCTTAGCGGAGAAGCAACAAATACCAATTTTATTGTCTTTGTTTTGACCCGATCGGGGCTAAAACCCACGATTTACCACACTCGAGGCGAGCACGCTAACCATTACACCACAGATGCGGTTCAAACACTCTTTTAGGAAGTGTAACGTTATTTAATGTTTCAACTCAACAAAAAAGTATATTTGTTCTTTAATGCTTTCAATTCACACCACTTTTTCGCTATACAGTGAAGTGTCCACTAAACAACAGAAGACAATGGAACATCATGACCTGCCGTAGCACTTAATGTCACAATGTTATGTTCTTATGATCAATTGTGTAGTACAGTATATGTTCTTATGATCAATTGTGTAGTACAGTATATGTTCTTATGATCAATTGTGTAGTACAGTATATGTTCTTATGATCAATTGTGTAGTACAGTATATGTTCTTATGATCAATTGTGTAGTACAGTATATGTTTTATAACATATTGTAGCCATCGATCTACAGCGCAAATTCAACAATTAAGTACTATAATAAACCGAACTATTCAACAATACTTTCACCAATATTACCGGGGGCGTAGCTACGGTAATGATCTGGATGCATAAATTGGACACACCAGGGCAACGTCTTGGTGATGGGTCAATGTGGGCTAAACTCCCCTTAAGCTCCGCGGTTCTAGGGAATTAGCACATCATTAGAAGCTTGCAAGCTTTCCGTTTTATCGTGCTTTTTTGGGTAGTTTTTCGATCAAATAAACATAAATTTTTAACTTTACTTAAGTTTTATTTGTGGAGGAAACCGGAGTACCATGAGAAAACCACCGACCTGCAGCAACTCCCTGACAAAGTTTATCACATAATGTTGTATCGAGTACACCTCGCCATGAGCGGGATTCAAACTCAAAACGTTAGTGGTAATAGGCACTGATTCCATAGGTGGTTGTAAATCCAACTACCAAACGATACAACCACGGCCTCCGCGGTGGGGTTTTCCGGTTTCCTATACCAATAAAACGGAAAGCCACGATATATCTGAAATATTGTTGAAAGTGGAGCTAAACACCATATACCCACCAACCCATATATATACAGTCAAAACAGCATGACTGGTTTTTTCTAGCAAGGTAAAATCATTAAAGATAACATAATCATTTAATGCAAAATTGAAAAATATAACAGAATTAAATATGCTAAAACATAACTATACGTATGTACATATATACATAAATATACACCTGTTGTTATTAGGCATCACGGCTACAATCAATGATTTAATTATATAATAATATTGTGTTGTCCATGTTATATGCCGAAATATGTCCCAAGGTTAGAAGGCATAATGCACGACCCGGAAAAAAGTCCATGTTATATGCCGAAATATGTCCCAAGGTTAGAAGGCATAATGCACGACCCGGAGGGCCGAAATATGTCCCAAGGTTAGAAGGCATAATGCACGACCCGGAAGGGGAGTGCATTATGCCTTCTAACCTTGGGACATATTTCGGCATATAACACGGACAACACAATATTATTGTTATTATTACTTTGAATGTCTTTGGTGATTTTATACTCTGAATGTCTTTGGTGATTTAAAAAAATGAAATTTGTCTAAAATGTATTGATAGTATAAAGATTGGAAAATCATATTCATTTAAATTCAAGAAATATTTAATTTCAACAATAACAATGAACTGTCAAATATTAAATTTCCAAACCTGGAACTGGCCATTGTTTTGACAGACGACAGCATCAACGTTAAAGAAAAACGTATAATACATTGTAAATTGTACACTGTTAAAAGCGCTCGGGTGATCCCGTTTAGACCCCGCCTATTTAAATGACGTAACATTGTTCTAAGCTTCGCCCATCAGCATAGTAATGACTCCAACAATAGTACTATGCGAGTGCATAGTACAACGACGCTATTTATTCTTTGTAAAATTATGTTTCGATAATATCATGTCAATTATAATGAAAGTTTCTTACATGAAGAGTAATAATTATATAATAATGTGGTCTTGTCTAGATAATATGCCAAAATATTACCCAGGTCTTAGACATATTACCCTCCCCTTCAATATGTCTCTCAGACCTGGGTAATATTTTGGCATATTACCTGGGTAAGACCACATTAGTATCATTATTATACTGAATGTCTAATTGTCCAGGTAATATGCCAAAATATTACCCAGGTAATATGCCAAAATATTACAGTACCAAATATCACTACAGAAACTTACACGAAGTATAATAATAATACTTCGTGTAAGTTTCTGTAGTGATATTTGGTACTGTAATACTTCGGCATATTAATGTGATCTTGTCCTGACAAGACCACATTATTGTATAATTATGGAAATGATTGAAATGAATAGACAAATGAACATTCTTAAAATATGTTAATTGAAATATATTAATAAATAAATTTGGAATAGGGATAATTATTCGTGTATAATTAAATAATAAATTTTAAAATAAGTTCTATAAATATAATATTTAATAAAACTACATTAGAAACGATGTGAATCGTCGTCATGTTGTTAACAAGAGATGACATTCAGGGTTAGGGGTCAGGGTTATGGTGTTTAACGACACTTTCAACAATATTTCAGTTCTATTGTGGCGGTCAGTTTTACTAGTGGAGGAAACTGGAGTAACAGGAGAAAACCATTCAGAAATTAATTTAGAAGTTAGTATATTGTAAAATGAAAAATTTACATATGTGGACAATATTAGGGTAGACTATTTAACATTAAAGAGTGGGGGGGGGGGGGGGGGGGGGGGGGGATTCTTTTTCCGAGTCTCAAATTTGTTTTCACGAGAAACAAAAATCAGATTATTGTTTTGACGTGAACAAACGGTATTTATTTTACAAACGTTACCAAAATATTTGGTTGAAAACTGCAGAATCAGGAGCTCTATTGTTTGTATCTTTCATACCAATTTATATTTTTTCTCTTATATGGCCGTTCCCTTCAGAAAATACCATTTGTAATATCAATAACATCTTCAAATAAAGATATAATGTTTTGATTGCTGTTGCTCCTCTGACAGTAACACTATAATAGTATTATCATTGCACACCATTTTACATATCTGTTCGCAGGAAACAGCAACATAACTGACGGAGTAGTACCGATCTAACAACAAAAATATATGTCTTGTCTAACTTTTAGTCAGGTGGTATAATCCTGATCTGTTAATCTTCAGATAACTCTTCATTTCACGAAATTTTGGAGATTCTGATTTTGGTGAAGAATCATTTTTCAAATCCCTTAAATTTGTTGTATCCGTGCTATTTACTGTAACAAAAAAGAAAACAAACAAAAATAATATATTAATGAAAGACAATCAGCTCTTTTCTTTATGTGAACGATATGAATATGAGTGAGTGATATGTGATATATAGTCTAAAGCCAACTCAGCAATTGTTCGGCTATATCATGGTGACAAGTTAATTTTCAATGAGATGATGATGAGATGCGCTTTGTACTAAACCAACACGCTTAGTTGAATTTTTATAGTGTTAGCTCACTGAAACAATAGTCCGCGGATAGACATATCGCTCCACTCGGACATATTAGCATGATTCTGAGCCAACCAGTCTTTGCTCTTTCTCCTGAATGTTGCGTGCTTTGCGAAGAAGCAACAACTGCCAATCTTATAGTCTTTGGTTTGACCCGATCGGGACTCTTTGTCAGATAAATTGCTTATTTGGTAAAATGTGAGTGAGCTTGTGATTGGTGTTTCGCGTCAAGTCAACATCTTATTAGCTATATCATGGAGAAGCAAACTACCTTTTACAATAATAATGATGTCTACGTTGTACCAGAGTTAGAAGTTGGCATTTTTATAGTGTTAGCACGCTGAAAAAAACCCAATCCACAATAGACAGGTTACTCCATCTGGATTTTACCCATATCAATATTTTGTGTAATTATTGAATACTCGGTTCTTATAATAAATGAAAATAAAACGACTTTGGTGCATAGTTTATTCCAAAGCCAAGGGATAAAATTGCATTTCAGGAAACGTTTTTGGAGCAATTGATTTTGCTTGATAATCGGACAAATAATTACTATTTTACCATTGTTATTATTATTTCTTTTAGAATTATCAGTATTAATATCATATCATTTAAATCATCAGACAATTTTCTGCGAATTTCCAGTTGGCTTTTTACACTCATGGCACACAATTACCGACCTCTTTCTTAACCTTATGTTTACATATATATAGGATCGACAAATGTAACTTGCTGTTAACATAAGATTGTTTGAATATGGACACGAATAAATTACATTATATGAAAATAGAAAATTAAAAAAGGAGGGTTATAATTCCGTGCCACGAGCGCCTGTGGTTTTGTGTAGTTCTTCTTATGTTGCATATGTATTACAAAACAATATAGCTATACCTATGCTATACATACAGTCAGAGTGCCTACCTCTCGACTCAATCTTTTCATTGCAAGCAGAGGACTGCAAAGATAAAATTACATTAAATGAAGGATCCCTGGCATCTTGTATAGCCATACAATACTGTGTTACATTAATAACAGTTGTATGTGTCTTTGCTTTCTGCAGTTGCGTGCTGCGATGTCTGTAACGATTTCCGAATGGAAAAAATGTTCGGTTCGTCTTTACCTCCAGTGGTTTGTACGAGGACTCATGTCTTATGTACGCTATTTATGTTTGCTTGCGCATAGTGGTGTCCAACAGATATTGTGTTGTGTTTTTGTGTTGTTTTTCTTGGTTTTGTGTACCTTATATTGCCAGTTTCTCTGCATTGTCCATTTTTGATTGCCCCTTTAGTGTTCTTTAACGTTTATTTAGCAACTAATATTTCTTTTAAAGCAAACTAATATTTCTGCTTTGTTGGTTTTTTTTGTAATATTTTGATTGACAATTTGGAATTACATTTGAATTTGGAAATGCATTTAAAAAATAAAACGGGTTACATGTGTCTTATAGAAACACATAAAATTACACGTTGCTCATTGGACGGTAGAAATACCACAACTGCCATGAACTCCTAAATCAGATGTTAAATCGTAGTATATAGCAATAAAAATATCAAGCAAAACTCTAATTTTAATAATATTGAATAATGAACCACCATTTTCGAATCATGGTATGAATTTGCACATTCACTTCCAATATTAGAGCTGCCGTCGTGGTCATGATCGTATGGTAGTTAGATTTATTACTACCTATGCAATCAGTGCCTATCACCACTAATGTTGTGAGTTAGAATTCCGTTCAGGCGAGGTGTACTCGATACAACAGTATGTGATAAAGTTTGTCAGTGACTTGCGACAGGTCGGTGGCTTTCTCCGGGTACTTCGGTTTCCTCTACCAATAAAAATTGACCACCACGATATAACTGCAATATTGTTGAAAGTTGCGTTAAACACCATAAACCAACAAATCGAATATGCTTATCAACTTACCCGAGGCTTGGTACTGACATGTGACATCGCTTTTAATCTACGTTTGTATAATATTTTTCGGAAACCTTCATGCACCTGTTGTTAAATATATAAATAAATCATCAATGCGATAACACAGTACAGTAATCTTATTGTCGTATTATAAAATACTTATTTTCGTTGTAGCTCAGAGTTATCTTTCTTTACTTTGACAAAAATATACCTTTAATAAAAACGTAGATATCACATTTAGTCCGTACGACGCGTTTCTGGAATAATCTTCATCAGAAACGCTCAAAGACAAAATATTTAAAAGCCAAATAATTTTAAAATCTTTGGGAACAAGAAAACCAAAGGGCCTAAACAGGGTAGACAACTCGGCCAAGGTGAGGAGAACCTTAATTTTAATAATAATTACATAAGTTGGAACTGTAAATTTCGATACAAATATACCTTTGACATCAATGTTCCGAATTTTTTTCCCATAAATATAATATGAAACCGGCACGGCCATGAATGCTCGCGCATCTGAAAATTATCTGGCAATTTCACGCTCATTCAGTGCATCAAAAAGTGTCGAGATTTTTTGGGCCGAGATATATTGGGGACGACTTTTTTTTAGGGCCGAATCTAGTCTCATTCAATCGAGCTGTCATTCCTTTATTCGAGTTATCGTTCCTTCCGCGTAGAAACAAAAATTATTGTCAGTATGTCAGAAGAGATTTAATAAATTAAAAAATATCAATATAAGTAAAACAAGCTAACAAAATGACTTTTATTATACACGGGTTCCGGGTTTCAGTGGTATTGGATGTACGAGAGAGGGTACAAGACTTCAGGATCACCTTTGCGCTTTATGCTAAGAAGATCTTCATTAGTTGAGTGTGCTAGTGTGTTACACGGAACGTGTTTAGAAAGCGTCGAATTTTTTTTTATTCGTCACTATGTTCAGCCATGTTTGTCAAACAATCCTAAGTACACATTTGATGTCATAAAGAGCTCGCTGACGCTCGCATATTATCGTCAAGTTTTAATGCCGTATCATGATTTACATACGTTTTATGTTTGGACTGTGAAAATTGTGAAAATTAAAAAATAATGAGCTTATTTCCCTTTTGAAACTGGAACTGTTAACATAGTTATTGCTACCTTACTACGCGTCGTGTACACTACATTCAATATCTATGTCTTTATTACTATTTCAGGGTCGATAACTCTGCTGGTGGACTATTAGACCCCGAGGGTATCATCTACCTAGTAGTCAGTGTTTCGGCACTGGTATGGTTTAATCTATTAGATATATCTATTATTGAAATTTACAGTTCTTAACTTATGTAATTATCAATAACACTAAGGTTCTCCTTTTTCAGGCACAGGTGACCGTATCTGAGTTTAGCTATCATGTTAAGGGTTTTGGGTTTAAAGTCTTTTAATTTATTTGGCTTTTCCAATCTGTTGATTATGAATGTACCTTATGAGAGGGGGGGGGGGGGGGGGGGGGGGTCCAAGAACGCGTGGTGTGTACTAAATTCGATATTTACGTTTTAATTAGGATGAGTTTCCCACATTTCTCAAGCTTACTACCAATTTGCAATAATTAATCAATTTAAATTTCATTATTGCAATTTGCCTGTTATTAAGCTTTTAATGTTAATTAAAGTATCGGGTCCGTTATAATTTTAATATCTTCCTCCATAATAGTAGAAATTCATAGCAATTTATGAAAACTGCATCAAATGTTTACTTACCTTTTTATTTAAAACCGTATGGAAAATAAAAATGCATAAACCCTGAAATACAAACATTATACATATAGTAATAACTAAAGTATGAAATAAGTAAAATAAAATAACAAAAACGATTATCATTTATTTAAAAAAAAATATCGATTTCTATACTATGTTTGCTTTTT
This sequence comes from Bathymodiolus brooksi, assembly GCA_963680875.1. Lineage (NCBI taxonomy): Eukaryota > Metazoa > Mollusca > Bivalvia > Mytilida > Modiolidae > Bathymodiolus > Bathymodiolus brooksi. Next base: position 109,955,767 of record OY804581.1, read on the forward strand.
AAAATTCACATACAGAAATTAATTACACTTCCGTCAAATTTCTCCAAGGGCAAGTAATTATTCGTTTCGTTATTTTTTTGTTAATGTTTAGCATTTTGATAATATGGGTTTCATGTCTTCGATAGTTTAGATTATTTATATCGATATAATAATATCATGGAAAGAACAATTGCTTAAACAATATGAATATGAATCCTCTTAGTTGCATTTGCATAAATTGTTTCTCCTGCATGTCTCATACAATTTCTATGAAATAGTAAAGAAAATCAAGCTATCCAGTTGTTTGTAGGAGGACTCATGTCTTTGTTACGTATTTGTGTTTGTGTGCGTATAGTGTGTCCAACACATTTTGTGTTGTGTTTTTGCTTTGTTTGTCTTCGTTTTGTGTACCCTGTGTTGCGAGTTTCTCTGGATTCTTCGTGCTTGATTGCAACATCGGTATTATCTAACGTTTGTTAAATGTATTGGTAATTCGCAAAATCTCGGACGTGTGTCATGTGCCTCATTGACGCGTAAAAAGGAACATGAACACGAATGTACATGTGGACATTTAAACAAATCAGATTTCAAGGAAAACATACAAAGGTTAACATCACTAAGTTATGGTGGGGGGGTCCTAAAATTACATCAAGTGCGAAAACTAGAGTTTCGGATTAACAATAGATTGGTAATGATACACTCCACGATATAACTGAAATACTGCTCAAGTTGACGTTACACACCAAATCAATCAATCCATCAATGGTAATGACATCGTGACACTCTTAAATTACAAAGTTTATACATTCTAATTACCTGACAAGATGTTGTAATACCAAATAAATATTGGAATACTATTGTTTCTTCATTAAAAGCCAAGACGCCAAACAGCCATGATAGACCTAATACTGGTAACAGAGTTACCATACATTTGACACCAGCCCTGAAAAACATAATATGATGTGGTGTTACAAAATAGGACAATGGAGTTTATGGAGGCGTTGTCATGTTTTGTTTATGGTACAACTTTAAAGAAAACATTTACACGCCAATCGAATATTATCGATCAATACGCCTCATCTGGACAAGTCACAAATCACATTTTAAGCGATCAATGACCAACGAGCTTACAAACTATTGAGGCATTGAACATCATAACAGCTTTAGTAAGATGAAGAGAACTTCAGAATGTGAATGATGAAAAAGTTTGAAGACTGCAAAAGGGTAGTTGGAAGTCGTAAAAAGATCACATAAAGTTACAGGATGTCGTTTTATGTTAGTGAATCGCCGGATGAAACAAGTACAATTCAACATTGGTTTTGATAAATACCTAACCGATAAGAAAAGTGTGAAGACTCCAAAAAGGTAATTAGAAGTCGTTAGTCGATCGAAGGATAGACAATACAATGACCAAAAGAAGGATAGACAATACAATGACCAAAAGAAAAAAAGACGAAGAATGATTTACAAAGCACAGAAAACTAAATATCCCATACAGTTACAGAATGTCGTTCTATGTTAGTGAATCGCCGGATAAAACAAGTACAATATAACATTGGTTTTGATAAATACATCAACTATGATTATTTCAAAATATCAAACCTTGCTTTTTTCTTTATTCTTTCATTAGCCATAGCTACACTAGAGTATAACGCTCGTAATACAAGACAAAGCGTTCCTATATTTAACTGAAAAATATTACAGAATAAATATCATAATAAATAATGTCATGTTTGCAGGCTTTCTTATATAAATTACAGAAGGGTTCATGTCTTATTCAGAGGGCCAGGGTGGCTCAATGAGTTAGGTAGTTGGATTACCTAACAACTCATACAAGCCTATCACCAATACGGCGTGGGTTCGCGCCCGGTTTTGTAAATTACAAAAAAAGGTGCACTCGACTCACAGTCGCAAGTGATAAAGTTTACCAGTTGCTTGCCCATGGTCCGTGGTTCTCTCCGGGTACTCCAACTTCTTCCACCACTAAAACTGGTCGCCATGATATAGCTGAAATATTGCTGAAGGTGGCGTTAAGCACAATAAATCAATCAATCAATCAATCATGTCTTATTCAAGTTATTTGTGTTTGTTTGTGTAGAGTGTTGTCCAACGTATATTGTATTGTCCCTTTGTTTTGTTTTTTTTTCGCTTTGTGTACCATATGTTGCAAGTTTCAATAGTTTGTCCTTTTTTGATTGCCCTTTCGTTATTCTCTAACGTTTATTTACAAGTGTTATTATTTAGCGATTCAATCTTACTTTGAGCGTACATTATTAAGGTAATTCCAGAAACGCGTCGAGTGTACTACATTTAAAGGTTGTATTTTATCTGGAATGATAATTTAGATAGATTAGATTACATTGTTGAAATTTAATGTCACTGTTGAACAATATCGTTGCTATATCGTGTCCGTTGTCTGGCTTTTTGTTGAAAACCTTCTACCTGTTGCGAGTAACGGGCAGATCACATTAAATCACATCGAATACACTTCTCCATGGACTGGAATCTGTCCTAAAAATGGTAGTGATTACATAGATAAATGTATTTGAGTTATATAATCACTAAATAACATTAGATGGGTTGATAATTCTGGATATCTACATCCTAACAAGACCGTAAGTGTATATAATAACATCATAAAATTTTCTTATTATCTAATTTTATCTCTTGTTATTGAAAATATTTCCATCTTAAAATCTCGTGGTTTTCATTTCTTAAACATATTTACCACTATGATGACTAGAGCTGGACCAACAAATGCCAGGAAAACAAAATTATCAGTATGTAGCCAACAGCTGAAAGAAAACAAAATTATCAGTATGTAGCCAACAGCTGAAAGAAAACAAAACACTTATTATATTTTTTAATTGAAAACACGGAAATTATGCGTATTCAATAAGAAACTATCATGACAATATCAGAATTTTGTACGTTTGTGATTTTTTACTTTACGCATTTTTAACATACGATGATAGCAAAACGTAAGAGTCTCAAATGAACTGATCACATTCATTTGTGAGAAGAACTTCACAAACGATACCAAAGGGGTAACCATAATAAGAAGAAGGACAGACAACATAATGACCAGAAGAAAATAGGACAAACAGTGACTTACACAACACTATACAGGAAACAAAAGATCGAACAACATGCACGAAAAACTCAGGGCGAACTCATGTTCTCCGGACGGGTAAGGAGTTCCAGTTCACTAGTGGCACCCGTCGTGTTGCTCCAGCTACAACCCTTGGTATATATCATTGTTCATCAATGTAGGAAATGGCTAAATAATATGGCGGAATGAATGGCCAGTAACTCAGACAGGCACGATATCGATTTTGATCAATATGAGTTTTATGTATTTGAATCACACATGTATATTTCCACCCTCCCCCTCGCATGATATTGATTCGATTCGAGTTAAATGTATTTGAGTTGAATCTTTTCCTATTTACCCATTTTTGCATGATCTTCATTTATACGAGTTCAGTGCATTTGAATCAACAATTTGTATATATATCTATTGTGATATCCTAGTGATTAATAGTGTAGACATTTAGCAACAGGGGCGGCCGCTTAGGCGAGGTGTACTCGCTACAACATTATGTGATAACGTTTGTCAGTAACTTGCGGCAGGTCTGTGGTTTTCTCCGGGTACTCCGGTTCTACAAAGCAAGCAACCCATCCACCCATGTAACAACACAATTACAATGATCCACGTAATCTAAAGAGCCTTACGACTAAATAAAAAACTTACTATTTGTCAGAATGGTAGCCTTTCAAGCGGGTTACTCCCATAGTTATACCAACTATCAATATTGGAATAACTGAAAATACAAACAATACGTTAATTAAATGAATAGTGTTTATGATTTTTGATTATTTTCTTCGTTTTTTGTTTTGTTTTGTTTTTTTGCTTTTTTGCTTTTGTTTTTGTAGTGAACAGTAATATTAAACATTGAAATGATAAAAATACAATCTGATGATGTGCGACGTATATCTGTTGTAAATCGCTCTATTTTCTCTAATAGACATAACCTATATGAGTATCACCCCCAGATATATAATGATGGCGCTATGTAGATACTATGCTAATAATAATTCTTTATTCCATAAGCAAATACAACTTATAGGATTTACAATACAAATACATTTTACATTATACAACAATATACAATTATAACCATTACAATATAATATATTATGATATAGTAATAAATATTTCTCTATTTAATCCTTTATAAAAATCGTGCAATATATTCTTGTATTTTACTGTTGGTCTCGATCGTCTTTATAAGATCCGGAAAAAATACCGGTGCGTTCCGAATGTCATTTCTCATATTTTACTGTTGGGCTCGATCGTCTTTATAAGATTCCAAAAAATACCGGTGCGTTCCGAATGAAATAAAACAAAATTCATATTGCACTAGTGGAAATATTAAAATATTCTTCCTAGTGCAATATAGTAATGATATATGAAAAACATCATATCTTGACAGTATTAATAACACTTCTGAAGAAGAAATATTTATTACTATATGATAAAAGGGTTATTGCATGAATATTGGTGAATATTGCCCCTCGCAGTGTATCATATTGCACTCGCACGCTCGTGCAATATGATATACTGCTCGGGACAATATTCAACACTATTCATGCAATAACCCTATAATATAGCGGAGAATGGCATACATAATAAAAATAATTTTCAACAGAAATACATGTATATAAGTTTTACAATCAATTAATTACCGGTCTTACGGATTTTTTCTGCAATATATAAATATTTTCCTATATTATTTAATTCTTTAACATTACGTACAGATAGTAACTGTATCAATTTAAAAGTAGACGGGTTTCTATAATAATATGTTTTTCATATATTTACATCTAATATCTATATATCTATCACATTCTAAAATAAAATGGTATTCGTCTTCGACAGATTTTTTATTACACATCGTACATATACGTTCATTTCTGACAATATTAAAATATCTACCAGATTCTATATTTAATACATGAGAATTTATTCTATATCTAGTAATACATGTTTTATATAAACTATTTACAGGACGATTTAAATAAGATTGCATATTATGACCAGCATGGATATATTGATACAAATTACATTTTGACGAGTTTTCAAAAAAGGATAAACCTTCAACTATATAGTTATCAATGACTCTTTGCTAAAACCATATCTATATAATATATCGCGTATTTTACATGACCAGTTTAGTTTGTCATTCAGTTTTAAAAAACTAGATGCATACATATCTTCATACAAGTGCTTTAGAATACAATTATCAGTTTCTAACAACTTCAACCAGTAACAAATCACTCTAATATATCTATTTATATACAATGACGTTCTACCTAATTCAAAATATACCATATGATTAACAGTTGATTTTCTGACTTTTAAAATTCTTTTCAAATAGTATAAGTGAAACGTTTCTATGTCCGTTCCCTTGCGAGAGCCCCATACTTCACAGCCGTAATTAATTATACTTGTAGCATATGTATCAAAAACAGATATTAGAGTCTCTGTATTAAAAAATATTCATGTATTTTACTCAATAAGCTAAAAGTAGCCTTTTTACCTTGTTCTGACAATGTTTTCTGTGTTACGGTAAATATACTGCTATAATTAAATAACAATCCCAGGTAAGCAAATTGATTACATAATTCTATCATTTTACCATCTAGATACCACTTCTCATTCTCTTTTATTACACCTCTATTACGAAAAACTACAATTTTTGTTTTCAATAAATTTATATATAACCCATGTTATTTCGAACATTTGTTAACAGTATTAATCATTTTTGTAATTCAGTTATACTTTCACTAAACAGAGCGGTGTCATCGGCATACATAAATAGATACAAATTTAACATTTTTACATCATATGGTTCAATACCTTGTTTGATCAATTCAATTTCAATTTCATTTACATAGATAGAGTATAAAAACGGTAATAAAGATTCCCTTGCATTAATCCAACATTACAAGAAAAAAAAACTCTGAAAATTCACCATTTAGTTTAACACATGTTTTTAGTTTTGAATACATAGATTTTATTAAAATCAATAGATTACCAGATATACCACATTTTAACAATTTGTGCCATAAAATATAATGGGAAACACTATCAAATGCCTTGACATAATCCACAAAACAACAGTATAAGCGCTTCCCTTTACGTAAAGTTTTAGTTATAACTGAATAAAGGGCAAAGATGGCGTCTTGAGTTCCATATCCAGGAATAAATCCAAATTGTGCATCCGTCAAAATACTGTTTTCTTTACACCAATTCATAAGTCTCGTGCATAGTACTGAAGTGAATAACTTCCCGACGTGAGAAATTAACGATATCCCTCGATAATTACTGGTATCTTTCACTGAGCATTTCTTAAGCAAAGGAACCAGCACACTTTTTACCCATATTTCTGGAAACCAGCCTGTACTTAATATCACATTGAATAGCCTACATAGCAGTGGTAATACAACTGTTTTATCCTCCTTAATTAATTAATTCAAAATATTGTCATATCCTGGTGTTTTATCGTTTTTCAATTTTTTTTACACATATCTCAATTTCTTGATCCGTAAAAGATTGATCTAACTCCTCAAAAATAACTTCATAATTTTCGTCATTATCAGGTCCATCAATTATATTGTCTTTTGATACTAATTTTTTTAAATGGTGGACACAGTCATCCAGTGATATATTACTTTTAATTGTTTTTTTACGTTTTCTAAATTTCTTATAAAAGTACTTTGGATTAGTCCTCCTCATTGAACTTAACATATTTCCCCTCTGATTTTTTGTAGCGACTTTTCAGATTATTTTCCATGCGATTGAATCTTTGACTTGATAAATTTAGTTCCAGTCTATTTTCGTCACTTCTATTTTTGCTAAATTTCGACAAAGCCCTGTTATAATCTATATGTAAATGTTTACACTCATCTGTTTTCCATGGTTTGTATCGTCTCACACTATAGTGGTTAAATTTCGTCTTTTGCCGTTTCTACATTACAGTGTTTGTCAATTCGCGTTTAGTATGTTTCTTTCTTTGCAATATTTGATAGAATGACATTCATTTCGTTTACAATATCGTCGATATTTCCTGTATCAACATTAATATTATTCATAAGATCATCAATTATACTCGAGTTGACTAATAAGTCCCTTTTAACGTCATCTTTACACCATTCATTCCAGTTATAAGCCTTATATTTCACAAATTTACATGTACATATATCATTTAAAGATAAACCCTTCAATTTAAAATCAACCATTAATGGTGCATGACATGAAAAAGTATTGAAATTACCAATGACAAAATTATTTACAATAGGAAATGCATTATAAGATAATAACATATAGTCAATTATGCTACATCCATTTTTATTCTGGAAAGTAAACTTTGCACTGTCTTGTCCTTATCGTCCGCTACATACCCTTACACCGGACGATTTACACAAATTCAAGATTTTACGGCCAAATTTATTAGCGGGTTTAATGTTGTCTGTTGATCTATCAGATTGGTAAGTCACATTTATAATCGATCAAACCAGTCAAACTGTCCCTTAGTTGTTTATTTATAGTATCGTCTACTATATAGTTATTTTCTTTACCTATTCGTCCATTTAAATCACAAATTATCACAGTATTACCTAATACACAATAATGTTCGATTTGTTCCTGCAAAACTTCAAAGACATTATATTCGTACTTTTGGTAAAATATATTGTTATCAGGTGGCATATATAGAACATAGATACAAATCTTTACTGTCAGACATAATAGCATTACTAGTTATAATCCATATCATACTATCTGCACAACAATTTAATATTTCAATATGTGGGTTTAACCACTTTTTATAAAACACAATAACACCGCCCCCATTACACTTTTGCCTATACACATATTTTGTACAATAACCATCAAGCTCAAATTCCTTAGGGCATTTAACCCAGCACTCATTAAAACACACAATATCAGAATCTACGACATCATGTAAGAATTCCTTGTCTGCTAATTTTCGGAGTAAACCTTTAGAAATATTCCAAGACCCTACTTTTAATGAATTTTTATTAGATTTCAAATTTTCCTTCACTGAATTTATATTGCGCCCATCCTCTGCTAACTCCTAATCCTTCTACAAAACTCCGTCTACGTACAGTTTATCTCCTACCATACACGCTGTTTTCTTTTCTTTCCGCTTTTCCAACATCACCGGTATTAATTTTTTGCGTTTAGCTAAATTTCAAGTGGGAATTGTGGACTTATTCCGTAATTCGTACCCTTTAGTCGACTTGAAACTTTTCGGACCATTTCCCGATCACTGAATTGAGTAAATTTTACAACAATAGGTCTGGGTCTATTAATTCCACCCTTGTTTTACCAAGTCTCTGTGCCTTTTCTACTTTTATCTTCAAATTAGGGTTTTCGATTTTCAAATTTTTCTCACAGAATTCGTAAATGACCTCAACACAATTTCCTTTGTCGTTGGTTCCACCTTGTGCTCCGTTTGTTTCCGTGTCCCTTACCACCTTTCTACCAGACGTTTCTTCAATTGCAAAGAACAGAAGGTTGTTGCTAAGATTCTGTTTTTCAACCTCTACTAATCTATCCTTTACGTAATCATTCACATTTTTTTAAGCTTCCACACTTTGAGATATTGCTTCCAGATTAATTTTAATTGAATTGTGTTCATCCTTAATGTCTGACAACAATTGGGCACTGTGCTCAAGTACATGTATTCTTTCTTTACAAGATTTGATTTCAGAGTCAACCGTACCAAACTTCTGATCAAGCTTATTCAGTCTATCTTCAATTGTTTACCTCATTTTTGTTCAATAATACTAAGTTTACCACACACATCTTTTAGTATCAATTCTATTGGAGATGAACATTGTGGAGGTGGGGATGGACGAATGAATTGTGATATTGTTGAAGCGGTTGGAGAGGTTGTCCAGGATATGATACACTTGGTGTACTCGACTGTACTGGTGTGTATCGACTAAATCCTTGATTGACTGAATGGTTCATGTTTCTGTTTTGATCGTAGTTAATTGTAGGTGAGTTGTTGTTATCGCATAAACATGATAACGCTTCAATGATGGTATTTGTCAACAGTACCTTGTTTTAATTTTTCTTTGTGTTGTATTTTTCTTTGTCTGTATTCAACAAAGAACTGTCCGTACTCGAACTTTCAGAGGAATTTCCTCCTTTGGGGGTGGATATTTTTTTCTTTTTATATTTCTGTTTTGGCATATCTAAAACCACATATTAAATCCAAAATATTATAGTGTTTGCTGTACCTTTAACACATACGCGATTAATTTTCAAAAGAAAATTCTACCAATTTTTTCACAGCCATTTGAACTGGCGCATGCGTGATCCTATAAATATAGCCACATATTTGCTTTAAAACTGGTTGAAAAATCTGTAAGTAAACGTTAGAGAATACCGAAGGGGAAATCAAAAAAGGACAAAGCAGAGAAATTTGCAACATAGGCAGAAAATGTATTGAATTAATCTGCATAAAACAAAGCCAAATAGACAAGACAAGACAAAGAAACAAAATCAAACAGAAATACAACAATAATACACTTACCCCAAGCTAATGTTAGATATATTGGTAATTTAGACTTCTTCTTAAATACAATAGTTACAGATGTAGCTACACTTATTCCTTCAGCCAACATCAGGAAGAACACAACAAGAAATGAATAATGAAGAATGGCGGTAATAATATTACAAGCAATCTGAAAGGAAAAAAGATGGGCTTAAAAAAATAAAATAAAATAATATAGTTGTATTAGTAACGAAATGGATGTAGATAAATGCAACATGAAAAACATTTGTACATAATTCAGCACCGGAGTTCACTGAGTTTTTAGTGGGGTTCTTGTTACTCGATCTTTAGTTGTATGTGTAAAGCTTTGTAGATCGTAGTTTGTCCTTTTTCTTTTTATCATTGTGTTGTCTGTGCGTCTTCAATTTACGGATTCTGATTACCCCTTTGGTATCTTCAAACACTACTCACAGTCACAGATGAGTCTTCAAAATAAACATAAATTAAACTCTGTTAATCAAACATCTTATATTGTAGAAGATGATGTATTAGTCAGTAACATTGCTAAAATAGGTGTAAAATAAATTTGCATTTATCTTTTGGTTATCATTCATTTATGTTTATGATTAATGGTAAATGTGCAAAATCCTTTATTTAGCACTACAGTGATGTATAACCCGAACTATAGATTTACTTGAACTTGTCTAGTGCTTCGATGCTTCTTTATTAATAATGAACTACTACTTGTTTGAAATTCGGTCCAATAGGCATTTTTATCATTTTGTCATCTGATTTAGTCCATGCCGATAATGTATTACCACAAATTTGGAATTCTTTTGCAATTGCTGACTTTGTCCTCTCTCACTATTTGATGGTAGAAAGGCGTTCGTTAACAGTCTTATACTCGAAGGTGATCAAGCTTAGTTTTAATAGAAATTTCATTACAAATCATATAAATAAATATAAACGCTTACATCATTTTCGGTTTGATCTACAGCTCCTATGAAGACGGAATATCCTATGATTAATATAACACATATGTTTACAAGTATGACAGCCCATTCATTCCTCACATATCTACAATTAAAGAAAGCATTCCGAATAATCACATTGCCTGTTATATCGACTATGAGTAACAAGGTGGGTGTCTTATAATAAACGGGAACTGCTTAACGTCGCAAGTACCTGGGTTCATTCCCGTTTTTGTTTTGGTTTTTTGGTTCGTGTTGCTCATCTTTTTAGTGTGGTGTGTTGTGCTTGCTTTTTTAATTGCTTTTTTTTGCATTCGTTCTGTGTCTAGTGTTCAATTATACCAGTGTCTTTGGATTTTCCATTCTTGATTGTCCCTTAGGTTTTCTCTAACGTTGATTTTCTGTACGAGCCTTGATGATTTAATAGTTCATCTATACTATATAAACATCAAAAAATGAAATAGGACATACACGTTTTGCTTGCATTGCTCCATATCGGCTTTATCTCAAGACTAGCCTAAGCCCGCCACGGTTTATGCTTTATCGAAGTTCCTCCATCTAGCCAGTAAATTGAGTGTGCATATATATATACACTATATTTCGCTTCGATTTTGGTACTGTTCAAACGGGTTGGTATTTCTCACTGATTTTTTCCACATTTTCCATTTGAATGTAAAGGAAACAAGTATTGCATACATCAATCATGTTCCCGATAAAAAAATTGAAAGTAAATAAGTACCTCCACATTATACAGTAGATGACAAGAGTAAGAAAGCATCCTAACAATGATAAACCACAACCAACAAATGTTATCACTTCCAAAGCTTTCTGGTGTGCATCTGACTGAAATTAAAACAACTTTATTACAAAATATTAGCAAATAATATCTTCTCTTCATCATAAAAATGACATATTGGGATATATGACTCAATTCATTAAAATTCATTGAGATGTTGGTTTTTTTTGCAAGAAAGGTATTCTGGTAAGAAAGCAAAGAATTGTAATAATGTATACATGTTACTGAGTGAATTGATTTGAAAATATAGAAAGCAGAGTTTAAACACCATTGATATTTGAGGGGCCCGGGTGGCTCAATGAGCTAGGTAGTTGGATTACCTAACAACTTATACAAGCCTATCACCAATACGGCGTGGGTTCGTGCCCGGCTGTGTAGATTTCAAAAAAGGTGCACTCGACTCGCAGCTGCAAGTGATAAAGTTTACCAGTTGCTTGCCCATGGTCGGTGGTTCTCTCCGGGTACTCCGGCTTCCTCCATCACTAAAACTGGTCGCCATGATAATAGCTGAAATATTTCTGAAAGTGGCGTTAAACACAATAAATCAAATCAAATCATTGATATTTGTGAGAACAACACAGACTGACAAAGAATATATGATGCAAATTATTTTTCAGCAAATTATTTCTCGATTGGATTATTAATCCTCCAAAATGCCAAAATGACTGATATACTCTCATGATAAGTCCTCTGTAAAAACGGTATAAACTTTAATACATTTGGAAGCAAAAATCAATATTTATTAAATGAGCTGCAATGTATATGTTTTGTCTGAAATACCTATAATGTTTGGGTTCACAAAACTAGCTCAATCCCGTCATTGTATAATGAAATGCCTGTACAAAGCCCGGAAATAAGGGTAATAACAAAATTACCGAACTCCGAACAATCTTACAAAGGAAAAGTCAAAACTCATAAGTATATAAACAGACAAAATCAGTCAACAACCGGAAAACTGTGAAAACCGTAATGACCCTGACTTGGTACAGGCATTTCTAAAGAAATGGTGGGTTGAATCAGATTTTAAAACGCCAAACCTCCCGTTTTCATTACGGCTCAAAGGTTCCGGCTGTCACTATAACAGTATTTATAACAATACTGGAACAAAATAGGTAAAATAGTTGTCAAAGCAGTACCAAACCCAGTGAAGCAAATGTCAAAAACAATTTTAGTTAAAGTGAGTATATATGTGCGGGGGTATCGATATTGACTCTGTTTCTACCATTTTTCCGATAGGATTTTGGAACTGTTCTGACAGTTTAGTATTTTAGAACTGTTCTGACAGTTTAGTATTTTAGAACTGTTTTGACAGTTTGGTATTTTGGAACTGTTCTGACAGTTTAGTATCTTAGAACTGTTCTGACAGTTTGGTATTTTGGAACTGTTCTGACAGTTTGGTATTTTGGAACTGTTCTGACAGTTTAATATTTTGAACTGTTCTGACAGTTTGGTATTTTGGAACTGTTCTGACAGTTTAGTATTTTGGAACTGTTCTGACAGTTTGGTATTTTGGAACTGTTCTGACAGTTTGGTATTTTTGTTTTTCACTTTGATACTTACAATAGAGAGAATTTCCACACTATATATTTAACAATTCAAACATAAATCGCAGGTTGTGGCGCAGAATTTGGTATACCATGCCTATCACAAGCATTATATAATATTGCACTTACTAATTCAACATCCGATGGACTCATCAGTATAGCAAAGTTAGTCAAATGGTTGCATGTACATGTTGAGTATTGAGCATTATCTTGTTTCAAGTAGCATCCACCATACGACCAACTTTTATTACTAAAGCAAAACAAAATAATACATATTATTAACTCTTACCATTTTTCAATATGAATAGTTAATAATTATTTAATCGATTTATGCAGATATAATGTAACTCTCCAAATACGAATGAATATAAATAAAGAATATATGTTGCAATATCTTCCATGATTTCACTGGCTGTTGCATTAGCAAGTTATTTCATATGGCAGCATGACAAGAATAATCGCGTTTTATTTGAATACTGTTAATGTCAATCTTACAAAAAAGTTTGATGACACCAAAGCGGGTAATCAAAAGCCATAAAATAAGGAATCACAAGCATGTGTATGATGTAAAAGAAAAAACAATCACTTACGTAAAATTCCAATATCCACAGGATACCTCAGGGTTTTGAAAGTCTACCTAAAACATTTATATTTGCTAAATTAAATTTAATACACGATTTCTGAATAGATGATAGTTTCAAATTCTAAATGATAAACTTGCATATTTATAATATACTGAACCGCCAAAGAAACGTCGCAACAAATTACAGAATCACAGACATTTATTTTGAAATACAATAAACATAAAATAAATTCGTTTTACATTGTTTGAATGGTGGATTTATTGTCTCTATGTTATGAAGTTATATCGAATGTCTCAATAAAGCAAAACCGCAACATGTTGATGCTTTAATTCCACTTCCGTTAATAACGAGTATGTCCACCACCAGCGTTAATCACAGCAGCACATCTTCGATACATAGAGTTGACAAGGCGATTGATGAATGCCATAGGAATAAGTGGCCAAACTCTCTGAAACGCAACCGAAAGTTCAGCTGCAGTTGTCGGGCCTGGCAGCTCTTCATTCAACCGTCTCTGAATTTCGTCCCACAGATGTTCAATGGGGTTCAAATCTGGACTTAGAGCTGGCCAGTTCATAACATTGACGTTATTCTGCTGCAAGAAGTCTCTTGTTACCCTGGCTGTATGCGCACGCGCATTATCCTGCTGGAACGTCTTATTTTGATGACGTGCGAAATGCGACACAACATGCGGTCTCAGAACTTGATCGATCTAACGGGCAGCTGTTACTCCATTGCTTCTCCCCGGGCCAAGATTCTGGAAGATAATTGGACCAAGCTTCACGTTGAGTCCGATGCCACCCCATACCATGATGCTTGGACCGCCCCAAACATTCCTTTCCATCATGCAGTTGTCATTATACCGTTCTCCTCGCCTTTTCCACAATCTTGTTCTGCCATCTGCGGTTGAGATGCAGTAACGGCTTTCGTCAGAGAAGATGACGTTACGCCACTGCTGGCTACGCCAATTTTGTCGCCGCAATGCCCATTGAAGAAGCTCTTGTCGGTGTCGGGGCGTAAGGACAGGTCCCCTGGCAGGACGGTAACATCTTAGATTGCTGGCAACTAATCGATGGCGAACCGTATCAGCACTTATTGGTCGCTGATGTGTTCCAACAGTCTGTTGTGCAGTTTCAGCTCTGGTGAACCGATTCCGCAAATGTTGACGGACCATTAACCTGTTCTGGCGAGCGGTTATAACCTGTGGTCTACCGCAGCGTGGTCGGTCATTCGTGCTGTTTGTGGCGTTGTAGCGTACCCGCAGACGTTCAATTGTCCGGACGTTACAGTTGAAGTCATTGGCAATCACTCTAGCAGGTTGCCCAGCATGCAGTCTACCTATGGCTTGTTCTCTCTGTTGTGAATTCAAACGTGGCATAGCTTCGGTGTCAAAACTGATACTGACAATCATTGAAATTTTAAACCTTTTATACCCATATCGAAGCACGAAAATCATAAGCATTTAACCATTCAATTTTATTACTGCAAAGTGTGTCCCACGAAGGGCGGGAGATTCGAGTGTTCTACAACATCAAATAAAAATCACCCAAGAGGAAATTCCCTTTAAATGTGGCTGACGTTTACCTTGTGTGTTAATTAACACATATATTTTTAATGATTATTTCGGTATTAAAAATATTTTTTTTAAATGCGACGTTTCTTTTGCGTTCAGTGTATTTAAGATATTGATTGTCAGCTCAACATTACGGCGGCATCTCGATCAATATTACTCTCAACTCCTCAACCACACACATATCACAATATTTCATTATAAGCATGATATGGTATGACACACATCTTAGATTTGATTTTGATTTTTAGTGTGTTAACGCCACATTCAGCCGTATTTCAGCTATACCATGGCGACCAGTCTTAGTGGTGGAAGAAGCCGGAGTACCAGGAGCGAACCACCGACCATGGGCAAGCAACTGGTAAACTTTATCACTTGCGGTTGCGAGTCGAGTGCACCCTTTAAGTAATTAACAAAACCGGGCTCGAACCCACGCCGTATTGGTGATAGGCTTGTATGAGTTGTTAGGTAATCCAACTACCTAACTCTTTGAGCCACCCGGGCCCCCAAACATCTTAGACGTAGTCCATGTATTGACTATTTCTGTTAAGACACATATATAATATAAAACTTCTATACGCTTGAAATATGTTTTAAATAAATCGGTTGTATTTGTGTCATTTGGTTTCTTCTTGCTTCAGGTTAGTTTCCATATTGCATTATTATATTTTAATCTATATGATAGATTTTGATTGGATTAAATTAGTCATGTGATAATAAAATAATTGAGATGTTTTGCCAAACTTTGTGTTGCCGGGAAACAACCCTATTGTTCCCCACCGAATAACCCTATTGCTCCCTGCCGAACAATCCAATTTTCACCCACAAGGGAGATAACCTATTAAACATTGGCAAACATTTGCGTTGCCGGGAAACAACCCTATTGTTCCTCACCGAACAACCCTATTGTTCCCCGCCGAACAACCAAATTTTCCCCAACAAGGGAGATAACCTATAAAACATTGGCAAAAATATAATAAAACAATTACGCCCCTCTGTGTAGGGAAACATCCAGATTTGTCAACCCTCCGGGGGTTGTTTTCCCCCTCAGGTTGACAAATCTGCATGTTTCCCTACACAGAAGGCCGTAATTGTATATTGTTTCGAACATATATTGTCTTTGCAAAAACCACCCCTTTCGACCTTTTCGACAACATATTCTGACGGAATTGTGATCAATGTATATCAAATGACATTTAGGAAGAAATGCTATAAATGCAAGTGAATATGACATCAATTTTATCGAAAACTTTTGTAGCATGTATAAGTTACACCTTCGTTGCTTTTCTTCATCTTACAGTCACCGTATGAAGTTCGATGAAGAGCATTTGTCAGACCTCAAAGGGAGGTGAGACCACGCATAGTAGTTAATTCTTATTATGTAATTATGGAAATTAGTTAAAAATCGAGAGGTTTCATATTTCACACTAATTCATTGTGATTATCATTGTACAATGCATTTTATTGTCACAAGAGAATATACAAACATTTTAAAACATGACAAACAGAGTGAATAACCAAAATGCATCAAATTTACAATAATATTTGTTTCTCTCTGATTTTTTCTTTTTGTGCGTGTTGTCATTTAAAATGTTGAAGTTTTTCTAATATTTTAAAAGTGATTAACGATGTTTTTTTTAAAACGACAGGACGTTTCTCAGTTATCTCTCATCGAAAGGCGAAGAAGGCCTAAGATGAAAGATGACTAAGGAAACGTCCTCGAGTTTAAAGAAAACATCTTTAACTATTTTATCGCTATGATAGTATGTTTATCAAGGATTTGGTAATGTGACGTCATTATAACGTCATATTAAAAATCAGCGATATTACAACGCGTCCTTGACAACACTTAGCGATCAGCGATAATTTGAATCTTCTCAGCGCTTACGTTATATGAAACATATTGGTTTTAAACATCAAAGGTAAAGTAGCGATGCTGTTTCTTACTTGTTTATTTCTTTCAAATGTAATAGTGATATTCTTTTCCAGATGATTTATCGTCTGGTCAAATGACAATGAGATCACATCAGATCCAATGGAACTGAAATAAGATAAATATAATATATCAATGAATTTACTTGGACATTTTATGTAGTATCAGAAGATTCACTTAATTGATGTCAGCAAACATTTGACGCCGTCCAAACAAAAGCATCCCAGACGTTACTAACACGAAGTCTATAGATTTATTGCTTAATCTCTTATATTCTAATATGACGTCCTTCATTTGCCATATAAATAATACCGCGATAAAACTACCGCTATATTTTAATTCGCTCATGCGTATTGACGAACAAATTATAAACATCATTAGTGAATTCATACTTGATCGTGATGCATACAAGCATAATAATTCTCGTATTGTTTCTTGAGATACAATTTTTTCCCGGAAAAAAACACTTAAGACGACCATCTATCGACTTTGACTTTTGTTTTTGGTCGTTTTCCGGTGACGTAGTTTACTAAGAACGCTGGTGACATTGGCACATGCTGATTCCTGATTTATTTTACAATTTTGTGAGCATTTTAGATTTTTAAGTCACTAAATTCAAAATTCCATCAAATTGGAAAATATCAGTATCTTAAATGCATCACCTTCTAGTTATCCATATAAGAAAAACAACTGTAAACATGAAGGTTAATGAATTTTGTTATTACATGCATTTCCATTAATGACTTCTACTTCAAGAATTAAGTTAGATTGGTCTTTCTAGAATCGAAATGATTCATGGAAACAATAGTTTGTATAACGTTTAGAATGGGTAACATTATTGTCGTTGCATTGTATCACTCGAGATCGCTCGAGATAAAATTTTCATAGAATAGTGCTACCCATGGATACAAACTATTGTTTCCATGAATTGCTTCTTAAATATTCCAGAACAAAAAGTAAAATCGAACTTAACTACGTCTTGTTCACGCGATAACACAATTATATTTGAAACAGAAAAATATTCCAAGAAAATAATTAGTTATTTACTTACCTGTTTGCTGCTGTTGGTAGAATACTTGACAGAGTTTTGTACAGAGCAGCAATATAAAATTTACCTGTAATTACAAAACTATTCATTTGCATTGCAGTTTATTTTGTGTTTACCAAAAATAAATATCAATTTCACTTTGAAGTAGTAATTAGTTCACAGAATGTATTTACAATTCATTTGGCTTCCCCAGATATACCCGAGGATACTTACGAAAATGGAATCTCTCGAAAATAATAAATCTGAGTAGTACTATGGGATTTCCAGTAAACGGTTTAACCCCGACACTTTTTCTGTGCCTGTCCCAAGACAGAATTTGGATTCCCTTCGACATATGTCATGGTTATTTTGTGTTTAGTTAATGGGATGAGAGGTTTAATTTTTTCCACGAGCAAATAGCAATTTAATTCAATTGCTTCGAAACCAATAATTTGCTTAAAATCTTTTGGTTTCTTAATTCTTGATAATTAATACACACCTCCATTTTTAATAAGTGCTAATAGCATGTATTGAAAGGGTTATGAATATGATTAAGAAATTTTACCACATATGTGGTACTTGAATCACATTACCATAAAGGTCTGTGTATGAATCTACTAAATGGATTACCACGACGGGTGCCACTAGTGGAGCAGGAACTGTTTATCCCGGTTTTTGTGGGATTCATGTTACTCGATCGTTAGATTTATGTGTATGTCTTGTAGATCTTTGTTTGACCTTTTTATGGCCATTGTGTTGTCTGTCCGTCTTCGATTTACGGATTATGATTACCCTTTTGGTATCTTCAAACTCTTCGTGACATTTCTTAGCAAAATCCAGTATACTTAAAAGGGTTACATACCAGATAAAACTTGCTGATCTTCAATTATCAACGATTTTGAATTCTGTGGGAATGTCAATTCCTGTTTCATCTCAGATATCTCTATCTCTGTAAAAATCATGGCAATGAATTATTTTCCAAGAAACTACAATTTATTATAGACAGCGTAATATTCTGACTGAACAACAAATAAAAGTCTTTATTCTTGAAATTGTTTACATTTTTGCAGGAATTCAATAATTAAGGAATATTTTCAATTTTTGAACAGATTATGTGATATAACCTGGTTTGGAGCAGTCTATCCTTAATAAACCGCGAAACGGTTCTTGAAAAGGGTAAGCTGTTCCAAATCAGGTTATACAAGTATAAACTGTTAAAAAATAGAAAATATTCCTTATAATTTAATTTTTACAACAAAATCCAATGGTTCCTCGAATTTAACTACGATTATTTCATGGGACTATTTGAATTTGTGGATGGGGAAGGAATATGTTGGTGATGGCACAATATCAATCCAGGTTATCAAGTATAAAAAAAATTTCTCCAGGTGGATCAGCTAATCAGATTGCAGTATTCATATCAAATCAAGTTATTAAGAAATATAAGATTAATAGATTATTCCATAAGGCGTTTAGTATGCTGGAGTGATCAGTATGCTGGAGTTCCTCATCGATAACATATTTGTCTCCTTTGGAGGGACACTGTTTCAGCAGGTCGTCGGCATACCAATGGGTACGAATTGTGCCCCTCTTCTAGCCGATTTATTTTTATACTCATATGAGTCGGAGTTTCTTCAAAAGCTTGTAAAAGATAAGAAGATTCATGAGGCTAGAGCCTTTAATTTCACATACAGGTATATTGATGACGTTTTATCTATCAATAATTCTAGATTTGCAGAATTTCTTCCATTGATATATCCTCCAGAGCTGGAAGTTAAAGAGACCACCGATACAGCTTCGTCCGCATCATTTTTGGACTTATACCTCGAATTTGACGACAGTGGTCAACTCAGTACTAAAATTTATGATAAGCGGGACGACTTCAATTTTAAAATCATAAATTTTCCAAATATGTGCAGCAATATACCAGCTTCTCCTGCATATGGTGTTTACATCTCGCAATTGATTCGCTATGCAAGGGGCAGTAGCAATTATTCTGATTTCCTGAAACGTCATCTTCATCTGAGAAACAGGCTACTGGACCAGGGCTATAAAAAGATTCGCCTTATTCGATCTCTTAAAAAGTTTATATTCCGATACCAATATCTTGTCGAAATATATTCCGTCTCTGCAGAAAAAATTATAAGCGATGCATTTTCATATAGTGAAAATGTATAAAGATAAAGAGTCAAATATGTCAAGAATTTTTTTTGTCAATGTGTGACGTAAAAATATTTTTGACATTTACGTCACCGAATATGGTACTGCTTTGACAACTATTTTACCTATTTTGTTCCTGTATTTAAATACTGTTACAGTGACAGCCGGAACCTTTGAACCGTAATGAGAGCGGGAGGTTTGGCGCCTTAAAATCTGATTCAACCCACCATTTCTTTAGAAATGCCTGTACCAAGTCAGGGTCATTACGGTTTTCACAGTTTTCCGGTTGTTGACTGATTTTGTCTGTTTATATAATTATGAGTTTTGACTTTCCCTTTGTAAGATTGTTCGGAGTTCGGTAATTTTGTTATTACCTTTATCAGAGAGATTTAAAAATATGCGAAATTATGTTTTTTTCTCTAGTGTAATGTAGAGAATGAGTGTAAAAGACGTCAAATTTCAAACAGGAGTGAAAGATATTCAAAATCCATATTTTGTAAATGTTATTACTTTCGAAAATGATGAAGAGGTAAAAAATTAAAACAAATTGCGGGAAAATGAATGCAATTTCCTGCTTAGCTTTTAACTATGACATTTTCATAATTCCACCGTTTCATTGGACAAACGTCTCAGTATATTAGAGTAGCATTTGCAGCTGTCTTCTATGAACTGTCTAACATGGAAAAGCTCAGCTTGAAGCGAAAAAACGTTTTAATCCTTCTTCCGGTTCAAATAGTAAATTTTGAATTGTCAATTGGGATGTGACGTACAACGAGATTGGTGAGTGGGTGCATATACTTTAATTTATCGATTCTCAGTAGAGGGGTCAACATCCTATGAAGTTTGGTATGTGGAAAATAAAGAACTACATACCAAGATTGGCCCGCTTGATTATTTTGCTTTCATTCTTAGCCAGTCCTTTCTTTACAAGAGATCCAAGATCTTCAACAATTTTCATGATGTTTGCAGATCCGCCTCCACTTTGTCCCTATCATAAACATTCAAATAACAGGTAAATCATAAATTATTGTGTACATATATTTCACTACGAACGTAGATAACTCATATCCGGAAGAGATATGTGGGTAATGGTATTATTCGTATGCAAGTAAAATACAAACAACAACAACGACAGTGCAAACAAAACAAGAGACAAGAGGACCTCGACGAGTCAGCATCTACTTCACTTGCAAGTCCCACAGCCACTTAAGGAAACATGAAAAATCTACTAGACATTTAAATGACATTTGCAATCAGGTGAGAGAGTGCAATACAGTACGGATCAGCCGATTACAGTAGCTGCGGAACCGCAGTGACGATGTGGCCAAAAAAAAACCCATAGGAGCTACGGTTCCGCAGCTACCAATTATAGAGATGATGATGTCATATATACATAAGAAGAATGTGAAATATCAATAGAGAAAGAAGTGGAAATAAATAGAATGACAATCATGACACAAGGCTACAAGACCAGTACTCAGTTTAAAAAGTGTGAATTTAAATGGATTGATTAAGTGTAGCAACTTTTTAGCAACAAACGGACGGGGTGGCATATGATGTATTTAAATGTGACATAGCAATACGTCAGAAAAGATTGAAGATACAAAAAAGGAAATCCGAAATCGTAAATCAACAATGCAATGGTCAAAAGAAACAAAGACAAACAATAATCCACAAAACACTACAGAGAAAACAAAACATTCTAAGCATTGAGCAACACGAATCCACAAAAAAAACGAGAGTAAACTGAGGTACTCCGGAAGGGTAGGCAGTTCCTGTTCCACTAGTGATACTCGTCGTATTGCTATTAAACGACACAAACTATGATATAGAAATCGTGTTGGACAACAGTAAATAAAGGCCGAAAATGTACAAATACCATAAGTAAACATAACCCTCCTAGAAAGCAAATAGGATTATTGACAAACTGAACATTGCTTACGCAGAAATCGCAGCAGACATCACCACAAGGAACTAAAAACATGAATACATGTAATTGGACAAAATGAACACGATCCCCAAGGGTGAACTCATGTGTCCGGCAAGGACAAACAGTTCCTGCTGCACTAGTAGCACCCCTTGTGTTACTCTGGTAGCAAATCTGATGATAGTGCATTGGCAAGGTAAGGAGTACATATAAGAATGATAATATATCTTTAAAATTTGCTGACATACGTGTTTCGTTTACGTAATCTAATTTTGTTTTATCAATAGGTGGTATCTATTAACCACAATATGTACAGATTTTACCTGTTTATTGACTTCTGTCCAACTTTCATTATTTCCAGAGTTCAACATTGCATTTATTACATCTACCACTTTCTGAAATTAAAAAAAAGATATAAATATTTTCGAGTGAGTTTTTTATTGGTTGATGCATTAAAGTCATGCTGTGCACTAGGTAAATAAATAAGTGAAATGTCAGTGGCTATGTAAATGTGTGCTTAGGGGTATCGACTTTGCCTATATTTCTACGGTTTACAAAATAGATTTTGGAATTGGTTTGACGGTGTGGCATTTTTTTTTTATTATTTTTTTTATTTTGTCTTATTGATAAAGATTGTCATTTGCAATTGTAATGATGTATTTTTTCTCTCTTTAAAGTTTGATTGTTATAAGAAGAGTTTGGAGATACCAAAGGGGCAATCAGAATCCGCGTATCGAAGAAGAACAGACAACACAATGGCCAAAAGAAAAGTACAAAAGGGCAAACAACGATCAACAAAACATACATATAAAACTAAAGATCGAGTAACACGAACCCCACTACGAGGGTGAACTCAGGTGCTCCGGAAGAGTAGGTAGTTCCTGCTCCACTAGTGACATCGGTCGTGTTAATCTAGTTACAAACCCGGTCTTAAGTTATGCAGACAGATTTAAGAAACATTAGAATTTTTTCCCGAGCAAATTTATTTTTCCGTCAGATTAAACTGTTTAGGTTTTTCTGTTTATATTAAAAACTTTCTTTTTAAATTTGGTGATGACTTTTGTTTACCTTTCAAACTATTTGAATATTTTTAAGTGTCAGCCACTCAATGTTTGATAACACACCATATTAAAATGAATTCTAGTATGTTGAAGTGTAAATTGAAAAAAAAGTTGGGTGAAATGCGATCTTGTGTAAATTATGATTAAAGTATATACATTTCTTAACCTGACAGGTATTACTCTATCAAGAAACTATCTATTCTTTATGTTTTAGTAAACAACAGGCAAAAAATGGAAATAAATTATCCAAAATACATTATAAGGGCTAACATGATTGAATCATGGATGTTATTAATTA
Organism: Bathymodiolus brooksi; assembly: GCA_963680875.1. NCBI lineage: Eukaryota > Metazoa > Mollusca > Bivalvia > Mytilida > Modiolidae > Bathymodiolus > Bathymodiolus brooksi. The sequence continues at coordinate 109,979,207 of OY804581.1, forward strand.
TATGTGGTCAAACTATTTTGTTTGTCTTTCTCATCATTTAATGATATTGAGGTTTTATCCATTTTGAATAAAATAATAAATACTTGTCCAGGTTGAAAGATTAAGCACTATTAAGAAATATAATGGTGACATTTGTGTCTGGTAATATTAGGACAGTGTTTACAATGTTGATACCAAAATTAGAATAGTCGGACAATGTTAAGAATGTCGAGCGTATTACACTGTTAAGTTGAGGTCATCACTTTTCCCCGTCGCCACCAGGAATTGGTTAACAATTACGGCATATCTGTCTTTTCTTTTTTTCCCTTTTGGTCATTGCATTATCTGCCGTTTTTGATTAACGGCTTCTGACTACCCTTTTGATGTCTACAAAATTTTCTTACGAAGATTGAGACTATTTATACTGGGTTAAGAATTTTGAGAATTCAGACAGTGTTAACAAAATAGAGAATTAGTCGAGACTATATAGACAACGTTGAATAATACATGAGCCCTTCTACAAAAAACTGGGGGTAAAGACGAACCAAGCATAGTCTTTATGCGGAAACAGTAACGGACATAATTAAAAATGTAGAGAATATATTGAGACTGACTTCTCAGACAATATTAAGAATGTCGAGACTCGATCAAGAATATTCAGAAAATATTGAGACAATATCAAGACAAATTAAATTTTGTCCAAAATTTTTGAAGACATATGTGCGACATTTAAGACTATCGAGTACTTTTTATTACACTTTAGCGCAAAAACTGGTTTTTAAAACAATTTAGCACAAAACTGGTCTATTCAAACTTTCTTGACTGAAAGCGATTTTTATTAGTTATTAACTATTAATAACTGGGCCTAATAAAAACAATAAATTGCTTACACCAGAATTATTTGTTGTTTGTTTTCGGATTTGATCACAGTTGTGGAAATGTTTTAAATAGTGTAAAGTGTGAGCTATGTAATAATGTGAAGATAACATACCGACGTAAGTAAATAAATAAGATAGTATCATACATTGTAAACATTAGTACAGATTATTTCTTATCAGTAAATAGTTAGTAATAGTTAGATGCACTTTACAAAAAAACAATAATTTTAACACATGCACTATCATAATTGTGCATTTGCTTGAAAAATTAGGACAGACAATATAACATATTACATACGATGATATAATATAGGATGAGACATACTTGTGCTATAATACAACAGTTGAGCATGACTGGATCATTTACGCATGCTTTTTTTGTGATAAACGTGAGCGGTGTCAATTGTGGATCGAGAAAGTTGACTCTTTCAAAGGACATGGTCTTACGGTCATAAACATTTCAAGTTTGAGCTACGTACACTCCTACCGTAAAATCATCCAATCAGAAAACACCATAAATATGATACATTGTTCTGATTGGCCGTTTTTCTAATACTAGCTCAAAAAAACGTACTCAACATATTGCATGACCCCAAGGCCTGATCTAACGCCGGGCTTTTTTGTTATTTGATTTTCGTTTTTACTTTTGTATGTTTCAATTATGTTGTTTTGCCTTTACGAAATGTGATTTATTAGTGATTGATTGTTGTTTAACGCAAAATAAGCATTTTTCAAGCTATATCATATTACTATCTCCCTGACACAACAACAACAGTTCGTGTGTAAACATTATCTGTTTAATGTGTGTACATCTATGAGATAATTTATATAGACAGTATGATTATAAATGTTAACATTTTACTACTATTCATCACAACGTGTTAATCTAACTAATAATGTATGGTACTCAGCACAACACCGACACAATGAACAACAAACAGCATTACCTAACAAATATCTCCAATACAAATCTGCAATAAATGTTGGAGAACGTGATTATCCATAAGGCACTGTGCCTAGACCCTACGAAAATGAAGATTTATCTGAAAAGAAGCATTTTATCTGGTGCACTTCATTTTTAATATATATCAAACTAAAAAATACAAAATAGTGTCTAGGACACACGAAGGCCCTAATTCGACCCGAACGCAATATCACACACATGAGTGGGAGCATATGCTAAAGCACATATGTATCAGATATGAAAGGTGTTAACGTAAATGTCTTTTGCAATTCAATGATATAATAAATGCAAAAGAAAAAACCCGTAATATTAGCATACGACGAACAAGCAACACATTTCTGAAAACTTTAGAACAATGAATCAATAGTTACTTTTTCATTGACATTATTTGGAAGTGTACATATCAGTAAAAATGATTTTGTAATGCATTTTAACACCGATTTGTTTCATAAATACTTATATAAAGAAAATACTAGTACCTCTGAATTAACAGTTGCATTTTTTAAATTTCCTATTCGTATGATATGTGACAGAATGTCTGTTGTCTTCTCCAAATCACCTGACTTGATGGGGTCTTTGTTGTGATCTCCAGTCTCTGTAGAATTCCCAACTGAATCCAGTACTTCCGATATCGTATTGGAAACTTGTACAGGATCAACTATATTCTCGAGATCTTGTAGCTGCAAAAAATATTTACAGACAATCAAATAATATCAAATAACATAAATCATTTCTTGTAAATCAAAATGTTAGATTAGTTCTTACTCTTTCTCTATTTTTCGTTTTCAGTTTTTTCAGATTTAATTTAATTTAATTCTTTATTCATTTTATGATGATTACATACAACCAGAGGCTGCTAGTAGTTCTCCTCAACATAGATACAGACAATGGCATCATGAATAACACAAAAGAATACACATTAATAAGGAGAAAGAGAAGACGCTTGTATTTTTCAAAATAACATTTCTCCATCAAATAGTTCATATTTGCTTGCAAATATAATAAGAAATGTATGACAGGATGTCCAACATAGACAGTTTTAAATTAGTATGTGTAGTATGTCGAGGTCTATCCAAAGCATATTTAAACAAATTGTATATAATATTTCAAGGAAATCAGAATTCGATGTATGTTCACACAATGAATGAAAAAACACTTTTCTCCAAATTTAATTGTATTACCTGGGTTCATCCCTAGTTGTTTTGGTGCGATCCGTGGTGCTCATCTTTTTAATGTTCTGTTTGTTTTTGCTTTGTTGTTAGTTTATTTGTTTGTGCCTAATGCTGCCAGCGTATCTGGATTGTATTCTTTAACATTTATTTCCTCAAGGTCAATAAATAATAAATAAATGTCATTGCATTTTGAATCTGACACATGACAAATACCTTTGTTGATGACTCTATTAAGTTTTGGTCTACACAATTTATGTATACTGGATTTTCCCATTTTCCATTGAACGAGCATATTCGGGAGCTGTTTCCTAAAATAGACAGCAACATCGGTAAAGTTAAATGTTATGAAGAGTCCACGTTGCTTTGATAAATTACTTGGAGGGTAAAAACCGTGTACTTGTTTTAGTTGGAGTCCATAGATCGTAGCAAATGAGGCAAGCTTTAAACAGTAATATCGGGAACAATTAATCCTTAAATTCCATCATGATCAACCAATCCTTGATATTATCATAAAACGTTTCAAAAAAGTAACGTAGTTAGGGTTAAGGTAAGGGGTATAGTGTTTAACGCCACCTTCAACAATATTTCAGCTATATCGTGGCGGTCAGTTTTATTGGTGGAGGAAACCGGAGTACCCGGGAAAACAACCGACTTTATCACATAATGTTGAATCGAGTACATCAGTTCATAAGGGATATTCGAAATCACAACTTTAGTTGTGATAGCCACTGATTGCACAGGTAGTTGTAAATCAAATAAATCAAACGATCACGTCCACGAAGGCTTCTGACATTAGGTAGTAACAACTAAATTATTTCACAGTTAAATATATCTTTTATAAAGTCCTGGTAACTGGGATATGATCCTAGACTAATTGGTATACAATCCTCATGTTTGTTGTTAAGTATGTATCTTAATATCTTTCTGTTACAATAAATAGATTGTAAAAAATCGTTCATGTGAACGTTGATGATACAAAGCCTCCGATGAACTATTAACCAGCAATTTATCTTTTAGTAACATTTAGAGGAAAATTGTTCTTCATACAAAAAAAACCTTCCACTAACTATAAACTGGACAACTGAAATCAATAATTACATTATCAATCAGAAAGTCGTCATTTTATTAATAAAGTAATTACATATATACCTGTGTATCCAGATAGGCAGGGATGTATATCAGTTTCACCGTATTTAGTTTTCCACCAATTGATATTTCCATATAGCTCTGCTGGACAATACCCTACAGAACCAAATGAGAATAGCAAGCTATAACATACCGTCATCATATGTGAAAATATCTATAGAGCAATTTGAAACATTTCAGAAGAAAACCGAACAGGAATAGCAGCTCGTTACAATATAACAGTAGTAATTGCTAAGTCAACTACATAATTTTCCTCTTACTTCCTCTTTTTCTACTAGAAAACTGTTTCCAATATAATGTTTCTATATTGACAAAATACATTTCATATACGGAAGCGTGTTTCATTAAATATGACTTGGCATGATATATTAATGATTTTAATATATGTTGGTAGAAATGACAAAAATACAGGGAGTTTGATTTGACAATCTAAATTTAAAGAAGCGAAATACAAACGAACAAATGACAATTTGGATACGATGACAACATTCTACATTTGTGTAGACTACTGAATATGATATTTTAACATTAACACAAATAAAGGAAACGCTGACAAAAATATTAGACACAAAAATATGGGCACTTGGTGGTAACTCTTCATTACTTTATGTTAGGCTTAATCTGTGCCCATCTGTAATTATACGTAATACAGCATGCTTTGTACTTATTCGATAATTAAACTTTTTGAAACTGATAACAAATTGCATGCCATGCGACCCACTTGTTATGTTGTTCCATTTTTTGGCTAAGAAAAGTTGAAGACACGAAAGGGGTGATCAGTAGCCGTAAATGGAAAAAAGACAAAAAGACAAACACTGGTAGACAAAAGGCTACACTGAAAATAATGGATTTAGCAACACGAGATTTACCCCGGAATGGTAAGCAGTTCATGTCCACACTTAGCATGTACATTTGTTAATTATGGATGACTATAGGTGCAATTGTTTTATTAATATGCGAAACCATGTTGATTAGATCAAACTCTAGACTATAGTGTATTTACCAATCAACTGTCATAACCATAAGTATATCATCAGTTGTTCTTAAATCAATAATGGAATTTTGCCATATTAAAAACAATTTAACGATATTGATATGCACCCTTTAATGTAAGCAATATAAAACCATTAAAATCTATATTTAAATTTAACGTTAGTAAGATCTTTAAAATGTTTAAGATTAAATATTTCACGTACAATGGGATCTAATAAAAACGTAGATATCTAATTTATTGCCCACGACGCGTATCTTGAAAATAAATTATTAAAAGGTTAAAAGAATACCCACTACTAAATATAAAGCTATGTCCTTATTAAAGGGGCTAGCGTTATGGTGTTTAACGCCACTTTCAACAATATTTCAGTTATATCGTGGCGGTCATTTTTGTTGGTGCAGAAAACCAGTGAAAAGCACATACACGCCGCAAGTCATTGACAAACTTTATCACTTAATGTTGTATCGGGTACTACTCGCCATGAGCGGGATTTGAACTCACAACGTTAGTGGTGATAAGTACTAACATCTTATCGACTTTAAAAAGTTGAAAGGCATGCGGTTTCCGTAATGATATTTGTTTTATCACAATTCAGATATATAAAATTTCATTGGTAAGCGGTCGTGCCGACATTGTTTACCTAGTAAAAGAAAACTGAACTTGTTGATTGATCTCCTATTGTTAACTTGAGTTATGAAGAATTAATGTTAGAATTAAGTAAAAAATAATAATATACTTTTATATTACCTTTAAAAAAAGACATATGTTAGATGGAAATGTATCTCATATTCAGCTGCATTATGTTTTTAAATTCATTCACATCTGTCTAGTGGTCTTGATTTTCAATATTAATTTATTTTACTTTCATGCTGGCGTTTGGAGCATTTTAAAAAAATATGTTTTGTGTATTCTTAAAATGTAAATGACTGCGGTTTTAAAATAAGTATATGGCTTGCATGATGTACTGTAATAAAAACGCAAATATCTAGTTGAGAGCACAGTACGCGTTTCTGGAATAAAGTACGCTCAAATTCAAAAGATTAGAGAGCCGAATTGCCAAGAGTGTTGTACATTTTTCTCATATTCTAGAAAAATTTTGCCATGCATTTTGGAAATGATTTAGTTTGTTGGAATTCGTAGTTTTACATATTGGTAGATCAATGTCTAACTAAGAACTTGGAAAAAAATGATGAAAACAAAGATTTTGATGTAAAGTGAGTTTGGCTATCCTGTTTAGGTTCTTTGGTTTTCTTGCTCCCAAAGATTTTAAGATTATTTGGCTTTCCAATCTTTTGTCTCGGCGTGTACCTGATGAAGGTCAATACAGAAACGGCTCGTGTGTACTAAATAAGACATCTACGTTTTTGTTTGTATTTCAATATAGGAATTCTGAAAGGAAATGTGTCAAGCGATGGCAACATTTAAACAGATGTATGAATATGTTGATATCTAGGGGGAAATCTACCAAGTTCAGAATTTTACTGCTATATTTGTGCGGCGTTTTGATAATCCAAAATATATTAAAAAAAACTTTAATATTATTTCCTTTCCAAATCTTTTAATATTTCATACAAGCGTTTATATATAGCTTTCATATTGACCCGGAAGTCGTGAATTGAAATTGGTCGCATTGAAAAAAAGTATTTGAAAATGACGAACACATGAGCCATCAAGTCTATTCTCTCATTTATCGCGTAATGAATTGTCAATAAAAGTTTCTAAGATGTAAAGTCCAGTTTTATATACTACTGACGCCTATGTAAGAAAGGAAAACATAATCTGGGTGCTATCCATACTATATCTGTGTTGATTACCTATTTAATTGCTACGTTGTTTATATCGGGGAAATAGATTAATACGTAACCAAAATATTTTGTGGTTTCTGGTGGAAATTGCTTGTGAGAATAATTCCTAAGTTGGTGGATAACAAAGTGTTCCGTTTTAGCTCTAATAAGAATTAAAAAAAACAAATGGTTGCCATTTTAACATAGATTTTTTTCATGAATTATCTACAAATTTCATAAATTGCGCTATCTTATCAATAATAATAACTTAATATGAACTTTCACTAAGAGGGAAGGTTTTTGCCAATAGAACTCATTTAATCCCGCCAATTTTTATTGAAATACCTGTACCAGGTCAGGATAGTGAGTGGTCATGTATTTGTGTGTAAGGGGAATCGATTTAACCTCTTTCTACCATTTGCTTCTATTGGATTTTGGGAGTGTTCCGACAGTGTGGTACTTCTGTTTTTCATATCCATGACAATTTATTATGGCGTGGGAAACCTAATTTTGTGGATACAATGATCATATGGAGTATATACAGGTAAACAAATAAATAAACATTTAAGCTATACGTTATGTAAAAAGAATCGCCAAAATTGATTGTTGAGTCATACCGTCATTGTTGTCAGATCTATCTGTATCCAAATAAACATGTTGACATTTAAGATCACCACACGCCTCCAGTGACGTTATGTTAACACCTAAGTTTCCTACTGATAAGAATAAGCCGCCACTCTTTATTGACTGTACAAGAATATTAACTGTACTGTCCACATTAATAATAGAGTCTGTGTACTGGTACTTGAAGTCGTATCTCACTTTAGAGCTCAAGAGTATGAATAGCGAAGCATTATGATTTAAATAGGCGTATTCGGATTTCAGATTTGTCCATGCGTACCATGATATCCCATTTTCCTCCCATTCAAGTTTAGCGGACAGACTCTTGGCTATGGTATCTGCAGCAGCCATATTTGATCGTAGTGAAGAGTTATTGTAAACAGTGTGTCTTGTATTTATTATTGACTCTATTTTAATTCGAACGACAGTGATATCGTATAATCTTGATAAAGGATCACTACTTTCACATGCCAATCTTATCTGGAACAAATTGTTAACACTATTTAAACTATCAACTGACATAGATTTAACAATTTCGTTTGTTGTCACAAATATGCGAAAAAAATCATGTCCTCCAATGTTACAAACTGACTCCATTTGGTCAGAAAAGCATTTTGCATTGGACTCTATCAATATCTCCCTAACACCCGAGCACGTACGATGCACCCATGGACGTATTAACGGTACCTTTCCAATTTGTAGACAACGCCTTGTACTGTTAAGCCATTGCTGTGTTTGTACAGTAAATGTATGTGCATGCTCCTCGGTCAACTCACAAAATGATTCGGAAAATACGACAGCAACATCATCATTTTCTCTAGAACAATCGTACACCTTCTTAAAACAATCTATATACCAGTTACATTCTGATCCTGTAGAAGTATAACACCAAGCCGGAAGTGACGCACTTCTTCCATTTATTGGAATAGCATGTTCTCCTTTACAGGAACAATTTTGAAACACATCGCCTTCATTCAAATAATTGAATTCTATCATGCACTGATAATAGCAATAGTTATTTCCACCTAAACAATAATGTCCACCATTTGACTCTATTTTGATATATTCATCCGATAGACATGTCGCCCATTGATAATCATTGTATTGTTTGATCTGAACACATTCTGTATGTCCAGGCGGGCCAACATTTTTATCACAATTTGAACACACACATGTAAAAACACACATTAAAATAAACACACAACGCATTATAACACAATTTATATGTTGTCTTGTTGAACTTTCTGAGCTTTCACTATTTAATAATTTCGAAAAATCAACGAATTATCATCACCCGTAGGTATAGGTAAGATATATAAAGACTTCAATTTAAAACTGTCGTATATTATACTGATACACCCAAGATAAAGACAGGACAATATTGGCCGGATGTTATCACTCGGGGTACCTTATCAGCAGTAATCGTACTTATAATGTACAATAATCGGTAAATAAATAATTATAAATTTATCATCATGTTTATTTTATCTAACAATTCATAGGAAATACTTGTGTGTGAAGGTACATATCATCATTAGATGCAAGGTGTTTGGAAGATGATCAAAGGTAAAAGTTATGATGTTTAACGCCACTTTCAACAATATTTCAGCTATATCGTGGCGGTTAATTTAATTGTTGGAGGAAGCCGGAGTACACGGAGAAGAAAACCCCGCCCATAATGTTGTATCGAGTACACCTCGCCATCAGCGGGATTCGAATGCACAACTTAAGTGGTGATATGCACTGATTGCACAGGTAGCTGTAAATCCAAATATCATACGATCACGACCACGACGTCTCCGAAAGATAATTAAAATTAAACAAAAGCCATGACATTAACGCCAGGGAATATCGAAGCGACAATCAGGAATGGACAGTCCAGAGACACAGAATAAATACAAAGCAAAACAAACCGGAAAAAAAGAAAGAAAAAAAAACAAAAAACAAACAAACAAACAAACAAACACACAAACAAAACAAAAACACAGCATTGAAATTTGAAAAAGACAAGCAACATGGACCCCACTGTTTTTTCTTAATGCATTATGGGTTTTGCCACTCGTATACCATGTTGCTGTCTACAAAAGGGAAGCATTTATCCATATCTGGCTAATCTAATCTATGACGAGTACTCCGTAACTACATAATGGAATGAACAGTTTAAACTTCCAATCGAATTTCATTCTGGACTTATTGATATATAATACACTTCGACCAAAATCAAGCACCACTGTATATTTTTATTCGCATTTATGTATGTTATTAGTAGGGTTAAATTAAGTTTATGTGTAAAACCCAATATCAATTTCAGTAATCATCATCATTATAGATCAGATTACGGATCAAAATGAGCCATGCTTGAGGTAATAGATCACAAGAATTGGATGTTGCTACATTTCTAAACATTTCCGAGATTTAAATAGAGAAAACCTTAGTGATGAACGTAGTACTTTAAAAACTAGATAGCTTATAAAAAAAAGTTTCATTGCATTACTGTCCTTTCAACATTTTAAGAAAATAGATAAGACGTCAATTTTCAAAAAACTTTTGAAAAGATATTTTTGGAAGCCTTTGTTACCTGCCTGAAATGACACTTCTAAATTTAATCCAACAACAGATATTACGACTTGTAAATTTAACAATTTTAATCATATAAGACTTTATAATATTCTACAAATATATATATAATGATAACTTATCTTGTTAGTATTAACATTGTTCTATAATTTCTGACTAATTTGGTATGTGTCCAAATGATCTTTTATTTTACTCTTCTAATCCAGAATTTTACTTCATCAAGTCCAAAACGAGGTTTACACTAGAATAATTAGTTTGATATACACCAGAATGTCTTCTGATAAATAAATAATCCTAGAATCTAACGTTGAGTTGATTTCACATTCACTTATTCTATCAACTGGAAGGTCGACTATCCATGTAATTTAATAGTATGGTGTTAACTATTTCAGCAACCTCTCCGCTTTAAATGCTTTTTGCACAAACATATTTCATTATATTTGAACCGGTGTACGCCGCGGTTTCATTATATATCCAAATTTCAAGGTATGCGACTAAGGACCATTAAAATGCACTTGCACTGTGGGTCTGAGTATACATAGATATAATACATAGACCTTTTGCAGATTTCCAAATTCATCCAAAAATTATACGTTTTTATGCCTTTAACATAGGAGTTATTTCTTTTACGATCGTTTGATTGATTGATTGATTGATTGATTGTGTTTAACACTTTAGCAGTATTTCAGCTATATCGTGGCGTAGTTAGGAAGAGGTACGGCAAGGACATATAATTTACATAATGCTTTGCATGGCTCTGTATATATTAAGGTTTCTAACAAAAGCAGAGAAAACGAATTGATTAAAAAAAAAACCTTTATATGATGGCTAAAATTCCACAACTGTTACAGCGCAATGTAGAAGTCTTTAAAATGTTGTATAGGATAATATTGAAGATTAAGCGGTTACACACGGGTATGCTTACACACTTTAGTCAAATAAAAACATGTGAGTATTATATTATTATAACTATGATGCGAAACAAGAAAACAGACGACATTCCGTATTCACCTGGGAACGTAAAGAGAAGTGAACAGGAAACAATATAACATGCTGAAAAAAGACAATACCTCCATACCAGGAAGCGGAAGTCGCGGATGATGTAATTAGTTGTGTTGTACTATCTTGCCATGTTGCTTCTGGTCGTGTTGATCGTGGTAGATCTGTGGTTATATCTGTAATTATTATACTTCCTGTAAGTTTCTGTAGTGATATTTGGTACTGTAATATTTTGACATATTACCTGGACAATTAGGCACTCAGTATAATAATGATATTAATGTGGTCTTGTCCAGGTAATATGCCAAAATATTACCCAGGTCTGAGAGACATATTACTCTCCCCTTCGGTCGGATAGTATGTCTCTCAGACCTGGGGAATATTTTGGCATATTACCTGGACAAGATCACATTATTATATGAATATTGTCAACAAATCTATATTTACAAAATGTACTTATTTAAGTCATTGCTATTATTTTCATTTATTAATTTTACCAAGAAGAGTTTGAAGATACCAAAGGAGTAATCCGAATCCGTAAATTGAATGAAGACGGACAATGCAATGGCCAAAAGAAAAAGGACAAAGCTAAAAACAACCATTTACAAAACAATACATATAAAACGAAAGATCGAGTAACACGATCCCGACAAAAAAACGGGGGTGAACTCGGGTTGTCCGGAAGTGACGATTATGGTTTGTTATGTCGCTCATGAAATAATATTACTCCAATATATTTTTTTCTTACTGCAGTAAAATAATTATTGGTGGGCAATTTTATGTATAACTAGTTATTTTTACTGGATTAATCTTGTTTTACTCTATTAATGATAATTTTTCCTGATGTAAAATTATGTTCACTTCAGTACAATTATTATTAATCCAGTAAATATGTTATTTTCATGCATTTCGTAATTTGATTTGTATGTAATGTGTTGCCATGTGTCTCCAGTGACACCATGCAAATTTAACTTACTGTAAGCTGCCGACTTTAAATTAATATTGTAAAATTAATTGAAAACTAATCCACACCTGACAAGAAACATGTTTCCATACCTTTTAGACGAATATATAAATATAATGTAAAGATTATAATGATGATTTAAAGCTTTGTACTCAAATATTTACCTGTATCAATATATCACATCTAATAATAAAAAAACCCATCAAATTGATAGCGACATTATATCATTTTTATTTTACCTAGACACATTGGTATCTACAGGTAACCATAAAATATATTACAAGCATGGAAATACATAAAAATGTATATTATGATTATCGAAACAGAGCTTTATCTACACTTGCATACTTACCACATCATGTCGCTAAGAGGAGAGGTTTGGGCCCATAAGACTAGCTTAACGCCGCCACTCTTTATGTAGTTGCCTGTACCAAACCAGAAAAGTGAGCGGTCATGTATTGTGGTGTTGGGAGTATCGAATTTGCCTCCTTTAACGATTGGTCTATTAGATTTTAGAACTGTTCCGACAGTGTGATATGTTTTATTTTTCTCTTTATTTGAAGCATATCTTGAAGTGAAGGTTATATAATTTCGTGTCACATTTGACCTTTATATTACGCTAAACTTTAGACAGTCGTATTTGGTGTATAATAAACGTTAGATAATATCGAAGGGGCAATACAAAAAATAGAAAACATTGGGTACGCAAGACACAGCACGAAGATAAAAAAAAAACAAAAAACAACAACAACAAAAAACACATCACTATGCGCAAACAAACACAAATAACGTAAATAAGACATGATTCCTCCTACAAACAGCTGGCGGTAAAGACGAACCAAACAAACACAAATAACGTAAATAAGACATGATTCCTCCTACAAACAGCTGGCGGTAAAGACGAACCAAACAAACACAAATAACGTAAATAAGACATGATTCCTCCTACAAACAGCTGGCGGTAAAGACGAACCAAACATCGTTTTCATGCGGAAATCGTAACGGACATCACAACACGGAACTAAGAACGTAAAGACACATAATAGGACAATGAAAAATAAAATAAAATAAAAAGGACGAGCAACCCCTCCAAAAAAATAAAATAAACAGGGGCGAACTCAGATGCTCCCGTAGGGTAAGCAGTTCCTGCTTCTTATAAGGCACCCATTGTGTTACTCATATATGACAATTCTAGAAAAGACCCCTTAACATACAAATTAATTCAAAGAAAACCAGCCATTGTTCCTGCATTATCTCTGTTGTTTATTTGTGCAGATGTTGAGGCTAAAAACAAAGTTACAATATCTGAGGAAACTCATTTGAATATATTGTCTGTGCTAGACAACATGAATTAAAATCGAAATCAAACTGATTGCGTTAGTTTTATTCGCAACTCTCAGAGAATTAAGCTGTAATTCATATTTCTACTATTTGTATTTTTATTAACAATGCCTGTCTTAATTTTACAGCTTGTCACTCTTGATGTCGTCCGTGATCTCTTATTCACAGAAAATTAAACGAATAAATAAATAAATGAATGAATGAATGAATGAATGAACGAATAATATAAAAAATACACTATATCAGGCGACACCCTATCCACCTCTTTATTGACGACGTTAAAATGATAATTTTTAGCGTTACGTAATTAGCAGCAGTTTCTTGCGCGACGTCATATACAATCAAGGCCAGTAAAGGTATTGGCAGTGATAGGGGAAAGAAAACATCTACGTAAAAAGTAAAAGATCCATTGTCATTTGAGATATTCGATATTTGCGGTCAATCAGAGCGTGATGACGACCGTATTTTTGTCCCTTGACTGAACACAAGGTGATATGTCTATTGAATGTTTTAACATTACCTTTTTCAGAAGTGTAGGATGTCATGACAACGCTTGTGGGTCTGTAGGGCATAGAGGTAGTATACACTTGTTCTAATGTTGTTCCAATTGATGATGTCTGTTCCACAGTTGTCGTTGGAGTTGTTACATTAACTGGTAGTGCTGAAAAAATGTGTACAGGATACGATTAACTCTCATTTTGTATTGACAATTGAAACATTTTTGCAGGTGCCACTAGTGGAGCAGGAACTGCCTACCCTTCCAGAATACATGGGTTCGCCCCCGGATTTTAGTGAAGTTCGTGCTACTGGATCTTGAGTTTATTGTGTAGATCGTTGTTTGTCCATTTATGTTTTGACCTTTGTTTTGTCAGTCCGTCTTCGATTTACGGATTCTGATTACCCCTTTGGTATCTTCAAACTCTTCTTATAGTAACTTGAATATCATGATCACGACTGACATTAAATAATATCGAAGGGGCAATACAAAAAATAGACAACATTGGGTACGCAAGACACAGCACGAAGATAAAAAAAAACACAAAAAAACAACAACAAAAAACACATCACTATGCGCAAACAAACACAAATAACGTAAATAAGACATGATTCCTCCTACAAACAGCTGGCGGTAAAGACGAACCAAACAAACACAAATAACGTAAATAAGACATGATTCCTCCTACAAACAGCTGGCGGTAAAGACGAACCAAACAAACACAAATAACGTAAACAAGACATGATTCCTCCTACAAACAGCTGGCGGTAAAGACGAACCAAACAAACACAAATAACGTAAATAAGACATGATTCCTCCTACAAACAGCTGGCGGTAAAGACGAACCAAACAAACACAAATAACGTAAATAAGACATGATTCCTCCTACAAACAGCTGGCGGTAAAGACGAACCAAACAAACACAAATAACGTAAATAAGACATGATTCCTCCTACAAACAGCTGGCGGTAAAGACGAACCAAACAAACACAAATAACGTAAATAAGACATGATTCCTCCTACAAACAGCTGGCGGTAAAGACGAACCAAACAAACACAAATAACGTAAATAAGACATGATTCCTCCTACAAACAGCTGGCGGTAAAGACGAACCAAACAAACACAAATAACGTAAATAAGACATGATTCCTCCTACAAACAGCTGGCGGTAAAGACGAACCAAACAAACACAAATAACGTAAATAAGACATGATTCCTCCTACAAACAGCTGGCGGTAAAGACGAACCAAACAAACACAAATAACGTAAATAAGACATGATTCCTCCTACAAACAGCTGGCGGTAAAGACGAACCAAACATCGTTTTCATGCGGAAATCGTAACGGACATCACAACACGGAACTAAGAACGTAAAGACACATAATAGGACAATGAAAAATAAAATAAAATAAAAAGGACGAGCAACCCCTCCAAAAAAATAAAATAAACAGGGGCGAACTCAGATGCTCGCGTAGGGTAAGCAGTTCCTGCTTCTTATAAGGCACCCATTGTGTTACTCATATATGACAATTCTAGAAAAGACCCCTTAACATACAAATTAATTCAAAGAAAACCAGCCATTGTTCCTGCATTATCTCTGTTGTTTATTTGTGCAGATGTTGAGGCTAAAAACAAAGTTACAATATCCGAGGAAACTCATTTGAATATATTGTCTGTACTAGACAACATGAATTAAAATCGAAATCAAACTGATTGCGCTAGTTTTATTCGCAACTCTCAGAGAATTAAGCTGTAATTCATATTTCTACTATTTGTATTTCTATTAACAATGCCTGTCTTAATTTTACAGCTTGTCACTCTTGATGTCGTCCGTGATCTCTTATTCACAGAAAATTAAACGAATAAATAAATAAATAAATAAATGAAAGAATGAATAATATAAAAAATACACTATATCAGGCGACACCCTATCCACCTCTTTATTGACGACGTTAAAATGATAATTTTTAGCGTTACGTAATTAGCAGCAGTTTCTTGCGCGACGTCATATACAATCAAGGCCAGTAAAGGTATTGGCAGTGATAGGGGAAAGAAAACATCTACGTAAAAAGTAAAAGATCCATTGTCATTTGAGATATTCGATATTTGCGGTCAATCAGAGCGTGATGACGACCGTATTTTTGTCCCTTGACTGAACACAAGGTGATATGTCTATTGAATGTTTTAACATTACCTTTTTCAGAAGTGTAGGATGTCATGACAACGCTTGTGGGTCTGTAGGGCATAGAGGTAGTATACACTTGTTCTAATGTTGTTCCAATTGATGATGTCTGTTCCACAGTTGTCGTTGGAGTTGTTACATTAACTGGTAGTGCTGAAGAAATGTGTACAGGATACGATTAACTCTCATTTTGTATTGACAATTGAAGCATTTTTTCAGGTGCCACTAGTGGAGCAGGAACTGTCTACCCTTCCAGAATACATGGGTTCGCCCCCGGATTTTAGTGAAGTTCGTGCTACTGGATCTTGAGTTTATTGTGTAGATCGTTGTTTGTCCATTTATGTTTTGACCATTGTTTTGTCAGTCCGTCTTCGATTTACGGATTCTGATTACCCCTTTGGTATCTTCAAACTCTTCTTATAGTAACTTGAATATCATGATCACGACTGACATTAAATAATATCGAAGGGGCAATACAAAAAATAGACAACATTGGGTACGCAAGACACAGCACGAAGATAAAAAAAAACACAAAAAAACAACAACAAAAAACACATCACTATGCGCAAACAAACACAAATAACGTAAATAAGACATGATTCCTCCTACAAACAGCTGGCGGTAAAGACGAACCAAACAAACACAAATAACGTAAATAAGACATGATTCCTCCTACAAACAGCTGGCGGTAAAGACGAACCAAACAAACACAAATAACGTAAATAAGACATGATTCCTCCTACAAACAGCTGGCGGTAAAGACGAACCAAACAAACACAAATAACGTAAACAAGACATGATTCCTCCTACAAACAGCTGGCGGTAAAGACGAACCAAACAAACACAAATAACGTAAATAAGACATGATTCCTCCTACAAACAGCTGGCGGTAAAGACGAACCAAACAAACACAAATAACGTAAACAAGACATGATTCCTCCTACAAACAGCTGGCGGTAAAGACGAACCAAACAAACACAAATAACGTAAATAAGACATGATTCCTCCTACAAACAGCTGGCGGTAAAGACGAACCGAACATCGTTTTCATGCGGAAATCGTAACGGACATCACAACACGGAACTAAGAACGTAAAGACACATAATAGGACAATGAAAAATAAAATAAAATAAAATGGACGAGCAACACGGACCCCTCCAAAAAAATAAAATAAACAGGGGCGAACTCAGATGCTCGCGTAGGGTAAGCAGTTCCTGCTTCTTATAAGGCACCCATTGTGTTACTCATATATGACAATTCTAGAAAAGACCCCTTAACATACAAATTAATTCAAAGAAAACCAGCCATTGTTCCTGCATTATCTCTGTTGTTTATTTGTGCAGATGTTGAGGCTAAAAACAAAGTTACAATATCCGAGGAAACTCATTTGAATATATTGTCTGTACTAGACAACATGAATTAAAATCGAAATCAAACTGATTGCGTTAGTTTTATTCGCAACTCTCAGAGAATTAAGCTGTAATTCATATTTCTACTATTTGTATTTTTATTAACAATGCCTGTCTTAATTTTACAGCTTGTCACTCTTGATGTCGTCCGTGATCTCTTATTCACAGAAAATTAAACGAATAAATAAATAAATAAATAAATAAATGAATGAATGAATGAATGAATGAACGAATAATATAAAAAATACACTATATCAGGCGACACCCTATCCACCTCTTTATTGACGACGTTAAAATGATAATTTTTAGCGTTACGTAATTAGCAGCAGTTTCTTGCGCGACGTCATATACAATCAAGGCCAGTAAAGGTATTGGCAGTGATAGGGGAAAGAAAACATCTACGTAAAAAGTAAAAGATCCATTGTCATTTGAGATATTCGATATTTGCGGTCAATCAGAGCGTGATGACGACCGTATTTTTGTCCCTTGACTGAACACAAGGTGATATGTCTATTGAATGTTTTAACATTACCTTTTTCAGAAGTGTAGGATGTCATGACAACGCTTGTGGGTCTGTAGGGCATAGAGGTAGTATACACTTGTTCTAATGTTGTTCCAATTGATGATGTCTGTTCCACAGTTGTCGTTGGAGTTATTACATTAACTGGTAGTGCTGAAAAAATGTGTACAGGATACGATTAACTTTCATTTTGTATTGACAATTGAAGCATTTTTTCAGGTGCCACTAGTGGAGCAGGAACTGCCTACCCTTCCAGAATACATGGGTTCGCCCCCAGATTTTAGTGAAGTTCGTGCTACTGGATCTTGAGTTTATTGTGTAGATCGTTGTTTGTCCATTTATGTTTTGACCATTGTTTTGTCAGTCCGTCTTCGATTTACGGATTCTGATTACCCCTTTGGTATCTTCAAACTCTTCTTATAGTAACTTGAATATCATGATCACGACTGACATTAAAAGTTACTCCTACATTGTTTACGTCTTGGTCCTCAATAAATAGAAAATGTTTCGAGATACCATAGAGATAGTCAGCAGCCGTAAATCGAAGGACAGACAATGCAATGGCATAAAAAGGACAAAGGGACAATGATCTACCAAACACTGCATGGAAAACTACAGTTTGAATGACTCACTAGAAAACCTGGGGTGATACGGAAGGGCATGTAATTTCTGCTTCACCAGTGGCACCCGTAATTGTATTCTGGTTGCAAACTGTTAACATGATTAGACTGTATATATACATGTACTTCATTCTTTATCAGTTGATGCCATAAATATAACCTTCCAGCATATTACAGACCTCCTCACAATTGAGGGTCCATCGTGGTCGTGATCGCATGGTAGTTGAATTTACAACTACGTGTGCAATAAAGTTGTGAGTTCGAACTGCGTTACTCGATGACACATTATGTGATAAAGTTTGTCAGTATCTTGCGACAGGTCTGGTACTCCGGTCTCCTCCACCAATAAAACTGACCGCCACGATATAACTGAAATATTGCTAAAGGTGGCGTTAAGCACCATAAACCAAGCCAAGTCATCGTCACAATTGAATACTATAAACAATGTAGTAAATTAACATATATTAAAAAACTTAAAACCCTTTTTATTTAAGATATTAAGTCAAATTTTACAGATTTCTGCAGTTCTTGTTAAAAGGCAACTTACTTAATTTTACATTTTATTTGGCTTTGTCCCACTGTAAATATTTATGTGAATATGTGAAACCACGACTGGAAAGTACACTGGTCATATCTATGGATTAAAATTCGCAGACACCAGTTTTATTGAAAAAATAAATGATTTTCCATATAATATCATTAATATCATACTCATTACTATAAAAGGTTAAACTTTTGGTCAACTCTTGCAGTGTTAAAAGTAAAATTAAAACGTAGGGAAAAATTGACAGGTCCAATACAATCTTAGGGATAAATTGGGCAAACATGAGGATAAATGGGCAAAATATATTAGATTATTTTAATGTAAAATTGAAGATTATTTTTGACACAAGCAAATTTATCCCCCACATTAGTTTTCATTCGAGAAAGATACCATGTTATTCCCATTAAATTTCAGAGAGATTTGTGCGTAAAACGTATTGATGAAAATATCTAAGACTAAAAAGTATCAACTTCTTCTAAAAATGACCCCATCAATTTCCGTAGTGATATGTGAATCTGCAGATCGTAATAAGAAAGCATGCAACAATTGTAAACTGAAAGATTCTATGTCAAAAGGGGCGATCACTCCTTCAATAATGTAGAGCTCATTGATCTATGTATGTGTTATATTGTATATTGTATGTTGAAATGAAAACATACATTCTCATAAAAATACAATCGCGCGAATGATTATTTGGAATCCCGTGAACATTTCTTGAATTCAGCATAAAACATCTGGCGTTTCGTTGCATTTTGAGAAGGAAATCTTTGTAAATATTTCGTTGTCGACTACGACGTATGTCATGTAAGGAAAAGAAGCACCAGGCATTCCTCTCGATTGTTTCTAGGAGGTTGTGGTGACCGATGCTTGCTATATATCATTTTGATTGCCAGGAGTTATTATGACAAGGAATATACTGTGGTCGTTTGTGATTAACACCACGTGCAGCCTGCCCTTCATTGCTTTTTGACCAATATTTTATTAGATTGTAATAAAGATAGAATATATACTAACATTACCACTTTTCTGATACCTGCTTAAAATTGTTTACATAGCAAAAATAGAACCTAATTAAAATGTCTACTATATAATAAACGATAAAATATCTTCATTCGATCCTACCAAAAATGACACAATGGAAACATTCTTATTCTTTCATTGTCTAATAAAACATAAAACAAATATCTTCTTTTTATTTCAGTTTAAATAGCTGTATCGTTTTTTGCTTCAACATTAAAACTAAAATTGAGTTATCTCCCTTTGAACGATATCGAATAATTGAGAGAATCTTAGAAATATTTGTGTGGTCATACAAACAATTGTTCCGATAAAACCAATTTAATTTTATGTTCAATTTCAAAATAGTTCCATCCTAAGCTGAAATTAAATCTGAATATGCTATCAATTCTCTTTAGAACAAAAAGGAAACTAATATTTAAATTTAAGCGTTTTAGCATCAGAAGCTGTTTACATTTCATTTTACGGTTTTATGATAGCAGAAAAATAGGCAAATTCTTTCTACCTTATTGTTTGATTGAAGGTTTGAAATTTCTATGTCAGCTCAAATTAAATAATGAATACTGAGTACACCCTCCTGGTCTATCACTGATAACCATACCTCGATGCATTGATGAAATGTCATATTATAGTGTCTATACGCTCATCTGCTGACCGATCACAGTTACTTCCCCTAATTAGGTTATGTTGCAAGGACAACAGTGAAAAGAAAACAAATTAATTACATACTTGTGCAGGTCTGGTCTGATACAAATTTGATGTCATCGATAGCAATATCTCCCCGGAAAGATTTACCTCTTACACCTTTAAATACTATCTACAAAAAGCAAACTTTTAAATTCTAAAATTCATGCATAGCAAGCAAACTAAAAAAATATGCATAGATATAGCTCTGCACGAGTATTATGTAAGTCCATAAACAAAACGTAGATATCTAATTTAGTACACATGCCGCGATCCTGGAATAAATAAACGTTAGAGAACACCGAAGGGGCAATAACAATATAGATAATCCAGAGAAACTGGCAACACTGGATACACAAGACACAGGACGAAGACAAACAAAACAAAACACACACCAGTATACGCAAGCAAATACAAATAACGTAAATAAGACATGAGCCCTCTTACAAACAACTGCATGTTTTAAGACGAACCGAATATCGTTTTCAAGCGGAAATCCTAACGGACATCACAACACAAAACTAAGAACGTAATGACACATATTAGGTAGTTCATAGTCAAGAGAGTGGAAAGCCAAATGATTTTAAAATATTTTGGAGACAGAACAAAGGACCAAACCGGTATATGCCAAACTCGGGTATGGTTATCTGCTTGTGTATTCCTAAGACATTGATATTAATAATATGACGTTATTTAGTATCTAAAAAATCGCGTGAGTGTCGAAGCAGTGACTACTGGCTGGGTGATAGCCTCCGACAATAATAGTCCACCAGCAGATATATAGTCCTATATTGTTACGGTTTTAATCTCTTCTTTTGCTATTAATTTTTAAGTTCATTGTTATGACAATCTCTCAAAATGTATAATATGGAATGTTTGAAATATACTAAGTTGATAATCGGAAGCAGTGAATGGAAAAAGAACAAATAACGCAATGGCCAAACAAAAAAGGACAAAAGGGCAAGCAACGATCTACAAAATACTACACAGAAAACTCAATATCGAGCAACACGAACACCACTAAAAACTGGGGGTAAACCCCGAAATAATAAGCAGTTCCTGCTCCACTAGTGACATCCGTCGTATATTCTGAGAAACGATGCAAAAAAGATATACTTACATTTAATATGTGATAAAAGCGAAAAGGGTTACACATTATGTTTTCTGTTAAGTAATTTACACTTAAATTTGATATGTGGTAAATGTGAAAAGGGTAACACATATATTTACCGTAAAGTAATTTATATAATATTTTGCAATATCCAACGTTTGTATATTGTTAATATGTTGAATATGATTTGAATAAAAACAAACCTGAATGTTACTGGAAATATCAGGAATCGATGCTCTTCCTTGTTGCCATTTATCTCCTTGGTCTCTAGAAAGAGTCCAAATTGTCTTTGTCTCACTGTGGTGTTCCCTTACAACCAATATCTTTAAATCGCCAGGTGATCCATACATATGATACCAAAATGTAATGCATCTATGTGTTTCGTAACGAAGCAAAGGACTAATTAGTCGTGCAAATTCTCCTCTGTTTTTTCCAGTAGCTTCAATGTACATGTAATATCCTCTAACTAGAAAAAATACAAATTTATTGGGAATAACGACTATTTATTTTGCTAACGCTATTCACTCAGCTATATGTGGTTTAAGTTTATGTTTATGGTGTTTAACGCCACTTTCAACAATATTTCAGTTATATTGTGGCGGTCAGTTTTATTGGTGGAGGAAACCGCAGTACCGCAGAAAACCACCGACCTGTCGCAAGTCAATGACAAATTTCATCACATAATGTTGTATTGAGTACACATCGCCTGAACGGGATTGGTGTACTCAATACAACATTATGTGATGAAGTTTGTCAGTTACTTGCGATAGATCGGTATAGTTTTCTCCGGTTTTCTCAGTTATATATGGGATTGCCATTTAGCTCACAATGGAAAAGCACTTGCATGATAGCAATACCTCACTAAAAGGGAAGGTTTGACCCATAAAACTAGCTAAGCTCTGCCACACTTTATTGAAGTGCCTATTCCAAGCCAGTAAGGTGATCGGTCATGTAGGTGTGTGTTAGGGGTATCTAGCTTGCTTCTTTCTACGATTTTTCTATTCGATTTTGAAAGTGTTCCAGCAGTGAAATATTTTTTTACTTTTCGTTTTATTAATGTTGCCTAACAATGATAACTTTCTTTATTAGTTTTATTATAATAAGTTTGACTTATCTGTGCCTGAGGTATGGTCAGATTATAATAAGTTTGACTTACCTGTGCCTGAGGTATGGTAAGATTATAATACGTTTGACTTACCAGTGCCTGATGTATGGTCAGATTATAATAAGTTTGACTTACCTGTGCCTGAGGTATGGTCAGATTATAATAAGTTTGACTTACCAGTGCCTGAGGTATGGTCAGATGTAGGGCCTGTGTTATCACTAGCTGTTGGACCTCTAATGCGAGTCCAGTTGAAGATATCCCGTTTATCATTCCTCCAGCCACAAAGATCATTGTCGAATGTACAATCACCTACAAGTTAAAACAACATTATTTATTACAGTGTGTATTAAGTGTAAGATGGAACAGAAGGGTAGGTCGTGTTGTTATGGTTGTTGAAATTCTGATCCTCATGTTTTGTCTTTATTCTTATTATTAAACATAATTCACATACATGAATAAAAAGAGTTTGAAGACACGAAAGTGGTAATCAGAATCCGTAACTCGAAGAAGGACAGACAACACAACGGCCAAATGAAAAAGGCCAAAATCACAAACAACGATCTACAAAACATGCCCATAAGACTAACAATCGAGTAACACGAACCCCACTAAGACCGGGGTGAACTCAGGTGCTCCGGAAGGTTAAGTAGTTCCTGCTCCACTAAAACAACTTCTACATGATTTATTACAGTGTCCATTAAGTGGAAGATGGAATGTTGTTGTTGAATACGGCTGTGACAGAAGATATATATGTAAGATCTTAAGTTTGTTGGCTAATCAGGGATTTATTACTACAAATGTATATGTTAGGGTTATGGTTAAGGTTATGGTGTTTAACGCCACTTTCAATAATATTTCAATTATATCATGTCGGTCAGTTTTATTGGTAGAGGAAACCGGAGTACCCGAAGAAAACCAATGACCTGTCGCAAGTCAATGACAAACCGTATCACATGATGTTTTATCGAATACACCTCGCCTGAATAGGATTCAAACTCTCAACTTCAGTGGTGATAGGCACTGCTTCTTATGTAGTCTTAAATTCAACTACAATACAATCACGACCACTACTGTCCCGACTTATTATTGAAGGAATAAATAAAGTTACTTTGACCAAACCTCTTATTGGTAAATGTGATAATGTCTGTAGCATCAGCCATTTAATAGACAATATTTTCTATTGACATTCCCATCCAAAAACAAATTGGTTTCATGAGATATTGTAAAATTTGATAATAATAATATACCTGGTACTGAATCGGATTGCATTGAAAAATGAATGAAGTTGAAGACACATATATAAAAGATCCATTTCATAATGTTGTTAATCTGAAAATAAATGATAAATTTGTTAACGGGTTAGATGCTTGTTAGTTTGTTTTACAATGTAGCTTTCTTTAATCCCACACAAGGAAGGATACATTCATACCAAAGTGTTATCCTAGCTAACATTTGGAATGGATGGAATAACCTGGGCAACAAAGTTGCAATAGCTGCAAATTTCATCTGGATACGAATATTTAAATAGGAGCAAAACATTTTGACAGTCATAACATGATCTCTCATCTCTTCTCTTGTCTCTCTTAAATGATACCAAGAAAAAATAATGTGCATCAACTTGTATCGGGATTAAACTATTATAAGTATGAGGATTGTTAAATACATTTGATATTGACAAGTCTTCATACAAGGCAAAACGAGTTGTACCGCGTACTATTGTCAATTTTATAATTTGATGCATTTTACAAAATTGTGTTGAATGTATAATATAAGTAAATCAAGCCAAGGAGAAACTGCTTGAAATTACCTTCATCCATATTTAATGTGTCATATTAGAGTTCTACAAAATGTCCTAATGAGCTATCTTTTTGGACCACCTATTGTAAACGAACTTCCTTATTTATCCCAGAAAATCAGGTTATACGATCTAATTGTCCTAGTGAACACGTAAATTGAGCCGAGTGTAAACAAGATTATTTTTTGTCATTTGATATCAATTTACATATCTTTTCATTAACATTAAAATTTAGGAAAATATATTTGTAAATGATTCAATGGTACGTTATTCACTGTTGATGAAGCTATGTTATATATACCATATGTCGGTGCATGTCAAAACCAGTGTTTAGAGCATCATGTCGAGTTTTCATATTTACTCATTGTATTAATAAAAAATATTTAAAAAAAAAAAAAAAAATACCACACAGTCGAAACATTTTTAAAAAGCAATGGAAAAAATCATAGAAAGTGGCAAAATCAACACCACTATCACACAAATACACGATTGCTCACTTTCCAGTCTTGGTAAATACACCACAATAAAATGTGTCGAGGTTAAGCTAGTTGTATGGACCCCATTATTCTCTCTTAAAGAAAGATGATGTCAACCCTTTCTCGTCATTAAGAAAAATGGTATGTAGTTATGAAATTGTTGTCCCTTCATAATTGCTAATATTGTATAGTAACTCTTTATATCTATCAAATCCATTTTTGTCGACTTTTCTACCTTTACAAGTGGGAGGAAAAAAACAACCATCATCCCAAGTCGTTATTACACGTCTATGTATTACTGTGGTACAAAATGTATCAGTATGAGCAAACAATAACGTATAGATATCAAAATTTATCTATCTATTTGATTTAAGTTGAGTCAAATTCAAGGAAGACTAGATTCTTAATCTATACTTGAAAGCTTATCTGAGAAAATAACATTAAACGATATCTACCTGAATAGTATTCATCGGAATCAGCAACTTTTGATGTAGATGGAAATAAATACAGTCAAACTTGCTCATGAGGTCACCTGTATTAAGCATTCACCTGTCTTCTAACAGGTCACATGTCCTGTAAGACCACACTGCCTCTTTGTCCCAAAGGTGACCTCTTAATACAGGTTTGATGGTACTTTGTTTTACTACATGTATATTGGAGCGCAAATGCTGTAGACATTAAACCGACTTGATTTATATGAAAAGCCGCTATGGTATTTATGTGTGCTGTTACAGCTAGTATTCTTTGTATCCAGCTTTGCAGTATGATATGTGTATTAATTTTTCCTTGGAAAACATAAAATTGTGCTTTGCCTTTGATAATGGTCGACTTAATTTATATATTTACATGATATTGTTCATACCATAAAGGTTTGAATTTCCTGGCTACGATTTCCCCGTGATAACTATGTTCGGTTCGTCTTTACTCCCTTTTGTTTTGTAAGGAGTTCATGTTTTATTTATCATATGTGAATGTGCTTACGTATACAACACATCAAACATGTTTTCAATATCAAATGATACTCGTGTCGTTGGACAGTAATACGACGGGTGCAACTAGTGGAGCAGGAACTGCTTACCATTTTTGCGCAGCCGCTGAGTTCACCCTGGGTTTTAGTAGGGTTGCTTATTGTTTTCTCTCTATAGTCTCTTGTTTTTCAACCATCGTTTGTCTTTTCTTTTTTTTCCTGTTGGTCATTGTATTGTCTGTCTTTCTTTGATTTACTACTTCTGATTACCCATTTAGTATCTTCAAACCTTTTTTTATATACATTGTATTCACATCATAGTGTCCATAACATTAGGATAAGAATCGTAGGTATTTTAAGTACGATGCTACTCCACATTCGTCCTATCCATTGACATTCATAAATTATCGTGTAATGTTATCTTTTACACCCTTTTAATGCACCAGAATATTTTAAGGTCTTTGTGCCTGGTAGCAAAACTATGTAGGGGATAATGCATATTGGTGGGTGCTTTTATATTTATTTGAAATGTTTTAACTATAACTGGGATGCTGTGTATGATATGTCAGTGTTGTATTTAGAATCTGACAATAGAGGGGCACAAGATAAGGTCATTTAAGCGTTTGTGCAAATTAATTCTAGTATGATTAATTACCTAACTAACTGAGAGTCAATAATTGTATTATGACAATTAAGTTATCATTAAATTTACTACATTGCTAATTACTTCATTGGCTTGAATTAATTGTTTTATTGATATTTGCATAAGGACACAATGAAATTATGAAGAGGGACGCAGAGGTGCTCATAGGAGACAGAGGAATACTGGACTTTAGACCATACTTCTGTGTCCTTCATTTGCCTCTAGCAGTTATATATTAATAATGATATGTGTTTGAGAGATCCACCAATATGAGCATTTCGTAATTAACAGGTAAATGAGAAATCCACGATAACCCAAACATTATATTTCTATCAAACATAATACCCAGTTAGTGCTTATATTGTATTACGAATTATTTGTCTAATTTAGTTTCATTATGAGATATTATGTAGTTATCTGACTTTAGAAAACAAATGGTAATAAAATAAAAAAACAAAACATTTCACACTGTCTGGGCAGTTCCACATTCCAATCAAAAATCGTAGAAACAAAGGCGAACATTTCACACTGTCTGAGCAGTTCCACATTCCAATCAAAAATCGTAGAAACAAAGGCGAACATTTCACACTGTCTGAGCAGTTCCACATTCCAATCAAAAATCGTAGAAACAAAGGCGAACATTTCACACTGTCTGAGCAGTTCCACATTCCAATCAAAAATCGTAGAAACAAAGGCGAACATTTCACACTGTCTGAGCAGTTCCACATTCCAATCAAAAATCGTAGAAACAAAGGCGAACATTTCACACTGTCTGAGCAGTTCCACATTCCAATCAAAAATCGTAGAAACAAAGGCGAACATTTCACACTGTCTGAGCAGTTCCACATTCCAATCAAACATCGTAGAAACAAAGGCGAACATTTCACACTGTCTGAGCAGTTCCACATTCCAATCAAGCATCGTAGAAACAAAGGCGAACATTTCACACTGTCTGAGCAGTTCCACATTCCAATCAAACATCGTAGAAACAAAGGCGAACATTTCACACTGTCTGAGCAGTTCCACATTCCAATCAAAAATCGTAGAAACAGAGGCGAACATTTCACACTGTCTGAGCAGTTCCACATTCCAATCAAACATCGTAGAAACAAAGGCGAACATTTCACACTGTCTGAGCAGTTCCACATTCCAATCAAACATCGTAGAAACAAAGGCGAACATTTCACACTGTCTGAGCAGTTCCACATTCCAATCAAAAATCGTAGAAACAAAGGCGAACATTTCACACTGTCTGAGCAGTTCCACATTCCAATCAAAAATCGTAGAAACAGAGGCGAACATTTCACACTGTCTGAGCAGTTCCACATTCCAATCAAAAATCGTAGAAACAAAGGCGAATTCGATACACTTAAACACATATACATGACCCCTCACTTTCCTGGCTTGGACCACCCACTTCTATGAAAGGTGGTGCTATTAAACAGCGTTTGGCATTGGCTCGATTTTTGTTGCATGAAAACCATGCTTTCTAAAAAGTTCTGCAAATGTTAAAAATATATTTTTCATGCTGACGAAATTATTTGAAAACTATTAACGATTCCAAAAAGAAATAACAACCACAAAAATTGGTATATGACCCTGATGTTGTGATTTCCATCACAGTTTTAAGATAAAAAAAAAAAACGCAATGTAAAAATTGTAAAATATGTCTTCTTGTTTTGGATGTATTCCCTGCAACATACCTGAGAAAAGACTAGGCTGGTGGCATGTCAATTTTAGAAACAGAAGGAAGTAGACAAGTGATTATAGACTGCCATGTAATTGAAAATACTCCTAGCCAAGACATTCTTAATGTATGTCGTGTCAGAAGACATTACTTTGTTACACCAACTTTTCTTCGTGAGGAATTGTCTTTCGGTAGCAACATAAGTGTTAAGACTGTTCATAAAACAATTCGATATGCAGCACTTGCGACAAAGGAGATCCATAAAACAATAGAAAATATCATTTTGTCATCAATGGCACAAGCAACTATCTTCAATGAAATATTCGTAATTGGAGAGGACTTCATTAGTCAGACGATAATCGGTTTTTTTAATGGAAACGACCTATTATATCGTTAGAATTTGGCAATATAGGAACTTTGGGATAAATATTGTTTGATTTTCTCAGTATAAATTTGAGGAGAATGTCCATGAAAAGACTTTCCAACACATCCAGTGAACATTTAAGAAAATTGTTTACGACTCTTTCGGTTCACACAAATGTTGATAAACAATAATGAAATGAACCCGTTATTAGTGTACATTTACGACTTCAAGTACGATCCAATTAGTAGGCCCGTTATCTGATCCATGATACAATATCGAAAATTGTATCAGCTTGTACTTAATTGACATATGTTTACAAGGTAAATAAGACATATACTGGCTTTGCACTACACACTACATTTACAGAAGCTGTGTAACACTAGTTAATGAAACAAAACTAATAATGTAATGAAATAATATTAGTATTACATGCTACTAAATAAAAGTTAGAGACTACAGAAGGAAAAATCAAAAATGAACAATCCAGAGAAACTGGAAACATAGGTTACACACGACGAAGTAAAATAAAACAAAAATACAAGACAATATGTGTTGTACACGACTATGCGCAAACAAACATAAATAATATAAATAAGATATGAACCCTCCTTCAAACACAAGACGAAGTAAAATAAAGCGAAAATACAAGATAATGAAGGTAAAAACGAATTGAACATCAGTCCTTTTCATGTTCGAATATGCTAGCAATGATAATAAAGAGATAAAATAAAATGACTGTCCATACCTTTTTTGTTCTTTTTATACCCGTCTGTCGTTATTTCCTAATTACATAAGCCTCGGTGTAAGCTACACAATTTTTCGAGGATGAAACGTAATGTTATTTCCTTACACTTTCATATCTATATCAGTAACAAAGTTTGGGCTCCTTCTTCTATCAGATAACACCAACTTGAATCTACTTTATCAACAAAACTTCCTCGAACACCTTTGGTCATTCAAATTCTTAGTAAATTTCTTAAAACATTACAGAATCCTTGAAAGGAGGAAGTGTTATGGAGCCCCATATAAACTAGATAACTAAGTTAAACAAATGCACTGATAAAGTCTTTAATGGGAATACGATATGATGATAGCCTTTCGTCTAATTGATATAATAATCTGTTCAACGAGCACTTTTAAGCTTGACGGAAATAATAGTTATATGTAAAAACTTATGTTACAATGTAGCGCCCATTTATCATCCCGTTAAGGCGATGTGTACTCGATGCAACATAATGGGATGAAATTTGCCAGGTCAGTGCTTTTCTCCAGTTTCCCCCGCCAATTAAACTGACAGTCACGATATACCTGAAATATTGTTGAAAATGGCGCTTAACACCATAACCCACCAACCCAGCCATTTATTAACAGTTTCCAGTGGTTTCCTCACACAACCAGTACCATAGAGTAGGTAGAGAATATTTGTTTGTGCAAAATTATCTAAATTGCATAGATCAGATCTAGCTTTCTTTCTACCTATATAATATATCATTTTGATAATACATATCCAAAAATAGATACCTAATGAATTGATTGTTGTTTAACGTCAAATAAGCAGTATTTCGTTTATATTTATGACGACTAGATTGCAAACAATAAATCATGTAGGTAGAAATGTAACACTGGTACTGAGATTGACCTATGGGTGGAAGTTTCGATCGTCACAGTATTAGGGAGGCCATAATGGATATATTAAGAAAATTTGGCCTGATAACGGGAATCAATCGACAACTCCTAATTTGGAGCTGCAGTAAGTTGTCTGTTGTAAGGAGATAGGCATTCTTAATGCCAGAGACACTCAGTTACTTTCCGTTCTATGGACAGCCTGCCTATTTGATGTTTCCCACCTTACCACCGGACACATCATTTGGAAGAGCTATACCTGCGACTTCGTGATTTTCTAGATCTAATCTCTCAAATTAGCTTGAAATTAATGATGCTACAAACACTGTATATCTTGACCTCTACATGTACAATAGCGACCAGAACCGATTGAGACTCAGTTATACGACAAGGAGATTCCTTAAACTTCTAATGCATTGGTAGTTACATTTTCAATTTGGCCCGTTATTTAGCTTTCCAATCTCTTGATAATGAGTGTACCTGATGAAAGTTATTCCAGAAACGTGTCGTGTGCACTAAATTCGATATCTACGTTTATATTAAGGTCGCCATCATGAATTGATTGAACGGTATGAGGTGACTGTATCACAGATGATTTGTTTGCACTACTGAGATATCTTTCCGTCCTTTTTACTTCCTGTATGACATTTACATTACCTTGTATATTTTAGTATCAATAACATAACGGGTGTAACGTATGAAACAGGAAATGTTAACACTTAAGTAATACCCGAATGTTCACCGGATTTAGTAAATCGCCTAAACATACATTATAAATACGCCTCTAGACTGATGATGTCATTATGTTAAACAGATCCTCACAACTGGGTTATCAGAATATTAGAAGAACGATAAATGTATTGTAATATATATTTACATGTACTAGATGTCCTGATATATTATCTTATCGAATGTTATACAATGTTATAATAATTAAGATGCCGTCCGTGGACGCGGTTTTATGGTGGCTTGATCTAAATCTATTCAGTTCCGATCACCGTCAATTGCGAGGTGTACTCAATAAAACTGTATGTGATAAAGCTGGATAGTGACTTCGTGCAGGTCTGCTGTGGGTTTTTTTTATCTGGGAATAGCGATTTCCTCCATCAATAAAAACGGACGACATAACAGACAGTGGCGTTGAATATCAACACCCTAAATATATTTAAGAATTATATAGATAATAAAAAGAGCTTGAAGATACAAACGGGGTAATTAGAAATCCTAAATCGCAGAAGGACGAAGGGAGAGGACAATTTTATAGTCTACAAAATCAAACTTTTCCGTCATATTTACGTACATGTCAAATGTGTAGTATATTACCATTTTCTGGTATCAAAAACGATTCTAAATTGCTAAAATAAGTAAATACAATGAGCGTTCATATATAGATAATTGATTATAATTTGTATAACCAATTTAGGAGACAGCAAAATAGCTACTAGTCAACAGTTAAATGCTATATTTACTATTCCATACGCTATTTCTTTTAATTAGAACTAAATTGAATTTATTTAATTGAATATGATTTTACGTGATTACATACTGGATTACACGAAGTATTCCTTGTATAATATACTAGTCTCACGTAGTCAATTATGTCTAGCATTATTGCTACGCAGTGGGTATTTATTTCCCTGATTTTCAGATTTTAGCGTCTGTCATCAGTACAATTTCATATCTTAATTTTTAAGTGTTTACCTTGTTGCTTTGGAAATAAATCAGTTTTGTAAATTTGATAATATCTGATTGACAAATTCATTAAGGGGCCCCTTACTATAGTTGTATATTGCATAGCGTATTCTGATATTGGTTACAAGTAAAGTATGCTTATATGTGCTTGCGGTAGGATTTATGGTCTTTAATGCCACTTTCGACAATATTTCATTTATATCGCGGCGGTCAGATTTATTGGTGGAGGAAACCGGAGTACCCGGAGAATCTTTATCACATAAAGTGTATCGAGTACGCCTCGCCATGAGCGGGATTCGAACTCATAGTTGTTATATATGGTGATAGGCACTGATTGCACAGGTAGTTGTAAATGCAACTACCATGCGATCACGACCACTGCTTACATTTGCTATATATAGCTATGAAGACATAAGTTACCAATAACGTATGCTGATATTTTATATCAATAACATTTATTAAATGGCTATGAATTTTCTTATTTCTGATTGGTTTAGAAGGTTAATTGCTTCCTCTAGCAGAACTACATGTCAACCGCGCAATTTTGCGCATGAGGTTAATACATCTCATGTCGTAGTTAGTACGTACCCAAATATAGTAACATGGGAAAACCAGTAGACTGATTAATATCGATAAATTTGATTGGCCAACATTTTGAACCTCAACCAATCAGAGGCGGTCTTGCTAATGAACTTCGGTAATCAGCAGACGACTGTTAGTAAGAACCAGAAGCTAAGACACGTTTTGATATTTTATTTGTTAAAATTTTGAAATTGTATTCGTTTTTTCTTAATCAATTTTATTGTTTTGAAACATTAGAAATGTCAAGCTTTAACTGGTGTTTGTTGGTTTGAAGCAGCTACATATCAAAAAGAATAAATGGAAATGTCTAAGAAACAGCAACAATTCACAATTTTCACCCCAAAATTACACTTAGAATGTGTCATTTAATAAAACAATTGATGACTTTTCATTTCGGTGGACACTGATTTATCAACCCCTTGGAAGCGATGTTCACCTCAACCGTTGGCCTCGGTGAACATCACTTCCTCGGGGTTGATAAATCACAGTGTCCACCTTATGAAAAGTCACTAAATGTATAATGTTGATATATGGTACCAATATCATGTCCTGCCATTTTTAACAATGAATGCTGACATTTCTATTGATATTTGTTACCAATCATGTCCACTGACATTTGCTATTAGTAAAGCATTGTGACTTTAATTACCAATGACGTATGCAGACATTTGCTATTAGTAACATATGTTGACATGGATAACCGACAACGCATTCTGACATTGGTTACCAATAACATATGTTGACATAGGTAACCTACAACGTATGTATTTCGAATTCAGCTCATAGCGAGGTGTACTCGATAAAGCATTATATGAAAAAGTTTGTCAGTGACTGGCGGCAGGTCGGTGGTTTTCCCCGGGTACTTCAGCTTCCTCCTCCATAAAACTGACCGCCACGATATAACTGAAATATTGTTGAAAATGGCGTTAAGCACCATAAATAAGTATTACCATAACACAGTTTAGATTGCGAGAAAACTCCAATGACGTTCTCGTTAATAAATACATAACCTCTGTGTGGAATACTTCAAAGTAACATTTAATGCGTTGGATTCATATGCAGGTAGTGTACCGTTAACAATTACACTGTTAAAACCTGATGTTACTCTTGGTACGTACCTGATGGCGGTTATTCCAGAAACGCGTTGTGCGCACTAAATTTGATATCTACGGTTTGCTACAAAATTCGTGTCGACAAAAGGTTGAACAATCGTGCATTCGAACAGAAATAGCGAATATGAATGAAACGTTTGAATGAATGTTGTGACGTGAATGGGTGTGTTAGGGAATATTATCACGGACTGTACGCTCATGTACCGAGTTTTAGCAAACCACATGAATGCCAAGGTGCCTATATCGCCAAACCATCATCAGTCGTTTTCATTAAAAAAAGATCATCGTCTGACCAATGAACTCGCTTCAAATTACGATTGTTTCTTGAGCCAACCGATGACAACAAGATAACGGTTTTGAAAATGTTTTTATACGGTAGCCACCATGAATTGGATAACCGTTACGTAATGTCCGTGTCAAAAATGACCAGGAATATATTCCGTTTGTCGTGAGCACATTTCGGTCCTTTCCTCATTCGTGACTTATCACCGCGTTTGCACCAAGAGTAACACGACGGGTGCCACTAGTGAAACAGGAACTGATTATCCTTCCAGAGCAACTGAGTGCACCTGTAGTTCGTGTTGTCCAATCTTTTGTTTTCTATGTGGTGTGTTGTATATCTTTTCTCATTTTGTTATCCTTTATATAGGATGGAATGCTACGTAAGAATAAAAATTAATGTAGTGAAAAATAGTTCCATTTGAAATGCTGAACCATATATTTTATATCAAAACCATTATTTAGTTCTACAATGGCAAATTAACATGTTGTCTATCAAGTAATTCAGGATTGGCCCGGAATTGCTTGGTACACTAAGCTGGCTTAACACGAAAAGCAATTTCATTTTTCCGGAAGACCATGTTCATTACATCAATATTCTTTTTTTTTTATTTTATGTTTTATGCAGTACATAAATCCATGTAAATATGAAAACAAACATACATTTAATCGTTCAAACACAATTCCTTATATAAATAAGAATGGAATTAATCGTATTAGGGGATTAACTCTAATTTCGACTTTACTGTTGCAGTCAATCTTATTTTTTCTTGGAAAATATTAAGTCTTGTTATTAGAATAACAAATATTTTAAAAGAAAATCAATTCTATATACCCTTTGGGGTTTTTTAATCCTCTTTTCTCCTTACGCAATAAAGTTTATTTCCAACGCATTTTTAAGTGATTTGTTCCAAATCATTTAAGAAAATGTCATTTTCATATCACTAAACTGGCAGCAGAATGCAACAGAGTTGTAAAATATATCCATTATATGCATTACTTACAATATCATCAGCAAACCACATATAAATTGAATGTATGAATGAAAGAATTTTATTCTAATAAACCAAATACATATAGTTACAGAGATGTAAGTAATAATATACAACATATAAAGTAAATGACATACTACTATTGTATAAAAAAACAACTTTTTAATTGGCATGTTATAATTAATGTATTCTATTGTTTAATTTGTATTTGAAATTTCATTGTAATCTCTATATAGAGGAAATAAAGACATGAATGAATGAATTAATTAATGAATGTAAATATGAAAACAAACATATCTTAAATCGTTCAAACACAATTACAGTCAGTATGATTTTTTCTTGGAAAATATTAATTCTTGTTATTAGAATAACAAATATTTAAAAAAGAAAAATCGGTTATATCATTCAATCCTCTTTTCCTCTACGCAATAAATTTTATTTTCGCATTTTTAACTGATGTGCTCCCAATCGGATTTAATTTACTGTATAACCTCTCAATATTGATTTTCGTCAATCAATCAATAACGAGTCATAACAGAACATGACCGTACAGTAAAGTATAAAATCTGATATCATTGTAACAATGCTTCAGAATGTATAACTCTTGCGGGATGACTATAACAATTGCAAAATTATTCAGTCCTAGGTTCACTAACGGAAATGTGTAAAATACAATATACATCCATTTTGTTTTCCGTGTTATTGAACAAGTGTATTTTTGCACATGAGGATTGTTTTTTCGAAAATTAAACAATATTCTTTTGGTGCTTTCATCGTAATATAGCACTCCGTATTTATTATTATTAGTTATATTTCACGTTTACCAGCAATAAGAATTAAAATTTCCTGGAACTATAGTCTTGCAAAACATGTCTTCATATTTGTAGAAACAATTGAGAATGCCCGTAGCCGAATATACATTAATACACGAGAACTTAGTTTTTAAAATGACGAACTTATCAAATTTAAATAGGAATGCAACAAGTATACTGAATGCCACTAATAATATGACATTACCGTGGGAAATCACAAGCCATGATGTTATATTTTTCGTGTATTATTACGGAATTTTTATTGCTTTGACTTGCATCAATATTCCAGGAAATTTACTAGTTCTGTCAACGGTATTAAAACACTACCAACTCCGGCAGCCATGTAACTATTACATAGCAAGCTTAGCTTTCTCTGACTTTTTAATAGGAATTGTATATCCAATCTATAATATTTCTCATTTAGAACGCGTTCCGGAAATAAGCAGGACACTAGGTGAGTATTATTGTATTAATATTTTCCTTTGCCTCTAAAGTCGTAAAGTAAATGATGTAATACATATTTTGTATACAGTAATTTCCATTGTCATATATGTAACCCCATTGGTATGAGGTCATCTTCGGTTTTTGGTGGGGTCCGTGTTGCTGAGCTTTTTAGTTTTTTGTGTTGTCCTATTAATTGTATTTACGTTCTGAGTTCCGTGTTGTGATGTCTGCTACGATTTCCGCATAAAACTATGTTCGCTTCGTCTTTCCCTCCAGATGTTAGCGTTGTTTCTGCGTTTTTTGCGCATAGTGGTGTCCAACACATATTGTCTTTTTGCTTTGTTTTTCTTCATTTTGAGTGCCCAATGTTCACAGCTTCTCTGGTTTATCCATTTTTGATTGCTCCTTCAGTGTTTTCTAACGTTTATTTATTAGTCCCAGAATCGGAGTGGATCTTAAAAACCTGTCTTGGCATCTGTTATTTATCAGGTCGGGCAATTATTCATTAATATGTTGCTTATCTCCGCAATTCATCGGATATTACAACAATGCTCGTATTAACCGTCGGCTTCTGGTTCGCGTCCAATACTCACATCCTGTGGTAAGGTTTCTATTTCATCGGTCAGTTCACTATAACTGTAACAAGTACATTTCAATGTCTATATATATTAATGAAGAGGGGTATGATCCATCACAAGAATTGTCATAAATATTGTAATGACATCTATTTAATGTCGGGTGCCATTAATGATGACATCTATTTAATGTCGGGTGCCATTAATGATGACATCTATTTAATGTCGGGCGCCATTAATGTTTTTGTTGGTGTTCGTGTTTGCTGTATCTTGTTTTTTTATTTTGATCCGGATAACCGTTTTATTTAAAATGTCTTCGATTCGTACCACGCCACTATGTAGCTGAAATACTGCTAAAGTTCGAGTAAAACGTCTATCAATAATATTAAGGGCCCGAGTGGCTCAATGGGTCAGGTAGTTGGATTACCTATATATAACAACTCATACAAGCCTATCACCAATATGGCGTGGGTTCGCGCCCGGCTTTGTAAATTACCAAAAGGGTGCCCTCGACTCGCAGCCGCAAGTGATAAAGTTTACCAGTTGTTTGCCTATGGTCGGTGGTTCTCTCCGGGTACTCCTGCTTCTTCCACCACTAAATCTGGTCGCCATGATAACACAATAAATCAAATAAATAAATCAAAATCAATCAATTAAATAAGAACGAAATAATTACAAAATGTTTAAATCATATGTTGACGACGAAGAAATGAATATGTTTGTTTTCATTTATAAACATGATACAATATGTATTGTCATACTGCAATAGAAAATCTAAGTGATCCGATTGGTTATTTACTCGATTTTACTAATTCATATTATACGCTCTAGCCGGTAATATGAAAGCACGTGCCAAGAAAGATAACTCATTTTGTAATCATACGTAATCAAGATGGCGACCCCCAGGTTCGCCTGTCACTCTGACGCCGATATTGAGGCAATTCTAAATCATTGGACTTATACCTTCGTTTTGACGACAGTGGTCAACTCAGTACTAAAATTTATGATAAACGAGACGACTTCAATTTTAAAATCATACATTTTCCAAATATGTGCAGCAATATACCAGCTTCTCCTGCATATGGTGTTTACATCTCGCAATTGATTCGTTTTGCAAGGGCCAGTAGCAATTATTCTGATTTCCTGAAACGTCATCTTCATCTGAGAAACAGGCTACTGGACCAGGGCTATTAAAAGATTCGCCTTATTCGATCTCTTAAAAAGTTTATATTCCGATACCAAGATCTTGTCGAAATATATTCCGTCTCTGCAGAGACGATAATAAACGGTGGATTTTCACATAGTGAAAATGTTTAAAGATAAGGAAGTCAACAAAAATGTCAAACATATTTTTTTATCAATGTGTGACGTAAAATTGTTTTCGACATTTGCTTCACTGAATTTGGTACTGCTTTGACAACTATTTTACCTATTTTGTTCCAGTATTGTTATAAATACTGTTATAGTGACAGCCGGAACCTTTGAGCCGTAATGAAAGCGGGAGGTTTGGCGCTTTAAAATCTGATTCAACCCATCATTTCTTTAGAAATGCCTGTACCAAGTCAGGGTCATTACGGTTTTCACAGTTTTGCGGTTGTTGACTGATTTTGTCTGTTTATATACTTATGAGTTTTGACTTTCCCTTTGTAAGATTGTTCGGAGTTCGATAATTTTGTTATTACCCTTATTTGTTATTTTTCTGTTAAAGTTGT
Organism: Bathymodiolus brooksi; assembly: GCA_963680875.1. Classification (NCBI taxonomy): domain Eukaryota; kingdom Metazoa; phylum Mollusca; class Bivalvia; order Mytilida; family Modiolidae; genus Bathymodiolus; species Bathymodiolus brooksi. The sequence goes on from OY804581.1 coordinate 110,018,070, forward strand.
TTAGATGTTTATTAAATATGTTGAAGAATTATTTTTTTCTTTAAAGCAAAGTCATATCTGGGGTTAAATGTTCATGAGACAATACATGTATAGTAGTCATGTTCTTTATTTAGGCTTTACACAGGTAATATGGACCCATGGTATTACAGTATGACAAATTCGTTATATAGGCTTTAGACAGGTAATACGGGCTCATATAACCTGTCTGTGTTGTATATTTCCCTCGCCTTCTGCTCAGGAAATATAAAACACAGACAGGTTATATGAGCCCGTATTGCCTGTCTAAAGCATATATAACTAATATTATTACAGTAAGTTACACCCATATTAAGTCAACAGATTCGAAAATACCAAAGGAGTAATCAGAAGCCGTAAATCGGACAGACAAAGCAATAGTCCAAGGTTTAAAGACAAACAGACAAACAACAATATACAAAACACTACACACAACAGAAAACTAAAGACTGAACAACACGAAACTAAAAAAAACCCAGGTGTTGCGGAAGGGTGGATATGTCCTGGTCCACCAGTGACACCCGTTGTTTAACTATCATGTTTTCGTGGAGTGTGGTTGTAAATATGGTTGTTTTAGTACTAGCCTAAATTGTCTTTGTTTTATTTGTGCATATTTTGGTAAATAACTTTATCGTGCAAGCTTAACTATGGCTAACCTATCTAGAAACTTTGGTGATCTTGTTCACAATGACGTTTACATCATTTGGTTATTCAATCGTTTGTCCATAAGCGTACATGATGAAGGCTATTCCAAAAATGTGTCATGCGCACTAAAGTTTATATCTACGTTTTTATTCAAACATGGAACATATGTTTCTTGAAAACAGTCCTGGTGACGAAAATATCAATGTGTGAAAAATTCGCAAATCTGAATTCATTTAAGCTTATTTTATATTAATATCATCTAATATATTATGTACTACGTGATGAAACTGTATGTACATTTTTTTATAATAACGCAAAGTCTCAAGTTTTGTTTGTCATATTCAAACAGCTGATGTGTCTTATCGTTTTCTTAATATTTACATTGCTCTTCAGCTGAATATGTACATTCCCAAAGTGCATTGTTTTTATTACAATTTACTTCCTGTTTGAAATGAAATGACATCTGCCATACAAGGTGGAAATTGATACATATTTTGTGACCATGACGTTGCTCATTTGTCAGTATCAAAGACCAGGAAGATATATTTAGCTAAAATGTACCACTTGACTGTTATCTTTATCTATCCTGGAATCGCTCTAATTGATAACACAGGGAGAACTCGCTCTTCCCATCGGTAAAGTTTATTCATTCCATTAGAATTAAAGGGGAAGAAAACCCAATGATAATGTTGGTTTATTAAAGCGTAATTACTTATTGGAAAAGTAATAAACTACATTTTCTGACTAAAAGAATCACAGAAAGCTATTAATAGGGTATGATAAAATCAAACTTTATATATTTTCCACCGGCAAGTCAGCAGCCATATTGACAAGATACGGGCAATTCAACCATCAGTTATCAACACAATGCATATTATCAACCAATCAAGAAAATATACATTTACCGAAGTTTAATGATTCTCTGTTCAAATGCCTTTAGTTCCTTATAATTTCGATCTAGAATATTCGTTAGAGGAAACTAATAGTCGTCAATAGTTAATCACCGAAACAACAGCGCAAACACCCCACTTTTCTGTCCGACTCGAATATGTTTTCCGAACGTTAACGGCCCATCTAAAATATTGCTTTGGTTTTCTACCACAAGTAAATATGTGAAACAATTTGCTGTTGGAGAATTTTGCTAATAACCGGCTATTTAAGGATATGTGTCGTCAGGAAGTTGTAGGCGCAATTAAATCGGAACACACGATGTGATGCTGAATAATGCAATTTTGTGCTCTTCAATAGAAAAAAGGTCCACAAAATGGCGGCACCCATAACAATTGTAATTGTTAAGCTGTCTGTGCGACAATATTATATAAAAAGAGAGAAACACCTAATCTATTTTGCTGCATCAATTGCTTGAAATAGACACACATCTTATGTTTCTTTCCGCTTTAGCAGCATCCAAATTTCTGAACTGTTTGTTTTTAAATCTTTTATTCCAATATAAAGCGTGTGTGATTTTGAAGCTATCGCAATCTGGTCAACAACCGAAATCATCACACTATTAAAGCATCACACTTGGACTCGATGACCTCGTTATTATATAAATGATATTTAATGTCATCATTTTGGTGATGGGTCTCCATTTATAACAGAACATGTTTCACCGAAATTGTATTACTTTGAGGAGTAATACCCCTAAATATTTCCCCATTGCAATCTATGATAAAGAAAATCTGTTTGCGCTCTTATTCAGATATCATCTGAAGTACATGTGTCATGAAAGAGGTACCTAACTGGAAATTTACCTCTTAAAAATCAACATACAATTAATAGCATAAAAGAGAAAAAACCGCGTCTGCTTGAAGTTGTCAAATCGGAAATCCTACTTTCACCTTTTTGTTAACACAATTTCTGGCGCTTACTTTCCAATGCAGGCAAATGTTTATTTAAGACCATATGGTCATCAAATATGGGCTATTATGATCCTGCAATACGTAGGTTTCTGCGAACCCTCAATATTTTGCAGTATCGACCAGGCTTTATTTTTCATCTAACAGTGTAGGGATTCATTTACATTTTACATATTACTTTGTCATACATTCTTTTGATTGGTGCCCGGATTTAGTGGTATTACATCTTTGACCTTTACCGAGGAAGACAGTAATCGGTGTGGTAGTAAGACAAATATAAAAACGTAGATGCCTAAAGAAGGGTAATAACAAAATTACCGAACTCCGCCCGTCACGTTTCTGCAATACCCATCATGTGGTTACGCCTAAATGCAAAATATTGGAAGCTTAACAGTCTTTGGGAGTAAATAAACCGCAGGGTCTAGAATAAGGTAACCTTTTTGTAAATTTACAGTTCCTAAATAATGTAATTATTCATAAAACTAAGGTTCTCCTCCCTCAGGCATAGTTGACCCTAACTATCCTGTTCAGGCCCTTATTGTATTGCTCCCAAAATTTAAATTATTTGGCTTTCCAATCATTCAATTTTGAGCGTACCTGATAAAGGTTATTCCAGAAAAGCGCCCTGCGCACTACAGTTGATATATACGTTGCTATTGTAAAAGTGAATTAACAGTTCTATATGTGATTGTTATCACATTCTAGTAACCTTTTCAAATACGCAGTTAATTTGAGCTTATAAGTTGTGAGTTCTACACTATAATTATTAAACCCTTTTCTGGTCCTAGAAGTACGCGCTCTTTACAATTTATAAAACTAGTAGATGGAGATATGACATATGAACATATATTCCAACTGGCAATCGATCTTTTCCCTTTCACGTAGAATGTTTTCTTTCACCTATAACATATAAGACTTTTTCTGGACTCGACTACACGGCGGGAGTCTTATAAGAAACGGGAACTGCTTATCTTTCTCTAGAACCTAAGTTCATCCTCGGTTTACTTGTGGGGCGCGTATTGTTCATCTGTTTAATTTTTCTGTATTGTTTGGTTTGTCTTCTTTCTGTGTCTTGTACCCAATGTAATTTGTGTCTCTAGATTGTCCATTTATAATTTCTCTCACGTTTATCATGTATATTCTTAGCTATGACGCTTGTAAGACTTTGTCATAATTTTAAACGAGACCAGATACTACTATTTTAACTCCTAATTCAGATAAGTTCGTAATGCCACCAAATGGAAAGTGAATGCCAATATTTTATGGAAACTAATTCTATCTTCCTTGAAACTTATCACATATAAGTGGGAATATGTGATACACATATTTTGTAATATTATACTTTACGTTTATATTTTCCCAATTTGTCTTTGTTAGCGAACCGGTCAATATAACAGTATATTGACCGGGCCCGTTCAATATAATCTTTTCTTCCTGATTTTTTCAGAACTCGTTTTTGGCCTTAGATGTACAACAACAAAAAACATGTCGTCTGACAGATTTGCAAGTATTGAGTATAATATAGCAAACAGTTCATGGCACCTCGGGCCAAATGGCCCTCAGTGCCATGAACAATTTGTTAAATGTATTATTTTTACTGTTTCCTTGCCTGGTGTATATACAACCGAACCTTGTTGTATAGAAGTCGAACATACCGATGATTTATCCGAGTATTCGAGTTTTTAGTGGAGTGCGTGTTACTCGATCTTTAGTTTTATGTGTATGTTTTGTAGATCGTTGTTTGTCCTTTTGTACTTTTTCTTTTGGCCATTGTGTTGTCTGTTCTTCTTCGATATACGGATTCTGATTACCCCTTTGATAACTTCAAACTCTTCTTCCATGATAAATGAAACTGAAAGTCTCTATGAACGGATCAAATTTCGACTTCGAGTTAACGAAGGAATGAACTAATCAGAGTTCGAGTTATTAGAATTCGAGTTTGTAATATTTCAACTCGTAACACCTCATTACGTGTACATACGGCTATGCAGACCTGATTTATAAAGGAGTTTTATATTTATTTATATATATTTATATATATCATCAGTAAATATAATTGAAACGGCATAATGATAGTATGTTGAAAGCCTTTGACGACTATTACACGAGTTCAATAATGTTATATAATAATTAAATACAGCATTTAGTAGAATTCACGTCGCTTCTATAAGAAAATCAGTACAGCAACCAGTTAATTGTTGTATATCCGCATATATGTACTTACATTGAGCATTAAAACATATTTGATTAAAACACCAGCTGTGAACGGTGGTACCTTCAATTATCTAGCATGTATCTAAGATCCTCAGAATAAGCTTAATGCCTAAGATTGTTTTAAAAACTAAGTTAGTCTTGGTTACTCCGACACGTCCTGTCTTAAAATGTGTTATATGGGATCATTTCATTATATTTTGTTTGTTCCTGAAGTTAAATAAAATATTGATTTGCTATGCTTTATTCAAGATCTGTAATCGTATTTTTCACAATGATATTAGGCTTGTATTTCAAAGACTTCTGGTAGAACGATAATCAAAGTGCCATATAACCGGTATAACTCGGTAATATCACTTTAACTCTGATTTTAACTGTGAAGTCTTTGTATACACCTAATGATGTTGTGTATATAATAACAATAATGTTGACGTGTGTGTATTTGTGTGTTACAGTGTTTAACGCCACTGTCAACAATATTTCAGTTATATCAGGAGATAATGATGTTTTGCAATATTAGCAGTTATTGGATTTACCCAATGAGAACGTAGGCATATATACGACATATGTTTACTATAAATATGAGTGTAAGCCTCGTTTGCCATCTAGATAATTTCTCTTCTTTCAATTAATTCACTGAATGATTGATTAAATGTCTTCTAAATCACGCTAATCTACAAGCACACCTGTACATGACACTGGAGCCTATTCGTTAAATAATAATATGTCTGTTAATATCCCACGATATTGTAATTGACCCTGACCTTTCTGTGATAATATGTTTATCAAGTGATATGAAAGTTCATACCGTTTTCGAACGTGGAATCTTTATATTTCAATATTGCAGAATGGGTTATATTGCAATTTGATTTCATTTTTAACAATACACAAATCATAGATAGACGCAGAGATATTGCACAATTGAAAACCGGACTGTAGATTTATTACTATCCGAGAGCCGTGGAATAATCAACGACCTAGATGTGATATTGCTTCACGTTCGATTGTTTAACCGTTTAACTCGAAGACCCATGGTATAGATATTACCTATTTTCAATGCGACAAACCGTTATCTCTAACGTGTATACAGACATTTTAAAGAAGATTTATTAACATAAAATGTAATATTTATTGACATCCAACGTTCAATAAAGAAAACTATATATAGCTATTTTTTACACAATAATGCATCATTATTACCTGTTAGATTAAACTATAATTACTGCATGTGAAATGTTACAATCTGTAAGAAGAGTTTGAAGATACCAAAGGGGTAATCAGACGTAAATCGAAGGACAGACAACACAATGGCCAAATGAAAAATGACATAATGACAAACAACGATCAACAAAACATACACATAAAACTAAAGATCGAGTAACACAAACGCCACTAAAAACGGGGGTGAATTCAGGTGTTCCGGAAGAGTAGGCAGTTCCTGCTCCAATAGTGTCATCCGTCGTTTTATTCTAGTTACAAACCCGGGGATAAGTCATGAATGAGGAAGGGACCGGGAAGTACTTACGACAAGTGGAACATATCCGTGGTCATTTGTGATACAGATATTCCATAACGGTCAACCAAATCATGGTGGCGACAGTAAAACTTTCGAATTGATGACTTCAACTTAACTAATAGGAACCCTTGGTACAGTAGTATATATTCCATTGAGCTTGAAATAAAGGACACCACAGATACAGATAGATCTGCTTCATACCTTGACCTAAACCTCGACATTAACAGCAAGGGGCGGTTAAGTATGCATTGGTATTTTCAAAATCTTCTGTCTAAATACAAGTTGGTATCAATACTATTTTTTATTCGGGTACACTGAGCAAAACTGATCAGAGGCACTCGGTCAATAAAACTTGGGTTTTAAAGTGAAAAGCATATATCGAAACGATAAATTGGTTATTTTTATTAGTCATTGAAAACATTCATCCCACATATAAACGATAGATATTTAATTGAGTGAACACGACGTGTTTTGGAATAATCGTACATAATAAGTACATTATGCACTCAGTCGAAAGATTGGAAAGTCAAATAATGTAAAGATCTAATTACAACGTGTGATATTATAGTTTATGTCGAGATAGCATAGCCAGGTGCTTGTAAGGCTTAGCTTTTTCTTTTCCATGACAACCATTGCGCGTGATGACAACAACAAGGTCGTATTTGCTCGTTATGGGGAAATGTTGTATATCTTAAACTTATTTCTGATTGGCAACACTTGCTGGTTTGTACCATATTTCTGATTGGCAACACTTGCTGGTTTGTACCATATTTCTCTGATATCGGCTTTTAATTTGCAACTAAGAATGACTATACTATCATTTGCTCATTTTTAGTAGCCATATTAGAGTTACTCTGACAATAGATTAAAACCGACAATATATAATCATAGCAACCGATATAATATTTTATATTATTTATTCGTTTTCATCAACTTTGTTTGTACGGTCTCAAATAGATACGCAGTTCTATTGACCTTGTACCGGGTTTTTTTAATACTTAGAGCTGTACTAGGGGCCGTCGTGGCTGTGATCGTATGGTAGTTGGATTTAAGCTATCTATGCAATCAGTGTCTATCACCACCAATATTGTGAGATCGAATCCCACCCATGCGAGGTGTACTCGATACAACATTATGTGATAAAGTTTGTCAGTGACTTGCGACAGGTCGGTGGTTTTCACCGGGTATTCCGGTTTCCTCCATCAATAAAACTGACTGCCACGATATGACTGAAATATTGTTGAAAGTGGCGTTAGGCACCATATAACCAAACCAAGCCAAACTAGAACTGTACAAACCGATCAGGTCATATCAATAATTCAAATAGTCCATGCAATTATATCTGTCTCCTAGTAAGCTAATAACATATATGCTACGATGACATGTGCCATCTGATTTGACATCAAATTTAATTAGATTTTTGACAATTAATATCCTTTGTGTATAACAAAAAACAAAATAAACTAAAAAAAACATGAACCCCACTAAAAACCTTGGGTGCAGTCAGGTGCTCCACAAGGGTATCCGGTATGTATATAAAGTCGCAATTATAAAACGCAAGATAGGATCCACGATTCATATATGCTGAAAGGCAATACAAGGCGGATTTTTTTTTCATTTTGGAGTTGAATGGCATACATGATATTATAATATTGATTGTTTATGCTCTTTGGCTTTATTGCTCTCAAACCTTTAAATTATTTGGCTTTTCAATCTTTCGAATTCGAGCGTCACCTGATGAAGGTTATTCCTGAAACGCGTCGTGCGCACTAAATGTGATATCTACGTTTTCATTGAAGATTGAATCCTTTAATTGATTACAATGAGTCAAAAATAGGAGAATGGTTTCATAATTATATATACTAGATTCTTGGTGTAAGTAGAGAAAATTACAAGGATGCTATCGGTCTGATTTATACTAATTCTTATTTATTTTACAACACCAATGTTGTATATATAAATATAAAACTGTAACAGTCAATGTTTCCATTACTAAGTTGCTGGACTATCATGTGGTATCAACTGCCAAATACAAATGGTCTTTTTCTTGACAGAAAAGAGAACACAATGGCAATGGCCAACATAAAAAGAACAACAAATGGTCCACAAAGTTCTACATAGCTTCACTCACTACAAATGTGGAGTGAACTCAGGTGTTCCGGACGGGTTAGCAGATCTTGCTTGCTACAGTAGCTGCACCCGTTGTGTTGTGTTACTCTTGTTTCAAACCCGCTGATACGTCATAAAGTGTAATCTAAACAGTGTGCATTGCAAGTTTCTATTTTAATGCACTAGTATATATCTCCTTAATTAGTTAATATTTTACTTGTCGAATGTTGGTTTTATTGAAGAATTTACTTCACATAAACAGATTATTACTTGTCTAGTATGTCCTTAGTTTAAATAAAAAATCAAATTATATTTAAAACTGAGATGCTCTCTCCTCAGACATATTTGACCATAACTGAATTTTATTATCCCGTTTAGTTTTAGTTGTCTTACTGCTCATAAAGACTTTTAGATTATTTTGCTTTTCAATCTGTTAACTTCGTCAGTAAACCATCAGCACTTGATGATTATTTACTGTTGCATGCGTGGACAATTAAGAGTAAGTTTATAATGCAATATTTTACAGCCAAATGATTAAATTAGTGTAATGATGAAACGAAGGTGATTAAAATTATTTACATTTCCAATGAGTTTTAAATGAGTGCGCAGAGAACAACAGGTGTGAATTGTTCTCTGAAAGTGACTTTGAGCGTACCAAGATTTCAAGATTTCAAGATTTATTATATAACTCAAGCACATTGTACAACATAAGCAAACATAATAATATAATACAATATATAAAAATAGAAAACATGGGGGATAGAGAAGGCATATACTTTAGACTAATACATTATATTCAATACACATTCAACATTTAAGACTTATTGGAATAAACCACTGATGCACTTTATAAATATTGATATATTTTGCATTAGTTCTACATTACATAAAGATAGCATTGTAGACATTTTTTCTAAACTGGCGTAGGTTGTAAAAAAAAATTGGTATATATTTGTTTCTTAGTTCTAAAATATCATGGCAATTGCATACAAATAAGTAATGGAATTCATCACCTTTTAAACTTAAAGAACATTTTTGACAAATTCTATCTTCTCTATTAATATTTCTCCAGCGACCGGTCTCAATAGGAAATTTTATATTATTTACACTTTTTGTTATAAATTTCCTATGGACTTCAGTGAGTCTAGTAAGGTATGGTTCCATACAAAATTCTTGTTTGAAAATAGAATAAAAGTGGCCTCTAGACGAATTAGCAATATCTCCGCGCCATCGTTGCACAAACTGGTCACAGCGTATTTGTTTGGCATGAACTTTAATCCAATTTGGTTTAATTTCTAATTGATTTGTAAATATAAAACTTAGGCCAATTTCATCGAAAGTTTTCTTGATAAAATCAATCCATTTGAGACCGTTCGTACCATTTTTATGCAAATTATATGTGAGATTATATATTTGATAATTTTTCAGATGATACAAGCTTACTCTAGAAACGTAGCATTCTACATTTGATATTGACAATAAGGGGGTAACGGCCTAATTCACCGTATACAAGAAAATTTGGGGTAGATATTCTCACACCTGAAAATTTTTTCAGAAATTGGAGGTGGACTTTTTCGATGTTGTCATTCTTTTCAAATCCTAGTACTTCACTTCCGTAGAGTAATATCGGTGCAACTAGAGCGTCAAATATTTTCAACTGAAGATCAATAGGGATTTTGATATTCCTAATTTTATAATACACAGAATAAAGAGCTTTTTGAGATTGTACTATTAATCTATTTTTAGCATTAGTAATATTACCATTTTAGCTAAATAACACTCCCAAGTAACAGTAGTTATCTGAAAATTGAATTCCTTCTCCATTTACTTTAAACTTATGATTTGGCCGATGAAGGTCATTCAGGAAATGCGTCGTTCATACTAAATTATGAAAAGCGTCTTATACCCTTTCAAGACCATTTCTATGGATATAAGTACATTCTTCTAAGAATCTGATAAGAATCCTGCAGATAAACTGTTATCCATATTGTTAATGGCCCATCCAACTTGTTTTGAATAGTGGAATTATATAGATCTTGTCTATAAAGCTATTCAGTAATCTCTAATTGCAGCACTTAACAGAATTTGAAGAAACAATGACATATGGTGTCACACCAGCTTAACAGTGAAAAAACATTTAATACTTTCAGACATACTCAATATGGCGACTTCCGATTTCTATATGATTGAAATGAAATCTTGACTGTCATAGACATATTAAAGAATCGTACAGCATTGTTTATTACATCTTCATTAAAGTGAACGTATTTTTAAACACGCACGAATGATTAAATATAACGCCTATTATATATGATTGGAAAAATAAGATAGATATAAAAAACACATATACCAAACTGTCAATGTAATTATTAAAACTAATAGGATACAATATAAAAACAAAGACAAAAAACATATACCAACCTGTTAATGTAATTATTAATACTAATAGGATACAATATAAAAACAAAGACAAAAAACATATACCAACCTGTTAATGTAATTATTAATACTAATAGGATACAATATAAAAACAAAGACAAAAACATATACCAACCTGTCAATGTAATTAATAATACTAATAGGATACAATATAAAAACAAAAACTTAAAAACATATACCAACCTGTTAATGTAATTATTAAAACTAATAGGATACAATATAAAAACAAAAACTTAAAAACATATACCAAACTGTCAATGTAATTATTAATACTAATAGGATACAATATAAAAACAAAGACAAAAAACATATACCAACCTGTTAATGTAATTATTAATACTAATAGGATACAATATAAAAACAAAGACAAAAACATATACCAACCTGTCAATGTAATTAATAATACTAATAGGATACAATATAAAAACAAAAACTTAAAAACATATACCAACCTGTTAATGTAATTATTAAAACTAATAGGATACAATATAAAAACAAAAACTTAAAAACATATACCAAACTGTCAATGTAATTATTAATACTAATAGGATACAATATAAAAACAAAAACAAAAAACATATACCAAACTGTCAATGTAATTATTAATACTAATAGGATACAATATAAAAACAAAGACAACAAATATATACCAACCTGTCAATGTAATTATTAATACTAATAGGATACAATATAAAAACAAAAACAAAAAACATATACCAAACTGTCAATGTGATTATTAAAACTAATAGGATACAATATAAAAACAAAGACAAAAAACATATACCAACCTGTTAATGTAATTATTAATACTAATAGGATACAATATAAAAACAAAGACAAAAACATATACCAAACTGTTAATGTAATTATTAAAACTAATAGGATACAATATAAAAACAAAAACTTAAAAACATATACCAAACTGTCAATGTAATTATTAATACTAATAGGATACAATATAAAAACAAAAACAAAAAACATATACCAAACTGTCAATGTAATTATTAATACTAATAGGATACAATATAAAAACAAAGACAACAAATATATACCAACCTGTCAATGTAATTATTAATACTAATAGGATACAATATAAAAACAAAAACAAAAAACATATACCAAACTGTTAATGTAATTAATAATACTAATAGGATACAATATAAAAACAAAGACAACAAATATATACCAACCTGTCAATGTAATTATTAATACTAATAGGATACAATATAAAAACAAAAACAAAAAACATATACCAAACTGTCAATGTAATTATTAATACTAATAGGATACAATATAAAAACAAAGACAACAAATATATACCAACCTGTCAATGTAATTATTAATACTAATAGGATACAATATAAAAACAAAAACAAAAAACATATACCAAACTGTCAATGTGATTATTAAAACTAATAGGATACAATATAAAAACAAAGACAAAAAACATATACCAACCTGTTAATGTAATTATTAATACTAATAGGATACAATATAAAAACAAAGACAAAAACATATACCAAACTGTTAATGTAATTATTAAAACTAATAGGATACAATATAAAAACAAAAACTTAAAAACATATACCAAACTGTCAATGTAATTATTAATACTAATAGGATACAATATAAAAACAAAAACAAAAAACATATACCAAACTGTCAATGTAATTATTAATACTAATAGGATACAATATAAAAACAAAGACAACAAATATATACCAACCTGTCAATGTAATTATTAATACTAATAGGATACAATATAAAAACAAAAACAAAAAACATATACCAAACTGTTAATGTAATTAATAATACTAATAGGATACAATATAAAAACAAAGACAAAAAACATATACCAACCTGTTATTGTAATTATTAAAACTAATAGGATACAATATAAAAACAAAAACAAAAAACATATACCAAACTGTTAATGTAATTAATAATACTAATAGGATACAATATAAAAACAAAGACAAAAAACATATACCAACCTGTCAATGTAATTATTAAAACTAATAGGATACAATATAAAAACAAAAACAAAAAACATATACCAAACTGTCAATGTAATTATTAATACTAATAGGATACAATATAAAAACAAAGACAACAAATATATACCAACCTGTCAATGTAATTATTAATACTAATAGGATACAATATAAAAACAAAAACAAAAAACATATACCAAACTGTTAATGTAATTAATAATACTAATAGGATACAATATAAAAACAAAGACAAAAAACATATACCAACCTGTCAATGTAATTATTAAAACTAATAGGATACAATATAAAAACAAAGACAAAAAACATATACCAAACTGTTAATGTAATTAATAATACTAATAGGATACAATATAAAAACAAAGACAAAAAACATATACCAACCTGTTATTGTAATTAATAATACTAATAGGATACAATATAAAAACAAAGACAAAAAACATATACCAACCTGTTATTGTAATTAATAAAACTAACAGGATACAATATAAAAACAAAGACAAAAAACATATACCAACCTGTTAATGTAATTATTAATACTAATAGGATACAATATAAAAACAAAAACAAAAAACATATACCAAACTGTTAATGTAATTATTAAAACTAATAGGATACAATATAAAAACAAAAACAAAAAACATATACCAAACTGTTAATGTAATTATTAATACTAATAGGATACAATATAAAAACAAAAACAAAAAACATATACCAAACTGTTAATGTAATTATTAATACTAATAGGATACAATATAAAAACAAAGACAAAAAACATATACCAAACTGTTAATGTAATTATTAAAACTAATAGGATACAATATTAAAACAAAGACAAAAAACATATACCAAACTGTCAATGTAATTAATAATACTAATAGGATACAAATATAAAAACAAAAACAAAAAACATATACCAAACTGTTAATGTAATTAATAATACTAACAGGATACAATATAAAAACAAAGACAAAAAACATATACCAACCTGTCAATGTAATTAATAAAACTAACAGGATACAATATAAAAACAAAGACAAAAAACATATACCAACCTGTCAATGTAATTATTAATACTAATAGGATACAATATAAAAACAAAAACAACAAATATATACCAACCTGTTAATGTAATTATTAATACTAATAGGATACAATATAAAAACAAAGACAACAAACATATACCAACCTGTCAATGTAATTATTAAAACTAATATGATACAATATAAAAACAAAAACAAAAAACATATACCAAACTGTTAATGTAATTATTAATACTAATAGGATACAATATAAAGACAAAAACAAAAAACATATACCAAACTGTTAATGTAATTAATAATACTAATAGGATACAATATAAAAACAAAGACAAAAAACATATACCAACCTGTCAATGTAATTGATAAAACTAACAAGATACAATATAAAAACAAAGACAAAAAACATATACCAACCTGTCAATGTAATTATTAATACTAATAGGATACAATATAAAAACAAAAACAAAAAACATATACCAACCTGTTAATGTAATTAATAAAACTAACAGGATACAATATAAAAACAAACACAAAAAACATATACCAACCTGTTAATGTAATTATTAATACTAATAGGATACAATATAAAAACAAAAACAAAAAACATATACCAACCTGTTAATGTAATTATTAATACTAATAGGATACAATATAAAAACAAAGACAAAAAACATATACCAAACTGTTAATGTAATTAATAATACTAATAAGATACAATATAAAAACAAAGACAAAAAACATATACCAAACTGTTATTGTAATTATTAATACTAATAGGATACAATATAAAAACAAAGACAAAAAACATATACCAAACTGTTAATGTAATTAATAATACTAATAAGATACAATATAAAAACAAAGACAAAAAACATATACCAAACTGTTATTGTAATTATTAATACTAATAGGATACAATATAAAAACAAAAACAAAAAACATATACCAAACTGTTAATGTAATTATTAATACTAATAGGATACAATATAAAAACAAAGACAAAAAACATATACCAAACTGTTAATGTAATTAATAATACTAATAAGATACAATATAAAAACAAAGACAAAAAACATATACCAAACTGTTATTGTAATTATTAATACTAATAGGATACAATATAAAAACAAAAACAAAAAACATATACCAACCTGTTAATGTAATTATTAATACTAAAAGGATACAATATAAAAACAAAGACAAAAAACATATACCAACCTGTCAATGTAATTAATAAAACTAACAGGATACAATATAAAAACAAAGACAAAAAACATATACCAACCTGTCAATGTAATTATTAATACTAATAGGATACAATATAAAAACAAAAACAAAAAACATATACCAACCTGTTATTGTAATTATTAATACTAATAGGATACAATATAAAAACAAAGACAAAAAACATATACCAAACTGTTAATGTAATTATTAATACTAATAGGATACAATATAAAAACAAAGACAAAAAACATATACCAAACTGTTAATGTAATTAATAATACTAATAAGATACAATATAAAAACAAAGACAAAAAACATATACCAAACTGTTAATGTAATTAATAATACTAATAAGATACAATATAAAAACAAAGACAAAAAACATATACCAACCTGTCAATGTAATTAATAAAACTAACAGGATACAATATAAAAACAAAGACAAAAAACATATACCAACCTGTCAATGTAATTATTAATACTAATAGGATACAATATAAAAACAAAAACAAAAAACATATACCAAACTGTTAATGTAATTATTAATACTAATAGGATACAATATAAAAACAAAGACAAAAAACATATACCAACCTGTCAATGTAATTATTAATACTAATAGGATACAATATAAAAACAAAGACAAAAAACATATACCAAACTGTTAATGTAATTATTAATACTAATAGGATACAATATAAAAACAAAAACAAAAAACATATACCAAACTGTTAATATAATTAATAATACTAATAGGATACAATATAAAAACAAAGACAAAAAACATATACCAACCTGTCAATGTAATTATTAATACTAATAGGATACAATATAAAAACAAAAACAAAAAACATATACCAACCTGTTAATGTAATTAATAATACTAATAGGATACAATATAAAAACAAAGACAAAAAACATATACCAACCTGTTAATGTAATTATTAATACTAATAGGATACAATATAAAAACAAAAACAAAAAACATATACCAAACTGTTAATATAATTAATAATACTAATAGGATACAATATAAAAACAAAGACAAAAACATATACCAACCTGTCAATGTAATTATTAATACTAATAGGATACAATATAAAAACAAAAACAAAAAACATATACCAACCTGTTAATGTAATTATTAATACTAATAGGATACAATATAAAAACAAAGACAAAAAACATATACCAACCTGTCAATGTAATTATTAATACTAATAGGATACAATATAAAAACAAAGACAAAAAACATATACCAACCTGTCAATGTAATTAATAATACTAATAGGATACAATATAAAAACAAAGACAAAAAACATATACCAACCTGTCAATGTAATTATTAATACTAATAGGATACAATATAAAAACAAAGACAAAAAACATATACCAAACTGTTAATGTAATTATTAATACTAATAGGATACAATATAAAAACAAAAACAAAAAACATATACCAAACTGTTAATATAATTAATAATACTAATAGGATACAATATAAAAACAAAGACAAAAAACATATACCAACCTGTCAATGTAATTATTAATACTAATAGGATACAATATAAAAACAAAAACAAAAAACATATACCAAACTGTTAATGTAATTATTAATACTAATAGGATACAATATAAAAACAAAGACAACAAATATATACCAAACTGTTAATATAATTAATAATACTAATAGGATACAATATAAAAACAAAGACAAAAAACATATACCAACCTGTTAATGTAATTAATAATACTAATAGGATACAATATAAAAACAAAGACAAAAAACATATACCAACCTGTCAATGTAATTATTAATACTAATAGGATACAATATAAAAACAAAAACAAAAAACATATACCAAACTGTTAATGTAATTATTAATACTAATAGGATACAATATAAAAACAAAGACAAAAAACATATACCAAACTGTTAATGTAATTATTAATACTAATAGGATACAATATAAAAACAAAGACAAAAAACATATACCAACCTGTCAATGTAATTAATAATACTAATAGGATACAATATAAAAACAAAGACAAAAAACATATACCAACCTGTCAATGTAATTAATAATACTAATAGGATACAATATAAAAACAAAGACAAAAAACATATACCAACCTGTTAATGTAATTATTAATACTAATAGGATACAATATAAAAACAAAGACAAAAAACATATACCAAACTGTTAATGTAATTATTAATACTAATAGGATACAATATAAAAACAAAGACAAAAAACATATACCAACCTGTCAATGTAATTAATAATACTAATAGGATACAATATAAAAACAAAGACAAAAAACATATACCAACCTGTCAATGTAATTAATAATACTAATAGGATACAATATAAAAACAAAGACAAAAAACATATACCAACCTGTCAATGTAATTAATAATACTAATAGGATACAATATAAAAACAAAGACAAAAAACATATACCAACCTGTTAATGTAATTATTAATACTAATAGGATACAATATAAAAACAAAGACAAAAAACATATACCAAACTGTTAATGTAATTATTAATACTAATAGGATACAATATAAAAACAAAGACAAAAAACATATACCAAACTGTTAATATAATTAATAATACTAATAGGATACAATATAAAAACAAAGACAAAAAACATATACCAACCTGTCAATGTAATTAATAATACTAATAGGATACAATATAAAAACAAAGACAAAAAACATATACCAACCTGTCAATGTAATTAATAATACTAATAGGATACAATATAAAAACAAAGACAAAAAACATATACCAACCTGTCAATGTAATTAATAATACTAATAGGATACAATATAAAAACAAAAACAAAAAACATATACCAAACTGTTAATGTAATTATTAATACTAATAGGATACAATATAAAAACAAAAACAAAAAACATATACCAAACTGTTAATGTAATTATTAATACTAATAGGATACAATATAAAAACAAAGACAACAAATATATACCAAACTGTTAATATAGTTAATAATACTAATAGGATACAATATAAAAACAAAGACAAAAAACATATACCAACCTGTCAATGTAATTAATAATACTAATAGGATACAATATAAAAACAAAGACAAAAAACATATACCAACCTGTTAATGTAATTATTAATACTAATAGGATACAATATAAAAACAAAGACAAAAAACATATACCAAACTGTTAATGTAATTATTAAAACTAACATAAAAAAAACAAACAAACAAAATGTAATTATTAAATCTAATAGGATAAAACTTTAAAAAACAAACAAACAAACAAACAAACAAAACGCAAGATAGAACAGAACGGAAGCTATAATATGACTGTTCTGAAATTGAAGATCAAAAACATCATTTTGGCGTAGCATAATTAAAAACTTAATAATATAAAACAAGGCAATATATTTGTGGACATGTTTTGCTTTAAAAATTTATTAAAAAGTTAATAACATAGAGGATACGATGATAATATATGATATATTTTGATAACATGAAACGAGGCAATTTATTTGCATACATTTTTGCTTTAAAAATTGATCATTGTATATAAAATATAAGAAAACCTCAATGAATATCAAATTTGTTGTTTTTATTGTGTATGCATAATAATGTAATATGTGCATAGAAGTTTATATGCAAGTGTGTGTACAAAAAATGTATAATTAACTGCAACCATCACTTAAATGGAGTAAATGTTGCTCAATTTTAAATATTTGAATATGTGTAAATCAAATGCAATATCAACTGTATCAACTCAAATGCAATACATGTATAAACAACAAAATCTAAATTCGCTTTGGCTGCTTTTTTGTCATAGAATAGAATAGAATAGAACCGAAAGGGAAATCCAGACAGTTATCACCTAACGGCTGTTGGGTAATCCATGGCAGCAATTTTAAATTTCGATAAATTCCGCCATTCCCCCTTCACGACAGGCTGCTAGGGCAATCCATTGCAGCATTCAATTCAAACTGTTAATTCACACGGGTATTTAGAAATCCTCAATATTGAAATATAACTAAGCATATCACATCCCTTTCAGTTATTTGATGACACTGCAAACACATGTCCATTGCTATGACGATTTACGATTAACTAAAGCATTGTAGAATCTCGATAAAACCATCTCCTGAAAGTGTAAATGAAAAAAGCAGAAATTTGTTCTAATTAGGACAGAGGTGGGTTTAGGTGGATTTCAAAGTTTCCTCCTTGGTAATCAACTGGCGACTGAGGAATACCACCGATTTTCTTGGCCTTTTAAATGAAACTTTGCACGGCCAATTCGTGTATCAATGTAATCGAGTAGGCATATATGAAAAAGCTTACTGATAATTTAGGTTGTGATTAACTAGCATTCACACAAGTACAATAAGGCGTTCTAAAATATTGGCATGTACATTATGTTTATTTTCATACAATAAATGAATTTTAATATTTACAGTAATAAAATAAATTAAAAGGTTTAATAACATATTACATATGATGGTAATATATATCTATAAGCAATATTACAGCGTAGATTTATTAATTTAATGCCCATTATGTATATGTTTTAATTAAAACCGTCAAGAGCACTCAAACAAGTACAAGAGGACTGAGGTTTTATTTATATTTGTTGGTATACACTACTTGGATAGTGACATGTCCGTTGATATTTTAGTTCGTTGTTGTGATACTTACTCACGCCCTCTCTTGTAAAATAAACTTTTCAGATGTACTAATTTTCGTGGTTTGATGACACCAAAGAAAGCCACTAAAGTTGTTATTCAACACACAAAAATGAGTGTGGAGTCGGTCTACACCACAATCTCCATGGTAAAGTACAACGATGAACACGATTTTCTCTATGATTGTTTCGGGTCATGTGTGGTTTCCTAAAATAAGCTATGTAAGCTAACCTTAAAATCGTCATATAAATATATGTACGCAGTCAGTATCATTGCACTAAGAGGAGAAATTTAGGTCATTTACTAATTCAACCCCGCCACTTTTTTCAGATCAAAAACATCATCAGGTGTATCATAATTGAAATTTTAATAACATAAAATTTGCGGACATTTTTTTTTTTTTTATTTATTAAAAAATTAATAACATAGAACATATGACGATAATATATAATATATATAAGCTATATTAGAGCGTAGATATATTAACGTAATCTATATATTTTGATTAATAAACGTTAGAGAATATCGAAAGGGCAATCAAATCGTCAAGAGCACTCTAGCAAGTACAAGAGGACTAATGTTTCATGTATATTTAATATTAATACCACGGTTTTTCGAGTTAGGCGGTTAAACTCGGAAAACGTGGTATAAATGATTTGCAACATGAAGACATGCAATGTTATATCTAGGTCGTTGAATATTGCACGGCTCTCTGAGAGTAATAAACTACATCCTAGATTTAAAATGTGCAATATCTCGTATCTGCGTGTATTATTTCGTAGTTCTTAGCTGTTGCTTATACATTCTGATATATAAACCATTAAAAGATCAAAGAAACAGAATGCATTCATGTTACAATCGTTGGTATACTACGTGCATAGTGACATGTTCGTTGACGCTTGAGTTCGTAGTTTTGATGCTTACTCATAATCTCTCATATGACATATGTTTTTCGTGGGATACGTATGTTCGTGGTTTGAAGACACCAAAGAAAATCACGAATTTGGTGTTCAACACACAAAAATGAGTTCGCAGTATGTCTACGCCATAATCGCCATGATAAAGCATAACGTTGAACAACGGAACACGACTTTATTTATAACCGATTTCGGGTAATGTGCGGTTTACTAAAGTAAAAGATAGTTTAAGTCCAACTTAAAATCGTCATGTAAATATATGTACCAAGACAGTAAAATGTTTTTGTTAGATGTTGGCTTTCGACTACATTCTATTTTGTTTATTCATTTCGAGAAGTTTATTGAAACTGGAATTCAAACTTCGACTCATTTTATGTATGATAAACTTAACATATACACACGAAATGTGTCTGATGCATCATCTAGTATGCTACCACAGATATTTAATTGGCAAATGTAATAATACACATGCATACATATGTGCAGTAATTATTTGGCAAACCTTTTTATCAAGTTTTTCGATAAGATAGCTAGAACTGTTGAATGCATAATTCTGTTTTTCTGCTGGAGTATAAACTAAAGGCACCTAGGAACCTGCATCGCTCACTTGGTGATCATTGTATGAAACCGGTCAATTATTGGACAAAAGAAAATAGCCAGAAATATGTATGGAATTAATTAATAAAGAACCATTTTTTATATTTTTTTTTTAAATGCCCAAGTATCAAAACAGTTCTACATCCAACGGGGAAATCATGAAAAATTGAGACAATATCGATATCCCTCGCGCATATATAAATGAACAATCACTCTCCTGTCTTGGTATAGACCAGCGGGTAAAAAGTGTCGGGGTTATACAATCTCTAAGAATATGAATGCTTGACTTTTTTAAGAATCTTATATTTAACTGCACATAGCAATGGCAATTACCATAGATACTTAGAAACTGCAATGATAAATTGTTAACACTTTGATTGTAATATATACCAACAACTCTCGCATATTGAGTTAATATTTCACATCTCATACGTTACTCAAAGGAGGCCGTCGTCATAGCTGTGATCGTATGGTAGTTAGATTTACAAATATATATGCAGTCAGTGCCTATCGCCACTAACGTTGTGAGTTCGAATCCCGCCTAGGTGAGGTGTACATATACAACATTATGTAATAAAGTTTCTCAGTGACTTGTGACAGGTCGGTCGTTTTCTCCGGGTACTCCTGTTTCCTCCACCAATAAAACTGACCGTCACAATATAGCTGACATATTTTTGAAAGTGGCGTTTAATATCATAACCCTAACCATCAAAGTTGACTATTGTTTCCCTATTATATCTTCCATTGACCACATCAGGGTGGACAACGTACGTCATACATTCGGGTATTTTTTTTATCGAAAACTTTATAATGGCGGAAATTGTTCAACCATCTGACAAAATAAAGTTCATTCTTATTTAAGGATTGATCCCAATTTTTTTTTCGGTTCATGAAGAAATAAACTCAAAAATGTGGTACACACTGTGCAACCCGCAAAGCGGGTTACGCAAGGATGTGTACCACATTTTTGAGTTTATTTCGAATGAACCGAACAAAAAATTGTGATCAATCCTTATAAATTAATTCCTGATTAAATTTTTTCTTGTTCTAAAAATATTTTGTCGGATAATAATTGCTTAAAAAGAATTAGAATTAAAAAAGTTGCCAATTGAGACCCCAACATGTGACTTCCGGTTAAACATTTTGTCTATGGAAAATAACATCAATTTTTTAACCAATCAAAATCTCTTAAACACATCAAATTAATTTATTTTATTTTAACAACGAACATGTATGATAAAAGCCAGACAAAAGTACCCTACGGACTTGTATGGTACTACATTTTGTATTTGCATCGATAATATTCCAAAAGCTGTTGTTATTTGTCTAATCATTCCGACAATATTTCCTTTTGATGCTGGATCCAGCATAGCTGCAATAATGTAGCTCCTGTGACAAACTTGTGTCTCGGCAGAGCTACAACGCGGTCCCATTCGTCACAATGGAGCAAAACAAAGGTTGCAGTTGAAACATAAAAACTCACTATTTACGCTTCAAACATTTCATTATAACTATTACTGATGATCCCAGTCCTTGTTAAATCGGATTGGCTGAGAAATATATGCTTTTCAAAGGTAGCAACAACCTTGTTCAAATTTATCGATCGTTTTCCGTAACCGGAAACAACGGAAGGCGGAGCTTTTCTAAATATGGTATTTCTTACTACACGCTGATGTAAACATTCACGCCTCATTCGCCAAATATGGTATCGACATCCAAATAGTGAGGCCGGAAATGACGAAATTCAAAATGTTCAGAGACATGGATTTTTATTTTGTGGGAATTACATTCTAAAATACTGGTAGGTGATAAAAACTTGTTATAATAATGGACAAAAGGAAAGGTTATGTCTTATTATTGATAAATGCAGGGGTCAGAAACTCTGTAAGCGAGCGCAAAAAATCTCGGCAGCTGCTCCATTACGTGTAATGGCATCCCATTATAACCCTTGCGAGTAAGCGAGCATTTAGGGTTTTATTATTAGAACTAGATCCAGCATAAAACAATACCCAGATGTATGACGTACGTTGTCCACCCTGGATCCAGAATCAAAAGGAAATGTTGTCTGAATGATTAGACAAAATGACAACAGCTTTTTGAATATTATCGATGTACATAGTATCATACAAGTCCGTAGGGTACTTTGGTCTGGCTTTTATCATACAGGTTCGTTGTTAAAATTGTATAAAAATAAGTTTTATTTTGTCATGACGTACGTTGTCCACCCTGCATATGTACTATTTATCATTTAAATGATGTCATGCATATGACAATTTTTGAGTCACGACGAATAAATATGTTATGTATAAGAATTAAGATTATGACCCTCTACAACAACGCTGCAGATCCAGTTATAAACGAGGGAGACATTTTATTCACATGTAGAAAACACTTCCATGATCGTATCATTACACTAAGAGGGGGAGTTTGGACCATAAACCCCAACACTTTTTATCAAAATGTCTGTGCCAAGCCAGGATAATGAGGGGCCATATAGATGTGTGTTAGAAGCATCGATTTTGAATTTGCTTCTACAATAATGCGTGACTTATTCATTTAATCTAACATAATGAATAAAGCAATCATTTGACAATGTCTGACGGATTAGGCGGAAAAGCTTCACTGAAAAACGAGCGTAATAAATAAAGATTAAATCTCAACTAATTGAAGTGAAACACTAAAATAACATTAATAATATCTGGCTAAAATCTCTTTCAATGAAAATAATATTATATCTAAAACAGTTCGTGTACATTTATATCATATTTACGATACTGTTAATGTCACGAATAACATTTATCCAATTGATTAAAGAAATCTGGAAAAAGAACACCATTTAAGCCAATGGAAAGAACAAGGAAGAGCTATGAACATAAGAAGATGCAGCATTATTTGCAATCCACTTCCTAAAGTAATGGAATACCTAGCATTATTACAAATTTAGCATTTAACAAAATTCCCTAAATGGCAATGGATCTTTTTGCTTTTTATATAGACTTGCTCTATCACCAACAATACCTTTACCAGACTTGACTATAGAAGTAAGACGGTGGGGAACACGAATCTGCTTTCCTTTTGTGCGCACCTCGGTTAGCCCCCTTTCCTTTTCCTTTGATGATGGAGTCGGTGTTACTCATATTTGTTTGGTTTTCTGTGCTGTGTTTCTTTTTGTTTTTGTTGTCTTTGTTCTGTGTCTTGCGTCCAATGTTTCCCGTGTCTCTGGATTGTCCATTCCTGATTTCACTTCGGTTTTCTCTGACGTTATTAGGTAAAAGAAATCGGTCTGTGGTTTTCATAATTGTATTGACATATAGGGACCTCTTTTATATATTGTCACAGCATGTGCTGTTTTTCAGTCATTGGGTATAGCTCCAGTATTTAGAGAATTTTAACAAAAAGCATAGTTAAATTATGGACAATGTCGTTTGTAAGTTCTTTGAACAATTTGATGCATACTTTACGTCATCGGGTCTTGTTGCTATATTCAATATTTGTTGGGCAACACCTTTATATGTTAGTTATATCGGGAATTTAGAATCGACTGGTAATCCATCTAGTAGCACACTCATCCGATGAATAATTTTCTGTGCTAGAAAGAACTGACTGAAATTGATGGTTTCATATGGCAATAGCGTTTGGGTCGGTAATTAGTAATCCGTATTTTTTAATGAACTGTATACTTTGTTGGTAAATTTTGTTATTTTTCATGCAGATCCAAGCACATTTCATGATATTATAATACATTGCTCCGGTGTTATCAGTGTTCTTAGGAGTGTCAATGTCATGGTATTATAATACATTGCTCCGGTGTTATCAGTGTTCTTAGGAGTGTCAATGTCATTGATCTACTGCCAATATGATTGTCGAAAAAGCTTCTGGATATGATATTTAAGAGTGTCCTGTTTATATGGCTTTACTATCACAGTGGGCTTAATGATTTAATTGTCTATTTCATTCCTTTATTATTTGCTTTCATTATGAAGGCTTCGTCTTATGTTTTTAACTAGTTGGTACAATATATTTTTTAAACAAATCCCAGAGTTCGTTGACATTGAAACCTGTATTTATATCGATAATTTGGTGTAAAAACTTAAAAGGAAGGCTACGATTTTATTTGTATTCTAAGTTCCGTTGACGATTAAACAGTTTTAGATGTTTCTCGTTTGACGTGTTTGGGTTATAAAACGACGCAACTATTAAACGTTTTGCTTTCTACTTCATCAATGTGTACCTAACTCACTGGTGAAATCCTTGTTAATGGTCTACATAATTCTTGTTTCTTCCTGATGTAGTCGTTCTTTGCTTTAGATTTAGCAAGTTTCTGAGATTGTTTCATTATCTTTTATTCTTATACTTGAATTTAGCCAGATCGATATACCTATTATCATATCCTGTTCGGAACTCTCAATTAAATTATTTGCGAGATCTTGTTTCCTTTTGAAAGATTGGAAATTGATGTTTATTATTTCGAGGTTTTTTTCAACAGTAATTATTGCTTAATTGGATTGACCATTACATATGTTTTATTTACTATGCTGTTGACTGAAATGCTTTCGTCATCATATACAAACAAATTGTCATACGTATTTGATGCACATATACTGTGACATGGAATCGAACTCCCAGTCATTTGTTGTGATATACACATGCTGCATATATATATATTTAAATAAAACCTCTATATACGATCATGGCCAAACTTGTAGCCAATGAACTAACTCATTACTCGAGTTTTGGAGAAGCTAATTTCAATTTTCGCGACAAAACATAAGTATATTCAACTGATTATTTCATTTATTTTGCAGGTAACTGGTCAGTCTGCCGTATAATCGTGTGTGAGGTATTAGCACTAGAAATATGTTCATCGTATCATTTAGTGGCCATAACAGTTACTAGATATATAGCTATTGTTCATCCTCTACGTTACCATATCTACGTTACCACTAAGACTACCACCATTGCCATTGCTGTTATATGGATTGTATCGCAGGGATCCTCCTTGATCATGTATACAATGCATGATCCAGGTAAAGTATGGCTATAGACTGTTATTAAAGTATGGCTATAGACTGTTATTAAAGTATGGCAATAGACTATTATTAAATTCCCCTTTGTAAATTATTCAGTCTCTCTTTACTGGTAGCTTCCTATCCAAGCCAATGGAAAAGAGCAAATATAACGCCTGTTTTTAAGAATAATAAACAAAACGACGTAGCAAATTATAGACCCATATCCCTACTTAGTGTAATTTCAAAATGTATGGAGCGTTGTGTATATAAACATATTCACAATCATCTATTGGATAACGATATTCTAACTACTTGTCAATCCGGATTCACAAAACGGGATTCTGCAGTTAATCAACTAATCAATATAACAAACGATTTTGGCAAAGCCTTAGATAGTGGTAAAGAAGTTCGGATCGTTTTCTGCGATATCAGTAAAGCATTTGATAGAGTTTGGCATAAAGGTTTAATTTATAAACTAAAACAATCAGGCATTTCAGGCAATTTACTCAAGTGGCTTAAAAACTATCTCTATGGGAGGGAACAAAGGGTGGTTATTAATGGCTCAAACTCTAACTGGTTACCGTTAAGAGCAGGGGCTCAAGGTTCCATAATTGGCCCTCTTTTATTAAAAATTTTATAAAAGATATCGTAAACGGGATCAATGCTGAAATTAAACTGCTTGCTGAAAAATGGCTCGTAAAATTCAACCCGAATAAAACTGAAGCTATGGTTATTTCCAGTAAGAGAAACAAACCATATCACCCCCCTTTACAAATGAATGATCAAGGTCTCCACGTAGTTAACTCTCACAAACACTTAGGTGTAATAATTTCAGATAATGGCCAATGGAATGATTATATTGATTACATTGTTAAAGAAAACCTATAACAGATTAAATATAATGAGAAAATCTAGAACATTCCTTGATAGATACTCTTTAGAACAAAATTATATTTCTTGTATAAGACCTTTAATGGAGTACGCTGATGTTATATGGGATAATCGAAAACAAAATTTAATAAATAAATCAGAGAATATTCAATTAGATGCAGCAAGAATAGTTACTGGGGGGACCAGATTAACATCACATGACAGCTTGTATGAAGAAACAAAATGGGAGAAACTAAAAGATGGAAGAAATAATCACAAACTTGTTCTCTTTCATAAAATGAATTACAATATATTTCTTGTATAAGACCTTTAATGGAGTACGCTGATGTTATATGGGATAATCGAAAACAAAATTTAATAAATAAATCAGAGAATATTCAATTAGATGCAGCAAGAATGATAACTGGGGGGACCAGATTAACATCACATGACAGCTTGTATGAAGAAACAAAATGGGAGAAACTAAAAGATGGAAGAAATAATCACAAACTTGTTCTCTTTCATAAAATGAATTACAATATATTTCTTGTATAAGACCTTTAATGGAGTACGCTGATGTTATATGGGATAATCGAAAACAAAATTTAATAAATAAATCAGAGAATATTCAATTAGATGCAGCAAGAATGATAACTGGGGGGACCAGATTAACATCACATGACAGCTTGTATGAAGAAACAAAATGGGAGAAACTAAAAGATGGAAGAAATAATCACAAACTTGTTCTCTTTCATAAAATGAATTACAATAAAACACCCCAATATTTAGCTGAATTAATTCCAAAAACTGTAGGTACTCGACATACCCATAATACTAGACAAATAAGCAATAGTGTTAATATATACTGTCGAACTAGTCTGTATTCTGAATACTTTCTGCCCTCAACTGTAAAAGTATGGAATGATTTACCACTTCCCATCCGTAATTTGGAATCGCTAAATTCATTTAAATCTCTTATTAACACTCAACACACTAAAGTTCCAGCCCATTATTATGTTGGATGTAGGTTAGGTCAGATATTACATGCGAGACTACGTATGAATTGTAGTGCCTTAGATGCACACCTTTTTATTAGAAACCTTGTTGAATCGTCAAATTGTATCTGTGGAATAACTGAAACTGTATCTCATTTCTTATTAGATTGTCCGCGTCACACGACTCTAAGACAACATTTTTTCTTCTCACTGTTGGACATTCCTGAAACAATTTCACTGAATCTACTTATTTTTGGCTCACTTAATCTAAATGACGAAGAAAATAATGCAGTATTTAAATCAGTCCAAACCTTCATCATAAAAAGTAAAAGATTTACACCCTGACATGCTCACATAATATTTTTCACCTTTTCAACCTAATCAATCTCTTTGTATTATTATTTTCAAGTAAATTGTGTAGCTTTCCACTACATGCTTACATACATTTTTTTTCTCCCTCAATGAAATAATTCTCACAAGTTTGAAATTTAAATCAGCATGAATATATATTTTTTGTCATTTTTGTAAGGGAACGACCATTTATCTTGAAAGGGGGGGGGGGGTTATGGTTTTTTTCTAAAAAAAATATTCTGATTCCCAATGTTGCTGAAAAAAATATTCTGATTTTGGTGGAGGAAAAAAAAATAATCTGATTCAGAGTTTTTGTCATATAACCTAATGTTGAATTCTGGAAAAAAATTTCACGCTTTGCGTGACAAAAAAAATAAATATTCTAACTCTCGTGTTGTCTGAAAAAAAATTTATGAACGAAACAAAAAACCATAACCCCCCCCCCCCCCCCTTCAAGTTAAATGGTCGGTCCCTAAGTTCTTCATTGGAAACAGATTTAAAAAAAGTATTTGCTTGTTTCTGAATTCTATTGTACAATTGCTATTGTTCTGTTTATATATGTTAGCTATACCAATAACATATGTTTATACCAACCAGTCTTTGTGGTTTCTCCTTAATGATGGGTGCCTAGCGGAGAAGCAACAAATACCAATTTTATAGTCTTTGGTTTGATCCGATCGGAGTTCGAACCTACAATCTACAGCACTCGAGGCGAGCACGCTAACCATTGACCCTCCGATGCAGTTGTAAATTATGTTGAAGAGAAATGATATGTTTGTCGTTGTTCTAGAATCTGTGTGTCTGCTTTCTTATGGCGTGAAGAAAACATAATAATATAGGTCGTAAGTGTTGTTCAAGTTTAATAGGGTTGTTAAGGTTATGGTGTTAACTCCACTTTCAACAATATTTCATTTATATCGTGGCGGTCAGTTTTATTGGTGGAGGATACCGAAGTACTCGGAGAAAATCACCGCTAGTCACTGACAAACTTCATTACATAATGTTGTATCCAGTACATCTCGCCATTATCAGGATTCGAACTCACAACGTTAATGGTGATAGGCACTGATTCCATATGTTGGTATAAATCCAACTACCATACTGTCATGACCAAGACGGCCCCTTATTAGAATAGAAATAATTTACAATGCTTTATAATTTCCAATGATTAATTGACATTGTCTGTGAGTGATGATTGGCTTCCGTGTTGAGATAATGACAAGATGAAAATAGCGCATGAAATCAAAAACATCTAGAAACTAGGTATATCGAGGAAGGTATCCTAAGTCGGTAAATGATATTGAAGAGAAATGATATGTATGTCTTTGTGTAATAAATTAAATTATGTTATACCTGAATAATATATTTGGTCAACGGGAACTGTAGATGTATTCTTCGAGGATGGCGACCGAGTACAAAGTACGTCTTGACAGTTCGAATTTTTGCGGGTGATTCCGGTATAAATATAACTTAACTGTCACGTCACTTCCGGGATTCAGAGACGAGGTGT
Organism: Bathymodiolus brooksi; assembly: GCA_963680875.1. NCBI lineage: Eukaryota > Metazoa > Mollusca > Bivalvia > Mytilida > Modiolidae > Bathymodiolus > Bathymodiolus brooksi. Next base: position 110,048,090 of record OY804581.1, read on the forward strand.
TCCGATGGTATAATCATTACAGTTGTTCTAGAATCTACATGTCTACTTTCTTCTATCTGACTTATGGTGAAGAAAACATAATAATATAGAAACATTGTTGTCATGGCATACGCTTTGCTTAACTACAATAAAATACAAACATTGAATTGCATTTGCAGGTCATTCCATCAAGATATGCCGTTATGAACTAATATTTTCCCTTACTCATGTCTCTGTACTGTTGGTGATACAACTCTTTATACCATTAGCAGTGATGCTTGTGCTGTACGTCAGAATTGCCAAGATAGCCAGGAAACAGGTAAGTTAACGTACGATAGTGCATCTGTTTAAACTTGATAATACAAATCACAAAGCAGTTCAAAATGGTGAGAAACGAGACTCTCAAAAATAAAGGGAAAACACAAACTTGACCTGTGTGTTATACATTTAAAGCATAAAAAATTGAATTTGATCCGATAACTAGGACCTACGGAAACACGCACAAATCAATAAAAACATCATTTTGTACACTATCAAGGGGTAATACTCTGGAACTATAAAGGTCAGATACCTCAAATTCGAACTTATCGGGTATCAGGAAACCAATAAAAAAACAATTTTATACATAATTAAGAGGCATGGCCCTAGAATGATATGAGTCAGACACTATGGGATGAAGTATGACCTTGTATTTTATCAATTTAAACATAGTTTATAATTTTAGTCAAATCAAATATCAGAAAATTAAGATAATACCCGAAACCAATAATAACAACATTTTACGCATAATCAAGGGCATAGCTCAGAAATGATGAAATTTCGATATCTCAAAATCCTTTTGATCTATATAGTATCCATCTAGATAAAAAATTGTAGTCAAATCAGATATGAGAAACGTGATGACATAAAACCATGAAAAATATATATACATGACTAAGGGGCATAATTCTGGAATGCTATTCGCCAGATACACCAATATCAAGCTGGATCTATATTATATCTTTCTAAATGTAATTTATTAATATTAGTTAAATTGGATATCAGAAACTTCAGATATACCTGGAAGACCGATAGTTGCATAATCAGCCGTGATGGCCATCTTGGATAATTGCTGGGGTCAACGGACACATTTCTTGGAGGGACTATTTTGACAATTGTTTTGGTTTCATTCTTTTCAGTGGGTCTGAGGAAGAAAATGTTCAAACATTTTCCATGATTAACCAATCAGAAAATAGCTTTAGAGAACACCGAAAGGGTAATCAACAATGTCAAATCCAGAAATACTGGCAACACCGGGGTCAAGATATAGAACGAAAACAAAATAACACAACACCGGGGTCAAGACATAGAACGAAAACAAAATAACACAACACCGGGGTCAAGACATAGAACGGAAACAAAATAACACAACACCGGGGACAAGACATAGAACGAAAACAAAATAACACAACACCGGGGTCAAGACATAGAACGAAAACAAAATAACACAACACCGGGGACAAGACATAGAACGAAAACAACACAACCCCGGGGACAAGACATAGAACGAAAACAACACAACACAACACCGGGGACAAGATATAGAACGAAAACAAAATAACACAACACCGGGGACAAGACATAGAACGAAACCAACACAACACCGGGGACAAGACATAGAACGAAAACAAAATAACACAACACCGGGGACAAGACATAGAACGAAAACAAAATAACACAACACCGGGGACAAGACATAGAACGAAAACAAAATAACACAACACCGGGGACAAGACATAGAACGAAAACAAAATAACACAACACCGGGGTCAAGACATAGAACGAAAACAAAATAACACAACACCGGGGACAAGACATAGAACGAAAACAAAATAACACAACACCGGGGACAAGACATAGAACGAAAACAAAATAACACAACACCGGGGACAAGACATAGAACGAAAACAAAATAACACAACACCGGGGTCAAGACATAGAACGAAAACAAAATAACACAACACCGGGGACAAGACATAGAACGAAAACAACACAACACCGGGGACAAGACATAGAACGAAAACAACACAACACAACACCGGGGACAAGATATAGAACGAAAACAAAATAACACAACACCGGGGACAAGACATAGAACGAAAACAACACAACACCGGGGACAAGACATAGAACGAAAACAAAATAACACAACACCGGTGACAAGACATAGAACGAAAACAAAATAACACAACACCGGGGACAAGACATAGAACGAAAACAAAATAACACAACACCGAGGACAAGACATAGAACGAAAACAAAATAACACAACACCGGGGACAAGACATAGAACGAAAACAAAATAACACAACACCGGGGTCAAGACATAGAACGAAAACAAAATAACACAACACCGGGGACAAGACATAGAACGAAAACAACACAACACCGGGGACAAGACATAGAACGAAAATAACACAACACAACACCGGGGACAAGATATAGAACGAAAACAAAATAACACAACACCGGGGACAAGACATAGAACGAAAACAACACAACACCGGGGACAAGACATAGAACGAAAACAAAATAACACAACACCGGTGACAAGACATAGAACGAAAACAAAATAACACAACACCGGGGACAAGACATAGAACGAAAACAAAATAACACAACACCGAGGACAAGACATAGAACGAAAACAAAATAACACAACACCGGGGACAAGACATAGAACGAAAACAAAATAACACAACACCGGGGTCAAGACATAGAACGAAAACAAAATAACACAACACCGGGGACAAGACATAGAACGAAAACAAAATAACACAACACCGGGGACAAGACATAGAACGAAAACAAAATAACACAACACCGGGGACAAGACATAGAACGAAAACAACACAACACCGGGGACAAGACATAGAACGAAAACAAAATAACACAACACCGGGGTCAAGACATAGAACGAAAACAAAATAACACAACACCGGGGACAAGACATAGAACGAAAACAAAATAACACAACACCGGGGACAAGACATAGAACGAAAACAAAATAACACAACACCGGGGACAAGACATAGAACGAAAACAAAATAACACAACAAGGGGACAAGACATAGAACGAAAACAAAATAACACAACACCGGGGACAAGACATAGAACGAAAACAAAATAACACAACACCGGGGACAAGACATAGAACGAAAACAACACAACACAACACCGGGGACAAGACATAGAACGAAAACAAAATAACACAACACCGGGGACAAGACATAGAACGAAAACAACACAACACCGGGGACAAGACATAGAACGAAAACAAAATAACACAACACCGGGGACAAGATATAGAACGAAAAAAAAATAACACAACACCGGGGACAAGACATAGAACGAAAACAAAATAACACAACACCGGGGTCAAAACATAGAACGAAAACAAAATAACACAACACCGGGGACAAGACATAGAACGAAAACAAAATAACACAGTAGATAAAACTAATGAACAACACGGACCCAACATAAAAAACACGGAGGTGGAGCCATGACGGCTACTTTGGATTTCGTGCGAGGTAACCGGACACAATTTTGAAAGAGACCATCCAAAGAGTATCACATCCAAGATCAGTCCAATTTGACGCAGTAGCAAAGTTCACTTGAACCTATGAGCCAAAAAGAGAATTCAAATTTACCGAATTATATTTGTAATTGTGTAAACAGGAAAGGAAATCATATTTTACTTTTATGAAACGATTATCTTGATTTCTATTCCTTTTTATTCTAGACTTCATTATCAAATCTGACTTTTGTCTAACGACTTCCTCCAAACGTCTTCACATCATTTATTTATACGTCAATTAACGTTGCCGCCGTATTATTATATTTTATTTATGAAGTGATATATCATTGGAAGATATTCTTCAATTCACGAATATGGAAGTTAAAATTGTTTTTGTCATTTGTTTCACTGGGTTTGGTACTGCTTTGACAACTATTTTGCCTATTTTGTTCCAGCATTGTTATAAATACTGTTATAGTTACAGCCGAAACTTTGAGTCGTAATGAAAGCGGGAGGTTTGGCGCTTTAAAATCTGATTCAACCCACCATTTCTTTAGAAATGCCTGTACCAAGTCAGGGTCATTACGGTTTTCACAGTTTTCCGGTTGTTGACTGATTTTGTCTGTTTATATACTTATGAGTTTTGACTTTACCTTTGTAAGATTGTTCGGAGTTCGGTAATTTTGTTATTACCTTTATTTAGAAAAGGCCAGCTCTCCATACATCATACATCAGTAGCAGTTAAAAGTCATTGACTCGATAGAGACATCATCTCCCGTATTTCTATATATATTTATATATGTTATTGAACTTGTTTTCGTCCTGAATATATGTGAACTACTGCTAACAGGAGTTAAGCAATGATAAATCAATCACCGGCCCTCTTTGATAGTACCAATATTATACATATAAGACCATCTGTTCAAGATTATAGAGTTCCTTATAATAACATTGTTCTCCCGATTATATGTGAGGGTTGGCATTTTACACACATGTGGAAAATACTTGCATTACCGCATCATTTTACTAAGAAGGGGGGTTTGGACCGATAGAACTAGCTCAACCCTGTCAAATTTTATTATTATTGCAGTGCCTTTACCAAGCCAGAAAAGTGAGAGGTCATGTGTTTATGTGTTAGTGGTATCGATTTTGTCTCTTACTAAAAAAATGTGTGTTTATTTGATTTTAGCAATGTTCCAACAGTGTGCTATTTTTGTTTTTCAGTATATTATTTACGAAGTCCCACTGGCATTTAGTACTCAATAAACAGTCAACATTATTTCTATAATAATGTTTTATACTTTCAGGCAAGAATTATAGCAATTCAAGAGTCGTCTATTACAGGAAGCTATAAATCAAAAAACGGAATAATAAGGAACGAGCTGAAGTCGACTGTGATGATCTCGCTACTGCTCGGATGTTTTACCCTCTCATGGAGCCCCATGATGATATATTTCTTCTACTCAATTACCTGTACTACCCCTCCTTGTGATGTTAATAGATATATCAGGTATATATGATTAGATAGTAATTTCCAGGTGTCAATTTTCTGAAGAAAAAAACGTGCTCCTACCTGTAGTACCCTTCCTTGTGATACCAAAAGATATATTAGGTAGTAATTTTCCTAATTAAGAAAAGACTGCTCCTTTATTTTTTTTTTGTGTGTGTAAACTTGGATTTTCAATCTTATTGCTATGCATATTGCTTTCTGTGAAATCCAAATTGTTTATGAAACTAATAACAATATCCGGAGCACCAATCATATTTCAAAGACAACATAGACTTTTGTATAATATCTTGTTTTTCAAGTCCGAGTGTCACACATTATGATTAATCTACTAATTAATATATTTGACAAATGAGCTCATATATCCAAGAAAGTGATATATTGTTTGTTTTTTTCCTTCCTGGTTTGTCCTTGGAAGTCAACGTTATTGTACGCTATGATCCAAATTATTTTGGTATATTAATTTTAATTACTGATCTATTAAAGTCACAACTTATTTTTTCCAAAGTGCATAAAAAGTATGTACCTTTTATCAAATTATTGTTGTATCGTTTTCAGGGCAACTGTTCGAGTTCTTCTGTACTTAAACTCATCAGTAAACGTGTTCATCTATGCTGGACGACTCAGTGAATTTCGAGTACGTATCAAATCGGATCTGAGACAGTATTTTGGTGTCTGCATGCATTTCAAGAAAACAAAACCACTCAAGAAGACCCAAACGGACATTAACCTTGTATCCTCGCTTTCGAAAATCACCATCAACGATACAACAGTTGATACAGAACAATTAAAATAGCACCATTGAACACATCGAAGTTAACAAAACAAATATGAATGTAAATGGAGGAATATAAACATATTCTACGGATGAGTATGTTTAAGTTATCAGCATTATCTGACATTTCACCGCCACGATATAACTGACATATTGTTGAAAGTGGCGTTAAACACCATAACTCTAACTCCTAAAATGTAAACATTCCAATTCCATAATTATGATCTAAAAACAATTTTGGAAAGAAAGCAACTCATTCCTTCAAATTAGTCTGTCACCTGCGTACAGAAGAGAACAGATTGTATTGGCAATTAGATTTTGGTTCAAGTTTGACCATTGTTTTCTCATATGTCGTACGATGGCCTTGTGCATTTTTTAATATTTAAATATACAATATACGTACATGGTCGGAAAATATGTAATTTATTTGTGCGAGCTTTAGAAACAGATAGAAAAACGAGCCTTTGTCGAACTTTTCTGACATGTTTCGCAGCGAGCGAGCGAGTGCAAATTAATTTTCTATTTACTGACAAGGTACGTATATCGAATGCCAAAAAGTCCAAAGCAACCGTCCAATTGTCTGAAAAGAACAGAAACAATCGTCACTCTAATGTTTTCAATTGTGTATTCTGTGCTCTGCATGAATCAGGTACCAGAAAAGCTTATTAGGTCCATGAATAAGTAACGCTGAAATTGTTTTGACCCCTTTATACGGTAAGCAGTTAGAGTTTGAGCCATTAATAACCACCCTTTGTTCCCTCCCATAGAGATAGTTTTGAAGCCACTTGAGTAAATTACCTGAAATGCCTGATTGTTTTAGTTTGTGAATTAAACCTTTATGACCCCTTTATTAGTACTCATAAATCACACAATTGCAGGATAAATTATGATTATAGCCATCGCGTCTCCCTAATAGAAATTCTATTATACATATGACAATTATTATCTCGGGAAGAATAAATGTATTATGTATAATGTTCAAGATTAGAACTCGGGGCGCACAAAGCTTGATACATGTATCTACGGTTTTAGTTACAACGCTGCTTACCTAGTTATATCTATGTATTACTCGCATGTGGAAAACACTAACATGATAGTATATCATTTTACTACGAAGGTAGGTTCGGGACCAATAAAGCTAATTCATCCCCGCCACTCTTGTTTCGCTGTATGCACCAAGCAAGGAAAGTGAACGGTAATTATATATATGTGATAGGGGTATCAATTTTGCCTCTGCTCATATGATTTATTGATTAAAATTTGGAACAATAATTCCAACAGTGTGGTATTTTTATGTTTTTCATTTTATTAAGAGAAATATTTATTAATGTTTACGAGATATCGGTGTCACGTACAGATGACCACGGGTATGTTCCGTTTGTCGTAATCTCAATACCGTCCCCATTTCATCTTTCATGACGTATCGCCGGATTATTGATTAGAGTAACATCATGGATGCAAGTTGTGGAACAAGTACCGCTTACTCTTTCTGTGCACACGCGTTCGACCCCGGTTTTTTTGTGGTGTTCGTGCCGTTCGTGCCTGTTTATGTTGTGAGTTCCATGTTGTGATGTCCGCTGCGATATCCCCTTTGTAGCGATGTTCGGTTCGTCTTAACCCCCCATTGGTTTTGTAGGGAGTTCCTGTTTTTTGTATGCCTAACACGATTTCCGTATCAGTTGATGTTATTGTCGTTTAACAGGACCACAGGATGGATGTCACTAGTGGAAACGCTTACCCTTACAGGGCACCTGACTACACCCCACCCCTGTTTTTGTGGGTTCATTGTGCTCAATCTTTTGTCATTGCTGTGTGGTCTATTCTTCGAGTTAAGGTTTTCTGAATACCCCTTTGGTATTTTCAAATTTCCTTCATGATAATCTGTAGACAGCATAATTATGATGCAGCGTAAGTATAATGAGTATGTATATTTGATAAACATTCATGTTTGTGACATATGAACTTTGTTGTACTTTTTTAATTATATTATTGTGAATAAGATCTTATATGTGACTACCACTCATTACATATAGATTATTGGAAACCATTGATTGTATTTATTATTTATTATTAAAGTTCACATGCAAAAAAGTTTCAGTGTCATTCCAATGTTTTGTATCTTTGTTGGTTTTTTCTAACACATTGATGTTAACTAACACAGTGAGTACCTTACCAATGCCGAATTTTCCCTTAAGTTGTGAGTTCGAACCCCGTTCATGGCTAGGTGTACTCGATACAGCATTATGTGATAAAGTTTGTCAGTGACAGATCGGTGGTTTTCTCCGGGTACTCCGGTTTCCTCCACCAACACAACTGACCGCCACGATATAACTGAAATATTGTTGAAAGTGGCGTTAAGCACAACAACCATCACCCTGTATGCGTAATTGGTGACGAACAACGATATGTCTTTCACACCAGTTGACTGGCTGTCTTGCTGTATTCAATCGATTCCAGTCATTTGAATGATGACAATTGTCTGTGGTGTCTCTCATTGGAATAAGTCATTTTTACACTATATTATGTAATCGTTACAAAAAAAAAGTTAGAAGATAGCAAAACGGCAATGAAAAACTCTAAAAGGACAGATAATTCAATGGCCAAAAATAAACAAGGACGCACAAAACACTGTACAGAACACTAAAGATTGAGCAACACGAATCCCACTAAAAGGAGGAGATAAATTTAGATATTCCGGCAAAGACATTAAAGATATCAGTCATATGCTTACAAATCGACACATATTTGCATAAACAACGTATCATCACAATACAAAACACAGAAACCATAAATGGGCCGTCGTGGTCGCATAGTAATTGGATTAACAGTGCAATCAGTGCCTATCACCACTAAAGTTGTGAGTTCGAACACCGTTCATGGCGAGGTGTACTCGATACAGCAGTATGTGATTGTCAGTGACTTGCAACAGGTCAGTGGTTTTCTCCGGTTTCCTCCACCAATAAAACTGACCACCACAATATAACTGAAATATTGTTGAAAGTGGCGTTAAACATCATAAACCAGATATATCACCAATGTTTTATATCGTGAATGTCTACTCTTTCTTGGTTCTCACTTTATTAATACATATCATATTGATTGATCTAGACATGGAACGGAAGCCATCGCTTTGTCTTTTCCTGTGATGTTCTTAAGCTTGAAGATAGATCAGTTGAAATACAGACCAATACTGATTATTAGCTACAGTGTCATATTCATATTGTAATATGTGTTGCCAAACGGAAACAAACTTCATTAAAAACAGTTTTAAGAGCAATGTTCTCATTCATCAGCATTTTTAATCAACAACATTCAAAGATATTTTCCCTTGGAGGGAAAGACCTGAATGGGTTAATAACCACTGAACGTACTTACGAATTCATTTTACCCCAAAGAGAAAAAAAGATTTATATTTGAATTTAATATACATTTTGTAGCTGGTTCTTTGTTATATATTTTAATTCCAGAAAAACACAAAGGGAGAGATAATCGTGATGACCAATAATAATTGTGTTTGCTTAGCCTTGTCTTATATCTTTCTCAGAGGATCTAACTAAGTCCCTGAAATAACATAGGCATGAGTAAAGTCAATTGTAATAAAACAACATTTATGTAGATATATGTATTATAATAAACCACAGATTATAATGTCTTATTTGAAATTCATGGAACATTACAATAATCTGGTCATTTGAAGTGTTTGAAGATAACAAAGGGGTAATCAGAATCATTAAATCGAAGGACAAACAACACAATGGCCAAAAGAAGAAAAACAGATAACAGGACAAGCAACGGCCTACACAACATTACCAATAAAACTAAAGATCGAGAATCTAATAATCAAAATGAAAAGAAATTCCTAATATAAAATTTGTAAGTAAGCTATATTGTATTCTTCATTTAAGACTCGGACAACAGAGGAGAAACAAATATTAGTTAGTGAGTGATTGTTGTTTGACGCCAACTCAGCAATTTTTCAGCGAAAACAAATTAATTTTCAATGAGATGATGATGAGGTCCGCTTTGTACTAGACCAACACGCTTACTTGGATTTTATAGTGCTAGCTGACTGAAACAAATGTCTGCGGACAGACACATTATCCTGATTCTATGCCAATCAGTCTTTCCCCTTAATACTGCGTGCTTGGCAGAGAAGCAACAAATACTAATTTTATAGTATCTGGTTTGACTCGAACCCACGATCTACCGCACTCGAGACGAGGACGCTCTAACCATTACATCACCGATGCGGTTAAAAACAAATGTAAATGATGCGCTTAAAAGGATACAAATGTCATTCAAATAAATGTTATTAAACTGTTCCTTTGTGGTCAGTTTTGTTGATTACATTTATCCCTATTTAATTGTGCCTCCGTTCCAGTTTTAAACGTTTATTATAAAAAAAAAAAAAAAAAAAAAAGACATTTGATTTCCATCAACACTGATGGGATCTCATTGGTCAACATGTGTTAACTACTTGTAGGTATAAAGTATGCAAGAATCATAGTCAGACATTGGTAGAGAATATAATGTAAACACTGAAATCCAGTAATAAAAATGTAGCTAGTTAATTTATTGCGCACGACGCGTCTCTCATTAGGTAGGCTCAAAGTCGAAAGGTTGGAAAATCAAATAGCTAAAAACTCTTTGCATTTGGAGGAAGTAAAGCAAAGGGCCTAAACAGATAGACAAAATCTTCTATGGTCATCTATGATTGAGGAGAATAACCTAATTTTAATAATAATTACATTACCGTATTTAGTCATTAGTGTCACTAGTGGAGCAGGAACTGCTTACCCTTCCGGAGCACCTGAGTTCACCCCCGGTTATTAGTCATATTTAGCCAGCAGCTAGTAACTTATTTGTCATATTTAGCCAGCAGCTAGTAACTGTTATTAGTCATATTTAGCCAGCAGCTAGTAACGGTTATTTGTCATATTTAGCCAGCAGCCAGTAACGGCTATTTGTCATATTTAGCCAGCAGCCAGTAACGGTTATTTGTCATATTTAGCCAGCAGCCAGTAACGGTTATTTGTCATATTTAGCCAGCAGCCAGTAACGGTTATTTGTCATATTTAGCCAGCAGCCAGTAACGGTTATTTGTCATATTTAGCCAGCAGCCAGTAACTGTTATTTGTCATATTTAGCCAGCAGCTAGTAACTGTTGGCCGCTCTGGATGACGAAACAAGTACTAAGTGAATATTTCTCTTTGGGGCCATCTATTTATAAAATCTTGTTAGAGTTTTGGTTAAAATATCCATCACGCTAGTAAGATCGCTCATGTTGTAGATAATGATAAACTGCTATATATTACATTGGCGTCTATCTCGACTGTTTTATGAAAGAAATGAAGAATATTATGCAAGGCCTTGCAAAAGTCATCCCTGCAAAGTTTCACTTTCATGTCAGAAACTATTACAGCTAGCTATATCGTAAAGTTCATTTTTCATGTTGAAACATGTTAAGAACATTCATAGATTATTTTTATTACTGTAAAAGCTAAGGTAGCATTAAATGGCCGTGTGGTGTGTGTGAAGGCACTATCTGATGGCAAAACCTAACTGTGCATTTTCAAGTTTCGATAGAAATGCAATTACTATAACATTATTTAATAAGAAACTTAAGTTCATGAAAAAGCAAAATCTTGATATAAGTATGAACAATTTGAAGATACCAAACTGGTAGTCAGAAGAGTTAAATCGAAGAAGGCCAGACAGTACAATAGCGATTGTTGCTTAACGCCAACTCAGCAATTTTCAGCTATATCATGGCCAGAACAAGCTAATTTTCAATGAGATGATGATGATATCTGCTTTGTACTGGACGAACACTCTTTGTTGGATTTTTTTTATAGTGCTAGCCCATTGAAACAACAGTCCACGAATAGACATGTCCCCCCACTCAGATACATTAGCCTGATTCCGAGCCAATCAGTCTTTGCTTTTTCTCCTTAATGCTGCATACTTAGCGGAGAAGCAACAGTACCAATCTTAAAGTCTTTGGTGTGACCCAATCGGAGCTCGAACCCACTATATACCGCAATCGAGTCGAGCACACGCTAACCATTACACCACTGATGCGGTTGCAACAATGGCCAAAAGAAAACAGACAAAATGACAAAAAATCGTCGACAAAACTAAACACAGAAAACTAAAAGAGGGAACAAATAAATCTGACTAGAACAAAGGAGTGGACTCGTTTTTGTATGTGCAAACAGACAATATTCCACTATTAACATCAGTGTCAAGTTATTTTTGTTGAAATCCGGTGATTAGCATAAAAAGAGGAATATGCATGATTTAATATGTATTTTTTATACGAAACTATTCACCCTGGAAAACAATCTATTTTCCATTGGTAAGATTTTCGTATTTTACCGGATATTAGCTGCATACTGTTAATTTGTTCTGGTTATTAGTCAATGATTTTGTTCCTTATTGTCCCACTATGGTACTCTTATCCACTATTAGAGATCCATACGTTACATACTCCAACCTCCATCAACTACATGCTCTTGTCCTGTCACATACGAAGCCTGTAAAATAATACTTTATATTATGAAAGCAAAGTTTAAACAGTGATGGTCAACAATTCCACCAATATCAACAAAACAAACAATCGCCTCTCACCTTAACTCGCTAAATACAAAAAAAGACTATATAATAAGACATTAGAAATATAGGTCCTACTATTGTGTGACTTCACTGATGTTCTTCATAGTCAGACCGTGCACATCTATGTCTTTGTCAATGCAGGGGCGGATCCAGCTCGTGCCCCCCCTCCCCCTAACATTGGAAAAAATATGATTTATTGGTGTAAAATCGTGATTTTTCACACGAAATACCCCAAATATGTTCGCGCCTCCCTCCGCTCGGTGCAATTTTTTTAAGTGCGCCGCCCCCCCTCCCAACTTGAAATCCTGGATACGCCCCTGCAATGTACTCTTTTACTCTTACAGTAAAACTTATTAATAAAGAAATTCATATGACCTTTTCTATATAATTAGTTATTTATATCCTCGTCTGACAATAAGTCGGTCAGTCATTGGATAATGTTTGATTATTTTTTTCATGTTTGAAAAGTAAACATTTTTTTCTTTTTAATTATGTTCCTCATCTATTCTTGCTCGCATGTGTAAAGTTCCATGGAAAAAAGATCGATAATAATTACATGCTGACCCAAATTTGTTTACCCTCCCTTTTCCAAATGGCGTCGTATGACGTCACATAAAGTCGGTCAAAGTTCAATAAAGCACATGATTTTGTCATAGGCCAACCAAACTTAAAAAGTAAACCAGATTAAGAAAGTACAGTATTTTAGCTTTTTCAGTGTAATTGATTTGTCTGAAAAATTTCAAAAGGAGTTTTTCTTAAATAGTTTGAAATTGAAGTATTAAAAATTAATTATTTGATGCAAATATTAAACTTGCTTACCCGCATAAAAAGTATTTAATCCAGTGAATTTGGTGTTTTTGCTTTTGTCAATACAATCTATTAGACCGACATATTTTGGTAAAACAATTAATGACTGATTTCAATTTATTTTAATCACATTTATTATCACAGAGTGGTAACAATACAGTTTTGTTGATGCTATTTGTAATAATGACAGGTTTTTTTACCCAGACAATCTCATTTTTCTGTCTGGTTTAATTTAATTCTCTGTTCAATTTATGCTATAAATTTTGATTATTGCTGTTAAATTAATTCTTTTTCTATCTTCTCTGTGAATTTCATTTCATTACCCCAAGAAGTAAGGGGTATATTTGTTATTAAAGCAGCAGTGGAAATGCAAAATAATCTGCCATTTTGTGACTAATGGAGAGCACTTGCATGTATTTTCCCGGTAAAATCGGCCATTTTCTAGAAAATGGTGGAATCTGAATGATCAATCATCATATTTTCAAAGTATTTTAAAATACAATTTGCTTGGCCTACATTCCAGAAACGGTCATGAACTGTGATGTCGATTATGTCAACAAACCGGAAAAATACAAATGTTTGGGGAATACCATCGATGGAAACATATTTAACAAGCATAATGATCAGGAAAAAAAGACATTAGTAAAAAGGATCTTTTTTACTTGCATGGAATTTATTCAATTCAAACTTCTCTGTTTTAATCTCATCTTGTAATTTTGACGTTGAAAAGTATTCCCTCTGTGTTTATGTACGCTATGAATATACAGAATGACGTCATTGGTCTCGTGCTGCGCGAGAATTGTAAATCAAAACAAATGACCGACATTATTGCATGACCGAGCAGATGTCACGGTAGGATATGACCTTTTTTATATAATTAGTTAAGTTCAAATGAATTTTAATGTATCTGTTATAGATGGAATAACAAAACGAAACCATTCAACACAAAACTGTGCTATACTAGTATACAATATTCCTAATTAGTGAGTGAGTGATTGTTGTTCAACCCAAGTGAGCAAAAGCTATAGCATTGAAAGAATAAGTTACATTTAAATTAAATAGGTGTATGAATTACTCAGGGGTAAATTCATTTTCAACAAAATTTTAGCAAGTAGGTTTGAAAGTAATGTGGTAAAGAAAGAAAAACGTTTGTCTGTTACATCCACCAATTCCCACTTTTTATTTTTATGTTTATCAGTCAAAAATAAAATACTACCTCATCTGATGCAAGAAAGACAACCACGTTAGCTACCTCCTCCGCTGTTCCAAATCTTCCTATTGGTTGTCTCGCCATAAATCCTTTAATAGCCTATGTAACAAATAGTATGCTTAATAAAACAACTGTTGTAAATAATATCAAAAAGTGCTATATAAAATAACAATATTTGAATAAGAAGAGCCCATTTTTACACTGTAAGCTATTATGTGAAAGTTGGAATTACCGGTAATTAAAAGATACATATCGGTTTCCGTTCAACATCAATTCAATATGTTTATGATAGTGATTATACTGTTTCTTCATATTACTTAACTGCATTATATGGCGTTCTCGTTTCAATTGCACGTTAGTTGATATCCTTCATTAATTTATTTAATATATAAATAACTGCTGACAAAATCAGTTGGTAGCATTTGTCTCAATCATAAAACTATCTAGGTCATCAAAGAAACTTTTATATATCCCATTATAGCAAGCATTTTATGCAATATAAATTTGACAAGTATTTTAATTGATTTAATTTATAATTTCGACATAACGAAAAAAAATTTGAATGTATTGTCTATTAGGGACTGAAAAATTTATTCGAAAAACCAAAATTTCGATACATCGAAATTTGAGATAAGAGGAATAAATGAAGTCGAAAAGCACTAAGATTAAAACGGGATTTCAGAAATATTTTGACTTGACAGAATTTCGAGTAAACCGAGTTTGACATAACGATATTCAACTGTATTTACCTCATCATAATTTGGGAGAGCCTTTATTCTGTCATCTAATGAAGGTGTAAATATAGTACCTTCAATCATAAAACAGTAAATAGAAACATTGACATTATATACAAACTGTGTATTCATAGCTATACAGCATTACACACTGTCAGGCATTCCTTACATATATTCAATAATGGAATATCATTTAGTCTTTGACATCTCTTGTAAGAAGCATGACACCCAATGTTTATCCAGTGACAGACAGATTATTTTAAAGCATTCCAATTGCACAAGATGGATACTTTTGTAGTTTATTCGAAACTCAGCTTTACCCAAATTTTATTCCCGTCTCAGGAAATTTCCCCATAAGAAATATTGCAGCGCGAGATATCCTTATCAGATTTACAAACGTTAGCTGTTATAACAACAGAATAAATGATGAGTTATCTAACATTAACTGTCGAATAATTTGTTTGTAACATGATCTCAAATGAGGATAATAAAGATTTATAAATGTTCAAGATTAAGAGAAAAGCGAAACTGAAAATACAATACAATAGTATAGTATATGCTCTACCAGTCTGATACATGCATGTCATAAAAACGTAGATTTCAAGTTAAGTGTGTACGATGCGTTTCTTGGACAGCCATTAAAGAGTAGATCATGATCAAAAAATATTGAAAAGCCAAATATATCAAAATCTTTTGGAGCAAGTGAAAACCAAAGGGTCAAAACAGAATAGCTAAAATCGACTAAAATTACCCATGGATGTATTGTTGACATTCATGGTTACCTATGACTGAAACAGATTGAACGTAATCTAATAAATCCTGTAATTTCCAGACAGTATATGTTAATCCTTTGTATTCCAAACGTTACATCAATCACATAAATTTAAAAACAAAGATCCTGGCAACTCTCCAAGATGAGTCTCGGTTTCACCATTTTCAGTTGGGACTCGCCGAAGTTTTCAAATATAAAATTCTTACAATGATGGGACTGACCAATTTTTTCATTAATGCATTCTACACTCATCAAATTGAATTGCTACAGAGATCCCTGTATTTACCGTTTTTTTCATTTCCCTCAACGAGAAAAGTAGTCGTGATCTTATGGTAGTTGGATTTACAACTACCTGTGCAATCAGTGTGTATAACCACTAACGTTGTGAGTTCGAATCATGCTCATGGAGAGGTGTACTCGATACATCATTATGTGATAAAGTTTGTCAGTGACTTGCGACAGGTCGGTGGTTTTCTCCGTGTTCTCTGGTTTCCTCCACTAATAAAACTGCCCACCACAATATAACTGAAATATTGTTGAAAGTGGTGTTTAACACCATAACTCATAACGCCTAGTTATCCAATAACTTTATTCAATGATATTACATACCGGGACAAACAGTGTTGACTCTAATACCATCTTTTATAAAATCAGCCGCCATTGCTCGTGACATTCCTATTATAGCTGCTTTTGTTGCTCCATATATACATCTGTTAGGAGCACCTACAATAAATTTGAATTTCATGTTTGGTGGGGTCCGTGTTGCTCATCTTTTTGCTTTTCTGTACTGTGTTTAATTTAAGAAATAATTCATGGAAGCCATATGTTTATATTGTTTTTACCACGGGTAGGCCTTTATGTCACGAAGTTTTACCCCGAGCGTAAGCGAGTGGTAAAAAGCTGACATGAAGGCCTACCCGTGGTAAAAACAGTATATACATATGGCTTCCATGAATTATTTCGATTCTAATATGTAAAAATTGGTAAAATATCGTCATAAATTGTCGATGACGTCATAAATATAATCGGTCATAGATTAATATTATTTTTACCACTGGTTTGGATTCAAAGTGTTTGAAGGACGTCATATTAGAATGATTAGTTTGTCTTCGCTATATGTTTTGTGCTCAATGTTGCCCGTGACTCTGGATTGTCCATTCTTAATATTCTCTAACGTTTATTTAGGATTTGGATGATTGGAACTTGTTCAGGTTCTAAATTTTCATTTTTTAATATGCAATTTAATTTACCCGTCCGTGACAACTTTTGTCTTGCAAACTGATATTGTATAATAATCAGAAGTGGTACCAAAGTGTGTATATTATGTCCTGAATTTTGCCCTAAAGCGCATCATTTACTATCAGCTATTTTAAAACTAATTTGTCACAAAGTTCTACAGTATTTAATTTCTGGCAATTCTGCATATGTCTGCTATGTATAAATAGAAATTAATCATTCATAATTACTTCAATACATGCAATTGTTAACATGTTTACCTTTAATAGATGAAGCAACTGATGCCACGCTGATTATACTGCCTTTTCCTGCTTTTTGCATCTAAAATATAACACCAAGCACACTGTTTAAACCTTGGTTTTGTCAAGTCGTACGTGTTCCATTAAATACAGAAAAATATGTAAAGAGGACACCATCTTACTCCAAAAAAACTTGATAATCTGCAAAAATGGGAAGACACCTGGCTTATGCAGTTCAATCCTGACAAGTGTGAGGTACTACGTGTAACAAACAAAAGGAAACCAATTGCCAAGAATTACACCATACATGGGAAAACATTGGAGTGCAACGTACCTAGGGCTTAACATCAGCCATAACTTATCATGGAACAGTAGCACAGTAGCTAAGAAGGAGAACAATATCAATGCTTTCTTGAGCAGAAACATCAGCTCCTGTCCTAGTAAAATCAAGGCTTAATGTTATACTACTCTAGTTAGACCAATTATGGAGTATGTCTGTATAATATGGGACCCGGTTACACAGAAAACATAAGCGAATTGGAAATGGTGCAAGGAAGAGCAGCACGTTTTGTTACTGGGGATTATAGAACCACCAGTAGTGTAACTCAGATGGTAGATGCTCTGCAGTGGACTGAATTACAACAACGCAGAAAGAGAGCGAAAGTCATCATTCTCTATCGCATTGTAAACCATCTTGTTGCGATTTCACCAGAACCATATCTTATACCGAGGTGTGTAGTACTAACAACTAGAGGACATGACACCAGGTTCCTGCTACCGTACTCGGTGATACAAAGTCACCAACAATATTTTTTTCCATCAGCAATCCGTCTATGGAACGAATCACCAACTGCTGTTGTAACTGCCTCCACCTTGGACGGATTCGAAGACAGCCTGCAGACAGTTACCATATATTAGACATGCCGGTTTTAATTGTATATACCACCACGATGGCTTTTAACATTTGAAAAATAGTTTGTTGGAAAGATGTTTCCATTGGCCATGTGTAAATAGTCATTTGCGATAATACACCAGAGGTGGTTTGCAAATTAATGGAAGAAGAAATATCTACAGTATTCGTCACTGACGTCATATATAAAAGTGACCTTGATGGAATGTAGAGCAACTATTTTCGGTGTACTAATGATGTTTATTGTTTGATGCTATTCTTCATTAACTAGGTTAAAGTTTTATGGAAACACATCCGTCGCATAATTATTACCACTTAAGGAAATTGATGTATGTGCATTGGAATCTCAGAATGCATGGAAAATAAATTAGGTGCGATATGCCTAACATTAAGTAACTTGCGGTTATGAAACAATATCCTACCTTTTGATGGAATGAATTATACGAATCTAAGCAAACAGCTATAATTTATAAAATGCAAGTCTGTATCGACCATTTATTCTAATGCATGCCTTTTACTACATTATTACCTAATGAATTTCTTCAATTTGGATGTCGTGAATACAAATAGATTCAAACTTATTTTACTAGTTCATGGTCGTATATATTTTGTAGCGTCTGCAATTGCGTAGCGATATTTTATTAGTACGGAAAATCATCTGGGCGAGGCGTTTAACACCACCTGTTGGTCCACGTTAATGTCATCCTTGGTGGTTTAGGAGCAACTGCAGGCAAACATGTAACTAACTTGTGAATAATCCCTCCAAATCTGCTATATTGCTAATATTTCCAAAATTTACGGATTGTGTCATGACAAAAAAAGAAAGGAATAAGAAAACTACTAACATTTACAAGGAAAATATAGAAAAAATTGAAAATACCAAAGGGGTAACCAGAAGCGGTAAATTGAAGGACTGACAATACATAGATTAAGCAACACGAATCCCACTAAAACAGTGGCGAACTCAAGTGCTCCGAAAGAGTATACGTAAGACATTTCTGCTCCGGTTGTGTTACTCTTGTTACAAGCCCGTTGATAAGTCATGCAGGACGGAAGGACCAGATTGTGATTACGGCAAACGGAACATATCAATTGCCATTTCTTACACAAATATTTATGCATCTTACTCTAAATAACAGTGTATCGAAGACTAGACAATTTTACTAAATTGGAACAAATATTATAAGGCTGTCACAGACCGTGAATTAAGGACGGATGAAGATTAAGCTTTAATCTACCAAGCGGTTGTAAATATGGAACTCAAACTAAACTACAATTCTCTTTTTGACTACCCATATCTAATTGCCAAATAACGTCAATGTTATTTCCATTTTTCATTGCCCATTCGGTATTCTCAAATGTATATACAGCATCTAGTATGTTGTGTGACAATACTTGTGCTTCTGAACGATATGCATGAAATCGTTTCGACTGAACTTGCAACAGCAGGGAACACAGTTAAAAATGAGCATAACGCATCTGATCAGATTGCCCATCGAGGATCACATTCGGTCTTCCGTTTCTTCCGCCTGTCCATATCTTGGTGAAGTCCATCATTAACACTTTCCATGTTTTCTGCTAAACTCAACATTTTCTTAGCTGAGCAATCAAAAGCAAATGCAACTGCTTCTATAGAGTCCATAAGTTTTCTTACTGGTGGTCCTTTGCATACATAAACTGTGGCTACATGCATGTGCTTTGCAAGATACACACGCAGCTTCAGCCACTTTCCAACTTGCGCTCATGTACACAGGTTCGTGTTCTTCACATTGTAGGCTTCAGCTTCTAGACTCAGCGTGCACTTTAATTTAAAAAGGATTCTATACTAGACTATAGTGGAAACTTGCCTATCGTGTTTTCGATATTGTAGGCTTCCACTTCTAGACCAGGGTTTGGACTTGAGAAAGATTAGAAGGATTCTATAATGGAAACTGGCATACCACAACTTTATGAACATGCTTCACAATTCTCTTCAGCAAAACAACTATCTATATCATAGTTATCTTTCCTAGTTTGCACTTTCAAAGTTAACCATAATCACGTGTTTCCCCTATTGTTGATTATAGTTACGGAAAATGTAGACAATACTTAATTGTCACTGGCTACAATTACCTGAATTAGGTAATAATAACGAAAAATTAGGATTACCTCAGAGACTAAGTGCCGGTGTTATAGAGCCATTTCCCCCCCCATAGTCAGTTTTCCCCCCGGAAAAATGGCTAGGGGGAAAAACTACTATAGGAGCGTTATAGAGCCATTTTTCCCCCATAGCCAGTTTTCCTCCCCGGAAAAATGGCTATATAGTAGGATTTCCCCCCGGAAGAATGGCTATATAGTGGGATTTCCCCCCCGGAAGAATGGCTATATAGTAGGATTCCCCCCCCCCCCCGAAAGAATGACTACATAGTAGTCCCCCTCTGAAAATGGCTTGAATATTCAACTTAATTGCTCTGTTAAATTTTACTACCACTTGCCAGTGCCACTTTTGGTCGACTATTAGTGTCGATGGGTTTACTAGCCAAGTAGCTTGTACATGGATGATCCAAATGACTTTAAATGGGCTTTCCCAAAAGCAAAAAATAGGGCATCTAATGGGACATTATATGATACCCCACCACGTTTTGCATATTTTCAGTCTTGAAACGGCCATAACTTTTGAACCAATTATCCGATCAAACTAAAATTTGAACTTGATCTGTATTTTATGGTACTAAACAAATGTAGAAAATCCTTCAACACGTTCTAAAGGTATCATCTGGAAACCATCGGGGGACGGTCAGACGGACACTCAACTGCAGAATTTTTCGGAGGCCATCACATAATACATATAAAAAGCAAAACATGGACATCTGTTACTATTCTTATGTCCATATCTCACTAGTGGGAAGTTGGCCCCTAATAATAGCCCACAATAAATTGAGTGCACCTCAATCGATGGTTAAAATGCCCATGCTGACTCATCAAATATATATTCTCCAGACATACGTATATTTCTTTTATATATCAGTTTTATTTTATCATTGCGAAAAAAAGGAGGCAAATGAGCTAAAGACGTTAGATTCAAACGACGATCTGAATAGCTCAACTGGCAAACCGTACCCTATAAGTTTGTGAATATGTACTCATAGAGAATAGCTGAAAAATGCAAAAATCGGTAAAAACTGACATTTTAGAGGCTAATAACTTCAACATGTAATCCGATTCCAGGAAGATAGACCTTGTCATGCTGTTCAAATTTGCAATTAAGATTGACCTTCTATGGTCTATAAATTTCAAGATAATAGCCGAAAATGCAAGAATAGGTAAAAACTGACATTTCAGGGGCCATAACTCCAACACCGGTAGTCCGATTTTGCTGAACATTTGCAGGCAGATAGAACTTGTCATGATGATCAATTTCGCAGTTTACATTGAACACCTATCTCTTAGTTTTCAAGATAAAAGCCGAAAATAGCAAAATTGGACATTTCAGGAGCAATATCCCATATAAGGGGTCGTCGTACAACTTCGACCTGATGGAGACTTTTGTAGAGCTTCATTAACTGAACATTTCAGCAAGCAAAAGTTTTTCTCTATCTATAATAGCTTTCAAAATATTAGCCAGCAAGTGCAACGACTTCGACCTAATGGAGACTTTTTTTTTAGAGCTTTTGATCCTGAAGAAGGAAGGTCGCCTGCATTTTCCTCTATCTGCAATAGTTTTTGAGATATTAAATAGTCAAAAACTGCAGTTTGACCCCTATGTCGATCTATGCAGTTAGAAAATTAGTACCTAAATGTGCATATTTGTCACGGACTGAAATAAGATTAACTAGAGTGACTATAGTATGTTAGACTTTGCCTTTGGATTTTGAAAGACGAAATTAAAACGCGAAATTGTGAAAGCGAAAACGCACAATCGAAAAAGCAAAAATTCTAAATTGCGACAGCGAAGAGGCGAAATCGAAATCATTTCTCCATTTTGCGTTTCAACCTTTTCAGGTTTTCGGCTCTCGCTTATTCGCGTCTTTTTTTTTGCATCTTCGCAAGCAGGAAGGTGGTCGAGTGGTCAAGGCGCTGGACATTACAATCAGGATGTCGACACCGTTGTGGGTTCGATCCTCATGTGTGTCAAGGTTTCAAGGCACCTTCTCTAGCTCAGGGTTTCGCCGATTTTCCAGATTGAAATATCGGGCTCCCCCACAAGACTGGTGACCTTGCGAGAACCCCATATCTGTAAAACGGTCGTTCATTTCGCCGTCGGAAACCTTGCCTTTAAGTTTACCATACCTTCACATTCGCGTTGTGAGTTCGACCTACGATTAGGCTAGGTTTAAGGTAAGGTTTACAATTAGGATTAAGTTAAGGCCTAGGTTTAGGGATAGTGTTGGACCGAGGGATTCGGTGAGGATTAGGCCTAAGGGTAGGGTAATGTATAGCCTAGAGTTTGCATACTTTAAAGGTCTTGGTTGGGTAAGTTTACGTTGAAGTCAGGTTTATGTTAAGACGAGGGGGAAAATTGACTATATAGCCATTTTTCCGGGGGGAAATTCTACTATATAGCCACTTTTCCCCCTGTCAAAAACTGGGGGAAAAATGGCTATGTTCAATGCTATAGTCATTTTTCCGGGGGGGGGGGGGGGGGGGGGGGGAATGGCTAGGGGGAAAAACTACTATAGGACACCGGAATACAATTCCGGTTCTGGGACCTATTTCACGGAAAAATATCGGGTAATCGTAATTTTATTTGTTAGAATTACCTGGTCTTATTATTACCCGGAAGTTCTAGGGATTTCATTATTGGACATAAAGAATTGAAAGAATTATTATTATTATATATCAATTTGTAATTGATAATACATTTTAAATCAATACATCAAAAATATATGAAATATACTTCGTAAATATATTTACAAAGATCATTGTTTGTAATATATTGTAATTACAAAGATCATTGTTTGTAATTGTTTGCTTTGTCTTCGTTGACTCAATTTTGCAACTACTCCTTCTGTACATTTATATAAATTTTGCATCTTAGTAATGTTTAAGTTCCTTAAATGACTTAAACTTTTGTCCAACTTCAAAATTGAAGGACTGGACTCCCTCATTCGCGTCCATTTTAAGATTCCCAAATGAACTACATGTCTTGATAACATACAAATATAGACAAATTAAATTCAGAATGAACGTTTATAATAAAATTGGTACCTATAAAAATAAATCAACAACAATAAATAAGATTTAATATTTGATGTACATACAACTATTCCGGGTAATAATAAAACCAGGTAATTCTAACAAATAAAATTACGATTACCCGATTTTTTTCCGTGAAATAGGTTCCTGAACCGGAATTAATTGTGTTCCGGTTCTTATTCTTTCAGGTAATCCTAGTTTTTCGTTATTATAATCCAATCCAGGTAAATCCGGGTAATCGTAGCTAGTGCCTACTTAATAATCGATCAGCTAATTAATATCCTCGTTCAAAATCCCCCAAAAAAGCAATTTCCCTCATCTCCGTTTTTATTTTATTTATGAAACACGTATTTTGTTAATAATTATCTTGAAACTGTCAAGATTATATATTTAAAGAAAAATAATGCACAAATAATGTGGATCTTTGGCTGCCGAGATTTCAACTTCAACTTCAATCAGGTTACTTAGTAACATCCGCAAGCAGACATCTCACTAATCCACCCGACTACATCATATGTCTGGTGGATTAATTGATTGTACTAAAACGTCCGTATTTCAGCCATTACCGTGATGAGAAGAATCTTATAACCCACAAATTCATACACATGTAGTAAGTACAACGGTGACAATTGGGTTTTCCTATGAGTGAATGTTGTGATTGTCACAAAAAAGGGGATAATGGACATAGTGGGAAGTACCCTTAGACGATTTTTTCTATCCTGTTTACTAGACCCTTTTGTTTTATTGTTCCCAAAACTTTATTTATTTGGCTTCCCAATCTTTCGATTTTGAGCGTACCTGATGATGGTTATTTTGAGCGTACCTGATGAAGGTTATTTTGAGCGTACCTGATGAAGGTTATTTTGAGCGTACCTGATGAAGGTTATTTTGAGCGTACCTGATGATGGTTATTTTGAGCGTACCTGATGAACGTTATTTTGAGCGTACCTGATGAAGGTTATTTTGAGCGTACCTGATGATGGTTATTTTGAGCGTACCTGATGAAGGTTATTTTGAGCGTACCTGATGAAGGTTATTTTGAGCGTACCTGATGAAGGTTATTTTGAGCGTACCTGATGAAGGTTATTTTGAGCGTACCTGATGATGGTTATTTTTAGCGTACCTGATGAAGGTTATTTTGAGCGTACCTGATGAAGGTTATTTTGAGCATACCTGATGATGGTTATTTTGAGCGTACCTGATGAAGGTTATTTTGAGCATACCTGATGAAGGTTATTTTGAGCGTACCTGATGAAGGTTATTTTGAGCGTACCTGATGAAGGTTATTTTGAGCGTACCTGATGAAGGTTATTTTGAGCATACCTGATGATGGTTATTTTGAGCGTACCTGATGAAGGTTATTTTGAGCATACCTGATGAAGGTTATTTTGAGCGTACCTGATGAAGGTTATTTTGAGCGTACCTGATGAAGGTTATTTTGAGCGTACCTGATGATGGTTATTTTGAGCGTACCTGATGAAGGTTATTTTGAGCATACCTGATGAAGGTTATTTTGAGCGTACCTGATGAAGGTTATTTTGAGCGTACCTAATGAAGGTTATTTTGAGCGTACCTGATGAAGGTTATTTTGAGCGTACCTCATGAAGGTTATTTTGAGCGTACCTCATGAAGGTTATTTTGAGCGTACCTGATGAAGGTTATTTTGAGCATACCTGATGAAGGTTATTTTGAGCGTACCTGATGAAGGTTATTTTGAGCGTACCTGATGATGGTTATTCCAGAATCGTGCGCACTAAATTTGATATCTACGTTTCATTACAGTTGAAAACCTTATCCATTGTATTGCATGTCCTTCTTCGATTTGCAACTTCTCATTACCCCTTTGGTGTTTCCAAACTTTTTTCTTGCGAACTTTGCAACAATAATAACTTACTGAGTCATAATGACTTACACAAGGCTTTTAAGACATGATATGGTCTACCTTGTTATGTTGCCTTTTCGTTCTTTTTTCTTGGTTAGTAATTCTTTTAATTAACTGGTAATAAGCATAACAAGAGTCCAGATAAGTCCAACGTTATATTATGTTCATATTGCATCCTATCAGATCCATATTGCCATAAACCAAACATTACTACCTTAACATTGGTTCCTACTGGTAAGTGTGATAATTACGATGTGTCAGATGTGAGGTGAAGTGAATTAAGAAATAAATCATGGAAGCCGGAATGTATTTTAAGTTTTAACAGGGGTTGGCAGGACATTAGTAAATTTTATCCTTGATTGCATCTATCCCATTGAGCTTGAAATAAAGGATGCCACAGATAGATAGTTCTGCTTCATACCTTGACCTACACCTCGAAATTGACAGTGAGGGGTGGTTAAAAACGAACCTTTATAACAAAAGAGCTGATTTCAATTTTCCCATTGTGAACTTTCCATTTATATGTAGCAACATTCTAGCAGCACCTGCATATGGAGTATATATCTCTCAGTTGATACGATATTCCAGAGCTTGTGGTTCCTATCAGGATTTCCGTCATAGAGGGTTGCTGCTAGCAAGGAAGCTACTAAACCAAGGGTTCCTCTTGGTTAAGTTGAAGCTATCACTTCGAAAGTTTTACGGTCGCTACCATGACTTGGTTGACCTTTATGGAATATCTGTGTCACAAACAACCACGGATTTTTCCACTTGTTGTAAAGACTTCACAGTCCTTTCCTCATTCATGACTTATCACCGGGTTTGTAACTAGATTAACACGGGTTTGTAACTAGATTAACACGACGGGTGCCACTAGTGGCCCAGGAACTGCTTACCATTGCGGAGCACCCAAGTTCACCCCAGGTTTTTAGTGGGGTTCGTGTTACTCGATCTTTAGTTTTATGTGTATGTTTTGTAGAACGTTGTTTGTCCTTTTGTACTTTTTCTTTTGGCCATTGTGTTGTTTGTTCTTCTTCAATTTACGGCTTTTGATTACTCTTTTGGTATCTTCAAACTCCTCTTAGCGAGTTGCTTTCTTTTACCTTAGGTATAAACTGTGTACACATTCTATATACGCTTTTTACATTCAGATCAAATGAAAAATCATATTTGTCTTCTGGTGTCTCTAGAATTGTTCCATTGTGAACGAACCTACAATATAATAAGAACACTTAAAGTAAATTTCTACATGCTAGTAGCGTATGTCACTAAACCAACAATTGTTACATTGTGGCACCCTACATTTTTTGTACGTGACTGAAAAAAACAATGGTTACATCTTAGCAGCGTATGTCACAACAAAGACAATTGTAACATCGTGGCAGCGTATATTACGAAAAAGACAATTCTAACATCGTAGCAGCCTATGTTGCTAAAAAGAAAATTGTAACATCGTAGCAGTGTATGTCACTAAAAAGACAATTGTAACATCGTGGCAGCGTATGTCACTAAAAAGACAATTGTTACATCTGGGCAGCATATGTTGCTAAAAAGACAAATATAACATCGTATCAGTGTATGTCACTAAAAACAATTGTAACAAAGTACATTTTGTAGCAGCGTATGTTACTAAAAGGACAATTGCAACATCGTAGCAGCGTATGCCATTAAAAAGACAATTGTAACAACGTACATTTTGTAGCAGCGTATGTTACCAAAACAACAATTGTAACATCTTAGCAGCGTATGTCACTAAAAAGACAATTGTAACATCGTAGCAGCAACATATGTCAGCAAAAAGACAATTGTAACATCGTAGCAGCGTATGTGACCAAAAATACAATTGCAACATTGTAGCAGTGTATGTCACTAAAAAGACAGTTGCAACATTGTAGCAGTGTATGTTACTAAAAAGACAGTTGTAACATGACTTGACAGGTTTCATAAATTAGTACTTCATAGGAGAGACAGCAGTCTGAAATGTTTCAACAGAGCGACTAAAAACTATGGGCTGTGACAGACGGTTCCAGTCAGATATCGTACGAGGAAAAAACGATTCTTGTCTTTGTTGAGTCTTACAACTTAAAAGCACTATCCATGTCTGTTGTTTTACTTGTGGCAATCAGCACCACATATTACACAATTACTGATTTGTTCATCGTCATGAATATTGCTAAAACACTACTTACTTGGCGTTAAATAACAATCAATCAACCAATTCCACTCAAATATTTGTAATCATACATCGTTAGAGAACAGGTTTGTAAAAACACCAGTTGTATCTCTTGGCCCCTCTCTATTTATGATAATACCATATCGGTCCCTCCCTATTTATGATAAAGATGAACATTCGTGGTCGTGATCATATGGTAGTTTGATTTACAACTACCTGTGCAATCAGTGCCTAACACCACTAAAGTTGTGAGTTCGAACCCTGTTCATGGCGAGGTGTACTCGATACAACATTATGTGATAAAGTTCGTTTAATAGTTACTTGCAACAGGTCGGTGGTTTCTCCGGTTTCCTCCAACAATAAAACTGACCTCCACGATCTAACTGACATATTGTTGAAAGTGGCGTTAAACACAATAAACCTAAACCAACCTAATTATAATAATATCATTATCAGTCAACATAAATAATAATACAAACCCTGCACAGTTAAACAATACATCACATTTGTCTATTTTCTCAGCAAATGCTTTTACAGCATCAGATTTAGTGACATCTAATACCTGAACAGTTATATCTACAAATATCAGGTAATTGCAGGTAAGTATGCACATACACCAATAATATACAGGTACAATTGATTACTTTATCACCAATCAACAAATTTTGAGCTTATGTCTGTACATGATGCAGGAATAACTAAGACTATAAAGTTATTTGGTTTTCCAATACGTTGATGACGAGTGTACCTGGTGAAGATTATTCCAGAAACGGATCATGGGTACTAAATTATATATTTATGTTTGTTTTACTTGATGCCCGTATTTGGTGTTTGAGTTTAAATGTCCTGATTTTAAACTAAAATATTGGCACTATCTTCATTTGATCATACCGACTTCATGGTGTAATGGTTCATGTGCTCACCTGTCAAGAACGTTAACACAGCATTAAGGGGTAAATATAGAGAGGACTGGTTGGGTCAGTCATGATAATACGTGTCTGAGTGAAACTACATGTCTATCCGCGGATTGTTGTTTCAGTGACCTAGCACTATAACATATCCAACTAAGGGTATTGATTTAGTACAAAACAGACACTGTCATCATATCTTCCGTGTCATACAGTAAGTGATTATGATCAGAAATAAAATTGAATGTAATGGATAGGATCGGAATAATTTATATTAAAGCCAGACACCCACTTGGAGACTCTGCTTCTAATTCCTTTAATTTGGCTTCATTAATATCTGTGGCTATCACTTTGGCGCCTTCTTTTGCAAAAGCCTGAAATGAAGACAACCTGTAATAAGGAGAGATGATAATGGTCTGTCGTCTCAATCTCAGGTACTGACATTGAACAATGTTTATCCTCTTTTCTAAGTCACAATGAAGTTTAATATGGGTAATGTCTGTGATTTTGGTGATTCTTTTGTCCAGATATATTTTACAAGGAGCACATTCAAAATATAAGTTAACACTAATCATCGAGTTTTAAAGTAAAAAGTCCATCCATTCTCTTTAATATCTATGAAAACACATCTTGAACAGAAATTCCTGTCTGTACTACAAAATATACGCCCCTATTCATATGATCTCAGGTGATCTTTTACTACTCATGCGCAATGTCTGCCAACGGGGTCGGACGAGAATTTAAACTGATTCTGCTAAAAAAAGAACCAGTAAAGAATGCATGTTTTTATGTTATGGGGAGTGCACATGTTGTACACAACGAGTCTAAGGTGTCCGCTGGATCCAGGCCTAGGGCTGCGCTCGGTGGTGCGAAGCCGCCGTAAAATGGTTATACAGAAAACAGCATTGTCTGATATAACAACAGACGACTGTCAGTCGATTCCCTTCATATTATTCTTTTGAGGGGCGGATCGCAGAGCGGTACCATCTGAATCCGCACCAGTTATTATTGGTACAACAATACACTACTATTCCGCTGTACCGGCTGAAATATCAACTGGTAAGATGAGAGTAAAATCCATGTAATTCGTGTTACTGGTTTGAATGCAATATTATTAGCCCATTTAAACTGTACCTTCGTCCTTATAAAGTGAGACAGTCCTTCTTATAAAGTGCAACAGTCCTTATAAAGTGCAAGAGTCCTTATAAAGTGCAACAGTCCTTATAAAGTGCAAGAGGGTGTATATAAGCACATGAGTAACTGAGCAGAAAATTGCTTATGACGTCAAATCTCAACGATATAGACATACCAAACTGCTAAAATGCACAGCATAAGTTCCCTGTCTTGTGCACCCTATGTTGCCAGTTTCTCTGGAATGTCCATTTTTGATTGCCCCTTCGGTTTTCTCTAACGTTTATTACCTTCAATTGATACCTTGGCTAAGTACATTTTGTAAATTGAAATGGCCTCATGTAAATGCGTTGTGCAGAATATCCATTGATCCCCATATCTTATACAAATGCAGGAAATAACAACTATAGCTATATAACTAATTTACATACCAATGCTGTAGCTCGTCCGATCCCCTGGGCCGAGGCTGTACATACACAGACTTTACCTTCCAATCTTCCCGGCATTGTCCTATCTTATAATTGCTGAAACACGGAAGGTACAATTCTAATGTTTTCCCTTAATTTTTTACTATAAGTATATGTTTCTCGTATATATATCAATCATGTTTGAAAATATTCTTTTTGTAAAAACAACTCGGCCAGTTTATAAGTTACACACTCCGGTTTTTCAGCAACAGCAGCCAAGTGTTGCGATCCACCTCCAATTTTAGGAGGGGACGGATCGCAACACATGCCTTGCGAAAATACCGGTCCTGTTTTTATAATTATTGTTACATATCATGCATGTAGGAGTAAGGTCACAATATATGCTTGGGAGAGCACACGGGTACTTTTAGTATGATTTGTGGGCGTAAACTATCAATGGGAGGTCATTATCCAACACATATTCACTCACAAATCACATCAAACAAACCTTTGTGGGCAGAGGATGGAAGTCCATATATTCGTACTACAGAGATTCTTGACATTAGCTGAATACATTAATATTAATAATCCCTACATTATTTACATAACAAATATAAGATGATTAGCTCAAGATGTTCATGGGTATTGGAAATATATAAATAGAGGGGGGGGGGGGAGTAATAAAATTGAAGTCCCGGCTACAAACCCCCTACCAATCAAATATGAAAGCTACCCTCCCACGTGTTTGGTTATACTATGAGCCCAATCGATATACCAGTCCGACCTTTTAACATAAGTGTATTGTGTGTAATCCCAGTCCGACCTTTCAACATAAGTGTATTGTGTGTATGTATATTTGTTTTCTACGTGAACGTTAACAAAACGATAACAATTCAATAATCCAAGGACAATGGACTTGATAAAGCATTGTAAAACTAATGCATTAGGCATTTAGATCAACTTAGACATTTAAACTTTTCTGGTATTTGAATTTCTCACAGTTCGCAATGATGTTTTAGTAATTTCAAAAGTCTAATGTTAAAAGTGACCTACATTGTATACATTTGTACATGTAGATTGTTTTAAATACAAATGTCACCTGTTACTATCTTAATAAATACAATAGTTTTATAACGTTGCGACTTGTTTTAAACAAATACAAATGTGCAGATGCTTCCTGCATCGACTACTCTCTTTCTGGGTTTTCCTTTCGAAAACGAGGTGCGCGATCGCGGTTTTCAATAAACATCAAAAATTATAACAAGGGATAATATTCGCTTTAATTCAAATACTTTTCAAAATAAAAATCATATTCTTAGTTTTGTGATTTAGATAACCGCAGAATGGTCAAATTCTTATTACTACTAAAATAATCTCTGGAGTCCAGACCGCTCCGTAAACACTATGAGATTTGTTGTAGTATACATACATGCCAACCCTTATTGTTCCAAAAGCGGTAGGGGGGTCTGGGGATTGCCCCCCCCCCCCCCCCCCGAAAATTGTTGACGAATAGATGCAAAATGGTGCACTCTGAGAGCATTTAGGGTTGAAAAACAACCATACAGTTTCTGTCATTTTTTATATCACAATATATGTCTGTAGTACTTGTTTACAATAAGCTTTATTTAAAGTCGGAAAAACATGAAACATTACAACACAAGCTCCAATGAGCTTTTAAATCCGACATAAGAATATGCATATATAAACAATAAAACAAAAACATGCACAATATTTGTAAAAAAAAAAACACAAAAAAAACCATTGTCATATTAAAATTTTCTATGAAATTTCAAACCAAATTAAAATATGAAAGCAATTTAAAACACAGCAGTAGCAGAAGCATAATTTAAAAGCACATTATATATTGATGTGAATAAACAAAAAGCATGGATAAAATGAGACAAATAGAAATCAAAACTTTTAAAAGCACATGCATCTATATCTATAAAAGTATGAAAATAATTTAAAATCATGCACAGAAGCTGCAGTGACATGAGCTGTCATTCCAAGAGTTTCTCGGTGACGTACTTTCTGTGTTTGTGTTTTCGTAAATCCGGATTAGTCTACGTTTTTTTAATTGATACCTCGGTTTTCATAATAAAAAGAAACTCAATATGTGTACCAACATCCTCGTGTGTGATAATAATAGGGAAACACTTGTCTTCTTCATCGCTACTACCGTCTGTTGGTAAAGAATACATTAGCCTGTCAGCAACAACATCCCCCTTAATTGTTTCAATAGAATCAGCAGCAATAGCATATGTTATATACGTTGATTTTGTTCTAGCACACGAATATTGTTTAGCAATTTCACTGTCCGAAAACATACACCTGGTTAGTTTAGAAAAATGGTCATTGATGGCAAGTGGCAAGTTATGTTCAGTAACAAAACCTTGGAATAATGCTTCTGCATGAATAACGGACTGTGCTATACTTCTTTTGCTACTACCAGAGGCGAACATTGATAGAGACTGAGATGTTTCTACATCTTTAGCATTTGATTTATGTTTGTCTGTGCTTATGTGCCTCGTAACATCACCTAGGCTAAACCTCCATGACTTATGGAAAAGTCAGATCTACACCGTTCACAAAAACAGTGTTTTACACCCTTTTTAGATGCTTTTATGAATAGATAAGATGATGTCCATGAATTTTTAAAAGAGTTGTCATACCGCGGCATTGCTTTTTTCTTTTCTGGTGTATTAGACATGATTTCATTCATTTGAAGTTCAAAAATTAGAGCATCTACGACTTTTTCAAATAACAGAGAAAAGAACGTTTTCATTGGTTTAACTACTTCACACTTAACCAATGGAAATAACTCTTACAAAGTTTGTCATATATGCATTGTACTTGACAAACGAAGGCAATTTGGAGACCAGTTTTAAATGGGACTTCATGTTTATTTTTAGATCGGCAAAAATATTATGTACAGATTATCATGATTTTTAATGTATAATTTTTTTAGCAGTAATGTTTTACAAAACCGGTAGAATATTATTCAAAATCGGTAGGCGGTAGAACAGATTAAAAATCGGTAGTCTACCGCGTAAATCGGTAGGGTTGGCAAGTATGAGTATATATACATATTGATTGAATGCATTTAAATGCGAAATGAAGATAAAGTTAGATAACTCTGTTTTATATAGTATATCTCATCTTCAATAAAAAAAAATATCGAGAATGTTATATTTACTATCAACAAAAATACATTTACCTGCTTACTGACTTAGAACTGTTGTCAACAACAACCTAAAAGTTCAAGTAAGATAATAAACACGCCCTCTCAAATGGGAAACAAGAAAATAAAGGAAAGATTGATCTTTACGACATTTGATTATGGCAAGCCGATTTTATATTTATAACTTTGTAGATATGTCTACAAACTTGTTAGAGATGTCTTTAAACTATTTAGAGATATCTGTTATTCTTTTATAGATATCTTTATCAGTTCAAAAGATATCTTATATACATGTATACATTTATGAGATATATTTAATTGAAATAAAAATGTATCTATTAAAGAATTAAAGATGGTGTTATGGTGTTTAACGCCACTTTCAAAATATTTCAGTTGTGTCGTGGCGGTCAATTTTATTGGTGGAAGAAACCGGAGTACCCGGAGAAAACCACCGACCTTCCGTAAGTCACTGACAAACTTTATCACAATGTTTTATCGAGTACATCTCGCCATGAACGGGGTTCGAACCCACATCGTTAGCGGTGATAAACATTGATTTCACAGGTAATTATATATCCAACTGCCATGCTATCCCCCCCCCCCCCCCCCCCACACACACACACTTCTTGGAGAACTATTTTGCGGAGGTAAAAATTACTGTTTCTAAATTTTACAAAAATCTTGTAAAATGAGCGTTGACAGAGGTGTATGGAGCGTAGCGGGAACGACAACTCTGGATAGAGAATGCAATCGTATGTGTATTCACCGTAACACCACAAGGGACGTAACCACCACACATATAGTTGTGTACAAGTAGTTCCGGCGGGGAAAAAACTGATATTTCACATGTGAGATATCGGAATTTATTTCACGGATAATTATAGGTTATTATACAGTGTTATGCACAATATGGAAATATGTTGTACGAGTCTGTATTGTATTGAAAACTCAACCCGTATTGGACGAGACGCCACTCGTCCAATACGGGTTTTCAATACAATACAAATTCGTACAATATATTTCCATATTATACTGACAGAACACTGTTTAGTACATAACATATAGAAATAGTAAATTTTCATTGATTGTTAGCTAGGCACTATATTTCAACAGTATAGTTCATTTCTTGACTACGGGAGACTATACTTCGCAACAGGCACTATACTAAAACGACCATTCTTCCCGCGGGACTATACCAAATTTCCCGCGAATTGACGCGATGAATTTTCAATAAAAGTTACTTCCCTTGATAAGGCGCTACGATTAACAGTTGATTACGTCATTGTTTACATTGCCGACATGGCTGCCAGATTCGGCAGCACGGATGCCGACGAATTCACATTGCAACAACAAAATGTAAAGACAAAAGCGACAAACAAATATGAAGTTAAAGTTCTCTCGGACTTCATGTTTGGGGAGATAGGCACAATGGATATTGTTGTACTCAATGACATTTTACAAGACTTTTACGCGAATGTCAGAACCAGGAGGTGGAGATTATTATTCTAAAAGCTCATTAGTTGCAATTTTTTAGCCATTAGGCATTAGACATGTTATGTACTAAATTTAATATGTACTTCTCCCTCGGGAACCGTTCTCCTATAGTGTTGTCTGGGGAGATATAGTGCCCTCGACTACCGGCTTGGGCACCATGTTGGGTTGTTGTCTGGTTTTACCCCTTTAACTTTAAGCCAGGATTCTGTTCCGCAGATGATGTCTGGCTTGATGTAGTTGACTGCGGCTGCGAATTCTGAGGTTTTGTCATTTATGCTTCTACAATTTAATGTCATAATTCTCAGGTTCCTTTTGGTTGGTATGTTGAATACATTACTGTTGTTGTTTCTGCTCTTACTTTTGTTGCATTTTGATGTATCCATGCTTGCTGAGTTATTTCTTTTTGGACTGCTGGCCTTTAGCGGACTGAAAGTGTTTGAGGTGATCGATTCAAACGTGATGTTATGTGTAAGAGGCTCATAATAATTTGATGTATTTAGTTCATAGCTGTGGAATGTGAACGTTGAAACATTTATGCTTTCACACTTGCAACATAGCCATTGCACATTTGGTCTTTGCAGAAGATCGTAGTCTGCTGAACATAGTTCTATACATGACCTATGGTGCCATAAACTGCAGTCGTCGCAACATGCCCTCACAATTCCATGTGACCGGATGTTCACACAGTCCACATGGATATATACTTTGTTGTTTTGTTCTTGGTCCTGGATTTAGTTCAATGTCTCCTGATCGTGTGAGTATGAGTATTAGCATCGAGTGGATTTTGCTTGCTTTGACTGGTAAGCAGGGGTCGACTTAAGAACATTTTTTAACAACTGGCCCCTTCATTCTTCATAATCCCATTGCCCCGAGATTCAAGCTGCTGGTTTGTTGACGTTCAATGTTGATGGTTTCAGTTTAGCTCGGAAGGGCCCGTGCTGACTGAAATATCGACAGTTACAGCTGGTGCCAACAATTTAATTGTGCTTGGTCTACGATTTTTTTCTGCCAGGTCTTCGCCAATAGGTTATCTGGATGTACTCCGTCTGCGTATAAATTGAAGTTGTATTGTGTTCTTGTTGCCGGTGTTCTATGGTCCCCCTTTTTATACTTGGATTTTATCTGTAGGTCGTTTGAGAATTTTGGTGAATGGTTATTTATTCTATCATTTAGTTCCTTCACTTTTGTGTTTAATCTGATGACTTGATCTGCTATCGTGGAATCTTGGTCTTTAAATTCGTCAGGTGAGTTATGTTTGCGGTGACAATTCCAGTGGTATATATGGAGTAGACGGGAATTTTAAGTATGGTTACTTTACAGTTCTCATATCGTTGGACTAAATTGATGATTTTGTTGTAGTAATATGATAGAACGGTAATTTTTTTCGTCACTGTATGAGTTGATCGAGATGTATTTCTTGTTGTATGATGAGAAGTCACATGTACCTAATCCATATAGCTCCTAGTTCTGCTACTTTTTGCTGTAATACTGACTTAAATAGCCAATTGAAACGGTCTTTAATTTTGGCTCCACCTTTGCACCAAAAGATTATTTCTCTTTCAACTGGGTGAGACCTCCCCACATGATTTTGTATACAGTTTCCTTTGCTGTCTGCGAAAATCACGGGTGTATCCCCTCGTTCTCATTTTTTCAGAAATGAAATATTTGAAAAAATGCCTCAATGTTTTAAAAATTCTCTCATGTTTTATAAACATTGAATCTTTCCTTTATTCTTCATGTGACTTTTAACCCGGAAATGAGCATGAACGACCTTTGATCATGATAACACATGTATGTCAGCTGTCTGCTAAACACGAAGATTGCTGAATATGTCATTAAATGGGGAATGTCGTGTGCTGTCAATACAAAGCCATGTTGTTTTCGGTTATGTTGGAAACAAAAGTGCATCATTTCCTCTACAGGTACCCTCTATTTTCTCTGTATACAAGATACAAGATACTTTATTTTCCAAATCAGGGCCCCTGGAGGGCATATACAACATTTATAATTAGCACATACACAATAAATAAAGTAAAATATAATAATTATTTTATTACCATCAACCATATCATACCATGTCGGTTAAAAGCTCAACAGAGCTTATGTTGTATGTTGTTTTAACCATGCCGACTCTAAATAAATCTTATTTATTTATTATTATTTATTTATTTATTTAGTCACAGATTAGAACAAAGGGAAGTAATTCAAGCAAGATTGTCTTGGAATGTATATATTATCATAGACGTAACTTGTATGTTACACATAACTTGTAAAATAAGTCATAAATAATAGTTAGATACGATAACGTAACCCTCATTCCGCTTGTGCTCCAGTTAGGGTTACGAATCGGTCCCATTCAACGTATGGGAGCAAATTAAAATTTCCGTTCAGTGAATATTTCAACTTTCTTTTTGCATATCTGGTCATAACTTATTATTCCCTACAATTTTTAAGTAATGGCGATACGAAATAAGTATTACAATACCTGTTTCTACCTTCGCGATCGATTTAGTATTCGAAAATTGTTTCTTTTCCGCCATGGCACCTTACGTATACTCTCGTGATGGGCGGAGCCTATCCATATATGGATCTGAATGCCAAATATGAAAAACTTTAGTACGATGTGTTTTAAATTTACTACGATTGATCCAAATAAGGATATCTCCAAAACGAGGCAAGTGCACGTGAAATAGCAACTTGTAAACAAAATGTCGGACAGAAAGAAGATTTCATGCATTCAAATTTTTAGATGGATATAAGTCTACCATGGATTGATGCAGCATTTACTTAACACCTCAAGGTTTACCTAAATATATTTATCTTTCACCCCCGTTAATTTTTCCAACCACTTCCAACGGAATTAGGACAAAAAACCACCCGGTGTGAATCACTCCGGGCGCTGCTCCCATACGTTGAATGGGGCCGATTCGTAACCCTCGCTGGGAGCAAAAGTGGACTGAGGGTTACGTTATCGTATCTAAAATAATAGTTTGTCAGTGACTTGGGACAAGTCGATGGTTTTCTCCGGTTCATCCAATAAAACTGACCACCACGATATAACTGAAATTTGTTGAAAGTGACATTAAACACCATAATTAAACCTAAACCATAAATAATACAAAAACACGTGACATTTTCGATTCCACTGACTGAGTTTTTGTGATGTTTATATTTTCAATGTTCATCTAAGAAATGTATTGTCACGATGAAGTATTTGTATAGTAGAATTTAGTAGAAAGGATACAAATCTC
This sequence comes from Bathymodiolus brooksi, assembly GCA_963680875.1. Classification (NCBI taxonomy): domain Eukaryota; kingdom Metazoa; phylum Mollusca; class Bivalvia; order Mytilida; family Modiolidae; genus Bathymodiolus; species Bathymodiolus brooksi. The sequence goes on from OY804581.1 coordinate 110,086,032, forward strand.
GTATTTTCTTGCTTTATATCGTGTGGCGATGTTTTGTGTTACAACAGAGCGAAAATTAGTTCATTCATTTTGAAATGCCTTGACCCTGGCTTGAGAATTTGTAGGAAAATCAACCAATTACACTAAAGTTTGTTATATACTACACTACTGATAATATGAAGCAGCCGTCCGCAATACTGGTATTACCAGTATTGTACACAATACTGGTATTGCCAGTATTTTACCAGTATCTGCAATATTGGTACAGATACTGGTAAATACTAGTTTCCCAGTATCTTCCAGAATTTTCCAGTACATGTATCTGCAATACTAGAAGATACTGGTCATTGCCAAAATATGAGTATTGCAGATACCGGAAGATTCTGGGAAATACTGGGTATACCAGTATTGCAGATACTGGAAGATTAGCTACGAAGTTGCGGAATGTACTTGTATATTGGTTTTTTAGCTCACCTGGCCTTTAGACCAGGTGAGCTATTGTCATCACTTTTCGTCCGTCGTCCATCCGTCAACATTTCACATTTTAATCTTCTCCTCAGAAACCACTGGGCCAATTGCAACCAAACTTTGGTGGAATGGTCCTTGGATGTCCCCCTTCCAAAATTGTGTCCGGTGATCCCGACTTCCAACCAAGATGGCCGCCAAGCTAAAAATAGAAAAAAGGGGGGATGAAATTTTAATTGGCCATTGCTGCTCTAGTGTAAGTCAAAATGAGCTCAAATTTTAACTGCAGCTACATGGCAAGGGGTAGTTTAACATATATTCCGGGTTTATTTGTGAAATTTTTCTTTCAGTCGATATATACCGATTATGCATATTTTGATAAAAGATCACATTTAAATCTTCTCCTCTGAAACCGCTGAACCAAATTAAACCAAACCTGGCAGGGATGGTCCCTGGGTGGGTCCCTTTCAAAATTGTGTCCGACAGCCCCGCCCTCCATTCAAGATGGCTGCTGTTACTAAAAATAGAAAAATTTTCAATTGTCCATTGCTGCTTTAGTATAAGTCAAAATGAGGCTCAAATTTTAACTGCAGCTACATGGCAAGGAGTTGTTTAGCATATGTTCGGGGATTTTGTTTGAAAATTTTCTTTCAGCCGATTTATACCGATTATGCAAATTAGGCATATTTTGATGAAAGATCACATTTAAATCTTCTCCTCTGAAACCGCTGAACCAAATTAAACCAAACCTGGCAGGGATGGTCCCTGGGTGGGTCCCTTTCAAAATTGTGTCCGTCAACACTGTCCTGTATCCAAGATGGCCACCATTACTAAAAATAGAAATTTCTTCAAATGGCCAAAACTGCTCTATTGTCAGTCTTCGAAATAAGGTGGTAGTCCGAAGCCCGTGGCGTGTAAAATTGTACACGGGCGTATAAAATGAGTAGTTCCACAAGTCCGACGGGCCTGTGAAAAAAAGTCATATAGTTTCAAAAGTTGATTTCATAAGATATTGTGTGTAGATATTTAGTTTATTGTTCTCCGTTTTCAGTTGCTGCCAAGTCAATGCAAAAAATGGGTAGGCCTTTTAAGAATTTCCGATATTCGAAATAGATTTAGGTGTGTCTGTTTTTTGCAATTTGATTGGTCGATCTTTTTCCCATCATGTAGGTTTTAAAAAAGGACAAGAAGCAGGACTCACGTTAGAGGGCGAAGTAGTTGCGTTGTGAAGGTTGACTTCGATTTCTCGTTGGTCAAAAGCGAAGTTCAAGTAGCCTTGTAATTTTGAAGAGTCGCCCTATGTTGCCCACGTATTTTTGCCACGTGCCATTTATGAAAATATCGACATCGTGTTTATTGAATTCTATGTTATTCATAAAGTATTTTGAAAGTGACTTTCTTGAAAAGTAATCCATTTCGGTTTAAAGAAACTTTAATTTCGTTCAATATCAAATAAAAATGGCACCACGAGAAATGGGGCGCAATCAGACACTCATCTTCGCTAGCCAAGGGTTACGATTCGGGTCCCCCTTCTCTCCACCCTTGGCAGATCTAGAATACATTTTGAGGATTCGCGCTTTAATATTTCATTGGTTACGGCTACCAGTACACGTATCCAATCAGAAGACGTTTTACACGGATCACGTGTTATCGACGAAATGTAAACAAAGATGGCACCGGAATGCTCTCATATGACAACGATTTGCCACTTCCCGTTTTGGTTCCAATGAAAATATCTTTCCCGTCTGCCAAAGCTTTGAAATTTTCACTTGGTTGACAGTAAGTGCTTCCAAATTAAATTTATCACAAATAAGTTTTTCTTCACTGGGCGCTGCCATTTTCAACTCTCCAACATACGTATAACAAAACGATTCTGATTGGCTGGCGATGACGACTATCTAAGGGGCGCAACTTCAATAAACCACCAGGTGGCATTGCGCGCGAATTTCAAAATGTATTCTAGATCCGCCAAGGGTGGAGAGAAGGGGGACCCGAATCGTAACCCTTGGCTAGCGAAGATGTCAGACACTGTGCTACAGGAAATGTTGATCGAAGCTACTTATAACCAAACAAACTTTTGATTATTTTTTTTCTCAATCCTGTGACATAAAGTCTGAGTTCTCGTATATAATATGTTCATATTTGAGAAGGTTGGTCATTCAAAATTCGTTGAAATGCACGGAGACACTTCAGATTATTTTCGATCCGCTTCCAAATCCGATCGGTATTTTTTTTTATTAATTGCGATCTATTTATAGAACTGTTGCTGACAGACCTGTGTCTACGTTAAGGGTTAATACCTCTGCAGTTAGAAAATAGACTTTGAACTACAGTAGTTTTGTTCCACTGTTGCACTCTGATTTGAGGTCTGACAAATAATAATTACAATCTTTACTTTAAGTTGCTTCAGTTTATGACTGTCAGTGTCAACACTACATGATGTTTCATCCCATAACCAAAACGGACCATTACTAAAACGGACCATAACCAAAATGGACTACCAGAAAAAAAATATGTATTGCAAGAATCTTTATTTAGTTTTTTTTTTAGTGTGCGTTGATTGGTTTTTTTTTAAACTTATCTTATTTGTGATAATTACTTTCTAGATTTATGAATAAATCAAATTAGTACAGGTAACTTAGTGAAGCCAAGTAATTATTGGTGTTTTAATTGGTTTATGACACCCAAATCACTTTTAATTAGATTAAATGATTTGATTATCAGGTGATTGTGTAAGTGTGTGTTGTCTTGAATTTACTTTTCTGGAGCAATCTGCACAGTGGTCTGTCCCCATTGTGAGAATGATAATGAATGAAAACAAACTCCATGTTCTTTTATTGTCTATGAACCAAAGATCAAAGAAATTTACTCATTTTTGTGATGGAATTTATCAAAATTCCATGTACTGCAATCGGTTAATTATATCTTAATTACTAATTTTTCTTTTTATCAACCCAAGCCCATAATCTTTGGGGGAAACTATGATTAAAGCATTGAGGGTTTAATAATCTTTGTAAATTAAAACCAAATTCTTTAAAATTAATTAACTTTTAATCAAATAAAAATCAAATTAATCATAATTGTAATTAAGAGGGTAACAATTAATTGTATGATTTGACTAAAAATGTGCTTGCAATGGTTTTTTTTTTTTTGCAAAGGACTGGGAGCTATAAGGGCCAAAATCGGCCCCACCTCAGATGTCGATAAAACAACAACAACAACACTCCTGATAAACTGTTGCTATCAGAATCTGCTGTAAGTTGTCTTTTACGTGTAAGGAGTGTGTCCTTTACATCCCGCGCTAAGGGATGTATTAAAATTGTTCATCATAGCTGTCTGGTGTCCCTTTCACATAAAGTCGGCGTTTTCCTAGAGGAAACCATTTGTTATTTTATTTATGCCAAATTCGCAGTCATGTTAGGATTCTAATAATAATAGGTTATTATACATTATTATACAGCTATAATTTTAATCCAATCAAAAACAATATGGTTGTGATCATCTTCCGTAATTAAAATCGTCAAAATGAAATATAACCGAATTAATATCAAATGGTGTCTTGTTTCAACCTCATTTAAAATATACCTTGACATTCTTTCATACTTGTATATCACGTTCACAATCTTTTATTACAACACTATTTCACTCAAGTGTACATTTTTTTCCTGTTCTAGTTAAAGGACTTTATCAAACAGAATCATACAGTTTACATGTAATGCAGTTAATACGCATTTAAGCCACAGAATAATATTTCTATTTTCCACACCTTGTGGTGTGGGGTCGCTATTGTGCATGCGAAATATTAATTGCAAACCCCATTGACTGGCTATTTGCTGCCTGTCTAGAATATTTTTTTTTTCTCGATCGACAGTTCAGAAGCTAGAAAACGATATGATGAATAGTGTCTGTCAATCATGCAAACAATAACTTATGCACGTGACAGAACGCATTTTCAATGCACTACATACACAAACTTTTGATCCATCATTTGTCCATTGGAGGTTGATTTAAGAGAATGGAACTGATAGAAGTTAAAAAGTTTAATTTGGGTGCAAAAGGGGCAACTTTATATAATTTATGAAAATGTGATGTAACATATGCGCCAGGGATATTTCCCAAAATTCTTTCAAAATGATATAAACTGTTAATATCTTCCTGGCATTGATGAAACCAGATATGTTCGTGGTAGCCCATCACAAAATACTGTCAGTTCCCTTTTAGCGCTCTCGCTAACATTAAATTTTTCCAAAATAAATAACAAATCTTTAATTTTTTGTCTTTCTTCTTCAGACAAATCTTGGTATGAAGATTTGCTGGACGACGGATTGAAATCGACTTTTAACAGTCTGCCCATCAGTACTTTCTAATTTTAAGTACTGGGGTACAAGTCCATATGACTCTACAAACCAAAGCGCAGTTTCAAGCTTCTATTTAAATTATTTTAATTTCCTTGATTTGTTATTTTCGATAATTAACGCCTCTCCCTCTTTATGTGCAAACGAACATATGTTTATAATTAAAACACACTAAACAAATTAATACAAATAATTAAATACATATAAAATCATAGAAATAATTAATAAAATATCATATTTATTCAAGAAATTTACATTTTTTATTTCAATAGTCCGTTTTTGTTATGGTCCGTTTTGGTAATGGTCCGTTTTGGTTATAGGATGAAACATCCGGTAGCGAGTATCAATATACGTTCGTACTATATTTGCATTCCCTAGCTTTCTATATATAGTTGGACCGTTGAGCAAATTGGCATATACACATGTACTGTACATATTTCTTCTGCTGAAGGCTACACAAATACGACTTTTTGCATTTTGTGTGGTATTAATTCAAAGCATAGTGATATTTAAAAAAAAGGGGGGGTACATATTAAAAATTATCACCAAATTATATGTCTCATGCAATGATGACATCACAAGTTTTTGTTATAAGAGTCTTATAACAATATTGGTTGTGATGATGATGAGGAGGAGGTGGATAGTGATGATATGGAATATACTGAGGATGCTATTGACAATATGATTTTAGAATTTTCAGGAGATTAATATAAACATGAATCCAAAATAAAGTGTCTTTTTGTGTTTTTTACTTGCATTATGGTCTTACCTAATGCATAATTGACATGTCCACATAATATTTGGTACATCATCATGTTTTGAGTTTTGGTGGTTTGAATTAATGGTCATTAATGTAGTTTTCAAATTCGGGCCTGTAGAATTGATGGTGGGCCTGTAAATATTTGAACTTACAGGCCCGGTGGGCTTGTAAGGTAAAAAGTTAAGCGTGAAGACTGTATTGTAAGCCAGAATGTGCCCAAATTTGAACTGTATAAGCATAATGATGAGCTTTTTAACATATATTACAGGATTTTTTATGAACTTTGAACTTTTGCCGATTTTGACTGATTATGCAAATTAGAAAAAAGGGGGGATGAAATTTAAAAAAAATCTTCTCCTCTGAAACTACTGAGCCAATCTCAACCAAACTTTGCTGAAATGATTCTTGGGTGGTCCTCTTCCAAAATTTTGTCCGGCATTTCAGAACTCCGACCAAGATGGCCACCACAGCCGAACTTAATTTAACATAGGACCCTATGAGAAATTCCCATAAAAATCTTCTTGTTTGAAATCATTTGCTCAATAAGAACAAAATTTTGATGAAATAGTCATTGGATGGTTCTTTTCCAAAAATAGGTCAGGCGGTTCGGCCCTTCGACCAAGATGTCCCCCACAGCCGAATTTAGCTTAACATAGGACCCTATGGGAAATTCACATAAAAATCTTCTCCTCAGAAACCACTGGGCCAATTGCAACCAAACTTTGGTGGAATAGTCCTTGGATGGCCCCCTTCCAAAATTGTGTCCAGTGATACCGACTACCAACCAAGATGGCCACCAAGCTAAAAATAGAAAAAAGGGGGATGAAATTAAAAAAAAATCTTCTCCTCTGAAACTACTGAGCCAATCTCAACCAAACTTTGCTGAAATGATCCTTGGGTGGTCCCCTTCTAAATTTATGTCTGGCATTTCAGACCTCCGACCAAGATGGTCGCCACAGCCGAACTTAATTTAACAAAGGACCCTATGAGAAATTCCCATAAAAATCTTCTTGTTTGAAACCATTTGCTCAATAAGAACTAAATGTTGATGAAATAGTCATTGGATGGTTCTTTTCCAAAAATGTGTTGGGCGGTTCGGCCCTTCGACCAAGATGGCCCCCACAGCCGAACTTAGTTTAACATAGGAATCTTCTTGTCTGGAACCAAACTTTGATAAAATAGTCATTGGATGGTCCTCTTCCAAAATTGTTTCTGGTGGTCCCGCCCTCTGACCAAGATGGCTGCACAGCTGTAGTTAGTTTAACATAGGACCCTATGGGAAATTCACATAAAAACCATCTTGTCTGGAACCAGTAGCACAATTAGAACCAAACTTTGATGGAATAGTCATTAGATGGTCCTCTTCCACAATTGTGTCCGGCAGTTGCGCTCTCCCACCTAGAATGGATAAGCATACCCCCTGTCCACCTCCTCTGTTATGGTACAGCTTTTTTGCGGCTAACTCCTTGTTTTCAACACATATCTTCCAAATCTTGCATATAACGTTTGCATACAGTGAAGGTGGGATGGACAGGCAGGGGTACGCTTCTCCCTTCTCTCGCCCTCTTCTCCTTCCCCTCCTGTTTTCTCCCTCCTCCCGCCCCTCTTCTCCTTTCTCCCAACCCGCTTCTCCTTTCCCCTGGCCCTTTCTCCCGGTCTCCCTATGCCCTGTCCACTTTCTCAGTGAAACCCCTCTAAGCCGCCATAGAAATGTCTATGTAAAATTAACCCCTCAATCTGGCCAACCCCTCAAAACCATCCGAATTTTCTGGTCCCATCGTTGAACGGTTTACAGAAGTTTCAGTTTATATATTATATATTGAAGGTGTGCATATTGTTTGGTATTGGTATTCGGACGAATTTTCAAAATTCCTAGTTGTTGAACTTAGCCAATTTTTTTGAAAAATCGTGACATACACCATTACGGTACATGGTTTGTGCAGCTATTGATAACGTCTCCTACAGTTTTCAACACAGATCTTTCAAACTTTACAGAATGTTTGTACATATAATGAAGATATGCATATGACACTCGATAAGAGATATGATATGTCGGTCCAACAGGAAGCGTGGGGTATACATTTGTACATGTACTATTTTTAGCTCACCTGGCCATAGGCCATGTGAGCTTTTGTCATGGGTAAGCGTCCGTCGTTCGTCCGTCCGTTAGCTTTTCACATTTAAATCTTCTTCTCTGAAACCACTGAACAGATTTCAACCAAACTTGCCAGAAATGTTCATTGGATGGTCCTCTACCAGATTTGTGTTTTTGGTGCTGATTTGAAATCCAACATGGCTGCCAGGGACCATAATGTGTTCTCATTGGCTGAAATTTTAAAAATCTTCTTGTCAGAAACCACCAAGCCAATTGAATTGTGACTTTGCAGGAATGATCATTGGGTGGTCCTGTACTAAATGTGTGAATCGTTTGCCGATCGAAAATTCAAGATGGCCACCATGACTCGACTTAGTTTAACATTGGACCCTATGGGAATTTCACATTTTCATCTTTTTTTCTGAAACCACATAACAGATTTGAACCAAACTTGGCAGACATGTTCATTGGATGGTCATATACAAGAATTTTGTTTTTGGCGCTGATCAGAAATCCAACATGGCTGCCAGGGCCCATAATGTGTTCTGATTGGTCGAAATTTTAAAAATCTTCTTGTTAGAAACCACTAAGCCAATTGAATTGTGACTTTACAGGAATGAACATTGGGTGGTCCTGTACTAAACTTGTGAATCGACTTAATTTTAACATAGGACCCTATGGAAAAAATGTTTAAAAGTCTTCTCCTCTGAAACCAGTAAGTCAATTTAGAGCAAACATGGCATGAATGGTCCTTAGGTGATCAACTTTCAAAATTATGTCCTGTGACCCCGACCTCCATCCAAGTTGGTTGCAGTCAGCAGACATAGTTTTAACATAGGACCCTATGGGAAAAATGTTTAAAAAAAATTTCCTCTGAAACCAGTAAGCCAATTTAAAGCAAACATGGCGTGAATGGTCCTTAAATGGTCAACTTTCAAAATTATATCCAGTGACCCAAACCTCCAGTTTCTGTATCACCCCTCATACATGTAAAATAAAAAAAAGTACAGTAGAGTTTCATACATCTAAAAACACATTAAAAATAATAAAACAAAGAAACCAATCACGCCAAGTTTTATACACTTTGGTATAATGTCGATTTCATGGAAACAAGGAAGTTTATTGATTTCTAAATAGGCTGCCACCATTTTGACAAATGATGGTAATAAGCAATCCTTAATAAATACAAATCGGGGGTACTGTTTTCAATAAAACTCCTTCTATTCATTGAAAAATATTTATATTATCACAATAATGACGGCTCCGCTTCAATATTCGGTATGATGAGAGAAGAGATGAGTTTGAAATTTAAATTTGAGTCTTGACCGCCCATAATAGGCGGGATTATGAAGGTCAAAAGGGCAAATCGATTAATGTAAATTATTGATGAAATATGGGTGATACATCTACAAAAAGTCGATACTTTATTAATGATTGGTATTTAGGACAAATATTTTCACTTAATACCTGTAATTATGGTTTTATATATTTACAAATACTGGTTTAAAATGTTGAAACGATGAAAATTTATACCATTAATCAAGGCACGCGCATCGTCAACGAATTGCACTATGGGTAATCTCACTTGTTCTCACCATGCAACATACTTATTGTACATACAATCTATGTTAAATCTCGCGAGATTCATATCCTTTCTACTATACAAATCCTTGTCACGATCAAAATTTAACATTCTTACAAAGATACACATGTAGCAATTTGACTCGTTCCATCGTCAATTCAAACATGTCAACTCATAGTCATACAAACTATAATGACAGGGCCTTGTTGACTATCCACATACCGGTAAATATTAGTATTGCTATGCATATACATTAGGGTTGTAATGATATGCCTTCCTCACAATACGATACATATCGTAAATTTTGCTCACAATACTACTATTACTTTTGATACAATACAATACTTCATATGTACTGAATTGTCATTAGTCTGCTCCATATATCTCTATATATTTGAAATATTTTTATTTTATTTAACTTTTTTTTTAGTTAACAAGGTCTTGTGTCCTTTGTTATGAATCCTACAATAGCTTTTGTAATACTCTGTTGAAAGATAGTGGATATTTCGCAAACATAGTGTCACTTACTCTCAGTAGCGACTGTACAGGTGTTCCCCAATGCAATGAATGAAAAATTCAGAAAAGTTGACACCGAGTGCCAAGTGACATGGTATTTTCTACGGGGCTGCATTTGTATATAAAAAAAGGCCTGTGTTCAAATGCTTCAAAAAATATATGCAAATTATATAGTAATTTCTATGTTATTATTTTCATAGGTTCTTGGTTTTGATGTCAGCACTATAAATTCAGTACAGTTTTCTAACCATACAGGTAATTATCAGAGGCATTGAAAAACAAAAAAGCAAATTACAAAGGTATGACGGAAGCGAAAGTTTAAAAGTACAGTAAATCTTGATTGTATGACCTTCTTCCATGTGCCAATAGGGTTAGTGTTAGGGTTATAGTGTTTAACACCACTTTCAACAATATGTCATTTCTATCGTGGCAGTCAGTTTTATTGATGACTTGCAGCAGTTGGTGGTTTTCTCCAGTTACTCCAGTTTCCTCAACTGGAGTAACTGGAGAAAACCACCAACTGCTGCAAGTCATGTATAAACTTTATCACATAATAGTGTATCACTTACACCATGCATGAGTGGCCATCATGACAGTGATAGTATGGCTGAATTTTCATCTACCTCTATTACATTGTATCAGTGGTTATAGTTGTGAGTTGATTACTGCTAGATTAAAGAGTACTCTCTACAACTTTCTGTGATAAATTTGACAGTGACGAGCAATAGGTCAGTATTTCTCTCCACATTCCTCCTCCTACAATGTAAAAGTGACTGCCACAATATAACTGAAATCAGTTTGAAAGTGTAGTTAAGCAAGCATAGGTGTAATTCATAATTCAGTCTAAGAGTGAAGACTGTCAAGCTAATTTTAAAGTTCTATGTTCTGCTGAGAAAATATTTTCTTCCAAGCTCTTCTAGTTACCAGAGACGAAATTGAAACAAAAATACAACTCTGTTATTGGTCTAAAGAAAAAATTAAGAGACAAAAATGATTTCCATAGGTGGAACATAATTAAGCTTTTGCAATACTGTTCTTGATGGAAATATGTGATCTAATTATTGAAAACTCTCAATCATTAATTGTCATTAGTGAAAAATTTTCAGGTCTCAAAATATTACATGTGATTGGATAAATTGCTGGGTTGGCATTAAACAACAATCACTCACTCACTACATGTGTTCGATTGGTCAATATATAACTGTCTTGCAAATGATTGGACGGTGAAGGATAAATGAAAGGTTAGGTGAAATGACCCTTTACAAGATGTTAATGTATCACCAATAAATAGAAAATAAACAAACATCTAATTTTAATTGTACACAGATGCACCTTATTATTCTGTCTGATTTGATTTGATTTGATTTTTGGTGTTTTAACGCCACTTTCAGCAATATTTCAGCTATATCGTGGCAACCAGTTTTAGTGGTGGAGGAAGCCGGAGAGAACCACCGACTCTGGGCAAGCAACTGGCAATCTTTATCACTTGCGGCTGCGAATCGAGTGCACTCTTTTTTTGTAATTTACAAAGCTGGGCACGAACCCATGCCGTATTGGTGATAGGCTTGTATGAGCTGTTAGATCCAATGACCTAACTCATTGAGCCACCCGGGCCCATATTCTGTCTATGTGTAATCCATAAGTTGAACTGGTGTATTATATATGTAATTATATTATTTTTTCCAATTGAAAAAAAGTTTTTATTGGAAAGGATTCATGATTGCATATATCTGTCAATGTGAAAAATATGTGAATAATTTTTATTGTTTATCAGTTTTACTGTGTACACGGTTGAGTAATTTATAGTAAAATTCTAATGTCCTTTACCCAAACAAGAATAAATGTGAACAGTTTGAGTGATAAGGGCTGTTTAAAAAAAAATGGCTCCAATATGTGAACAAAATGTACAAATTAAACTCACTCCTAAAAGCTTTCTGCTGATAATTTTCAATGTTGTATACATTGAAGTAAATGAAACAAGAAAGAAACTATGAACAGATAAGCAATAAATTTTTAAGAACCTTTTATTGAACACAAATTGGCATAAAAAAACATGTAAAACACCTACTTATTCTATATCAGTTAAACAATCTTTAGTCTCAATTATTTTGTATAATGGTTTCTCAAACAATGCAACTGATATACATGTACATGTAAATGACTTTTTGTGCAAAATATTGGGTTATTGGTAGTTGTAGTTTTTCTTAAAAGCTATTTTTTATGAAAAATTCTCAATATTTTTGTCCAGTCTACCTGATAAAGTTTTTATTATCAAAATAATAATGAATATTTTTACTTAAGACAGCAAAATTTTCAAACTTTAAAGATAAGTAGCCATTTGTAAAAAAAAAATCACATTGATTCTTTGAATGATCGCAAAATAATTGGTTGTAGAAAAAACATTTTATCTATTTTTGTTGCACTCCTGACATTTTATAATAAAGAAAAAAAAGAAGAAAATATCACATTTTAAAATGCCAACATTGAACAGTGATGTTACTGTTAACTCATACAATAATTTTTACCTGTTTCAATGAAATATTTGTACAGAAATGACATTATTTTGAAATTTGTAACAATTTTTTGCCATACCACTTCTTTAATACCCAGTTTTAGCAGCAATATTTTTAATACAAACATTTGAAAATTTGTATTATACCACTCTAATATATAAGATAAATCATAAAGAAATAATTAGAAAAGGCAATTTATTATAAATTATCATTATTTTATCAATGGTACTATTTTATCAGGACATGTTGCACTCCTGACATTATATTGCCATCAAGAAAAAGAAGAGTTATTAACTTCATTGGAAAAATGAATAGAAACAATCCGAGGGTGGGGAATCCACTACACAGAAATTTGTGACAGAAATTGATAATTAAATTTTGGGATTGGGAAGTGCAATTTCTGCAAATAATGAAGTAATGGAAGATATAACTATTTCTTGGATGGAGAACGGGGGCTGAATTATGTGGACTATTAGTCTCAGAGCCTGGCAGAGGGTATCAGCTGTCCTGTAGTCAGTGCTTCGGCACTGATACTGTTCAACGGCGTAGGAGTGGAGTGGACAGTGGGAGGGGTCAAGTATTGTGAGTTAACCAGATGATTGGGGCCAGATTTAGCAGAGGGTCAGACAAGTGGATTGGCAAGTTTTAGGTGTGGAACAGGGAGGACCTGATGAAGGTTTTTCCAGAAGCCACTAATCTAGATACATTGTATATACTTTTATCAAAGTTTTATGTGGTATAAAATCAATGGTGTACGCCATTTAAATGTTATTTTCAAAGATCTTAATTGTGCCCTATACAGTTGTACATTGTTCTAATGTTCTATTTCTCAAACTTTTCTTGTGTACACGTTCTAGTCATTCCTATTGAAGCATTTACAGAATTTTCTGTTAACGAGATTTGTTAGTAACATTCACAGTATGGTACTGATTTTCATTTTCAGAATCATAATATTTATTTATTTAAATAATGTATCAATTCTGTGTAAATTGGTGACCAATACTTTTGTTATTTGTACAGCAGTGAGCAATGAACATGATTGTTGAGAATCAATTTTTCATGAATAATTTATGAAATATTAATAATAAAAAAAAGTAAAAAAAAAGGAATACAATTTTCAGTTAAAAAGTATGTTATGTTTTTTCCCCAGTTGTTTTCACATTTTACATGCAATGTTTTAGCTCACCTGACCCAAAAGGTTGTGTGAACTATTGCAATTCGTTTTTGTTTGTTGTCCGTCTTCCAGCAGACTTCTGTCTATGAACAATGTAAAAAATCTTCTCCTCTGAAATTACTGGGCCAATTGGAGCGAGTCATCCTTAGTATATATACTTTCAAAATTTTATCAGATGATCCCTCCTTCAACCAAACAACCAACATGGCTGCTGTTACTATAAAATAGAATATCTATAGAGATAAAACAATTTAAATAGCAAAATCTTTTTAAGGTGGAAAAGTTACAACTTAAAGTATGTAATAAACATCTCTGTAAAATCTTCTGGTTTTTTTTCCTTGTGAAATTTACTTTGTTGCTGATTTTTGTTGAACATGTTGAATATGCAAATTAGGCTGATTTTGACAAGAATATTATTTAAAAATCAATGAATTGATTAAAGTTGTTATTTGTTGCTATTTTTTTAGTCTCATTTCTATGGAGTGTAATTTTATCCTCGTACGGCTGCATGCAAAGTTGTAAGTGGAAAACCGAATCGTAATAAATTTGATTAGAAAAATAACAACTTACATGTGAATACATCAATAATTTGAGGACATTTAGAGAATTCAATGGCAAAATATGCCCAGAATGCATCTCCTACAATCTAGAATTTCAAAATTTCCGGGGGAGTACCCATACCAGAGAGGAGGAAAATCTCCCTCTCGGGCTCTCCCACACTTGCGCCTGCGACGCTCGGTTCGTGTCTCTGGCACTCAACTCTCCCTCTACTTTATAAATTGAGACTCCTACTTCAATTCTTTCTGAGAACCCTGCATTTTAGGCAACCAAAAATTCAAACATTTCAGACAAAGAGGGATTTATTTTCTTATTATAACATGGCATCCTTCTTTCGCTTTGTAGACAAACGAGCGATCTATCGATGGTATAATCTCATTCGCACATGCGCCGGTGTCGGTGAATGTGACTGACTTTTCCATTGGCAGCATAAATTGTGTTTAATTTTTTCCGCAAGCGTAAATATAAATTACCGTCTTCCTATCAAAGTATATACTACCGTATTTGTACTCTTAGACATATGAGAATCAAAATAAATCACGGAAGCCAGAATGTGTTTTGAGTTTTAACATGGATTGGCAGATATTATTAGTAAATTTTATCTCTCGCTTCTGGCTCGTGATAAAATACATTACTGATATCCGCCAATCCATGTTAAAACTCCCAACACATTCTGGCTTCCATGATTTATTTCTTAATTAGAAATATAAATCACAAATTAATTAATCACTTTCTAGTTTAACTGAAAAGATAATTTTATAAAACAAAACAGCATTTGAATATCAGTATGAGAGCAAAGCAGCAAGTCATAAGGTTTTGTGCAGTGGCGTAGCATCCATTGAGACTCGGGGAAAAAAATCAACAACAAAAATTAGGCGTTTCATCTTTCTTTGTTTAAATTCTGACATGGTCAGTGGTAATTGAAGAATCAATTTTGTATTGTAACTTGATTCAAATAGGGCATAACTAGTCTGCTCGTTTTAACTGAAAAAATGTGTTTTCCTTACATAAATTTTTTTAATATCGGCACCCCACACCCCCTGCCTCAGTAATATTTGAACCCACCCAAGCTACGCCTGTGGTTTTGTGCCAGTAAGTACGTATATAAAATGATTAACAAATTCAGCTTAAATACATACAAAAATGTATGTACATGTAAACGGTCCCATAAGATTAAATAAGTCAATGATTTACCAATAATTACAGAATCTATTTTTTTTTTTGTTCGCAGGTTATGGAAAATTCAAAGGACAGGTTTTAAATGCTAGTGATGTGGAATGTTTATATGAAGGACTCAAAGAAAATAATATACACAACTTTACTCATCTACTGACAGGTAAAATTATGGTCATGGTAATTTGGTTATGGTGTTTAACGCCACTTTCAACAATATTTCAGTTATATCGTTGCGTTCAGTTTTACTGGTGGAGGAAATCAGAGTACCTGGAGAAAACCACCAACCCGCCATAAGTCTTTGACAAACTTTATCATATAATGTTGTTTCGAGTACACCTTGCCATGAGCAGGATTCAAACCATATAATCACGACCACAACGGCCCCTCTAGGTAAAATTATGAAGCAATCTATTAATACATACATATGTATATATGAGTAGGCTAATATCAATGGTGGTATTTGTTGAAATATTTTGTGAATGGGTTGAGTGTAAAAATGATTGTTTTTAAATGCCCAATGAGACTATGACAATGTTTGTTTAGCAGAGAAGCAGCCAGTACCAATTGACAGTGTTTGATTTGACAAGGCCAGGGATCTAATCTATAATATACCATACTCCAGGCTATCATGCTAATCATCACACAGTTGAGGCTTTTTTTGTGTATGTGCATTTGGGAAACAACCCTATTAATCTATTTAATCTTCAAGATCATCTATTTAAAAAAAATTATGATGAGAAGGCACGCCCCCCTCCCCTGCTGATTTGCAAACATTAACACTTATCAAATTAATTTTTAGAAAATTGAAATTTATTTCTAGATTGTGTTTCTTTATTTAGACATGCTGTTAATTGTGTTAAATTTATTGGTAATTGACATTTAGCATTCATTCAGTGTTTTCACAGGTAACAGGGAAATACATAATCAGTGTAACTATATTATTAGCTCAACTGACCCAAAGGTCGTCGTCTGTAAACTTCAATGTTAAAATCTTCTTCTCTGAAACTACTGTGCCAATTGGAACCAAACTTGGCGGGAAGGGTCATTTGATAATCCTCTAAAAAGTTTTATGTTTTTTTAGATGATCGGAAATACACAAAGATTCATGAGGCCCAAAATGGTGTTTAATTTTCTACCAATCTTGTCCTTGATTAAGTTCTTTTTTGTTCCTTATAAAATTCTCTTTATTTTTGGTATGCCAACATATTTTTTTATGACTTTTAAAGTTTCCAAGGTATAATATGGGGATCAAAATGGGATCAAGACTCAAAATTCCTAGTTTTTTTCTTTAGATTCCTTATGATATTCCTTGCCTGCTTTTTTGAAGCAATTTTGACCTAGCTCTTGTGGTTTCCGGGGGAAAAGGGTTTAAAGGGAGCCAAAGGGATCAACACCCATAATGATTGATAGCTTTTTTTTGTATTTTGAAAAGAAAGTTTAAACAGTGATGGTCATCAATTCCACCAAAACAAATGACTACCTCTCATCTTAACTCACTGAACTAAAAAAAAAAGTAACAACAAATGACATGGAAAATCTTAAGTCTTGGTGTGGGACAGTAACAAAAATGTGGCAGGGTTAAACCGGTTAATGTGATCCCAACCTTCCCCTCTTGATATCTAAATCTCTGACAGCAATTCATAAACAAACGATAAAAAAATACCTGCAAAGATTCGTGTCCATTTTCCCATTGAATTCCTTTGAAAAAATTCCTGTATGGAGTTTATCAACAGATTCATTATAGATTACCAAAAAAAAACCGATGGCCAACATGTTATTTTTTATTTTATTAAAGTCCTATTTTAATGAGATTAATAAAGGACACTACATGTGAAAAGAATATAATTTTTTGTTCTCAAAATCTTGACTTGAAAGACCAGATGAGCTATACAGGCTCAGACTTAAGCCTCTAGTTAAAGAGATGTTGAGATACCTGATCAGTATTTCCAATAGAATTTGTGGGCCGTTGTGGTCGTGATCGTATGGCAGTTAGATTTCCAACTACCTGTGCAATCAGTGCCTATCATCACTAAAGTTGTGAGTTTGAACCCCGCTAAGGCGAGGTGTACTGGATACAACTTTAAAGTGACCACCACG
Source organism: Bathymodiolus brooksi (assembly GCA_963680875.1). Taxonomy (NCBI): domain Eukaryota; kingdom Metazoa; phylum Mollusca; class Bivalvia; order Mytilida; family Modiolidae; genus Bathymodiolus; species Bathymodiolus brooksi. The sequence goes on from OY804581.1 coordinate 110,103,302, forward strand.
ATGTAACTAGAATATTGTGGAAAAAGTGGCGTTAAACACCATAAACCTAAACCAAACCAATAGACTTAACATTTCCTTTATTAGGGAGATGGAAAGAAACATATTTCATAAATCATTTTGAGAATACAATTATTTTGTGTACATGTATATAATGTAATGTTAACTTCATTTTTAGGTTACATAGGGTCGAAGTCATTTTTAGAAAAAGTTGGAGATATAATCAAAGATATGAAAAAAACTAATCCTGATTTAACATATGGTGAGTGAAATGTTTAAAAAGCAACAGCAACAAATACAGTGACATCTGTCTTGAAAGATCTATCTTTATCCTATCAGACACAGCAGGAGTTGTCACTGTATTTATTCACAGGTTTTACATTTGTAGAGGTGTATGGTTAATTGTAAGGACATTAGACAATGGGAAGATCTCTAGACAATAATAAAGACTACAAGAGTACAATGCCTGTTTAAAAACAAAAATACAACAAATACAGTATCTTATCACAGCAGGAGTTGTCACTATATTTATTCCTAGGTTTCTGAAAATACATTTGTAGAGGTGTAGGGTCAATGGGGTTCACCTACGATTTTTACGCTAATAGGTGGCGCATGTGTTCCATCAGTTATTACTTTCGGAACTCCTCGGCTAGCATCAATAACGTAACTAATGTAAACTACGATATTGATTTACAAAAAATGTATATGTATTCGTGTAAAATGCCACAAATGCTGTGTTTAACAAGATGAGGGTAGCTATCAAGAAGACTGACCATGCAACGAGAGTTCCTTGGACGCCAGGGAAATACGACGTGGTTTGCTCGGCACATAATGACATCTCAAGCCCAATCAAGGACATCGCCTTCTCAGTGTCGGGATTATTATGTTAGATGTCTTCCAGTGTTGATTGAATAAAAAGTTTATATTATTTTTACTTAAGGAATGGCTCATCTAAGCATAATGTTCAATATATTTAATAAGACATAAAGCACTAACCATTTTACTACTGAGGGGGGGGGGGGTTAGAATAAAAATCGTTTATTTTCCACTATGTCCAAATTTTAAAGTAGACCTGAATACACCTCAGCCCTAAACAAATATTGCTTGTTTAGGTTAACTCGACCCTACCTAAAATTTAGTGCCTATAATCCTAGCTATTTTATTAGTTTTTCTCAACAAGCACAGTCTTGGTACATCTGCATGCCCAATATATCCAATGCAAAAAAAAAAAATCCTGGTCACTTTTACCTAACCTTTTTCACAGGGATACCGGTAACCCTAAGCACACAATTATTTTTTTAGGTCTCGTATGCATGTATCTTTTATCTCATGTATGTATAAAAAATATTTTTGATCTACCCGATGCTTGAAAAAAAAATTGGATTCTCTACCGACAGACATAAAAAAATCTCATGCCCCCTCCCTCTTTCACTAATTAAATTGTTGGGTGTCTAATAAAGAAAACAAGTGAGTGGGAAGACATGTCACTCCACTCGGGCACACTAATTAATATTCCGATTCCTAGCCGGCCAGTCTTTGTTCTTACTTGCATGCTTTAATAGTAGAGAAGCAACAAATACCAATTTTATAGTCTTTGGTTTGACCCGACTGGGGCTCTATCCCATGGATCTAACACACTCAATGAGAGAATGCTAACCATTACACCACCGATGAGATAGGAAACCATTTTGTCTACAGACCAATAACATAATACCACCACAACAAAATGTATGTGGTCGTATAAAAATCACACTGAAAAAGGAGCAGTCCTTCAAAACTTTCATTAAGCAAAGGACTTGTGCCCAAGTTGCTTAGTTGAAGTTAGTTAATACAGTCAATATCATCAAACACACATTAAAAAGATCATAGATTAGCTTCCAGTCAGATTTGAACTGACATCTTTTCAACTTTATTGAAATGTACTACCTTGTACTATAGAAGCCATAATGATTGTAATGTTACACAAAGTACACATACAGATAAATAAACCACTCAAACAAGTACTTCAAAAGCATCTTGTACAAAGGACTGTATTTACCACATATTATTAACTACAGATGTACATGTATTTTAATCTTCACCATAGGATAGTTAAATGTTTAAATTGTGTATTTATTGACACTGATTACATCAGGTAATAATATTCATTAAAAAGTTGTTAATGTTTTCGTGATTCATGAAACCTTTTTTTCTCTAGCTACTGTTAGTAGCGACTATCCCCTTCGCTTAAATAGTCTTAAACTTAAAGGGTCAATATATTACTTTAATAACAATATATGATATAAATATACAAGTATAACATGACAAAAAGACAAATATTTAATGGCTGACAAAAAATTACGAATACCCAGAAAACTGAAGACTGAGATGCTCAAACAACTAAAAATCCGAACTGACATGAACTCAGATGCTCCATATGAGTCTGCAGTTCGAACTTCACTAATACCACTTCATGGGCGAAAGAGCTGGGGGCAGTTGCCCTCCCTACTTTTAAAAATTGAGGGAGGGGGAAATAGTTTTGCCCCCCTTTTTGGCATTAAATTTAAGAACAAAAACTTTTTTACTTTAGTATGGAAGCATATATTGTCCATTTAGCCAAGGGTATAAGGATATTTGGACAAGGGTATGCTTTGAAACCATAGTGACTTTTTTTTTTTTTTTTTTTTTATTGCTGCACAGTTTTGAAAATAATATACCAGACAAATAAGGAATACATTTTTTGTACAAATTTCATAAAGATGTATACCGAATGTAATCAGCATCATTTAAATTAGTATATTTATTGAGGTAATTACACATGATTGTGTATTTATATTTCAAAGATAAAAAAAAATTGTGAAAATTGTGAAAAAAAATAATGTTTTTTTTTTAAATGTAAAATGTTTCTTAAAAAACGTATGAGGGTACCCCTATTGAAAGCCCCATAATTTTTTTCTATTGAAAATATGCCCCGTTTTTTCACATTCTGAATGATGACATGTATATGATGCTTTCAGTGTGTTGTTTTTGAATATTTAATAAAAAGAAAAGGTGTGTAAAAAGTTGGGTCAGTTTTTTAATAAAAACGATTTTTTTTCCTCACCTATGCCTGGATATGAATCCCATCTGCCATGATCTGGTTTTATAAAGGCAGTTAACTTCAAAATCTACTTTTTCAATTATAATGGATAGCATAAATATGACAAATTCTCCTGGTCTTGTCTCTGAATCCTGTCACGAAAGCACATTCAAACTGATCCGTCATCATAATTTTAATGATGTTTTCTTTTCAGTCGGGGCAACTTGGACATTCAACAAATACAATAATATTGAAAAGTAACGAACATAAATCGTATGCTTGGGTTTTCGGTGTAATATGTACCTTTCAATCAAGTCAGTTTTTCGAACGTTTGTCGATGCATTTCGGCGTAGTAGATCATATTCGAGCTTCGGCACTGACCACAGCTGATCGCCGTCCGCCATCTTGGAATCGAATAACTGATAGTACACATGCGCCACCTGTCGGGAATGGGATAGGTGAACCCCATTGGAAGGACATTAGACAATGGGATGATCACTGGGCAATGTAATAAAGACTACAGAAGTACAATTCCTGTTTAACCATTATCATTTCAAACACATAGGAAATACTTCTCTACACAAATCACTACAGAGTTTAGCGCCATTATTTCTCTATACAAATCATGGCAGAGTTTAGCAAAAATGAATTATATTCTATGAAAAATTATGTTGTTCTGCTTTATACCTGTCTGTCAAGTGGTAGTTTTGAAAACTTTAAATAACTTCAGACCCAATCATGTTTTTTGTGCCGGCAAATTGGAAGAGCAGTAGCGGAGTGAATTAAAGTCTTAATTTGAAATAAAGAGCTTTAATAACTTGTAGTTTTTGCACAGCAGAATATGTTGGCATTAATGTGATAACTTTTGTACCGAAAACTCTATTTTTAGATGATTTAAAAAAATTATTTCAAAAGGTAATCTGAAAGGCGCGATATCATTTTATACAACTGGAAATAAATGCAATTAAACAAAAGGGGAAGACAGCTCAGAATTTGAATTCATTCTTATTCACTACAAATACCACTCTACTGATTTTATATAGATGAATCAATTATTCTTTCAAAACCATCCAATAACCTTGACATTTGTTTCGTTACAGTTTGTGATCCTGTGATGGGAGACAATGGTAAAATGGTATGTGATAATACAGAATTAATGGTACTGTCTCTGTTGTTTTGTTTGTGGTAGATCAAGTAGCATACAGTATAATCAGAGACTTATTACATATAAATATTTCAAAAGATATTGTTTTGAAGCATGTTGAACTAAATTATAGTCAATATCTATTGTCAGAAACTACTGAAGCAGTCCTCCATCTTATAAGGCCACTCCTTCTGCAATAAAAATTTGGCCTTTTGAGAGAGGTGGCTACTCTTGAGAAGGGGCAATTATAGTAGTATTTTACTGTCTCGAGTATGTATGAAATCTGGCCTGCTAAGAGAGTTGACCTTTGATGATAGTGGCCTTGTAAGAGTAGAACTGCAGCAGCTGTATAAGGAGAGGACCAAAGGGGTCTATTAAGTGGGATTCATGTTGTTCTTCCTGGAGATCAAACTTATTTCAAAGGAAACTGTTACGAGAGTCTATTTGCACTTAAGATTTACATATTCAGCTGTTGTTGTCTAGAAACCAGTACAACCCAGTTCATGGCAAGGTGTACTTGATACAACATTATGTGATAAAGTTTGAAAGTGACAGGTTGATGGTTTCCTCCACCAATGTAACTGATCACCACGATATAACCGAAATATTGTTGAATGTGACGTTTAGCACCATAAACCAACCAAGAAACAAGTTTAGTAATGTGTTGAATTAACAGGAAACCTGTATAAACTGAAAACCGTAGGGACCAAATGATACAAGTGACTGCATGGACAGGTTTTTTATTCTTGCCACATTTTCAGAAATATTTGGAAAATTATTAGAATGTTAATTATGCAGACAGGTTTCTTGTTTATTCAGGGTTCAATATAGACAGATTTCACTGTTCATTCAATTAATTTTATACCAAGGATTATATAAATACAAAAATATCATTCAGAGAGTAATAAAATATTATCATAATTAAAATTAATTTGATCCTGTGAAATCGTTTTCAAGATTGATATCAATTTGCTAATTAATGTGAATGCTATTCTTGTGTCATACAATAAAAATTAAAGACACTTTCAAGTCTCTGATGACTTTAAAAGGAATTGTTAATCAAATACCGTTGGAGATGGGTTAACAAACTGTATCTTTACGGTCGCCAGGTATAAAAAATGCTATTTGCCAAATGGTGACCAACAGTGAATTTTAGGTCGCCCAGGTGACTGTTTTGGCAGACTGTATTGAGGAGTGGGCTGTCGTGGTTGTGATCAATTAGTAGTTAGATTCACAACTACCTGTGCAATCAGTGCTTATCACCACTAAAACTGATTGACACTAATAAAAAAACTGAAATATTGTTGAAAGTGCCATTAAACACCATAACCCTAACCTCAGAAAAATGATATACCAGTTTAAACTATGTTTATTGGGTTTTTTTTAGAAAAAGCTACTTGTATCCCATCCTATTTTTATAAATTAGTTGCCTTCTCTTAATTTTCTGCTTGCACTAGTGGTCGCCATAAAATATGCATCATATGGTTATTAATTTTTTTTTATTTTCAGTATGTTCCTCCAGAGTTATTACCTGTCTATAAAGACACTATAGTACCTCTAGCTGATATTATTACACCTAACCAATATGAGGCTGAGTGAGTATTTACAAGCAAACCTGTCCATGCAGTCACTTGTATTAAACGGTCACCTATTTTTTGTCCTGTCATAGAACATTTCATATGAATTGAACCTCTTTTAAGAGGTCACCTGTCTTATAAGGCCACTTTTTCTTTGTCCCAAATGTGACCTCTTAATACAGGTTTGACGATACTTTATTCAAGGCACATGAGAGGAAATTAATGTCTTATAGAGGTTCTAATTCATATTCTAGGACTTTAATGGGAAAAAAAAGTGTAAATATTGACGGTGAAAAATTCCACGAATATCAACAAAAGTAACAATCATTTCTGATCTCAACTCATTGAACAATAAAAGGACCATAAAAAAAAATAACATACAACTTTGAAAATATTGGTCCTGCTTGGGGACAGGTACAAAAAATGTGGTGAGGTTAAACCGCTTAATGAACCCCAGACCTCCTCTGTTGAGGGTTAGGGTTAGAGTTATTGTGTTTAACCCCTTTTCCAATAATATTTCAGTTATATCATGGCGACCAGTTTTCGAGGTGGAAGAAAGCAGAGTACCCCGAGAAAACCATTGAAGTGCTGCAAGTCACTGACAAATTTTATCACATAGTGCTGTATGAAGTACACACTGCAATGATCAGGATTTGAACTCGCAACTTTAGTGGTGATAGGGACTGATTGCATAAGTAGTTGTAAATCCAAATACCATAGGAATATGACCATGATGGACCCTCCCACCCTTGATAATTAGATCTTTAACAACATATGAACAAAAGATAAAAAAAATCCTGCACAGATTCACTTCCACTCAAAAAGGCCACATACTATCACAAAAAAAATAAAATAAAAAAAAAACATGGACAATACAAAAAGCAGGGTCGATGAATGCTCATAGTTAATTTACTACTAGCTAGGATGGTACTATCTGTTGGTTAAAGATCATCACTCTTAGAACAAAAGAATCATAATTGATACTGCTAATAGATTTATTATCAATTAGTCATAAACACCGAAAGAAAAATTAATGGTCTTAGTGGGAGACCAGCATCAATAGGTCATCAATGTGTTGGAATCAAATAATATATTTTATTAAGAAATTAAAACTCTTAGTGGGAGACCAGCATCAATAGGTCATCAACTTGTTAGAATCTAACAATATATTGTATATGTATTAAGAAATTAAAACTCTTAGTGGGAGACCAGCATCAATAGGTCATCAATTTGTTAGAATCTAACAATATATTGTATATGTATTAAGAAATTAAAACTCTTAGTGGAGAACAGCATCAATAGGTCATCAATTTGTTAGAATCTAACAATATGTTTTATTAAGAAATTAAAACTCTTAGTGGGAGAACAGCATCAATAGGTCATCAATTTGTTAGAATCTAACAATATGTTTTATTAAGAAATTAAAACTCTTAGTGGGAGAACAGCATCAATAGGTCATCAATTTGTTAGAATCTAACAATATGTTTTATTAAGAAATTAAAACTCTTAGTGGGAGAACAGCATCAATAGGTCATCAATTTGTTAGAATCAAACAATATGTTTTAATTAAGAAATTAAAACTCTTAGTGGGAGAACAGCATCAATAGGTCATCAATTTGTTAGAATCAAACAATATGTTTTAATTAAGAAATTAAAACTCTTAGTTGGAGACCAGCAACAATAGGTCATCAATTTGTTGGAATCTAGAAATATGTTTTATTAAGAAATTAAAACTCTTAGTGGGAGAACAGCATCAATAGGTCATCAATTTGTTAGAATCAAACAATATGTTTTAATTAAGAAATTAAAACTCTTAGTGGGAGACCAGCAACAATAGGTCATCAATTTGTTGGAATCTAGAAATATGTTTTATTAAGAAATTAAAACTCTTAGTGGGAGAACAGCAACAATAGGTCATCAATTTGTTGGAATCAAACAATATGTTTTAATTAAGAAATTTAAACTCTTAGTGGGAGAACAGCATCAATAGGTCATCAATTTGTTGGAATCAGACAATATGATTGTCTTATTAATTAAGGAATGTCAGTTGGTAATTATGCTTTTATTTTTTAATGCTGCATGGTCTTTTTTTCATTGGGAGTGGGGGCGAGTTTGATCTATTTTAAAGATTTCTTCAACTGATCTACTGATTCTGATCTCCCACTAAGCACAAGAGGTTGAGCCGAGCGGCAAAACGATTTCGTCCTATTCTCATGTGTTGTGAAAGAAAAACATCTTATATTTGAATAGTTGTAGAGTTCTATCAAAGTTAGTACCCTACACTTTTGCAAATAGTATCAAATTTTTTTTCAAATTTCAAACAAACTTTAACATTATTATGGGATTAAACCGCTTAATGAACCCCAGACCTCCTGTGTTGAGGGTTAGGGTTAGAGTTATTGTGTTTAACACCTTTTCCAATAATATTTCAGTTATATCATGGCGACCAGTTTTAGTGGTGAATGAAACCAGAGTACCTCGAGAAAACCATTGAAGTGCTGCAAGTCACTGACAAATTTTATCACATAGTGCTGTATGAAGTACACACTGCAATGATCAGGATTTGAACTCGCAACTTTAGTGGTGATAGGGACTGATTGCATAAGTAGTTGTAAATCCAACTACCATAGGAATACGACCATGATGGACCCTTCATAATTGATACTGCTAATAGATTTATTATCAATTAGTCATAAACACCGAAAGAAAAATTAATGGTCTTAGTGGGAGACCAGCATAAATAGTTCATCAATTTGTTAGAATCTAACAATATGTTCTTTGTCAGTTGGTAATTATGCTTTTATTTATGAATGCTGCGTGGTCCTATTTTCATTGGGAAGGGGGTGCAAGTTTGATCTATTTTAAAGATTTGTTCAACTGACCTACATGTACTGATTCTGATCTCCCACTAAGCACGAGACGTTGAACCGAGCGGCAAAACGATTTCCCCCTATTCTCATGTGTTATGAAAGAAAAACATCTTGTATTTGAATAGTTGTAGGGTTCTATCAAAGTTAGTACCCTACACTTTTGCAAATAGTATCATTTTTTTTTTTTTTCAAATTTCAAATACATTTTAACATATAATTAACGATTGCTTCCCCCAGATAGTCAGAGATGTCATTGCAGAACATAGAAATCTTTCCCCAGATAATCAGAGATGTCAAAATTTGGTTTCAATTTGATAACTATTCTACAACAATATCAATGAAAAAAATCATTGAAAGAGGAATAACAAATAATATGATTTCCCTCCAATTTTTTTATGTTCAGGTACAAAATTGTATTACAGTGACCAAAAATTTTGATTATAATGTGATAATTTATCTAGTAGTATAGGGTTAATTTTATACAAGCTTAGAAAATAGTTGTTTTTTCTCTCTCCAGACCATTAACAGGACAGGTCATTAAAACAGTTGTTTTTCTCTCTCCAGACTATTAACAGGACAGATCATTAAAACAGTTGTTTTTTCTCTCTCCAGACTATTAACAGGACAGATCATTAAAACAGTTGTTTTTTCTCTCTCCAGACTATTAACAGGAAAGATCATTAAAACAGTTGTTTTTCTCTCTCCAGACTATTAACAGGACAGATCGTTAAAACAGTTGTTTTTTCTCTCTCCAGACTATTAACAGGACAGATCATTAAAACAGTTGTTTTTTCTCTCTCCAGACTATTAACAGGACAGATCATTAAAACAGTTGTTTTTTCTCTCCAGACTATTAACAGGACAGATCATTAAAACAGTTGTTTTTTCTCTCTCCAGACTATTAACAGGACAGATCATTAAAACAGTTGTTTTTTCTCTCTCCAGACTATTAACAGGACAGATCATTAAAACAGTTGTTTTTTCTCTCTCCAGACTATTAACAGGACAGATCATTAAAATAGTTGTTTTTTCTCTCCAGACTATTAACAGGACAGATCATTAAAACAGTTGTTTTTTTCTCTCTCCAGACTATTAACAGGACAGATCATTAAAACAGTTGTTTTTCTCTCTCCAGACTATTAACAGGACAGATCATTAAAACAGTTGTTTTTTCTCTCTCCAGACTATTAACAGGACAGATCATTAAAACAGTTGTTTTTCTCTCTCCAGACTATTAACAGGACAGATCATTAAAACAGTTGTTTTTTCTCTCTCCAGACTATTAACAGGACAGATCATTAAAACAGTTGTTTTTTCTCTCTCCAGACTATTAACAGGACAGATCATTAAAATAGTTGTTTTTTCTCTCCAGACTATTAACAGGACAGATCATTAAAACAGTTGTTTTTTTCTCTCTCCAAACTATTAACAGGACAGATCATTAAAACAGTTGTTTTTCTCTCTCCAGACTATTAACAGGACAGATCATTAAAACAGTTGTTTTTTCTCTCTCCAGACTATTAACAGGACAGATCATTAAAACAGTTGTTTTTTCTCTCTCCAGACTATTAACAGGACAGATCATTAAAACAGTTGTTTTTTCTCTCTCCAGACTATTAACAGGACAGATCATTAAAACAGTTGTTTTTTCTCTCTCCAGACTATTAACAGGACAGATCATTAAAACAGTTGTTTTTTCTCTCTCCAGACTATTAACAGGACAGATCATTAAAACAGTTGTTTTTTCTCTCTCCAGACTATTAACAGGACAGATCATGAAAACAGTTGTTTTTTCTCTCTCCAGACTATTAACAGGACAGATCATTAAAATAGTTGTTTTTTCTCTCTCCAGACTATTAACAGGACAGATCATGAAAACAGTTGTTTTTTCTCTCTCCAGACTATTAACAGGACAGATCATTAAAATAGTTGTTTTTTCTCTCTCCAGACTATTAACAGGACAGATCATTAAAACAGTTGTTTTTTCTCTCTCCAGACTATTAACAGGACAGATCATTAAAACAGTTGTTTTTCTCTCTCCAGACTATTAACAGGACAGATCATTAAAACAGTTGTTTTTTCTCTCCAGACTATTAACAGGACAGATCATTAAAACAGTTGTTTTTTCTCTCTCCAGACTATTAACAGGACAGATCATTAAAACAGTTGTTTTTTCTCTCTCCAGACTATTAACAGGACAGATCATTAAAACAGTTGTTTTTTCTCTCTCCAGACTATTAACAGGACAGATCATTAAAACAGTTGTTTTTTCTCTCTCCAGACTATTAACAGGACAGATCATTAAAACAGTTGTTTTTTCTCTCTCCAGACTATTAACAGGACAGATCATTAAAACAGTTGTTTTTTCTCTCCAGACTATTAACAGGACAGATCATTAAAACAGTTGTTTTTTCTCTCTCCAGACTATTAACAGGACAGATCATTAAAACAGTTGTTTTTTCTCTCTCCAGACTATTAACAGGACAGATCATTAAAACAGTTGTTTTTTCTCTCTCCAGACTATTAACAGGACAGATCATTAAAATAGTTGTTTTTTCTCTCCAGACTATTAACAGGACAGATCATTAAAACAGTTGTTTTTTTCTCTCTCCAGACTATTAACAGGACAGATCATTAAAACAGTTGTTTTTCTCTCTCCAGACTATTAACAGGACAGATCATTAAAACAGTTGTTTTTTCTCTCTCCAGACTATTAACAGGACAGATCATTAAAACAGTTGTTTTTCTCTCTCCAGACTATTAACAGGACAGATCATTAAAACAGTTGTTTTTTCTCTCTCCAGACTATTAACAGGACAGATCATTAAAATAGTTGTTTTTTCTCTCCAGACTATTAACAGGACAGATCATTAAAACAGTTGTTTTTTTCTCTCTCCAGGCTATTAACAGGACAGATCATTAAAACAGTTGTTTTTTCTCTCTCCAGACTATTAACAGGACAGATCATTAAAACAGTTGTTTTTCTCTCTCCAGACTATTAACAGGACAGATCATTAAAACAGTTGTTTTTTCTCTCTCCAGACTATTAACAGGACAGATCATTAAAACAGTTGTTTTTTTCTCTCTCCAGACTATTAACAGGACAGATCATTAAAACAGTTGTTTTTTCTCTCTCCAGACTATTAACAGGACAGATCATTAAAACAGTTGTTTTTTCTCTCTCCAGACTATTAACAGGACAGATCATTAAAACAGTTGTTTTTTCTCTCTCCAGACTATTAACAGGACAGATCATTAAAACAGTTGTTTTTCTCTCTCCAGACTATTAACAGGACAGATCATTAAAACAGTTGTTTTTTCTCTCTCCAGACTATTAACAGGACAGATCATTAAAACAGTTGTTTTTTCTCTCTCCAGACTATTAACAGGACAGATCATTAAAACAGTTGTTTTTTCTCTCTCCAGACTATTAACAGGACAGATCATTAAAACAGTTGTTTTTTCTCTCTCCAGACTATTAACAGGACAGATCATTAAAATAGTTGTTTTTTCTCTCTCCAGACTATTAACAGGACAGATCATTAAAATAGTTGTTTTTTCTCTCCAGACTATTAACAGGACAGATCATTAAAACAGTTGTTTTTTTCTCTCTCCAGACTATTAACAGGACAGATCATTAAAACAGTTGTTTTTCTCTCTCCAGACTATTAACAGGACAGATCATTAAAACAGTTGTTTTTTTCTCTCTCCAGACTATTAACAGGACAGATCATTAAAACAGTTGTTTTTCTCTCTCCAGACTATTAACAGGACAGATCATTAAAACAGTTGTTTTTTCTCTCTCCAGACTATTAACAGGACAGATCATTAAAACAGTTGTTTTTTCTCTCTCCAAACTATTAACAGGACAGATCATTAAAACAGTTGTTTTTTCTCTCTCCAGACTATTAACAGGACAGATCATTAAAACAGTTGTTTTTTCTCTCTCCAGACTATTAACAGGACAGATCATTAAAACAGTTGTTTTTTCTCTCTCCAGACTATTAACAGGACAGATCATTAAAACAGTTGTTTTTTCTCTCTCCAGACTATTAACAGGACAGATCATTAAAACAGTTGTTTTTTCTCTCTCCAGACTATTAACAGGACAGATCATTAAAACAGTTGTTTTTTCTCTCTCCAGACTATTAACAGGACAGATCATTAAAACAGTTGTTTTTTCTCTCTCCAGACTATTAACAGGACAGATCATTAAAACAGTTGTTTTTTCTCTCTCCAGACTATTAACAGGACAGATCATTAAAACAGTTGTTTTTTTCTCTCTCCAGACTATTAACAGGACAGATCATTAAAACAGTTGTTTTTTCTCTCTCCAGACTATTAACAGGACAGATCATTAAAACAGTTGTTTTTTTCTCTCTCCAGACTATTAACAGGACAGATCATTAAAACAGTTGTTTTTCTCTCTCCAGACTATTAACAGGACAGATCATTAAAACAGTTGTTTTTTCTCTCTCCAGACTATTAACAGGACAGATCATTAAAACAGTTGTTTTTTTCTCTCTCCAGACTATTAACAGGACAGATCATTAAAACAGTTGTTTTTTCTCTCTCCAGACTATTAACAGGACAGATCATTAAAACAGTTGTTTTTTCTCTCTCCAGACTATTAACAGGACAGATCATTAAAACAGTTGTTTTTTCTCTCTCCAGACTATTAACAGGACAGATCATTAAAACAGTTGTTTTTTCTCTCTCCAGACTATTAACAGGACAGATCATTAAAACAGTTGTTTTTTCTCTCTCCAGACTATTAACAGGACAGATCATTAAAACAGTTGTTTTTTTCTCTCTCCAGACTATTAACAGGACAGATCATTAAAACAGTTGTTTTTTCTCTCTCCAGACTATTAACAGGACAGATCATTAAAACAGTTGTTTTTTCTCTCTCCAGACTATTAACAGGACAGATCATTAAAACAGTTGTTTTTTCTCTCTCCAGACTATTAACAGGACAGATCATTAAAACAGTTGTTTTTTTCTCTCTCCAGACTATTAACAGGACAGATCATTAAAACAGTTGTTTTTCTCTCTCCAGACTATTAACAGGACAGATCATTAAAACAGTTGTTTTTTCTCTCTCCAGACTATTAACAGGACAGATCATTAAAACAGTTGTTTTTTCTCTCTCCAGACTATTAACAGGACAGATCATTAAAACAGTTGTTTTTTCTCTCTCCAGACTATTAACAGGACAGATCATTAAAACAGTTGTTTTTTCTCTCTCCAGACTATTAACAGGGCAGATCATTAAAACAGTTGTTTTTTCTCTCTCCAGACTATTAACAGGACAGATCATTAAAACAGTTGTTTTTTCTCTCTCCAGACTATTAACAGGACAGATCATTAAAACAGTTGTTTTTTCTCTCTCCAGACTATTAACAGGACAGATCATTAAAACAGTTGTTTTTTCTCTCTCCAGACTATTAACAGGACAGATCATTAAAACAGTTGTTTTTTCTCTCTCCAGACTATTAACAGGACAGATCATTAAAACAGTTGTTTTTTCTCTCTCCAGACTATTAACAGGACAGATCATTAAAACAGTTGTTTTTTCTCTCTCCAGACTATTAACAGGACAGATCATTAAAACAGTTGTTTTTTCTCTCTCCAGACTATTAACAGGACAGATCATTAAAACAGTTGTTTTTTCTCTCTCCAGACTATTAACAGGACAGATCATTAAAACAGTTGTTTTTTTCTCTCTCCAGGCTATTAACAGGACAGATCATTAAAACAGTTGTTTTTTCTCTCTCCAGACTATTAACAGGACAGATCATTAAAACAGTTGTTTTTTCTCTCTCCAGACTATTAACAGGACAGATCATTAAAACAGTTGTTTTTTCTCTCTCCAGACTATTAACAGGACAGATCATTAAAACAGTTGTTTTTTCTCTCTCCAGACTATTAACAGGACAGATCATTAAAACAGTTGTTTTTTCTCTCTCCAGACTATTAACAGGACAGATCATTAAAACAGTTGTTTTTTCTCTCTCCAGACTATTAACAGGACAGATCATTAAAACAGTTGTTTTTTTCTCTCTCCAGACTATTAACAGGACAGATCATTAAAACAGTTGTTTTTTCTCTCTCCAGACTATTAACAGGACAGATCATTAAAACAGTTGTTTTTTTCTCTCTCCAGACTATTAACAGGACAGATCATTAAAACAGTTGTTTTTCTCTCTCCAGACTATTAACAGGACAGATCATTAAAACAGTTGTTTTTTCTCTCTCCAGACTATTAACAGGACAGATCATTAAAACAGTTGTTTTTTCTCTCTCCAGACTATTAACAGGACAGATCATTAAAACAGTTGTTTTTTCTCTCTCCAGACTATTAACAGGACAGATCATTAAAACAGTTGTTTTTTTCTTCTTCTTCTTCAGATTATTAACAGGACGAACCATTAACAATGAGGAGGATGCCATGCAGGCCATGGAAGACCTTCACAAAATGGGACCAAAAACTATAGTTATAAGTAGTAGTACCTTAGGGAGTAATGGATCAATAATGAGTTTAGCTAGCAGTGATAAAAGTAAGTCGACCACATCGGTGGTGTAATGGTTAAGAGTCTCACCTTAAGTGTGTGGTAGATGGTAGGTTTCACCTGCAAGTCGATCGCATCGGTGGTGTAATGGTAAATGTGCTCGACTCAAGGTGTTGTAGATGGCGGGTTTGAGCTGTAAGTTGACCACATCAGTGTTGTGATGGCTTGGGTGCTCACTTTAAGTACTGTAGACCATGGGTTAGCACCTTGGTTGAGTTAAACCAAAGACTTCAAGATTGGTATTTGTTGCTTCTCCACTAAGCACAGATCTGTAACACTAGGGACATCAAAATCCTAATTTCCTTGGCTGTATATTAATTTCCGTCAGGAAGTGCTAATTATTCGCACTTTTCAGCGGAGATTCCATGTGAAATGTAGGGATTTATACACAATAATGGAGATTAGATTCAAATCGAGAGATTTATACATGCATCGAGAGATTATAACCTGTATCGGTAAGTTATTACTTCGTAGTTCAATTTCATACTTTATTTGGCAGGATTTAATCGATAATCTTTATATATATATATACGTCTGAAAATTAAACCAAACAGTGTTAGAATTAGATTTTAGAGCTGTCAAATTTTTGTTCTTCCCTCGACGGGATTTGAACCCACACCATTGTTACACTGCAGCACCATTCGCTTAGCCTTACGTCCAGCGCCCTAGACTACTCGACTACATCCACTCCCTATATATATATATATATATATAGATGTTTGTACATTTATCGATTTTTTTACGGATGGGTACGTATATATATACGCGATCGAGTTGAGAAAAATTGGATGTTTGTTTTCATTTAGTTATGTATCGACAGCTATAGTGCATTTATGAATAAAATATGTTTAAAATGAAATAGTGTATTTACCGTTGGCAGAAGTAAAAAAAACGAATTCGCAACAAATGAAAACGGAATACATATTTCGCCAAAGATCGAGTCTGTATTAATGAATATATATATATGCAATCAAGTATTCACGGCTGACAAAAAATAATAAACGTGATTTACACATTTCACCAAGATCGAGTTTAACAGCCGGTTTAATTTTCATGAATTAAATGATGAATGTTGAAATAACAATTCCTTCTGTCCTGACCATGCAGGTGTTATAATTATCACGCCATGTACATGTTTGCATGTGTACTGATCGATCGCGAGAGCTATATAGCACACAGGTAAGTTATATATTTTACCTGCAGTACATTAATATGTATATATTTTTTTTTACAGACATTTCAAGAAAAGGTATCAAAATATAAAATCGTTTGTTTTGTGTTATACCACAAGTTAGTTTTTATCTTATAATTTTTAGTTCTTTTTTCATTAAACTTTAATTATCATTATTTCTGTATAGTGTACATGTACTAACAACTGTTTTCACTAACAAAACAATTTCTTTTACAAGTTAATTGCTAACCCTTTCATTTGTATAGACAACAGAACATAATTATTGATTTTTGCAGGTGCGTACGTGTATATGTTATTTTGTTACCTTCCATTCAGTTTTTTTTTTGTTGTAGTTTGTGTTATATTATTTCTGTTAATGTTTTTTTTTTAATTCAGTTTCTAATACAACTTTTTATGTTTATTATTCTTATTGTTCATTTTTATAACTGTGTTCATT
This sequence comes from Bathymodiolus brooksi, assembly GCA_963680875.1. Lineage (NCBI taxonomy): Eukaryota > Metazoa > Mollusca > Bivalvia > Mytilida > Modiolidae > Bathymodiolus > Bathymodiolus brooksi. The sequence continues at coordinate 110,120,148 of OY804581.1, forward strand.
AACAAAACAATTATGTTATAGGTTAATTGTTAATCCTTAGTAAGGTTTGACAGTCTTATCAATGAATTATGTAACTTTTATCAAGTTTTATGAAAGTAAATGATTTTTGTTATCACATAATTATCTATAATTAAAATAAATGTAACGTTTCCACATTAGAAAAATGAGCTTCAAATTGTTTCTTGCCAATAATTTTATCATTTTATAGGTTAATGTTGTTTTAATTTTCATATTTCCAGAAAATAAGCTGGTTTGAAGCCTAGTCAACAACAGACCTACAAAGAATTAAATTATTATATACATGTATTATATATATATGTGTGTGTGTATATATTTTAGTTAGAAAAAATTATGGTAGAAGTAAGCAAACACATTTTTGTTCTCCACTTGCTCTTCCTTTCCCTTCATGCAGCTTCTATAGGATATCACTACCTCACAGTTTATTAGGACTTCTGTAATGAAGGAGGGAACTATATGGTGCCAAGGAGAGTTTATTTGAGGTGCCTGCAACACTGGTATTATAGGAATGGTGATTGTTAAAGACATCACATGATGCGAAGATGAGAATTATGTACACATCACCAGTACCAGAAGTAGTAACATAAACAAATTATAAAAACCTGTATTTGGTACTGTCGTATATTTGGACATATCAATTTAAACTGGTGCGATGAATGAAAAAAAATTAATATGATTTTATTATATTATACAGAAAACAAGAGATTGTTTTGATTGTAGGAAATGCACAGAAAACATGATTTAAACAATGAAAGACAAAACAAAGAAATAAACATTTGAAAGGCAAAACAATACTTTTTTATAATCCACTACAAAATTAAGTAATGTGTAAAGCCCCGTTTACACGATCAAAGTTTTCAATCAAAAACTTTGGTTAAAAACTTTGACGGACTTTGATGGAATAGAACTCCATCCTACTTTTCTAAAAACTTTGATGGACTTTGATGGGAACTAACCAATCAAAATGGTTTTTGGAATCAAGATCATTAAGATATTATGTAAACAGAAGCACATGGTAAATATGGCGGGAAACAACAGACAAACAAGTTCAAATAAAATGTCAAAATTTAACTGGACAAATGAGTTAGTAAATGATCTCATGATATATGGTCGGACCTTTTCCAGGAGCATATTAAATGTTTCTTTGCTCATTCTCATATTTTTATATTCATCAATATCTTCAGCCCTCAGCTCTTGCAGTAGAATGTTATAGCAACTTCTGGTCCTCCTCCTTTGAAGCCAGGCTCTAGACCACATTCTCCTTGGTCTAACACGAAGTCTACGCAGCCTTCGCCTTAAAATCAAAGTGCACAAAATGCACACATACAAAGCAACATACTCCTCAAAGTCAGCCATGTTTATGTTATCTTTGCATTTCCCGCCAATTCCCATCAAAAACTTTGATCCTGTAAACAGGGCAGTTCTTTATCAAAGTTTTCCATCAAAAACTTTGACAAAGTTTTTGATGGAAAACTTTGATCGTGTAAATGGGGCTCAACAATAAAAAATAAAAGAGAAAACAAATATCAGACTGACAGGAAATTATATAATTCTTATTACTTTGATATTTCACCCCCATAAAATAGTTAATACCTTGACAGTAGTGAAAACAGCACGTTGACATCCGAGAAAGGGGCCTCTGGGCATGACTAACTGTATAAATATCTTTGGGGCAATCCCCCCTCCCACCCCCCAAATAATATCAATATAATTATTAAGAATATAAGAATATTTTAACAAGAAAACAAGGCCTTATACTTAACAAAAAAATTGCATAGTGACATTTTCTATTTATGAACGTTACAGTTAACTAAAATTCCAAAAACGCGTCATGTACAGTACACTCCGGTCAGGTTGGACATATCCCTCCCAAAATGTCCGACTCACTCCAGGGAAATGTCCGACAAATTTGAGAGTCAACACCCTCTAACTCCGACTATTTGGTCGGACATCGTGGGTGCATTCAGAGTATTTGGTCGGACGTGAGAGTGGATATTTAAAGATTTTTTTTTACATTTCTCGAGGTGAACATGTCAAACATTTTGTGATCGATGTGTATTTGTAAGCGTACTTTCTTTCCGGTGTGTAGAATGTCCGGGTACGTAAATACCATAGTGTATTTCTACCTTGCGCCATATTCGCGCAAGGAAAGGTAGCTTAAAGGTCAATCAGTATATAACTGAAATATTGTTGAAAAGTGACGTTTAAACACCCATAGCCTCATATAAATTATTGCAATAAAATATCGATTAAGTAACGAAATCGATATAAATTATTTTACAGTATATTTAGTATAAAAGGCTTGTTCTGCACGCTTACTGTGAGATGTATTGCAACCGCCATTTTTTACTACAACCACGTGCGCATGCTCGTGTTTGATGGAAAAGCTATAGCTATATTTAGATATTTTGTGATAATAGTTTTATATTGTAAATCGATCTACTCTGATTTTTTTCAACAAGATACATTTTTTATAGTATATATTTTATTATAAAATACAACATTGAACTGATTTTCGCTAACACTTCAATCACCGAATATTGATTTTTTCGGATGTTGAATATTTTATCCCCAGAATTGCACCCCCTGTTAGTATACTTTTATTGCTTTATTTAAAAAAAAAAAAATAACACCAAGAACATCGTTTCCTGTTAACAGTTTAACTATCTGAGAGTGGAGACTCTCAGATTTTGTCGGACAATTTTAAGAGTGACACTCTCTTCAAGTCCGACAAAACTCTGTGTCCGACCTGAGAGTATGATCGTTGATACACTTGGAGGGATCTGTATACTAAATTTGATATATAAGTTTGACACCGCATTACTGATTATTTAAAAACTATACAACTTGCAGTTTTCTAAAAAAAAAATTAAAAAATCAATCGAAAACACGATTACAAATCAATTACAGAATTACCCAATCTAATTATGAGGGTTAAATGTTGGACTATATAGGTCGTGTTCTTTATTTAGCTTGCAATTTTGAAACACGATAATTTAATAAAGAGTGAGTGGTGATCATTGTTATTTAACGCCAATGCAGCAATTTTTCAGCTATATCATGGCGAGAACATGTTAATTTTCAATGAGATGATGATGTCCGCTTTGTACTAGACCAATACGCTGGATTGAATTTTTATAGTGCTAGCTCACTGAAACAAGTCCACGGATAGACATGTCGCCCCACTCGGACTCGTTATCCTGATTCTGAGCTAACCAGTCGTTGCTCTGTCTCCTTAATGTTGGGTACTTAGCGGAGAAGCAACAAATACCAAGTTTATAGTCTTTGATTTTATCCCGACTGGGGCTTGAACCCACGATCTACCGCACTCGAGTATGAGTGATTTTTTTATCAATTTTACAAAAGATCGATCGTTCTACCGACTCTTAATTCACTTATCTTTGCGTATATATATATATATATCTGCTTTACTTATTCCAAGGGACTGAAATGTTTAACTTTGCTCATAATCGAAACATACAATTGTTAAAATTTCTCAATTTAATATTTGTAAACATCAAATATCATTTATACTTTGTTTATTTTTAATACCCTACATATATGTAATTATCAGGGAGAACGGACCCGAAACCCCACTAATGCAGGTAAAAAAAATTCCACATAAAAAACGTCATCCAACTGGAAATCTCCAAAAATGAAATTAGTCGAAAAATTAGAGAAATTATATTAACTAAAAGGGAAATAAAAAATAACTGATAAAAACGCAACAGAAAATAATAATAACAAAAACTGAATGGAAGGTTATAACAAAATAACATAAAACAAACTATTTAATATTTTGATACCTTTTCTTGAAATATCTGTAAAATAAAAAGAAATATATGCAGTTTCCCGAAAAAGCACTAAAGACAATATACTTTAACTCACTTGATCGGGTCATGATCATTCTATCTATATTTTGTCCGCGATTTCGTGCAGTACAAAAACCGGTAAAAAAAAAAACACGGCGTAATATCCAAACAAACGCCAGGATTAATACAACATTCTTCATTATAACTTGATAGCATATATATATTCATTAAAATAGTCTGTTAAATTTAAAACTCGACCTGGGAGAAATGTGTATTCGGTTTTTATTTTCTGTCAACAGGCGTCGATACATATACACGTACGCACCTGCAAAAATCAATAATTATGTTCTGTTGTCTATACAAATGAAAGGGTTAGCAATTAACTTGTAAACGAAATTGTTTTGTTAGTGAAAACAGTTGTTAGTACATGTACACTATACAGAAATAATGATAATTAAAGTTTAATGAAAAAAGAACTAAAAATTATAAGATAAAAACTAACTTGTGGTATAACACAAAACAAACGATTTTATATTTTGATACCTTTTCTTGAAATATCTGTAAAAAAAAATATACATATTAATATACTCGAAATACGTCCTTGATATACTGCAGCTAAAATATATAACTTACCTGTGTGCTATATATAGCTCTCGCGATCGATCACTACACAAACATGTTGTAATGTAAATATTGTATTTGTGTATCTGTTATTTATATGTCATGTGTGTGTTGTGTTGTATTTTTATATGTAACTTCTCTATACCATTGTAATGTATGGTTTATTTGAGAATAAAGAGTCTTAGGTCTTAGGAAAACATAGAAGGAATTTTTATTTCAACATTCATCATTTAATTCGTGAAAATTAAACCGGCTGTTAAACTCGATCTTGGTGAAATGTGTAAATTACGTTTATTATTTTTTGTCAGCCGTGAAATATGTATTCCGTTTTCATTTGTTGCGAATTCGTTTTTTTTACTTCTGCCAACGGTAAATACACTATTTCATTTTAAACATATTTTATTCATAAATGCACTATAGCTGTCGATACATAACTAAATGAAAACAAACATCCAATTTTTCTATGTATAGATATTTTTATTCATACAATGATAAAAGTAAGGAAGACTTTTCTGTAGTAATGGAAAATAGTGGATGATAACAGGGCTCTGGATTTTCTGCAATTTCTATCTAGGGAGGAGTTGCCTGTTCTTGATTCATATTAGATATTGAATTACCTCCCTTTGCCTGTATTTGTTTACTAGCAATTGTGTACATACTAGCAAAGTACTTTGTTACTGGCAACAAGTTCATCTGAAATCTTATCATCATTAATATTGTAACACTGCTGGACTGTAGGGCCAAGTGAGATAATTAACATAGAGACCTAATGTGTTACTTTTTTTGATTTTATGGTGTTTAATGTCACTTTCAACAATATTTCAGTTATATCGTGGCGATCAGTTTTATTGGTGGAGGAAACTGGAGTACCAGGGAAAACCACCGACCTGTCGTAAGTCACTGACAAACTTTATCACATAATGTTGTACACCTCGCCCTGATCGAGATTCGAACTCACAACATCAGTGGTGATAGGCACTGATTGCATAGGTAGTTGTAAATCCAACTACCATAAGATGACAGCCCCTTGTTACTTTTTTAAAGATGGACCAATAATTTTAAATCAATTGTCAAAGTTCGTATATATTGATATTGCATAACATCTAGAAAAAAAAATGTAGAATTTTTAAAGTGAATTTTTAAAAGAAATTTTTTCTGAACATTTATAGCAGTCAAACGGACTATATAAGTCAGTTATCACAATTTTTTATTATTTCAGACGGCAGTAAAGAAAAATTTAAAATAGAATTCGAATATATACCAGCCATATTTGTTGGCACCGGAGATTTATTTGCTGCTTGTCTGATGGCGTGGATGCAAACAGATAAAAATTTACAGGTATAAATACTTAGTTACGAATTTACGAATAACTATTTACAATTCTAACATGACCTCCTTCTTTCGCTTTGTTAACAAACAAGCGAGTTATCCATTCGGTATAATCTCATTAGCACATGCACCGGTGAATGTGACTGACTTTTCCATTGGCAGCATAAATTGTGTGCAACATTTTCCGCAAACGTAAATATAAATTACTCTCTTCCCATCAAAGTATATTACCGTATTTGTACTCTTAGACATATCAGAATCGAAATAAATCATGGAAGCCAGAATGTGTTTTGAGTTTTAACATGGATTGGCGGATATTAGTAAATTTTATCCCTCGCTTCTGGCTCGGGATAAAATACTAATATCCGCAAAATCCATGTTAAAACTCCCAACACTTTCTGGCTTCCATGATTTATTTCTTAAACAGATTGTAGCTGGGCATTAAACCCAATTATTTCATATCAGTTCTAAATTCAACTTTTTCATTGGTGTAGACATGGTCATGTGTCATGCATTAATCTGTGTTAAAGAAATCCACTCATTAATATGATAATGCCCAAAGGCATTATCATGTTAATGACCGCTCGAGTTATTAGAGTTGCGTTCCTTTTATAAAACACAACAGAGATTGTGCAGTTGTCATGTACATGTACTAAAATGAGCAAAATTATTTAGGAAGTCTTATTTCCTTCAATGAAATAAAAATAATAGTTACTTATGTATAGGGCATTATCGTGATAGCCAGAGTGCCCTTGAGACAGTAGTGTTGACTTCAACACTGATAATGCCCTCGCCTGCAGCTCAGGCATCATTAATGTTTCAGTCAATACTAATGTCCCTTAGGCAGTCTATAAATCATGATAATGCCCTATACATAAGTAACTATCTTATTAATAACCAACCAATGAATGACAATCCTGTTTATGATACGACGGTAAACATTTCACGATCGTATTGTGATGTGGGTCTGTTGTCAGTCTGTTGACACAATGGTTTCTGTTTAATAAATTTTGTTCTAGTTGACTGATCCTTCGGAAATTTAAATTCTTATAAATCTTGGCATAAAATAAAGGTTGTTTATGGAGGTTCTGACTCCTATAATTTATTGTTCATCTGATTTTGATGAGGTTTTATTAATGAATTTCTTAGGAAAATCCCTTTCAGAAAAATGCAATAATATGATACAATTATAGTCTTTTGTTGAGGTCAATAAGAGTTTATATGGACCTTAAAAACGATATTCACCGAAGCCTTTAGCCTGAGGTGAATATTGATTTCTAAGGTTCATAAAAACTCTTATTGACCGATACAAAAGACTGTAATTGTTTTATTACATTAAAATGAAAAGTGAAAGTGAAACCAAGTCAATATGAAATTAATCACTTCATTATGACGTCATACATAATGCAATGGAAAACGAAAGTGAAACCAAGTCAATACAAGTTTTAATCAAGCAATATCAAATTTTACGGAATGTCAGGTGACAGCATGATAGCCAATAAAATTGTTTAAATAAAATCATTATGTAATAATATTATTCATCTAACATTATGTACGTTTTCCTTTGAAATTAATGAAAGTCGCCTGTCTGATACAAGGTGTCTGATACAAGATGTTGTATCACCACACTGTGGTGATAAAAGAATGGTGCGACGTTGCACAAGACGTTCTCTGCCAAACTACTTTGACATGACATCATACCATTGGAATGTGAGACAAAACACAGTAACCTGACGTTGGTGAATGAACGGAAAAAATAACGTGACGTCATACATAAAATGTAGTCTCCCGCAGAGTATTGTGCACATTTTAATTCAACCCTTGCTATTTGTTTAAAATTCGTTTTTATTGAAATGTTAGATAAACTTATTACATACATTGTGTGGTGGTACAAGACTGTGTATCAGGTCTTGTCTGTTGCATGAACTAACCGCATCAAAACTCGTCGCGACTCGTAGTGATACTGGTTCACACAACAGGGTCGACCTGATACAAAGTCTTGTACCACCACACTATGTATGTAATGGGTATGTATCTATTACATTTATTGACATAAAAGGGCCCAAAAAGGGGGAATTTAAAACTTTTTTATTTTCATCCAGTTTTTATGTGTGGGTTTTTTTTTGGGGGGGGGGGGGGGTTTGCAAAATAATCACCTTCATAGGTTATTGATTGGCCATTTAAAAATTTAGCTGTTTTATTTCTAAAAGGGGCCTAAATTTTGAAATTTTGCATAATTGAAAGGTATATAGAATATTTATTTTTCTTCTAATTATGATGTGTTTGTTATCTTCTAATTGATTTTTAGCTCACCGTTCCAAAGGCAAAGTGAGCTTTTGCCATCACTAGGCGTCCGTCATCTGTTCGTTAACTTTTCACATTTTAATCTTCTCCTCTGAAACTGCTTGGCCAAATGAACCGAAACTTGGTAGTTAGCATCCTATATGGAAAGTCCTCTATAAAGATTGCTCATTTTGTCCCCATCTGTTAACAAACATGGCTGCCATAGGCAATTCTTTTTTCTGATTGGTCAATTTAAAAAAAACTTCTCCTCTGAAACCACTCTACCAAATGAACTGAAACTTGGTAGGAAGCATCTATGGAAGGTCCTCTATGAAAGTTTCCTAGTTAGTCCCACTATAGGCAATTCTTGTTTCTGGTTGGTTGATTTCTAACAAAGCTTCTCCTCTGAAACTGAGTAACCAAATGAACTGAAAATTGGTAGGAAACACCTATGGAAGGTATTGTATAAAGTTTCCTCAAAACAGAATACAAGGTGAGCGACACAAGCTCAGCCCCCTGAGCCTCTAGTTTTGAGAGGTTACAGTAGTATGTTGACATATATCTTCTATGTCCTATGCGTTTTGAGATAACCTCTAGTTTTGAGAGGTTACAGTAGTATGTTGTCATATATCTTCTATGTCCTATGCGTTTTGAGATAACCTTTTTCTTTAAAAAGATGTTAGACTAAGATGATTCTCTAGTAATTATGCTGTTTTTGTTTTCTTCTAATTGACTTTTTGAGAGCGTACGGTAGTATGTTGACAGATTTCCTCTATGTGTTATGCATTCTTAGATAACCTTTTTATAAGTAATATGGTATTAGACTAAGGTGAGTGTCTAGTGCGTTTTGAATGTTAACCCGTACAATTGCCACCACAACATAGCATAGTTGATGTTAGAACCAATGGGAAAATGTCAAAAAAAATACGATGCTGGTTGGCTCAAAATTGTACCTAATTGAATATTAACTGTTTTATTTACAGAAAATTATATAAACTGTACAAACTGTGATAAAAATTATACTCTATTACATAAATGTCCATAAAATACTGAGATTTTCTAGTGAATTGTTTATTTCACCATGATTGTACAGTACCGATGTCATCACAATCGTTGAGCTTCAACAATTAAAAAACAAATTACCTTTTTAAGCGTCTTATTAATGCAAACAAAAGTGTAGAATTTATGTAATAAACTGTATAACTAATCTTACATTCTGAATATCAAAAATAAATCATGCATAACTGAACAACGATGCCAATTGTGTGCTAATGGACATATGTGAATTACTGTGTTGTATGATTTTCAATATGGAATGTGAATTACTGTGTTGTATGATTTTCAATATGGAATGTGAATTACTGTGTTGTATGATTTTCAATATGGAATGTGAATTACTGTGTTGTATGATTTTCAATATGGAATGTGAATTACTGTGTTGTATGATTTTCAATATGGAATGTGAATTACTGTGTTGTATGATTTTCAATATGGAATGTGAATTACTGTGTTGTATGATTTTCAATATGGAATGCAAGAATAGTTATGCTATGATACCTTTTCTCATGTTACAGGTAGCTTTAGAGAAAACCATATCAACACTAGAGGCTGTCATAAAAAGAACACTTCAGTTTGCACAAGGTAAACATTAATCATTCTTAATTACTATTAGTGTTGAAAATCAGAAGAAATTTCATAGTCGTTGGTTTTATTACAAATAACTAATGATAGATCATAATCGAAATATTCGGTAAACAGGAACAGTTCTCAGTGTTGCCTATTTTTATATTGGATATGTTGGTGGAAAAAATAATAATTAAAGTACAGTAAATTCTGTCTAAACCGAACCCTACTTGCTACTAACTTTTCTGTTCGGAATAGACAGCTGTTCAATCTATACAGGTTAAATTACCAAGCTGTTCAATCTATACAGGTTAAATTACCAAGCTGTTCAATCTATACAGGTTAAATTACCAAGCTGTTCAATCTATACAGGTTAAATTACCAAGCTGTTCAATCTATACAGGTTAAATTACCAAGCTGTTCAATCTATACAGGTTAAATTACCAAGCTGTTCAATCTATACAGGTTAAATTACCAAGCTGTTCAATCTATACAGGTTAAATTACCAAGCTGTTCAATCTATACAGGTTAAATTACCAAGCTGTTCAATCTATACAGGTTAAATTACCAAGCTGTTCAATCTATACAGGTTAAATTACCAAGCTGTTCAATCTATACAGGTTAAATTACCAAGCTGTTCAATCTATACAGGTTAAATTACCAAGCTGTTCAATCTATACAGGTTAAATTACCAAGCTGTTCAATCTATACAGGTTAAATTACCAAGCTGTTCAATCTATACAGGTTAAATTACCAAGCTGTTCAATCTATACAGGTTAAATTACCAAGCTGTTCAATCTATACAGGTTAAATTACCAAGCTGTTCAATCTATACAGGTTAAATTACCAAGCTGTTCAATCTATACAGGTTAAATTACCAAGCTGTTCAATCTATACAGGTTAAATTACCAAGCTGTTCAATCTATACAGGTTAAATTACCAAGCTGTTCAATCTATACAGGTTAAATTACCAAGCTGTTCAATCTATACAGGTTAAATTACCAAAGATTTCTTACATTGGGAGTTTATTTAAAGTTCGGTGTTTACAGGATTCTGGTCTATCAAGGGTTTGGTGTATACAGGATTCTGGTCTATCGAGGGTTTGGTGTATACAGGATTCTGGTCTATCGAGGGTTTGGTGTATACAGGATTCTGGTCTATCGAGGGTTTGGTGTATACAGGATTCTGGTCTATCGAGGGTTTGGTGTATACAGGATTCTGGTCTATCAAGGGTTTGGTGTATGCAGGATTCTGGTCTATCAAGGGTTTGGTGTATACAGGATTCTGGTCTATCGAGGGTTCGGTGTATACAGGATTCTGGTCTATCGAGGGTTTGGTGTATACAGGATTCTGGTCTATCAAGGGTTTGGTGTATACAGGATTCTGGTCTATCGAGGGTTTGGTGTATACAGGATTCTGGTCTATCAAGGGTTTGGTGTATACAGGATTCTGGTCTATCGAGGGTTTGGTGTATACAGGATTCTGGTCTATCGAGGGTTCGGTGTATACAGGATTCTGGTCTATCGAGGGTTTGGTGTATACAGGATTCTGGTCTATCGAGGGTTTGGTGTATACAGGATTCTGGTCTATCGAGGGTTTGGTGTATACAGGATTCTGGTCTATCGAGGGTTCGGTGTATACAGGATTCTGGTCTATCGAGGGTTTGGTGTATACAGGATTCTGGTCTATCGAGGGTTTGGTGTATACAGGATTCTGGTCTATCGAGGGTTCGGTGTATACAGGATTCTGGTCTATCGAGGGTTTGGTGTATACAGGATTCTGGTCTATCGAGGGTTTGGTGTATACAGGATTCTGGTCTATCGAGGGTTTGGTGTATACAGGATTCTGGTCTATCGAGGGTTTGGTGTATACAGGATTCTGGTCTATCGAGGGTTTGGTGTATACAGGATTCTGGTCTATCGAGGGTTTGGTGTATACAGGATTCTGGTCTATCAAGGGTTTGGTGTATACAGGATTCTGGTCTATCGAGGGTTTGGTGTATACAGGATTCTGGTCTATCGAGGGTTCGGTGTATACAGGATTCTGGTCTATCGAGGGTTTGGTGTATACAGGATTCTGGTCTATCGAGGGTTTGGTGTATACAGGATTCTGGTCTATCGAGGGTTTGGTGTATACAGGATTCTGGTCTATCGAGGGTTCGGTGTATACAGGATTCTGGTCTATCGAGGGTTTGGTGTATACAGGATTCTGGTCTATCGAGGGTTTGGTGTATACAGGATTCTGGTCTATCGAGGGTTCGGTGTATACAGGATTCTGGTCTATCGAGGGTTTGGTGTATACAGGATTCTGGTCTATCGAGGGTTTGGTGTATACAGGATTCTGGTCTATCGAGGGTTTGGTGTATACAGGATTCTGGTCTATCGAGGGTTTGGTGTATACAGGATTCTGGTCTATCGAGGGTTTGGTGTATACAGGATTCTGGTCTATCGAGGGTTTGGTGTATACAGGATTCTGGTCTATCGAGGGTTTGGTGTATACAGGATTCTGGTCTATCGAGGGTTTGGTGTATACAGGATTCTGGTCTATTGAGGGTTCGGTGTATACAGGATTCTGGTCTATTGAGGGTTTGGTGTATACAGGATTCTGGTCTATCGAGGGTTCGGTGTATACAGGATTCTGGTCTATCGAGGGTTTGGTGTATACAGGATTCTGGTCTATCGAGGGTTCGGTGTATACAGGATTCTGGTCTATCGAGGGTTCGGTGTATACAGGATTCTGGTCTATCGAGGGTTTGGTGTATACAGGATTCTGGTCTATCGAGGGTTCGGTGTATACAGGATTCTGGTCTATCGAGGGTTTGGTGTATGCAGGATTCTGGTCTATCAAGGGTTTGGTGTATACAGGATTCTGGTCTATCGAGGGTTTGGTGTATGCAGGATTCTGGTCTATCAAGGGTTTGGTGTATACAGGATTCTGGTCTATCGAGGGTTCGGTGTATACAGGATTCTGGTCTATCGAGGGTTCGGTGTATACAGGATTCTGGTCTATCGAGGGTTTGGTGTATACAGGATTCTGGTCTATCAAGGGTTTGGTGTATACAGGATTCTGGTCTATCAAGGGTTTGGTGTATGCAGGATTCTGGTCTATCAAGGGTTTGGTGTATACAGGATTCTGGTCTATCGAGGGTTCGGTGTATACAGGATTCTGGTCTATCGAGGGTTTGGTGTATACAGGATTCTGGTCTATCGAGGGTTTGGTGTATACAGGATTCTGGTCTATCGAGGGTTTGGTGTATACAGGATTCTGGTCTATCGAGGGTTTGGTGTATACAGGATTCTGGTCTATCGAGGGTTCGGTGTATACAGGATTCTGGTCTATCGAGGGTTTGGTGTATACAGGATTCTGGTCTATCGAGGGTTTGGTGTATACAGGATTCTGGTCTATCGAGGGTTTGGTGTATACAGGATTCTGGTCTATCGAGGGTTTGGTGTATACAGGATTCTGGTCTATCGAGGGTTTGGTGTATACAGGATTCTGGTCTATCGAGGGTTTGGTGTATACAGGATTCTGGTCTATCAAGGGTTTGGTGTATACAGGATTCTGGTCTATCGAGGGTTTGGTGTATACAGGATTCTGGTCTATCGAGGGTTTGGTGTATACAGGATTCTGGTCTATCGAGGGTTTGGTGTATACAGGATTCTGGTCTATCGAGGGTTTGGTGTATACAGGATTCTGGTCTATCGAGGGTTTGGTGTATACAGGATTCTGGTCTATCGAGGGTTTGGTGTATACAGGATTCTGGTCTATCGAGGGTTTGGTGTATACAGGATTCTGGTCTATTGAGGGTTCGGTGTATACAGGATTCTGGTCTATTGAGGGTTTGGTGTATACAGGATTCTGGTCTATCGAGGGTTCGGTGTATACAGGATTCTGGTCTATCGAGGGTTTGGTGTATACAGGATTCTGGTCTATCGAGGGTTCGGTGTATACAGGATTCTGGTCTATCGAGGGTTCGGTGTATACAGGATTCTGGTCTATCGAGGGTTTGGTGTATACAGGATTCTGGTCTATCGAGGGTTCGGTGTATACAGGATTCTGGTCTATCGAGGGTTTGGTGTATGCAGGATTCTGGTCTATCAAGGGTTTGGTGTATACAGGATTCTGGTCTATCGAGGGTTTGGTGTATGCAGGATTCTGGTCTATCAAGGGTTTGGTGTATACAGGATTCTGGTCTATCGAGGGTTCGGTGTATACAGGATTCTGGTCTATCGAGGGTTCGGTGTATACAGGATTCTGGTCTATCGAGGGTTTGGTGTATACAGGATTCTGGTCTATCAAGGGTTTGGTGTATACAGGATTCTGGTCTATCAAGGGTTTGGTGTATGCAGGATTCTGGTCTATCAAGGGTTTGGTGTATACAGGATTCTGGTCTATCGAGGGTTCGGTGTATACAGGATTCTGGTCTATCGAGGGTTTGGTGTATACAGGATTCTGGTCTATCGAGGGTTTGGTGTATACAGGATTCTGGTCTATCGAGGGTTTGGTGTATACAGGATTCTGGTCTATCGAGGGTTTGGTGTATACAGGATTCTGGTCTATCGAGGGTTCGGTGTATACAGGATTCTGGTCTATCGAGGGTTTGGTGTATACAGGATTCTGGTCTATCGAGGGTTTGGTGTATACAGGATTCTGGTCTATCAAGGGTTTGGTGTATACAGGATTCTGGTCTATCGAGGGTTTGGTGTATACAGGATTCTGGTCTATCGAGGGTTCGGTGTATACAGGATTCTGGTCTATCGAGGGTTCGGTGTATACAGGATTCTGGTCTATCGAGGGTTTGGTGTATACAGGATTCTGGTCTATCAAGGGTTTGGTGTATACAGGATTCTGGTCTATCAAGGGTTTGGTGTATGCAGGATTCTGGTCTATCGAGGGTTTGGTGTATACAGGATTCTGGTCTATCGAGGGTTCGGTGTATACAGGATTCTGGTCTATCGAGGGTTTGGTGTATACAGGATTCTGGTCTATCGAGGGTTCGGTGTATACAGGATTCTGGTCTATCGAGGGTTTGGTGTATGCAGGATTCTGGTCTATCAAGGGTTTGGTGTATACAGGATTCTGGTCTATCGAGGGTTTGGTGTATGCAGGATTCTGGTCTATCAAGGGTTTGGTGTATACAGGATTCTGGTCTATCGAGGGTTCGGTGTATACAGGATTCTGGTCTATCGAGGGTTCGGTGTATACAGGATTCTGGTCTATCGAGGGTTTGGTGTATACAGGATTCTGGTCTATCAAGGGTTTGGTGTATACAGGATTCTGGTCTATCAAGGGTTTGGTGTATGCAGGATTCTGGTCTATCAAGGGTTTGGTGTATACAGGATTCTGGTCTATCGAGGGTTCGGTGTATACAGGATTCTGGTCTATCGAGGGTTTGGTGTATACAGGATTCTGGTCTATCGAGGGTTTGGTGTATACAGGATTCTGGTCTATCGAGGGTTTGGTGTATACAGGATTCTGGTCTATCGAGGGTTTGGTGTATACAGGATTCTGGTCTATCGAGGGTTCGGTGTATACAGGATTCTGGTCTATCGAGGGTTTGGTGTATACAGGATTCTGGTCTATCGAGGGTTTGGTGTATACAGGATTCTGGTCTATCAAGGGTTTGGTGTATACAGGATTCTGGTCTATCGAGGGTTTGGTGTATACAGGATTCTGGTCTATCGAGGGTTCGGTGTATACAGGATTCTGGTCTATCGAGGGTTCGGTGTATACAGGATTCTGGTCTATCGAGGGTTTGGTGTATACAGGATTCTGGTCTATCAAGGGTTTGGTGTATACAGGATTCTGGTCTATCAAGGGTTTGGTGTATGCAGGATTCTGGTCTATCAAGGGTTTGGTGTATACAGGATTCTGGTCTATCAAGGGTTTGGTGTATGCAGGATTCTGGTCTATCAAGGGTTTGGTGTATACAGGATTCTGGTCTATCGAGGGTTCGGTGTATACAGGATTCTGGTCTATCGAGGGTTCGGTGTATACAGGATTCTGGTCTATCGAGGGTTTGGTGTATACAGGATTCTGGTCTATCAAGGGTTTGGTGTATACAGGATTCTGGTCTATCAAGGGTTTGGTGTATGCAGGATTCTGGTCTATCAAGGGTTTGGTGTATACAGGATTCTGGTCTATCGAGGGTTCGGTGTATACAGGATTCTGGTCTATCGAGGGTTTGGTGTATACAGGATTCTGGTCTATCGAGGGTTTGGTGTATACAGGATTCTGGTCTATCGAGGGTTTGGTGTATACAGGATTCTGGTCTATCGAGGGTTTGGTGTATACAGGATTCTGGTCTATCGAGGGTTTGGTGTATACAGGATTCTGGTCTATCGAGGGTTTGGTGTATACAGGATTCTGGTCTATCGAGGGTTTGGTGTATACAGGATTCTGGTCTATCGAGGGTTTGGTGTATACAGGATTCTGGTCTATCGAGGGTTTGGTGTATACAGGATTCTGGTCTATCGAGGGTTCGGTGTATACAGGATTCTGGTCTATCGAGGGTTTGGTGTATACAGGATTCTGGTCTATCGAGGGTTTGGTGTATACAGGATTCTGGTCTATCGAGGGTTTGGTGTATACAGGATTCTGGTCTATCGAGGGTTCGGTGTATACAGGATTCTGGTCTATCGAGGGTTTGGTGTATACAGGATTCTGGTCTATCGAGGGTTTGGTGTATACAGGATTCTGGTCTATCGAGGGTTTGGTGTATACAGGATTCTGGTCTATCGAGGGTTTGGTGTATACAGGATTCTGGTCTATCGAGGGTTTGGTGTATACAGGATTCTGGTCTATCGAGGGTTTGGTGTATACAGGATTCTGGTCTATCGAGGGTTTGGTGTATACAGGATTCTGGTCTATCGAGGGTTTGGTGTATACAGGATTCTGGTCTATCGAGGGTTTGGTGTATACAGGATTCTGGTCTATCGAGGGTTTGGTGTATACAGGATTCTGGTCTATCGAGGGTTTGGTGTATACAGGATTCTGGTCTATCGAGGGTTTGGTGTATACAGGATTCTGGTCTATCGAGGGTTTGGTGTATACAGGATTCTGGTCTATCGAGGGTTCGGTGTATACAGGATTCTGGTCTATCGAGGGTTCGGTGTATACAGGATTCTGGTCTATCGAGGGTTTGGTGTATACAGGATTCTGGTCTATCGAGGGTTTGGTGTATACAGGATTCTGGTCTATCGAGGGTTTGGTGTATACAGGATTCTGGTCTATCGAGGGTTTGGTGTATACAGGATTCTGGTCTATCGAGGGTTTGGTGTATACAGGATTCTGGTCTATCGAGGGTTCGGTGTATACAGGATTCTGGTCTATCGAGGGTTCGGTGTATACAGGATTCTGGTCTATCGAGGGTTTGGTGTATACAGGATTCTGGTCTATCGAGGGTTTGGTGTATACAGGATTCTGGTCTATCGAGGGTTTGGTGTATACAGGATTCTGGTCTATCGAGGGTTTGGTGTATACAGGATTCTGGTCTATCGAGGGTTCGGTGTATACAGGATTCTGGTCTATCGAGGGTTCGGTGTATACAGGATTCTGGTCTATCGAGGGTTCGGTGTATACAGGATTCTGGTCTACCGAGGGGTCGGTGTATACAGGATTCTGGTCTATCGAGGGTTTGGTGTATACAGGATTCTGGTCTATCGAGGGTTCGGTGTATACAGGATTCTGGTCTATCGAGGATTCGGTGTATACAGGATTCTGGTCTATCGAGGGTTCGGTGTATACAGGATTCTGGTCTATCGAGGGTTCGGTGTATACAGGATTCTGGTCTATCGAGGGTTCGGTGTATACAGGATTCTGGTCTATCGAGGGTTCGGTGTATACAGGATTCTGGTCTATTGAGGGTTCGGTGTATACAGGATTCTGGTCTATCGAGGGTTCGGTGTATACAGGATTCTGGTCTATCGAGGGTTCGGTGTATACAGGATTCTGGTCTATCGAGGGTTCGGTGTATACAGGATTCTGGTCTATCGAGGGTTCGGTGTATACAGGATTCTGGTCTATCGAGGGTTTGGTGTTTACAGGATTCTGGTCTATCGAGGGTTTGGTGTATACAGGATTCTAGTCTATCGAGGGTTTGGTGTATACAGGATTCTGGTCTATCGAGGGTTCGGTGTATACAGGATTCTGGTCTATCGAGGGTTCGGTGTATACAGGATTCTGGTCTATCGAGGGTTTGGTGTATACAGTATTCTGGTCTATCGAGGGTTTGGTGTATACAGGATTCTGGTCTATCGAGGGTTTGGTGTATACAGGATTCTGGTCTATCGAGGGTTTGGTGTATACAGTATTCTGGTCTATCGAGGGTTTGGTGTATACAGGATTCTGGTCTATCGAGGTTTTGGTGTATACAGGATTCTGGTCTATCGAGGATTTGGTGTATACAGGATTCTGGTCTATCGAGGGTTCGGTGTATACAGGATTCTGGTCTATCGAGGGTTTGGTGTATACAGGATTCTGGTCTATCGAGGGTTTGGTGTATACAGGATTCTGGTCTATCGAGGGTTTGGTGTATGCAGGATTCTGGTCTATCGAGGGTTCGGTGTATGCAGTATTCTGGTCTATCGAGGGTTCGGTGTATACAGGATTCTGGTCTATCAAGGGTTCGGTGTATACAGGATTCTGGTCTATCGAGGGTTTGGTGTATGCAGGATTCTGGTCTATCAAGGGTTCGGTGTATGCAGGATTCTGGTCTATCAAGGGTTCGGTGTATACAGGATTCTGGTCTATCGAGGGTTCGGTGTATACAGGATTCTGGTCTATCGAGGGTTTGGTGTATACAGGATTCTGGTCTATCGAGGGTTTGGTGTATGCAGGATTCTGGTCTATCGAGGGTTTGGTGTATACAGGATTCTGGTCTATCAAGGGTTTGGTGTATACAGAATTCTGGTCTATCGAGGGTTCGGTGTATACAGGATTCTGGTCTATCGAGGGTTCGGTGTATACAGGATTCTGGTCTATCGAGGGTTCGGTGTATACAGGATTCTGGTCTATCGAGGGTTCGGTGTATACAGGATTCTGGTCTATCGAGGGTTTGGTGTATACAGTATTCTGGTCTATCGAGGGTTTGGTGTATACAGGATTCTGGTCTATCGAGGGTTCGGTGTATACAGGATTCTGGTCTATCGAGGGTTCGGTGTATACAGGATTCTGGTCTATCGAGGGTTTGATGTATACAGGATTCTGGTCTATCGAGGGTTTGGTGTATACAGGATTCTGGTCTATCGAGGGTTCGGTGTATACAGGATTCTGGTCTATCGAGGGTTTGGTGTATACAGGATTCTGGTCTATCGAGGGTTTGGTGTATACAGGATTCTGGTCTATCGAGGGTTTGGTGTATGCAGGATTCTGGTCTATCAAGGGTTTGGTGTATGCAGGATTCTGGTCTATCGAGGGTTTGGTGTATGCAGGATTCTGGTCTATCGAGGGTTTGGTGTATGCAGGATTCTGGTCTATCGAGGGTTTGGTGTATGCAGGATTCTGGTCTATCGAGGGTTTGGTGTATGCAGGATTCTGGTCTATCGAGGGTTTGGTGTATGCAGGATTCTGGTCTATCGAGGGTTTGGTGTATACAGGATTCTGGTCTATCGAGGGTTCGTTGTATACAGGATTCTGGTCTATCGAGGGTTCGGTGTATACAGGATTCTGGTCTATCGAGGGTTTGGTGTATACAGGATTCTGGTCTATCGAGGGTTTGGTGTATACAGGATTCTGGTCTATCGAGGGTTCAGTGTATACAGGATTCTGGTCTATCGAGGGTTCGGTGTATACAGGATTCTGGTCTATCGAGCGTTCAGTGTAAAAAGGTTTCACTGTATTAATTTTCTTCTTCTCCATTTTCTTAGATCTGGGTGAAATCAACAATATTGTATGTAATTATGTATATATAGATATGGTTTCTGATTTTTTTTTTACCTTCATTATGACATCACTTTTTTAGCTCACCTGACCCAAAGGGTCATGTGAGCTGTTGCCATCACTTGGCGTCCGTCGTCGTCGTACGTCGTAAACTTTTTCAAAAATCTTCTCCTCTGAAAGTACTAGACCAATGGAAACCAAACTTGGTCTGAATCATCACTAGGGTGTCTAGTTTCAAAATTGTGTCTGGTGATGCCGTGCACCAACCAACATGGCCGCTGTTATTAAAAATAGAACATATGGTAAAATTGCAGGTTTTTGGTAATAACTCAAAAACCGTTAATAATATCAAAAATCTGACATGGGGTAAAAATGATCAGCACATCAAGATCTACCTACCCTGCAATTTTGAAGTAAATCTGATTACCCATCTTGGAGTTATTGCCCTTTTTTTATCAAATTTGTAAAATTTTAACACTTTTCGTCTTATATTTCAAAAACTATAAGAGATAAAGGTTAACTTTAAATTGCAAATATGTGCGGCATATCAAGATCTACCCACCCTGCAATTTTGAAGTAAATCCCATAATCCATTTTGGAGTTATTTCCCTTTTTTCATCAAATTTTCAAAATTTTAATTCCTTTCGTCCTTTATTTCAAAAACTATAAGAGACAGGTGGTAAGTTGAAACAGCAAACATGTTCAGCATGTCAAGATCTACCTACCCTGCAATTTTGAAGTAAATCCCATTACCCATTTTGACCGATTATGCAAATTAGAAAAAAGGAGGGATGAAATTAAAAAAAAAATCTTCTCCTCAGAAACCACTGGGCCAATTGCAACCAAACTTTTGTGGAATGATCCTTGGATGGCCCCCTTCCAAAATTGTGTCCGGTGATCCCGAATTCCAACCAAGATGGCCACCAAGCTAAAAATAGAAAAAAGGGGGGATGAAATTTAAAAAAAAATCTTCTCCTCTGAAACTACTGAGCCAATCTCAACCAAACTTTGCTGAAATGATCCTTGGGTGGTCCCCTTTGAATATTGTGTCCGTCTGCGCCGTCCTGTATCCAAGATGGCCGCCATTACAAAAAATAGAAATTTCTTCAAACAGCCAAAACTGCTCTATTTTAAGCCAGAAAGTGTCCAAATTTGAACTGTATAAGCATAATGGTGAGCTTTTTAACATATATTACGGGATTTTTTATGAACTTTGAACTTTTGCCTATTTTGACCGATTATGCAAATTAGAAAAAAAGGTGGGAAGAAATTTTTTAAAAATCTTCTCCTCTGAAACTACAGAGCCAATCTCAACCACACTTTGCTGAAATGATTCTTGGGTGGTCCTCTTCCAAAATTGTGTCCGGCGTTTCAGAACACCGACCAAGGTGGCCACCACAGCCGAACTTAATTTAACATAGGACCCTATGGGAAATTCCCATAAAAATCTTCTTGTCTGAAACCATTTGCTCAATAAGAACAAAATTTTGATGAAATAGTCATTGGATGGTTCTCTTCCAAAAATGTGTCCGGCGGTTCGGCCCTTCGATCAAGATGGCCCCCACAGCCGAACTTAGCTTAACATAGGACCCTATGGGAAATTCACATAAAAATCTTCTCCTCAGAAACCACTGGGCCAATTGCAACCAAACTTCGGTGGAATGAACCTTGGATGGGCCCCTTCCAAAATTGTGTCCGGTGATCCCGACTTCCAACCAAGATGGCCACCAAGCTAAAAATAGAAAAAAGGGGGGATGAAATTAAAAAAAAATCTTCTCCTCGGAAACTACTGAGCCAATCTCAACCAAATTTTGCTGAAATGATCCTTGGGTGGTCCCCTTTCAAAGTTGTGTCCGTCAGCGCTGTCCTGTATCCAAGATGGCCTTCATTACTAAAAATAGAAATTTCTTCAAATGGCCAAAACTGCTCTATTTTAAGCCAGAAAGTGCCCAAATTTGAACTGTATAAGCATAATGATGAGCTTTTTAACATATATTACGGAATTTTTTATGAACTTTGAACTTTTGCCTATTTTGACCGATTATGCAAATTAGAAAAAAGGTGGGATGAAATTTTTAAAAAATCTTCTCCTCTGAAACTACTGAGCCAATCTCAACCAAACTTTGCTGAAATGATCCTTGGGTGGTCCCCTTTCAAAATTGTGTCCGTCTGTGCCGTCCTGTATCCAAGATGGCCGCCATTACAAAAAATAGAAATTTCTTCAAACAGCCAAAACTGCTCTATTTTAAGCCAGAAAGTGCCCAAATTTGAACTGTATAAGCATAATGATGAGCTTTTTAAACATATATTACGGGATTTTTTATGAACTTTGAACTTTTGCCTATTTTGACCGATTATGCAAATTAGAAAAAAGGTGGGAAGAAATTTTTTAAAAATCTTCTTCTCTGAAACTACAGAGCCAATCTCAACCAAACTTTGCTGAAATGATCCTTGGGTGGTCCCCTTTCAAAATTGTGTCCGTCTGCGCCGTCCTGTATCCAAGATGGCCGCCATTACAAAAAATAGAAATTTCTTCAAACAGCCAAAACTGCTCTATTTTAAGCCAGAAAGTGCCCAAATTTGAACTGTATAAGCATAATGATGAGCTTTTTAAACATATATTACGGGATTTTTTATGAACTTTGAACTTTTGCCTATTTTGACCGATTATGCAAATTAGAAAAAAGGTGGGAAGAAATTTTTTAAAAATCTTTTCCTCTGAAACTACAGAGCCAATCTCAACCAAACTTTGCTGAAATGATTCTTGGGTGGTCCTCTTCCAAAATTGTGTCCGGCATTTCAGAACACCGACCAAGGTGGCCACCACAGCCGAACTTAATTTAACATAGGACCCTATGGGAAATTCCCATAAAAATCTTCTTGTCTGAAACCATTTGCTCAATAAGAACAAAATTTTGATGAAATAGTCATTGGATGGTTCTCTTCCAAAAATGTGTCCGGCGGTTCGGCCCTTCGATCAAGATGGCCCCCACAGCCGAACTTAGCTTAACATAGGACCCTATGGGAAATTCACATAAAAATCTTCTCCTCAGAAACCACTGGGCCAATTGCAACCAAACTTTGGTGGAATGATCCTTGGATGGCCCCCTTCCAAAATTATGTCCGGTGATCCCGACTTCCAACCAAGATGGCCGCCAAGCTAAAAATAGAAAAAAGGGGGGATGAAATTTAAAAAAAATCTTCTCCTCTGAAACTACTGAGCCAATCTCAACCAAACTTTGCTGAAATGATCCTTGGGTGGTCCCCTTTCAAAGTTGTGTCCGTCAGCGCTGTCCTGTATCCAAGATGGCCTTCATTACTAAAAATAGAAATTTCTTCAAATGGCCAAAACTGCTCTATTTTAAGCCAGAAAGTGCCCAAATTTGAACTGTATAAGCATAATGATGAGCTTTTTAAACATATATTACGGGATTTTTTATGAACTTTGAACTTTTGCCTATTTTGACTGATTATGCAAATTAGAAAAAAGGTGGGAAGAAATTTTTAAAAAATCTTCTCCTCTGAAACTACAGAGCCAATCTCAACCAAACTTTGCTGAAATGATTCTTGGGTGGTCCTCTTCCAAAATTGTGTCCGGCATTTCAGAACACCGACCAAGGTGGCCACCACAGCCGAACTTAATTTAACATAGGACCCTATGGGAAATTCCCATAAAAATCTTCTTGTCTGAAACCATTTGCTCAATAAGAACAAAATTTTGATGAAATAGTCATTGGATGGTTCTCTTCCAAAAATGTGTCCGGCGGTTCGGCCCTTCGATCAAGATGGCCCCCACAGCCGAACTTAGCTTAACATAGGACCCTATGGGAAATTCACATAAAAATCTTCTCCTCAGAAACCACTGGGCCAATTGCAACCAAACTTTGGTGGAATGATCCTTGGATGGGCCCCTTCCAAAATTGTGTCCGGTGATCCCGACTTCCAACCAAGATGGCCGCCAAGCTAAAAATAGAAAAAAGGGGGGATGAAATTAAAAAAAAAATCTTCTCCTCGGAAACTACTGAGCCAATCTCAACCAAACTTTGCTGAAATGATCCTTGGGTGGTCCCCTTTCAAAGTTGTGTCCGTCAGCGCTGTCCTGTATCCAAGATGGCCTTCATTACTAAAAATAGAAATTTCTTCAAATGGCCAAAACTGCTCTATTTTAAGCCAGAAAGTGCCCAAATTTGAACTGTATAAGCATAATGATGAGCTTTTTAACACATATTACGGAATTTTTTATGAACTTTGAACTTTTGCCTATTTTGACCGATTATGCAAATTAGAAAAAAGGTGGGATGAAATTTTAAAAAAATCTTCTCCTCTGAAACTACTGAGCCAATCTCAACCAAACTTTGCTGAAATGATCCTTGGGTGGTCCCCTTTCAAAATTGTGTCCGTCTGCGCCGTCCTGTATCCAAGATGGCCGCCATTACAAAAAATAGAAATTTCTTCAAACAGCCAAAACTGCTCTATTTTAAGCCAGAAAGTGCCCAAATTTGAACTGTATAAGCATAATGATGAGCTTTTTAACATATATTACGGGATTTTTTATGAACTTTGAACTTTTGCCTATTTTGACCGATTATGCAAATTAGAAAAAAGGTGGGAAGAAATTTTTTAATAATCTTCTCCTCTGAAACTACAGAGCCAATCTCAACCAAACTTTGCTGAAATGATTCTTGGGTGGTCCTCTTCCAAAATTGTGTCCGGCATTTCAGAACACCGACCAAGGTGGCCACCACAGCCGAACTTAATTTAACATAGGACCCTATGGGAAATTCCCATAAAAATCTTCTTGTCTGAAACCATTTGCTCAATAAGAACAAAATTTTGATGAAATAGTCATTGGATGGTTCTCTTCCAAAAATGTGTCCGGCGGTTCGGCCCTTCGATCAAGATGGCCCCCACAGCCGAACTTAGCTTAACATAGGACCCTATGGGAAATTCACATAAAAATCTTCTCCTCAGAAACCACTGGGCCAATTGCAACCAAACTTTTGTGGAATGATCCTTGGATGGCCCCCTTCCAAAATTGTGTCCGGTGATCCCGAATTCCAACCAAGATGGCTGTCAAGCTAAAAATAGAAAAAAGGGGGATGAAATTTAAAAAAAAATCTTCTCCTCTGAAACTACTGAGCCAATCTCAACCAAACTTTGCTGAAATGATCCTTGGGTGGTCCCCTTTCAAAGTTTTGTCCGTCAGCGCCGTCCTGTATCCAAGATGGCCTTCATTACTAAAAATAGAAATTTCTTCAAATGGCCAAAACTGCTCTATTTTAAGCCAGAAAGTGCCCAAATTTGAACTGTATAAGCATAATGTTGAGCTTTTTAACATATATTACGGAATTTTTTATGAACTTTGAACTTTTGCCTATTTTGACCGATTATGCAAATTAGAAAAAAGGGGGGATGAAATTTTAAAAAAATCTTCTCCTCTGAAACTACTGAGCCAATCTCAACCAAACTTTACTGAAATTATTCTTGGGTTGTCCCCTTTCAACATTGTGTCCGTCAGCGCCGTCCTGTATCCAAGATGGTCGCCATGACTAAAAATAGAAATTTCTTCAAATGGCCAAAACTGCTCTATTTTAAGCCAGAAAGTGCCCAAATTTGAACTGTATAAGCATAATGATGAGCTTTTTAACATATATTACGGGTTATTTTATGAACTTTGAACTTTTGCCTATTTTGACCGATTATGCAAATTAGAAAAAAGGGGGGATGAAATTTTTAAAAAATCTTCTCCTCTAAAACTACTGAGCCAATCTCAACCAAACTTTGCTGAAATGATTCTTGGGTGGTCCTCTTCCAAAATTGTGTCCGGCATTTCAGAACACAGACCAAGATGGCCGCCACAGCCGAACTTAATTTAAAGGGATATTGTCTACCAGCTGCGTAATTTTTTCATACCCAAAATTATTGTCGATTTCCGTACTGACCTTCATAAAATGAAGATTAACACCGAGTTATGTTGCAAAAGATACGAAAAAGACCCAAAACTATCGTTATCAGAATTATTGTCCGGATGACAATATTCAAATCTGTTCATATGGCCTTCTATGCGAACACGTCTTGAGCATGCGCACTGTTTAGAAACAATAAACAACATGTGGTTCTTGGGCAAAAGAGAAACTGTCAACGCGTGGAAGAATGCGGACTTTGACGGATTCAGAGATAAAGAGGAATAGAAGTGAAGTATCTTCCAAATGGAACAAATGCAGGATATATGTAGGGGATCAGTTGGACCGTTGCCGTTGGATGGAGCGAACTCAAGTGCTTGATTATTGTTGATAGGTAAGCCGAGCATGTTGCCTTCTTTTCTCAATCGTTTTTCATATTTTATGAATTTATGATGATGCCTATGATCATTTTCGGTAGATATTAATCAATATATGTAATTTTGCACCTGGCAACAGCAAATTATTGTCAATGAGTAGCATAAAATATCGAATCAATTCATTTTTAATGCAAGAATTAAAACTGTACATGGCTTAATGAAAACCCTATAAAGTTCTTTTTATTCAAGCAAATTTATTTCTTTGATATAATTAGGCTTTTAATTTTATCAAATTTCAACAACTTGGACATGAAACTTAGTTTTGGGAACCAAAAGTATATACCTTACTTTCTGCGAATTATCACTATAATGGAAAATCAGTATGTATTTTTCAAATAAAAGCTTTCTATTTAAAGAAGCTTCATTTCAATTGCACTTTTAGTTTGGATCCTGTAAGTATAATATATAATTATAAACAAGGTTTTGAAGAAATGATATGAATATCCATTGAAATTTTCAAGTTTCAGAACTTTTTTTTATATATGACTACAAAATTTTACTGAAAATTTCAGAAATGTCCTAAAATGCATATTTTAGACCATGGCTAAATGAAAATCATTTTCAATTCCTTTATGCAAACAAGTTTATATCTTGGGTACTGGAAATACATTACATAAATAAGGTTAAAAGTACTTTTCAATAAGTTTGAACATAACACTTTGTTATGGGAGCCAAAATTATATCTTCCTGTCTGTGAATTATCACCATAGTGGAAAATCAGTATGTATCTTTTATATAAAAAGCTTTCCATTTAAATAAGTGTCATTTCAGTAGCATTTTTAGTTTGGATCCTGTAAGTATGATACATAAACAAGGTTTTTAAAAAATAATATGAAGATCCATAGAAATTTGCAAGTTTCAGAAACTTTTCTATATATGTGACTATAAAATTTTACTGAAATGTCCTGAACTGCATATTTTAGACTATGACTAAATGAAAATCGTTTTCAATTTCCTTATGCAAACCGAGTTTATTTCTTGACTATTCTAAAAACATTACATTAACTAGTTTTTTACTACATTTCAACAATTTTGGACATAATTTTTAGTTCAGGGAGCCAAAATTATACTTTACTATCTTAGAATTATCAACATAGACATGATAGAGGGAAATCAATATGTTTTTTTCATATAAAGGCTTTCTATTTAAAGAATTGTCATTTGAACTGCTTTTTATCCCCTCGCCAACGAAGTTGCCAAGGGATATAGTAACGCTACCGTCCGTCCGTCACATCCTTGTGAACACTCTAGAATCAACATCCTTCAATGGATTTTGACCAAACTTGGTACATACTTAGTCCTTAAGAGAATCTGGAACCCTATTGATTTTCAAGGTCGTATGTCAAAGATCAAGGTCACAGCCTAAAATTTTTACCGCATAACATCCTTCAATGGATTTTTGACAAAACTTGGTACATACTTAGTCCTTAAGATACCGAAACCTTATTGATTTTCAAGGTCATAGCCTTATAGGTCAAAGGTCAAGATAACCGGGTCAAAATTTTACCACGTAACATCCTTGTGAACACTCTAGAATCAACATCCTTCAATGGATTTTGACCAAACTTGGTACATACTTAGTCCTTAAGAGAATCTGGAACCCTATTGATTTTCAAAGTCAAAGGTCAAGGTCACTGGGTCAAATTTTTAGGCAAGGGGATACGCCACGCTTTGCCCTTGTTTAGTTTGGATCTTGTAAGTATGATTTATAAACAAGATTTTTAAGAAATAATGTGAAGATCCATAGCAATTTGCATGTTTCACAGTGTGTGAATTTAACAGTAGACCGATGGCCCATGTCTGTGTTAAAATCATGCAGGTTTTTGTAAAATTATCTAAATTTTTTAGGCAAATTACTACAAAAACTGGTAATTTCAGACAAATGTGATTTTGTAGTGATTGATATTTGTACTTTTGATTTAGATATTCTGACCAAGGTAATTCTAGAGTAGAAGAAATGAGCAGCAATCACATTTCAACGAAACGGATGAAACTGGAGAAATCGAGTTCATTTGTGAACCCATTTGAGTATGTTCATTTTGTTAAAGATTAGACATATTCTACATTATGTTTATAGGTAACATTGTCAATATTGTTCAACACAGTCACTCGTATAACAGTTTCCTATTAATTATTGTGGCTTGCATAGTGATACTACTAGTAGCTATATTATATAGGGATCATGTTGGCTTCTGCGTCATCGTTACATTTTCATCAATCCACAAGCTGAAATGGCCAGTCCTCTTTAGCTACTTACGGGAATGAAACCAAACTGGGACAGAATTGACGCACGTCTGGCGCACCAACTTTTTTCCTGGAACTTTGATGTAATTTTGTTTCTTTATATTGGGTTGTGTAGATGTGTGCTGGATACATGTATATAGATTTAATATTATTTTGAAAAGCTTTTTCGTTATACAGCTGCACATCAGAACCATATAGCAAAATTTGTTTCGATATTATACACATACACTGTAATAAACAATTATTTTTTATTCTTACAGTCTCTCAATAGATATTACTGAAGAGGGCAGTGATGTTTTTTTTTTTTTTTTTTTTCTTTCTTTTATTTATTTTTCAATAGTCAGGATTTTACAATCCCCTGTACATTACCACCTGACTAGGGTATACAGGGGTATTAAAAATAAATCAGTGAAAAAATAATGACTATTTCATTTTTTACAAATTAAATTTCAAAAGAGTTACAAAAAAAATTAAATATTAAAGTGAAAAGGTAGACTCTCTCTCCATCTCTCATACACACATTTACTCTCTACATTCTGTCTGTTACAACTTGTACATTTTTTCAAATATTTGCTAATACTGTGAAAAGTGTATTCTTGTTCCCATCATATACAACTGCCTTACAATACCTTTTTAATTTAGGATGATATATATAGGTGCCCAAAATTTTTCATAGGCTTGAACCGTATTATTTTTCTTTGCTATATACTGATCAAAAGATTGATACTTCTTAATCTTATTTTTTAACTCAATTGTATTTGGCTTTGCTTCATTGAGTTTGCATTTGTAAATATAGTTTTTTGTAAGTATTATCAATAAATTCAGCAATAAACTTTCATCTTTACAGCCAAGGAAAATGTTTTCTTTGTTCAAAACAAAATTAACAAAATATAGTTTAAATCTGTTCGAAATAAATTGCCACAATCGATAAGATATAGGACAATCAAAGAACAAATGTTCAATGGTTTCATCATTTGCTTTACAAAAGGTACATAAGTGTGTATCTTTTAATTTTATTTTATACAAAAATGAATTCGTAGCTATAATCCTATGCAGAAATTTAAACTGAAAGTTTCTCAAATAGGTGTCTCTGCATGATCTTTTCATAATTACAAAATATTCTGACCAATCAGTAATCTCTATATCCAACAATTTTTCCCATTTCAAAAATTTGTCAGTTGGATTTTGGACAATATTATCTATAAGACTTCTGTATATAAATTTAGCTTTTTTATTAGATACAATTTTTTTTACAAAAGTATCAGTTGTATCATGTGTATCAAAATGAATATCTAAAAGGTTTTCTTTTAAGCAATCTTTGAAAGCTTTCGGAATTCTAGCAATCAATCTATAAAACATCAGGAAATTGTTAGTTTCTAATTTCTCTTGAATTTGCTCAAAACTATAAAATTGCTTATTTTCATGATTAATAAGATCACTCACAAACTGCACACCTCTGTTTTTCCATAATAAGTAATATGGAAAATCATCTAAAGAAGAAAAATTCAAAATATCTAATGATAAAATGTCATTAACAGAAGAATCAGTATGTGGTTTTGCTTCACTGAGACAAAGTAAAACATCACTCCAGAAAGGGTTTTTTAAACTAACAGAAATTTCTCTAAGCTTTTCTTTCTGTAGATATAAAACTCTTTCACCACCATACTGTTTAAGGTCAGTTAAAAATAACTTCTGCCATTTACCCTCTGGATTAGTCAGGAGTCTTTTTATCCAACTAAGTTTTAGATAAATATTAAAAGAATGGATATGTATCATATTAAGCCCACCTTGAGTGATATCACCAATCAATGTATTATGCTTAACACGATCTGGTTTATTATTCCATATGAAGTTATAAAATAATGAAGTTAATTCATTTAACCTAGACTGTGTTAGGTTTGGCAATGCAGTCAGTAAGTGAACTAATTTTGAGAGAGCAAGAGATTTTATAACTGTAATTTTCCCCATTAATGTAAGTTTTCTATGTTGCCAGCTCTTTAAAATTGCAGAGACCTCCTTAATCTTCTTTGAAAAATTAATTTCTGTAATACGGTTCAAGTCTAAAGAAAATTCAATCCCCAAAAGTTTAAAATTTGAATGTGACCAATGAAGGTTTGATTCAGGACATAGAATAAGATCTGAATATTTTTTGTTTCCCACCCATACTGCTTTTGTTTTAGAAGCATTCACTTTTAACCCTGAGGCTTTGTAAAATGATTCAAAACATGAGAGTGTTTCCTTTAAGGATATTTCCCTCCCATCTAGAATTAAGAATGTGTCATCTGCATACTGACTCAATAGTGTTTCATCATCATTAATAGTAATTCCCTGAATATCAGGGTTTCTTTTCAATTTCAAAGATAATAACTCAACACCAATAATAAATAGGTAAGGAGAAAGAGGGTCACCTTGTCGGCAGCCTCTTTCTAAATTAAAAAAGTGGGACAAGTGTCCATTATTAATAACACAGCTGGATGCACTAGAGTATAATGTTTCAAACCATTTACATAAGGAGGGTCCAAAATTGAAGCTATTTAATGCTTTTTTCAAAAATAACCATTCGATTGAATCGAATGCCTTTTCAAAATCAACAAGTAATAAAAGGCCTGTCTTATTATTTTCCTCAAGATAGTGCATTAAATCATATAAAAGGCGTGTGTTCTCACCCATAAATCTGTCTTTCATGAAGCCCTTTTGTGTATCACTTATGATGAAAGGTAAAACGGGTCTAAGTCTGTTAGCTAATGCTGCAGAAGCTATTTTGATATCAGTATTTAAAAGACTAATAGGTCGCCAATTACCAATATATTGTCTGTCTTTTCCTTCCTTAGGAATGCAGGTAATAACACTTTGATATTGGAATTCTGAAAATTTACCAGAATTGTATCCATAGAAAAGAGACCGAAAAACAAATGGACCAATATCTTTCCAAAAGAACTTATAAAAATCAACAGTGTATCCATCAGATCCAGGACTTTTTCCATTTATCATAAATTTTAATGACTCCGCACATTCCTTGAAAGTTAAGTTTCCCTCACATAGGTCTTTTTGATCCTCTGTAAGTTTAATGTCATGATTAAAGAATGACTCGTCATAATCATTGATATTCCTACTTGAATATAGAGTTTTATAAAAATGTTGTTGTTCAAGAAGGATTTCTGATGGATCGGTAATATGTTGGCCATTTTCATCTATAAGTTCAGTGATAGTCTTTTTTATAAAATTTTTCTTTTCTAGTTTACAAAAGTACTCTGAGCACTTTTCACCATTCTCATGCCAGTTAGCCCGTGATCTAAGGAGTATTCCTTCAATCTTTTGTTGTCGTTTATTCCCTAATTCTAATTGTTTGTGTACTAAGGAAGCTTGAGTCACATCATCTGGGGAGGAATTCATAATATTTTCTAAATTTTGTATATCATTTTCAAGTGTACGATATAGACTCTTTTCTTCTCTAGATTTGTTAATACTATATGTAATGGAAATAGATCTAATCTTCATTTTTAATATTTCAAAAAAAGTTTGGTCATTGCATGAAAACCTTACATTAAGATGATCTTCCACATCACCTGATAAATAATATTCGGAAATAGTTTCCGTAATACATGTTTTAACTCTCTTTATATAATCTGTATCTCTTAGTAACTGGGAATTAAATTTCCAGTACCCTTTCCCTCGTTTGGCTAAACTGGTTGCGAAGGTGAAAATAATAGCAGAGTGGTCTGTTTTATACCCTGGAATAATTTTAGTATACTTCATAAGTGAGTATAGGTCTTCTGAAACTAAAAAATAGTCAAGTCGACTTTGCTTTATGGGTGAGGACTGACACCATGTATATTTTCTTTCATCAGGATAACGTGTGCGCCAAGGATCTAGAAGTTCAAAAGCTTCAATAATTTCATCAATTTTTTTTCAGGAGTAAGGATTTCTATTATGTATGATATTATATGTATCCATATACCTATCTAAAACAACATTCCAATCACCACATAATGAAATACTTGTGTTTGAAAAAGTCAATACTTTTTGCAATATAATATTAAATAGTGAAGGTTCATCTGTATTATAACCATATAAACAAACAAAAGTGAGTCTCTGTGTGTGAATAGTTATATCTAAAATAATGTAACGACCATTTCTGTCAATTTCAGAATTATGAATTACAAAATCAAGACCTTTTTTAAACATAACACAAACACCTGCACTTTTACTGTCATGGTGACTGAAAACACATTTATTTCCCCATTCATCCTCCCAATATTTTTTTATATTATTATTACTGTGTGTTTCCTGAAAACACACAATGGATGCATGTTTACTTTTGGCCCAATCAAATACATCTGCCCTCTTTTTTGAGTTTGAAAAAAGTCCCCTCACATTCATTGACAATACTGTTACATTATCATCCATGATCATAAAAGAAAAGCAGTTTTATAAACCATAGGAACAGGTTAATTAATGAAAATAATATACAATTGTAACACATAAGAAGTACACAAACATACACACATATAAACATAAGATGTCGGGTTTTTTTAAGACCAGTATTCATTTACCAATCTTTGTTTTTAACAGCATGGCATATATTTTTTTTTAAAAGATAAGAATCATATCACATGTTAATTGAATTCAATAATTTTTCAAATAACTATGAGTTATCTCCCATTTATGAATATAAGTTTTCATGTTTGATTAATGATTTTTTTTATTTCATATTTTCAAGTAAAAATTCATAGTTAGAAAGAAGAAAAAAAAGAATCAAAACTCCTCAACTTTTGTTGTTATTAATATTTGTTGTTGTTGATTTTAAACAATGAAATCTTGATCTTGATAGCATTTATCAAAAAAAAAAAAAATAAAACATTTTCCTTAATGAACGAAAAAATAATTTTTAATATTTCAGTTTAAGAAAAAGTTTAAGCAAAGAATTTTAATTATGCATGTTCATTAATTGCCCTCTTTCAACTTCTTTTTCAATTTCTCATCAATATTGTCAAAAAGATCGTATCTGATTCTACTTTTACCTTCTGGTTTCGCATACACATTGCAGTTATAGAACCAAACATTTTCAAACTTTTCAGTGTTTTTCAATCTTGCCATAAGTCCAAGGTTACGTTGAGTAATGTCATCGTGGAATTTCACATCTTTTGTAAGGTTTTTCTTCTGTCGCATAATTTGTATTTTCACATCAGTATTACGCACTTTCACAATAACCGGCTTCTGGAAACCGTCTTTTCCAGGTATTCTATGGATGGCTTGCACATCACTGGGTTGTATTTCTACTTTCAGTTCAGTCTTAACCAAATTAACGAACTCATCTCTCAAGATTTCACCTTTTTTCTCTGGAAAGTTAACCATTCGAATGTTGTGTTTTCGACTATACTGTTCATTATAGTTGGCTAACTTTAAGGCTTCAATGGATCTATTAGTATTGTCCTGCAGTGATGTTGGTGATGATTCTGACGATGGAGATTTTGAACCTAGCCTCAACTTCACTCTAAGGTTTGTCATGTTAATTTCATATGTTTCAGTTGTAACTTACATACTTGAAATTTTGTCCTAATAACAGAACCATGCATGATCATATGTCATAGTAGCTTTATTATACCCCCGCTCTACTGGAAGGGGGAGGGGGTATACTGTTTTACCTCTGTCCATCCGTTCGTCCCAAGATGTTCATAACATTTTTCTCAGTAATTATTTATGACAGCAATCTGATATTTGATCATAGGCTTCAGAAGGGTCAATCGAAAGTCGCAAACCCGCTGTGTTGTCCATGGTCAAGTCCGGTAGAAGTCCCATCCGATGAAGGGAAAGACATCAACAACAAATGAAGATCAGGTCTGATTTGGGTAACAGACACCCTGTAACCATTGACCAGCTCGTGATGCCTGCCGTAGAACTTCTTGAGGGATGACCACAACCTAAAATCTGTCTACAAATCACTCAAATCCTTCATAAAGTGGACTTGTAATGATATGTTTAGTTGCTCATTCACTATACATTCGAGATATTCATCTTGAATTGAAAGTTAGGGCTCCATAGATCATAATCTCTATTGTTTTATTCTTGTGAATTACATTGTAAGTATTTTTCTACTTCAGGTGGCAGAGAAGTTACAACAAAAAGACAGCTAGATGGTCTGTGCAGCCTGTTAAAGCTGACAAGTCATATTCCTATGTTCCAAGACTATTAAGGGTCATCATTTGTATGAGACTGCAAGATAATGAAGGAATGAATTAAAGTGTGCAGTTGGAAGTAGATGATCCCAGAAGAATCTCGGTCCATCTTGCACCAATTCCACAACCTCCAACTCGGGATGATATTGTAGCATCTCAGAAATCCAGATTTGAAGACCAAGACAAAACAATTGACTATATTGTCGCATAAAATAAATTTAGATTGTCACTCTTTGTTTTTCCTGGTCTGACAGAAGTTCTGCACATTTAGAGCAGAAAAGTACCCAAGTCAGGATAATGGGCATTACAAATTGTCCAATGCACAATAATGATAACATTCAGTGTGTTGGTCTAGTTAAATTAGTACAAACCAGGACAACTTTTTAGGACCTCACAAGAAACATCTCTGCCAAGTTTGGTTAAATTCTGTTCGGCTGTTCTCAAGAAGAAGATGAAAATGTTGTTTCCCATAGGGTTTCAATGCAAACTTTGACCTCCGCTGGTGGCCATTTTGAATTTTCAAATGGCGCAAACAGTAACAACACATGTTAAAGACATTCATAGGAACATATATACCAGATTTCAATTCAATCCCTTCAGCGGTTCTTGAGAAGAAGTTTCTTGAAAATCGACCAATCAGAATTTTCAAAGTCACATGGTGGCCATGTTTTTTGACGAATCTGCACAAAATTAACAACTCTTGTGTAGGACCTCATAGAAAACATCTCTGCCAAGTTTGGTTTTGAATTATATAAAAGACTGTCAGTCCATTTTAGAAGAAACTGTCAGTGCTGATAGAACAAAAAATAATAATAAGATGGCAAAACTTTCAAATTAAATTTACAATTCCAACTGACCAACTTGTGAAATTAACAACTCATTAGGGTTGATTTATTTTTTATTTTTGGTGTTTTAACGCCACTTTCAGCAATATTTCAGCTATATCATGGCGACCAGTTTTAGTGGTGGAGGAAGCCAGAGTACCCGGACAACCACCGACCATAGGGAAGCAAGTGGTAAACTTTATCATTATAGGGTATATGGGATAAAATACAAAATATTTCATGAACAAGTTTTAATTAAATCGTCTAGGAATGAAACCCTTGTACTGTCCATATAGATCAGGATACTTGTCCCTAATTTTCCAAGTACAACAGCTTGGGATCACACGTCTGACCCCAGCTCCAAGTCGGCCATGTGCCCAAATGGTATACTGGCGGTAGGCTGCATACCTATTGGATCTGTTGTAATCCTCATCAAGGGGCATTACTACAAGTTCCTCTCGAAACATTCTAGCAACCCCCAACACTGCCTCATCAAGGACAATCCGATCAAAGTCCTGTAATAAAGACAAGAGATTTAATAAAAACAGAGTAAAGACAGATGGTTATACATTCATCTAGAAAAATGAGCTCTATTTAAAAAAGAAATATAATTTATTATAAGTGAAATAGTTTGCACAAATTCAGTTTAGAGAAATAAAAAAAAGTCTTATTTTGGAAGGAAAGATTTTCTCGTGGGACTTTCTTATGACCACAGTTTTATTTCGTTTTTTGTTGGTATATGGGAGAACCATTTTGGTCTTGCAATTTTTTTTTATCAATTTACCCCTCGAGCTATTCAATTTTAATTTTATGTTTTTTTTCCTAAAAATTATTTTGATTCTGAATCTTGAAGAAAAAAATTTGGCTGGACAGGAGAAAAAAATATATTCTGACTTGACATTTTCACAGTATAATCATATACAAAATTTTGAAGAAAAAAAATTATTCCAGCACTTCGCCAATCTAATTAAAATTAGATCTACGCGCTTGCTCCCTATTTTAGATCTAATTATACCCCGGTCCCCGAAGGGGGAGGGGGGTATACTGTTTTACCTCTGTCCGTCCGTCCTTCCAAACTATTTTTCCTCACATTTTTCTCAGCAACTATTGATGGCAGAAATCTGATATTTGGTCACAAGCTTCACATAGGTATGCCATATCGTGGGAAGCGTTTTTGGAACCATCAGATTCCTACTTCCTGTTTGCCGACTTAGTTGGTTTTTATCCACATTGAACATATATGCACATTTTTCTCAACAACTATTGATGGCAGAAATCTGGTATTTGGTCACAAGCTTCATATAGGTACCCCATATCATGGGAAGTGGCAGGGGTATCATAAGTGAGCATTAGATCACAGTTCACCTTGTTTTAATTAGATTGGCACTTCGCCGGAAAATAAGAAAATATGATTTCTGTGGCGTCTGAAAAAAACATTTCTACGGCGAAAAAACGTGACATAGCCCCCTTCAAGGTAAATGGTCAGTCCCATATTATTTTGCAGCAACTGTCTTGTGGAACTAGAAGTAAGGTCTCTTTTGTTTCTAATCCAGCCCAAATTTCTCTGAAACATTCCAGTCAATTAACAAATAAAACAACACTGGCTACGTCATTCGTTTTCATCAGACATGTATTTCACTGTGTTCTACATGTATTCTGTTTTCATATTGTCGGTAAACTGGCTAAAATAAATTAATTTAACACGTTTATCAAAATCTCGGGAAACAACTTCATAACTTATAAGAAGAAAAAAAACTAATTTAGTTATTTTTAACGCCGGCAAAAATTTTCGATCGAAAATACGTAGTTGAGCTTGTCCCCATAGGGTGCCTCCTGGCATGTTTTCAATGGTTATCGTGGAAATATCGGCTGAATCTGTTAAGGCATGTAGTTTTCATCAAAGGAAATCTATTCCTGATACAGAAATTATTTATTATACGTCTTTTAGATACAATCGATTCGCAAATAGCTTTTTTCCTCAACTTTTATAGAAACTTACCTCAATATCCATGCTGCAGCATCCGGGCTACTGACATAAAAATAGATAAAAAGAGTTGGCCTCGCCCAGGTCAGTGCATAATTAATTAGCTTCCGGTAACGATGGTCAGCTTTTTTAGTCGAAAAAACAACGTTTCGGAGCGTATTCATCAATAATTCGGTGTTTAATCTTCATTTTATGAAGGTCAGTACGGAAATCGACAATAATTTTGGGTATGAAAAAATTACGCAGCTGGTAGACAATATCCCTTTAACATAGGACCCTATGCGAAATTCCCATAAAAATCTTCTTGTCTGAAACCATTTGCTCAATAAGAACAAAATTTTGATGAAATAGTCATTGGATGGTTCTCTTCCAAAAATGTGTCCGGCGGTTCGGCCCTTCGATCAATTTGTTTTTAAATTTTAACACTTTTCGTATTATATTTCAAAAACTATAAGAGATAGATGTTAAGTTTAAATTGCAAAAATGTACACCATGTCGAGATCTACCTACCCTGCAATTTTGAAGTAAATCTGATTGCCCATCTTGGAGTTCTTGTCCTTTTTTCATCAATTTAAAAAAAATAAAAGTACTGTTCGTCTTATATTTCAAAAACTATAAGAGATAAAGGTTAAGTTTAAATTGCAAAAATGTGCAGCATGTCACGATCTTCCTACCCTGCAATTTTTAAGTAAATCCCAGTACCCATTTTGGAGTTATTGCCCTTTTTTCATCAAAATGTTCTCAATTTTAATACTATCATCTTATATCTCAAAAACTATTAGAGATAGAGGGAAAGTTTAAACTGCAAAAATGTTCAGCATGTCAAGATCTACAAAAATTTTCCCACAGTTAAAAATGTGCGACAACTGTGTGAAGAGTTATTCCTCTTGAAATGCATTTTTTTGTTGACTCACTGCTTTTGGTTACTCAAATAATCAAAGGGAAGCAACTCTATTACAAAATGTGAAGTAGGAAAAGCTAAATTTTGAGAATCATTGACATATATGTTTTTTTACGGCAATTTTGATAACTTACATTAAAGGGGGAACCCCTGCCCAAATGTTTTTGTAGAAGGGGTCTGCAATGGCGAAGGCTACATTTGTTAATTTTTATTACCGAAGTTATCAAGTTTTATTGACTGAGACTGATGTTATTATACCCAGGTGAGCTATACAGGCTCCTGGGAGCCTCTAGTTTACCATTTATAATCAACTGATTTCCAATAATAATCGAAACTACTCTTATAATCATATGACACATAACTGGATCATGTTTCAAAATTAATATTAAGAAAAATATATAAATTCGATAATAGAGACTTTTATAGCCAAAAAGAATATCTCATGTCTGCCACAGTTGAGATGCGTCTTTGTTAGTTTTTAGCATTTTATTAAAACATCTTTTCGTCTGAAACCACTAAGCCAAATTAACCTACAAATGACTGGTCTTGTCCTTGAGTGGCTCACTATGATAATTCTATCCAGACGGCTGCACTCTCCATTCAAGATGTCCACCAAACTAGAAGTAGACATTTGTTAAAATGGGGAAAAAATCATACTTTTTAATCAGTGAAGTTTGTGATTTAGCGGAGATTTTCAATTATGCAAATTGGGCCTATTTTCTGTTTTAATCTAAAAAAAAATTAAGCTTAATTTAATAATCTTTTCTTGAAAAATTGATATGTCAAAATTCTGGGTGTTTTATATTAAATCTTCAGCCCCTGTTACACAAATCCATTAATATTGTGTGTGTTAAAGTCGAAGCTATAACTAAATAGGTTTGGTGTCGACAGCATGCCCTTTCCATGTTTTATCCTCTTTTGATACCTGTTAATAAATGCTAATTTTATAATAATTAACCGTTTTCAAAACAATTTCACCTGAAGCAATAAACATGTAAGATCATGATATTGACATTTGATTTCTAAATGGAAGCATTGTCCAAGAGATCACCATTGCATATTGTAGGAGGCCGTCCAGGGTTTACACCTCAATTGAACAGACTCCAAAAGGTCACGGGGGTTTTGAACGTTAGACACACAATCCTGCATTCTGACACATTTCTGGGGTTCAATCCAAAGTCAAAATTGTGACATGAAAATTATGTTTTTCTCTCTTTTTGAGGAGAAAAATAAATCAGAATTCATCATTATACAAGAGGTTTTTATATATTACTGATAATTGTCACAGACTGTTATGATTTGTTTCAAGATTATTTAGAACTATTCAAAAATGGGGGGAGAGGGGTGGGGGGCAGTGACTTGGGGCAGGTCGATGGTTTTCTCTGGGTACTCCGGTTTCCTCCACCAATAAAACTAACTGCCACAATATATCTGAAATATTGTTGACAGTGGCATTAAACACCATAACCTTAACCCCCCTTTAGTGTAGCAAGAACTCTGAAGCAGCCTGCATGTGCACAGCTGTATCAACCATTTTATTGAACAATGTTCATTGAAAAGTTGCACAGTTCAGAGCAACATTTCTTGCAGGGTTTTTGTTTGGGTCCTTTTTGTTTATATTTTTAGTTTTCTGTGTTGTGTTGTGTTTTTTGTTTTATTTGTCTTTGTTCTGTGTCTTGTTAACTAATGTTGCCAGTGTCCCTGGATTGGCCATTCTTGATTGCCCCCTCTGTTATGGGGTATATATAGATTTCTATGAATGGTCAGTTTGTTGACAGTATTTTAATGTTTTAAATACATGACAGTGGATTACCATACAACCTTTTAATTTGTTGATTTTAATAAACATGAAGTATTCTCTAATGCAAGTTTTTTTTCTCCTGGGGTTCCCTGACATTTATGAAAGCAAATCATGATAAAATTCATATAAGAAAATCTCATTAATAAAAAGGTTTTATTTATTTAAAAAAAAAATCATTAGACAGTTCAATATGCAAATGTTAAATATGTACAAAGTGATGGTAGAAACTTCCGACCTTGATGGACAGCAGTAGTTTGCATCTACATTTGTCAAACTTCCCTCACAAATAGTGGATGGTCAATTTTTAAAAGTTCAATTTGATTGAATCAAGATGAGCCGTTTAAGGCTCCATGAAGCCTCTAGTTTTGTTCTATTATTTATAACACCAAAAAATTTATGATCTCTATTATTATTCCATTCCAGAAAAGGCTGGACCTGGAAACAAGCCAAATTCAGCACAAATGGAGCTCAGACTGGTACAAAGTAAAGCTGACATAGAAAATCCTGAAATACTTTACAGAGCTGTACCTCTTTGATGATGGCCATATTTTAGATGTCTATAAATAATTTATTTATTGTTATTCCAATGTTGATGGTCTGAGTCTTGTCCAATGCAGAAATTTTCTACAAATTTTGTTGCAATATTTTGAGATACTTTAAAATTTGCTACTAAATTTTGAGATATGTTCAAATTTTGCTTCTAAATTTTGGGATTGTTTCAAATTTTGCTACTCAATTTTGAAATACGTTCAAATTTTACTACTCAATTTTGACATATGTTCAAATTTTACTGCAAAATTTTATGATTTTGAAAAATAATTCTACAAAATTTTTAGATACGTTCAAATTTTGCTTCTAAATTTTGAAATACGTTCAAATTTTGTTACTAAGTTTTGAGATACTTTCAAATTTTGATTCTAAATTTTGAGATTATTTCAAATTTTGCTACTAAATTTTG
Organism: Bathymodiolus brooksi; assembly: GCA_963680875.1. Lineage (NCBI taxonomy): Eukaryota > Metazoa > Mollusca > Bivalvia > Mytilida > Modiolidae > Bathymodiolus > Bathymodiolus brooksi. The sequence continues at coordinate 110,160,941 of OY804581.1, forward strand.
AAATACGTTCAAATTTTGCTACTAAATTTTGGGGTGCGTTCAAATTTCAGATATGAAATTTGAAATGTTATTGATAGCTATCTATTTTAAATTTATTACATTTAGATATAATTTTAAGCATTACAAAATAGGTTGTAATCGAAAATTTAGTTATCAACTATGCCCAAAAATCTGGCAATTGGAGGTATATAAAACAAAATATTGCTTTAACTTTAATAGAATGAACTTGATTCAAACCAAAAGCATATTTTATAGGGTCGTTACTTTCATATTTATTTATATAAAAAGTCATACATAATATTTTTATAGAACAATAAATCATATTACATGTAATTAGGACAATTTAGATTCTTGCCCATATTCGTAGAAATTAGATGTAGGATGGATTTGATTATAGTTACACACCCTGGCAACAAAGTTATAAGGGGTATGCTGGTTTCACCTTGTGTGTATTTCTGTCAGCCTCTTTCGTCTGTAGATAAAGGTTTGATGGGGCCATGAATTTTGTGTTTATTCATGGATGTCTTTCAAAACTTTTTCAAAAGGATTTTGCTTACCAGAGGGTTAACCACCATGATATAACTGAAATATTGTTGAAAGTGGCATTTAACATCATACCCCCCCCCCCCCCCCCCCCCCTCTAACCCTAACCACAGGGTTATGATATATCCTGCTTCACAAATTGATGGCCATCGAAATAAGAAATTCTACCTTTCAAACTTTTAGTAATTAGTCCGTACTACATTGGGGAGTGTCGTGAAACTATTATGTTATGATCCGACAAGCTTGACAACAGTTATGGTCCTCGAAGTATAGAAATTCTACTGTTTTTGGCGTGTTTGGGTTGTAACTTCTATAATTGTACATCGATGCTTTTTAAATTCATAATTATTGCTTATCAAAAGGTTTTTGGTTTTCTCTGGGTGCTTCGGTTTCCTCCACAAATAAAACTGACCACGATATAACTGAAATATTGTTGAAAGTGACGTTAGACATCATAACTTGAATCCTAACCCTTATCAAAAGAAGGTGTCTCATGGACCAAAATGGTTGTTATTACTCCTTGGCCTTTGAAGCATAGATTATAGATAGAAAGTCTTCAGTAATTGGCTTGTCTGGACCATATTTTCTATATTTATACAGAAATGTCTTTCAAACAATTTGATAATTATTTCTTGCCACTAGGGGGTATGTCATCAAGCAAAAGAATATTCATCTCATTTACAAAAATTATAGCTCTTGAAACCTAATAAAAATATTGATTGTTGGAGACTTTTTTACTGTTGAAGATGTTGTGAAACTGATTGTTGGGAACATTGACTTTTGAAGACATTGCGACATTAATGATTGTTGAAAATATTATGAAACTGATTGTTGAAGACATTGTGAAACTGATTGGTGAAGACATTGTGAAGTTGCAACTTTTTTTAAATGACAGCACTCAGTTATAACTGTTTGGCTATGTAATTGATAATTATGTAAGTTCTGATAGACAACTTTGATGATATTTACTTGTAAATAGAAAAGGTTGATGTCCAAACATTCGACACAATAACTTTTAAACAGAAGTAAGAGAATATAGTAAAATAAAATGGAAGTCACGAATGTGATGAAAACTACACAATTTTTAGAAATAAAAAATAGATGGCAATATTTGAATAAGGGCATGAGAATCTAAATATTAGGTTAAAGTGGCCTTATATTGGCATCAGGTGACATCTATTGTTCACTCTCTTTTTAAAATTTTCCAGGTTGTCTGTTAAGATTTGTGATTTTGTATTTTTGGGGGGGGGGGTTTTGTTGATTATTCAAATTATTCCTATTTTGATAACAAAAAATCAACTTTTTTGAAAACACATCACCAAATTAATTCAAACATGGGGTTGGGATCCCATTAAACAGTTAAACACATCCACATTTGTGTACCTATTCCAAGCCAGGACCTGCATTTCCAACATCATATGTCATAGTCTTTTGTGTGTTCATTGAGTTCAGTTTAGATGACAGGTGATTGTTTGTTTTGTTGATATTAGTAGAATTGTTGATCATCTCTGTATAATCTTTCTTTTCATAATGAGTGGGATGGTTCAGTGTTAACAATATAACTGACCACTCTGTCCTTCATCCAATATTCAATATCCAATATAAAAATTGTTAAAATATATACATGGTAGGTTTGAATAGCCTGTTTCTTTCTGTTTCTGCCATGTAATTGCCTCCTTCATCATGTTGAAGATTATGCAATGAATTTTTGGACTGCGCATTTTAGTTGAACTAATCAAGTGTGTGGGATAATGATTTAATGGAGCTTATTTACAATTAAAACTACAAATGTATATACATGTACATGTTGGGACTGCCTGGCGGCTAAAGGGACACAATCCCGGCCTTAAAGGCTTCAGGTGTGTCCAGCTCCACAATGTCTTGGGAAAAATGACAGGATTCTATTTGAAATGCCCTGTTGTGTGTATTTCTAGAGCGTCGACAAGGTGGTATTAGTCTGTTTTCTTTGGTGATGGATACTAGCTCTCTATCAATTTTGTACATCATCATCAGTCTTGCATCTTTTCTCCTGTTTGCCAAAGGTCTCCATTTGAGTCTCTGGAGCATGTTGCTGACTTTAGATCGGTTTCTCTGGTTGCTGACGACATATCTAGCTGCTCTTCTTTGTACGGCTTCAATTTTGTTTATTTCTGTTTTCGTATAAGGATTCCAAACAGTACTGGCATATTCAACCAACGGGCGAACAAGCGTTTGGTAGGCTTGTTCTTTAATCCTGATTGATGGAATTTTCAGGTTCCTCCTGAGGAATCCTAGAGTTTTATTTGCTTTGGCAGTTATATTGTTTATGTGCTGATCCCACTGCAACTTATTGGTGATTGTTAATCCAAGATATTTAGCTGATGTTACTAGCTCTAGAGTGTGACCATGCAGATGGTAGTTTGCCTCAGTCTTCTTTGTTTTATTTGTTACTCTTAGGACATTGCATTTATCTGGATGGAACTTCATACACCATTCATTTTCCCATTGGCCGAGCTTATTGAGGTCTTCTTGAAGTGTTGATGCGTCATCTTCATTTGCGATAGTGAGGTATATGATGGTATCATCAGCAAAGAGTCTGACTTTGGAGGTTAGTCTTGACTGGAGGTCGTTGATGTAGAAAAGGAAGAGTCCTAGTACTGAGCCCTGGGGTACACCAGAGTCAACACTTACTGCTTCCGACGAAACTCCATCTAGCACTACTGTTTGTTGTCTATCTTCTAACCAGTTTTGGATCCATCTTGTTGTTCTCCCATCAATTCCATAGTATCTCAGTTTATGTATTAGTAGACTGTGGTTTACTTTGTCAAAGGCCTTGGCAAAATCCATTATAAGTATGTCGGTTTGACGGCCTTCTTGAAGATTTTTTGAAATGTCGTCTACAAATTCAATGAGCTGTGTCTCACAGGAACGGCCTTTTCGAAATCCATGTTGTAGTGGATATAAAATGTTGTTTTTTTCTGCATGTTGCATGATGTTTCTTGCAATGATATGCTCTAGGATCTTACAGCAAACAGATGTTAGTGAAATTGGTCGATAGTTTTCAGCTGCAGTTTTTAGTCCTTTTTTGTATACCGGGGAGACATTAGCTGTACGCCAATCTGCTGGTACTTCTCCTGTATCTAAGGATGTTGTGTAGATAAGTTGGAGGAGAGGCGAGATCTCATCAGCTAGTTCTTTGAGTATTCTTGGTGAGAGGTTGTCTGGTCCCTGTGCTTTGTATGGATTAAGGTTCTTTAGTAGTTTTGTTATTCCATTTGTTGTGATATTAAATGGTTTCATTGTTTGATGTTTAATGCTAGGGTCCATTCTTTTAGATTTTATAAACTCTTTTTTCGTGAATTTAGAATTTGCTGAGAATGCAGATTTGAATTGACGGTTAAGTATGTTAGATTTTGAAGCTGGATCACAAAACAGTTTGCCATCCATCATCAGAGAGGAAATTCCTATGTTGTCCTTACGTTTGTGTTTTATGTATGTCCAGAATTTTTTCATTCCCGAGTGTGGTTCTTCCTCCTTTGGTGTTACGATATTTTCAATATATTTCCAATATGATTGTCGTGTGATCTTTTGAGTATGATGTTTAAGTTGGTTGTACTTTTCTTTTGTATTTTGGTCACCTGTCTTCTTTTTCTGCTTGTAGAGTCTTTGTAGCTTTCTCAGATTTTTTCGAATTTCTGTATTTATCCATGGTCTGCTGTCTTTGACCTTAGTTCTTTTTTGTGGAATGTGTTTTACTGCAGATTTTGTTATTGTTTCTTTGAAGACATTCCACATATTGGTTACTTGGCAGTCATTGTCCTTGAACATATTTGATAAGGTGTGTTTTATGTTTTGCAGGTCTATCTTCATTCCATACCAGTTAGCTTTGTTGTATAAAGGGATGGTCCGTGGTTTTTGTTGTAGCTTGACTGGTCTGAGGTCAAATTCTGTGTATACGATGTCATCGTCCGAGATGCCTGGTATGGTGTCTGTTCTGATAACTTTACCAGGATGGTTTGTGAGAATCAGATCCAGTGTGTTTTGTTGGCGTGTTGGTTCTTCCACAAGTTGAGTTAGAGCATTGTTGTTCAGTACATCCATGAAATCAGTATGTAGATTGGGAGCAGTAGAATTTGGCTTCAAGGTGTTTTCCTTCCAATTCCATCCAGGGAAGTTCATGTCACCTATGATTAATATCGCGTTGTTTATAGCACTGGCTCTTGTTACTGATGTTTCGAAGTTCCTTATACTCTCTTGGTCTGTCACATTTCTGCGCTAGTATGCGCATATGTAAATATTTCCATTGCCTTTAAGGTTCATTTTGGCCCAGACGAGTTCACAGTCAGTGTCTAGTCCTGGCACATATTCACTGTTGTGCTCATTTTTAATGGCTAGAAGTACTCCTCCTCCAGTACGATGGTTTTTACTGTTCCGGTCTTTCCGATGGAGAATATAGCCCTTCGGACATATTTCAGAGTCTTTGATGTCTTTAGCTAGCCATGTTTCTGTACCTATGATGATATCTGGCTTAATACTGTCCATAACATTTGATAATCTACATAGTTTGGATTTAATAGATTGAAAGTTGATATTTACAATTTTTAATGGTGAGGCACATTTCGGTGGTCCTGCCTTTCTAGTAGGTGTTGATGAATGAAGAGGCTTTATGTTTGTTCTGTCTGGACTCTGTGGTGGTAAATCCAGGATGTTGCTGTTTGATAAGGATGAAGTGATTTCAATACTCTGATAGTCGTGCACTGTGTAGCTATAGTTGGGGTTATTACAGATGATGCAATGCCAACTAATGTTAAGCTCCGAGTCTCCTAGTTGATCATAGGATAGAGTGTGGATGTTTTGACAGCCTGCATGGTACCACTGGTCACATGTCTCACATATAACCCCTCTTTCCTCCCAATTTACAGTTTTGTCACAGGTGCCGCATAGGTATTCTCTCTCGGTTCTTGGTCCAGGGTTCAAATGGATGTCATTTGCATTTGTTAGCAATAAGATGACTAGGTAGACAAGGAATGTTTCGTAGTGGTCATGTTGGATTTTTCCGATTTTCTGCCTCCTTTTTAATATACATACTATTAAATGGTGGTATTCGTTGAAGCAAGGCGATTCTCTAGCAAAGACAAAGTTTGTTTCTTCAGTACCTTCAATTATGAGTAATATTTTTGGTTGTAGTGCGAGGGTGGTGGCAAACAGGAGTAGAGTGTGGAAGGTTATGACAAGTCTCATGATGAATTTTGACCTGCAGGTAAGACTATTGACATGTATGGGTGTTGTTGGTAGGAGCAAACTATCAAGCTGTATTGGAGAATGGTCTTCATTGAGTTTTGGTTGATTGTAGTAAAGACTGATAAGACAACTCACCTAAACCCTTTACTACAATATCTGTGTTCAATGATATCCTTTCCGTCGCTTGATCTATATTTGCTACGTGTATATATACGATCTTCTACAGTTTACATGTATCGCTGTTTTCAGTGATGTAGGCGGTAGCTCTTTGTTGTTGTTAATGTAAACAGATTTTCCCGCCAGGCAGTCACAGCATTGACTGATGTTTTTGTCTAATCGGAAAAGGGGCAAGCCAAAAATTTAATAGAATTGTGTGCAACAGTAATGTAGGGGTATAGTAATACGAAAAATACAAGAGGATATGGGTGGTATTATACTTTCCCGTGAATTTTTTTTGAGCTGTCACTTGAGGACGTCCATCTTATCTGACATGCGTAGTCCTGACATTAAAGCAGACCTGTTTACTACTACGTTTTCGCCGTATTTACTACGCTTTTTTACAGAAAATTACCCCCTTTTTCAAAATTCGTTTGTACAGAAAGGGACATACCGTGATTGATCACTCCGAGAGACATAATTTTTTATCCTTTAGACATATCATCACGGACATAAACCCACTGTGATAGACCTGAAAAGGACCATAAAACAAGGTGGTGGGGATTAAATTTTATGGCTCTCGGTCACCTGTGCGCCGATTGATATTTTACCGCCAATTAAGAGATTAGCGTTACCTGTTCTACCTGTTGACTTTTAATATCGTAAGCCGTAATTATTGCTACTGGAGGATGTATTTTTGACAATTAATTTTGTATCCTCTTGCTGTTAATATTTGACTGTTTCTTGTTTTTCATTGCCAAAGAATGTGTGTCTTGTTATCGTTTTCGTTTGTTTTAGAAAGTTCTACTTTATGACCTCGAGTTCTATATCAAGAATTTTGTTGAAACCGCAACTGAACTTTATCTTGTTTAATTTTAATTTCTCATTTTTTTTCTTCTGTTGGGTTGAATTCAGTATGTATTTAATTATTCGTAAATACGGGCTACTTCATAAATGTATTTTTTGTTTATAAGTTAAACCGCAGGCGCGGGTTTTTGAAGCACGGACTTTGCAAGCGCGGGTTTTGTAGCGTTTAATAGTTGGTAAAGAGCAGACTTAAAATTGATTATTGGTTTATTTTGTGTTTTGGACTTTAACCTCTCGTATTGAAAAAAATTAACAATTCAAGTAAACTGTTTTACACACTTGGCTTGTTACGTAATTCCGCTATAGATGAAAATAATTTTCTTTAAAATTGCAAGCAAAAACCTATAACAATCCAAATTTACGTAGGTTAATGGCTACAAAATGAACAAAAAGCGGAAAACGAAGAGCATGCTTTTAATTTGTTCCATAAACTTTTTTTTGCTGTATTTTGTCACAAATCTATTGGGTTGAACGCTAATTAAGATTTGAATTTGAATAAATAAATAAACTGGTGACATTTGATTTTGGTCAAATACTGTGTAATGTCAAACATTTGTAGGGGTAAAATCATTATAAAGGTTAATTCCTTATTTCCTTTCACGTTTCTAAACTTTCTGCAGATTAGCCGCTAATTTCCAAAATATATCCGTAAATTTAGTGACTTTTGGACATGTAGTACTTCTTTGAACGATCTGTTTATAAATATTTGTTTCGTTAATTTTTAATCAAATTCTTCAATGACCGTATACAAATTACTTAGTACGTATTTCTACAACGAAAAGGGTTTTAACTGGGTTTTCTATGAAGATTAAAATAAAAAAAAATACTGAACGTATAAAAAAATATTATTGAACTAAAATGTAACATTGAACTGGAAATACGCTTTAACACGTAACAAATCACGCATATCGCGCATGTGTTTATGAAACTTCATTTGTGCACAAGCCAGGTCACGTGTACGCGTGTCAATAAAATACTAGGTGTAGATACGCCATACACAGCCAAGGTTAAAAATCTTTGAAACAAATTGGCACAACCCATGATTTCACTGAATTGAAGTTGAATAATCATTTATTATTTACATTTTATTCATCAATTCAAATGAACTCTCCGTTCTCGTGCTATTTTCTCGATCTCGGGATTTCATTCCCGGGATTACGTTCAAGGATGTTTTACGTTTTGAGGAAAGAAATAAAAATGTTTTTTTTAAATTCTGAAGGGAATCGGAGACAGTACCTGAAAAAAAAAATAGGCGATATAAAAACGTAATTTCACCTGTACATCTTATCCGACTAGTTTACCTGTAAAACGACACACTTGATTACAAGATTAACACCTGGTGTTTTATTGCCCCCTGATCACCGACATGAATTTAAAATTTTAATCCCCATCACTCTCCTAGACATGACCACTATCACGGTGATTGATCACGGTTATGTCCCTTTCTGTACTGTATGACCTAACTCATTGAGCCACCCTGGCCCCCATCTTCAGTAGATACATGTAACTAAGGTAGATATTTGGTATGAAATAGAAATAGAAATAGAAATAGAAATAAGTTTATTAACCAAATCAGGGCCCCAGGAGGGCATATACAAATAACAATTATGATTGATACACAACAACAATACAAATAACAATTATGATTGATACACAACAACAATATATCAACCTAAATATTCGCGGTGAAATATCAATAATTGTGGTGCAGGTGTTATAGAGCCATTTTTCCCCCATAGTCAGTTTTCCCACTTTTGGTCGACTATTAGTGTCGATGGGTTTACTAGCCAAGTAGCTTGTACATGGATGATCCAAATGACTTTGAATGGGCTTTCCCAAAAGCAAAAAACAGGGCATCTAATGGGACATTATATGATACCCCACCACGTTTTGCATATTTTCAGTCTTGAAACGGCCATAACTTTTGAACCAATTATCCGATCAAACTAAAATTTGAACTTGATCTGTATTTTATGGTACTAAACAAATGTAGAAAATCATTCAACACGTTCTAAAGGTATCATCTGGAAACCATCGGGGGACGGACAGACGGACACTCAACTGCAGAATTTTTCGGAGGCCATCACATAATACATATAAAAAGCAAAACATGGACATCTGTTACTATTCTTAAGGGGTACCAGGGGCGGATCCAGGATTTGTGGTCAGGGGGGGGGGGGGGGGGGCGTGAATAGGCGAGGGGTCTTAAGGTCCCCAGTGGGTCCAGGGCAGAGCCCTGGTAAGGGACACAGGGGGACAAAGCCCCCCTGAAGCTCTGAGGGTTTGAGGAATTACAGACATTTATTAGAACGACAATTTTGAATCAACCACACCATTTTTATCAGACCAAAAAAACTTGACTTTGAGTTTTAATTTTGTCGGATAATTGTTAACAGTATGTTTTTGTCAGATTATAAGAACCTAAAGTAAAACTTTTTTTGAACAACCGTGATACGAATTGTTCAACTTATGACTGATCGATCACGATATTTTAACCCTTCAAAGAACTTGGTTTAGTGTTAACGCATTCCTCATTTCACTAATTGGTCTGTACTTTCGATGCTTGTCCTTTCGGGTGGTTCTAGTTAATACTGCCCGTCCGGATGGAGCTTTTCTTTTCGTCGTTTGATTCATTCCTTGAAAACGTATGATTCGACCGTTCTTGTTTATAGACAAACAAAAGCGGAAATTGTCAATACATGAACTTGTTGTTGATTTCTGATTAGCTTACGTACAGTAACTAAATTAGATGATCAGAATCGTTTCATGCAGCATTAATGTTAACATATTCGCCTTTGTTTGTCTATAAACAAGAACGAATCATACGTTTTCAATGAAGAAACCAACAGCGAAACGAAAAGCTTCATCCGAACGGACAGTATACTGATCATTTATCAATGGGTAGAGCTTTTTAGAATGATATTCCAAATTTACTCCTAATATCATTACTATTCATTTTGACTTTTGAACAGTTTCAGATAAGATTGCTGGCCTGCCACAGTAATAATAGGGATTCATTGTGGTCAAAATAACACAAGCTTTTTATCTTGACAAATTTAACAAAAAGTTGTTTGTTGAACTGCTTAATTAACATTGTATAACATATGCTTTTCAAATTTTAGGGGGGGGGGGGTACACGCCCCCCCCCCCCCTCTAAATCCGCCTCTGGGTACCCATTTTATGTCCATATCTCACTAGTGGGAAGTTGGCCCCTAATAATAGCCCACAATAAATTGAGTGCGCTCGATGATTTAACGTAATAAACAAATAATCAATGTTATTGTGAGCTAGATTCACACTTTGTATTTGATTTCAAGATATTTTTTGGAAATTCTGCACCTCAATCGATGGTTAAAATGCCCATGCTGACTCATCAAATATATATTCTCCAGACATACGTATATTTCTTTTATATATCAGTTTTATTTTATTTTTAACTATACCCAAATTTATGCAGTTAGAAAATTAGTACCTAAATGTGCATATTTGTCACGGACTGAAATAAGATTAACTAGAGTGACTATAGTATGTTAGACTTTGCCTTTGGATTTTGAAAGACGAAATTAAATCGCGAAATTGTGAAAGCGAAAACGCACAATCGAAAAAGCAAAAATTCTAAATTGCAACAGCGAAGAGGCGAAATCGAAATCATTTCTCCATTTTGCGTTTCAACCTTTTCAGGTTTTAGGCTCTCGCTTATTCGCGTCTTTTTTTTTTGCATCTTCGCAAGCAGGAAGGTGGCCGAGTGGTCAAGGCGCTGGACATTACAATCAGGATGTCGACACCGTTGTGGGTTCGATCCTCATGTGTGTCAAGGTTTCAAGGCACCTTCTCTAGCTCAGGGTTTCGCCGATTTTCCAGATTGAAATATCGGGCTCCCCCCACAAGACTGGTGACCTTGCGAGAACCCCATATCTGTAAAACGGTCATTCATTTCGCCGTCGGAAAACTTGCCTTTAAGTTTACCATACCCTCACATTCGCGTTGTGAGTTCGACCTACGATTAGGCTAGGTTTAAGGTAAGGTTTAAAATTAGGATTAAGTTAAGGCCTAGGTTTAGGGATAGTGTTGGACCGAGGGATTCGGTGAGGATTAGGCCTAAGGGTAGGGTAATGTCTAGCCTAGAGTTTGCATACTTTAAAGGTCTTGGTTGGGTAAGATTACGTTGAAGTCAGGTTTATGTTAAGACGAGGGGGAAAATTGACTATATAGCCATTTTTCCGGGGGGAAATTCTACTATATAGCCACTTTTCCCCCTGTCAAAAACTGGGGGGGGGGGAATGGCTATGTTCAATGATATAGTCATTTTTCCGGGGGGGAAAATGGCTATATAGTCAGTTTTCCGGGGGGAAAAATGGCTAGGGGGAAAAACTACTATAGGACACAGGCACACTCGGGCAGGAAAAGAGATATATGCACATAAACGTACATACACTTACTCACATATATATGAGAGAGAACATATACATATATATCAGGTGATTCATCACCAATCTGCAAGAGACACCTTGAGTCGATGCTAAAAGGAATAAAGTCCTACTTGTGTCTAGTGCAGACCGGCCATGTTGATGTGGAAGGAATATTGTTTGGAACATGGAAAGGGATCAGAGCTTTTGGATAACCAGCAGTGAGCATCAAGGGACGATGCCAAAAAGAATATTTTCTTTCTCATGCTCAATGCAGGTCATCCAGTTTGCAGATCTCCAATTCCATTTAATCAAATAGTTGTTGATAAAAGATATTGACAAAGATATCTGAGTATAGTTGGGTCTTCATTATTTAAGATCCATATGAGTTTATATTTGTCATCTAAATTTTGAAAATTTTGACACTCAGATGTCAAATATGTAGTAAGCATTTCCCTATGGTTTGCATGGCAAGTACAATGAAGTAAATAATGGATCTCATCTTCTACCTGACCCGAAGTGCACCTGCAACAGATGCGGTTTTCCCGGAGAGTACCCTGGTATCTTCCTATTTCTATTTGTAATTTGTGAGCTGATATTCTTAATTTGGACAACCTTCTTCTCTGCTCAAAATTTTTAATGATTGACAAATAATTCTCATATCCAAAATTGGTTTTTATTTTTAAATAAGTTCTAAATTTTCCCTCTTTAAGTGAATGGGCTTGTTTTGTCCACAATTCCAAATAGTGTTGTTTTACAATTTTATTGCATTTATATTTAAAGGTTGATGTTTTGTCTGTCAAGAAATTAGTTAAGCTTGGCATATTTTGCAAAATATGTTTTACAGAGCCATACCATGATGGTTGCTTGCCTTCATATAAATTGTTAGTACATTTATATGCAGCTTTAAGAAGTGGGAAAGATGAATCCAGATTTTCAAGTCTATGCCAAAATCTTAAAATTTGCTTTAATATATCGAAATGAAGAGGGAACCGGCCTAGTTCTGACTGTACTGCAAGATTGGTGCTTTTTTTATGCACTCCCAAAAGAAATTTACAGTACTTCAAGTGTAACTTTTCACAATGTAGTTTAGAAAAAATTTGGTCTATTAGAATATTTCCATTTCTAAACCGTAAGGTAAACGGGTTAAAATAACAGAATCGGCTTAATAGTGTGATCAAAAACGTGAATTGAGGTTTTAACTTCAGGGTTGTGGACTAGAAAATCACTCTTCAATTTAAAAAGGGCCTTTAAGGCTTTCTGATAAAGTTCATTTTGAGCAAAGTTGAAGAAGCCAGAGTTGTTAAACCATATTCTTAAATATTTATAACGAGATACACATTCTAAATCATTATTCTGAAATACAAACTTATGTGAAAGATGTTTGCCCGCCTTGTTAAAAACCAAAATTTTGGTTTTTTTAATATTGATATCAAAACACCAATCAGTACAAAATGCAGAAAGTTTGTCTAATTTTTCTTCCATTCCTTCTGCTGATTTGGATAATAAGACAATGTCATCAGCATACATGTATGTATATACTGTGTGTATATGCCATTATGGCACCAGCTCATGAATCGGAAACCATTGTTTTCAATTTCCGAAAACTACTCTCAACATTGCCAAACTACGCTGAGCTGGAGCAAATACTACTCTTTAGTGTCAATTGGGGTAAACAGGTCTGTTAGAGTCGTTGATCTATGATCTATGAGCTCTAGGAGGTAGTATTTATGACACAAGTTGATATATGATAATGAAATGTAGGAGGTAGTATCTATGAGGAATTGTAAAAACATCCCATGCTTCGTTTGTGGGGGATGTGTTATTGAAAGGACATAACAGATATTACTTGTTTTTTTATGACTCCTATTTTGAATGTGTATGGTTGTTATGTTGTACACTATTTTTGGACATAAAAACAATTTTATTTACATTACTCTTTTATATTTTACCTGACCATTGGCCAAGTGAGCTTTTGTCATCTCTTGGTGTCCGTTTTACTTCGTAAGTGTTCACATTTAAATCTTTTTTCCTCAGAAACCACTTTATCAAATTAAGCCAAACTTGGCTGTGATGGTCCTTGGGTGGTCCCCTTCCAAAATGGTGTGTTATAGCCTGTCCCACCATTCAAGATTGCAGCCGTGCTAAAAAAGAAATTTCTTTAATTGTCTATTGCAGCTTTATTATAAGGCAAAATGAGCTCCAATTTTAACAGCAGATAATTGGCAGTGAGTAGTTCCACATATATTGGTATGTTTTTTTGTGAAATTTTTATTTCACCTGAATAATACCGATTATGCATATTTTGAGAGAATAAAAAGCCATTAAAATCAGCTGCTCATAAATTTGAGCTGATATGATCAATGGTTGCCCCATTTTCAAAATTTATGTGTGACACCTCCATCTTTCTGGCATTCCTAATTTGTAGAAATGTCGTTAAATGGCATTTTAAGTTTTCGATGAAAAATCAGTACAAAAATATGCATGTTTTTATGTAGAATATTTCAATACTGTAGATTTCCCATATTGGACACATTGAGAGCATTCATTGTTTATGTTGTCAATCATTTTTGTGATAGAATATGGTCTTTGCAAGTAGAATCGAATCTGTGCAGGTTTTTTATCGGGTGTTTATATTGGTATTTAAGGAGATCCAATTATAAAGAGAGGAGCATTGAGACCTCATTTACCGGTTACACACCTCCACATCATTGTGTCTGTCTCAAGCCAATACTTGGATATCCAACGTCATATGTCGTCTTTTTTATGTTCAGTAGTTGAGATGAGAGGTGATTGTTAACTTTTTTGATATTGGTAGAATTGTGCAGACTCGTTCCATAATATGATAAAAATCGAAACAAATATATACCCATTGTGCTCTATATATTCATCAGATTTAAGTGGTGGCCTCAATCATATGTTGTTGCATTTACATATATATATAAAATCAGTGCCTACAACACTAAAGGTGATTTCTGCACTCGACCATGTGATGAAGTGTGCCAATAACATATGGGAGGTGGTTGAAGATATTGATTGTTGATTGTTGAAGACATTGATTGATGAAGTCAATAATCTTGAATTCTTTTATGTCTTCTGTTCTCCTAATTGTTATGCGCAAAATTTCGGTACACAAAAGAAACAAATAAGGAAATATGGGATATACCTGTCGAACGCCACAAGTAACATTAAAAAAGGGGTAGCCCATCCAGTACTGGATATATTATTGAAAATAATATCGATCCACTTCTGAAATGAGTCCCTAAAATGAAAGAAGGTAACTAGGACACTTTTATAAGATTTTTCCAACTTGTGGTATCAAAAGATTTTTCAAAATAAATGGATAGTATAACTCAAACTCAGTTTTTTTGGCATTTATGCATGTTATTTCAGAAACGAGCCGTGCATACTAGATATCTACTTTTTTAATCTTCTCCTCTGAAACCCCTCAGCCAAATGAACTGAAACTTGGTAGGTAGCATCTATGGAAGGTCCTTTATAAAGATTGCTCATTTTGTTCCGATCCATTAACAAGCATGGCGCCACAGGCAATTCTTGTTTCTGATTGGCCAATTTTTAAAAATCTTCTCCTCTGAAACTGCTTGGCCAAATGAACCGAAACTTGGTAGGAAGCATCTATGGACGGTTCTCTATAAAGATTGCTCATTTTGTCCCGATCCATTAACAAGCATGGCCACCACAGGCGACTCTTGTTTCTGATTGGTCGATTTCTAAAAAATCTTTTCCTCTGAAACCGCTTGGTCAAATGATCCGAAACTTGGTAGGAAGCATCTATGGAAGGTCCTCTATAAAGATTGCTCATTCCGTCCCGATCCGTTACAAACATGGCCGCCACAGGCAATTCCTGTTTCTTATTGGCTGATTTTTTAGATTCTTCTCCTCTGAAACCGTTTGGTCAAATGAACCGAAACTTGGTAGGAAGCATCTATGGAAAGTCCTCCGTTACGATTGCTCATTTCGTCCCGATCCATTAACAAACATGGCCGCCACAGACAATTCTTGTTTCTGATTGGTTGATTTCTAAAAAATCTTCTCCTGTGAAACCGCTTTGCCAAATGAACCGAAACTTGGTAGGAAACATCTATGGAAGGTTATCTATAAAGATTGCTCATTTAGTCCCGATCCATTAACAAACATGGCCACCACAGGCAATTCTTGTTTCTGATTGGTCGATTTCTAAAAATCTTCTACTCTGAAACAGCTTGGCTAAATGGAACGAAACGTGGTAGGAAGCATCTATGGAAGGTCCTCCATTTTGATCCGTTAACAAATATGGCCGTCTTAGGCAATTCTTGTTTCTTATTTGTCGATTTCTAAAACAGTTTTTCCTCTGAAACTGCTTGGCCAAAATGAGCTGAAATTTGGTGAGAAGCACCTATGGAAGGTTCTGTATTAAGCTTCCTCAAAGCAGAATGAAAGGTGAGCGACACAGGCTCAGCTCAGTGCTGAGCCTCTAGTTATATTATTGATAATAATGGTAATAATAATGATAAGACAATATAAATACACAATAAGCACAACAATAAACAAAAAGAACCTGAAAGAAATAACATGAACAGCATCCAAATGGAAGCAAGGAAAAGAAATCCAACTTTTGCTTAGAATGCTGTAATGTAAGTTGTATTTGCACGCAAGATCTTAAGATATTTATTTCTATTGTTTTCAAGAATGCATGGTAACGGTAATTATATAAGTCTGATGTAGATGATTTCCAGTAATTTATTTCGAGAGGTTACTAATTCATAAAAGGACACTAATTACTGTTAGTCTGGTTCAAAGTTAATACATGTACTTCAGATAAATTCGTTTTGCATATATTAATGGTTGGTTATATGGTGTTTAACGCCACTTTCAACAGTATTTCAGTTATATTGTGGCGGTGCATATATTGATTGATTGATTTTTTGGTGTTTTAACGCCACTTTCAGCAATATTTCAGCTATATCATGGCGACCAGTTTTAGTGGTGGAGGAAGCCGGAGAGAACCACCGACCCTGGGCAAGCAACTGGTAAACTATATCACGTGCGTCTGCGAGTCGAGTGCACCCTTTTTTGTAATTTACAAAGCTGGGCGCGAACCCACGCCGTATTGGTGATAGGCTTGTATGAGCTGTTAGATCCAGCGACCTAACTCATTGAGCAACCCGGGCCCCATGCATATATTGAAGAACACAGTTTATATATCACGTAGATATCTACGGTTATTGTCTTGGGCAAATATATGTGTATGTTGATTAGTTGTCCTTTTGAGGTTGAGCTACCACGTGGTAATCAACGTAAGAATAGAATAATTTAGCAGTTAGAGGTGTACAACTTTTCGAACAATAAAACGAGAACAAAAAATATCACTTTGTCGGAATAGTTCCGAAATCTAATATAAAAAAAATCGTAGAAAGAAGTCGATACCCTAACGTACAAATACAAATGTAGCGAAATGAGCATCTGTATTTAAAATAGCACTGAAAAATCTTCTTAAGACAATATTATTGAGTGAGTTTGTTGATTGTTGTTTAACGCAAACGCATCAATTTATCATCACGAGAACAAGTTAATTTTCAATGAGACGATGATGAGGTCCTCTTTGTACTAGATCAACTCGATTATGTGGATTTTTATAGTGCTAGCTCACTGAAACAACAGTCCGCGGATAGACATGTCGCTCCACGTGGACACCTGATTCCGAGCCAAACAGTCTTTTTCTTAATGCTGTGGGCTTAGCAGAGAAGCATCAAATGCCAATTTTAATGTCTTTGGTTTGATCCGACCGGAGCTCGAACCCACGATCTACGTGGATTAATTAGTATATAAAATTATCACTTCCGCCAACATAAGGTCGCCTCAATCAGATGTTCAGTTGGTCTGTTTATATGCTCCTTGTGCCTTCAAAGAGGTGTAAATAGTGTGTTGATGAAGAACTTCCGAAAATGCTAAAAACAAAATGGTGTATGGAAAGATTATTTTATTTGCTTGGAAATAGATGCTAATTTATTTCTTCTTTATATATATCTGGGAGTATTACGCCAAAGACAAGGGAGAAGTGTCTATCGGATATACAGCCAGCTAATTCAATCGGAAAACCATGCTGTTTGGAGACTAATTTCGCGACTCCCAGGCAGAAAACGATACCAAATCTATTGACGTCATTTGGTCATAACGGATATCATTAGCATCGAAGGGCCGTCCTGGTTGTGATCGTATGGTAGTTGGATTTACAACTATCTATGCAATCAGTATATATCACTACTAAAGTTGTGAGTTCGAAGCTCGTTCATGGCGAGGTGTACTCGATACAACAATTTGTGATAAAGTTTATCAGTGACTTGCGGTTGGTCGGTGGTTTTCTCCTGGTATTTCGGTTTCCTCCACCAATAAAACTGACCACCACGTTATAACTGAAATATTGTTGAAAGTTGCGCTAAACACCGTAAACCAAACTAAAGCATTAGCATCGAATATAAAATCGTGTGTAAATAAGCATTAATTGGGATTATTTAGTTACCATTAATGAAATTGGAATAAATTATATGAGTGAGTGATTGTTGTTTAACGCCAATTCAGCAATTTTTCAGCTATATCATGGCGAGAACAAGTTAATTTTCAATGAGATGATGATGCAGTCCACTTAGTACTAGACCAACACGCTGAGTTGGATGTTTATAGCTCACTGAAGCAACAGTCCACGGGTAGACATGTCGCTCCACGCGGACACCTGATACCGAGCCAACCAGTCTTTGCTCTTTCTCTTAATGCTGTGGGCTTAACAGAGAAGCATCACATGCCAATTTTATAGTCTTTGGTTTGATCCGATCGGAGCTCGAACCCACGATCTACCGCACCCGAGACGAGCACGCTAATCATTGCATCACCGATGGGGTTCTGAAGACAATGTGAAGAAATAAATACGTGGATTTTATAAATATCAGGTGGCCATGGTCTGTTTATATTCTTCAAAAGGTTGGTTTAAATAGTTGATGACTGACGGATTATCTGCTACATCAAAAAAAAAACAAAAACAAAACAAAAAAACAAAAAGAATTATACTAGGTAACTTATAATTAAATATGGAAAGATTATTTTATGCTTTTAGAAAAAGATGCTAATTTATTTGTTATTGATATCTGAGAGTATTACGCCAAAGACAAGGGAGGGGTGTCTTTCCGGGATACTGCCAGCTAATTCAATCGGAAAACCATGATTTCACGACTCCCAGGCAGACAACGATACCGAATCTATTGACCTCATTTGGGCACACCGGATATCATTTATAGCATCGAAGGGCCGTCATGGTCGTGATCTTATGGTAGTTGGTTTTACAACTATCGATGCAATCAGTATCCATCACCATTAAAGTTGTGAGTTCGAACCCCATTCATGGCGAGGTGTACTCGATACAACATTTTGTGATTAAGTTTGTCAGTGAGTTGCTAAATTTGGAAAACAAGAAATAATATAAACATACTGCCTTTAGTTGAGGGTGTTATGATAGATTACCACACGAGTGAAAAAATATCACACTCTGGAAAAAGAAGATCACCCTCGAGACGAAGTCGAGGGTGATATTCTTTTTCCAGAGTGTGATATTTTTTCCAGATATAATCAAAGCATTTACAGAAAAACAATAGTTATAACACATTTCAAAAATGAACTTATTTAACTTACAAATCACGATTAAAAATCCAGAAGTTCGAAATTTTTATGATATTGTGACATTACACTTATTATTGGAAATGTGATTTGAGTTGTATGAATAGTTCCTTTCATTGTTTACTGCGTAATGATAAAAAAAAAACATATATTATTTGAAAATAAATCGATTATGAGAGATAAAATATGATCTATTTGCTTATGTTATTGTAGTGACACTTAAGGCCCTGTTACACGGTAAAGCAAGTATCGCGATACTTGTATCATGCAACTTTTTGTATCATGATCCTTGTCAGTTTACACACTAAATCAAGTAGCATGTTTCATGCAGAGTTTGCCTACAAATTGTTCCCGCCAAAATGGAGAATCCTGACAATGAAGACATTATCATACAAATTGAGGAGACTCTCCATCTGTTCCTTTGACCAAATAACATCACTACTTTTTTCCCCTTTCCAGTCATGTTTTATTTACCATGTGCTGACCATGTGCTTTTATTTGTTGATGATGTTGTAACCTCCTGACCTCAAACCAACTCGGATGCTGTTTACTGTTTAGATATGTTCTTTTGTAATATACAATCTGTTAGACATCTCTTCTAGTTATAGCAGTCAGGCTGTTGTCAAATACTGGCAACATTGGGCACACAAGACGAGGACAAAGGAAATAACAAACACAACGCAATATGTGTTGGGCACCACTATACGCAAACAAACAAAAATAATGTCAATAAGACATGAGCACCTCCCACAAACAACTGGAGGTATAGTCGAACTGAACATCGTCTTTATGCATTTGCACATTTTTCTTTTTCAAGTCGTCATTTTCTAGCTGTGTTTTAACGGGATATCCAACATTTTCAGAAGTTGAGGGATCCATAGCTAGTAAAAATGATTTTTGATCACTGAAATTTGCGAATAAAGATATATCGTTCTGAATATAAATGGAAAGTGGAACAATATAATTAGACTTGTTAATTTTCAACAACTGTGTGGCGATCTTTTTTCACATGTAAATAAAAATTACCATGTTACTAAACGCGATTCTCCACCATGTGAGATTGTACGTCATTGTTTATCCTTTAGGTCATTGTAGTGTCTGTCTTACATATTTACAATTTCAGTATCAAAAGAAAACTGCAAAAACATATCTCGCACTTCCCACGATTTCCTGATATATCCAGCATTCGGGTAGAGATGATAATTGCCGGCTAATTTACTGTTATAGTGACAGCCGGAACCTTTGAACCGTGATGAGAGCGGGAGGTTTGGCGCCTTAAAATCTGATTCAACCCACCATTTCTTTAGAAATGCCTGTACCAAGTCAGGGTCATTACGGTTTTCACAGTTTTCCGGTTGTTGACTGATTTTGTCTGTTTATATAATTATGAGTTTTGACTTTCCCTTTGTAAGATTGTTCGGAGTTCGGTAATTTTGTTATTACCCTTATTTACAAAGTTCATATTTCATTAACAATATCAAAATAAAATGACAAGAAAAATGCCACACTGTCGCAACACTCCCTGAAAATTATTAATATTACATTAGAGACAATTGAATGGGAAAAGTGTGAAGAAACAGAAACCGCTTGGTTCTTTCCAAGACATTCATCTTTTTATGAATGCTCACATTTCCAACGCTGTTTCATTGATCGTTTTCTCTTTTCTTTATTCCAAATATATACAAGTATTTGTAATTAGGTACATTCTACATTATTTGCGTTATCTTAAGGACAATGAATCACAATTGTTTATTTTAAATATGCTTTGTATCCGTACATGTATATGTATATCATTTTTACTCAAATATGTTATTTGCTTGTAGAGATACTAATGGGGTACTCATAAACCGTAATCCGAAGAAGAACATACCATACAATGTAAAAGAAAAAGGACAAAAGGACAGACAAATAATGATTTATGAAGCACTGACAACTAAAGATTGGGCAATCCAAACACCACTAAAATCCATGGGTGAAATCATATGTTGTTTACTCTTTACATGTGTTCTTATACAATCTGTTACCTGTGTATTACGTTATTGCATCGGTCGGTTCGACATCTCTTCTAGTTATGACAATCAAGATGTTGTCAATTACTCTCCGGATTGTTTAAATGCATGTACAAAAATGAGAACCTGGAAAAAAAACTACATCAGTGGTGTAATAGTTATCATGCTCGCCTCAAGAGCGGTAGAACATAGATTCTAGAGCCGGTCGGGTCAAATCAAAGATTATAAAATTGGCAATTGTTGATTCTCTGATAAGCACGCAACATTAGAGAATAAGAATAAATACTGGTTAGTTCAGAATTATGATAATGTGTCCGAGTGGAGCGATATGTCTGCTCAATCTTCAGTTTTAGTTTTGTTATGATTTTTATTTTCTCCATGGCATTGCCTTTCATTCAGTGCCAATTTTAAATTAACTGCAACGAAGCAGGAGGCCGTTGTGGTCGTGATCGCATGGTAGTTGTATTTACAACTACCTGTGCAAGTAATGCCTATCACCACTAAAGTTGTGAGTTCGAATACTGCTCATGGTGAGATGTACTCTGTACAACATTATGTGATAAAGTTTGTCAGTGAATTGCGGTAGGTCGGTGGTTTTCTCTTTGCACATCGGTTTCCTCCACCAATAAAACTGAAAGGATATAACTGAAGTATTGTTGAAAGTGGCGTTAAACACCATAAATATGAACTTACTTTTCTAAGAACACCTTTATGTTCCTCGCTAATAGTAAAACTAATCACAATAATTTCATATGCAACTGTCTATTTCATTTTCTTCTTCAACGATAGTATTTTATTTCTCCATCTTGTTTTTGTTGCATTTCGATGTTTTTGTATAAAACGTATTGTACGATGTTGCATTTATTTGACGACCTATGATTTGATAAAAATCATTCCTAAAAATAACGATAGAAAGGAGAGCTATATATGGAAATCTAGAGAATAAGATTAATACGCTTTACCTGGCCAGGAGAAAATTCCATTCATAAAAATAACGCGTAGTAACGAAATGATGCAGACGGAAAATTACAGAAGGTCAATGGGCGGTGCTTAATTTTGTGTAGTGACCATTACGTCTTTAGCCTTAGAATTCCATTCATAAAAATAACTATGCAGACGATAGATAAACTTGCAGGTATTTGACCAGGCTCTCTATATATATGTGTGTGTATTTTGATTTAGCATAATTAAACACAACTGCAAGAAAGATGATGATTTATATTTTCTTCTAAAATAACGTGCAGTTACGAAACGATGGAAACGGAAAATTACAGAAGGTCATTGGGCGGTCCTTAATTTTGTGTATTGACCATTACGTCTTTAGCCTTAGAACTTCCAAGAAAGTCCGTCAAACATAGTTCGAGGAAAAAATTTAGTTACTGTTTCAAGTTATAGATAAGCAACATCTAACAAAAATGTTATAAGCTCCCGTGACCGACTATGGTTATTTAGACGGTCACTAGGGAGCTTATAACTTATATTGTCCTTGCACAGCAACACATGTGCACATAGTGCAGAGCCGTGCCACCAAAATTGTCTCTTGCATTTAAATTTGCACCACACTCCAACAGTAGTTCAATCAAATGACGTTTATCTTTGTTGTCGTTCTTTAGTGGAATAAGACAGGCAATCATCAACGGTGTTAAACCTGACACTGAGATGTTAACATTCACTCCCCCTGTGATCATAATCCTTGCCAGCTTAAATTTTTGCGTTGTGATTGCATCCATTAGCATTTCACCTACTATTTTCTCTTCAGCTTGACGTCTCTCTCTTTTATTCTTACGAATTTTGCTTAACTTAAACATTTTGGATAATCGATTGTGCAACGTGGAAGCCCAAGATGAATTGGAAACGCGTGTGTCAACAATATATATGTTTATTATATTTTTGAAGGCACATTTTGATTGTCTCATTGTCTCATTGGTTCAATGAGAGTAAATTGATGGTTCAGAAGGCGTAGCCATCACCAATTGCATGCTTGACAAGGTGACTGATAATAAATATATATAAAAACAAATCTAAGTCTGTTAAACATCTTTCATAATTGATTGATTAATTCTTTATTTCCTCCTTATACGCGAAGATTACATAAATAAATCAACAGATGTACACAAAACAAATATTACAAAATAAATCAACAGATGTACACAAAACAAATATTACAAAATAAATCAACAGATGTACACAAAACAAATATTACAAAATAAATCAACAGATGTACACAAAACAAATATTACAAAATAAATCAACAGATGTACACAAAACAAATATTACAAAATAAATCAACAGATGTACACAAAACAAATATTACAAAATAAATCAACAGATGTACACAAAGCAAATATTACAAAATAAATCAACAGATGTACACAAAACAAATATTACAAAATAAATCAACAGATGTACACAAAACAAATATTACAAAATAAATCAACAGATGTACACAAAACAAATATTACAAAATAAATCAACAGATGTACACAAAACAAATATTACAAAATAAATCAACAGATGTACACAAAAACAAATATTACAAAATAAATCAACAGATGTACACAAAACAAATATTACAAAATAAATCAACAGATGTACACAAAACAAATATTACAAAATAAATCAACAGATGTACACAAAACAAATATTACAAAATAAATCAACAGATGTACACAAAACAAATATTACAAAATAAATCAACAGATGTACACAAAACAAATATTACAAAATAAATCAACAGATGTACACAAAACAAATATTACAAAATAAATCAACAGATGTACACAAAACAAATATTACAAAATAAATCAACAGATGTACACAAAACAAATATTACAAAATAAATCAACAGATGTACACAAAACAAATATTACAAAATAAATCAACAGATGTACACAAAGCAAATATTACAAAATAAATCAACAGATGTACACAAAACAAATATTACAAAATAAATCAACAGATGTACACAAAACAAATATTACAAAATAAATCAACAGATGTACACAAAACAAATATTACAAAATAAATCAACAGATGTACACAAAACAAATATTACAAAATAAATCAACAGATGTACACAAAACAAATATTACAAAATAAATCAACAGATGTACACAAAACAAATATTACAAAATAAATCAACAGATGTACACAAAACAAATATTACAAAATAAATCAACAGATGTACACAAAACAAATATTACAAACAGAAAAGACAGGAAAGTGTGCAATGGTGTATATACATCAATCAGGACACAGTGTAATGTCTATTCATAATTCTAAAATTGAACCTATTTTCAAATAAAATATGCTTAAATTTGTAATACATAGGGTATATATGTTTTGCTATGTGATACATCATTGGTGACCAAGTATCTGTATCAAGTTCCTTTATTGTATCGTTAACAGCTCCAAGCAGTATCTCAAGAATGTCATTGTCTTCTAGATTAAAAATATCTACAGAATTTTGAACTGGTCATTCATTAACAATTGTATAGAACATTTTATTCCTTTCTGTTAATAAGCATTGTCATTATATAACCAAATGCTTAACAATGTGATTTGATGGTTTGTCGCATAATGAACATACTGCTTTCTTGATTGCTGTTAAACCTAATACCACAAGTACAAATAAGTCAAGTTTTACTTCTTAATATATCATCGTTAGTAGAATTAATCTGTGTTCACACAGTGTTGAATGAATTAATCTGTGTTCACACAGTGTTGAATGAATTAATCTGTGTTCACACAGTGTTGAATAAATTAATCTGTGTTCACACAGTGTTGAATTGATATGTGTTCACACAGTGTTGAATGAATTAATCTGTATTCACACAGTGTTGAATGAATTAATCTGTGTTCACACAGTGTGGAATGAATTAATCTGTGTTCACACAGTGTTGAATTAATATGTGTTCACACAGTGTTGAATGAATTAATCTGTATTCACACAGTGTTGAATGAATTAATCTGTGTTCACACAGTGTGGAATGAATTAATCTGTGTTCACACAGTATTGAATAAATTAATCTGTGTTCACACAGTGTTGAATGAATTAATCTGTGTTCACACAGTGTTGAATGAATTAATCTGTGTTCACACAGTGTGGAATTAATCTGTGTTCACAGTGTTGAATGAATTAATCTGTGTTCACACAGTGTTGAATGAATTAATCTGTGTTCACACAGTGTTGAATTAATCTGTGTTCACACAGTGTTGAATAAATTAATCTGTGTTCACACAGTGTTGAATGAATTAATCTGTGTTCACACAGTGTTGAATGAATTAATCTGTGTTCACACAATGTTGAATAAATTAATCTGTGTTCACACAGTGTTGAATAAATTAATCTGTGTTCACACAGTGTTGAATGAATTAATCTG
Source organism: Bathymodiolus brooksi (assembly GCA_963680875.1). Classification (NCBI taxonomy): domain Eukaryota; kingdom Metazoa; phylum Mollusca; class Bivalvia; order Mytilida; family Modiolidae; genus Bathymodiolus; species Bathymodiolus brooksi. The sequence goes on from OY804581.1 coordinate 110,186,189, forward strand.
TGTTCACACAGTTTTGAATAAATTAATCTGTGTTCACACAGTGTTGAATTAATCTGTGTTCACACAGTGTTGAATGAATTAATCTGTGTTCACACAGTGTTGAATTAATCTGTGTTCACACAGTGTTGAATGAATTAATCTGTGTTCACACAGTGTTGAATAAATTAATCTGTGTTCACACAGTGTTGAATGAATTAATCTGTGTTCACACAGTGTTGAATGAATTAATCTGTGTTCACACAGTGTTGAATGAATTAATCTATATTCACACAGTGTTGAATGAATTAATCTGTGTTCACACAGTGTTGAATAAATTAATCTGTGTTCACAGTGTTGAATGAATTAATCTGTGTTCACACAGTGTTGAATGAATTAATCTGTGTTCACACAGTGTTGAATGAATTAATCTGTGTTCACACAGGGTTGAATGAAATAATTTTTGAAATTTTAGAAGTTTTGAAGTTTTGAAATTTTAGAAGTTTTGAAGTTTTGAAATTTGTTGTCCAATGAAAAAGCGGTTCAAAGGTCAGTTCAATAGTCTGTCGTGCAATAGTCTCTGGAAGACTATTGGCGCGTCAATAGATCACAGGGGAGCAAAAAACGCAAAAATATCTTAAAATATGTAATTACTTAATAAACAAGAAAAAATTTACAATCAGGTAATAATGTAGAATGATGAATGGGTTCCGATGGTATTAACCGGTTTCACTCCGCCACACTTTTCTGTCTAACTGAACCAAGGCATGGATTTCCAACCTCATATGTCATGATTTTTTTATATATTCAATAACTTGGTGGCTAGTTTTAATGATCTTGGTGGAATTGTTGATCATCGCTGTTTCAGCTTTCTGTTCACAAGTCTGATAAATGTACATGTATCAGTGGCGTAGCTTCCATTGAAGCAATGAGGCAACAACCTCAATAGATTTTTTGCAGTAAAAAAATTAAAGTGATTAATATTATAAAAGTTGATTAAAATACGAGAAATAAAAACCTTTGTCAAAGTTTGTAATAAAAATATATTCTACATCATTAATTGAAATCGTTTACGGAAACTTTTGGCTCCGTCATGTTACATAATTTAGTATAGTTTGTTGCCGTGTGCCAAAGTTTGAAAGTAGAAATGGAAAAGTTCCTAATTAAAAAAAGGAAGACTACAGAGTCCACGGACACTAGGACAGTACCAGGTAAAATTAAACTAGTCTACAGTGGGTTACCTCATAATGGAATTCGAGTCAGACGACAGTCGAAAATCATGACTGCCATGAATAAAAAAAACCCATTATAATTAATCAGTCAACAAATTAGGAAGCTGATACCAGGAACGGCCCTAGAATTTTTAAAACAGGAAGGCGCGCTACAATTTTTTTCTTCAAATATTTGAGATAACTATTATCAAACGGGGGGGGGGGGGAGCACGCCCGGTGCACTTGAATCCGCTCTTAGATACAAGTTTATTTTATCAACTCGGTTTTTTTTCCGATTGCAGATATATATTCTATCTGAAACTCGGGAAGAAGCTTCATGTAGCCGCTCCCAAGGTTCTGCAATAAATTCACAAACACAGTCATTTGACGCATATCGAAATAGTTTTCTGCGTGTTATTTCGGTTATTATTGAAATCATAAAATATCCATTTAAACTCTGGAAAATGCGTTTCAATCGCCCATTTTGTTTTAATTTCCGGACCCCCCTAGCGAATTGCCTCACTAGAAAAAAGACCCAAGCTACGCCACTGTGTATATATAATATAATTTTAACTGGTAAAATGTCACAATTTCTTAGTAACCAATAAAACACACGGTTATTTAGCGCATTCATTACGCCAGCATTATCATTTTGTCAAGAGGCATATGCGAACAATATTGTATGCAAGCACAAACTTTCGATATCCTCTCAAATACGTCTTCAAATGGTCACTTGGAAATTTAAAATAATTTCGCATCCAACTGTCTATTTCATTTTCCTTTTTAACGATAGTATTTTATTTCTCCAACTTATTTTTGTTGTATTTCTGTGTGTTTGTATAAAGTGTATTGTCCGTGTACAGCAAGACATGTGCGCATAATGCAGAGCCGTGCCACCAAAATTGTCTCTTGCATTTAAATTTGCACCACTATTCAACAGCAGTTCAATCAAATGACATTTATCTTCGTTGTCGTTCTTTAGTGGAATAAGACAGGCAATCATCAACGGCGTTAAACCTGACACTGAGATGTTAACATTCACTCCCCCTGTGATCATAATCCTTGCCAGCTTAAATTTTTGCGTTGTGATTGCATCCATTAGCATTTCACCTACTATTTTCTCTTCAGCTTGACGTCTCTCTCTTTTATTCTTAAGAATTTTGCTTAACTTAAACATTTTGGATAGTCCATTGTGCAACGTGGAAGCCCAAGATGAATTGGAAACGCGTGTGTCAACAATATATTTGCTTACTTGTTTGATAGTACATTTTGATTGGTGGATTGTCTCATTGGCTCAATGAGAGTGCATTGACGGGTCAGAAGGCGTAGCCATCTACAATTGAATGTTAGACAAGGTGATAATAAGTCTATTTAAAAAATCTAAATCTGTTAAACAGCTTTCAAGATTGATTGATTGATTCTTTATTTCCTCCATATACACGAAGATTACACAAATACATCAACATATTTACACATAAACAATATTACAAACAGAAAATAAAATAAATGTGTGTAATGTTTTATATACATCACTCAGGACACAGTGTAATGTCTATTCAAAATTCTAAAATTGGAGCCTATTTTCAAATAAGATATGGTTAAATTTGTAATGCATAGGGTACATATGTTTTGCTATGTGATACATCATTGGTGACCAAGTATCTGTATCAAGTTCCTTTAGTGTATCGCTAACAGCTCCCAGCAGTATCTCTTGCATTTAAATTTGCACCGCATTCTAACAGCAGTTCAATCAAATGATGTTTATCTTCGTGAAAGGTGATCATTTATCTATTAAAAGAATCTAAATCCGTTAAACAGCTTCCATATACGTTCATCGCGCTGGGAAACATCTCTACCCACTAGTTGTGTGGGAAGAAATACATACAAAATATTAAGCTATTTCACTAACCTTTATCTTTCATATCACGTAAACACATAGCAGGAAGCAATCTGTGTGTTGGTTTTTAGTGGGGTTCGTGTTACTCGATCTTTAGTCTTATGTGTATATTTTGTAGATGGTTGTTTGTCCTTTTGTACTTTTTCTTTTGGCCATTGTGTTGTCTGTTCTTCGATATATGGATTCTGATTACCCCTTTGGTATCTTCAAACTCTTCTTGTTTATACGCGTCTGAAATGCATAATCACAGACAGAAACAGTTGTACCTGATCAACTTCCGACATTTCCAACCTATTTATACTTAACAGTTTTCAAATGTGCAATCAATGTGATTCATATCAATTATCATGTTAATAAAGGAACTGTCAGAATATGTATTTTGATGCATGTTCACGCAATACTCTATTAAAATTGTACGCCTGTGACCTTTCGTATAGAGATGTGCCCTGTTTTAATATGCAAGTCTGCAATGCATTGGTGTACTCAATTCATGATATATAATATCACTAACACCCTGATTGTATGCTAAAACGGGTATCAGTTTCCGATTTGACAAGCACGTCTTTTACTTGTTATGTCATTAAACATAATAACAATCTTGACATAGATTCCTCCAAGCGGGGTACAGCTCCTGAGAAAGGTGCACCTGCTAGCTGATTGATTGATTGATTGATTGATTGATTGATTGATTGATTGATTGATTGATTGATTGATTGATTGATTGATTGATTGATTGATTGATTGTAGTTTAATATCAAGTGGGCAGTGTTTCAGCTATGTACATGATGAGAACAAATCTACAAAGAATAAATCACGTTAGTAAACAGTAGGCATCAGGATGTGTTAATAAGTTGACGCTTAGAATGCTTCAGGAAACAAATTGATATAATGGGCCGAGTCGGGCAATCTTGAAAATCAAATCGATGATTAATCCTAGCGCACTGTCAAATTTTTTAATTAACATGCAAAATTAAAGTTTTCATTTTCACCGATATGATTTAAATTTTGATGTTGCATTTTTTTTTTCATTTTGCTTTGCGATGCACTAACATCTAACGCCATGCAGTAAGGGGTCAGGTCAAAGTTCATATCTTCAATCGACCAATCAGTGACTGGTCAACCATTTACAACTGGATACGCATTAAGAGCTGAGTTGGAATCTTTAGTTTTATGTGTACTTTTTGGTGGCCCTTGTTTCTCCCTTTTTCGTTTGGCCATTGTGTTGTCTGTCCTTCTTTGATTTACGGATTTTTGTTAATCCTTTGGTATAGTTTCAACCTCTACTTGACGTCAAACAACAATCACCCACTCACTTAACTGTTTGTTATAAGCTCCCTGCAGGTATTGTAGATACAACTTGAAGCCGACCCACATATGAACTTTCATCTAAGATATCAGCTTTCGTAGGTGCATTAAACGTCGACTTATATATACAATATACGTATATTGTCAGAAAATATATATCTTATTTGTACGAGCTGGAAAGTAAATTTATATTAACGACAATGTACGTATATTGTGTTTATCTTGCAATATTTAAAAAAAAGTATAAAACACCTGCCAAATTGTCTGAAAATAGATGACACAAGCGTTGTTCTAATCGATTTCAATAGTGTCGTCTGTGACGTCAGCGCTTAAACTGTTACCGTTCTCTCTGTCGCTCTACATGAATCAGGTAATATAAATACTGTATTAGGACCATGAACTAATAACACTGAAGTTAATTTGACCCCCGTTATTAGTACTCAAAATCACATAATCGCAGGATAAAAATATATAGATTCGGACTGGAGATAGAGTTATTATAGATGTACTGAAAAACATCAAAGATATTACTATTACTTTACAGTCGGGAAGCCAGTGGCGCAGGAGAGTTCCATCTAAAAACAAAGTCACGTGACTTTCGCGTCATTTTTGATGAAAAATGACGTTCAACCCTTCGGTTAAAATACGTCGGTTTACAATAAATACGTACGCTTGAAATCAATTAAAATATACGGAATATATCTATGGATAAATAGAAATTTATTGCATCACTTCAGTTTTTATTTATATAGTGCACAAACATCGAATGTTGCTACTTGAAGTGGACTCAATTTCAAAACAAATGTCGAGGTGGTTCTATTTAAGTCAGAAAATTTAATTAAAACAATATGATGGCTTTCTGTAACATCCATTGCCTGAGGAAATCATCTAGGATCATTGTCATACCGACAACTAGTGTCAATGTCTTGTGGGATGCAATTGTGTCACTTAGTTCTACACCCACCTTGATCGATCGACCATTTGCCAAACATCGAAATTCATTGTCTTTCGGAACACATCGATGGTGTTTCTTAACATCAACAATAAACGACACATAAGCGTACATCCGAAAGAGGCTATTTCATTTGGGAGAGGGGTGTCTTTTTTTTAATTTTCTTGTATTAATACCGTATTTTTCAGTTTATTTTTATTGCAATATTGTTTTAGACATTGTGCATTTTGTAATTTAGACTGGGGAATTACTATTTATCATCACTTTAAATAAAAAAAATCATCTATGATACTAGATTTGCACAGGGAATGTACAACAATTAATAATTTCAATTTAATTTAATTTCAATACAACAGGTACAAGATAAATAGAAAGAAACAAATGTGTGGAAAAAATAAAAGCATGTAAAAAAAAATTAAGTGAATTGAAAAAATATGAAAATATTATAAAAAAAAACATGCCAGTAAAACAATTAATAAATTTTTAAAAATCTAAAAAAAAATGAAACCTTGAGACAAAAAGGGACATACAAAATTGTATTCAGATATCTTAACCCTTCATATTATATCAAGGCAAATTAAAAAAAAAATCAGTGTAAGCAAATATTTTTTCTTGAAATTAGGAAATTTTATTATCTGAATGAAAGCTACCAAGTTTCATGTTTATCTGACAATGTAAATATCAATGTATTTGGAATATTCATGTGTTTGACACAACTACAAACTAGCTTCTATAACATATAGGGGTGGTTAAGTTGTAATAATTCTTTCCCCATGACATTCACAAAATGACCAGCATTTACAAATATGGGTACTTAGGTTGCAATAATTATTTTCCCATGACTTCACAAGATGAAATGACCAGCATTTACAAATATGACTGAGTACATAGGTTGCAATAATTCTTTCTCCAGGATATTCACAAAATGACCAGCATTTACAAATATGGATACTTAGTTTGCAATAATTCTTTCTCCAGGACATTCACAAAATTACCAGCTATAAGTTGCAATATTTTTTTCCCCATGACATTCACAAACAGAATGACTAGCATTCACATAAAAGACACACACAAACTGACTAGCATTCACATAAAAGACACATATTGAATGACAACCATTCACATAATTTTAAGACACATACAGAAGGACTTGCATTCACATGAAATGACAAACCAGATTTCCAAATTCCACTAAGTAAATAAAATGACTAGAATGAATATGTTTTCTGTTGGCAAAATAAGCAAGTATTGGTAAATATTGTTTAAAATTGAAGTTAAAAAACTATTTTATTTGATCCAATGACTGGAAAAAGTTAATAAAAGGGCAAATTTTGAAAAATTCTTTTCTGTAAAATAAAATTTATAAAATTCAGCATTAAAATTCATAGATAATAAAAGATAATTATATTTCTCATAAACAACAGGCAACAGAAGTACCTTTTCATCTAAAAAAAAAAAAGCATGAATAACAAATTCAACAACATGTTGGAGTGTATACAGGTTTAAATGTCTGTAGAAACTTGTTCAACAACTTGGTTCTGGTTCAAAATATCTAAAAGAAATTGAAAAGTTTGAGATCTTGTTTCAGCTCCACTTTCTGAACTAGAAAATGTGTTACAACTGTTATAACAATATGTACCACAATATAATTTATCTTCTGAGCCAAATTCTTTACAGAAATTTAATTCATTCTTGAAATATTTAAGAACAACTTTAACAAGTCCTGGTTTTCAATTGAAATTGAAATAAACCTTTTGACTTTCAGTTTCAGATGAAGTTTCACAAATTACACAATCAAAAAGTTCTTTTCTGAATGACTAAATATATTATAATGTTTATGACACAAGGTGTCTTGAAAACTCTGATCCTTGTCTAAAAATTTGTCATTTATCCAAACATTTATACTTTATATGTTGTACTTAGTTTTATTATTGAATATTGTGTAGTATTAGTTTTAGTTTTAGCTTTCATGTAAGCTTATTATTTTTAATTCTGTTCAGCTATAATATCTGCTTTTAAATTGCTTTTAATTTCATGTTTTAAATAGTTATTTCAGATTTCTTACCAACTTACATCATACATGTCTGTGCTTTTCTTGTAGTGCTAGCTTTGTTTTTCTTTGTTTTTAATTTATTTTTGCATGCCTTAATTATTGTTATTTATGTTGTATGTCGGTCAAAGGCTCATTAGAGCTTATATTTGTATGCTTGTTGGTTTTAAGCATGTCGACTTTAGATAAAACTTATTTATTTATTTATTTATTCAGCGTCTTCTTTATCAAAAATGGCGGCTGACAGCGTCCTAAGTTACACACCTCGTTTTGCAAATTAAAGGCGGAATGATGGCTATTTTTATATTTCGTTACACATTTGAATGATGGGCAAACCTATTTTTGACCATAGTTTTTACTGACAACCAATGGGATGCGTTTGTGTCAGTTATTCTTAGCCTCGAGAATTTCCCGCCATATATTCTTAGCTACAACAACAAAAACAAATACCTCGGGAAATACCTTGTTTTATACCGATATTATGTCTAATAAACACTTTCTTGGGGTTTTTTCTGCAACTTATATATTTAACCATGATAATTCACGTTTTTTGGGAATGTATTTATTTATATTTATCTCTCATATAAGGTTTATTCTGTAATCGTCATGGTAAACAAACGTCAATACATATTACGATTATGGGCGACACCTGGTGGGTTATTATTATCTGCCCTTGCGTAAATGTTTTTAGCCTTATGGGAGGAGTTACGGAAGCTGACGTTGGCTTCCCGACTGTTAGGTCCCGGGTTGCAGATGTTCATTTCTCACTTTTGAGAAAGACCAGTTCCTATTTTTAGCGATGTGAGATTTTCTTATCTTGCACTAGTGCAAGACAAAAAAATCACAGGCACTCGAATTCCGGACCCCCTTTTTTCCTCATTTGGTCCCTCCCGCGATTATGGTATGGATCTTTGTCTGGAAGTATATCTTTGAACCATTTATCTATATTTTACAACATTTCGTGTTACAACTCTCTCGTTCTACTAACTTGTGTTTCTAGGTCCAGCTGCCGTATTACTTATATATACATAAAGGTATGAAACAATCGTCAAAATACAAAGAGGGAATCCTCGCTTCGACTCGATATTTTACAATAACGCGCCAGTTTTAAAAAGGACCTTCGCTTGTCCTCGTCTCAAAAATGATTTCCCTTCATTCCTATCTAGTTTATACATACGAACAACAAATATTTATTGACGAAATTCAAGTTTATTCTCGACGACACATCCAACTTTCCTCCACTCGTGCCCATTCAGGAGGTCAACCGAACATATTTTGTTTCGCGCTATTTCATTGGTCGGAAAGATTTTCGGAACTATTTTAGCTTGTTCTTCGTTACTCACGGCCAATCCATTTCGTATCGAGAGGCCTATTAAGCGGGAGTTTTAAATAAGAATAAAAAAGATTATAAGTTTCAACAAAAATACTGTTATTTTGGCAAAACTTTCAAAGAACAAGCACAAGAAGTACACGTCAGAATAATCTAGGACTCTGTTGATGACCATTTTTTTTTTCTTCTTTTTTTTGGAAAAGGAGGGGGGAGAGTAGATGATGTTGTTAGGTATAGATTGGTTTGTTGTTGAAGATTCAAGAAGAAAAGCAGCAATTAATGTGCTGCTCCTTTGTGAAATGGTTGTTTCCTTGTATGTTGTTGGATTTTGTTTTATGTACAATATACATGATGTACATTTACCCATATCCATTCTTTTTTTCAGGTAAATAACATAATTAGAACTTTTCATGAGTATCGCAACAAAGTTTGATCTTTAATTCTTTCTGTAGCTGAAAGAAATATTACAAAAAGTCTGGTTTGAACAACACACACCTAAAATTGTGGATTTAAAAAAAAGGGGGGTAATTACTCACAAAAATGTTTTTGTACCTAGACACGTCGTATTATTTTTGGGTCTAATGTACTATTTTTTTGGGGGGGGGGGGGCAAAATTTATGTTGTATTTTTTATTGGTTTATTGAAACATGAAGTACTAAAAATGCACACCCACATATATTACTTATTTTAACTGCTTAAATCAAAACTGGGCATCAGAAATTGCATTAAGAGGGTTTTTTCTTGTTTATTTTGGGGGAGGGGAGGGGTATCATTAATTATTTGTGATGTGCCTAGGTACAAAGATGTTGACCCCCCCCCCCATGTGAATTAAAGAATTTTTTTTTCTTTCCTATGTTTTTTGCAAAGGCCAGTACAGTTGGAATTTTACACGTATCTCCCTAAACAGAAAAGAAATACAAAGAGTAGTTCTAATCCCTTTAATGCAAACATTTCTTTTCAGGCATATTTACATATACCTGTTTATAAGGACGAAGAGGGGCAATATGAAAGTTAAAATTTACAAGGGGTTTGCTGATGTACACTGTCTTTTTGTTGTTGCTGTGATAGGGGATGAGGAGCGTTAACTCATTTTTATTTTTTGACAAGCCTTAATAAAAAGGAGATTTTTTTTTGCTTTATGATAACTAGTGTCCGTGTCCCTTTCTCTATGATCATTTCAGTGATCAAATGGTCATCCGTCAAAATTTATGTTTGAAGTGCATTTTTCCATTTCAGACAATATCCTTACCATGTCACTAGGTTCGTCATTTTTTTCTGGTGCCTTTATAACACACTGGCTGAAAATGTTTACTTTCCACTTTTATTCTTATTTAAAACTCCCGCTTAATATAGTTCTAATAATAAAACCCTAAATGCTCGCTTACTCGCAAGGGTTATAACGGGATGCCATTACACGTAATGGAGCAGCCGCCGAGATTTTTTGCGCTCGCTTACAGAGCTTCTGACGCCTGCATTTATCAATAATAAGACATAACCTTTCCTTTTGTCCATTATTATAACAAGTTTTTATCACCTACCAGTATTTTAGAATGTAATTCCCACAAAATAAAATCTTCTCTTTGAAAATTTTGAATTTCGTCATTTCCGGCCTCACTATTTGGATGTCGATACCATATTTGGCGATTTAGGCGTGAATGTTTACCAATCGTAACTACTCGGCCATTCTCGCTACCCTGCAAATAACAGGGTAGTTACGATTGGAATGTTTACATCAGGTTGTAATAAGAAATACCATATTTAGAAAAGCTCCGCCTTCCGTAGTTTCCGGTTATGGAAAACGATCGATAAATTTGAACAAGGTTGTTGCTAACTTTGAAAAGCATATATTTCTCAGCCAAACCGATTTAACAAGGACTGGGATCATCAGTAATTGTTATAATGAAATGTTTGAGGCGTAAATAGTGAGTTTTTATGTTTCAACTGCAACTTTTTTTTTTGCTCCATTGTGACGAATGGGACCGCGTTGTAGCTCTGCCGAGACACAAGTTTGTCACAGGAGCTACATTATTGCAGCTAGCTTAATAGGCCTCTCGATACGAAATGGATTGGCCGTGCGTAGCGAAGAACAAGCTAAAAAAGTTCCGAAAATCTTTCCGACCAATGAAATAGCGCGAAACAAAATATGTTCGGCTGACCTCCTGAATGGGCACGAGTGGAGGAAAGTTGGATGTGTCGTCGAGAATAAACTTGAATTTCGTCAATAAATATTTGTTGTTCGTATGTATAAACTAGATAGGAATGAAGGGAAATCATTTTTGAGACGAGGACAAGCGAAGGTCCTTTTTAAAACTGGCGCGTTATTGTAAAATATCGAGTCGAAGCGAGGATTCCCTCTTTGTATTTTGACGATTGTTTCATACCTTTATGTATATATAAGTAATACGGCAGCTGGACCTAGAAACACAAGTTAGTAGAACGAGGGAGTTGTAACACGAAATGTTGTAAAATATGGATAAATGGTTCAAAGATATACTTCCAGACAAAGATCCATACCATAATCGCGGGAGGGACCAAATGAGGAAAAAAGGGGGTCCGGAATTCGAGTGCCTGTGAAAAAAATCACTTGTGTTTTACCGGCAAATGCATGCTGCACAGTTTATGTCAACTGCCCCCCGAATTATCCATGCTTTTCCTGTTTAAAATAAAATATTCACTGTATATAAGTTTTCAATCTTTTATAAACACGCAAATCCTAACAATCGGCCATATCATTACATAATAACCTTCACGCAATACACAAAAATAATCGGATTTACTTTTTTGATTGACATGAAGGGGAGATAACTCACATTGTTTACATGATCGTCTGCTAAAAGTACATAGCTGTCAAACAATACACATTAACTACTGATAACAGTGAGAAATAAGATCTGGTGTCGGAGATTTCCCTGTCTTGCACTTTTGCCGGTGTTAGATTCTATATTTCTTTACTGAAATGGGTTAGTAACGTCACATCATAATGAACTACATACCGGTATTGTACTTGTATTATGAGTTTTGACTTTCCCTTTGTAAGATTGTTCGGAGTTCGGTAATTTTGTTATTACCTTTATAAGCGATTGTCACACTTTGACAGTGAATATTTGTTTAGTACGGAATGCTCACCACATGACAGTTGAGCGACCTAATATGCCCAGCCAGCCTGTCGGGAGACGGACACTATTGACAACACTTTGAAGGGTTTTAGGCCAACCGTGGGTCTATTTTAGTAAACGATCTTTTGGACGTAAGGAAAAATGGCTGTTTTATATGGATAACAAAACTAGATGATTTCTAACCTTGTTTATGGGTGATTTCCACATGTTGTGGGATACAACAGCGAACACTGCTGTTAACGTGAAGAAACCTCAAACCTCTGAGGTCATAGGTTTTGCGTTTCATAAATAAAACCTAAATGCATCTCGGTGCGTCATTTCTGGTCCGCGTCAAAATAGGTACCAGCACGATATATGATAACGAAAAATTTATTGGATTCTTATTAAAACAATTAATAGGATGAACAAATAAACAAAGTAGCTAAAACTCGTATTTTCCTATTTTTTAAACAACATTATTTCACAAATATAGATTTAAACTTACTTTATTGATCATAATTAACAACAAGTGGAGAGAGTATTAGCATCGTGTTATCGGTTTTCGTGCTATTATCGATTTTCCGATATAGCGATTAACAGTGTTAACTCTTCATTCATATGGCGATTGGAATTTTCAATGAATGGCTAGTTAAATATTTCTTTGTACATAAGATTGTTTTTAAAGCCATTCTTGTATTTTAATATACTCTCGATTATCTGGCAACTTTTGTTGTCAGTAAAATGGCGTCATCTGTTTTCGTGTGAAGTAAAAACAAGGCCGATATACGGGATGGAAATGCATATATAATCCGGAAATGGCTGGTTTTAAAATTTCATGGTTCTGGCCAGCTACCAAATCATACTACATCTAAATAAAATAACAGAATGTTTGAAAATGACCACTTTCAAAATTGTGTTTACTTTAGATGTTTTTTTTTAGTGCTGAAACCACAATGCAATGCAAAGTGACATGTATTTTATATAAGAAACAGGCACATTTCAGTCAGCTCTTTTGTTTACAAGTACGATCAGTGACCCCATGACAGTTACATGACAGGAAGAGCCGGTGTCTGAGAGGCAGACGACATAGTTAAATTCTATATAGCCCTTCTAGATTTTTTTCCAGCTACTTTATAAATGAAGTAAATTTTTAGCATTACAAAAAGTATGGTTCAGTAGGTAGGTTCACTGTTTTTGGTACTTACGTCTTTAAAAGCAAACTTTAACATTTTTTACAGATGTCACGTTGTAGTCCTGTTTACGTTCCATAAATAGAAACCGGAGGACACGTCAAAAATAATGCGTGCGCTGTGGAAATCAAAATAAAATGGATGATACGAAAAGACATGACACACGAAAACACATCATGTACCGTGACGATATCTCTCTCTCTCTCTCTCTCTCTCTCTCTCTCTCTCTCTCTCTCTCTCTCTCTCTCTCTCTCTGTGTGTGTGTGTGTGTGTGTTGAAGAATCTTGTTATTGAATTTAATATTGGACTTACGATTATATTGGAATGTTTAACACCATACAACAAATACGTCAATTATATCGAGACCGGTAATTTTATTGCCATTCGTAGCATCCATTTTATCCGGAGTGTTGGCACATATCGAAACAACAGCATTAGTAAATATATTGGTGATGTTAACAACAGAGACATTGGTTATCGGACTATTATATTTTCTAACTATATCGGGTTCTGATTAGGGTTATGGTGTTTAATACCACTTTCAAACATATCTCAGCTATATCCTGGTGGTCAGTTTTATTGGTGGGTGTACCCGAAGAAAACCACCGACCTGCCGCAAGACACTGACAAACTTTATCACATAATGTTGCATCGAGTACACCACACCACTCACTCATAGCGTTGGTAGTGATGGGCACTGATCGTGCAGTTGTTCATAAACCCAACTACCATACGATCACGTCCACAACGACCCCTTTGAAAAAGGTACTGAGGAACATGTGTGCAATGAACAATAACCATTTTCAACTTTCTAGCCAAAAGAAATTAATGAAGTTCGAACTGACAAAGAATGATACTAAAAAAGTCATTTATAAACTTATAAATTTCAATGGTTACAATATATAATTTACAATTACAATCAAGTTGAATACAAGCACCTTTCTACAAAAGATAAATATAAAAAAAATCGACTGATCAGATTTGTTAATGGGATCATTAGACAATGGGATGCCTGAATGAAGAGTTTGAAGATACCAAAGGGAGGTAATCAGAATCCGTAAATCGAAGGACAGACAACACAATGGACAAACGAAAAAGGACAAAAGGATAAACAACGATCTACAAAACATACACATAAAACTAACACGAACCCCACGAAAAACGGGGGTGTACCCAGGTGCTCCGGAAGGGTAAGCAGTTCCTGCTCTACTAGTGGCACCCGTCGCATCAGAAACGCATCGTGTGCACTAAATTAGACGTCTCCGTTTTTATTACTATTACTGGGTCGATACCTCTGGTGGTGGACTATTACTGACTTAGGGTACCATCCTCACAGTATTCAGTGCTTCAGTAGTGACATGGTTTAGTAGATATATTTTGTTTGAAAATTACTGTTAATTTATTCAAAATATGGCCAGTCTCCCTCAGGCATATGTAGACTTGGCCGATTTTGGCTGTCCTGTTATGGCTTATTGGTTTATGTGCTCCCAAACAGTTTTAAATGATTAGGCTTTCAAATATATTGACGTTGATCGTACCTAATGAGGGTTATTCGAGAAGCGTGTCATGTGCACTCAATCAGATGTGTATGTTTTTATTAACTTTAGATTTGTTAAAGATTTTTTGTACTTTTTACAAACTTTTTACATATCAAAATATTTTAATTTTTTTTCTTTAATTGTCGACATGTGAATAGTCAAAGTAACTTGTATGTAAAAGCAAGGAATCGATTAAATCGATAAATAGAATAACTACTATGCATCTACCACTGTATACGGGCATTATGTTGTTAAAAGCTTAGCTTAGTGAACATATATTCGGCGGCACTTTTTTTCACAATTCGTAAATTAATAAAGGGCGAAGTCCTTATAACGGTAGGATGTCCGATTTTTCCTTCTATATTGATAGCCAAATATCTGTTCACCGGAAGTTTAAAAAATAGATCAATTGATAATTTAGAAACGCAAAAGAAATATATTTCAATGAAAAATTCCCAATTCTTTAATTATTTACTCCATGCAAAATCGAAATAAACTCGAAATAAAATTCTAATAAAAAAATCTCTTTCTACGAAACTCCCGACGGAAGAGCGGCGTACAGTAGGTAAAATGAATGGAACAGCCATAGCAAATCAGCTACAAAATTCATTCAAAATAACTTGTACAGATCATCGTATTATTGAAATTTTAGGACTTCGTCCTTCAAACAAGTTGCCTGTCTCATATTATGGGACAAAGTCCCAACTATGGTAGAAATAGCAATATTTTCCATATCACTAATGCCTTAAATTCCTTGCAACGGAAATGATACACCGGAAACCAATACATGGTTAAATTCAATCGTAACTACTCGGCCATTCTCGCTACCCTGCAAATAACCTCGTATGCATTAGGCGTATAAATCGCACTACTTTTCACATGTCAGTTACATGAAAGTTTGATAAAGTTATATTTTAAACAATTTTCTATATTTCAATTACAGTTTTAATTAGATTTGCATGATTAGATTTTACTTAGTATGTCTTCCATATTGGATTTTCGTGGACTATATTTGTGTGCGGGTTAACTTAACTTAACTTCCGGCATACAATTTAAGAAGAATTTCTACTATGTACGTACGAGGTTATTTGCAGGGTAGCGAGAATGGCCGAGTAGTTACGATTGGGTTAAATCTGCAGAAAATCGGATGCGCAGTAATCTGGAAGGGTGCAGGACGTTTCGTAACCTGGTCGTTTCGTACCAGGTCGTTTCGTACCTAGATCGGGACGTTTCGTACCGGGGTAAAAATGTATAGTGAGACGTTCCGTACCTTCTTTTCAACGCATAGATTTGTAATAAACTCGTTAATTAAAATGTTGTATGCATAGTTGAAACTCTGGAACTACTTCCGGTTATGAATGTTAAAAAATGACTCAAAATCGCAGTGTGTTCTAGCCCTTTAAACATATACCATGGGACTGACAATATCATTAAACAGAGTTTCATTTCTTCCTCCTCCTGTCCGAAATAATATTTTCTATGAAATTGAGATGTTGGGTTTGGGTCCCCCTATTTGCCCCCTCTTTTAAGAAAGTCTGGATCCGCCCCCGGTCTACTTTGAAAAAAAATTATAGGTCCATATATCTGAGTTAATTTTTTTTTTAAATATTGGACTTCGTCCCAAGTTAGGTAACACCTATTATCATATTATGGATAATAGGAATTTGAAGATAGACAAGGTTTTATCGAGGTTTATACCAAATAGAACGTAATTTGGCATGGATTTATATTGAACTGAAAGCCGTATTCCTATAGATCGATCGTTGTTTCAAAATTGTGTAGATAGCAGCATAAAACATTATCCAGGGGCGGATCCAGGGGTGGGGGGCGCATTCGGCTCCCCCCCCCCCCCCCCCCCCCCCCAAATTAAAATTGGAAAAAATATGATTTTTCACACGAAATACCCCAAAACTTTTCGCGCCTCCCTCCGCTCGGCACAATTTTTCTAAGTGCGCCCCCCTCCCCTAACTTGAAATCCTGAATCCGCCCCTGTTATCCCCGGCTTGATAAAAATGTCGGATTTTGATTGGTCGATGACCCGTTGGTACAAAGCCCATGCCACCGGCTGGTAGTTACGTAACGTCACTGGGGGTCTTTACGTTGCTATACATGATGTAAAGATGGTGTAAAATGTAAAAACAATCTCAAACCGCTTTGTATTCAACATGGAGAACGGAGGACGTATTTCTTGAGAAAAAAAATCAAGCATCTCAATAAATGCAGAAAAAAAACAATGCACCAAATTATGTTGAGAGATTTAAAGTTCCTACGGTATTGATGATCATGTCTAACATGCAGTGCAACATTTTGTTGATTCGCGCTACATGATTCATGAATGATGAAACTTTGATTTTGTTGTCATTTTGTGTCTTCATAGAAATGGTAAATTGTTTGAATACAATCATTTTAAAATCATTTCTCATTATTGTTTTCACATCAATTCTTCATTTGTTTTATCGTATTATAATACCACCCAAAATATGTACGACATATATTTTTTATCAATAGAATTTTCGACCCTATTACTAGTGACGTCATGAATACCGTACAACGCTATCAACGTGACAATACGCGCCAAATACAAGAAATTAAATTACAACAAAACAAGACTGAAATAAGTTAAACATTAGTTAACTGTAGGGCGATCGCCATGCACCCAAATGTTCACCTGAGCTATGGCATTTTAGTCCGCAAGTACAAAAACGTTACGATTACGTTACGAAAAGAACAAGAAAATCCATTAAAAATCTGTTTTTGTTTTCAAACCGGGGATAAAATCGTTATCTACGTGTCTACCCGTGGGCATTGATTATACCACCCTTCAGCACCACTGTACAACCTTCGGCTTCGCCTCAGGCTATACAGAAGTGCTTCAGGGTGGTACAATCTCAATGCCCACGGGTAGACACGTAGATAACTTATAATATACATGTACAGTCAAACTTGTCTCATGTGACTTTCAAAGGAACTGCAGAAATATGTACTGTACCAGTTGAAGAGCAGACTCGCAAAAATTCTAATTTTCCGGTCCGTGGAATATTTAAAAATCCAAGGGAGATAATCGTAAATATTTTCCGCTAGATGGCGCTTCACAAACCCAAACAATTATACATACTTGGAAAACTACGTTTTTGTTCTATTAAACCAATGAAAATGATTGAAATATGATTAAAAATCACATTTGTATTTATTAATGGTCATGATTTTCAGTCTGGTATAAAATCGGTCTGCGATGAATGTAAAAATAACGGTTTTTTTCTTTACCTCGGAAAATCGTAATTTTTTTTTGACGCGTATGTTTACACTTTTTGCATCTGACAGAATAAAGTTCCCGTGGAGGGAATAATTAAAAAACTGGTTCCTTGGACAGAATAATATCTACACTTCATCGGGTAAAAGGGAATTTACATCACTCGTAACAGTTTAAGAAAAATAGTCCATATTCCAACGTCACCCAAACAGAGTCAAGGTTGAACAATTTGCTCCTCCCATTTTACTCGTACAATCAATATTTACACATGTAAACAATGAAATAACGGTAGGCATGTGAGGTAAAACACACTGTTTTGATGTACAATGCAAATTGTCTAGAAATTCGATGCATTTATCCCATTCTGTCAATCTCGTGGGTTCACAACTACAACCCGAACTTGGTTATATGCACCCCCCTTTTCTGAAATATGCCACCAAAGTCAAACTGTCAACGGGTGCAGGCCTTTTAGTTTTAGTAAGGGACGGTACCAGGTACCCACTTAAAATGGTAATTGGTACCTCCTAATTTCAAAGAATGTTGTAAAGCATGTTTATTTGCTCATTTGTTTATATGACTGAGTGGTTTTTATTTGTAGATAATTTAACCAGGTTGTTAATTTTTAGGTTTTATTTTTAGTTGAAATATATAGGAAAATCAAAGTCAATTTTAATTTGTTATATTTAAATTATGTACAAATAAAAACCACTCATATAAACATAATGAGCAAATAAACAGTCAAAATATAGACAATTCTGAATGTTTTGGTGTAAAATTTGTTAAAATCTATCCAGAAATGACTTCACAATAATATTTTGAAAATTCAAAATATGGTTTTGGTTGATTATATAGGGATTTTTTTTTACATGTGGCAATATTTTTGGCCACATGCTGTATAAGATATTCATGAAAAATGTTCAATTTTTAAGAAAAAGTACTGCCTGTAAATAGTGAAGTACTGGTACATTTGAAAAATTTTGAAAGCCCTGCAGGGTGCATGAAGCCAGTCCACCAAGCCCTTGCATAAACTGTAAACGAGAAGATGTGACTAAGTGCTACTGGCACCTCTCACAGGGGCGAAATCAACCACTGTTTTATACCTTTGTCAAAAATGCATATGCATTCAAAGATGATGACTGTATTTGTAGAATGTGTGAGGCTTGATTTAGAAAATCACTCGAAATGTCCCACGATACAGAAGCAACATTAAGCAAAAGAAAATATGATTCAGCCATAGATACAAGCTGTGCATTTGAAACAAATGATTTAAATTTAACAACAGCAAACTTTGACAGCTATGGTAATGTGTCATTTGACCCATGTGAATTTACACTCCATATTGCGGCTAATGCAGAAAATAATGACTGTAGTAAAAAACTTGTATGCTTTTTGCAACACATGAACATGTGTGAAAAAAATGGTGACCATTCGACATCAGTTAATGTTGACTTATGCAAGTCATGCTTTCAGATTTAGCTAGATCAGAATAACAACGAAGCATGTACATCTAATCAATTTTTTCTCTATTGATCACTACAAGAAATATAGAAATTTCAAACCCCAACTAGAATGTTGCTTTTGTGACAAAAGTATATACAGTCAAAGAAAGACCATTTAATTTAAGGGAAAGGATCTTCTAGAAAGAATAAAGTTAATTTTAAATTCTGATGCATTTGTGTATGCAAATTTTCTATGGTAATGGCATCAGCATATTCAGTTAGAATTTAAATTAGAGCCCCATCCGGTTTTCTCCTATTATTCACATGTTTTATTATTTTTAATAAATAAATTTAGTTGAAGTTTTTGTGAATTTTATTTTGTAAAAAGTTATCAAATAATGGATCTTAGTACAGTATGATCTGCTTTTGTTTAAAAACAAAAGGTTAAAAACATTACACCCCTCGCCCCTTTTTATAAAGAAACATCTATAAAATATAACACGAGTTCTGCTCAAGAGTCATTACGAGGATGTACTATGCATGTGATAAAATTTTATATTTTTTTCATTATCATCATTTTCTTTCATTTGTCTTTTATAAGATCATTTACATTGAAAAAAGTATCACTTGTATCAAGTACATTGACATCAACATGCTCGTGGTGGGATGCTAGGGGGCACTATACATGATTTGTATGGTGAATCCACCAATAAAACCGGTGGACGTGTTTGAATAGCCTTATATGTTAAAAAAACAATTGAAAGTAATTTTTAATATTCCAAGATTTACCATTGCATATGAAAATATGACTGGTTTTTTTTCTCAAGTTCATTCGATAAATTTAGTAGACCATTACAGTTGATTCTTGTTTTGTTATACCTTCATGGAACAACTTTACATGCATTTCGACCGAAAAATCAGCTTACCAGGATTACTTTTACAGTAATATAATTGCTCCTTACTTAATACTGTTGTGGTTCCATAAAATCTCAAATTTGGACTCATCTGTTAAATTATATTTGATCAATTTAATAGCTGTAGATATAATAAACAATTATTCTGACTAATTTCAACATTTTTAATACAAAATAATATTTGTTTTATTGAGAAAACGCATTTACTTACACTCGTTCTATAAATAGAATGTTAAAAATTACGGAGTATGTGATGATTCTAGTTATCTCCCTTGAATCCAACCAAAATGTGACACGATCCATCTGACTGAAAAAAGTTCTATTGTATGTTTAATTACAGAAAATGTTTCTTTGAAATACTAATATAGAAATCTATGGAACTATATGTATGATTTTCCATCACCATTTCGGCAAATATTTTAATTTTTAATTTTTCGTGTTTTTTGAAACAACTTCCGCCATTTCCGTGTCGTTTTAATTTCTGCATTACTCCTTTGTTACAAGAAGTTCAAGCACGGGGCCTCAAATTTATATGAAAGAAACAATGTTCTATGTTTTTCTCGCTTCTTCGGTTATATTTGACGCTCGCAACGATTAAAACTAGTGAATTTTCAACACGTGGTCGATGTATTCTAAAACGTGTCCGATTCCGGTAAAAAATGTACGTGACAAATTAATTGAAATGACGCCATTATCGAGTCTGCTCTCCGACTGGTACATAATGGGAAATTTAAAAAAAAAATGAGATCACGTAAGACAAGTTATTGTTTAGTCGAGGTGGTCACTAAAGCAGGTTTGACTGTAATTCTTTTCTCGTGCATTCTATGTTAACTAATCTGACTTACGTAATAGAATGGGGGTTGACTACCTCAACAAAGTCACGTGATTACCGATTAAATCTGGATGTGAGAAAAGACATACGGGTTGTACTTATCATGATGAATTTAATCACATATATAATATTAAACAGTAATAGGAAATGACATAGTCTTATCCAGCATAGTAGGAACTTGTGACTGCGTCCATTCTAATAAGGTTTGTTTATGTTTTATTTTTCATATGGACGTGCTGGTACCTATTTTGACGCAGACCAGAAATGACGCACCGAGATGCATTCAGGTTTTATTTATGAACCGCAAAACCTATGACCTCAGAGGTTTGAGGTTTCTTCATGTTGACGGCAGTGTTCGCTGTTGTATCCCACAACATGTGGAAATCACTCATAAACAAGGTTAGAAATCATTTAGTTTTGTTATCCATATAAAACAGCCATTTTTCCTTACGTCCAAAAGATCGTTTACTAAAATAGACCCACGATTGGCCTAAAACCCTTCAAAGTGTTGTCAAAAGTTTCCGTCTGCTGACCGGCTGCGCGGGCATATTAGGTTACGTGACGGTCATGTGGTGAGCATTCCGTACTAAAAAAATATTCACTGTCAAAGTGTGACAATCGCTTATATGATTTTCAATGAATATAACGAAATATGGCAAACAGGAATTAAGAACTGTTTAAATAAATCTTTTTTTTGGAGCAATTAAGAACTAATGAATAGAACTGAATTTTTTTTTAATACAGTTATGACATTTTTCACCGATCAGTATTTAAAATATATCATGTTAAACATGTCTAAAATATTGAATTAATAGATTTTACCATACTGTAACTTACTAAAAATAAAATGGACGTTCATTATGGACAGTGCTGTTGGATTTGACATTTAAGTTGTTAATTTGGATGTTGTTGTTTGGATTTTACAACTTTGGACATTCGTCAAAGACAGTGGTTTCGAATGGAAGTATTTTTTCAATTAGCAAAGTAAGTTGTAGGGAAATTATATTGATAGAATAGGAGTGCGTCATTTCCGGTCCCTGAACAAAATGTAAACACATTACCTGTGAACCAATAAAACGTTGAAAATGGCATGAAAGCAAAATAATTATTAATCATATTGCAAATTAAATCGATAGAAAAGAATAAATTCTTTATTTTTATGCCGAAATTTTAAAACAACAATCTATCGTCAAACGGTAACAAACAATTATCTCCTTAGGTGCGTCATTACTGGTTCCACGGGGATATCTTTGCATAAATAAAGTATTTTTCATAAATGAATATGAACTGTATTAAGAAGAGTTTGAAGATACCAAAGGGATAATCAGAATCTGTAAATCGAAGACCCGCAGACAATACCATGGCCAAAACGCCAAATGAAAAAGGACAACGATCTACAAAACATACACATAAAGCTAAAGATCAAGTGACAAGAACCTCACTAAAAATCGGAAGGGTAAGCAGTTCCTGCTCCACTTGTGGCATCCGCCGTGTTAATCTAGTTACAAACCCGGTGATACGTCATAGGTTTAAGTAAGTATAGTAGTATTAAAATATATTGTAATTGTAAGTTGCAAGCATTCGGTGGGCCTTGTCCTTACCAAGATATTTGGCTTCTTCTACTGACTCGAATGTATGCCATGGAGGGTGTAGTTAAATTTCGAGTCATTGAGAACTCTCATGCCCTCAGAGTTTAGTATTAATAGTGGTTTGGAAATTTCATGATCTGTTGAATTGTGGATAATCACTGGTAGTCGCTGCTTAGTCGCACCATGATCGCTTGAACTGGATTATATATGTATTCGTTGTTGAAAGTAGCTTCGAAGTGTCATGATTTTTTTTAACTGTGTCTCACTGTTAATTAACATATCATGGCTGAGACATCGATTTAATATACCGTTTGTAGTGTTAATAAATGGATGTTTTCATGGGTCCTGTTAGGTGTCCAAGATCTGTAATAATGGCACATGGAATCTGTATTTACCCGAGGCAACACTGAGGGCTAACACAGACTTCGTGGGACATTATTACAGACCGATGGTATTTAATTAACACAATCGCACACTGTGCTAATGAATTTACATGTATTTCAAGACCTATGGTGGGTGGCTTGTATTGTGGTGCTCCATTATTCAACTACTTTCATAATTCTTTGTCTTACAGCAAAATGATACAGTTAATTGCTATACTCGTGACGCTTTTTACATTGTGCCATGGCTGGGATAACGAATATGATAAGGAACTGAACGTTGTCTGTCCAAAGAACTTGACAGTTTCTGGTATTCGGAGTGAGCATTCCGATGCTACTGAAGACAGACTTTTTGACATTCAATGTCGTTTGACGGCCGGAGCAAGATCAAGGTGCTATTGGTCTGGTATGTTTACATAACCATATTCCGTTGCATTTACTGGGCGGGATACAGATATATGAACCCTTTAATAAAAATCAATTTAGTGATTTGATAACCTAATCAAAGTTACCTCCGTGGGACCCTATGTAATGGCCTTTACCGTCCAATGAAATGACGCTAAGGAGATTATGAAAACGTTATGATTTAATCTAAACTGCTTTGCTTGCCACGAGCAATCTGATTGGAAGACAAAGGTCATAACCTGTATATATCACATCATGTGACTCTTAATGTGGTTTCTTCAGATCTCCCACACAAATTAGTAAGGGGGAGCATGTGAAGGATGTGATTGATTTTTGTATACTATTCTAGTATACCTGGTTCTCTAAAGAAGATTGTTTTATCTCGATTACATACATTACTTATCTAGTAAATGAAACTAAGCCAATGTTATAAGGGTTACAACTCGT
The DNA here is from genome assembly GCA_963680875.1 of Bathymodiolus brooksi. Taxonomy (NCBI): domain Eukaryota; kingdom Metazoa; phylum Mollusca; class Bivalvia; order Mytilida; family Modiolidae; genus Bathymodiolus; species Bathymodiolus brooksi. The sequence continues at coordinate 110,209,989 of OY804581.1, forward strand.
GGGTGGGGTGTTGAAGGTTATCACTTATTTCAACTAAAGTCATTGATCGTCCATATTTGTAAATACAATTGTATTTATTTATTTATTCATTTTATTTTATTATTTTTTTCATTACGTTCCTTTATTAATTGATTTGTTATTACAAATATTTCCTTTTTATACTATGATTACAATTATTTTCTTATGAAAATACAAATCGAGCAGAAGTGGGTTTTGTTTTCCTTTATTTCAACAAATTCTATGTAAGCTTTGTCTAATATTCAAACTGTGTTTCCTTACCTTTTGTAGGTTGGGTAAATCAGTTCGACGAATTTTTTTCCTACGAATGTAACCAACATGGATTTATAGACGGGATGAGAAGCATTCATGATAACTCATATGAGGACAGACGATGGGAATTCTATTGCTGCGAACGTACAGGTATATATTATTGTTGTCTTAGGGATCAACAATTTAACTTTAAAGGGGGCTATGCTTATTTGGACTTTTTTCTTTAAATTGTATCAAAATTTCTTATTATAAACTGGAAGATCAGATAAGTTATTTTTTGCATCTTTCAGATAAAGATATTTCTAAATGATCGTTTCCTTGTAATTATTTTTTCTAATACAATATTGTTGAAAGTGGCACTAAACACCATAAAAGCAACTAAAACCATCCAATGCAATATACTTAAAGTAATGTTTATGAATGTTGGGGTGGATAAAACATTTAAAAAAATATATTATTTTAAACTGCCATAATCCTCTCGATGTATCTCGTGACAACTGACTACTTGAGCATAATAGATTTTCTTTTAAATATAAAGCAGAGATATCCCTCATCTTTTAAGGCATGTAAATCGTACATTTTTATATATTAACTTTCCTGATTATAAATAAAGCATGGTGATCGCATTTATTTTCTATTGACCTATCAATGTAGCCCTTTATGGTCCTTTTTTTTTTTTTTTTTGGCGGACCATAGGGCTACAGATTTCACCCTATCAAAAATTTGCGGAACTGCGACCAAGAATTCGTCGCAACTTTCAACAGTAATTTTCACAACAAAACGCTTTGTGAGAGCGGAGTCATGTGGATAACTCGTTTCGTTACATTTTTATCTATCGCTTTTCACATTGACCTACTTATCATTATTCATTTCTAGCTCATTATAATAAAAAATGTTTCGATATTAACTGATTTCACCTACTTAGTCCCGCCATCTTGTCTTTGTGGTATTCTCGCTTTGAGGTCATATGACTTTTGAGAGATGACTCTAACAGCAAAACACGTGTTCGGTTTGTTTACATGAAAAACTTGAAAATGTTGAATGAGAGTTCACCTCAGTTGGAATAATCATAGAAGAAAATAACATTTCTGTTTAATATATGTAAAATATTTCCCTCTAGGTTGAATAAATATTTTATTTCAGATAAAAAATCGCCGTGCAAAACCTCCGGTAAAACGTAAACAAACCGAACACGTGTTTTGCTGTTAGAGTCATCTCTCAAAAGTCATTTGACCTCAAAGCGAAAATACCACAAAGACAAGATGGCGGGACTAAGTAGGTGAAATCAATTAATATCGAAACATTTTTTATCATAATGAGCTAGAAATGAATAATAATAAGTAAGTAAATATGAAAAGTGATAGATAAATATGTAGCGAAACGAGTTATCCACATGACTCCGCTCTCACAAAGCGTTTTGTTGTGAAAATTACTGTTGAAAGGTGCGACGAATTCTTGGTCGCAGTTCCGCAAATTTTTGATAGGGTGAAATCCGTAGCCCTATGGTCCGCCAAAAAAAAAAGACAAAAAAAGGACCATAAAGGGCTACGCTTCCGCAGCTACTATCAATGTAGCTTCGCATATTGTTTTTATGTGTACAATGTGTAGTGTCATTGAAGTGAAATTTATTATGTAATGATCTCAATTGAACCGCCTAAATTCGCTGATCTGATATATATCTGCCAATCTACCATTATAACTATAGCTGTATAGGGAGGTACTGTATTGTTTATGATACACCACTCATTGAGGCATATGATTTAACGTAAAGATTAATCATGGCTAATTATATTATATTTATAATAAACTATATTCAATTCGATATTTATTTTTGTTAGTTTGAATTGTGGAACAACTTGGAAAGAATCTTAAATACCGAGCGACTAAAATTTCTGTGTAGACTTGTGAATTACATAAACTCAATATTCTATCCATAATTTACTGTCTAAGGTGGATTCATGTCATAATCTTATATTGCTGATCTTGCAACTCTGAATTTAACATATACCTTAATCAGGCAATTGGACTATTGTATACCATGTTTATTTCGTTTCGCGATGAGTTAATAAATCATCAATTAAGAAAATGCATTTAAGAAATGGTTGCTGTCTGTCCTCGAATAGTCAAGGCATATGTGATATGAAAACGGGACCTACAAATCCATGCGTAAAATAGTTGCTTTTTTTTGCACTTATATGCTACACTGTGCTATGAGCTTAGGAATCCGTTATTACTCCAGACGTTTGGCTTTTTTTTTCTTTTTCAGTGACAACATACTACAATGTTGTAGTGCTATCATAATCCTTATTCGTTTTGCTTTATTATATATACTGTTTCTATCATATACAGATAATATTGTACGATATCCTATTTATCACATTGTAAATCTTCTTTGCAAAACATTTTTCAGGATATACTGTTTCGGAGTGTTATCAAACACATCACACAGATTGGGATGCTTATTTCTCTATGGATGTACCTGATAATTTTGTATTGAGAGGTGTTACAAGTGTACATAATAACCAGAGAGAGTAAGTAAAGTCATGGTCTGATCGCATTGATTCACAACGCGTTTCACCAACTTCAAGCTATTTGATCCACCTTTTGTAAAGCATTACAATGTTGGCTTGTTATTGGTTTTTGTTTGTTTGTTTGTTTGTTTGTTTGTTTGATGGTCGTTAATGTCACTTTCAACAATGTTTTAGTTATATCGTGGCGGTCAGTTTCATTGGTGGAGGAAACCACCGAACTGTCGCAAGTCACAGACAAACTTTATCACATAATGCTGTGCACCTTGCCCTGATCGAGATTCGAACTCACAACATCGGTGGTGATAGACACTGATTGCATTGGTAGTTGTAAATCCAACTATCATACGATCACGGCAACGACGGTCCCTGGCTTGTTATTGGATTCTACGTTGACCATTCATTGTATTCTATATAAACCTTTCATTGTATTCTATATTGACCTTTCATTGTATTCTATATTGACCTTTCATTGTATTCTATATTGACCATTCATTGTATTCCATATTGGCCTTTCGTTGTATTCTATATTGATCTTTCATTGTATTCTATATTGACCTTTCATTGTATTCTCTATTGACCTTTCATTGTATTCTATATTGACCTTTCGTTGTATTCCATATTGGCCTTTCGTTGTATTCTATATTGACCTTTCATTGTATTCTATTTTGACCTTTCATTGTATTCTATATTGACCTGTCATTGTATTCTCTATTGACCTTTCATTGTATTCTATATTGACCTTTCATTGTATTCTATTTTGACCTTTCATTGTATTCTATATTGACCTGTCATTGTATTCTCTATTGACCTTTCATTGTATTCTATATTGACCTTTCATTGTATTCCATATTGGCCTTTCGTTGTATTCTATATTGACCTTTCATTGTATTCTATATTGACCTTTCATTGTATTCTATATTGACCTTTCATTGTATTCTCTATTGACCTTTCATTGTATTCTATATTGACCTTTCATTGTTTTCCATATTGGCCTTTCATTGTTTTCTATATTGACCTTTCATTGTATTCTCTATTGATCTTTCATTGTATTCTATATTGATCTTTCATTGTATTCCATATTGGCCTTTCATTGTATTCTATATTGACCTTTCATTGTATTCTATATTGACCTTTCATTGTATTCTATATTGACCTTTCATTGTATTCTATATTTACCTTTCATTGTATTCTCTATTGACCTGTCATTTTATTCTATGTTGACCTTTCATTTTCATTTATGTTAAATGGTAACTTTAAATGTTAAGTATATTTCAATCCGATAATAATATCAATAAAAGCAAAAAATAGGATTGATAGCTTTCAAGCTTGACAAAATCTTAATGTAAATCGTACCTAGTTTTAAATACATCTGTGAATATAGAGAACCAAACCGATATACACACAAAGGTAAAAACCAAACATTAATTAAAGTAATGGAATTTAAAGCATAAAAAACCGAACTTCCTTAAGAAAACACAAATGCGACAAAGAGGTCCGTGGTGGTTAACTTCTGCTACTCTCTATGTGGCACTTATCGTGCAGAAATTATATAAACATTTTTTTTTGCGGGAGGGGCGTCGTGGTCGTGATCGCATGGTAGTTGAATTTACAGCTACCTGTGCAATCAGTGTTTATCACCACTAAAGTTGTGAGTTCAAACTATGTTCATGGCAAGGTGTACTCGATACAACATTATGTGATATAATTTGTCAGTGACTTGCGACAGGCCGGCGGTTTTTGCCATGTACTCCGGTTTCCTCCACCAATAAAACTGACCGCCACGATATAACTGAAATATTGTTGAAAGTGACATTAAACACCATAACTCCTAATCTCCTCAAATTAGCTGTGTATGTTAGAAATGTGCATTAATAATGAGGCATAAACGTTTTTCACAATATAGATAAAAAAAAAAACAAGCACAGCGCACAAAAGGAAAAACATGCTATGTGAAATGTAAAGGAATACCAATAACAGTTTTAGAGAAATAGTAAGATAAACTAAGAGCATACCTGATGAAGGTTATTCCAGAAACGCGCCTTGCGCACTAAATTAGATATCTACGTTTTTCATTGTAATCATTGCCAATACAAATCTGAACAATAATCGTCTACAATATAACAAATTACATATCACCATTAAAGTTGTGAGTTCGAATCCAGCTTAGGCGTGGTGTACTCGATGCAACATTATGTGATAAGGTTTGTCAGTGACTTGCGGCAGGTCGGTGGTTTTCTCCGGGTACTCTGGTTTCCTCCACCAGTAAAACTGACCGCCACGATACAACTGAAATATTGTTGACATTGGCGTTAAGCACTCCTCTGTCAAATCTCAAAACAGAGGAAATATCCAAATTAAGGTAATAACTAAAATAGTGGACACGAAAGACTTGGCATTTTGAAATGTACTAAATATATGTTCTATTATTTCTCTTTTTAGAGACAGGGAGTATATCTTTGAGTTGTGTAAATTAAAACAAGTATAACCATATGTGACTGTGGCTGTCATCACGGAATTTGTATATATTATGACATTGAATATTGAAATAAATGTTAAAGTAAAGAGTTATATTCAACATTGGTCTTAAATATATCAGTCAAGAGTTATATTCAACATTGGTCGTAAATATATCAGTCACGAGTTACATTCAACGTTGGTCGTAAATATATCAGTCAAGAGTTATATTCAACATTGGTCGTAAATATATCAGTCACGAGTTACATTCAACGTTCGTCGTAAATCTATCAATGAAGAATTATAGTCAACATTGGACGTAAATCTGTCAGTCAAGAGTTATATTCATCATTGACGGTATTCCTATCTGTCAAGAGTTATATTCAACGTTAGTCGTAAATATATTAGTCAAGAGTTATATTCAAATTTTTCGTAAATCTAGCAGTCAAGAGTTATATTCAGCATTGTATTGCCATTGGTCGTAGATCTGTGAGTCAAGAGTTTTATTCAACATTGATCGTAAACCTATCAGTCAAGGTTATATTCAACGTTGACGGCAAACCTATAAGTCAACACTTATATTCAACCTTGACGCTAAATAAAACAAGAGCTGTATTCTACAGTGACGGTAAACCTATAAGTCATCGTTATATTCAACGTTGATGGTAAATCTATATATCAATAGTTTTACTGCATCGGTGGTGTAATGGTTAGCGTGGTCGCCTTGAGTGCGGCAGATCGTGTGTTCAATGCCCGGTCGGGACAAACCAAAGACTATGATATTGGTATTTGTTGCTTCTCCGCTAAGCACGCAGCATTAAGGAGTAAGAACAAAGACTGGTTGGCTCGGAATCAGAATAATGTGTCCGAGTGGAGCGACATGTCTATCCACGGACTGTTGTTTCAGTGATCTAGCACTATAAAAATCCAACCAAGCGTGTTGGTCTAGAACAAAGAGGACCTCATCATCTCATTGAAATTTAACTTGTTCTCGCCATGATATAGCTGAAAAATTGCTGACTTGGCGTTAACCAACGATCACTCACTCACTCACTCACTCACTCACTCACTCACTCACTCCAATAGTTTCATTCAATACTGACGGTAAACCTATTAGTCAAGAGTTATATTCAACGTTGATGGTAAGCATATAAGTTAAGACTTATATTTAACCTGGACGTTAAATAAGTCAAGAGCTATGTTCAACGTTGACGGTAAACCAATAAGTCAAGAGCTATGTGCAACGTTGACGGTAAACCTATACGTCAGGACCTATGTTAAACATTGACGGTAAACCTGTAAGTCAAGACCTATGTGTAACGTTGACGGTAAACCTATAAGTCAAGAGCTATGTTCAACATTGACGGTAAGCCTATAAGTCAAGATCGAGCTATGTTCAACGTTGACGGTAAACCTAAAAGTCAAGAGCTATGTTCAACGTTGACGATAAACCTATAAGTCAAGAGCTTTGTTCAACGTTGACGGTAAACCTATAAGTCAAGAGCTATGTTCAACGTTGACGGTACCTATAAATCAAGAGCTATGTTCAACGTTGACGGTAAACCTATAAGTCAAGAGCTATGTTCAACATTGACGGTAAACCTATAAGTCAAGAGCTATGTTCAACGTTGACGGTAAACCTACAAGTCAAGAGATATGTTCAACATTGACGGTAAACCTATAAGTCAAGAGCTATGTTCAACGTTGACGGTAAACCTATAAGTCAAGAGCTATGTTCAACATTGACGGTAAACCTATAAGTCAAGAGCTATGTTCAACGTTGACGGTAAACCTATAAGTCAAGAGCTATGTTCAACATTGACGATAAACCTATAAGTCAAGAGCTATGTTCAACGTTGACGGTAAACCTATCAGTCAAGAGCTATGTTCAACGTTGACGGTAAACCTATCAGTCAAGAGCTATGTTCAACGTTGACGGTAAACCTATCAGTCAAGAGCTATGTTCAACCTTTACGGTAAACCTATAAGTTACGCGTTATTTCAAGCATTCAAGCCTGTAAATCCCGAGTTATATGCAACGTTGACGGTAAGCCTATAATCTACAGTTATATTCATGGTTGACTATAGCCCGAGATATAAGTAAAAAATTATATTCAACATTGACTATTAATCTATAAATCAGAGTTATATTAAACACAAAATGGTAAACATATAATGCAAAGATATATTCAACATTGACGATGAACCTATGAATCAAGCGTTGTATCCACCGTTGACGGTAAATCTACCAGTCAAAGAATTGAATAATGCTCACCGCACTTACATGACCGCATGATTTCACCAAGAGGGGGCTTAGTGTCACATAAAACTAGTTTAACCTTGTCACTTTTCATTGAAGTGCCTGTACCAAGCCGGAAAAATCAGTAGACATGTATATTTGTGCTAAGGTTATCCATTAGTGGATTGGATTTTGGAAATTTCTGACAGCGTGGTATTTTCGGCTTTTATTACGGTAAAGCCATCAGACAAGAGTTATATTATACATTGACATGAAAATATTAAATCATGAGTTTTATTCAACGTTGACAACAAACCTATGTCAAAGTTGTGTAAACCTATCAGGTCAGACCACACGAAATTTGCATATTCGTATGTCTTCATCATTCATGACCATGACTTACCATCGGATTGTTGACAAGAGTAACTACGGGTGTCACTAGTGGAGCAGGAATTGCTAACCATTTCGGAGTATCTGAGTTTACCCCCCTCTTTTCCCACCCCTAATTGTGTGCGGTTCGTGTTGCTCAATCTGTCAGTTTTCTCTGTAGTGTTTCGTGGATCATTGCTGGTCTTTTGTACCTTTTCCTTTGGTATCTTCAGTACGATACCTGATTACCTCTTTGATATCTTAAAACTTTTCTCCATCTCTAGGATCATTATTGTGGTATATAATACATTGTACACTATCTGACTTATAGTGCTAGACGGAAAAGTGTTAAAATATGCTAAATTAATAACCGTCTGTGGTCAGATTTAGCTTACCACCTGGCCATGGTCAAGTTTTAATTACGTCAATGGCCCTTAATACCAATCCTATATTTCGAGACATGGTAACGTAACCTTTTTATATGGCAAAATTAGATCACAATCAGGTGAAACGCACAAACATTAACAACATACCCAAACATCACTCTATTCTGTTTAAAATAAGATATAGTGTAGCAACCTCCGACCGCTGGGATTAACATTGGACGCATTAATAGAACCTTAACAAATGTTCTCGTTGTGTAACGAAAAGCTAGAAAATACCAAAGGGGTAATCGGCAGACGTAAATCGAAAAAGGACGAACAATATAATTGCCAAAAGGAATGAGAAGACGAAAAGAGAAAATAGTCAACAAAACACTCCGCGGCAAACTAAAGACTGAGCAACACGAATGTCACTAAAACGTGTGAACTAGAGCCATATCTCCTATGAAGACATACTTTGTACTAGGTTTCACTTGTCGAAAGCACTTCCCGGTTTTTTCGTCATTCATAACTTTTCCGTGGGTTTGTAACTTGAGAAACACGACGGATGCCACTAGTGGAGCAGGAACTGCTTACTCTTCCGTAGCGCATGAGATAACCCCCGAATTTAGTGGAGTTCGTGTTACTCGATTTTTAGCTATCTGTGTATTGTTTTGTAGATAGTTGTTTGTCTTTTTTCTTTTGGCCATTGTGTTGTCTGTCCGTCGGGTTACGAATTCTAATTACCCCTTTGGTATCTTCAAGCTCTTCTTGCATGAATGACTCTTATCAAACAGTACTCGGCAACAACACGAACCAGTCATCGTGGTAGCCCTAACATTGTCAAAACAATATAAGATACCGACAACTGATAGAAATCATTATCCTGGCTTTTAAAAGACACAGACACAAGCGTTGTCGGATTAAACCGTTTAATGAGATTATATGCCTTTCCATTACCTTGACGACTAGATCTCAAACGATCAAACAGACAGCCAATAGACAAATACCTGCACACATTCGCTTCAATTGAAACAAGACACATACTTTCACATGAACACAAATACTACAAAACCAGAATAAGTAAATGCACGTATTTAACAAATGCCATCAAGTTCATAGAATTAAATTTGTCTAAATATATGTCTACATAATGTATCGTCTTTGTAACTACTTTAATACTTTATTTGGTTCAGCAATCGAATTATAAATACTTAGAGAAAAAACTGCAAAAAGCATAAATATTTTCCAACTATCATAGTCTTTTAGATTTTTGTCAAGTTGTGATAAGACTAAAAGTGTTAGTCTGTAGAACAACATCTCCCCTATAAACAAAATAACCGCCACGATATAACTGAAATATTGTTGAAAGTGGCGTTAAATAGCATAACCCTATATAAAATAGCTAGATATCTGACAATTGAAATATATTTGTAATCAATATATGCTAGACGTGTTTGACAACTAATAAATATGACAGACTCAGATCAGGATCCGGACTCAAATCGGCATCCATTCCTCAAATCGGCATCCACTGACGTCATTATCTCAAATTACAGTCCGATTTAAGGGTTTTCTCAAATCGGCGACCTTACCAAATCCTCGGACCTATGGCCGATTTATCGGTTAGTGTTAGGGGATATGTCAGTGACGTTATTGGACGTCGATTTGAGAAAGTGAGAAACGGCCATAGATTTGAAAATTGGACGTCGATTTGAGAATTTGAAAAAAGAACATAGATTTAAGAATTGGAGGCGGATTTGACAAATTGAAGTAAAAAAAATATATTGATCTGAGGTACAAATGTCTGTGACGTAGAAATCAGACATGGATTTGAGGATTAGACGTCAATAAGAGGTTGGACTTCGATCTGAGTCTTAGATATATACCAGTAACTAGTTCTTATTGAAATCCAAATACTTTGACCAAAACATTGCTTGCAAAACAAACATAAATGTCATTTATCAAAACTGATCATGGATATATTGTCCATACTTATGTTGTTCTTCACTCTTGATATTGTGTTGCTGTTCTGAGTCGATTCAAATTTGTCATGGGAGTTTTATTGTTTGTTAATTATGAAACGATGGTTTTAACAGTGATGGTTATCAATTCCATCAATATCAACAAAACGAACAATCACCTCTCATCTTATCTGAACCCACTGAATATAAAAAAGACCATGACAAATGATGTTGGAAATCGCGGTGCTAGCCTTGGGATAGGTTAAACTGTGGCGGGGTTAGATCGGTTTAATGGAATCCCAACGTAAACCATCCCCTCTTGATAACTGGATCTCTAACGGCAATGAATATATAAACAAACCAAAAGGACCTGCACAGATACGCTTCAAAACCAAAAGGACGTGCACAGATACGCTTCAAGACCACATACTATCACACAAATGAATAAAAACATAATCATCGACACTGTCCATATACAATAGCAGTATCCATATGAATGCTCGTAGTTAACTGACTATTAGCTAGGAAGGTAGAATCTGCTGCCTAAAAGCCATTACTTTTAGACAAAAATATGTTAATATATGCTTTGTTGTTGAAGATGCAGTTATCAAGAGCTGTGGACCCATTACTTGTGACCAGTTTATCCCCGCCAGGTTATTGTGTCTGTCCAAAACCACGACCTGGATTGTATCGGCATATGTCGGTGTCATTTTGTGTTCTATGACTTACGGCAACAGTAGTTATCCATTTTGTTGATATTGGTGGAATTATTTGTCATCACTGTTTCAGCTCTCTTTTCATCACAGTGGTACTCGCATTCACAATTCTTAAAAATGGTGTTTTCTTAATTTTTTTCTCTCTGTCCATTGTTGGATATTTTAATCTTTAAATGACAAGAGTGGCGATGCTTTTATGTGTACAAGCAACATATTAGATAATGCCATTAACGCCTCGTGCAATTGTTGGTTTGCGCGATTTTTTTTAATGTTTCACTTTGCAACCTGTTCAAAATTTTGACCCTCTCAGTGTTCGTGCGCGTATATAGAACTCGGGAATCTTCGTCAATACAAATCTAAATCCACATATACCATAAAACTAGCTTAACCCCGTCACTTTTTATTGAATTGCTTGTACCAAGCCAGGAAGGTGAGCGGTCATGCCTTTGTGTGCTAAGAATATCGATTTTGTCTCTTTCTATGATTTTTCTGTTGGATTTTGTTCCGACAGTGTGGTAATTGTTATTGTTTTTCATTTTATCACAAAGATTATCGGTAGAACAACAAATCGTACAGCATTTCTATTCACGGCTCCATTTCCACTGATCACTTTTGGCATAATCTATCTTCAGAACTGACGTGTATGTGAACTTTTAAAATGTATTCTCGCAATACAAAAACAACTAACGAACCGACAGCAAGTAATAACAAATCAGAGAGACCACAGGTGAAGATTTGTGACACTTGAAAGACCTTGAAATATCTAAATATAAGATTCTTTTCACTTGAAAGACCTTGAAATATCTAAATATAAGATTCTTTTCACTTGAAAGACCTTGAAATATCTAAATATAAACAAGAATCGAAAGGACGTTGACCGATAAAAATGTGTCGTTTTATTTTTGTTAATTGTTGTCTTATTTGACTTTCTAAAAATATATGGTATGGCATATATTTTACACTTTTAATAAGTGTAAAATATATGCCATACCATATATTTTTTCAACAACACTATTATTGTACAAGTTAGATACATTATTATTGAAACAAATGAATTTTCCCGTATTGGATATAACGGGATTCTTTTTCTTTTACCGCATTCGTACCTCGGCCTTCACCTGAGTACTCATGCGGAAAAAGAAACCCTTTATATCCAATACGGGCCGCTTCTTTTGTTTCAATAGTACTGTATCCTATACATGTATTAACTATATGAAAGGAAAAAAATGAGAATTTCAGACTTTCGCCCCATGTGCGACTCTTACCTTTAACTCATGATAGTAAACTGGGGTTAACACATTACCTAAAAATAACCGACCAATCAAATCGCACGTAGGAATTCGGCCCGGTATTGACATGTAAACATGATGGAAGAGATTGTAGGATGCTGCAAATTCTGTTAAAAATTGCTTTAAAGTTGCATATAGGTAAAGATTATGACAAAAAGGAATAGGAATATCAAAAATATATTTATTATGGCGAATCAGGTCAAGACACCGATACAAAACTATTTTGAAAAAGTGTTGTATGGCAATTTGGCATTTGAGATTCCTCCCTTGGGTTTTTTTAAGAGTAGAGTGAAGAAAAAAAATCGTAACAAGCCCCTGTGGTCAGGTCACACAAGTGTAAGTTTTGAAAATGCGTCGGCATTTATTGTGAAAAGGGGATCCTGTTTGAGGGTATTCGATATTATTCTTCGGCAAAAGTTAATTAAATGCCCAGTAGTATCGTAAATCGACGTGATTCAGCCAAAAGCAATGGAGGTCATTCGGTGGAGGTTGTGGAGGTCTTATCGATGGTGGTGCAAATTTCATTTTGTCTGTTTGCTGATTTACGAGTTTTGCCTTTCCCTTTGAAAGATTGCTCGGTGTTCGGTAATTTTGTTATTGCCCTTGTTTGCAATCCTTTTATCTCGTAATTACCTACATTTTTTTTGTATAAAATACATTTAATACTTTATGTATATTCAGAGTTATTTAGGGACCGGTCATTTATCTCCAGGGGGGGGGGGGGGGGGGTCATGACAAAATTGGAAATTGATAGAGGGGGGTCACTGCTTTTCTGGTTGATCAAGCAGGGGGTTATGATTTTTTTTAATTGATTGATTTATTGATTGATTTTATACACTATAGATCAAATCTATTTGTATGTAAAATGAAAATAAATATATTCAGCCGAAAAAATGTCTCCTTGTCATACATTTTGCCAAATATCAAACTGTCACTATATATAAATAAATATATATGTATAGAGTACATAGGAACGAGGCTTTCTGATTCACTACATTACAGTTCCAGAGTCAACCTAGTTCTAATAATAAAACCCTAAATGCTCGCTTACTCGCAAGGGTTATAACGGGATGCCATTACACGTAATGGAGCAGCCGCCGAGATTTTTTGCGCTCGCTTACAGAGTTTCTGACGCCTGCATTTATCAATAATAAGACATAACCTTTCCTTTTGTCCATTATTATAACAAGTTTTTATCACCTACCACTATTTTAGAATGTAATTCCCACAAAATAAAAATCCATGTCTCTGAACATTTTGAATTTCGTCATTTCCGGCCTCACTATTTGGATGTCGATACCATATTTGGCGATTAAGGCGTGAATGTTACATCAGCCGTCGTAAGCATCGTAGTAAGGAATACCATATTTAGAAAAGCTCCGCCTTCCGTAGTTTCCGGTTATGACAAACGATCGATAAATTTGAACAAGGTTGTTGCTACCTTTGAAAAGCATATATTTCTCAGCCAAACCGATTTAACAAGGACTGGGATCATCAGTTATGGTTATAATGAAATGTTTGAAGCGTAAATAGTGAGTTTTTATGTTTCAACTGCAACTTTTTTTTGCTTCATTGTGACGAATGGGACCGCGTTGTAGCTCTGCCGAGACACAAATTTGTCACAGGAGCTACATTATTGCAACTAGAGTCAACCCAGAGAGACAAATCAGTGCATGAACATAGGATATGCAGTGTTCTCTCAAGGCACATATGGGTCATTATCAAAATACATGCACTTTTTCCTGTTCATATTTTAGTGACATCAAATATTTTCGTTCCCGTTTTGCTTTAGCCTATTAGTTTTTCCTACATTACAATGACATATTCACATAATATGCAGTCGTGAAAACCACCATGAAAAAAAATATTTCTAGATATGTAGCACCCCCTATTACCTTTCAGTCCGTGGTGTTACCAACATAAAATTATTCTTTTTAGGAAAATGAAAAATAATTTTTATGTAAAAAGTGGTTACATACATAATATACAGGGAAATTATGCATAATGTAGGATATTTTCCTTGGAGCACTAATTTTCTTCACAATATTTGGATATGTAGTTGTGGAATTCCATTTAAGCTGCATTATGAAACAAACAAGTTTTCATAATTGTATTTTGTTTCACTTTATATAAAGAAAAGATGACTTATACATAGTTATCAAAGTCAACTTTATTCAACTATAATATAATTGACTTCAATTATGTCATTTATCCTTTTTATGAAACAATTTACATGAGGTAACACCACTGACAAGAGGTAACACCACAGATGACAAAAGTAACACCAGGGACATCTTCATGAATGTAAACATTTAATTCAAGAAAAAAACACAACTATCAACCTATATTTGTTGTTTTCTTAATGTTTTCAGTACAATATTCAGTTTTTCAACATATTGGTTTGATGCATGAGCAATATCAGTTTTGTCCATGGTGCTATGAAGATATGTCCATGGTGTTGTGAAGATATGTCCCTGGTGTTACCAGGTCTAAAAGGTATACTCCCATCAGCTTGTTAAACTATATCTTACACGTAAATGACGATGTTTGAGCAATTTTTCTGCATAGGTTAAAGAGCAATAATTTGTTCTGTATATTATTCACTGTCGTCAAAGAGCTACGGTCGGAATTGTTCTGTCATCTTCCGGTACAAGTCAATTAGGCATGTTTGACATACAGGCGACGACAAAATGTAAGTATTATGATCATATAGTTTTATTATATCTTGAATCCAGAAGATGTCGTTATCGGTCGATTATGTTTGCTTGTTTTTACCTATATGTTTCTGTGGTTAACTTAATAGATTACTCAGATATAGATAAAATGATGGACATAAACAATGAAAAATGCTAATAATGAGATTGAAATCATCAAATAAAGCTATAAAAAGTAGTCTATATGTGTAATTAAGGTACACAAACCCTTTGTAATGCTTATATACATGATAATTTACACCGGCGTGCCACCATGAATAGTTTTAGACTTACTACAGTAAAAAACACGATGCTTATTTACGTACATTCGTTCCGGCTCTGTCAGCCGCTACTTTCCGTTTGGGTCCCAAAAATTGTTTTTCAGTAGAACCGGTTTTGTCTATATAAAAAATTGAAAGAATAGCGAACACAGCTCAATATCACAATTATGTTTCCTTTTTGTAATTTATTTAAGGTTCATTATAACACTTGTCAAGGATATGTTCGACTTGCAAATTGATAAAAAGAAAAAACAAAAAATTGTCTTCAATGAATAAAAGTTGTGAAAAAAAACCAACAGCACATAGTCAAAATATTTTACATGTGGATGTTTTGTATAACATTAAAAGAAAGAAATACCAAACGGTTTGTGCAGAATTGGCATTCGCCATGTCACCTTCGACAGAATGGTCATGATTTTGTATAGAACTTATAATTCGTTTTCTTTATTTGCTATGCAGTTGGATTATTGCAATATTCAAAGAGTGTTTGAACAAAAGTAGGAACTCTCAATGTTTATATAGATATCAAGTAACTCTTATTGTTTTGGATTACTTATTGTTTTCAAAAAATATATTAAGGACAATAAGAAATTTTGATTAAAAAAATAATAAAAAGAAAATAGGGAACTACATCGGTAGCGTAATGGTTAGCGTGCTCGCCTCGAGTGTGATAGATTGTGGGTACGAACTGCGGTCTTGTCAAGCAAAAGAATATAAAATTGGTATTTGTTGCTTCTCCGCTAAGAACGCAGCATTAAGGAGAAAGAGCAAAGACTGGTTGGCTCGGAATCAGAATAATGTGTCCGAGTGGAGCGACATATATACCCAATGACTGTTGTTAGCTCACCTTGCCAAAGGCAATGTGAGCTTTTATCATCACTCCGTCGTCTTTCG
Source organism: Bathymodiolus brooksi (assembly GCA_963680875.1). Classification (NCBI taxonomy): domain Eukaryota; kingdom Metazoa; phylum Mollusca; class Bivalvia; order Mytilida; family Modiolidae; genus Bathymodiolus; species Bathymodiolus brooksi. The sequence goes on from OY804581.1 coordinate 110,226,051, forward strand.
TTCGTCGTCTGTCGTCCATTAACTATTCACATTTTAATCTTCTCCTCTGAAACGCCTCAACCAAATGAAGTGAAACTTAGTAGGAAGCATCTATGGAAGGTCCTCTGTAACGATTACTCATTTCGTCCCGATCCGTTTTAACAAACATGGTCGCCACAAGCGATTCTTGCAATCGTAACAACTCGGCCATTCTCGCTACCCTACAAATAACCTCGTACGTAGATAGTAGAAATTCTTCTTAAATTGTTTGCAGGAAGTTAAGTTAAGTTAAGCCGCACAAAAAAATAGTCCACGAAAATCCAATATGGAAGACTTACTAAGTAAAATCTAATCATGCAAAACTAATTAAAACTTTAACTTTTATCCATGAAAATAATTGAAATATAGAAAATTGTTTAAAATATAACTTTATCAAACTTTCATGTAACTGACATGTGAAAAGTAGTGCGATTTATACGCCTAATGCATATGAGGTTATTTGTAGGGTAGCGAGAATGGCCGAGTAGTTACGATTGGCTATTCTTGTTTCTGATTGGCAGATTTAAAAAAAAAATCTTCTCCTCTAAAAGTTCTTAGCCAAATGAACCGAAACTTGGTATGCAGCAACTATGGAAGGTCTTCTATAAAGATTGCTCATTTCATCCCGATCCGTTAACAAACATGGTCTCCACAGATAATTCTTGTTTCTAATTGACCGATTATATAAAAATCTTCTCTTCTCAAACTCCTTAGCCAAATGAACCGAAACTTGGTAGGAAGCAACTATGGCAGGTCTTCTATAAAGATTGCACATTTCATCCCGATCCGTTGACAAACATGGTCGCCACAGACAATTCTTGTTTCTGATTGGCCGATTTCTAACAATCTTCTTCTCTGAAACTGCTTAGCCAAATGAGCCTAACTTTGGTGGGAAGCACCTATAGAAGGTTCTGTCTGTATTAAGTTTCCTCAAAGCAGAATGAAAGGTGAACGACATAGGCTCAGACCACTGAGCCTCTATTTTCAGTGAGCAAAGCACGAACATTTGTCGTATTACAACTTGTAACGAACGTTGAATTAATCGAGTACACCTAACATTTTCTTTGTATACAAACTGCCAAAATCGTCCATGCAGAAAGGAATTCAATACTACAGCCTTTGTTAATTTGCTTATCTGTAATGTTAATGTAACCATTATACTGTGAAGAAACTTAAATATCGTATTCATGAAGTTATTTCCACAGAGTGACTTACTTCGTTATCAACGAGTATAAAATTAAAATATTGCGTTATAAAAAGAATCTCCCACTACTCAATTGATGCGCCTGGACAACTACTTAAAGTGAGTGTAGCGTATTGAGCACCAATCGTGATGTCAGTGCCACAAAAAGCATTAAAAAAATCAAGTGTTCGCGACAGTAGCAATTGAACATAGAAATAACGATTTTTTTTTTTGTTCAAAGTAGCTGAAATTAGCAGCCATGGCGAATATTCATACTATGGATCAGTATTTATCACCTTTGAGATATTTCCTAATCATAGCTATTGCTAAATTGCAATAAGATCAGTGGTATTTACATACTGACAAACCCGGTTATTTATAAATGACCCAACCGGTTTGTATACATGTTTACATTTTGACCATGCCGGATTTCAAAAACATCTGTTGACATCATGTTTTAGGGTATAACTAGTTACTAATTGTCTTTTCATCAACAAAATAGTATTTTTAAGTAAAATCAATCATTCATCAATATGTTTTTCTTTTTGGGCAACATTTAATTCATTCGTAAATATAGATATAGCGATATTTCAGTTGATTGTAATGATTTTGAAGCCGGATTCCTTATAACTTATAGAAAAATCTAATTTTACACTGCAAAAATAAATGATATTTGGACAAAAAATGAAATTAATAATAATAACAATCATAAAGCATCATAATTCAAAACATTATATACACAGTATATTTATAAATACTTACGATAATTATCCGTGTCTGCTTTAAAAATACCGCTTTAAAATATCCCGGATGTTGACCAAACATTTTCGATCGGAACTCTTTGACGACAGTGTTATTGTTTATGGAATAATGTGTTTATTCACAATTTTAATGCTAAATGTCTGTGGTGTTACACAATCTGTATGGTAACACCATTGACAGTAACACCACAGAAAACAGGTAAGTATTTTCAGGATAAAAGGAAAATACTTTCTTCCTGACTATATTTTATATGTATATCCTGTGAAGAATACCAAATGTAATGTATTGTATATTTTTACATTTTGTTCAATTCTAACAAAAAGAAGTAGTGAGAGGTACACCACAGACATACAATTTATATACTATGCCAATCGCACATACCTTTTGGCTCTATATTAGTTTATGGATCACTTTTGTGCTTGTCGTCTGCACATGTCATGAAACAGGAAATAACCAAAGGGAGAAACTATTTTTGCTTCAAATATGACAAGACAGATAACTCTTACCAGCCTTAATAGGAAGGGTAACACCACAGACATGAAAATCTATAACAGCAGGTTTTTGCTAATTTTCTTTTTAAATTTCAATATATATCAAGCAAAAATAATGTTGTGCTATTAGAGTTTTAGGAATAGTTCAAAAATAATATAAAGATCGAATAAAATAATAACATCTGAATAATACAAATGACCAACAGTAAGTCATTCTGGAAAAATAACACGTAACACCAAGGAAAAAACAGGTCTTCGTGTAGCTAGTATGAATTCGCAATTGGACCAATCTGGATTTAGATGGTAAAACTATAGAAAGCTGATGTGCCTTCATGCAAAACATGTTTTCTCCAATCAGTTTGGTTGATTTTTGTCTTTTAATTGCGTAATAACAGAAAAGTGCGTGTTTTTTTATAATGACCCATATAGCACCATGGTACCATGGTGCTATATTTTCTACCATGGTGCTATTTTTGTAAGTGTAAAGAAATTGACATAAGTATTGACGTCATTGTTCCATTGTACTTCATATAAAGTCAACCGTTTGGAACCTTGAAAGAATCTCCTGCTAAGAAAGACTATTTAACACCTGATTTTAATAATTTCAGTAAATCATAGCACAAGTATATATTTTAAAGCAGGTTATTTTTGGTTGTAGTGAAGATTTTTCATGATCCATGTGTGATTTGTGTGCATGTATCATCATTTATGTCCAAGTTAAGTCATACATAAACACAAGCTACACTCGGTATATCGTTGAGTATGATCGTGAACAGTTGAATAATAATTCATGTCTAGGTATCAGATAGGCAACGGTGAAAACCTGTCACTATTTTCAAAACTATAAATAAAATTCACAGAAAAAATTTGTCAATATAACAATTATACGATGAAACATTGGTGTTAATTAATAAGCCCAATTACATGCGTTTTTCATGTTCATTGTCCAGTCTGTTTTTGTCCGTCATTAACCAATTGTCACACTCTTCGAAATACCGAATGCAACCTGTGATGTGTATGTAGGGCTTATGATTCAATTAGCTTTGTGTTTAATGATGTCACAATTTATTCCAAGTACATGTATGTCTTTCATTTTTTTACGAAATGTAGAGATACTACATGTTTTTTTACTTACTTCACGGTTTTCAGTTTTCCGGTTGTTGACTGATTTTGTCTGTTTCTATAATTATGAGTTTTAACTTTCCCTTTGTAAGATTGTTCGGAGTTCGGTAATTATTTACACCTTTTCTATGTTACTTTTTTTTTCTTTACAATTAAAAAAAAATTGAATATTTGCTGAGTTTTAATAAAGTTAACAGTAAGCACCACTCTTCATTCCAGGTCTATTCCAAGTCTCCTGGTGTGCAGGATTTTTGAATCGTCCGTCTTGTGATATTGCCTGACTGGCATTGCGCCTCCTGATGGTGTACTGGGAGCAGATATATTCCCAAATTTAATTTTCCTCTTGCTTGTCTTGTCTTTCAAGTCAAAGAGATGACAACTATAATGATAAAATAGCTATGTTCTGCATGGCAATATAGAGATAATATACCGTCACACTGCCTTCGTTGATTGTTTTTACAGTTTCATGCATGATAAAAACATCATATTTGTACAATGAAGCAACCATTTGAATTTAGAGAGGGACTATGAGGAAGACCCTGAACTTGACTTTTAATCTAACTAAATTTCAAAACCTTGCATTATTTGTCGATACCCGAAAAGGCGCTATTTCTTGCCAAGCTTAAACTGAAACTTCGTCTCTATGAAAACTACCTGTGGCTACGAGGCTTTCATAAGTCTATGGAAAATGTTGCCATACAGACGTTGGACAAGTCGATGAATTTGGTATGCTACTTGTTGCCTGGTCTGACTTTTCATCATGGTTGTTGAGAAATGCAGGATATACACCACTCAGTTTTGATGTCCTCATATAGAATCCTCTAAAAATATATTAATGATACATTTTTAGTTACAATTTACTTAATGTCGGCGTACTCCATTCAAAAACAAACATTTTTAAGATCACGTAAAATTACTTTTTAGATTAATTGTTGAATGTTTTGTCAATTGCTTTATTTGAAGTAACATTTTATTCAAAATGGAGAATGATGTGATGAGAATCTAAAAGTTGAATTTATATATATTTATATATATAATATATATATTATACTATATTACGGATTTAGCTTGTTACACAAACTTTCATTGGTTCTTCAAACATGAATGTCAGCATATATTCGGAAAACAGACGGGGTATATATTTCAGTCCCCCAAAAACGATAAGATGGATGACAAAAAAATTACGCTTCACTGAATCAATAACATAATATGGAATAATAAATGTATTTTTACCAAATTAAATGTTGTTTTTATACTCAAAACGGCTGTATGAACAACGAAAATATATTACAACAGATAATTCCGTCACAAATACCTGGTCGATTCAGCAAACTCCTATGTTCCATGGCTGTACCATAACGTGATGAACACCACAATAAACAAAACGTTGAGCCTTGAAAACTTTCGACGTCATGGGGCCACACCAATACATATGATTTACATATAAATCGAACAACATATGATTATCATATGCAAATAAGTAATATGATCAGAATGTGAGAGGGGCCCGGGTGGCTCAATGAGTTAGGTCATTGGATCTAACAACTCATACAAGCCTATCACCAATACGGCGTGGGTTCGCGCCCGGCTTTGTAAATTAAAAAAGGGTGCACTCGACTCGCAGCCGCTAGTGATAAAGTTTACCAGTTGCTTGCCCAGAGTCGGTGGTTCTCTCCGGCTACTCCGGTTTCATCCACCACTAAAACTGGTCGCCATGATATAGCTGAAATATTGCTGAAAGTGGCGTTAAACAGCAAAAATCAAATTAAAATCAGTATGTGAGAGTTAATCATCCTTTTAAAAATCTTTGGAAAAAAATAGTTTCAATATACAGAATATTACATCTTTAACTTTAAAACTAACAGCAAAACATTTTCGATTCACACAAACCTACACGGCTACTGTACATATGATAATCATATGATTTTTCCTTACACATGATTTACATATCATGATAATCATATGTGTAAAAATCACATGATTTACATATGATTATCATATGATTCATGCATGAATTTAGAAACATATGTGAATCTTAATAGGCAATTTTCCCTGTGTTATATATGAGTTATATGATTTATCATTTTGAAACTGAGAAGCCAACATACTTAATGTAAAACTGACCTGTTAAGGTTTGCTTTACAAGCCATGATCTCCACAACACTCGACACAAGTTCTGGAACGTCTTTTGCCTTAATAGAAACTTGGCTGGCGGGACTTAAACTCTGAAATATTCCTACCATCGTTTCAGCAGCCAAACTACCAATGGTTCTCATATTATAACTTTCTGTCATTGCATACATTTGTAGTTTAGTTTTTATATCAATTAATATGCTTTCATGGGAAACAAGAGGTATTCCTTTAATATATCTTCCTTTGATTGGAAATTCTGCAAAATCAACGTCTCGTAGCAGAAAATGTCACATGTGGAGCAATGCTTCCACTCTTTTGACAGAGGGTATTCCTTTAATGTCACTAGCGTCATACCAGTTTCTAATTATCCTACATAGATATACCGCTTTGTCGTAACCATTATGTTGCATCCATTTTTCAACTTCCTCGGAAAAATGTGTCCGGGCATTTGGCACACTTTGCTTGTCTAACAAATCTTCTACAAAGGATTTTTTAAGAATTGTTTCATTCGATTTTGCGCATTTATGCCAAGCATCAGCAGACACGCCACATATTCCTGTGGTGCTTGTTCTGACCCGCAAATGAGTTAAATTATGAGAACAATCGATGCTTTTCGCAAGCAATGATCCCGTTGATTTGATTTTTTTTTTCGGATATGAAAACCAAAAGTCTATTGTTTTCCCAAGACCACATACTTCCACAGGGCACTGCAAGGGAAACGTTGACTGCCATTCTTTCAACTTGTTTTTGAAAATATGCCTTGCGTATGCACATTTTAGTACTAGTTTATGGCAGGCCTTTGATTGTAGCACTCGTTTCGAAAGAAGTTTTAGCTGCAGTGGGGATCTAGGGCGTCTCTTGGTTTTTTTTATTACCTGAAGTCGGTTGGTTTTCATTTGCAGTATCATAACTCAATATGGTGCAAAGACACTATCTTTTCCTGCTTTTTCATAGACTTCCAAAATGCAGATTTTTGTAATTCTTCTTGCTCACTAAGGGCGCTAATTATAATGTTCAAATCAATGTGCCTCAGTTTATCTATGCTAACTCGGTCTGTCAATGATTCTTTGAGTTTACTTGTATTGATATCTTTCCGTTCGGAATTTCCGTCTGCTTGTAGACGCATCAAAATCTCGCTCAACAAATTATCGGACAGATTTGTTGAAGATCTGTCTGCTTGATTACTAGTATTCATTTCCATATCTAATGTATCGTCAAGTTGTAGTATCTGTGTTTTAGTATTGTCCTGAACATTTTCATTTGAATAATCTGCCTTTTCAAATCCCTCATCATCTTGTACTACGTCTGTATTATTGTCACTGACCTTTGGTAAGCCACATCCCTCCAAACCGGTTGTGGAAACTGTTTCATCTACGTAATCTCGATCATCGCCACTGAAGAGGCTGGACAAATCGGTCTCAAGTTGAGATTCCAAAACATGACTCGTTTCAATCGGTTCATATGATACTTCTCTTGCGATGGTTAGCATTGTTTCTTGAACTGATGAGTCATTTGTGTTTGATAATTCAGTAACTATGGGTGTTGGCAACCAGCAGTTGTCAACTTCGTTATAAATATCGGGTTCACTGTCAGCCAAATGGCTGTCGTTACTCTTTTTAGAGGAAGTCCACACTGATGTATCAAGAGGTGTACGGATTGATGAAACTGCACCATTTTTCGAGCTCAACGTAATTGTGCCATCTTGAATTATGAGACAGAAAACACCACTGTAGTCATCCATAGTTCTTCCCAATTCAGAAATTTTCGATATAAGCTCTAACTTCGAAAAAGACCTTAATTCATCACAAACGTCTTTTCTAAATTGCAACAATGTCAACAATTTCCCAGAAGCTTCCCTATTCATCAAATTAACCCACTGTCCATCGGTGACAGAACTCAAACCATGTTCACTGCAGGATTTGAGGACAGCTTCTGTTGCATTTCTCATTGCCTGCGTTGTAAGACGATAATATTTTAGACCATATGCCACTGGAAGAGAACATGGAATTTCTGTTTTTGTATTTCTGTCTTTATTTGTTAGAACCCAGACCATGAGTTCAGTCGCCCTACGTCGAGTCAGTTCATAACTACTGCGTACCACATGTTTCGCTTTCTGTATTACTTGACCTAATTCATCTCTATACAACACACAATTTTCTTTTTCAACGGGCAACATGAACAGATCACTTTTTGTCGCAGTTCTCAAACAACTGTCAAACATTACACAAGAAGATAACTCACAAAGACATTCCACATTGTTTGTAACGAAAGCTTTCAATCTCAGTTTTATGTGTTTCAAATTCCGTGTCCTTTCAGGTTCTGAAATATCTGGTAAATCATAAATTGACTTGGCCTCGTTCCAAATCGTAGTCCATAATTCATTGTCGCAGGACACCTTAAGAAACGTGGTACTTTCCTCTGAAAAGGATAAATATATCAAGGTATCTGTTTTAAGAACATACATCTCCGCTAAGCACTGCGGTATGTAGTAATCAAGAAGTGTATAATGAACAGACAAACGACGCTCATTTGGAAAAGGGCATTATATTTCTACAGCAGCCATTGCTTTGTCACCTGTTCGATTCCGTATGCTCCCATCTGGAGATAGTACTCCCAAAATGTTGTAATTATCTCCTGGAATAACATAACATCCCTCCTCTACAAAAACTTTGTTCGGAAAATAGACTGGCAAAACTTTTGCAACTATAGTAGCTATGGCGTCAATGTCGTGTTTGGTACCATGAATCATTCGCTCTCGGACTTCTTCTGCTATATCTATGTGAAGATCCTGGATAACTTGTATATTATGGTTTTTCTGTTCTATTAGTCCACGTAGACCAATTGCAGAATAAAGCGTACTACCAAACACTTTAACCTCACCTCGAATCGCATGCCACAAATCAGTTCTCTGTTTTATGTATCTTGGATCTACTACACTACCATGTGACTCGTACATTGGATTCAATACATGAAGATTTCCCTCATACGACTGATCAACAGGACGGTCAATCACGTAATCGCACATGGAATTGGACATGTACGCAAGAAAATGGAATACATCAGTTATTACGCCAACGGCATCTCTTGTGAGGTCACGGATCTGAAAGATAGAAGCTTGCAATGCACTGATTACGTACACATACTTTGATTCTTTCCACCTTTCCCCACCCATAGTTTTAAACTTCTCTAGTCCTAGTTTTTGTCGAAGCGCAAGCTCTTTGCACTCTTTGAGTCTTTTTGACACAATCAAGAACGTTTTCATTATCTTTTCCTTGCACAAATGATTATTGTCGCTTTCAGATGACAGTTTTAACTCCTCGATAATATTCAGGTTGTCTTTTAATTCCTTTTCACGTTCTTTGAAAGTGACACCATCTTCAAAGCTGAACATATCAACGTCCCCACCTTTTGAGTCGAATCCAGCAGTAACTTTTTTGCCGTCCGCACAAAGCATGTACTCATTTTCTGGAAGGGCTTGTAAAGTTGTAAGTGAGGGCAAGATTATTCCCGTTGGTATTATCTTATCCGTGTTTATATCGCTGACTTGAAAGCGGTCTATTGTAGTAATACTGGGTACAGCGAAGTTAATCAAAGCATCGGTGGGTGAAAATTCGCCTCTGTCTCCCAAGCCTTTCACTACTTGATTTACACTTTTTGGTCCACCCATGAAGTAGAGTAATTTCCCATGAAAAATTCGATAGCCCACCTTCCAGAAACGTTTCGTAATGTCTGAGTATCGCATTTCTGACGTGTTACTGGTTGCAAAGAAGCGTATGGTTTCTAAGAAAAGCAGAAGCAATAGGTTATCTAATGGGAATTTGTCGTTCTTTACCAATTCTATGAATTTTTGGAAATCTGAGTCCAAACCCTTTGCTTTTAGTTTGTTAAGAACTGTTTCAAGATCGCTGTTCTAACAACTTGTGGAAAGTGGACTAAATGAACATTGACGCGGCGAACTAAGTCCAGTACTACTTGGGGTTCCAGGTGACAAAAGTCTTTTTTGCTTAGGAGTGGATCCTTTTAGTGGTGTACAATTATGTTTCCTCCCACTTTGTTGCGAAGATTCATAAAAATCATTTAAAATTTCAGGCGGGAGTTTTCTACATAATTGAGAAAATATTTTGTGTCTTGGTAAACTGCGACGTTTTGGTCTGTGAAGCCAAAGGTGACTCTTCTTCTTTGTCATTTTCCACTATATTTGATATCACTACCTACAATAAAATAATGTGGTATAGTTTAGGATTATATAAATAACTTTTAATATACATAAAGTATTAATTGTATTTTATCGGTAATTACGAGATAACAGGATTGCAAATGAGATTTGCACCACCACAGATAAGACCTCCACAACCTCCACCGAATGACCTCTGTTGCTTTTGGCTGAATCGCGTCGATTTACGATACTGCTGGTCATCTAATTCACTTTTGCCGAAGAATAATATCGAATACCCTCAAACAGAACCCCCTTTTCGCACAATAAATGCCGACGCATTTTCAAAACTTAAACTTGTGTGACCTGACACGCAAAACTGACGTGGTCATCCGACTTTACCACGAAGTGTTTGGAAAAACTAGGACTTATTTTCTGAAGAGAAATCGTTTATCAGTTGCCAAAATGATTTTAGAGTTCCGTCTGAAATGTTTCATAATGTAAAACTTAACAAGTTATGAAATAATATCGACTGACCTAGAAAGTTGATAAAATTATCCGCTTCAAAACCGTCACCGGATGGAACCGGAAGCACCTCAGCACCGCCACCACTCGATAGGTGTTGCACGTGGTCTTATCGCTCAACTACAGTTGATGACCGTTTGACACTTAATTCAGGGTATGAGATATGCTCATTATTGAAGAACCTACGCATACTGTGACTAAAATGTAGAGCAGCAATAAAAGCGTCGTTTCTTTCATGAAAACGACAAACGCAGATACAAATATATCTTTTGGGGTACAAATCGATCCCATTTTGTGATGAACTTTCTTGATTATAACAACAAATACTTTGAAACTGATGTTGCTAATTAATATCCTGGCATGTTGGCTTTTGTTGTCGTCATTTCTACGGGTATAAGTCCCTTTTCCCTCTGTTAATTATCAAAATGATATGTAATATGTTAACATACCCGGTAGTTTATGACAATATTTTACTTAGTATATTAATTATAATTAATATAACTTGTGCATTAGCTGTCATGTTATTTATGTTATTAATGTATTTGTATGGAGAGGTACCTATATGGGTGTCATCCTGATTGTCCCACTTTCTACAATTAAAGGTATATAAAGGTAAAAATTGTGTGGGACAATGTGGAAGAAGTGTGTGGGACAGTTAGGAATTATAAATGTGGGACAATGTGGAAATTAACTGGCAGTTGTTATTATTGTATAATTGTTGTATAAGCAATGTTTTAATTAATGTGTTGATTAATTATTTCCTTGTTGGAACTGGGAGAAATGAAACAGTGAAATACTTGTTTATGTACTTTAATAATGCATTCTAATAGAAAGTAACAATACAGTTTGACAACTAAACATTTCAAGAACAATAAAGCAAGTACAAGACAAGCACAAGTCTGACAACTAAAACATTTTAAGCATAAAATATTCTGATAACTAAACATTTCAAGCACATTTCAAGCACAATTCAGTGTCTGACAATGTATAAAGTTCATATATAACACTTTAGTCGAGATTAAGAAGATATGCTGCGGCGTCAGCATATTGCACCACGGAGAGAAAGTTCATATATAACACTTTAGTCGAGATTAAGAAGATATGCTGCGGCGTCAGCATATTGCACCATGGAGAGTTTATTGGCTTGCAGTCTGAGTTTGAGTTGTTCTAGTCGTGTCTTTATAAGTACGTACTTTCTTCTCTTTGGTAGCCGTACACCTCCTGCTGCTTGCTGGATGATGGTAACTTCATTTACTGACTGGCTCTCTTTGAGGTGTTTGAGTAGGTCAACTCGTACCTTTTGCAACTCGTTCCCTACCAACTCGTACCCCATTTTTACCAACTCGTACCCTATTTTTACCAACTCGTACCTTTGTACCATATCAACTCGTTCTCTGTGTATTATGACCAACTCGTACCTTTCTTGGTAATTGTTTAAAACAAAAGGTTTTGAAAATTGTTTGAAAAACAATTAATTTCTTTACATAGAGAAAACGTACGGTTGCCTAATCACGTAATGATTATTTACTGATTAAAACTGATTACTACTTCAAAGGGGTCGTTATAGTTTTGAAATAAATTAATAAAACAACAATATAAAGGTGCATACAATTAATTTGTATTGTTAACTTAAACAACGAAGAAGCAACACTTCTGCCTACACAACTGAAGATGGTGACAGAAGCCAAGCTGACCAGACAACAAAGGTCGTCATCCCGCTACTTACAGTCCAAGTTCTTCGAAGTATGTGAGCTCTACGAGAACGGTCAGCTTTCTGCCAGTCAGCTACTTCGTACCTGTGGACAACTCAATGGACCATCACCAGATCGCTAAATATGAACGCTATTAAGACATTCGTTTAATGTTCACTCTGTAATGTAGACTGCTAAATATCAACGCTGTTATGGCATTTGTTTAATGTTCACTCTGTGTAGACCGCTAAATATGAACGCTATTATGACATTTGATGAATGTTCACTCTATTGTGTAGACCTCAGCAACATATGTATGATGTATTTCAAGTACTTTGTGCTTTGTGCATTGTTGTTATCGTTGCTATAGTGCAAATAAATAAATAAAAACAATTATATTATTCTGTTATCTAACAACATAGTGCAGCACCAGTCAAATATATTATACCGGTAGATGTTTGGGTGTGCGTGTTGAATCTGCTTCTTTATCTTGCTGTGCCAGCCCTATAGATGATTTGTTGTTCTTGGTCCTTGGGTTAGGTAGTGGTTCCATAAATGCCTGTGTATCTCGACCCAATAAGTTGTTACGCATAGTCTGTGAATGATGTTGGGACAGTAGTTGGGTTTGACTGCTCGAGGTCTTCTAATGCGTTTAACCATACGTCTTTCTTGCACAATTTACAAAACAACACACTTGAACAGTAAAAAGCCAAAAGGTTGGGGTTTTTTTGTACCAACGCAAAAGTGCATGAAATGACTAAGATGCTGTATAAGTGCGCAAATAACCTCTCACCATACAGTGTGTATTGTTCAACGAAATTTTACACATTTAATCAGGTGTCAAACAATGAAAGTGAACAAAGAAATTTTACACATTTAATCAGGTGTCAAACAAAGAGTGAATATTAAACACGTCAAGAAAGCATGTTAATTATGAGGAAGACAAAAATAACGTACCCATGAACAAGCCTTACAACATCCAAATTACGAATATTTGCAATGGTATTTTCCATATTTCATTTTTTAAAGCACTATTAATAAATGAGGGGGAATCGGGGCGAAACGACCCGGTACCTTCAATACTGGCCTGTGGTACTAAAGGTAATACTGTAGTACGGCGTACAAGTTGATGGATGATTGGGTAGTCTGAGTAGTGAGTCTCTATACCAGTGTTCTGGACCTTCCTCCATATACATTGGGTATAATGGAAGAATCAGCCTTTAATAGTTATACCAGGAAATGATGTTCTTGCAGCGTTCTAGACAGCAGTCTCGTAATCTATAAAGAATGTAGTTGGTTGAAGTGCTACCGGTATCTGGCGTTGAGTACAGGCTTATTTGAGTAGGTGGAAGTATCTGGTGTAAAGCTGCTCAGATTTTCAACTGTATAGATATTGACACAATAAAATCAGTATACAGTAATTATAAAGTCTACGGGTATTAAGGGACGGACCATTTAACTTCCAGGGGAGGGATATGGTTTTTTTTCTAAAAAAAATATTCTGATTCCCAATGTTGCTGAAAAAAATATTCTGATTTTGGTGGAGGAAAAAAAAATAATCTGATTCAGAGTTTTTGACATATAACCTAATGTTAAATTCTGGAAAAAAATATATATTCTAACTTTGGTGTTGTCCGAAAAAAAAATTCTGAACGAAACAAAATACCATAACCCCCCTGCAAATTAAATGGTCGGTCCCTTATTGTGCTCCTCTTAATACTGGCCTGTTTTGGATTTCTATGAAGTCAACTTTATTTAAGGGCTACTAAGTGTTCAGGAAAATAATCGAGCCAAATCCTTTAATTTCACATTTTAATGATGCTATAAGGTTAGGGTTATGGTGTTTAACGTCACTTCAAACAATATTTTAGCTATATCATGGCGGTCTGTTTTATTGGTGGAGGAAACTGGAGTACCAGTAGAAAACCACCGACACTCCCACAAGTCGCAGACAAACTTTATCACATAATGTTGTAGCAAGTACACTTCCCCATTAAGAACCGAGTCCTACAAATTAAAAATGGTTGTCTCCGAGTAACGATAACCTGTAGACCAAGAAGTTCACTATTGTTTCAAGGAGCTAGAACTATCAAAAGCCACCTCTATTTGTAGGTACAGTATAAATCAGATATAAAACTAGATGTGTCGGAACGACACGAATGTCCCCACCGTGAATACTAAGGAGGCTCGCAAATGTTTCACCCTTTTTTATTTGGCCAAAGTTAAAAGACCAAGGTGCGTAAATTAGCCCAAAATCATTCAATCAGAACGAAATTCAAACTTGATCAGTAACTCATCACTATACACTCACATACCAAAAATCAAGTCAATATCTCAAATCATAATGAAATAAAGTGGCAACAAGTACTGACAACTAAATATTTGCCCAAATTTCAAAGGTCAATGGCTGTAAGTTGGCCAAAAATCATTCAACCGGAACTAATTTCAAATTTGATCAGTAACTTATGACTATACACTCTCATACCAAAAATCAAGTCAATATCTCAAATCATAGTGAAATAAAGTGGTGACAACTAAACATTTGGCCTAATTTCAAAGTCCAAGAACCATGACTTGGCAAAAATCATTGGACCGGAACGAAACATAAACTTGATCTGTAACTTATCATTATACACCCACATACCAAATACCAAGTCAATAACTCAAAGTATAGCGAACAAAAGTGGTGAAAACTGCTTTATTTCGGAATTACGGACATGGGTAACACTATATCATGTCCCGGCCATTAAGGGACATAAAACATAAAAAGAGTGTCTCTGATGAACGTTATTCCAGAAACGATTTCTATGCATTAAATTAGATATCCACATTTTATTGATCTTGCCATAATATAGCTGAAATTTGATCACTGGCATTTAACAACAATCACCTTCTCACTCTAAATTAATATTTTTGCATTAAACTATTATTGACACAATGTACATTTGTTTGTATGTGCATGACAAAAATGCATGTAGACACAATATGTTTTTACTGAAATCATGTATATATAGAACAAGACAATGAAATATTGTCCCCCATCTTGGATGGAGGTTGGGGCTGTTGGATACAATTTTGAAAGAAGACTATTCAAGAACTATCCCTGCAAGGTTTGATTTTATTTGGTTCAGTGGTTTCAGAGAAGATTTTCGACCGGTGATTTTTTGTCAGTCAGCTTGATTTGCATTTTATCGTCAAAAACAGAAATATGCATTGTTTCGCAAAACCTATAATATGTAACTAGTTTATATTTTGGTGGAAAAATTTGGCTTGATTGGCTTTGCATTTGTGTTCTATTAATAGCAACAGCAGCCATGTTGGTTAATTAAGAAACAAATCATGGAAGACAGAATGTGTTTTGAGTTTTAACATGTATTGGCTGATATTAGTACTTTATCCCGAGCAAAAGGCGAGGGATAAAATTTACTAATATCCGCCAACCCATGTTAAAACTCAAAACACATTCTGGCTTCCATAATTTATTTCGATTCTGATATGTCTAAGAGTACAAATATGGCAGTATGCTTTGATTGGAAGACGGTAATTTATATTTACGCTTGCGGAAAATGTCGCACAATTTATGCTACCAAATTCGAGCAGACGATAATTCATCAACATGTACAGTTACGACGGAAAAGTCAGTCACATGCACCGGCGCATGTGCTAATGAGATTATACCCAATCGATAAATCGCTTGCTGGTCTACAAAGTGAAAGGACGTCATGTTAGAATTGGTGACAAAATCATACACAAATTCAAATGCAGAAACCATAATGATGATTCAGCCCAATCTTATTTCAAATTGGCCCATTAGTTTCAGAGGAGATGATTTTTGAAAAAGTTTAAGACAGATAGGGGCTGTTTAAAAAAAAATGGCTCCAACATGTGAAAAAAATGTCGAAATTAAACTCACTCTTAAAAACTTTCTGCTGATAATTTTCAATGTTGTATACATTGAAGTAAATGAAACAAGAAAGAAACTATGAACAGATAAGCAATAAATTTTTAAGAACCTTTTATTGAACACAAATTGACATAAAAAACATGTAAAGCACATATTTATTCTATATCAGTTAAACAATCTTTAGTCTCAATTATTTTGTATAATGGTTTCTCAAACAATGCAACTGATATAAATGAATGTTTGTGCAAAATATTGGGTTATTAGTAGTTATAGTTTTTCTTAAAAGCTATTTTTTATGAAAAATTCTCAATATTTTTGTCCAATCTACCTGATAAAGTTTTTATTATCAAAATAATAACGAATATTTTTTACTTAAGACAGCAAAATTTTCAAACTTTAAAGATAAGTAGCCATTTGTAAAAATAATTGGCTGTAGAAAAAACATTTTGTCTATTTTTGTTGCACTCCTGACATTTTATAATAAAGAAAAAAAAAATCACATTTTAAAATGCCAACATTGAACAGTGATATTACTGTTAAAGTCTGTTTGGCCAGCCTAAAACAGGACTAAAAAATTAATTAAAAATCAACAGTTCAACTTATTGATTTTTTTTCTTCACACATTTACTTGTATATCATCTACCTACTCCCACAAATAATTTCAGAATTTTGACACTATTTTCCAAAAAGTTGCCCATTAGGCTATGTTAAATATTTGTACCAAATGTGGATATGTGCAGAGGGAGTTAGTATGCTTGTTGTAACCAACTTCCAGTGTAAACTATAACAACAACACCTGTGGTTTTATTTACATTTCACTGTCATGTGATTACCTAATTTGAATACGTCACCAGAACCCAAGCATGCATGAGATGTTCATTTCACTTTCACCAAGTGACAATTTTGATTCGGCTTCAAAATAATCAAACACTTTTAGTATTAAATCCTGTTTTTCATCCTTTCTATATAAGTATTGGTAGAGTTCTAAATAAGGGCAGATAATTTGTAAATATTAATTTATGAAAAGACAAAAAAAATGTTGTTTTTTTCTACCTTTTTTTTATATTTTTTCTATTATATTTAAAAAAAATATATATTAATTACTTGTTTTTTTTTATTATGCTTAAATAACATACATAAAACTTGTTTTCATTTTCTAAAAGTATACACAAAGCATGCAAAGCATGGGCTATTTACATGGTATATCTTGTCAATACACATAGACTTACTTTATAACCATGTTCTTCGAGTTCACATACTGGGCTTTAGAAAACACCAAAACAAAAGTGATTTTATTTAGAATTTAAAGAAAAAGATTTAAAATTCAAAGGCTTGCATTTATACTTTTTACTTTTAAATTTCTAAAATAATTTCCAATAAAATGTAAAAAGTTAGACTTTGGGTGAAAATCTTTTGGTTTGTTTATAGAATAACCTATTGTAACTTGAAAGTGAAATGAACATCTCATGCATGCTTGGGTTCTGGCAACATATTCACATGACAGTGAAATGTAAATAAAACCACAGGTGTTGTTGTTATAGTTTACACTGGAAGTTGGTTACAAGCATACTAACTCCCTCTGCACATATCCACATTTGGTACAAATATTTAACATAGAGACCTAATGGGCAACTTTTTGGAAAATAGTGTCAAAATTCTGAAATTATTTGTCCCAGTAGGTAGATGATATACAAGTAAATGTGTGAAGAAAAAAAATCAATAAGTTGAACTGTTTATTTTGAATGAACTTTTTAGTCCTGTTTTAGGCTGGTCAAACGGACTATAACTCATACAATAATTTTTACCTGTTTCAATGAAATATTTGTACAGAAATGACAGTATTTGGAAATTTGTAACAATTTTTTGCCATGTACCACTTCTTTAATACCCAGTTTTAGCAGCAATATTTTTAATTACATTTGAAAATTTGTATTATACCACTCTAATATATTAAATAAATCATAAAGAAATAATTCGATTATTTTTATAGGCTAGAAAAGGCAATTTATTATAAATTATCATTATTTTATCAATGGTACTATTTTATCAGGATATGTTGCACTCCTGACATTATATTGCCATCAAGAAAAAGAAGAGTTATTAACTTAAAAACAATTCACAGGGGAAAAAATCAGTTGGTGTTCTTTCAAGCATTAGTTTTACCAAGTTTTAATGATAATTGTTTCTTAAAGTAACATTTTTCTAGTTATTTGTAACTTGTTTACAGCCATACTTCTCGAAAATTCCAACTTATTTTTTAAATATACTATACAAAAACATTTAAAACATGTATTAATCTAAATTAATATTGAAAATAGATGTTTAATGTACAATTACACGTATTTTTGGGATACTTAGAAAATTGATTATATCAAATTTCAATGATTTTTAAATATTTATGTCAGGAGTGCAACATTTACATGGTCAACCATAAATTATCTATAAGAAAATAGATAAATGCATTGATCATAAACTTTTATCAAGTCAATTAATCTCCCAATAGCTAATGAACCTAGAAAACATGATCCCTTGTCAGAGAATGTCTCTTGTATTAATACCTAATAGATATTAAAGCATGAGACCATTTAAAATGAACAAAAATGCTTTATTACATAAAATTAAAAGCACATAAAATGCTATTGGCACTTTTAATTTGTTCAAACATTATTCTAAGCTTGACAGAATCTCATTTTATTTAAATCATCCATATAAAAAGCTATAATTTAGACTGTGTTGAAGAATCACTTAAAACTAGTTGCACTCCTGACATGAATCAAATGCTTCTGTGAGAGATATTTTATGTATCTCAAACAGGTAAATGGGTTTTATCTGTTCTCTTGGTCATTCTCCATTGAAATAGAAAGACAAATGTGATTTTAGTTACATTTAAAAGAAAATATGTCTAAGAAAATATCAAATGTTGCACTCCTGACATTTGAGGGTGCTGCCTTTAATGTGACATTCTTGGCCTTACTAGTGATTTTAGTGTATCCTTTAACTATGGTTTTGAAGCAGCAATGATGTATTAAGATTTATTTATACCCCATATCTTTGAAAACTAAGACAACATTTCTACAATGTAATTTAGGAAAACTTGCATAAATGTTTGTTGCACTCATGACTAGGTACATCTTTTTTACAAAGCCATATTTTTATGCAATAATAAATGTGAAGCATGATCTATTGCTATCTTAAAGTATGTCAACATATCAAAGTTTGTGATGAAATAGACTTTGATAACATATTGTTTGATTTAGTACTGGAATTGTGTGGTAGGTTGTTGAAAATTAAGGATTTTTTAAAGTGTCACAAAAAAGGGTTGCACTCCTGACAATTTTGACATGTTTTTTGGACATATGTTTTTTGTTATTCTAGATATCTTAAAGATTTTTTGCAGTAACAAACATCAAATCATTACAGATCTTTTGAACTATTTAGATCCAATAAAATCATAAAAATGAGTAAATTAGACAGCTATAGCAGTAGGAGCCATTATTTTTTAAACTGCCCATAGACGAATGTCAATTATTGGCAATAGCTCACATGACCCTTTGGTTAAGGGGCTGTCGTAGTCGTGATCATATGGTAGTTGGATTTACAACTACCTGTGCAATCAGTGCCCATAAGCACTAAAGTTGTGAGTTCGAACCCCGTTCATGGCGAGGTGTACTGGATACAACATTATGTGATCAAGTTTGTCGGTGACTTGTGACAGATCGGTGGTTTCCTCCACCAATAAGACTGACCGCCACGATATCATATAACTGAAATATTGTTGAAAGTGGCGTTAAACACCATAAATCAAACCAAAGTCTTTGTGTTAGGCAAGCTAAAAACAGGTTACTATTACTTTATATCAACATTTTATTGTTTGTATTGAATTAAGATGGCTTTCCATATTCATCCCAAGTTTGATTCTGAAACTATGACAATGTCTTTTCTCAATTTTCTATTGGCTCTTTTTGTAAGGTTTCCGACATAAATAGTTTGCCAAGACTTTGTGAAGAAAATTCTCCTATTTGTTGGCAATAGTTATTAATCTGTTCTGCTAATAACAAGCTGTCAAGTCTAGCTGGAGATGGTATGGGTTTAAACATCTTGTTGATGTCGTCCTCCGGTAACGGTTTCTCACCACGAGCTTCCCTCGCTTGATTTTCTTGTTGCTAAAAAAAATACAAAAATGATTACTGGTAAAATGTTGTGGGAGATCAGTTTTGTACATGATTTCAAAATAATGATTATTCAGTCGAACATGTCTAATCCGACACACAAAGGGATCAGGGGTGTGTGTTGGATTGTACAGGATGTCGGAATACTCAGGTTTTAATTTAGTTAACAGAAATACTTTGGGACCATAAATTTTTGTCGGATGTCACAAAACTTGGGTGTCGGATTTCACCAATTCCACTGTATTACAATACAACTGCTTTTGCTTTCCAATAATCAAAAATAAATCATGAGTAACTAAACAACGCAATAATTCATGAATGTGTGAAAGTGCATGAGTGAATAAACATCGTAGTTCGGTTACGAGTGATTTATTTTTTATATTCAGAATGCATGAATTGTTCAGGGATGATCCTGGTTAGAAAGTAAAATAACTGAAATCAATGAAAAATAGCTGAAACCATCTACACTCCATTTCAAAATGGTCATTTTTTACCTGTTCTGTCCATATCCAGCAACTTTCGGAAAACATTTTTCTGAGGAAAATAGCTGAAATCAATTAAATAACTGAAAAAAATCATCCCTGGTTGTTATACTGTTTATTACATAAATTGTACACTTTTGCTTAAGTCAATAAAACTTTAAAAAAAAAACCTTTGTTTTTCATTGTCGGACACTCAATGATGTTCGATTGTGATGTCAAGAACTTAACAACCGAACATTTTTATTTCACTGTGTAAAATATTGGTTCTTGTTTCACTGGGAAATCTCACTATTTATGGGCATTTATGTAATCAATGATTTTATTTGTGACAATTTATAGATTGGTGTATGTTAGTTCAATTTTGTAAAGTCAAAAATTTTCTGAAGTCGCATTTTCAATTTAGACCCCAAAAAAATCTAGCAAGAACTGTTTTAGATACCTAAAACGTATGTCTCCCCTTAATGCGGCCATCTGTACAACAACCTATCTCGAAAGACAAAAATGTTATGACCCGGGCAAGAAAATACTATTTAAAAAACAATTATTTGATCTTGAGGTCAAAGGTCAAGGTCCCATGAAGGTCATTACGGTACGTGACACACCGCCTTATGGTCATGCACCCACATACCAAATATCATTGACTTATCTCGAAAGACAAAAATGTTATGGCCCAGACAAGAAAATACTATCTAAAAAACAATTATTTGACCTTGAGGTCAAAGGTCAAGGTCCCACAAAGGTCATTACGGTATGTGACACACCGCCCTATGGTCATGCACCCACATACCAAATAAATACTATTTAAAAAACAATTATTTGACCTTCAGGTCAAAGGTCAAGGTCCCATGAAGGTCATTATGGTACGCGACACACCACCTTATGGTCATACACCCACATACCAAATATCATTGACCTATCTCGAAAGACAAAAATGTTATGGCCCAGACAAGAAAATACTACTTAAAAAACAATTATTTGACCTTGAGGTCAAAGGTCAAGGTCCCACGAAGGTCATTACGGTGTGCGACACACCGCCTTATGGCCATGCACCGACATACCAAATAAATACTATTTAAAAACAATTATTTGACCTTCAGGTCAAAGGTCATTACAGTACACGACACACCACCTTATGGTCATATACCCACATACCAAATATAATTGACCTATCTGGAAAGACAAAAAAGTTATGGTCCGGACAAGCTTCGCTGAGAAGAAGCAGAAGAAAAAATCAGACTAAAACAATATCAGTTTTTGAAATTCGTCGGACCTAGGAGGCAGAAAATCATGAGGTCCGCCAATAACGTTGGTAATGCCAATCCCCATGTCCGCCAAACATTTTTGAATGATGTGTTTACTTTTTTAACGGAAGTCAGAAACGCATGTCGTATTGTAAATACCAGAACAAGTTCGGTCAACTCGGAATTCGTAACCGCATTGAATACGTGATATTTTATCTGTTTTTGGTAAATATTATTGGTAACTGTCATGAAAATAAATATATTTGAATATATTGTGATGTGCAAGACGATCTTTTCGAGTGAGAACCCCCAAAAAATTAATAAAATAAAATAACACGACGTCCCTGATTTGTATCGTTCCCTTCACCGAATCCGTTTCTATTTAGAATTTTGTTTACAGTTCCGGCAACATGGCAATGTGTCGATCATAAAAATGTGGTCGTTCCTGAATCATTACGACGGAGCTCAGCCGGGCAAACGTAAAATGGCAAATTGAACTGGAGATTGAGAGAGTCTAATGACTTTTAGAATATTGTTATTGTAATCTCAATAAAAAATTTGGATTTGGCTACTCTTTATTGGTGCATGGTTTCAACTTTTTGGTTTATTCTGGATGGTGACTGGTCTTCCTATTTTGAGGCCTCTACCAGTACTAATGAAGTTAAATACAGAAAGCACTCTGCTGGACTAAAATAATAATAACGGTATGACATTGCTTGGCTTTAAAACAATTTTACATAAAAAATGTAGGTCCGACAAAAATTCAGAGGGTCCAGGACCTATGTCCAGCAAAATGAAAACAAATTTCAAAAAGTCTGCAATATGTCTCCCTTCGTTCGAAGGGGAGACATAATTACATGTGTTTGCACTCAACCTACCGACACTAATTGTTTGTGCCTACCCTAAAGTTTTTTTGACCATTTTTGAACAAGCACTATTAAAGTCGGAATGTTTCCCCTGTAGAAATTAGCAAAAAATATTTTCCCTACCTACCGACCCTAATATTTTAGAGCATGTTAGCGGAAACACAGGTATTTTTTTTTCTTGGCCTTAGCACTTTTAACTTAATTTACTCCTTTTATCTCAAATCTTGATGTGTCGAAAGTTCAGGTTTCTCAAAATAATTTTTCAGTCCCTAATATACAAATCTATTCAAATTCTGTTCTCTTTGTCGAAATTATAAATTCGATCAATTAACAAACCCATCAAGATGCCGTGCCAACAGTATGGCCTTCTGTGCTTACCGCGTTAGATAATATTCTATTTTGATAACTATTAATTACCATTTGTAAAGAAAACAATTAGATTTCAGAATTGAAGCTATGAAGTGATAATTATATAAATGAAATATTACTTAAAGATAAATGTCAAAGTGTTCGATGACATAACACAAGTGTGAAAACTCAGAAGCCATGAAACAGCCCTCTGTGTACAGCGGTATCACTCTTTCTTTTATGAAACAATATTCATTTGAACATTGCATGACTGTTTAGAATAGCATCATTTTGTCAGGTTGCCAATCAGCATTTACCACAGAATAATGAAAGATATATTTTATCAGTTTTCAATTATGTGGTATTTATATATTTCTATGAAAGTTCGTTTTGTTGACAGTTTTGTAATTTTAAGTACACAACTGTGTATTGCTGTATAACCTATTGTATGAAGATGCTGTAATCAAATGCATGTTTCTTTTTTTTCCCACCGTTTTCTGCCAATTATTGAATTAAAACCTGGTAAAATTCAGAAAATAACACCTCATCAAAGAAAATTGAGATTAATTTTTTCTAAAAAAAAAAAAAAAAATACTTACGCATGTGTTAAAAAATATGTACAGAATATGTACAAATGATAATGGATATATTGTAAATGATCAACAACAATAGTTGTTCACTTCCACATTTGACAAACCTACCCCACTGAGTTGCCTGTCTTACTTAATCCCTTACTTCCCTTAAGTAAAATTTCGGAATACTTGAAACATTGCAACGGTCCTGTGAACTTCAAGATAACGAGATTCAATAGAATAGTGTTTATTATTAACTATTTCAGTTTAAATGTATCTATTCATGTTACATAAGTATCATGTGAACATTTCTGCACAATTGTAAATTCTGAATTGCATGTGTTCCTAATAAAAAACCACACACACAGGGTCACAATATCTCTATAAATTGTGTAGAACAGGGTAGTGTTTCTACTGTGTAGAAACACTATGGCTTGATTTCCATTAGACGATAATGCACTAAACCTGTATATAAGGTGTGCATAACTTGATACTTGAAATTTGGAAGTATCCATAATCAGGGGTTTCAAAGTTTTTTATAATAGGAGGTACTTCTTAAATTTTAGGAGGTACCTAAAAAATTAGGCCGAGGGCCATAAGAGGTCCAGGGGGGCGGAAGCTCCTGAAATCTAGCATGTTGTGGACCAAAAAATGTACTTCCGAGACTGCAAAACATTAAGTGTTTTTGAAAGAAAAATATCATTAACTTTAGAGTTCAGATTTCACCAAGAGTGAAGACCATGCATAATGCCTGGATTTTTCCCCCCAATTTCTTTATTGAATATTTCAGTTTACAGACTTCAGCCAAGATTATTCAGAGATAGTCCGCCATATCTTAAAAAAAAACCAAAAGGACCATAAAGAGCTATGGTTCTGCAGCTAGGCTTGACCAAGCCATTGTTATCAAAGCTTAAACTTCTCAAAATTCTTTTGTTGGCGTTGTCCTTTTCTTTTTCACAATACCTTGGCTTGTGTGTTTATTTTACTTTATTACCAGTAATTAAACTCATCAAAGACCATTGGCACGGATCAAGACATATAAGTGTCATAATTAATGAAACATATAAATTTAATTTGCAATCATCAATCTTTAATAAAAATTTTAATATATCAATACAAATACAGTCAAACCTGTCTATAGTGGTCACCTGGGGGAGTTTGACAAAATGACCACTATAGACAGGTGACCTTTATATGAAGGAGTTTGATTATTCGACGAAATATTCTGCATTAGTTGTAAATAAACATTTTTAATCACATCTTATGTTTATCTCAATCTGATATGATTTGAATAAAACATACAAATAAATAAAGAAAGATATTTAATAAACAAACGTACAATTTCCAGTAACACGATGTTGAACTGGAAACATTGTTTTCAAAATCGTCGATGGATCTCACATTTTCTTTAAAGAATGTTCATTATCTGGGTACGACCACAGCTCAACAACTTTTCCCACCATCGATCACAACGATTTATAACCTGTTGTATTAAAGCCCAACGTACTCATACAGATAACTTTCACTTTGTCGTCTAATTTCAAAGCTTTCCTATTTACGGATGTTGATGATTTTGACATGATGCACTAGATACAAAATAATTTTGGTGAGTGAATTTCTACTCTCGTCGTAATGAATAAATATCTCCAATAACCCCCGGGTATAAACTTTCCTTTATGTAATTTATTACTCACAAAATTTAATAGTGTTTGTTTATTTAGTTAATTAAATTAAGCAATATATTTTGTAACACCTCAGGATTTTTTGTACATTTGAGAAATATATCGAACTTTCGAAATCACTTCCGGTATTATTTTAAAAATGAACTTACCGTTATACAAAGGTTTTACACTGGAAATTACTAATAAATGGTGACCGCTGACCACATTGAACAGGTGACCGCTATATCGAATTAAAATATATAGTAAAATGCACAGGGAGAGCACGAAAGTAACCGTTATGAGCAGGTGACCGTTACGACAGGTTTGACTGTATAATTAAACAAAAACAATATATATTGTTACTTTCACGACTTATGTGCAAAAAAAATGTTTGAACAAAAATGATTCACGGGAAGACATTTATTAACATTTGAATCACAAAAGTTAAATTATTTTGGAAAAAAAGTGGGGCCGGCGTTTTGACATTACAATGTAATTCGTATTTGAGCCATGTTCGGTCCTTTTTCAAGATTTCTAGTAATTTTCTATCCCTTATCTCCTTGTACCCCCTTTTAAAAATGTTTTTCAGCACACTTTCATTTCTGTGAACAACCGCGGTAGGGCCCCGTCAAAGTATGTAAATAAATTTAAAAAAACATAGGTTTTTATTTTTGTATACCGGAAGTTAAGCAATATGGATGGAGTTAAGCAACAAGACAGTACGCCCCAGAATGATTCGACCCTGGGTTTTAAATGGATTAAAAAAATCGCACAAAATATTGTGTAGTCATATTCATAATACATAATGATCATACTTATATTACTGAAGATTACACTAAATTGTGTTTGAACATAATTTGTAATCGGTCATTTTTTTATTTTGAAATGATGTCAGCTTTGTTCCGGTCCGAGTTTACACAAGGATGAAAAGATATTGGGGCGAAAACATATCTATTTACCGCATGCGCAAACTGCTATTTACGATTCTAAGGTAAAGTTATTTTTAAAACAGGGAATATCCCATCAACTTGGTCGTGATGCAGTTGTTTGATTTGAATGCGAGAATTCAGCAATTGACGTGATCATTAATTTTTTATGAAAAATATTCCACAAGCCTATCGACCATCGTATTTGTGGTTTTCACCACCGCTAATTTTGGGGGGGTTCAGTAATTTCTGCCAGTACTATACACGATCTCAGACGGGTAAAAGTACCGGGTACCGGCCCACTTTGAAACCCCTGCATAATACACTTAGCTCGTTTTAATTCCAGTACTTCGTATATCTTTTCCAGTGTAATATTTTTGATGGACTAGCTGCATACTAAATGCTTTTTGAAGGGGTTTGTTTGTGTCTATTTGATTGATTGATTGATTTTTTTTTGTGCTTAACGCCACTTTCAGCAATATTTCAGCTATATCATGGCGACCAGTTTTAGTGGAAGAAGCCGGAGTACCCGGAGAGAACCACCTACCGTGGGCAAGCAACTGGTAAACTTTTATCATTTGCGGCTGCGAGTCGAGTGCACCCTTTTTTGTAATTTACAAAGCCAGGTGCGAACCCACGCCGTATTGGTGATAGGCTTGTATGAGTTGTAGGTAATCCAACTACCTAACTCATTGAGCCACCCGGGCCCTGTATCTATTTGAGATAATAGTGAATTGTGAATACATTTTGTTCAAAAACATACCCTTTTGAGGTTAAATTGTTGTTTCTGTATCTGTTGTTTATAGTACTGCCTCTGGTAGTTAAGGAAACGATTGGCATCCATGGCAACATCGTCAACACAATCCATCAACTGACGTAAATTTTTCTCCAGCATGGAACTAAAATATAATAATTCTTATATGATTTACATAATTAGAAATCCTATACTCTGATTGGGTATAAGCGCTTATGTAGGCGGGGTTTTGTCAGTTTATTTTTCGATAGACGATGTTCACCGGACTACTTTTTTTTCGTAATGTAAATAAAATGGCGGCTTGGATTCCCGATAATAAAAAAAGATAAAAGAAACAATGTTTATTGTTAATAATCGACAATTATTGTTAGATATGAAATAAAAAAAATAAATGCCAATGAAAAAAAAAGCTTGTATTGTTGACATAAAAAAAAAATTCCGGAAAAAATACTTAAGACAACCATCTATCGACTTTGACTTTTGTAATATATCGTCATCCTGTGACGTTGTTTACAAGGGACGCTGATTGACACAAGCTGGTTACTGATTTATTTTACGATTGTATGGGCATTTTACTTGTTTGAGTAGCTAAATGCAAAATGCCATCAAATTGGAAAATATCAGTAACTTAATTACATCACCGTCTAGTTTAAAGTAGGAAAACAAGCTGGTTAGTTCATTTTGTTATTCATGGCCGACACACATCAATGCCAATGGAATGTATCTATGTGTGCGTACTGGGGATCCCCAAAGGTAAATTTTCAAAACAAATGAAAAAAAAAACTTAGTTACAGAATTATAAGGATTAAATGCATTTTTTTCCAGAGTTTATTGATGTATAACCTGGACCAAGTCACTCACAAACTTACATAAAAGTTTGAAGGACTTTTATTTGTTTGTGAGTGAATTGGTCCAGGTTATACATAAATAAACTCCGGAAAAAATGTGTTTAATCCTATAATATATTATATGTTACAAATTAGGTTGATCCAGCTTAAAAGTGATATTTATTGAAAGGAATATGCCTATCACCACTAAAGTTGTGAGTTCCAATCCCGCTCAGGTGAGGTGTACTCAATACAGCATTATGTGATAAAGTTTGTCAGTGACTTGCTGCAGGTCTGTGGTTTTCTCCGGGTACACTGATTTCCTCCACCAAGAAAACTGGCTGCCACGAAATATTGTTGAAAGTGGCATTAAACATCATAACCCTAACTCTATTGAAAGGAATGAAAAACCAGCAACCAACATGTGAAAAACATGGTCTGTACATAACAATTTGCCAATTAATACACTTTAATAATTTTATTGGATTATAGGATTATCAACTATTATTTCAGTATATCATGGCAAGAACAAGTTAATTTTCAACGAGATGATGATGACCGCTTTGTTCTAGACCAACACGCTGAGTTGGATTTTCATAGTGTTAGCTCCCCGAAACAACAGTCTGTGGGTAGACATGTCGCCCCACGTGGACACATTATCCTGATTCCGAGCCAACCAGTCTTCGCTCTTTCTCCTTAATGCTATGTGCTTAGTGCAGAAGCAACAAATACCAATATTAGAGTCTTTGGTTTGACCCGACCAGGGCTCGAACCCACGATCTACCGTATCAAGAAAAGAAAGTTACCTAGTAGCTAAATCAAGATAGTTAAACTTGTCTTCGTCAGGTGTCTTCTCCTCAACTTCACATAACAGAGCATTGGTTAAGTGCGAGTTCTTGACATAAATAGGGATTTCTTCAAACATTTTCTCAAAGCTGATATTAGAATCTTTAATGGACTCCGGACTATAATCCCCATTTCTGTAGAAATCCATCATCTCTCTCGTCAGTCGGTAAGCTTTCAGAGCTAGATAACCTTGAGTGGTACGTAACGGATCTGGAAATATAATTTTTTTTTCAATTAGAAAAAGAGAAATTTATTTCACATTAAATATGTATCGCAATAAGCATTTTGCAGTGTTTATTACCGTGGATTTTGAAAAATTCTCAATTCCGTTTCTATGGAAGCTACTTTATCAGTCAAAATAATTAAACCTTGTCAATATTTCCTGGTACATTTTGTGTATACAGTATCAAGACTTTGAAATTCGTCGGAGCGTCGGACCGAGCGGGCAGAAAATCACAAGGACCGACAATACTGCCAAGTATGCCGGTCCAGGTGTCCGACAATATTTTTTGCTTGTGTATTTTGTTTTGCACCGGAAATCGGAAATGCAACTGGTATGCCGGAACGATCACGGTCAACTCGGAATTAGATTCTGCTTCAAACAAGATGTTGCACGCTACGTCGTGCTAAGAATACCCCCACTCGTTCATTTGTATCAAATTTGTATATATCTCAACACTCATTACCAGAAGAAGTAGATGTGCGGTAAACCTGGAAAGGGGAGACACGGTACAAGTCACCATGCCAAAGCGATATATCAAATATAAAATCATTTCTTCCAGTAGAAGCTGAGATATCTGTTACAAAAGTTTTTATTACGGCAAACATGAAAAATTCTAAGTCGCACTGTAAACAGGAAGTAGATGTGCGGTAAACCTGGAAAGGGGAGACACGGTACAAGTCACTATGCCAAAGTCATGTATCAAAAATAAAATCATTTCTTCCAGTAGAAGCTGAGACATCTTTAACGAAAGTGTGAACGGATGGACAAACGGACGGACGGACTAACAATATATTGCAATATAGCCCCCTCTCTACGAGTGGGGGTATAATGACATTTACTTCTTAAACATGCAACTGTTTCCATGGTAATTCTATTAATCATTGTATTTTTATAGTTTAAACTGGCTATGATGCATCAACGCGACCGATATCGTGTGTTTATATTTGAAAACATGGCGGGTCAGGTTTTTATTGCTCCCATCACCGATTCCATTTAAATTTTAGAATTTTGTAAATTCCGGTTCTAAAAAATAACCTCAAAATAATGAAAAATGTGGTCCTTCTTAAAACAATTTGAAGGCACACAGCCTGGGAAAAGAAAGCCAGTTGCTGCTACAACAAACGAAAGTGTGCGTCAGAGTGAGAAGAAATCGAACTTGAAATAGAGAGAAAATTTTAACTATACATGTTTCAATAAATTTATGTACTGGTTCCCAGGCTTGTATAATGTTCGTGAATGTTGAGTTGATTGTCCCTTCGTCTTTTTCTTCACTTCTTCAAAACTTTTTCTTCAGGGGAAAATTCAGGTCCTGCACAATTTCAGTAGGTCCTGCAGAAAATTATATATGTCCTGCATATTGAATTTTTTTTCTCAAAAAGTCTGCAGTATGTGTAGTAATTACTGGCAAGTTCGGTTTTAATTTGTTCTGTGGTTTGTGAGAAAAAGATTGAAATGTGAAAAGAGGAAAATGACAACAATGATGGAGGCAAAGTGATGACAATATCTCACATGCACGTTTGGTCCAGGTGAGCTTACCATAAATAAGTACAACAGATTCTTCTATATTATCTTGGTAGTTAAACTGAGAGTCTAGAAGTGGTCTGTTGATAAAGGAACCAAAGTAAGTACTCTGGTACCATCCTACATGTAAATGGTCTATGTTGACATGTCGTAAATTTCTCATCATTTCCATCTGGTAGTGTACTGAAAAAAAAATACAATACAACTATTAATATAGTGATTGATTAGGGGGTTATGGTGTTTAATGCCACTTTCAACAATATCCAGCTATATTGTGGCAGTTTGATTGCTTGGTGTTTAACACCAACTTTAGCAATATTTCAGCTATATTGTGGGGTACTATTTATATATATTTCTTAAAGTTATCAGGAGCAATATGTAATCGAAGCAGCAATTATGAATTGGAATTAGTTGCATGATAGTAATTTTGTGGTTTTGTGTGACACTGCCTTGGCTCTTTGAAGAAATGTTTATTTCATTATTGAATTTCACATGAATGAATGCTGTTTGATGCTCTCAAGCATTTTTTCAGCTATATCATGGAGAGAAAAAGTTACATTCTTAAGAGAAAATGAACATGATGATCTCTGCTTTGTACTAGACCAACATGCTTAGTTGGATTTTTATAGTGCTATTTCACTGAAACAACAGTCCACATGTAAAGACATGTTGTTCCGTGCGGAAGCATTATTCCGATTACGAGCCTACCAGTCTCGTTGCTCTTACTCCTTATTACTGCATGTTTAGTAGAGAAGCAACAAATACCAATTTCATAGTCTTTGGTTGGACCTGACCGCAACTCAAACCAATTATCTACCACACTCAAGGCCAACATGACAACCATTACACCACTGATGCGGTCTTCATATAAATGGCACCATCGACCATATACGGTACATTGCATGAAAAATATACCTTCATTAAATTCTTCTTCATCATTGTGACGTGGGAACGGGAAACAGTTGGTAATCTCCAACTTGTTGTCTACGACTAGACCTAACAGAACACCCTGAACCAGATCTGTGCCTCCAGCAGCCTCCTCCTGACAATGTTTCACAATCTTCAATACAACCTACAATGTTACATATATTTGATTACAGTATTAATTTCTTAGACTGACGAGATCATTTTCACAAATCATATTTAAATCAAGAACTTAATAGAAAGTCTTAAAACATCCTTACATATGCCTCGATTAAAAAGATATAACATTCAATCAGATCAAAATGTAAAACTAACATGAATTTGAAAAAAAAAAAAAAAAAATTGATAAGGACAGTCTTGAAGATGGACGTAAAGTAGCTATAACTGAAAAAGAAAGACATAAACCACCGTTGGGCTTGAGATTCCTCATCTGTCAATATCCCTCCTTGAAAGACTTGACAAAGAAAAGAATTGTTTTCCCTCGTATCATATGATTTATCTGATTTAATCCGTCTACCACCGCCCATAGTTATGAGTCGGTCGAATCAAACATACAAATGTATTATAATATGCCAACTTATATCCTATAAGTACAAGTTTCAGATCCCTTAAGGGAAGATTGCAAATATCTCTGCTTGCAAGGGTTCAAATATATTACTTTTGTTGGAAATATTTGTAGACTACTTTCCATTAAAAATATTTCAATGTAAGCTTGAACGTCAGACTTAGTGCTACTTTGCACAATGTGCTTATATCTGAGTAGTACACGAGTGACAAGACTTCCTGTGAATGGTGCTATTAGTTTCGGACTGGCTTTCTGATTGCCTCCTCACTGCATGTTTAATTATTAATGGAAGAACGAACACTGGTTAGCTTGGTATGGTTGACGGTCTCTACCATAATATGTAAGCGTTTCTAACAATCAAAAACCTTAATTAAGTCAACATAAAGAGATGATCATGTACATGACACTGGAATTCAACATAAGACAACAAAAAGTTGTATTTTGCAATACGATTTGGTGTACAATTTCTAACACCACTTTTAATGTTTGATGTCAAAACCATAAACCAATTCCTATTGCAAAATACTATTTTTTGCTGTCTTATAAATTTCAATATTTCAGTTATATTGTAGCGGTCAGTTTTAATATTGGTGTAGGAAACCGGAGTATTTTGCAATAAGAACTTACATTTTTTTATTTTGCAATATTTTTGGGTGATCTGAGTTGACCTTGTTTTTTCGCAGCTGTTATTTGGATGTAGCGGACGATCTATTTACAGGCAAGGTTTGATACAACATACATTTTTTGTACATAAAAGACTCCAAAAGATTTACAATTGTCTAAATGATTTAACGAACCAACACACATATCCAAAAGTATTTATTCTCCTTTCTTTTCTTTCGTATATGGGCAAGAATTCTATATCGGGGAATTTAAAAAAATATCAAGTCAACGATCTTTTCTGGGCTTAAAAGAGGTCAAAGTTTCAGATTTATGCATATCTATGAGGTCAAAGTTTCAGATTTATGCATATCTATGTTGTTAACTACAAAATTATTTTAATTTTGTAAATAAATAAAGATTTAAAATGATTCTGGTGTGTTTTCTTACTAAGTTGTACAGTTTCAAAATGTCACAACTGGCATAAATTTGGTAACACAAAGCATGACATTTAACACCCTGCTTACTTTGTTGTGTTTATTCTGTAAATTTAAATTGCTATTAAACTGACTTTTTATGCCTCAAACTTCCATTTAGACATGTAAGTTTTCCAGCATTATAAAGATATTTGTGTGCAGGCTTTATTGTTTTCTAAATACTGCAGTGAAAAAAGGACTATGTATGCAACGCATTCCCGTCAAAACAGTGTTAAATACAAAAAACGGATGCCGGGGGGTACATATTTTGCAGAATATGATAGGGCATGTCGCATTCAAGTCGGTTATTTATACGGTTCAGTTTGCGATTTTAAGTTTTTCCCTATAGCGGCAAGTAAAAAATACTTACAGCTATGAGTAAACCTATTGAATTTTCTGTCAAATTCGTGTTACATACACTAGTATGCAAGCTAGCCACAAGCCAATGGACAGAAACACACCCTTATAAACTCATAAAATGACTTGTATTGTATTTTTATTTTGTTATTAATACTGAAAGAAGCAGAACAATTCAAAGAATCAATGCAAAATAAATGCACAATTTTTTTTCTTAGTCGATAAATTTTTGTCAATGTTACATACAGACAGGTACATATGACATGTCACAGTAATCAAAATAGTATGAAAGTTCCAGCGAGTATTTGTTTCTGAAAATAATACTTAAAGAATAAGCAATGTTTTAATAAATAAATATTTTGAAAAATATACATGTACCGGTATATAGAAATATTGATAAATAGTATTTAAATATATGTTTGTAACATTGACAATTTTTAATTTTTTGCAGACCATATGTGCCTAAAGGTTAAAACTTTGTGTGATAAAATTAAATGAAATTAAAAGAGTTTAACACTGCCAACTTGTTCAACTATTGAACCTTTAAAGAATTTGTTTGTGAGCTATGGTCCTAGGTTGTTTATAAAAACATTGTGTCAACAGTTACATACTAGAAATTTAGTATGGAAACTTTCTGCACAGATACAAGAAAGCATGCTGAAAAACTACTAATATTTTCAGAAACTACATGGAATTTGCTATCTTTTCAGGTTGTAACTTAATGAATGTTTGTCCTTTTATTTTTTATTGCTGATGTCACACTTTCAGGTATCGATAGCAAATTCTTGCCCATATCGTCTCTACCTAATCATTCTGTGTTTATTTATCTCAATGCATACTATATAAATTATATCATTTCATTGCACATACATATTGTAAATAATTGTATTCGGGAGAAGACTTCATAAGTTGGAAAAACTTGTGTCCGATATTTGTTATATTGAATCCGGGTCGTTTCGCCCCGATTACCTGTTCACCCCGGAAAGTGAGTCAATTCGCCCCACTTAATCGCTATTATATTATAATAGATGAAGTCTTTTTCGACAATTTTTGGATATTATTTATTTATTAGTTGTATGCAAAAAAAATAATAATTCATTCATTTTGGTCTACTTTAATTATTTATTTATTAGTTGTATACAAAAAAAATAATAATTCATTCATTTTGGTCTACTTTTGTCAAAGATCTCAAGCGAAACTTTTCTTGCAAAATTTACAAAAAACCACACAAGAACAGTACCAATGCAAAAGTGCATGAAATGACTAAGATGCTGTACAAGTGCACAAATAACCTCTCACCATACAGTGTGTATTGTTCAAAGAAATTTTACACATTTAATCAGGTGTCAAACAATGAAAGTGAACAAAGAAATTTTACACATTTAATCAGGTGTCAAACAAAGCGTGAATATTAAACACGTCAAGAAAGCATGTTAATTATGAGGAAGACAAAAATAACTTACCCATGAACAAGCCTTACAACATCCAAAATACGAATATTTGCAATGGTATTTTCCACATTTCATTTTTTAAAGCACTATTAATAAATGAGGGGGAATCGAGGCGAAACGACTAACGGGGCAAACGGGATTCGAGGCGTAACGACTCGTTACCATTATATTTAGCAAATAAAAATATGCTTAAACTAAATTACAACATACATCACAGGGGGTTGCCATTGTCCAATAGGCATATTTTTGACTCTACACAAGCGCCTGTGCATACATGACAATTTACAGATATGACATATTTTTTTAATCGGACAAGACCGTTGTAGAACATACGATACAGTATGGTTCTCATAGAAAGGGGATTAAACTAAAGATACAGAGGTAAGGTAAGGGTTTGGTGCAAAACTGACCATGTGACGAAGGACTTTAATGACAATGAGATTGAATTTCAAACAAACACTACAATAGTAATGTATGGATAATTATTTCACAATGGTTTAACATAAATTCACATGTCACAAGAACCGGTAAAAGGGGGGATATCAACAAAACAAGACAATATGAATGAAAAACATTCACGTTTCTTGTATCCTAATACTGGTTACAATGAACACAAATAAATAAAACGTGAATATATCAATTACTGCGCTATAATATGTATTGTTCAGATAAATATTACATACAAGGCCATCAATTTGAACATATTGAACTGGAGAACTCGTGTGTTTTCTGGAAGCCATCTTGAAGAAAGGAATCTAGCTCAAATAAACGTTTTACCAGTGACACATGGGGGACAATCTCAAAATATTCCAGATTAATTATGAGGAACATACAACATACAGGTCGAAAGCATGTTTGGTAATTTCGATTTGTATGTTATATCGTTCTCATGAATAAATGAAAAAATAGGCAGTGGTGTGGATGTTTATTTTTTTTGCTTTGTTCATGAAATGAAATGAAAAACAAAAATACCACACTGTCCGGAACATTTTAGCATAGCAGGAAAAGGCAACGTGCAGCCCACTTTTTACCAAAACGTCCCACTTTTTACCAAAATAAATTATTATAAAAAAATATTTTGTGTGATTCAAATGTTTATAAATGTCTTCCCGTGATTCGTTTTTATTCGAATATTTTGTTTTTGTTTTATTATATTTTTATTAATCTATTTATTAAAATTATAAATTTAATAGTGATGATTGCAGTAAATAAAATTGATATGTTTCATTAATTATTACAATAAGTGTATGCCTTTATCGGTGCCGATGGTCTTTGATGAGCTTAATTGCCATGTAAGAAAGTAAAAACACACACAAGCCAAGGTATTGTGAAATACAAATGTACAAAGCCAACAAAAGAATTTTGAGAAGTTTAAGCTTTGATAACAATGGCTTGATGTGGCCGTATGGCTTAATATTTAGTGAGACTGAACGCAAGATGTTGCATAACGTAACGTAGGGTAAATCCGGGTAATTCCGGACATTTTGCTGGTTCCGCATAGGCAATATCAGCAGTGCATCCCTACGATAAGGTAATGTCAAAATGAATGTACCAGATCACGAAAGCATTGCTGGATCCCCATTCCAAATACGATTTATCATTGATAGTGTTGAAAATAAAGTGACCAGATACCGAAATTCATACGCCAGAAATATGGGGTAATTCCGGACTTTATGGGGTAATTCCGGACTTTCTGAGGGTAATTCCGGACATATAAATTTGATACTATAATAAATACAGACTAAGGAAAATTACGTTCGATTATCGTTTTTTCTGTCCTCTTTTGATAATCAATTGTTAAACTTATTTTTTGATGTACTGTACTTTTATATTGTTTACGAGCCTAAACACGGTGGACAACGTACGTCATGATCATGACTAGGAACACGGTAAACACGGTGAAAAATACTCATCGCTTAGGGTTGCAAAAATTGATGATCTCACGTTATACTAAACGAACTTCAAAGCGTAAAGTACACGACCCCGGCCTACCAAATGTCAGTTATGAACTGACATTTGTTCCGATTTGTCGCAAATCATCACCGGTTTTGCAAACACTCGCTCATAAATATTTTACACTTTCAAAATGTTTATGAGCGAGTGGTTGCAAAATCGGCTATGATTTGCGACAAATGAACAAACGTATTTCATAATTGACATTTGGTAGAGGGTCTTACATTTTACCGCTTTGAATTTCATTAAGTTATTAATTTTGCAACTCGAAGCGAAGTGCTGTTCTCCTGTTTAGCGTGAAGACCTTGCCGTTTTTGACACCAAATATAAGAGACCGGTGTGAAGCCACAGTCCCAAGAGAGAACCAACCACTTGACAATGTAAATGTACCGGACTGACACACACCAAAATATTCGACTCCATACCGGACCTTCCACTTGCAGTGTGACGGGTGCTACGCGTGGAGCAGATCATGCTTACCCTTCCGGAGCACCTGATGATATTCCCGTTTTTTGTGAAGGTTCACGCTGCTAGTGCTTTATTTTTTGTGACGTTCGTGTTCAATTCTGTTTATTTGTTTTGTCCTTGTTATTTCTATTGTCTTTTTGTGTGTACTCTCTCTATCGCTTTTCTGACCTGTGATTTTCTGGATTTAATTATCTCTTCGGCTTGTTGCTTCGGTATTCATTTGCCGATGTTTCTTGGGACGTTTATAGTCTGACATTTACCCATAAACACGAATAGACAAGAATTGGGAGATATTTTTTAACTGGAACGGAGGGAAAAAGTGAAGATGCAAGATGAAGAGACACTTAACTGCTTAGACTTTAATTCATTTGAAGTAACAATCTTGGAAGCTGTTTACAGCAATAAATTTGATTAAAATGTCAAACCCAACGTCACGACAAATAAACTCATTATAATAATTTAACACACCAAAGAGCTCAAACATTTTGTACTTTTGTACATCTAGCTTTCAGTTTTTCCTGCCGCTCTTTCTTCTTTAGTTCTGCCGTTTCTTTTTTCTCAATACTTTCTTGTTTTTCTTTCAACACATCTGTTGATGTCAGTAGACGATGTGAAGTATTTTTCTTCGCGCACCTAGACGACGAAGTAATTTTGTCACTTGAAGCTTTAGTTGGCAGAAACATATCACGTATTGTATAGTCCCACACATCATTACTGAAATTTTCTAGCTCTACTACACCGTCCTGGTCTGGGGTAAAAATGTCAATCTTACCGGACTGAATTAGTTGGAGTAGAAGCTCTGGGTCCTCGATAACTGGAGGAGAAGATGCTGTTGATGTAAATACACCAGGTGTAGCCGTACATTGCTCTATAGGAAGAGCAGCAATAGATGGAGATGGAGGAACATCAGCTACTAGAGAGCTGGATGATGATGAACTGCTAGTATCGCCTGTAGGGATCACAGAACTTGATAGCAAGGCCAGCCCAGCCGCGGCAATTGCAACGTCATCATTGCTTGTAGGTGCAGAGGCGACGGGTGTTAACGGAGATTCATTCTCAGTAGAAGGCACAAGAGCTGAATCGGATGGTTTTGATGGTAACAGCATACCCTGATCTACTGCTCTAGGATTGAAAGGGTATATCCCACAAGCACGAAATCCGCTCTGTATATTGCTTTTTGTAAAGGCGATATCCCAAGAGGACGACAACAAACCAGGAAAAGACCATTTGTTTACAGAATGCAGGGCATTTTCAGCGAGAAACTCTGAACAAACAGTGTTGAATGCCTTATTAAGTGGCCCGAACACAGATCTATCCAGGGGCTGGAGAGCATGTGTCGTATGCGGTGGAAGACATAATATATGAATATCATGCTGAATGGCCAATTCTAAGATGGCAAGACTTTCGTGCGAAGAATGACCATCCAGAACGAGAAGTTGTGGTCGTTGGTCCCCACATTGAGCAATGAATACCTCTTCAAACCACCTTTCTCCTATACTGTCGGTCATCCAACCGTTCTTTTGCATAAACCACTTCGTACCAACGGGCGCAGCTGAGGTGTTAAATCCATGCACAGATTTAGAGGTTTTCCCTTTAACAACGAAGAGAGGTGGCATGGTTCGACCAGCAGCATTTACACAGGCCATTATTGTGATATTACTACTGCTCGCTGATGTCCTGCCAACAACGGATTTCTCCCCTTTAGCGGCGATGACTTTTACCGGCTGGTGTTCAAAGTTTTTCCCCGTCTCATCGCAATTCCATATTCGATCAGGTTTTTCTTTCAAATCAAGTTTGTCTAATAGAGCATCTAGATCATTAAAGTAATTTGTAACAACAACTGGATTAAGCATCCTGGCCCTGGTTGTTGTTAGCTTCTCTGGTTTTCGAATTGAAAGATCCTGATGTCTTTTCATGAAGCCATCAAACCAGTCTTTTCCTGGAGATTTACCCTTGAAAGCAGCAACAGACAGCTTCATTTTCTTTGTTAGGTCTCCTACTCTCCTCATCACCTGCAGTCTTGACACACCCATTCCTTGTCTCGACGCTTCCTTTAAGGCATTGGCAATTCGATTTTCAATATTTACTGGGAGTGCTGGCTTCCGACCTGGCATACCAGCATCTTGATATTTCTCCTTAAGAGTGTCATGCAGAGTTGTTTTAGGAACATCAAATTCAATTGCTGCTTTCCTAATTGAAAGATGGCCACTTTTGACAGCATCCACAGCATTCATTAACGCAGAAAGGTCATATGTCTTCTTCTTTTTTCCTATGTATTTTCTTGGCATTCTATAAACATAAATTAAGGTTTGGTAAATGACACGATTCCAGATACTGTAGATCGGAAATTAATGAGGGATTTTATTAATGCAATACGGTTTTTGTGATAATGCTGGGGGCCGTCCTGGACTTGCTGTGAGGTGTGGGAGGTTGCTCGTTGTTGAGGGCCTCATAGTGACTTCAAGATAAGGAACAACAATAAAAGCGTTGTTCCATCTCTTTGTTTACCATGTATTAATTGGGATTTTGTCTCATCGGTTCATTTACTCCATATCTAAATTGTTCTTGCATATACACTAAACGTTTGCATACTATTTATTAATCTTGTTCTTCACATTTTATTGCAATCATTTAATTATTAATTAGAATTTAAAACGTTAGTTAATCTTTCACTTTGTCGACGAGGTCTCTAATGATACCGTTCTCGAACATGTCAGCAATTCTGTCCGCTACAAATACTATGCTGTTGATTTCATTGGCGTATTGATTTTCAATAATTTGGATGGCCCAAGAAGCTACTTCGGAACTTTGACGCACTGCGTGTATAAGATTAATGTATAGAAGTGGCAGATAATTGCTTTCAAAATACCACTCTTTCATATACAAATTGTACAGTTTTTGACAGGCAATGTATTTCAAGACACCAAAATCTCCATTTATCTCTCTTAACAAAATTTGTTCAGTAATGGTACTCTTCTTCGACATTTCTACAAAATATAAGCAACCTCTTAATATAAACGAAACCACATTTTTTTTCATTTATTGTTCACAATTTCAGTATCTTATTTTTTGCCAAAGTATTGGTCTATAATGCTATTAAGTAATACCCCGCCACATTGGAACATCCATATTATGATAAAATCAGAAAACCGCCGAACTATGATGAAGTAGACCTAATCAATCACAGGGGCCGGTAACATACGACGTTTTGATTGACCGGGCCCCGAGTATCTATATAAAAAAGTCCTTTTTATAATATCTATATAAAAAAGTCCTTTTTATATAGATACTCGGGGGCCCGGTCAATCAAAACATCGTATGTTACCGGCCGATGTTTTGATTGACCGGTCCCCGAGTATCGATATAAAAGTCCTTTTTATATAGATAGATACTCGGGGGCCCGGTCAATCAAAACATCGTATGTTACCGGTCCCTGTGTAATCAATATGTCCAATAGAACATATAGATCTACCTTTGAACTGAAAATAGAAGTCAGTGCGAATATTGGAAATTCCGAAAAAGTATACATGTACTAGCTTGAAGAATATCTGATTTCGTTCAGAAGTTATCAGTAGGAAAACGGACATACCGGTATTGACCGCAAGTCCGGGCGGAAAATGGACCGACAGCCTGAAAGGGGTATCACCATGTGTAGATGAGTATAAAGAATGTGTTACATTTTTGCCAAGACAGTATGGCTGTTCGACGAACTTCGCTATTCTACTGTCGCATTTTTATTTAGTGATGACAGTGACATAAAAATGTTTCTGGTGATGATGAATGCGTAGCCAGAATGTGTACAATGGTGTAAATAGTCAAAGTTATATCATATGAGGATTAATCGTTGCATCCGAGACACCAAATTTTATAGAATTATAGAAGCTGTTCAGAATTACCCCACATTAAAAAAATGCGATGGGGGAAATCCGGACAAATATAAAAACTGATTTTCATAAAAATTGCCGAATATTTTTACAAAAATACAATAATTACAATTAAAACAACAGTGTGTTGTTAGGAAAAACATGTTATACTTAATAACAACTATATACTTACTTAGATTGTGTGGTTTAAACGTCAGGGTGCTAGCTGAACCAGTTTTTCAAAATTTCCCGCTGTGAAAACTACGGAGAAGAAGAGTCTAAAGTCCAATTTTTGACGTCACTCGCATTCATTCGGAATATATTTATTTTCATAGTCAATATAATTGGTAAAGAATAAAACAAGAGAAGATACAAAAAGTGTTTTATTTAGTAACATACGACAACAAGAGTACGAGATATTATAAATAGAATGAGAGATTCTGTAGTCAAGTCCGGAATTGACCCGTGTCCGGGAATACCCGGATTTACCCTAATGCTAAAAAGCGACGTTTTCAACGTTGTGACGCTTTAAACCAAATGTTGTACAATCCATTCAGACTTGGCATTTTATTCTGTTCGTGTTTGTTTTAATTTTAATATACTCATGATGGGTATTATGGATATTGAATAGAACTAATTGCTTGGCACATACAAATTTCGATGATTTATTTGTGTGCTGCGTTATAAATCGTTAAAATTCCAAGCGACGTTGTTTTTTTTTTAGTAAAATTAAGAAGTGGACATTTCAGTCAGACTGCGTATTTCGGTCAATATTTCTTTATCTTTCAAAAGTCATCTTCAAAATTCCTTGTATTATTTTTTACAATATAGATCTGCATAACTGTGAACAAATATTTACTCACCTTCACCTAAATTTCTCGGGAAAAGCCTTTAAAGTTGGTGATCAGCATTTCAGTTCAGTATATGACACATTGAATGGACTTAAATACATGCGGATAAAAACAAAAAACCTCAACGGAAAACGGCCATCGAGACATTACGTTGGAAGAATTGTGACGTTTACTTTGTTAGCAGATTTAGTGCGATTTCCGTGCATGCGTTTTCGTGAAATGCCCGAAAATCTGATCAATTTGTAACAGAAATGTTACATCTGACGGGACGTTTTTAAGACGGAAGGGGGATTCCGTGGTGGAATACGACAGAATAAACATCAATATATTTCATAAATATTGTCGGAAAATTATTCCTCTTCTCCTACGGTTTATTATGATATAAAGATTATGTAGATATGGCATCATACAAACTAATAACAACCACATTAAATCAGAAACTAAGTTTATTTAAACAGCGTCGCAGTAACGTGCGCTCAGTCTGAATACTGCATTTTTTTTTATATTTTGTTACGTAAATTAGATCCTGTAAATTAGAATTCTTATATTTTTGGTTAACTTTATAGGTGAATTTGAAGTTGTTTAAATTTTACTAAATATTTATGGGTTGAAAAGTACACCTTTGGACCTCTTGTGTGTTATTTTACATCCTATGTAACAATGCAATACTACTTTAGACTTTAATAAGCATGTAACTAAAAGTCCTGTTGATTATAAATGTATCGACATTTCGTACCCCCTTGTACACAAACGTGTCTAATTTATATTCACATAGTCATTTCTGGTCTCTAGGAAGCTGGTATCCGTGAGAAAATTGTTATTCCATGCAGAATAAAGAAAGAGTACTCAATGGAGTAAACTAGTTGGTCGGCAGCAATTGTCGCGGTTCTGTGAGAATGATCGAGTCTATATTTTATTGTCACCCAAAAAAAAAAAGAAAAAAAAAAAAAAGAAGACAAATGGATAAGACACAATTAACGGAGCGTATATATGTTACAGTAGATTTGTAAAATTACTGAAATTTTCAGTAATAATGTAAAATTACTGGCCACTTTAGTAATTTTGTAAAATCACTCAAAATTTTAATTAGGAATTAGAAATTTGACAAGTTTACTGAAATGTATTTACTTTCTTTAATATTCGAACAATTTGATAATTTAAGACCTATCTGCCAACTTTACGACAACCCTCGTATATGCAAGTGAAGAAGAAGAAGTGTTTTCAATTCAACTTAAGCATAGATTAATATTAATAACAAGTTATTTCTTTGATATCTGACTATCAGTGGCAGATTCAGAGGGGGTTCCGGTCCCCCTTTTGTCATAAAATACAAGAAAACTCTGGGAACATCCGCAAACAGGAAGGGAATATTTTGCAAACACTTGATAAGTAGGGAACAAAATTCGTACTCTGGGCCCGTATTCATAAAACTTCTTAACTTAAGTGTTCCTTAGACTAAGATTTTCCTAAGGATTTCCTTAGTCAAG
Organism: Bathymodiolus brooksi; assembly: GCA_963680875.1. Taxonomy (NCBI): domain Eukaryota; kingdom Metazoa; phylum Mollusca; class Bivalvia; order Mytilida; family Modiolidae; genus Bathymodiolus; species Bathymodiolus brooksi. The sequence goes on from OY804581.1 coordinate 110,269,464, forward strand.
GAAGATACTTAAGTGGTATTCATAAAATATCTTAAGTGGTTCCTTAACTAAGGAATACTTAAGTATTTGAAACTACGGAACTTCTCGTATTTTACCATTAAGTAAATGTAAATATATGAATGAAAAGGGGGCACACAGTTCTTAAGCTATTATTGTACATTGACGATTGATTTCATTGTCAATAAATATTTTGTATTGTATTTCAATTCCCGCTTACACTATTTTCACGTGCATTGCTTGACCAATTCAATACATAGATACATATATAAATAAAACTGAAGTCGTATCAAAATCTTTAACTAACCATCTGTAAAAAGAAACATGAAAGAAATTTTTAAAAAATGGGATAATATCTGCTCGTCTGCAAAAACTGAGTTTTCGCATAAAAAAAGAATGCAGAAAAAAACAGGTATTTACTTTGATAACTATATATATCATGTGAACACAAGTATTTATGCTTTTTTAAATAGTACAAGATCGCCATGATTAGATAAAATTATTGCATAACGTTGTGTTAAACTGCTATCAATAATAAATAGTATTTTCAACTAATTTCTAGGAATAATGCCCTAACACTCATAGCTAACGGATAAGTTGATACAGAAGTTTTCACAAAGGGGAGGGGGGAGGCTGGCCGACATTTTCCATTTTCTTTTCAAAATCTTTGAAGTGATGAGCAAAAAAAATGCCAGACTGAACGGGGATGGGCGCCCGAACGCGCCGCCCGTAAATCTGCGAAAAGGCAGCATTTGAATTGGGCGAAAGTTGAGATTAGAGAACACTTAATACTTAGCTAAACCCTATTAATTGAGCATACACGCACATATTATTCACACAAAACACCATTTTTAGGACAAAATTAAGGATTATGTGCCCCAATTCTTTCCAATAGTAAACATACGTACACATGTAAAATTTGTAGGAAATCCTCGGGCTTTATTACGGTCATGTTCATTTTGAAAATTCAACTCATTTTAGTACAAGTATTTATGTATGCAAGCTAAAATTTGTTTCTTATTTTTATTACATTAAATGAACTTATATCATTTAAAGCCCGTTTTATTTTGAAACAGTCGACCAAATCGCATCAGTCAGACGCGGTTTGCTCGACTTGCTTCACAGAAAAAAGTGTTTTCGTGGAATAACTATAAAAACTTGTGTATATGTAAATAAATCCTAGCCCTGCATGCATTAGCACTTCACTTGTACTTGAGCCAAAATTCTCAAATTGAACTTTGCTCTAGTAATGCCAGAGGATTTTCTTTAAAAATTAGGTACATGTATGTTTAACAGGGACACACAATCATAATATTCCTCAACTTCCCACTTTTGAGTTTGGATGCACCTCCCTCATCTATTTGGATGATTTTACGTTCAACAGTTATATGCGAAACTAATTTTAATGACTGTATGGAAATATCATGTAAATAAAACATAAAAAAAAAATAGGCTCGATTCCTATATGTACTACTTTCTAAGTCATCCTGTAACATATCACATATCATCATAATAGACTGTCGGTCAAATCTGTATTTGTCTATTAACTCGAAGTCATCGTAGATATCAAGAGGTTTTGTACGGTCTCTGGTAATAATGCAATACTAGTAAGCTTTAATTATACCTATTTCATATACCCGCAAAGCACGTGCCATCAAATGGTACGATTGTAAAAATATTTACTCATCCGGAAAATGACCTTGATGGTGAATTGTATGTACATGTAAGATATGATATGGATTTGATGATAAACTCGAATGCCTATGAAATATTGCTAATATGGTTTGTTGTTATCTTTTTATTCATACAATATCACTTTCATAACTCACAATCAATATAAATAGCAATTCAGGAAAACTTAAGTAACCTAACCATCTACCTTAAAGTTAAGGGAAATCTTAAGTGTTTTCTTAGTTTAAGGACGTTTATGAATACCACTTAAGTATGATGGGCGGAGTTTCCTTAACTTAAGGTTATTCTTAGGAAATACTTAAGATAAGAAGTTTTATGAATACCACTTAAGTAAAATGGGCGGAGTTTCCTTAACTTAAGTGTTTCCTTAGGAAAATCTTTATGAATACGAGCCCTGATCTTTGAAAATGAACAATTGATTTATTTCAGTATTTTATAAAATTACTGACCTGTTTAGTAATTTTACAAAATTAATTATTTTTCAGTAATTTTGCAAAATTACTGGTTTTACAAATTTACTGTAACATATATACAATATATAAATTAATTTACTGGACAAATATTGAATTACAAGATATCACACATGATATCATCGTTTGAGTAGAAAAAAAAAATATTAAACGTGCCGTTTTGGCAATAAAAAAAGTGGGGGCGTTTTGGTAAAATAATTTTTATTCTGAAAAAATAGTGGGGGCGTTTTGGTAAAAAGTGGGGGCGTTTTTGTAGGGTTCGTTTTGGTAGTGGGGGCGTTTTGACATGTATTCCAGAAAAATTATAGAAACAGAGACAACATTTATACCCCGGCTCAACCAAGCGGGATTTATATAGTAGAATACAAATCCTTGCCTCAACACACAAAGGTCTATGCAAGACCGTTCACTTCCCTGGCTTGGTTCGCGAGATTTGGTACAAAGCGTTTCACTATAAATAAAGCTGTGGGTTTTATATGAGCCCAAAGCTCCCCAAATGGCAATTGAATATAAATTTGAATACATGTCAAAAACGCCTCCGCTACCAAAACGCCCCCTACCAAAGCGCCCCACTTTTTTATTGCCAAAACTGCACATTTAATAATGTTTTTCTACACAAACGATGATATCATTTGTCCAGTAAATTTATATATTGTATATACATCTTTATTTTACATTGATCAGACGACAACGAACTTGTATATATACGCTCCGGTAATTGTGTTTATAAGTATATAAAACTGACTTATATTCTAGGCAATATATGTTTTGTCCTGTTATGGTTATCTTCAATTTTTGCAGAAAACTTCATAAGTTTACAACTTGTGTCCTATTCATTTTTCTTTATTTTTTTGTGACAATAGAATATAGACTGCATTTTATATGATCTTATATGGCCCAGTAATATTTATTTTTTCTAAGTTACATCTGTATACGAAAATGAAACACTTAAATTTCTTCCTTATTCCAAATCCCACTTGTATAGTTATTTGGCATAATTTTGTGTTGTAAGAAAGGATGAAATGTTTGTGAGAAAAGATCACCCATGTTAGGAGGAAGATACAGAAAAGAAGAAATTTGTCACGTGATATCCGGTTTCAAGAGAGGTACAAAACTTAAATTAAGATGTAAACTACAGAAGACGAAAAGTTAATTATTGAAATCTAGACAAAGGTGATGCACATTGTTAGACAGTCAGTTTGTTGGAAATAGTCTATCATATGTGAACACGTTGATCAACTGGTAACTATTAGCGAAATAAACTACAACGTTTCAAATGATATGATAGATATCAACCTGTGGTTTAGTCCCGAACTCAATTTTACAATGTACATGATGGAACATACTTGTACTGTACTTTCTGTAGTCCCGCCTGTCCGAGTACCAAATACCCTTCTACGGGGGAATATGAACCTCTTTCCCTTTATAACATGTGAATTATATATTTAGCCATTTTAGGCCGTGTCAATATTACAGTCAGGCGCGTAGCTCCCTATACGCCAACACGTAGTCCGAGATTCCTCTGTTGTCTAACGGCGTATATGGATTTGTTGTAGCCGTTGGACGTCAGAGCGCAATACATACGGAAAACAGCGGATTTGCTTCTCCAACTCTGGGTCAGCACATTTCCACGTTTTGTGGCTATCTGATTTTATTTTCTATCATAAACCCTTAATAAGGCCTTATATAAATCGCTTCACCAATCATTTTTCTATTCATTCATAAACATCTTACCCTCAGAAAGTGGTGTTACACTCCATTACAGCACGATTTTGCCTTAGATCCTATTATTCCGCCATTTGACTTCCATTTTTCAAACATTTGTCACGTGACTACGAGAAAACTAGGAATGTACGATTACCGCAATGTATCATGGGAGATGATTTGCATATAAACAAACAAACAAATATTTTTATTGCCAATCATAGGTGCCTGTTAAGGCAGAACAATTAACATAAGATTTAATACAGTTGATTATATTGATTGGTAATGATTTTAACAGCAAATTTAGTGAATTACAGATAACCATAAGAAAAAAAAAATGTTGTAATACCTTGTCCAAAAAGGGGGAATGTAACACATGCTCTTTCCGAAGCCCGTTGGTAACACTCTGTCATTGAATCTTTTCTTTCCAACACATTCTGTATTATTTCCTTCTGCTCTGCTTTGATCTGTAGATGGACTGTTTGTCCTGCAGAATATGCTTCAATGTATCGTCTTCCATGTGATTTTAATGTTTACTGTTTACGTATGCAAATAATTCTCAAATAATTTGGCGCGCTGAATTAAGTAGCTCCCATCATGCAATGCGTTACTGTTATCATTCAGTTAGTATCGCGAGATCACGTTTGTAGATTCGAAAATGGAAGTCAAATGGCGGAATAATAGGATCTAAGGCAAAATCGAGCTGTAATGGAGTGTAACACCACTTTCTGAGGGTAAGATGGTTATGAATGAATAGAAAAATGATTGGTGAAGCGATTTATATAAGGGTTTATGATAGAAAATAAAATCCGATAGCCACGAAATGTGCCGACCCAGAGCTGGAGAGGCAAATCCGCTGTAATCCGTATATATTGCGCTCTGACGTCCAACGGCTACAGCAAATCCATATACGCCGTTAGACGACAGAGGAATCTCGGACTAGCCTACTCGCAGTTGCGTGCACATCAGCGTGCAGAAAAAAAAATAAAGAGCAAAAAAAATATGGAAGACAGACTACCAGAGCCAATCACCCTGCAGACACGCCAAAACAGTATTGGAAAGTTTCTTTGTACTATGCATTTATAGACCACATGATAATGGAATTGGAGTCGCGTCTGATAAAATCAGAAAATCGCTTCTATGCAGAGTATCTACTTCCTTGTGTTATAGGAAATATTACGAACGAACAAATCGCGACATTGTTTGAGACATACCAGACTGACGTGACATGTAATTTAGACGAATTCAAGAGGGAGCTCGCTCGATGGCGAACACGCTGGAGTATAGCGCCTCGCGATCAGATGCCAACTTCACTTTGTGCGGTAAACCCGGTGCTATATCCTTCTATAGATACCATCTTGTGTATCATGTTGACAATGCCGGTAACAAGTGCTACCGCAGAGCGATCGTTCAGTGTACTACGTCGGTTGAAGACATATGTACGATCAACAATGAATAACGATAGGTTGTCATCGCTAGCATTAATGCATATCCATCGCGATTTCAGTGTGGATTTAGACAAAGTTATGGAGAAGTTCGTGTCTGCTAAGACACAAAGAACAGATTTTGGGCAATTCTATTAAGTAAATTCTGTCTAACAAAATCATGAAATTAATGTGTTGCTTATGTATTCAATTTACCCATGAAAACACCTCAGAACGCACCATTTTGCATCAAGTCAAACAAAAAAATTCTGTGGGGGGGGGCAAACCCCACCAGACCCCCCCCCTTTCCAGGTTTGGTTGCTTGCACTGCAAAAAAGGCTAGCTACGCCCCTGACAGTACATGGACATAAGTATTCATCACCTTCGATTTTAAACTATATATTTCATATAAAACCACATTTTTTTCAAAAAAATGTTTTAAAGCTACTTCTGTGCAGATTTTTATGAAATTTATTTCAAGACACGCAGAATTCTTTGAATTTTATTTGTTTATCTGATAGTAATTTTTGTCTGCATGGTTTTTGTTTTCTGGTGATTTAAACACAAATGTTGATTTTTCCGATTTTATTTCTTATTAAATATAGAGCTAAAAAATTTGATGTCAGAAAACAAAAATCGTCTTTACATCATAAGAAAATAAAGGCAATCTAACATAAAATCGGGCTAAAATAAACAAATAATCTTTAAATATAAAAAAAAAAACTGCTTCTTCTGGTGCAAAAATGATCAAAATCCGTTTAGAAATTAGTTCACAATAAATTTTTTGAAAAATGTGGTTTTATATGAAATATATAGCATACCTGTTAACCCTCCCCCTTTGCGCGGGAGTCTCCCGCGTAAGAGCCTTATCTCCTGCATGGACTGTGTCTCCTGTGCAGGAGACATTAATCTCCCGCACACACCTTTTCCTCCCGCACGATCTCCCCCCAACAAAAGATTTTTCTCCCGATTTTGAGGGTCCCTTCCGTCCCTCCCGTCAACTTTCAAAATCTTCCACCTATGAAAAAAATCAAGTACAATAAAATCTTGACCAACATTTTGCGATCAATATTTCTGGAAATTCCCCATTTGGAACTCCCGCGCTAACGAAAAACATCGAGAGATACGAATGGTAAAGGTGAATGTCATATTTAATGATATCCGGTTATTGATCTGTTGGACACCTTTACAGGTAAATTGGGTCATGGTGATTAATTAAGGTGTTGATGATTATACAACAATTATCCACTGATTGACAGTTAATTGGGGATAAGGAAGTGGGTTTGTGGCACACGCTTAGATGATTAGAAGTGTGATAGCGGCAATTAAAAATAGTTATAAACCGTTGTGCAAACAGGAGTCGGACAACCTTTGATGCCGAGGAAAACTTCTTATTTCGATCAAACGTGCAATGAATTCATCTCGGATTGAGTTGTTATGGTTTGTTTGGGACCAAAGCCGATCAAAGTATTATTTATGGACTAAATTCCAGGAATGGAATTGATAAACCACAAAAATACCGAAACGTATGCTATCACCCAATGCACCAGCAGCAAAGTGACTTTTTAATTTTAGTGCTCTATGACTTTATTGTTCAGAACATTCCGTCTTCATTGTTATTGCTTTGTTATAACCTTATGATTATGAATAAATTATAAATACAGTTTTTATCCTTCATTCATCATATGAAACACTACTAATAAGACAGAAATGTAAACAATATATATTGAAATGGGATGCAGTTGGTTCAATACTGAAACAAACAAAAGGAAAACATCAATAAACAATAAAAACATGCATCAAATACGTTGATAAAAAATCTCCAGTTATGAGACCAAATCTCCAGCCAAAAATTTACAAATCTCCAGTTGTAGCATAGCAACTCTATCACATGTATGCAACTACAAGGTACAATTTTGTGCGTTTAAAGGTGACGCACAAAATCTCCCCCTTAGAAGAGTTGGTAGGGGGAGATCTCCCCCCTAGCAGTTCCCAGAGGTTAACAGGTATGATATAGTGTAAAATCGAGGGTTACGAATACTTATGTCCATTGCCTGTAGGTTGATATGTGGATATGTGATATCAGAGTCTGATTCTGCTAAATATCATTGGCATTAAACATTCTATATTTTATACAAAAATGTATTGTTTTTATTTTTATCCTTTTTAACTACATGATATCAAGGATTTGTATATATAGTAGAAGGATACGTGATTGTATGGTAGTTAGATTTACCACTAGGCACTACCTGTACAATCAGTGCTTATCACCACTAAAGTTTTGAATTTGAATCCCGCTTATGGCGCGGTGTACTCGGTACAACATTATGTGATAATTTGTCTGACTTGCTATAGGTTTGTAATTTTTGTGCGGGTACTCCGGTTTCCTCCACCAATAAAACTGACCGCCACAATATAACTGAAATATTGTTGAAAGTGGTGTTAAACACCATAACTCTAACCTAACCCCTTTCTAGATATGTGATTTTTTTTACATATTTTACAATGTGCATTAAATGACTTTTTTTTTAATTGTAGGAGGTGTATTACTATTTTTACAACAGGACGTCTGTTTACTTTTTACAAAATTGCTATTATTACCGTTATTACACACAAGGCACTATGTCCTCAACACAGACAATTGAAACTTATGTTTCTGAGATCACATTGAAAATTATGGATGCCGATTATCTGTATCTCGATAACCTGTACGAAACCTTGCAGAAGATGAAAGGCAGCAGTAAACAGAAACATGAAGACAATTACTGGAAGGTTTTACAGTGCCTTGGAGAGATGACATCAGATGCTATGGTGAAGGCACTGGTACGGTGTGAACTAGGATCGTGTAAATATCACACAAACCGTAATCTGTTTGTCCTAGCAAGCATTTTTATGGACATGTTAACTTCAGTTGCAGCTATCAAACACATTAATCTATATAAGGACAAGGTGGTACCTGTTTTGTTTAAAATGCTACGACAGAGAGAAATCTCGGAACTTTCCCGCACAGGATTTGCTTGTTTGTACCGATGTTTGCTTTTTGGCAAATTTAGTTTTGTAGAAATTTATTTACGTTATAACATTTTTAGAGACATTCAGGAATGCATAAAATGTAGATTGTCATTTTATAGTATGCCAACACTTAAAGCTATTGAATATTGTATAAAGATGTTTCTTGCCATGGCTGTGTTAGGAGGAACAAACACTCAACGCAGAATGAAATCAAGCCAGGCACTGAAAGTGTTGATGGAATATATCAAAATCTTGAAGCTTAACAACCAGATGGAAAAGAATTTTATCTTGTCTTGTCGTAAAAGTGTAATTTGCTTCCAATGCGATTCTTTGATTGAGATATTGTATGGAGAAACGGAGGAGAATTTAAAAGACACTTGGGACCCAAAAGACAAATTAAGTGAAGAGTTGGCAGATGATGCACACTATTTCTGCTCATGCCCAAGTTGCCGGAAACCATATTCTGAGAAAGAAAAGTTCTTGTATTGTGGTGCTTGCAAATTATCGAGATACTGTAGTGAGAAATGTCAAAAGGATCATTGGAAAAATGGACACAAGTTGGTGTGTTTGAAAGAACAGTTGAAAGATAGAGATTTCTAATTTAAAACTTTAAAAACTATTGAAAGTCAAACTAAATGAGTATTCAGAAGATCTCATGCAAAATATCTGGTCTACATTTATGTTCAAATTTGTTTTAATTACATGTACATCATGTTTAATGTAAATTATGATCACGATTAAGATTGCAATATTACTGTGTACATGTATTATATTATAAATTATTTATGCTTCTATCCGTAAATATGGAAGCGCAGCAGAAGGGTGTACAGGCTACTGAAGGGTGTTAAATTCTCCATATCTACGGATAGGAACGTAAATAGCGAATTTATCCCTGGTTATATTAAAAAAAAATAAGAAAATTTGGATCCTGGTGGGCCACATAATAGTAACGTTTTCTTTGTTGTTTGAAAGAATAAGTAAAAAATATGATAGTTTCTAGTGTTTTTTACCTGGTAAGTAACAGTAGATTTTTGTGAACAGTCGTATTGTATTTAATTGGCTCACCAGGAACCAATTGTCCATGTGACGTGTAGTCATCACTGTTTCTGTCATTGGTGTTGTGTTAATCTATTAGCTTTTCACAGTGCAATAATTTTTTCTCACAAACCACTGACCTAATTGGAACCAGTTGTCCTTGTTAGATAAAAATTAAACATGCTCCTATAATCAATTTGGCATAGGAAGACTTCTTTATCAGATGAGCGGTACAGGCTCATGTGAGCCTCTTGTGATCTCTGGTTATTTATACCTTTTGAATTCTGATGACATCATCGTCATGTACTGTGACTTTATTACTTAATATATAAATGTATATAAAGTGATGGATGTCATTTGTATGTTGGATTCTGTGTATCTGAATTTTTCTGTTTTTATATAGCCCACCAAACCACAAAATTGTAGTGCTTCATGTCTTCCCTTAGCTTTAAAAAAGTAAAAAAGGTAATCAGTAATTTGTAGCCTTTTATTTGCCTAGAATTACACATGATACATGTACATATAATACTGAAACCCAGGGTACTTTTTTATTTTATCATTATACATTTAATTAATCAATTGATTGGTTGAAATGTGCATGTTGTTGTTTTTTGCAATGATAAAGAGAAACAGCATTTGCAGGGAAAGGGGAAAGAAAAGAAAAATGTTTGCAATGAAAAGTGAAAGAGAAAATTGTTTGCAATGAAAATGAAAAGAACAAAATGTTTGCAATGAAAAGGGAAAGAAGAAATTGTTCACATTGAGAGAGGGGACAATAAAATGTTCAAAATGAAAAGGGAAAGAATAAAATCTCACAAGAAAAGATAAAGAACCGAATTTATATGTTCACGTTGAAAAGGGAAAGAACAAAATATGCACAATTAGTTCTGTTGTATTACAGTGCTCTTCTATTTTTAATTTTGCATGTTATGTCTTAGTGCTAAAGAGAGTTTTTATCTTGGTTGATACTTTGTATATAATTATGTTACTTGTAATGCCAAATCTATAACTGTCTTAATGTTTTAATGTCATCTAGACAAACAAGTTTTGGATAACAAAGCAAAACTGCATTTTCAAAACTATTGAGAATAATTCAGTTGTATGTACATTGAAAAGGTGCATTAGTTTTAACTTTGTTTGGTTTTTACTATGAATTATCTCCCCTTTTCCGGATGCCATGTAAATAGTTACATTTTTTTGTACATGTCATCTGGAAAAGGGGAGATAATTCAATACAAAAATATTACAAAGTTAAATGTTACAAGAAATAACTTTCCAAACTAATCAGTTGTTTGTGGATTATAAACTGATGCAGCTTTTCACTGGTCATAGTTGTTTGAAATTGGGCAGATATACGTGTATTTGTATATTTTATACATATCTGGTGTAAATGATCGTAAATTCACAAGATAGTGGCAGTAATGATGGTCTGAGTTTTTAATTTATGGTTTAGTTAGATCTTTTGTTTTACTTTTTGAATTTACCAAGTTTAAGTTTGTGTTTTTCTATGGTAATGGATCATTTATCCAAGTCTATGTTAACATTAAGGGTGTCTGTTTTATTTCTGACTTTTGTTTGTTTGCCTAATATAGCCTGCACTCTTACTTTGATAGGGCAATTGACCAAATAAATAAAAAGAAAATATTTGTTCAAATAAGGATACTTGTACAAGTAGCATATTTTATCCCATTGGCACCTTTGATGGCAGTTTTACTCTTGTAGAGCTTTGGTCATCTTTAATGTCGGTTTTACTCTATAGAGCTTGTGTCATCTTTAATGTCGGGTTTTACTCTTATACAATACTGTAGAGCTTATTTTTACTCGTTACCTGTTTTGCTGACTTTTATGTTTTCTGTACAATTTTACAATGGTCAATGCACATCATTTCATCGAAATATAACTTGTTTTCTTGTTCTCGTCATGATATGGCTGAAAAATTGCTCACTTGGCATTAAATAACAATCACTTACCGGTATTAACTCTGTGCCATTTGTAATGCAAATTTGACTACTTTTGTCAAGATTATCTAGTAAAAAAAATTCATTCTAAACCACATTATCAAATCCCCCCCTCCCCCAAGGCAAGAAAAAAACACAATCCATCAATTTTAATTTTAATACTTACAAATAGATTTAGATTTCCTTTGTAAGCTGGGAAAATATCAAATGTTTTAATACATTTACACTTGTGTCTTATCCAATTTGTATATCTTTGCAAATAAAATAAGCTAAAAACAAATTCCTTGATGAATTAAAAACCATATGTAAACCAGATGACCTGTCTCCTTGCATGGGGTCAACTCTCTCAGATTTGACCATACCATGACGCTCATATACATGATGTACATGATTTATTCAGATGATTTGATGATTAGAGAAATAAGATTGATTTTTTGTGTTGAATTTGTCATATTTTCAAAGTGCCTTTTGATCTACTTTTACATGAATATATTTATGTAGGGTAATTTATGTTTACATACATTCATGAAAAAAAATCTGATATTAAGCAATTATAAATGTAAAATAAAAAACATTGTTTATGTATGTATATTGACTAATACTGTGTGTATGTCTCAAAAAACAATATGCTTTACAATGTGTTCAATTTTATTGTTGTTGATTATATTTTTCAGATTGACAAATTTATATTTTGTTACTGGTATCACACACAACAACTTTATTACATACTGTGTATGTTACATTGGGTACAAGAGACTATTGTATTCTCAGTTGAAGCAACAAATGTTTTTTTTAGATACGATAAAACTTTGGATTTAAATGTATAGGACATATTGCAAGACAAACTTAAGCATTCCCATGCATAGTATTATATATTTTTATGTCCCTGCCACTAAGTGGCCGGGACATATAGTGTTACCCATGTCCATCATTCCGTAATTCCGAAATAAAACAGATATTGACTTGATTTTTGTTATATGAGTGTGTAATGATGAGTTACAGATCAAGTTTGCATTTCGTTGTGGTCCAATGATTTTTGGCTGAGTTATAGCCCTTGGACTTTGAAATTTGGCTGAATATTTAGTTGTCACCACTTTATTTCACTATGATTTGAGATATTGACTTGATTTTTGATATGAGAGTGTATAATCATAAGTTACAGATCAACTTTGAAATTTGTTCCGGTTGAATGATTTTTGGTCAACTTACAGCCGTTTGGCTTTGAAATTTGGCCAAATATTTAGTTGTCCACTTTATTTCACTAGTTTGTTATTCTTAGCCTATTACTGAGGGAATTAAAAAAGGGTGAAACATTTGTGAGCCTCCTTAATATTCACGGCGGGGACATTCGTGTCGTTCCGACACATCTAGTTTAATTATATTTTATTCATTAAGAGATAGGTCATCTTAACAAAATTGAACATGTAAACCATAAATGCCATTATACATTTGTTTTGAAAATCTGAAATTTGATGCCAAGAGGAACTTTCAATATAAATGTTTTTATGCCCCAAAAAACTTGAGGGGTATTTAGCTTTACCCATATGTATGTCTGTATATCCATCCTACATTTGGTTTCCCCTCAATAACTTACATGTAAGTTCACTTAAACAAATCATTTGAAATTTATACACAAGGTCAAGAACCACAAAAGGAAGGCCAAACTTGAATTCTGAGCTTACTGCCTTTCCCCCAGTTTGCAGTTATGCAGTTATGTCCCTTGATATGATAAAAAAAATACCTGTTTACTTTAACTGGAAGCATCCAAGTCCTATGGACACATTTTTCTATTTTATCAGCTATATCATGTACATTTGTACATTATGCAATTTTATACCTTAAATGTTTTTAAAATCTTTTTTCATTCTCTTGACCGTTTTATTTACAATGATTCCATATTAGAATAAAATATGCCATGATCTACCTTTATTTTTTTAATCAGAATTTAGCCTTGAAGTACCAGGTACTATTTTTATTGTTATTTTACTTAACTAGAAATTTGTCAGCAGGAAATCCATGAAAAATGTATGTGTTCATGCAAAGCAATAATTGTATTATGTGCTGTTAGCATGTGTTTATGCAAAGCAATAATTGTATTAGGTGCTGTTAGCATGATGGCCTGCCATAATAAGAATTTTCACCCTTCCTTCATGTGCCATTCAGGTTTTAAAGTTTCATTGTAATAATTGTACCACCATGCTATTGGGTAGAGTAGTTCCCCTCTTATAAGCCATTCTCATCAAGGGCCACCCTGTCATAAGGTCATCCCATCTCGGGCCACCTCTCTTATGAGGCCAGTTTTCAGATGGGCTGAGATTGTAAAATAAATTGTACTGGGAAATAGAGACCATCCCTTTCATAAGGTGACTTTTTCGTTGTAGAATGGGACAGCTTTTATATGAAAGAAACTACTCTATAAACAAATCATAGACATTGCTTTTATCCTACATATTTATATATATACAACAGATGAAATGTCTATGCCACAAATGTGTTCACAAAGATAAAATGTGTATGATGTTGTAGTATGTTTTGTACAAAGAACTTGGTGCTTTAAGGGCTGATTTTGGCCCATTATTTGGTATTTACTGGTAGCTATGAAATGCTCTACGATATGTATTGTAACATGTATATATTTTTGTTTTATTTTTATTTTTATTTAATGCTCGTCTGTAGGATAGGACCTATGAGTTATATTGATATTGTTCATTGTAAACTTTGCTTCATTATGAATATGAAATGAAGCAATAAAATCGTCAATCAAATTAAAATTAAATGTTTGTTTTATCTTTTTTTTCTTTTCTGGCGATGAACTTACATCCAACAACATCCTGTTTGGGGTCATGTCAGGTAGAGTTTATTTAGTTTATCTTTTATCATCCAATCATATTCACGACAATTAACTATAGTCATCAATCGGACAGCAACTATTGGCATATAGGTACTTTTATACTTTTAGAAAGTAGGCTAATTGCTGTTGGTCAGTTTAAAATATGAACCCTGCCATGACCCCGTACATGATATCAGCCAGAAAAGAAGTAATATTTACACCAAGGTTTTCCCAGTTAAAGGTTAAACAATTAAGCGAAAGTGTGAGATTGTTTAACTGTTTTAACTCTGAAAACCACCCAGATTTAAAGTGTGTAATATCTTGTATGTATTATTTCATAGTACTTGGCTGTTCTTACAGTATGGTATATAAATCATGAAAAGATCAAAGGAAAGGAATGCATTCATGTTACAACAACAAAAATATATATGACAAACATTTAATGTTTATTGGATTGTAAATCACTGTTCTATAACTTTTACCTCAGTTTTGGATGGATTGTCTTTCCTGTTAACTAACAACTAAATTTGTTTGTATTAGTGTTGATTGGGAAAAATTGTTTATTTTATTGGTGTTTTTTTGGGGGGGGGGGGTGAATTTAGTCTTAAGATCATATATGGTTATACAATGTACTTATTATAAGAATTAAAGAGATCAACCTACTGAAAATTATCATTCAAAACAGTGGACATGTCCATAGTACAATGTATATTACTATTTAAACTACCTTCTTTGAGGAAAATGTTTCATAAAATGTTTATCTATTGTGTAATTAAGGGTAATGCATGACTTCAATGTAAATCTTCTCAAAATGTAATTGTTCAATTTAAATCACATGGGGGCAGGGATGGTTCTTAGTTGATTCACTTTCATACTAACATGATATGATCATTTTTTTTAATTTCTGTGGCCAAATTTATACAACTTCAAAGACATTATTTTGACATAAAAAATGCAAAAAATAAATGATTTTATCCCGCAATTTTCAACATTCGAATTTTGGTGAAATTTTAACTGCAATACTGATTTTTCAAGTCGTGTGAAATAAACTTTTCTGGCTCAGAAGTCAAATGGTCTTCGTAACACAAATATACAAACTTTTTCCCAAATGTTTTTTTTCTCAAAATGTCGGCATCTTGAAATCTCCAAAAACAATTCCATTTACAGTTTTGCTACAACAGATTGTGCTGTGCAATAATTTTTGCAAAATCAGAAATTGATGATTTTATTTTTTTGAAATAATGTTGTATTTACAAAGAACTAAAAAATGTATATGTACAAGAGTGTATTTCATGTTTACTGCATTTTTTGTTACAAATAAAATGTTTTAATTTGAACCTTTTACTGTTTTAATTTATTTATGATACATATTTTATATTTAAAAGTACATATACATTGTAATTGCTGTAGTAGGTCCTGGTTTGATCCCGGTCGGGTCATACCAAAGACTATGAAATTGACTGAAAAGACTATGAAGTTGTTGCTCCTCCACCAGGCACAGGTTATTAAGGAGAAAGAGTAAAGACTGGTTTGCTCAGAATCAGGATAATATGTCTTGAGTGGGGTGACATGTCTATCTGCGGACTGTTGTTTCAGTGAGCTGGTCTAATGCAAAGCGGATCTCATCATCAACTCATTGAAAATTAACTTGTTCTCGCCATGATATAGCTGAAAAATTGCTGAATTGGCGCTAAACAACAACCACTCACTCCTACATGAAATTGCTTCCCCAACATAATTTTGAGATAAATTCTCCCAATAAAAAGAAAGTTTAAACAGTGATGGTCAACAATTCCACCTATAACAACAAAGCGAACAATTACCTCTCATCTCAACTCATTGAACAATTACCTCTCATCTCAACTCATTGAACATAAAAAACACCATGACATACAATGTTTGAAACTAGGTACTAGCTTGGGACAGGCACAAAAATTGTGGCAGTATTAAACCAGTTAATGGGATGACAACCCTCCCCTTCTTGATAAATATATCTCCAACAGTAATACAGATTTAAATAAAAACGTGCACAGATTCGCTTCCACTCAATAAGACTACATACCATCACACAAATGAATGACAACATAAACAGGGTCAATGAATGGTCGACGTTAACTGACTACTAGCTAGAAGTCTTAAGGTAGACTCTGTTAAAGACCATTACTCTTAGGATACACTTCATGTATTATCATACATGTCTTGTTTGTTTCTAGAGGTCAACAAATCTGAAGCACATCTTCAGTTACCCGGGAGATTAGTGTTTGTAAAAAGGAGAGAACCATCTCTATTACAAGGCGTTAGTGTCTGCTAAATTGTGGGTTAAAATCTAGGACAAATCAAAACAAATAGTGGTGTTGCTTTCTATCACAACCAGAGATCATTCCCAAATTATAACGGGAACTCGTGATCGTATATGGTAGTTGGATTTACAAGTTACAACCTATGAACTCTATGCCCATTACCACTGAAGTTGTTTGGTTCGAATCCCGCTCATGGCGAGGTGTACTCGATACAACATTATATAATAAAGTTTGTCAGCGACTTGTCACAGGTTGGTGGTTTTCTCCGAATACAGGGCTGTAACTACCATTCTGAAAAAAAGAAAAGAAAATAAAAACAACAGAGAGAGAGAACAAAAAAGGGGGGAGAAAACGGATTGCTTAACCGGTATTTTGTTTTATGATTATATATCTCCCGCGCAAAAGTTGCAATTGTTCACAAATTTGAAAGAATATATCAAATAAATTTCGAGATTATTCTTCAAGACCTCTTCATTTTGAAGAACAGGAGAAAAGTAAACGGTAAGAGTTCAAACTAACGATATTCAAGTTGAAAAGATAATTGATTCTGTCTTGTGTGTGTGGTTTTTCTTTTTGGGGGGGGGGGGGGGGGGGGGGTGTCCACAGAATTTGTTCCGTTAATTTAGACACCGCTGGATCCATCCTTGTTTTCTCTATTTTACAAGTGCTCCGTTTAGTCTAGGATTTTCCATAGAGTTTAGTATAATATCTTTTATTTATTGAATAAACAATATAATAGACCATCACTTTTGATCACCTTACTCTATATATCTACAGCCATTTTTGTGTTTACCATTTAGAATGAAAATAATTTTCTTAATAAATAATGGATGTTTTTTTAATGCAATCATATTATCAAATTATCCCAGCCTTCGTCCCTTGTCCAATTATGGACTGTTATAAATTTAAAATCGAACCTACGTAACAAAACTGAAAGTAGAAAAGTCTAAAGCTAAGATTTTGAATTAATAGCAGTATGACTTCAGTTTACTTCTATGCAGAAATGCAGGCAAAAATTAGGACGACAAATGATGGAAGTTTTCACGCACAAAAACTACTTTGTCCAGACGGTCTGGACAAAGTAGTAATATTGTTGAACAAATACTTATGATCGTTTTCATACAGCTCTTCCATATTGAAAAAGGAATTGAAAAATGTCTGTTGTTTATGAATTTCTTTCTATCCAATAAAAAAGCAATCGTTTATTTACAGATTACGCAAATAAAAACTATAACTGCGTTCCCGACATCGTTCTTTTTAGCTGATCGTGTCATTTTAAGCTGTTTATTTCTTGGCAATTACTGTGCTTTTAAATAAATGAAAACACTGAGAAATAATTAAAATTTGATAAACAGATTTCTTAAAGAAGTATTTAACAATGGTGTTGAAATGAGCTAAATTTCAATGGTGCCAGATAGGAAATCTACAAATACGATAAATTGTTGCCGTTTTCAACGACTCTTCGTGAATAAAAGCATGGCGAATTCATCAGATGATGATATAAACAACAACTCAACTTAGAAATAATTAAAATTTGATAAACACTTGAACTAGAATTCTCCAAAAACAGATTTTTTAAAGAAGAATTTAACAATGGTGTTGAAAAGGGCTAAATTTCAATGGTGCCAGATAGGATATACGTATATGTTATCTGGATGTGAATTGATTGATACCGAAAATATCAGCCTGCCGAGCCAGAATATGAAGTTTGTTGGCGAGTGAGCGAAGCGAACGAGTCACAAACTTCATATTCTGTCGAACAGGCTGATATTTTTCAGTATCAATCATATTCACATTCAGATGACATGTTTATCATCCTTAAATCAAACATAAACACGGATACATCTATATTAGTATTTTCGCGGGAAAAATTACATGTTTGAAAATATTCAAAAGACGCTCCCCCAAAACCGTAGTTCATAAGTAGTTTGCAAACAAACTCCGGACAGTTTTCGTATCCGCTACCGAACATGGTTCATCCGCTGGAGGGTAGTGTGCAAACTCCGGACAGTTACCAGCTCCGGTCCAGCCGATGAACCATGTTCGGTAGCGGATACGAAAACTGTCCGGAGTTTGGGTAGTGTGCGGACAAAATCCGGACAGTTTTCGTATCCGCTACCGAGCATGGCGAATTCATCCGATGATGATATCTCATGTGATACATACAGCAACTCCACTTATAGCTCTGGGACTTGGACTTGCAGTATTGAAGCCTGCATAGAGTCGCCATACAGCCCCATTTGGAGTGTTGATACTGTATGTAGCGACTCATCTAACACCTCCATTTCAGCATTTGGAGTCTTGATACTGAATCTATCGACTCGCTTAGCGGCAGCTCCATTTGGAGTGTTGATGCAGGACGTGAGTCATCTAACAGCTCAATTTGGAGCATCACCTCATTAGACACCGAGACGGAGAGTGATCTTTTGTTTGATGAGAAAGAGAAGTTTGAAGTCGGCAGCGATCTTTGTGCCGTAAGTTTTATTAAATGGAGACCATTCACCCATTTTCCCCCCAGGTGGCGTCGCTGTACCAACGGTGGTTAGGAAAACGTTTGTTTTCCGATAAACGCTTGTAACCAATGTAATCAAATGGCAATACCTACGTGGTGTCCTTGATATGAAGCGTTGCGTAATATGACGGTAGGCACGGCCTATAGAGAGGACGGAAGTGAACATAATAGATTTTAATTTGATATTTCCAATACCTTTTTTCTAGTTTATTTCACAATGACCGGTAACAATCATAGCCTATAGCCATAGGGCCCAATGACTGCAATGACAATGTAAAATTGCATGTGTTTTTGTTTACTTCATTTGGTGTCTAATGGCGTAAAATTGCACACGGGTTTTTTTACTTCATTTGTTGTCTAATGACATAAAAGTGCACACGAGTTTTCAGACTAAATTGAACCCGATTGAAAATTGTACGCGTATTTTTTTCACACTGTATAGGGTCTAACCATGTAAATTTGCGTACTAGCTTTTGCTTCAAAAACAAAGCAAGAAGAGTTAAGCACAGGGGCTTGTTACGATTTTTTATTTTTTTCCCCTAGTACTCTAAAAACTAGCTGCAATAATGTAGTTCCTGTGACAAACTTTGTTCTCGCCATGATATAGCTGAAAAATTGCTGAATTGGCGTTAAACAACAACAATCACTCGTATAACACGTGTTCGGATTTCAAGAACCTTATGCAAGAAAGTTCAACAGTTTAAATATTGCTTCTGATTCGCGGATTTGTCCCGATAAGATTGTTTCCTTGAAAAGTAAACCTTCAAAGAGTATTTTAATGCTTGGTGCTTTAACCATTCATATGATTTTCTTCTATCATCATATGTAGCACTGTCATGTAATTTAATCAACACCGCCCAAATATATTTTGTATTTAGTGTAGAGGTTGTTAAATAGCTTGTATTACCGTTGAAATGAAACAGTACACTTCTTGTTTCGTAACGGTCAGTTTTATTCGGCCCGTTTTATTGGTGGAGGATACCCGAGTTCCCTGAAAAAAACCACCGACCTGCCGCAAGTCGCTGACAAACTTTATCACATAGAAATCACATTAGTATTATTACCAATTGATAATAGTCAAGCGACTGTTGATGAAAAATAAAATCCACACATGACTGTTGATGAAAATAAAATGTACACATGACTGTTCATGAAAAAAAATCAACATTATCTATAATACGTAATACGACCCAGGTATTCACGTTTGAATTTTTGTTGATCAAAATCTTCAGAATTTTTTATGTCTTTATTTGAATGGCTTAAGATTCGCGTTGGAACAATCTAGACATATCAATAAGAAATTCCCCTACATTATCTTCGTTTAAAAATAGAGTGAAAGTTGATATCTATAAAACCCCAAAGTATCATAATGAAGGCCCACGGAAACTAAGTATATTACATACTAGACTTAGACACCAATGCAGCTCACTCAATGCCGATCTGTCAAAAATACATAGTAAATAATTTTAGATGTAATTGCGGTGCTTCTTTTGAAGATGCTATGCATTATTTTCTGGAATGTCCTTTATACCTGAACGAAAGAAGAGCACTTCTGAGTAATTGCGACGATATCAATATTGAAACTTTGCTCTTTGGGAACGATAAGTATAGTTATGACGTCAACTCCAAAATATTTGGAAAAGTTCGAACTTTTATAAATCAATCAAAAAGATTTTAGGGCTAATGTCAGCAATTTTTCACTTTTTCACGTTTTCACTTGTACTTCTTACTTTCTTCCAGTGTCAAAATTTTAAATGTCTATTGTCTTTGTTTTGTTTTGCTGTCATTAATTCATGTGTATAATTTGTAAGGAGAGGACTTCATATAAGTTGGTATAACTTGTTGTCCAATCCTATTGTTTATGTACAATGAAATATTATTAAACTAATGGCTAAAGATAAAGCTGAAATCGTAAAATTTAAAATGTTTGCTTTTTTCAATTTTCGCAAAATTAGAGCCCACGCGAACAGTTTGACTAAAAACCGCAAAATTAACACCCCTTTGAAAATAACCACTTAAATAGTAGTTTAATAAATGTATATATTTATGTTTGAGACAGAATATGTTTTTAACATCATGTTGGGGATCAGTGAGTAATTGTTGTTTACGGCAATTTTTCAGCTATATCACGACGAGAACAAGTTAGTTTTCAATGAGATGAAGATGAGGTCCCAACACGCTTAGTTGTTGTTTTTTTTTATAATATATATATATATATATATATATCTTTAAAATGATATAGGGGTGCATATTTTTTTATTAATAAAGTTATATATCTTAAAGACAAGCCACTGTGGTTGGAATCCGGAACAGAACAGTACATAAAATTCGCCAAGAATAATTAATGTACGTGAAATTGATCGAAATTATTTGATTCTAACCATTAATAAACGATTATTTACCATGAAAGTAGAAAATCACGATACAACAAAACTAGGAAACCAACACGAAAATCTTTTAAAAAGGGAAATACAAAGAATGTGAACAAATATCAAACTTTGTTTAACAACGTACGTACACGTGTACTATATAGTCTCCTCATTCAACAGTTATTGTACGTATGCTATGCGTATTTACTAATTACAAAATTATTGAAAATATTGATTTTTGCTCATGGAGAACATAAGAAAAAATTAATAAGAATGTATTCAATTTTATTTTATACATTGTTGTATTCGCATTCACAGTTAGTAACAGGTGCCCGTGACCCAGATATGATTGCAACGTTGTCATTGTCTTATTTCAACGTAATGACGTGATCACTTTAGTATAACATGTCAGAAGATGGTTACAACTTATGATGCATTTGTTGTTAACTTGAGGAATATTGTTATACAAATAAAAAATAATTATTGTTGGATAATTAGATAGAAATTGTGTTTGAAATAATAGTTTACATATAGGTTACAAACGTCTTTAGCGATAATAAAACGCTCCGCTAACCACCGTTGGTACTTGATCGACACCTGTTGAGTAAATTTGGGTGAATGTTCTCCATACAAATTCCCAACAAATGCAAGCGAATGTTTTTAAACATTCTATTACAGGGTGGACAACGTACGTCACACATCCGAGTATTTTCTATCGAAAACTTTATAATGGCGAAAAATTTTCAACCAACTGACACTAGTCCTCTAAAAGGGGTCAACCCCGCGGGAACACCGGGGTATAGAAATGGGACCGAGAGCTTCTTCGGCTTGAAGGGGCGTCCGTCGGTTGTGCGGGATGTAGAAATTCACAACCAACCCGTCCTGCGGATGAGACGTAAATAAAACCGAGGTCCCGTGTTGAGAGATTGCCACCCTCTCCGCACGTTAAAGAACCCAGTGTAACAGCTCATGAGCATGCTCATGATGAGTGGTCCATAAGAGACCTGTTGCACTGGCAAAATCATCCGTCCCTATCCATCACCTTTCCTTGTTTCGAGTCCCGTGGCGTTTAAATTTTTAAATGTTCTCGTCCTGAATATAGCTGAAAAATTGCTCGCTGGACGTTAAACACCAATCAACCAATCAACCAACTGACAAAATAAACTCATTTTTTTACTATTTTAACAACGAACCTCTATGGTAAAAGCCAGACCCAAGTACCCTACGGACTTGTATGGTACTATTTACATCGATAATAATCAAAAAGCTGTTGTCATTAGTCTAATCATTCCGACAACATTTCCTTTTGATTCTGGATCCAGGATGGACAACGTACGTCATACATCCGGGTAATTTTTTATGCTGGATCAAGCATCGAAAGGAAACAGTATTGTCGGAATGATTAGACAAATGACAACAGCTTTTTGATTATTATTATCGATATAAATAGTACCATACAAGTCCGTAGGGTACTTTGGTCTGGCTTTTACCATAGAGGTTCGTTGTTAAAATAGTATAAAAATGAGTTATTTTGTCAGATGGTTGAAAAACACTCGTCGCAACTTCGACTGATTCCGTACCTTCATCATACCTCGTCCGTATTACGATAGCTCCCATTGGAACTACTTTCGGAAATCTTCAATGAAGGAGGTATTAAAATAATTTCACTTTCGAATATTTGTCCAATAATAATATATTTTCATTCGTCGCAATGTCGGCTGATTCCGTACCTTCATCAAAGACCAATATTTTTCAAAACAAACTCATCTATTGTCGCCATTTTAGAACTTATTCGCGGTGCGCAATGCTTGATTGAAGTGATACGGTCTTCCGGCGAAGAAATGTGACGCGTAGACGCATATCAAATACCGTATTACAGCCGAGGTATTGAGGAAGCGAAGCGGACTCACACGAGGTTTGCCGATTGGGTTGAAAAATTTTCGCCATTATAAAGTTTTCGATAGAAAATACCCGGATGTGTGACGTACGTTGTCCACCCTGTATTATATAAGTCATGATTGAATAAAAATAGAAAGATTAATTTCAACGCAGCATCCTTTTAATTGGAAATAGAAATAAACTTGGTGATGGGAAATATAATTTTCAGTCATCATATCTACTTCAATATGTACTTCAGGCTACATTAAAATTAGATCTCCGCACTTGCTCATTTTTTTTTCAGGATCGGCCGCTCCGACGCAGCGACGAAGCAAATAAAAAATAATAAAAAACGAGCGCAAGTGTAGAGATCTAATTACAAGTTAACTGTATATCTACTTTTAAGCCATATTTTAAATTTCTGATCACCATAAAATAAAACTTTGCTGCAGACCATCTTGAATTTCCGATCGATACAAGATGTCCACAACAAACATTTCAGCCTACATTCAATGGAATTAATGTTGAAATTTCAGGGGAAAAAAAGTTGTTATTCATTTTCCCATATGGCCCTATGTCCTATTATAAAAAATAATAAGTCTATGGTAAGGACTAACGTGTATCTTGGATCGTAATCTGTTATCACAGATTTGCACACAAAAAAACCAACAAAACAGCAAACAAACAAAAAACTAATGAATTAGCCCCTCCCATGCAACATGAAACAAAACACTGATCATAGATGACATGTGAATTAAAAGTGTCTACGTAAAATAGCTATGACACAAACATAGTTAATTTATTATCCATCTGAAAATAAAATATTGTTATTGCTATACTTCATCCATGATGTAGACGAATTCATTTATAAAGAAAACAATATAGTGATATACACATGGATATACACTACAAGTTCTATTCAGTATGCAAATAATAAAAAAATAAAATAAATAGAATATCAAAATCTTGCCTACTAGTTGGCTGTGTTGATTATTGCCGGTGGTAAGCATCACTTTCAACCATGTTTCAGTTACTAACTATATCCTGGGGTTCTGTTTTATTGGTGGGGGAACCAGAGTACCCAGAGAAAACCACCAACCTACCACAAGCCGCTCATAAATTTTATCACATAATGTTGAATCAAGTACACCTCACCAAAAGCAGGATTCGAACCGGCGGATTTACTGAGTAGTATTAGGCATTAATAGGATAGGTACATGGAATAGGCACCGGTTGCGTAGGTAGATGTACATACAAATACCATGCAATCGCTGCCACGGCGGCCCCTGCTTATTGCTTGTCCATTTATGTACATGTATATGTATATGTAACCTTCTATATGTTGGAGTTTTATTGAAGTGAGCATTTAACAACAGATAGACACCAGTATATTGGGGTTTCTCATGGTAGCATAGACTAAAAAAATAGAAACAGCAACTAGAACTACAATAGTCAAACATCTAGTTATAAAACAATTCTGTCTTCATATTTCTGTAGCAGTTCTTTGAGCTGTTGTTGGTAAACTAAGCAAGGTTATCTATCCCTTTCTACTCGACCCTAATGACAGTCGCCCAAAGAAACGGAGGAATAAAATAAAAATACATGTATCATCCACTGGCTTGCTGTATGATTAAATGAAATGTAGTCTTCTTGGAGAACAAGGATCTTACATGAAGTACAGGATAATAAAATATCTTTTTAAAGGGAATACTATTTGTCTTTGCAGAATGGTCCCAGCATACCAACAACAAAGAAACAAAAACAGAACGTCTTCAAGCGTATAGGAAAATACCTAAAGAGATTAATAACTTGCAATCGCAGATCCAACAAAGTTTTTCCTTTTCCAGTGTGAAAGACTATATATATAATTTGCAAACAATCAAAGGAAAATCTGTGTTTGATTAATGACGTTTTAAAAAAAATGCTTGTATAGATTGATAAATGGCAGAAATCACACTGATACGTTGGTGTTGATTTCAGAGTAAGTAATATCCAAATATATGTGCAAATATTGCGGAGACAGATGCTGAATTTGTGTACCCAACTGCTTAGTGACATGTTAATAATCCGAATTTTAAAATAAAATGTGATATTTGAAGATATTGATATTTTCGTCTATTTATTTGTTTACAAACAAAGTTAGTAGATTTCACCCTACTATGTGCGACAAAACAAGTAACAATCCAAACGTAACGGTAAACGGTGAATATAGTGACAATGAAATCGATCCGTTTACAGATAATCATAGCACTCAATGTCTTCAAGATAACTCACAGGAAATATCAGACAGCCGATTTTGGGCAACTTGATAGAAAAACATTTAAAAAGAGTTAATAAAATGCACAACTACTCAAGATATGCGTCCTATACGACACTCATTGTTCGATATTGTACGTCAGAGAGAACAATCTTTGAAAGACACAAAACTGTTCGAGAGAGCACATGGAGAAACTGGTTTGTCGATCGGTGAGAAAATAGCGAATGATATTTATATAATTTTCCAGTTCTTGAAAGGAGCTAATAAGTCCTCGTCGTTTGACTTTGGCAAGTGAAGCTAACTTATTATAGATATTTGTGTAAAACTAAGGAACAGAACCAACACGAAACACATATATAACGCAGTAATTATTGCGTTAATTTTAGAACTAAAACAGAGTTTAGCTGAAAGTGGAAAAACTATAGATGCTAAATTTGAACAGATGATGGCAAAATATGACACAGAAATTAAGAACTTAAGATGTAAAATTGATACAAAAGACATTGAACTTATAAATTTGAAGACTCAACTTACAGAACTACGTCATAAAAATACAAAGGTACACTCAACAGTCTGATATGAAATTGAAGACTACACAATTGAAGGAACTAGAAGATGTAAACAAGGAAGCTACAAGGAGACAACACAAAATTTGTGATATACTTTGCATGATCAGTTATGATACGGTTGTTAAGTTAGAATATGAGCGGTGCAATGTACGGCACGCCGTACTTTCAAATTAACCTAAGAACTCGGGTGTGTGGTTTTTTTTGCTGAACATTGGTAAATCAAACAAGCATATTATTTTTTTTTATAGTACAAGATGGATGATAAACAATCTTCACATCGGTAGAATATACGTTTTCGAGGCAAGTCAATTCTTGAATCACTTTCTCAAAAACGGAATCTTTGCGTGTAGACATTGCCTCTACAAAACTGCTCTTCCCAACATCTCTCATATTTACTCTCTGCTCAAGTAAAACGCGTTGACAAACGATACATTTGTCCCATGAAATGTTTTCTCTTTTCTTTTTGGGGTTAGAGGGGTCGGGTTTTACTGGACTCTCAAAACTAGCCATAATATCTTAATAAACTTGGTTGTCAAAACTAATAACCAATATAATATATGAAGATATATCGTATCCCAAGTGTTCGGTTTGTGTATTACAAACAGTCGAAAATAATAACAAGTTAAACAAACTATTTACAACAAAATTTACTAAAGTGAAGCACTCTTTGACCTCAAATGCATTTCATTTATCATAAAATAACAAGTAAATATAACTAGTCGTCAATATTTGCTTATGACACGACGTTTCAAAAACATAAATGCTATAAACATTAATCAATGTGTTACGCTAAAGTTCACATAAAAAATAAAATAATAAGATTAAATTTTATTTTATTTATATAGTACATTGATTTAATTGTGATTTTAGATAAGAAATGTATATAAACCTAATAAAATTTGATAATAATTTAATAAAATAATATCAATGAAAGTGATGGTAAATTCTAATCAATACGTGTACTTTACTTTAAACTTTTAGCCAAGTGAGCTGTTTTCAAGATGTCAACGTGTCACATCATCAGTTATTCAAAAGGGTTAAAGGATAAAAACGTGCAGACATATTTTTTTTCAGATAAAGATAAAGATCATTCACTTATAATACAATCGGTAACCTATATATTTGTTTTTTTAATTTCCACTTATCAAAAGCGAAAATGAAAGTACTTTCTATATCGAAACTGATACACAGAAAATCGATTCGATTTAGTGTTCAAGTGACTGGTTGTAAGAATATGACAGACGAAATTGCTTTTAATTTGTAAAGTAAGCATACACTGGTATTTATTGTATATATAAAATAAACATACACTTGTATATATAAATATATATAAAATTCCTTAAGTCTTTTTTTTTTTTTTTTCGGGAAAATAAATTCACTACTTTTTTTTATGACAAAGATACGTTTAACTGAATTGAATTACTAACATTCCAGGGTACCAATTGCCGCCACGATTTAACTGAAATATTGTTGGAAGTGGTGTTAAACACCATAAGCCAAACCAATTTTGTCTTGAACCACAGGCACTATAGGTACTACATATCAATATTAATTCCATAGGTTCAACGGGAAGAAATTAGTGGATATTGATAACGTGTCTAATTACTAAGTATTCGGATCATAACGTGATACTCATCTGAAGAGCCCCCCCAACCACCACCACCACCACCATCAAAATATCACTTGATGGACCGAATAAACACTTATATTCATTGTGAATATAGGAAGCATGTTAGATAAAAATAATGATTTTTGAACCAAGACATGTTCATATCATGAGTAATGCGTTCGAGACATTCTGGAATTCGATTATAGTAAGACTACATTCCGTCCACAGCATATTGGACCATTTTCTCTTGATGTATGTGGTAGATGCATAGCTGAAGTGGTCCTGTTTATGTTTGGTTTAGGTTTATGGTGTTTAACGCCACTTTCAACGATATTTCCGTTATATCGTGGCCGTCAGTTTTATTGGTAGAGGAAGCCGGAGTACCCGGCGAAAAGCACCGACATGTCGCAAGTCACTGACAAACTTTATCACATAATGCTGTATCGAGTACATCTCGCCATGAACGGGGTTCGAACTCACAACTTTAGTGGTGATAGGCACTGATTGTTTTGGTTGTTGTAAATCCAACTACCATACAATCACGACCACGACGGCCACTGTCCTGTTTATGCTAGACATTGACTCTAACATGCAAATCAAACGCAAAGTCTATTTGTTTTTAAAAGCGATTCTTTGATTAGCATGAAAAAGTAAATCCAAACAAATTCGGTATACTTTTGACAAAAAAAGGGAATATTAGAATTAAAGGTTATTTATTTATTTATTTATTTATTTATTTATTTATTTATTTATTTATTTATTTGTATCCTGAAGGAAATTACCACGAATATGACTTCCGACAAATTGTTTGTAGTTGCGATAGATTTCGGAACAACTTACTCAGGGTACGCTTTTTCGAATATACACCACAAAGACGACATATTTACCTACAATTGGATCGAAGGCATATCCCAAGCACCTAAGACACCAACTAGCATTCTATTTACACCCCGGAAAAGCTTTCAAGCATTCGGATATGAGGCAGAGGAGAAATATGCAGCGTTGTCTCAAGATGGTCGACACAAAGACTGGTATTTCTTCAAGAGATTTAAACTGACACTCTACAATAATAAGGTAGGATAACAGTTGTCGATTAAATTGAAAACAGGAAAGTCACACAGTGGCAATAGAAAATCTCCCCAACATTAGAAACATGGTATTTGATTGTTCATTAAGGACAGTGCGAAGTTGCTTCTATGTCTTTTATAAATATATAGATGTTGCTTGTCAGTGCATAATTAATGAATTGATCAGATCAAGATAGTCATCAGGAACTGCTAACCCTCCCGGAGCACTAGAGTTTTTCTATTTACTCAAATGCAAACTTAGTCGCTCAATTTTTTCTTTTTTATATATGTAGTCATCGTTTGTCTTTTTGACGTTTTCCTTTTGATTTTATGTTAATTACATGGTCCGTCATGGCCGTGATCTTATGGTTGTTGAACTTACAACTACCTATGCAATCAGTGCCTATCACCACTGATGTTGTGATTTCGAATCTCGACCAGGGCGAGGTGTACAACATTATGAGATATAATTTGTCAGTGACTTACGACAGGTCAGTGGTTTTCTCCGGGTCCTCCAGTTTCCTCCACCAATAAAACTGATCGCCACGATACAACTGCTGAAATATTGTTGAAAGTGACGTTAAACACCATAACACCTCGCAATTAAATATAGCAGAAATAATAACTTTATACTATAGTATACACTACTGTACTACACTCAGTCACTCTCTCTTAAGTTATTTTGTTAATTACAGAATTTAAATGAGAGAACAACAATTCCAGATTACACAGGTAAAGAATTGCCAGCAATTCAGGTATTTAGTGATGGAATAAAGTTTTTGAAAGATCACCTGTTTCAAAATTTTCAAGACCGTGTCCCACAACTACAAGATGGAGATATCCATTGGGTGTTAACTGTACCAGCGATTTGGGATGAAGCTGCCAA
Source organism: Bathymodiolus brooksi (assembly GCA_963680875.1). Classification (NCBI taxonomy): domain Eukaryota; kingdom Metazoa; phylum Mollusca; class Bivalvia; order Mytilida; family Modiolidae; genus Bathymodiolus; species Bathymodiolus brooksi. Next base: position 110,299,033 of record OY804581.1, read on the forward strand.
AAAGTTTATGAGGAAATCTGCCGAAGAGGTAAATAAAATGTTTACTGTATTAAAGCATATGGTTCCGGATTTTGATAGAGTAGCAATTTGGTGTCAGGTGTGGGATTGTATAGTGTATAGAATATGAAGACAGTTTGTTTGAAACTCTTTTTGAGTTTGGAATTATCTCGATGATTTATCGCAATACTGTCAGTAAAAGAAACTGCATAAGCATTCATTTTCACACTTGTAGTTCAGTTGATATATCGTGTTTGTCCATTAAAGTTGATATATCGTGTTTGTCCATTAAAGTTGATATATTGTGTGTGTCCATTAAAGTTGATATATCGTGTTTGTCCATTAAAGTTGATATATCGTGTTTGTCCATTAAAGTTGATATATTGTGTTTGTTCATTGAAGTTGATATATCGTGTTTGTCCATTAAAGTTGATATATCGTGTTTGTCCATTAAAGTTGATATATTGTGTTTGTCCATTAAAGTTGATATATCGTGTTTGTCCATTAAAGTTGATATATTGTGTTTGTCCATTAAAGTTGATATATCGTGTTTGTCCATTAAAGTTGATATATCGTGTTTGTCCATTAAAGTTGATATATCGTGTTTGTCCATTAAAGTTGATATATCGTGTTTGTCCATTAAAGTTGATATATTGTGTTTGTCCATTGAAGTTGATATATCGTGTTTGTCCATTAAAGTTGATATATCGTGTTTGTCCATTAAAGTTGATATATTGTGTTTGTCCATTAAAGTTGATATATCGTGTTTGTCCATTCAAGTTGATATATTGTGTTTGTCCATTAAAGTTGATATATCGTGTTTGTCCATTAAAGTTGATATATTGTGTTTGTCCATTAAGGTGCTGTATGTTTGAAACCAAATGAGATGGTTGTCTGGCCTAGTCCTACCCAGAAAAAAAGAATAATCAAGCCCCACTGTTGTTACAGTTATTTTGCATAAATTATTGATAAGCCTATGGAAAGAAAATACAAAGAAGTTTATTTCCAGTAATATAATTGTACTCTTGATCGACGGGTATAATGTGATTTCTGGGAATACTATCAAAGCAATTATCAGAGGTGTACCCGTATATTACAAGTCTGGGTCTTTTTTTTTCTTTATTCAGTTCAAATACAAAACAAATGTATCTTAAATGGCATAACACTGAAAGACGTTTTTATTCACAGATTATAGTTGTAAAACAATGGGTTAAGGTTATGGTGTTTAACGCCACCTTCAAGGTGAGTTCAACAATATTTCAGTTACATCGTGGTGGTCCTTTTTATTTGTGGAGGAGTAAAAACAATGATTTCTGTTTAAAAGTGTCTGTAAGGTCAATGACATCGACATATGACCCCTAGAAATCATGTTTTCTTAAACAGGAAGTAAATATACTCTCACAAAAACGACACAAAAGTCAGAACTATAGAAATGTTCATAATAAAAACATATATATTTAGTCACATTAGCATTACACGGAATCCTCTATATAAATGTATACACACTACCGCATCGGTGGTTTAATGGTAAGTGTGCTTGTCTCGAGTGCGGTAGATCGTGGGTTCGAGTCCCAATCGGGACACACCAAAGACTGCAAAATTAGTATTTGTTGTTTCGCCGCTAGGCACGAGAAAGAGGAAAGAACTGGTTGACTCGGAATCAGGAAAATGTGTCCCAGTGGGGCAACATGATTATTAGCGGACCTAACACTATAAAAATCCAATTAAGCGTGTTGTTCTAGTACAAAGCGGACCTCATCTCCATAAAAAATAATTTGTTCTCGTCATGATATAGCTGAACAATGGTTAATTTGACGTTAAACAACAACCACCCACTACTCCACATATACATGAGTTTTGCTTTAGATTGTTGGATGGTATTTGATTCATGTTTTTCTGTTGAATTATTTTATGAATATTTTGTTGTTTCTGAAATAAGGCTGGAATTCCTGGTGCACAACTAACACTTGCATTAGAACCAGAATCGGCAGCGTTGTATTGCCGATCCGGAATACATCTATCTGGCTTGGAACCTATGAATCCAGGTGACAAGTTTCTACTCTTGGACTGTGGAGGTATTTTATGTGTAATGAATACAGATTTTTCATATGCATAATGTTCTCGAAATGAAAAAAACCAAACACGTGTATTTACTAATAACGGATAAAGTCGTAAGCAATATGCAAACAGCATTGTCCCAAGCGTTTGTAAGATGAGCTTGAAGATACCAATGGGGTAATCAGAATCCAGCTGCAGACAACACAAAGACCAAAAGAAAAAGGACAAAAGGACAAACAACGATCCACGAAACATAACACATAACACTAAAGATCGAGTAACACGAACCCCACTAAAAACCGGGGTGAATTCATGTGCTCCGGAAGGGTAAGCAGTTCCTGCTCCACTAGTGGCACCCGTCGTGTTAGTCTAGTTACAAGTAATAAGTCATGAATGAGGAAAGGACCGGGAAGACCGCAAGACAACTCAATGCGATTATGTGTCAATTTGTATTGGTTATTTAAAATACATAGTGGATAAATCTAATCTTATAAACAAACACACACTGCATCCTGTAAAAATTGTAGCAATATTCTATTCTAGAAAACCGGTAACTATAGAGTTTCCAGAATGTAAACATAATCTGAATATCATTTAACTAGTATGTTCAATTCAATTCTTTATTAACCAATGTCATACAACATATAGGTATACATATATTCAATATTTACAATTATACTGATCATAAATAAGACACAGCACATACAAAATATCACAAAAAAAAATATATATCATAAGTCCACACAGAACATTACAAATTCACTACAGATTATAGTCTAAAACTGTAGACTACATTCAACAGTCAGTTGAAAATACAATTTATGTGAAACATCATATTTAAAGTATCATACTTTACAAAAATAATAATCTTTGATTTATTGCTATGAATGTTTATAGTAACAGTTTATAAAATACAACAATTCTTAAATAATGATTGGTTTGGTTGGTTTATGGTATTTAACACCATTTCAGCAATATTTCAGTTATATCGTGACGGTCCGTTTTAATTCATTGAAACCCCAGCTTCACGTGTACATGTAATAATAAACGCTAATTCACCCTTTCAACAGGGAAATATGAGATAAAGAAGAACCTCAACTTCACGTTTTATTATCAACTCAAATTCACCCTTTGACATAGAAATTTAAGTTAAGATATTCATAGAAACCTCAGCATCACATGATTTTTAATAGGTATTAAATCATTGAATTAAATAAGAGTATCCATGGATATGAGTTTACTAATATCAGTTTTTGTAAAGAGTTCTGGTTAGTTTTGCGTGCCATATGCACCATACAACTTTCTTAGTATATATCATTTTTTTGTTTCAACAGGAGGGACTGTTGATATTACTGTCCATGAAGTAAGGTCAGACAAATCATTGAAGGAAATCCACAGAGCATCCGGAGGTCCTTGGGGTGGAATTAAAGTGGATGATGCATTTCAGGAATACTTGCTAGAGCTGTTTGGGTTTGAAACTATTGCATCTCTTGCAAAGAATGAGGTAATAGAACTGGAGAGAAGTTTCGAATCCTTCAAGAGAAAGGTTGACACTGGTAATACAGTGCATTATATGCAAATACCTCTATCTCTACGCCGATCAGCACCACCCGGAACACTAGTTGCCAGCAAACTGAAGCTGCAGTCAGAAAAAGTCAAAGAGTTCTTCGATAAACCTATCAAAACCATATGCGCTCATATTCAGAAGATGATTTCTGCTATGCCATTAGATGAGTTGAAAACCATTCTCTTGGTTGGAGGATTTTCGGAAAGTAAATTGTTACAAGAAGGAATTCAATGGCATTTCCCCTCAATTGCTGTTCGTACACCATCTGGGCCAAGTACAGCTATTGTTAAGGGTGCTGTAGATTTCGGACATTGTCCGGAAAAAATTCGTTTCCGAATGTCTCCGTATACGTATGGTGTTAGCAAAACAACACCATTTCGTCATGGTATACACCCCGAACGAAAGTTATATATCTTTCAGGGCACAGAGTATTGTCGTGACATTTTCGACGTTCATGTAAAAATAAACCAACTTGTTGAAACAGGTACACCAATATCAGATAAAACCTACGTACCATTACATCCAGGGCAGTCGGCCATGTCTATTGCAGTTGTAACTTCTACATCACCAAATCCTGGATTTGTAACGGATGCAGACAACAGAACGATCGGACGTTTTGAAGTGAAATTACCTTACTGTGAGATTAAAAGGCAGAAAGCTGTGAATGTAAAGATGATTTTCAGTGGAACAGAGCTAAAAGTTGAAGCCAGAGACATTACAAATCAACTTTACACAACATCATTTAGTTTTGAATAATACCAATCACAGATTTTAGTTTTTTAAATGACATTTTTGACAGTAATATTTTGTTTGCAAACTTAGTCTTTTACACCAGTTGTTGCCAGACAATTGGAATTAATTTCAACCATGAAATTGCACTATTTTTGATGATTTTTTTGATAAATGCAGGAGTTTGGAAAAAAGATAAATCATCTACTAGTATAAACTATATATCAAAGGAACAAATTTATGAATGTTTCAACCATTTCCTTAACATTGTTGGATGCATTTAGATTGCTAAATTTGAATCAACTAATGTCAGATCATTTCTCCCCTTTGAGCACACCGGACTACATAACAACAATTTTGAGCGATTGTTTTCGCTTAATAGTCGTGCAATTTTTGAACTTTGATATCTTCTCTACCCAAGCCATTAAACTGCATTGTATTTTAGTCAAACTAACTGATGTATAGATGGTTTACATTTCATTCCAACTTAAATTCCACGTGACGTGAATTAAATATTATGTATTATGTCGTCTGAAATATTATATAAAATTCTAGCAACCAGTATAGGTTACTTTAAAGTAGAGGCGTAGGAGTGGTCCGGAAAATGGATGGGAAGATTTAGGGATGGATCTGAAAGTGTGGGGTGGGGATTCAAGCTTATGACATGGACACAACAGTGGGTAGGGGCAAGCTTCAGAATATGACAGGAAAAGGAGCAAGCTTTCTTAACTGACAAGCAAACAAGAAAGGCATATAAGTATACATCTGCAGCCTTACATTTCTCGATTTACTGCACATTAACTGCTTCCATGTTCCAATTTCACCTGTTTCTGAAAAATATTTGCCAAAAAAATGGGGTGGGGTAAACACTACATTTTATTTAGGGGACACATGCCCACACGGAACCCACGTCCCTGCAATGCAGTATTGATCTATGAGTTATTCTAGATCTGATAATCCATTTCAATACAAACGACAAAATTCATCAAATTACAAAAAATTCAAAAGCAACGAACTATTTGAAGTGTATATGTGCTGGAATTTTATGTATTATGGCCGGTACGTCAAAACAGTATCCTCATTTTAATTAGATTCGACGCAATATGATAGCAATTGGGGATAATCGCCATTGGTCTAACTGTTTCTTATTGACAGAACAATAAAACAAAATCTTTCAATTCGGATTAACATTTGATTCATAACTTATGATTAACGGTAATTATAATAAGTAAATTGTTCTTATTATTATATAATAAATGAGTAAAACTGTATTCATAGTTTAAATCTTGATTATCAAACTATATATAGAAGATGATAATCGAATGAGGGAATTCTGACTAGTAATTATATACATCAGGGACAATTGTAGTTTTGGTTTATGGTTCTTAACGCCATATTTCAGTTATATCGCTGCAGCCAGTTTTATTGGTGGAGGAAACTGGCAAACTCTATAACCTAATGTTGTATACAGTACACCTCGCCTGAGTGGGATTTAACATCACAACGTTAATGGTGATAGGCACTGACTACATAGGTAGTTGTGATCACGATCACGACGGCCCCTCAACAAATTATAATCCACAGTACCCGGAGAAAACCACCGACATGTCGCGAGTAACTGACAAACTTTGCCACATAATGTTGTATGGATTCAACCCGGTTTTTGGTGGGTTTCTGATGCTCATATTTTTATTTTCGTTCTGTGTCTTTTGTGGACAATGTTGCCTGTATCTCTGGATTGTACAATCTTGATTGCCCCTTCGGTTTTCTCTAACATTTATTTTATAGAAATAACAAAAAAACCGTCTGCTCATTAAAGAAACAGATAAAAACAAAACAAATCCGAACAACGTACACAAACGGAGACAACTCTTACACAAATCCATACAAACAACTACATAGCATATGTCTACTTCTACCAAATAGTTACTGCTTTCAATAAGTTGAAGATTATGTGAGAGGTTGACATATAAATCCATTTTTAATCATTTTTTACAAAGATGTTTTCACCGAACTTATACAAAAGTAACGACAAAAAAAACAATAACACTTGTGAAATATCGAAACCGTAATGTTCCCTGTAAATAAAAACATGACAATCTATTAATTACTAAAGAAAACATTATATTTTTAGAAAAATCCTTTTATTCTCTTTCACTACCGTTATCTGTATATTCTTTCTTTCTTTACTTCTACCTACTTAGTTGTTATGTATATCTTACAATTAATTTTTTTTTTCAAAAAACCAGCCACGATATAAATGAAATATCGTTGAAAGTGGCCTTAGACACCATAACCCTATTCCCTCAAAAACAAAAGAAATAACAAGTGTATTATATGCTATAAAGTTTAAGCTCATTTAAAAAAAAAAATCAATACTTTTTGTCAGAGGTTGACATATAAATCCATTTTTAACCATTTTTTACAAAGATGTTTTCACCGAACTTATACAAAAGTAACGACAAACAAACAATAACAAAGCGTAACATTAACTTGTGAAATATCGAAACCGTAAATTTCCCTGTAAATAAAAACATGATAATCGATTAATTACTAATGAGAAACATCATACATTTTTAGGAAATCCGGGACAGGTAATTTTCAGTAGTTTATAGGTATAACTTTTGAACGGAATGAGATATTTTCATGATGTCAATTCCATAATAAAGAAGAGATTAAAGGCTTTAATGTGATATAACGTTTTTTTTTAAATATTGACATTTGATACCCTAAATCGTGGCAGGACAGTATTTTTCAATCTCGGAAATGACGATAATTTGTATCAAAATATTTGTTTTGATCACGCATAACTCTTTTAAATCAAATGTCTGTCAAATAAATGTTACACCATTTTAAAGCTTATATCTCAAGGATTAATAATATGTATAGTTTATTATTTTTGGATAAATACTTTTTGAGAAATCATCGCAGGACAATGGACAGTTCAGCTTCAAAATCGGACATTCAGTATGTCATTTCTTAAAAGTAAAAGTCGACTATTCATTGCAAATATCGAACATTATATAAATTTTGATTGATACAAATACAAATTAGAACTGTATAATCAAATAAAATATATTAAACTAAAGAAAGCTTTTGAGTTTTCATATTATATTGAAACTGATTTCGTGATTGTAAGCGACCCGACCGAGATCGTTTGATATTGTCCGTCAAAACTGACTACATGTATTTTGTTGAAATTCATATGAAAAAATAACGATAGAGGAGCTAATAAATCATTAATTATTCATAAAACATATACTATGCATTTTAAAATGCCATCTAGACGCCAATATGATATGCGTATGTGTAATTACCACGATTACTATAAAAAAAAAACACACAACAGCAAAAACTTCAAATTGAAAAAAATCAACGGAGAGCAGCCCGCTATGTCAGTAACAGGTATCACAATACAAGCTCTGTAACAGATATGATGTCTGACTTGAATTGGGCCCCACTTGAGGTGCGCCGCATAAGGTACAGACTCATATTCTTTTACAAAGTCATACACCACTTAGTTGCCATACCATATTCAAACCTATTAATTCCAGTTGACACCAGAACCAGACACAAATCCAAATTCATTCAGGCACATACAGACATCAAAAGACTGCTACAAATACTCATACTTCCCCAGATCTATCACACTTTGGAATCAACTGCCTACAACATTTACCACTGCAGACACAGTTGACGGTTTCAAGAGCATGATCCCAGTATCTGCCTTGATTCCAATTTTCACACCATAATCACTCATAGTAGTTATCAAATGTATATAGTTTTAACCTTTAATTCATTGTTTATTGTATATATGTTAACTTATGTATTAACTAAATTTAATACGGCGCTTGGCCAATAATCTTCAGTAGTGAAGGAATGCTAAAAATGTAAAGAAGATATATACTGAATATATGCCTTGTACATGTAAAAGGAGAGAGCTTGTATATGCATAGTCTGTTGCTCAATCCTATTCATTTAGTTGTGAATAAAATATGTTTAAAAAAAAATTGTCACTTGATCTGATCGTTCTTAGTTCATTTCCATCATGCATTTTTAATTTCATTTTAAGAAATTTAGATCTCTTGCACATTAAACAATTAGTTAAAACAGAAAATCGGCTTTCATAATACAAATCACACGATTCCATCAGGAAAATGTACCAACTTAAAATGTTTTTATCTTGTATGGCCCGTACTAATGATGCCATTTCGAGACTTGCATCGGGATACTGAAGAAGCATATATGTTATGCAAAATAATTGTTGCTTTGAATGCTATTTTTATACATCGCGCTTAAAGCGTGTACAACACCAGGAAAGTAAATTTGAATTTGTAATAAAAATTAAACGTCCGTCTTCTATCTTTATGGTTTCCAGATGATAAAAAATACTTCAACTAAAAACGATTTGAAATTATAACACAATATCATGATCCAGAAAAAACAGAAATTAACATGACAATTCTAGCTTTTTATACGACGCAAACAAAATTGCAATTGTATGTGTTATGGGTCTGTCGTGTCGTCCGTCCTTATACACAATGGTTGTGTGGAATACAAGAATACAATGTATATCTTGCTAAACAATCGTGTTAGCTTTTGGTGTAGTACAAAGAGTATATCATTATCTCATCGAATGTAACTTATTCTCGCCATGAAAACTGCCATATTGCTCATGTGGCGTTAATTAGCAATCACTAACTCGTTAATCTAACGATGTATAAAAAATATCAATGTGTCGCCAATAACATAATGAATATGGTTTTCGCACTGCGAATACAAAAAAAAATGTATATAAATTTGTATTGTATTAGGCTGAATATATTTGTGTATGTGTTATGGGTCTGTTGTGTCGTCCGTCCTTATACACAGTGGTTGTGTGGAATTGACACCCCTATCACCAATAATATATCTGTGTGATGCCATGATTGTCTTTTTTACCTAGATAATATTCATTTGATGGCATTGTCTTGTTTTTGTTAAAAAGAGGGATATGGCCTATAAAGGTATTCTCATTCTTGATGACCTTGCTGTGACTGTGAAGTTTTTTATTGTATATTCTTTTATGCCCAAAACCTACAAATGTAAGACTTAAAAAAATAACAAACCAGTACTATCATTAAAAAAATCAAAGTAAATTTGGTTGTACACTATTTACTCCACACCTCCGTTTGTGATAGTGCAATATTATAACCTATCTTTTCCCTTTTTCAAACAGAAATGTCAGAGGAACTCATAGATGATATTGAACTGAAGGAGGCGGAGCCAGTTGACGGGTCCTTTTTGGACGTATCTCTGGTAGAAGAGGTGAACTCAAATTCACAAGAGAACTACTGCTGCGGTGTGTGTAATAAGGTTTTCAGACGTAAAGCCCATTTGGTACGGCACAGTTCACCTTAGATTTCAACGGATCCCAAACCTGTCCAAAGTTGCGGATCCCTGACATAAAGCGGAGGAATTTTCCATGAAATAACCGATATCCAATTTGCCAAAACTTGACGCTTAACATTGGAGGGGGGGGGGGGGGGGGGGGAGGGGGTATATGAAATATGTATGTATATATAAGTTCATGTTGTATTAATTCTTGTATGTATTGGAGAAGACGTTTGTAAGTTGTGAAACTTGTGTCCTATCCCATTGTTTATTATTGTGCAGCATTTAATTGTGTACTCCAGTTAAAAGTGTTCGCCGGACACTTTTACATATGTTATAGTGTCCAGCAGACATTTTAACAATCCTAACCCTAACCCTAACCACAATTTCATAGCAACGGACACTATTTCATACCTGATTACCTATCCAGAAGTTCCCTCCTTTGTCAGGAGAACCGAATTCTTCTATAGAGTTCCTCGTATAATTATAAAATCCGTCAATATCACAGTATTTCCGCACTTATACAAGTTTAAAATATTACTGCTTTTAAAAACACTAAGAAAAAACTGTTCTATACAACAGACACTGTACACGGAGGTGTACTATATAAAATTCATATGTAAATATTCGTATTGTGATTGGATTTTAATTACTCCGACATATAACCGGAGGTGTTCCATAATTGGAAGTTTATACGAAGGAAAGAAGAAGAAGAAGCTGCACATCCTGGAGTGTATGAACCACCCATCCGGAACTCTGGATTGCTGTCAGGAATGGAGAACGTACTTTCTGTAATGCAGAGCATCTTACTATAAAATGTAAAATATCCTCTATCTCCTTACTGCATAGCTGACATATTGGAGTCTTCGTATTGTTGGAAAATCTAGAAACTTGTTTTTGCAGAATTATGGTGCCAGTGGCTATCTTGGCATTCAGAGCGGCTAATGACACAGCATATGGTTCAGAACCACAGGATTTCTAGATATTATGTACTTTCCCATCTTTTGAGTAGTTGAAATAAATATATTTTAACGATGATTTTGCTTGCGCTTCTTCTGTTTGAGGACTTAATCTGTTGGAATGATAGATATATACAGCTTTATTTGCTAGCTGTTTCCATTGATATTTACCAGGTGGAGTATCAAATAAGTCGTACGGATATGGTAAGCCATATAACTCAGCTACCTCAACAACATATCGCAGTCTCTATAAAATATTGTCCGGGGGGACACTTTCAGGGGCGGATCCGGGATTTCAAGTTAGGGGGGGCGCACTTAAAAAAATTGCGCCGAGCGGAGGGAGGCGCGGAAATTTTTGGGGTATTTCGTGCCAAAAGATCATTTTTTCCAATTTTAAGGGGGACGCGCGCCGGGTGCCCCCCCCTGACTTTAACATAGGAGACTATTATTTCTCACTTTTGAGACAGACCAGTTCCTATTTTTACCGATGTGAGATTTTCTTATCTTGCAGTTAGTACAAGATAAAAAAATCACGTGCGTTTTACCGGCAAATGCATACTTTACAGTTTATGTCAACTGCCCCCCGAATTCTCCATGCTTTTCCTTTTTAAAATAAACAATTCACTGTATATAAGTTTTCAATCTTTTATAAACACACAAATCCTAACAATCGGCCATATTATTACATAATAACCTTCACGCAATACACAAAAATACGGAATTACTTTTTTGATTGACATTAAGGGGAAATAACTCACATTGTTTACATGATCGTCTGCTAAAAGTACATAGTTGTCAAACAATACACAACTACTGATAAAAGTGAGAAATAAAATCAAACACCGGTAAAAAGTGCAAGACAGGGAAATCTCCGACCCCCTCGGATAAGATTTCAATCGAGCCTCTTCAGCGAACGATTGAAATCTTACCCTCGGGTGTCGGAGATTTCCCTGTCTTGCACTTTTGCCGGTGTTAGATTCTATGTCTTAAAATATGTTTGAAGTAACTCCAAAGTCAAAGATGAAAACATCCTTCAACCTATGTAGTGATCCCGGCATTTTTCAATGCAGTCTATACAGGCTTATGCAACAGGTCCACAAGTGCCACCCGGGCGGACAACCCCCCATAGCTCTGCTACTGCCAAAGAAAAAAAAAACGGAAAAAAAAAAAAAAATGTCACCGTAATAGTTTTTCTATTAAAAAAAAGTATAGATGTTATGTTATTTGTTTCGTTTATTCATTCATTGTTTTATCATATTCATCATGACGTATGACTGACTGACGACTAATTATACTAACACTTCCCAGGGGCGGATCCAGGATTTCAAGCTGGGGGGGGGGGGGGGGGGGGGCGCACTTAAAAAAATTGCGCCGAGTGGAGGGAGGCGCGAACATTTTTGGGGTATTTCGTGTGAAAAATCACGATTTTACGCCAAAAAATCATATTTTTTCTAATTTTAGGGGGGGGGGGGGGGGGCGCGCCGGGTGCGCCCCTCCTGAATCCGCCCCTATTTCCAACACTAACTTGCATGCTTGTCACGAAAATTAAAAAAAAATAATCGAGCAGACCCAAGTATAAATACGCACCGCGATTTTTTATATATTTTTCATTAACTTCCAGAACTTCTTCATAGGCGGACGCCTAATAGCGTCGCATATATTTTCAGGTATTTACATTTGTGTTATAAAGTTATAAATGATTCAGTTAGATTTAATGGTTTAATTAATTTATTTAAAAGTTATTATATTAAAATTCAGTTATAAGTTTAATATAATGAGTCAGTATATCGTAGAATTCGTCATAGTCAGGGGCGGATCCAGGATTTGTGGTTAGGGGGGCGTGAGTAGGCGAGGGGTCTGGGGACCGCTTAAGGTCCCCAGCTGGTCCATGGTAGAACTCTGGTAGGGGGCACAGGGGGGCTTTGCCCCCCTGAAGCTCTGGGGATTTTAGGAATTACAGACATTTATTTGAACGACAATTTTGAACCAACCACACCATTTTTATCAGACCAAAAAACTTGATATTGAGTCTTAATTTTGTCGGATAATTGTTAACAGTATATTTTTGTCAGATTATAAGAACCTAAATTAAAACTTTTTTTGAACAACCGTGATGCGAATTGTTCAACTCATGACTGATCAATCACGATATTTTAACCCTTCAAAGAACTATTGGTTTGGTTTTAACGCATTCCTCATTTCACTAATTGGTCTGTACTTTCGGTGCTTGTCCTTTCGGGTGGTTCTAGTTAATACTGCCCGTCCGGATGGAGCTTTTCTTTTCGTCGTTTGATTCCTTCATTGAAAACATATGATTCGACCGTTCTTGTTTATAGACAAACAAAAGCGGAAATGGTCGGCGAATCCATATATGAATCGACGAACACACCCAACATGTATTTACAATGTGTATGAATATTTTACTACAGGTCACGAGTTAATCATTCATGAAAAAGTTGTTTGTTGAACTGCTTAATTAACGTTGCATAACATATGCTTTGCGAATTTTAGGGGGGGGGGGGGGGGGGCGCACGCCCCGCACCCTCCCCCTCTAAATCCGCCCCTGATAGTCATATTGTTTATCCCTGTCGTCATTTGTTATTATATGTGAATGAATATTGTATTTTTCCTAGTGTTGAATGTTGGATATTAAATATATTTTCAGTTAAAACTTGTTGATTCCTTTGGCTAGTACCATCACAGCAATTATTTCCCTATCCAAATGGATACATGGTAGAATTGCCTGTGACAAAAACAAAACAAAAAAACGCTCTGTTGATTTGATTTGAGTTTCACACCAGTGACGTGTATTTAAAATGTTTCGCGCCAGGAAAATCGATGATGGCCGAACATGTGAGAATTATTTGATCCATGAGTAAATCGACTGGCAGAACACATCTAGTTTGTAAGTACTGAATAAACACATTCTAAATTTTATTTATTAGTAAGTATGCATGATATACGGTATATGTGCTATAGCATTTAATGTTGTAATGTCTTATGATTGTATCATGTATGCCTTATGTCACAGGTGCTCGTAGACAGGACCCCATATGGAACCCCATGTCGTGGTACCGCCCACCAATTTATTTTCGTTCATTTTCTTATTTCTGACATATTTTCTGTTTGTCAGTATTCCCATATATTTTCCAAGCGAAATATACAACATATAAATAACTTATAATATACTTTACATTAAATATATAGGGCCTTGGTGTTCTTTACCCGGCCTTGGTGTTCTTTTCCCGCCTTGGTGTTCTTTATTAAACAGGTAAATATAAGGGCAAATAAATAACAATAAAACATATAATTTTTAATATTTATTAAGCAAAAGAACCTTTACGGTTTTTATATTCAATAACGTAATGCATACACAACTGCATTCTAGCACCTTCCATATAGTCAGTTAAGGCAACTTTAACACCATAATACTGAACATCACTGTTAGAACAATCAATCCACTGGAATCTATTAGCAGGACCATGAGCATCTTTAGAAGAAGATGTCTGGTTAATGTTAACTTGTGCTTTAGGATAACATCTCCACAGTACGGTTTTACCGTCTAAATCCATGTTATATTTACAGGTCTTAGGATCAAGGATAAGTTTATCATAATCAATAGCATCATTATCATCCACATCTGTTTTTAATAACAGCATCCCCTTTTTACCATTAGACCATACATCAATTTCAATGGTAACCATCTTAATGCGATACTGATCATATAAGTTCATATAACTTCTAGAATGTTCAACAATTCTACTAGCATAAAATGCATAGGCTCTACAATCATTACTTTTAGTTGCAGGATTTATCATTTGAACATTGTCATTTACAATACCCTTAAGGGTAAAATCAGCCTTCCATTCTCTAGCATTAGCCCTAGCTAGAGCATTAAACACACCAGGTTTAGTTGCCTTAACTGACTATATGGAAGGTGCTAGAATGCAGTTGTGTATGCATTACGTTATTGAATATAAAAACCGTAAAGGTTCTTTTGCTTAATAAATATTAAAAATTATATGTTTTATTGTTATTTATTTGCCCTTATATTTACCTGTTTAATAAAGAACACCAAGGCGGGAAAAGAACACCAAGGCCGGGTAAAGAACACCAAGGCCCTATATATATTATAAGTTATTTATAATATAAAGGACAGTCCCCCCCGAAGGGGGGGGTATACTAGTTTGTAACAATACCAACCCCCCCTGGGGTTAGGGTGTGTCAAATATGCACTCAGATCCAGGGTCAATGGATCCTGGATCCGAAAAAGCTTAACTAGTATTACTTTAAGCTTTTTCGGAGTTTTGAGGATCCAGGATCCATTGAACTCTAAATATTTGCATAATATTATTTTAAACTTGTTTAAATTAACCAATAGGTATCCTGTATCCGCCCACGTAAATGACAAACATGTTTCATTATGTTTCCCGCTGTTTACATTTATCGTTTTTTTTGATTGACAGTTAACATGTTTTTATGTCAAAATGAGTCCTAAACGTAAACACTATAACAGTAGTGATAATTATGACAATGCTAAAAGGATGAAGTATAATAATTATAGACGTACGTCTTATAGACGGAGGAAACCGAGTTATCGTAGTCGGAGACAATATACTAATAATACACAGGTTAGGCCTGGTGTGTTTAATGCTCTAGCTAGAGCTAATGCTAGAGAATGGAAGGCTGATTTTACCCTTAAGGGTATTGTAAATGACAATGTTCAAATGATAAATCCTGCAACTAAAAGTAATGATTGCAGAGCCTATGCATTTTATGCTAGTAGAATTGTTGAGCATTCTAGAAGTTATATGAACTTATCAGTATTTATACAAAATATACAACTGTGTATATAAATTTAAAGAACACACACCCAAGTATATAATCACAAAGAGTATAGAAATAAGACCTAGTTTCTCCACTGAGGGGTACAACTACCCTCCCCCCGAAAAGAGGCATCTAGTTGTGCGACACAAATCAGGTACACAACTCCGATGAAGGTTGTAACTAATATATTTTATTTCTTTTCAGTTGTATGAAGTTCTTATATTATGTGATAACAGACATGAGATGACAGACATATACTGCCTCCAACATCAAGCTGTTTAGAGAAACTTTATGACAGGTAGATAAATATTTTTCATTGTTGCGTATTATACATTTAATGAAAAGAATTATTGTAAACTGGTCGTCACAAATTCCACCTATATCAACAAAACAAAGACATATATACCTCTCACCACTACCACATATTCCGATGGAAATCCAAGTCCTGCCTTAGGACAGGCACAATTGTAGCAGGGTTGCACACGTTATTATTTAAGTGATAAAATGGATGAAATGTAGGGACCAACAGTAGAAAAAAATGGAAATGAACAGTATCCAACACTGATTAAGCCATGGCATTGTATATTTAAGAAATAATTCATGGGGGCTTGAATATATACTGATTTTACCACAGGTTGGCCCTTTATGCCAAATATTTTACTCTGAGCGATAGCGAAGGGTAAAATATCGGCATAAAGGGCCAACCCGTGGTAAGATCAATATATATTCAAGCACCCATGATTTATTTCTATTCTAATAGGACAAATACGGTATTTATTTTTATATAACTGCCAAAACAAATTATGACATTGCCGATCAGCTGATATACCAATATACGCATATTTTACCACAGATTTGGACCCAAAGCGTTTGAAGGACGTCATATTAGAATATTATATGAACTGACATACTGATATTATTGAAGGTAATTATTTCCACCAATATCAACAAAGGAAACAACTACCTCTCGCCTAAAATCAATGAACAATGCAAAAAGGAAAGGAGAAAGGACATGCCTTGGAACAGGCACAAATATGTGGAGGTGTTAAACTGGTTAATAGGATCTCCATCCCCCCTTTAATAATTGGATTTTTGATAATTTAAAGTACATAAAATGATGTTGTATAAATAATTATAAATATGCTATTGTTTTGTATTATAGAGATAACAGATATCCTTAAAGTCTTGAAGATTGCCAATTTCATTTACTGCCTAATGTCTGGAAGATTGCCAATATCATTTACTGCCTAATGTCTGGAAGATTGTTAATATCATTTACTGCCTAAAGTCTGAAAGATTGCCAATATCATTTACTGCCTAAAGTCTGGAAGATTGTCAATATCATTTACTGCCTAAAGTCTGGAAGATTGTTAATATCATTTACTGCCTAAAGTCTGAAAGATTGCCAAAATCATTTGCTGCCTAAAGTCTGGAAGATAACTTTTTGTTGCCTGGAAGAATGCCAGATAGAATAGAAGAATTCTCTGTAATCAGAAGGAATTTCAATGCAACAAAATCTAAGTTGATTAATGATATTTTTATTTAGACTTATTTTGACTTATGATTGATTGAATGTTGTTTAAATCCATTGATGCAGAGAGATATAAGTTTATTTTGTAAAGGGACCAATTTATAACATTTCTTTATTTGGTCAATATCTTTATTTGTTACAAATGTGTATTTTTTTTTTATTGTATGTCAGAATATGTATTAGTTATTCCCCTTTATCCTGAGGTATTTTTTTTTTAAAAGGCATGAAGCTTCCAGGATGCATTACATATAAAAATCATGAAATTATTACTTTTTTAAAATAATTTTTGGAGGGGTTAGGATTTATGGTGTTTAATGCCACTTTCAACAATATTTCAGTTATATCATGTCATTCAGTTTTATTGGTGGAGGAAACTGGAGGATCTGGAGAAAACCACCAACCTCTCGCAAGTCACTGACAAAATTGATCACATCATATTGTATCGAGTTCACATCACCATGAGTGAATTCAAACTCACAACTATAGTGGTGATAGACACTGATTGCATATGTAGTTGTAAATCCAACTACCATACAATTGTGACCTCGACAGTCCCATATTGTACTTCTGTAATTGCATCGGACATCATAGTGTGATATGTGGGAACACTTCTAATTTCATTCCTCTTAATCATGCTTTTGATTTTTCTGTAGAATTGTATTTTTGTGTTGGGAAGGGCGGTTTCTTTATATCAACACTAATCCAGTTTTATGTTTAGTCCTTTTGTAAATAAATGTTTATAGCTTATATAATCAACTTGTTCAGTTGTAGAAGTAAAAAAGTTAAACGTGACCATTCAATGAAGTTATTCATGATTGACTGGTGTAGTACAATTAAAATTAGATGGTTTCTTTTCAGAAATTTTTTTGAGCTATATATATCTAATAACATCCAATAATGGGTCATGTTAGGTCACATTTTAAGCCAACCAATCAGCAACCAGTGTACCAAATCTTTATGTATTAAAACCAACAACACACTCAATTGTTGTATATGATTGAAAGGTGAAAGAAAGATTACCTGACATGACATAGAATGTTGTTAGATGTTGGTGTATCACCATGGTTACCTGACATGACCTCACACAGAATGTTGTTAGATGTTGGTGTATCTCAAAAGAAATAAATAAAGATGCAACAAACATATAATTTTAATTGGGCATTGTTTAGTTATAACTAATTGAAATTAAAAGCTGATCTTTTGTAGCTAAGTAGTGCAATATGAAAGGGTGATGCCTGACAATTTTGTTGTTGTTGGAAAGATCAAAGTGGCTGAGCAGCAGCCTTTTATTAACGTTTTTGTATATTACCTCCCATTACTGTAAGTTGGTTGAAATCGAGAGCTTATATTTTGTAGTGAAATAGATCATGAATAAAGTGCTGATGCATGAGCAATTCAAGATGGTTGAACAGCAACCATATTGATGTTTTGGTATGATCCACCTGTAACTTGAAGATGGTTTGAGATCATGAGCTTATAATTTGCAGTGAAGTAGTGTTTAATGAAGGGATGATGCATACAATATATTTTCTTGAAAAGTGAATATGGTGGCCATTTTGATGACATTTTATTAAGATTTTCTGTAATGGATGATTTGGTTTTATGGTGTTGAATGTCCCTTTCAACAATATTTCAGTTATATCATGGCGGTCAGTTCTGTTGGTGGAGAAAACCACCGACCTGTCGCAAGTCACTGACAAACTTTATTGAGTATACCTCGTCATGAACGGGGTTAGAACTCGCAACGTTAGTGGTGATGGCCACAGATTGCACATGTAGTAGTAAATCCAACTACCATATGACCACGACGACCCCCTACCCTTTAAATGGGATGTGGTTCGAGATCATAAGGTGATATTTTAGTAGGAAGTGCATTTTGTTCTTTAAAAAAAAAACAAGATGGCAGATTTGTGGCCATTTTGATAACAATTGTTTTATGTTAGTATTGCTTTGTAATACTTGTATGTTGTTACAAGTAGAACCTGTTATCTAGATTTTTGTAATTGATTGTTACACAAAGAATTTTTTCACATGCACAATATTTTTGTCTTGATCAATGTTTTAATTTTTATACAGTTGAACCTTGTTATTAATGAACTCGTCCTTTCCTCTGATAGCTTGAAGTTAACATTATTTTCTGATAGTAATAGCTAGCAAAGTTTTAAGGAATTCCCATTTAATTCCTCCTACATTTCAAATCATTTTTATGTAATTTTTTATGTCAAAAAGGGAAATAACTCTTTCAAAAATGCTCTAATGATATGCAAATCTCCATATAGGAAAACACAAGAAATGTAGGAGGAATTAAATGGGAATTCCTTAAAGCTTTGCTAGCTAGCTTATGACCACGACCATATTAGAGGTTGATAGAACCAGATTGGAGGGACTTATTGTTCTCTTTGAGTATGTTGTAACAAAGATGTAAATTGCCTTTGTATGGGAAATGCCTACATTTTTTCAACTTCCAGTAGATGGCAACAATAATATGTATATAATGTATGGATTATTGAAAATAAAATATAATTGGTGATGTCTTTTTTTTATTTTAATTATTTGATTATATGACAAATAACCACAACAGCACACAACACTACTGGCATACTTGAAATGTGCAAAATACACAAGAGAGACTGATGGAAATTGCATAACCTGGTTTGTGATGAGCACAATTAGGTAGGGTTACAGGGGCTTCTCATGAAAATCAAAAAGAAGATAGCCAGGCCTGGATTTCTCGAAACAAACTTAAGTCAAAACTCAGACTTATTTAAGTCTGAGATTTTGCTCAAATTTAAGAAATCTCAAAAAAATGCATTTCTTGAAAAAAACTTAGCACAAATTTTAACTCAACTTGAGAAAAAACTTAAGTTACCTCCACACCAAACTTAAGTCAAAGAATAAGGTCTGCATTTTATGTCATTTTTTTTTCTTACCCATACCCATCACTATATACCCCCCACTTTTTCCAATATAATATGTGTGTTTCCAGCTACATCTAGAAAAAAAAATCATAGGTTTGCCATTGCATACTCAGATATGTTTATATTGGGTAGGTAGGTAGGGAAAATATACATTTTGTATACCTTTAGTTGGGTAAAATGTAATTTTTTTTACATGGTTTAGGAACGATTTACTCTCTTTCTGTTATCAAAACCTGTAATAAATCTTATTATTTTATTTTGCATTACATGAAGTTCTTTCTTGACAGTTTTATTTACACTACTAACACAGTCAAAATGACATTGTACCAGTGCCATGCTCAAAGTTTTTCTGTCATTTTCTGACAAGCATTTAGCATTTCTGTTGCTTTTTGTATAATACTTTTAACTATAATGTCCCAGAGAGCATAAGATATTCAGTCAAAAACAGACTGGACTATCCAAAAATTAATGTGCAATTTGGACGGGTGTATATTATACCCATACATTATTTGACATATTGGAGGTCAGCTTCCCCAACAACAAACAGTGAGATTTGGATGGCCACAGGAAATAAATATTTGTCAGTTCGCAAATTTCTGGGTATGTGCATAAAAGGGGCATTATACTAGTGGTGAGGGGAGGAACAAAACAAAACGAAAAAATATATATCAATCATTTGTCCCCGTTGCAAAGCCGCCGCAGTATTATACTCAGTATATTCGTTTTCAACCATATTGTGAGGTCCCCAAGAATAGCTTTAACAGCTGTCCTTTTAATTAGTTTTTACATGGAACCGTCTGAAATTCATAATACTGTATGTGCATTTGTGTACCGTGTGCGTGATTATAAACATCCGGTACCGGCTATTTATATAAATGATAACAATCTACAAGTACGTTACTATATATAGTTTCCTCCGCTATCTTTGGAGAAACTTACGAACACAAGTCGTATGCGACTGTATGTTATTGAACACATTTTATTTGTCTGTACAAGGACGTTTATTTAGAATGGAAATATTTTGTTTATTCTCTTTTAAAGGCGTAATTTCTATATATATTTGGATGGGCAAATACAAACCTGTTTATCATGGAAGCCACCTCCTCCCAAGCGGTCTCTTTTAATTTTGTCCCCTTGGCCACAACCCCCGCATATTTTCCAAAGAGAAGACCCTCTCGGTCGTTCACCTCTTTGACTAACATCAACTTTTCCTTCTCCGACCAATTCGGCTCCCTTTTTACAGTTTCCATGTTGAAAGCTACATAATTTAAACACAACAAATACAAATTGACGGTATATTTCAACTAAAAATAAATTCATAAAAATTAAAAATCATGGAAAAATTAACCACTCATAACAACATAATGAGCAAATAAACAATCAAAATATAAACAATTCCGAATGTTTTGGTGTAACATTTGTTAAAATATATCCAAAAATGACTTCATAATAATTTTTTGTAAAAATATGGTTTTGGTTGATTATATAGGGATTTTTTTACATTTCCGAATACTTTTGACAGATGATGATATTTTTGTACCGGAAGTTATGGGGGTTTCCAGGTTGGCCCCTTACGAACATAAGAATTATTCTCAAACTCAAACTCAGTTAAGTTTTTCCTCAGTTTGTTTCGAGAAATGGAATTTTAGAAAAATCTCAGCTGAGATATTTCTTTGAATCTGAGCAAAAACTTAAGTACAGACTTAGTTTTTTCGAGAAATCCAGGCCTGGTTTATTACGAGATAGAAGCTAAATCCCCCAGTGCGTTTGGGAAAGTATTTTGAACACAAAAAAGAAGAAGACTGTCTTGACAAGGTATTCTATGAGACAATCCCGGAGAAAGTAAGTGATTTATTCATCAATAAACACAAAGAACATATTGATGCTTTGGACAAATCGATTACCGTAGATCAAATTTAAGATGATGTTCGATGATGTTCGGGCTTTGAAAACTCGTATGGCAAAATCATGCTCATTATTTTATTCATGAGATATGAATATTCATGACGTCGTGGAACCACGTGACATTTTTTTCAGCAACATTGGGACATTGGGAAGAATATTATTTTTGTAGAAAAAACACATAACCTAGCATTATTACATGGCATTTTTCATATCGTACCCTTTATCAGCCCTAGGTCATGATATCAGCCCGAGAGCCGAAATGCTCAAGGGATGATATATGAACAAGGGCTGATAAACGGTATGATATGAACAATGACATGTTATGATCTCTTTATCATATACTTCAACAGAGGAAATAACTGATTTGTACCAAAATGTTTAGTCATTTTTGGCTAGAATTAAATACACAGTTTTAGAACAAGAAATGTATTGTTTTAATATACAAATCCAATAAATGCACTTTCAATATCATAAGAGAAAAATATTGCCAGTTAATAATTTTCTGTGCAAATATTCAATAAAACAGTCTAGTCCGCAATGATTGTAAACACAGTTTTCCGGAAATTCACGAAGTGAACTTACGAACATTGACGGAAAGGCATGTAATAACATTCCGGAAGCAGTTAATAAACTTGCTTTATCAGCCCGCTTGGACTATTCTTGTGAAACTGGATGAAACAAACATGATCCCTCTTATTATTCTAAGCAAAACTCAAAGTTTTTATCACAAGGTAAAAATTTAGCTATATTATCTACGAGTATAAAAATGTTTATGTAATGTTTTGAAATGTTGTGTGTTTGACATAAATTGTAAAATCTTCAATTATGGAGGAAATAAAGATTATCAATCAATTTCATAATAAAAATTATTTAACTACATGCTTGTATTCATTTTTTTAATGAAAATATGACATGAATGAACTTCAGGGTAATTTTTGTTGTAAAAAATTAAGAGATTGATTATGCATTGTCACTGATGAACATTGGGTAATTAAACACATTTAAACACAATTCTCAAACCTGCTGTGAAACTCCGATATGACCATCTACTGACGAGAGATAACGTGGCAACATTAATTTGACAAAATATCAAGTTATATGTTGGCTACAATCTAAATAAGGGCCCGGGTGGCTCAATGAGTTAGGATGTTGGATAACCTAACAACTCATACAAGCCTATCACCATTACGGCGTGGGTTCGCGTCCGGCCTTGAAAATTACAAAAAGGGTGCACTCGATTCGCAGCCGCAAGTGATAATGTTTACCAGTTCCTTCCCCATGGTCGGTGGTTCTCTCCGGCTTCTTCCACCACGCTGGTCGCCATGATATAGCTGAAATATTGCTGAAAGTGGCGTTAAGCCCAATAAATCAAATCAATCTTAATAAAATTAGATCTTGAATTGCTCCCCCTTTTTCTGAAATCTGAAGACGTATCAGAAAAAGGGGGAACAATTCAAGATCTAATTTTAATTATGTTGTGTTGGTTAGTTTCTGAATTTGTGCTAATTGATTTCACGTGAGTATAGCAAGGTGCTAGACTTATGATTCCCTCTGATAATGACTATTGCCGTCTAGCAATCTATTCTCGCCCAATAAATTCTAAATTCAATTCAATATCTTAATTTTAATTAGATTGTGTTGGTTAGTTTCTGTATTTGTGCTAATTAATTTCACATTTGTAGCAAGGTGCTTGTATGATGAATCTCTCTGATAATGAATATAACTGTCCATCAATATATTCTCACCGTGGTATGTCTAAAAAAAAAGATGCCCATTTCGTGTTTAAGAATTATTCACCTTTTCATCCAAGCAATGGTCACTTCCCTATGCACCAGATCGTGTTTTTTTTTTTATTTTTTAACTTCAATACCATTTATCAAGGAGTAGAAAAATACCAAACTTTCACACCCAACAACCAAATCTAAATACTTTTATCTGCGCATGCGGAGATAAAACTTAGTCTTAGATTTAGTCTTTTGTCAAATTTCAAGAGTAGAAATATAAAATGAAGCTTAATTTCGTTTTAGATTAGTTTACAATTGTGAAAAGTCTTCAGCATTCAATGGAATTAAAATACATGTATTAGGCATGAAGCAGTATTGTGATATGAACATTTTAGTTTGCACACATTTCTAACATGTAGCATAGGTTGGAAAGGGGAAACATTTTTGTTCACTTTCCTGGCTTGATAAAGGCACTTCAATAAAAAGTGGCGGTGTTAAGCTAGTTTTATGGGACCAAACCGCTCCTCTTAGTGAAATGATGCGTTCATACAAGTGCTTTCCACATGTAAATAAAATGCCAACCCTGACATATAACAGAGAGAACAGCGGTAATATTGTAGATATCAAAGTTAGTATGCACGACGCGTTTCTGGAAAAACCCTAATCAGATACGCTCAATATCGAAATATTGGAAAGCCAAAGAAAGCTATATTAATGATGAAATGATGCGAATAACATAAACTAGTGCATTATTTTGCTTTGTTTACCAAAAGTAATGTCATTGGTTGGATCTTAGCAATAAAACATTGTTCAAGAATGTTAACTAATTAAGTTCGTTCTAATTTTGATGCATAAAAGTAGAAAATACTAGAAATTCAAAAGATTCTGCAATGGCGGAAGTGGTTGAATACATGGATTGATACTCATTTCCTTAACTAGTGTGTACGAGAAACTTTCTTGCTTTGTATTAGATTATAATACCTCGAAACGCAATATATACATTTTGAAATTGATTAATAAAATTAATTAAATAGCGTGATTGATTCATCCATATTTGGAATGGTTTCTAATTGGGTACACAAACAATGTAGTTTTATTCTATTTTTTTTTAAATCAAAAGAACGATGCCGAGGTAGACTCAATCGTAATGAAGATATATATGGTGTCTTTTCATGATTGTATTTATCAATGTTTTCTTTTCTTCTGTCACATTCTTGCTATATTAAAATATATCGATTTACTTGTCATAGTCACGCGAGATAAAAAGAACTATTGATACTGACGAAACTCTGCATGACGCTAGGAAGGGCCTATGCGTGGAAGATTGGAATGCCACAGAAAATGATAGTGTCGGACATTTTTGCCTTGCAACGGGCAACAAACGACCTCTCCTTACAAATTGTGATCATTAAGAGCTACTATAATATGGTTTGGTTTATGGTGTTTAACGCCGCTTTCAACAATATTTCAGTAATATCGTGGCGGTCAGTTTTATTGGTGGAAGAAACCGGAGAAAACAAACAACCTGACGCAAATCAGTGACGAACATTATCACATGAAGTTGTATCGAGTACACCTCGCCTTGAACGGGATTAGACCTCACAATGTTAGTGGTGTTAGGTACTGATTACACAGGTTGTTGTAAATCTAACTACCATAGTGTTACGATGCTCCCTACAATAGTATGACTTTGGGCGCACGGAGTGTGATATTCTCTATACACGAGACACTTGTTTCCATCATCCCGTCCTAAGACACGATGTATTTATCCATAACGCTATTTTCCTCAGGCATAGACCACCCCCTTCATACTGATATGCCAAACTCGGAGGAATATGTAAAACGCGGAGAAAGCACGCTAATAACAACAACATGTAGGGTATTTTCTTTACATCACTCCGCAACAATAAGTTATCATTTTGACAAAATATTTACACCCAACGCTTTAGAAATGAATTTGCTTTCAAATGATGTCAAATTGCACCCGAATGACTGGACATTCTTGAAGTTATCGGCTGTTGAACGTGAAATTGGCAATAGTTTTTGTGAAATTTCAAGTTTGATGACAGAAAACATAAAATTCACCCCATTTTATTTCCACGTCAATCTCTGTATGCAAGGCCCAATCATTTGTCAATCATCTGTCAAAATCTCATAATCTGAAAGCTTCTCCTTTCCGAGCAATTTGGAGTTTTGAAAGGCACGATAATTGTAAAATGTTATTAGCGTGCTTTCTCCGCGTTTTACATATTCCTCCGAGTTTGGCATATCAGTATGAAGGGGCAGTAGGCCAACTGACCTTTGTCGAATTTGACTATCCTGACAACACAGTGGACAAAAAAAAAGAAGAAAAAAGACCAATGAAAGTTGCACCGCATTTCTCAAAATTGCAATTCAAGTAACATTTACTGAACTTTATTACAAACAAATATTTAAAAAAAAAACTTATGCTTTGCTTTAAAGCAAACACAATTAAAATGGACAATCAACATTAATTTTGCATCAGGGTTCAGCAAACGTGTTTAAAAAAAACTTAGC
Source organism: Bathymodiolus brooksi (assembly GCA_963680875.1). Classification (NCBI taxonomy): domain Eukaryota; kingdom Metazoa; phylum Mollusca; class Bivalvia; order Mytilida; family Modiolidae; genus Bathymodiolus; species Bathymodiolus brooksi. Next base: position 110,325,159 of record OY804581.1, read on the forward strand.
TGTTCAATACAAAATCAAATGTAGATTTTCTTTTTTGATCTTGAACATGTTTTTGAAAATATTTTCATTGTGATAACGACCTCATCAAACTAAGTATATTTGCAGTACTATTTTTGTCTGTGATTTTAATGACCTGTCATCCAGTTAAAGTGATGAACTTAGGGTTTTTCATCTTTTTCGCTTCTCTGTTAAAAAGATGTATTCATATGCACGTGTCGTTTTCTTCTTTTTATGTTTTTTTTGCTCAAAGTATTTGCAAACACGAGCGGTTTTGTGTAAATGCGCTCCGCCACTGAGTTTGTTCTATGGAGCGCCATAACTGTCTTATATTAAACTATATGTGTATAGCTATGTGTCATTATATGTTTAACTGAGAAGGACTCTCCATTAGAAATTGATTAAAAGATTTAATTTGAAAGTAACAGATCAGGCCGTGGTCCATGGAGCCATCTAATGCCGTTGTTGTGCCCAGAACAAAACCTTGATAGGGGGTCAATGGGAGCTATGCCCCTCGGAAACTCCTTTATTCTAAGGAAATTGTAATGTTAAAATTACATCAAAATGAAACTTTCATACTGTTTTTTTTTTAAACAAATAAGGTTAGTTTAATCAACTTACTAGTGCGGAATGTTGAAATTGGACTTGAAACACTTTAAAAGAAAATCAAAGACCTGTGCATCAATAATCAATCATGTCATGGCAATGCATTTATAAGGCTAACAAAAACATTTCCCCAAGACATGATTGAGCATGGCTAGCATGTTAACTACAGCTTAAATAAATAGATATAATTCTAAATGGTTTAATCATGTTTTGCTCTAAACCTTTGATTGATTGAATTTCACAGCAACTGGGCATATTTTCTGAGTTGGGAGTTATTTGAATTGCAGAAAAGAATGATTCCACTAATCATCAGTGATACACTATGCATAACAGTTGGGAATCGAGAACATACATGTGCAAATACTTTCAGTCCAAAACAGTCAAAAGTGATGCTCGAAACAAAATATTTTTGAAACCAAAATATACAAATGTCCATTCAGTCAACAGGCATGCACAGCACACAACAATTTTGAGTGATGAACCAAAAGCATTTTAAGACCACGAGTTGACATCTGGATGCTTTGTATTGGATTATTTTGGAGAGGGGATTTTGTCTCACTAGAAATAGCATTATTTTTGCACTTTCCATTTAGAAAAACACTTTCATTCTACCATCACTAGTCTAAAGTTGAGAGTTCAAACTACGGTCATAGCGAATTGTACTCTATACAACATTATGTGATAACGTTTGTCAGTGACTTGCGACATGTCGGTGGTTTTCTCGGGGTATTCCGGTTTCCTCCACCAATAAAACCGACCGCCACGATACATACGGAAATATTGTTGAAAGTGGCGTTGAACACCATAAACCATAAACCACAACCATATACAAACTGCGCTGATAAGTACTTTTTTTCTTTACAATAAATATATTTTGATTTGACCTATAGTGTCCCCACTCTTCGTAATACACATACCTGGCTATAACATTTACAGTAAGGAGGTGGTAGGGGCTGGGCCGTATTACATTGCATGGAACAAGTGTATGTGGCATTGATACATATTAGCTATACCAAAAAAATGTATAGTCATTTATAAAACGTATTTTTGTTTTATTTATTCCAACAAGGATTGCAGTAATATATGATGTTTGTCACGTGTTGACGTTAAAAAAAAACAAAAACAAAAACAAAACAAAGCAAAAACAAAAACGAAACAAACAAACAAATATAATTTTAAATAAACGTTCCGCACCTATTAAATATTACAACCAGTTATCGATTTTCACAGATATAAGTGACTTCATATGGTGCTGTTGGGGTTTTGATGACCCACCACTTATACATACGCCGCCTAATAATACAGATACGTCCTATGTCGTTTGGTTGGGAACTATCCCAGTAAAAATATGTCATCAAACTACCATCGTCATAGGTCCACTGGTTTGCAGAGTCAATGACATTAGTTCCTTGAATACATATAGGGTGTGGATAAAACATACCAATGCTTGCTGAAAAATATAGACAAGTACAAGGTTAAAATCTTTCTCGACGTAAGTCACGAAAAAATATACTATATTATTTCTATAATTAAATACAACAGCTAAATCATCTTAGTGGTAATGTGACAGTCTACAATTTTGAGATGTTTTCTGATGCAGGGGTCCTGTTTTAAAGCTTGCCCCCTACTTTCGATCCACTTCCATAGCTTGCACCCCACTTTCAAGTACACGCATACAGCTCGCCCTCTACTTTCCGATCCACTCATGGCCTTCGTGGCCGTGATCGTATGGTAGTTGGATTTACAACTACTTATGCAATCAGTGCCTAGCACCACTGATGTTGTGAGTTCGAATCCCAATCAGGCCAAGGTGTACAACATTATGTGATAAAGTTTGTCAATGACTTGCGACAGGTCGGTGGTTTTCTCCGGGTCCTCCGGTTTCCTCCACCAATAAAACTGACCGCCACGATATAACTGAAGTAGTGTGGAAAGTGGCGTTAAACACCATCAAGCAAACAAACATAAAGCTCTTGCCCCTACACACCTATCAAACACACTATCCGGTCCACTCCTACGCCTCTGGGACGTCATTTTGCTTTGCAAGCAGTAACACGTTAGACTAACATAGAAAACATAACTTAAAAGATCTTTACGACATTGTAAAGTTAGGAAATCGTATCATTAGATATAGATTATGTGTGCTATTCGTCTTCTACAAGCCTTACGATCTAATCATCCCCGAATGTATAGGATATGATCGCTAGTCTTCGCAAGCGGTGATATAATCGGGTGGACTCGTTTTTATGAATTCAAAATGAAAGATTGCATAGGGCAAGGAATATTGTACAGCATAAGCCCAACTGTTTGTCACATATTATTTCTAGAATGTACGTCATAACGTAGGATGTCGGACCCGAAATTTGGACACCATTTTTGTCGCTTGAAGGAAATGTTTTACCTGTAGCATTAGTTATTGCAAGGATAATATTAAATGTAATAGTACGTCAAATACCCCTAAATGTCCGCTAAACAACGATGTGTCCATCGTTCAAAAGCATGTTGTCAAACTCTCAAACACTTCAACAATGTTTTCGCAACAGGTGAAAATAACGTAGGATATCGGAGGCACTTTCACTAAAAAGGACCCATTTCTCCTTCTGTCACATATATAGACGAAAGAAACATATTACCGAGTGTTCGAAAATTAATTACAAATCCAACTGTCATAAAATGTCTTAAATTTTTTGTCTATTGGAGACGAAATCGTAATATGATGTCGGATACAGTGCCGTCTTAACGCATGGACACGATGGACAGTTTCCCGGGACCCCACGAGCATAGGGGCACCATGTTAATCTAGGTATGTTGTGTATGGCATCTTATTTAATGTTTAAACACTGAGTTTATTGGAAATACCAATACAATAAATATATTTTTAATTTTATCGACCATTTACATTGTTATTCCAGTGAGTGGTTGTGTAGGTAGGGCCCCAGTGCACGGTTTTGCTGGGAAGCCTATAATGCTGTCAAAACAGCCTTGCGCAGCTCTGACGTGGATGAAGTCCTATTTGAATGCCCGAACTCAACGTGTCGCTGTTGTTTCAGTAGTGTCAAATTCAATGCATCTTCAATGTGGCGTGCCTCAAAGTTATGTCTTAGGGCCCAGATTGTACTGCAAAACCAATCAGTGAAATTTGCAGATGCCATAATTTTAGGGACCGACCATTTAACTTGTTTATCAGACGTTAGTGTGTTGATGAGCTCAAATATGCTCAAATTAAACCAAGACAAAACAGAACTTATTGTATTTGCACTGAAACACCGTGTGAAGGAATTTTCAGAATGTTGTCTCTCTTTCGATGGAACTATAGTAACCAATGCTTCATTTGTTAAAAACCTCGGCATATTTTTCGACAAGACATTATGCATGCAAAAACAAGCAAGTGCAATTGCAAACTCATGCTACTTTCAAATTCGCAACATCGAACGTAATCGATCGTACACCCTCCGAAGATGCGTTCAAAACATTAGTTTGCTGCTTGTAACGTCACGCTTGGACTATGGCAACGCTTTGTTGTATGGAGTAAATACCCAACATAATCTCGAAGTTACAGCGTGTTCAAAATACAGCAGCTAGATTGATAACTCGTAGCAAGAAACATGATCACATTACACTAGTTCTCATGTCACGTCACTGGCTTCCGGTGCAGTATCGCATCCAATACAAATTATCATTATACACTTGCATAGCTCTTCATGGCCAAGCTCCGATATATCATAAAGAACTTATCAGTTTTGATCAACCATAAAGGTCGCTACGGTAAGAGAACGCCATGATGATTCAACAACCACGAGTAAGGACACAAACTTATGGTGATAGACGATTTGACAAGATAGCTTCCCCACTTTGGAATAACCTGCCTAGTGAAACCCGAAATGAACAGTCCCTGGAATTTTTTAAGATGTGAAAACTTATCTTTTTAGAATGGTTTATTGTGATTTTATGTAAACTTCTTACACTGACAGTTTTACATGGTTTTTTTTAACAACTTCTATATTTTTATTTATCATTCCCCCTTTTTAATGTGTGTCAATTTTATTCTTGTAGGGATTCATCAATAATCTGAAACAATCAGCATTGATATGCACACAATTTTTCATCAGTTAGTATCTGTACATTGAAAACTGACTGTACAGTGGAAACATAATGAAAAGAGAATCACAAATATAGATGTGGAGATGTCGGGGATCGAAACCGGGCCTTTCACATGCACAGCGAACGCTCTACCACTGAGCTACCTGTTGCATCATGAGAAACCGGAAACTGTACTTGGTGTAGAGAATAACTATTATTGGTGCTAGACAAATACTTGGTGTAGAGAATAACTATAATTGGTGCTAGACCAATACTCGGTGCAGAGAATAACTATAATTGGTGCCAGACCAATACTTGGTGCAGAGAATAACTATAACTGGTGTCCGACCAATACTTGGTGTAGAGAATAACTATAACTGGTGTCCGACCAATACGTGGTGTAGAGAATAACTATAATTGGTATCAGACCAATACTTGGCTTAGAGAATAACTATAACTGGTGTCAGACCAATACTTGCTTTAGAGAATAACTGTAACTAGTGCCAGACCAATCCTTGGTTTAGAGAATAACTATTACTGGTGTCAGACCAATACTTGGATTGGAGAATAACTAGTGTCTGTCCAATACTTGGTGTGGAGAATAATTATAACTGGTATCAGATCAATACTTGATGTAGAGAATAACTATAACTGGTGTCAGACCAATACTTGGTGTAGAGAATAACTATAACTAGTGTCTGTCCAATACTTGGTGTAGAGAATAACTATAACTGGTGTCCGACCAATACTTGGTGTAGAGAATAACTATAATTGGTATCAGACCAATACTTGGCTTAGAGAATAATTATAACTGGTGTCAGACCAATACTTGTTTTAGAGAATAACTGTAACTAGTGCCAGACCAATACTTGGATTGGAGAATAACTATAACTAGTGTCTGTCCAATACTTGGTGTAGAGAATAACTATAACTGGTATCAGGCCAATACTTGGTGAGGAGAATAACTATAACTTGTGTCAGACCAATACTTGTTTTAGAGAATAACTGTATCTCGTGCCAGACGAATACTGGGTGTAGAGAATAACAACAATTGGTGCTAGACCAATACTCGGTGCAGAGAATAACTATATTTGGTGCCAAACCAAAACATGGTGTAGAGAATAACTATAACTGGTGTCAGACCAATACTTGGTGTAGAGAATAACTATAATTGGTGTCAGACCAATACTTGGTGTAGAGAATAACTATAACTAATGCCAGACCAATACTTGTTTTAGAGAATAACTATAATTGATATCAGACCAATACCTGCTGTAGAGAATATTGTATTATTAAAAATTGACATGACACAATATTTAAAATCATGAATTTGTAGCATAAGTCTATAGAGGTTACCATTGAGCTTGTTCTCGCTCTGAACAAGTTTCGTCCAGAAGGAGACCATTCTCAGTTTGACCCTAATTTCTAGCGGACATCTACCCAATTCACCATAGACCATATAATTTGGCGTAGTTAATCTCAAATTTAAAATTCTCTTACACAATTTTAGATGTATTTTTCCATGATTTGTAGATTTTCAAAACCCCAAAACTTCTGAACCATAGAGAATAATTAGTTCGACTAAAGAATCAAACAATTTCAGTTGCAATGGCAAAAAGTGACTTTTGAGCATGCTCTACAAGTCTCTTCCTGGCATCCACAAACGAACCATTGTATTTGAAGGTAATACCAAGATATATGTAAGGATCTATTACATCCAGATTTTCACCGTTTCATGTAAAATCGAAATTTTGTTGACATTTTCTATTACTCAAAACTAGGACTTTGGTTTTGTTAATATTTACAGTTAATTTCCATTTATCACAATAAGACTGAAACATATTTAGCGCTGATTGCATACCCTCCTTTTATTCTGAAAATATTACAATGTCATTTGCATATAATAAGACAAGAATCTCAATAAATATATGCAGATTAGCTTCAAGTATTTCCTTTACAATTTCTAGTGGACACCCAGCTAAGCGTTTGAAATAGTCTTCTAAATCGTTTAAAAACACAGAAAATAAAAGGGGAAAAGTTTTCTCTTTGCGAACCCCAGTCATACAAGAAAAACAGTTTGATTGCTTATCATTATACAGAACACAAGATTTAATATTATCATACATATAGATAATTTTATAGCATTTACCATGCTTAAGCATTTTTTCCAGAGTGTCGAATGGCTTACGGTAATCAACAAATGTACAATGAAGTTTTTTCCCCAATGAAAAATAAATAGACACAAGAGCATGCATAATAAATATATTATCTGTAGTAGAGAAACCTTTTCTAAATCCAGACTGGTTTTTAGAGATAATTTCAGTTGACAAAAAGGTCAATCTATTATTAATTACATATGTAAAAATGCAACTTATTACAGTAATAACACAAGTCAACTGAAACAAAAATTCTTGTAGTCATGATTTATTCCAATCTAATTAAACTTATATGTTTATTGTATTTTGTTTTTTTTTGTTTTTTGTTGGGTGTATCACAAAAGAAAGAACACAGAGATACAACAAACATTTAATTATATGAAGTTGGATTTAGTCACAGTCAGGTCATTTAAAAATATTCAAAATGATTGGTTCTGATACGCCGATTTACAGCTAATCAAATCACATTTTAAAGGAAAGCATTTCCTTATAAATTAAAATGAAAGGAGAGGAACGGGTCGAAATTACGCATGGGTTATACCCAACAAATGTTTCATTGACAAGTAAGATCGTTTCATTAATAATATATTCAATCCGGCTTAATAAGAAAATTTGACTGATGTAATGTTATAATGGCAGCTACTAAAATACATATTAGTTTCAAAAACGAAACGTTCCCAACTTGGTTATCATATGAATTGGCCCGAGTGTGATGAGTGGAAAGTATGGAAACGTGACCAGTCGTAGGTAACTGACAATGAAGTCATTTTTGCTTAAGTGAAAATGTTCATAGACGAGTTTTAATAGATATTAACAAGCAATTAGTTTTACTAGTATGTACACTGAATGTTTAATACCAATTTTAATCCAACCACATCGGTGTTCCCCTCAAATGGAATGCGGAAAATCGTAGGTTCGAGCCCCGATCTGGTCAAACCAAAAACTATCAAATTGGTATTTGTTGCTTCTCCGTCATGCAAGCAGCATTAAGGAGAAAGAATCGGAATCATAATAATGTGTCCCAGTGAGGCGACATGTCTATCTGTTGTTTCAGTGATCTAACATTATAAAAAAAAATCCAACTAAGCGTGTTGGTCTAGTACAAAGCCGACCTCATTATCATCTCATGAAAATTAACTTGTTCTCACCATGATAAAGCTGGAAAATTGCGGAGTTGGCGCTAAATTACAACCACTCACTCACTGAATTCTAATAGGCTAAATATACGTTAAAGAAACCCGAAATGGAAATCAAGAATGGACAATCCAGAGAAATCGGCAACAGTAAGCACATACGACACAGGACGAAGACAAAACAAAACATAGAAAACTAAAAAGATGAGCAACAGGAAAATGCTGGACATCAATATACGTAAACATACACACAAAACACAATAACACATGAGCTCTCCTACAAACAACTGGAGGCAAAGTCGAACTGCTGGACATCAATATACGTAAACATACACACAAAACACAATAACACATGAGCTCTCCTACAAACAACTGGAGGCAAAGTCGAACTGCTGGACATCAATATACGTAAACATACACACAAAACACAATAAGACATCAATATACGTAAACATACACACAAAACACAATAAGACATCAATATACGTAAACATACACACAAAACACAATAAGACATCAATATACGTAAACATACACACAAAACACAATAAGACATCAATATACGTAAACATACACACAAAACACAATAAGACATCAATATACGTAAACATACACACAAAACACAATAAGACATGAGCTCTCCTACAAACAACTGGAGGCAAAGTCGAACTGCTGGACATCAATATACGTAAACATACACACAAACCACAATAAGACATGAGCTCTCCTACAAACAACTGGAGGCAAAGTCAAACTGTTGGACATCAATATACGCAAACATACACACAAAACACAATAAGACATGAGCTCTCCTACAAACAACTGGAGGCAAAGTCGAACTGCTGGACATCAATATACGTAAACATACACACAAACCACAATAAGACATGAGCTCTCCTACAAACAACTGGAGGCAAAGTCGAACTGCTGGACATCAATATACGCAAACATACACACAAAACACAATAAGACATGAGCTCTCCTACAAACAACTGGAGGCAAAGTCGAACTGCTGGACATCAATATACGTAAACATACACACAAAAACACAATAAGACATGAGCTCTCCTACAAACAACTGGTGGCAAAGTCGAACTGCTGGACATCAATATACGTAAACATACACACAAAACACAATAAGACGTGAGCTCTCCTACAAAACAACTGGTGGAAAAGTCGAACCGAACATCGTTTTATGTGGAAATCGTAACGGACATCACAACACGGAACTAAGAACGTAAACACACACAACAGGACAACATAAACAACTAAAAAGATGAGCAACACTGACCCAACCACAAAACCAGAGGTGAAGTCACTTCTTATAAGACACTCGCCGTGTTAAACAGTCAAGTCCGGTAAAAGTTTTCGCAGTGATAGAGAAAGAAAACATCTACGTAAAAAGTCAAAGATCCATTGTCATTTGAGATATGGATATTTCTTAGCGGTCAACTCGATTGTGATGACGTTCGTTGAATATTTGTAGTGAGGACATTAACCTAGGAGCAACGTAGCCTTGTTTGAGTAGCTTTTGCGTCAGCAGCTGAGCTCTGTCCAGAAAATCACTGTACTTGGTACAAACTCTGGAATAACGTATGAGTTGTGAAATGTAAACTCCATACGCTGCTGATGCTGGAATATTGCTAAGTCGTGTTAACATGACTCCAATTTCAGAATTCATTTCATCTATATATATATATATATATATATAGGGAGTGGATGTAGTCGAGTGGTCTAGGGCGCTAGACGTAAGGCTAAGCGAATGGTGCTGCAGTGTAACAATGGTGTGGGTTCAAATCCTGTCGAGGGAAGAACAAAAATTTGACAGCTCTAAAATCTAATTCTAACACTGTTTGGTTTAATTTTCAGACGTATATATATATATATATATATATACATACTTATTGGGGGGAGGGGTGTCATCATAACAGCAATATTTCTACATAGACTATCTTTAATTATCAAACATTTTCCTTTTTAGTATCAAAAGAGCTCAATCAATAAATGTGTTGTATTTGAACAGCAGCATCCTTGAGCCGTTGGGGTGTGGGGTGAGGGTGGAAGGGGGGGGGGGGGCGTCGTGACCGTGATCGTATGGTAGTTAGATTTACAACTACCTACATTGTATGCAATCAGTGCCTATCACCACTGATGTTGTGAATTCGAATCTCGATCAGGGCGAGGTGTACAACATTATGTGATAATGTTTGTCAGTTTCCTCCACCAATAAAACTGACCTTCACGATATAATTGAAATATTGTTGAAAGTGGCGTTTAAACACCATAAAACAAACAAATCCTTGAGCCGTTGTTATCAAACGTGTGTGTGGCCGACATCATTCGCTACACATGAGTATATCCGACATCATATTACGATTTCGTCCCCAGTAGACAAAATCGTTGTGAATTTTTAAAACATTTTATGACAGTTAGATTTGTAATTAATTTTCGAACACTCGGTAATATGTTTCTCTCGTTTATATATCACAGGCACTTGGGTCCAGGATATTTGTTTTCTTCAATTTTATCAATAAAATGTGCATCTACAACGTATATGAACCCGTTTGACATGTTTCGTTGTGAAATAAACGCCTTTATGAACTATGCCCCTTATTAGGAAGATATTAGGAAAATGGGACATAGTTCATAAAGGCGTTTATTTCACAACGAAACATGTCAAACGGGTTCATATACGTTGTAGATGCACAATTTATTGATAAAATTGAAGAAAACAAATATCCTGGACCCAAGTGCCTGTGCTATATATGTGACAGAAGGAGAAATGGGTCCTTTTTAGTGAAAGTGCCTCCGATATCCTACGTTATTTTCACCAGTTGCGAAAACATTGTTGAAGTGTTTGAGAGTTTGACAACATGCTTTTGAACGATGGACACATCGTTGTTTAGCGGACATTTAGGGGCATTTGACGCACTATCACATTTAATATTATCCTTACAATAACTAATGCTACAGGTAAAACATTTCCTTCAAGCGACAAAAATGGCGTCCAAATTTCGAGTCCGACATCCTACGTTATGACGTATATTCTCTCCCCCCCCCCCCCTGAATTCCATAGCCAGGAAAGACTGAACCAAAATATATAGCAGTGTTTCTTATATATTCAAATATTCAAGTTTTATGCTTCATAACATATACATGTATTTGGAATAGAAATAAAAGACCGAAGTTGTGAGTTCGAACCCCGTTCATGGCAAGGTGTACTCGATACACCATTATGTGATATGGTTGGTCAGTGACTTACTCGAGGGCAGTGGTTTTCTTCAGGGACTTCGGTTTCCTCCACCAATAAAACCGACCGCCGCGAGATAGCTAAATGTTGTTGAAAGTGGCATTAAACACCATAAACCAAATAAAAGATTACCTCGGCATATTTAATATTATGTACATACCTAGTATACGATTAATATAGTCCACCTTCTCCTGTGAATCAAGTCGGATAAGTTCGCTCCCAAGACTCTTACAAATTCCAATAATAGCAGCAAAATCAAGTTGTATGGGTTTACTCAAATTATAGCAAAGGTCAAGTTCGCGGTAATAGAAGAAGTCTTCATTGTTAGAACATCGTCCGCTACCTAAAATAGATACGAGTTAATGTTGTTATTCTTCGTCGTTTCATTGATTGGATTATTGATGAAATCAGGGTCTGTCTCAAGCCAATTGGACCAATTGGACCCGCGCTTAAGGGGTCCCTCTCTAGAGTTATCTACTCTCGGCTGTTCAAGTACACACAACAATACACTGCAGGATTAACCGTTATGGAATATCTGTGTGACAACGGATATGTTCCACTTGCCGTAAACACTTTCTGTTCCCTTCCTCATGCATGACTTATCACCGGGTTTGTAACTAAATTAACTGGACGGGTGTCACTAGTAGCGAAGGAACTTTTGGCCATTGTGTTGTCTGTCCTTCGATTTACGGATTCTGATTACCCCTTTGACATATTCAAGCTCTTCTTACAGAGAACAGCCCGGGACCTCTTATGACCAGTCCTGTATGAAATGTTCGCGTCCAGAGGGGGATTTGCTCAGTTATTTTACCAGAATACTGGTATTTATGGCTTCATCCGCCACAAATTATATATAAATCTGCTCTCCAAAACAGCAAGGAAAAACTCCTTGGAGTGGCATACCCATTCAAACAATCAATTTATTATAATTATTAGTTTGTATTCGTGAATACTCAGAAATTAGAAAATAATATGATCCAACTGCTCGAAAGAAATGTGAAATATATATTGGTTACCTCAAAACATGAGGATTTAAATGTGTTGCCATGGAAATTCAGCCTAAATGTAATATTGCCAGTTATCTAGAATGGACATTTCCGTACAATTGGCTATGCACCGGAAGTAATTCCTTTAGATCATTTTTTGTCCTTCTTCGAAATATGGCTTTTGGTTACTCCTTTGGTTTCTTCAGATACATGTATGCCTCTGGTCTTTTGAATTTTTCTTATCTAAAGTAGTATAGCGGAAGCAATGTCTGCCTTGAATATCGCCATACAGTCAAGTTTTTAAATGGTGATATTGTTAGTCCTAAAAATGGAATTGTATAGAATTAAATACAATTTTGTACGAATTTATCGATGAGTAAGCTCGGTCGCGTCACTCACTCACTGAATAAAGTCCTATGTTTATTCAAATTGTGAGTGACGTGATCGAGTTTGCTCACCGATAAACTCGTATTATATTCTATATTAAAGACGTCATAGCAGAGAGAGAGAGAGAGAAAGAGAGAGAGAGAGAGAGAGAGAGAGAGAGAGAGAGAGAGAGTCAATGGAAATAAAACAAAACAACACGTGGGTTAATAAATAAGAAAACTAATTCTGTCCCTCTGAATATTTTGAACGCGATATTTAAAAATATAATACCGAAACATGAATGAAAAGTAACTTCAACAACAATTACTGTCTCATTTGTCGGACAGTCGGACTTTCATTGTTTCTACGCGCATGGCTGACCTTACGCCGAATGGACAGCTTTCTCCCAATTGGGCCCCGCACTGGAGTTATCTACTCTCGGTTGTTCAAGTACACACAACAACACACTGCATGTTTTACAGAGAACAGCATTGGGCCCCGCACGTCCTAAGACCTGCCCTGTCTACGTATAACTTTATTTTATTCCCTAAGTTAGCAAATTTATATCAGCTGTTTATTAGACTAAGAAGAGTTGTTGATATTCTTAGTGCTGAAATGTTATTTACGTGCTCTTCTTATTCATCCACAGAAGAAGAAAAAAACCATAGAGAATATAATTATTATAACACAGAACTACTTAGGAAGAGGCTAAATTTCATTATGCGTAATACAATATGGTTTTTTTACTCTTATTCAATTCACGGTAATACTATTAAGAACTTTGATTTGGATTCTCATTTAAAAAAGCATTGATAGCCAGTTACATAATATGATCTTTCAATATAAAAGACTTGCAATTAGCAACAACAATGTCTTTAACTTTAATCCATTTCTTCAAATAAAATGAATTACAATACAATATTAAAACTGAATGATTCAAACTTCCTCTCAGATCCTCTTTGGGATGAAACAAAAACAAATTTCATTGATTTTTGCCATTCATTTTTTCATACATACAACAAAAATTTACATATTTAAATGATATATACACCTATTTTCACTCTTCTTATTGCTAGAGAACACGTGCGTACGTTGTATGTTGTTTTTGTTATTTCTATGAATATCGTCACTGTTCTGATGCTCTTTTGATTCAATAAAATATTTGAAATTGAAATTCAAATCCTTTGCTTCATTATCAAACATGCCATGTAGTTCATTACTGTAGTAGACTTCTCTGTAATATTTAGACTAAAGTATACGTTTTAAATAGATAATAAGATATTCATCCTCAAACAGTTGCAATTAAATTAAAAAAATGTTGATAATATCTAACATTAATTGTGTTATGATTGTCGAAGAATTTCATAATCAAATACTACGTAGAAAAGTAGCGAAAATTATCAATTTTCTGAAACCTTCCACATTTATTAATTATTGCTTATTTTCCAGCTAATTAACAATATGGTTTTTTGTAAACCTAAATTTTGTATAAAAAAAATAGTCAAGGTAAGCATAAAAATCCCCCGATTAGTTAGGTAAGCACCATTTAACCTTTTTGAATGAATGAATGATTGTTGATTAACGCCAATTCAGCAATTTTTCAGCTATATCATGGCGAGAACAAGCTTAATTGTTAATGAGATGATGATGAGGTCCGTTTTTTTCTAGACCATCACGCCGAGTTGGATTTTCATAGTGCTAGCCCACTGAAACAACAGTCCGCGGGTAGACATGTCGCTCCACTCGGATACATTATTCTGATTCCAAGCCAACCAGTCTCTGCTCTTTCTCTTTAATGCTGCGTGCTTAGCGGAGAAGCAACAACTACTAATTTTATAGTCTTTGGTTGACCCGACCGGGACTCGAACCCACGATCTACCGCACTCGAGAGCAGTACGCTAATCATTACGCCACCGATGCAGTTTAAAAAAAACGTTTTGAGGATGGTGGTATGATTGCTTGAGATTGCATAATGTTTAGTTCAGTGGTGTCCTGTTTTGTATTCTGGAGGAGAGTGGTTTTCCGACAAGGCCCCTAACAATATTTTTTTTGTGTGTAAATCACATACATCGACTGCTTAATAAATGAATTGGGTATTGACAATTCACTTTGCAACCCTACATATATCCCGACGACACTTGCGAAAGAGGAAATCCTGGACAATCATAGGTCTGTGTTATGTTCCTTTGGACTTTCAACCAAAGAGGAAGAACTGAATCTACCATCACTCTACTGGATTCCTAAATCACACAAGTGTCCTTTCAAACAAAGTTATATTGTTGGGTCTGCTAAATGCGCCACGAAACTTCTTTCCAAATTATTAACATGTATTCTATCGGCGGTCAAACTGGGCTTCAGAGTTACTGTGACATTAGCTACTCGAGGGCGGTGTGAATCAGATGTGGATTCTGAAGAACTCTAAAGATCTGTTAAGAGTACATACAATCTAGACCCCCCTCCTCCTGCAATAGCATTAACACATTTGACTTCTCTACCCTCTACACAACTATTCCTCACTCTAAGCTGAAGGACAGATTAAGGAAGTTGGTCCAACTGTGTTTCATAAAAAAGAATGGCCAACGTAGATACAAATACCTTGTGCTCTGAAACTGATATCGTCAACATGCTCGAGTTTTTGATTGACAACATATTTGCTATGTTTGGTAGGTTTATTCAACCTATGCCAACATTTTGGAAAATAGGTATAGAAAGGTAAGAAAAATGTTGGCATAGGTTGAATAGGTTAATTATTATATAAACATGACTAAAATAATAATTTTTTGATTAGAAAACGGAAAAATCTAAATATTTCGTAAAGCGTATATTTTTTTTTAACGCATCCAACGAGAGTTTTGTCAGGAATTTTACTACCATTTTGGAATTGTATAAATATTTACGGTTGAAATTATTCTGAAGGCTCTGCTCATCTGAAAAATTACCAATTTTTGGCGTTATTTTGGTCTTTATTTCAAGCTAAGTTCTTCAAAATAGGCCAAGTTTGCTCGTTAAATGTGACAGCCAACTCACCGTGGACGTAATCCCATATAACAATAGGAACGACGGTGGTCCCGCAGCTGGTCTATTGTCTCTCGTCGAAGTGCCGGAGAAGGCTATTGTTCCCTTCATGGTTAATGCATTTGACTACGTGACATTTATACACATGCTTACCTGAGATTTACCTCGAAAATTTTGAAAAAAACTTGAAATCATAAATTTCCATAATTACTGATTTTTAATTTGACCAAGCTATTTCAATCTTTCTGAAATAATTCGAAAAAGAACGGTCTTTTCTGCTAATAAATTCACTGAAGTTAGACATAGAGTACACAATTATTAGATATGAATAAAATGTTATAGGTAAAAACGTTATGTACAATCTGTCATTTACAACCGGTATACCCGTTCAATATGTAATCATGTTGGACTGGATTCAGCTTTCCTCGTCGCTGGACTCGTCGTCATCAAAATCAATTATTATTGGGGGAATCTCACTCCTATCAATGCAATTCTCTTTCCCATACTCCTTTTCTATTTTTAATACATGGTCTTCTGCCTTCGCCCAAACTTCCTTTGTAATTCTGCCAAACCCCCCATAAACAAGTTCTTTCACATCCTTCAAACGAAAAGTTGTATTGTTTTCTGCAACAAACCCTTTAACCTGTGCCCAAATAAGTTCTATGGGGTTCAATTCGCAATGGCGAACAGGGGTTCTTAGAACTTTGTGACCGTGTAGGTTGGCAATTTTATCAGTTTTAAAAACGGAAAGGAGTTTCTTAAATTTGATTTTTTCATAAAGTTGTTTTTTAGTTTCAAGGGGCTGAAAAGGAATGTTGTGTTTTGAAAGATAATCTTGTAAGACAGCTTTTCTCTGATTAAAGTTTGGCACAACAGTTTCTTCAGTCTTGATGTTGTGATAACTGGCATTATCTAAAACGATAACACTTGGGCTTTTTAATGCTGGCATAAGCTGATTTTCGAACCAGTTTAGAAAGATGGGCCCGTTCATTTCTTGGTGATAATCCCCATCTTTAGCTTTGGCAAGAAAAACTAAATCACACCTATCAATCAAACCCTCCTCACGATTACCAGCGTGCAAAACTATCAACCTTTTACCTTTTCCTGAAAGGATCTTTGGGGCATCAGAACCATCAACTGGTAACCACATATAGTCAGTGGCATGATTCTGATTAACCCAGGTCTCATCCAAATATACAATTTCATACCCATCCTCTCGAAACTTCCTGATTTTTCGGAGGTAATTACACCGATCATTTATTACTGACCTCTGATCATATAAAAGCCTCCTATTATCGCCGGATTTTTTGTACTTATAACCAAGATCTAATAAAGTTAAAGTAAGCGTTGATTTCGAGATTTTAATTGTATCTTCAATTTCTTTCTTAATTTTTGAGACTGTTGGGGCAATTTTCCTGTTGTACATGCTATGAATGGTCCGTTTAATAACGCAACGGTCAAAATCATCAAGAGTTTTCTTTCTTTCTTTCGGTCTGTTGGATTCAGGAGGACTTTTACCGTTTACAACTCTATACACAGAACTGTAAGATATGCCAGCAGCCTTGCATGTTCTTTTAATCAAATTATCTGGGGAATAAAATGGTCTTCCCCTGGCCTTCTCAAGCTGAAAAAACTTGAATAGATTTAACACAATGTTTTTACAATCTTTTGACAAGTCCTTTGTTTTACCCATTCTTGCGATGTTTATATATATGTTAAGATGTCAAAAAATAGGTTTATGAAGAAATTTTATGTGAACTTTTAGAAAGATTTTAAAGTTTAAAAATGGAGTGTCAAAATATGCCTGTACATGTGTCTCTGTCTCTATCAAGGTAAGATTTACCTGGCTGCTACCTCTAGTTAGTTTACTCCCACCTCTATTTTGGCGGTAAAAATCGGGGGAAATGTCAAATTTCAGATGAGTGCAGCAATAATGAAAGGTTATTGTTAGATGAAATGCATATTTTAAAAATGGTAGTAAAATTCTGCACAAAACTCTCGTTTACTGTGTTTTAAAAAAATGTATTGTTTTCGAGAAAACTCAAATTTTCCATTTTCTAATAAAAAAATTATTACTTTAGTCATGTTTAATTAGTGTAATATTGGGGAAGATATCAATATACTCCAAGTCCACAATTAACTGTGGGCCAACTAAATACATTTTACTTTAATTTACTTTTAGTGTAGAAGTTGTCTTATTGTTTTTGTGTGAGTATTGAGTGAATAAACTAAGTTGGAAGTAAATATTAAAAATCACATTTTTTTTAAATAAAAACAAAATTAATCAGTGTATCAGCACATATATATTAATATCAAACTTTATGAAAACAAATAAGAACATTGTAAGCACGTATATTTAGTCTTCCAATTGGAAGGATGTTTTAAAAAGCTTATAATTATTAGCCTTTGGTGAATCATCTAAAATTTTGAATTTAGATTTTAAGAAAATTGCTTAATTACATCATATAATATTTAAAATTAAGACTTTTTAAAAAGATTGTTTATTTAAATTATTCTAAAATTATAGATTTTCATCTTTTTTATTTACAGATTTACAGATTTATGTTTGATTTTAACAGACTTATTATTTTATATATAAATTTTTACAAGACTTTTTTGTTTAATTATAACAAACTTATTATTTTATATATAATATTTTTACAAAACTTTTTTTTTTTAATTTTAACAGACTTATTATTTTATATATAACTTTTATATACCAAAGCTTAATATTTTTATATTTTTTTCTCCAGTTAACAATCACTTTTTTTTATTTAAGGAATTATTCATATCTTATAAATTTAGATTTTTTTATATAAATATACAAACCTTTTGTTAAATGTTAACAGACGTATTCTTATATTTTTAGATTTTTGTTTTATAAATTTCACTTTTGAGACCTGCATTTCCAAATTTACTTTCCTGTAACTATCATTAATTGTTATATAAACACCTGTAATAAAATGTTTGTTGGCATTCCTTGAATATGATATTTTAGAATGTTGGCATAGGTTGAAGACACCGTTTGGTGGACGTGTTTTCCAACAGACAATCCGCATAACTATGAGTACAAACTGTGCTCCTCTTCTCGCTGACTTGCTTCTTTATTCGTATGAGGCAAACTTCATACAGGGGCTTCTCAAGAAAAACGAAAAGAAGCTAGCCCGATCCTTTAATTTCACGTTCCGCTATATAGATGATGTCCTTTCACTAAATAATTCTAGGTTTGGTGATTTCGTTGATCGCATTTGTCCCATTGAACTTGAAATAAAGGATACCACAGATACAGCTAGGTCTGCTTCATACCTTGACCTACACCTCGAAATTAACAGTGAGTGGCGGTTAAGAACGAAACTTTACGACAAAAGAGACGATTTCAATTGTCCCATTGTGAACTTTCCATTTATATGTAGCAACATTCCAGAAACACCTGCATATGGAGTATATCTCTCTCAGTTGATACGATATTCCAGAGCGTGTGGTTGCTAACAAGGAAGCTACTGAACCAAGGGTTCCTCATGGTTAAGTTGAAGTTATCACTTCGAACGTTTTACAGTCGCCACCATGACTTGGTTGACCGTTATGGAATATCTGTGTCACAAATGACCACGGATATGTTCTACTTGTCGTAAGCACTTCCCGGGTTCTGCAACTAGATTAATACGACGGGTGCCACTAGTGGAGCATACCCTTCCGGAGCATCTGAGTTCACCCCCGGTTTTAAGTGGAGTTCGTGTTACTCTATCTTTAGTTTCAGGTGTATGTTCTGTAGATCGTTGTTTCTCCTTTTGTACTTTTTCTTTTGGGGTAGAAAATATTTTGGCGGACCCCGGAAGTCAGATATTAATAATAATCAACGCACATGACCCATAGCCTTTCATTTCGTTACCATGCGGATATAACAATTATGGTTAGGGTTAGGGTCCGCTAAAGTAGAAGTACGCCTTCTTTTCGCTATTGTGTTGTCTGTTCTTCTTCGATATACGGTTTCTGATTCCTTTGGTATCATCAACCTCTTCTTACAGAAATGAGGCGTAAATTTTGCATAGATGCATGGATGTGCTTTTAGTATTCTATGCCATCATTTCATGGGTTATTCATTAGCCCTCCTACATAACAAAGAGCCTTCCTATAGTGACCACAAATACGATTTTAAACTTTTTCTATGCTAAGTAGATGTAACCTAGAAATTGACTCTGGGAACATTTGAAAGTAGAAATTTCGAGTTCTGAAATGTTTAAATTTTGAGTATTATAAAGTAGAAATTTTAAGATTTAAAAAGTCGGAATTTTGACTCTTGTATGAATGTCCATTACGTACAATCATGTGCCGTTTCTATCCTACGAGTGGATGTAATATAAAGAAAACGACAGACTCGCATATGAACATTAAAAAGTATTGTCTAGATATAGTAAACCACAGGAATATTTTCAGATGCAAATAGCCGTAGATAAAATTCGGTTTGCGGATCGCAATAATTGAAAATATTTGCATATTACATATTTTACTTACGATCTTGTGTATGATAAAATTTCCATCCTAAACCAGATTCTGACATATTAGTATACGTGAATGGATCCGAATGTAAAATGCATTTGTTGTCCATCTGGTTGAAGAAAAATGTCATACACATTTTGATTTCACTACATGTACTTAAACAAGTTAAAAGGGACTGGACAAAGTGAATGCCCACTGCATTATCATAATGATATTTCCCATCATATTCATATTTGTATATTGCAGAAAGTTTGCGAGTTTCGGGATTAACCAACACAAAATATAAAGTAAATAAAAACACAGAATGCATATCTCTTACTGTTTTACCTGTTTTGAGAAAACGCTATATATATAAAATGTGAAAGTATTTGACAGCCACATAAAAATCAAAGTACTGAAGATACTATTAGTCGGGATATTTACAAACTCAGCGTTGAAAGAATATATATGTACGTTACAAATAAACTTCCGTTCGTCACCTGTAATAAAAGATCACCACATAAAGATAAATATCGAAGATACCGAATATTAATTTAGGGTTTTTGCATATTTTTTTTTGCATATGTGCATTTATCTATTTGACTTCATTGGCGCTCCAACCAAAACAACTAGATGCGGAACAGTAGCTCTTATGGTCTGATGGATGGGAAAATGAACAAATTGTATTTAATGTGGGAATCTCGAGTTTATAAGCTAGACATGCAAGGTTTATCTACATAATTTCATCAATGATTGATTCTAGCTGCCGGGAACCTCTCTCTCCTTTGACCATAGAGTTACGCATTTCACCCGTTTGTAAACTTGCGGAATTCCAAATCCAACTTAAGTCGGGCCTTTCGGGTACTATAATCTAATTTGTTGTGTTCGTCGAATAAGTACATTGATACCGTTCGGTTAAATAAATATTTTCTACAAGCCTCCATAGTTAACTATCTTTGAATATATGTACGCCCTTAAATGGGATAAATATGTATACGCTGCAGTAATATGAAATCGATTTCGGACTATGCTTAATTTGCACAGGCTTATCTGGAAAGTTTTCCCATGTCGATTCTATATTTTTATACTTTTGTCCTAGCTATGATGGCATGCAGAACAAAGGGTGGAGTTAACCTGATTTTCAACGTAGACATTATTTAATAAATTTATATATTCTGGAGAGATGGGGCCGTCGTGATCGTATGGTAGTTGGAATTATAACCACCTATGTAATCAGTGCCTATCACCACTAACGTTTTGAGTTCGAATCCAGC
The DNA here is from genome assembly GCA_963680875.1 of Bathymodiolus brooksi. Classification (NCBI taxonomy): domain Eukaryota; kingdom Metazoa; phylum Mollusca; class Bivalvia; order Mytilida; family Modiolidae; genus Bathymodiolus; species Bathymodiolus brooksi. The sequence continues at coordinate 110,346,498 of OY804581.1, forward strand.
TCAGGCGAGGTGTACTCGATACAACATTATGTAATAAATAAGGGTAATAACAAAATTACCAAACTCCGAGCAATCTTACAAAGGGAAAGTCAAAACTCATAAGTATATAAACAGACAAAATCAGTCAACAACCGGAAAACTGAAAACCGCAATGACCCTGACTTGGTACAGGCATTTCTAAAGAAATGGTGGGTTGAATCAGATTTTAAAGCGCCAAACCTCCTCCTTTCATTACGGCTAAAAGTTTTTGGCTGTCACTATAACAGTATTTATAACAATACTTGAACAAAACAGTTGTCATAACAGCACCAAACTCAATGAAGTGAATGTCAAAAACATTTTTACGTCACACATTGATAAAAAAATATTTTTGATTTTTGTTTTTGACCACTTATCTTTATACATTTTCACTATATGAAAATCCATCGTTTATAATCTTTTCTGCAGAGACGGAATATATTTCGACAAGATCTTGGTATCGGAATATAAACTTTTTAAGAGATCGAATAAGGCGAATCTTTTTATAGCCCTGGTCCAGTGGCCTGTTTCTCAGATGAAGATGATGTTTCAGGAAATCAGAATAATTGCTACTGGCCCTTGCATAACGAATCAATTGCGAGATGTAAACACCATATGTAGGAGAAGCTGGTATATTGCTGCACATATTTGGAAAAATTATGATTTTAAAATTGAAGTTTATCATATATTTTAGTACTGATTTGACCACTGTCGTCAAATTCGAGGTATAAGTCCAAAAATGATGCGGACGAAGCGGTATCTGTGGTCTCTTTAACTTCCAGCTCTGGAGGATATATCAATGGAAGAAATTCTGCAAATCTAGAATTATTGATAGATAAAACGTCATCAATATACCTGTATGTGAAATTAAAGGCTCTAGCCTCATGAATCTTCTTATCTTTTACAAGCTTTTGAAGAAACTCCGACTCGTATGAGTATAAAAATAAATCGGCTAGAAGAGGGGCATAATTCGTACCCATTGGTATGCCGACGACATGCTGAAACATATTCCCTCCAAATGAGACAAATATGTTATCGATGAGGAACTCCAGCATACTGATCACTTGTTCCTCGGAGTAGCATGTTTTACCTCTTTGAATTTTGTTTGAAAAATATGTGGAATTGTAGCCTAACACAACAAATTTAGAGCCATAGTTTCTATGACTGAAAGCTTTGTGAATTGTTTGTCAGTGACTTGGGACAGGTCGGTGGTTTTCTCCGGGTACTCCGGTTTTGGCAGGAAGATCCCCCCTGGCCAACAGTATGTGCTTAACAAGTGTTGTATGTATATTATGTATCGACTCTAAATAAAATTTGGAATTGAATTGAATTGAAGGTGGCTTTTCATTATTTTGTTTTAAAATTAATACCATAAAAATATTTTTTGCAAAATTACTTTTATTTTAGTTCTTGATTTTCGAGAATATCTTATATCAATATGTTTGTTCTGATTAATTTTACTATAGCTCTGCAAAGAAATGCAGTTATAATTATCTATTGAATCTACAAACTGCACGAATCATGCTTTACTAAAAAAATATATGTAAATAAATATATACACGTTTGGCTTATTGGAGCTGAAGATCAATATTAATATGTTGTTTAGATAAACAGAGATCACATTTTGATGTATGATAAAAATCATTTAAAAGTGATATATTTATTGTCAACTTCTTTGATGTGACACAGATATCGATCTTAGTCGTACTATACGAGGCAGAAAGTTCTCTGGGACATACTAATATATGTGAGGCCTATGGTTAGGGTTATGTATTTAATGTCAATTTCAACAAAATTTCAGTTATATCGTGGCGGTCAGTTTTATTGGTGGAAGAATTCGGAGTACCCGGAGAAAACCATCGACCTTCCGCAAGTCACTGACGATCTTTATCACATAATATTGTATCTTATTATCCGTCATGCTCTCTGTTAGACCAATGTCAGTGCCGGATTTACCAATGTGCTTAGGTGTGCTTAAGCACAAGTCCCCCGTTGGCATCTTCCTGCCAAGAAAAAATTACGATGGAGTTATGCTTATGTGGTAAATTTTATATTTGAATGCGTTCTATTTCCGAGGATTCCAGACTTTTTTCTGAATAGCAGCTTATTTATGATGGCGCTATCTTAAGGTTTTGAGGGCCTGAGTGGCTCAGTATGTGAGGTAGTTGGATTACCTAACAACTCATACAAGCCTATCACCAATACGGCGTGGGTTCGCGCCCGGCTTTGTAAATTACAAAAAGGGTGCACTCGACTCGCAAGTGATATTGTTTACCAGCTGCTTGTTCATGGGCGGTAGTTTTCTCCGAGTACTCCGGCTTCTTCCACCTCTAAAACTGGTCGCCATGATATAGCTGAAATACTGCTGAAAGTGGCGTTAAACACCAAAAATCAAATCAAATCATCATCTTAAGCTATTGTTATCCATATTAAAGCTATTCGTCCTTGCTGATATCAAAGGTTCTACAAGTTAACAACAGTCTACTTTCTCCTTTCAGATTTAATTGACACTGACATAACAAACTGCCATATTGTTAGTAACGCCTAGTGGGGCCACCGCGACTCCTCCCCTTCTGCGAGCAGCAAACATACACTCTGTCTTTGCCAACAAGCTCTCACTCGCGCTCAAGGTACAGGCAAGGTTACTGATAGCGATACTGTCTTGGTATTTTGTTTGATGTATTCTCAGTCTCAATACTAGTCATTATGGTGCCAGCAATATGGCGTATAGTTAATAAAAAAAATTCTGAAACTCATGTTATTTTTACTGTATTTTAAAATGGTTTATTATGAGTTATTTTACTAGTGTACATACATGATCCATGGAATTTAATTGTTAAATACAGGTTTATTTTCATTAAATTAGTTTTACTTCAAATAAAACATATACAAAATCCTCAAATATGGGGGTAAGGGGTGACCTTGGAAACTTCCCCATTTTATTTGATGTTCTATATAATATGGTTAAATATTGGTGTAATATTGTAAAATCTGATGGAAATAATATACACTTTTATTAGAATCATTAAAAGAATCAGAACAGTTAGAAAAAGCTAAACATGATTCATGGGTAGGTTGTGTAAAAGAAATATTTAAATATTTGAAATTAGATTATATATATGACGATCCTTCAAAGTATAGGATAGATTATATTTTATGTAAAGTTAAATATTGTTTAAAGGATAAATTCAAACAGAACTGGACAGCCAGCCTGAATGATGATAAGTGGGTCAATCCAAACTCTAAGAATAAATTAAGAACATATAGAAAATTTAAATCAATTTTTAAATTAGAACCATATTTATTATTTGGAACTAAGCAACAAAGAAAACTATTAACAAAATTTAGAATAAGTGCTCATAATTTGAACATTGAAAAGGGGAGATATATTGGCACAAAAGTTGAAGATCGTATTTGTAATTTATGCAAAAACAACATTGAGGATGAAGTTCATTTCCTTATTACTTGTCCTCTTCTAGAGAAATTTAGAGAACCATAAATAAAGAATATAAAAGAGACATATACAAACTTCTCATTATTATCTGATGAAAATAGATTAATTTGGCTTCTATCATCAGTGGACAAACAAATCATTATACATCTATTCAAGTTGTTGTCCACTCCTAGAAAGAGATAACATAATCATGAATGGATAATATATATATTTACTAGTGCTTTTGCATGAAATTGCTATCAGTTACTATATTATCTTATTATCAAACTATATATATATATATAGCAGTGGATGTGGTCGAGTGGTCTAGGGCGCTGGACGTAAGGCTAAGCGAATGGTGCTGCAGTGTATCAATGGTGTGGGTTCAAATCCCGTCCAGGGAAGAACAAAAATTTGACAGCTCTAAAATCTAATTCTAACACTGTTTGGTTTAATTTTCACATGGAGTTGTCTTCCCCCTTGATTCAATCAAAATCTTTAAATTTAAATTTACATGTTTTTATTGTGCAGTCAATTGTGATGGTTAATTTGAATATTTATTTTGCTTATTTTCATTTTGTCCTAGTCTCACTATGTGTATTTAATCAAACTTATCAAATCTAATCAAGTTATTATTATTATGCTATATGTGTATGTGTATGTGGTTTATTTTGTTATGTAAGATTCTGTATTGATTCTACTGCTCAACTATGGGCACCATGATTGGTTTAATAAAGTATTCTATTCTATTCTATTCTATTCTATTCTATTCTATTCTATTCTATTCTATTCTATTCATATTTCTATAATGCAATTCCTAAACTTATTATTTTTTTTTTTAACAACAATATATTTTTATTCAAAATGCTTGTTGCATTCTTACTTCAAAAGCCCAAGCTACTTATGAAGTATTTGATATTAATATTTTCTTATATAATTAAAATACTTTCAAATAATATAATATAACTGATGAGGATCAGACTTTAATTAATTATACCTATAAATACGCACCTACATCTACACACACACACATCTTTGCATATACACACCTAAACTTATTTATTAGTAAAACATAAAATAAGGTTTTTCATCAAATGGTTATGGGGGTCCACCAAAAATATTAAGAGTAAAAGTGGTCCATGGGGAAAAAAAGGTTGAGAACCACTGCGTTAAATGATGTTTAGATTTAATTACATGATGTTCAGTGACTGTAACGATTGCACTGTCTGTTCTCTTTTTATCTAGTTTGACTGTTTATCATGTGACCTGTGTAAGTTAGTGTTGGGCGGGTTGGGGCTTTGGGTAATATATAATAGCTTCGAGTTTGTTGCAGACGCAGTGTACATGCCTGACCTAAAATAACGTAATATTTCAACTTGAGCATGTATGCCTGACTGCCTGTGTAGGCGTCCTACCGGGTCTACCTCCTTCAGGGCCCAAGTAAGGGGCATCATAACTTAATTAGCACAGGGCCTCATTTGTCCTAAATCCGGCCTGACCAATGTTTATATGATATAACTGTGAAACATTTTGCGATTTGTTGGATATATGTTCAATGGCAATGACAACGACATACCTTAAAGTACATACATATGTACATTGATGAACAACACAAAAAACTGAAAACTTACATTCAATGTTTAGGTTATACGCTGAAAATGTTCAATGACATCATGATTTTTTATGGCGTATATGTGTCAGAGTCCTAGACAATATTTTGCCGAATTTTACTTTTTTTTGCAATTTTTAGACAATTTTTGCAACCGTCGATTAAGCAACACTTCAAATACAAGTCATTTCTTTAACTAGGAATTACTGAAAATAAAAGATAAAATTCAGTCAAAACTGATCATGGGAGACCGTAACTATTGAATATTCACAGAAACCTTCAGATATAACTTCAATCTACTTCAGTGGCGGAACCTTGGTGTCTAGGGTTGGGTTTTCCCCGCCGACCCCCTTTTTGTCGAATTCTAAAAATGAATAGGATACTCTGACTATGCCCGAAAACTAGCCCAGGACCACACCATTCACAAGGTCTTTGATCTTTTTTTTATTTCATCGACGTTGTGTAAAGATAAAATAAGCAATTAAATTTGGCGGGAACTTATTTTACTCGGATACCATCGGGTATTTTCTATCTTTCTTAGCACAGAGTAATTTGACCTACTTTAAATGGAAGCAGGTCAAATCGACCCCAAACCAAATCGGCCCAAGTCAAATCGGCCCCAGTCAAATCGGCCCCAAATTGCCGACACGAAAAATATTGTTATTGCAGGTAGAATAATGCTTCTAATTTATGAAGGAAAATTGTAAATAATTAATTAAATACACATTTTTTGTTTGTAAATACGCCCCAAATTTGTTTGGAGTTAATTAATTGCCGATCATTTATTAAAATCTACCATAATCACCTAGCTTGGATATTGTGGGTATAGTACTAGTTTAGATTACCGAAATCATCAATCAGTTCGAAATAATTAGCTATTTAACGACAATTTTCGGCATTGTTTTTCTTTCTTACTCTAAGAAAAACATTTACTTATTTGTAGGTTTTTTTCCATTGTTCTTCAATTGTTTGAGTAATGAGTATCGGCATCTCCTATTCAACAATCAGTATGCATTTGTTTATGGTTTTTCTAATTAAAATTGCGCGAAAAATTACTGCTTTCAATAAAATATGTACACATCATCAATATTTTTTTTTTAAATAAAAAATAATATGATGAAATTTTGTCATTTTTAACAAAAGTCGGCAATATGGGATTCGGCAAAATGGAATCGGCAATCTGGGATTCGGCAATCTGGTACTAATTCATCTAGCCATGCTTAAAATAATCAATAATCTTGCAGATAAAATTTCAGTGTCTGCATATATATGATGCAAATTTCCTCCATGTACATTGGCCATGAGGAGGTCTTTAATTTCATTTTGTTTAATCATTTCCAGTCTAAATGTCCTTTAGGCACCGGCCCTTGATGACCTCTGTATATGAATGGCATTGCTCTCATGCATGTACGAGTACATTGGTCATGGGGAGGACGCTGGATTTGCCTTCTGTCATTGAATTAGCCGTTGTAAATATAAAAGGGTTTATTTCTATTTCGGTGTTCAGATGTGTGTTAATTTTTATTTATTTATTCTTTTTTTATTTTTATTTTTTGGGGCCGATTTGACTTTCATTTTGAGGCCGATTTGACTTGGGGCCGATATGACTTGGGGCCGATTTGACTGGAAATCCTTTAAATCATTAAAACCTCGATAACCGCTAATATATTATTAAAAATGATGCACTATTAACTATTTAGCAATATTTTATATATGTATACATTTATATTTGAAAAACGCAATTTGAAATTCCACCTTATGGTTTCCAAAGACGATATACATAGCATAGGTATAAATTATCCGACTGCCGGTGCTATGTCAGGTAATAACTTCCGCTTTAATCGTTACTTGGAGACGAAACAACATGGCGGACTCCACAATGGTAACCTTTATAAATACAATTGTCATTTAATAATACGAATCTTCATTATTGCTCAAACATATTCAAGATAGCATTATATTTAATGAAAGTACATAAATTGCAATCGTAAAATTTAAATTTAAAGTAGGAGCTAAAAAATAAACAGGGGTCAGTGCTAAACGACCACAACAACACGATCAACAATCCACTGTTTGCACAGGATTCAGGAATCACAGACACTTGTTGACTATGCACGTATGTTACTATCTATGTTATATACACAAGTAAAGCAGACAATTTTTGTTACCCCCTGTTGCTTCAAGTCATATTAGACTGTTGTTAAATCCATATTTTTGTTTCCAAAATATCTGTTATTCAAGTAACATATAGTAGTTGGATTTACAACTACCTGTGCAATCAGTGCCTATCGCCACTAATGTTGTGAGTTTGAACCCCGTTCTTGGCGAGGTGTACTCGATACAACATTATGTCAGTGTCTTGCGACAGGTCTGTGATTTACTCCACCAGTAACACTGACCATCACGATATAACTGAAATATTGGGAGTACTACTACTTTAGCGGACCCTAACCCTTTTGATGTCATATCTGCATGGTAGTGAAATGAAAGGTTAGGGGTTATGCACATTGATTATTACAATATCTGACTTCTGGGGTCCGCCAAAGTAGATTTTCAGTTATCTGTTGAAACTGTTGGAAATGAAATCTACTTACCATGTTGCATCAATCTATTGTGTATCTGAGAGATTCATTTTTGTGAAACTTAAATTCCAGGGTGACATATCCTTCATTTGAATCATTTTGAATGTACAGGTTTATAATTCGCATGTTATACATGATTTAACTAACATAAAGTTTTTTATTTGATTGTTTTTACTGGAAATGAAACTTGGGTGCATATGGTGATGCCCTCAGAATTCTTCTTAATGTCAGTTGTTGGGTAAAAGAAATACAAAATATTGACAGACGGTGTAAGACAACATTTTTTTCATATTTTATGTTGTCAGTTTCTCTAGATTTTCCATTTTTGATTGCCCCTTCGGTATTCTCTAACATTTATTTACCCAGGAATGGCTTAACATAAACCAAAATTTTTGCTGAAAATGTAAAGGCAACATTAACGAAGTACCATATTTTAAAACCCACATAACTGCTTCAGGTAATAAAAGTTGATTATTACACATGCCATGACTACACAGTTTTAATGAACTAGCTTTATATCTATGGTTATTTCAGTCAGTACACATTTTTGTTTTATTTTGCAGGCCACGGAATCTGGCCAGAGTGAAGAACCAAAAGTTGTAACAATGAGAGCCATTAGTGTTACAGATCCCTCAAAGACTCCGTCAGAACTTCAGGAGAAATCTATTAAAAACTCTGAGCTGGAATTGGATCCTTTTAATGAAGATGAGGTGAACATAACTTAATAAACAAATTACACACAAACATTTGGAAATTAATAAACAAACTTCCAAACATTGTGAAGTGTTATAAGAGAGAATGTGTATACAAGTAAACATGAATGAAAATTAATTAAAACTCATAAAAAAATATATCAAAAGTTAAGGAACAATACTTAGGAACTGACCATTTAACTTTTAGGGGATGGCTTTGTTATTTCCCCCTGAGCCAGAATTTTTTTTTAGCATGAACCAAAAATTAGATTTTTTATATGAAAAATTAGTATTTGTTTTTCTTCAAAATTTACCATTCCAAACTGCCAGGTCAGATTAATTTTTTGCATTTTTCATGTCAATTTAATTTTTTTCTATGAAATTTGGTGGCAGAAATTTTCAGTGGTCATTGTGTTATTTTGTTCTTCCTTTAGAAAATAAAGCCAATGATCATGACATATTCAATGATCTTAATAAGATGGACAATAACTGAATAAGCCATAAAATCTAAGCAAAGAACCCTACATTTGTGCTTCTTGTAATGGTCATTTTTGTAAATTTATGCACATTATATCAGCTTCTTTTCTCATTAGTTCACTGAATAAATGGTTTGACATGTCTGTTTGATTAGATAGAATACCAAGGTAGGGAATTACAAAACCAAACAAATGAAAGAATCAAAACGAAACAACAGAATATCTTAAAAGTGCATTTATGTTTATTTTCAGACTGAGTTACGGTTCATTCATTCCAAACCAACATGTTTTATTGTAATCGGTAAACCTGGTGCAGGCAAGACAAGTCTTGTCAGACGTTTGGCAGCTGAGTGGAAATGTGAATTAATTAACCGTAAGTGGATTATTAAAAATATCCAGACATTCTAGCTTCCTTCACTAAACTGCATTGCCATGATATAGCATATAAATTGCTGAAAGTGACATAGGACAAATATTCATTATCAATCATATTAATAGCATAGCAAATTTAAAATTTAAATTAGGGTAGCATTAATCATGGCCATGATGAAAATGCTTATTAATTCTTTATGGTACAAAAATAGACTGGACAACTAGAACTATTTAAATAACTATCAAATTTGGTCACAATGTTTGAAATTTTTGAAGTTTTAACCTGACTGTTTACATCTTTAGTTTACACATATCTCCACACCATAGAATGACAATGTAAATGTAGACTATTTCATTGTCTAAAGGAAAACATTTGAAAAGCCAGATTAAAAGTTGTACTATTTTTTATGCTTTTGTTTGTATTAAAAATGTAAGTACCGGTAAGAAATTAACCTTAGGAAATATATCAACAGATGAAACCAAATATATTCTATACATGCTTTTTTATCATTATTATATTGGTTTTATGCACATTTATGTAGAAACTGTTATGGCTTCTAAAATATTACTGCATCGATGGTGTAATGGTTGGCATGCTGGTCTCGAGTGTGGTAGGTCGTGGGTTCGAGCCCCGATTGGGTCACACCAATGACTATAAGATTGGTATTTGTTGCTTCTCTGCTAAGCACACAACATTCAGAAGAAAGAGCAAAGACTGATGTTGGTTTGGAATCAGAATAATGTGAGTGGAGCGACATGTCTATCCACGGACTGTTATTTCAGTGAGCTAGCACTATAAAAATCCAATTAAGCGTGTTGGTCTAGCACAAAGTGAACCTCATTATCATCTCATTGAAAATTTACTTGTTCTCGTCATGATATAGCTGAAAAATTGCTGAGTTGGCTTTAATCAACAATCGCTCACTAACTCTAAAATGAACAATTACTGCTAGGATTTAGTTCTTTATGCAAATTTAAACATTTTATTGTTGTATATTTTTAGCTACTGATATTATATTAAGAGCTATTGAAATGGATAGTGAGACAGGTAAAAAATGTTCAGAGATTTTAAATCGTGGAGAAGCTATATCAGAAGACATGGTATTGAAGATGATTGAAGAAAAAGTTAACTCCCCCGAAGTAGCTCATCACGGTAAGCTTATGATCCCTTAAAAGAATGTAACATATTTTACGGGGGGAACAAATTAAGTGAATATTGTTTGAAATTAGTGTCAAGAAGAGTTTGAAGATCCCAAAGGGGTAATCAGAATACGTAAATTGAAGGACAGACAACACAATGGCCAAAAGAAAAAGGACAATTACAACGATCTACAAAACATACACATAATACTAAAGATCGAGTAACATGAACCCCACTAAAAACTGAGGGTGAACTCAGGCACTTCGGAAGGATAAACAGTTCCTGCTCCACTAGTGGCACCCATCGTGTTGGCATACCTGTCTGTATATTATTATTTTTTTTTAAATATAAGAAATAGTGTAACAATGGAAGTTTCATATTTTGTTGTTGTTGATCTAATGTTAAAATTATATGATAAGAAAATGTTTTATATTCTTGCTCTTTATCCAACGTTGTTGGAGTCAAACCTTTATCAAGTATAAGTCTATAAAGAAATCACATTCTTGTGTTCATAGACTTAAGTTTACAGTCTGTGCCAAATTCCACTAGCCCTATGCCCTAGTCTAGTAAAAATTGCATAAAATTTGCTTGATCAATTAGATAAAAATTCTTCTAAATTGCTGTTCGGGCTAGTTTGACAAAATGCTTTTGGCACACTGAGTTTAAAATGTCCATGATGCATAAAATGTTCAATATTTATATGCACAAAGTTGTATGACATCATTATTTTCCCTCAACGTTTGACATCATTATTCTCCCTCAACGTTTCCACCTTAATGATTCTAAAACTACATCAGAATCTTTGAAAATATAAAATCAAACAAGAACAAAGTCTTTCTGATTTATATTTTAGTAACAATTTATCAATATTCCTGCCATAGAATTCCAAGATGGCTTTTGATGTTAAATCCTTTGGGAAGTTCCGTTTCAAGTACTTTAATCCATTGTTAGTCCTTTAATCTTTCTAAAATACTTGGATGAATCACATATCGTACATTACTACATACTTCAATAATAGCAATATTATAATTGATTATTACTTTGAAGTTCATGAATACAAATTATTGTACACACTTTCTTTATATCTTTATTATTTGTGTTGTAGGTTATGTGTTAGATGACTTCCCTTGTTTGTCAGAAGAAAATATGAATATAAAAGATCAGATAGAACTTATAAAAAATTGGAAACTAAAACCAGATTTTATTATAAATATAAAGGTATGTAAAAATATTTTTTAGAAAGTTTTTCAGTACATATTTTATTGAAGTTGACTGTATAAAGATCAGTTTTATATCAATGGAAGAGTGGGCCATGGATGTGATCGTGTGGTAGTTAGATTTACATCTACCTATGCAGGAAATGCCTTTTATAACTAGGTTTGACTTTGTTCATGGTGAGGAGTACTCATTACAACCTCATGTGATCAAGTTTGTCGACAACTTATGGAATGTCAATGATTTTCTCTGATATTCTTGTTTCCTCCTCCAATAAAACTGATTGCCAGAATAGCTGAAATATTGCTGAAAGTGGTGTTAAACACCCATAATTTTAGTCTATGCTGTGTAGAACAGCAGTTAAAGCATTGTTCCTTTTCTTTAATTTGTGTCTAAGTATAAAATTGGATAGTCTCCTGTTCAAATACATCCAAATTCTTTCTTACTAATTTTAGCAGTTGAAAGTTGCAATTTGATAATGATATTGTGAATATAATTTCACCTTCAAAATCTATATTGTTTAATGGATGAGACATATTCTATTTTCTATTTATATAAGTATTACAATCCTCGAAATGAAAATTTGAATTTACTGGTCCGAATCAAATTTTTGAATTTATTTTTATATAGTTCTTTAAAACAAATTGAAAAATTTAGTGGTCCAAGCAAAGTTTAACTGGTCTTGGGCCAGAGGACTGGTGCTCATCTTGAGGACTGGTATTATTCTTTCAAATCTTTTTTTTAATTGTACTATGTGCATTTTATGATATAATGTTTTTTATCAACCTTTTCCAGATACCAGATAAAGATTTAGAAGTGAGAAGAACAGGACAAAAAGTTGATCCTGTCACTGGTATTACATACATAAAGGAAATTTATGCACCTGAGAAACCTCCTAAACAGGTAAATATACTAAGAATTATGGTGTTACAGAAAGTATTAGGGAGAGCATGGTAATAATTGCCTTAATAACTTTCTTTAAAAAGCACATGATACACAAAAAATGATAGGTACACATGTAGTGTCATTGAAATGTGTGTAGACACAGGTGTCAGAAATTTATCAATATATATGTTGATAAAATTTCTGTATCCCTGTGGTATAGGGGAAGTGCTGGGATATATAATTTGTTTTTACAACTGAAATGTCAGCAGAAAATGAATAAATTGTCACAATGTTTAATGACAAGTTTATATGTGTGGATTGTCCATGTTATTTTTTATTTTTGTAAAATGCAAGTAGAATAGTTGTCAATATTTATCCATTAAATAACTATTTTAAAGTTATTGTTCCTGAGCTTTCTGTTGCTTTATGATGAAATTATTACTTTGTCATGCTTCAATATTTGAAGTTCTGTTAAGATAATACGTAAATGTTTTATGTACAGAAATGGAAGACATTTTCAACTTGCCCGTATTTCTTGAAAAAAAAACTACATATAAAAATGGTTTTAATTTCAATCTTCAAACAAACATGCCACGATATAGTTGAAATGCTGCTAAAGTTGGCATTAAACACTAATCAATCAATCTTCAAAACTACATAAAACATGGTTTTAATTAAATTATCTTTTAAATTAAATTTTTCTTCATTAAATTAATTGCAGTAAAAGTAATTACTCAAAAGATTAACCTTTGATAAAGGGAGATAACTAGAATCTGTGTCAGATAGTGAAATAATTGTGTTTTACAGCCAGAAAAAGAAGAAGAGGAAGGTGAAGAGGAGGAAGAGGAGGCTGAAGAAGAAGAGGTAGTTTTAGAGGTATGTTCATCTTTTTAGATACAATATATGTCAATGAAAACATGTCTAAAGCGAACATCCTTGGGACCAACTTTTGTGTTCAGAATAGACAGGTGTTCAGTTTATGCATGTTAAATTAACAAATATTTCCTACAGTGGGACTTATTTCAAGTACAGTTTATGCATGTTAAATTAACAAAGATTTCCTACAGGGAGACTTATTTAAAGTACAGTTTATACATGTTAAATTAACAAAGATTTCCTACAGGGAGACTTATTTCAAGTACAGTTTATGCATGTTAAATTAACAAATATTTCCTACAGGGAGACTTATTTAAAGTACAGTTTATACATGTTAAATTAACAAATATTTCCTACAGGGAGACTTATTTAAAGTACAGTTTATACATGTTAAATTAACAAAGATTTCCTACAGGGAGACTTATTTAAAGTACAGTTTATGCATGTTAAATTAACAAAGATTTCCTACAGGGAGACTTATTTAAAGTACAGTTTATACATGTTAAATTAACAAAGATTTCCTACAGGGAGACTTATTTAAAGTACAGTTTATACATGTTAAATTAACAAAGATTTCCTACAGGGAGACTTATTTAAAGTACAGTTTATACATGTTAAATTAACAAAGATTTCCTACAGTGGGACTTATTTCAAGTACAGTTTATGCATGTTAAATTAACAAATATTTCCTACATGGAGACTTATTTAAAGTACAGTTTATACATGTTAAATTAACAAAGATTTCCTACAAGGAGACTTATTTAAAGTACAGTTTATACATGATTCCATTTAGACAGGTTTCACTGCACAACAAATAATATATTATTACATGTGTTGAGAAATATATTTAGTGCGAAATATTTAATCAGATTGTTTTTTTCCTGCCTCTTTCATTATTTTTGAAAACAATACAATACAATACAATACAAATATTTTTATTTCCAATTAAGGAGCCCTTTCCGGCAGAACAATTAACAAAGAATTTAATACAATGATTATGGATTGATTACATTGATTGGAAGATGACAACATTTTATGAAACAAACAAATCAATATTTAATCATACCATTGACATATATAGTAATAGTTGCATTCAAATGTATGCTATATAACAAGCACAGTGACCCATCAGTTGTAAAATAATAATGGTCGAAACATGAAGATCCTTATGCTTATTTTGCCTGGAATTAATTTAGGTATGCCTCATAAAAAGTGCAGTGTAAAAATTGTTATTTTTTGTTTCTCTTGATAGTAAAGTATTGTGTTTTACATATTAGTTAAATGGCCATTTTGCTATAAATTGAAAGAAAAAGTTTACCTGGTAGATTACAAGATGATTCAACTCATTTTGACAATGTTTGAATTTCTTTGCAGGAAGAAGAAATGACTGAGGAATTGCCCCCAGAGACGTTGGAAAGACTAGTGAGGAGGCCAGAAGATCTTTCTTCAAAAGTGACGGAAAATATACGCAAATATAAAAATAATATGCTCAGATTGTTAGAGGTAATAATGAAACATTAGGATATTTTATTGTCCATACTCTACCACCACAAATCTGCTCTGATAATAATGTAAGGCAGTGCAGTCATTTTGTTTATAAATGTCATGTTGACATTTGATGGTAAAATACTTCAAATTGTCATTTAGAGATTTATGGAAGTAGCAAAATATGAGAAAAATTGATTTACCATATTTGGCTGTAGATAATGCACATTTATGCATAATATGCACCCCTATTTGGCCCAAAGATTATGATAGAAATGTTAATTTGCTAGATAATATGTAGGGACTTTCACATGAAAAAAATTGGTTATTGGAAACTCATGAAAATTTAAGGACCCAATGTCTAGGCTCAGATCCCTTGGGGGTTCAAATTTTTATTAAGTCTACAAGAGAGAAAATTGTTTGAATAAATGGTAATCACCAAAAGATTCCTTGTGATATGGAGATTTTAGCCTATAAATTCAAAGTTCCAGGGTCTATGAGGTCCCAGTCCTGGACATTCAAAGATTAGCATTGAATGCAATGAGGAAATTTCAAATTTATTTTCATAAGAATCATAATGGAATTGTAACTGTAATTGCATGAATCATTGTTATATGCACATTGAAAGCTAGCACAAATGAAGATTTGATCCGTGGGGTCCAAAGTTTTACATTGGCTAAAATGGAGGGAAAAAAAAGTCTCTTCAAGAATCAGCAATGGAAACATAATCATATTTAACATTAATTTTCCTTGTTAAATGGAGATTATATAATGAATATTACATGGTCCATGGGGCCTCTGGTTAGAATATGAAATGTTTTACAATATTAACATTCATTGTTTTAAATACTTGTATATTTTTTTTAATTAATATTAAAACGTGTGTTGGTTGATTGTTTTAAGGATTATATGGCAGATCATGACCAACAATTCCTGATTGAAATGGATGGTAATCAGTCTCCTACAGTTTTATTTAAAGTAAGTAGTCATTCATAAGTTGTGCTTAAGTGAATTACTCCTTGTAAATAAGTGATACTTTAATCATGAGAAATGAGCATGATGAAAAAAAAGAATGAAGTTGAAAGTGTATTTAGCAATATCATGGAAAAGTAGATGGACTATTTTGAACTTTCTTGGTAGAAAAATCTCAGTTCAGAACTGAATAGCCTTAGTATAAAAACTTTGATGAAAGAGAGAAAAAGTAATGATTTTCAATTAAAATTTTAGTGCATCTTTCAAATAATACTTTATAGAGTTATTGGTGATTTGAAAAATAAATGAAAATTTACAGTACAGAGTAATAATTCTTAATGAAATATTTTTTTCCTCAGCAATTAATGACACGGTTGAATTGCTTTGTCTTGCGACCTGCAGCTGTGCCAATGCGTCTTATTGACCCTGATGAAGAAGACGTCCCTGAAGATATTGAAGCAGATGAGCTGATGAGACTTCTTGGACCCAAGAGAATGGTGGCTCCACGTTTCAGATGGCGTCGTAGTAAATGGATGAAAAACTGTCCCGTTGCTTTACATGAAGGAAATATTTTACCAGGGAAACCAGAGTTTGCAGTCAGGTATATAAAAGTCATTGAAACAAATATGCACTATGGTATTTTGTAATTATTAATAAAACTAAGGTTCTCCTCCCTCAGGCATAGGTGACCTTAGCCATTTTCGGCTATCCTGTTTAGGCCCTTTGGTTTTATTGCTCCCAAAACTTTAAATTATTTGGCTTTCCAATCTTTCAATTTTGAGCGTACCTGATGATGGTTATTCCAGAAATGCGTCATGCGCACTAAATTTGTTATCTATGTTTTTATTGTAGACTATAAGTCTTATGCTATGTAAAGGTAAGTAAAATTGTTCATAGGATTATTATGGGAAAAAAAACAGCTCTTCATATTAAAAACAGTTTAGACCTACATTCTGAAAATTATAGATAGAAAGAAAAGGTTAGATTAATGAACAGAATTATTTTTGGAGTATTTAATATATTTTATCTTAATGTTCAGTACAAGCTATTGGTTTTTACTAGAGCTTCTCTGAAAAATTTGTTACCTGATTTAAACTTATTTTATTGTTCATAACAACAACAAATGGATCAGACACAAGTTTTACAACTTAGAAATGTCTTCTCCGCTAGTTACATCAATTTACATATAATCAGAACAGCATTAATTACATAATAATAACATATTTGTTCAGAATATGAAGACGAATAAAAAAAAATAAAAAATACAATAGAACGAAAAATGCAAATTTCAAAGGTCGATGAAACATACTGTGTGCTAAGGTATAATATATGGCAAGTCGAGCACACCTCAAAGACCATTCTTACCATTTGTTACCTGTATATGAAAGGGGCTTTTGTAATAGAGAACTTCTATTATAACTACATACAGTGGAACCTGTCTAATCCAACACACCAAGGGACCAGGGAAATGTGTCGGATTGTGCAGGATGTCTGAATACTCAGATTTTATTTTAGTTAACAGAAATACCATGGGACCATAAATTTTAGTTGGATGTCACAGTATGTGTAGGATTGCACAAGTTGCACTGTGCAATATGAATGGTGGTAAATATTGCCAGAAAAATTCTTTTTGGATGCAGCAGCAGCTTGTCCGTGTTTTACATAGTATATATCCATATGGTCAGCATTAATCCATCTTGAAAGACACAAATTTAAATGCAGGGACTAAATTTTGATTTTCAGTTTATTTATCATGGTTTGTTTTAAGCAGGCTTCACTGCTTGTGTTTAACATGTAAACTTGGTTATGAAAAAAATAATCAAGTCAGTATTGTCTATATGATATACCTGCATGTTACAGAAATATATAGATATGACAACTTAACTTATTTTTAATTATTATTTTAGCTTTTTGGATAAGATTTACTGCCTGTCCAGTATAGATGCCATATCTAAGTTTATGAAGAATCCCAGACCCTATCTGTTGCCACCACAGCCACGCCCACCATGTAAATTAGCTGTCATTGGTCCGCCACTGTCAGGAAAGACAACTCTTTGTCATCTTTTAGGAGACAAATATGGAGCAAAGGTATGTGGGCCAATAGATTTTTTTTGGAGAACATATTGAAAATATTGCTATTCTTCCACCATTCTGAGAAATTTCACCTTATTCTGATTAAAATGCAGCATTATAAGCTGGATATCAAATTTCAAGTAATTAGTAACGATTTTCCCTTGCATTAGTAAGTCAAAATGTGAAAACGACTACAGTGCAACCTTTGAAAACCGACTACGGCTGGGACCAAAGAAATCGGACGGTTTTCAGAGGTACTGGTTTTAAGAGGTTCCTGAAATCATCCATTCCGATTTCGGACCAAAACTAAATGTTCGGTTTTCAGAGGAATCAAGTTTTCAGAGGAGCCGGTTTTGAGGAGTTCCACTGTACTTGTAAGAGAAGGCATTGCATGTTGCAATATTAACTTTCTGTTTTTATTATATAAAAGGTTTTGGATATGGATACTTTGATTCAGCCCTACCTAGATGAAGAAAAATCACGATTTCTAGAAAAAACGAGAGAAGATACAACAGAGACTGCCATAGCAACTGTTAAAACGAAAATTAAAGAACAGATGGATGCAGAACAAGCTGCTAGGGAAGCTGAAGGTGAGACTTGTCAACATTTTTATAACATTAGGTAGTCAGTTTATGTATAATGTTGATGTGAAATTCGTTTAACTAGGAAAAGCTTTATATATTGTTCGTGTATGTATATTCGTAATAAAAAAAATGTTGTCAATTTGATCCTAATCTGCAGTGTTTATTCTTTTCATCTGCTTTTTATATTTATTGGTTTTGATATAAATTTGTTGATACTCCGTTACATTTTTCAACATTTCAAATTCTTGGGAGTGTAACAACATCCATTTTGGTAGGACAAAGTTTGAAAATACACAGTATACTTCATTACATTTTTCAAAATTTGAAATTCTTTTGAGTGTTTACATAATCCATTTTGATAGTACAAAGATAAAAAAAAAAATGCATATTATCCAAATAATTAATGTAAATTTTCTTAAATCAATGTTTAAAAATGTGTCTTAAATATCTTGTATTATCAGTATTAAAACTGAATTTAGATTTTTGTGGAAAATGTCTACATTAAAAAACTTAAATATAAACATAGAAAAAGGGGAATACTCTAAATGTGTTTTCTTCATTGAATCTTACCAGTAAGGCTTTTAATGACAGCAAAAGATGACATACACTTAGTAAAGGCCAAACCTGAGCCTCTTATAAATGGTAGGCCTGAGGTAGACTCTACTTTTTTAAATTTTGTATTCTAGTGGGATGATTAGGAAACTCTTTAACAGCAGGAATGGAAGTTATATTATGAGCTTAAAGAAATATTGTGTCCAATCCTATAGTTGTTCACTGTTGACATACAGTGTTATATACTTGGATTTTATTTTGCTTTCAAATTTATTAGAAATTTACAATTTTTTTTCACATGATGAGTTTAGCCACATAAAGATTTACTAATATTAAGCAAATTTTATTTGATATATTGAGATTTTTTAAGTATTCATGTAAGTAAGGAAAAATTTTCCACCGTTTGAATCATACAACAAATAAGATAAGATTAACTAATGAACAGTTTTCTGGTATTTAGATAATCTATTTTTAGACATTGTTTAGTAGCTCTAGGGGTATATGGAAGTAGCATTAGGAAAAAAAGGACATGGAAATGTAGAATAGGGTGGATGTAGCTGTTTCTTTATTTATGTGGAATTAAAATGTTCTTAATTTAATAACGGTGTGGTCTGTTTGTAATTATATTTAAAAGCTTCATATTTAATAGTTCAAAAGTTAAAACACAATGTTCAAACAATGACCCTTTCAGGTAATTTTCTCGAGATGAAGAAGTAATATTTTTTTGCCCACAAATAATTTTTTCAAGATAACGGTGGTTTTACTAAATTTTTTTTATAACTTGAAAGATAAAGTTATTTGGATAAAACATCCATGTAAAAGTCAAGTGATTTCATATATTAAAGTGGTATATGGGAAATTTTTAATTATTTCTTTGTTAAACAATCACCTTATTTGAACCATACGTATATTGAAAATTTTGGTAGTTGTAAGTATATTTTCCTGTTAACTGGAACACTTGGTTTATTCAAATGAAATAACCTGTCCATTTGACCATGACCTTTAAGCGATGTAGGTACTAACATCAACATGTTTTTGTGTATTACGTGTTATTAATTATGTCGTGTGTTTTATGTCAAGTCTGTATGTTTGTTTACTCTTGTGTTATTTCATATACAGAATTAGCTCTATTAGAGGAACAAGCTGAAGAAGAAGAACAAGATAATCCTGAAGGTATCCATGACTACTATATGCATGCTTCCATAGCAACCAATCACATTAGTTCACAATTTAGTACACTTGCACTCTTCAGTAGTTGACAGTTATTTGTATGAATTATGTATTCATTTGTGTACACAAAATAACATCTCTGATCTATCCAGATTACATACCCCCTTTGTAATGTCTCTGAAATACACCCTGTTTTGTTGAATGTTTGTGTTTAAACTCAAGTCTCTGTACCTATCACTTTTGTAAGACTTTTTGTTTGAGGATGTTTGTTCATGTTTAATTGTCATTTTCATATCCTGCCACTAAATTTTAGAAATATTGTTGAAAGTGGCATTAAACACCATAACCCCCCCCTCCTTGCATGTTGAAAATAATATTTACAATTTAAATTTTATTTTAATGTTATATAGGAATTAACAATTAGAAATAATCAAAATCTGGTCACCTTATATATTATTCATGAAAACAGGAAAGCAGTCTCAAATTAAAAAAGAAAATATTTTTCCTGCAATATCTTCGAGATCAAGTTTTGAATATTTTAAATGGATAAGACTTAATACTAATATTACATCAAACTTTCCCAGTTTTAAATGATATTAATAAAAGTAAAATAAATGATTGAGCTGGAACTTTGAAACTATGCCCTTAGTTAGTTAGATCCTCTTCCATTATATATGTTGAGACATTTGTCCTTTCCGTCTATTTATGCAAAATTATAAAATTTGCAAAGTCTTAATAATTACAAATTAGAAACATTTTTAAAGTTATTTAAGCATAAAAATTGTACCATCTTTACTATAAATATATCATTACAAAAAATATGCATGTGACTAATACTTATTTCTCTTGCTATTTTACCAGATAAACTTTAAATTAATTACAGAGCCATCCGGTGTTATCGCACACCTAAGGATTCAGTGGTGAATTTCATTGCTTACTTAAAAAAAAATTGAATTAATTTAAATCATCCTCAAATACTTTGAAGTATTATGTTTATAGTTCTTATCCAGATTCTGCTACAATTTTTAACATTTCAATGAAAATGAAGTGTAAGCAAACCAACCCTAGATTTTTCACAAATGTTACAACGTCCAGTGATATCACGAATGCATACTTTGGATGGTTCTTAAAATGAATAAAGGAAAAATTTTATTTTGAAAGTTTTCGAAATTGAAGTTCAAAATAAGCTCAAATTTGAAAACATTTTATATCTTTTAATATAATTATAGTTAATACTCACATAGCAGTAGTCTCCATCTTAACTTTTCCAACAATTTTGCCTTTGACATGTAAAAAACGTATGCTCGAAAACACTGGTGCCAAGACTGTAGTACAGTACATATAGCAATATCATAGTCCTTAAGTCATGCATGTTTTAGTACAACTTCAGTACGTTAGTTTTGTTATATTTTATATTATATTATTAGTAGATTGTAAGAGCTTGCATGTTAGATACCAAATAGCTATTCCTTACACATAATTCTCAAACAGTTCAGATTGACACTTTCATTATTCTAACATACTATTTCCAGTATAAGATATATCTTTTTAATTTTATGTGTGATATGGGAATTTGAACTTTCCTCTAGAAGTAATATGCAACTTAGTATAAAAAAATGACAGAAATTCACTTAACATTTATTTATCCATTTAGTAATTGTGAATTCATGTAACCATTTAATTGTTATTGTCATTTATTTTAGCAGATAGCTTACTTTTTATTTTGTTAAATATTTGAATTTTGCTATATAAAATATTTTAATTTTCTTAAATATTTTAATTTTGTTTATGGTAGATTCATTATGTACCTGTATATTTTTCTTCTTTGAGTTATTTTGAGTTTGAACTCGTTTTCAATTAAGTTGTTACTATATTTAGATGAAGATGAGGAGAAAAAGGATGACTCAGATGGTGGTAAGGCCTTTATTACCTCCCTTTTTTAATGTTATTGTTATCTTCCTTGCCTAGTTTAGGAATTATGTATTCCAGTGATAAATTCTTTCTTTTTTAGTTTGTAGTGTATTGCTTGACCTGAAAAGTTCTGTGATTATATAACTGCTATTTATTCCCTCGCCAACGAAGTTGCGATGGGATATAGTAACGCTACCGTCCGTCCTTCCGTCCTTCCGTAACATCCTTGTGAACACTCTAGAATCAACATCCTTCAATGGATTTTGACCAAACTTGGTACATACTTAGTCCTTAGGAGAGTCTGGAACCCTATTGATTTTCAAGGTCAAAGGTCAAGGTCACAGTCTAATTTTTACCCTGTAACATCCTTGTGAACACTCTAGAATCCATATCTTTCAATGGATTTTCACTAAACTTGGTACATACTTAGTCCTTAAGAAAATCTGGAACCCTATTGATTTTCAAGGTCAAAGGTCAAGGTCACAGGGTCTAATTTTTACCCTGTAGTAACATCCTTGTGAACACTCTAGAATCAACATCCTTCTATGGATTTTGACCAAACTTGGTACATGCTTAGTCCTTAGGAGAGTCTGGAACCCTATTTCAAGGTCATAGGTCAAAGGTCAAGGTCACTGGGTCAAATTGGTAGGCGAGGGGATACGCCACGCTTTGCGTTGCCCTTGTTTCATTTATCATTCTGCCATATTTACTGGTTCCTTATATGTTTCAAATATTCAATGGAAATATTGAATAATAAGCCTATTGCTGGTAGCTATTTTAGCATCGTGAACAATTTAAAGGCACTATTCAGCATCTATTTATATGGAAATATTGACGTTGAAGATTCAACATTTATTTATGTAAATCTAACATTTTGATATTCATATTCTAAATGTTCACCTCATTGTGGTGTCTTCAATCATTATCGTCCAGTTATAACAAAATGATGTAGAATATCATATGAAACCAGAACTTTGATGGAATGGCATCTCAAATTTTTTTCTCTATTTTATTAATGATTTTGAATAATCTGTTGTAAAAATGGAATTTCCAAATGAAAAATATTGATTTTTCTATTTTTGGTATCAAGAACCAGAGAGATACATGTATATACATAGGTAGAACAATGATCTATCTCTGCCATAAGATTTCAGGTATCAAATGCAAAGTTTATAAATTAATATAATGTCCTAATTGTATTAAAGAAAAACTCACTATAAGCCAAACGTACATCATTGAATTAAAACATTTCTATTGAATAATTTGATGTCAAGACTAAAATTAAGACATTTATTTTTTTTAGAAAAATCCACAATTTTATGGAAATTTTATAGAAAATTAAATCCTTTTTGATATTCTTTTTTTTTTAAGATATCTAAACCATTCAAAACATCATTGTTAAGTTATTAATAAACAATTTCATATACACTGGAATACACTTACATATTTGCTTAATTAACACATCCAAATCTCATTTTATACTCAGGAATTCACCACATATATATTCATTTTTCTACACCATACAAATAACCATCTCTTAATCTATTTTACTTCTTTATAACTTCTGTGAAACCTTGACACAGAATATTGGTGTCTATTTTCATGCACTTTATGTATAGTCTGATTATTTTTGTACCCATGGTTACTGGATCTTTTTTTGCATATTTGTAGGACTTTTTTCATAACACTAGCTTGATAATGGTATTGATATAAGTCAGCGGCAATTTCATTGGACAGTCACAAATTTATTACTAGAATACATTCGTAATATGCTAAATCAACACACAGTATATACAAATATGTAATTAGATTTAAACAGTATGTACAGTTGATACATAAATGTGTACATTTAAAAAAAAGATATGTACATATATCTCGAATCGTTAGTTTTCATGAATTTTTTTCTTGGCAATATCCTTTCAATTAAAAGAAACCTGAAGCATAATTTGATATATGATAGTACCACATTAACAGTAAAAGAAGCTTGTTTTAAAACATATAAATAGTTCAGAATATCTTCAAATTGTTAAATATTTCAATCCCAGTTATTTTTATTTTATTTTTTACAATTATATTTCTTAAATATTGTATGATCGGAGGAATTTATTGTCATAAATATACATGCGTGTTTTGACACAATTGTAGGTTGACCCTGATCGTCACATTGCAGAAAAGTAGAACTATGTTATATGTTGAAACATTATTTTTTTATTTCAGAATATAAAATATAATATAGAAAGTATAATATATTAAGTTATGAAAGTTTTATATATGGTGTTAATTTTAACATATTTTATTTAAGAAATAATTCATGGAAGCCATATGTATATATTGTTTTTACCACGGGTAGGCCTTTATGTCACAAAGTTTTACCCCGAGCGTAAGCGAGGGGTAAAAAGCTGACATAAAGGCCTACCCATGGTAAAAACAATATATAGTATATAATATACATATGGCTTCTATGAATTATTTCAATTCTAATATGTAAAAATTGGTAAAATATCGTTATAAATTGTCGATGACGTCATAAATTTAATCGGTCATAGATTAATATTATTTTTACCACGGGTTTGGACTCAAAGCGTTTGAAGGACGTCATATTAGAATGTTCAATAATAAACAACTTAGAAAAGTCTTCTTCAAATATGGTGTTTATTTCACTTATTGCATGAAAATAAGAACGTTATGACTATTTACATACTAGATGACACCACAGAAGGGGAGGCAACTACTACAAGTAAGGAAGCTGTTGAGGAAAAGAAAGATTCCCCAGAAGAAGAAAAACAGGAAGAGGATGATGAAAAGAAGGAGCAGGAAGGTGAAACAGATGCTTCTGTATCTGCTAGCTGCCTTATCCTAAAAAATAACTAACAGCAGTATTTTCTTTTCTGCTATTTATATACCATCAGAAGATCATGCAACCAGCTCATCATTTGCTAGATTCATTTTCAGTAGTTTTATAACAGTGACAACCAACTCTCATAACAGTGACAACCGACTTGCTTGTTATTTTATAGAATATAATAATATTATTGCATAGTTTTCTTTTTTATTTATGGGTGTATTAATTAAAGCAACATACAATAGTCCCCTCTCTTTAATAAGGTCCCTTCCATCAAAGGCCATACCTCTTTTCAGGCCTGGGCCATCGTGGTCGTGATCATATGGTAGTTGGATTTAAAACTACCTGAGCAATCAGTGCCTATCACCACTAACGTTGTGAGTTCGAACCCCGTTCATGGCGAGGTGTACTCGATACAACGTTATATGATAAAGTTGTCAGTGACTTGCAGTAGGTCAGAGGTTTTCTCTTGGTATTCTGGTTTCTTCCACCAATAAAACTGACCGCCACGATATAACTGAAATATTGTTGAAAGAGGCTTTAAGCACCATAAAACCAAACCAATCAAATCTTTTCTGGCCAGATTTCAGATGCACTTAGATAGTAAAATACTACTAAATTGTCCTTCCTCAAGAGAGACCATCCCTCTTATAAGGCCACTATTCATTGCAGAAGGGGTGACCATTCAAAGGGAGACTACTGTATTCTATTTATTTTTTCGTAGCTGAATAGTATAATAGAAATTTATTATCAAATATATTTTCTATATAGTTAATGACATCCTTGAAATAGTTTTCCATTTCACTTTTATAATGTAGAATTTCCCTCACTCTTTTTAGTATTCATGCTTGTTATTTTTATACTGTGTTATCATTATTTTATTCTCATTTGTTTGTTCAGTTCATGAATTTATGTTACCAACCAAATTTTAAACAAATTTGTTGTTTTTAAAATATGGATGAACACAACTATGAAAAAAACTATTGAAATAATAAATATTTCTGAAACCACCAAGCCATTGGTATCCTCAATGTAAGTTCTTTAAATATTTATCAAACCACCAAACATTTGGTATCCCCAATGTAAGTTCTTTAAATATTTATCAAACCACCAAACATTTGGTATCCCCAATGTAAGTTCTTTAAATATTTATCAAACCACCAAACATTTGGTATCCCCAATGTAAGTTCTTTAAATATTTATCAAACCACCAAACATTTGGTATCCTCAATGTAAGTTCTTTAAATATTTATCAAACCACCAAACATTTGGTATCCCCAATGTAAGTTCTTTAAATATTTATCAAACCACCAAACATTTGGTATCCCCAATGTAAGTTCTTTAAATATTTATCAAACCACCAAACATTTGGTATCCCCAATGTAAGTTCTTTAAATATTTATCAAACCACCAAACATTTGGTATCCCCAATGTAAGTTCTTTAAATATTTATCAAACCACCAAACATTTGGTATCCCCAATGTAAGTTCTTTAAATATTTATCAAACCACCAAACATTTGGTATCCCCAATGTAAGTTCTTTAAATATTTATCAAACCACCAAACATTTGGTATCCCCAATGTAAGTTCTTTAAATATTTATCAAACCACCAAACATTTGGTATCCCCAATGTAAGTTCTTTAAATATTTATCAAACCACCAAACATTTGGTATCCCCAATGTAAGTTCTTTAAATATTTATCAAACCACCAAACATTTGGTATCCCCAATGTAAGTTCTTTAAATATTTATCAAACCACCAAACATTTGGTATCCCCAATGTAAGTTCTTTAAATATTTATCAAACCACCAAACATTTGGTATCCCCAATGTAAGTTCTTTAAATATTTATCAAACCACCAAACATTTGGTATCCCCAATGTAAGTTCTTTAAATATTTATCAAACCACCAAACATTTGGTATCCCCAATGTAAGTTCTTTAAATATTTATCAAACCACCAAACATTTGGTATCCCCAATGTAAGTTCTTTAAATATTTATCAAACCACCAAACATTTGGTATCCCCAATGTAAGTTCTTTAAATATTTATCAAACCACCAAACATTTGGTATCCACAATGGAAGTTCTTTCATAATATATGTCCTGATATACCCCATCAAAAGC
This sequence comes from Bathymodiolus brooksi, assembly GCA_963680875.1. Taxonomy (NCBI): domain Eukaryota; kingdom Metazoa; phylum Mollusca; class Bivalvia; order Mytilida; family Modiolidae; genus Bathymodiolus; species Bathymodiolus brooksi. The sequence continues at coordinate 110,373,513 of OY804581.1, forward strand.
AGTACTTATGTAGAATAAATTCTATTCATAATATATTTGATTATATCATTTTTTATGAGCCACTCATGGCTTTATAATTATTTTGAAACTAAACTAACTAAAGAGGTAAGCTGTACATAAAACGTGGTCATCAAATGCACAGCTGTATTTTGTTCATTTCATTTCTAAAATTCAAAGTTTGTTAGAAATGAAATGAAAAAATACAGCTGTGCATTTGATGACCACGTTTTATGCACAGCTTAACTCTTTAGTTAGTTTAGTTTCAAAATAATTATAAAGCAATGAGCGGCTCATAAAAAATGATATCTGTAAAATTCAAAATTCACAGTGATTTGAAATCTAAGAATGCTTCATTAAAGAAATTACATACATTTTGTAAATAGAATATACTGAAAAATAAAGTAGAAGGGAGATAATTCATAATTTATGTTGTGTTTTGTTGTATTTTGTTTTATGACATTACAATTGCTAAATCATAAGCAACTGCTCATAATAACATTCAAATTGCTCAAGAATGAAAATATGCTCCCAGTAATAGCAGTTTTTCTTTTAATTTCAGTATTTGAATAGATTCTAAATGCTATAGTATCACCCATTGCATTTATAAACTGAAAACTAACAAATTTTTGTATAAGCATCCTGAAATGTAATTTTAATCTTTAAAAAAAGTGAAAAATAGTAAAATATTTTGTTGAGTGATTTACTAATTGTATTTGTCCTGTCATATAAGTGCCGGATTGATGTTTGTTGTGTATTGATTTTTCGTTGAAATTGAAGTAATAATATTTTTGATAATTTTATTATTTTCAGAATACTTTTGTGTAAAATGTATGATATAACAAAAGATCCAATTTCATATTTTGTAAACAAAGCTTCTTGTTACAGGTACTAACAAAACAAAACATTTATTTACATATTTTAAGTAATATGCTATTACTTGCTTTTAAAGGTGTTGTAACTGATGACCAGCCAACAGAGGAGGGACAGAAAACAGATGGAGAGGAAAAACCACAGGAAGAGAAAACAGAGTCAGAATCAGGTCCTCCACCAGAGCAACCAGCAGAGCCTCCTAAGGCACCAGAGGTAGATGGCAGCCATCCGGAGGTCATAGCAATGGTGGATGAGGCTATCAAAGAGGCTGAGAAACAACCTGTCACTCTGTCACCAGAAGTCTATGTTGAAATTTTAGATAAAGCTATCAAGGAAGCTGAAAAAGAAATGAGAGAAAAGAACACAGAAGGTCCTTTGTAAGTAGTGAAATTCTAGGTTTAAACTATTTCCTTCTTTCATTTGTGGTCATATATTGACCAAATGGAAAGCAGATCTCAGCATATGTTCGGTTTAAGAAATAATTCATGGAAGCCATATGTATATATTGTTTTCACTATGGGTAGGCCTTTATGTCACGAAGTTTTACCCCGAGCGTTAGCGAAGGGTAAAAAGCTGACAGAAAGGCCTACCCGTGGTAAAAACAATATATATATATGGCTTCCGTGAATTATTTCGATTCTAATATGTAAAAATTGGTAAAATATCGTTATAAATTGTCGATGACGTCATAAATTTAATCGGTCATAGATTAATATTATTTTTACCACGGGTTTGGACTCAAAGCGTTTGAAGGACGACATATTAGAATAAAATGTAAACAATGGGGCATTGTAATAGAAACAATCCAGATTACATCACTTCAGTTTGGGCAGATGAAAAACCAGTATATTACACATAGAATAATACATAAACCTTAGGTGAAGTCAAAAGGGGTACAGATGATGCACAAATATGGGTGATATACAGCTGTTTACAGTATGTGAAACTCTGTTTAAAATCAAACATTAAGAAACGTTGGCTGTGTACGGTGTGTGAAACTCTGGTAAAAATTAAACATTTAGAAATGTTGCTTGTTTGATCTTCAACTCATGGCCACAATAAGATCTTAAACAATGAGCATAAAAAAGTTGTTTTTATTTTACTGTCAGACATATAGAATGCTAATTCTCAAAATAGGAATTAACTTTGTGAAGTCTGACACTTATTTTGAGCTCAGCATGCATTTTGTTGAATATCTAAACTGATTTATTTATGATTTACAGGAATGGAGGTTGGATTCTAGATAATTTCCCACGAACAAGAGATCAATGGAGTATGTGTATAGAGAAGAACGTCCTTCCTGATGATGTCATCGTTCTAAAGGATAATGATAATGGAGAATTTCTATTGAAAAGATACTATTCCATTAATAAAGAGGAAATTGATGGAAAGATAAAACTCAGAAAAGAAGCAGAGGATAAAAAGAAAAGAGCTGAGGAAGAAGAAAAGAGGTTAAATCATAGTTACAAATTAAGATAGATAAAATATTGAATGTCAAGTGTTAAAACAAAACTTTTTTTTATAAATTATAATTGCATTGACCACAATAGGATATTGTAATACTTTTTCAAGTAAATTTCCTATATAAAAGATCACATCTTTGCTTGCTTGTTATTCCATTTTCAAAGTTACATTCTATCTGTGGGAAAATTTGGATAAAAATGAAAATAATAAATGTTCATTTTAGGAGGAAATTGGAAGAAGAAAGAAGAGTTGAGGAAGAAGCAGCAAAGAAAGCAGCAGAAGAAGAGAGGCTGAGAAAATTAGAGGAAGGAGAGGGAGAAGAAGGAGAAGGAGGTGGAGATGATGAAGATGGTAAGGGAGATAATTCAAGTGTGCAAAGGGGAGATAATTCCAGTGCTTAAACTAATAGATATATAATGTATTGGCAAAATAAAAAGATGGTAAGGGATAGAGAGAATTAATAGTAAAATTATGGGGAGACTATTTCCTTATCCTAGTACTGATACATGTTCATTCTATATACATAAAAAAGGTATAACTCGGCTTTGTGAATAGAATAAAAAAAAATTGAAGAACATGTTTTAAAAAAAAAAGATTTATACAAGGTTTAATTTTGTAGAATAGTAGATGTTTTAAACTTAAAGTTATTGACATACGTTTTTTCAATAATGAAATGATATTTATATTGTCTTTGTAATTAGAAAATGAGTCAGTTGGTAAGACATTTCTATCTATAAATGCTTTATTTGTAATCACATATATACACTATATATTACACTAACCCAATACACAAGATGTGTCAAAATCCTGATGCACTCTCAGTATTATTATTTTTTTTTTAATTTTAAATTTGATTTAACTGTTACAATAATATGGAAGGCCACATTGACTGATTTGAATGAATGACCTCTGACAACAAGGTTAATAAAATTGAACTTTCACAGTATGACCTGTGACCTTGAAGCAAATAACTCTTAAAAGCAATCTTCACAGCAATATCAATTTCAAAGTGGGAACAGTGGTTAGAATCAATTGCAAATTACTGGTTCTCGTAGGCCATGAAACTTTGCAACAAAAACTCACCAACAGGCATATTGTTTTTCATTAATTTTTATAAAATCTTTTTTTCTCTGGCATTTATGCTTTGTCTATTGCATGTATATATCAAGACACATGTTTTGCTTATAACTTACCCAACCTTTGTAAATGCATGAACAGTCATATGTGCATGTGTAGTATATTGAGGAGTATAAGAAGAGTTTGAAGATACCAAAGGGGCAATCAGAAACCGTATATCGAAGAAGAACAGACAACACAATGGCCAAAAGAAAAAGTACAAAAGGACAAACAACGATCGACAAAACATACATATAAAACTAAAGATCGAGTAACACGAACCCCACTAAAAACCGGGGGTGAACTCAGGTGCTCCGGAAGGGTAAGCAGTTCCTGCTCCACTAGTGGCACTCGTCGTGTTAATCTAGTTACAAACCCGGTATTAAGTCGTGAATGAGGAAAGGACCGGGAAGTGTTTACGACAAGTGGAACATATCCGTGGTCATTTGTGACACAGATATTCCATAACGGTCAATTGCAACCAAGTCATGGTGGCGACCGTAAGATTTTCGAAGTGATGACTTCAACTTTACCAAAAGGAACCCTTGGTTCAGTAGCTTCCTTGTTAACAGCAACCCCCTATCAAGGAAATCCTATTGCTGAACGTCCTTAAGAAAAATCCCCACATTTTACTTTTACATATGGTAGAAGATTTCTCCGTTATTTTTGAAGGAACTATCTCCCATTGTGAACAAAATAATTTTTAATAAGAATTTATGTGTTTGAGAGAAATTCACAGGTTAAGGGTTCATAAATTCTAGTCAACATAACAAGATTTTCCGAATATCACAGGCTGTTATCATATAGCTGATATATTGCTAAAGTTGGCATTAAACACCAACCAATCAATCAATCAGAATATCACAACTGAGAATTGACATTTTGTTGTTTTGATTTTTCATGGATTAGATTGAAAAATAAGAACCATACAAATTGATCCTCCTTGAATAATATATAAATAATCATTTATTAAGAGAATATTCTGGCTAATTAATAACTAATTTATTTTTTGCCTTGTTTTTCTCTCTCTCTCTCTCTCTCTCTCTCTCTCTCTCTATATATATATATATATAGAGAGAGAGAGATATATATATATATATATCAAAGTTTAACTAGCCTAGCCAATAATAATCTGTAATAACATCTATCCTTTAACCAATAAAATATATCTTTGTAACCAGTTAACTGAGAAGTACCTGAAATGCAAGAGGGGCCATCGTGGTCGTGATCGTATGGTAGTTGGATTTACAACTATGTGAGTAATCAGTACCTATCACTGCTAAAGTTATGAGTTCGAATCCGGCTCATGGTGAAGTGTACTTGATACAACATTATGTGATAAAGTTTGTCAGTGACTTGCGACTGGTTAGTGGTTTACTCCAGGTACTCCGGCTTCGTCCACCAATAAAACTGACCGCCATGATATAACTGAAATATTGTTGAAAGTGGCATTAAACACCATAAACCAAACCTGAAGTGAAAGAGTTTCTTAGATACTTCAGAGGCTCTGTTAGTTTCACTAGGAATCCAAGCTCTACCATTAAAATTGTCTGTCATGATTCAGCTGGAAATTGGTGAAATTGATGTGAAGGAAACATTGACCATTAAATCAGACTTTTAGTCTAAACAGAAGAAGACTAATTCGTGATTTTAAATTTTTTTTTTTATTATACTACATGTCTTCATTTAAAATCATTTACTCTAGCTCTTACTGCTTAATTTTACAATTATATCATTTTAATTTTAAAATGACTAATAAAGTTATTTACAAAAAATGACTAATAAAGTTATATACAAAAATGACTAATAAAGTTATATACAAAAATGACTAATAAAGTTATATACATAAATGACTAATAAAGTTATATACAAAAATGACTAATAAAGTTATATACAAAAATGACTAATAAAGTTATATACAAAAATGACTAATAAAGTTATATACAATTTTTGCTGCACACCCTTCAGTTTAATGGGTGTATTTAGTATAGTGTTCTGATAGAAATACATGGTTGTTTGACAATATGTCATTATAACTGTTATCTTAAGAGTACTAAAGCATATTGTGGAAAGTAAAATAAGCAATGTCTTTTTTATCCCCTCGCCAACGAAGTTGCGAAGGGATATAGTAACACTACCGTCCTTCCGTAACATCCATTTGAACACTTTAGGTCAAGGTCACCGGGTCAAATATTTAGGCAAGGGGATATGCCACGCTTTGCGTTGCTCTTGTTTAAATTTATTGTTAATATTGAAAATTAAGTCAATGGTCAAATTAATTATTACATTTTCATGGATAATCTTTGATCGGTAATTCTACAGTATTATTATCAAGCATTTTGTTTTGATACCCACTATATGTTTGATAATGATATACATCTACATGACAGAACTTACATAATCATAAATGCTAAAATAATATTGTCGCTCTAACACAGAAGGGACATTTTATGCATAATATATCTGCAAATGGTTTCAGGAGTTTTTACAGCTTTTTGTTTAAAAAAAAAAGCAACATGCATATGTCAATTTAATAAAACATTCATATGATTATGATATGATCAGTGTGCAATGCATGTTTATCACAACATTTAACTTTTACACAGTGGTAGATTCAAATTGGTTATAAAAATGTGAAGATGTACCCATAATATCTAGAAATATTAGTAAGAATAATATGGAAAAGAAAATATATATATAATAGTTTAGGAACCCAGGAAAGAGACAGTTTATTATGTAAAGTCAGGGGAAGGTGTTAAGCTTATAGATATTTTCAAAAGATGGAATATTGCTTTGAAGCAATTACTATGAATACAAGTATTAATTCTTTGTTTCTTGAGAAAGAATTGAGAGCTTAATTTAATATTAGAATCCTAGAAATTGATCATTTCAAGCAAAACAAATATATCAGTTAAAAATTAGTTCAACAATTGAATTTGCCATGTAATAACATAAAGTGAACTGGAAAAGAATTTGGTACCTGGATAAAAACGAATCAGTTATTTGAATCTACCACTGTTTGGTGTAACAAGGGTATTTCATGCATGACTTATTTCACATCGTGTTTTATGCATGTTTGTCTAGCAAGTAAAAGTGATGCACCTGCACAACCAGAGGAGGGGGAAGAAAAGGAGGAGGAGAAAGAGGCTGAACCTGAAATTAAAGGTCTGTTTAACCTTCAACCCTTAAATCTGTACCCTTACTTTTATACTTGAGAAAGATCTGTGTGTACCTCCCATTTCTTTATACCTTTTAATGAAATAAATATTCTGACTAAATAATACAGTTTAATTTTTCAATATTTTAGATGTGTACTGCCAATTCTTTACTTTCAATAGCCCATTTATTTGTTATTAGTTTCAATGAAAGTCTACTAAATATGATCTATCTTTCATCTTTCCTTGCCCATATAATTAACTAACTAGTTTTTTGCAAAGAATACTAGAAAAATGGATCTTAGTTCTTTTTGGCCCCTTATCTGAGTAAACTCAGATTGTTTTATTCCATTTTTCTAGTTCTTCCTTTGAAATTGTTTCATCAATAATAACCAATATCTTGTCATAAATGAGATGGTAGTTTGCAAATACCTTACCACAAAGTATGCTTCATTTAGCACACCTTAAATGAGAGAGTTTTCCAGGCTAACCTTCAAAGTTTGGTGATTTTCTCCTGGAACTCCAGTTTCCACTGTAATTAAACCAGATCATACCAATATAGATGAAAAATGTCTTTTATTCTACTTGTATAAACCTCTTTATTCAAATAAAGGCATTTTTGTATGACCAATATGACCGGAAGTAAGCTGTCCATATTTTCACACCCCGGGGAAATAACTGGTTATTGGATTACTACAAGATCATTTCCATATCGAGGCCCAATATGGGTGTCTCTTTTCTAGATGTCGGAAGTATGTAATAAATAGTTTAATACATGGGCATTTCCATATTGGCCTGGTTATCATCCCTCGACCCATCCGTCTCGGGCCAATATGGGGGTCTCGGGATGATAACCAGGCCAATATGGAAATGCCCATGTATTAATCTGTATTTATTAAAGGAATAATTCTGACATATAGCATAAGGTTATCATACGTGGTTTGTAAATGCATCATGAAAATATCACAATAATCTTGACCTGCTTTAGTTCACATTTTCATAAGACATGATAAGGGCAAGGTCATTATGAACTTAATTTAGGGATACATCTTTAATTTCAAAATGGTTTGCCGAGTGGAGAAACATTTGTTTAGCTTACAAAATGCTTTTTTTGAAGGATTGGTTGTGGGTAATGCATGAACATTTTTTTAAGTCTGTTTCATATAATTCCAAATTGACATTATTTAATACAACAATAATAAAAAAGAAATCAAAATAATCTTAACTTGCATGTATTTCACAAAATAATAAGATTCAAAGTGCTTACTTGTCTTCAGCTATTGTCACAGTCACATACACACAGATCACAATGGTAGATGTTTTACACATAGAATGCTCATATTTATAGATTTTATTTCTGTGTGGACTATTGGTGTCAAACTTGTATTTTCTTTATAGGTTTATAATGCCGAAAACAGCTTTTTGTCTTAAAAAAAAAGTGTTGGACCGTTGTAAACAAAATATAAATTTGTTGTGCTATAGTCTATAAATAACTGAAAATGGTTTTAAAATGATATCTCAACAAAATAATATAATTAAAAAAACAAAAAACATGACTATGTTTTCTAACATTTATGTACTGTGAAACATTATTTCCATCACGATCTATTACAAATAATAATCTTGACACAATTAAAGTGCACACTGTCACAATTCTGCATCGTTAAGAGCATGTGATTAAGAAATGTTCATTGTCTTCTCTTTTAATCTTGTAGAAGAAGAAGCTAAACCAGAACCAGAGGAAGCCAAAACAGAGACAACAGAATGTAAGTATCACATCAGTTGTAAATGTAGTGTCTGCTTTTAAACACAACCTGTGGAAGACAAGGGGATAGGGGTTATGGTGTTTATCACTACTTTAAACAATATTTCAGCTATATGGTGGCACTCAGTTTATTGGAGGAGGAAACCGGAGCTCTTTTGACACTGTGTACCATGTGTGGATTATCTTGTGTCATATATATATTGCAGATTGGACAATGTTTCAATTTATGCAATGGCAGACAATCTTTCATTTGGCTATATAACAATGAAATAAATATATGCATTTGGTTAAAAGTGAGACATCTTTCTTGTGTATGGGAAATTTTAAATGTTTTTTATTACCTTTGTTTTGGTTTAAAAAAATCCTCATAAATATTTTCGTAATTTTTATTGAATTGTTTCCATTACAGCTGAAGAATCAATCAAGGACACTGCTGTAAGAATAGCGGTTGAAGAGGTTTGTAATTCTATTTAAAAAAATTTCATAGTAAACTTCATGATTGGGTGGTAGTCATAGGAGAAGTCATGATATTCCTTCCAGGAAAAACTAGACTTGTACATATAATTTTTCTTTCTACATACTTCTTGATATGATATCAGATGTGATTTATAAAACATTTGCAATATGAAGATTGCTGCAGCAAGTGGGTTAGGATTATGGTGTTTAACGCCACTTTCAACAATATTTCATGCCGTAAGTGGGCTTTTGAAAACTGTGTTAGTATTCTGTAAAGTGATTGGTATTTTATAATATCCATAGTCGTAATATATTACCTTTACTTTCAAATACTAAATAGATGTGATTCCAAATTTTGAATGGAATATGGTAAAAAAGTGATAACTTGGGTCAGCATCTTTTTTAACTTTTCTTTAAACAAATAAATAAATAAACAACCACAAAAAAATTTGTGTGACACTTCACATTAAACAGGTTGAAATTTTAAGACTTTTCGCAAATATGAGTTGTTACCATATTGTGCAAAATGTTTTAATTGTTTAACGACTCTATTTGAAATACTGATCTTATTTTAATTTTTGAAAATATAAAAACTGAGTTCTTTCATATTATTTTTCTACAATTTTATTTCTGAATAACTTGAATTATTCTAATGACCAGGATGATTTTTTTTTTTATATTTCTCTTTTTTTTTCTCCAATTCTTTCATTTAATTTATTGTTCTATCCTCCAGAAAGTACCAGATGGTCCTGAATTAGATGATTTCAAAGAAAAACGTAAAGAATATGACAGAGATATCGGAAACATCCTTGCTACTGTTGCTGGAGGAAGTTCAATTGATCCTATCTCTATTGAAGTAGAGGAGAAGAGTGTAGAGGCAATCCTGGAAGAAACCACACACAGCATTGAAAGTAATTATACTAACCCAGTTTGTTTAAAATATATTAATGGAGGAAAATACTGAGCATTGTTAATGTACCAACCACATGAAGTCAGGGTCTTTAGTGTCTAAATATTTGCAATTTTGTGGGAGGTTGGTTTTGAAATATAATACACTCCAATTCCCAATAAAACCTTGTAGGAAGTGTTAAAATTGTCAAGGACCTATTTAAGGATTTTTTTATGAAGTGATATGTACTAACTTGTTACAAAATTAATGATACTCTCTTCATCATGCCATGATATAGCTGAAATACTGCTAAAGTTGGTGTTAAACATCAATCAATCAATACACTCTTAATCAGTAGAATGACACTATCGAAAACAAATAAGGAAAATAGAAGAAATTTGGTACAGCTAAAAAATATTAAAAAAAATTGTACCTAAAAATAGTAAATTTCTTGTTTATTTCACTGAGAAAACGGGTACAGTGGAACCTGTCTAATTTGACAAACCAAGGGACCAGGGAAAATGTGTCAGATTGTACAAGATGTCGGAATTCTCAGGTTTTAATTTAGTTAACAGAAATATTTTGGGACCATAATTTTTTTGTCGGATGTCAGAAAACTCGTTTGGCGGATTACATAAGTTCCACTGTAACTGATTTCTTATTAACTTCTATAATTATAATTATAGAACAATTTAAGCCACAATCCTGGGAATTATCTGGTGCTGATATGGATGAGGAGGAGGAAGACTTACAGAATGATGCTGATGCTGCAGCAGAAGAGGAGGAAGGTGGTGAGGAAGAGGCTGAAGAGGTAGGAGGAACAAGTGTAAATTATAGAATGTTTAAAAAGTTGAAGAAAATGTATGGTGATATTTTTCTGATGGTACTACAAGCTTTATTGTCAGGGATGATTTTTTCATTTATTTAATTGATTTCAGCTATTTTCCACTGAAAATAAATTCTGACAATTGCAGGACATGATCTAAACAGGTCAAAAATAGAGGTTATGAAAGGGGGAATAGATGGTTTTTCTATCCAGAATCATCCCTGTATAATTCTATCAAGGAAAACTATAGAAATTAGTATATCTTTTAGTCAGCATGCAGTTTTAATAGTTTATAGATTAACAAAAATTGTTTTTCAAGGGAAATAACTCTTTACTATTAAAAGTTGCTTTTTTTTAAAGGGAAATAACTCTTTACTATTAAAAGAATGTTCACACATAATCAAACGATTAGTATATCTTTTAATCAGCTTGCAGTTCGAATAGTTATAGATTAAAAAAAATTGTTTTTAAAGGGAACAAACTCTTGACTATTTTAAACAATGTCCACACATAATCAAACTTATCACATATTTTTATAGGAGGAGGACACAAATAGAGGCCGTGGAAAGAAGAAGCCTTTAGGTGACACAAACTGGTTCTGTCCTGTAGCTCTGAAGGAGAATTTTGTGTTATATCCTGGTAATCCAGAGGTGGCATCAAAATATAGAGAGAAGACATACTACTTCTCTACAAATGAAGCAAGGGACAAATTCTTAGCTAATCCAGAAGAATTCCTACCTAAAGACAAGCCACTGGAGGTAACTAATTACCTGTTGTCTTGTTTGTACCTTAATTAATTGTGGATTGTACACATTTATGTACAGTGAAACCTGTCTAAACCGAACCTGCAATAAAACAGAATCCTGTATAAACCTGTCTAAACCGAACCTGCAATAAAACAGAATCCTGTCTAAACCTGTCTAAACCGAACCTGCAATAAAACAGAATCCTGTATAAACCTGTCTAAACCGAACCTGCAATAAAACAGAATCCTGTATAAACCTGTCTAAACCGAACCTGCAATAAAACAGAATCCTGTATAAACCTGTCTAAACCGAACGTGCAATAAAACAGAATCCTGTATAAACCTGTCTAAACCGAACGTGCAATAAAACAGAATCCTGTATAAACCTGTCTAAACCGAACGTGCAATAAAACAGAATCCTGTATAAACCTGTCTAAGCCGAACCTGCAATAAAACAGAGTCCTGTATAAACCTGTCTAAACCGAACGTGCAATAAAACAGAATCCTGTATAAACCTGTCTAAACCGAACGTGCAATAAAACAGAATCCTGTATAAACCTGTCTAAACCGAACCTGCAATAAAACAGAATCCTGTATAAACCTGTCTAAACCGAACCTGCAATAAAACAGAATCCTGTATAAACCAAACTTTAAATGCAGCCTAAATGTAGGAAATGTTTGTTAAATTAACATGTATCATCCAAAAAACTGTGTATTCCGAACACAAAAACTGGTCCCAAGTGGATTTACGTTAGACAGGTATCACTGTATTATTATGTTACAACTTTCTGATTGTGTTCTAATTCAACTTGCTTTGGAATAGAATAATGTGTTCAACCTTATTATTTAAAAATATGTTTTAAGCAATATTTTAATAATCCATTGGGAGCACTGAATGTTTAAAATACATGTACTTCAAATTCATCCATCGCAATGATATAGCTGAAAAATTGCTGTGTTGGCATTAACAACATGCATTCACTCACTCAAATTCATCCATATAAACTTAATACTTATTTATTTGACACATTTTTTTACAATAATTATATTTTTTAGCCTCCTCCATTGAGATTACTGATTCTGGGACCTAAAGGAGCTGGTAAATCTCTACATGGTCGTAATCTGGCCAGAAAACTAGGTCTATTCCATATCTCCTTTAGAGATCGATTACAAGAGCTGATCATACATAAAACAAGGAAGAGAATTGGTCCTGAATATGAGCAAGACAATCTACCTGACCCTGAGGATGAAGAGTAAGTCTGTTGAACTTTTTATTGTATGGTGTTTGCATTTATATGGATTAACTCCCTTGTTGTTCAAGGTGGTGTTTACACTTATATGGATTAACTCCCTTTGTTGTTAAAGATTTTGAGTAGATACAAAATGATTGATGATCAAAATATTCATGTCTGATAAAAGTGATGATAGAAATTTGTACCAAAATAGTAAAATACTGTGGGTTTTTTTCTTTCATGTTATGGCAATGTTAAGAATTAAATAACTCTTAATGATAGCAAACACTATTTTAAAATTTGATTCCTTGACAGATTGAAGCTATAATTACATTGGAAATTTACAATATTTCAGTCAATTTCAAAAAACACATTTTTTTTTATTATCAAATTTATATCAAGCTACTCAAATACATCTACAATTGCAATTGACAGACTAAAACTACCGGTAAGTTAAAATTGTATCAATGCTCAAAATGGAAAATAATAATAAATGTGCAAATGTGTAATTTTAATTAGGGAACCAGATGAGGATGAAGCTGGAATTACTGATCCTGAAGGGCAACCAGTCACAGAAGCTCAACCTGCTGACGGTGACAGTAAAGAAAATCAGGTCAGTCTACCAATGAAATAAAAGGAAAACTAGTGATGGGTAACTGCTTATAAGAACAACACTCAACATACAAAAAAATAATTTTAAAAAATCAGATCACATTGACAGTGGAAGGCAATGTAGAAACTCTTGTTTAATTGATAATTATCTTTCTAAATTAAATGGAAAAGCAAGTTATTATGATGATTTCCCCTAAATCTGTTTGGGCACCCATCAATTTTCTCCATGTATTCCCAATTTATCAATAACTATGTTTCACCTCACGTAGAAATAAAACCAAAGTTTGATTTGGACTTGTATGTTTATTCATAATATGGAGTGACCAATCAGAATTGGGTTATGGGGGTTTTCACGAATATTTCAGTTTTATAATTGGTAGACGAAAATAGTGTAATTTGAATAAATCACTGACCTGCTGTGAGTTAATGAAAAGTGTTCGATGAAAAAATATTACACAGAAATTCCACATTTGGATGGCTTATTTTAATTGGACTATAATTTGTAGTATATGTATCAATATTATGCACAAATTGTTCTAAAATCCAAATTAGTGGCCGTCGTGGTTGTGATCGTATGGTAGCTGGATTTATAGCTACCTGTGCAATCAGTGCCTATCACCACTAAAGTTGTGAGTTTGAATCTCGCTCAGGCGAGGTGTACTCCAAACAACATTATGTGATAATGTTTTTCAGTGACTTGTAACAGGTCAGTTGTTTTCTCTGGGTACTCCATTTTCTTCCACCAATAAAACTGACTGCCACGATATAACTGAAATATTGTTGAATGTGGCATTAAACACCTTAAACCAAAACCTATTATATGTATTAATGTTAAGCACAAAGTATTCTAAAATCAGAATTTTTTTCAGAACGATAGTGGATTATCTCCCTTTACATAATTAGATAATCAGTATTTTAGTTGAGGTAATCAAACTAGATCATTGTTTTTCTATTGATTAACCTGTATTATAGTGGTAATATGTCTTTTTGATTGACAGGAAGAAGAAGAAATAGAATACACAGAAGAAGAGGATGCCATCAAGTCTAATCTAGAATCTGAGGAACCACTTCCTGCAGAAGTTTTAGATAATATACTACAACCTTTCTGGCAGAAAGAACCTTTCAAGTAAGTTCATTTCCATGCAAATACAATAATATAATGTAGAAGCCACAGAAGCCACATCACCACGATATAGCTGAAATATTGGTGAAAGTGGCATTAAGCACCATGTAGAAGCCACATGTGTTGATCATATGTAGGATTGATCTGTAGTGTTTTAATAGTTTTACTTGCTATCATAATGATATTTCAATATATTGGCTAATTGGACATTTTCCCTTTGTATCGCTGATAAAGTCTGGATCACTGAACTGACCTTGATCCTTGAAAATATAGTCAGTTCATAACTCGCCTGTGCAAGAACTGACTGATGTTGAAAATTATCATTCAGTGTGACATCAAACACATTTTGATGTCACCGATAAAAACAATAACACCAGTTTTGAAGATCTCGACATACATAGTTACTAGTATCACAGCTCATCCTGTCAGACTTGCTGCGATACTAGCGATTATGTCTGTCTCAACCTTAAAACTGTCATTATTCTATATTTATGTCATGATATAGATTAAGCTGCACTCTTTGTTTTGACTGATTTTTAAAAATTTCATACAAAAACTTTGGAATTTTCCAAACAAACAAAAAGATATATTGGCTAATTGGACATTTTCCCTTTGTATCGCTGATAAAGTCTGGATCACTGAACTGACCTTGATCCTTGAAAATATAGTCAGTTCATAACTCGCCTGTGCAAGAACTGACTGATGTTGAAAATTATCATTCAGTGTGACATCAAACACATTTTGATGTCACCGATAAAAACAATAACACCAGTTTTGAAGATCTCGACATACATAGTTACTAGTATCACAGCTCATCCTGTCAGACTTGCTGCGATACTAGCGATTATGTCTGTCTCAACCTTAAAACTGTCATTATTCTATATTTATGTCATGATATAGATTAAGCAGCACTCTTTGTTTTGACTGATTTTTAAAAATTTCATACAAAAACTTTGGAATTTTCCAAACAAACAAAAAGATGTAATATATTAACACTCCTAAATATTGCATTTTTATTTCAGGTCGACTGGATTTATTTTGGAAGGATTCCCCAGGACAAGTGAGGAAGCTAAGTATCTAGCAGAGATGGGTCTGTTTCCTGATGTTGCTGCTGTCATTAATGTAGAAGTAGAAGATGTTATTAACCGTCTGCTGCCACCAAAGATGGTCAAATGGAGAGTCAGAAGGGACAAAAAATTAGCTATCAAACAAAGGAAGAAGGATAAAGCAAAGAAGAAAAGAGTAAGAGTATTTTTATTTTGTTCATATTCCTTTTTTTACAAATTATAATATTACATAATTTAACATTGGAAGAGGAGAGGAAAATATGTTGATTAATTTTTATTTTTGCCAAAATAAAATATATTTTTCTAATCTTAGGGCAGTTAACTGTGAAGCACTGTTAAATAGATACCTGTATATATAGCTATAGATAGTCAAACCTGTCTTATGTGACAATCGAAGGGAACAATGAAATATGGTCACATAAGACAGGTGGTTGCTTCATACAGGTTTAATTGATATGAAATGCAATGTGAAGGGATAAAATTTAAGGTAACACAATACAAGTTATTGCTTAATAGAGGTGGTCACTAAAGCAGGTTGGCTGTATTAAAATGTTAAATTAATAAAGAAAAAAGTCTGTTACAGTCAAAGAGGTCATCTTTGGGACAAAGAAAAAGTGGCCTTGTAAGACAGGTGACCTCTTAAAAGAGGTCCAATTCACATGAAATTTTCAATGACAGGACAAGATAAAAGTGACATTTTAATACAGCTTAATAGAGGTGACTGCATTGGCAGGTTTCGACTGCCCCTTTAAACATCTTGAGATGGTCCCTCTGAATACATTTTGACCCCATTTAGTCTAATTATACCCCCACTCGCAGAGTGGTGGGTATACTGGAATACCCTTGTCCGTCCGTCCGTCCGTCCGTCCGTCTGTAAACCTTGTGTACGTAACTAGTCATTTGTCTTTTGTTCGATTTTATTCATATTTGGTATCTTGGTTGGCCATGATCTGAGCATGTGCATATTATACCGATTTCACGGATGGTTGATTTTTGTTAGAGTTATAGCCCTTTTCATTTTGTTTGACCATACGTCTGTCCGCACATCTTGTGTACGCAACTAGTCATTTGTCTTTTGTCACATTTTATTCATATTTGGTATCTTGGTTGGCCATGATCTGAGCATTTGCATATTATACCGATTTCATGGATGGTTGATTTTTGCGAGAGTTATAGCCCTTTTTATGTTTGTTTGACCATATTTCTGTTCGCACATCTTGTGTACGCAACTAGTCATTTGTCTTTTGTCGCATTTTATTCATATTTGGTATCTTGGTTGGCCATGAACTGAGCATGCACATATTATGCCGATTTCATGGATGGTTGATTTTTGCGAGAGTTATAGCTCTTTTCATGTTTGTTTGACCATATGTCCGTTCGCACATCTTGTGTACGCAACTAGTCATTTTTCTTTTGTCGCATTTTATTCATATAATTTGTTCTCTTGATTGACCATGATCTGAGCATGTGCATATTATACCGATTTCACGGATGGTTGATTTTTGCGAAAGTTATAGCCCTTTTCATGTTTGTTTGATCATACGTTCATTCGCACATCTTGTGTACGCAACTAGTCATTTGTCGCATTTTATTCATATTTGGTATCTTGATTGGCCATGATCTGAACATACACATATTATACCGATTTCACGGATGGTTGATTTTTGCGAGAGTTATAGCCCTTTTCATGTTCCATTACGAGCTGCTGCTATAAATTATTTCCTTAATTAGCTATGTATAATATTTATATCTAATAATCTGTAATACATCATTTTTCATCATTCCAAACGTTTACTAGCCAACTGCCCTGGGAGGATACACATCTCTTGATTCCAACACTCTCCACCATGTTAAGTCCCACTATAATCTAATACTTTACTACACATTAACTTATGTAGAGCGAGTGGGGGTATCACAGCACGACAATGTGTGCAGTTTCATTTTCATTTAATTATTCCCACAGAAAAACTGCTTACCCTTTCATGGCTCGAATATTTGTGGTGCATAAGTTGCCATTGTTGATAGTTTTATTGTACATAGTAAAGAAACTGAAAATTGTTATGTAAAGGAGAAAATAAATCTACTGAATTATTAAAAATCTGATTCTACATTGTTTACATGAGGAATAGAGGCACAGACTAGCTATAGATTGTTTGTACTTTTATTTTTTCAGGATGAAGCTATTCAGAAAAGGAGAGAAGAATTAATTAAAGAACAGGAAGAAAAAAGAAAGCAAAGACAGGTAAATTTCTTGACTATCTGTCCGAGAAAAGATATCAATGGGAAGGCAGAGAACACTCTTATATTTATATTAGCAATGATTTGTACATTAAACTTTGATCATTACATGCGATGATATCTATTATCAAGAATCTTAGCTTGATATTATCATAATATCACTGTTTTCTAATGGGACGTTATTATGACATCATTGACATAACGTTACTGAATCCTCGATAAACATGCTATCGTTAATATTTTTTGCTCAAGATGCACTTCTTCATTGGATTCTCACATATCAAATCAACTATAGTATATATTTATCTATCTACAATTGTTTGTAATGTCTGAAATTTTTCTGTTAAATTGTACAAGTAAAAGCAAAATGCTGTTAAATGATATATGCAAATAGATTATGATATTCTTGGAATACATATGTAAAAACGATGATAGCAAAGTTGGTTTGTCACAGATAATTCTCCCTTTTGTGATGAAAATAATGTT
The DNA here is from genome assembly GCA_963680875.1 of Bathymodiolus brooksi. Classification (NCBI taxonomy): domain Eukaryota; kingdom Metazoa; phylum Mollusca; class Bivalvia; order Mytilida; family Modiolidae; genus Bathymodiolus; species Bathymodiolus brooksi. Next base: position 110,391,557 of record OY804581.1, read on the forward strand.
AAACTGAGAGGTCTGTGGAACCACTAAACTAACCAAGACTTGACTATAGAATTGAAACAACTCGTGTACATTTAGAAGGAAAATTTGATAATTTGTTTTACATAATTACATTTATATATGGCTGTAAAAATTAGAAAAAAAACTAATTTTGAAAATTAGTGTGTTTTCATTCTAAGAGACCACATGTTAATAAGACAATGCTGTTGTTTCAGGAGGAAAGAGAGCAGGCAAGGGCTGATGCCGAGTCTGATGAAGAGCTTGAAGAAGAAGAAGGAGAAGAAGAAGAGGAGGAAAGTATTGACAATATTCTGGCTGAGGAATTTGAGGAGGAGGAAGAAGAGGAAGAGGAAGAAGAGGAGGCTGAAGATGAGGCTCAAGACAGGATGAAAAATGATCTAAGTGAAGTGTACGATAATGATAAAAATAGACTGGAAAATGTCATGGTGAGTGTTATAGTTAGATCTGTCAATAAAGGATTATTATATTATATAGAAGGGGCCGTCCTGATCATGATCGTATTGTAGTTGAATTTAAAACTACCTATGCAATCAGTGCCTATCACTACTAACGTTATGAGTTTGAATCCTGTTCGTGGCGCGATGTACTTGATACAACATTATGTGATAAAGTTTGTCAGTGGTTTTCTCTGGGTACTTGGGTTTCCTCCAACAATAAAACTGACTGCCACGATATAGCTGAAATATTGTTGAAAGTGTCCTGAAACACCATAGCCATGACCCTAATCCTATTATATAGATACATGTAAGGGTGGAAATAATAATGTCTACACATGTATAATATCAGGCATGTTTTTTGATATTGTCACAAGCAAAAAATCTCGATGGGCTGTCACAGTGAAATGAAGTTTATTTGATTTAGCATCATGTGATAAAGTTTATCAGTGACTTGTAGCAGGTTAGTGGTTTTCTCCAGGTACTCCGGTTTCCTCTACCAATAAAACCAACTGCCATGAAATATTGTTGAAAGTGGCATTAAACACCATAACCCTAATACATCTTTAATGCATGTATATAATAATCCATTTGAAGAAATCATTATTTACAATAGAATACCTTAGTAACTGATGTCCATTGTAATCTGTTTTCCCTCCTTTTAATCTTGCTTTGATTATTTGTTGATTCTATTTGATTTTTGACATTTGCAGGCAACATTTATAGAGGTGCTGATTGATTCTGTGGAAATAGATGGTACGAGAAAACCACATATTATATCCTACATGATGTCTAAAAAACTGAGGAAATATGTTCAAGCTCGCCACAGTATGTTTGAAAGAATTTATCCAATCAGTGAAGCTATGGCTAGGAGGATGTTACAGACTGGATACAAACAGCCCAGTAGATTTGGCAGATGGTGTCCTGTTAGGGTTCGTAATTGATTTATTAAACTTTCCAGTAAAACTGTTTTTTTTAGTTGCAGACTTTATTTATTTAATTTCAAATGTAAAAAAAATTTGAATCGTAGATGCTTTATTTCATTTTGATATATAATACCAACATGTGTGTAATTTACAACTACCTGTGCAATCAGTGCCTATCACCACTAAAGTTGTGAGTTCAAACCCTGTTCATGGCGAGGTGTACTCGATACAACATTATGTGACAAAGTTTGTCAGTGACTTGCGACAGGTCGGTGGTTTTTTCCGGGTACTCCGCCTTCCTCCACCAATAAAACTGACCGCCACGATATAACTGAAATATTGTTGAAAGTGGTGTTAAACACCATAAACCAAACCCAACCAACATGTGTGTTTGCTGCACAGCTCCTATACAGTACCTCAGTACTTTGATTTCTCCTGTGATTAAAAATATGTAAAGAACTACAATAAACACAAATGGTGTAGTTCTGTGATGAGGTTGATGAAATCAATCTTTATTTAATAGTACAAAGCTAGTATTTCCAAAGTGTTGGACTTAGCAGGTTAATTTTTTTTTTTTTTGCAGATTAATATTAGTACTACTCCAAATGATTTGAATTTAAAAATAACAATTTAAGGAACATTTTATATTTATAAATTAAATTACAAAATACACATGTTTTTAAAAAAAAAGTTTAAACAGTGATGATCAACAATTCCATCAATATCAACAAAACAAACAACTTCCTCTCATTTTAAATAATTTAACACAGTTAAGGCTACAAGGAATCTGAATTAAATGGTTTGGGATCTATTAGAAAATAAAAAATTTATTTTTACACAAATACAACTATGTATTGTTCATAACATAACCTTTTTTTTATATATTTATTTAGGCTAAGGAAGGAAATTGTATCCAGCCAATGAATGGTATGGGTTATGCTACATACCCATGTATATACCGACAACATATCTACTTCCTGTCGTCCGTTCAGGCACGAGATGAATTCATGCAAGATCCAATGACGTTTATAAAACAATCTACACCTAAACCTGTTGTACCAATCAGAATGGCTGTGATAGGACCTCCAAAGTCTGGAAAAACTGCTTGTAAGTTTGACTTTTGTAAAAAATAAATCAAGTTTAAAATCCTAATGCCAGGAACATGTATTAAAAAACCATTGTACTTCTTCATAGAGTATGTTGATAATTTGTTGTAGAAATGAGCAAAGGTAATACTTTATTTTGCTCATCACTGCTAAATAATCACAATAATCACCATTTTCTTTTCTTTTAAATTTCAGTGGCCAACAGATTTGTAGAAGAATATGGATTAGTGAGATTGTCTATAGGAGAAGCAATGAGAAAAGTTATGTTGGAACTGCCTAAATCTGATCTCTCTAAGCAGATGTTAAAACACATCACAAAAGGATTAACGGTTCCTGATGAATTAGCTGTTCAAGCACTTGATATTTGTTTGTTAGAAATGAGATGTCAGACTCGAGGGTAAGTGTATCATTGAAATTTCTTTAGAACGTCTTTATTTTATCATTGATACATATGCAAAATCGAGAGAGAATCCAGAACACCAATATTGGCCGGATCAAATTTTGGCCAATACGAAAAAAAATCTGTATTGGCCGAATTTGTCCTGTATTGGTCGAGTTGTACTAACTATCACAAAGGCAATTTTTGACTTTTTTATGTAAATATAACAGTAGTTAATTAATAACTGCCGTTATTCTATATATTATGATTTTTCTTTTACTCATGAAACATTGATTGATTGGTTGGTTGATTGGTGTTTGACGCCAACTCTTAACAATATTTCAGCTATATCGTGGCATGAAAAAATTGTATTATCACATATTTTGTTGCAATATGTTAATTTTTGCATGTCCAATAATAGCTAAAAGTCAGTGTTGGTTATTTGCTCTCAGGGCAAATATGGGGCAAATATCCGTATTTGCCCTCTAAAATCCGTATTTGCCTTCATATATCCGAATTTCCCCCCTATTCAACTTCCGGTATCTGTGCAGTGGTCTCAAGGATTATATGTCAACGTACAAGGAAAGATGATGCATAAAGATATGCATAAAATCGTATTTCAATCAAATTAACACATTTCAACATATTGGAATAAATTTTAAATAACTTGAAACGGAATAATTAGCTCAAATATATACGTCGTGCTGAATAGGAATTTCCATTCAAATGTCAACGTCTTGGGTAGATTTTACAAACAGTTTCTAACGTCATTGTACAGATCGACATTGTTTGGTATATTTTGGAAACCAGATTCGAAACAAAAATATTTGCAAGTTGAACAAAGGCAACTCTCTTAAGGATTTATTTTCGCAATTTGCCTGTTCATAGATCGTTTTTGCAATATAAACGTCAATGCTTGGAAAAGGGCAATGTGAAATATGTGATAAAAAGATTATGACATGAAATTTTCCATATGATCCCTGGTATCAACCCTCGACCCATATCAGCCCTCCAGCTTCGCTGTCGTGCTTGATATGGGAGTCTCGGGCTAATACCAGGGCCAATATGGAAAATGTCATGTAATAATCTCTTATTATTAACTAAAAACAATTACAAGACCCTTAGAAATAAAACATACTTGTCTATAAAACAATTGGATTATAATACAAATAAAAAGAAACATTATTAAAACTTTTGAACGTATGTTATCTAACTATTTTTTTGTATATGAATTAATTTTTTTTTTAAATTTCATAATGTAGTTTATTATTATTATTAAAGGTATATTCTGGATGGGTATCCAATGACGATGAAGCAGGTAGAACTGATGACAGAACGCTGTATTATACCAGTACGAGTGATAGAGTTAGATATAGATAGTAAAGAAGTTATGGTTAGAGGTCTGAGGGATCGTATGTCATCTGCCAGGTTTGTTATATGTTGAAGGCTTAGGATAAAAATACTTTGAACAGTTAGGGACATAGTTAAAAAAAACCACCACAGTCCATTTTTGACTGAATATAGGCTAAAATATTCACATAACCATATGTTAAAAAAAATTATCTGTGTGGAATGGCAATACAATTTGGTGGGTTTTTTTGTGTGTTTTTTTTTGTGATTGTTATTTTTTTTTCTGTTACATTATGTATATATTATTATAGCATTAAACACTGTTTTTTAGGAAATTATCTATGTATAAACTCTGGCAGCTCACTCACAAACTGAATAAAGTCCGAAGGATTTTATGTAAAGTTTGTGAGTGAACTGCCGGAGTTTATACATACATAATTTCCTAAAAAAACAGTGTTTAATCCATATAATTCTTATTCTTGGACATCATGTTTGTTTTCGACGCTAAATACTATTAAAGAAATACCCACGGAGAGCCTCAAACAATTGTAGTGTTACAGCGTAGGAATATGAAAAAATAATCCACCAAGAATGTTCTTTCTATTCATGTTAATGTGATATTGAAATAAACTTTTAACAGCAAATAAGTTTTATTTTAATTATTGAAAAATGAAAAAAAAAAAAAAAGGTGAACAAGAGAATGGATAACAGCAACGATTTGAAATTTAACTCGGTCAACTTGCGGGATTTCCGTTGGCGGGACCAGTGTACATGGATTTCCGTTGGCGGGTCCCTATTTGTTTACATTGGATACCGGGGAAAAAAGTAGTCCGGCAAACGGAAATATTGATTTATAAATTCCTTTCGAATGACGTAGAATAAGTGACGATATCCAATCGGATTACGAGTTATTGATAAATTCTAGTAAGAATAGAATTATTCTATAATATTGGTGGTTTTTTTATATCATTTACGGTCAAGTTGCCCAAGATATTTGGTATAAAGATAAAAAGTATACAGTGTAAGGTTATTTGCTGTAATAATGTTAATTGAAGGTCAATTAATGATTTTGAAAGCTATAATGTTTAAAAAATTAAATAATACCATATAAATGAAGAATGAACAGTCTTTGACATTTGTATTGATGAACACAAATTACAGTAAAATCTGAGTGATAACTTGTATTATGTGACCTACACAGTGCATTTCATATCAATTAATCCTGTATTAAGCGACCACCTGCCTTATGTAACCCTATTTCACTGTTCCCTTGGTAAGTCACATAAGACAAGGTTGACTGACAAAATATTTGACGGAATGGTTTTATTTTGTTTTTGTTTTTTTATTTCAGAGTGCTACCACTGCACGACAGTTCACAGATTTTAGCCATTAGACTAGCTGCATACAACAAAGATATACCTGCTGTACGGGAATATTACCAACAGGAACACATGAACTTTATAAAGGTCAGCGGTGAAAGGTCAAAATGGTGGGTGTGGAACAGAAGTTTGGATATTGCTCATGAAAGTGTACAGAAAATACAGACATATTTACAAAGAGTTTCTGATGGTATGTAAATTTAAATAACAATATGCGAGGAATAAATGGCTTACCCCTGATCAGAGATTTATATAGTTGATGAGACTAGCAACTCCTTAATGAATAAACGTTAGAGAAAACCGAAGGAGCAATCAAGAATGGACAATCCAGAGAAACTGGAAATATTGGGCACACAAGACACAGGACGAAGACAAGCAAAGCAAATAACACAATACAGAAAACTAAAAATATGAGCAACATAGACCCCACCAAAAACCGGAGGTGAACCTAGATGCCCGTGAAGGCCAAGCAGTTCCTGTCTCTCATTGGACACCTGCCATAAACTAGTTAACATATCAAAGTATCATCCAGCCACCAATTGACATTTTATACTACTTTTGTTACCAATTATCTAATTTTAATGAAGTTTATTTTATTTTATTTTATTATTTTTACATTTCTGCATAGGATATATAACATAATTTTTTTTGTTTATATGTGTTATTAAATGTGTATTTTGTGAAAGCATGTTCACAATTTGAAGAAAAGTATAATTTCTGATAAATTTGCAATTACAGAGGCTCTTGATCCCTTTTTGAACCTCTTTTTTTTTTAATTTTGAAATATAAATTAAAGATTAACCATATATTTTGAAAGAAGAAAGATAAAGAAATGCAAGTCGTTATTTCCGGAGGACAAAAATATATTTTAAGCATATGTTGTTTGCTTGTAGGTAACTCTGCTTCAATAGCTGATATGTGTATCACTCCTACTGAGTTCCTCCAACGAGTGGGAGACTTTGGTCAGTATTGTCCAGTTAGTTTAGCTTTACGGGGAGAACTTGTAGACTGTTCATCAAATCAAACTTTAGAGTTTGCAGCCGAGTTCAGAGGTATGTAATTATACTGAGGCTAATAGAAGCAAAAATTTGAGTGGAATAGGGGTTAAAATGATCAACCCTCTATAATGACCATGTTCTAAACCAATGAGATATAGCTTTGCATACAGCTCACCATGGTCTATGTTTGTACGTCAATTTGTTTTTAAATTTCATCTTTGATCATCATATCAAAGTGCATATTATTTTTGTATTAAATTGTTTTTTTCTTCATCAATAAAGGACGACATGAGCTGTCAAAACAACCAAGATAGACAATAATAAGATGATAGTTCTAGTCTGTGAGTGAGCAAGTTAATGTTGCTTAATACAAAATGGGCATTATATTTAGCTTAATACCAAATGGGCATTATATTTAGCTATGTCATGATGAGAATACATAAGTTACATTCAATGAAATGATGATGATGTACGCTTTGTACTAGACCAACACGCTTAATTGTACCCCTGCTCCACGAAGGGGGAGGGGTGTATACTGTTTTACCTCTGTCCGTCCGTCCATCCGTCCTTCCGTCCATCCAAGATATTTTTCGTCACATTTTTCTCAGTAACTGTTGATGGCAGAAATCTGATATTTGGTCACAAGCATCATATAGGTATACCATATTGTGGGTAGCGTTTTTGGACCCGTCAGATTCCTACTTCCTGCTTGCCGACTTAGTTGGTCTTTATACACATTGAACATATATGCACATTTTTCGTCACATTTTTCTCAGCAACTATTGATGACAGAGATCTGATATTTGGTCACAAGCGTCATATAGGTACCCCATATCGTGGGAAGCGTTTTTGGACCCATCAGATTCCTACTTCCTGTTTGCCGATTTAGTTGGTTTTTATACACATTGAACATATATGCACATTTTTCGTCACATTTTTCTCAGCAACTATTGATGACAGAAATCTGATATTTGGTCACAAGCTTCATATAGGTACCCCATATCGTGGGAAGCGTTTTTGAACCCATCGGATTCCTACTTCCTGTTTGCCGACTTTGTTGATTTTTATACACATTGAACATATATGCTCATTTTTCGTCACATTTTTCTCAGCAACTATTGATGGCAGAGATCTGATATTTGGTCACAAGCGTCATATAGGTATCCCATATCGTGGGAAGCGTTTTTGGACCCATCAACTTCCTACTTCCTGTTTGCCGACTTAGTTGGTTTTTATACACATTGAACATATATGCACATTTTTCGTCACATTTTTCTCAGCAACTATTGATGGCAGAAATCTGATATTTGGTCACAAGCTTCATATAGGTACCCCATATCGTGGGAAGCGTTTTTGGACCCATCAGATTCCTACTTCCTGTTTGCCGATTTAGTTGATTTTTATACACATTTAACATACATTTGTATATGCACATTTTTCGTCACATTTTTCTCAGCAACTATTGATGACAGGGATCTGATATTTGGTCACAAGCTTCATATAGGTATGCCATATTGTGGGAAGCATTTTTGGACCCGTCAGATTCCTACTTCCTGTTTGCCGACTTAGTTGGTTTCTATACACATTGAACATATATGCACATTTTTCGTCACATTTTTCTCAGCAACTATTGATGGCAGAGATCTGATATTTGGTCACAAGCTTCATATAGGTACCCCATATCATGGGAAGCGTTTTTTGACCCGTCAGATTCCTACTTCCTGTTTCCCAAAGAGCGGGGGTATCATAGGTGAGCATTAGCTCACAGTTCATCTTGTTTAATTTCTATTCATAGTTGTGAGAGTGATTTTAATGCAAATATCCATGAAAATGAAGTGACTTGAGCTTATAAGTACATGTAGTATATTATATTTGATAAAATGTTTCAAATTATCACACAATTTAATTGAAAATACTTGTTGACAAAAATATTATACAGGACTTATTTTACTCTTTATTTTCCAGCACATTATTACAAAATGGCTGGTCCAGAGGAATTGAAACACTTCTTAGCAGACCCCGAGAAATATGTTCCTCCATTAGCTCCTAGGAAACTTCCTGAGCCAGAATTATTACCCAAGAGACACATCCCTAAAGATGTTAAGGCTTCTCAAACAATAGAACTAAAGGGTTACTGTCCTGTTACGTTTCTGGATGGCAAGTGCAGGTATGTGTATGTTTATAAGTTAGGTTGGTTATTTGGGATTAGTAGCCACCTATCATCTGTAGGTATTGCAGTTTAATGACATTTGTGGAGATTAGTGTTCCATTTGTTTTCCACTAGCTATTCTTCTTTGACACTTCTGACATTGTTGAGTCGGTGGTCAGTTACATGGTAAATAAACAATAGATGTCTATTGTCGGAAAATATAGAATTTATTTGTTTGAGCTTTAGAAACATATATTGTGTTTATCCTGCAAAGTCAAAAAGTACAAAACAACTGCCAATTTTCTTGAAAGCAGAAGCAAGTGTCATTCCAATAGTTTTCTAGGATGTCCATGCTAGGCTGTTACCTTTACTTACCATTAGCTCTACATCAATCAATTATCAGAAGATTGTTATTTATATAATAGACGAATTTCCCCAAATCAATAAATAAGTAAGAAAGGAGATGGAATGAAGATGAGAGATTTATAAAAACATTACACTTAGACACAAAATAATGTAAATTAAACAATGCTTTTGTTGTTGTATGGAATGTTTAATTTTCACTTACAATTTTATAGAATATTTTATCGGTTATTTGGACAATTTTCTGTTGATCTCACACAGTGATATTGTCAGTATCTATAAATTGAATCTGATGTTGAAAATTATCGGTCAGTGTGATTTCAAACACATTATGATGATTCCGATGAAAACAATGGCGTCAGTTTTGAAGGTCTCGACATACATTATCACTTGTATCAGTGCATTCCACTCATTTTTAAGTAGGAGATGATAATCCTTAAGTAGAAGGGGGCAATCCTGCAAAACCAGTATGCAAAACCAGTATGCAAAACAAATCTGTATTTTACTTTCACTTTGACATTTTCATTTTTGAAAACAAAGTAGTCGGTAAAAATGCAATTTGACAGGCAATTTGCGCTGTGCCTGGTTGTTGTAGAATGCCCTGTGTATCACCGCTCTTCCTATCAGACTCGCCATTATACATGATAATGTCTGTCTATTCTTTCAGAAACTGCTTTTAGTCTATATATATATATATATATATATTTTTTTTTCTTTCTTTCAGATATGAAGCCATTGTACATGGTAATCCAGATTTTATTGGAGAATATCAAGGAAAATTTTTCTATATGGAATCAGAAGAAAAATTATACAAATTTTTAAAGTAAGTTCACCTTTTTTTCTCTCCAAATATTAATTAATTCCACTCCCTCAAAGTGATAATATCATTACGTTTTGATTAATAAGATGAATTCATCACTTATAGAAAAAGATGTGTCAAAATAAGAAAGGTTTTCTGCTGTTTTGATTTTGATTTTTAAACAAATATGATGTAACAAGTATGATGACTTGTGCGATGAGTAACGAGTATGATTGATGAGTAACAAAAATAATGCATAGAGAGTAACAAGGATGATGTAATGGTGTGTAATAAGTGTGATGTATAGTAATGAGTGTGATGTATGGTGAGTAATGTATAATGTTTGGTGAGAAATAAGTATGATGTATGGTGAGTAATGTATAATGTTTGGTGAGTATTAAGTATGATGTTTGGTGAGTAATAAGTATGATGTATGGTGAGTAATGTATAATGTTTGGTGAGAAATAAGTATGATGTATGGTGAGTAATGTATAATGTTTGGTGAGTATTAAGTATGATGTTTGGTGAGTAATAAGTATGATGTATGGTGAGTAATAAGTATGATGTATGGTGAGTAATGTATAATGTTTGGTGAGTAATAAGTATGATGTATGGTGAGTAATAAGTATGATGTATGGTGAGTAACGTATAATGTTTGGTGAGTAATAAGTATGATGTATGATGAGTAATGTATAATGTTTGGTGAGTAATAAGTATGATGTATGGTGAGTAATAAGTATGATGTTTGGTGAGTAATAAGTATGATGTATGGTGAGTAATGTATAATGTTTGGTGAGTAATAAGTATGATGTATGGTGAGTAATAAGTATGATGTATGGTGAGTAACGTATAATGTTTGGTGAGTAATAAGCATGATGTATGGTGAGTAATGTATAATGTTTGGTGAGTAATAAGTATGATGTATGGTGAGTAATAAGTATGATGTATGGTGAGTAATGTATAATGTTTGGTGAGTAATGTATAATGTTTGGTGAGTAATAAGTATGATGTATGGTGAGTAATAAGTATGATGTATGGTGAGTAATGTATAATGTTTGGTGAGTAATAAGTATGATGTATGGTGAGTAACGTATAATGTTTGGTGAGTAATAAGTATGATGTATGGTGAGTAACGTATAATGTTTGGTGAGTAATAAGTATAATGTTTGGTGAGTAATAAGTATGATGTTTGGTGAGTAATAAGTATGATGTATGGTGAGTAACATATAATGTTTGGTGAGTAATAAGTATGATGTATGGTGAGTAACGTATAATGTTTGGTGAGTAATAAGTATGATGTATGGTGAGTAATGTATAATGTTTGGTGAGTAATAAGTATGATGTATGGTGAGTAACGTATAATGTTTGGTGAGTAATAAGTATGATGTATGGTGAGTAACGTATAATGTTTGGTGAGTAATAAGTATGATGTATGGTGAGTAATAAGTATGATGTATGGTGAGTAACGAATATGATGTATGGTGAGTAACAAATATGGTGTATAGTGAGTAACAAATATGATGTATGGTGAGTAACGAATATGATGTATGGTGAGTAACGAATATGAGGTATGGTGAGTAACAAATATGATGTATAGTGAGTAATGAATATGATGTATGGTGAGTAACGAATATGATGTATGGTGAGTAATGAATATGATGTATGGTGAGTAATGAATATGATGTATGGTGAGTAATGAATATGATGTATGGTGAGTAATGAATATGATGTATGGTGAGTAACGAATATGATGTATGGTGAGTAATAAGTATGATGTATGGTGAGTAATGTATAATGTTTGGTGAGTAATAAGTATGATGTATGGTGAGTAACATATAATGTTTGGTGAGTAATAAGTATGATGTATGGTGAGTAACGTATAATGTTTGGTGAGTAATAAGTATAATGTTTGGTGAGTAATAAGTATAATGTTTGGTGAGTAATAAGTATGATGTATGGTGAGTAATAAGTATGATGTATGGTGAGTAGCGTATAATGTTTGGTGAGTAATAAGTAAGATGTATGGTGAGTAATAAGTATGATGTATGGTGAGTAACGTATAATGTTTGGTGAGTAATAAGTATGATGTATGGTGAGTAACGTATAATGTTTGGTGAGTAATAAGTATGATGTATGGTGAGTAACGTATAATGTTTGGTGAGTAATAAGTATGATGTATGGTGAGTAACGTATAATGTTTGGTGAGTAATAAGTATGATGTATGGAGAGTAATAAGTATGATGTATGGTGAGTAACGAATATGATGTATGGTGAGTAACAAATATGATGTATAATGAGTAACAAATATGATGTATGGTGAGTAACGAATATGATGTATGGTGAGTAACGAATATGAGGTATGGTGAGTAACAAATATGATGTATAGTGAGTAACGAATATGATGTATGGTGAGTAACGAATATGATGTATGGTGAGTAATGAATATGATGTATGGTGAGTAACGAATATGATGTATGGTGAGTAATGAATATGATGTATGGTGAGTAATGAATATGATGTATGGTGAGTAATGAATATGATGTATGGTGAGTAACGAATATGATGTATGGTGAGTAACAAATATGATGTATGGTGAGTAATAAGTTTGATGTATAGTGAGTAACGAATATGAGGTATGGTGAGTAACAAATATGATGTATGGTGAGTAACAAATATGATGTATGGTGAGTAATGAATATGATGTATGGTGAGTAACAAATATGATGTATAGTGAGTAACAAATATGATGTATGGTGAGTAATAAGTTTGATGTATAGTGAGTAACGAATATGAGGTATGGTGAGTAACAAATATGATGTATGGTAAGTAATGAATATGATGTATGGTGAGTAACGAATATGATGTATGGTGAGTAACGAATATGATGTATGGTGAGTAACAAATATGTATGGTGAGTAACAAATATGATGTATGGTGAGTAACGAATATGATGTATGGTGAGTAACAAATATGATGTATGGTGAGTAACGAATATGATGTATGGTGAGTAACGAATATGATGTATGGTGAGTAACGAATATGATGTATGGTGAGTAATAAGTATGATGTATGGTGAGTAATGAATATGATGTATGGTGAGTAACGAATATGAGGTATGGTGAGTAACAAATATGATGTATGGTGAGGAACGAATATGATGTATGGTGAGTAATAAGTATGATGTATGGTGAGTAACGAATATGATGTATGGTGAGTAACAAATATGATGTATGGTGAGTAACGAATATGAGGTATGGTGAGTAATGAATATGAGGTATTGGGAGTAACAAATATGATGTATGGTGAGTAACGAATATGATGTATGGTGAGTAATAAGTATGATATATGGTGAGTAATGAATATGATGTATGGTGAGTAACGAATATGATGTATGGTGAGTAACAAATATGAGGTATGGTGAGTAACGAATATGATGTATGGTGAGTAACAAATATGATGTATGGTGAGTAACAAATATGAGGTATGGTGAGTAACGAATATGATGTATGGTGAGTAATAAGTATGATGTATGGTGAGTAATGAATATGATGTATGGTGAGTAACGAATATGATGTATGGTGAGTAACAAATATGATGTATGGTGAGTAACAAATATGATGTATGGTGAGTAATGAATATGATGTATGGTGAGTAACAAATATGAGGTATGGTGAGTAACGAATATGATGTATGGTGAGTAATAAGTATGATGTATGGTGAGTAATGAATATGATGTATGATGAGTAACGAATATGATGTATGGTGAGTAACGAATATGATGTATGGTGAGTAACAAATATGATGTATGGTGAGTAATGAATATGATGTATGGTGAGTAACAAATATGATGTATAGTGAGTAATGAATATGATGTATGGTGAGTAACGAATATGAGGTATGGTGAGTAACGAATATGATGTATGGTGAGTAACAAATATGATGTATGGTGAGTAACAAATATGATGTATGGTGAGTAACGAATATGAGGTATGGAGAGTAACAAATATGATGTATGGTGAGTAACAAATATGATGTATGGTGAGTAACGAATATGATGTATGGTGAGTAACAAATATGATGTATGGTGAGTAACAAATATGATGTATGGTGAGTAACAAATATGATGTATGGTGAGTAATAAGTATGATGTATGGTGAGTAATGAATATGATGTATGGTGAGTAATAAGTTTGATGTATGGTGAGTAACGAATATGATGTATGGTGAGTAACAAATATGATGTATGGTGAGTAACAAATATGATGTATGGTGAGTAACCAATATGATGTATGGTGAGTAATAAGTATGATGTATGGTGAGTAATGAATATGATGTATGGTGAGTAATAAGTTTGATGTATGGTGAGTAACAAATATGATGTATGGTGAGTAATAAGTATGATGTATGGTGAGTAATAAGTATGATGTATGGTGAGTAACGTATAATGTTTGGTGAGTAATAAGTATGATGTATGGTGAGTAATAAGTTTGATGTATGGTGAGTAACGAATATGATGTATGGTGAGTAACGAATATGATGTATGGTGAGTAACAAATATGATGTATGGTGAGTAATGAATATGATGTATGGTGAGTAACAAATATGATGTATAGTGAGTAACAAATATGATGTATGGTGAGTAATAAGTTTGATGTATAGTGAGTAACGAATATGAGGTATGGTGAGTAACAAATATGATGTATGGTAAGTAATGAATATGATGTATGGTGAGTAACGAATATGATGTATGGTGAGTAACGAATATGATGTATGGTGAGTAACAAATATGTATGGTGAGTAACAAATATGATGTATGGTGAGTAACGAATATGATGTATGGTGAGTAACAAATATGATGTATGGTGAGTAACGAATATGATGTATGGTGAGTAACGAATATGATGTATGGTGAGTAACGAATATGATGTATGGTGAGTAATAAGTATGATGTATGGTGAGTAATGAATATGATGTATGGTGAGTAACGAATATGAGGTATGGTGAGTAACAAATATGATGTATGGTGAGGAACGAATATGATGTATGGTGAGTAATAAGTATGATGTATGGTGAGTAACGAATATGATGTATGGTGAGTAACAAATATGATGTATGGTGAGTAACGAATATGAGGTATGGTGAGTAATGAATATGAGGTATTGGGAGTAACAAATATGATGTATGGTGAGTAACGAATATGATGTATGGTGAGTAATAAGTATGATATATGGTGAGTAATGAATATGATGTATGGTGAGTAACGAATATGATGTATGGTGAGTAACAAATATGAGGTATGGTGAGTAACGAATATGATGTATGGTGAGTAACAAATATGATGTATGGTGAGTAACAAATATGAGGTATGGTGAGTAACGAATATGATGTATGGTGAGTAATAAGTATGATGTATGGTGAGTAATGAATATGATGTATGGTGAGTAACGAATATGATGTATGGTGAGTAACAAATATGATGTATGGTGAGTAACAAATATGATGTATGGTGAGTAATGAATATGATGTATGGTGAGTAACAAATATGAGGTATGGTGAGTAACGAATATGATGTATGGTGAGTAATAAGTATGATGTATGGTGAGTAATGAATATGATGTATGATGAGTAACGAATATGATGTATGGTGAGTAACGAATATGATGTATGGTGAGTAACAAATATGATGTATGGTGAGTAATGAATATGATGTATGGTGAGTAACAAATATGATGTATAGTGAGTAATGAATATGATGTATGGTGAGTAACGAATATGAGGTATGGTGAGTAACGAATATGATGTATGGTGAGTAACAAATATGATGTATGGTGAGTAACAAATATGATGTATGGTGAGTAACGAATATGAGGTATGGAGAGTAACAAATATGATGTATGGTGAGTAACAAATATGATGTATGGTGAGTAACGAATATGATGTATGGTGAGTAACAAATATGATGTATGGTGAGTAACAAATATGATGTATGGTGAGTAACAAATATGATGTATGGTGAGTAATAAGTATGATGTATGGTGAGTAATGAATATGATGTATGGTGAGTAATAAGTTTGATGTATGGTGAGTAACGAATATGATGTATGGTGAGTAACAAATATGATGTATGGTGAGTAACAAATATGATGTATGGTGAGTAACCAATATGATGTATGGTGAGTAATAAGTATGATGTATGGTGAGTAATGAATATGATGTATGGTGAGTAATAAGTTTGATGTATGGTGAGTAACAAATATGATGTATGGTGAGTAATAAGTATGATGTATGGTGAGTAATAAGTATGATGTATGGTGAGTAACGTATAATGTTTGGTGAGTAATAAGTATGATGTATGGTGAGTAATAAGTTTGATGTATGGTGAGTAACGAATATGATGTATGGTGAGTAACGAATATGATGTATGGTGAGTAACAAATATGATGTATGGTGAGTAAAAAGTATGATGCATGACGAGTATCTACAAAATATGTGTACAATAAAAGTACTTTCTGTACATACACTTTCTTAAATGATAGTTCCTGTATCAATTGATATAATTTTATAATTTTAGGTTACCAGAGTTATACTCCAATTTAGCGTTGCCTCACAAACTTCCTCCTCCCAAGGATGCATTACCAGTAACTGGATTACCTATGTTGGGATATTTAGAACAAACAGCTGCTACAAATCTGGTCAAGGCTTTAACATCTGTAGGAAACTTCAAACCAAAATATCCCTTCTTGACCCCCGCAAGATCAGCACAGCTGTATGTTGCATACCATTTGAAAGGTAAGCACAATCTTGTAGATATATATATATATATATACAAAGGGAATATCTGTTTGTTTCAAAATATTTTTTTATTAGATACTAGTATTTACACACAAAATTTTTGATGTAGCTTACAATATAAATGCAGCAATATTTTATTAAAAAGAACAAGGGAATAATTGTAAAATGTAGGATGTTAAATAATGTTTTTTATCGGATGCAGACAATGTTTGGGATAATTACAAATGTGTGCACCAGAATTGAAATTGAACATTTGCTGATGGCAGTCAAAATTTTTACCAATATAATGCATTTGTAACAGAAGAAAATGTTTTTTTTTTGTTTTGATTTTTTTTTTTCGAAAAAAGCAATGTCCCCCATGGGATTTGATCCTGAGACCTCTCAATTTTAAGCCAATTCTCTACTAACCTGAGCTAAATGAGAACTCCACTAACGTAGTCAGCGAAGGTGGTTATGAACATTCTATGGTTCCTATATAACCTTAGGCAGGGGAGTGTACCCGTTACACATTTGTTACAGTAAAATAACTGATTGACATGGACAATTTTTGCAAACTGGGAAATGCAACATTTTGTTGTCTCCATTATTTTATGTTGATCACAGAAGCCTATGCCGTGGGCAGCATTGGATGTCATCTTCACTTTTGACTATCAAATACAGATGATCCTTGACATCCATGATTAATAACAAGTGAAAAATGAATTCAGTGATCATTAATAAAGTTAAAAAGTGATGGTCGACAATCTTACCAACCAGAACAATACCGATTCTCCAGCATATTCCAAAGTACACAATGAAAAGAGAACACAATGAGATATTGTAATCCAAATCCAGATCATAGCATGTGACAGGCACACAGGTATGGCTGGGTTAAACCATACTGTCAAATGGATCCCAATATGTTGTGGTTGATGACTATAATTCTCTATGTCAAACAAATACATTCAAACATGCTTAGATATGAAGAATGCTGTTTAGGATCAAGTGTTATGTTAGATGGATTTCTAAAGAACAAATATTAATAATTTTCAAAAATGAAAATGATTGAAAAGCATATGTTGCAAGTGTAATGGAGGAAAGGTCAAATTTGAGAAATAACATTATTTTTTTAGTGCAGAATCATTTCTTTTCATTTATTTATTACAGTTTTATTTTATTTTTATTTTTTTAGCTTTCAATCCAAAAAGTTCGGAGTATGTGAGAAAGAAATATAAACAAAAGTTACAGAAATTTGAAGAGACGTGTCGATTAATAAAATACCTTGGTGACAATATGACAGTTCGTTACAGAGATCCTAATGAACGACCGGGTGATTTTGACAATAAATTAGAAACATTCTTTGCTTTGAAAGGCATTGAACCAACCACAACCTGGGTTGCATAACAGTCATCAAGGATTTCTATGCAATTTGTAACAATAGATTCTATTGGATGTTTTAGACTGTGATAAGATAAGAAGCAATTTTGTAACTGTGGATTTGATTGGCTCATTTTATGTATGGTACATTTCCTTACTTGGGTAACATGCTTATCAAAGTATTATAGTAGAAATTGAATTTTAGTGTTTCTGAATTTCCCACTCAAATTCAAAATTACTGAAATATGAAAATAATATATTGAAGGACAATTAACTTGAATCTTTGAATAAACATAGCTTAGTGCTATTTAAAAGATGATTGCATTTCTTCTTCAAATATCTAGTTTCTGAAATTCTCTATCTTTTGTGAATATAGATCTGATGCCCTTCTATATCATTCCAATCAAATATTTACAAGATTTGTATTTGCAGGGGGAGTTTTTAAATATATTTCAATATATTTTATTAATGCAAAAACACTTTCTGGAAATGTAATACCTCTATAAAAGGATAATAATTAACTAATGCTTAAGGAGAAATATCTTAGATTAGTACCAATACCGTAATTAGATGTATATGATACCCACTTTTTGGCTCTAAAAAATCTGGGATAGCCTGGGCTGAGTGAGTAATACACATATGAAATTAGAAAGCTTATCTGTTACAATTTGTAATAAAAAAAAATGGTAATGGAAGCAGTGCATGTTGTACATCAATGCATAATATACATATTCAATTATGGTAAATTTTTATAGTTGTTCTATTTTTTTTTATCCATAATATGCCTCATAGTGGAGATGAAGCATTTTATCTTTACATGTTCTTTGTTTTTTTATTTCTTCTCCTCTCAGCATTATATCTTATAGTGCCTATATAAACTCAAAGAAATTGTTGTGCTATTTTATTACAGCATTGTTTGTGATATTTTATTTTATTTATAAATTTTCCATGAAATCTGTGATTTGTATAATATTGTAAAAAAAAAAAGAAATTTATGAATTATTTTATTTAAGTTCACAATATAATATTATGTTTACATGAATTTTATATACAATTGTCATCCGTCCAATTGTTAATAAAAAGATACTTCTGACAAAAAAAATGTTGCTTATTTCACTGAAGTGCCTGTACCAAGCCAGGAAAATGAGGGGTCTTCTATATGTGTGTTAGGGGTAGCAATTTTGCAATTATGGAACTGTTTTTTATAACCCGCATACGATATTGAGGCATATAGTTTTCTATTTTGTTTGTTTGTTTGTTCGTTCGTTCGTCCATCTTGCTACACTTTTGTGAATGCAACTCCTACGAGGTTGTTGGTCTGATAACTTTCCTATTTTGTAGGATAATTGGTCATGATGTGTAGTTGGTCACATCCTGCCGTTTTGATTCGACAATTTTTGGAGGAGTTATGAGACTAACATTTTCATGCATTTTCAATAGAGTTATACTTTGTGAATGCAACTCCTGTGCAGTCATTGGTCAAATAGCTTTCATATTTAGCAAGATGATTGGTCATGATGTGTAGTGGTTCATATTATTCAGCGAGGCATAGAATCCTTTGGATGCAGTAATTTTTTGTAATCAAATTTGGGTAATTGGGTACAGTTTTTGTGCTGCATAATCATTTCTTACAGACAGTGTTATAGTGTAAATAAAGTATTCACTAAAAAACAGCTGAACTATCAAAACTGCTCAGTTAAAAATACATAGGGGTTAGGCCCTGTTTTTTTCATATCATTTAATTGTTCATATGGAAAGTTGTTCATTTTTAGCTTACCTGGCCCAAAGGGCCATGTGAGCTTTTGTCATCACTTTGCATTCGTCGTCATCATCGGTGTCGTCGTCCGCATCTAAACTTTTCATATTGTCATCTTCTTCTATGAAACCACTGAACAGATTTGGACCAAACTTGGCAGAAATGTTCATTGGGAGGTCCTCTACCAGATTTGTTATTTTGGTGCAGATCGGAAATCCAACATGGCTGCCAGGGCCAATAATGTGTTCTGATTGGTTGAAACTTTGAAAATCTTCTTGTCAGAAACTACTCAGCCGATGGAATTGTAACATTATAGAAATGATGACTGGGTGGTCCTCTACCAAGTTTGTTATTTTTGTGCCGATCGCATATCCAAGATGGCTGCCACAGGGCAACAATAGTTTACTATTGGACCCTATGAGAATTTCATTCAAAGACCTTTTTTTGAGAAACTACTTGACAAATTGAATTTTTTGCATTATGTGAATGTTCCTTGGATGGTCCTGAATTTCGGAGTTTATAAAGTAGGCCTATATGCCATACTGTATCAAAAGCTTTGCGAAAATCTACAAAACAGGTATATAAATGTTTAGACCCTTGTTGAGTATATTTATCAATTAATGTCTTCAATACAAACATGTGGTCACTAGTACGGCTGCCCTTACTAAAACCTATTTGTTCAGGGCATATAATATTATGCATTGTTAGAAAATTGTCTATAAATCTATTATTTAGAATGTTTAAAAACAACTTGCCAATACAACTGCCAATTGTAATGCCCTTATAGTTAGAACGGTTACATGTTTCACCACTTTTGAAAATGGGAACAATTATTCCTTTTGCCCATACAACTGGGAATTTACCTGTACTTAAAATATTATTAAACAATTTACAAAGTGGATCAATAATATAAGTTTGTCCAAACTTCAACATTTCATTTAATATTTGATCAAAGCTGCTAGCTTTATTATTTTTCAAAGATGCTATTGCATTTATAATTTCTTTATTTGAAATTCTAGTGTCAAGCTCTAAAAATTTAACATTTTCTAAATCTTTTAACTTATTTAAAAATGAAGAGTCTACATTTTTATTATTTTTATTTAAACTTTTGAAATATCTAAACCATTCCTCATCTGGGATTTCATCTGATGGAGAGCTTGAACTAGGTTTATCTAAATGATTAAGTTTTTCTAGAAGAGACCAGTAACTTGTTGGGTCACTGTCCCTTAACAGGTCTAACTGGTCAAAGAGGTCTTTCTTATATTCTTTATATTTTAACTTTCTTGCTTTCCTATGCTTCTTGAGCAAACTAAAAAAAGATCCTCTAATTTGAGGATCCCTCCTATATTTGTCAAGAAGCTTCTGTTTTTGCTCAAGCTGCCTTCTGAGACCTACTAAAGACTGGTCAAACCATTTTAATTTATTCTGTTTTTTGTTTTGTTTACTTTTAATATTTTTATCAGTATATCTTACTTTTTTAATCGATATATCGACAGCTTGACAAATAATACAGTTAAGACTGTCAACCACCATATCAGAATTTTCAAAGCTTTGATTTAAAAAAGATTTAATTTTGTCTTGAAATGGTATAGAGGCCAGTGTTGTTTGGAATTCGGGGCCACTTTCTTTATCCCAGATATATTTATCTGGAGCTCGACCATTTAATATCCTGAGTCCTGTCTGCACGCACAAATCATTAAAAACTTGGCCCCTCGGTGGTATAGTTTGATCCATGCTATACCGCACAGGAATATTTATATCTGGTGCATAATTTTCAAATAATGGAACATGATCTGATATACATTCATTTGGAATAAAAATCTGTCTCTTGGTCCCCAGTTCTGGCATTAATATCTCCCATTAAAATGATATCGCCGTCAACAGCATATTTTGTGATGTCTTCTTCAAGAATATCTAAAATATTTTCCTCAAGAGATTGTGTATATGTTGAATTTCCTGGAGGATCATATATAAAACATAAATAAATATTACGAATTTAGTTTGTTACACATATTTTCATTGGTTCTTCAACCCTGAATGTCAGCATATATTCGGAAAACAGACGGGGTATATATTTCTGTCCCCAAAAACGATTAAAACATGGACGACAAAACATTATGCTTCACTGAATCAATAGTATAATACGGAATAATAAATGTATTTTTACCAAATTAAATGCTGTTTTTATACTCAAAACGGCTGCATGAACAAAAAAATATTACAACGGATAATTCCAT
The DNA here is from genome assembly GCA_963680875.1 of Bathymodiolus brooksi. NCBI lineage: Eukaryota > Metazoa > Mollusca > Bivalvia > Mytilida > Modiolidae > Bathymodiolus > Bathymodiolus brooksi. Next base: position 110,413,598 of record OY804581.1, read on the forward strand.
CACAAATACCTGATCGATTTAGCAAACTCCTATGTTCCACGGCTGTACCATAACAAATAAATAAAACGTTGAGCCTTGAAAACTTTCGACGTCATGGGGCCACACCAAGGTTTTATTTACATGTTGTTAACATTTAAATTATTGAAACTGTTTCGCAAACCCGTTGTTTTGTTATGTGATATATTAATTTATATTTATAAAGTTTATAAAATTTACTACACATGAAACTGTATTGATTTAACAATTCACAGTACAGTATTTTCCTTCATGAGACACCCTATACATGAAATATGACGTGACACATATTTTGATGTCATTGAAGAATGACGTCAAAGGTACGGAAACGGACATCTAGAGATACGAAAAATGAAAATAAAAGAGGCAAATTTATTTAATACAGTTGGATGTTGTATTTTAAAAAAAAGGTTAAATCCGTAATATATCTGTTATTCAGCTATCAGACAGGGTATATAATGTGACATTCCCGGCTTAGGATATATATTCCCTTCGGCTGCGCCTCAGGGAATATAGAGCCTAAGCCTGGAATGTCACATTATATACCCTTCGGCTGCGCCTCAGGGAATATAGATCCTAAGCCGGGAATGTCACATTATATACCCTGTCTGATAGCTGAATAACATATAATATCTTTCTCAAGATTGAAAAACTCTCTGGTCAATTGTAACCAAATATAGTCATTAGATTTATGAGTTAAAAATTTTTATGCCCTTTCTGATATTATTTTTCACATAGACAGAAATTCCCCCTGATCGTTTGTTTGTACGTGCAGACTTCGGCCTTATTAGATGTACAGATTTAAAAAATGGCAGGTTTAAAGATTCCTCTAGTGAGCAATGAGTTTCAAGTAGCCTACAGTAGGCAAAAAATATCCTTATTTTGGATTTCATTTAAAAATCTAGGGTCACTGAACTTGTTATATCCCTTATGAGTAAACCCGTTTATATTCCAACATGCAACATGCAAGGATTTTTTCTCTGTCATAATAAAAATGTCTAACATTTAATATAATCGTTGACTGTCTCAGTACCTATGGTAAAGAAAAGATTTACATGTATTTGAATAATAAGTAGCTATTGTCTAAAACATACAGTGTATGGGAGATAACTCCAATACATTTTTAGTGAAGTCAGTAACAAATTATAAGACTGAATTCTTTATAAAGGTTACAGAGATAAATACAGTTATTCTAATAATTAACCCTGTTTTTATTTTAGAGTAAGAAGTATATAGTAAATTCATGATAAGTAATAACAGTAACTGGCCATATTACAGATATGTTATCAAAGTACTTCCAAACTGATTGTCATTAAATAAAAAATAAAAAATCACAATACTGTTACGTGTCTGATAATAATGTATGCTTATTATGCACATTTTGATGCAAAGTTATCATTAAACATAAGAATGAAAAAACATATATTACACAATACATGTATTAAAACAATAATCTATGGATATTATAATAAAGTACCATCATTTTACATAAAAAGGAATAAATGATATAAATATACAGAAGTGTAAGACTGCAAGACTCATTTCTTCAAAAGTAAATTGTTCTTCTGTTGAAAAATAGAATGAAATAAAATATGAATACATGAAAATTGATCATGTTAACATGATCAAATGCATGATTATACCTGTATGTAAGCTTAAGACAAGCTGTTCTTGTTACATTATAATAAATATGTGTCCTGTATTTTAGAATCTAACCATACCAGAATTAAACCCAGGAAAAAATGGGTACATGAATGGGGGATGATGGGGATGATTAAACTGGTTATTGCCTGTACCAAAGCCAGGACTTTCTCTACTTAGTGCTTGGTATGCCCTATCAAAGCCTTTTGAGCCTTTTGTGTTGCGTTCATTGTACATTGAATTAGGAGGACCAAAGTTTGGGTTTTGATTAAACTGGTTATTGCCTGTACCAAAGCCAGGACCTTCTCTACTTAGTGCTTGGTATGTCCTATCAAAGCCTTTTGAGCCTTTTGTGTTGCGTTCATTGTACATTGAATTAGAATTAGGAGGACCAACGTTTGGGTTTTGATTAAACTGGTTATTGCCTGTACCAAAGCCAGAACCTTCTCTACTTAGTGCTTGGTATGTCCTATCAAAGCCTTTTGAGTTGCGTTCATTGTACATTGAATTAGAATTAGGAGGACCAAAGCTTGGGTTTTGATTAAACTGGTTATTGCCTGTACCAAAACCAGGACCTTCTCTACTTAGTGCTTGGTATGTCCTATCAAAGCCTTTTGAGTTGCGTTCATTGTACATTGAATTAGAATTAGGAGGACCAAAGTTTGGGTTTTGATTAAACTGGTTATTGCCTGTACCAAACCCAGGACCTTCTCTACTTAGTGCTTGGTATGTCCTATCAAAGCCTATTGAGTTGCCTTCATTGTACATTGAATCAGAATTAGGAGGACCAAAGTTTAGGCTTCGTCTGCCATGTTTAGCTTGTTGAATTTCTTCAATGTTCAGACATCTCCTGATACATGATTTCATGCTTGAAGCGTAGATGTTAGTACCCTGTACTGACAAGTGTAGGCCATCTTTTGCAAAAAAATTGTAAATGGGTCTACCTCTGAATGAAAGACCTGAATTGTCAAGTAAACTAACAGCAGGGTGGCTAAGAAACTTGTACTGCATGAGAATGTTAAATTTCTGAATTTTCTCATTAAGAGAAATGTCATTAACTGTTGGGAATGGCAGTGAAATAACAATTTTTGCAAATTCGCATTGTTGAGATAATTCAACAGAAAACTTGGTGCAAAGTTGGACACATTCCTCTGGGCTTGACTCTCTTAAGTCATGTCATATTTAAAAACTGTTTATTTCTTGGCTTTTTAATTAAATGCGAAATAATTAATGATTTGATAAACACTTGTTAAAATGCATCCAAAACATATTTTTTTTAAAGTACTAAAGGCTAAATTTCAATGGTGTCAGATTTGAAATCTACAAATGCTTACGTATGTAATACGTATATGACGTCACGACCAAAGGCATGCCGTGACGTCATAATATAAATTGTTGCCGTTTTCAACGACTCTTCATGAGAAAAGCATGGCGAATTCTATACTCTCGGTTGATGATGATATATCATGTGATACATACAGTAACTCGACATATAGCTCCTTTTGGAGTATCGAGGAATTTAGAGAGTCGCCATACAGTCCCAATTGGAGTGTTGGTACTGTATGTAGCGGCTCGTCTTTCACCTCCAATTGGAGTGTTGATACTGTATCATGTAGCGGCTCATCTTTCACCTCCAATTGGAGTGTTGATACTGTGACATCAATCGACTCGCTTTGTAGCTCCACTGTGAACACTGATACAATTACAAGCAGGGATTATCTCATATACTCACCTTACAGCTCCATTTGGAGCATCACCTCCTTAGAAGGTGACTGGGACTGGGAGAATGATGTTGTGCTTGAGGATCCATAGAAGACTGGAAAGGGGTTTGATGATGTCAACAGCAATCTTAGTGTAAGTTTTATTAAATTAAGTCATCATATGATAATAAATAAAAATAGAAAGTATAATATTTCTTAAAAGATTCAATTTTAACGCTAACGAATATCTTTATTTATTATTGAAAATAGAAACAAACTTGGTGATATGAAATATAATTTTGAGTCATATCTACTACTAAGACATACTTTTAATTGCTGATCACTATTTAAAAAAAAACTTTGTTGTAGACCATCTTGAATTTCTGATCGACACAAAATTTTCCACAACGAAAATTCAAGCCAAGTTCCACTTGCATTGAATTAACGTTGAAATTTCAAATAAAAAGCTTTTAATCTTTTTCCCAAATGGTCCTATGATAAAAAAAAAGAAAGAAAAAAGAATCATGTATCGATTGTTGTAACATGAATGGATTCTTTTCCTTTGAACTTTGTATGGTTTATATATCAGAATGTAAGCAACAGTTAAGAACTATGAAATAATACACGAAGATACGAGATATTGCACACTTTAAATCTGGGCTGTTGATTTGTTACTCTCAGAGAGTCGTGCTATAATCAACGATCTAGATGTGATATTGCATGGCCTAAGCTCCGCCTTTTAATTGCAACATCCTGAAAACAAATTGATTTGATAGTTGGTCTGATCTATCAAAATTTATTTCAATAAAGAGATCATTCGCTGTTTTTCCTGTAAAAAAAGTCTCTTCTAAATGAACAACCAACTCAAAATTTTGTCTTTGAGATTAAAATTGAAAACTTATTTAAAAGAAAGAAAGTTGTACAATAATACTCCCAGCAAAGCTATTGTAAATGCGGCCTCTAATATCACTTGTACAATAATACCCTCAACAAAGCTATTGTAAATGTGGCCTCTTATATGACTTGTACAATAATACCCCCCGCAAAGCTATTGTAAATGCGACCTCTAATATCACTTGTATAATAATACCCCCAGCAAAGCTATTGTAAATGTGGCCTCTAATATTACTTGTACAATAATACCCCCTGCAAAGCTATTGTAAATGCGGCCTTAAATATCACTTACAGGCCGCTAATAGAGGCCAATGATACAGGCCGCTATAATGGAGACCGATGATACAGGTCACTAATAGAGGTCGATGATACAGACCGCTAATAGGGGTCGATGACACAGGTCGCTAATAGAGACCGAAGATACAGACCGCTAATACGGGTCGATGATACAGGCCGCTAATAGAGACCGATGATACATACCGCTAATAGAGGCCGATGATACAGGCCGTTAATAGAGGCCGATGATACAGGCCGCTAATAGAGGCCGATGATACAGACCGCTAATAGAGGCCGATGATACAGGCCGCTAATAGAGTCCGATGACACAGGCCGCTAATAGAAGCCGATGATACAGGCCGCTAATAGAGTCCGATGACACAGGCCGCTAATAGAAGCCGATGATACAGGCCGTTAATAGAGGCCGAAGATACAGACCGCTAATAGAGGCCGATGATACAGGCCGCTAATAGAGTCCGATGACACAGGCCGCTAATAGAAGCCGATGATACAGGCCGTTAATAGAGGCCGATGATACAGACCGCTAATAGAGGCCGATGATACAGGCCGCTAATAGAGTCCGATGACACAGGCCGTTAATAGAGGCCGAAGATACAGACCGCTAATAGAGGCCGATGATACAGGCCGTTAATAGAGGCCGAAGATACAGACCGCTAATAGAGGCCGATGATACAGGCCGCTAATAGAGTCCGATGACACAGGCCGCTAATAGAAGCCGATGATACAGGCCGTTAATAGAGGCCGATGATACAGACCGCTAATAGAGGCCGATGATACAGGCCGCTAATAGAGTCCGATGACACAGGCCGCTAATAGAAGCCGATGATACAGGCCGTTAATAGAGGCCGATGATACAGACCGCTAATAGAGGCCGATGATACAGGCCGCTAATAGAGTCCGATGACACAGGCCGCTAATAGAAGCCGATGATACAGGCCGTTAATAGAGGCCGAAGATACAGACCGCTAATAGGGGTCGATGATACAGGCCGCTAATAGAGACCGATGATACAGACCGCTAATAGAGGCCGATGATACAGGCCGCTAAAATAGGCCGCTGATACAAGCCGCTAATAGAGGCCGATGATACAGGTCGCTAATAGAGACCGATGATACAGACCACTAATAGAGGCCGATCAGGGTTTGAAGCTAAGGAAATATTTTAGGGGCCAAGTAGGCCCCCACCAAATTAATTTTGGTAGCCCACACAATTTGTTAGGGGCCCATCAGGCACGTATAGCTCGCCTGCCGCCTCGCTTGCAAGGTGCCCTACGGCACAAGGGGTCCGCTGAAGGCCCCCGGAAGCCTTGGGATAAATGGTGTAAAATCCTACATTCTGGCCATTTCCTGGCAGCAAAAGTGGCCATTCAGAAACTATAATTTAATACAGAAGATAACAAATTTCCAAAACATTTTCCTCAAAATAAAATTATTTTACATGCATCAATACACTATGACTTCAGAAATTTATAGTTGAAGTCAAATTTCGGGGCGATTTAGAGCTTGACATATGGTGGGCATGTTGGTAGCTTGTACATCCTGTAGTAAATGAATTTTCATTTTTTTTTTGTTCTTTGCAATATGTATGTTGTGATATGTATCGACTTTAAATAAAACTGTATTTATTTATTTTATTTATTTATTAACAAATCATGCCGGTTTCACTTTCAGTATCAACTAACCATGGACGGTTTTGTTTCCATTCCTTTAAAAATTGTCTAGAGCGTTTGGACTTTTCGTAATCTCTAAAATATTGTGTTCTCTGTTCATTTTGCCTTTTAAGAGGCCCAGAGTTCCCCAAAAAGAACTGACCTAAATAATCTTGGCGAAACATTTCGCTAACCGGATATTTTGAACGAACATGTAAAATTAAAAATCAAAGTCGGAAAAGTGTACTATAAAATTCCGTAATATGACTCAACAGAAAACGGCATGGTTTGTGCAATATAAAGACACCAGAGAAATCATCGTTGTTAAAAGAATTATTTTTTACCTAAATCCCTTTACAACAACAACTAAATTCTTTATTTCAATCCTTAAATGACGCAAAATTAATGCAAAAATTGACATCCTTATACGGAGGTGTTAAATAGAACAGCCGTAGATCTCCTTAACTGGAGATAAGATCCGCATACATCAAAATAAGCTGGTTTCCGGGCTACTATACTTCATTACTCAGCTCATAGAGCGAAGCGTAATATAAGCGGATATCAGTTTAATATCAAAACAAAAAATCCGGGCTTAAAATCGATCGATGGAAATGTCAATATTTTTCGGATTTCGATCTTGGTGAATAAGAATTATTACATATAGATTTACACTATTTTATTTTTTCTAATTTTCACTCGCCAAGTGGACGACTGAGATGAGACTTTTAAGGGCCCACACTGAAATTTACTCGCAAGTGGGCGACCGCTAATTTCAAACCCTGCCGATGATACAGGCTGCTAATAGAGACCGATATTACAGGCCGCTAATAGAGGCCGATGATACAGGCCACTAAATGAGATCGATGATACAGACCGCTAATAGAGACCGATGATACAGCCCGCTAATAGAGGCCGGTGATACAGGACGCTAATAGAGGCCGATGATACAAGCCGCTAATAGAAGCCGACGATACAGGCCGCTAATAGAGGCCGGTGGTAAATGCCGCTAATAGGAGCCGATGATAAAGGTCGCTGTACTAACAAGAGAGTTTTATAGTAATTTGACCAAAATGGGTCATATTACTATAACACTCTCCTGTTCAATGTGTGTTTTTAGCTAAAAAATGTCAGCATTTCGCGTCGGATTTGATACAATGTTATTGTGTAAAATATGTTTATCTATCGGCGTATGAATTCCTCCTACAAAATTATGTTTGTATACTTATTACATAAATTTCATAAATTTCATAAATGACCAGTCTTTCCATCACTGACGAAAACTTTGTAAATCCAACTGAAGAGCGAAATCGGTTTCCTCATCAAATATGTGTCAGTCATCATCGTGTTCATCCAATTACATGTGTACAACAGTTGCCTGTTATTGTTTAACCTTGAACGGTCGAACGATTTTTATAAAAGTCGCACTCGATTGACGATAACACGATCTATGTTTTAAGTTTAATTTATTAGATTGCTTTGTTAAAGATAATAACATTATTCTTATAAATTCCTGCATTATATCTTACTATATAAATAAAAAAATATCGGGTTTATTGGTACATAGGGATATATATTTGATTACCTTTAATACTTTCATGACTCTTTTTTTTTAATGCACTCTCGATTGGTGATATATAAATCAATTTTAAAATTTTAGTTGGATTAAATATCATATCATTTGTTTTTTCAACAACCCTCTCATTGTACAAGTTAGATACATTACTATTAAAACAAAAGAGGTTGCCCGTATTGGATATACGGGTTTCTTTTTCCGCATTCGTACTCAGTTGGACTGGACAACGAAATAACGCCATGGCAGCGATCGTATGATATCAGTGGGGCATATTTAGTGGCCGGGAGCAAGTCCCTGTGGTCAAATGTTACATTATGTATAAGATACAGTATACTGGGTTTTCTCTGGGTAATCTCGACTAAATATATATATATAGGGCCCAGGTGGCTCAATGAGTTAGGTAGTTGGATTACCTAAAAACTCATACAAGCCTATCACCAATACGGTGTGGGTTCGCACCCGGCTTTGTAAATTACAAAAATGGATGCACTCGACTCGCAGCCACAAGTGATAAAGTTTACCAGTTGCTTATCCATGGTCGATGTTTCTCTCCTGGTACCCCGGCTTCTTCCACGACTAACACTGGTCGCCATGATATAACTGAAATATTGCTGAAAGTGGCGTTAAGCACAATAAAATCAATCAAATCAAATCGACTAAATATAGGAACAGCAACTAAAACTACAATTTGAAACATTTTGTTATAAACATTGCTGTCTTCATGATTCTGTAGCAGGTTTTTGAGCGGTGTTGGTAAACTAAACAAAGTTATCCCTTTCTACTCGACCCTAGTGTTAGTCCCCCAAAGAAACAAAGAGGAATAAAATAAAAATGCATGTACCATCCACTGACTTGCTGTTGTGTATGGTACACCAATAACTCTGTATAAAAACTTACATGAAGTACATTATAAGAAAATATCTTTTTAATGAATATTGTTTGTTTTTTCAGGATGATCCCAGCATACCAACAACAACAAAGAAGCAGAACGTCTTTAAACGAATAGGAAAATGTCTAAAACGGTTACTGACGTGCAACCGCAGATCGAATAAAGTTTTTCCGTTTCCAATGTAAAAGACTATGGCGAATATACTCTGCAATAAAAGAAAAGAAAAGAAAAGCAAACTGTCTTTTTATGTATTTTATTCTGTTGTACTTCAAATCGATTTTTTACAGCAATGATTTGGTATTTTGAGGTAATATTTTACACACGAATGTCATACAGGATACTGAACAAATATTTGAAAAAAACAGTCACATACGATAAATTGGGGCAATTTTCGGTGACGTTAAAGTCAGTATCTATTGTGACCACCATGTCGCGGCTAACGCTGTTCTGTATCTCCTTGGCATGGATCGAATCAAAATTTCGTCCCTATAACGTTGAGACGTTAAATTTTCTTGGACACGCAGTCACGCACTAGGTTTGTTCTGAGCTTGTATGATATGGCTACCCACATCATGACGCTTCCACCACCAAATCTGTCAACATCCTGTATGGATCTGCGGAATGTGATATTCATCTCTTTTGGAAGCTTTGGAAAGGGCATACCAAAAAGAAGCATTCAATATGCAAGGAATTACGCACTAACAATATCACGTACCGTGATCCTACAGAAATAGCCAATGTATTTTCTGATTATTATCGTGAAAATTCCGATTTCAATGATGAGCGTTATTCGGGTGGTTATGGTAGTATTTCAGATAAAATTGAGAATCATATCCTGAACAAAACATTTTCTTTTGATGAAGTTGATACTGGTGTTAAATCTTTAAAATTGCAAAAAGTCTCCGGGAGTAGATAAAATCCAAAATGAGCACCTCAGATACGCAGGACAACAATTTTTGATACTAATTGCAAAATTGTTCAGTGCTATCATTACAGTTGGTCATATTCCTACAATATGGAAGAAAGGACTTGTCATACCAGTGCATAAAGGAGGATCAACGCCGTCGCATAAATGTGAATCGTACAGACCTATTGCACTTTTATGTTCTTTTTGCAAGCTTTATTTGAAGATTATTTTCTCAAGAATTCAATATTGGATTGAAACATTTTCAGTTAAATCCCCAAACAAGTAGCAGCAAGGATTCACCGAATCCTTAAATTGTATTACAACAACTTTGTTGTCTGTCTGAAGCCATATTGTCTGTTTTCGAACTTCACAGTACTATATTTGCTGCATTTCTTGACATTAAGCGGGCTTTTGATACAGTTTGGCACGCAGGACTCATTAATAAACTGAAAACCCTTGGTATTAAGGGACCGCTACTGAGAATAATAGATCAATGATATACTGACATGAAGAGTGCAGTTTTCTTAAATGGCGCAACATCTTTTTGGTTTCCTGTTCAACGTGGTGTACGACAAGATTGTGTGCTCTCGACATTTCTATACAAATTCTTTATTGATGACTTATTAAATCAATTATAAAAGTCAAATTGTGGTAACCAAACATTCGCAGACGACATTGCTTTGCTTGCACTTAGTCCGGCATCTCTACAAATTTTAGTTAATATTTGCTTTACCTATTCTTAGAATTGGAAGTTTGAATTTAGTATCGCCAAAACTGACATTCTTATCTTCCCTCGTGGACGAATTGTGAGTAATTATCCAGTTGAGTGGAAACTTGGAAATGAACTTATACAAATAGCAAAGTCAAAGGTTCATCTTGGGATTCCTATAATGTCAGACATGAAAAACACTGAGGCTGTCATAAAAGCATGCGACAAAGGTAAGAAGTCGTTACATGGTCTATTTGGAATTTGTGACTTTCAAAGGAAATGTAACCCTATTACCCATATAAAGCTATATCGGAAAATTGTTCTACCATCAGCATTGTATGGCTGTGAGCTATGGACTAATTGGACAACAAATAACATTCGTTCTTTGCGTAAAATGCAGCATTACTCACTGAAACGTATCCAGGACTTGCGTAAATTCACACGATCTGATATGGTGGAAAGTTTAGTTGGACTATTCGACATTTCGTTTGAAATTGATAGGAAGAAATGAATGTTCTTCCCGAAATTAGCGTCTCTGAAAGCATCGTTTTCTGTGAAGCATGTTTTTCTAAACAGAATTTCCACATTTACATATAGAAAGAGAGTCATGTATGGTTTTATAACCCGGACGTGTTCAAATTGTTTAAAACATACAAACTTGATGATTATTTTAAAAATTATGTACAAACGAAAGAATTTCCAACAAAATTTATATGGAAAAGGACAGTTTCAAACGCTATTAAAAGCTTAGCTACTTCTGAACGTTTATCGCGTATGGGACAGGGCAATGACTTTACCCGGTTCATAAACGTGCATACCGATGGGATTTTCAGTGGATGGTTATCAGCCAGAACGGCTATTGCATACTTTCAAATGCATACTTTCTTGCAAAATTAGCAACATGTGTGCCCCAATCTGACCTGACGTTTTGCAGTAAATGCCTGTCACCTTTTATGGATACTATTGAACATTTTACGTTAAGTTGCTTAGCAACGGAAGAATTGCGTGATAAATTCTGGACACCAATCCTCAATATATTTGGAATCAGTTCAGTATATTTAACTCCAATTTTGTACTTGAAAACTGTTATTTATATATCTCTAAACAAGAGGAATTAAAGAATATATATATATATATATATTGCTTAATTTATTGCAATAAAATATTATTACATTACATCCAGTGTGATTTAATCTCTGCCAAAGCCGTGAAATTGTGTTCTGGTGAACGTTGAATTGTTGGGCGACTTCAGTTTGAGATTTTTCAGCTTGAAGATAGTCGATGACGTAGCTACGAGTAGCAGGGTCCAATCTTGGCATAACGACATTTCACAGTAGCAATGCCAATCGCCTGTTTAACACCCAATTGTTATACACGATAGTTTTACTAGTGATTTAACCACGAGTTTCCCGTTGAATGCATGAACAGTTTTTTTGCAGGGTAACGGCACCCTTCATGGTTCAGGTCTTGAAAAAATACATTTGGCGAGTTGCTAAATTGCTCGTACCGGCATTTTGCATTTTGAATACACCTTTAATAAGTCGTTGCTTAAATATTTTATTATTTCCTATTCATTTATTTATTGTCAACTTTAATTTAAAATTGAATCTGATAATAAATATTATTTAACTACATACTGTTCTGTTTGTGTTGATTTATTTATCACTTGACGTCTGTCGTCTGTCTGTTACCTTTTCACATTTGAATCTTCTACTCTGACACCGTATGGTCAAAATAAACCGAAACTTGGTAGGAAGCATATATGGAAGGTCCTCTATAAACCTGATTAATTAACAAACATGGCCACCAAAAATATACGCCTGTGCAACCAAATAAAGCGAAATGTTTCTGGAAGCGTCTATGGAAGGTTCTCTATAATATTGTCTCATTTCATCCCGATTGGACAAAACATATCACAACTGACGTTTGAAATCCAGGTCCCGGCTTGGGACAAGCTCAAACATGTGGCCGAGTTAAACCGGTTAATGAGATCCCAACCTTCCCCCCTTAATAATTATATCTCTAATGGCAATACATATATAAACAAAGGAGAGAAAAAACCAGGACAGATTCGCTTCCACTCAAAAAGACCACATACTATCACAAAAAGAATGGCAACATAATAAACATGAACAGTAGAATAGTAGGGTCAAAACATTTTCGTAGATGACTGACCTAGCTAGGAAGGTATAATCTGTTGGTTTATGACCATTACTCTTAAAATCATAAATGATACTTCCAACAGATTTAATATCAATTAGTCATAAACAACCACGGATATATTGCGTTTGTCGTATTAAATCCGGTCTTTTCCTCACTCATAGCTTATATCCTTTCACTAAATAATTCTATGTTAGGTGATTTCGTTGATCGCATCTATCCCATTGAGCTTGAAATAAATGATACCACAGATGCAGATAGATCTGCTTCAGACCTCGACCTACACCTCGAAATTGACAGTGAGGGGCTGTCAAGAACGAAACTTTACGACAAAAGAGATGATTTCATTTTTCCCATTGTGAACCTACTATTTATATGTAGCAACATCCCAGCAGGACCTGCATATTGAGTATACAGCTCTCAGTTGATACGATATTCCAGAGATTGTGGCTCCTATCAGGATTTCCTTGATACAGAGATCTGCTAACAAGAAAGTTACTGAACCACGGTTCCTCTCGGTTAAGTTGAAGTCATCACTTCGGAAGTTTTACGGTCGCCATCATGACTTGGTTGACCGTTATGGAATATCTGTGTCACAAATGACCACGGATATGTTCCACTTGTCGTAAACACTTCCCGGTCCTTTGCTCATTCATGAATTTATCACCGGGTTTGTAACTAGATTAACACGACGGGTTCCACTAGTGGAGCAGGAACTGTCTACCCTTCCGGAGCACCCAAGTTCGCCCCGGGTTTTTAGTGGGATTCCTATTACTCGATCTTTAGTTTTATTTGTATGTTTTGTAAATCGTCTTTCTTCTTTTGGCCATTATGTTGTCTGTTTTTCTTCGATTTACGGATTCTGATTACCCCTTTGGTATCTTCAAACTCTTCTTGTATCAAGAGTAACACGACTGATGCCACTAGGAGAGTAGGAACTGCTTACCTTTCCGGAGCACCCGAGTTCGTCCCCGTTTTCTTAAGGTGAGGTTCGTGTTGTTGACGTGAAATTTCACGTCCTCTCATTTTTAATTCCATATTGTGATGTCCGCTGCGATTTCTGCGTAAAATTACAAGGGTACCATCCGCCCAGTAGTCAGTGGTTCGGCACCAACATGGTTTATTAGATATATTTATTACTGAAATTAACAGCTCCTAATTAATGTAATTATTAATAAAATTAAGGTATAGTTCCTTCGGGCATAGATGATCTTAGCTGATATTGGCTATCCTGTTTAGGCCCTCCGATTTTATTGCTCCCACAACTTTAAATTATTTGGCTTTCCAATCGTTCGATTCTGAGCGTACCAGAAGAAAATGAGCGATCATGTAATTGTGTCTTACGGGCATTGTCAGGCTATAATAGTGAAATCCTGGTCATATACCATAGTGGATAACGTGAACAAAGAGTGAACCGTTTTCTGCACCCTAAATACCGCTTTTCTAGATATCGGAAAAGAGTAGGCGATTTGTGGCGGAAACAAAATATAGCATTTGTCGTTGTTGCCAAAATGTCCATACTTTTTAAGTGGCAGTAAAAAATCGGAGGCCCGGTTGACCCATCCCTTCCTTCATGTTTATATAGTTTTGTTATATATTTTTTATTCATCGTCCTGAATAAAGCTGAAATACTGCTCACCTGACGTCAACCAACAATCAATCAATCAATCAATCTTAATTGTTGATTTTGTGACAAAGTTGTTGCGCTCCTGAGACAGATTTACCGAGCATTGTCAAATTTCAGGGGAAATTTTACTGACTAAATGATGTATGCGAAATTTGTATTATCCCATTGGTAAATTTTATAGCAACACATCTTCACATATCTCAGCCGTTCAACATGCTTCGATTCAAACTCTTTATATTACAAATGCAATGTTCACGAGTATTGAATGATATTTGTGTTTTTTGTAAGATATATTGACTTCTAAAGACGACTAGATAAGAAATGTTAATATTTAATAGAATTATTCAGATATAATACCGATTTTCTTGGGATAATTCTAATATTTGTTCTGGTCCTCAATTCATGGTTGTCGTCAAATCTCCATCAGGTTCAACATTAATATATTCTCCTTCCATACATACTATGTTGGTAGAGGGTTGTGGTCTGTCAACATCAATGGTATTATACTTACTATCAATAATATCATATTCCTGGTCTGGGTCGCTCGGTACATTTTTTGTCAAATCACAATAATGTCTGTTGTATTCTACTTGACTAGAATTATTTACATTCTCATTGGTTTTGTTGACATTTCGTTGCAGTGCTTTGTACCTGTGAAAAAATCCAGATGTTATTTAAGCTTAGATTAACAAAAGTTTTGATGAGGTGACGAAATAAAACCTACAAAATCCATTGTTAGAAAACGATATAATTTCCAGTTATTCACACATAGTATATTGAAAACTTTTCGTATTGGGGTCATTTGTGCGCATTTCAGTTAAACACAAATTAAGCAAACAGTTTCCCCAATCGAATACTTCCAATTGTACAGTACCGATTTCGCTCGAACAACACACGAGGTCGGTGTTCTAGTGGTTAGGACAACCAATCGCTTTCAAGCCACTGTCTTTGTACGAATAAAAGATTGAAAAGCTTACCAGATACTCACTATCTCTCGATGATTTTCTCCACAAATTTCAGATTAAAAAATGTGTAATATTGCTTTATAAAACCACACAATAAAAATGATTTAAATTGGTTTGCCAAGAAACATTTATTCGAACCAGGCAAATAAATTCCATGTAAACTTATTAAAAAATAAACACTTTTTATTGAAGTGCTTGTACCAAGCAAAGAAAGTGAGCGGTTATGTATATGTGTGTCAGGGGTATCAATTTTGCCTCTTTCTACGATTTTGCCATATGGTTTTGGAACTGTTCGACAATGTCGTATATATATATATATATTTCCCCTTTATTTTCTTAGTTTGCATTCTCTCCCAACGTTAGTTTTCCAAAATGTCATTATGGACAGTACAACTCATTTTTTTGTGTTTGATCTTGAAGTTCAAGATGGAAATTATCGTAATTTTCTCTTCCATACCATATTTAATAGTATATCGAGTACACGTAAATGTTGACATCAATTAATTTTATATTATTATCTCACCATTTTATCATCGCAAGGAATGATTTAAACTTATTTTATTGTTCATAATAACAACAAATGGATCAGACACAAGTTTTACAACTTAGAAATGTCTTCTCCGCTAGTTACATCAATTTACATATAATCAGAACAGCATTAATTACATAATAATAACATATTTGTTCAGAATATGAAGACGAATAAAAAAAAAAAAAAAAATAGAATAGAACGAAAAATGCAAATTTCAAAGGTCGATGAAACATACTGTGTGCTAAGGTATAATATATGGCAAGTCGAGCACACCTCAAAGACCATTCTTAAACACGTGGTGTATGTGTGTTGCATACTTGGATCGTATTACGATTAGACATAGGAATATAATAGCGCATGTAATACATTCAGTAATTGTTGGTCATTGTTCGTCTTTTGTTATATATTTTCAGGCATCTTACGATATTACACGTAATCAATGTAATTTCAAACGACACACAACTAGAAACGCATTTGAAGATGCATCGCTCGCCTGAATATGTATGCACAGTTTATTGCATTATATAGAATGATGTCAGTCTACTTAGATTTCCGTTTATATATATAAATCATTATTTCTAAGTTGCCATATAAGTGTAGTAATGGGTTCCATCAATTTTATAGTTTGTGCGAAAATAGAATTATATTCATTTCCCCCCTGGTCTTTTTTGAATATGTGTTGTGATCGTGACAAAGTTTATGATTCCACGCCAATTCCATTTTCTACCAGAAATCGTAAGTGGGGCATGATAAATATTTAAATAAATTTATGGGGAGAATCGTATGACAGAGACCATTAACTTTGTCATATCAATTTTGTTTTGTTTTGTTGTACTGTATATCGGTCACTGTTTATATAGGAAATACATATTTACAAACCTTATACATGTTACAATTAAAACTACCAGAAATATTATGGCAACTGTACTAGAAAAAATACTGACTGTAGTGGATGCTGTTTTATCAGTAAAAGTTAATAGACATTATAAAAAAAATATAGATCAAAACTATACGTTGATTCACAAAACATGACATTATATGTAATACATTTGATATCTACATACGTAAAAAGATACCAAGAAATTCTGTTTTAATTGCAATAAAAATTCTATAGAAGATGAATATCATTTTTATATTAGAGTGTAGTAGATATAATGATTTGAGGAGAAAATATATAAAACAGTATTACTGGGGAAATCCATCTGCATATAAACTTGTAACTTTGTTGTCTGTCAGAAATGTAAAAGAATTGAATAATTTTGGAAAGTATTTGTGTTTAGCAGAGAAACTACGTAATGCATAATTTATCACTGTTGATGTCGTATATATATAATTATATGTACTTGTCTCAGACTATAACCAAGTGTATCACACTCCGTTATACATGTAGTTTTATTCATATGTTTGTATTTATTTATCTATATTTGCATTCAATATATACAATGTATGTGAAATATGTAGTTGGTGCTATTAACATGTTATATATATAAATTGTACAATCCTATAAGCTGTATTTGCTTTCGGAATAAAGTATTATTATTATTATAAACTTGTATATGTTGACAATCTTTTGTGATACCCTCAACGGGATTCGAACACACACCACTTGCATAGCCTAATTGCCAGCTTAATAGACCCGGAAGTCGAATCCAGTGATAGATATAAGACGTGTATATAAATAAATACAATTCCAAAGTAGGAACATTTTATGACAAAATGTTATATTCTAATGAGTGATTTTTTTGGTGTTTATTGTGTTTGCTTGATCCTACATAGGTTTAAATTTTCAAGCCAATGCCATCATGATAACCAATACATCTCCAATGCAGTGTGTCTTCACCGACAAATTGGCCAACGAAAACTTAAATAGTATTGCTTTTATTTTTGTGTTCCATTCAAAATCAATGATGAACGCAAGCAAACAGGAGCACGCGAATACTGAAAAACTGAAGATCGAGCATTTCTATGTTAAAAATATCGAGTAGTCTGTGTGGCACAAACACTTTTGAAAACAGTGTATACAAGAGGTATCCATAATCAGCATTGGGGTGGGCTTTATCAATTTTCCAATTGATATCTAATATTGACATCATAGGGGATTCTACAAGAAAGACATTCTAAGGTAAAAAAAACCCCAACTTTATTTCTATTAAATACTGACCGCCTTCAACACACTAAATTTTATAACATACAGAACGTAGACGTGGGATATAATGCATGACTTTTGATATTTTAGTTTAAGTATGCATATTCATGTTGTTGTATTTTGTCATATATTCAATCGGAAATAGTTATCATAATATTGTTACAGGTGAATTATAAACGTATTTTCCTATATATTCCATCTTTTATCATAATGTGATAATAGTTTTATCAGATAGCAAGGAAAGTTAGACCACATACCAACACTCATTGTCACTAAAACTCCTGAAGCACACATTTCGTTCAGAGATATTTTAATTGACATACATTAGAAACATAACAACGATAATCCTCCTAATGTTTATGAATTAGGTCGGCCATGTCCTCATAATTTATACTATTACACTTATTGTTTATAAGTCATCAATCAGTGACATAAATTATAAAACATTAATCCGCTTTCATGTTTATTTATTAGGTTGACCAACTTTATACCTACACGTACAGTGCTAACGTATATTTATATGTAATCATCTTACTACATTACTAAATATTTAATGTATATTTACCTTCAGCTTCAACTTTGTGAGGGCTTTGGTCATCACAATTAAATACATTTGTAGTTACAATATTCCCCCTGGATCAGCTTTACTTCAATTAAGTTAAACTGGAAAATCATAACTGATATAGCTAAATCCATTAGAATACTATCTGAAGCCCTTGTCGCAATCAATTCGAAGTAAAACAACATCAATTTTTTTTTATAACAATTGTGTATACCTTAAAAAATAGCAGAAAATTGCAAAATTTGGGCCCCCTTTTACACAGCTTTATACAACAATAGCCCATTTTCTTTATTGACACCTGATAACAATGTTTGTACCTTTCGGTTGAACCGTATCGGTGGTGTAATGGGTAGTGTGCTCGCCTAGAGTGCGGTAGATCGTGGGTTCGATTTACCTCATCAACAATATGAGATAGGGGAAATCCGTTGATTACCAAAAGTCTTAAACACAATCAATTACAAGAAAAATATAATGCAAAATAGAGGTTCTTGGCCCATTTCAGTTACTTTTAAACAAAATGAACTAGACAATTTTCTTTGTTGACTCACTAATAACTTACTTGTTCACGCCACGATATTGCTGAAAAATTACTAAGGTTGGCGTTAAGCACCAGTCAAGCAATTAATATTACCATCAGCATTTAAAATTTGATAACATTTTGAAATGTTTGGTCGAGTTTCTCCAAATACTACATAAAGGAGGGAGCAAATGAGGAGATCGAATTTCAAGTGGATTGAGTAAAATTCTAAAGTGGTAAACACTAAAAATCTGACATGCTATTCAAGGAATTTTTTTTTCTCATAATTCCTATATGTTGATACACGTAACGTTCAGATATATATTTCTATAGATTTACACATAATTAATACAACTTATTGATATTTTAGTCAACTATGTTCCAGACTCATGTTTTTGTATTTACAAGACACGACCAGACACATACTTTATTAAAGTATCACCTCCTGATTTACAACATATAGATACCCGCATAGAGAATGATTGCTTGCTTAATGGAGTTTAATGCCATTTTCAACAATATTTCAGTTATATCGTGGCAGTCAGTTTTATTGGTGGAGGAAACCGAAGGACCCGGAGAAAACCACCGACCTGTCGCATGTCACTGACAAACTTTATCACATAATGTTGTACACCTCGCTCTGATCGAGATTCGAACTCACAACATCAGTGGTGATAAGCACTGATTGCATAGGTAGTTGTAAATCCAACTACCATACCATAGAGAATGGTATTAATCAACAGCATCGGTGGTGTATAAGTAATTGTTAGCATGCTCGGCTCGTATGAAGTACCCTTCGATGAGAGATGACCGAGAAAAGTCCTCTCCTTTTAAAAAACATCATTTTAATCACTTATTCTCCAACTAAAACTCAATTGGAATGAGTTATCAGCTTCCATCCGATACATTTAGCAACACATGAGAATATATATCAAATTAAACCTCAAATGGAATAATACCAATGTAACATATATATTAAAAAGGAATTACTATCATTATATTAAAATGAAAAACAAAAAATACCACAGTTCCCAAATCCAACAGAAAAACATGCAAAATGGATACCTTTAAACACAAATATACATGTATATACATGACCACTCATTTTTCCGGCTTTGAATTATTGAAAAGTGGCGGTGTTAAACTAGATTCATGGGACCAAACCTTTCCTATTTGTTGATTAAGAAATCCAACCCAATGGTTAACAATTTACCGGAAAGCCGTTGTCATTCCAAATTCTGATGTTTTTTCTTTAAACAGGTATCGCTGTGACGGTACTAGAGGTAGTTGTTGGTGTTATTGGAAGCTCATTGGTAATGGTTTCGTCATGTTGCGGAGGTATAGTGTTACAATAGAAAGACTTAAAGAGGTAATGGCTACGTCGATTGTAATAACAAATTGTATTTAAGCATATTGCACAAAGACAAAACTACATAATATCATGGTAGTTAGAGCACTTTGAAATTTTATCTGCGTTGTTAAAAAAACTTAGATGACCTCATCACATCACAAAGAGGTAGGTTTGGGTTCATAATACTAGTGCAACCACGACACATTTTATTGAAGTACCTGTAAGAATTCAAGAAAGTGAGAAGTCATGTATACATTCCCCATGGATTTCGATTTTGTCTTTATTCTTTCATATTTTATTTTTTTTACAATTTTTCGAAGTAATTTTGAAACTGTTCTGCCATTGTGGTGTTTTGTTTGTTTTTCATTTTAGCAATAGAGACGTAGATATCACATTTAGTGTGCACGATGCGTTTCTGGAATAACCTTTATCAGGTAAGATCAAAATCGAAAGATTGAAAAGCCAAATAATATAATAGTGTTTGGAGCAATAAAGCCAAAATACCTAAACAGGATAGACACAATTTATGCCTGAGGGTGAATTTTAAATTTTAATTCACAATACTAAGTAATAAACCATGTCAGTGGCTAATCACTGACTACGGTGCGGTTGATACCCTCGGGAACTGATAGTCCACCAGCAGATCTATGTAGCATGCGAAAGTAATAAAAACGTAGATATGAACTTTAGTGCGCACCACGTGCTTCTGGAATAACCTTCATCAGGTACGCTCAAAATAACCTTCATCAGGTATGCTCAAAATAACCTTCATCAGGGACGCTCAAAATAACCTTCATCAGGTACGCTCAAAATAACCTTCATCAGGGACGCTCAAAATAACCTTCATCAGGTACGCTCAAAATAACCTTCATCAGGTACGCTCAAAATAACCTTCATCAGGTATGCTGAAAATAACCTTCATCAGGTATGCTCAAAATAACCTTCATCAGGTACGCTCAAAATAACCTTCATCAGGTACGCTCAAAATAACCTTCATCAGATACGCTCAAAATAACCTTCATCAGGTATGCTCAAAATAACCTTCATCAGGTACGCTCAAAATAACCTTCATCAGGGACGCTCAAAATAACCTTCATCAGGTACGCTCAAAATAATCTTCATCAGGTACGCTCAAAATAACCTTCATCAGGGACGCTCAAAATAACCTTCATCAGGTACGCTCAAAATAACCTTCATCAGGGACGCTCAAAATAACCTTCATCAGGGATGCTCAAAATAACCTTCATCAGGTACGCTCAAAATAACCTTCATCAGGTACGCTCAAAATAACCTTCATCAGGTACGCTCAAAATAACCTTCATCAGGTACGTTCAAAATAACCTTCAACAGGGACGCTCAAAATAACCTTCATCAGGGACGCTCAAAATAATCTTCATCAGGTACGCTCAAAATAACCTTCATCAGGGACGCTCAAAATAACCTTCATCAGGTACGCTCAAAATAACCTTCATCAGGTACGCTCAAAATAACCTTCATCAGGTACCCTCAAAATAACTTTCATCAGGTACGCTCAAAATAACCTTCATCAGGTACGCTCAAAATAACCTTCATCAGGTACGCTCAAAATAACCTTCATCAGGTACGCTCAAAATAACCTTCATCAGGTACGCTCAAAATAACCTTCATCAGGGACGCTCAAAATAACCTTCATCAGGTACGCTCAAAATAACCTTCATCAGGTACGCTCAAAATAACCTTCATCAGGGACGCTCAAAATAACCTTCATCAGGGACGCTCAAAATAACCTTCATCAGGGACGCTCAAAATAACCTTCATCAGGGACACTCAAAATAACCTTCATCAGGTACGCTCAAAATAACCTTCATCAGGGACGCTCAAAATAACCTTCATCAGGGACGCTCAAAATAACCTTCATCAGGTACGCTCAAAATAACCTTCATCAGGTACGCTCAAAATAACCTTCATCAGGTACGCTCAAAATAACCTTCATCAGGGACGCTCAAAATAACCTTCATCAGGTACGCTCAAAATAACCTTCATCAGGTACGCTCAAAATAACCTTTATCAGGTACGCTCAAAATAACCTTCATCAGGTACGCTCAAAATAACCTTCATCAGGGACGCTCAAAATAACCTTCATCAGGGACGCTCAAAATAACCTTCATCAGGGACGCTCAAAATAACCTTCATCAGGGACGCTCAAAATAACCTTCATCAGGTACGCTCAAAATAACCTTCATCAGGTACGCTCAAAATAACCTTCATCAGGGACGCTCAAAATAACCTTCATCAGGTACGCTCAAAATAACCTTCATCAGGGACGCTCAAAATAACCTTCATCAGGGATGCTCAAAATAACCTTCATCAGGTATGCTCAAAATAACCTTCATCAGGTACGCTCAAAATAACCTTCATCAGGTACGTTCAAAATAACCTTCAACAGGGACACTCAAAATAACCTTCATTAGGGACGCTCAAAATAACCTTCATCAGGGACGCTCAAAATAACCTTCATCAGGTACGCTCAAAATAACCTTCATCAGGGACGCTCAAAATAACCTTCATCAGGTACGCTCAAAATAACCTTCATCAGGTACGCTCAAAATAACCTTCATCAGGTACCCTCAAAATAACTTTCATCAGGTACGCTCAAAATAACCTTCATCAGGTACGCTCAAAATAACCTCATCAGGTACGCTCAAAATAACCTTCATCAGGTACGCTCAAAATAACCTTCATCAGGGACGCTCAAAATAACCTTCATCAGGGACGCTCAAAATAACCTTCATCAGGTACGCTCAAAATAACCTTCATCAGGGACGCTCAAAATAACCTTCATCAGGTACGCTCAAAATAACCTTCATCAGGTACGCTCAAAATAACCTTCATCAGGTACGCTGAAAATAACCTTCATCAGGTACGCTCAAAATAACCTTCATCAGGTACGCTCAAAATAACCTTCATCAGGTACGCTCAAAATAACCTTTATCAGGTACGCTCAAAATAACCTTCATCAGGTACGCTCAAAATAACCTTCATCAGGGACGCTCAAAATAACCTTCATCAGGGACGCTCAAAATAACCTTCATCAGGGACGCTCAAAATAACCTTCATCAGGGACGTTCAAAATAACCTTCATCAGGTACGCTCAAAATAATCTTCATCAGGTACGCTCAAAATAACCTTCATCAGGTACGCTCAAAATAACCTTCATCAGGTACGCTCAAAATAACCTTCATCAGGGATGCTCAAAATAACCTTCATCAGGTACGCTCAAAATAACCTTCATCAGGGACGCTCAAAATAACCTTCATCAGGTACGCTCAAAATAACCTTCATCAGGTACGCTCAAAATAACCTTCATAAGGTACCCTCAAAATAACCTTCATCAGGGACGCTCAAAATAACCTTCATCAGGTACGCTCAAAATAACCTTCATTAGGTACGCTCAAAATAACCTTCATTAGGTACGCTCAAAATAACCTTCATCAGGGACGCTCAAAATAACCTTCATCAGGTACGCTCAAAATCAAAATAATGGAATCTTTATAATTTAAAAGTGTTTCGGAGCAATAATTTTAGCAATTTATAATACCTCTGTATTCTTCAGGGTGAAAAGTTATCCAAGAAGGACTGTGACATATTAGTACATGACCTTATTAGTGTTGATACGTTTGAAACACCGGTGAATTACAACAATGACATGACCATATACAGAAATATACCTCCAGTTGGATATGATGGTATTTTCAGAGTGTTCTTCTCAAGGACAAATTCTGCTGTATCAACAAATGAATCGATAGCTACTTTATAGAATCGTTTACTTCTGTTTTTGTTTGGATGAAAAATGAAACTGAAATCTTTATCTATAGTTATTTAATGTTGTAATATTATTGTTCAGTTCTTTTGATTATTTTTGTATTGAACATACTCTACATGTTATCATAATGTATTTTAGACATATCTTGTATATGGATACAGAGGTCGCCGTGGTCGTGATCTTATGGTAGTTAGATTAACAACTACATATGTAATCAGTGTACATCGCCACTAACGTTGTTAGTTCGAATCCCGCTCAGGAGAGGTATGCTCGATACAACATTATGTGTTAAAGTTTGTCAGTAACTTGCGGCAGTCGGTGGTACTCCGGTTTCCCACACAAATATAACTGACCGCCACGAAATAGCTGAGATACTGTTGAAAGAGGCGTTAAACATCATAGCGATAACCATAACCTTACATATATACATAGATATATCAGTATTGAGCATTAACCAGTTATGGTTATTCTGGAAATACGCTCTCCACACTATATAATATATCTGCATTTTTATATTTGTTTTGAAAATACACATTTTTATATTGCTATATTCCCAACTTTCTACATTTGAATATCTGGTCTCTCACACAAATCATTTGATTTTCATGATTATTCAATAATAAAATTTATTAGAAAGTGTCAGTTGTGATTTCATTTCTCATTAAAATGTTTTTGTATGCATAAAAGAACAGACGGTATTGCCTTCGCTAAAACGAATTCAATATCCGATGATGTTCGTATGATGGTGATTCTAATGGCCGCCTCTTTGCACTAAACCAACACACTGAGTTGGATTTGTACAGTGCTAGCTCTCTGAACTATCAGAGAAAAATTGGTATTAACCTTAAAGAACTAATAGATAGATTTAATTGAATAATAGTATTCATTTTCAAATTGTTCAAACATTTTTTTTAACCGTACTTAATTCTAAACGGCAAACAATGTGATGATATACTCCAG
This sequence comes from Bathymodiolus brooksi, assembly GCA_963680875.1. Classification (NCBI taxonomy): domain Eukaryota; kingdom Metazoa; phylum Mollusca; class Bivalvia; order Mytilida; family Modiolidae; genus Bathymodiolus; species Bathymodiolus brooksi. The sequence goes on from OY804581.1 coordinate 110,438,493, forward strand.
TACATTTTTACCGACTATTAAATAACAATATTGTCAGTGTGCGGGTGGAGATAAGTCCAATATCGCTTTTTCATAATATGGAAATATTTAGGGAAATGGTGTGAAGCAAAATGTTTAATGTGTAACGATTGTAGCTAGGAACCTGTGGGGAATTGTTTATTTTTGGTAAACTGATAACAAGCCTTGAAATAAGAAATCCCATGGAAAGTGGTTGTCGATAAATAATTGTTTTCCCATCAAGTATTTCATATATATTTATGATGAGAACAAGTTTACAACCATATGATAAATCATGTAGGTAAAATGTGTGTCGCGGCCATGGGTCTATGCATGATTGTTTTGATTGCCACTAGAAAAAGATGAGATGGTAGATATTATTTTGCCTTGTGATAGGCCAACAACAACACTCCTAATAAACTTGCTATCAGAATCTGCAATAAGTTGTCTTTTACGTGTAAGGAGTGTGTCCTTTACATCCCGGGAGAAGGGGCGTTTTAAATTCGTTCCTCACAGCTTTCTGGTGTTCCTTTCACACAAAGTCGGCGTTTTCCTAGAGGAAGCCATTTGTTATTTTATCTACTAGTATGCCAAATTATTTTATTATATTTTATGTAAATGTCCTGTCTTCTTATGGTTAAGGAGCCAATTTAGTCTATCACATGGCAGAGTTTATCTTATGTCAAAAATATCAAACTGGACTGAGTCATGGCATAGCTGACAAAATTGCTCACTTTTCATTTAAGAACACCCATCTGTATAAAGCATACACCAAAATGGCAGAAAAATATTAACAAATACAAAAAATGTATGTAATCTTATTTATTACACATCATCAATATCACAGTTTAACACATCTAAAGACAACAGCAATTGAAATTCAGGCCATCAAAATCATAAAAAATAATGAAACCAGGAGAAAAGAACATTCAGTATAACAAAACAAATAACACATAGCTGAGAGGGTGGTAGAGCAGATTGTTACCCCAAGAAATTTCATTGTCGGCTTCGCCTCGGTTGACAATGAATTTCTCGGGGTAACAATCTGCTCTACCACCCTCTCAGCTATGTGTTATTTATATAATATTACATTACTTTGTTGTAGGTTGAATGGCTTCAGACATAGCAAACATATTTCAAAATTTTGGTACAGAAAACATGATTTTGTTTTATGTAGGGTTTCACAAAAATTCGTAACTATAGTCCTAACTTTTTCACTTAAGATTATCTTACGACAGTTCCTAAGTCCTTTTCACAAAGATTATCTTACGACAAATTTTAATCTTACGATTAGTAAGTTTAATATTGTTTTATTGCAAATAAAACAGCAATGGGATTGGACAAAAAGTTATCACAACTTATGGACTGTCCCCTCCCTACAAATAATACACATATAATAATGTCAACAAAAATAACACATACACAAATATAAATAATATTTAACACAATATAGTGAAACATGGGAAATAAATTGATGTTGATGTAGACCAGATGACCGACCACTGATTAGAATCTTTTTGTTTGTCTAATCTTACGACTAAAATTACACGCACGATAACAAATTCTTCCTTAGGTGTACTCGATACAATATTATGTGATAAAGTTTGTCAGTGATTTCCGACAGGTCAATGGTTTTCTCCGAGTACTCCAGTTTTCTCCACCAATAAAACTGACCGATATATTGTTGAAAGGGGCGTTAAACACCATAAACCATCTTCCTTAGCATCCTAGTTTCATTTCCATAGCACAACAAAGCATTTTTTTTTAATAAAATTATTCTAAACAATATCCCCGGCACTAATGTATAAGCAATTTTTATGCTATGATGTGTTTGTATGTTTATATTGAATTTTTATCTAATACACAAAAATGTATATGAATCGGTCACCAATAACTGCACAAAATATGAACGGGTATGATTTTCGTATAGAGGAGCATTTCTAATGCATGTAAATTAAAATGATCTATAATAATTATCATTACTTGGAGTTGTGCGTCATCATCCACGCGTGGTTACTTTTGGTAGAAGTATTTTTTAAGGGAGTGCATCTGGAGTGTGAAAAAAACCCTATTCATATAATTCATTTTATCGGTTATTTGTCAGCAAAATATTTACCCCTTTTTTCAAATTAATCCCATCCCACATAAAATCAAACGCTAGTTCTTTTACTGATGAAAATGTATCCCGATTTTTCTGAGATAACGGTCCAAATAAAGATGTTTTTATCATCTATCAATCATGAAGACGAATAAATATCCCTGTTATATATTAATATTAATATAACAGAAGAATATACACAAATTTATGTGTTGCCAGAGTGTTCGATGATCATCGAAGTTGCCAGAAATTAATAAATTATATTACTAATATAAAGGCAAAATCAAAACGATATCATTGGATCCAGAAAATTCCAGTCCTAAAGCGGCTGTTCATACAAAACTTTTGTAAGCGAAGTAGATGTTTAGAAGAAAATTCCGTATTCCTGTTTTTATCCAAAAAAAAAAATGAAAAAACAATTTTTCCCCCAAGTTTGCAAGTACACATAGTCTTTTCGATTGTCGATCGTTCCCAATTTGAAATCTAACATTAATGAGAATTATCCTGATTGTTTGGTCATGTAAACGATACACCGCTGCATTGAAGAGGTAAATGTACGGAATGCATCGTTATAGACAGACTCTGTTATTAGTCACGTCAAAAAGGAGCAAACAACAATGCCATTTGTAGCGTCTGTTTGTATTAAACCATATTCATTTCAATAAACATTTATCAATATGTGTAAATAGGCTTGTGATACGGTCAGAGAAAATGCGCTAACGATGAATTGCTCTCTTATTTTCAAGTCGAAGCGCCAATACATCGTCCATCTTTTTTTCTATTTTTTTCACTTACGATAAAAGATAAGACTAAAATTTCTCTTACGATCCAAATTTTACACTTAGGACAGGGTAGTTTTACACGTAAAGTTAGGACTATTTTTACACTTAAGATTATCGTAAGTATTTTTGTGAAACTCTTTTTAATCTTAGTTTTACACTTACGACAATATTTTATCGTAAGAATTTTTGTGAAAAGGGCTACTGGGCAGAGTCCCTGTAAGGGGTTCAGGCGGCAAAGCCCCACATGAAGTTCTTGCTTTATTTGTTTTTCCATATGAAATTGGTGGAGTGGTTGTTGTCTCATAAAATACAAACCAATTTTATATGTCTTGGTTTTGACCGGACCAGAAAGAATTCTTGGAACTTCCGCGTTCGAAGTGATCAAGCTTTTACAGACTAATACAATATTAAACTTAGAAAACATTAAAAGTTTCCTACTACTAAAAGACACTTTTTTGAAATATTACCTTCACTTCATTAATAAAATATCCGCATGCAAATTATTATATTACGTTTTGTTGTTTTTATCATGTGTGTAGGCTCCAGGAAAGGATTTTAGGGGAGCCTTAAGATGATACAAATAGTCGTGATCAGAGTGTACAATGTAGACAAAATGTGGAAACAGTTGCACTTGCGGCAGTCGGTGGTTTTCTCTGGGTACTCCTCCACCAATAAAACTTACCGCCACGATACAACTGAAATAGTTTTGAAAGTCGTCATAAGTACGATAACAGTATGTTGAAACAGATTTTATGTCTAGATGACTAAAATTATTTTATAATAATGATAGCATTTATCATTGAGTGAAGTGACCAAGCGTCCAGTTACGAAACGTTAAATTTTAAATAGATGTTTGATAATTAAAAAAAAATGCCGTTTAAAAACAATAATTCTACTAACATATATTCACGATATGCACACCAATTGTGGTTGATAAAAAATCTTATTTATTTCATTTCATTACCGAAGGACTACAAGTATGCCAAGAGCATAAATTTTGTCAGATAACAAGGAAGCTACTAAACCAAGGGTTCGTCTTAGATAAGTTGAGGTCATCACTTCGAAATTTTTACGGTCGCCACCACGACTTGGTTGACCGCTATGGAATATTTGTGTCACAAATGACCACGGATATGTTCCACTTGTCGTAAGCACTTCCTGGTCCTTTCCTCTTTCATGACTTATCACCGGGTTTGTAGCTAGATTAACATGACGAGTGTCACTACTGGAGCAGGAACTGCTTACCCTTCCGGAGCACCCGAGGTCAGACCAGGTTTTTATTGGGGTTCGTGTTACTCGATCTTTAGTTTTATATGTATGCTTTGTAGATCGCTGTTTGTCCTTTTGTACTCTTTCTTTCGGCCATTGTGTTGTCTATTCCTCTTCGATATACGGATTATGATTACCCTTTTGGCATCTTCAAACTCTTCTTACGTCCTAATATGCCCTGAGACACCAAAGGGGGTACTCAGAAGCCGTTATTCGAAGAACAGACAATACAATGGCCAAAATAAAAAGTATAAAGAATGATCTACAAAACACTAAACAGGAAACTACAGATTGAACCACACAAATCCCACTGCTCCGTAATGTTCTCAGTTCCTGCTCCATTAGTAACACCGGTCGTTTTAATGACATTGTTTAGTATAGACAAGCTATTTGGTAAGACGTGAAAAATAGTGGCATGTTTTGTTATTCAAAGCCAAATTGATGATGATTCCACAGTTTTAAGTTTTCTTATATGGGGTCAATGTTGTGGTCCTCCTGTTTCCTCCAGCAATAAAAATGACCGCCACAATATAACTGAAATATTGTTGAAAGTGGCGTTAAACACCATCAAAAAAACAAACAAACAAACCGACACAACACCATTGCATACCTATTTCTTATCCAATATACAGGTCTCTTTCAAAATGGTATTTGATATCTAAAAAAGTGCTACTCAGTTTTGAATGCCAATAATAAATTAAATACAGATATGAACAATAACAATATTTATTAAATTTTTACTGTTTTATTTCTCAACAGTTTGAACACAATACACACGATATTCAACATTTCGTATACAATGTATATTATTTACACTATTTACAAAATATAACAGCTAATAAAGTACCAATATCTATCATGTCTATATACAGTGTCAAACTGATGTTCAGTCTTATCAAGTTATTCCTAATCAACACAGCGTATGCTTAGAATCTAAATTGTACAAGACGTGGAGCTGTTCTTTCCTTTCTCTGACACCTCCATGCGTAGTCATAGTGACCGAGATCTGCCATTTTGTTTGAAACTGCAGATGATTTTTTCAAAGGAAAACTCCTAACAAACAATTTACATCCTTTCGTCAAAATGTCTTCTATTTGAAATCTTACATCAGATTTATTTAAAAGTCGTGATTCCCACGAACCTTTGTCCAAAGTGAATCCTTTGTTTGTTTTACAATACACAACGTACTTTTTACAACGATCATCGGTTTGAACCGAAAATTCGTACAAGGCCGGTGTTTGATATTGTCCACCACAGATTGTCTTTTTTCTGTATCCAGTCAACTGTCCTCTACGCTTTTCCCACAGTGCTGGTTCTACGTCATCAACTAAAGTTGGTGTCATAGCTAACTCCCATTTTGTCCATGGAGCGTCGTTCAACATAAAATTTGTCTCGGGAACATTTTCTCTTTTTAACTTTGGAAGATTCTTTAACTGAAAAATAATTAATAATAATTATAATGATATTGCATCATATTAAATAGATAACATCCATTTAATTATTTAAAAGCTAGTTAGTAAATAAGGGTAATAACAAAATTACGGAACTCCGAACAATCTTACAAAGGGAAAGTCAAAACTCATAATTATATAAACAGACAAAATCAGTCAACAACCGGAAAACTGTGAAAACCGTAATGACCCTGACTTGGTACAGGCATTTCTAAAAAAATGGTGAGTTGAATCAGATTTTAAAGCTCCAAACCTCCCGCTCTCATTACGGTTCAAAGGTTCCGGCCGTCACTACAACAGTATTTAAATACCGGAACAAAATAGTTGTCAAAGCAGTACCATATTCGGTGACGTAAATGTCAAAAATATTTTTACGTCACACATTGATAAACAAATATCCTTGACATTTTTCTTGACTTCTTTATCTTTATACATTTTCGCTATATGAAAATGCGTTTCATTGCAATAGTTTTGAATAATAGAATCGTTCATTTGTTTTTAATCATTGCGTAATATATTACCTCCCTTGAATACGCATTGAATTTTCTGTAGCATGCTTTTGGAATCCGTGAATCAAAGTAGCATATGGTATGTGTATTGTAGTTAGGACTCCATATAAAACAAAAACATTATTTGTAATAAATATTGGTCTTTTATTTTCAGTAGCAGATAGTGTATTTTGTAGTATTCAATATGTACCTTATATTTATAACATATGATACTTGTATTGTAGGTAGGATTCATGTAAAACAAAAACATTATTTGCAATAAATATTGGTCTTTTATTTTCATTGGCAGATAGTGTATTTTTTAGTATCCAATACGTACCTTATATTTTTCTAAGAGCTGTTCATTTCTTTTCTCCATCATTTTTGTGTGTTTGGCTTTAAAACATGTGGTCCGTGGTTTTCTGGTGCCTTTCAAGCTGATCGTTGAACTTGGCTTCAGGACTTTGATTGATGGGGGTTTAGTTAATGATGGAATTTTCGTTAGGGGAGCAGGAACTGTATCCATGACTACTGTATCAGAACGTCTTAGATTGCCAAATAACGCTTCAAGGTCTTTATGGATTGTTGTACCTCTAGAACGAACCTCAGTCTCATAGTTCTGTGGAATTATATAAATAAATAAAATAAAATAAATAAAATACGAGGAAATCGTAAAAATGTACATTCATTTGGAAATGCAATGTAAATTGCATTCCCAAAGTTTTGAATAAAAAATAATTACATGTTTTTAGATAATTGCTTCAGTATTATAGGTTAAAATTTTACTATCAAATTGAAGGAATTTCATATTATGAAAAAAGAAAGAATTGCAATACAACTAGTGTTCGTACCTGTAACAGAGTTTCATCGTGCTCTCTGTAACAAATGGCCATCATGAAATCAAACATATTTGCAAAATCAGCAAGTTGAAGGCATTTCCCATCAGTAGCAGTTGAAATCTTCTTGTAAAAATCCTTTGATGATCCGTAATATCCACACTGAACTCCATAGATTCTAACATTCTGGAAAACAAATAGATGACATAGTAATGTGTAGTTAAGGCGGGGGCGAATATTTGCAAATCATCCAATTATGTTAAACTAAACCTGTTTCTTAAAACTTGCATGTCAAGAACCCATCTACACTATATAAAAAGGAGACGATTTGAAAATGAATGATGACCTTTTGATATTATACATTAAATGTTTCTTATTTAAATTTATTCTTACAATGTGAAACATATGTAATATAAATACTTACCATCAAAATCAGCTTGTATACTTCGTCTCTCCAATCAATGTTGTATGTTTTCCCGCCATATGTGTATCCGGGTTCATGAGGGTCAGCATCACCAATCATCACTAGCGCCCTCTTTGATCCTGGTGTCCATGACAATGACTGAACTTCCTGTAATACAAGTTCGTAACATTCGTCTCCGTCACCTCCTCCTGTTCCACCAACATTTTTTACCCAGTCACACAGTTCACCAACGTTAGTAGAGAAGTCTATGTGTTTAGTAATGTAAGTATGTGTATCACAATAGTCGCCATGGGCAACTACTGCCATGCGAATTCCGGGTATGTCTGCTTGAAGCCGCTGTATCAAATCCTGAACACGACCTTTGACCTGAGCAATGCAACTACTCATAGAACCAGTTGTGTCGAAAGAGAAACAAATTTCCATTGGACCTCCTGGTACTGCCATTTTATCTGAAATAATATATGATCATGTCAGTATTTAAAAAAAAAATATTTTGGTAGTTCGATACAAGAAAAAACTCCCCAAAAAAAACACAAAAAAAAACAAAAAAAACAGAAGAAATAAAAAAAAAAATAGAAAAAAAAATTGTGGAATTTCAAATTGTAATTTGTAAACAGCAGTTAATAAAATAATACATAAATATTAAAAACTGAAATTGTTTATAAATACTAACCTGCTATATTGTATTTTGTTGTAGCTTTTACCGTAGATATCTCTGTATGTTTGAAGTAATATACCATATACTCGTATTTATATACTTTTAACAGTCCATACGTCACAGTAAATGAGTATACATGTTAAATCCCGATCTATAAATACTGACGTCAGCAAAAAAAAGGTAAGGAGAATATAGCAAAACAACAAAAAATGTTTGATATGAGGCAGTTATCTTAAATACTTTCATCCATCGACGTCTAAAGAAAGACAATATTTTACCAACTGTTATTATTTAGTAAAATGATTTGTCTTAATTTTGATGAACAAGATGAAAGGAAACATATAAATCTATTTAATATATTAAAGTTCTCCCAACCCTCATCAACTGAATTAGGTTTATTTATTGTTTTCTTACCGACAAAATTAAAACGCAGTGGTCTAAAGTTTGGCGCTTAATTGTAAATTTAAAATTGCTATATTCGTGACATTAAATCGTGGATTACGTAATAGTAAATGATTTTATAAATATATATATAGATAATAATTATGCCAGCAGGCAAATTCTCCCAAAGTTGTTGTGTTTTCAGAATGAATAAATATTATACATATTCTCCTACGATACTTTTCAACATATCTTCATTTTATTAAAAATATTATAGGTGTAGAGATAATAAATTACTACGATGCATCTACATGTTGTATTTTACACATCATTTAATTTATTATATGTATTGTTTCCATGTTGTATAATAAAAACATGTCAAACTAAAATAACACTTTTGACTCATGAGGTTGGGGAGAATTTAAAAATAATTAAAAGATTTATATGTATGTTCATTTTGTAGCTCATAAATAAGGTTTATTTGGTTTTTCCTTTGATTAAACAAGCATAAAATATGATCTATCTGTCAAATTCTCACATGAATGTTTTTAATTTTATAGCTTCCTGTCAAACAATATATTTGATTGGTTTATTTTCTCCTTACTATTGTTTGATATGAGGTTGTTATTGTAAAACCTTTCAACGATCAATATCTAAAGAAAGATAATATTTAACCAACTGTTATTATTTAGCAAAATAATTTGTCTTACTTTTGATGAACAAGATGAAAGGAAACATATAAGTATATTTAATATTTTAAGGTTCTCCCAACCCTCACCAACTGAATTAGATTTATTTCTTATTTGCTTACCGAGAAAATTAAAACGCTGGGGTCCGTTGTTGAACTTGTGATTAAGCTAATCATATGAATAGCCCTAATTACATTTTTAATTCCTAATCACATAATTAGCATGCAATGATTAAATATGATCAATTAATACATTGATTAAAAACAATTCAGCAACAGAATTTAATCATTGAATTAGCTTTTAATATGTGATTAGGAATTAAAATTGTAATTAGGGCTAATCATATGATTAGTTTTATCACAAGTTCAACAACGGGCCCCAGAGGTCTAATGTTTGGTGTTTAATAGTAAATTTAAAATGGCTATATTCGTGACCTTGCATCTTGCATTACGTTAATATTAGATGAATTTATAAATATATAAAGATAACAATTCTAACAGCAGACGAATTATCCCAATACTTTTCAGCATATCTTCATTTTATTCAAATTATTATAAATGTGGGGATATTAAATTACAAAGATGCATCTACATGTAGTATTGTACACATTATTGAATTTGTTATATTTATTGATTCCGTGTTGATATTACAAAAACAGATAAAAATATAATAACAATTTTGATTTATGAGGTTTGGAGAACTTAAAAATATTAAAAAACATTTCTATGTAATTTTATCTTGTAGTTCATAGAAAAGGTTTATTTGATTTTTCCTTTGATAAATCAAATATCTAAAATATGATATCTCTATGAAATTCTGACATGAAAGATTGTAATATTATGACTTCATGTCAAACAGTTTATGCGATTGCTTATTTTCTCCTTACTATTGTTGACTGAACTAACTTTGGATTTATCATTCGAGTTGTATCGGGATTTAACCTGTATTTATTGATTGTGACGTATGAACAGTTAAATATATAAATACGAGTATGTGGCATACAGAGATATCTACAATTACAACTACAACATAATATAATATAGCAGGTTTGTATTTATAAACTTTTAAAATTGATGACATTTTTTTTTTTAATTGTCATTTATAAATTACAATTTGAAATTACTCAGTTATTTCTTTTCAATTTTTTTTATTTCTTCTGTTTTTTATTATTTTTATTTTTTCTTGTATTTTTATATATATAAAAAAAAATTCTGTAGTTTTCTTTTCTTTTTTAAGAGAAAACAAAAACTGGTATGTAGTTTTTTAATTTTTACCATCTTTAGATATAAAAACGAGGCACACCTTTGAAGACGTTTTTGGTGTTTAACGCCACTTTCAACAATATTACAGCTATATCGTGGCGGTCAGTTTTATTGACTACCCTAAGCGACCTGACGTAAGTTAATAGCAATCTTCATCACATAATGTTGTGCACGATTCGCACTCACAACGTTAGTGGTAATAGGCATTTATTGCATACAGAAGGTAGTTAAAAATCCAACTCTCAGACGATGACGACCACGACGGACCATGTATCTGTATAAACAATCAGACACATACAATAAGTTATTGACAGATAGATGAATTACATTTTACTTAAGATTTAAATGCAATCTTTGGTAGTTTTATTGGCGCGTAAAAGCAACAAAACGTGATTAATATTCTGTCTCTCAAACGAAGCTGTAAACTTTTTGTACGGTTTGTTATTACATCGTCAAACCGATGCGAAGCTTCGAGAACTTTTTGGTTTTGCACCGTGTCCTTTTCAGTATTTAATCTTCCAAGAGAAATGATTATTTGTTTTTGTTCCGTTTCTTACTATCCCTCATTTTCTTCACTCTCACCCTCTTTTGAATTTGTCCGAAGCAAATCTCAATGATCTGAGGAAATATGGCTTTGAACGTTTATGGGATTGTAGATCATTATGACTATAAGGACAGTTGCCATTGTGCTAATGCTACAGAATAATTATACATTATCTTATTTTTACAAATGTGTACACATTATATCTTTTTTTAACCATAATGCACAAAAAGACATAAATAATAAGAAATACATGTGTCATGAAAGGAATATTATGTGCATTATCAATCGTTTGCTGATTCGTAATTGTGTCCATGTTTTATTGTGTTTGTATGTCTATGTATATGTTCTATGTTATGCTACTTTCGTTTTCCAAGGACTACACGTGGTCCTGTTTATAAACAAAGTCACGTGTCCTATTTATAAATGCCCAATATATGAAACTGAAAGGGCTACATTACTGATATACATTCAAGATAATTGTAAAAATTTTGAACATCTGAGTCCGAACAATAAGTTGATTTGGCTTCTTAGTAGTGAAGACACTCTGTTATTAAATAAACTTGCTGTCTTCCTAAACAAAAGTTTTGAAATACGGAAGAACCATACATTGCAAATTTAACCTTACTTAAAGATAAAATAGTATTCATGATATGAACACCATGCTATATCTGCATCATATTATATTTGTATAATATATATTTTTATGTATATCATAATATTAGCTATAAACTGCCATAGTTTGTTCTGCCTATGGGTGGTTTCCCCCCTGCAGTGTCGATCATCTATACTTGTTTTTATTCTTTTTATATATGTCATATATGTTACTAATCATCAAAATCATTGTAAGTGTAAAAATGCAAATGTCTGTAATTCTGTGCTCTCACGGGCTTCTTGATTGATTTAATAAAACTATTCTATTCTATAACAACCTTGACATTTGGGTCAAGAAACAACGATAACATATGAATAAAAATATCAAGTTAACAGCTGTTTAAAGGGAACGATTTTAAATGTAAATGAAAACTTTATAAAATGGGTATGTAATAAGAAATTTATTCAATTTGAGTATTTAAAAAACAATCTAATAAGAAAATCTGAAGCTCATAAAAATAGGGTGACTAAATGCAATGAAAATCAGTCCAAAGAAGAAACAAAAAATAAAGCACCCAAAATAATCGATACAGGTAAATATATGATAAACAAACCAGTAAACATTACTTATCAGGAGGCTCAACGGAGGGTAATTATAGGTAAATATACCAAAAACAAACCTGTAAACATTATCTATCAGGAGGATCCACAAAGGATAATTATAAAGTGTGTTATTATACTCAATAGTAACAAAGAAAATAGTTTGACCACAATGATAATTAAAAGTATAAATATAACTTACCTTTTCTTTAAACCAATAATTCAAAATGAATCATAATATTCTACATATCTGCTCCATTAATACAAATGGACTTCAACAATCTGAAAAAAGACAAAGATTAATAGAATGGTCAAAACAACAACAATGTAATATGCTTTTAATGCAAGAAACTCACTTTTCACAAAATATTGAAAATAAATTAATACAAGATTTTAAAGGAAGTCTGTATCAAAGTAATGGTACAAGTAATTCAAGAGGGGTGGCAATTTGGATAAATAAGAATGTAGAGTTCAAATTAATTGATGAATATAAAGACAATGAGGGAAGATTGTTACTTATAAATGTCGAAATAAACAATGCTATTTACACTATAATAAACATTTATGCTCCCAATAATATGAAAAAAAGAAACACTTTTTTCAAACAAGTAGATAGATTTATCAATGAGCATAGTATAGGTCAGATAATACTAGCAGGAGATTATAATGATATTTTATCAAAAATAGAAACAAAAAAAATATATCAATCAAAGAAATTTGATAAACCAGTCCATAACTTGAAATCAATGATAATCACACAAACTTATTGATATATGGAGACAAAAAAACAAAACTAAAACACAATTTACCTGGAACAGGAAAGATAAATCTGAAGCAACAAGAATTGATTACTTTCTTGTCTGGACAGAAATCTTAATGAATTCTTATTCAAGTGACATAAGACCTATTGTGTTGAAATTTACCGACGATAATAGTATATCTTTAAAACTAAAGCTTTTCAAAGGTAATAAGGGAAATGGATATTGGAAACTAAACACAAGTATTTTAGAAAACCAAGAATACTGTAAATCCATTGAAAAATTAATCACCAAATATCAACATAAATTTAAAGAACAAACCAAATTAGATATTCTGTGGGATAACTTCAAACTAGAAGTGAGGGATAAAACAATTGATCATTGTAAAAAATTGGCAAATAGTAAAAAAAATGAAATTAAAAAACTGGAAAATGAATTAAAATACCTTGAAGAACTAAGTAATACTAGTACATATAAAGAAGATACATCATTAAAACAAAAACTAGAAATAACAATTAAAAGACTAGATAAACTGTACACGGAAAAAACAAAAGGGAGACAAATCAGATCTAGAGTAAAATGGATCGAAGAAGGAGAAAAAAATACAGCTTTTTTCTTGGGGCTCGAAAAAACAAGACAAACAAAAAAGGCTATAAATGAATTATATGACAAAAATGGTAAATCTACTACTGATCAAATGAGATAATGGAAATAGAAGTTGACTATTATAAAAAATTATATAAATCAACAAATCCAGATAATGACAAACTGAAAAAATATATTGAAAATACCAAGGTTCATAATAAACTAAGTAACAATGAAAGCGAGAAATGTGAGGGAGAAATAACTATAGAAGAATGTACAAATGCTATTTTTAAAATGAAACTAAATAAAGCTCCAGGACTCGATGGTTTAAGCGTCGAATTCTATAGAAAATTTTGGAATAGCTTAAAAAAACTTGTTACAAAAGTATTTAATTTTAACTATGAGAAGGGACATTTATCAAACTCACAAAAAATTGGGGCCATATCTTTAATTTAAAAACAAAATGATCAATTATCTCTGGATAATTATCGTCCAATCACTCTTCTGAATACAGATACAAAAATATTAGCATATACAATAGCCCAAAGACGTAAAGAAGTGTTACCATCCATAATTCACTCGGATCAAAAAGGATATGTTAAAAATAGATACATAGGTTTCAATATACGACAAATTCAAGACGTAATAGATCATTCAGAAAAGTTTAACATAGAAGGAGCCATATTATTTCTAGATTTTACAAAAGCATTCGACTCTTTAGAATGGTCGTTTATGACTGAATGTCTTGAAAAATTTGGCTTTAAAAGTTCATTTATAAGATGGATTCGAACAATGTATACAGATATAAAGGGATGTATTCTAAATAATGGGTGGGTTTCTGCCCCTTTTAAGGTTTTTCGAGGGATAAGACAGGGGTATCCGGCTTCAGCTTTAATCTTCGTTCTAGCAGTAGAAATCATGGCCATTAAACTAAGAGAAACTAAACATATAAGGGGAATAGAAATCAAACTAAATAGTATAACAGGCAATTTAAAAATTTGTCAACTGGCTGACGACACTACATTATTTCTAAAGACAAAACACGAAATAACCATAGCTATGAATATAATTGAAGAATTTGGCAACCTTTCAGGCCTTAAATTAAACAAAAATGAAACCGAAGGAATTTGGCTAGGAAGATTAAAACATACTAAAGACAAATATGAAAACATTACCTGGACAAATGAACCCATTAAAAGCTTAGGAGTATATTTTGGATACAATAAGACTCAATGTTATCAATTAAATTATGAAAAGCAAATTAATAAATGTAAAGCCATAATAAAAAAACTGGAACCAGAGAAACATCTCATTAATAGGAAGAATAACAGTGTTCAAATCACTAATACTGCCCAACATAACATTTATAGGTTCCTGCACAATAATACCAAAAGAATATATCCAAACCTTTAAAAATATTGTATATGAATTCTTATGGAAAGGAAAGAAAGATCCAGTTAAGCGATCGGTTTTATCTAATGACTATTTAGAAGGAGGGTTAAAAATGACCAACATAGATACTTATATCAAAGCCTTACAAATAAAATGGATATTAAGATTATTGGAAAATAGTAATGAAAACTGGAAAATTATACCACAAAAGTATTTTGAGAATATAGGAGAAAACTTTCTCATATTTAATATGAATTTAGATAGCTTAACAAAAAATATTCCAGCATTTTATAAAGAATTATTGAAAACATGGATTACCTGTAGAGGGGGGGGGGAAAATAAAAGTCCACACAAATTTAGAGAAATAAGAAAACAAATAATATGGGGAAATAAGTATATAAAATATAATGGCAAATGTTTAGTAAAAGTTAATTGGATAAAAAGTGGAATCATTTTTATTAATGATATTTTAGATGAATATGGTCATATTTCAGAATATAAAATTATAGCCAAATTAAGAAACAAACAAAACTGGATATCTGAACTGAATATTTTGAAAAAGGCAATCCCAAAACTGTGGAAAGAAACTCTGATAATACAAGATTCAATAAAAACTCAAGTAATTCCAAATAAGTATGTCAAAATAGAAAAAAATCAGATCCAAAATCTACAAATAAAAAACAAAGAGGTGTATAAAATATTATTACAATCTCAAGTAAAAGAAAAACCCATAGTTTATACTAAATGGGAAAAATGTTTAAAGAAGGACAGAATGCATACTTTAACATGTATAACACAAACTTTATTTTTCACTTTTAATTATTTAGAGTTAAATAAATTAAAAATCTTTAAATGGAAACTTATTCACTTCATATTACCATGCAAAGAATTGTTAAAACAATGGAGAATAGTAAATAATAGTGACTGTCTGGTATGTAAAGAAAAAGAAAATTACAAACATCTTTACCTTGATTGTAAATATAACAAAAAATATTGGCAAGAGGTGAAAAAAATGACAACAAATCTTTATATAGGAGATCATGTTTTTAACCTGGAATCTCTGGTTTTTGGCTACAAAATATATGACCAGGCATATTTTGATCTTAACCTGCTTATAACCTTAATATTTTTTCCATATATAAAGCCTATTATATTTCAAATCAAAAACCAAAAAAAGTAGATATATTTAAAATTTTTAAAGATGGGGTTAGCAATAATAAAATTATCTAATCGTTGCACGTGGGAACTTCCGAAAATAACCACATCTGACATTGTTTCATGGTCACTTTAACACAACAACTACGTCAGTGTTCTAAATTTAGATAATGACCGATTCTATTCTTTATTTCTCTTAAACCATAATACATACAGGTATAGAGATATGAAAATATGTACACTATTTACAATATATACAGACAGGTCATAATAAGAGTTTAACCGGGAGTCGACACACCTTTATTAATAATTCTGACAAAACGACATAATTTTTGGAGTTCTATTTTTGAAGTTGATGTCATTAATAGTTTGAACTTTATTATGTTTGGATTTATACGAATGTTTTTCTTTATATAAATTTTTCTTTGATTTCCGAAATACTGACATTTAAATAGATAATGAAATTCATCTCCAATTTCTCCATTATTACATAAGGGGCATATTCTATTCTCTCTGGCTAGGTTTTTCCATCTACCATTTTCGACTGGTAACTTATGGTTTGTTGTTCTAAATTTACTTAATGTCAAATTATCCTTATCATTTAAAATATTTAAGTAGTTTTCGAAAACCAAATTATCTTTATATATTCTGTAATTCAGTGCCTTCGGAGAATCGTTTACTGAAGAAAGCCACGTTTGGAGATATTGATCAGTGAGATTTTGTTTAATTGAGTGTTTCAACCACAATTCATTAATAAAAGTTTGTGACTCCCAAATATAATTAAAACCACAATTACACAATATATGTTTTACATATTTCAACCACATAAAGTTTCTATCTCTCACTCGCAACATATTATACATACATTTATAAATGATAGCAGATAGTTTTGTTTGCTTTCCACTGATTAGTTTAGCCCAAAAAGATATTGTTCTAACTTTTATATCAATGTCTAGGGGATATCTACCTAGTTCCCCATAAACCATGTAACTTGGTGTGGAAGTTTTAAAATTAAGTAATAGTTTACAAAATCGCAAGTGTACCCTTTCTATAATTTCGTTTTTTGAAAACCCCCAAACTTCACACCCATACAATAAAATAGGTTTTATTATTTTATCAAATAAGTCTAACTGGCACTGAATTGATAGGTTATGTATTTTTCCTCTTTTTAAAACTTCGAACATTGCTTTTGTGGCTTTCTCTACTTGAGCTTTTTTTGCCATTGAAAAGTTCCCAGATTTTGAAAGTAAAACACCCAGATAATTAAATTCAGACACTATTCCAATTTCCATTTCATTAAATGTGAATGTAAGATTATTTGGAAGCCTCCCTCTAGAAAAAACCAAAATTTTAGTTTTTTCGACATTAACTTTAAGTTGCCAAAACTTACAATATTCAGAAAAGACATCAAGTTGTTTCTGAAGATCCTCTTTGGTTTCCGACATTATCACTGTATCGTCGGCGTACAGTATAACGAAAAGTTTCAGATATACATTTAACTGGTTTTCAATTTCTTCAGACAATGTTGTCAACCCACTGACATCTTTTGACTGCAGATAAGATTCTAAATCATTTAGAAAAATTGAAAACAAAAACGGGATAAGTTCTCACCCTGTTTAACACCGTTTTCACACCTAAAGAAATCAGATTTACAATTGTTATATACTACACATGATTTAATGTTATCATACATATTTAATATCAAACGATACATTTTACCATTGATATTGTTCAATAAAAGTTTGTACCATAATGCTTCACGCCAGACTTTGTCGAACGCTTTTTCAAAGTCCACGAAAGCACAAATAATTTTTTATTTTTACTTTTGAGACATTCGAAGAAGGAATAAAGGATAAATATACTATCAATAGTGGAGTATTGTTTACGGAATCCACACTGGCTTTCGTTTAATACCTTAAATTCTTCTGAGAATGTATTTAGTCTATCGTTCAATATAGATGTGAAAAGTTTACCTAGGCAGCTTAATATGGTTATTGGTCGAAAATTGTTTGGGTCATATTTATTTCCTTTGTTTTTGAATATAGGTTTAATGCTTCCAATTAACCATATATCAGGGATAATACCTGTATCAAATATAACGTTAAATAACTTCTCGTATATGTTAATAAACAGGGTCGCGGTAGCTTTAATATACTCGTTTGTAATATAATCTTCTCCGCTAGCTTTATTACATTTTAACTTTTTTATACAATTCAAAATCTCATTTTTGTCGATATACTTATTAATTTCTTCATTTATTTGATTTGTTTCCTGAACTTCTGGTTCAGGTAAGTTTGGCGTATCTTTTTGATTAGGTTTCTGGTTTAATTCCTTATAAAATTCGAAAAAAGTATCAACTGGGATGTCTGGTTGTTCTTTTCTTTTACTTTTATTTAAAATTTTCAAAAATTCTTTTGGATTTTTTGTGCGCATAGTTTTAAGTTTATTTTGCATGTCTTTTCTATGTCGTGACATACTTGTATCAAGTGTTCTTTTATACTGTCTTTCCGCTGCAGCTAACTCATTTTTAACTGCTTCTGTCTTATACCTTTTGTATTTTCTTTTCAATTTTCTATAATTTTGTCTTTGAAATTTACATTGCACAGTAAACCATGGTTTATGAGTTTTACTGTTATTTATTTGTTGCTTAGAGTTTTTTGTAGTACGTGTACCCAAAGTTTTCTTGGCCGAGTCTACAAATATTTCTGATAGGTCATGTACATACTGGTTAATAGACTGCTTACATGTGTTATCATTATTTGAGTTAATCAGTTTATTTTCTAGATCAATTACTTTCACTGTTTCTATATTTTCAATGAATTCTTGCAATTTTTCTGGGTCCCACTTGTTTATTACTTCCTCTTTATTAGATTGGTTACGAGATTCTGCCGCATTATTCGTTTTTTCGTTTACTTTAATTGAAACGGAAATTGGTGAGTGTGCGTCTGAATATAATTTAGAGAATTCTAATACATTTAGCCTAACAAAATTTGACAGGATATTTACATTACATAAACAATAGTCGACAACACTCGCACCTTTACATGTTAATTTTCCCTCTACATCCCCATTTAAACGTCCATTTAGAATGAAAAAATCATTTGATTTACAAAAATCCAATAATAATTTACCAAAGTTATTTCTGGTTTTATCTCTGCTGTTTCTTTTACGTGGCAAGCTATTCATATCTAAAAAGCAAACACTATTTACAATATCAATCCCCTCTGTTGAGGGGTCATCATCATCTATAAATATAAAATCGTCATCAGTTGCAGTCCTACTATTAAAATCACCCAGTAGGCAAACACATTCATAATTTGGAGAAAACATTAGATATTCATTTTGAATTTCCCGATACGCATCATCTGAGGAGTAAGATGTGTATTCGGGTGGAATATATACAATTCCAAAAAGGCCATCTCCGTTCGTATTTAAAAGATCAGCACTTACTTTAAACCAGAATACAAATCTACATTCGGTTTCTACAGGAGAGATTTTGTCGGAAAGTTGTTCTTTAAAACCTAAAGCTATACCCCCCGATTTATTTCTTGATTTAGTTTTCCGGTTTTTTAGTTTAAAAACATACCCGGGTATATCAATTTGATCAAAATCATCCGTTTTTGTTTCTTGTAAACATATGATGTCGTGTTTGCATACCAAGTTTTCAAATTCTGGGTAACGTGTCTTTTTCTTAAGCCCGCAACAGTTCAGACATAAAACATTCAAATTGTTAGTATCAATACTTTCGCTACACGTTGACTCATTTTCACTAACACTCTCGTTATATACATTTTCAACTATATCAGTAGATTCATTCAAATCAATATTTACAACAGTATTGTTAGTACATATACATGCATCTTCGGTACTATTTGTATTTAACAATGGTTGTTCAATCAAAAGTGGTTCAATATTTTCATTCACATTCCGGGCGTTAAAATTACATGTATCTACAAGTTTTATGTCATTTTTTTCTTTATCTTTAATACATGTAATACTTTTATTTTCTAAAACAGATTTTGTGTTATCCACTGTGGAAATATTTTGTTGATTACATTTCTGTTGCTGTATAAGTAAAGGGATTTCCAAATATGGAAAGCTTTTTGATAAGTTATCAAAAGTGCAATAATTACTTGCTTGTCGATTTAAACATGTTTCATTTAATTTGTGATTATCCTGGTCATCTGTTTGATTGAACTGATCATTGTTTACTTTTATTACATTACATTTATTATAACAGTTTGAATCTGACAAAGCAATATCAGTATTTCTATTTAGCTCATAATTACAGTAACTATTCAACACTGTTTGTGTTTCTCCCCGACACCCCTAGACTGTCTCGTCTTGCTCCGGTATCGGTGATGATCCAACCCTGTGGCGCTTAGAAGGACGATCCGGTGTATTCGAGACACGCCCACCTCTCTGTGGTGTTAGAAGTGCCTCTCTGTAGTTCCTCGAATCTGGGTTCTTTGTACTATTTTGAATGGGTGGTTTGTATGACTCTCCATTAATGTATAGCTTGTCTCTTATCATAGAAGTGCGCTTACCCTGTCGCCTGGCTTCGTTCATAACTGGGTATAATGCATGCCTTCGTTCAACAATTTTCGCCGGGAATTGTTCGTGTATAACGAAAGGCGAACGTCGCAGCCGGAAAGAATTGTCCAAAACCATACTACGTTGGTGGTAGTAGATGAATCTTGCTACTATCGGACGTGCTCCATTTCTACCCACTCGCCCGAACCTGTGCACATTACCGAACTCTATATGTTCCTCTAGGCCAAGCTGTTCATAAATAAAGTTTCTCAATTTCTGTTCACAGTTTTCACCAGGGCTATGGGTTAATCCCGCGAATATCAGGTTATTCTTCATGCTTCTACATTGAAGATCTAATACGGTCTCATTTAGCCGGTTGATTTCATCGCAGTCCATTGTGTTAGCTGTGGGTGCAAGACGTTTCTTTTCTCCTTGGAAATCTCGTTCGATTTTTCCCAGTCTGCTGTTTAAATCGATACATCCCATTGTAAATCGGTCACATTTCTGTTTTATATCATCGAACATGTCACTCATTACCTGGACACTCGTTTCCATAGTTTTTTGTTTTGTCTCAACAGTTCTTAGATCGGTTGTGAGTGTACGTATGTCGTATGCCAAGGCAGTAACTGAGTTGTTTATTTCATCAATTTTGTGCATACCAGTTTTGATTTGTTGAATACTACTGTCCATTGACGAAACAAGATCCAGGAATATTTGAAGTAGAATAGAGTTACTAATATTAGTGTCTTGGCCGTCTTCTAGTAGTTTCCTACTTTCTGTAATTATTCTCGTTGTCTCCGACAGTGTTGTCATGTTGAATGTTACACGTGCTATTGTTTATAAACAAAAAACCGGTAATAATGAATCGGACCAATCGGTATGTAGAACACAAGTGTAAAGTTCGTAGTTCAAAGGTCACGCCGATTCAACTGGTCGGGTTTTGATTACATCTATTACAAACTTAACCTAGTGAGATGTGTTCATGGTTTTGTTTGTATTTTTACGTGCTGTTTATATTCGAAAATATTACAAATTCAAAAATAGTGAGGCGGCTAAAAAGTTTATAGAAACTGTCACTTACGGTCTTATGACTATAATAATATCCATTCTATCACAAATATATCCACAAACATAAATAGGAAATTAAGGAATTTACGGAAAAAACACCACGGTAAAAATATCGACTGCCATTCAGATCTCCACCTCACTCTTCTCGATAATGACCACAGATTGTCCATCTACAGATTACGTAATAATCGATGATCAAGTGTGAATTTGTTTACGAATCGACAGTGTTCTTAAACGATTAATCCAATTCTATATTTCGTTTTATTACAATATTTTATAACCATAAACATCACAGATTCGTATCGCAAAGGATTGTTAATTCATTTGATCTTGAAATATTTTGGTTGAAAGAAGAAATGGAAATTGTTAAGATAATTCATTTATATTTATAAAATATTTTGGATTTTCGCAAAATTTAGAAATTGTTAACGTTTTATTTTGTTTATTATAATTGGTCATATGCAATGTATGTCATCCTCTGATATTATTGTTAATACTGTCTGTTAACAAACGTCCGATAATACCGAAGGGACAATAAAAACTGGACAATCCAGAGAAACTGGAAACATAGGTTACACAAGACTAAAGAAAGCCAAACAAAAACACGACATAATTTATGTATTATAATTTATATTAGTATTGGTGCATTTGTACTATTTATTTATAATGTATTATATAAATTGTATTGCTTTTGAATGGATATTGACTTATTACTGTAATGTAAATAAATAAAGTTTATATATTTGCACACGCTTCCCAATTTTGTTTTACCGCCACGATATAACTGAAATATTGTCGAAAGCGGAGTTAAACACCATAAATAAGGGTAATAACAAAATTACCGAACTCCGAACAATCTTACAAAGGGAAAGCCAAAACTCATAAGTTTATAAACAGACAAAATCAGTCAACAACCGGAAAACTGTGAAAACTGTAATGACCCTGACTTGGTACAGGCATTTCTAAAGAAATGGCGGGTTGAATCAGATTTTAAAGCGCCAAACCTCCCGCTCTCATTACGGTTCAAAGGTTCCGGCTGTCACTATAACAGTATTTAACTACAGGAACAAAATAGGTAAAACCAATTCAAACCCATTCTTTTCTTATGCAATAAAGACCAATCTCATACCACGTCAATTAACACTTCCACAGAAATATATTATCTTAATGCGATAATCAGAGTCGACGCGAGGAAATGTTAAAAGTGACTACCAAAAAACAACGCGCAATATGAAAAGGGTAATAAACAAGCAGAGCACCTCATATAGAAACGAAAACAGAGTCGCATGAATAACGCTTTTTGAATGGTGTTTCTGCTTACTTGCAACGGTGACCTCCAAGCAATACATGTTGGGTGGTGTTTCATATTTTTATGCATGCTACTTCAACTTTCAAGGAATTATTTGCATACATTTTGTATTTGAATTTGGAAGTTTTAATTTCTCGTTTAATTATTCTAAACATATCATTCAATATATATACCATTGTGTTAGCTAAGAATCAGATTGGTACCATCATTCGTGAAAGAAATTATTAAACCGAACGGCTAAGTGTATGCCATTTTGTGTTCATTGCATGAAAATGCTATGGTCACAAAAACCATGACCATTGATTGGTGCAATGAGATATTACTATGTAATGTTCCGAGTGTCCATCATCCATTCGATACAGATTATACCAACATGTTTCGGCACAATGTAAGCCACGACTGTTGATTGGAGATAAAAGTGCTTTGAAGATCATTGTTTGTCCTTCATTGATTTACGGCTTCTGAGTACCCCGATATGTTCCGTTTTTCGTTATCACAATTCCATCATTTCCTTATTCATGATTTACCACCGGATTATTTACTACAGTAATATGACCGGGGCCACTAGTGGGTCAGGTACAGCTTAACTGTTCAGACCATATTATGGTCATGAATTCACATCGGGTTTTTACTTCTACATTTCAAAATAATAGTGGACTTGGAGTACATTGATATCTCCCCCATTTATAATTTTTCGTGACCTTTAAGCCGGACAATCAACGGTAACTTTTCTACACCTATTTTTCAATATATTGAATGAACTGATTTAACGTATGTATTTCAAGCTACCCGTCAATCAATCTAATTAGATTGCCCGTGAAACTGGGTATTTAAACCAAAGGCGAATTATTTGTGCTTATTCATTTCTACGTGGTCTAGTATTAAAACTATCTAATGTAAGTACTTTAGATAATTGTTTGATAGGAAATAATTGTTTCATGACAAGCATATACCTTTTTTTAATTAATTTAATTTAATTCTGAAATATATTTAAAGAAATTCAGATAGCAGTTTAATATTACTATATTATTTTAATGGCAATATACAAGAACTTGATTTGATAACAAACATACTGTTTTTTTAATTTGAATTAAATTAAACTTCTAAAATATATGTTAAGAAATTCTACTATCCTAAGAGCAAAATTAAAAAACTATGGGGGTGCCACTAGTGGAGCAGGAACTGCCTACCCTTCCGGGACACCTAAGTCCACCCCCGGTTTTTAGTGGGGTTCGTGTTACTCGATCATTAGTTGTATGTGTATGTTTTGCATATCGTTGTTTGTCCTTTTGTACTTTTTCTTTTGGCCATTGTGCTGTCTGTTCTTCTTCGATTTATGGATTCTGATTACCTCCCTTTGGTATCTGCAAACTCTTCTTAGATATCTACGTTTGTATCAATATCACTGGATCAATACTTACACTGATGGACTATTACCATCACGAGGGTATCATCTCCCAGTAGTCAGTCTCGGTACTGTCATGGTTTATTAGATATACTGGATCAATACCTACACTGATGGACTATTACCATCACGAGGGTATCATCTCCCAGTAGTCAGTCTCGGTACTGTCATGGTTTATTAGATATACTGGATCAATACCTACACTGATGGACTATTACCATCACGAGGGTATCATCTCCCAGTAGTCAGTCTCGGTACTGTCATGGTTTATTAGATATACTGGATCAATACCTACACTGATGGACTATTACCATCACGAGGGTATCATCTCCCAGTAGTCAGTCTCGGTACTTTCATGGTTTATTAGATATACTGGATCAATACCTACACTGATGGTCTATTACCATCACGAGGGTATCATCTCCCAGTAGTCAGTCTCGGTACTGTCATGGTTTATTAGATATATTTGTTATTAAAATCTACAGTTCCTAAGTAATGTAATTATTACTAAAAATGTGGTTGTGGTTCTTAGAAAAGCTGGTATCTAAATTGTATTTCGTGTTAATGGTGCCTGAATTGCGACACTCTTAACAAGTAGTGCATATTAAATAATTCTATATTATAAAATGACAAAATGAAATGTTTTTACATATATATATACAGTTCAAAAGAGCGTTTTTATATGATTTAATGATTTTTGGTGTTTTAACGCCACTATCAGTAATATTTCAGCTATATCATGGCGACCAGTTTTAGTGGTGGAAGAAGCTGGAGTGCCCGAAGAGAACCACCGACCATGGGCAAGTAACTGGCAAACCTTTTTACAAATCCGGGAGTGAACTCATGCCGTATTAGTGATAGGCTTGTATGAGTTGTTAGGTAATCCAACTATCTAACTCACTGAACCACCCGGGCCCGCGTTCTTTATAGCAACACTGCTCACTCAGTTATATGTGAGGGTTTATTTACATATGTAAATCGCAGTCACTAAGTGCCTTTACCAAACCACTAAATTGACCGTTGTGTTGGAGGCGGGAGGGAGTATTGTTTTACCTCTGTGAATACAACTTTGTGACGGAGAATTCCTTAAAATTAACATTAACATACTTTAAGATTGCCGATAGCATGAGTAGCCTTCAATAGACTTTATATCATTCTTGGTATTACATATATAATATAACGCACGTAATATTCTAAATGTATACTTAAACATGTAAGCAGGAGAAATGCGTGAACTTTTCAGCTTTATTTCATCCGTTGTCATATCAACAATAAATTATTATGTTGTTATCATATACGTGTACATGTGTTTTGTCTTATAGCTTAAAAATCTACCAAATTTGAAAAGAGAAAATGTACCAGAGTCAACCTTTATGCTGAAGGATGCTCCGTGGACAAAATGGCAACTGGCAATAACTCCAGAATTAGGTGATGGCACTGAATCAAATGTGTGATTAAAGCGAAGAGGACATCTGACCGGGTACAGAAGGAAGGTTGTTTGTGGTGGGAATTGCAAAGCAGCATTATATGAATTTTCAGTACAACATAATAGAGGTTGCAAGCGATATGTTGTGTACTGCAGAACAAATAAAGGATTCATTTTGAAAGAAGGATCATGGGAATCTAAACTGTTGAACAAACCAGATGTCAGATTTCAAATAGAAGACATCATAAAGAAAGGATGTCGATTATATGTTAGACGTTATCTAATAAATAAAGCATCTAACTGGGAGAAGACTCATGGTTATCGTGATCATGATGATTACGCGTGGAGATGCCCGAGTTACAGAAAAACACAGCGTCTCGTGCCTTATAAATTATACAGTTAAACTTGCGTGACCCTCCAAAGGAAAATTTTAAAATGGTGATATAAGATAGATGGTCGCTCAACACATGTTTAGTTAACACTGTCAAACGAAATACAAATTTAGATATCATAAAACAAGTTATTGCCTGGGAGTGGTGGTCGCTAAAGCAGGTTTGACTGTAATGCATTTAATTGTAAATTTATAGGAATAGAAACTATATACATTTCTAGATGTATATTTTGTTTTACTAATTATGTATTACATGTCCATGCATAACAAATTGGTTTATATGTCTTAGCTGTATACATCTGCACGTACTATTACACATTCTGTTTCAAGCATGTTTTACAGCAACAGACGTGAATGTAAGGTTCTTTTCTTTCATGCATTGGCGATATTAGTCGATTTAGCTTTCATGTGTTGGCACTTTGGATTTCTTCCTTTCAAAGATTTTTAAACTATTTGATTTTCAATCTT
The DNA here is from genome assembly GCA_963680875.1 of Bathymodiolus brooksi. Classification (NCBI taxonomy): domain Eukaryota; kingdom Metazoa; phylum Mollusca; class Bivalvia; order Mytilida; family Modiolidae; genus Bathymodiolus; species Bathymodiolus brooksi. The sequence continues at coordinate 110,465,053 of OY804581.1, forward strand.
TTGACTTTGAGGGTACGTGACGCAGAAACACGTCATCCGGATTAAATTTGATATCTACGTTTTTATTATATTCCATCTACAAAAGTAAATTATTGATGGAACTTCAAAAGAGTTTACTAAATTTCCGCTGCAAGCATTTATCTGTACATTTTTGTATGTTCAAAAACTTATGAAAGATCAGTTATCAACACGACGGGTGACGCTATTGGAGCAGGAACTACTTACCCTTCCGAAGCACCTGAGTTCACCCCAGGTTTTTAGTGGGGTTCGTGTTACTCGATCTATAGTTTTATGTGTAGGGTTTGTAGATCGTTGTTTGTCCTTTTGTGTTTTTTCTTTTGTCTGTTGTTCTTCGATATACGGATTCTGATTACCCCTGTTGCATCTTCAAACTCTTCTTATTGAAATTTTACATTTAATAAAACTTGTAATTATTATTAAAACTAAGATTCTCCTCCCTCTGGCCTAGATGTCCTTAGCCGATGTTGGCCAAATATTGCTCATTTAGCGATAAGTAACGAAAACACACTCACATTTCAGTATAAACAAACAAAAAATGTCTTTGCTTGTTGTCGTTTTTCTGTGTTTGAGAATCAGTCTTGAAATGTGATATAAAGATAAAGATGTTACTATGTTCAATAGTAAATCTAACGCACGGAAATATACGATGTGTAGTACTTGACTAAAATCTATAACACTGAATTGATAAGCTGAAAATAAAATGAAAAGCAAAATTACTTTGTCAGAACAGATCCTAAATCCTAGAGAGAATCGTAGACATAATCAAAATCGATATCCTAACACACAAATACTTGACCACTCACTTGCAGGTATTGGTACATGCGCTTCAATACAAAGTGGCGCGGTTATTGTTTTATTCGCCCAAATCTCCTCTCTTTGTGAAATGATGCGGTCATGCAAGTGTTTTCCACGTGTATCATGTATCAGTTTGATGTGGATTATTAATAAAAAAGATGCTGAGCTGATTCGATCTCATATAGCATTCCACCTATAGAAAATATGCCTAGAGTGTAAAAATAAAGTGGCTGCCATGGTAATTTGAAAAATGGAATATGTTTTTTCCAAGGTTATATGTATTTCCTTCAAAGGAAAATACCAACTGTTTTGTGCAGTTTTCAATTTGCATCGATGCGTTCAACATAAACTTAGTATTATTTGGTGAAAGGACATCATCTATATATCGTGAAATGAAAGGAATAGGTGGTAAGCTTCTCTTTGTTTATTTGGAGAAGTTCATGTATGAATACTCTTTAGAGAAACCCGAAGTTGCAATTAAGCATGGACTATCCAGAGATATCGTCAACATTGGGCACTCAAAATACAAGATGAAGAGAAACACAGCACAAAACTAAAAAGATGAGCAACTCGTACACCAACTAAAAAACGGGTTGTGAATCCAGATGCCATTTCTTATACCCCAATAAACAAGTCGACGAGAGGAAGAGCATAGTTGAGTGTCTGTTGTAAGCACACTTACCAAGAATAATAGATGTGTTGTCAGGGTTACTGTGACACTGGCTACTCAAGATGATCATAGCTTGGTAGTTTTTCCTTTTATTTTAAGACAATGAATATTTCTAGGTTGGCCATTCTTTTATGTGAAAGACAGCTGTACTAATTATTCAAATTATTTTTTTTTAGCTTTGTGGGAAATACAGGTAGTTGTGTAGGGAATGGAGAAATCAAATATTCCAATGCTATAGGAATGAGGGGGAGGTACCTTGATTGACATGTACTCTAGCAATTTGATGTTATCAAGGATAGGTCGTCATTTCATGTGGAATATTATCTTTTACTAATTGATAGAATATGTTTTAAGCAAATCCCAGAATTTGTTGACATTTAAATATGTATTTGTGTTAATAATTTGGTCTTTTAACGTTTTCTTTCACAATAAGATATGTATCAATTCGCTTTATTGTATGAAGTTCTTTTCTGCCAGCATGTTGCAGTATTTGAGGTGTAACGTTAAATACTAAATGAACAGTATCATTATCAAATATTGTCTTGTACTATGCCTTTGTCTTAGGTTATTTAATCGCGCTAAAGGGGCGTTCGAGATTCCCTCGATGAAAATGATTGTAGTCTCTAATTTTCCGTAATATGTTTTGGGGCTTTTTAATTTTCATTCACACCAACTCGTGAATCAAATGACTTCCCAATCCTTAGATCCGGAACAACAACATTGCAAACCATATGCATTTTCCTTTCTAAATGGTATTTAAAATGGGTATTCGCAATCTAAGCTGAAAGACAGATTAAGGAAGTTGGTCCAACTGTGTTTCATCAAATAGAATGACCAATGTAGATACACATGCCTTGCGCTAGGAAGGGACAGATCTTATTTTGTATAAAACCACTCTGATTCTACCAAAAAGTTCTCTGAAGCTGTTATCTTCAACATGCTCGAGGTGTGAATTGACAACATATTTGCTATGCTTGACAGAGGTGTTTTTCAACAGGCAGTCGACATACTATGGGTACAAACTGTGCTGCTCTTCTCGCCGACTTGTTCCAGCATCCGTATAAGGCAGATTTCATAGAGGGGCCTCTCAAGAAAAACGAAAAGAAGCTAACCCGATCCTTTAATTTAACGTTCCGCTGTATAGATGATGTCCTTTCGCTAAATAATTCTATATAATAATGTGATTTGTTGATCGCATCTATCCCATTGAGCTAGAAACAAAGGATACCTCAGATACAGATAAGTCTACTTCATACCTTAACCTACACCTCGAAATTGACAGTGAGGGGCGGTTAAGAACGAACCCTTACGACAAAAGAGATGACTTCAATTTTCCCATTGTGAACTTTCCATTTATATGTAGCAACATTCCAGCAGCACCTGCATATGGAGTATATATCTCTCAGTTGATACTATATTCCAGAGCTTGTGGTTCATATCAGGACTTCTTTGATAGAGGGTTGCTGCTAACAAGGAAGCTACTGAACCAAGGTTTCCAATTGGTTAAGTTGAAGTCAGCACTTTCAGAGTCATGACTTGGTTGATCGTTATGGAATATGTGTGTCACAAATGACCACGGATATGTTCCACTTGTCGTAAGCACTTCCCGGTCATTTCCTCATTCATGACTTATCACCGGATTTGTAACTAGATTAACACGACGGGTGCCACTAGTGGAGCATGAGCTGCTTACCCTCCCGGAGCACATGAGTTCACCCCCGGTTTTTTGTTGGTTTCGTGTTACACGATCTTTAGTTTTATTTGTATATTTTGTGGATCGTTGTTTGTCCTTTCGTACTTTTTTTTTTGGTCGTTGTGTTGTCTGTTCTTCTTCGATATACGGATTATGATTACCCTTTTGTTATCTGCAAACACTTCTTACTTACTTTGGCATACAACAAGACAATACAATGTGCAAAGAGGATTAACACAATACAAAACATTTCATTTATATACATATTTGCAATATTTAAACAAACATGCAAAATAGATGTACTGTTGGCAATCACCAAACTTGTGTAGATCCAAATTCAATATGTAAGTCATCCTCTGGACGTATTAATGGGGTTGTCATCTGTTCGACTGAGACAACTGGTGTAGTGCCTACAATATAAAACACCTTGTGTAATCACTGCTCTACCTGAAAACAGCAATTAATTTGAATAACTGACTGTTATGAACAAACTACAAAAACTGCTTCATTCAAAATTATTTGAACAAGTGATAACCAATATGTTATATGTCTAACGAAATACCGGAATATAACTGAAATATTGTTGAAAGAGCAATAATAGCAATTACAGTACATTTAAGCAAACATGCAAAATAGATGTACTGTTGGCAATCACCAATCATGTGTAGATCCAAATTCAATATGTAAGTCATCCTCTGGACGTATTAATGGGGTTGTCATCTGTTCGACTGAGACGACTGGTGTAGTGCCTACAATATAAAGCACCTTGTGTAATCACTGCTCTACCTGAAAACAGCAATTAATTTGAATAACTGACTGTTATGAACAAACTACAAAAACTGCTTCATTCAAAATTAACACTATAAACACTATAAACGTAAATCTCTAACGGATTTAGCATGAATTAGAATTGATAATATTTGACAAATGAATAACACTATCTTGTGATATCCCCTTTGGAAATCCAAACACGGACGTACATTTGCACATGCAACCAATGAGATCAGCGCTACTAGGTGGTCATTAATAAGGTTAGGGTTATGGTGTTCAACGCCACTTTCAACAATATTTTCGTTGCATCGTGGCGGTAGGATTTATGGGAGTAGGAAACCACCGACCTGTCGCCAGTCACTGACAAACTTTAGTGTCATTAATAACCTGATACACAATATAGCCATGACACCCGATATTGTGCTTAAGTTCTTAACATTTGACACCGATGGTCAACATTCTACATGGCGTTATGACAAAAAGGACGACTGTAGTTTTACCAATGCACATTTTCCGCAAAATAGTATTATACCAACCGCCTGCGTATGGAGTTTAATTTTCACACCTCAAACTCGAACTTGCAGTTTATATTCAGAATTGTTCAACGTCACCGTATTCTGCGTACTAAACTATTAAATCAAGAATGTTTAAAGAATCGCCTCATCCTATATTTCGACCATTTAGTGTTGAACGTAAGGAGACCAAGTCCCGAAGACCTGGTGTAGTCATTGTAACATGCAAGACAAAAGCTAACCGTGATGAAATCTTGTCCGCTAAAAAGAAGATGCAGCTTAGCAGACAATGGATTGATGTGTCATTACAACAAAGAATTGAGTCCGAAAACATGTGCATTTTTGTCAAAGCATTAGGTTATGTAAACCCAGATTTATCTGTGGGGGGGAAGTAGAATTGTTGACTTCTCTGCTAGACCACGATCATCTGAAGGTGGCAAACCATACCATGATCAAGGAGAATCACGACAGAACAATAGCGGCTCAAATCGTCCAAGACAGAAGTCGTCGATACAATGATAGCACCAGTCACTGATCATCAAGAGACAATACCGATGAAAGATACAACAGTTCAGAATTTCAACGTAGCCGTCGTTAGGTGAAAGTAGTGGAACGTAAACTGATGGAATAAAAATACTGTTTCTGACAATTTTACTGTACGTTATAATTCAGTTTCATATTTAAATCTTGACATAATAGGTCCTGGTGGGACGTATTTTAAAAAATTGTGATGTGTTAAATATGAATGGATATAAGTAGTTTGGTAAAAATAGACAGGAATTACATAAAAATGCAAAACGCGGCTCTGGAGGAGTGGGGTTTTTAAATAAAAATCATTTAGTGGAAAGTTTTGAAATTGGAATATGAAGTGAGTCAATTGAAGGTATGCTGTGGATATACATGAAAGATAGATAGAGGGTTTAGAATATTAATCAACTTCAAATATGACACGAACTATATATGATAATAATGTAAATCTAATAAATAAAGGTAATAAAAGAGAGAGAAAAAATAATAAGACGCTGTCGAAAAAGGTTCAAAATTTAATCGACAAATCGACGAAAAAGAGGGAAAATCGACACTCCTGATACACATATGCATATCCGCTCACTTTTCCGGCTTTTTCATTTACTGTAATACTGCAAGTGGCGTTGCTAAGCTAATTTTATGGACCATGATTTTCGTCTTAGTGAAATAATGCAACTATGCTTATTTTAAAATGGCACTTTAATTATATAATATATATGTTCAAATTGGCAAAAAAAATCAAAATCAGTTGAAGTTTAATATTTTGAGGTATATGAAACGCATACACACTTGTGACCTGAGAAGTTTAATTCAATGTAATTTTATATTTGGTGAAAAGTATGACACAGAATAATACTACTACCTTGTTGATTGTAATCGTGTTGTTCCTGTGCAGAATTTTTTTTTCCTGTTGTATATATACTGGCTCCTACTGTAGACGATTCAGATGCACTGCTTACTGTTGTAGGGTACCTATATCCCGCGTCAGGATTTGTGTCGTTCTCTCTACGTTTTGATGGGGTTTTCTTCTGTCCGGCTGAGACGAATGGTGTATTTCCTGCAATATAATAAACATTTTTTAATCACATCACTAATTGAAAACAGCAATTAATTTGAATAACTGGCTACTATGAACAAGCTACAAAAACTGCTTCAATCAAAATGATTTGAACAAGTGATAACCAATATGGTATATGTCTAACGAAATACCGGAATATAACTGAAATATTGCTGAAAGTGGCGTTAGACACCATGAACATTAATCTCTAATGGAATTAGCATGAATTAGAATTGATAATATTTGACAAATAAACATAATTAGCTTCTGATATCCCCTTTGGAAATCCAAACACGAACTTGCATTTGTACATGCAACCAATGAGATGTGTGCTTCTATGTGGTCATTAATAAGGTTAGGGCTTTGGTGCTTATCACCACTTTCGACAATATTTCCGTTGCATCGTGGCGGTAAGTTTTTTGGGTGCAGGAAACTTGAGTACCCGGAGAAACCCACCGACCCGTCGCCAGCCACTGGCAAACTTTAGTGTCACTAATAACTTGATACAAAATATAGCTATGATACCCGATATTGTGCTTAAGTTCTTAACATTGGACACCAATGGTCAACATTCTATATGACTTTCTGACAAAAGATATTACTGCAGATTTAGCATTACACATTTTCCGCAAAATAGTATTATGCCAACCGCCCCGCGTATGGAGTTTAATTTTCACACCTCAACCGCTACACTCGAACTTGCAGTTTATATTCAGAACTTGTCAACGTCACCGTTTTCTGAGCATTAAACTATTAAATCAAGAATGTTTAAAGAATCGCCCCATTCTTTCTTTCAAAAGTCTATTATTTTATTTATTCACCAATATATGTACTAAATATTTAGGTGTCAAACCTATAATTCACCAATCAGAGCTTAGAACATATACAAAAGTAGTCCATTTTAAAGAAAATAGTTCCTTTCGCTTTGTTGCATTGTGACAAATACTGAATGGAATGGAATAACTAAAATTGATAATTGAAGTTAAATATATAAGGATTATTTTGAGCCCAAATATGATGCATTTAGTTGTATTTTAATACCTTTATGGAAGATTTGGTGCATGACCTATAATATTGAATTTCCCGGGGATGACCGAGCTATTTTTAGAGTAGGTGTTTTCCATAGACTGGCATTTCATTGCAAGACTTTAAACATCCCTTGATATTTTCACAGAATGTAGAGGAATCATGTACGTTTCAGAAAATACATGGTCTTAGGAAGGTTAAACTTAAGATAAAATAGCCAGGCAGGCTCGAAAAAACACAAATTTAGTAGAAAATGTAAAAGAAGTTAATTATTGGTTTCACACATAAAAGTATGAGATCATCAAGCACGTATTCGGTTTTTTTTTTGCTTTTTTTCTATACCTAAAGTTTGAGTGATTAGTGATTGTTGTCTAACGCCAATTCAGCAATTTTTCCAGCTATATCATGGCGAGAACAAGTTAATGTTTTAATGAGATGATGAGTCCACTTTGTTCTAGACCAAGACGCAGAGTTGTGTTTTTATAGTGCTAGTTCACTGAAACAACAGTAGTCCGCGGATAGACATGTCGGTCAACTCGGACACATTATGCTGATTCCGAGCCATCCAGTCTTTGCTCTTTCCCCTTAATGCTGCATGCTTAGCGGAGAAGCAACAAATACCAATTGTCTAGTCTTTGGTTTGACCCGACCGGGGCTCGAACCCACGATCTACCGCACACGAGGCGAGCACGCTTACCAGTACGCCACCGACGCGGTTCCCAAGGTTTGACATTTCATATAAATGCAAGATATAAATAATTTGAGAATTTCGTAGTGACATTACTTCATATTTAACTTACGGATCCCATTTTCATTGTTGTCATCGTGTGTATGGTATCCACCGAAGTCAAGCTCGTCTTCCGTCTCCCTTCTATATGGCCAATTGTTTTCAGCCATGTCTTAAATTAACCAAAGAAACATTTATATATGCTATGCATTTCATTTTGGCGTTTTACAATATATAATTATTTATATATGCACCACTTGTGAAGAGTGTCACAATGTTGCACCGTAAACACCAAAGGCAATTATTTTGGATTAATTTAACACTCGTGCGAACATAATACGCAAAAAATGAAGTCAGCTATTTAAAATTCTTACTTCTTGGAAAGAGTTGTATAATGATCATAATGCAGCGTATAGAAAATATACAATACAATAATTTGATATTAGATTGCTATTGTTAGAATAAAATCGCATACTTACTAGTTAAAGGCATACAGTTGCTCAAATTGATTTTTTTGTTTATTTGCAAACGACAGCATCATACAAAAACAAATAAAAAACAAAGAAAATGCAATAAAACTCCAACAAGACATCGATGCTGCAGGTAAATGGGAACAAGACTGGCTCATGCACTTCCACCCAGACAAATGCACAGTAGTAAGTGTAACACAAAAGCGGAAAACAATCTCGCATACATATCAATTGCATGGACACACACTAGAGAAAGCTGACTGCAAAATAATGAGGCATTACCATTCAGAATAACTTAAAGTGGGACACACATATCAACACCATAACAGCTAAAGCTAATCAGTCACTAGGATTCATTAAAAGAAATTTAAAAGTACATTCACCAGCCATCAAAGAACATGCATTCAAAGCTTTAGTCCCATGGAAATTGGAATATTGTAACACCATTTGGGACCCACACACACAACAGCAGAAACTTCAAATTGAAAAAAATTCAACGGAGAGCAGCCCGCTATGTCAGTAACAGGTACCACAATGCAAGCTCTGTAACAGATATGATGTCTGACTTAAATTGGGCCCAACTTGAGGTGCGCCGCATAATGTACAGACTCATATTCTTTTGCAAGTCATACACCACTTAGTTGCCATACCATATTCAAACCTATTAATTCCAGTTGACACCAGAACCAGACACACAAATCCAAATTCATTCAGGCAAATACAGACATCAAAAGACTGCTACAAATACTCATACTTCCCCAGGTCTATCACACTTTGGAATCAACTGCCTACAACATTTACCACTGCAGACACAGTTGACGGTTTCAAGAGCATGATCCCAGTATCTGCCTTGATTCCAATTTTCACACCTTAATCACTCATACTCATAGTAGTTATCAAATGTATATAGTTTTAACCTTTGATTCATTGTTTATTGTATATATGTTAACTTATGTATTAACTAAATTTAATACGGCGCTCGGCCAATAATCTTCAGTAGTGAAGGACGGCCAGCAATGTAGAGAAGAAGAAGATATCAAAAGTTGCCAATATTCGATGTTTTATACTAATTGCAGTTGAAATATTTCATTATATCATACGTAAATAGCCTAGAACGAATGAAATGCGTCGCTTTTTGATTTTCTTGTATCGGACTATCCATTAAAGAATTCAATGTTGACCCGTACAATATTCATATATTCCGTGACCTACAAAGTGAACCTATTCGGTAAAGCGCTTGCGCATGTGCGAAATTGTTTGCGGAAGGAAAAGCACATGTATGGCACAAACACAAATATTAACGGATTCTACACGAAAACGACACAAATATGAGGATTTCGTGTAAAAATAAAAAAAAAGTGTTATATAGACGACCTATTCCATTTTTCAACACGTATACGGTAAGCATAAATTAGTATCTTTTTACGGCCGAATGGTATTTTGACAGTAGAATTGCATCGGTGTTTTTTATATTTTTTTTTTTTTCAGAAGAAAACGCTAGGTGATATCTCTTTTAAATTAGAGACTAAAATAATGAACTTCATGACTGGTTTTTTTTTTCGAAAAAAATATAATCAGGGCAACTCAAGTGTTGTCAATAATATGCAATGCAATTTGTTTACAATTTTCCCATTATCAGGCCCCTTTGCAGAGTTTGGGTTTGTTTTATTGATTACATCACGTATTTCAGATTTTAAGTGTCATTCTTACTAAATACCATTATATAATATTAACTGATTACCCCAAATCCAATTTCATATATATATTTCTTAAATTATATTAATTATAACGAATTTACATGAAAAGCATGCTTCCTGGTTATTCATAGCAGTTATTGGTGTCCGGCAAACTTCGGAAAATCAACGACTTATAATTAGGTGTGTTAATGGCGATTTTACAAACAGACATTCTAATTATTTTCATTAATCACGACATTATAGCATATTTTTTAAACCTGGCTTCTTGTTCAGAACATTTTATTAGTATAAAACATCGAATATTGGCAACTTTTAATATATAAAAAAAAATCAATTTGAGCGACTGTATGCCTTTAACGAAGTGGAGATATCCTCATAATATGATATCACAATACGTCATGCTTACTATAAGCAAATGGGTAATATGAAAACAGTTAAATATAGATCTAGCTATTTAACACTTCCCTAAATAAGATTTAAACATGACAACAGAAAGGTAAATCGATATGAATAACGAAATGTACTAGACAATAATGAAAGAATTATTTAAAGTACTGTAGCGTTCCAGGGGTAGAACCTCCAACCTCTGAACTATAAAAGTGTTCTAATTCTCCCAACTACCTTCTACCCAAATATCTCCGTCTAGGCAAAGTAAAACCTTAGATCAACAAATTACTATTAATTATTACCACAGTAACGACAAATCAGCCAAGTGATGACAATGACCTGTTGAATCCCCCTTAGATCCAACATTGGAATCCCCCTTAGATTCAACATTGAGCTCAGGTGTAGGGAGAGCTTTCCCTTTGGGTTGATTAGCTTGACTTTTCTTTCTGAGTAGCAAGCTTCTCCTTGGACCATTACTTAATGGTGGTATGGTATTGATACCACTAATACTGGGTGTATCGTCAGGTAGTATTGACCTTAATACCACTGTTTCATCTGGGATATCATTGTCTGACACCTCGGTCATGACAATGTCTTCATCCTCAGTGGTGTCATGTTGACCAATAAGGTAAGCATCATTTTTCTCACTTATTTCTACACTATTTGCACCCACACCTCCCTTGTGTGGGGCATAAGGTTTTGTTTGAACCATGCCTAGGCTATTAAACAATTCTCAATGGTACGCATCACTGGATCCAGTAGATATACAATCTTAATGTGGATCCCGCTGAGGATGCCAAAATTATGTAGCGCTCCAGGGGTAGAAACTCTAACCTCTGAACTATAGGAGTGTTCTAATTCTCCCAACTACCTGCTACCCAAATATACCCGTCTAGGCAAAGTAAACCCTTAGATCAACAAATTACTATTGATTATTACCACGGTAACGACAAATCAACCAAGTGATGACAATGACAAGGTATTTAGCCTATGAAGACTAAATTTCCAGGTTGCAGGCTTTAATGATCATGAGGAGTGAATAAGTTTCCATATTTTATTATATTACTTCAGTTCAATTCAATATCAGATCAATTTACAAGATCAAAATGTTCAAAATTAAACCCTGGTCAGTCCACCGTGTATTTAAACCAGAAAATTTACAATATATGGAAACTTTGAATAACAAATGTAAAACAAAACTATTAACAATAACACAAATTGTTTAATCTCTACCTTAGAGATTAATTACTTCAACTTTTAGAAAGAATTATCCCTCTTTTATTAACAATAATATTTGAATCAATCTCTGAACCTTAACTAATGAAAGGAATTATCTCCCTTAGATTAATGGATTAATATCTACCTTAGAGATTAATTACTTAAATTTCCTTTGACTAATAAAAAAACCACTTTTGGACCCTTAGACTATACTTGTGGCAGAAAATGCTAATCAATCTCTTTCCTAGAGATTTTTCAAAAATATACAAATGTACACATATACTAGAAAATGTTTCTGTCCTTAGAACAAGTCACATCAACAATTTAGACACATTATATAATTACCAACACTATATGAGTTGCTAACATTTATTTGTGCAAATGTTACTACAATGTATTAGTATTAATTAATGTTATCACTTTTATTTCAGTAGATAATTTCAATACAATTTTTTGATATTCTCAACCTTTGGAATATTTGAATGACCGTTTATTATATTCCCAACCTTCGGAATATCAGCTTAGTGTATTCCAAACCTTATGAAATACTTAGTATTATTATTGTTCAGTGTATTCCAAACATTATGGAATACATGAGTATTATCATAGTTTAGTGTGTTCCAAACCTTATGAAATACTTAGTATTGTTATATTCCAACCTTTTGGAATATTCCACCGTCAAAAGTTGATTAAATTATTTATAAGAATTTTAATCCCTATAATTGATTACTAAAAATTAATTATACAATTTAGAGTTATACTAAGTTTTATTAATTAGTATACTTCAAGTTAATTTAAAACTTTGAACTTGTTAAACAACTAGTAAATCCTGTTAACAATGTAATTAACTATTTATTTTACTTCCAACAAGAGCATTATTTAATTAATAATAGTTTATCTTTAAATAAACATCATTAATGAAAATTTTACAAGCAAGTTATGTAAAGAAAAAATGCTAGATAAATTATACTTTTACAATTTTGGTTTAGTATTGTCTAAATAAAGAAATTATCATACAGCTTTATAGCAACTCAACAAAATATCTTGGAGACCAGCTCCACAGTTCTGTCAAAATAAGCCTATGTTTCCAAGCTAAACTTTTACTATTTTTAGTTACTTTTACTTTCCATATCTTTAATTAACATGTATTTTAAAAATAAAATATTATGCCAAAAGTGTAAAAAATATATATTTCAGCCAAAGACTCAAAAATACTGACAGTTTCAATCAAAACCAAAAACAGAACTCCCGATATATGGCGTCAATGACGTCACATCGAAACGTAAAAATATTCCACCAACGGTGGGGAAAATCCCACCAATGGTGGGAAATCACCAAAGATGCCACGCGCACTAACAAAAATACTTAACACAATATCAAAACTCCAATAACTAATAACATATTTCCTATTTTATAAAAGTAACTCCTGAAAGTTAAAGAAAGAATTTTTCTACAACATCTAATTCATCGTAAGTTAAAAATTGTACATGGCGCCACACCGGAAGTGAACAAGCGTAAACAACAAGTGGTTGATGATTGAGACTGACAGCGGGCTCATAATATGGCCAAATTCTCCCGTAAATACACATGACAGCTACTATAAAATGCATGCATGGATTACTACTGATCGGAGGGGTTACAATATGTCCAGGGTTTCTGTTTCTGTTTCTGCCATATGATTGCCTCCTTCATCATATTGAAGATTATGCAATTTTTATTTTTGTGCGGCATGCCCAACGAATAGTGAAGCCAAAGTTTAAATAAGTCTCCAAATAGATGATAATGAGTAATAATAACCAAATTGAATTTACAATTTACAATTAAAACTATACACAGTTGTCAATGTCTGGACTATAGGGACACGATCCTTGCCTTAAAGGCCTCAGGTGTGTCCAATTCAACAATATCTGGAGCTAGTAGGTTCCAGTCTCGTACCGTTCTTGGAAATAATGACATTTTCCTGGTGTCAATACGGGAGGATGGTATCTGGAATGACCTGTTGTGAGATTTTCTGGTTTTTCGGCCTGTTGGAATTAGCCTGTTTTCCTTGTTGATGGCTACAAGTTCTCTGTCGATTTTATATAGCATTACAAGTCTAGCGTCCTTTCTTCTGTCTGCAAGTGGTCTCCATTTTAGTCTTTGCATGATGTAACTTACACTATATCTATTTCTGTGATTGTTTGCTACATATCTAGCCGCTCTTCTCTACACTACCCCCATCTTCTTTATATCAGTTTGTGTATATGGGTCCCAGGCTGTTCTAGCATATTCTACTAGTGGACGTGCAAGAGTGAAATATGCTTGTTCTTTTATCCTGATAGATGGGATTTTCAGGTTTCTACGCAGAAAGCCAAGAGTTTTATTTGCTTTGCTGGTAATATAATTTATGTGCTGGTCCCATTGTAATTTGTTTGTGAACGTGAGGCCTAAATATTTGGCGGATGTAACTGACTCTGGCGTATGCCCGTGGAGTTGGTATTTGGCATCAATTATTTTCTTTTTGTTGGTTACTCTGAGTACTGTGCATTTGTCAGGGTGGAATTTCATGCACCATTCATTTTCCCAATGTCCCAGCTTATCTAGATCTTTTTGTAAAGTTTCAGCATCGTTGTTATTGGATATTGTCAGGTATGCTATTGTGTCGTCGGCAAAGAGTCTTACTGTTGATGTTAGTCTTGATTGGAGGTCGTTTATGTAGTAGAGGAAGAACCCTGGACCTAGGACGGAGCCTTGGGGAACTCCTGAGTCCACACTGACTGCATCAGATGTAGATCCATCAATTACTACAGATTGTTTTCTGTTTACAAGCCAGTTTTGTATCCACCTGACTGATTTTCCTATGATACCATAATGCTGCAGTTTGTGTATGAGTAGGCTATGGTTGACTTTGTCAAAAGCCTTAGCAAAGTCCAATATGAGGATATCTGTTTGTTGGCCTTCTTGTAAGTTCTTGGAGATGTCATCCACGAATTCAATGAGTTGCGTTTCACAGGAGTGGCCCTTTCGAAATTCATGTTGTAGCGGATACAGGATATTATTTTCTTCTCCATGTTTCATGATTTTACTGGCCAATATATGCTCCATAGTTTTACAACAGACTGATGTTAAGGATATTGGTCTGTAGTTTTCAGCCAACGACTTTTGACTTTTCTTGTATACAGGTGAGACGTTTGCAATGCGCCAGTCATCCGGGACTACACCAGTGTCTAGTGATTTCTGGAATATAAGCTGCAGTAGTGGTGAAATATCTGTAGCTAGTTCTTTTAGAATCCTAGGTGATATGTTATCAGGTGCTGGTGCCTTGTATAGATTTAGCTGTTTTAGTAATTTTGTAATACCGTTGCAGGTGATATCAAAAGATTTCATATTTTGATGTTGTGTGGTTGTGGAGTTCATACGGTTTGAATTCAGGAATTCCTCAGTGGTATAGGATGTTTTCTCAGAGAAGGCTGATTTAAACTGGCGATTTGATATATTTGATTTAGTAACTGGGTCACAGTACAGTTTACCATCCATTTTTAGTGATGAGATTCCAACTATGTCTTTACGTTTGTGTTTGATATATGTCCAGAACTTTTTCATCCCTGATCGTGGTTCGTTTTCATCTGGTGTTACTGTCATTTTCAATGTATTTCCAGTACGCCTGTCTGGTTATCTTTTGAGTATGATGTTTGAGATTGCTATACTGTTCTTGAGTTTGATGGTCACCAGATTTCTTCTTCTTTTTGAATAATCTGTGTAGTCTTTTGAGGTTTTTCTTGATGTCCCTGTTGATCCAATGTTGACGATCTTTGTCCTTGGAATCTTTTCTGTGGTATGTGTTGTTTCGCTGACATGCTGAGGGTTTGTTTGAAGAATTCCCACATGGTGTTTACATTGCAGTCAGGGTCCCTAAACATCTGAGGTAGTTGGTCTAGTATGCTGGTAATGTCATTCTTCATATTATTCCAATTTGCTTTATTATATAAGGGGATGATATGTGGTTTTTGTTTTAGTTTGACAGGCCTGAAATCAAACTCTGTATATACAATATCATGGTCTGAGATCCCTGGTATGGTTTCTGTTCTGAGTACTTTTCCTGGTCTGTTGGTGAGTACCAAGTCAAGTGTATTTGTAAGACGCGTTGGCTGGTTTATTAGTTGAGATAGTGCATTGTTATTTATGATGTCCATGGAATAGTTGTGTAAGTTGGTAAATACTGCATTCGGTTTCAGGATGTTTTCTTTCCAGTCCCATCCAGGTAGGTTCATATCATCTCCTATTACGATTGTTGCATTTTCTATGGCGCTTGCTCTTTGGACTGATGTCTCAAAGTATTTTAAACTGTCCTCATCTGAGACATTTCTTCGGTAGTAGGAGCAAACATAGATGGTACCGTTCCTTTTAGGTTCATATTGGCCCATACAATTTCGCAGTCGGTGTCTAATTCTGGGACATGCTCACTGTTGTATTCGTTCTTTATTGCAAGAAGTACACCTCCACCTGTTTTATTTGTTCGATCTTTCCGGTGTAGGACGTAACCTCTAGGGCAGATTTCAGGGTCTCTAATGTCTTTGTCCAACCAAGTCTCTGTACCAATAATAATGTCTGGTTTTACACTATCGATAACATTTGATAGTCTGCACAGTTTTGATTTAATAGACTGGAAATTTATGTTCAGAATCGTCAATGGTTGATTGCAAGTTTTTGGTCCTGTCTTCCTGGTGGGTGTTGATGAGTGAACAGGACGTATGGGCAGTTTCGCTTCTGGACTATGTGGAGGTATGTCCGAGATGCATGAGTATGACATATTTGACATGTCTGATACCTCAATACTTTGGTAGGCATGTACTGTCGAGCTTTACGATGTACATAAGCTTAAAACGATGTTTATTGACAAAATCAGTAACGTAAATACACTTCCAAGTTAAAACATGGCGACTGCGCCTGAGCTGAAATTGACATAATTCTGTGTATTCAGCGCCAGTTGTACTGCGACTACAGATACTTTACAAATGAAAATAACACATAACCCGTATAATGATATATAAAGGACTGACCAGGTACATAATTAATATGCATACAATATATATATAGCGATTCAGTTCATTTCAACAATAATAGCTATGCAATCTTCAGTTCCCACACTTTCATGCTTAGCAGACAGCAATTTGAACATGTGCTTACAAAAATGATTCCACAGAACAATGTGAAACTACGATAAAGTTAACAATTCCAGAAGTTGGATATTTTGCACTTCCATTACTTTAATAAAATGTGAAAGAGTCAATTTATCCTTATTTTCTCTGAACACATTACCAAATAAAAAAGATAATGCATTGCTATCTGACAGGTAAAAAAATAATACATTCAAGTATTGGTTATTTATGTCATATTTTGTACAAATGGTAGAAATATCTATACTTCCTCATACACAACAATGCATATACATATATAAAAATTACACCCCCTCCCCCTGCTGGTTCTCACATTGCCCTCAAATTAAACATTTAGTGTCCCGCAAATGTTTTACATTTAACTTGCATTACCAATGCAAAATCTTTGACCGGAGCTACTCAACATCTAATTTTAACATAGCTATACATGTAGAGTTCTAATCCATCCAAATTAATCGGATTTAGACACAATTCCAAGCAGGAATACTATTAAGTTGTTATGATTTTCCTGTATTTACAAAATCCTTTAAGCAAAAGTCTATATATCAAGGCAAAGAAAAAGGTAAGAAATTATAGTAGACTACTGGGCTATTGACTAAAGATACATAAGTATATATACTTAAATATTTAAAAAGAATTAAAGAAATACCTAATAATACTCTACTTTTTTTTGGTAAGTTTATGATGCTACGCGTGGAGGTTCCCAAACTAGCCCTGCATCGAAGCAATATTAACTATTAAAAAAACCAACTATTGTAAATATAAGGTGGCTAAGCCTGGAGGTTCCCACACTAGCCCTGCATCAAAACAATATTACAAGATTAATAATATACTTAATAACCACAATTAAAGTCTATTGCTTCTTTTGAACCTTTGACACAGTGGATTGAAGCAAGGGTTTACGGGCAGGTCTTTTCTTTGTCTTTGGTAGTTGTCTGGGTTGAGATGTCAGTTGAAGCGGTTGGTTGCGCTCCAGCTGTCTCACCTGGCCTCTAAGTTAGCTGATGCCAGTGGAGACACTGGTGTAGGCTGATTTGGTTTCAGTATCTGCCTTCTGCTGGTGGGTCTCAATCCTCTCCAGCATCTTCTCCATCCTAGCCATGGCCTGGAAGAATTTTGGCAACTCTTCCTTACAGGTGCAAGAACAGTGGCCGGATGACGAGGATGATGATGAAGAAGAAGAGATGGAAAGAGCAGGAACAGCCCTTACTTCCTCTAACCTGCTGGTCACATCCTGTTCTTCATCTAGTTCTAACATTCTCTTCACTGGAGATGCCAGAGAAGGTGAAGAGGCCATATTTCTGGATGGCAGATCTGTGGCTGGTGGTGTCAGTGGCAGGTCCAACGACTCAATGCTCAGTGGCAGAGTGTCAGCCTGGGTCTCAGATGTCGCAGAGAGTACTGGAGTTGCATTGGTTGCTGTAGAGACTGATGATGTAATGACAGGCATAATTGGTTTATCGGAAGCCATCTGCACCCAGTGCAGTCTACTCGCAGCTGGAGAGAGTGGCGTGAGATCTATAGCTGTAATTATGTAGGGCTCTGGTGGATGTAGAAGTCATCCCCTCTGAAAGAACCCTCTAGTTGAGGTGAGGTTTGAATGTTTTGCAGTGCCTCTTGATGGCAGGCTGGCTGGTAGACTTAAGCATACACAGTGTACAATAGTATGGCAAACAGTCGACCGACAGGTGCCTCTTCCAAATGTGACTGTCCACCCTGTATCTTTCGGCAATAAAGGGGCTATCCTCCCCACACCATTCACATTTATAGGGAAGGCCTCTTTTGTTGGTCTATTGAAATAACATCTGTAATAAAGTTTTCCTTGTTTTTTTTCTTCTTATCTCATTATCATAGTGCCTCGCCCTTGAAAGGCTAACTAAACATAGAAAAACTCTCTTTATAAAAAAAATATATCTATCCTCCCCCAAAAATCTGACTTCCTTATCACCAAAAAAAATGAAGGAATTCTGACTAACCACCTTGGCTAGGCAAAATATTTTATAAGCACAATACAAAAATCTGAAATATCATTGGACTAGTAAAACAATGTTTGACACAGTGGACTGAAAATTACCAAGGTTACATGTATTACACTACTCGTAATACTTCTTCAAAACATCTGAATTACTTATTATCTACTTGACGCTCTAATTGTTTTATCCATTTAGAATAAGAAATACTAGTATTCCTGTATGGTTTTAATTTGTCATGATTGACAATTTTTCTACTGCCTTTTCCAATTATCTGTATTTCATAGTTTAAGTCGTTTAACTTGTTGGTCACCACACATGGCCTTATGTAAGAGGGTTGTAATTTTGGACATATCACCTCTTTACAAATTTCATTTAGATACCCGACCTTGTCAAAAACCTTATAAGACATTAAATTAGATTTGATATCATAATGGTCTTTTCTTCTTTTCATATTTACTTCTAAGTGTTTTCTAACCACATGATGTGCTCTGTGAAGTCTTTCTTTAACTTTTAGAGCATGGGCCCCCAAAGTTACAGTTTTGTCACTCTTATGAGGATCATGTCCCTCCCTGGTTACTTCATATGGTAATATAATCTCTCTACCTAACATAAGTAAATTTAGGGTAAGACCAGTGGATTCATGAGGACTGGCTGGATATGCACCCGCCAAACATCCCAAGTTCATATCCCAGTTGGTCTGTTCTCCTCTTAAAAATGAATTGATCATGGACAATAAACTTCTATTGAACCTTTCTACTTGTCCGCTACATTTAGGATTTCTTGGAGTGATCCTAGTTTTTTCTTATTTCTAAAATTTCACATAATTCTTGAAAGACTTGACATCCAAAACGACATATTACATCATTTAAGATTATTTGTGCACGTGTGACCGCTGTTTGGTCCGGCACAGGAAACACTTCAACCCACTTGGTGAAGTAGTCAGTTATTACTAGACTAGACTTGTTGCCTCTGGGTGGGATTGGTAAAGGACCCAGTAAATCAGTGGCTATTCTGTCTAATAGTGCACCCACTAGCATGCTGCCAAGTGGAGCTCTAATAGCTGTATGAGAGGGTTTGTTTTCTTCACATGTTTCACACTGTGAAATCCAAAAACTTAGGTTTTCCCTCATTTCATACCGGTAATACCTCGCGGACAGTTTCCCTTTGGTTGTCCTTTTACCGAGATGTCCTGACAAAAGGAACTAACAATTGGGTATTGTCTTCACTACCATTTTTCCTATGAAATTTCTTAAACAAGAGACCTTCTCTTATTTGTATGGCATCCCAAAGATGCCAATAATGACGGGTAGCAGGACTTTTATTTTCCAACTCTTTAATGGTTGGTCTGCTACCATTCTCTTTCCAGAGAAATATAGGTCCAATATCGGTATCATTTCTTTGTAATTTTTGTAATTCTGGAGTGGAATAACCACCATTCCACGGTGTCCAGATATTTTCAGCTGATACTTGTTGTACCCTTTGCATTTTCTAAATCAGTTTTACTTTTATCTAGATTGATGGACAGGTTACTAAAGCCTTGTATGGAGCTAGTCACTTTTTACATGGTCCACATTTTAAATATACTAAATTGTCAGTGTTGTGCGCAGTCACAATCATGGGGATTAAGCAACGTGACATAGTATCTGCATTGCTATGTTTGACTCCGGCTCGATACTGACCAAAAAGTCAAAAGCAGATAGTATTTCTAACCACCGGACTATTCTGCCTTAGGTTCTTTTAAGATAAACAGCCAAATCAATGCCTGATAGTCTGTTCTTACACAGAACTTTCTTCCTAGAAGGTATTGCCTATAATATTCGATGAAATAACGAACTGCCAAAAGTAACTTAGTAGTAGTACAGTAGTTTCTCTCAGCCTTATTCAGCGTACCGCTGCCATAAGATATTACTTTCATCTGTCCATCTTGGACTTGGCTGAGGACAGCACCTATAGCAGTATCACTTGCATCAGTATCTAAATAAAATTCTCCTTCATCTTGTGGGAAACTCATGATGTCAGTACTAACAAAGGCTTGTTTTAGTTTCTCAAAAGCTGTCTGACATTCTTCCTTCCAAATAAAGTCATTCTTTTTCTTCTTCAGTTCAGAAAGGGGTTTAACCAAGGCTGAGAATCCCTTGATAAATCGTCTGTAATAACTTCCCATCCCTAACAGTTGCCTCACTTCAGTGACTGTTGTGGGAGGGGGCATAGCAAGGATTTTGGCAATATTGTCTGGGTTGGGTTGTATACCCTTATCTGACACCAAGTGTCCTAGATAGGCAACTTCAGGTTTCAACAATTCACATTTTTCTGGTTTCAGTTTAAGGCAGGCTTCAGCCATTCTTTGTAAAACAAGGTCTAGTCTTTGCATATGGTCTTTAAAATTGTTCGGAGATCGGTAATTTTGTTATTACCCTTATCATCAAGGTAAATCAAACATATTTGCCATTGCAAGCCATTTAAAGCAAGTTCCATGAGTCTTTGACACGTTGGAGGTCCGTTACAGACACCGAATGGCATGGTTTGAAATTCAAACAAACCATATTTGGTAACAAAAGCTGTCTTATGTATATCTTCTGGTCGGACAGGTCCCGTGTTGAGAGATTGCCACCCTCTCCGCACGTTAAAGAACCCAGTGTAACAGCTCATTATGAGCATTATGCTCATGATGAGTGGTCCATAAGAGACCTGTTGCACTGGCAAAATTATCCGTCCCTACCCATCACCTTTCCTTGTTTCGAGTCCCGTGGCGTTTATATTTTTAAATGTTTTCGTCCTGAATATAGCTGGACGTTAAACACCAATCAATCAATCAAGCATGGTCGGACAGGAATTTGATGGTAACCACTGGTTAAATCAAATGTGCTAAAAAGGGTTGCTCCTGCCACAGTATCAAGGCAATCTTGAATCCTGGGCAGGAGAAAGGCATCCTTTATGGTAACCGCATTTAAACGTCGGTAGTCCACACAAGGTCTTACTTTACCATTCTTCTTTATGACCAATTCCACTGGACTGGACCAAGGGAAACTAGATTTTCTTGTTATGCCTTGTTCGTGCATTTGCGCTATGAGTTTCTTCTCCTCTTCAGCAAATGATATGGGTATTCTTCTTGGGGGTTGCGTTAGAGGCCTTGTATCACCAGTATCTATGTCGTGCTCTACCAAATGGGTCAGTCCTAAGTCATAGTCATTCACTGAAAAGGTGTGAGAATATTTCTGAAGCAAGTGAAGGATTTCTTCTTGCACCCCTGTAGAAGGCCAGCTGCCACTTCATTATACAAGTTGATCAAATGGTGTGGAACTACACCACTTTTTCCCCCATCGATGGTTCCTTTCTTGGATACATTTCTAATAATGCCAACATTAGTTGGTCAAGTTACTGGCTTGGATTCACCTGGCTTAATCCTTCTAGTAGGATTAACATTCTTTACCTCATCATTGTCTTCTACAGTGAAAAGTGTAGTTAGTTGACTTTCGACCTTTTCCGCTTCACCAACAACAGTATTTTGATTTACTTGTATCTCATAATCAAATGGATTCATCAGGCGAATTTTATTGGTAACCTCATTTCTAATATCAACTAGACAGGAGGCCATCACAACAGGATGTGTCTCAATAAAATAAGAATGAGGTTCTATCAAGAAATCTTGTGACTTAGTAAAATCATCAGTTTCAAATCTATCAACAAATACCTCAATAATCATTTCAGTTTTGGGCGGAAAAACAAAATGGTCAGCAGATCGCCCTCTTCTTAAGGTTTCAGGTTGTCCAATCTGAATGCAGGGAATCTTGGTTTTATTCAGCAGTATAATTCCTTCAGTCAGTCTTATATCAGCGGGCCCCCCTTCACCTTTCATAAAAATATATAAACCTAATAAGGCATCATCTTTTATCTCGGCAATAATTACCTCACTATCAAGAGTTAATTCGCCTAATTTAATGGTGAATACTCCTTTTCCCAATTCAGTCAAGGATTGCCCATTAGCACTAGCTAGTATATTGGACTTTTGTAAGGTTGGTCTCTTAGAAAGTGGAATTTTATTGAAATTTTTTGCAGAAACCACAGTTCTGGCAGCTTCAGTATCAGCAGTGAAAGTTATATTCATACCCTGTATGGCCCCTTCCACATATACTCCATCACTTTTAATAACCTGTCGTCCAACGACAAATTTTGGACTAGGAGGACTAGTATCTCTATTCACTATCTCTTCTGTAACTGAAATTTTATGTTGAGGTCTATTATTTCGAATCACGGACAAATTCTCAACCTCCTCTGTAACTGAATTTTTATGTTGAGGTCTATTGTCTCGAATCACGGACAAATTCTTAACCTCATCTGTAACTGAATCTTTATGTTGAGGTCTATTGTCTCGAATCACGGACAAATTGTTAACCTCCTCTGACTCTGTACTAACTTCTACCAAATGTATATCCCTAGTGAACTAAACTGCTGATTTCAATATTCTCAAGACCCAATTGTTGACCTTTTATTTCACCTGCTATTTGGGTCCCCCCTCGGTCATCTGAGTGGACCCTATCTAGTTTAAAGAATAACCTAGGGGTGCCCCTACTACAGCTTTCATTTGGTCGTCCCCATTGCTGTTTCCCATTGCTCCTGAGATTTGTGTCTGGTTGCCTATTTGGGTTGCTGAAGCATTTTCTAGCAAAATGGCCAAGTTGGCCACAGTAACATAGCAAAATATTCCTTTGACCGCCATCCTGTCTCAAAGCAAGAGGCTTATTGGTATTTGGGATAGCATTTGGTCTTTGGAAGGTTTTGGTTGGGACCTCCTGTTTTGTTTTTCCCATCATTTTGTGGAACAAAGATTTTAGGTCTTCCTCTTTTAAAATAGTAGTTTTACTTTGTTCAACAGAGCCACCTGTGACTACTGGATTAGACATTTCAGTCTTTCTGGTTTCAACTGGTTTCTTGCCATTTATTTGGCCATATATCAAGTCTTTTGTGGTATCCTTGATTTGCCTTACTGACTATTTGTTCTCGTCAGGCTGGTTAGGGTTCTTCATAGTCTCTATATAAGTTAAGATTTCACAAATTGCATCATCTCTGTGGAGTTATAGATGCACTCTAGCCTTATAATCATTCAAGCCTAGTAAAAATCTCTGTAACAGGTCCTCCTGTCTGGTTCTTGCATCCCGGTTTCTATATGCTTTATAATAGAGCCTCTTTAACTCGGCCGCAAATTTCTCAACACTCTCTCCTGTCAGTTACTTTCTCCTACTAAATTGGAGTTTATATGGTCTAGTGGTCTCAATAACCCCAAATCTATTACTCAACTCTTTAATAACTTTCCTGTAGCTGCCCAATGTTTTCTTGGACAGTTGGTCAAAGGTGAAGTCGCCTGCCTCACCGTGCAGTCTAGGTAACAATTCGTACAATTTGTCATGTTTGTTCCAGCCCCTGAGGTCTGCGATTGATTCAAATCTGTTATGCCACACCTCCCATTTCTCTTGTCCTGTGTAGGGTGGCAGTTTCATGCTATGATGGTGATCCGCACTGCGTTTGGATCGGAAGTGTGTCACCGGACTGGTGGCTACACTGTCAATGTCTGACTCATCAGAGCTTTCGTCTGGATGTTCTGAGTCACTTGACTCATTTTCTGAAATGGACTTTCTTTGTATCCGACCCAATCATCTATTTCTCCATTTTGTTATCTTATGGGTTTAGAACCCACTGTGGAAAAATTTCCTGGAACAACAGCTTGGATGGCTGAGACAACTTGAGATATCATATCTTGCATGGCTCCCTTGAGCATTCCGTAAATACCTGTTGAATCCCCCTTAGATCCAACATTGGTATCCCCCTTAGATTCAACACTGAGCTCAGGTGTAGGGAGAGCTTTTCCTTTGGGTTGATTAGCATGACTTTTCTTTCTGTTTCATCTGGGATTTCATTGTCTGACACCTCGGTCATGACAATGTCTTCATCCTCAGTGGTGTCATGTTGACCAATAAGGTAAGCATCACTTTCTTCATTTATTTCTACATTATTTGCACCCACACCTCCCTTAGGTGGGGCATAAGGTTTTGTTTTAACCATGCCTATGCTATTAAACAATTCGCAATGGTACGTATCACAGGACCCAGTAGATATAAAATCTTATAATGTGGATCCCGCCGAGGATGCCAAAATTATGTAGCGCTCCAGGGGTATAACCTCTAACCTCTGAACTATAGGAGTTTTCTAATTCTCCCAATTACCTTCTACCCAAATATTCCCGTCTAGGCAAAGTAAACCCTTAGATCAACAAATTACTATTAATTATTACCACGGTAACGACAAATCAGCCAAGTGATGACAATGACAATGCATATAGTCTATGAAGACTAAATTTCCAGGTTGCAGGCTTTAATGACCATGGAGAGTAAATAAGTTTCCATATTTTATTATATTACTTCAGTTCAATTCAATATCAGATCAATTTACAAGATCAAAATGTTCAAAATTAAACCCTGGTCAGTCCACCGTGTATTTAAACCAGACAACTTATAATATATGGAAACTTTGAATAACAAATGTAAAACAAAACTATTAACAATAACACAAATTGTTTAATCTCTACCTTAGAGATTAATTACTTCAACTTTTAGAAAGAATTACCCCTCTTTTATTAACAATAATATTTGAATCAATCTCTGAACCTTAACTAATGAAAGGAATTATATCCCTTAGATTAATAGATTAATCTCTACCTACTTAAATTTGAAAGATGTATCTCCCTTTGACTAATAAAAAAAACTATTTAGAGACTTAGGCTGTACTTGTGGCAGAAAATGCTAATCAATCTCTTTCCTAGAGATTTTTCAAAAATATACAAATGTACACATATACTAGAAAATGTTTCTGTCCTTAGAATAAGTCACATCAACAATTTAGACACATTATATAATTACTAACACTATTTGAGTTGCTAACATTTATTTGTGCAAATGTTACTATTACTATTAATTAATGTTATCACTTTTATTTCAGTAGATAATTTCAATACAATTTTATGATATTCTCAACCTTTGGAATATTTGAATGACCGTTTATTATATTCCCAACCTTCGGAATATCAGTTTAGTGTATTCCAAACTTATGAAATACTGAGTATTATCATTGTTTAGTGTATTCCAAACCTTATGGAATACATGAGTATTATCATAGTTTAGTGTATTCCAAACCTTATGAAATACTTAGTATTATCATAGTTTAGTGTATTCCAAACCTTATGGAATACACGAGTATTATCATAGTTTAGTGTATTCCAAACCTTATGGAATACATGAGTATTATCATAGTTTATTGTATTCCAAACCTTATGGAATACATGAGTATTATCATAGTTTATTGTATTCCAAACCTTATGGAATACATGAGTATTATCATAGTTTATTGTATTCCAAACCTTATGGAATACATGAGTATTATCATAGTTTATTGTATTCCTAACCTTATGGAATACATGAGTATTATCATAGCTTAGTGTATTCCAAACCTTATGAAATACTTAGTATTATTAGATTCCAACCTTTTGGAATACTCCACGGACAAAAGTTGATTAAAGTATTTATGTGAATTTTAATCCCTATAATTAATTACTAAAAATCAATTATACAATTTAGAGTTATACTAAGTTTTATCAATTAGTATACTTCAAGTTAATTTAAAACTTTGAACTTGCTAAACAACTAGTAAATCCTGTTAACAATTTAATTAACTATTTATTTTACTTCTAACAAGAGCATTATTTAATTAATAATAGTTTATCTTTAAATAAACATCATTAATGAATATTTTACAAGCAAGTTATGTAAAGAAAAAATGTTAGATAAATTATACTTCTATTATGACCGCCTATATATCGTCAACCAGTATATGTCGGTATATATCTACCTTTAGCACCTGCGCACTCAAATTATCGATTGGAAAGAAAAAAAACATAATTTAAAAAGTTTCTGTAATGAATAAAAGCCTACAAGGCCGCTTCCGTCATACACAACAACATGTACACATTATATTACGTTGTTTACATGTACAACATGTATACACAAATATGCGATGAAAACGCACTCATCTGGGGTTTTCCCCGACGGATGTTCCGGCCACCTCCCACGTGAAATTTTATTACGAGGGGACACTTATTAAATCTGCTTTGTGTCATTAAAGTAATTGAAATAAATATTTGAATATATTATTACTCACACAATAGGAGTTTGATTCAATATATGTGTTCAAATTGCGCTGATTCCGTCATCATAAGTGGCGGATTCTAAGGTGTCCTAGGATCATAAAAATTACCGTATTTGTCATATTAGAAAAGAATTAGTTCATGGCAGCCGTATATTTGTGTACATTTAACCATGGGTTGGCATTTATATTCGTATTTTATCCCTCGCTTAATTTTACAATTTTGGATTAGTATTGTCTAAATAAAATAATTAGCATACAGTTTTATAGCAACTCAACAAAATATCTTGGAGATCAGCTCCACAAATCTGTCAAAATAAGCCTATGTTTCCAAGCTAAACGTTTACTATTTTTAGTTACTTTTACTTTCCATATCTTTAATTAACATGTATTTTTAAAAATAAATACTATGCAAAAAGTGTAAAAATATATATATTTCAGCCAGAGACTCAAAACCAAAAACAGAACTCCCGTTATATGGCGTCAACGACGTCACATCGAAACGTAAAAATATTCCACCAACGGTGGGGAAAATCCCACCGATGGTGGGAAGTCACCATAGGTGCAAGCGCACTTACAAAAATACTTAATACAATTTTAAATCTCCAATAACTAATAATATATTTCTTATTTTATAAAACTAACTCCTCAAAGTTAATGAAAGAATTTTTCTACATCTATATCATCGTAAGTTGAAAATTGTACTTGGCGCCACACCGGAAGTGAACAATCGTAAACAACAAGTGGTTGATGAATGAGACTGACAGCAGGCTCATAATATGGCCAAATTCTCCCGTAAAAACACATGACAGCTACTATAAAATGCATGAATGGATTACTACTGATCTGGGGAGTTACAATATGTCCAGGGTTACGATGTACATAAACGTAAAACGATTTTTATTGACAAAATCAGTAGCGTAAATACTCTTCCAAGTTAAAACATGGCGACTGCGCCTGAGCTGAAATTGACATAATTCTGTGTATTCAGCGCCAGTTGTACTGCGACTACAGATACTTTACAAATGAAAATAACACATAACCCGTATAATGATATATAAAGGACTGCCAAGGTACATAATTAATGCATACAATATATCAAGTATTGGTTATTTATGTCATATTTTGTACAAATGGTACACACAGTTATACTTCCTCATACACAACAATGCATATGTAAACATGACAAATGGTATTTGTCTTAATATCCATCACAATAAACTTATGAAAATTACACCCTCTTCCTCCCTGCTGGTTCTCACAGTACTTACATTAGAGAATATTAATACTAGACAACGTAGAAAATAATAATCCGAAATGATTCGCATTTGATATAAATACACGTAACAAATTTTCCGGGTAGCTTGAAACCTGATATATATATTAAATCATGGTCGTCACAGTCATATTCACCATCAATGTCGGAACGTGACATTGTCATGACGTATACAAAGAGAGGAAATCGGGAGAGATTTACAAGATTTGATCCGAAAGAAAATAAATCTAAAGTTCAGACGCTTGTGACATTGAATTACCATCCCCTTTTTAACTTCCTATTTACATATTTATTTTCAATAAACATTTTTCTATTATTTCATCTCTTTTTTCCTTTATTTAATGTGTTCGTGTACATATATCCATACATATCATGATAACAAGAACTGGTATGTGCCGGCCCTCTATTCTTCTTATCTACAAGTCAAAAAAGATCAAAATATTAACAGTTGTACAACCACTCGCCACCAGTAGGTTTTACTCACCTGATTTACATTGTGTTGTTCAAACTTGGACATGCATCAACTAAAAATGACTTCTTTTTTCGCCTCTGTTCGTATTTTCTATGTATGGCAACTCATTATCCAGAAAATGTAAGATTTGTACTCCTTTATAACCCCATTACTCGACACAGTTTTAGTCAACACGCCGTTCAAGGGCTCCAAAACAAAAACAAACATCTTTTGGTGTGAAATTTCAAAGCTGAAGCGAAGCTTTTTGCGGTGTTATTTTCTTTTATGTAAGAGACATAGCAAGTCTATGACAATCATTAGACGTTACTACCACTGTGGACGGAAAGAAGAATGATTGAATCAGATCGAGTCTTGCATAGTGGTTTGGGAGATTTGGGGTATTCACCTTGTTTATTTATAGAATATGGACTGATTGTGTTATTTAAATTTTTAGGGATTTGGGATATGTAAAATTTTGAAATATTTTTCAAGGTGTATTCTAGGGAACGACCTTTTAACTTGAAGGGGGGGGGGGGGTTATGGTTTTTTTCTAGAAAAATATTCTGATTCCCATTGTTGCTGAAAAAAATATTCTGATTTTGGTGGAGGAAAAAAAAAATCTGATTCAGAGTTTTTGTCATATAACCTAATGTTAAATTATAGAAAAAAATTTCGCGCTTTGCGCGACAAAAAAAAAATTCTAACTCTTGTGTTGTCCGAAAAAAATATTCTGAACGAAACAAAAAACCATAACCCCCCCTTCAAGTTAAATGGTCGGTCCCTTACACTCTACTCTGTCATGTGCAATGCTATGTATTTTTTTTTTAGGATTTGGGATAAGGAAAATGTTGAATTATGTTATGGGGTATTTCACTCCACGATTCCTCCCCAACACACCACGCCACCCCAAACACTATGCTCTGTAAAGTATATGGCGGCCTATGCGTTTGATATTATATATTTATAATTGTGGGTTGTAATTTCATTGCCATCCTTACCTCTGGTGTTTACATTTCCAATTGATACACTAATATGTTGGTTGAAAGTCAATAAAGCTAAATTAGTGTATCAATTGGAATGTTTAGAATATTATTTAAATACACCATATTTCATCAACATTTAAATTATGTTAACTCGTGATCAGGATCGACCTCAAAAGAAAATAATATGTGCATACTTCAGGGTTGATATACACTTAGTGTATATAAATATAATAATATATTTTACTTCATGAATGTTTAGATGATAAAATGGATTGTGAAGACGAAACACTTATAACAAATCAAGGAAAATAGACACCTATGGTAGTTTTATTTGATTTACGGTTTCTGATTTCCTGTTTAGTATCTTCAGATTGTTCGTACATATAAACATTATAATGGATATCAACGGTACAGAGAGAGAATGTAATGAACCACAATATGCGTTACGTAGACATATTAAACAGGACTCAAGACAAATTATACATGCTATTATCAATTGTAACCTACACTTGTGCAATATGACATTTCCTGAATGGATTCAAAGCCACTACCATGATATATATCATTTGTGTTGAAACAGAATACGATGTAACCATTGCACATTGCATTATATTTTACCAGAGCATCGACAACTATTCCCAAGACATTTACATAGTTTGTTCGAAAAAGACTTGTCGAATCCTAGAAACAATTCTAGACGAGCTAAGGATATAGGCATTAATGATATTGATATTGTACTAGCAGGATGCTTGGTGGATCTTTTTTGTGATAGTGTTTACTGGTTTCATAGTTTAAATCTACTTGGAAGAACTATTGAGCAATTTTTAAATGAGAACAAATCCGAGATATATGATCTAGTTGACAGCAGGCATGTTAAATCCCGAGGAAACCGAGGCATTACTGCAGACGACACCAGCCATGTTCAATCCCGAGGATACCGAGGCATTACTGCAGACGACACCAGTCATGTTCAATCCCGAGGATAACGAGGCATTACTGCAGACGACACATGTCGGGTTCAATCCCGAGAACACCGAAGTATTACTACAGATGACACAAGACATGTTAAATCCCGAGGATACAGGGGCATTACTACGGACGAATGGGAATTTCTCTTTGGATCCGATACTAATGTTTTTCATGATAAAGATAAAATTAACCATGTTTCTGCTAAATCGAATATAATGGTACAACACTTATATGAAGCAAATGTACTACTACCACGAAATCTGTGTCCATTTAAGAACAAGGTAGATCGCATTTTGTATTTGGCTATTGAATGCGACTGGATAGATAAAGCTTACAACGATGAGCTTAAACGAGCTTCAGATGAGATATTGAGTTGGTTACAGTGTATATATATTATGTTTGAACAAGGGGTTTACTTGAATGGTCCAGAGATGTTCAGAGAGAACACTGATCTAAACCATGATGTAAGTGTACAAATTAACAATATATGTAAAAAAAACGGAGATATCTAATTTACAGGACGTGACGTTGATTTTTTGGTTTCCTTGATATCAAATACCTTTTACGTTATTTGGTTTTCCAATGATTCCATGTTAAGCATGTCTTTATAAAGTTATTTTAGGAACGCGTCGTGTGGACTGAATTATAAATCTTCGTTTTTCTTACAAAGAGATAAATATTCAATGCCCTAACCATAGATTATATATCTTCTCCTGTGAGTCAGAGTATTACTCCTGCCATGTTATAACTCTGTTAGAAGTGTCAGTTATGATCTTTGTTCTAAGTGTATTGGTCTTTAACCATAGATTGTATAGTATTACTCCTTCCATGTTATAACTCTGTTAGAAGTGTCAGTTATGATCTTTGTTCTAAGTGTATTGGTCTTTAACCATATATTGTATAGTATTACTCCTTCCATGTTATAAATCTGTTAGAAGTGTCAGTTATGATCTTTGTTCTAAGTGTATTGGTCTTTAACCATAGATTGTATAGTATTACTCCTTCCATGCTATAACTCTGTTAGAAGTGTCAGTTATGATCTTTGTTCTAAGTGTATTGGTCTTTAACCATATATTGTATAGTATTACTCCTGCCATGTTATAACTCTGTTAGAAGTGTCAGTTATGATCTTTGTTCTAAGTGTATTGGTCTTTAACCATATATTGTATAGTATTACTCCTGCCATGTTATAACTCTGTTAGAAGTGTCAGTTATGATCTTTGTTCTAAGTGTATTGGTCTTTAACCATATATTGCATAGTATTACTCCTGCCATGTTATAACTCTGTTAGAAGTGTCAGTTATGATCTTTGTTCTAAGTGTATTGGTCTTTAACCATATATTGTATAGTATTACTCCTGCCATGTTATAACTCTGTTAGAAGTGTCAGTTATGATCTTTGTTCTAAGTGTATTGGTCTTTAACCATATATTGTATAGTATTACTCCTGCCATGTTATAACTCTGTTAGAAGTGTCAGTTATGATCTTTGTTCTAAGTGTATTGGTCTTTAACCATATATTGTATAGTATTACTCCTGCCATGTTATAACTCTGTTAGAAGTGTCAGTTATGATCTTTGTTCTAAGTGTATTGGTCTTTAACCATATATTGTATAGTATTACTCCTGCCATGTTATAACTCTGTTAGAAGTGTCAGTTATGATCTTTGTTCTAAGTGTATTGGTCTTTAACCATATATTGTATAGTATTACTCCTGCCATGTTATAACTCTGTTAGAAGTGTCAGTTATGATCTTTGTTCTAAGTGTATTGGTCTTTAACCATATATTGTATAGTATTACTCCTTCCATGCTATAACTCTGTTAGAAGTGTCAGTTATGATCTTTGTTCTAAGTGTATTGGTCTTTAACCATATATTGTATAGTATTACTCCTTCCATGTTATAAATCTGTTAGAAGTGTCAGTTATGATCTTTGTACTAAGTGTATTGGTCTTTAACCATAGATTGTATAGTATTACTCCTTCCATGCTATAACTCTGTTAGAAGTGTCAGTTATGATCTTTGTTCTAAGTGTATTGGTCTTTAACCATATATTGTATAGTATTACTCCTTCCATGCTATAACTCTGTTAGAAGTGTCAGTTATGATCTTTGTTCTAAGTGTATTGGTCTTTAACCATATATTGTATAGTATTACTCCTTCCATGTTATAAATCTGTTAGAAGTGTCAGTTATGATCTTTGTTCTAAGTGTATTGGTCTTTAACCATAGATTGTATAGTATTACTCCTTCCATGCTATAACTCTGTTAGAAGTGTCAGTTATGATCTTTGTTCTAAGTGTATTGGTCTTTAACCATATATTGTATAGTATTACTCCTGCCATGTTATAACTCTGTTAGAAGTGTCAGTTATGATCTTTGTTCTAAGTGTATTGGTCTTTAACCATATATTGTATAGTATTACTCCTGCCATGTTATAACTCTGTTAGAAGTGTCAGTTATGATCTTTGTTCTAAGTGTATTGGTCTTTAACCATATATTGTATAGTATTACTCCTTCCATGCTATAACTCTGTTAGAAGTGTCAGTTATGATCTTTGTTCTAAGTGTATTGGTCTTTAACCATATATTGTATAGTATTACTCCTTCCATGTTATAAATCTGTTAGAAGTGTCAGTTATGATCTTTGTACTAAGTGTATTGGTCTTTAACCATAGATTGTACAGTATTACTCCTTCCATGTTATAAATCTGTTAGAAGTGTCAGTTATGATCTTTGTTCTAAGTGTATTGGTCTTTAACCATAGATTGTATAGTATTACTCCTGCCATTCTATTAATCTGTTAGAAGTGTCAGTTATGATCTTTGTTCTAAGTGTATTGGTCTTTAACCATATATTGTATAGTATTACTCCTTCCATGTTATAAATCTGTTAGAAGTGTCAGTTATGATCTTTGTTCTAAGTGTATTGGTCTTTAACCATATATTGTATAGTATTACTCCTGCCATGTTATAACTCTGTTAGAAGTGTCAGTTATGATCTTTGTTCTAAGTGTATTGGTCTTTAACCAACACAAATTCTACCTTCTTAGTAAGTAGTCAGTTAACTATGATCATTCATGTTTCCCGCTGTTGTACTTTACATGTTTATGTTGTCATTCATTTTTGTCATAGTGTGTCTGTTTGACCAGGAGCGAATATGTACAGCGTTTTTATTGTTGATTAGTATCTAAGGATATGAATGTAAATGAACATGAGATAATATCTAACATTACACTTAGATGCACAATCAAGTAAAGGAACATCGTTTTCATAGCTGTTCTGATTTTCACAGTACAGTCTTCTACAATCAGCATAACTTGAAATGTGTATATCTGTATTGTTATTGGAGGTCCAATTATCATATGATAACTGTTGTGACAAATATATGCAGTTTAATCAGCATGTTGCCATATTTGTAGAACATCACGTGACAGACAAATGTGACACAATATGCTTTTCACCTACTTTCGGAGATATGAATGGACTAGAGATGGAAATGTAGGAGTGATGTTCCGATTTAGTAATGTTTTGAACCATTTTCAAGACATTAAAAACAAAATACGCTAGAAGTTTTGTTTATACCACAACTGGTTCGTCTTATACGTCACCAGAAGAAGATTTGTTTTCTTTTTAGCGATAGTCAGATAGTCTGACATGATATTTTTATTTGCAAAGGGGAAGCAATGTAGACTCTGTTTTGGGATTGGTTAATATTTAAGCCGAGTATTTTAGAAAACCATAAACCTTTTGTCAAATTGTTGATACGCTTGATCATATAATTTTATATCGAGTACACCTCACCACGGATTTCGTCAAGTCATTGATACACTCTATCATATGATACTGTATCGAGTACACGCTTTATCATATAATACTGTATTGTGTACACGCTCTATCATATGATGCTGTATCGAGTACATCTCACCACCGACATTAGACGACCTACTTAGCATACTGTTGACGTGGTTATTTACGCATTGGGAAAATGTTACGATATGTGCTTCACAAACCATCCTAGTGGGGGGTTAAGTGTGTGAAAACACTATTGTTTCCTGATGAACATACAGATTACAACATTCGCGTTGGGGAATATTTGTTCTCTCTCGCATTGTAAGCACAAATTAAGCGAACATTTTTCCACGCGAACATTTCCACTTATACAGTACTTATATGGGGAGTTTTTATTTCGTTGTTAACTAAGCCGTCGGAGTGTTATTTGTTTACTACTACGCTTTTGTATATCACATAAATCAGCTAATTGTTAATTTATAAACTTGTTTAAATCATAGGGAAAACAATTATTGGAGCGATCGATGCTTGACCACGACGCGGACGACGACACTAAATTATACATGGATAAGTCCATAGATGAATATCAGCAGCTTGACACTGAACATTATCAATATAACAAATACATTGGGAATCTGATTTTCGCTCAACGAAGCTTTTCGAAGAAAGAAGAGGTTGATGCCATTTCAAGATTACAATTCAGTCAGTTGAGGCCAAACAGATTTCTGATACCACAAGAATATGAACTATTTGAACTATTAAGCAGATAACATACCTAGTGATACATTTTTTAAAACACCACATCAACGATTGGCATCCTTCATAAATTGGCCTTTGTCCACAGGATATTGGCACGTACAATTGGCAGAGGCTGTGTTTGTCTATACTGGAAGAGAACGGGTTGTTCGTTGTTTTATGTGCAATCACATCTCATCCGTGAATACATGGATTCCACCAGAAAATCCAGACGAAGCCCATGTCCGTCTTAATCCTACATGTAACTATGTAGTTGATATGAACTTTAAAACATGTTAGACATATAAAACAGTGAATAACAACATTTCAACTAAGCTGCTTCCTGGTGCTAATATAACCTCTCCTAGATCCCAGTTGATATCGGAAGTAATAACTTTGATAGTTTCAAACATAATCAGCCAAATGGACATATCCCAATTGTTTCCAATGAACCGAAGAATGACTTCGATAAGGTGTTTTCTCTTGACGCTACCTTTCATTTCCAATACGAACGTCATGGACGATTTCATGACAACCGAAGAGGTGATGATTCACTAAACGTCTATTCAGATGAGATGAATGACATGGTAGGACATCAATCCACTGCTATCGAAGTGGATGATTCAGATTCAACCAATGAAGTTGTACATCCACACGAAGTAACAATAAAAGTTGATTCCAATGATCCAGTATCTGACAATGCACTTGGAAAGGTAAACACAATTGAAAGGTAAACACAATTGAAAAAAAATTAATATCTTCCAACGACAACGGCACAGCCTGCAATGAAATAGCGAGAGAAAGCACACATACAAAGCAATGGTTACAGAATGGCGACATATCTATTAAGCACGAAACAATCAACCAGATGAATTATCAAGAAAACACTGTCAAGTTTAAGTATCCAGAATTTCAGTCTTTTCGATTAAGAATGAAGTCATTCGATGATTGGCCATATACTGCTAAGCAACGTTTTAGCCAATGCTGATTATTTTTATACAGGTAAGAATTATTTTTTCTATGCTTAAAAATTTACATGATTCTTCTAAGATACAATACAAAGGATATAATGAGGGTCGTCGTGATCGTGATCGTATGGTAGTTTATATCTACCTATGCAATCAGTGCCACTAACGTTGTGAGCTCTAACCCCGCTCAGGCAAGATGTACTCGGTACAACAGTATGTGATAAAGTTTTTTAGTGACTTGCGGCAGGTTGATGATTTTCTCCAGGCACTCGGGTCTCCTCCATCAATAGCACTGACCGCCAAGATGTAACTGAAATATTGTTGAAAGTGGCGTTCAATACCAAAAACCAAACCAAACTATATGATATATTGAAATATTTATTTGAACCGACATAGATATATAGTAACTATAGGCCCATTACTACAACTTGTGTATGCAATGTTCAAGAAATTATATCTTAAGTTAAAATCAATTTTCGAAATGAACAGTTCCTCTTTACAGCAAATCTATTTTTATTCCGCCATTTTGTGCTTTATTCCTGTTCATTCTTTGAGTTGACAAATTAATATCCTGATGTTTGAACCTCTCATGTGTAAACAAATTTTGAAGATACCAAAGGGCTAATCAGAAGCCGTAATTCGAAGAACAGACAATATTATGACCAAATAAAAAAGGACAAACGAACAATATTTAATAGAGATTGCGATATGAAATAGTGTCTGGTGCTATGAAATTGTGTCCTAGTATAGGTCAAAATAAAATGTTGAGTGTGTGTTAAAGTGTCCTAAATATTGGACTCATGACTCATGACTCATGATTGATAAATACTGTCCGGGTGGACAACATGAAATAGTTCAAAACTCTGAATCAGTCTTAATGGATATGTTTCTTCCTGTTGTTTCTACTGAAAATGATGATAATGAAATCACTATTATTGAGGAAAACATTCCGACAACTCGGACAATTAAGCGTATAAAAAAACTAAAAGAAAAAGTAGTTTTGAATATTATTGAAATTTGAACAATTGAGATATCAAATTACTCACATTTATTATTTACTGACTACATGCGAACTTAAAGCTCAATTTGTCAATTTCATTGTGTTGAATCTAATGTATTTAAATGAAATGAATTTCTAATTATATGGTGTAAGATCTAATCAACGTTTCATTCCGTTACTCAAAACCTCTTTTTACTGGGTTAATTGATGTTGCATCAAACAATTCACCGTTTCATAAACTAAAGCATTGAGGATAAAATT
This sequence comes from Bathymodiolus brooksi, assembly GCA_963680875.1. Classification (NCBI taxonomy): domain Eukaryota; kingdom Metazoa; phylum Mollusca; class Bivalvia; order Mytilida; family Modiolidae; genus Bathymodiolus; species Bathymodiolus brooksi. The sequence goes on from OY804581.1 coordinate 110,502,375, forward strand.
GTTCAAAGCGTACACCAAAATGACGTAATTGGCTAAGAACGAAAATAACGTTATGTCATTGAACGATTTTTCATTGTCCGTACACCAAAATTTTAGGAACAATTGTAGCATTTAATTGTGTCCTCTAGTTCAAAGTGTCCGCCGGACACATTTACATATGTTATAGTGTCCAGCAGACACTATTTCATATCGCAATCAAACGGTGAATTGTGTCCACATATTGAGGACACTATTTCAACAGCTCCGGACACAATGAAATGGATTGATAGTGTACTGGACACTATCTTATGGCGTAGAAATGTCTGCTGAACACTATAACATATGTAAAAGTGTCCAGCGGACACCTTGAAATAGAGGACACAATTAAATGCCACCTACTCAGGTTTTCTACTCCCGTAAAACTTAACGCCACGATGCAACGGAAATATTGTTGAAAGTGGCGTTAAGCACCATAACCCTAACTTTATTAATGACCACATAGTAGCGCTGATCTCTTTGGATGCATGGGCAAATGTACGTCCGTGTTAGGATTTCCAAAGAGGATATCAGAAGCTAGTTTTATTTATTTGTTAAATATTATCAATTCTAATTCATGCTAATTCCATTAGAGATTTATGTTTATGGTATTTAACGCCACTTTCAACAATATTTCAGTTATATTCCGGTATTTCGTTAGACATATAACATATTGGTTATCACTTGTTCAAATCATTTTGAATGAAGCAGTTTTTGTAGTTTGTTCATAACAGTCAGTTATTCAAATTAATTGCTGTTTTCACTTAGCGAAGTGATTAAAAAAAGTTTATTATATTGTAGGAATTACACCAGTCGTCTCAGCTGGACAGATGGCAACCCCATTAATACGTAGAGAGAATTACCCAAATTTAGACACTGGCTCTACATACCCTATAACAGTAAGCAGTGCATTTAAATCTTTTACAGTAGGAGGCAGTATATATACAACAGGAAACAATATTTCTACATCAATAGCAGGCCATGAATTGTTGGTTGCCAGATCACCATAGGAACATCATGATTACAATCAACAAGGTAGTAGCATTATTCTGTGTCAGACTTTCTCATGAAATTTAAAAATACATTGAATTAAAGTTATCAGGTCACAAGTGTGTATGCGTTTCATATACCTCAAAACATCAAACTCCAACTGATTTTGAATGTTTGTGGTTGCAAATTTGAACATATTATATAATCAAAGTGCAATTTTAAAATAAGCGTAGCTGCATTATTTGACTAAGATGGAAATTATTGGTCGATAAAATTAGCTTGACCCTGCCACTTTGGTTTAGAATGTCTGCAAAAAGCAAGGAAAGTGAGCGGTCATGTAAATGTGTATTAGGGGTGTCGATTTTTTTTCTGTTTCTCCGATTTGTCGATTCAATTTTGTACCTGTTCCACAGTGTGTTTTTTTTTCTTTTTATTAGATTTGCATTATTGCTAGATGCATTTCGTGTCATACTTGGAGTTGGTTAATATTTTAAACCCTTTATCTTCCAGTGATAAACAAACTAAAGAAGGAAAATACAGAATTGAAACAGAAAAAGATGTGCGTTATTTGTAAACTTAAAGACTTTGAATATGTCTTTCAACCCTGTAGCCACTTGACATGTGACGTGTGTTCCGAACTTGACATTTGTACATGTAATGCACACGTTACTAGTAAACATGTGTGAATATTATCACGAACATTTACTTCTTGACACTAATTTATTCCAGTAAAATATTTTGTGGAATGATTATGGAAAATGTTGGGAAGCACTCGTTCGCGTATTCTTACTCCGTTGCTAATAATGTGCCTTACCAATTGTTACGATGTCCACATACAATCGATGTTCGATTCGTCTTTACCTCCAGTTGTTTGTAGGAGGGCTCATGTTTTATTTACGTTATTTATGTTTGCTTGCGCATAGTAGTGTCTAATACGTATTGTCTGTATGAGTGGCATGGTGTTGTCTTGTGGAAGGTGGGAACTGCTTTCCCTTCGCGGGCGTCTGGGTTCACCCCCGGTATTGGAGGGGTTCATGTTGCTAAACGTTTTAGCTTTCTGTGTTGTGTTTTGTGGTTTGTTTGTCTTCGTGATGTGTCTTTTGTGCCCAATATTACCAGTATCTCTGGATTGTCCGTTCTTGACTGCCATTTCAGTTTTCTTTAATGTTTATTTCAACAGTGCACATTGATAGTATAATTATCAACTGTAAGAATTAAATGCGCAGTAAAATTCGATACCTACGTTTGTATTACTATCACTGGGCCGATAGTCCTTTTGCTGGATTACGAGTCTCCAAAGATGTCAATCTCCAATAGTTAGTGTTCCGACAGTTATATGGATTATTTGTTATATATATATGTATACCCTGTTTGGTTTAATTTTCAGATCAGACGTAAAAATATATATATAAAATATTTAATCTTCGCAACACAAAATAATTGAATTGTACGTAGAAAAGCAAACGCTATCTATTATTAAAACCAATGGTTCCTTATGATGCTTTTTTAGTTGGAGAATAAAGAAGAAATGTTTAGGAAACCTGCGAAAGGCTGTGAAATTAAACATTTAATTGTGAATGGTTGACAAAAATGACGTAAAAGTACAAGGGGTAGTAGTTTATCAACATTTAGTTCACCGCCTGTGATTTATAACACCATACCTTATATTTTCCCACCAGTTCTCTATCAACCATAACTCGTTTACGCTTAGCATTACCCCGAGTTGTGAGTATTTTCTTGAAAATTTTCATTGCTGTCTTTGAGCTTGGACCGAGTACTTTAATTGGCAAGTGTTTTTGTTTCATTGGGTAAGGAGAAACTGTATCTATGTCTATTGTATCAGAACGTCGTAGACGTTTACATACTAATCCATTGTCTTTATGGATAGTGGAACCTTTGGAATGAACCTCTGTCTGATAGATCTAATAAAATAAACAAAGTTGTCATTAAAGTGTTCAACATATAGAATGTTTGCTATATATCGGTCTGAGTAAGAGTATATAGCCCCGTGTCATATTTTGAGGCCCCGTATCACATTCTGAGGGACCTGGTCTTATTCTTATGCCTCGTGTCATTTTCTTATATTTTATTTAATTATAGTACCTTATTACATCATTCTACGAAAGGTGAAACAAAGAAAGAATCGCCGCACTTCGGTCTCGGCTATCAAGCATACAATGTTCATTGTATGAAATAATTTTTCACAAGATCAAATATTTTAATCCCGTATACAGCCAGATAAAACCATGACATGTATCTTATATCTTTATTATTTAGTAACAACATTAATGAAATCTTTACCTGCAGCATTGCATTGTCATGGTTCAAATAGCACATCTCCATCAATGTGTCGAATAAATCAAATTCAAATTTGTAAGATGGAAAACATTTCCCACCAGTTGATACTGATATTTTCTCATACAAATCTTTTAGAGATCTACATCCCCAATAAACACCGTAAACCCTAATATTCTGTAAAATAAAATAAAAATTGTGGTAAGGAATACTTCAATACGATGCATTTTCCGTATTTACCACATTCGATTGACAGTTGCAAATAAATGAATGTATCCCCATTTATATACATAACAGATGTAGTACTAACAAAAGTTATAGCCATAAGGTATCAATCGCTAAACAATTGTCAAACCGATTAAATCGTCTTTGACGAGTTGATTTCACTTCCTCTGAATAGTATTCCCATACACTTTTAAGACATTCTGTTCACCGGTCACTATACTCGGATCGTTCTGTGTATTTGTGCATCTGATTGTTACATTGAAAATTGGCAACTGCCCTTATAGTCATAAGGATCTACAATCCCATAAACGTTCAAAGCCATATTTCTTAAGATCATTGAGATTTGCTTCGGACAAATTCAAAAGAGGGTGAGAGTGAAGAAAAAGAGGGATAGTAAGAAACCGAACAAAAACAAATAATCATTTCTCTTGGAAGTCTAAATACTGAAAAGGACACGGTGCAAAACCAAAAAGTTCTCGAAGCTTCGCATCGGTTTGACGATGTAATAACAAACCGTAGAAAAAGTATACAGCTTCGTTTGATAGACAGAATATTAATCACGTGGTTTTCATGAACATTTAAGAGTAAACTTAATACACGTTACACAAACTATGCTATAATTCTACAACGTTGGACTTCTATTCTCTTATTAATAATCTTTGATCTGATAAATACCATCTGCATCAGTTTAATTGCTTCGTCCTTCCAATCAACATTACAGGTGTGCGTGCCATATGTGTGCCCGGGTTCGTGTGGATCAGAATTCCCGATCATCACCAGCGCCCTCTTTGACCCCGGCGTCCACGACCGTGATTGAACTTCCTTCAACACAAGTTCATAACATCCGTCTACGTCTCTACCTGGTGTCATCATATTGACATTTAACCACTCGCAAAAGTCATGGACGTTTGTCGAAAAGTCAATGTGCTTTGTGATGTATGGTATGCTGCAATAATTACCATGAGTGCATATTCCGATTCGAATTCCAGGAATATTTGCATGTAGCTTCTGATTTAAATTGATAATTCGTGCTTTCATTGTATCCAAGTAAAATACATTATAGTCTGTGTATAAAGAGAAGCAGATCTCCACCGGTCCTCCAGCCATTGCCATTTACACTGAAATTTATTTAACAGTTAATGAATTGTGTGTTTGGACGGCTTAATTAGCATTGCAAATATTTAGACGAAATGTTACTTCCCGACTGTGTGGTAAATCTTTGCTTTTCATTTTATTTTAAAAGTAATAGCATAAACAAAAAATAAAATTGTTATTGTATTTAACAATTTAAAAATGTAATTATAAGTACTGAATGCATGTTTTGTTGCTTTTACGCGCCAATAAAACTACCAAAGATTGCATTTAAATCTTAAATAAAATGTAATTCATCTATCTGTCAATAACTTATTGTCTGATTGTTTATACAGATACATGGTCCGTCGTGGTCGTCATCGTCTGAGAGTTGGATTTTTAACTACCTTCTGTATGCAATAAATGCCTATTACCATTAACGTTGTGAGTGCGAATCCTGCACAACATTATGTGATGAAGATTGCTATTAACTTACGTCAGGTCGCTTAGGGTAGTCAATAAAACTGACCGCCACGATATAGCTGTAATATTGTTGAAAGTGGCGTTAAACACCAAAAACGTCTTCAAAGGTGTGCCTCGTTTTTATATCTAAAGATGGTAAAAATTAAAAAACTACATACCAGTTTTTGTTTTCTCTTAAAAAAGAAAAGAAAACTACAGAATTTTTTTTTATATATATAAAAATACAAGAAAAAAGAAAAATAATAAAAAACAGAAGAAATAAAAAAAATTGAAAAGAAATAACTGAGTAATTTCAAATTGTAATTTATAAATGACAATTAAAAAAAAAAAATGTTATCAATTTTAAAAGTTTATAAATACAAACCTGCTATATTATATTATGTTGTAGTTGTAATTGTAGATATCTCTGTCTGCCACATACTCGTATTTATATATTTAACTGTTCATACGTCACAATCAATAAATACAGGTTAAATCCCGATACAACTCGAATGATAAATCCAAAATTAGTTCAGTCAACAATAGTAAGGAGAAAATAAGCAATCGCATAAACTGTTTGACATGAAGTCATAATATTACAATCTTTCATGTCAGAATTTCATAGAGATATCATATTTTAGATATTTGATTTATCAAAGGAAAAATCAAATAAACCTTTTCTATGAACTACAAGATGAAATTACATAGAAATGTTTTTTAATATTTTTAAGTTCTCCAAACCTCATAAATCAAAATTGTTATTATATTTTTATCTGTTTTTGTAATATCAACACGGAATCAATAAATATAACAAATTCAATAATGTGTACAATACTACATGTAGATGCATCTTTGTAATTTAATATCCCCACATTTATAATAATTTGAATAAAATGAAGATATGCTGAAAAGTATTGGGAGAATTCGTCTGCTGTTAGAATTGTTATCTTTATATATTTATAAATTCATTTAATATTACGTAATGCAAGATGCAAGGTCACGAATATAGCCATTTTAAATTTACTATTAAACACCAAACATTAGACCTCTGGGGTCCGTTGTTGAACTTGTGATAAAGCTAATCATATGATTAGCCCTAATTACATTTTTAATTCCTAATCACATATTAAAAGCTAATTCAATGATTAAATTCTGTTGCTGAACTGTTTTTAATCAATGTATTAATTGATCATATTTAATCATTGCATGCTAATTATGTGATTAGGAATTAAAAATGTAATTAGGGCTAATCATATGATTAGCTTAATCACAAGTTCAACATCGGACCCCAGCGTTTTAATTTTCTCGGTAAGCAAATAAGAAATAAACCTAATTCAGTTGGTGAGGGTTGAGAGAACCTTAATATATTAAATATACTTATATGTTTCCTTTCATCTTGTTCATCAAAAGTAAGACAAATTATTTTGCTAAATAATAACAGTTGGTTAAATATTATCTTTCTTTAGATGTCGATCGTTGAAAGGTTTCACAATAACAACCTCATATCAAACAATAGTAAGGAGAAAATAAACCAATCAAATATATTGTTTGACAGGAAGCTATAATATTAAAAACTTTCATGTTGGTTAGCCTCTGATCTAAGATCTGTTGTTAACTCTCTTGTGCCAGTCTTTTGGTCTTCTCGCTTTGATATTCTCTGGTGTAATGTTTGTTGGTCTCCTCTTATGGTAATCCTCTGATATACATTATACTAGTATGTCATCTTGTACTAAGTTTCCACTGGTGTAGAGGCTGTCAAATCTATTGATTTCCTCTAATGTGCTCTTTAAAGTTCAATTAAATTCTCAATAAAAACAACCTGCGTGGTCCATTGATTCGCTTTCTTAAAAAGTATATGTATGTTTTCTGTCTGTTGATTGCTAGTTGGTCTTGGTCTACTTCTTGTGTGGGCCACTTGTCTTTCATGGTATCTATGGTGGTAGAAGTCTGGTCTTTCTTAGCTGTTGTTGCTGAAAAATAGTGAAAAAGTAATGGATACAAATAAATACAGTAAACAAGCATGCAAAATTTCAAAATGATTGATTATGTAGTTTTCGAGATATGCTTGACCAAAGTTTCGATCAGTCATTTTTTGCAGTAATTTTGTAGACAAAAGACATTTACTGGCATATTATGACACTGTAATATTATTTTCAATAAACAATTAAAGCTGTATTTCTAAATATACCTACTAACTATTATCGTTTCTATGAGAATATAGAAAATTAATATGTTTTACTCTAAAGAAATATTCTAAAAATTACTATGAAAAAGGGATTAAAGCCACAATAGTTGTATAAGAATGGGCAGCATTTTAAATGAATATTTTTTACTATAAAATCACATAGAAGACTATTTTCCATATTATTCCTTTAAAGGCCTATATGCAATATCCGCAATACAAAAAAATGAAACCAATAAGAGATATATAATAGCAGTTATTGTTTTTAAAACTTTCAGAAAAAATTGCTTTTCACCAAGACAAAAATGGTCAAGTCTTAAGTGTCCAAAACCAATTTCTTTAAAATCATAAACTTAGATTAAAATATTGTAAAAATCTAGTAAATTATGATTATTTCAAAATAAAAAGATGAAAAAAATATCATTTTGGAGTCAGAATATACCATAAATTCATTTTTATTATTGCTCAAAATTATCAACTTATAAAAAAATTCAAAATTTGATAATTTTGCATAATTATATTATCTAATTACAGTTTCAAAGAATATTGACAATACCTTAATTTTAGATTAGTTGTTCTTTACATACAGTTTTGTATATGTACAGCAAATCTATAAATTTAATGATTAATTTTTCAAAAAATCATGTATCATCAGTACATCATTCACAAATGATAATCAATGATGAGAGCAAAAGTTGTCCCATTTGTTTATACGAAGTATTTTAATTAAGATAAATATAAATTATAATTAGTCTTCAATAAGCAATTAACAAAATATTACACTATCTGTAACATGAATTATATTACGACATGAAATTATCAAAAAAGGGAGGTAATTCATCTTTTAAATTTTTTTCAGCATTTTACCTTTAGTTTTTAAATGACAATATCAAATCATCTGACTAATGCCTAAATATTAGATATGCCATATTGTATACTTTCACATATGAGGTATTAAAATTATTCATCTGGTTATAAATTATTTGTTTGATATCCATTTATCATAAATGTTCAGTTTTGGTTCAATCAGTTTTATAGTTTTAAGAAAAGCACTTTACAAATGCGTTGATTGATTCATTATTAATTACTAAGGGTCCCCTCCCTCATGCATAGGTTACTGTAGCCAATTTTGGCTATCCTGTTTAGGCCCTTTGGTTTTATTGCTCCCAAAACATTAAATTATTTGGTTTTTGAATCTTTTGATTTTGAGGATACTTGGTGGGGGTTGTTCTGGAGATGTTGTGCACACTAAATTTGCTATCTATATTTTAATTATGTCCAACGAGCAGAATTTCAGATATTATTAGGATGAGAACAAGCTCAGCAATATATAAAACCTTCACACATATAGAAATTGAGGGAAGGGATTGATCAACAACTTTTAACTGCCACTGGAAAGGTAGGACAAACAATTTAGTAAATTGTGCCTGCTACTATGTGGTCATCTCTATTAAGCAGACACTTGTATTAAAAGGTCACCTTTTTTCTTGTCCTGTCATAGAAAAAGTCATAAGAATTGAACTTCTTTTAAGAGGTCACCAGTCTTATAAGGTGACGTTTTCCTTGTCTCAAAGGTGGCCTCTTAATACAGATTTGACTGTATTTACTCTTTACTTGAATTCTAAAAAAGAGGTCTTTAACATGCAGATGATGTGGTATTCCACAAACACACTACCCACTATGAGCCAGTCAGTCAGGCTTTTCGTATTATGATTTGACACCCCCTTTTTTTTTGCACATTCCTGGTTTGATTCTAAAATAATATGTTTTAATACTTTTTCATACAAACTATTTGAATTTCCCTTATGACTACCAAAATGGTACGAGGTCTAGTTAATGTCATTGTCCCCCTGATGAGTGACATCGCTCCAAGAGGCAGTGGAGTGGGGTGGGGGGGGGGGGGGGGGGTATGGTGAAAGCTAGCAAAGGCAATGGAAAGGACTTTCAGTATAATTTGTAAATAGTTGAACCTTGTAACAGAATTTGAGGCTAGTTTTATAGCAACTAGAAAATTCAGAAGTTGCTACATAATTTTTTTTACAAATCATTGGATAAATAACCGGTACATATAATTTTCACTGAACTTTACATGAAAGGGGACATGTTCGCCAGCTTTAAACACCTGTTGAATGTATAATTTTAGAATCAAACTCAGAAAAGCTTAAATGGTCTATTTGTGCTCAGTCAAATCTCGTTTAAAAAAAATCATTTTACTTATTTTCACATATGGTCCTATGTTAAATTATGTCATGCAGTGGCAGCCATCTTGAAATTTTGACAAATAGGAAAAATTATGACACTCTAAGGGGCTATCCAATGATTATTGCTGTACAGGTTTGGGTCAATCAAGAGCTTAGTTTTTGAAATTTATTAATTGTCATGTAGGGCACTATGTCAATCATGGTGGCCATCTTTGATTTCCGATCTACACAAAAAAATATTAATTTTGTTGAGGACTATCCAAGGACGGTTTCAGCCAAGTGTTATTCCACATTATCTTGTTTTTCTATGTGAGCTATCGTTTTTGCAGGAGGATATTTTCGACTTCCACTATTATAAGTTTACTTTTCACTATAGGTTTATGAACATAATAAACAAATGTAAATACTTTTAAAAAAAAATCACTATATAAATGTAATATCAACCATGCTTTGTAAGGTAAAATAAAATCACTTTTGTGTATGGGTGCAATTCCTATTGCAGAAAAGACAGGTAATGGTGTCGGTGAGGTAGTGATTTGCTATATAGCAAATAATTTCTTAAAATCAAATATAAATTAAAAACAATTAGAATAATTTTTCGACAAAATAATTTAAATGAATACGGCATGCTAGGCACTCACTGATACTGAAATTCTTTTTTGTTTTGTTTGGTTTTTGTTTGTGTCTTTAATTATAAAAATTAATTTAAAAAACAAACATCAGAGGTAAGAGCAAGTAATAATTGTTAAACTCTTACTTCAATGAAAAAAATGTTTTCTTGTTTAAAAAAAGAATAATTTACTTGTAAATGTTTATACTTAGGAAGGAGTGTTCCAGGTAACATGCATGTTGACACATTGCCTATGAATCACCTGAAAGACACAAACAATATAATATGCATGGACTAAAACAACAAAATGCATTTGGCTGGACAGATAATAGTGTACATGTCTCATTTATTTGTTTTTACTTCTATTTGAATGCCATGTTACCTCATTCTGACCACCAAGATATATTAATTGAAATATTGCTGAAAGTGGCATTAAACACCATAAACCAACCAACCTCTTTCTGAACCCCAAAATAATCAACTTGACCACTTCTGAACCTATTTTCAAAAAACCTTTTTACAGGGTTTTTGTATACATGTATTAATGTATTATGTATACATAATTTAAATAAATAAAAAAAAAGATTTAATCTGATTTAGCTGTATTAACTGTGTTTATGTGATGGCAAATTATAAAATCTACTCGGTATATACTAAATGAATGTAGTCAGTTTGGAAGACGGATTTTTTTTTGATTGTCCAAAAATAAAAAGGAAACAGTTGTTCTTATCCTGTTTGAAATCCAACATCCACTTTACCATTGGTTAGCAGGGGACTTGGACAGAGGGTAGTGTGGTACACAAGACTTATTGAATTAATCTATACCCATACCTAATCTGTTTTTACTGCAAAGAAATGTCCAAACGTCCAAATGTCATGTTTTTCTGTGCACAAATGTAATGCACCAATGCATGTTATGACTTTGGTATGTGTCTCTGTTTCAAGTGATTTATAGACGCAGGTGAAATCTAAGTTATATTTTTAAACCGACGACCACTTATTTTTTCCATTGAGGTAAACAAAAATTGAATATTATATAACTTTTATTGAGTTAATTTTTTTCTTTATATAAGAAATATAAAAAATACGGGACCAATGTGGCTCAATGAGTTAGGTCGTTGGATCTAACAACTCATACAAACCTATCACCAATACGGCGTGGGTTCGCGCCCAGCTTTGTAAATTACAAAAAGGGTGCACTCGACTCGCAGCCACAAGTGATAAAGTTTACCAGTTGCTTGCCCATGGTCGGTGGTTCTCTCCGGCTTCCTCCACCACTAATATTGGTCGCCATGATATAGCTGAAATATTGTTGAATGTGGCGTTAAAAAACCAAAAGTAAAAACAAATATATCTAATTATATAAAAAATAATAACTAAGAATCTCAGCACTCGATTAAAGTACATCTTAAATGGTGAGTGTCTTACAGATGTATTCATTTAAATTATCCTACATATAAAAGCCAGTTTTTTTTCTAGAAACATTTATCCTACTGTTTTTTATTTCAATTTCAGTTCAAGAAATTATTTGCAATAACTAATGGATTATCCTCTCTTACTTCGTTATCTTAAACGTGATGCCCCCCTTTTTTCACCCTTTTCCTGCAAAGAAATTGCATGCTCAATATGTTTAATTCAAAGTATAAAATATTGATATATATATAGTTAACACAGATAAAAAATCCATCTTTCTTAAAGGGGCATTATCTGCCAAAACCGTAATTTGTTGTTACCCATAAAAACTATCAGATATGATTGATGCCTTAATAAAACGTGTTTCAGTAACTTATAAATGTTATGAATTGTACGCGCATTGGAGAAGAAAGGTGCAACTGCTCGTGTTTTGAGATCGATCAAGAAATGGACGCCATCTTATTAATTATCAGCATTGTTTACGGAGTTTGCCGAATCGTCATTAAATCAGTACAACAATGCACTTATTTCTTATTTTCGGTGAATCTGCTTTTAGTCGGCGTTAATTATGGACAAAGAACCATGCAAGTTTGCAGTTAATAAGCGACAAAATACAAATTATTCGTTTTTACCTGTCACTAGTAAGGTCAGTTGCATACGGAGAAAGCGAGGTCAAATTATTTGCTTGCAAAGAAATAACAAATTGATGGTAATTTTCGTTCTCAAAAGGCGAAAAGTGGTACGATAAGCTATTTAATGTGAAACATTCACCTTTATTTCATCATTTTAAAGCTATCTACCAATTTCCAAAACATATAATCATTTTGGTCAAAATCGTAGCTAATGAGTTCTTCACCAATAGAATACAGAAGTTTCACGAAAATACTTCTTTGCTGCAATATTCCTGCTCTTAGTGCATCAAGTCTACAAAAAAAAGAAGAAATAAAGTTATGTGTGAAACACAGAACATTAATGAAAAGACTATGAAAGGAAGAAGAAAGTAATTGCTTGACATTAATAAGCATAGACACAAAAACTATCTACATAGTGTCAGTGTTCAATTGTATGGAATATATAATAATCGACTGTATGTTGGAATTGGTCATACACCATTTCAGCCTGCAACTCAAGACAATTATACTGAAAATGAATAACAGTGGAACCTGTCTAATCCGACACACCAAGGGACCAGAGAAATGTGTCGATTGTACAGGGTGTTGGAAAACTCAGGTTTTCTTTTTAGTTAACAGACATTTGCCCAAATTTAACAAGAGAAGAAATTGTGTATGTTTGATTATGTAGGATGATTTAGATAATTTGAACTACAATGTAAAGGGATTGTGTACAATGTAGATGAAAATACATTTAATATTTAATTGATACACAATTAATATATTTAAAACAATTTCATAATCTGATCAGATAATTTTTGGTTGTAGCCATACCCTTTACAAAGAAAGTGAAAACAGTTATCTGAAAATTTTTAATTATTATATTCTTGGTAAACTTACTTTAACCCTTATTAATGAGTCTCTAACCAATAAATTAAAATCATAATTTATTTGTGTACACAAGCTTAGAACAATTTCATAATATATCAGATAATGGTTGTAGCCATGTTCTTTACAAAGAAAGTGAAAACAGTTAACTGTAAATTTTGATTATTACATATATATTCTTTGTAAGCTTACTTTTAACCATTACTAATGAGCCTCTAATTACCTGCCAATCAATTAGTTAAAACTCAGATGTCAGATCGCACAGGTTCCACTGTATATCCAAAATATAAGCTAAACACAAACTTTATTGGAAATCATTCGGGTTGTGAGTCTCGAATCATTTATTACTATTCAATGTAATTAAGAACTGCACGTTATATATATTTATTTACTATTGCATTTTGTATTATTTTGTATTTTCTATTTGTGTATATTTGTGTATATTCTGTGTATATTTGTTCTTGTGAACAGATATCAAGATGTCAAAACCTAATGAAGGTTTTGATCTTGATAGTTATGATTTTACCGAATACGCTAGCGCTTTAGACGGTGAAAATCCGTCTAGTACCGATTGCGATATGGAATCGGATAGTATATGGACACCGGCTCGTCGCCATAAAAAAAGGAAGGCTTCTGCTTCTCCTTTAAACCAGGCTTCATACAGTGAAGCTGTGCAAAGCACAATCAAAAAAGTACCCCAAATCCCAAAACAAATAAATGTGAACTCAACTAAAGTATCCAAATATATATGTATTGTTTCATGTAACTCGGATAAACTTGGTCTACAAAACCAAATTAAAGTACAAAAATTATTGTCAAACCTGATTGGCTCTGTTAAAAGTATTAACAGCACAAAGGCAGGTAATTTAATTGTTGAATGTATTGATAACCAACAATACAAAACATTGTTAAAATCAACTCACCTTGGTGAGTGGGTAATCAAGGTATATGTACCTAAATCTATGAATACTTCAATAGGGTGTATTTATAATGTACCTTTAAATATTACAGAGGATGAAATAAAAGATGTACTAAAACAACAAAATGTATCAAATTGTGTGAGACTTACATATTTTGACAAGGAAAAAAAAGAAAGACAGCCCTTCAATACTGTCAAATTATATTTTAATGTACCTGAACTCCCTATTAGAATATCCCTTGGTTTTAGGATGTACAAAACCAAGTTATTTATACCCAGACCTATCCAATGTTTTAATTGCCAACAGTTTGGCCACATGCAATCAGACTGTAGCAAGCCCAGAGTGTGTTTTAAATGTGGTCAACAACATGAAAATAAACAATGTACGGTTGATAAACCAAAATGTGCCAACTGTAAAGGAGAACACCCCTCTAGTAGTAAAACCTGCCCCAAAAAAATTGAAAAATTACTAGTTATGAAAAAAGTATTAGTGGACAAATGTACTCCACAACAGGCTAGAGTGGAGATAAAAACTCAACTAAAACCTGCAAATAAACCCAAAGTCAAATTAACCAAAGTCACCATACCCTCTGACACTGAAAACACAAATAATATTGTTTTGTTTTTGGCACTTATTTTGGGTAAGTTACCCAAAATGAAGGACCCAAAAACCAAAATTGAATATTTAACAGAATTAGCTGTCAAAATATTTGACGTTAAACTTAACGTTGAACATATCCTAACTAAGTATTTATCACTGTATTAATACCAGTCGAACTATTTTCTACTTATATGTTATTAATTATTTCAAGTGCATTCATATCGTAATGTATTTTAAAAAATATCTATATTCATAATGACAGACTCAGTTAATATTGTACACTGGAATTGTCAGGGTTTTAATGCTCATGGGCCGGAATATATCTGGTCTCTGAGTAAACAAAAACATATACCTGACATTATATGTTTACAGGAAACTTTTTTTCTTAATGAAAAAGACCATCCTGATATCACAGGATTCATATTAGCAAACTTCTCAACAAGAAATATTAAAAGAGGAGGTACTGCTATTTACTGTAAAAACCATTTAAATTATACTGTAAGAAATATTGACACCTTGTTAGAAGTGTCAGCAATAGACATCAAACTAAACAATAAATTAACTACTATAGTAAATATATGAGCAAGAATATGGTATTTGAACTTTTGGTTTCTTTTGGTATCCAAATGGTTAAATACTAAAACTTAAATATTTCACACGTGGAATATGATTATATCAATACTGTACAAAAGAAACAAGTGATATAAAGGGAAAATATTTACCCATCTTTTTAAACATTTTTATCGTGACAGGAAACCAAATGCTTATTACAAGTTATGGTAATAAACATTTGGTTTCCTGTCGCGATAAAAATGTATGAAACGGCACCATCCAAGACCATTTGGTTTTTTCTTGGTTATTTAATGCATGTATATACCATTTTGAATATTAAAGTAGCATATTTTTTTTTATTTTTTAACGCGACAGGATACCACAAGCACTGTATCAGAGTTATAATATTATCATACAAAAATTGTATAAATGTTCCGAAAATCACACTTCCATTACACGTGGTTCACTTGTGACCGGAAGTTCAATTGGGCGGAAATTGTAAATCAGACTAATATATTTAATCTTTAAATTAACGTTTCTTTTTGGATGACATGTAACGCATAACGTAACAGGTGGATGATTGGATAAAAAAAATAGAAAATGAAAAGCTTAAATGTAAACATCCGTGATTAATATATTTAAACATCTCACGAGAGTTTATTTATGCTAATCGTTGTTATGGCGACTGTTACAAAAAGGAGATAACACAACTTAAAATAGCGTTACGAAATCGGAAACCAATGTAACGCGCAATATATGACACCTGTAACAGAAATACTTACTCTGCTCAAAATTTTCTTCTCTCCATTCTTCATTATCAATGTTTGTCAATATTTTAACGGCTAGCTTACATTTTTGTATGTCACAGTTGTGTGGAAATCCAACACCGTTACGCAGTTCAGAGACGAAAATAACGATAAGAAACGACGCATAAAAGTACGAAGATGGACATTAAAAATAATTTTTATTCATGAAATATTTACAGTATATCAATGGTCACCATTCATCTAACACACCAACCAACCATTTGGCCATAGAATTACAACATATATCAAAGAAATATCCAATTTTATCAGTTTTCTATCGTTATCAGAAACGGTTCAAATACCATATTCTTGCTCATATATGATACAGATAGTAAAACTACACAAAGTGAATACCAAAAAATATTCACTCAAATTAGTGACCAATATGTCGTTTGTGGAGATTTTAATGCCCACCATAAACTATGGGGGGGGGGGGGGGGGGGGGGGGGGGTAGACGAAATGATACAAAGGGCAACCATTTGTATAACCATGTTATTGAAAATAATATAGTCGTTCTAAATGACGGTACCGGTACTAGATTGAACCCTATTAACATGGAAACATCTAGTATTGATTTAAGTTTAGTAAATACATCAATCGGTCCTCATTGTACTTGGTATGTAGACCAAAAATCTACACATGGAAGTGACCATTTTGTAGTCAATATTAAAATTTCTTATAAACCCATGATTTATAGTAACCAATATAATAGTCTTAAATGGAATTATAAAAATGCAGACTGGAAGGGATTCACCAATGCATGTGATATTAAATTTAGTTGTAACATGGTTTCTGATAATATACAAGAAACTAACACAACTTTAACTAAAGAATTAATTAATATTGCTGGTGATTATATCCCAGTGAAAAAATTCAACAATAAAAATCAAAAGCCATGTGTCCCATGGTGGGATCAAAATTGTACAAAACTTGTTCGACAAAGGAACAAGGCTAGAAACAGGGCCAGTCATACTGGTAGGGGGGAGGATTTCAAAAATTATAAAGAAAAAGAAAAACTGTGTAAAAAACTGTTACATGATACCCAGCAAACATACTGGGAAAATTATTGTAATTCATTGAACAACAATAGCAATTTATCTCAAGTATGGTATAATGTTAAAAAAATGTTGGGTCATGCACCCAGTAAAAAAGAAATCCCTACCCTAAAGCAAAACGATATTCCCTATGAGTCATCCACTGACAAATCCAACTTATTTGCTGAAAATTTCAGTAAAGTCAGTAGCACTGACAACTACAGTAGTCAGTTTAAAATACATAAACAACAAGTTGAAAATAATGATCATAGCAATATTACAGATCATTTTAACAATAATAGTAATTGTTATAATGATAAATTTACTTTACAGGAAATGCAAGATGCAATCGCAGATACTAACAATAGTGCACCTGGCAAAGACAGGGTAAGCTATAATATGTTTAAACACCTGTCAGAAAAAACGCTTAGTATATTTTTATTGTTTATTAATAAAATATGGTTTTTACAGGAAATTCCAAAAGATTGGAAACACTCTATTATAATCCCAATCCACAAAACTGGTAAAAACCCAAGTGACCCCCTTTCATATAGACCTATTTCACTCACCTCAAATTTAAATAAAATTATGGAAGAAATGGTCAATAATAGACTGCAATGGTATTTGGAAAAACATAAACTATATAATCCCAATCAAAGTGGATTCAGGAAAAATAGAAACACTATGGAACAATGTATACGACTAGAAAATGATATACAAAAATCTTTTGTTAATAAATATATTACAGTTGGAGTGTTTATAGACTTTCAAAAGGCATTTGATATGTTATGGAAACATGGTCTACTGCAAAAAATGGTATCTCTAAATATATATGGTAATATGCTATCATATGTAAATGGTTATTTAAGCAATAGAACATTACAAGTAAGAATTAATAACACTTGTTCAGATACATATATTGTTCAAAATGGTACTCCTCAAGGTAGTTGTATTAGTCCGACACTTTTTAATATCATGGTTAATGATCTATCATCCTGTATCAAGAATTGTGAAATGTCTCAATTTGCTGATGATGGAGCAATATGGAAATCAGGTCCTAATTTAAAACACCTACAAAATAAAATACAGCAAGATCTTGATAATATCAATAAATGGTGTTCTACATGGGGATTTTTATTATCCCCAAACAAAACTGTAGGTATTATTTTTTCCAGGAAACAAAAATTAGGTAAACTAGTTTTAAAAATAGGCACACATATACTTGAAATTGTCAAGGAAGTTAAATTCCTTGGTATAATATTTGATTGTAGATTGACATGGTTAAACCATATACAATATATACATACAAAATGTATTAAAATACTCAACTGTATGAGACTACTTACAGGTACCAAGTGGGGTGCAAATAGCTACACGCTACGAACCATCTACTTTGCACTAATAAGATCAAAAATTGATTATGGATGTGAAGTATATAACTCTGCATCGTATGCTGTTAAAAAACTATTAGATAATATACAACTTCAATGCCTATGCATTTGTACAGGATCAATGAAAAAAGCCTCTTTGGCTAGTTTACAAGTAGAAATGGGTGACCCCCCATATGAGGAACGAAGAAAAGGCTTAATAGCAAAGTCTTTCCTTAATATTTGTAGTTTTGATAATAACCACCCTACAAAAATTACCCTCCAGGACGATGTAAAGTTTAGTTTTTATAGTAAAAACATAAAAACTAAACAAAAACCATATTATATAACTGCCCAAGAAGTTCTTACAGAAAATAATTACATCCCTGATAATATATATTCACATAGTGAGTGTCCCACTCCCCCATGGCATTTACAAAAACCCCTGGTCAAAACCCAATTGCATGATGTTATTTCTAAAAAGGACCTCCCTCATCTAATAAAAAGTGAGGGAGATATCCTTATTGACACTGAATATCAAAACTTTTTAAAAATTTATACAGATGGATCAAAAGATCCCCAAAATAATACAAATGGTTGTGCATTTGTGATTCCAGAACTGAAGGTTAGTAAAGGATTCAAATTGCAACCATACATATCTATATTTATGTGTGAACTTACTGCCATATTTTTAGCTTTAAACTGGATTCAAGATTTCAAACCATTAAATACCGTAATATTTGTGGACTCACTTTCAGCATTACAGGCAATCAAAGGTTCTATATATAAAGTAAAAAATTACATTGTTTATGATATATACAATATTTTTACATCACTAAATAATATTGGAATAAATGTTATTTTAGAATGGATACCCAGCCATGTTGGTATACTGGGAAATGAATTGGCTGATAAAGAAGCTAAACATTCTTTAAGTTTTAAAAATATATATGTATTTAATCCTCTATATAAAGAGGACATTAAGACATTAAGCAGAACTTTTTTGAAAGATATGTGGCAAAACAAATGGGACATCAACCTAAAAGGAAGACATTTATATGATATTAATAAAACTGTTTCATTTGCTATTACAGCACCCAAACTATACAGGTATAATGAAATATTATTTTTCAGGTTACGGACAGGCTATATAAAACTAAATAGCTACTCAAACAAAATAGGATTTCACCCAACAAATCTATGCGACACTTGTCAACAGGAAGAAACAGTGGAGCATTTCCTTTTAAATTGTAAACTATATGACACATACAGAAAAACTATGATTGATCGACTTCTACAATTGGGTGTCACTAATTTCAATCTAATTACTTTACTATCGGGCAAAAATTTTCAACCAGTTACTGATTATATTAATCAAACTAATAGATTTTAATTATATTTTCAGTTGAGAGCTGTACAGAACACCCTCTACACCATAGAGACCTGTGACTAATGACCCTTGTCGAATTACTAATTAAACTTCAATTTAATATCTAAAATTTTTTTTTTTTTTTTTTTTTTTTTTCTTTTTTTTTTTTACTTTAATATTGATAAGAGTCATTAGTTTATTTTAACTATAATTTTTGATATACATAAAATATCATTTTAAACTATTTATATATATGGTCTATAAAAACCATATTTATTACTGAACTTAACTTGTAAATAACTAAAAATAATTAACACAAGTCAAAGTATAAAGAGAATTAGGTACTAGCCATGTGGCTACAGCTAAGCTCTATAATATAGACTAGAGCAATGAAAGTTATATAAAACTCTTTTTTTTTTTCTTTTTTTTTCTTCTATTTTATATAGTAGCTAATTTTTTCCTTTTATATGATCCAATAATAAGTACATTGGTTCAATAAATATTATATTAATAATAATCTTCATTTTTCTTCCATAAAATCAGTTACTTCAGTAAGCTAATATTTATGACATTTCCAGGTACATTCTAGGGTAAATTATTACTATCAAATGCGATAACATCACTTTGTAGAAATATTATTAAATGTATCATTCCGTAGCTATATATCTAATCAATCACTAACCCTATATAGCTCATGAAATTATACAAACTATCATTATTTATTTCCAATATTAGTCACGATGTTATTATGTTTCATAGATAATACCAAAAACGTGCTCTCACCACGAGGTATATCGTGGGAGAACGGCGTACAAAATATTTTTTATTTTTATTTTCTAGTTAATAAATGGGATTATGTAATATAACTCCTGGTAATTTACCTTAGTATGTAAGGGCTTGACATCTATATATCTCAAAACTAAAGGTAAACACATGTATAACGAGTTGCCATGCGGTGTCTGGAATCATTGTTGGCGGACGGCCAGTGTGGGCATGCGTAAACAACACTAGTTTCCGTGTATCCACACTGAACGTGGGGCAACAATCCAGACATCAAACTGGTAACTCCGTATATAGTAATTAAATCATTTGGCGTAAATGCTAAATACATATTATTAGTATTCACTTTATTAAATTAATTATTGATTTATTTTTCTATGTTAACAAAGTTATAATTTTGGCAATTTTTGCGCGGAGATGCTATCGATGTCAAGTACCTCATTAACACCAAAATAGGGATAATGTGTATCTAGAGGAAGGTCGTAGTGCCCAACTCATTATGATACACTATACCTATTAAACTGGGATTTGTCACACTATTAAAACAACTTGTATGCTAAATTCATAAATGACAGCAATTAAAATTTTTGGTTCACATAAAAAAATATGACAAACTATATACTAAAGTCAATCATTTAATTAAATATTTAAAATAAACATCATCATTTACAAATTTCAATTATTCTAAAATCTCACAATATGTAATAATAAGGCATAAAAAGTATGTAAATAATAAGAGAATCTCCAAAAACTCAAATAATTTTTTTATGGGCGCAATTTCTCATTGAGAAAGTCGCCGTCTAAATCCAAATCAATTCAATATTGGAAATCATTCGGATCTAGACTTGACTAGCGGATACATCTCTACAGTGAACTGAAATCTACAAATCTACTTAACAATGGACTTACCTGTTGAATTGGTTGGATTACTGAAGCACGCAGGGATAGATGGGAAAAAATTAACTTGGGACCTACAGGTTAATTCCAGCGCTATATCAGTCAAGCTGATGTGGATCAAGGCAGGGAAACCCGTTGAGAAAACAGGGAAAGTTACCAGCCAGGCCCAGAAGAAGAAACACCTCTCTCCTTCCACTAGGAAAAGAAATGTTTTACGCATCAGCCAGTGGAAGGCGAAAAGGTATGAAGCCGTTGAAGACATTAAAACTTGTGCTGAAACACAAACAGACGACAGCATTCCCATAACCGACGAAAGCACTCAAACCGAGATACACAACGACGAACGAGCCCTCCACAATCCAACAACATCGACGCAAGTAAGGGAGCGATCTACCCAGACAATACGTAATTTCATTGGCAGGCAATTAACGCCGACAAAGTACCTTATCGATCCGGAAGAAGACCGGGAGCCATGGAAAACATGTACAACTGTACGAAGCCCGTACATCAGAGAAAAACTTTCATACAAAACGGAATTTAAAGACGGATCGGTGTCATTTTCAGAATCATTCAACCCGGACGACCCAACGTTAATAGATCGCTTCCCTGATTACACAACTGAAACAGACCTTGGTGAAAGACCACCAACACCCACACAACGACGGGAAAAAAACAGCATGCGAAAGGCAAGCAAGAAGAAGAAAACTATGTCTGCAATACCTCAATAGGTGAGCCGGACGTTAAACCCTCATATACTACTACTATTGGAAATTGACCCGACTCAGGCAGGCTACATGACGAATGTACCGATGAATACATATCCCAATGGTCAATAGGGGATGATACTTTTGTACTCACCAGAAGCTTGCTTTTATTCCCATTTCTAAAGCTCATACAAATAAATATTATATTGTCAGACAATGTACATATATTATATATATACACCCATCTTAACCAAACCCTGAATAAACCGGAATCCTGTATAAACCTAACCTAATTAAGTAAGCTGTTTTACAATAAATCCCCTTTATTAATGTATTTTGCTCAGCTGCTGTGTCTGTTGATAATCTCTGATCTGGGGCTGCTGGTTCCTCTCTGATGTAGTGTCTGTCGGTTTCCTCTTTTGATTTCTTATGGTTTGGTGGTCGTCTCATCTGATGAAAGCCCTCTGAGTAGGGTCTGTCTGTATCCTCCTCTGTTGGATGTGTTGGCCCCTTCTGATGGAAGCCCTCTGGGTAGGGTCTGTCTGCATCCTCCTCTGTTGGATGTGTTGATTCTTTCTGATGGAAGCCCTCTGGGTAGGATCTGTCTGTATCCTCATTTGGATGTGTTGGTCCTCTCTGGTGGTAACCCTCTAATATAAAACATACCTGGATTACATCATTGATTTGTTGATTGTCCTTTAATTTAGAAGAGTTTTTATCATGAGCAATGTAAATAAAATGAGTTATCTCCCTTTTTGAATAGAAGCTGCAGCCTATAAAACTAGCTTAGCGCAGTCATTTTTTATTGAAGTGCCTGTAGCAAATCCAGTAGAGTGAGCAGTCAAGCATAACAGTGTGCAACAGTCCTTGCAATAGCTACTGTAACTGTTTGATTGTTGACGGATTTGTGATGGATCCAAAATTGATGGACGATAACTTAATTGACCGATTGCATCAGCCATTGATAAAAACTATTCCTCATTACCTTGACAAACTTCGGTCAATCGACCAGTCCATTAATGATATGCAACATATAATGGAATCATATATTAATAATTTTAACACGAAATGTAACAAATTATGTTTTTTTTTGTTTGTTTTGATGGTGTTTCAGTTTTATCGTGGCAGTCAGTTTTACTGGTGGAGGAAACCGGAGGACCCAGAGAAAACCACTGACCTGTCGCAAGTCACTGACAAACTTTATCACATAATGTTGTACACCTTGCCCTGATCAAGATTCGAACTCACAACATCAGTGGTGATAGGCACTGACTTGCATATGTAGTTGTAGATCCCACTACCATACGATCTAACAAATTTCTTTTTAACATAATTTTCATTACCCCTTTGGTATCTACAAACTCTTTTTTTTATAAAAAGCAAACTGGTAATAATTACTTCTTAATTAACATTTTTGTTAATTTTCTGAAATTCTTCAGTGTTTACACAAACATCATTTGTATCAAACTATAATTCATTGGGATTTGTATCAGAACAAAACTTTAAAGTTACATTAATAAATGACAAGTTACTTAAAAAAATGCTTAGCCATTCAAAACAAAGAATTTGCCATAGCATCCACATTTTTAAGAGGTAAATATAAAATAAGGAATGTTTGTAGAAGATTTCACATACATCATTTGTACTAGGTATTAAACAAATAATTTGTACCTGTAATTCTGAAAGTAGATTGAGGGGAGATTTATTTCTATAATTTCAGCCAATCAGTAACAAGAATCTCAAATAAAAAAGTAGATATCTAATTTAGTGTGCACGACACCTTTCTAGAATATCTTACAGAGGACATGCTTTTGGCCACAGTCAGATCAAATAAGAGATTTTGGAGTGGATCACACAATTATTATTTGTTATTGTGCTTTCAGAGAAAATAATTTCTTTTGTCCAGGCTTCATGTTGTATACATGATTGAATGATAAATATAAGTGATTTCTGGTTTTATTTTCTGTGATTAAAGTCAGAAACAGACTGAATTGTTTCTTCAGTAAATATATAGATATATAGATGTAGATACTGTGACTGAGAAATGTTGAATGTAGTGTTTGATAGTCTCTTATGATCAGTTACATCCATATCTTTTCTTTCTCAAGTTATTTCGTTATTCAAATAATTCTTATGAAAATTAGAGTTGTCTTTCTTTGTTAAAAAAATATCTCAGGGGGAGGGCGGGGGAACTCACATCAGATATTGATAAGAATGAATTTGTTTATGTTTATTCTATACAAAATGAGGAATTTTTACAGAGGATCTCCCATTCAACAAATTATTTGTACTTTTATTTGTAGCTTCAGCTAAACAGAATAGACCAGCTAATATAAAACTATCTCAAAAAAGAATTCTCACTTACCACTGACATCTCCATGTAACTCTTTTAATCTTCTCCACCCTGCACCTCCCCCAGTAGCCCAAATGCAGCTCCTGGCATTTAGGTCGATCTCCCTTGTAAAACTACACCTGCATGGTAGTTCAACTAAGGGGATCACGACACCCCATATATAGGACCCCAGTGTAGCTGCAGACACCTGTTCCTTCCCCACTGCCCCCTAGTCAAGGTACACAGAGCATAGTACCCAAGGGACATGGCCGCCAAATGCAACTCCTGACATTTGGTTATGCCTAAATGCACTCGGACCTGGACATAGGTGTGAACCCCAAACACACCAGGCTTAACTTTCTATGCTTTAGTTTGTCCAAGTCCAAATAGTTCCACCTACCTGTTCATGAGAGATTAGTAATTGTCAGTTCAGGGTGTCCTTTGAATAGAGGTGGTTGCATCAAAACAGGTTTCAACTGTTCCTTTGTTACATGTCCTCCAAAGAGATCATTGTGTTTGAACATGTCCTCTAAAAAGAGGTGGTTGTTTTAAAAGAGGTCATTCCATTAGAATATGTCCTCTGGCGAGAGGTGTTTGCATCACAGCAAGTTGAATCATTCTCTTGATCGAAGCAATTATCAGATCTTGTGTGACCTTTCAGTGCAGATAATTTGTGTGCCTATTACCACCCAGGATATACAATTTCTATCAGCTTTTCTTGTGTTTTTCTTTGCACTTTTGGTGTGGTTTATTGTTGTGGGTACTAATATGGTCAACCATTATCGTTATGAAGCAGATCTATCTGTATCTGTGGTATCCTTTATTTCAACCTCAATGGGATAAGTGTGGACAACAAATCACCAAACCTAGAATTATTTAGTGAAAGGACATCATCTATATAGTGAAACGTGAAATTAAAGGATCTGGCTATCTTCTTTTTGATTTTCATGAGAAGCCACTGTAACCCTACCTAATTGTGTTCATCACAAACCAGGTTATGCAATTTCCATCAGTCTCTCTTGTGTATTTTGCACATTTCAAGTGTGCCAGTAGTGTTGTGTGCTGTTGTGGTTATTTGTCATATAATCAAATAATTAAAATAAAAAAAAGACATCACCAATTATATTTTATTTTCAATAATCCATACATTATATACATATTATTGTTGCCATCTACTGGAAGTTGAAAAAATGTAGGCATTTCCCATACAAATGCAATTTACATCTTTGTTACAACATACTCAAAGAGAACAATAAGTCCCTCCAATCTGGTTCTATCGACCTCTAATATGGTCGTGGTCATAAGCTAGCTAGCAAAGCTTTAAGGAATTCCCATTTAATTCCTCCTACATTTCTTGTGTTTTCCTATATGGAGATTTGCATATCATTAGAGCATTTTTGAAAGAGTTATTTCCCTTTTTGACATAAAAAATTACATAAAAATGATTTGAAATGTAGGAGGAATTAAATGGGAATTCCTTAAAACTTTGCTAGCTATTACTATCAGAAAATAATGTTAACTTCAAGCTATCAGAGGAAAGGACGAGTTCATTAATAACAAGGTTCAACTGTATAAAAATTAATACATTGATCAAGACAAAAATATTGTGCATGTGAAAAAATTCTTTGTGTAACAATCAATTACAAAAATCTAGATAACAGGTTCTACTTGTAACAACATACAAGTATTACAAAGCGATACTAACATACAAAAATTGTTATAAAAAAACTAACGTTGCGAGTTCTAACCCCGTTCATGACGAGGTATACTCAATAAAGTTTGTCAGTGACTTGCGACAGGTCGGTGGTTTTCTCCACCAACAGAACTGACCGCCATGATATAACTGAAATATTGTTGAAAGGGACATTCAACACCATAAAACCAAACCATCCATTTACAGATGGCCAAATACAGAAAATCTTAATAAAATGTCATCAAAATGGCCACCATATTGACTTTTCAAGAAAATATATTGTATGCATCAGCCCTTCATTAAACACTACTTCACTACAAATTATAAGCTCATGATCTCAAACCATCTTCAAGTTACAGGTGGATCATACCAAAACATCAATATGGTTGCTGTTCAACCATCTTGAATTGCTCATGCATCAGCACTTTATTCATGACCTATTTCACTACAAAATATAAGCTCTCGATTTCAACCAACTTACAGTAATGGGAGGTAATATACAAAAACGTTAATAAAAGGCTGCTGCTCAGCCACTTTGATCTTTTCAACAACAACAAAATTGTCAGGCATCACCCTTTCATATTGCACTATTTAACTACAAAAGATCAGCTTCTAATTTCAATTAGTTATAACTAAGCAATGCCCAATTCAAATTATATGTTTA
Organism: Bathymodiolus brooksi; assembly: GCA_963680875.1. Taxonomy (NCBI): domain Eukaryota; kingdom Metazoa; phylum Mollusca; class Bivalvia; order Mytilida; family Modiolidae; genus Bathymodiolus; species Bathymodiolus brooksi. The sequence continues at coordinate 110,529,056 of OY804581.1, forward strand.
TTGCATCTTTATTTATTTCTTTTGAGATACACCAACATCTAACAACATTCTGTGTGAGGTCATGTCAGGTAACCATGGTGATACACCAACATCTAACAACATTCTGTGTCATGTCAGGTAATCTTTCTTTCACCTTTCAATCATATACAACAATTAAATATATCAACAAACAAGACAACCCTTCTCAGTGACTGAGTGTGTTGTTGGTTTTAATTAGGGATGGCAATGAGTACCCGGTTAACCGGGTACTCGCTCGAACATCCGATTATCGAATACCAAAATCGGTATTCGGTTACTCGGAAAACTTTTTTTTCTGAAAATAATGATAAAATTTTCCGGACAATAAATAATTAATGTTAGATATAATAGAAATCGTACACATAAACCAGCACTTGACATATGTTTACATAACAATTATTGGTCAATTAAATGGTAATTGATCTCTGATCTGCTTATTCCCCCGGCAAAACACTAGCTTGTAGGCGTAACAATGTTAACCAAACAAAGTGATTAAACTGGTATGAACACAATTCAAATTTAAAGTATTGAACTATTAAAAGTGTGTTTGAATTGAATTTCGAGAGATAGGGCTGTGAAAATGCCACCTCCTACATCTAAAGTTTGGAAGTTTTTCAAACGATGTAATGACTCGAAACTGTCAAATGCCAGTAACTGATTCTCTTACATGGTGAAAAGATAATTCCGATAAATATTCAAGACTCTCGGTTCTTGCGCGCCGGTATTTAGCTGTTCCGACAACATCTGTTCCGTCGGAAAGAAATCTTCTCGGCAGAAGGTTTGATTGTTACGAAGCAACAGACTGTCATCTTCTTGCATCGACCAAATTATTTTCCTTAGCAAAAACTCTGTACCACAATGACCGAATAACAATCATGAATGTGACATGACATAACCTGGTATGTAAATAATTTGTAGTGTTGATAATAATAAATTTATATTTTTAATTTTTTTATCATTCAACTGAATCTTTACAATTATAGTTGAAATATAAAATAATGAAAAGAAAGGAAGAAAACAGAAGTGTCATTGAACCCAGCTGTACCTTTTTTAAACCGAACAAAATAAATTGTCTACCGAGTAACCGGGTACTCGATCGGAAACCTGACCGAGTAATCGGTTATAAGGTTTTAATCGATTTGACATCCCTAGTTTTAATACATAAAGATTTGGTACACTGGTTGCTGATTGGTTGGCTTAAAATGTGACACCTAACATGACCCATTATTGGATGTTATTAGATATATATAGCTCAAAAAAAATTCTGAAAAGAAACCATCTAATTTTAATTGTACTACACCAGTCAATCATGAATAACTTCATTGAATGGTCAGTTTAAGTTTTTTATTTCTACAACTGAACAAGTTGATTATATAAGCTATAAACATTTATTTACAAAAGGACTAAACATAAAACTGGATTAGTGTTGATATACAGAAACCGCCCTTCCCAACACAAAAATACAATTCTACAGAAAAATCAAAAGCATGATTAAGAGGAATGAAATTAGAAGTGTTCCCACATATCACACTATGATGTCCGATGCAATTACAGAAGTACAATATGGGCCTGTCGAGGTCGCAATTGTATGGTAGTTGGATTTACAACTACATACGCAATCAGTGTCTATCACCACTATAGTTGTGAGTTTGAATTCACTCATGGTGATGTGAACTCGATACAATATGATGTGATAAATTTTGTCAGTGACTTGCGAGAGGTCGGTGGTTTTCTCCAGATCCTCCAGTTTCCTCCACCAATAAAACTGAATGACATGATATAACTGAAATATTGTTGAAAGTGGCATTAAACACCATAAATCCTAACCCCTCCAAAAATTATTTTAAAAAAATAATAATTTCATGATTTTTATATGTAATGCATCCTGGAAGCTTCATGCCTTTAAAAAAAAAATACCTCAGGATAAAGGGGAATAACTCTAATACATATTCTGACCTACAATAAAAAAAATACATATTTGTAACAAATAAAGATATTGACCAATTAAAGAAATGTTATAAATTGGTCCCTTTACAAAATAAACTTATATCTATCTGTCTGCATCAATGGATTTAAACAACATTCAATCAATCATAAGTCAAAATAAGTCTAAATACAAATATCATTAATCAATTTAGATTTTGTTGCATTGAAATTCCTTCTGATTACAGAGAATTCTTCTATTCTATCTGGCATTCTTCCAGGCAACAAAAAGTTGTCTTCCACACTTTAGACAGTAAATGATATTGGCAATCTTCCAGATTTTAGGCAGTAAATGATATCAACAATCTTCCAGACTTTAGGCAGTAAATGATATTGGCAATCTTTCAGACTTTAGGCAGTAAATGATATTAACAATCTTCCAGACTTTAGGCAGCAAATGATTTTGGCAATCTTTCAGACTTTAGGCAGTAAATGATATTAACAATCTTCCAGACTTTAGGCAGTAAATGATATTGACAATCTTCCAGACTTTAGGCAGTAAATGATATTGGCAATCTTTCAGACTTTAGGCAGTAAATGATATTAACAATCTTCCAGACTTTAGGCAGTAAATGATATTGGCAATCTTCCAGACATTAGGCAGTAAATGAAATTGGCAGTCTTCATGACTTTAAGGATATCTGTTATCTCTATAATACAAAACAATAGCATATTTATAATTATTTATACAACATCATTTTATGTACATTAAATTATCAAAAATCCAATTATCAAAGGGGGGATGGAGATCCTATTAACCAGTTTAACACCTCCACATATTTGTGCCTGTTCCAAGGCATGTCCTTTCTCCTTTCTTTTTTGTGTTGTTCATTGATTTTAGGCGAGAGGTAGTTGTTTCCTTTGTTGATATTGGTGGAAATAATGACCTTCAATACACAATATCAGTATGTCAGTTCATATAATAGATATTCTAATATGACGTCCTTCAAACGCTTTGGGTCCAAATCTGTGGTAAAATATGCGTATATTGGTATATCAGCTGATCGGCAATGTCATAATTTGCTTTGGCAGTTATATAAAAATAAATACCGTATTTGTCCTATTAGAATAGAAATAATTCATGGGGGCTTGAATATATATTGATTTTACCACGGGTTGGCCCTTTATGCCGATATTTTACCATGGCTTAATCAGTGTTGGATACTGTTCATTTCCATTTTTTTCTACTGTTGGTCCCTACATTTCATCCATTTTATCACTTAAATAATAACGTGTGCAACCCTGCTACAATTGTGCCTGTCCTAAGGCAGGACTGGATTTCCATGGAATATGTGGTAGCAGTGAGAGGTATATATGTCTTTGTTTTGTTGATATAGGTGGAATTTGTGACGACCAGTTTACAATAATTCTCTTCATTAAATGTATAATATGCAACACTGAAAAATATTTATCTACCTGTCATAAAGTTTCTCTAAACAGCTTGATGTTGGAGGCAGTATATGTCTGTCATCTCATGTCTGTTATCACATAATATAAGAACTTCATATAACTGAAAAGAAATAAAATTTATTAGTTTGGCTCTGTAAACCTTTAATTTATAAATATTTGCTTCATTTATTTGTATTCTGTAGTGTTTATATAATATACAAGATGACACCATAAAGTCATTTTATTTCTGATTTGCTTTCAAAGCTTGACAGAGGTGAAGATATTGCTGTTTCCATTTCTTATTTTGCATATTTGTCATAGGATGCTATTATGTATTTATAATAAAGCACATTGGTGATGTAATTGTTAGTGTGCTTGCCTCGATCGTGGGTTAGAGCCCATAAATTGGTTGCTTCTCCACTAAACATGTAGCACAAGGGAGAAAGAGTTTCCGAATCAAGATTATATGTCTGAGTGATGAGACATGTCTACCGATAGAATATAGAGCTAGCAATATAAAAATCCATCTAAGCGAGTTGGCCTAGCATAAAGCCGACATCATTATCATTTCATCAAATGCAGCTTGTTATCGCCATGATATAGCTGAAATATTGCTCATTTGGCTTTCATTCTTTGTATTTAAAATACTGACATATTTTTATTTTCATGGATTGTGTTTGTCTTTCAAGTTTTGACGAGATATTTAAGGTATTTCACTTCTTTGCTACTCCCAAGCTATTTGTTACCGTCATTCAACTCAACATTATACCATTTTGGGTCATTGTTTTTACTTTGGAGTTTGCCAAACCGCGGTTTTGAACTATGAGAAATGTGTAACCCAAACTCTAAAGACTAGAACAACATTATCAATCTCAATATATTAACAATTTAATTTATCTATTTACCTCAATCTTGAACAATATGTCCATATCAATATATGACTGTAGCAAAGCTTGAATAACTGAAAAATAAATTTCAATTTATAATAGTTAAAAAATAAACACTTCTTAGTAATACTAAAAAGTTGTATTGTGTAAATATTTAACATAAATATTATACTAAAAATGGTCACTGTACAAGAATATGTAATGTAGGTATTCCCAGAATTTTGATGGGTGCTAGTTTCATCAATTTGTAAGTGTAGATTCATTTTGCTTTGGTCTAGAAAGTGTCAAATTGCTGTTTAATGCAAATCTATAATGCTAAATGAGAGCTATTTTTTGTGTGTCACTTCTCTTTTACTGGTGAAATTGATGATTTACCCACTTTCAAAAGATATGCACAAAATAGTTTGCTCTCTCCAAAAGTTTCAGCAGTATTGTGGGTGTTTTTTTCCTTCATTTTTTTTATTGAAATATAAAGTTATGAAATATAAATTACAATTAAATTTTCTACATTTTTACATTCTAATCACAAATTGATTGCTGTGCAACCGATTCAATAAAAGGTTAAGTATACAGATATTTGAGATATAAAGTTATTTACCTTCTATATACACAAGGGCTGCCATCAGAAATATCTCATAATGTACACAACTGCAATCAGTGATTTACATCTGCTGTCAAATATGTTCATAATTTACACAATTCCCTCCAACCAGTGAATAGTATCTGCTGTTGTTAGACATGTACTGTTCATACCCTACTAATGTACAAATGTCACTCCAATCAGTGATCTAGTGACACCTGTTGTTCTCAAAGCCATCTTCAAAAGTTCATATCCTAGATAAATTTATATTAGCATCTTGCCCAGTCCATATCCTTGAAGAATGTATATCCTGTCACAAATGTATATATCTCTCCAAACATTCATTGCTCTCAAATTTAAAGCAATTGATTTTCTTGCTGAATTTAAGTCCTGTCAAAAATGTATATATCTATCTAATCAATGATCATGATCTGTTACCAATTTTTGAGACATGTTCCACCATTAATATCAAATGTATCTGATATGATAACATGTTAATTATTTAGATTAAATATCAAATAATTTAGGTGCTCCTTCCTCATGCATATAGACTGATAATTTAGAAAATAAATAGAAAAATCAAACCCTTCCCCAACATAATACAAGTTACTTTGAATTGTGTTTACAATTTTTTTTTTTTAATAACAGAATCCAATCTAACATAACTAAACATCTGATATGATAACACGTTAATTATTTAGATTAAATGTCAAATAATTTAGGTGCTCCTTCCTCATGCATATAGACTGATAATTTAGAAAATAAATAGAAAAATCAAACCCTTCCCCAACATAATACAAGTTACTTTGAATTGTGTTTACAATTTTTTTTTTTTAATAACAGAATCCAATCTAACATAACTAAACATCTGATATGATAACACGTTAATTATTTAGATTAAATGTCAAATAATTAAGGTGCTCCTTCCTCATGCATATAGACTGATAATTTATAAAATAAATAGAAAAATCAAACCCTTCCCCAACATAATACAAGTTACTTTGAATTGTGTTTACAATTTTTTTTTTTTAATAACAGAATCCAATCTAACATAACTAAACATCTGATATGATAACACGTTAATTATTTAGATTAAATGTCAAATAATTAAGGTGCTCCTTCCTCATGCATATAGACTGATAATTTATAAAATAAATAGAAAAATCAAACCCTTCCCCAACATAATACAAGTTACTTTGAATTGTGTTTACAATTTTTTTTTTTTAATAACAGAATCCAATCTAACATAACTAAACATCTGATATGATAACACGTTAATTATTTAGATTAAATGTCAAATAATTAAGGTGCTCCTTCCTCATGCATATAGACTGATAATTTATAAAATAAATAGAAAAATCAAACCCTTCCCCAACATAATACAAGTTACTTTGAATTGTGCTTACAGTTTTTTTTTTTAATTACAGAATCCAATGTAACATAACTAAACATCTGATATGATAACACGTTAATTATTTAGATTAAATATCAAATAATTAAGGTGCTCCTTCCTCATGCATATAGACTGATAATTTAGAAAATAAATAGAAAAATCAAACCCTTCCCCAACATAATACAAGTTACTTTGAATTGTGCTTACAGTTTTTTTTTTTAATTACAGAATCCAATGTAACATAACTAAACATCTGATATGATAACACGTTAATTATTTAGATTAAATATCAAATAATTAAGGTCCTCCTTCCTCAGGTATAATTACCCCTTTGGTATTTTCATTTTTTTTTTTTTTTTTTTTTTTTTTAAGATAACTACGATTTTATAAATACAAAGTGAGAAAGCTTACCATTTACTTATATATATACAACATGGAATTATCAATTGCAGACTACTTGATTGAGGTACAATTTTGTATTCCTTTTTTATGTGAGGAAGTGAATTCCTGAACAGAATATTTCACTGTTATGGTTGAGGTACAAATTTATACCCCAATACAGTATGTGGAAGTTTATAATTCATGTAAAGAATGGTTCACTCATGATTGAGGTATAATTTTGAAAATAGTTCCGAGAGAAAAATTCAGTTCCGTTACTGAAATTTCAGAGTAATTACTGAGGTACAATTTTGTACCTATTGTTATCTTTTAGTCATAGGTAGCTTACAACTACAATACAAAATAGGCCATTGTAATAGCTGAGGTAGTTTCTACTCAGATTAGTGTCTGGAAGTTTACAATTCTCTTAATATTTCACACAACGGGGAAATATTGTTCGAGAATTGTAAACTTCCAGACACAGGCAGAGGTACAATTTTGTACCCTGTTGTGTTTGAAAAAGTTTGTAATTCCTTTAAATAACTAGAGGCTCAGGTGAGCCTGTATCGCTCACCTGACATAAATAAGCCCTCTTAAGAATGTCTGCATGCCGAATACATCTAAGTTTTACCATTCAAATCCCATACGGTTCTATGTTAAAACTATGTCTGCTCATGGCAGCCATCTTGGATGGAGGTCGTGGTCACTGGACACAATTTTGAACGTATACTACCCAAGGACCATCCATGCCATGTTTGCTTTAAATTGGCCGACTGGTTTCAGAGGAGAAGACCTTTAAACAATTTCCCCATAGGTCCTATGTTAAAACTATGCCCGCTGACGGTGGCCATTTTGGACCAAGATCGGGGTCACTGAACACAATTTTGGCAGTTGACCACCTAAGGACCATCGATGACATGTTTGCTATATTGGCTTACTGGTTTCAGAGGAGAAGATTTTAAAAAAAATTTCCCCATAGGGTCCTATGTTAAAACTATGTCTGCTGATGGTGGCCATCTTGGATGGAGGTCTGGGTCACTGGATATAATTTTGAAAGTTGACCACCTAAGGACCATTCATGCCATGTTTGCTCTAAATTGACTAACTGGTTTCATCAGAGAAGACTTTTAAAAATTTTTCCCATAGGGTCCATGTTAAAACTAAGTCGAGTCGTGGTGGCTATCTTGAATTTCTGATCGGCAAACGATTTACAAGTTTAGTACAGGACCACCCAATGATCATTCCTGCAAAGTCACAATTCAATTGGCTTGGTGGTTTCTGACAAGAAGATTTTTAAAATTTCAGCCAATGAGAACACATTATGGACCCTGGCAGCCATGTTGAATTTCAAATCAGCACCAAAAACACAAATCTGGTAGAGGACCATCTAATGAACATTTCTGGCAAGTTTGGTTCAATTCTGTTCAGTTCTGGTTCACCGAATTTTTAAAGTTGACCATCCATGCCAGGTCTGCTTTAAGCTAGCTTACTTGGTTCTGAGAAGAAAATAGTTAAAACAATATTCACATATAGTCCTATGTTAAAACTATACCTGGAGGAGGAATGGTCTCATCATGGATCAGGATAAATTAATGAAAATCACAGATCACGAAAAATCGACAAGATAATTAGACAAAACAAATACTTTATTGTAAATCAATGACACGAAATTAAAATGTACCACATGTGATTTAAGTCTGTTACAGATTAATCCAAGAAAGTTGTGGTCACTGGACACAATTTTGAAAGTTTACAACCCAAGGACCATGCCATGTTTGCTTTAAATTGGCTGACTAGTTTTCAGAGGAGAAGACTTTTGAACAATTTTCCCATAGGGTCCTATCTTAAAACTATGTCCATTGACGGTGGCTATTTTGGATCGAGATCGGGGTCACTGAACACAATTTTGGAAGTTGACCACCTAAGGACCATCGATGACATGTTTACTATATTGACTTTCTGGTTCAGAGGGGAAAAAATTTAACACATTTTTTCCCATAGCGTCCTATGTTAAAAATATGTCTGCTGCAGGTGGCCATCTTGGATGGAGGTCAGGGTCACCAGACACAATTTTGAAAATTGACCACTTAAGGACCATTCATGCCATGTTTGCTTTAAATTGGCTTACTGGTTTCAGAGGGGGAAAAAATTAAACATTTTTCCCATAGGGTCCTATGTTAAAACTATGTTCGCTAACGGCAGCCATCTTGGATGGAGGTCGGGGTCACTGCACACAATTTTGAAAGTTGACCACCTAAGGACCATTCATGCCATGTTTGTTTTAAATTGACTTATTGGTTTCAGAGTTAGACTTTTAAACATTTTTTCCATAGGGTCAATTCGAGTCATGGCGGCCATTTTGAATCTCCGGTCGGCAAACGATTCACATGTTTAGTACATGACCACCCAATGATCATTCCTGCAAAGTCATAATTCAATTGGTTTAGTGGTTTCTGACAATAAGATTTTCAAGGTTTCAACCAATCAGAACACGTTATTGGCCCTGGCAGCCATGTTGAATTTCCGATCTACACCAAAAACAAATCTGGTAGAGGACCATCCAATGAACATGTATGGCAAGTTTGGTTGAAATCTGTTCAGCAGTTTCAGAGAAGTATAGTTAAATGTGAAAAGCTAACGGACGGACGATGGATGCTTATCCATGACAAAAGCTCACATGTCCTATGGCAAGGTGAGCTAACTAGAACTGTGATATCCCCTCGCTTGCAATACTATGATGTTCAAACTTTGGAATACAGATATATTAGCAAGTTACCTATGAAAAATGAACAGATATGGAGTTATGTCAAGGAGACAACATCCCATCTCCAATATAAACTAACCAAGAACATACATCTAGGGGTCACCACAAGTACACGACCCCCCCCCCCCTTTTCGTGAAAGTATAAGTTGAATTATCTCCCTTTCTAAATGTTAGACAGCAACGGTATTCCTTCATGCACATCTGCAGGTTGTGTACTACAACTGTGTAAAGTTTCATAAAAATTCAATAAGCAGTTTAGTAGGAGTTGCGCTTATAAGGTACATGCCCCCCCCCCGCTTTTTCGTGAAAGTATAAGTTGAATTATCTCCCCTTTTAAATTTTGGACAGCAACCATATTCCTTCATGCACATCTGCAGGTAGTGTACTACAAATGTGTAAATTTTCATAAAAATCCAATAAGCTGTTTAGGAGGAGTTGCACTTACAAGGTACACGACCCCCCTTTTCGTGAAAGTATAAGTTGAATTATCTCCCCTTCTAAATTTTAGACAGCAACGGTATTCCTTCATGCACATCTGCAGGTTGTGTACTACAACTGTGTAAAGTTTCATAAAAATTCAATAAGCAGTTTAGTAGGAGTTGCGCTTATAAGGTACATGCCCCCCCCCCCCTTTTTCGTGAAAGTATAAGTTGAATTATCTCCCCTTTAAATTTTGGACAGCAACCATATTCCTTCATGCACATCTGCAGGTAGTGTACTACAAATGTGTAAATTTTCATAAAAATCCAATAAGCTGTTTAGGAGGAGTTGCACTTACAAGGTACACGACCCCCCTTTTCGTGAAAGTATAAGTTGAATTATCTCCCCTTCTAAATTTTAGACAGCAACGGTATTCCTTCATGCACATCTGCAGGTTGTGTACTACAACTGTGTAAAGTTTCATAAAAATTCAATAAGCAGCTTAGTAGGAGTTGCGCTTACAAGGTACATCCCCCCCCCCTTTTCGTGAAAGTATAAGTTGAATTATCTCCCCTTTTAAATTTTGGACAGCAACCATATTCCTTCATGCACATCTGTAGGTAGTGTACTACAAATGTGTAAAGTTTCATAAAAATCCAATAAGCTGTTTAGGAGGAGTTGCACTTACAAGGTACACGACCCCCCTTTTCGTGAAAGTATAAGTTGAATTATCTCCCTTTCTAAATGTTAGACAGCAACGGTATTCCTTCATGCACATCTGCAGGTTGTGTACTACAACTGTGTAAAGTTTCATAAAAATTCAATAAGCAGTTTAGTAGGAGTTGCGCTTATAAGGTACATGCCCCCCCCCCTTTTTCGTGAAAGTATAAGTTGAATTATCTCCCCTTTAAATTTTGGACAGCAACCATATTCCTTCATGCACATCTGCAGGTAGTGTACTACAAATGTGTAAATTTTCATAAAAATCCAATAAGCTGTTTAGGAGGAGTTGCACTTACAAGGTACACGACCCCCCTTTTCGTGAAAGTATAAGTTGAATTATCTCCCCTTCTAAATTTTAGACAGCAACGGTATTCCTTCATGCACATCTGCAGGTTGTGTACTACAACTGTGTAAAGTTTCATAAAAATTCAATAAGCAGCTTAGTAGGAGTTGCGCTTACAAGGTACACCCCCCCCCCTTTTCGTGAAAGTATAAGTTGAATTATCTCCCCTTTTAAATTTTGGACAGCAACCATATTCCTTCATGCACATCTGTAGGTAGTGTACTACAAATGTGTAAAGTTTCATAAAAATCCAATAAGCGGTTTAGGAGGAGTTGCGCTTACAAGGTACACGACCCCCCTTTTTATCAAAGTATAAGTTGAATTATCTCTCCTTTTAAATTTTGGACAGCAACCATATTCCTTCATGCACATCTGCAGGTAGTGAACTACAAATGTGTAAAGTTTCATAAAAATCCAACAAGTGGTTTAGGAGTTGTGCTTACAAGTTACACCACCCCCCTTTTCGTGAAAGTATAAGTTGAATTATCTCCCCTTCTAAATTTTAGTCTGACAAACTTTATCAATAATGTTGTATCGAGCAATAAAGATATTATAATTGCTGATACATGTATTTACATACATACAACTGTGTATATAAATTTAAAGAACACACCCCCAAGTATATAATCACAAGAGTATAGAAATAAGACCTAGTGTCTCCACTGAGGGGTACAACTACCCGCCCCCCGAAAAGAGTCATTCAGTTGTGTGATACAAATCAGGTACACAACTCTGATGAAGGTTGTAACGGTCATGTAAGGTATTGCCGCAAATTCGCATCTATTGTCCTCTGTAAGCTTTCACAATTAAACCTCTCTGAAACCACTGGGCTAAATGGAACCAAACTTTTTTTGGAGAACTAATCGTAGAATTAAAAAAAAAAGAGACGTGAAATATTTTGCTTGTTTATGTTAGATATACGATCTACATTACATGATTAATTATCTCATTAATGATAAGAGATACATGTCCAACACATTTAGATTTGGATTTTGGATTGATGGTGTTTAGCGCCACTTTCAACAATATTTCAGTTATATCGTGGCAGTCAGCTTTATTGGTAGAGGAAACCGGAGGACCCGATGAAATCATCCAACCTGCTGCAAGTCACTGACAAACCTTATCACATAAAGTTATACTCTTCGCCCTGAGCGGGAGTCGAACCCAAGACATCAGTGGTGATAGGTACCGACTGCATAGGTAGTTGTAAATCAAACTATCATACGATCACGGCCACGACGGCCCTTCAACACCTTTAGACATAAAAATATGGTAAAATGTCACTTGACACCTTTCTGTACTGATGGGACGATATACACTAGTGCATTTGGCCTTACGTGATGACTCGGTAATTTCATCTGTAGCTTGTTCAGGTTGAGAAACTCTTTCTATTTGAATACTCTGTCAAAGTATTTAAAAATTGTTACTATAAACTAGTTTACAGCGAGTACTTAGAAAACGAAAAATATGTCATTAAAGCAAATTATACTTTCACCTACATATTCATCCATATATAACAAATGATACATATGCCTGTTCTGTATTGGACCCATACACCAAAGAAAATATAACTCAACTAGAACATGTACAACGTAGGGCTGCTAGATATGTTACTAACCGCTATCATAACACCTCTAGCGTTAGTAACATGATAGAACATCTAAATTGGCGAAGCCTAGCAGATCGAAGATGAGATGCACGCCTAGTCATGCTATATAAAATCTCGCATGAACTAGTAGCTATCCCCAAAAAAGACATTCTCATACCACCATTTAGATTCTCCCGGAACATGCACTCATTCTCATACCAAATACCACCAACAAGCTTACAACTCAGACAGCAATCTTTCTTTCCGCAAACAATACGAAACTGGAACAGTCTCTCCCTGAAAACTGTGAAGAATGACTCTGTTGAATCATACAAATCAGCTGTCTCTCTCATTAACCACTAGTTCATCAAAAACTCGTATATATAGTTTTATCTTAAAATCGTTTTAAAAAATACTCATTAAATTTCATTTTCTAAAGTAAGATTGTTAATCATAGCGCCTAAAGTGCAGTACCTAACGTAATTGGCGGAATCTTCAGTTAGTTGAATGCGGCCTCTAGATCTTATGTAGTAGAAGTAGAAGTAACTCCTTTACGCTTAGTATTACTCCGAGTTCTGTATATCTTCTTGGTCGTTTTCACTGATTGTTTTGAGCGTGGACTGCGTACTTTAATTGATGAGCGTTTTTTCACTGGAGAAGAGGAAACTGTATCTCTATCTATTGTATCAGCACGTCGTAGACGTTTAGATACTGATCCACCAATATCTTTATCGATCGTGGAACCTCCGGAATGAACCTCTGTCTCTGTATGACCGATCTAATAAAATAAACAAAGTTTTCATGAAAATGTTCAATTCTTGTCTATTGCATTTTTGCTATCAATGAGATTGAGCAATAGTAAATAATCCTGTTCCATGTTCTTTATATTTTTGGAAGAAAAAAAAACAGAATCGCCACACTTCTGTCTCGGAAATAATAAATACAGTGCTCATCATCTGGAATTTATCACCCCAAATCAAATTTGTTAAATCCTTTTGTCATCCAGATAAAACAATGGTATATATCTTATATCTCAATTATTGTGTGGTTAGTTTTTTGGTGGAGGAAACTGGAGTACCCGAAGAATCCACCGACCAGCCGCAAGCCAATGACAAACTATATCACATAATATTGTATCAAGTACACATCACCATGAGGGCGATTCGAACCCACAACTTTAGTGGTGATTGCACGGGTGGTTGTAAATCTAAAACTACCATACGATCACGGCCACGACGGTTCTGTCTCTATGATTTAGTAACAAAATTAATGAAATATTTACCTGTAGCATTGCATTATCATGCTGAGGCATTTCCTTCAATATGCCGAACATACTTCTAATTTCGTCATATGAAACATGTTTCCCACCAGTCGACACTGATATGTTCTCATAAAAATCTTTTGGAGATCTAAATGCTCTTGAAATACCGTAAATCCTAATATTCTGTAAAATAAAATATAAAGTGTGGTAAGGGATACTTCCTTAGGATATATTTTCCATATTTACCACATTCCATAAAAAAATTACGACAATTGTTTCAATATAATGTATTTTTTTCTATCCTCCATTGTATATCACAGATGATAAAGTTTGTCAGTGACTTGCGGCAGGTTGGTGGTTTTCTCTCGGCGTTAAAAACCCCATGAACATAACCCTAACCCTATATCACAGATGTAGTATTTACGAAAATAATAGCTATGTACATGCACTAATCGCTAAATGATACCTGGTAGAAATGCTTGAAGATACCAAATGGGTAATCTGAATCTGTAAATTGATGAAGGACATGCAGACTACACAATGGCCAAAAGAAAAATGGACAAAAGGATAAACAACGATCTACAAAACATACACATAAGACTAATGAAAAGGTCTATGTGTCGGCGAATGTATTAAGCAGATTTAGCTGTATCTGTGGTATTCGTTATCTCAAATTCAATGGGATTATAGAAGCGATCAACACAATCACGAAGAGTATTCAGTGAAAGGCCTTTGTTTATTTAGCGGATCATGGAATTAAAGTACGTTTATGATACAAATTTGAACTAATTCTTTTAATCTAAATATTTGCTTAGAGTGTGGAAATGTTGTGAGAAGGGGGAAATCGTCAAAAAGTCTCCCAAACACAAATTTGAACCCCGAAATGTTATCTGAACCCATTCGGACCCCCAACAAATAAATTTGGGTAGATGTCCATCTAATATTTAGATTTTTAGCATTTAACATGAAAAGTTAAAAATTTTGAATGAATCTTTCCATTGAGACGGCAGCCATTTTGATAATTTGCTTCCGTTTGTTCTAAAGACTATTCCTATGATTTTTTTTTTAACCATTTCGGTACTAAGCGAACTATAAAAAATTTTGTCATTTCGTATTGAAATCGTTTCCATTGCAACAGTTGCCATGTTTCAGCATTTTAATACTTCAATCATTTGTTTACATTATAGGGGATATTTCTACGAGGTTTCACCAAGCTTGGAGAAAACATTTGCCACAATTTTAAAAAAAAAAAAATCCCCTTTTGTTTCCATGGCGAGCATTAAAGCTCATTTGGCAGCAAAGCATACCCTTATACATCTTAAGTAAAGTTAAAGCGAACTTTTATTTTGCTTCCATGATAAAAGTAAACAGCTTTCTCTAAATATTTGCTAAAAAGGTGGGGTGGGTGAGAGGGCAAAACACAATACCCTTGCACACTCACTCTCCCAGTTCCCAAGCGACTGAATCCTGATCTTTACTGTAATACATACCATCTGCATCAGCCTACGTGTTTCGTCTCTCCAATCAATATTGCATGTGTACTTGCCATATGCATACCCGGATTCGTGTGGATCAGCATTCCCAATCATCACCAGCGCCCTCTTTGATCCCGGCGTCCATGACAGTGATTGAACTTCCTTCAAAACAAGTTCATAACATCCGTCTACGTCTTTACCTGTTGTCAACTTCAACATAAATAACCACTCACAAAGGTCATCGACATTTTCAGAAAAGTTAATGTGCTTCGTGATGTATGGTGTGCTGCAATAATCACCATGCGCGAATATTGCGAATCGAACTCCATGAATCTTTGCATGCAGCTTCTTTATTAATAATTTAACTTGTTCTTTCATATTATTCAAGTAAGCGCATATAGAACATGCTGTGTCT
The DNA here is from genome assembly GCA_963680875.1 of Bathymodiolus brooksi. Classification (NCBI taxonomy): domain Eukaryota; kingdom Metazoa; phylum Mollusca; class Bivalvia; order Mytilida; family Modiolidae; genus Bathymodiolus; species Bathymodiolus brooksi. The sequence continues at coordinate 110,544,673 of OY804581.1, forward strand.
AAAGAGAAACATATCTCCACCGGAACTCCAGCCATTGCTATCTCTTCTGAAATCTGTCACAAAAAGTTAGCGAATTATTTGCTTAAACGACATAAACATCATTAAACTTGAGACAAAAAGTTACTTACCGACATGTGTGGATTTTTTTTTCACCATTTTATTATTAATTGTATCAACAAGATAATAAGTTGAATAATTAATCAAAATATGTAATTATCAACAATATTATTTATCTATTTTAAATTTGGTTATTGTGTAATCTAATAAATACGCTTTGGTTTCAAAAGTGTGTCTGATTATTAGCACAGGCACTCGTGGCACGGAATTACCCCTCCCCCTCCTTTTTTTAAAAAACTTTCTGTTTACATATTTATTTTCAAGAATATTGCATGTCTTTTTCCTTACTTTAACTAGTTGGTGTCCAAATTCATACAATCTTATGTTAACAGCAACTTACATATGTCGACCATATATGACTATAGAAGAATTTGATGATATCAAAGGAGTATATCAAAGAAGAACAGACAACACAATGGACTAAAGAAAACGTACAAAGGACAAACAATGACCTACAAAATTATCGACAAGTGTAAACAGAAAGTTTAAAAAAAGGGGGGTGGTAATTCCGTGTCACGAGGGCCTGTGGTTTTTATGTCTAAAGATGATGATAATTAAAAAGCAAATTCATACCTGTTTTTTTTCTCTCCCTTAATATGCATATATTATTTCCGGTATAAACACAGTAGTTATGGCGAAAAATACACAGTATCTCACTATTTAAATAACCGCCAAAAATCAACATGTACGTTGTCCTTCGCTGCGCTAATCCGATCATAAAATATTTCTGATTTTTCTTGAATGAACAACAAAGACTTGTATAGATTGAGATGCACACCAAACAGTTTTATTTTAATCAACACACAATAAACAAAACATTAATTATAAGTCCAAAAAACAGCATAAATATTGCCAATATAATTTGGTACAGCTCTACAAAGAGACAAAATATAATATAGTTGTCGAACTAGATTCGTGTGAACAATACTCGATAAATAAGAAGTGTCCGAAAACCCATATTTAAATATCTAAATCCGAATTACTGAAACCTTGCCCCAATTAAAAATAACCTTTAGATCATTACATATAACAAAAAGAAATTGATTGAAATTGGGTAAGCACAGTCATGTAAACTTAATCTTGCTATGTCTATATTAGGAAAATTGGTATAAATCCGAAAGAATCCGGGTACATATATGGTTGGGAGAATTTGCATTTAATAAATTTTTTTTGGAAAACAGTATTTACATAACAGTCACACAACAATAATTATATTGGGCGCACACTTGTTTATTCTTGTTATGTCCATTAAGGAAAATGAGCATTAATCAGAAAGAATCTGGGAACATACGGTTGGGAGAATTTGCATTTAAAAATGTTATGGGGAAAGCAGTCATACAACAATATTTATATAGGGCGCACACTTGTTATGTCCATATAAAGAAAATGGGCATACGGTTGGGAGAATGTGTATTCAAGCGTTATTTTGAAAATAGAACGATGTTTACGTAGCCTTATCCATGTTATGAATGCTATGATGTTTCTATAATCCGGAGAGTATATTATGTAATTAGTAATTACAATAATATATACAAACCAAACAGCCAAAATAATTCCCCCAACATGCACAATTTTACTACTGAGGTAGGGAGAATATGTGACAGGATACATTTACGGCCTTCATGAATACAACGTAGTTAATATTAAGATAATAAATATAATAGATTCAGTCATAATCAGTGACAAATATGTGCTTTGTACAACATTTTAATTGAAAACTCAAATACCTCGATGCCTATTTTCTATCAGACATTGTGGTATTTTGTTTGTTTGTCATTTTATTATATGAGCATGGCTATCCTGTTTAGGATTGTGGGTTACTTGCTTTCAAACGTACACTTTTAAATTAGTTGGTTTTCCAATCAGCGTACCTGATGAAGATTATTCAAGAAATGTGTTATGGGAACCACTCTGCAGGTGAACTATATGATCCCTAATTTTCAACCGCCTAGTAAACAGTGCCTATTAGATATATTAATGTCTGATTTTTACAGTTCCAAAATAAAATAATGTATTAAGACTAACGCAATCTCCATCAGGTATAGGTAACCTTGGTCAAATTTGGCTATTCTGTTTAGGCCATTACTCCCTTGTGTGGACACGCATCGTGTGCACTAAATTATTATCATTTATGTGTCGATATCTAGAGCTGCTGGTGGACCGATGGTACCATCCGCCAAGTAGTCAGTGCGGTGGCAATAACATGGTACAGTATATTGGATATTATAATGTTTGACATTTACAGTTCCGTTTCAAAGCATAGGTAACTTAGCCACGGATGTCACTAGTAGAGCAGGAACTGCCTACCCATCCGGAGCACTTTGAATTCACCTCGAGTCCTTTTTAGTGGGGTTCGTGTTGCTCGTGAGCACTTTGAGTTCACCTCGAGTCCTTTTTAGCGGGGTTCGTGTTGCTCGTGAGCACTTTGAGTTCACCTCCTTTTTAGTGGGGTTCGCGTTGCTCGATCTTTGGTTTTCTATGTGGTGTTTATCATGTCATTGTTTGTGTCTTTTCTTTTGGCCATTGCATTGTCCTGATTGTCTGTCCCCCAATTTACTTCTTCTGATTAGCCCTTTAATTTGTATCTTCACTTTTTTCTTAACCAAGTTTGGCTGTTAAGGACTTTTGGATTACGTGCTCTCCTGGGCATTTTTGGATTATTAGGCTTTCGAAGTTTTTGACTATGACCATGGTTTTTCCGTTTATGCCCTTAGGTGTAGTTGCTCCCAAACACTTTTAAATTATTTGGCCCAGCTTTCCAATCTTTTGACTTTGAGCACCTAATGGTTCTGGGTTATTAAAAAATCGCGCCGTGCGCACCAAATCATATATACGTTTTTATTACTGGGTCGATACCTCTGACTGACTTGTGGACTATATTCGTCCTTAGGGGATCATCCATCTAGTAGTCAGTGTTTCTGCTCTGACATGGTGTAATAGATATACACAATTGTATCTATTAATTGAAATTTACAACTACTGTACATTCCTAAAAATATAATTGATTAAAACAAAGGTCAATCATCATTTGACATAGGCAATCTATTTTCGGTCATCATTTAATTATAGCATAATTCAAACAATTATTTTTAAGCAAATCATACTCGTCTCTAATGTAAGTAACAGCTTAAAGATGCTAAAGAAGTAATCAGAACTCGCAAAATTAAGGACATACAATACAGTGACCTGAAAAAGGACGAAAACACAAATAATGTTGTGAATAATCCGGAATTTAATAGTTGCCGTGTCCGTATGCGATGAAATATTATAATCACTTAATCACTTCCGGCAAAACATCAAACGTCGTATTTTATATTTAACTTCTTGTGCGACACTTTCTTCAAATCAGCTGAACAATCAACAACAAGCAAGATGTCTGAAAGAAAAGTTTTAAACGTGAGTATATGTAGATATTACATTCGAGAAATAATAGCTTTTGTAACTTCTAAACATTGATTTTCAGTAAATACTGGGAATGCGTTTCAATGCCAAAAAATGTTATATACTAAGCATGAAGAAGAAGAGCCACCACCCCTACACATTAAACAACCAATTCCTGGAACAAGTACCATCAAACCCCTACCTAGGACTACAAGTACCATCAAACCCCTACCTAGGACTACAAGTACCATCAAACCCCTATCTAGGACTACAAATAGTAGAAAACCTCAAATGGAAGGAACATATAAGCAACACCTGTAAAAAAGCCAGTTCCACACTTGAATTCCTCAGGAGAAATCTACAACACTGTCCTAGAGGTTACCGGGTCGTTTCGCCCCGATTACCTGTTTGCCTCTGGTCAATTTGCCCTGGAAAGTGAGTCGATTCGCCCCACTTAATCGCTATTTTATAATAATAGATGAAGTATTTTTCGACAATTTTTTGGTAAATATTCATTTATTAGTTGAATAGCATAAAAATTAATCAAAATAATAAACATATATGATAAACAACGGAGTTAACATCATCATGAATTGATGTTATTTAATAATTATTGGTCAATTATTACTAATTAAACTTGCAAAAAAATAATAAAGAGAAATTAATAAAAAAAAATTGAAAGTGAAGCCATACATAATATTATTATTAAACACGTCAAGAAAGCATGTTAATTATGAGGAAGACAAAAATAAAGTATCGATACCCATGAACAAGCCTTACAACATCCAAAATACGAATATTTGCAATGGTATTTTCCATATTTCATTTTTTAAAGCACTATTAATAAATGAGGGCGAAACGACCCGGATTCTCTTAGAGAATGTAGAAGAACCGCATATATTGCTCTAGTAAGATCAATTATGGAATATGGATCAATCATTTGGGATCCATATACAAAACAAGAGATAGCAAATTTCTAGAGAGTATTCAAAGAAGGGGAGCAAGGTTCATAACCAAATACTACAAAAGCAGAGAAGAAGGATGCATGACTAAAATGCTAAATGAGCTAAATCTACCAACCTTACAGTCCAGAAGACAGAAACAACGCCTGATATTCTTTTATAAAGTGGTTGAGGGGCAGGTACCAGCAATGCCGCCAGACCTATTTGTAACATACCAGAAATCAAAACGCCATATAAAAGCAAACAAATTTGACAATTGTATAACTAACAATATAGTGACTTCCTCGGTAAGAAACAACAGTAATTGTATAGTGATTCCGCCGAGTAGAACTAACCAATATAAACACTCATTCTTTGTACAGACAGCAGTTGATTGCAACCAACTGGACGAAAACACTGTATCCGCAGAGAAACTCGCTCTCCACCCGTCATATTATAGCCCAGCAGGGATGCTATGACGTAACAGTACAGATACAGATACAAATAAAGTTATTTTGGCTAAATTTTTATATATTTTAGATTGTCTTTACTTTGTGAATATTTATTAATATGGTGATTGCTTTGTGTAAGCACATTGGTTTGATATGAAAAGGCATATAATTAGGACTAAACTGAACATTGTTGTAATAAATTATGAAGTGTGATGGTCTATAGACGAGTATAGTACAAAACGAACACTCTCATCGAATGTACAGGAAACTTGTTCTCGTCATGATATAGCTGAAAAATTGCTCATTTGGCGTCAAGCAATAATCACTCACTTACTAGCATATTTAAAATAAATATAATAACTTCTTATTTAATTATTTCTGAAATTATTTTTTTTCAGAAATATTATCCTGCAGATTTCGATCCAAACAACATTCCAAAGATGCGTCAAGGCAAGAACAGACCTTTTAACATTCGTTTGATGGCTCCATGTAATATGAGGTTTGTCTGATTGATGAAGCATAATAGTTAACTTCAATGGACAAATAGTTACAGTACAGTCAAAGACAAAGCGACATAAATCACTATGATAGATGTATCACTCTTGTTAGTGATACTGATATATCATTTGGTCTGTTTAATCTCTTTACTTATTTTGATATGCCTTTTGGGTGATAGTAATTATAATAAGTAACACTCTAAATGTAAAAGAAATTTTGAAGATATGTTTAATAGAATAAAATATATATCCAAATCACCAAGATGAGTGATACGTCTATCACAGTGATTTATAATGGTATGTCTCTGACTGTACTGTAATGACATGTAACATAAATATTGGTTTATAAATTTATGTGAAAAACTGGATAAAGTTTTGACGAGTCCAAACCAAAAAGTCACTAGTCACACTAGTGTATTCTTAGTTATTTTCTAGGAGTGTAACGATACCACTTTCTCACGATACGTAAAGCTACTGAAAATGCATTTCTTATTAATGAAGAAGTGTACAGTATTATTCATTAGTTCAGTTGAGCACTGTAAAATATTTTCATTTAATGTAGGTTATTGGTAATATCAGTATTTTATTTTGTTTATAATAATATTTCAAAATTTAATTGAATAAAGAAATATAATATGTTTTAATAGACTGTGTTTCACTAGAAACTATAGAACTAACACACTCTTGGCTAGAATGCATTAAGGTAGTAAGCCTAGTGTGTAATAAGACAATCTTTTTTCTAAAATTGAATACTAAAATTGAACTGTGTCTGTTAAAGAACCAATCATCCATGAATGATCTTTTAAAAAAAATATGAGTAAATCTACTTGGGTTTTTGTTGGACCTCTGTGTTGTGTCTATGTCACCTGCTGTTGAAAACACTCTTTCACTTCAAACCCCGTTCATGGCAAGGTATACTCAAAACAACATTATGTAATCAAGTTTGTCAGTGACTTGCGACAGGTCGGTGGACACGATATAACTGAAATATTGTTGAGAGTGGCGTTAAACACCATAAACCAAACCAAACCTAACTATATACTTACCAAAAAAATGTATCAGATGCATTTTTTAATTAAATATTATATATGTACAAACGTCTAAGCAAGTGGAAAACATATATGACTAAGTGATATAAAGATAATTGATTCTATGACGACATTTTTGGGGTGCCATTTAATATTGTGTCAAACAATCTTTCATGTTTTTAATCTGATTTAAAAAAAACTTTATATGAACTGTAATGCAGAAAAACAGGTCCAAAAATATGGTACATGTACGAACTGATGAACTCTGCAATTTAGTTTCTTATATTTGAATTTTACATGTAAAACTGTTTTTTACAGATGCAACACATGTGGGATTTACATCTACAAAGGAAAGAAATTTAACTCAAGAAAAGAAGACGTTGAAGATGAAACCTTTCTAGGACTGAGAATTTTCAGATTCTACATAAAATGTCCAAGTTGTGTATCAGAAATTGCTTTTAAGGTATTTTGCTTATAATCATTAATATTCTTGATCAATAATGAATTTTCAGAAAGTGTACACACCAATGGTTAACAATTCCACCAATATTATCAAAACATACAAACACCGGTGCCTCTCACTGCAAAAAAGGACCGTGATTTATACTGATGGAAATCTAGATCCTGTCTTGGGATTTGTAAAGCGCCTATTATTTTGAATTTAAAATTTATTTTGGTTTATAACTGAAATATACAAAACAGTCAGCAACTGACAAACATGTGCCATACATGCAGATGTATGCTATTGTTCAATGATCACATGCCAAGGCTTAAATGTGATAATTTTGTCACGTCTGGTATGACAAAATATGATACAATGGTAATGTCAAGACATAAATTATGATACAGTTATATATTTACATAAATTGTATATATCAACATGTGGTATAAAAAGGGAAGGAGTTCAATAAACACTTATGTAGTGGGGTTATAGATAACAGTTTTGAATTAAGGGCTGTCATAATATAGTAATTGTATGATAGTTCAATACCTAAGCAATCAGTGCCTATCACCACTTATGGCGAGGTGTACTCGATACAACATTATATGATAAAGTTTGTCGGTGACTTGTGACAGGTCAGTGGTTTTCTCCGGGTACTCTGGTTTCCTCCTCCAATAAAACTGACCGCCACGAAATAAGTGAAATATTGTTGAAAAAGGTGTTAAACACCATAACCCTAACTGCAATCTTTGTCTTAATTTTTTTCACTTACTTGCCCGAAAGCCAAATTTAGAAAATTTATTCAAGCAAATTCTTTCATAATTTTCACTTGTCCGAATCCAGTTTTACTTGTTCCGGTCTTCGGGAAAGTGGGTTAGCACGAAGACTGTAACTGTAACCCATAAAAAATGATGCACACACCCTTGAACTGTTGCTTGTTATTACTCCCCCCTTAATAATTGCAATGCATTGTATTTTTTATTACAGACAGATTTAAAGAACACAGATTATACACTTGAAGCTGGTGCTACAAGATTATTTGAAGCCGAAAAATTAGCCAAAGAAATGGCAGAGAGAGAAAGACAAGCAATAGAAGATGAAGAATTGAATAATCCTATGAAGGTTTGGTTTTTTATTTTTTTTCAGCTAAATGTTGAAAAAACTACAGTGTACATGTATTTACTTATCAAGAAAAGAAAAACATTTAAACTAGCCATTTAAAACATGTTTTACAATATGGCAATTTTAATTATTCACATGTTTTAGGGCAAACCATTGAACATTCTTCAAATCCTATATCTTGATCAAACAATTAATTTGGATGAGGCCCTACTGACTGCATCTATCTGTACAATTTGTGTCTACCAGTATCTTTGCTTAAGTTGCGATAAAACCGTAGGTGTCTAATTATAGTGCGCACAACATGTTTCTGATATAACCTACACAACATGTTTCTTATATAACATTCATCAGGTACGCTCAGTTTGATTCAGACGACCGTTTCACTAAAGTTATTGTAAGTCGTAAGTCTAAGACTACACTTACGATTTCCTGAAGTGCATGTATACATGCGTTTCACTTAACTAGTCCTAATTGTAGGTTTACGATTTACGACTTACAATAACTTTAGTGAAACGGTATTCTGAATCAAACTAAGCATACCTGATGAAGGTTATTACCAGAAACTACCTACCACCACTCTTAACTTTACAATCATGTTTTATCGTAAGTTGTAAAATATAGATTCTTACTTTGTTGTGAGTGAATTATCGGAGTTCTCCAATCGAGGTAGTTAAATTATGGAATTTTAAGTCCGAGCCTTGGCGAGGATTTAAAATTCCATAATTTAACTAATTTTTCTAATTTTTTTAAACAACAAAATTTAAATCGATATGCAAATTCTCCCAACCTTTATACCGTCCCTTTAGTCTTTCCTTTGAGAGATTGCTACGCATCCTGTTACCATGGTTGCAAAATGATATAGATGTTTCAAATATTTAAAGGAAACCAAATAAATTAATAACTTTTGATATTTTATAACGACAGTATTTAACGAAACAAAAATATTTTTAAATTTGTCTATATTTCCTGAAAAATGAGATGTCCAACGAAATATTTGCGCGGACGGATCTCTAATTATAATAACAACAATGGCGGAACAGCTGAAACCGATGAATCATCTGATTCATATATTTCAGACTGAAATAAATGCATAAGCTCCTCGGGTACTGTAGGAGGTGAGTCAGAATTTCCTGGATCGTTTGATACCTCAGTCTCAGTTAGGACGTCAAACCTGTATCTTGCTTCAGTGAGAATTTTTCCATTCTCGAGTTTGATCTCCCATAATGGGAACTCAAAGTTTTCATTTTTCCCTATTGTGATCCCCTTTTCACCCGAGAGAAGTCTGACTCTTTGTCCCCTTTCCAAAACTTCGTTTAGGGACATCTTTTATTTTGCAGACAACACGATCGCGATTTTGTTTACACGGTAACCAAGGAAGCTTTACGTGTATCCATGTATCGAGAAGGCTAAGTCCGAAATGTTCGAATGCCAACTGTTCTGTTCCCGGTAAGTCCCTCCAAACAGGGCGCACATCACAGCAGTAAAACGTTTAACCACACGCATCACGAAAATGGAATTAAGTTACTTTTTACATGTAAATGGTATTTAGGCCTACAATATCTTTCAATATTTTATAAAATGATCGATCACAGTTGGAGAGAAAGTGGTCCCGACAGAATAAAAATTGACCAATCAGGTGCCGAGAACAGTTAAATTCACTAGTGAGGAGAACAATTTTTTCACAATCGGTTGTGAAATGTGGAAATAATAAAAAGAATTAGAGAATATAGATTCTCCTTCAGTTACCCATGGGTTACGATATTTCTCCACTTAAGAGAGTTAGATTTAAAATTGTAACTACAAGCCGTCAGGCGAGTGGTTAAAATTTTAAATTTAACTCTCGAGTGTGGAGAAATATCGTAACCCACATGGGCAACTGAAGAAGAATTTGTTTCTCCCATTATTTAAAACAAACTTTATTTCAAAATCCTTTGGCTGACCTCTACACAATTCTGCAAATTACCGATTTGACAACATGCGGGGAAAGGCACGAGACATTTTAATCCCTCTAGAGGATTACAGATTTTTCCACCACTGGTTCAGCGGGGTTAAAACGCCGTAATAATGGGAGAAATACTATTTATTAATGAAACGATTGTAACTTACGACCTATAGTGAAACAGTCTCCAGGTCTGTTGAGAGCTGTGGAAAAAAGTTCCTAAAAATGAATCATTATTTTGTGATGTATGGGAGAGCTTACTTATTAAAAATGGCAATATTTTTTTTAATATTTGCAGATATTAGAAAACAGAACAAAAGCTAGTAGAAATGAGATAGAAACTATAGATGCTCTTGAAGAGCTAAGGGATATCAATACAAAGAAAGCAGCTGTAGATCACGAGAAAATGATACAGATGCATTTAGAATATGAAAAACAGTTACAAAGACTGCAAGACGAAGAAGAAGAAAAAGAAATAAGGTTAGAGGGGGGCATTGACCGGGTAGCTTTTGTCCTGTTCCCAGTTAGATGTTATAAAAATCAACTAAAATTATCTAGTTACTGAAATTATTTACAATGTCAATCATTTATTTGGATGGTAATGTTTAAGTTGGACCTCAGTTTTTATTGTGATTTTTTTTCTCTTTATAATTTCTTTTAGATCTTTAAATCTTATTAGACCTACAATAATGTTTTGCACAACGACTCTATAATAGTTTGTTATACATATCAGAGATCGTGGGTTCATGCCGCGATCGGGTCAAAACAAAGACTATAAAATTGGTATTTGTTGCTTCTTCGCTAAGCACGCTGCATTAAGGAGAAAGAGCAAAGACTGGTTGGCTCGGAATCAGGATAATGTGTCCGAGTGGGGCAACATGTCTATCCGCGGACTGTTGTTTCAGTGAGCTAGAGCTATAAAAATCCAACTCAGCGTGTTGGTCTAGTACAAAGCGGACCTCATCATCATCTCATTGAAAATTAACTTATTCTCCCCATGATATATTTGGAAAATTGCTGAGTTGGCGTTAAACAGCAATCACTCACTACATGTCAGATGATCTCAATATGCATTACAGAAGAAATTTACCAAAAGATAAGTCATTGGTATTTAGCACCACTTTGGAATGTATATTTAGTTGTATTGTGGTGGTGAAGTCTATTGGTGGAGAAAATCAATGTACCAGACCGGACCGTCATAAAAATTTTGAGTACATTTTTTTGTACTTGTACTCCAAGCTTGTCCAATCAGAACAAAGTATTTATTTGATACAGTATTCTGATTGGCTATTTTTCGAGTATGTGTACCAACTCATTTTCAAAAGTTTTATGACAGGAAGTCCAGTAATAAACCCAGAGCTCCAGATAATTTTCAAGTCCAAAGGGTAATTACCCCCTACTTTTGAAAATGACGCGTATTTGCATATTTCCTTTGCACTGTTGTACTCTCTACTTCAGAAAAGATTGCTTACATGTACACTTTTAAAATTATGTTGGACACAAGTGTTATTCAATAAACACAGGATGCAAGTGAAATGTATATCTCTGTTTAATTTGACACGATTGTGTCATGTTTATTAATAAAATGTTGTAAATATTTTGTTTTTTGCTCGTCGACTTCGGCAGTTTTCACAGCCGTGTTGATAATGTCATCAATGATTCCTTTAACTATGCTGTCACTAGACACAGATGAAACTGTCAGGAACTTTTAAAAAAGTATATAATTTTCCGAGCGCGCTTATTCATGTTCTTGCTCATTTTCAACGAACAAAATGTTCCCAAATTCACTTTCGTTTTAGTTCTTAACTAAACCGCATTTATTTGTAATATTGACCGCGATTGGATGATTTATCCTAAACATCCAATCAGATCTCTTTTGACACCGATGCTTAGAAAGGCAAACATTCGGTACCACTCGGATGTATACACTTTCTCTTTCGAAAAGTATAAAGAGAAGTAATTACGGGGAATTTCTCAAAGTCAAAAATGTATTGTTTATGTACACGATGTATTATCGTCAACAGCGTACAAGTACGCTCTGAATTTGGAAAGTTTGCTTACACAGCAATATGTATGCGTAAATGTACACTCTGATCCGATAATACATGCGTTTTTACTCGTTTTCATAGCGTAAAAACGCAAATACGCAGCTTATCTGGAGCTCTGTAAACCATTGAACTTTAAATAGTGATTGACAAACTGATTGAATGAATGGTGTTTAATTGCAACTTTTGCAGTGTTTCAGCTTTAATGTGGCAATTGACAAAGTGTATCACTAAATGTTGTATCAAGAACAATCTATAATTGATGTATCAAATTTTTGTGGTGATAGTCACTGCAATAATAGGTTATTATGTAGGTGTAATTTGAAATATTATGGAACTGTGACAACAACAGGCACTTAATACAATGGAGCTCTTCAGATATTTCATGTCATTTAATATAATAGTATAGCATATTAAGTAAAGGGGCTGTCATGTGATCGTATGGTAGTTGAATTTATAACTACCTATGCAATCAGTGCCTATCACCACTAATGCTGTGAGTTCCAATCCTGCCAATGGCGAGGTGTACTCGATACAACATAAGTTTGTCGGTGACTTGCAGCAGGTTGGTGGTTTTCTCCGGGTACTCTGGTTTCCTCCATCAATAAAACTGACCGCCATGATATAACTGAAATATTGTTGAAAGTGGCATTAAACACCATAAACCAACCAAACCAAACAAAAAACAATTATCTTATTTTCAGATAAGATTCACATTTTGATTCAATTATATTTTTTATTCATATAATATTCATACATTGTGTTTTGACAGGTCCATTTTTGGTGAGAAAGAAGGTCTGTCCGTCAAAAGATTGAAAGATGATTCAGACAGTGACAGTGATGAACCAGTGATTAAAAAACTAGCAACAGAGAAACCAACAGATATATTGTCACAGGTATGATAGACGAATGTATTAAATGGTCAACTTTTTCTTGTATTTTCATGTTATGTTCTCAGTACTTGAATTGAAAATTTTAATTTACTGGTCCGAATCAAATTCTTGAATTTATATTTTATATACAGTCAAACTTGCCTTAGCGAACCCCTCCATACAACGACTTCCTGTGTTATCCGACCTAATTTATTCCTCCCTGCGTTTTCCCATTCATTTGACCTCTATATAGCGACCCCCTGTCTAACGCGACTAACGACCATGTTTTCAGAGTCGTTGTAGACTGAAAGTCCTGTGTTGAATAACCCGAATAATCCAGTCGTTATATTACACTCCCGCTGGTTGCTACATTAACGCCTGGATGCATTCATTGAAAAAATCCATCAAACCGGAAATAGTAAATCACTATGACTTATGGGTATTACGACATAAAATAGGAGGAGCTAAAGTGTTTGTAAATAATGTCCAATAGAGCGATCAGATGATGTAATGCTGTATGCAATACACGTATCCGGATAAATACAACCAAACATGAAATAAAACTTAAATGAATAATTACTATTTTTTAAATATTAAAACATAATGATTTTTATTTCAAAGTTGGAAAGTAAATAAAAGCTTGAATTGAATTCACTCCTATAATGATTTTTTAATTTCATTTAAAATAAAGATTTAAAAAAAATGTATTTTATGATACTGATGGCTGATTAAAATTGTTTGTCATGCATTAGCTGTCAGTTGTAATATACAGGATGTAACCAATATACAGGAAGAGCTCCTACTGTGAAGCCATCTATTTTGAGATGCCATTCAATGAAAATAACAACCTGACCAATTTGCTACATAATAAGAATAAGAATTAGAAAAGAAATTAAAATTGATAGAAGGCAAGGATTTATATAATTAACACATTAAGTCACATTTCATTTATTTAGGCTAACTTGGGTCAGTTATCAATTAAAAAGACAAAAATGGTTTTAAAAAAAATCAGTCTGATTTTATAAGTATTTACCTAAATAACGATATTGTGATGGGTATTTCTTAATAAATTGTATTAAAAATAATTTTAATTGATGAAATAATCAACTTTCTGTTTACATATTTATTTTCAATAAAATTTCTTGTGTACATGTATATATCCATATTTATACAATCTTATGTTAATGGCAAGTTACGTGTGTCGACCCTTATTATCCACAATAAATTCAGGAAAAAGAGATGAAATAATAAAGAAATTTTATTGAAAATAAATAAGTACTCAGAAATTTGGGGTAGTAATTCCGTGCCAAGAGTGCCTTTGTATTTGGAGAATAAAGATATACAATAATGCTAACAATAATCATAAAAAGTCACTTTTATTGTCCCACATGCATTACAAAAATACATGTATTGTGACATTTTAGCGAATTTAGATTAAAACATAAAAACTTCAAAAAATGATTTCACAGTGTTTTAGTTTTTGAAATCTTTAAAAGATTTGTGAATCTATGGCAATTTAAATCATAATTATGAGAATAAAGGTGTATTTGTTTTCTAAATATGCAAAGGTACGTGCACAATCATTCTCCATGCTTGTTTTGTCAATATTTACAAACGGAAGTAAAGGAAGTTACTAATGCGCATACACGCTAATATCTGACATTTGATTGGTCGGCTGAATCAGCCAGCAGCTGACGGATTTTTACCACTAAGAGCGTTCAAGCCCTCATCCAGCGATAGAGGGCACAGTATTATTCAAGTTATGTGTTGAACGACTAAATATCAAACCGGAAGTTCGAAAATAAATAAATAAAACCCAGTCTCGTGGAACGAGATCAATAAATATTTCTACATTTTACTTTATTAATTATAAAACAAGATATAACATACAGATAAAGTTGAAATCATAATTTTTATACTTGCATACCTGGAATTAGCGTTATTGTGTAAGACCGCCATTTTTTTACAGGTAAGTTGTTCACGTGATGATAGTCCAGTCAATAGACCCGTAGACCCAAAACAAATTGCAACAGAAATTATAAATACGCCAGCATTTTCACTTTAACCCATAGAGTAACCAATAAAAAATTGCCATGAAAATTTTATGTATTAAAGACAGAAATTAAGATAAAAAATTAGTACTTTTTACTTCTATCGTTTTGTCACTACGGATCCTCCATAGCCGAATCAGAGATTTTCCGGAAAATACAACTCAGACGGAAAGCAATAAAAATAGGAATTATCATCCATATCTAGGTAAGCGTAATACTAATATAATATATTTCTATGAAGTTACTACAACAAGGATGTTCAATTTTACCAAAACACCCATGAAAAGTGAACAAACAGGTCAATATCTTTGACATTCAAATTGAGCAGACGTTATTCCCATAATGCACCATTCTCAACCCAAAAAGAGCGTTGTAAAGCCTTTTTAAATTACTTTCTGCTAAATTTTGTGTAAAAATGTGTTATTATATATTAGACAGAGATATTTATTCAAGTGTTTGATCGAATTAGCACTTAAAATCTCGGATTTCCATAATAGGTTGATGCGGACGGAAAAAAAATCTATGGAACGCCAGTTTACCTCACCTTACCTCTGTATCTTTACCCCCTTCAAAGGAGAACCATACTGTGTCGTATGTTAAACGTGTGTTGGGTGGCGGTGCACTGTACAGTGCTGTGTGAGTGAAAATCCCATCACCTCCGTATCCATAAAAATCAGACTTATTCACACGGGATATACAAATTTATCAAATCAAGTTTAAACAATCCACAACGATTGTCCCGACATTACGTATAAAATATGCATGTTGCATGTATTGGAAAAATTTAAGAAGACGCATCACTGTTTAAAATCTAAAAATCTCTGTTCGTATGGTTAAAATCTAAAATCTATTTGTTACAGTTTGGTTCGAGGTTTAAAAAGTAATTGTCACATCCTAAAATCTAAAACGAATCGTATCTACAGTTTAAGATCTAAAACGTCATTTTTCAAAGTCTAAAATCTAAAACAATTATCACAGTTTATTGTAATGGATTCTTGGGCAATCCCTGGACGGCTCTCCCCTCCCCCTTTTCGCAATGTTAGGTCCGTTTCTTCATTGTTGTCTGTATTTTGTCTCTATCACTCTCCAGAAGCTTCGTTCTCTTAATATGCAATTTGAACATTAATCTCCTTGATAGACCTTCGAGTCTGGCTACGCTGGCTGAGTTTTTCTTGGTAGGTTTTACCTTGATTGTATTGTCCATTAGCAGTTGTAGTTGGTCAACTTCGCTCAAGTCCGTAAAATTTTCATTATTTTGGAACTCATTTTGCCATATAGCGTTGATCTCGGACAGTAAAGCTACTCTCTCCGACTGTAGTTTTTCACATTGGAGAATGAAGTGTAGTACATTCTCTTCAGCTGCTCCGCATAGCAGGCATGTTGGGTCAGTTTCATTTCTGTAGTAATTAATGCGTTTTGTTTGCAGCACGTATGTCCCGGTGACGAGTCTTAATTTCACTGGCATTCTACTGATGTCTAATGATGAGTAGTATCTGTGCTTCAAAATAGGATGTATTTTGCACTTGCTCAGGTTGTGGTTACTAAGATATTGCAGCCCTTTGTAGAGTTGTGCTAGAGTTGTTAGCTGGGTACACCAGTGGTCATTCACTCTTGATTTCACCAATGAGATACATCGTGATTTTTTGATAGGATTGTCCAAATACAGTCAAACCTGTTGTAACGGTCACCTTTGTATAATGGTCACCTGCTCATAACGGTCCCTTTCGTGCTCTCCCTGTGCATTTCACTATATATTTTAATTTGATATAGCGGTCACCTGTTCAATGTGGTCAGCGGTCACCATTTATTAGTCATTTCCAGTGTAAAACCTTTGTATAACGGTAAGTTCATTTTTAAAATAATACCGGAAGTGATTTCGAAAGTTCGGTATTTTTCTCAAATGTACAAAAAATCCCGAGGTGTTACAAAATATATTGCTTAATTTAATTAACTAAATAAACAAACACTATTAAATTTTGTTAGTAATAAATTACATAAAGGAAAGTTTATACCCGGGGGTTATTGGAGATATTTATTCATTACGACGATAGTAGAAATTCACTCACCAAAATTATTTTGTATCTAGTGCATCATGTCAAAATCATCAACATCCGTAAATAGGAAAGCTTTGAAATTAGACGACAAAGTGAAAGTTATCTGTATGAGTACGTTGGGCTTTAATACAACGGGTTATAAATCGTTGTGATCGATGGTGGGAAAAGTTGTTGAGCTGTGGACGAGGAGAAGGGTGTTGGTCATACCCAGATAATGAACATTCTTTAAAGAAAACGTGAGATTCAATCGACGATTTTGAAAACAATGTTTCCAGTTCAACATCGTGTTACTGGAAATTGTACTTTTGTTTATTAAATATCTTTCTTTATTTATTTGTATGTTTTATTCAAATCATATCAGATTGAGATAAACATACGATGTGATTAAAAATGTTTATTTACAACTAATGCAGAATATTTCGTCGAATAATCAAACCCCTTCATATAAAGGTCACCTGTCTATAGTGGTCATTTTGTCAAACTCCCCCAGGTGACCACTATAGACAGGTTTGACTAGTTGTATGCCTCTTTCAGGTCATATTTTCGTAGTATTTTGTTGACACATATAAACCAGCTGTTACTAGATTCCTCCTTCACGGTTAGTTGTCTTCTTGCAAGCTTTTTCTCAGTGTTTTTTTTTCGCCCTGATGACAGACGTTATTGAAGAATGTGAGGGCTTTTATATGAATTTGTGCTCCTTTTGGTAGAATTCCAGTTAGTATATAAACGGCTGGGTCCGGACAGCTCATCGGTAATGACAGGATTTGTTTTAGTATCCTTTTCTGGAAGAGTTCTAGTTGTTCAAGAGGTTTTGAGGATGGTAATAATAGCTCCATACTGTAAAGCAATACTGGTGTTATGTAGGTTTTGTAGATATGTAGTAGGGACTTGGGATCCAGGCCGTTGTGTCCATGAAATTCAGATCCGAATAGACTGTATGCACTACATCTTGCTTTAGTTATATTTTCATCAACATTTGTTTGGATATTGTGTTTCATCATTGTTGCTCTGATGATACCTAAATGAGTAGCTTACTCCACCTCGGGCATGGTGATATTCCCCATATTAAGTTTCTCGTTTGTTGTTTCACACTGTTTGTTGTTTCACACTGTTTGTCGTTTCCTCTAATGTGGATTGCTACACTTTTCTTTGGTTGTAATTCATATCCCTCGAGGTTCGCAAAGTCAAGAGCCATGTTGACCATGATCTGTACATCACTGAGCTGAGTACTGATTAGTGCGATGTCGTCTGCACATCCTGTGTTGTTAACGTTGATGTTTCCTATTTTCAGTCCTATACCTACATCTTGCAAACTGTCTAATAATGGGTTGATATATAGTTTATAGAGATCAGTGCTAAGGATACCTCCTTACCGGTCTCCCATACCGACCTTAAAACAATCGGACGTGCTTCCTGCCCATTTTATGCAGCTTTCCGCATTGTTGTGCAAGCTTTTAATAATAGTCCACGCTTTGTCCTGAATTCCCGCGTGGTGCATACGCCGGAACAGATGTGAATGTATAACTTTGTCGAATGCAGCTTTTGCAGCGAGAAGTACAAGATGTCCATTTTGTTTTTCGTCGGTTAATATTCTGTATGCTTCTTTGACAGGTAGAGCAGCATTCATGGGGAATGATCCTTTCGTAAACCCTCTTTGCGTTGGATTTTGCATATTATGGATCAATGGTTGTATTCTATCTCTGATCACTGCTTCGACGATCTTACTAATTACAGGCAGAACTGTTATTCCTCGATAGTTGATGGCATAGTTTTTGCTTCCGACGTCAAACGCTGCACACTTTCATATTTTGCGTGTGTTTCATCAAGTGAAACAATGGATCGGTGAGGCTGACAATATGGAAGCAAAAGATTGGGGATGGTCTATTGAACACAACATATGCGTGCCAATCAGATCGAGTTTGCCACCCGCTCCAGATGAACTTCTAAAAACGATATATTTCAGATGTAAGTCAAACTGCGATTCAAAATGCTGTAACTGTAGAAAGCATGGTCTGGAATGTTCTGTCGCTTGCACTGAATGCCAAGGGAATACATGTAGCAACATGTCTGCATGCGAAGATCATGAATCTGATTCAGACGAATAGTTGATGCCTAATGTTGATATTTGAAAGATACATGTATTGCTAACTTATGCGATATCAGAACTTTCATTTAATTTTTTTGGTGGGGATTTTTAGTGAATTTTGAAATTTTCCATTTTCGTTCATCTATGTATGTATGTATGTATTTCAGTTATATAGTCGCTGTCAGTTTTATTGATGGAGGAAACCGGAGAAAACCACCGACCTGTCACATAATGTCGTTAATCTAGGGAAGGAAAATAAGATGTTTCTATTTTATTTCATTAAACAAACACCAACTGATTGTTAACAATTGACATTTAATTATATTTCGAAACATTCTTTATTAATCTGTACCGAAACAGTCATGATTTAATTTATTCTGCCAGGGAAAATATATTTTTTTCAAAATTTCAGTTTTCAGCATTTTTTTTTTTTTAATGAAATTTTACCAAAAAAATAGCCACCTGGGGAGAATATGGATAGATTTTTTTATTTTGTTTGAAAGAATATTCAATAATAACAAGATATTTTTAGAGAAATTGGTAATATTCTGCAAAGTAGAGTGAACATGTGAAATTTCCAGTTTTCAGCGATTTTTCTTCAAAATCCCT
The DNA here is from genome assembly GCA_963680875.1 of Bathymodiolus brooksi. Lineage (NCBI taxonomy): Eukaryota > Metazoa > Mollusca > Bivalvia > Mytilida > Modiolidae > Bathymodiolus > Bathymodiolus brooksi. The sequence continues at coordinate 110,564,309 of OY804581.1, forward strand.
TGTTTTTACCCCAAAAATTGCAAGAAGGCAACTTGGGATTTTCGGCGACTTTTAATATGTTAATGAGGACACTCCCAGCTTCAAGATGAGCCCAAGAAACCTTCTGTTGCAATTTGTTCTAGGTCACGCCTTTTCTGGCGTATATAGACTGGACTATGATTTATTATTGTTGTTTTGGTTTATTTGGGTTTATTTCTTATTTATAATTAAATATTTAAAATTGTTTATTATAGAAAATACCGTTTTAATCTTTCAGTGTTATAAATAAATAATGTGATTTTGAAAATTATTGTATGAAGTACTGGTTCCCAGCATATATTTCTGTCAACATTTGTTTAACGTGCGGTAACAGATCAAGGTAAACACATGCTGATTGTGTGATTAGGCTATTTATAGCTTTCGGCGAGTGATTGAAGTTTGAAAACGTTTTGTCAGGAAATTACATTCTTCTAATCATAATGATTAATTCTAATTACGATAACAATTAAGATAACAATAGCTGTTGAAAGAAAGTAAAAAACTCGATCATTTAATATTCTTTTCTTTTTATTTCCCCCACAAAGGACGGAAATATTTAATGATAATTGAACATATTTTTTATTTCATTATATCTTTTTCTTGCCAGAATTTAAGCTCTATTCATGCATTTGTCCTCCACACGAAAGGGTTACAAGTTGATGCGGATTTATATACCCGAACTAGGTTTTTCCTCTCAAGATTTTGGGGGCAAATATCACAACCTCTATTCAACGACCCCCTGTCTTATGCGACCTATTTTCAGAACTCCCTTCAATGGTCGCTATAGACAAGTTTGATTGTATATTAAAATAAAAACTGAAAAATTTACTGGTCCGAACAAAGTTTTACTGGTCTTGGGCCGGAGGACCTTTGCTGATTGTGAAGACTGCTTTCTGGAATTTTTAAAATTTGTAATAACAGACAAGATACTTTAAATTAGATTATTGGTATATAATGCCACTTTCAACAACCTTTGTCAGAATCAAATTCAAAATGTTAGTGCTCATAAACACTAGTTGCATAGGTAAATGTAAATCGAACTAATTTTTCAAAACAAAGAGAAGGTCAAATACAGGATCATGTTTTTTTCAAACTGCAAAAGTTAGTGATTTGATTTAGTAATCATTTGTTTATTCTTGCCTTGTACTATCAAATATCTTGGCATGTAAACCATATGATATACATGTCAGATGATCACAATATTCATTACAGAGGTGTACTTGATACAACATTATGTGATAAAGTTTGTCGGTGGCTTGCGGCAGGTCAGTGGTTTTCTCCGGGTACTCTGGTTTCCTCCACCAATAAAACTGAATTTCACGATATAACTGAAATATTGTTGTAAGTGGTGTTAAACACCATAAACCAACCAACCATTCTTGTTTATTTCGTCGAAAATCTTGAGGAAATTAACACTACAGTATACGTTCAACTGTGTTTGACATTGTTTTAATAGAGACTTAATTTTTAAAAATGAAGATCAGAAAATTAGCAACATGTAAACAGTTCTAGAAAATTAAATCGTTAATAAAGACTGCAGTAAAATTTAAAACAGTTATATATGTATAAATATTTTTGATTTTATTTCTACAGACCACCACAGTTGTAACAAAAAAGGTAGGAAAGAAACCAGAAGCATGGGAAAAAAGTGTTGGTGGATTTCAAAATAAAAAGTCATTAAAAAATCTTGTTAAAAAGAAGAAAATAGTTGCTGTCATTCCGAAAGAAACAGTTACTGAAAGAATGTCTGAAAATAGTGAAAAGAGCAGTACCAAGGAAGGAGAGAAAAAGATATCTTTACCACCATGGAACGATATCAATCAAGACAGTTCGGATAAAAAACCAGTGGCAAATGGAACTGTCAATACAGGATCTTCAAATTCAGCACTTGGAATGCTGGGAAGTTATTCTGATTCTGATGAATCTGAATAATTGATATCATTTTATCATTATGTTTTTATCCCTCATCTTTTAAAACAATTTGGTGCTATATTATGTAATATCAGTCCTCACGATGAGCACCGATCCTACGGTCCAAGACTAGTAAAACTTTGTTCGAACCAGTAAATTTTTCAGTTTATATATATATATATATATATATATATATATATATATATATATATATATATATAAATACAACAATTTGATTTGGACCAGTAAATTCATTTTGAGGACTGTATCTGATATAGTCATCAGATGTGATTCTGTTCAATGCAGTCAATTTAACCAAGATCTACAGATTTAGTTAAAATTAAGGAAAAATTTACTAAAAATATATATGGCAACACAATGTGTACAATTTAATTTAATGGCATGTATGTCTTGTGCTGACATTTAGGAGATAACTGTATTGTATTTGAAAATTTCACGGCATCAATTGGAGATTTGATGGTCGCAAATTGAGTTTACTGGCGACACGTTACGCGTTAGCGGAGCCAGTATAGGATATTTGCGACAATTAAATCGACAATTGATGCCGTGAAAGTTTCAAATACAATACCATTATCTCCATTCTAATGTAATCATGTGTATGATATATGTATATTACCACATTATTGACAAAATTACATAAGCGGTAATCAGATAAATTCTAAAAATATCTTATACTATTTCAACCATGGAATTGATACTGTGAAAAGTACACCATTAAATCGACAATTGATGCCGTGAAATTTTCAAATACAATACAGTTATCTCCATTCATGTGCATTGCCACATTAAGATGACGTAAGCGGTAATCGGCAAAACTCGTGATTTTTCAACCGTGGAATTGATACCGTGAAAATTACAGCATTGTCCAATTACAAACCAGGGATATTAAACAACTACATTAGAATTAGGAAATGACAGATACCTTATGATGTTTGAAGATTTGTCATTTCAGAACTTAAACAATACTTATAGACAAGATAAACAAACTGTATTTAAGGACATGTTGTTATTCCAAAAACAGTTATTTGAATAAAAAAATAATATTGAATGTTTTAAAATTATTAATGGAAAATAAACGTATTTTTTCCGGAGTTTATTGATGTATAACCTGGACCAATTCACTCACAAACAAATAAATGTCCGAAGGACTTTTATGTAAGTTTGTGAGTGACTTGGTCCAGGTTATACATCAATAAACTCTGGAAAAAATGCGTTTAATTCTGTAACTAAGTTTTTTTTTCTTCATTTGTTTTGAAAATTTACCTTTGGGGATCCCCAGTATGCACACATACATTCCATCAATGTGTGTTGGCCATGAATAACAAAATGAACTAACGTTATTTCCTACTTTAAACTAGACAGTGATGTAATTAAGTTACCGATATTTTCCAATTTGATGGCATTTTGCATTTAGCTACTCAAGCAAGTAAAATGCCCACAAAATCATAAAATAAATCAGTAACCAGCTTGTGTCAATCAGCGTCCCTTGTAAACAACGTCACAGGATGACGATATATTACAAAAGTCAAAGTCGATAGATGGTTGTCTTAAGTATTTTTTCCGGATTTTTTTTTTATGTCAACAATACAAGCTTTTTTTTTCATTGGCATTTATTTTTAGCTCACCTGGCCATAGGCCATGTGAGCTTTTGTCATGGGTAAGCGTCCGTCGTCCGTCCGTTAGCTTTTCACATTTAAATCTTCTTCTCTGAAACCGCTGAACAGAAATCAGCCAAACTTGCCAGAAATGTTCACTGGATGGTCCTCTACCAGATTTATGTTTTTGGTGCTGATTTGAAATCCAACATGGCTGCCAGGGTCCATAATGTGTTCTCATTGGCTGAAATTTTAAAAATCTTCTTGTCAGAAACCACTAAGTCAATTGAATTGTGACTTTGCAGGAATGATCATTGGGTGGTCCTGTACTAAACTTGTGAATCGTTTGCCGATCGGAAATTCAAGATGGCCACCATGACTCGACTTAGTTTAACATAGGACCCTATGGGAATTTCACATTTTCATCTTTTTTTCTGAAACCACAAAACAGATTTGAATCAAACTTGGCAGAAATGTTCATTGGATGGTCATATACAAGATTTTTGTTTTTGGCGCTGATCGGAAATCCAACATGGCTGCCAGGGCCCATAATGTGTTCTGATTGGTTGAAATTTTAAAAATCTTCTTGTTAGAAACCACTAAGCCAATTGAATTGTGACTTTGCAGGAATGATCATTGGGTGGCCCTGTACTAAACTTGTGAATCGTTTGCCGATCGGAAATTCAAGATGGCCACCATGACTCGACTTAATTTTAACATAGGACCCTATGGAAAAAATGTTTAAAAGTTTTCTCCTCTGAAACCAGTAAGTCAGTTTAAAGCAAACATGGGATGAATGGTCCTTAGGTGGTCAACTTTCAAAATTATGTCCTGTGACCCCGACCTCCATCCAAGATGGCAACCATCAGCGAACATAGTTTTAACATAGGACCCTATGGGAAATATATTTAAAAATCTTCTTCTCTGAAACCAGTAAGCCAATTTAAAGCAAACATGGCATGGATGGTCCTTAAGTGGTCAATTTTCAAAATTGTGTCCAGTGACCCTGACCTCCATCCAAGATGGCCACCTTCAGCAGACATACTGTAGTTTTAACATAGGACCCTATGGGAAAAAATGTTTTAAAATCTTCTCCTCTGAAACTAGTAAGCCAATATAGCAAACATGTCATCGATGGTCCTTAGGTGGTCAACTTCCAAAATTGTGTTCAGTGATCGCGATCTCGGTTCAAAATGGCCGCCGTCAGCAGACATAGTTTTAACATAGGACCCTATGGGAAAATTGTTTAAGTCTTCTCTTCTGAAACCAGTCAGCCAATTTAAAGCAAACATGGCATGGATGGTCCTTGGGTAGTATACTTTCAAAATTGTGTCCGGTGACCACGACCTCCATCCAAGATGGCTGCCATGAGCAGACATAGTTTTAACATAGAACCCTATGGCAGTATGGGATTTGAATAGTAACTTAGATGTGTTCAACATGCAGACATTCTTAAGAGGACTTATTTATGTCAGGTGAGCGATACAGGCTCACCTGAGCCTCTAGTTTTATTTCATATCTAACAATAATTGTCGATTATTAACAATAAACATTGTTTCTTTTATCTTTTTTTATTATCGGGAATCCAAGCCACCATTTTGTTTACATTGCGAAAAAAGTAGTCCGCTGAACATCGTCTATCGAAAAATAAACTGACAAGACCCCGCCTCCATAAGTGCTTATACCCAATCAGAGTATAGGATTTCTAATTATGTAAATCATATAAGAATTATTACTATATAAATTATTTTAAAAAGTGTACATGCTGCTATATATTTGATTAAAAGTGCATTAAAATTCTTTTTGACTTTTTGGGCTCTTTGTTGACAAATACAATATAGATATAAGAAAATGTTGTCCTTCTTAAGCAAATGAATCATATATTTTCAATCCATCTTAAGCAAATGAATCATATTTTTCAAATCTAGTGGGTATGATTAGGGTAAATAGAGAATAACGGTTGTCTTGAAGGTCGTGACAGCAATTTTTCAACTATATCATGACGAGAAAATGTTAATTTTCAATGAGATGATGATGAGGTCCGCTTTGTACTAGACCAACATGCTTAATTGGATTTTTGTAGCGCTAGCTCACTGAAGCAACAATCAGCGGATAGACATGTGGCTCCACTCGGACACGTTAGCCTGATTCGGAGACAACCAGTCTATGCTCTTACCGGTCCTTAGCGGAGAAGCAATACATACCAATTATATAGTGTTTGGTTTTACCCGATTGTGCCTCGAACCCACGATCTACCGCACTCGATAGTTGGATAGATGTTTGCTTCTGACAAGGAATATGCTGAACCAAGAGTTCCTTAGTAGTAAAGTTGATGTCATCACGTCGAAAGTATTATTTATTTCAGTAAATTACATCCTTGATCAAAATTGTTTTAAATATATGTACAGAATTAACCAATAGTGTTATTTCAAATTTTAAAACACAGAGGAAATCCCACTCATGGCGAGGTGTACTCCATACAACATTATGTGATATAGTTAGTCACTGACTTGAGGCAGGCTGGTGTTTTTTTCCTGGAACTTTAGTTTCCTCCATCAATATTAAAGCTGACCGCCACGATATTGCTGAAATATTATTGAATGTGTCATTGAACACCATAATCCTAACATACTGAGGCAGAAACTTTCCCATGATTCATTCTAATTACAAAATAACAGCACAGCAAAAGTATCAAACATTTTATTTTATTTAACATCAGTACATCTTAAGAAATAGGAGATGGTGTCCATTCATCATACTGTTGTGTATTCATCCTTGTTAAGCATTGTGTCCGGTTCTCTGGGAGGCTGGCTGAGTATCATTTCTTGGTCGTTATTATCACACATGTCATTTGTATCTCCATAGACGTTTGTGCTGTCAGGATTAACCTTTGATAAGAATATGATATTTTTAGGTACAGTAATCAATTGAAACTTTAAAAAATGCCACATTGTCGGAGCAATTCCAAAATCAATATCAAAACAATAGAAAGAGACAAAATCGAGACTCCTAACACATAAATACATGACCGCTCAATTTCAAATTTAGACCATCAAATCACGAACCTCAAGAAATAACCATACACTAAATGTTAGGGATATTGCCTAAGCGTATGTTATCTGCGATTTGAGGTTATTTTAAAAAGAATCTTTTTTTCCAAGATTTACTTTGCAGTTTGTAGAATATCATAAGTATGAAAAACATTACAGCAATACAGCAAAACGAAATTATATGAAATTATGTGGGAGATGTATCTAGAACATCAGGTTCACCATAGAAATAAGATTAGGATCTTAGATATTGACGTTTGGTTTATGGTGTTTAACGCCACTTTCAACAATATTTCAGCTATATCGTGGCGGTAAGTTTTTTTGGTGAAGGAAAACGGAGAAAACCACCGTCCTGTCGCAAATGACAGACAAACTTTATCACATTACGCTGTATCGAGTACACCCGCCTAAACGAGATTCAAACTGACAATTTCAGTGGTGATAGGCACTGATTGCATAGGTAGTTGTAAATCTAACTATCATACGATCACGGCAACCCCCAAATTGTGTGGAAGTTGTATCTAGAAGATCAAGTTTACTATAGATATTGAAAAGAAAGATGGATATCAAAATTAAAAACATAAGTTTGTTTGATGTTCGGTCATATTCACTTATCTAGATAACTTGTTGTTTACGGTAAAGATATATAGTCCAAGATAATATGAACATCTTGATATTCTCGATTTCGGAGTGACATCACACAATGTAATTGACCGATCAATGATTATCAATTTTGAGATGAAGAAAATATTTGGAGGTGAATGTTATGTATTTATCTGTCTTTTATGTGCAGTGAACTTTGAGACTGAGAAACTCCAGCATCTGTGTCATAAATCTGTCTACATCTTTTAATTAATATTAACTCTGTCAATGTGTATGGTTTGTTTGTAATAGTTGATGCTTAGTCAGTATTAAATGCGTATTTGAAGTGAATGGTTGTTTCTATGCTAATTAAGCTCCAAACATAAAACTGGCGACGAGGATAATTCTAAGAGGACTCCGATTAATTCATCTGTGAGATCATCTTGGTTAGCTATCGTAATGCCTGGAGACGAAGCACAGCCACGAAATGCTGTTGGAATTATTGGGCGGATAGAACCGTTTGAGGACACTGTTGAAACTTGGACGAGTTACACAGAACGGTTAGAGCAATACTTCGAAGTGAATGATATTGCTGAGGATAAGAAAGTTCCGGCTTTACTGACACTTCTGGGTGGCAAAACTTATACCTTGCTGAGAAATTTGACAGCTCCAAATAAGCCTAAAGAAAAGGATTACACAACTCTAGTGAACTTACTTAGAGACCATTTGACGCCAAAGCCAATTGTAATTGCGGAACGTTTTCGATTTCACAAACGGAACCAGCTCCAGTGTGAAAGTGTTAATGCGTACATTGCAGAGCTCAGGAAATTAACAGAATTCTGTGAATTTGGATTAAATTTAAATGACACTCTACGTGATAGATTTGTTTGTGGATTACGTAATGACCAGATTCAGAAGAAACTGTTGACAATCAGAGAACTTTCGCTAGATAAAGCATTAGAAATTGCAGTTGCAATGGAGACCGCGACGAAAGATGCCATAGAATTGCGGAATGTTCAAGGTGACACTCCCGTTCATAAAGTGTGGGGTGACCGCAGAAGAAGAAATCAGGGACGATCACAGCCCAAATTGGTTTGTTATCGTTGTAATGGAACTGACCATTTAGCAGATAAGTGCAGATTTAAGGAGAGTACATGTAACCAGTGCCACCGTAAAGGACATATCCGTGCAGCGTGTCGTTCTGGAGGACAAAAGAAGAAACCTCAACATAGATATCAGAGAGTACATGCACTCAACCATGAAGAAAATGATGATCTTGAGATTTACAGTGTTTATTCGCATGGAAATGATTCTATTTGGATTAAACCGTGTGTCAATGGGAATGTTATTCCTATGGAATTAGATACCGGTAGTAGTGTTTCCGTAATTTCAGAGGCGGATTATGTGAAATATTTTAAAGGAGAAAAGCTCGAGAAATCGTTGTTAGTGCTTAAAACGTATTCTGGTGAGAAGTTGCATTCTTTGGGAGTTTTACGAGTTCAGGTGCAGTACAATGATCAGTGTTCGTATCTTAATTTATACGTGGTTAAGCGTGGTGGTCCAGCTTTGTTCGGTAGAGAATGGTTGAAAAGTATCCAACTCGATTGGAAAATGATAAAATCATTGACCATCGCGAGCGACGAATCCAAGTGCGATATGACTCTGAAGGACATATTAGCAAGGCGTGATGAAGTTTTCAAAGACGAAATCGGTTGCGTTAAGGGAATTAAGGCAAAGTTACACCTTAAACAAGACGCGGTACCGAAATTCGTGAAAGCGAGACCGGTAGCATTTGCATTGAGACCAAAAGTCGAGCAAGAGTTAGACAAGCTTGAAAAGCAAAACATATTCACCCCAGTTCAAGTAAGCGATTGGGCGAGTCCGGTCGTTCCGGTTTTAAAGAAGGACGGAAGGGTCCGAATTTGTGGCGATTTTAAAGTGACATTGAACTCATGCTTACAAGTAGATCAATATCCGATGCCGAAAATCGACGATATCTTTGCAAATTTAGCCGGCGGTCAGAAATTCAGTAAGATAGACTTGCGCCAAGCCTACTTACAGTTGCCGATGGACGAAGAGTCCATGAAATTGCTTACGATTAACACCCACAAGGGTTTGTATCAGTTTACGCGCCTTCCTTTTGGGGTCGCTAGTTCACCCGCGATATGGCAGCGTACCATAGATCAGATTCTGCAAGGACTAGAAGGTGTCCAATGTATACTCGATGATATGATCGTGACCGGTAAGACGGAACAAGAACACTTGAAAAATCTTGACAATGTACTTAGCAGAATGCAGCGATTTGGACTTCGCGCAAATCTTAACAAGTGCTATTTCTTTAAGGAAAATGTTACTTATTGCGGTCACGAAATCGGTTCAGACGGATTGAAAAAATCGCAAGACAAAATTGACGCAATTTTGAAGGTAAAAAAGCCAGAAAATGTTACCCAACTTCGGTCATTTTTAGGTCTAGTGCAGTATTATGGTAAATTTTTACAAAATTTGGCGACAGAAGCGCGTCCGTTAAATGAGCTCCTAGAAAAAACGCGAAAATGGAAATGGACAGACCAATGCGACGCAGCATTTGAAAACATTAAGAAACTTGTGACGTCCGATCAGGTTTTAACACATTACGATCCGGCGCTTTCGATAAGATTAGCGTGCGACGCATCCCCCTTCGGACTTGGAGCAGTCTTATCCCACGTGATGCCTGATGGTTCGGAGCGACCAGTTATGTTTGCTTCTCGTTCGTTAAGCAAATCCGAGCGAAATTATGCACAAATAGACAAAGAGGCCCTCGGTATTGTCTGGAGCGTGCGCAAATTCTATAATTACTTGTTTGCACGTAAATTTACGCTGGTAACCGATCATCAACCGCTTACCTCGATTTTCAGTCCAAGCCGAGCAATTCCAGCCACAACCGCTGCAAGATTGCAGAGATATGCATTATTTTTATCCGGTTTTAACTATGACATAGAGTATTAAAGTACAAAACGTCACACAAACGCGGACGGACTGTCTAGAATGCCTGTTCAGAGTTGTAATGATTCGGACAATTTAGATGCCGAAGAAATTTTCCATATATCACATTTTGAAACTTTGCCCGTTACGAGTGATGCTATTACGCGCGAAACCCGCCGTGACCGAGTCCTGTCACGTGTTTATGAGCAAGTTAAGAACGGTTGGAAAGAAGGGAACCATGATGAACTGCTTAAGCCATTTTATAATCGCAAAAGTGAAATCACACTTCATCAAGGTTGTTTACTTTGGGGAATTCGTGTAATCGTGCCCGCAAAGTTGCGTTCCCGTATTCAAGACTTGCTTCATGAAGGACATCCGGGAGTAGTCCGTATGAAGGCCGTAGCTCGTAGTTACGTGTGGTGGCCCGGAATCGATAGTCAAATCGAGCAGACTGTTAAGTGTTGTGATGGGTGTCAGCTAACACAGAAAATGCCGCAGGTAGCACCACTGCATCCATGGGAGTGGCCATCTGCTCCCTGGGAGAGAGTCCATGTGGATTTCGCTGGTCCATTCATGGATAGTATGTTTTTAGTTCTCGTATGTGCCCATTCGAAGTGGCCGGAAGTCGTCCAGATGAAAACAACTACATCTACAAAGACTATTGAAGCATTACGTATGATATTTTGTAGAACTGGTATTCCTAAGCAAATTGTCTCTGACAATGGTCCACAATTTACGTCAGGGGAATTTGAGAACTTTACAAAGCAAAATGGAATTAAACACTACAAGTCAGCACCTTTTCATCCTGCTACTAATGGATTAGTCGAACGCTTCGTTCAAACTTTTAAGAATAGTATGCGGGCGATGAAACAGGACAATAAGATTTTGAGCCACAAAATTGCAAACTTCTTGTTGAACTACAGGAACACACCGCATTCAGTGACAAAAGAGACTCCTGCGAGGTTATTTATGGGAAGAGACTTACGTTCATGCGTGAGTCTAGTACGCCCGTCTGTAAAAGACACTGTGATGAACTCTCAGATGGATACTGTATTTCAAAAGTCTAGACCAGAGAGATCACGTTACTTTAAGGTTGGCGACCGTGTTATTGCTCGTGACTACAAGGGAAAAGACCACAAATGGATTGGAGGACAAATTGAAAGTTCTGATGGACCTTTAATGTATAAAGTGAAAACTGACTTAGGTTCTACCTGGAGAAGACATGTTGATCAGATTAAACCGAGTAAAATTGCAGAGGACATTGCGCAAAACACACCTCTAATTGAAGAACCAAGTGTTAAAACAACTGAAAACACAAAGACTGATGTTCAAACAGACAATATTAATGATAAACCGATTGACGGACCGAGTACAATCACAGCTGTTCAAGAGAGACGATATCCCGAGAGGATCCGTAAACAGACGAAAAGACTCATTACCGAAATATAGACAATGTTAGGAAGTGATTATACAGTGTTAAGGCATAATAATCCTCGTATAATCACATTCTGGGGGCAAACCTCAGAAGCATTTATTTTTGTGTAGTGTAGTTTATCATAATCTTGCATGTTTGTGTAATCAAAACAAAATATCACTTCATTCATACATTTTACAATTTCATTCATTCAGTTCTAATGATTTATTGGGTTTTTTTTGTGTACCGATACAAACATTTAGCAGGGAGGAATTGTTATGTATTTATCTGTCTTTTATGTGCAGTGAACTTTGAGACTGAGAAACTCCAGCATCTGTGTCATAAATCTGTCTACATCTTTTAATTAATATTAACTCTGTCAATGTGTATGGTTTGTTTGTAATAGTTGATGCTTAGTCAGTATTAAATGCGTATTTGAAGTGAATGGTTGTTTCTATGCTAATTAAGCTCCAAACATAAAAGTGAAGCCAAGCAAAATCCTCGGAATTCTACATAGACTCCAATGTATATTAATTTATTCGCTATTTTCCAACAGAAGTTAAATATTTTAATTAAAATCACCTCTGGTTCTTATAGACACTAAATCAGATATCTAGTTTGATTTTCGTCAATTTATATCAGACGGGTTTATTTTAAATTAAGAAAATAAAATTCAAATTTTCCATTGGAATCTAGGTAAAATCTAGAGGATTCCTGCTGACCCCAATGAATTATTAAATACCCGGATGTTCGGATATGAGAATAATAGTAAAATGGTATCTTTATGATAAATCTCGCCGCTTAAATATACTCGACACTAAATGTACTTGCCCAGATTGATTAACGGCACTACATGTACTTCCCAGATTGATTAACGGCACTACATGTAATTGCCAGATTGTTAAGCGACATTACATGTCCCCCGAAATTGATTAACAGCTCTAAATTTACCACCAGATTGTTAAACAACACTAAATGTACCCCCTCCTCCGATTTATTATCAGCACTGAATGTATCCTCAGATTGCTTAACAGTACTACATGTTCTTGCTCAGATTGATTAACGATACTACATGTACTCGCTCAGGCTGATTATCGGCATTACCTTAGTTTTTAATCGTTTTGTCCACCATAACATGTAACAAACTACAGCTACAATAAGACTAACAACGGCTATTACTGCGGTAATGGATCCAATAACAGGACCCAGTCCTCCACCTGTATTCTCTAAAAATAAAACAAATGTCGATAATGTAGATATAAGTTACAATTTATATTGTAAAGAACACTAGTACTGAATGGTATGTGGTATAAGTTTATATTAAACACCATCATAATGTTTTTGTCATTTACCGTGGTACAAATAAATGTAACGTGCGTGTCTGTTATTGATACATAATAGTTCGAACCTTAAAGTAGACAAAGTGTTTATTTAGTTGAATTCTGGCTAAAATCACCACGATTAGAGTTATACGATATCTTGAACTATGTATATACACTACAGTCTGTTATGTTTAATCGAAACATTGCGGAGGCAAATTATAACTACATCGTGCAAAAGCACCATTAAACTAACACAGTTTGTTTCCCCTTTATTCTCAAGCAAATAAACAAACATCAAGCAGGTCTCCGTCACAGTTATCAGCACTGGTGTCTTGTTTGTTCTACGCGTATTGCATTACTTGTATATTAATTAGTTTTGTTTGAACCACTTTGCATATTTATATTTTTTTTGTGACCATATCGTATTGTTCTGGTGTAAATAACACGTGACCTCCTCTACTAATATTATGAATACATGTACATGTAATTAGTGTATATAAGATAGCAAACATTTTGTTAAAGAACTAATCTTCATTGTCGACTAAGGCTCATTGCCACCATCACTGCCGGATTAAGATGAAAAGAGACCATAGTCTATTTCGTGCTTAAATCAATTTGAATCAAGGCGAAGATGATGAAAGGTGTTTAAAATTCTGCAATATTCCGAAATGGAGTACTAGTGCAACTGTGCAAGGGAAATTACTGAAGGATTTTTCAGAGATAAAAAGTACAGTGCATTAGACAGCAAAAGTATGAAAGTCCAATGACTGTCGAATTCATTATACACAATGGCCGGAGGCCCCCTAAATTGTGAGGCCTTAAGCTTAAGCCTGTGAAATCTATAAGTAAATTAGGCACTGACCACTCTGCTGATATATGTGTAAATAAACATAGATTATTACATGGTATTTTTCATATCATACCCGTTATCAGCCCGAGGTCATTATATCAGCCCGAGATCCGTCAGGCTCGAGGGATGATATATGAACGAGGGCTGATAAAGGGTCCGATATGAAAAATGACATGTTATGATGTGTTTATCATATACTTCAACAGAGGAAATAACTGATGTGTACCAAAATGTTTAGTCGTTTTGGCTAGTATTAAATACATGTATATAGTTATAGAACAAGAAAATTATTGTTTTAATATACAAATCCAATAAATGCACGTTTTCAAGTACTTTCAATATCATAAAATAGTTGAATCCGCCGTGTCTGTAAACACAGTTTTCCGGAAATTCACGAAATGAACTTACGGACATTGACGGAAAGGCATTTAATAACAATCTGGAACACACTTGCTTTATCAGCCCGCATGGACCATTCTTGTGAAACTGGGTGAAATAAACATGACTCCTCTTATTATTCTAAACAAAACTCAAAGTTTTATTACAGAGTAAAATTGTAGCTTTATCATCTACAAGTATATGATAATAAAGCATATTCCACTGCTTAACATGCAAGTGGTGTGTTTGTTTTGTTTTTGTCTAATAAATTGTCATCGATCTTGTGTTAAGCAACTGTTAGTAATAAGTTACATAGTACAATTAAATAATAGATATAATAAGTTAATGTACCTTAAACATTTTATGCAAATTTACCTTGTAAATTGTAGTCACCTTTACTTGACGTTGTTTGTTCTGGTATCGTTTTTTGTTCTGGTATTGTAAATGTTGTTATGTTTCCAGATAAAACAACAAATGTATCATTACATCCATAAACAACATCTTCTTTGCCACAAGTTATTGTTAACATTTCGGAGCTATCATTAGCTACAAATCGAAAAATCATATTTAACTAAACGATAGAAACAAATGGTGAATTTTAACATTCTATAATGTGATATTTTTGGGGGTGTTTTAACGCCACTTTCAGCAATATTTCATCTATATCATGGCGACCAGTTTTAGTGGTGGAAGAAGCCGGAGTACCCGGAGAGAACCATCGACCATGGGCAAGCAACTGGTAAACTTTTATCACTTGTGGTTGCGAGTCGAGTGCACCCTTTTTGTAATTTACACAGCGGGGCGCGAACCCACACCGTACAGGTGAGAGGCTTGTATGAGTTTTAGGTAACCCAACTACCTAATTCATTGAGCCACCTGGGCCCTTCTAAAATGTTGTATCAGATGTCTTGTTATGGTCCGTGTTGCTCATCTTTTTAGTTTTTTTTGTGCTGTCTATTATGTGTCTTTCCGTTCTGAGTTCCGTGTTGTGATGTCCGTTACGATTTCCGCATAAAAACTATGTTCGGTTCGTCATTACCTCCAATTGTTTGTTGGAAGGCTCATGTCTTATTTACGTATTTTGTGTATGTTGGCGTATACACAGTGGTGTCCCACACATATTGTGTTGTGTTATTGTTTTGTTTGTCTTCATCTTGTGTACCCTTGTTGCCAGTTTCTTTGGATTGTTCATTTCTGATTACCCCTTCGGTATTCTGTAACGTTTATTTGTCGGATAGGTATAATGTATGATTTGTGTTGAGAGACATTTTGAGTGAACTATTTTGACGTTTAATATAGGTTTATCACCCTTGTCTACCACTTGTAGCACAAATGTTAGTTTTTTTTGTATTTCATGGTTATTTATGCAAGATTTATGAATCAAGTATTTCATTTCTTTGACAATCAACTTGACACTATTGCATTGAAATATGCAATTTTTTAATATTTATTCTCCATTTAATTAAGCATATCGACCCCCGTAAGTCATACTCATTTTGCGCAATATATACAATGTTTTGGATGCATATCCATAGAAATGTTTTTATTTGACTGCTTACATCGGACCGTATAGAGGCCATAAAATTACATTTCCACCCATGTTAAAAATGCCATTAATTTGACGTATTCGTTCTATGCATTTAACCGAAATCTACCTGACTGCTTGTATATAACTGATAAATTTTGTGTTATTTTGACTATCATTGTTATAAAAAAAAAAAAAGATGTTGATCTCTAAATGAACATCTGTTTGTTCTGCTGTTCCGTTTTGTTTTAAAATTTCTGCTTCAGATTTTGGATATGCAAATTCTTTCATCGACGAGTTTCCATTCTAACATGCAAAACATTTGAATCATTTCACCAAATATCTTGACAAACTTTAAGACGGATTTTTTTTTTTTAAAACATTTTATATTTTCATTTAAATTACATTAATATCCTTATTGACCAAATGGTGTGTGCTACTGGTATCGATGTTGTATCTTTCTACGACTTTTCAATTAGAATTTGGAAATGTTCCGACAGTATCTTATTTTTCCTTTGATTTTATTAATTATATCTGTAAGCAGTACATTAAGACACGAAACAACAGCAACATGATATTCTTCATACCTTTCAATTGTATCCAAAAATATCCATTTTTGGTATTTAGCGTATTATCAAATCTCATTTTTATAGAATTTGTGGCACTAAAATAGATCATCCGTCTTTCAAATGCGTTATAGTCATCACAAGCAACATCAAATTCTGTTCCGCCATCTTGGATATATATTCGTTGTGCGCAGCGCATTGTAGTCGCATTGGCTTGGAAACGAATATCAAAAGCGTCTATCTGAATCCTAGAATTTCCACTGGCAGAAACTGTGCAAATGCATCCCGATGTGGTGGTACAGGCTTCAACAGCATATGGATATTTTGCATTCCATAGAAATACAGTATTACAATGTTTCGTCCAATTACACATATTTCCGATAAGGTCTTCTAGAAATTAAATGTAAATAAAGTATTGAAAATAGGTTAATGTTGCTTTTTTTTATGTAAATCTGTATAAGAAAAGATTGAAGATACCAAGGGGGTAACCAGACCCCGAAAATCGAAGAAGGAGAGACAACACAATGGTCAAAAGAAAAAGGACAGACAACACAATGGTCAAAAGAAGAAGGACAGACAACACAATGGTCAAAAGAAGAAGGACAGACAACACAATGGTCAAAAGAAGAAGGACAGACAACACAATGGTCAAAAGAAGAAGGACAGACAACACAATGGTCAAAAGAAGAAGGACAGACAACACAATGGTCAAAAGAAGAAGGACAGACAACACAATGGTCAAAAGAAGGACAGACAACACAATGGTCAAAAGAAGAAGGACAGACAACACAATGGTCAAAAGAAGAAGGACAGACAACACAATGGTCAAAAGAAGAAGGACAGACAACACAATGGTCAAAAGAAGAAGGACAGACAACACAATTGTCAAAAGAAGGACAGACAACACAATGGTCAAAAGAAGAAGGACAGACAACACAATGGTCAAAAGAAGGACAGACAACACAATGGTCAAAAGAAGAAGGACAGACAACACAATGGTCAAAAGAAGAAGGACAAAGAATGGTCGACAATAAAATACACAGATAATTCAGATGAGTAACATTAACCCCAGTAAAAACCGGGGGTGAGCTGAGGTTCTCCGGAAGGGTTAGCAGTTCCTGCTCCACATGTGACGCCCGTCATGTTACTATCAATCGACACGAACATCATCTTATACATGTAATTTGGTAGGTCTCGTGGTAAATTTATCGGCCTGTCAGAAGAATATAATGACTAAGCTTAGAAGTAAGGTTAAGAACTTCGGATTCTACAGAATACTTTGATCACACTGTCATCATTTGCATACCACCGCAACAATCTCATAGATAGTATTATGTTGTGTCTATCGTTAGACGTTGTCCACCTGTTGAAACAATAGCTTCCGTGAAATAACTTCTGTTTTGTTCTTGCTTGCTTACCGATTATTCGACAGTTCTACTGCAAAGGTAATTGGCAGAGAATAATGTTTAGCATTAGTGCAGGAAATTATATACCTATCATTTCCGAACAAGGGGTCTTAAAGTACTAAAAAGGGCGGGTTTTGTTGGGGTTTTTTTGGGGGGGGGTTGTATACTGAGTGTTTATTTTTCTTGTCTTTTTTTTGGGGGGGGGGGGGACAAATTATGATGATTTTATTTATCATTTTTTTATCTACTGTACCAACAGATTTGGTGTGGTTCTTACCCTTTTCAAGATACAAGAGGTTCAAAATTAATCGGAATGGTAGATACCATTCCTGTTATTAACCGCGAAAAATAGGCTTAATTCAATGAATAAGGGTCAAACTTCATAGAACACTGCAGAAACAACCACTGAGAGAGATCCAACATAATGAGTCTTACCTTCGATACAGTGGTACATCATTCGCATGAAATTTGTTTGTGGTAGATACACGGATTGATTACACTCCTGAAGAGTGTCATTCCAGGACACAGTTTTTACGCATGACATCACACCGCTACAGTCGGTGTACGTTGTCATGTCACTATTAGGGCCGTAGAATCTCATTCCACAATTGTCCGTATCGTCTGTGTACGAACAACATTCAGGAGCAACAATCATCTCAGAGGTTTGTAACTGAGGACACTCGGAAGTTAATCTTTTTGCATACGTGTAGGCATCATGCACATATATCACTTCTTGTGATGAACAATTTGCAAACATTAAATTCTCCTTTGTTATACCTGCGCATGCTTCTGATATGTGTTCAGCAAATGCTTCCGTTTCTGAAAATACATATGATATTTGGAATTTAATATTACAATGAATAGTATCTTTTGAAATATATTTTATACTTTCTGAGCATATTGTTCATATGAGTGGTATTATGTAGTCGTCTTAACAAAATACATGGGGCATATCAAGAAATTATTAAGCTTTAAATTATTATATTTTCGTCAATTTTAAGATTGCATTCCCCTTTGAAATGACATACTTAGTATAACGTGGCACCTATTCTCATTAATATTCTTGTTGGATATTAAAGTAATGTTTCGTTAAACATGTATTGATGTTGCCCTCATTGTGTTCTCAGGCTACTCTGGTTTCCTGCACCAATAAGACTGACCGCCAAGATATAGCTGAAATAATGTTAAAGCCATTAACCTGTAGCCCTCAGTATGTTTTCCCCTTCAAGTTATCACATTTTAGAATGTCAACATTGGAGCAGTGTTTACACAAACGTTAATTCTGTGCGAGGTCATAGGAATATTCAGGGGATAAAACATCAATATAAGACGGCTTAAAATCAGTCCATTGTTAAAGATCATAAAAATTACTTCTGAGATAAATGTGAAATACAATCTAATATTGAAATTACATGCTTGTTGGATGTTTTTGCAATATAGAAACAGATAATGACATCCCAAATAGAGAATTGTTTTATCAAGCGACCAATCAGCGAGAAACTACCAAATATTTAGCTATAATAATGCAAGATGTCAGCGACTATGAACAAAACGTACTTTCAATAATTTTTGTCAATTGGTACCTTTGTTCTCATTATATTAATATGTCGTTGACTCGTTGTGGGTTTTTACGAACGAACTAATTTATGTGTAGCATGTAATTTAATTTAAAAATGTTTTGCGATGACAGTTCCATCATGACGTCTCTACATTTTTCGAGAAACGAGAACATGATCACGGCTGTGTTTCCTTACGTCTTGCCAATATTAATCGCATGGTCAATATAAACATAGTCAAGACAATACCCCCTTAGCTAATAAGTTGATTTAACTAGGTTTAGAGTATACATATAGATTATCCTTCAGTTGCCCATGGGTTACGATATTTCTCCACTCAAGAGAGTTAAAATGAAAATTTAAACCACAAGCCGTCAGGCGAGTGGTTACAATTTTAAATTTAACTCTCGAGGGTGGAGAAATATCGTAACCCACATGGACAACTGAAGGAAAATTTGTTTCTCCCATTATTTAACACGAACTTTATTTCATAATTACACCTTATATAAGAATGCTGGATTCTGATTGGTTAATAGCCGTGATATTTTTTTAACAAATTCAGGCCTTGCATTGTGAATTTGCAAAATATTTACTTCATGTAGGTATATTTGCATAAAATTTAACTTTTTTTCATGGTACTTGCAAAATCGTATTTGTCGTTTATACCCTTCTTTCTTTCTTTCTTTCTTTCTTTCTTTCTTTCTTTCTTCTGTATGAGCTTCCTCTTTCAGGAACACAGCAATCCATGATTGCTTAGAAGTTTATAATTCACCATATACAGCAATAATGTCTTAAAATCTAAAAACAAACTAAAGGAGCTACATAACAGGATTAATGGATCACGTGTCAGCAACCATCTTAACTACCTCAAGTCTCTTGTTGTGTAGTTTATAGCAGTAGTATCTACACAATGTTTCTATTTCGTCAAAGTGTTGTTGGTTTCCAAGTTCTTCAGTAAAGTTGGAGCAGTCCAATATAAGCTTGGTAATTGACAGTCTATTATTAAACATCTCCTTCCATTTTCTAGGTCCAATCAAATTGATAACTCTATGTTTTATTGGTATGTATAGTTCATTTCTAATGTCGACAAAAGCAACACAAGCAGTGAGCATATGTGGAAGATCCTCCGATTCAATATTACATAGTTGACACAGTGGTTCTACCTCATATCTATTGAATTTATGTCTGTCAGCTTGTAGGGTATATGTTCGTGTTACCATACGTGTTTTAATTATGCATTTTCTAACATCCAATATAGATGGTTTTACAGTTCTATAAATGCTATGTGGATTTCCTATCCTCAAGTTGTCTTTTGAGAGATATTTCAATGATGACATAGAGGGGGCTATGGGCTTTTTTCTAAGAAAAATATTCTGATTCCCAATGATGCTGAACAAATATTCTGATTTTGGTGGAGGATAAAAAAAATAATCTGATTCAGAGTTTTTGTCATATA
The DNA here is from genome assembly GCA_963680875.1 of Bathymodiolus brooksi. Lineage (NCBI taxonomy): Eukaryota > Metazoa > Mollusca > Bivalvia > Mytilida > Modiolidae > Bathymodiolus > Bathymodiolus brooksi. The sequence continues at coordinate 110,584,920 of OY804581.1, forward strand.
ACCTAATGTTAAATTCTGGAAAAAAAATTCCCGACAAAAACGAAAAAATATTCTAACTCTCGTGTTGTCCGGAAAAAAATTTCTGAACGAAAAAAAACCCCGTTAGTCCGAAGGTTCGTTTGTCCTAATGTCGGCCACCCATACGTTTGAATTCTGTTATTTCTGGTTTGAATAAACGTATATATTCAACCCGTATTAGTTTAATATTATTTTATTGCAAATAAAACAGCAATGGGATTGGACAAAAAGTTATCACAACTTATGGACTGTCCTCTCCCTACAAATAATACACATATAATAATGTCAACAAAAATAGCACATACACAAATATAAATAATATGTAACACAATATAGTGAAACAGGGAAAATAAATTGATGTAGATGTAGACCAGATGACCGACCACTGATTAGAATCTTTTTGTTTGTCTACAATCCGTATGCCCTTTTTGTCCCCTGACGCGAAGCGACGGAGTGACATAGTAATGGTCTGCGTTCGTCCGTCCGTCCTTGTGCAAACATGTATCTTAAAGTAGTGTTACTAGAAATTAAGGTATAAAACAACAAAGTACCGAAATTGCAGGAAATAGATTTTTTTCTAGTTTAACCCGTACGTTTTTTCCTACATGTAATATGCATAAAACATTTGTTAGATGATCTTTTATGATATTATATTATTTTTTGTTTCTGATGCGTGTATACCTACATTGTGTAAGTACCAATCTTTGGAATTTCTACACTAGCAACAGACTGTTTATTCCTCTACAGTATGCCACTTGGGTAAAATATCTAAGGAGATCCCCCATCTGGTACACGTATCTGGTAAAGGGTACTTGTATATGTCGAACCATGGAACACGGTATTCTGGAATTACATAGATGTAGAATTTGGTACGCATATGCTTAAGTTGTTGCGGTAGTTGATTGGAGTTTTCAATATTCCATAATAATTGGTATACATTTGAGGTTACACTCCGTATTGTGCGACCATCAGTTGTACATTAGAACGTCCGTTTAATGATTTTATGTATTCTCTTTTTAATAGAATGTACTTGTCCCTCACAAAACTTAATTGCAGATCTATGTGCTTTTATGTTTTCTAATCCCTTTCTTAGAGATCGTCTCTTTTGTGTCGTACCAAATGGGACTCTTTCAGTATTTCGTAAAGAGTAAATGACAAGTCTGAATTTGTTTTCATTTTATTTGTATGTTGTTACTATGTCTTTGTTTATTTGACTTGTGTACGTTGTTTAATTTGTATATATTCTTGTAAAGTTGTATATGCCTTCAACAGACTTGGGGTCAATTTCTTTCAAATGTAATCGATTAAGTGTAAGTGTTTTATGTTATTTTGTCTCGTGTGCATCTGTCCAATATCTCTTATTTGTTTTAATGTATTTCTTAATCAGAGCTATGCATTACAATTCAGTTGTAATGTGATCATTAATACATGCAATAACAAACAGTACATTGTAAATCATAAACAGCAATTCTCATTTTCCTATTATTCATAAAATATGTCTTCTCTTATATATGACCAATATTGATTCCATCTCATACTATTAGTAAATATTATAACATACATTTGCACATTTTAGTAATATATATCAAATAATTTCAAACATTCTGTGAAAGTCTATTGGGGATAATAAACTAGCAGTTAATTACCTGATAAAATTTGTATTTAAGGTATTATTTATGACACCAAATTATGTAACAATCACCATTACTAAATTTCACACCATTTGAATGTTTGTCCTTGATATATAATTCAGAAGATAATAAAACAAAAATCCTTCTGATTCTAAAAACTTGCTTAAAAATGTACATCATTTCTCAGTCTAAATATGAAAACTAAATCCTTAATTTATGTAAATAGGTTTAATAAAATATCCATTACACGTTGCATAGCAACCCACACTGAAAACATTATCATATAATCCAATATTAAAAGGAAAATCAGCACCAAAATAAAAAGCAGAAATATCACATATATCTGAATATCAGATACAAGCCCCATTAGATTATTCTTTAAAAAAAAAAATCAAAAATTTTACATATATTACAACTTGCTCTCTATCAGTTAATTTGTAATATACATGTATGTACAAGCATCATAAATAAATGTTTCTGAAAATTATAGTTTACATTTTGCTTTTTATATAATATCTTTATTGAAATTTAAATCTCTTTTTAATCTTGTATAAGAAATCTTCATGAGATACCTATGTTTTGGTTTATATAAAATATTTCTTTATCTTATGCGAATCATGAGGGCATGGTGATAGTCTTTCATAGAAGCAATTTCATATATGAAATCTTGAAAGTTGTGTCAGATAATTTAAAATTTTAGAGCTTGTTGTGTTTTACACAAGCCGACAAACTGTTTTCACTGAATTTTTGAAACCCTAAATAAATTGAAATTGAGATACTATTTGTTTGGATATCAAGTCTTTGAAGTCATAATTTATAGTTTGGCGCCTTAAAATCTGATTCAACCCACCATTTCTTTAGAAATGCCTGTACCAAGTCAGGGTCATTACGGTTTTCACAGTTTTCCGGTTGTTGACTGATTTTGTCTGTTTATATAATTATGAGTTTTGACTTTCCCTTTGTAAGATTGTTCGGAGTTCGGTAATTTTGTTATTACCTTTATTTATTATACTTAATATTTTTTGTAGCTGTGATAGCTTTGATTGCAATTAAGCATATAATAATATCTACATTATTTGTTTAATAAATTTCATGAAGAAAATTCATTTACATAAATCATACATTAAATATCTAAGGAGATATATGTTTCAGTTAAGACAAGCTAAGTCCAAATAATGAAAAGTAATCTAAATGTAATCAGAAAGTAACCATGATTACAGGGTCAAAATTAATGTAATCGATTACATTTACGATTACATGTAATCTAAAATATGTCTGATTACAGATTACATTCGATTACATGAAAAATGTAATCGATTACAACCGATTACGATTACAAATTACGATTACCCCATGTCTGACCTTCAACCCTTCGGGGTAAAATTGTGCATTGAATACAGTTATTATTATTCTGAAGTGTTTGTTAAGCAACAAAATCCCAGTTGTTAATTGGATCAACAACAAGTCTTAAAACTAATCTAATATTTAGATATCTTTTAAGCTTTAACTAAGCTTAAGCATATTTGGTTAAGATCAGAGTTTTAGTGGAGGGTTTACTTCATTGAAATGATTTCCATATATTTCAGAGACGACGCATTGTTTTTCTCTTTTGTTTTTAGACTTAGCAGCTTGGATCCATAATTACAAAACAGGGGTTTGGTGCAATTTTTGGCGTGTTTTCTACAAAATGCTTTAAGTTTTACCTATATTTGTCGATTACACATTTTTTTTGCTAGCGTACAGCCTACAACCAACCTGGATAGGCCACTGCTTAGTCAGGTTGTGAATATGAGTATCTTGCTTCTCTTACTTAATTTGATAAAGGACTGAATATTAAATCAATTCAACACTGTTCGATACCTATCATTTGGTCGAAAAACAAGATTAACGGACCTTAAAAAGTTCGGACTAATGAACCTTCGGACTAACGGACCTTCGGACCAACGGACCTTCGGAGTAATGGACCTTCGAACTATCGAGCGGTCACCGCTCGTTTTGGTAACGACTGAAATTGTCTCAATGTACCTTTATGAAATCTATCCAGTTTTTCAATATCTCTGGTTTTAAATGCCAAAATTTCAAGTCCATATAATAAACGAGGTAGAACATAGAGTTTGTAGATATTATAAAATGTAGTTGGATCGATGTCATTCGTACCGTGGAGTCCAGAGCTCATGAGCGAATATTTAGTCCTTCGAGATGTTTTAATTCTTTCTTCAATGTTAATTTCAGATTCCTGTTTGTCGGATCTCTCAAGTCCTAAATGTGTAGTTGAACGGGTTGTACATAGTTTGTTACCATCTAGCTTCCAGCTATTTTCAATGTTATTTTGTTTGTTGAATTCAACTATGTTGGTTTTCGCTGGATGTAAATTATAAAAATGTTGTTGTGAATATCTGTGAACTACGTTAAGCATTAGTTGCATCTCATCTACCGACGAGCTTAGTAAAGCTAAGTCATCAGCACAAGTTGGTGTGCCTACATAAATATCACCCAAATGTAATCTAATGGAGTTTCATTCCATCTCATCCAATAAATCTTGAATAAATATCTTATAAAATACAGAAGAGAGGACGACTCTTTGTCTAACTCCTTGTTTCATATTAAAACTATCACTAAGTCTACCCATCCATTTCACTTTTGAAGTGAGTCCTTAATATAGATTTTTAACTAGTAGCCACAAATTAGGATGTATATTTTGATCTAATAGTTTGTCAAATAATATAGTATGTTGTACAACCCTTCACCGAGATGCTTGTAACAAAATTTGTAAAACGTTATCAGTAGTGCGTGTAATGTAACAATCGTATTTGCCGTTTTTACCGGGGGGGTACCCTTCACCGAGACGCTTGTAACAAATTTGTAAAACGTTATCAGTTGTGCGTTTTATGTAACATCATTCGGTAGAATTAAACAGATACACCATGTTAGGTCCTAAAAACGGCAAACAAAAGGTATTATTTATTCAGCCAGTGTTCTAAATAATATTCGGTGTAATTAAACAGATATATCATGTTTGGGAGGGGTATTTGCGAAAAATACCAGTCTTGAGACTAAATTTCCCTCGCCATTCGGCTCGGGAAATTCTTCGTCTCTCGACTGGTATTTTTAGCAAATACCCCTCCCAAACATGATATATCTGTATAAAATCCTTTAAAATTACCGATTTGACAACATGCGGGGAAAGGCACGAGACATTTTAATCCTCTAGAGGATTACAGATTTTTCCACCACTGGTTCAGCGGGGTTAAAACGCCGTAATAATGGGAGAAAATGAAATCTGTGTTCGGTTTATACAGGTGTTCGATTTGTGCATGATTCCTGTTTATACAGGTTTGGCTGTATATACAAGAGTCCCCTTCCGTTATGGTATTGCTACTCTAATAACGGTTGAATGTTTCGGTAATGTGACGTCATGCTATTGAAAATCTTGACATTGCTGTTTGAATATAGATGGCATAGACGAAACAATATTCTTCCAAAATGATTGGTCGATTTAATATAAGGATACTGACAGATAGTCATATATATTCAATATCTCAGTAACCTGCCTTTATGGTGAAAACTATACTTGGGGTTTATCAAGGGAGTCGTTCGTGTTATTCGGATTGGCTATATTATCGACCATTGCTGTTTAATTTCTTACTTTAAACTATAGTTATTTCTACGTCATCATAGCTTACGCATGGGATTATTCTGGATGAAATTATTGTCATTTACAAAAATAATAATAATAATACAGCGGAGTATATAAGATTGTAAGATCAATGAGCTTGAACATTATTACCTGTAATACTTACCAATTGGTTGCAAAACTCCAATCACGAAAGCTATAACAATTTGTTTAAGACCATTCATTATTTGAGTCTTGCATGAATATATAAACACATAGTTAGTAACACCATACAAGATTTAACATAATTTATAAGTAAAATAAGTATACATTAGATTTAAACTAATAAAATAGTAACACATCTAGTCTAATGTGTAAAACATTGTTGTGAAATAATAAAACTTTAATTGCAGTAAGAAACAATCGTGATATTTCTATTAAACAATATAACCTAAAGGGTGTCCCTTTAACATTTATAATATCGTGAGATATCTGTAAAATGAGTTTATTTTAGGGACCGACCATTTAACTTGAAGGGGGGGGGGGTGGGGGGGGGGGGGGGGGTGTTGTGGTTTTTTGTTTCGTTCAGAATTTTTTTCCGGACAACAAAAGAGAAAAAAAAAAGAATTGTCGCGCAAAGCGCGAAATTTTTTTCCACAATTTAACATTAGGTTATATGACAAAAACTCTGAATCAGATTATTATTTTTTTCCTCCACCAAAATCAGAATATTTTTCTCAGCAACATTGGGAATCAGAATATTTTTTTAGAAAAAAACCATAACCCCCTCCCCCCCCCCCCCCCCCTTTCAAGTTAAATGGTCGTTCCCTTAGCAGCAATGTATGCAGTGACAGATTATAGGGTACATCATCGTTGACGTCAAGTGTAATCACCACACTGAATCAAAGTCTTGTCAGTTGATATTAGAACAATATATGTACTGCCATTTTCATTCGATTTTCCATGTACGTGTATTTATCTACTTTAATTACATGAACTTTTGTAAGGATTTATATTGTATTCTGCATGTAGTGACTTGATACATGTACAATCAGTTCAGAAAGGTTAGTACAAGAAAGTAGGGTTCGTCCTTCAGAGCAGCATTATATGCCCCCGGGCAAAGCAGTACACTGAGGCCCCCACCTACACAACCACTCGCAGGAATAAATATGTAAATGGTCGATAAAGTTAAACATGCATATTTATTGTATTAGTATTTCCAACAAAATCAGTGTTTTAAACATTAAAAGCATGCTGTGCACAACATACATAGATTAGCATGGGGTCCCTATCCTCGAGGGGTCACCGGATAACTTCCCAGTGTGCCCATGCGTTAAGACGGCACTTTTCGCGTTGCCTGATCTTTAGTTTTATGCGTAGTGTTTGGAAGACCATTGCTTGTCTGTATTTTTTTTCTTTTTTCTTCGACCGTTGTAATGTCTGTCTTTCTTCGATTTACGATTTCTGATAACCCCTTTGCTATCTTCAAACTTTTTTTTACCACCGACACAGGGAATATTCAAAGTACAAAAAAGAAGAAAAATACATGTGTACACATGATCGAACAATCTCATACTACTGTCAGCGTCACCTGCTTCGTGCACATTACCCGTCATTAATAACGACGATCTATAACAATGTACAAAATTTATTCAGTTGAGCGAGTGATGATGATTAATTGTTGTTTAACGCTAAAATAGAAGTATTTCATTTATATTCACGATAAGAACAACATTACACACATCAAACAGGTAAACATGAGACCCGTATGTAATGGTTGTGACATGACGTTGGGAGACTGGGTATTATTTCGATAATTAGATTAAAATCAGATATTGCGTATTATACTATAGCAGGTAATAATAATCAGCTTGATATCTCTATAAACGGGGTTACCTCGCTTGGAAAAAAAAGTGTGTGTGTGTGCATATTTAGTGGTTAAATTATCAATAAGATGTTAAGAAATACATATAGACACAAATAATCTTTTATTAAGCTCAATGAAAAAAGCACTTAAAAACAGTTTTAACAATATAACAGAAATATATGAACAATTGAAAAAATATATAAAACTTAAAAAAAATACATAAACATGCAACAATGTAATACAATTAATGTTATGATTGATTGATGAATTGATTGATTGTTGGTTAACGCCCAGCGTTAATAATTCATGCATATTGATAATAATAATAATATGTTTATTAGAAAAGCACATAAATGCTACAGCAGTTACATAGATAATACAATCAGAAAGCATATTGAGGACCATACAGTTTTGTTTTTGAAATGACTCAAATATTTATATTATGATACATCTTAAAGTCAGCAGATATTTGCTTTTGTCTGAGCGATAAAGATGGAAATTTACAGTTCCTAAATAATGTAATTATTATTAAAGCTAAGGTTATTCCCCAGGCATATGTGATCTTAGCTAATACTTTGTATCCCTTTGGCTAATTTGCTCCCAAAAACTTTTGAATTATTTCGAAGTAATTGTTCAATTGCAAGAACGGTAAGGATCGGTTGCGGGAGTTCAATTTAAAGTCAAGACATCCCTACATTTGTGTACAAGTTACACCCAGACGATGTAAACGTCAATTACAATGGCTGCGTGCACATGCCCCAGTTCCTATATATTACAATTGGCCTATTGATGACATATGTTATGCGTTGACGAGTCTCGTGTCACGATTTACAAGTCAGATTAAAACGACAACGTCTATATTGACGTAAAGATAACCTGTATTCTTACACTTGTGTTATGAAACGAAATATTTCGTGAGGGTCTGTGATGGCTTGGTGTGGTTCTCTGGGGGTGTAAAACAACTCTCGTGGTCATTCAGGACACTGGGAGAACCTTGTTAACAGCCGTAAGGTATCGAAACGAGGTATTCGAGGTTCATGTTCGAATTGTTATCCTTACACATAACAATACTATGCTGTAAAATAATGGATTTCACGTTGTTTCCTGAACCAACACAATATCCCTCTCCTAGACTGATCACCATTCTATCGAGCAATTGTGGTAGGAGTTGCACAGGATTAAGAAAAAGCGATAAATACCATATTGCAACAACGTAGCTCAGATTCTTCAGGGATGGAATATATAACATAACAACTCCATGGGGGTCAATGGTAAGGGGGGTTGTGTCCGAGGTGGCACACACGATAAGAACGTGATCCATGTCAGCACCGTCTGTTACCAAGCAACAACTAGACAAGATCCAATCTATATTTGATTGATTCATTGGTGTTTAAAGCCAACTTTAGCAATATTTCAATTATATCGAGGCGTTAATCTATATTTGAAGAAGAAATATCCTCAAATCCTAAACAATGAAATAATCATCCATTTGATGGGGGCGGGGGTTATGGTGTTTTGTTTCATTCAGAACATTTTTTTCGGACAACACAAGAGTTAGAATATTTATTTTTTTTCCAGAATTTAACATTAGATTATATGACAAAAACTCTGAATCAGATCATTTATTTTTCCTCCACCAAAATCAGAATATTTTTTTCAGCAACATTGGGAATCAGAATATTTTTTTTAGAAAAAAACCATAACCCCCCCCCCCCCCCCTTCAAGTTAAATGGTCGTTCCCTAATATACAAGAATTTCAAAGAAGATGGAAGTGATACACATTGTTATTAACATACTACATGTACATCAATAATGGTATACATGTACATCAGTAATGGTATACATGTACATCAGTAATGGTATACATGTACATCAGTAATGGTATGATTGTGTGTTAACCAAACACAGAATAAAACATATGCACTGTATCTATTTAATTAACATATTCGCTAAACCTGTTATAGTACTGTTCAAATTTATGTTGTCGTTCATTTTTGTGATTATGAGTGGGTTTTTTTTTATTGGAAGCGAATCTGTGTAAATTTTTTTTAAATGTCTGTTAAAATCTGTATTCGTATATAAATATCAAGAGTAGAGGGTTGGGGGATCTCATTAACCTTTTTGACCCCACCACATTTATGTGCTTGTACGTAGATAGGACATGGATTTCATATGTCATATGTCAGACTTGTTGTCAACCTTTTTGACCCCACCACATTTATGTGCTTGTACGTAGATAGGACATGGATTTCATATGTCATATGTCAGACTTTTTGTGCTTAGAGCGTTCAGTTAAGATGAGAGGTGATTGTTTATTTTGTTTTGTTGATATTTGTGGAATTGATGATCATCACTGTTTAAACTTTCTGTGCATAGTGATGAATGCCAATGTGGTTTTTTCCATACTATCACAATCTCTCTGGTGGTCTACTGGTTATTATGTCATCTTGATTATTAAACAATTCATCATAATCTGGGTCATAATCTGGGTCAACCTAAAGCAGAATAAAGCATATTTAGCAACCAAAATTAGCAAAAGTACAATGCCATCATTTCGTACCAGTATATTGTAAATGGCTTGGTTGTTTTGCATGTTTTGTTTCGTTTTGTTTGTGCTTGTTCGTTTGTTTTTGTTTTTATCTTTATCTATCGTTACATATTTGTACCTACAATTTTTTAACCGTGGCAACCTGTGGTAAGTTACTAGACATCTTAATTCTTGCGGTGGGTATAGAGGCGCGAACTGCTTACCCTTCACGAGGACATGTGTTCACCAGCAGTTTGTGGTGGGATCCGTGTTGCCCATCGTATTAGTCATCTGTGTTGTGTTTTAGTGTTTTGTTTTCTTTGTCCTGTGTCTTTGGTGCCAGGTGTTGCTAGTGTCTCTGGATAGCCCATTCTTTGTTGTCCCTTCGGTTTTCTCTAACGTTTATTCAAACACATTTATCTCCTGTTCGGGTCTAAATTATTCAAAGCCGCAAATCGGCATTTTGTTTCATTCATGTCAGGGTCTATTTCTGCCTTGGTTTCCTTACAGCACATATTTATGTCTGACATGATAAAAGATGTAACACAGCGTTCTGGACCACTTTCAATAATATTTTAACACTTCCTATTCTTCAGTTTGAGAAGACAAATCGACCTAAAATGATTGCGGATTGCTTTTATTTTTTTTCTTAAAGCGCATTGTTCCCATAAGAAATACCTGCACATGTTGTTTGTATTGCATATGATTCAATATGCCAGTGCATGTTCTTCCTACTAATAGTAACAGGGCATAAATCTTAAGCAACAAATTACTCAAATATGGTAACGAAAACTGCAGACTGAAGTCATGACGTCAGATATTATAAATTATGACCACCACGAAGATAATTTTGGATTTATATGGAATTTAGTTGTCACAACGACTTACTGACAAACTTATCGTATGTTATTATTGGTACTAATCTCTTTACTGGCTTTGAGATGTGGATGACTTCACGTCTGGTGCCATATCTTTGTCTGATATACTTACATTTGGTTCACCCGGTTCACGCCAGGTGTTAGATAGGAGTTCGTATAGTCCCAAATGTTTCGTTTTTAATTACTGCTTCTGATATACAAAATGTAGGCCCTCTGCCTTTGTCTTGAAGGTCATCGTGGACGTAATCGAATGGAAGTTGGATTTACAACTACCTGTGCGATCAATGCCTATCACCACTGAAGTTGTGAGTTCGAATCCCGCTCATGTCGAGGTATGCTCGATTTCACATTATGTGATAAAGTTTGTCAGTTACTTCCATCAGGTTGGTGGTTTTCTCTGGTTTCTTACAACAATAACACAGACCACCACGTTTTCTCTGGGTACTCTGGTTTCTTACAACAATAACACAGACCACCACGTTTGCATGCTCCCAAACACTTGGAAATTATTTAGCGATTTTCTAATCTTTTGACAAGGAGTGTACCTAATGCTGATTATTCCAGAAAAAAGTGCCTTGTACACTAAATTACATATGTAAGTTTCCGTTTCATTACTATCACTGGGTCGATAATTTTACTGGTTGAATATTAGTCCCTGAGGGTATCATCCATTAAGTAGTCAGTGCTTCGACACTAGCATAATATTGAGTGTTATCCTTTTGCTTAACTGTTCTTAAAGACTTTATCATGCACGTTAATAGTCAAAAGTTTGGAAAGTCAAATAATTCAAACATTTATTCCGGAAACGCGTCATGTGCACTGAATTAGATATCTACGTGTTATAGCATCTATACAGTGTTTCCAAAATTACCTGATTACTCGGTTTAAACTTTTTCCGCCATAATGAATAAGCGATTAATCCAGCCAATGCTGCTACTGCTGCAATTATTGCACCGATAATAGATCCCTTACTTGTACTCTCTTCTGAAAAAAACCATTCATGCATATGAAGACCACTTGCGGCAAACTAATTTAGCTTTATGCATCTCGATAATTTATCTACTAAGGACAGACAATAATCGAGTAAAATGACAAAAAGACAAACGGGAAACAATGGTCTATAAAACACTGCACAAAAGTCTAAAGATTGAGCAACACAACTTGCTAGGAGTTCATTTTAGTTATGCTTTTTTATGTATTTATTTAACTATACTGGTGTCCAACATGACTTCAATGACAAATGATGTTCGTGTCGTTTAACAGTAACACGATGGGTGTCACTAGTGGAACAGGAACCTTTAACGCTTACGGAGTGGAGTTCGTATTGCTCGATCTTTAGTTTTCTGAGTAGTATTTTGCAGATCGTTGTTTTTTGGTTTTTTTTTGGACATTGTGCTGCCTGTCCTTCGTTATACGGATTATGATTACCTCTTTGGTATCTTCAAACTTTTCGTATAGATAACAATCATATGGATAATACACTACCGTCTGGAGAACATCCTACACTCTATATAATACCCTACTATATGGATAAAATAGTCTCCAAGTAACACCCTAGTTTTTCGAAAGCGCCCTGTCATCTGGATAACACCCTAACACTTAGATAGCAAAATGTTAACTGGCCAATTGAATATAACCACATGATAAAAATATCCAGATCAACAGATTCACATCTCATATACCGCATATGATCACAAAAATTACGCCAACATAGACAGAACACTATAATATCAGATATTATATTTATAAACCACTTGTTTCATAGAATTTAACTTTTCAACTTTAACAGTCTCTGTGGTGCGATGGTAAATATGTTCGCCTAAAACATGGTAGATCATTGGTGCGAGCCCCTATCGGGTCAAACCTAATTAATAACACTGGCTTCTCTGCTGTTTTAAGTGAGCTAACACTATAAAATCCAACTCGGTGTGTTGGTCCACTACAATCCAGATATCAATCATCATCGTCTTATCAATAAGGGTAATAACAAAATTACCGAACTCCGAACAATCTTACAAAGGGAAAGTCAAAACTCATAAGTATATAAACAGACAAAATCAGTCAACAACCGGAAAATTGTGAAAACCGTAATGAACCTGACTTGGTACAAGCATTTCTAAAGAAATGGTGGGTTGAATCAGATTTTAAAGCGCCAAACCTCCCGCTTTCATTACGACTCAAAATTTCCGGCTGTCACTATAACAATATTTATAACAATACTTGAACAAAACAGGTAAAACAGTTGTCAAAGCAAATGTAAATGTCAAAGACACTTTTACATCACACATTGATAAAAAAATATTTTAGACATTTTTGTTGACACCTTATCTTTATACATTTTCACTATATGAAAATCCATCGTTTATAATCTTTTCTGCAGAGACGGAATATATTGCGACAAGATCTTGGTATCGGAATATAAACTTTTTAAGAGATCGAATAAGGCGAATCTTTTAATAGCCCTGGTCCAGTAGCCTGTTTCTCAGATGAAGATGACGTTTCAGGAAATCAGAATAATTGCTACTGGCCCTTGCATAACGAATCAATTGCGAGATGTAAACACCATATGCAGGAGAAGCTGGTATATTGCTGCACATATTTGGAAAATTTATAATTTTAAAATTGAAGTCGTCCCGTTTATCATAAATTTTAGTACTGTCGTCAAATTCGAGGTATAAGTCCAAAAATGATGCGGGACGTGTTCATGTCGTGATATAGCTGACAAAATGTCCACTTGGCGTTAAACATTAACTACTAACAATTTTGTATTTCCTGGATATTCTTAAAACCAGATATTATAGAATGGTTTATTAGATATATTTATTATTGAAAAATAAAGTTCCAAAATTATGCAATGATTATCAAAACTAAGGTTCTCTTCTCTCAGGTATAGATGTCCTTAGCCAATTTTGGCTATCCTGTTTTGGCCCATTGGTTTTATTGCTCCCAAATATATTAATATTATTTGGCTTTCTAGTACATTTTTTGTATTTCAGTAGTGAGCGTACCCGATGAAGGTTAATCAAGAAACGGGGCGTGCGTACACAATTTATATCTACATTTTTATTACAAGTAAAAACCAAATTATCTATATTTTTCAATATGCAAAGACACATTGCAAAAAAGTACAATGAAACAATTATTATTTACCACTTTTCACTTACCACCAGTACTTTTCGATGCCAAAGTAGATTGTGTTAGTGATTCAGTAGATGTGAGTGTGTCACTGGTTGATTCAGTAGGCGTGAGTGTGTGACTTGTTGATTCAGTAGGCGTGACTGTGTCACTTGTTTCTATAGCCGATGTTTCTGTTGGTGATGGCGTGGTTAGAGGGCTGATTATTGTAAAGTTATCACCACAGCTATAATCCACATCTACATTATCAGAATGGCTGCACAAAATGGACAATGTCTGATGTGTGGCAGTAGCTAAAACGATAAGGGAATATGATATCATATTATGTTACTTGGGTAATAGGAAACATACATCCTTATAATGATACAAAGAATATACTACAGGAATGATACACAGAATATGATATATGAATATGGTGCAGAGTGATGCAAAGTGAAATGGGCCAAGATGATGATAACAAAAGTAGCATGAAAGTGATACAGCGGCAAATCTGAGAAGGTGATGATACAGAAAACGTTGCATCGTCATGATACAGAAAATGTGGTATAAAGATTAATAAGCAAAGCAGCATGATAGTGATACAGCAGGCAATGTGGCCAGATGATGATACACAAAATATGGCATCATAGTGATGCATAAGATGTGGCATTATAAGATACAGAAAATGTGGCTTCATAATAATACAGAATATGTGGCATCATAATGATACTGTAAACGTGGCATCATAGCGATACAGAAAACGTGGCATCACAATGATACAGTAAACGTGGTATCATAATGATACAGTAAGCGTGGTATCATAATGATTCAGTAACTGTGGTATCATAGTGATACAGTAAACGTGGTATCATAATGATACAGTAAACGTGGTATTATAATGATTCAGTAAACGTGGCATCATAATGATACAGCATCATATCGATACAGCAAACGTGGCATCACAATGATACAATAAACGTGGCATCATAACGATACAGCAAACGTGGCATCACAATGATACAGTAAACGTGGTATCATAACGATACAGCAAACGTGGCATCATAATGATACAGTAAATGTGGCATCATAATGACACAGAAAACGTGGCATCATAATGATACAGTAAATGTGGCATCATAATGATACATAAAACGTGGTATCACAATGATACAGTAAACGTGGTATCATAACGATACAACAAACGTGGCATCACAATGCTACAGCAAACGTGGTATCATAATGATACAGTAAATGTGGCATCATAGTGATACAGAAAACGTGGCATCATAGTGATACAGTAAATGTGGCATCATAATGATACAGAAAACGTGGCATCATATTGATACCGAAAACGTGACATCATAATGATACAGAAAACATGGCATCATAATGATACAGAAAACGTGGCATCATATTGATAGACCATGTGATATGATAATGATACAGAAAACGTGGCATCATAGTGATACAGACCATGTGATATGATAATGATACAGAAAATGTGGCATCATAGTAATACAGAAAAGTGGCAGAATGGTGATGCAAGAAATGTTGCATGGGGATGCACAACAAAATACGATTTCTACGATTTTTGGATGGAAATTTGGAATTGTTCCAACAGTGCGGTATTGTTATCGTTTTTGTTTTATTACGGTAATAGACATTATATGAGAACCTTTCTATTGAAGAAAGAAATATTTGAACACTAAATACGTTGCTTCAGCTTTGGTTAGAAAATAAACTTTTGTTGAATGTGCTTATCTGAGAAAGACATAAGTTAACACGATTCTGTTTCGTTATATATCATAGCTAATATTCGTTATCTACTTCAAATAGAATTAAAGCATAGATTTAATCGAACACTTCCTCATTCGCCACACTTTGTCGGAACTTAAGACAATTTGATGTACCGCTACAGCAAACTATTACACTCTTCAGAAAATATATCTAGCTACCAAATACCTTGTGCTGAAATCCAAAAGCTACCAGTAGAACCATAATAGGTATTGTCGTATCTCAATTGAATAGAATCTGTTGAGCTAGTAAATAGAGTGCGCCTTTCAAACAGGTTAACGTCATCACAAGCAATGTCACTTTCCGAATTCCCGTCAATAACGAATAGCCTTTGAGCACATGCTCCTGTGGTTTCATTTTGTGCAAACCTGAGATCGAGAGCGTCAATTTGTATAGTCGATCCTCCAGAGGACTGAATGGCACATTTACAACCGGAAGTAGAATTACAAACACCATCTGAATATGGATAACCATCATTCCATAAGAACACTTGCTTACCAGTAAAAGAACCATTGCACATTGACATTATATGACTACCTACAAAGAGAAATGTATATCATATTTGACGTACAGTTTAGCAGCAATAAATCTCAGGGATAAAGATCCTGCCATTTGTCGTAGTCAACAGGGTCCTGGCATTTGGTAGTTTTCTATAAAGTGTTAGGTGACCTTAGCAGACTTTGGTTTTATTGCTCCCAAACCTTTAAATTATTTGCCTTTCCAATCTTTAGATTTTGAGCGTCACCTGATGAAGGTTATTTCAGAAACGCGTCGTACGCACTAAATGTGATATCAACGTTTTTATTACCACATTCTTTTAATAATGACAGGATCTCACGAATGGATGAAATGCTAAAAGAAGAAAAAATCAATTTCTATAGTGGACCTGATCGTCTCTCACAGTGTGTTTTATATGAGATTTCATTATAAACGTGAAATTTGTCAAGTTCGTGATGTCGTTTATGTATCTGTTTCGTTATTTACTCAAAGCCACTTTCGAATTGGATACTATGCATATAGGACTTTGATAATTACCATATATTGTCTATTAAGATGCTTGAATTGGCATGATCTAATTCAAAATACATGTTGTTGATAGTTAGGCTGATTAAAACCCAATCTCTTCGGAAAAAATGAGTTTACTGGTGATATAATTTCTTAATATGTTAATGATATATTTAAAGATTTTATGATTTTCAACAAAAGATCTAACGTTGAACTGTATGTGTTAACAA
Organism: Bathymodiolus brooksi; assembly: GCA_963680875.1. NCBI lineage: Eukaryota > Metazoa > Mollusca > Bivalvia > Mytilida > Modiolidae > Bathymodiolus > Bathymodiolus brooksi. The sequence continues at coordinate 110,601,597 of OY804581.1, forward strand.
ACTTTAATGTTTGAACATGTATCTGAATAGCCTAAAAGATTTTCCTATCCATAAACTTCAGTTACAATACTAGTGTGACTATGTACATTCAAAAATTATATGAAATATTTGTTAATGAGTTTTTCGGCACTGACATGGTTTAGTAGATATATTTATCATTGAAATTTACATTTCCTTAATAATGTAATTATTATCAAAACTAAGATTCTCCTTCCTCATGCATTTGACCGTAGCCAACTTTGGCTATTCTGTTTAGGTATTTTTGCTTTATTGCTCCCAATCAATTTTAAATCAAATTTCTTTCGATTTTTAGCGTACCTGATGAAGGTTATTCCAAAAACGCTTCGTACCCACTAAATCGGATATCTACGTTTTAAATTTAAATATTCATTTGGCACCTTTTGAACAACACCATCCACATGTTAACACATCTGCTGGGTAGTGAGAAAAAAATGCGGGTTTAATATGCTAAAATGATATGCTAAGAAGAGTTTGAATATACCAAAGGGGTAATTAGAATCCGTATATTGAAGAAGAACAGACAACACAATGGCCAAAAGAAAAAGTACAAAAGGACAAACAACGATCTACAAAACATACATATGAAACTAAAGATCGAGTAATACGAACCCCGCTTAAAACTGGGGTTGAACTCATGTGCTGCGGAAGGGTAAGGAGTTCCTGCTCCACTAGTAGCCCCCGTCGTGTTAATCTAGTTACAATATATATATATGTTACTGACTTACTTTTTATACAATTATAAGTCATTCTCATGTAATGTGTTTTGGAATTATAAATGGATTGATTGCATATATTGAGTGTATTATTCCAAGCAACTGGAATGCTGCCCAATGCCTTTCCTGTAAATTGTAAATAATGTTCTAATGCTCCATCTACTCCAAAGTATCTCATCCCACAATCCTCTGTCTCATTTACATATCTACAACAGTATGCTTCATTCCTATTGCTATCATCTGACGTCAATGGACAGCCAATGTCATTTTTCTTTGTGTATGTATATACATCATGAGGATATATTACTTCATCCGCGGAACAATTTGGTTGTAATCTGTCTTCGAATCCTATACCATAACATGACTCTTCAACGTAGTCTATTAGGGTGCTATCTAAAATAAATCCCCCAAAATAAACATATTATATTATATACTGTATATATACATACTACATCAATAATGATGAACCGATTTCATATTTTGCTTTATAATAATAGTTTTGTATATTTACAGGGTTAATTGGTACGGCGGTTTTTGTTTGTTTGTTTGATGATGCTTAACGCCACTTTCAACAATATCTCAGTTATATCGTGGTTGTCAGTTTTATTAGTGGAGGAAACCACCGACCTGTTGCAAGTCACTGACAAACTTTATCACATAATGTTGTACAACTTGCCCTGATCGAGATTCGAACTCGCATCAGTGGTGATAGGCACTGATTGCATAGATAGTTGTAAATCCAACTATCATACGATCAACGCCACGATGGTCCCTGGTACGACGGTATTTCCTTATACTCGGTGCCATCCATTCAACGGTCAGCTAAATTGGACCGGAAATGACAACTACTTACCGCGTTGCGTTAAACGGAAGTGCATCTGAAAGACTGAGTATGGTACAACTTAACCTTTACACAATGACATATCCTTCATCTCAGTCGCTTTGAATGCATGGTTTCATTCGTATATCTACAGAGATTTTGCATCGTCTTTTTTCGTTGAGGATTCGGATGTAGGATGTCCTCTGGATTCTTCTTAATGTCAACCAATAAGTATTGTAACACGAAAACAAAAACATAAGCAGACGACGTAAAATTAGAAATAAACCTTAGATATGTCTAGCATAAGCAGAAAGTTACTATTCACATAGATGTAAAATTAATGAAGCGAAGTAAACAACTCGTGGTCCCGTTGAAAACAAAGATGGCGACCACGCACTGTCGAATCTCTGTAGAAAGTCAAGGACGTATCCATCCATTCAAATTCTTATTCATGAGAGATTCTAATAGGACCTGAGTCCTCCTTCTTTATCGCTTTGCAAACAAACGAGCGATCAATCGGATGAAAAAATCTCATTAGCACATACGCGGTACACATTTAAGCCAGGTGATGTAATTACAAAATATAATTATTTGTAAACACGATTGTTAACGTTTTAAACATCTATATTCACTAAAAAAAAATTAATCAACACATCCAAAATTAAAAATACGCGACGTGCAATTAAAACATGCAAACACAATATTATTGTTGCGCATCCTCCATCAATACGACCGACTTTCCCGTCGTAAAGGTATATGTGACTGACTTTCCCGTCGTAAAAGTACATGCTGATGAATTATCGTCTGCTCGAATTTGGCAGCATAAATTGTGTGGAACATTGTCCGCAAACGTAAATATAAATTACCGCCTTCCAATCAAAGTATACAAAATGTACTATCGTATGTGTACTGTTAGACATATCAGAATCGAAATAATTCATGGAAGCCGGCTCGGGATAAAATACTAATATACGCCAACCCATGTTAAAACTCAAAGGACATTCTGGCTTCCATGATTTATTTCTTAAATATAAAACGTGGAGCATCAACCTTGGGATTAAGTATTGCATCGGATTTTCATATGATTGATACACAACATAATTCTTACAAACGGTCACTGACCAAAATATAACTTTTTCTGGTACCCCTGCCACATGTTACCTGTTGAGATTTGCTAGTTGTAAATCCAGTTCACTTTTTGTTGACAGAAAATATAAAAAAGAGGCAATCAAGGGATAATTATATCATTTTATTATTTAATTCAATATATAAACGTTGGTGGATTAACCTGATTTTTATGCAGGATAAGCACTATATTAATACAGTGTCTTAAAATATAAAGTTTATGTGTATTTGGAGCAAAACTGAGGAAAGACGCGAGCGGTGAACCTAGCCTTTATCGCAGTTTTCAACAATACTTCAGTTATATCGTGGCGGTCAGTTGTAATGGTTGAGGAAACCGGAGTACCTGGAGAAAACCACCGAACTGCCGCAATTCATTGACAGACTTCGGCATAATGTTGTATCGAGTAGATCTCGACTGAGCAGGATTCGAACTCACAACTTTAATGGTGATACACACTGATTGCATAGATAGTTGTAAATCCAACTACCATACAATCACGACCACGACGGTCCCTTCTGTACAAAGAACATTGTTAACGCGGCACAATAACAAATCTAAAAAATCTGCATGATGTTCACGCTTAGTACTAAAACAAAAAGCTCAGCTGGATTTTTTTAGTGCTAGGTCACTGAAAACAAGTCATCTGATAGATATTTCGCTCTATTCGAACGCAAATATTTCTTGATTTTGGGCTAAAAAGTATTTTATGTTACTCTTTATTACTGCTTGCTTATTGGAAAACTCGCAAATACCAATTTCATTATATTTGGTTTGACCCGACCTATGTATGCAATTCAATGATGGCTTAGAGTCTGATTTGATAATCTACTTCGTGTGAAGTATTGTATATTGTCAGTCATATAATTTTTTTAGTTTTAAACCATATATAGTTGTACCTGAATCATGGAATTATAACACACCCGTTTTTTTGTTTCATTATTTATTGTGAGACGTAAGTTACCAATGTCCTTATGAGGCCCGTCGTGGTCGTATGGTAGTTGAATTTATAACTACCTATGCAATCAGTGACTATTACCATTAACGTTGTGAGTTCGAACCCCGTTCTTGGCGAGGTGTACTCGATACAAATATATGATAAAGATTCTCAGTGACTTGAGAAAGGTCGGTGATTTTCTCCGGGTACTCCGGGTTCCTCCACCAATAAAACTGACCACAACGATATAGCTGAAATATTGATGAAAGTGGCGTTAAACACCATAAACCAAAACATCAATGTCCTTACTTACACCTAATCGATTGTTCTATAATTCTCAGTGAGATAGAAAATCCAACACTTGACGTAATAGAACAATCACACATTCTTGTTTATGCTTCCGCCTTTCTGTATCAGTTGAGTTCATTTTTGATACTTTTGTAACAGTTCAACTTTGTATTTGCCAATCTTTTGTAGAGTATTTTATTATGGATATTAATCTTATTTTTAAATGAAATCTTTTCGCGGAAAAGTAATGCATAATCCGATTATCGTTTGTTATGTAGCACGAGGAAGTACATGACGTTATAAATATATATTATGCAATTATCATCCTTGTTGGAGTGTGACCCGACAGTTTGTCTCCCAGAGAGAAAAGTATATTTACAACGTCATATATATTTATACTTCTTCTTGCTACATTACAAACGATAATCGCAAGCCCTCGGGTGACCTTACTTTTCTCTGGGAGACAAACCGTCGGGTCACACTCCAACAAGGGTGATAATTGGTATATAATATCGAATATTTTTGCATCAAACACCAAGTAATAGAATACCTGCGGCTTTGCGAAAATATTCGATATAATATATAAAATTTCTTCTCCGCCTACAGCGACGAACCTGTCTCTGGACGCCATGTTTGTTGAATCAAGGAAAGTAACTATAATTGGAAACACGTGAGGCTCACGTGGGAATTTCCTTGGGATTTCCTCGCGAGCGATGGACCTTACTATGAGACCTTACGATTAGCGGTTGACCCAACGAATGGATAAATATCACGTGACAGTGTTTTATCAAATCCGATTCAAGATATTTATATGAGTATATAATATTAGACGTGATTGTATGATAGTTGAATTTACAACTACCTGTGCAATCAGTGTCTATCACCATTAATTTGAGAGAGGTCAGTGGTTTTCTCCGGGTACTCCGGTTTCCTCCACCAATTAAACTGACTTGTTGAAAATGGGGTGAAAAATCATAACTCTCTCTATATCACCACTAAAGTTGTGAGTTCGAACCACGTTTATGGCGAGGTGTGCTCGATACAACATTATGCTATACAGTTTGTTAGAGACTTGCGGTAGGTCGGTGGTTTTCTCCAGGTACTCCGGGGATCTGGTGTCCTCCTCCAATATAACTGACCACCACGATATAACTGAAATATTGTTGAAAGTGGCGTTTTTGTGAAATATTTGTGGTATTGCAGTAATACAAATATAGATATCTAACTGATTACCAATGAATATTGGTAAATTTAGAAAATGTTTCAATTTTTTAAAAAATTGAAACATTTTCTAATCTGTGTAATGAATAATTGAAAAGTTATTATATTATAGAATTATCCTGTCTTCTACCAAGCATAGTACACAAAACAACGCACTCAAAGCATTTCGGTTTCATTGTGATTTAAAGGAAATAATGAACACAAAAGTGTGAAGTGCAATGCCACACGACAGAAACTGTGCTTTTTTTTATTGAATAATAACACTAATTTATGTAGATAATTACAACACGTTCAGATATCAGTAAAGAATACTGTAAAACCTGGTGGAGAAATCTTTTAAAAAAAAAATCGCAAGAAATAATTTTTTTTATTTAAAATGCGAAAGTCGGATCAAGTAGACCCTGTCGTGTTGAATGACTAAAGCGGGGAGACTGCTAACCAGGGAGAAAAAATCCCACCCTGGATGGGCAGATAATGCAGAATAAAATAATTTCAGTCTTAGTCATAATAATACATTTTGGAATTTTATTATAACGAATTAAAATATGACTTGTTCGGTAAAAAATCTTAAGTGTTCGCATTCAAAGGTTCGAAACATATCAACAGAAAGTGTCCCCTTGGTTATTATTCCCCATGTTGATGCATAGCATTGTGCACTTTCTTGAAATAAGGGTTCTTTGTTACTAGTTAGAAACTGTCAAACAGGGAGAAAAAATCCCACCCCGGATGGGCAGATAATGCAGAATAAAATTATTTCAGTCTTAGTCATAATAATAAATTTTGGAATTTTATTATAACGAATTAAAATATGACTTGTTCGGTAAAAAATTTTAAGTGTTCGCATTCAAAGGTTCGAAACATATCAACTGAAGGTGTCCCCTTGTTTAGTATTCCCCATGTTGATGCATAGCATTGTGCACTTTCTTGAAATAAGAGGCTGTTTGTTACTAGTTAGAAACAGAATAGAATGAAGAGTTGTAGAAACACACGTGCATACAAATAAAAGAACACACCACACTATCTTACCAACAAATATCAGCAGCGAAATAACACATATTAGTGATCCTGACAAATTCAAAAAATTCATGAAATATTCCATTATATGTATATCAAAATATTTTTTGAAAACAATTTACATTTCACTTCAAATTAAAACAGGAAGACACTAGCATGTCAATAATTGTTCGTTATACAAAATGTACGTTGGCAATTGAGTGTTCAGTGATATTATGAAATGTAAAGGAACGTCAAATATATATATACAATGTTATTCATTTAACTGTCAAATATCGTATTGAAGTTTAACAGGTTAAGATTGGATATTAAGCATACTACGTAATCGATTTTCTCTATTGTTCCTTTTCGGTGTTTAGTCATCCGCTTCAGACTTCCTGATTCAATTTAATTTGTGAAATTAAGACTTAAGTATGTAGTTCAATTCTATTTTCATGTTATTTAAATAAATGTCGGTGCATATGCAAACATGGTACACACATCGATCTCTATAAGCGTTTATTTTATCGGTAATTTGTTACAGTTTCCTTTGATCTTTACTACCCGATAAATTTAGTAACAACGTTCAGTTGACCACCGACTCGTGATACTAGAAATTTTCAGCTATTGGTCATTTGTCATGCGCGGTCTAACGTGACGTCACTAAACCTTTCATTAGAAAAAAAAAGGTCAAAGCACAACAAAAATATCACAAAGCTGTGTTAAAATTATTAAACAATATTATTAAGAAAAAACTGGTGGAACGTGCTAATGTGGGTCACGGGTCACTGTAATCGGGCGGCTGTATCGAGAAACAGATACTGTGTTGAAAAAACTGTTGATACTCATAAAATATTGATAAATGCAATAACGTGAAATATGATAGACAAAACCATGTGTGAAGTTTTATGACGAAATATCTCCGATTTCTATGTAAATTTACGAGTTGAAGTGGGCAAACACCCACAGGTAATTTTAGCAATGTATTTTTTATCTTGGACAAGAATAATGAGCGTCTTGATTGGATGACCGGTTTAAAATACACTGATTCTGCATGGTATAAAGATGCAGGTAAAAGAAATCTATGTTATATTTATTCATTTGTTTGATTCTGGAATATTGTTGATCATTGGTTTAAACAAGGGAAAAGGGAAAAAGGGGGGAGGGATTTTATTGGGAATTTTACAGTTAAATAAATGTTATGTTCGACAATTTAAAGAGAAAAATAAAAAATTGTTGCGACTAATGCTTAAATCAGCGTTAAAAATTGAACAAATATCAATGGTTTGTAAATGAAATTTATTTTAAATAGAAAATCTGAATTTATTATTTATTAATTTATTATTAATGATACAATTTTATATCCCTTGGGAGGGGGAGGGGGGGCTATGATGAAAATTTGAAATAAAAACACAGGACCGGACTTTAAGCAAAAATAATAATCCATGATTAGTTTTTTATTAAAGTTAATAATATGAAATATTGACATCCACACTTGCCTTTTGGACAGCACATTTCTGTGTCCACACTTGTTAGTATTAAAAAAAAGGTCAAAACACAACAAAAAAATGACAAAGCTGTGTTAAAATTACCGATACAAAAATTATTAGTGTTTATTTTTTTGTTTTAAGCATATTTTATTCACAACTAAATGAATAGGATTGAGCAAAAAGCTATGCCTATACAAGCTCTCTCCTTTTACATGTACAAAGCATATATTCAGTATATTTAACAATTATATCAATAATATAAGATAATTATGTTCCTTTAATACATGTAATTGTGAACACCATTAATATTTCATATATAATAAATTTACGAGTGAAGTGAAATTTGTAGACTTTCTAAATATTTTAAATAGTTAAGCATTCAAGAAGTTAAAGAAAAATAAAATAACACAAAATAAATGTATAATGGGAGGAGTGCAATTGAAAAAAGAAGCATCTTAAATGAAACGATGAGTGTCAATTGTGAACTTGTGTACAGCTTGAAATATTTCTGTATTTAGATCATATGAAAATGATCTATTTCCATGTAATAATAAATCTATATTAATGTCAATATTATTATTATTTGGTATTAATGTCTGTATGGAATCTAATAAGATAAATCTTAAGTTATTAAATTTAGGACAGATAAGCAAAAAATGGTTGTTATCTTCTAATGAACCACTACAGTTTGGACAGTTAGTATTATCAGATAAAAAATCATTAAATAAATGTGCCTTCAGGTTACTAGCCTCATTTCTTATTTGACAATGAATTATATTAAACTTCCTTATTCCAAAATTATAATGAGCATTGGTGTCCCAAGTTTGATAGAAGGTGTCAATCTATTTTCAAAGATATTTAGACTTGGAGATTCAGTAATAGTGAGGGGCAAAGTATTCCATAGTCTTATAGTGAAAGGGATAAAACTATTATAAAAAGAACTTGTTCTGGAAAATGGTGGATGGAATGTATTATTTTCATTTCTTAAGTTATATCCTGATTGTCTAGGTAGATATGGTTGAACCAACTCATAAAGGTATGCAGGTGTTAACCCATTTAGTATTTTATAACATAATATTAGTTTGTGTTTGTTCCGTCTATTTTCTAGTGTTTCCCACCCCAATTCGCGGAATAGTTTTTGTCTAGAGGAATTACATCTAAGACCGGTTATAATTCGACCAGCTTCTATTTGTACACTTTCCAATAAATCAGATTCCTTTTTTGTGCAGTTACCCCATACTACATCGCCATATTCTAAATCGGGTCTAATAAATGCAAAATATATACGCATGAGGGAATATCTATCTAATAAATGTTTAACTTGTCTAAGTAAAAGTAAACGAGAGCATGCTTTTTTATAAATATCATCTATATGTTTTTTCCATGTAGCTGATGATTGAAATGTTATTCCAAGATGAAAGTGATTATCTGTTTCATCAATTTCATCTCCATTTAGTCCAAAATATACAGGTGGGTGCTCCCTGTCCCTTCTACTAAATACAATATTGTTTGTTTTTTGAGGATTAAATTGAATTGCCCATTTTTTTGCCCAGTTGGAAATAACATTCAAGTCATTCGTCAGAGAAGTTGCTGCTGCAGCATGATCATTTTCTACCACTACAAATAAGGAAGTATCATCTGCAAAAAGCCGGATGTCATTATTTATATCATTCACAATATCATTAACATAAACAAGGAAAAGGAAAGGATCCAACACAGAACCTTGGGGAACACCTGCTTTAATACCCTTAAGAGTTGAAGAGAAACCTTCTGAGACAACTTTTTGTTGTCGATCTGAGAGGTAACTTTCAATCCATGATATTAATTGTTTGTTAACTCCAGTCAGTTTAAGTTTGAAAAGAAGGCCTTTATGCCAAACTTTGTCAAAGGCCTTGGAAACATCACAAAAAACAAATCTTACATCCCTCCCCCTACCCAAATTACTAATAATATTATGATATATTTCAATCAGTTGATTAACAGTTGAGTCATTTGGTTGAAAGCCAGATTGACGCTTTGACAAGATATTATTTGTTTTCATATAATTAAATAAGTGTTTAAATATAATTTTTTTCCATGATTTTACATACTATGCTGGTTACTGATAGAGGGCGATAGTTTTGGGGTGAATGTGGATTACCTTTACCTTTAAAAATTGGACTTACATGAGCTATCTTCCATAACAGAGGAACCTGTTTTATTGAAAGAGACATGTTAAAAAAAATTGTTAGTGGTTTAGAAATTGAATAAGCAATATCTTTTAGTAATCTAGGACTGACACCATCAGGGCCAGCTGGTTTATTTACATTTAAAATTTTTAACTGGTCTAAAATTTCCTGTTCTGTTATGATAAATTCATTCAAATGACATGGCAGAGGTGTAACATTATCATAAATAACTGGTTCATTATCAATATTAGCTCTATTAGAAAAGTGAGTATTTAGAATTTCAACTTTATTAGAAGGGTGAATAAAAATTTGGCCATCATGTTCCAAAAATGGGGGTGGATCTCTGGCTTTAGTAAAATTTGATATGGATTTAGCAATTCTCCACCATTTCCCAGGAGGAATATCCTTGTTTAAAAGTTCAGAGGTAAGTTTATTTTTATATTCGTCCTTTGCTTATCTCACTAAATAAATAACTTCATTCCTGATTTCTCTCATTTTTTTCCAATGATCAGGGTTGTTTGTAGTTTTAGCTTTATAATGAATTCTGTTACGTTGTCTGATCTTGTTTCTAATTTTATTATTCATGAATGGTTTATCATTTGGTCGAACTGTAATAGTCTTGGTAGGTATATATTTTTTAACAACATCATCTAAAATTTTAAGAAAATTAGAATACACATCATTAATATTATCAGAATCGAAAACTAGATCATCCCAATTTGTAATATTCAGTTCATCAGCAAGCCCTTCAATGTCGGCAGCATTATAATTTCTTATTTGCCTTTTAAAGGAGTGTTGTTTAAAGGTTTTAAATGAAATTTCAGCTAAGACAGGAGCATGGGTACTGCATACTGGAGTAAGGACATCCACTGAGTTAATCAATTTTTTTCGGTTAGTTATACATAGATCAATACAAGTTCCTGTCTCTGTAGTAATGTTTGTGGCTTCAAATACTACATTTTCCAAATTTAAACGATTTAATATCTTTTTAAAATAGTTACTGGAGTTTGACAACATGTCACAATTATAGTCGCCAACTAAAAAAAGTGGTAAATCAGAATCAAGATTCACAGAATAACTCCCATGTATGTAAATTAGAATTTGGAGGCCTATATACAACACCAACTAAGAATTTGTCATTATTACTATTTCGGATTTCGACCCAAAGTATTTCTAAATTATTAACTGATAGATCAGTACGTACTTTGTAATATAAACTATTCTTCACATATATAGTCACACCTCCACCATGCCTATTTCTATCTAGTCTAACTGGATTTTGGAAGCTCTTTAATTTTATTTTATCATTATCAATAGATTTATCAAGATTGTGATTCAGATATACAAATAACATCATACTCTTGAAATTCATGTTCAATCAGGTCTAATTTAGGTAGTAAACTACATACATTATTGTGTATTATTTTTTTATTTTTTTTATTATTCAATTGTGGACCTGGATTAGACTCAATACCAGCTATCAGTAGGGCATATTTTATAACATAACTAGAAACAATACCAAACTTAGAAATGGGTAGCACAGTAACAATCAGGTTCATACATTTTACAGCATTATATTCTAATAGCATAATTAATTAATCAAGACTATCATAATTCATAATAATGACATATTCCAGGTTAAATAAAATAATAAACCATTGAAACACAAAATAGTTGTGTACACTTATAAACAAGACACTCACAATATAAGAAACGCTTCTGAAAAAACATTCATCATCAGACAAGACATATTTACATAAGAAAAAATATATATACATGTGGGTTAATTCTGAATTTGTCAACAAAAAACAAATTTTGCAGATAGGGAAAAAAGAAAAGAAGTAGATAAATTTGAAGAGAAATTGATGTTCACAGTTAACTTTAATTTAATTCAGCCTGTAATGAATTAAATGCCTGTGATGTTTAAAGTTTCAACATATAAAGTGTTACTACCATTCTGAGTCACTGGTATGTAAGAGGTCTAAATAAATTGCAAATGTACATGTACAACACAAACACAATTGATTCTTTGAATTTTCACTCATATTTCCAATTTCATGGTCTTGCTGTTCAGTTCATTAAACTATATATATCAGTTTAGATTTAAAGTTTAAATAAAGGGTCACCCCAAGAGGAGAAACATTATGAATATACATTATTACTATATTGGATACCCTCAAGAGACAAAATATGTCATTATACCCATAGAGTATAGGAATATATGAGAAGTAACCCAATCTTGTTTGTCACATGAGTGGATCATAAAATATAATACATGTACCGGTACATGTAATATGAGTTAAGTAAACCTAATTTTGTATACATTAAACCTTGCTTAGTCTACACAATTAAACGTACATTTTATTTCAGAGATATTTTTAATATATAGCTACAGAATATATGAGAAAACCCAATTAACTCATGTACACTGCAGAAACATTCTTATTGTGTTAAAAAAACAAACACATCCAAGTGGCATTAAAAAAGAAAAGAAAAAGAAAAAAAACAAGAAAGGAAGTATTTACACCAATTAGCAGTATACTTTTGCTTAGCCTTCATGAATAAAAGTATTTCAGCGATATGAAAATGCAGCTGGACATATACAAAAAGTTCAATGGATCCGGACTACATGTTAGAACTGAAATGATCAATATTATTGAACAAATCTGAAAAGAGTATGTGAAAAAATTAACAACAACTTGGAAACCTAGAGAGTAAATCTACTATATTATCCATAAATTATGGATATATGCACATCATATTATGTAGACAGAGTATGCTCCAAGTACATTGTACTTCCTGCCATTCTCTAACATACCTACAGAATAACTGGGACCTGTTGGCAAGTATTTTATATACATGTAACAACACCTGTTTATCCCCATAATAGAACCTTGCATATGCATAGTTTTGTTCAATGACAAGTGGAGACCAACACATGTTTATGATATACAAGAGTCATAAGTCATTCTCAAAATCTGTGGGACAATCAGCAACATACAGTAAGAATATTACTTCGGTAAGAAAAAAGGGTAAAGCTACTATATTCGGGATCAAATGTCCATTCGTATTGGTCATTTTATAGATTTTTGTGTCCGTTTGTGACTTGTAAAATATGGTTTGGTTCAGCAAGAAATAATTTTAAAATGTCAATGGACTGATTGTGCAGCCACAGTACAGTCAGAGACACAACGTGACAAATCACTGTGACAGACGTATCCCTCCTAGTGACACCGATTAATCCCTGCTCTGCTCAATCTATACCTATTTTACCCCTTATTTTGATGTTGCCTTTTATAGCAACACTCCAATTGCAAAAGAAATTTAGAAAATAAATTTATCAGAACAAAAAATACATCCAAATCACCAAGATGAATGACACGCCCATCACAGCGACCCATCACGCTATGTCTCAGACTGGATATATACTATAAATGAAAATATCTATGCCTATGAAGTATGAATTCAATGCCAATGGTCCTGCATAATATGTATTTATATCATAATAAATTATTTCATTATCCAGACTGGACGCACAGGGGCTAGGTGCGTCCGAAAAATAAAAAAAAAAAATAAAAATACCATATAACACCACAAGGGGGCGAACTCACCCGCCTCCACCCTTCCAAGTCGTCGTGTCAAACCGATCGCAACTTCGGAACGCCCCAATACTTCCAAAAAATGCCCTCACCAGTCGAAAGCCAAGCAACTCTCCCCTCCAAAGAGACCCCAACTGCCAGTGTAGGCCTCCGACAAGGATCATCAGGTCCATATCAGATTCGCCCTTCGAGCTCATCTGATATGGACCTGATAATCCTTGTCTTGCGAAAACAAATACTAAGTGATTAAGCGATGAGAGATGACTGAGAAACGTCCTCGAGTTTTAAAAAAACATCTTTAAATATTTTATCGCTATTTTGTATTCATAATTAAATAATTTTTGTTGAGATACTGACATTTTTATCGTCCTTAAATCAGCCATAAACACGGGTACATCTATATTTGTATTTTCGCGGGAAAAAATACATGATTCAAAATATTAAAAATACGCTTCCCTAACACCGTAGTTCATAAGTAGTTTGCAAATATACCATTCATTTTTACAGGTTTATATAAATGTTAAGATTGTTGCATTTTTCCTTTAATTGTGATATTCATTGGTTTTTTTTATTACAAACATCAAAGTCACCCATTTTCATTAAAGGTTTTGTTTACCAATGCCGTTCCGGTTTAGAAAACATGAACGTCACAACCTTCCTGATGACGTAAGCAATTATGATGTCTCAGCAGAGGTTATCAAGAATTGTGTAAAGTACATTTTTGTAGGACGATGTTTGTTGATATTTCTAACACGACAGTTCCTAATTTGATATATATTTAAAAAAATAATGTTAACTAGCTAATGGTGTCGATGAATTTCATTTATTTTTGCCATCTTCACAGGAATTATCGTTTAAATGTTAGGAGAATTTGGTGATAACTCCTGCTGACTGTTGAAAAGTTCTGCTCAGCTCACGCGGACTTTGATACGAGTTTTGCTTATGGAGCCAGCAGGTAGATATAGCCGGAGGGAAGGATGATAATATTTTATATCGTTAATCACTTACTATCAAGGATTTGGTAATGTGACGTCATTATAACGTCATATTAGAAAACAGCGATAATACTACGTGCGTCCTTGACAATGCTTAGCGATTAGCGATAATACATTGGAATCATCTCAGCGCTTACGTGATATGAAATATATTGGTTTTAAACATCAAAGGGAAAATAAACAAAATAGCGATAATAATAATAAAGCATCGTGGCAGTATACATATCTATGTGGACCATATGCCATCTAGGACTATTTATTATTTTTTCGGATACTTAATATGTGTTACTAGTGATTATTTAAAGGCAACAATGACCCTCTTATTTTTCAGGAAGACTGCATGAAATTTACCTATATTCGAAAATAACAAGACAGTAAATATAGTACACTGAGAATTACACAGGGTCATACATATCTCTATTTATCGTATACAAATCATGAACGACGTAAATTTAAGAGTATTTAAAAAGCAATAAACATGTCTCCGTGGATCTGTAGACTGAAAATTGTGTTTTTATTAATTGTATAGTATTATTAATACAGATTCAATCCATTTGAACCACATCGGTGGTGTAATGGTTAGCGTGTTCGCCTCGAGTGCGGTTGATCGTGGGTTCATCAGTGGTGTAATGGTTAGCGTGTTCGCCTCGAGTCCTGTTGATCGTGGGTTCATCAGTGGTGTAATGGTTAGCGTGTTCGCCTCGAGTGCTGTTGATCGTGGGTTCATCAGTGGTGTAATTGTTAGCGTGTTCGCCTCGAGTGCGGTTGATCGTGGGTTCATCAGTGGTGTAATGGTTAGCGTGTTCGCCTCGAGTGCGGTTGATCGTGGGTTCAAGCCCCTATCGGGTCAAACCAAAGACTGTAAAATTGGTATTTGTTACTTCTCCGCTAAGCACACAATATTAAGGAGAAAGAGCAAAGACTGGTTGGCATGGAATCAGGATAATGTGACCGAGTGGGGCGACATGTCTAACTGCGGACTGTTCAACACGGTTTCAGTGAGCTAGCACTATAAACATAAGCGTGTTTGTTTAGTACAAAACGGACCTCATCATCATTTCATTGAAAATAAACCTGTTCTCGCCATGATATAGCTGAAAAATTACTAAGTTGGCGTTAAACAACCATCACTAACTCACTCACTCAATGCATTTGAACATTTCTTTCCGTTTCCGTTTCCGTTCCGTTTTCCGTTACACCCCTGATTGTGTGACGGAACAGAAGTTCCTCTATAATATTTATTCCTAAGAAAATGTATTATGTAATAAAAGTTCCAGAAGGAATTTATTTTATGTAATACATGTTCCACTGACATAATAAAAATACCAGTACAATGGAACATGTATTACATATAATAATTTCCTATCCGGAACTTTTATTATATAATAAATTATCTTAGAAACAAAATTATAAGAAACAAATATTTAAGTTTAAAATGGAACAAATATTACATAAAATATTTTCCGATCCAGAAATAAATTTTCTGAGGAACAAACATTGTGGAAGGTTAAGAGTGTTAGTCATATAAAACCTTGAAAATTATGAAAAATATTTTTTCGTTATAAACTTGGCATTCACAGAGACCATTATAACTAATTATTTAAATAAAATCACAAATTATTTAACAAAATACCATTTAATAAATATGTAAAAAATATTTGTTTTGATTCTAGTAAAATCTATTTTTTCATTATACGATATTTATTTTGCTAGGTACAAGTATTATATAATATTTATTCTGGTATGTACAAGTATTATATAATATAATATTTTATTCTGGTATCTGATAAACATAAGTGTTAGAATATATTGTATGGGCATATAATTTGAGTTTTATTTCTTGTAGTTACAATTAAGTAATGCATAATTTTATTTTGGTAGGTACAAGTATTATATAATATCTATTCTGCTATGTACAAGTATTATATACTATTTATTCTGCTAGGTACACATATTATATAATATTTATTCTGCTAGGTACAAGTATTATATAATATTTATTCTTCTATGTACAAGTATTATTTTATATTTATTCTGCCAGGTACAAGTATTATAAATATAATATTTATTCTGTTATCTAATAAATATAAGTTTTTGAATATATTGTATGGACATATGATTGAGTTTTTTTTTAATGTAACACATTTTGATTGTACATTGTATATGTTTCAAAACTGTATTATTACAAAACATTGGACAGTTGGGAACAAATATCACCAACACAAATTCATTTACAGTGTAAATAATTAAATTTACCAATGTCAGTTAAAATAAATACATTGACTTTATTTTCATCATCATGTTATTATAGTTTCTTACCTTTAATATAGGTTCCATCATTCAGGTAAGAAAATAGCTTGTTGTATTCATCTGCCTCCGTGATTGTTATCACAATAATGTCTACATGTTATGTACAGGTATTACTCTCAGTCATTTAAAATTTAATTGTTGACATTCTATTTGTCATTAGATAAAACATTTCTACGATATGTATATAAAATCAATGAAGCATAACTAATCACCTGATATTTAAGAACTTGTATTATATTATTTACCTATATTAAATGTACCTCTCAAAGGTGGAACAAATGTCATACAGGGGGAATAAATATTCCATAAGATTTGTTCCATGGAATAAATATTATTCAATTATTTTTTCCTTTTGGAACAAATATTATTAGGAACAAATATACGTTCACAATTGCATACATATGTATATACATTTTGTATATATTTTATATAGCGGATGTGGTCGAGTGGTCTACGGCGCCTGGTGCTGCAGTGTATCAATGGTGTGAGTTCAAATCCCGTCGAGGGAAGAACAAAAATTTGACAGCTCAAAGATCTAATTCTAACATTGTTTGATTTAATTTTCAGACGTATATATATATATTATACTTTACGTTTTTATTTTCCCTATTTTTCTTTGTTAGCGCAGCCGGTCAATATATTGCATGAGGCCAACGGCCTCATGCAATAGAACACTTGGTCATTCCCCGCACCTCAGGACAAATAGTTTGGTCTGTTGTATCCACACCCATTAAATAAATGTTTTATTTCCTAATTAAACAGAAGCAATGTAGCGGACATGACTTAAATACATGTGTATATTCATGCATATATTGTAGAAAAACTGATGAAAATGATTTATTTGTTGAATTAGATAACAATAAGTGGAATACAGAGTAAAAAGTCCTTAATTTTTGTATTACATGTTTTTCAATATTATTATTTAAATATTAAAATTTAGAAATTTTATTAAAACTGAAATTTTAGAAATTTTTTGAAAATTTTAAAATCTTATGAAAATTTAGAAATTTTTGAAATTTTTTGAGCATTTTTGGAATTTTTTTAATTTAGAATTTTTTTGAAATTTTTGAAGTTTTGAAATTGATTGTCCAATGAAAAAACGGTTCAAAGGTCAGTTCAATAGTCTGTCGTGCAATAGTCTCTGGAAGACTATTGACGCGTCAATAGATCACAGGGGAGCAAAAAACGCAAAATATCTTAAAATATGTAGTTACTTAATAAACAAGAAAAAATTTACAATTAAGTAATAAAACGTTTTATTATACTTTATGCAAATTTCTTACATTATCCATTCATTTCATTGAATAAGCGGCATTTGTTAATTTTCACTAACCTTTCATAAGCCCCGCCCATCCCTAGCAACATGTGATAATATTAACAACGGGTGTTAATGCTTAAAATTAACACCCGCTGAGCCCGAAGTTTGCCGATCCGGAAAAATTAACACCCGCTCCGGCCGAAGTTTACCGATTTTCAAAATTCTAAAATTAAACAAAAATAATCTTGTTTTAAAGTTTTCAGAGAAATTCAGAATTTCAAAAATTTCAAAAAAATATCAGAATTTTCAAAAAATTTAAAAATTTTCAAAATTAAAAAAATATTTCAAAAAATTTCAAACTTTTCATAAAGGTAATAACAAAATTACCGAACTCCGAACAATCTTACAAAGGGAAAGTCAAAACTCATAATTATATAAACAGACAAAATCAGTCAACAACCGGAAAACTGTGAAAACCGTAATGACCCTGACTTGGTACAGGCATTTCTAAAGAAATGGTGGGTTGAATCAGATTTTTAGGCGCCAAACCTCCCGCTCTCATTACGGTTCAAAGGTTCCGGCTGTCACTGTAACAGTATTTAAATACAGGAACAAAATAGGTAAAATAGTTGTCAAAGCAGTACCATATTCGGTGACGTAAATGTCAAAAATATTTTTACGTCACACATTGCCAAAATAAAATTCTTGACATATTTGACTCTTTATCTTTATACATTTTCACTATATGAAAATGCATCGCTTATAATTTTTTCTGCAGAGACGGAATATATTTCGACAAGATATTGGTATCGGAATATAAACTTTTTAAGAGATCGAATAAGGCGAATCTTTTTATAGCCCTGGTCCAGTAGCCTGTTTCTCAGATGAAGATGACGTTTCAGGAAATCAGAATAATTGCTACTGCCCCTTGCATAGCGAATCAATTGCGAGATGTAAACACCATATGCAGGAGAAGCTGGTATATTGCTGCACATATTTGGAAAATTTATGATTTTAAAATTGAAGTCGTCCCGCTTATCATAAATTTTAGTACTGAGTTGACCACTGTCGTCAAATTCGAGGTATAAGTCCAAAAATGATGCGGACGAAGCTGTATCGGTGGTCTCTTTAACTTCCAGCTCTGGAGGATATATCAATGGAAGAAATTCTGCAAATCTAGAATTATTGATAGATAAAACGTCATCAATATACCTGTATGTGAAATTAAAGGCTCTAGCCTCATGAATCTTCTTATCTTTTACAAGCTTTTGAAGAAACTCCGACTCATATGAGTATAAAAATAAATCGGCTAGAAGAGGGGCACAATTCGTACCCATTGGTATGCCGACGACCTGCTGAAACAGTGTCCCTCCAAAGGAGACAAATATGTTATCGATGAGGAACTCCAGCATACTGATCACTTGTTCCTCGGAGTAGCATGTTTTACCTTTATGAATTTTTTTTGAAAAATATGTGGAATTGTAACCTAACACAACAAATTTTGAGCCATAGTTTCTATGACTAAAAGCTTTATGAATTGTTTCTTTTAAGCGGGTTTTTAATTTGTCATGCGGTAGGGTGGTATATAGAGTTGAAAAATCAAAGGTTTTGATGGAGGATACCTGAGAGAAAGATCTTGATTTCAGGTTATCCAAAAGATCTTTAGAGTTTTTCAAAATTCACATGTGATTTATGCCACTACGCGAGTAAACAGTTTCACAATATTTCTGTTGTCCCTCTTTTACTGCAGACAGAATCTTTGTTAGGTGAATAGACAATTCTTTCGTCGAACAAGTTGATGATCCCGCTATGTACCTTTCTTTGTATGGTGTCTTATGGAGTTTAGGTATCCAATATAAATAGGGTAAATCCTCAGACTTTTTACCAGAGGGAATGTTTAAAGAGGTCATGAATGATCTGTGGTTAGCTAGGATTTCATCTTTGTCGAACGAAGTTGGTTTGTATGTGGTATTACTAGAGGTGTTGCTATTTATACCTAATTCCTTGATTAGGCATTCAAAGTAATATGATTTACATACAAACACGATATTGTTGGAAGCCTTGTCCGCAGGAACGATAACATATTTGTCATGAAGAGAGGAAAGATACTTAACAGCTTCTTGGTCTTTAAATACAGACTTAGGTCGACTATTAACACAATTTTTGAGTTTGTGAATCCGACCTTGTACTAGAGACCTAATTGTTCTAACCCAGTCTGACAAGGACTCTAACTCAGGATCTTGGTCTACTTCTCTCTTTATCCACCTTCTGGCATAATCTTCAACAGCATCCATAATTATCTTGAAATTATGTTTCCAATTGATGTGTTGAGGTTCTCTGAATTTAGGACCATGAGAAATCACCTTTCGGAGACTCTCATGTTGAATGATATTCAGATCACCAGTGATTACATGTCCAGATGGGTTGTATTGAAAAGGAGAGTGGGAGCAGTCACAAGTCAGAGGGTTCTTAAGGTACTCTTCTATGTTAATATCTTGCAATGCTTCTTTGTAGTTGAAAATTTTACGGCCAATGCTGTTAGTGTAACTATAGGAGACAATGGGAACAGATTGATTTTTGAAATATGGTGGAATTTCTTTTACGACCTCTTTTCTATTAAGAATGTTGCTGATGTTAATAGCATCGATTCCTTTGTTAGCAAACGGAATATGGAGGAATTTTCTGTTGTTATCATGAAGAGGTTCAGATCGAACTGGTTTAAAAAGACGAAAGGACGCCACGTCACATATAATACTAGACAATCTGTACTTAGGAGAAAAAGGATCTACGTCTCCTTTGTCAAGTCCAAAATCCCTAAGATCTTTGAGGTAGTTTACAGGTAGTGAAAATAAGATTGTACGAATATGATGAATTCCAAGAGGTTTCTGTATATTAGAAAGTAAATCACCAAAAAAATATTATATGGTCCTCAGAAGCTTCGGTCCATATAATATGTTTTTGATGACGGACTGGTCCATATACTGCCATATGACCCTCAGTGCCATGAACTATTTGCTATATATACAAATATTATACTTTACGTTTTTATTTTTCCTATTTGTCTTTGTTAGCGCAGCCGGTCAATATTTTAGTATATGGACCGGGCCCGATCAATATAATGTTTTCTTCCGGATTTTGTCCGAACTCGTTTTTCGTCTTAGATATACAATAACAAAAACATGTCGTCTGACAAATTTGCATGTATTGAGTATAATATAACAAATAGTTCATGGCACTTCGAGGCAAATGGCAGTTTATGGACCGGTCTGTCACCCACAAAATAGTATATGGACCTCAGCTTCGCTTCGGTCCATATACTATTTTGTGGGTGACATCCTGGTACATAAACTGCCATATGGCCCTTAGTGCCATGAACTATTTGATAAATATATATGTAGTTGTATATATATTTATCCTGCAATCAGTACATTTGCTGTACAAATATGCTATACGAATACATTTTTGCTTTATTCGTAGTAGACGAATAAACTTTTCGTTCTATACGAATAAACTTTTCAGCCTACGAATAAACTTTCCTGGTACCCTGCAGCTATGTACAGCGGAGGGCGCAGACAAGTATGAAAATGGTACTAATGTAACGCTGACAACGAAGAAGACACCCTTGACAACATTTATGAAAGGCGAGGAATGACGCTTGTTTCTGTCCTTTTTGTTTATATCTGACAAGTTTTCCGACATTTTTTACATTGCAGGATAAACACAATATACGTACATTGTCTTTAAATATACAATTCATTTGTACTCGCTGCGAAACAGGCCTAAAAAGCTCGCTATGCTGCCTGTTTCTAAAGCTCGTACAAATAAATTTTATATTTACCGACAATTAAGTTTATCGTTAAAGGATAAACGGATTTAATAAAAGTGAACTTAGTCTTAGCTTAAGTTTTAGAATTTTGGAAATCCGAAAACCGGATTGTCTCCGGATCGCGAACGTCATTTATACAATCTGCGACGTCACACATTCCCAGCATCCAATTTTCGACAACAGGCACATTGTCTCCACTCCTGCTAAATACGCACACCTTGACAATACAAATGTGATCCAGAAGTTAGAGAGCAAAAACGAGCCCTTTCTTGCAGACTTCAAAAGGGGGAAAACCCCTCAAAGCCAAAAAGGCAACACCCAGCGTGGATTTCGATCCTGCTGGAACTTCAACAAAGGTAAATGTTCATACGGACAAAGGTGTAGATATGCACACAAATGTTCAAATTGCGCAGGGGACCATCCCTTCAAGTTCTGTAATAACAAATAACTCGTACCTTTATTCACTTGGTAGCTCCCCTATTTGTGTGCACGAGGTTGAGAAATCTTTGTCTTTTTACCCGTTCGGGAATGTAAAAACAGAATTAATTCAGGGGCTAAACCATGGATTTAAATTACAATACAATGGACCTAGGTTACCAGTTCAGTCAAAAAATTCGAGAAGTGTTTCGGAAAACCCAGATTTAGTACGGGAAAAGATATTTAAAGAAATTGATCTAGGCAGAGTGGCTGGCCCATTCGATTACCCTCCGATGCCTACCTTTAGGGTATCTCCAATTTTTCTCGTAAGAAAGAAGAACGGCGATTTTCGACTGATCCATAATCTTTCATACCCAACCCAGTATTCGGTCAATGATTTCATTGATCCAGAGTTTTGCACCGTAAGATATTCAGGCATTGACGATGCCATAGACATGATCAACAGAATAGGTAAAGGGGGGAAGTTGGCAAAAACTGACATTAAGAGTGCATTTCGATTACTCAGAGTCTCCCCATCTGACTTCGACCAACTAGGTTTTTCTTTCGATAACAAATTCTACTTTGATAAATGCCTCCCATTTGGTGCTTCGATAAGTTGCTCACTCTTCGAAAAATTTTCAACAGCATTACACTGGTTTACGGAGCAAAAGACTGGTAATAAAGATAGTTTGCACTATTTGGATGATTTTCTCTTTGGCGCAGAAGCTGATAGCCCGAAATGTCAATTCACATTACAAACTTTTCGGGATATATGTAAATTATGGGGGGTTCCTGTAGCCGAAGATAAAACTGTAGAGCCAACAGAAATCTTAACATTCCTAGGCATTGAGTTCGACACTTTAGCGATGGAACTGCGGCTGCCAAACGAAAAACTCGTTGAATTGAAGCATACTCTCGAATTATTCGTCCAGTCCAAAAAGGTCACATTACGACAATTACAATCCTTAATAGGGTTACTTAATTTCGCGTGTCAAGTCGTGTCACCGGGTAGGGCGTTTTGCAGGAGGCTTATTGATGCGACATGTAATATAAGAAAGCCTCATCACAGAATTCGCGTGTCAAAATCAATGCGAGAAGATATTAAAGTCTGGTTAACATTTTTGTCAGAATATAATGGGGTAACCGTTATCACTGATAATGCATGGGCTTCAAATGAAACCCTAGAATTGTTCACCGACAGCGCTGGTGGTCAAAACAGAGGGTTTGGTATTTATTTTCAAGGAAAATGGGCGCAAAAATGCTGGCCAAAATTATGGGAAGAAATGGGCATTCTTAAGGACATTACATTTCTCGAGTTATTTCCGGTTGTTGTTGCACTGTGTATCTGGGGGGAACAGTTAAAAAACAAGAAAATTATGTTTAACATAGACAACCAATCTGTGGTTCACATTATTAATAAAAAGTCTTCAAAATCTGTTAGAGTTATGTCCCTTGTAAGGCAGCTTGTTTTGTCAACCTTACAATATAATATTATGATCAAAGCTTTACATATTTCTGGAATTTCAAATAAAATTGCTGATTCTTTATCTCGTTGTGATTGGCAGCGTTTCCGGAACCTTTGTCCAGAGGCAGACCAACGAGGCACCGAAATACCAGACCATCTCTGGAAACTTTAACAACTGAAATTGATTCATTGGTGAACGCTTCAATGGCAGATTCTACGTGGAAAACATACAAAACGGCAGTCGAATCTTTTCAATCATTTCGCAAATTGTATAATTTACAAGATACTTGGCCCGCCCCTCTATATGATTTGTTATTCTACATTGCATACATGTCTCACACAGGCTTGTCAGCCAGTACTATTACTACTTACATTTCCGGTATAAGTACAATGCATAAATTAAATGGTCACACGGACAATACGAAATCGTTTTTGGTTACCAAAATACTCGAGGGTTCAAAACGGAAAAACTCCCCGAAAGCTGACTTGCGTCTACCAGTCTCAATGAATTTATTAAAACGATTAATTCAATCGCTCCCCTTTGTTTGTACGTCAGTATATGAATCCACTATGTTCGCAAGCGCGTTCAGTTTGTGTTTTTTCGGACTTCTCCGCGTTGGTGAAATAACTAGTCAAAGTAAAGGTCGAGCCGGGAAGCACGTCATTCACATATCCGACATAAAGCTTGTCCGCAAACAAGACTCCGTTGACTTACATTTAATGATACGTAGTTCCAAAACAGATCAACACTCACATAGTACCACATTGATTATTTGTAGTCAAACCGATAACTCCATATGTCCGGTACACCTTCTTAAGGGTTATTTGGAAGTCCGACAACATGCACTCGACTCTAATCTTTATTTGCACTTTGACGGATCCGATCTAACGCGATATCAATTTTCAATCGTCTTACAAAGGGCCTTGTCATTTTGTGAAGTCAAAGGACATTTTCGACCACATTCTTTCAGAATAGGGGCCGCAACAGAGGCTAAACGTTTTGGTATTCATGACGACGTAATAAAAAAAATGGGGGCGTTGGACGTCCGATGCTTATACGAAATACATACGATTAGATATCTGAATTATCTATTAAATATCTCGCGCGATTTCATTTATATTATAGGTTCCCGCTCTATTTGGATATTGGGATCGAGTATAGTATATTGGGCTGGTAAAGAAGTGGTTTCAAGACAAGGGGGACGTCATCTTGGTCTCCATAATGTAGGTTTTCAAGGGTTTTGGTTCGGGAAAAGGGGTATGGTTTGGAAGGAATTAATTCCAAAGATTGAGTTTCTTTTGAGAAGACATCCTCCTCCGAAATTTGTTGTTATACAGCTTGGGTCAAACGATCTTGGCACCGTTAAAGGCTGGCAACTAGCAGAAAACATAATATGCGACATTCTTCGTATACACGCCTTAATGCCAAATACGCTTATTGTATGGTCCGATATATTGCAAAGACGATACTGGCACAATGCCAACAATGGCAAATCTATTGAAAAAACTCGTAAACGAGTGAACCTCTTGGTAAGAAACCAAGTAATAAGTATAGGAGGGTGCGCCATAAGGCACTGTAACCTTCGTGCCAGAGAAGTAAATCTTTATCGTAACGACGGCACACATCTGTCCAATTCAGGAACAGAAATCTATCTAAACAATATTCAGTGCGCCCTCGAACATTTTATTTCCTCTGGAGGTTCTCTTGTTTTCCCTCCAATTCAAGCTTAAATCGAATCGAACACAAAGAGGAGGATGTTGACTCTTCACTAACGTTAAACTAAAACAGGGTGGTTGCGTGGCGGTGAGTAGGGCTTACCCCACTCATTTGGCGGGATATGGCAAGATGAAGACGGGACACGTCGGTCCCCACATTTTACGTGAGCTCATATTTTGATTATTTTCTCCTGTGGTACCACAGGGATTTGTATTTTCATGTTCGTAAACGGGGGCCTTCTTTGCATACCAGAGGGGTCGGTTCCTGAATCGGTACCGATTCGGAACTTGGTTTGGACTCTTTGAAATAACCAGAGAGTTCGGGATAGTAAATATTTGCGATCGTATGGGGAACGTGTCCTGTAGATCTCTCTAAGTTCCATAGAGGATTGTAGCTTTCGCTGTCACCTGCGAAGCACGGGCTAGCCCAAAATATCGAAATCGGCGGTCTGTCTTCTTCATCTTGCCATCTCGCGCTCACGCAATTTAATACTGTGGCCGTATTTTTCCAATCAACATTAGTATTGTTTAAATTCCAGACAATGAATCTTTGATTAATTAAGTTTATCGTTAAAGGATAAACGGATTTAATAAAAGTGAACTTAGTCTTAACTTAAGTTTTAGAATTTTGGAAATCCGAAAACCGGATTGTCTCCGGATCGCGAACGTCATTTATACAATCTGCGACGTCACACATTCCCAGCATCCAATTTTCGACAACAGGCACATTGTTAACAAAAAAATCCCACCCACCGCCCCTCCAACTCCTTATCCCCTTTGCTGCAATAATGGATCAGATTCTGCTGCTGTTTTGTTAATATTTCAGATTTGTCGCTGACATGGACTAGAGCCCAACACAATGGACATTTAGGGAAAACCAATGGAGAACTTTATTCACAAGGGCGTTCCACGCCGGAGAGATAACTGACACTGTGGAGAGTATTAAGTGTTTTTCAAATTTTAGATTTTCTATTCTTATCGTTATATATAATTGTATTATTGAAATACGTTGATTTTCTTTTTGACTCAATCGAACATCAGCCGGAGAGATAACTGACACTGTGGAGAGTATTAAGTTTTTTTCAAATTTTAGATTTTCTATTCTTATCGTTATATATAATTGTATATTGAAATAAGTTGATTTTCTTTTTGACTCAATCGAACATCAGAAGCTGGACATATTTAAGGAACTTTGTCAAAAGCTTATATAAAGACTTTTATAAGGAAATATAGTTTCAATTTTAAATTGCATTTGACAAATATTTTCATTTAATATCTTATAGTTTATAATTATTGTATATACATTTGTACTGTATTATATGACTTAATAAAAGTGTCACAGTTTTGGACACATCGTTGGCGGGATATGGCAAGATGAAGATGGGACACGTCGGTCCCCACATTTTACGTGAGCTCATATTTTGATTATTTTCTCCTGTGGTACCTTAGGGATTTGTATTTTCATGTTCGTAAACGGGGGCCTTCTTTGCATACCAGAGGGGTCGGTTCCTGAATCGGTACCGATTCGGAACTTGGTTTGGACTCTTTGAAATAACCAGAGAGTGCGGGATAGTAAATATTTGCGATCGTATGGGGAACGTGTCCTGTAGATCTCTCTAAGTTCCATAGAGGATTGTAGCTTTCGCTGTCACCTGCGAAGCACGGGCTAGCCCAAAATATCGAAATCGGCGGTCTGTCTTCTTCATCTTGCCATCTCGCGCTCACGCAATTTAATACTGTGGCCGTATTTTTCCAATCAACATTAGTATTGTTTAAATTCCAGACAATGAATCTTTGATTAATGTACGTATATTGTATACATATATGTAGTTGTAAATCGAACTACCATACGATCACTACCACGACAGCCCCTCATATGTGTGTGTTTATTTGTATCGAAAATCAATCTAAAACAGAGTGCTTGGTGTAGTGTATGATTGCATTTTATTTGTAAATGTGATTCGTGTTTTTTTTATTTATATGATTGTATACCTGATTTTGTGATTAAGTCAATACATATTCTTGATCTATTTGTTGTAAATTTTACACCAGCCACGTTGGCTGGTTGGCAGGATCATTGGATACATACCTTAATGATCAGTTTTCAAAGGATAAGATCAATCAATGTTTGAATATTCGACAAAAAATAGTCGATATTATAAATTTTACAGAAAAACTTGAACTCATTAGCATACAACTACCGGTACCTGTAATTTAAATTTTAGCTCATTTTAGTTTAAAATGTAGCAGTTTTGGCCAGTTTGACGTAACTGTGGCCATATTGGATGGAGGTCCACGCTGTGAGATAAGATTTTGAAAGAGGACCAACCGACGACCATCCTTGCAAGGTTTGGTTAAACTTGACTCGAGGGTTTCAGAAAAGATTTTTATTGTAGAGAAGTCAAGTAAATTTGCATATATCCAACGAAAATCAACAAAATGTAAAATGTGTAGGCAAAACTCATAACATGCGTCATACTTTTCATTAAAATGAACCCACTTTTAATATTTCATTTCATTTGGTTGAACAATATTGCTTTATTAGGTCTGTATATTTTTCCCCACATAGGACAACCACAAATATTCAGAACATCGTCGTTTCTTCTTACTTGGTGTATAGGGTTTACGATGGTTTATTGTCGTCATGGCGACAAATGGTACATTATAATAACCACAATATCCTTTTCATCAGTGATGTCTCAACTTGAACCATAAGTATTTACCTACGGTGTGATTTTTCATGGAAACTCCAGCTTTCTCCACCTATTTATCTAACGATATAGTTGAAAATAGCCGGAAATAACGTATTTGATTAAAACATTGTCAATGATTTTGAAGGGGCCATCGTGGTCTTGGTCGTATAGTAGTTGGATTTAAAACTACATGTGCCATCAGTGCTTGTCACCACAAACGTTGTGTGTTCGAATCCTGCTTATGGCGAGGTGTACTCGATACAACATTATGTGATAAAGTTTGTCAGTGACTTCCGACAGGTCGATGGATTTCTCCGGGTACTCCGTTTACCTCAACCAATACAACTGACCGCCACGATATAATTGAAATATTGTTGAAAATGGTATTAAGTACCATAACCCCCTCCCCCTTAAATGAATATGTGAACAAACGATTAAGATACACAAATAGCATTTCTTTTTCTAACATCAATCATTGGTGCTTGACTGTAAATTCTAAGACACGGATAAGTACACAATATACATATGATGTCCACCCCTACAACTGAACTCGGCCAATGATACCTTGTAATCGAGGAAATCAAGGCGGGGTGCCATGCAGCAAGGCAACATGTGAAATTTACTCTTTAATTTCTATGTACCGTTTGTAACAGTGTGGATTATGAGAAATACAGATTTGTTTATTAACATCTCTCACTCCCAATAATAAAATGAAGTCTTAAATTATTTCCCATTTACAACCTACTACAGTGTATGCTATATTTTAGACATTTGCGCAAACGAAAATTAACATATCACAGTAATGATATATACCATAACTAATATTGGAATTTCATTGAATGTTAGCGAATTTTTCACAATTGTAATCTAATCTAAAACCAAATAAGGCTATATTTTCATTTTTATCTCTGAAATTTGACAAATTATTGTAGAACTAAATCTAAAACTAAGGTTTATATCCGCATGCGTAGATAACATTATTTAGATTTGGTTATTGGGTGTGAATTTTTGGTATTTTTCTACTCTTTGATAAATGGTATTGAAGTTAAATAATTTAAAAAAACACGCATCTGGTGCATTGGGAAGTGGCCTTTACTTAGATGAAGAAATGAACAATTCTTGAACACGAAAAGATCATTTTTTTTTTAGAAATATCAGTGAGAATATATTGATACCTTGCTACAAAGGTGAAATTAATTAGTACAAATACAGAAACTAACCAACACAATCTAATTAAAATTAGATATTGAATTGAATTTAGAATTTATTGGGCGAGAACAGTTTGCTAGACTGTTATAGTCATTATCAGAGGGAATCATCAGTTTAGCACCTTGCTATACTCACGTGAAATTAATTAGCCCAAATACAGAAACTTAAAATTAGATTTTGAATTGCTCCCCCTTTTCTGATATGTGATAAAGTTTGTCAGTGATTTGCGACAGGTCGGTGGTTTTTTTCGGTTAGTTACTCCGGTTTCCTCCACCAAATAAACTGATCGCATTAATGCGCGACATATCAGAAAAGGGGGAGCAATTCAATTTCTGGTTTATTTTTCGAGTACATTAGCTTTCGACCACTCAAGTACATGACGACCTAATTTGAAACTACCCGGTGGGCCACACAGCAGATCTGTGTTCACAGACATCAATATAGGATAATGATCAGAAAATTCATATGGACAATCATCTTCCATTTTCCAATTTTGGAATATTATTTACTAAAAACTCTGGTATACATATATAGTCTATCAATGACCTTTGACTTTTATCTCTATTTCTAAATCTATATCTTGACCCAATTCTGCCAATCAATAAAGAGGCAACTTTGAGGTTAGAGCATTAAGAAAATGTGTCAAAGATTTACCTTTTAAGTTTGTGTCTTCATTAGTTATATCAACATTAAAATCACCACCTATAATTGTAGTATACTCTTCACTCAATCCATCATAAAAACATGACAATACATCTATATATATATATATAATCAAGGTACACATCTTATGAGTAATTAGTAGAAGGTAAGAGAGTGCACAGTACACACATATCTTGATAACCTTCATTTGACAAAAATGCACCACATGTTCTATCATTTTTAATTTCGAAGTTTTTGATTTTAAGCCCTTTTGTTTTTCTAATAACAATTGCTGTCCCACCAGAACCATTGGAACTATTACTACAATATTTACTACTGCTGTACACTATATGCAAGTCTTCTGTGATACTATCAAAACATGATATGTTTGTTTGATTTAACCAATGTTCAGTTAAAAAAAACCACACATCCGAGTTCTTATGTAAAGTTTGCAAGTACGGCGTGCCGTATATTGCATCCCTTATATTCCAACTTAACAACCGTATCATAACTGATAATACAAAGTATATTACAAATTGTAATGCCATGATTGTTCTGTCTGGGCGTTATTATTATAATTACTGTTATGAGGTATGTATTCTCTCCAATATACGCCTTCGGGCCAGAATTGATCGTTCTGTTGTACTTTCTCAAAATCACATTCAAGAATGTTTACACGACTTTCCTCTACTTTCGAGTTTGTTCAATAGCTTTAAGAATGTTATTGTCACACCTTTATTTTCTGCATATGATTTCACGGCTCCACCAACGAGTTCATATGGTTTATCAGCTCGGACATTGTAAAGTACAATTCGTCTAGTCATTTTATGAACTACTCCTCTGAATAAGGAAGTATCATTCGAAATTAATGGTTCGATTGGTCTTCTTATATCACATTCTGCGGTATGGTCTGTACATGTTAAGCTGATCAGATTAGACATTACTGCATTAGTGTTCTGTCTTCGATTGATAGAGTATCGCTCATGTTCTGTCCTATGGATTGGTCCATTTCCTGCCTCTCTATATCCTGTGTTTTCATGGAATAATCTTGCTGTTCTGGAATCATTACATTCATACTACCCTTTTGTGTTTCCGTTCTTGGTTGTGTTTGTTTTTCGCCTGTTGTTGTGATTATGTTTGTTTTTCGCCTGTTGTTTTGATTATGTTTGTTTTTCGCCTGTTGTTGTGATTATTCATTCAGTGTATCTATCACTGACGTTTTTAGAATAATCAGAGAACTGTTTTTTCGACATTTGAACCACATGTTTACACTTTTCATCGATTGATTACAGACGATTAAGAATCCTCGATGTTGTCTCCTTCTGTACGATAGTTTCCTTGTTTACATCTTCTAGTTCCTTCAATTCACAATTGGTGAGTCCTCAATTTCATTTCAGACTGTAACTTTGTATTTTTTCACGTAGTTCTGTAAGTTGAGTTTTCAAATTTATAAGTTCAATGTCTTTTGTATCAATTTTACATTTTAAGTTCTTAATTTCTGCGTCATATTTTGCAATCATTTGTTCAATTTTAGCATCTATAGTTTTTCCACTTTCAACTAAACTCTGTATGTTTCGTGTTGGTTCTGTTCGTTATTTTTACACAAATATCTGTAATAAGCGAGTCGTGATCTTCACAGCTTGCCACAGTCAAACGACAGGGACTTTTTGATATACATTGTCTGAGTTCCGACATGTTATTAGCTTCTTCCAAGAACTGGAAAATAATATAAATATCATTCGCTATTTTCTCACTGATCGACAAACCATTTTCTCTATGTGGTCTCTCGGCCAGTTTTGTGTCTTTCAAAGATTGTTCTCTCTGACGAACAAGATCAAACAATGAGTGTCGTATAGGACACATATCTTGAGTAGTTGTGCATTTTATTAACTCTTTTTCAATGTTTTTCTATCAAAATTGGACTACATCAAATGATACCTATCCTCAGCATTAAATTGGCTGTGTGATATTTCTTGTGAATTATCTTGAGGACATTGAGTGCTATGATTATCTGTAAACGGATCGATGAGAAGCACCTATGGAAGGTTTTGCATTAAGTTTCCTCAAAGCAGAATGAAAGGTGAGCGACACAGGTTCAGCCCACTGAGCCTCTAATCTATATATTGTATTGTATTATATGTATGCTAATGTTCCACCATACCGGTCTGAGTTTTTCAATAAAATCTCTAAGAAATAACTTGTGTTAAGATACTTTGTGTGTGAGATATTATCATGTATGGTTATTTAATTATTAAATTGACAAGTATGTGTGATAAAACTATCTGTACTTACAAAACATTCCACCATGATGCAAAATATTTATTTGAGCTATATTCAATGACATTACAGACATTTTCATATGTTGTACCGGCGTCTGGCAATCTACTTTCGTAAATGCTGAGTACATCATCCAAGTGATGAACAGTGCAGTGAAAGATAAATGAGGTGTAGACAGCTCGTTAGACCTCTCTCCCATCAAGGCCCTGATTTAATACAAACGCAAACCTCTAAACATTTATTGATAAAGAATAGAGATACATACGAAATTAGGATACAGGCGCTAAAACTACTATATCTATCTTTGAGCTGAAATGCTTGTTTTTGCTTTAAATTTACAAATTATAAATCTAGAGTAAAATACCGAACACATGGACTGTTCTGTGGGAATACTCATAAAGTACTACTGTTATTCCAAGATGTATAAATTTGTATGCCCTTCTGAAGTTATATCCTCAAAACAGAAAAAAACAGAAATAAAATTAGATATTAATCTGTTATCAAAAACAAACAAATACAAAACAAAACAAACAAATCGTAAAAAAAAATCTCAAAAAGAAAGAAAATAAATCCAACATGAATACACCTGTTATCGATCTGACTTAGTTCTGTACACATAATTTTTTTATATTTTTTTTTCAGAACTTCAGAACTTTATTGATATTAAGTCTTCAGACATATACAAGTTACGTTACATGAGACATCAAATAATAATAACGAATACAAAATACTACATAAATTAAGATATATATGTATATGACACAAGTTACAATAGTTTTGAAAATTCTCTGACAAATTTACAAACATCTGTCAGCAATTGTACATGACATATAGATAGCATTCCTTTCATTTTATATACATTTGGGTTATTATAAAAATATGGCGATATGTATTTACACCTCAGCAGATTTATATCAGCACTTTTACAAGTGAATAAATAATGAAACTCATCACCAATGTCATCGTTAAAAAATTTACAGAGTCTTTTTTCCTGTGGCATATTCACCCATCTTCCTGTTTCTATTGGAATTTTCATATTGCAAGTTCTTAGTTTACACAACCAGGTAAAATTGACTTGCGATAATTTTAATAAATACGGTTCTAATTTAAATTCATTTTTGAACATACCATAAAATTGTCCTCTTGAACTTTTATTCATATCAGAGAACCATGACTGTATAAATTGGTCTTGTAAAATACGTTTAAATTGCAATTTGATACATTGGTGACTAGATTCTAATTCTTTTGAATCTAAAAGACAATTCACACCTGTTGAGTTGCATATTTTAAAAATATGATCAAGTCATTTAAAACGGAAACTTTTGACTCTTTCAAGGTAAAAAGTAATTGATATACATTACTAGATAATTTGTTTGAACTCTTTAATTTTAACAAGAATCCAATCATTCTGACATTGATGTGGATATTCAAAGGATCTCGTCCTAATGCTCCGTAAACCATGTAATTTGAAGTCGTTTGTCTTACTTTTAATATTTTCTTGCAAAATCGTAAATTTAACCTTTTCAATTTCAGCACAATTTTCAAAACCTCAAACTTCACAAGAATATGTAAGAATAGGTAACACTATGCTGTCAAACAATTTTAGTTGTAAATCAACAGACATACACAAATTTCGTACTTTTCTACATATAATTTTCATAAGAAATGCCTGTAGCTAATTTACCTGGCAATTTTACATACATTTTGTATATATCATATCAAACAATGAGTGTATCTTGGTTTCAAAGAGAACATTCTGATAGATATATTGCTAAAAAGAGGTACTAAAAACGTAGATATCAAATTTAGTGCACATGAACGTTTCTGGAATAACCTTCATCAGGTAGCTCAAGATCAAAAGATTGGAAAGCCAAATAATTTAATAGTCATTGATGTTATGTAGTAGTTTCTTTTACACCTGGTAGAGATATTGGGAGTGCTGTTTTTATGGTGTGTGTTCTGGTGCAGTCGGGGATGTTGTCTTTTGATTCCACGGTGAATACGGACTGACACTGTTGGGGATATTGGATTTTTGTTAGCTGTTGTCTGTCCATCGCTCCTCATTGCTGTGACACCTGTTTTGTCTGTTCCTAAGGATTTTATATATAACGGCTTCTTAGGTTTAAATTGATTGCTGATGTTTTGGTCAGGGTAATTTAAAAGTAGGTTCAGTATATTTTTTTTCATACAAGACTTATAAGCTGATCTTGTTCTTTCATCACAGGTTGCTTAAGACTTTGACCAAGATATAGTTTTTCTGGTACCTGATTCATGTCGAGCGACGACAAGAAACTTACAATATAAGCACGGACGTCTAAAACGCTTAGACCGACGTCTGTATCTGCTCTTTTTAGACAATGTGGCAGTTGTTTTCTTTAACTATAAGACATTGCAGAATAAACACAATACACGTACATTGTCGGGAAATATAAAAACTGTACGTAACAGCTTTAGTGAGTGAGTGAGAGATTGTTGTTTAACGCCAACGCAGCAATTTTATAGCTATATCATGACAAGAACAAGTTAATTTGCAATGAGATGATGATGATGTCCGCTTTTTTCTAGACCAACACGCTTAGTTTTTTTTCTATAGTGTTAGCTTACTGAAACAACAGTCCGTGGATATACATGTCGCTCCACTCGGACACATTATCCTGATTCCCAGCCAACCAGTCTTTGCTCTTTCTCCTTAATTTTGCGTGTTTTCCATTATAAACAACAAATACTAGTTGATAATCTTTGGTTTGATCCGATCGGGACTTGAACCCACGATATACCGCACTCGAAGCGAGCACGCTAACGATTACACTACCGATGAGAGTTTTTGGTGAGCATTTCTGGTCTGTTTCTCAGCGAATACATATATTGTCTACATAAATAACAATAGATAACGTAACAATACAATTACATTGTGCAACGTCAACTTTTCGCGCTTTCACAATCCTTATAAAAGGGAAATGTTGGAGACTACTAAGAAAAATGTATGAAAAGGTTGAAAATAAGGTAATATTTGGTGATTTTGAATCCGACTGGTTCGACGAAGAGTTTGGGTTAAAACAGGGCTGCGATTTGTCCCCTACCCTTTTTTCTATCTTAATGACGGATTTAGCAAACATGCTAGAAAATAGCAGTATTGGTGCAAATATTTCGTCAAAATTGATAAATTGTCTTTTATTTGCGGACGATGTTGTCCTCATAGCCGAATCACCCGAAGAGTTACAGGAGTTTTTAAATATTTCGAACGCTTTTGCCAACAAATGGAACCTAAAATTCAACCCTAAAAAGTCTAAAATTTTAATAACAAGTAAAAAAATTAACAAGGAAGGTACCTGGAAATTAGGAAATGAACCAATCGAAGAAACGGGCGAGTACAAATATCTGGGTTATTTCATTAATAGATCCTTAAAATCTAACTTCCACGTGAATAGTTTTCTTAAGGAAAAAGCAGATAAGCAGCTGAATTGTCTTATCCGTCTACTTGGTGAACATAGTGATTTCAATCGCATAAATTTTGGTGAATCACTTTGGAATTCGGTTATGAGGCCATCTTTAACCCATGCTTGTGCTGTATGGATGCCTCTTTCCGAAACGTGTAAACAAGCGCTAGAATCCTGGCAATATCGGGCAGCTAAAATCGTTATAAAAACTAGAATGAATATACCAAAAGCTGCCCTGTTACTAGAACTGGGGTGGGAACCTATTCTCGACTTTATTAATAGACAGAAGGTCTCATATTATAAAAGGCTCTTAGAACTTCCCGATAATAGACTATGCAAATCGTATTTAATGAAATGGTTAGAAAAGGTGACAGCTTTTGGAATTACAAGGAACATGTTTCTAGTTTAATAAACCAGCCTGACGTAAATTTTGGTATAAACATTAAGGAATTTAACAAGTTATATGGATCTCAGGCCAGAGACAAGTTACTAATGGAAGTCTCCTCTAAAAGTAGCCTTGATTTCTATCAACAGTGTTTTGTTAGTTTAGGCAAACAAAACTACTTAAATAACCATAATGATTTTTATGCCTCCCGTCTGAAACTACTGTCAAGAACCAAAACCATACCCCTTCAGAAATATCTGTTCAGGATGCACCTAAGTGCACACAGTAAATGCCTTTTATGCAATAACGGTGAAGATGAAGATCTCGCACATTTTTTGTTAAATTGCCCTGTCCTGTCTAGTGTTCGCGATGAATATTTTAATATTGTTTCTAAACAGTCTAGTGATTATTATATTGGTGTAGACTTTATGGAACAGTCACCTAGTGCCAAATTACAGTTTATTGTTGGTGATATTGGATATGCTTTTAATAATGATATTGGAATATTTTATGATTTTATCGGTAAAATGTATATTGAAACATGTTTTAGATTACGAAGTGAAGTATTGAGTGTTACTGTTTAAAATATTTTAAGTATAATTATAAATGATGTTTTATGGAGAGTTTATGGACAGTTTATAACGTGTGTGTATATATGGCAGATGTCTTATCATATTTTTGTTGCATGTGCTTTTATCATAATAAATGTACATTTTAATAACTGTAGTTAGACGCGCCACCGACATCCCGGCGGTTGGCGCCCCCGATGTAAAGGGGTAGTTTCATAATAAATATATATATATATATATATTCCGAAGACACATGTATATAAACAAATTTATATTTTGCCATCTTCCACATTCTGTTGAAAATTTATGATTTAGGGTTCTATTTTTACAAAATCCAAATAAGAAATTGTCATCAAGAGTGTGCAAATAGTTTCAGTTTCGAACTGGTCTTTGAAAATCCTATCGTTATTACCCAGAGAAGATGAAATACATTTTTTATTAGTATTGCAAAAAAAAAATGAATCTAATAGCTACTAGTTCTTTAATATTGTAATAAATAAAGTTCCCAACTTTCAATATTAAATATGGAACATAATTTTGTTTATTTCTTGAATTCAGAAGATAGTGTCAATAAGTAAGTAAATGAGTTAATTTCTTTATTTCAAGAGGGTAACACGTTAGCAATAATAAAAGTGTGATTAATAATTAATAGATACAATAAGTATAATACAATTCAAATACGTTTTTTTCATGAAATTTGAATTCGGACTTGGAACAAATGAATTTCCATTATCAGATGTGATCTTATTAAGTTAAAGAATAATTTGCATAGTTTGAACATCAAATGAATATTAAATTCTACCATAAATAGTCCACCAATCTATTTTTTAATAGCTGTAAAAATGATACATCGCGTTGGTAAATAGAAAAAAGATAGTTTGTAGCTTAATCACATGCTGTAATTTAATTTGTGTTATGAATTCTAATCATTGTAATCATTGTATGAAATTATCAACCCGCAAGGGTCCTTAATTATAATAATAAAGTTTAATTAAAGTCGATATTATTTAAACATATTACAACACTTCAAATCGACTACATACAAAATACACACATTCGTCCCACAATCATGCACAAACACACCGATTTAATAAAAATAATGCATAGTAATATTAAAACATAATGCATATGGTGACTTAAAAACAACATAAATGCTTGTTAAGATCAAGGATTTATATAAATCCTTGTTAAGATAGAACCTAAAAATGCATGGCAAAATAAAACGTATAAAGCATGGTAAGATAATACAAGGCAAAGTAAAAAATGAAGTTTATAAATCAGAGTTATGGACAAGCATACACTAAAAGTAGCAATGATGATACATGCAAAATAAAACAAAATAATAATAAAAAGTCTATAAGCATAGCCATAGAAACAGCAAAATGTTTAGCACTGCACCATATTTCAACTAAAAATGGCAAGAAAAAAAAAGCATAAGCTACGAAGCACTGCACTGGCATGAGCTGTTCATTGGATCCCATGTTTGTATTACATTTTTAAACTGCCCCAAAGATGTTTCCCTTCTACAGTGATTAGGCAGCTCATTCCAGATTTGTACAGCATTATAACGAAAGGATTTCAGGCCATACCTGGTACTGACTCGTGGTAAAACGGCTGTTTCCTGTGATCTAAAATTATGATTTTGAAGTTTAATATTGATTAAGTCATGAAGATAACTTGGACTGTTTTTATGTATTATTTTTAATGTTTCAACAGCAATGGTTTTTAATCTTCTAATTTTTAAAGAGGGTAGTTTTGATTTTTCAAGCAAATTTTCATATGAACTGTTATAATCGTCATAAATAAACCTGAGAGCTCTTTCTTGAATCTTTTCCATTTTAAGAGAATTGTGTTCACTACAGCCAGGTTAGAGGACAATAATTCAAATTTGAAAGAATGAATGAGTAATAAGCTGTTAGTCTACCTAGCCTAACATAAATATTTGCCAATCCGTTTCAAAATATTTAGCTGCATTGATGCTTTTTTACAAATTTCAGATATATGATTGTTAAAGTTTAAATCTGAGTCAATGGTTACTCCAAGGAGTTTAACGTTATCTTCACAAGTAATATTATTTCCATTTAAATTGAATGTTAAATTATGTTATTCTTTTTTCCAATGGCAATAGCCTGAAATTTATCTGGATTTGCTTTCATTAAATTTATTGAAAACCAGTTTACTAATTTCAAACTATCAACCTCTAATGTATTAACAACTTTATTTATGTCATAATCACAATATGATACTGTATTGTCATCGGCGTAGTTATAAATCGTGCTATTTTGAACAAAAAGAAATATGTCATTTATAAAGATTTTGAAAAGAACACGTCCCAGAATTGACCTTTGTGGTACCCCTTTGCACATTTGATCCCAATCACTGTAATAACTTCCAATTTTAATACGCTGTTTTCTGTTTTCTAGATAACTTTGTAATAATTTGAGAGAGTTTTTTGATAGGCCATATGCTTCCAATTTTAACAAAAGTAAATTATGCGGTAAACAGTCAAAAGCTTTTGAGAGATCCATCAAAATTGCAGCAACAAATGTATTGTCATCCAGAGCTTTTTTCCAGTCATCTATTATTTTTAAAAGTGCTGTTTGGCAACCAAACCCAGGTCTAAATGCTGAGAGAAGAGGGTGAAAATGTTTATCTAAAAAATCCATTAATTGGTCATGTATAGCTCTTTCATAAATTTTAGAAATGCATGGTAACCCAGCTAGCACACTACATATTCTCAACGTTGCAGGAAACACATTTGAATTAAGCAGGTTTTAATGGAAAAGTAGAAATTATTTCCAGAAATATTTAAACAAGTTATGTTTACTGTACAGAGACAAATTGCAGAGAGGCTATTTCCCCCCACCGCATCAATAATTCTAGGTCTGGATATTTTTGCACCCCTTTTCATAGATGTTATACAATAATACTATAGGAATATCAAAAGTTGGGGTTCATTGGAGTTGTCTAATCTATTTAGTGCAAGTTGGAACCTAGAACCTTCTGTAATTTTATTTAAGATACTTTGTTTTGTGATGTGATATTTGTGTGAGATTTACTTGAGGCAGATGATACATTTGAATTGATAAAATAATATTAATATATAGATATATTAATGACCCAGTGTAATTGTTTGTTTTTTATTGAGTAATAACTATTGAAGTTGCTGTGCAGCAAGAAATACAATCCGTTGATCTTGTTTCATAATTTCTGGATCTGTGAGGACCGACTTCCTTACAGGTCTCAGATTGTATGAGTGTCATTTAGAAAGCGTTTGCAATGGTAGGTTTACTACATATTACTTTTAACTCGATGAAGAATTTGCTACGATCATATGATATGAAACGCAATGCTAGATTAGTGTCATTCATAGCATATAAAGAAATAGCTCTCGCCTAACGTGAACCAATAAAGTTTTATATGCGTTTCGTCAATTTTCGACTCTTCAAATATAACTTTCTATTTCCATTGCTTTTGCGATGGAAATAAACTCGTTTTCGAAAAATTGTCGATGTATTCCAACAACTTTTATTTCTACAGAAAACGATAGGTAGGTAAAGTACACTTGTTGATTAAAAAAAACATTAGGCGTGTGACGAATGTATATTTGGTAAGAATTTTGGAGGTAGATTTAATCACATACATGTACGTTTGTGGCATGGAATTACACGCACTTTTTTAACTTTCTGTTTGCATATTTCTTTTCAATAAAAATGTCTTTATTATTTCATCTCTTTTTCCCGTATTTAACATGTTTGTGTCCATATATCCATGCAATCATATGGCAACTACAGCCTGCACTTGTCAACCCTCTACTCTTGTTACCCACTGCTTGCGATGGAACTGGTAACATATAGTATTAGGACTAATCACATTTATATTGAAAAATGGTTATAAAGACTTAAACCAAAGACTATACAATTGGTATTTGTTGCTAATCTCTTCTAAGTATGCAGCATTAAGGAGAAAGAGCAGAGGCTGGTTGACTCGGACTCGTGATAATGTGTCCGAGTGGAGCGTCATGTCTACATGTGGGATATATCAATTAGGTAGAACTAACAAATCCAACTGAGAGTGTTGATCTATTGGTATTCATTAAATCATTTTGTTGTTTTGTATCAAATAATATCCATTCTGTCTTCGATGCTTTGATCATAAAAAGGTATCCAAAGGAACAATTTGTTGACATTTGTAGTATATGAATGTTTTTCAAGTATTCATTTAATAGCAAAAGAATTCAACACATCTTTTAATTTACTTTCAGAAGTGATATTGATCATTCAGATCATGGAGAAAGAAAACATATCAAAGTGGTAAACTTGTTATCTAATATTAGAACAATATGTACAATTGTTGATTGTCGGTTATACGTATCTAAGGAAGTATGGTTGGTACACACTATTTTTATGCCCTCCTAATTGCTTAATTTCTGACAAAAAAAATCCTGCTGGTAATCCACAATATTTTTCGACCACAAAAATACAAATTTTAGGGTCACATTATGTTCTGGATCTGTTGTTGCCTGTCTGTAGACAAAATGGTTTCTGTAATTGTAGATGACCAATAATTCTAAATTTCCAATGCAAAGATCATCGGCATGGAATGAATGGCTTTATTAGCCATACCTGTTTCCAAGGTAGAGGCTGTATTAGGTGCAACAATTGGTATTTCTGGGTTTTTTTCGTACATGGGGAATAATTGTTCATCTGATTTTGATGAGGTTTTGTAATGAATTCTTTAGATAAAATCCCTTTTAGAAAAATGTTTAGTGTTACTTCATGTATGTAATTATTACAATTTATGACACGAAAAGAATTTAAAAAAAAAGGGGATTCTAAATTCGAACTTTTATATTTTCTTCCAATTTAAATGCATTTTTTTTTCTTTTGCAAAATGATAATCTTTATGGATTATTGATGAACCATAACACAATTGTGCCATTTTATTTCAAAAAGGGGTCTAAAGGTGGTCAAAATTCTGGACATTTTACAGATATGGAAGGTTCATAGAATTATTTTGTCCAAGTTAGATGCTGTTTCTTTCTTTGATTAAAAACTTCTGGTAATATGATCACAAATTTTCTCCATCTCTGCTGATTTCCAAGACAAATTGTACCGAAAGAGCGAACAAGTGCCAAATTCAAAAATTTGAACTTTTTTTTTTTTTATTATCTAATTTTAATGCTTTTTATTCGCAAAATGCTCCTCTTTATGAGTTACCATTGAATCAATACAGAAAATGAGCTTCTTCGATTTTATCGAAAATGACTAAATGTGAGCCAAATTCTGAAATTTCACCTACATGGAAGATGAACACAATTAATGTTTTACATCTAAAAAAACATCAAAGGAAAAGAAAACGATGATTGACAGTTCATGTGGACTCGTCCATGTTGTCATCCCTCTAAAAGAAGAATAGTAGGACTCAAAATAGGGGTATATAAGGAGTGAGAAAATTGTAGTTGGTTCGGATCTATAGACTTGACTAGCGAATACATCTCATGAGACACAGGTGCAGAGATAAGTGGAGAGCCTCGGAGTTTATGTTAGAATAGCTTATATGAGCTTAGATCGCTCACCTGGTTCTTTATGCCATGTTTAGTTTTAGTGAAAAGGTTTTTTTCATTCACATGTTCATAGTTAAACAAGGTCCTGTAAGTCTATATGCCAACATGGTTGATTTTTGGTGTTCAACACCACTTTCAGCAATATTTCAGCTATATCATGGCGACCAGTTTTAGTGGTGGAAGAAGCCGGAGTACCCGGAGAAAACCACCGATCATGGGCAAGGAACTGGTAAACTTTATCACTTGCGGCTGCGAGTCGAGTGCACCATTTTTTGTAATTTACAAAGCCGGGTGCGAACCCACGCTGTATTGGTGATGGGCTTGTATGAGTTATTATGTAATCTAACTACCTAACTCATTGAGCCATCCGGGCCCTCATGCCAACATGGATTTCTCATTAACACAAACAAAAACGATTTACTAGACCATACAAAGATTATTCATTTCCTGTTAACATTAAATCAAGGATCTTTTGAGATTTTGCCCCCATTTCCCAATAGGGTTTTTTGTTTAACGTTTTGACTACAGTTGCAATTATCTTGGCACATAAAATACATTTGGTAAAGGACTTTCGAATAACAGTGGAGTTAAGAACAATAGCTACGTATCCCCTTTACATAGTAAATATAAATATATAACAATGAAAAATATAATTGAACTATTGGAAATTGCAGAAACAATATTTAATGGAATGATTTATATCAGCTTCACAACTTGTCCCATCTGAAACACAGTGTAAATAATATCCAAATATGTCAGGTCGCCCATTTCGCAAGTTTTTAAGCAGGAAATATCTGTAGCTCTATGACTATGGTCACAACAAAATTTCGATTTCTAAGTTTGTAGCTAAACGATTAAGACACTTCATGGTAGAAAAATGTAAAAATATGTTTCCCCATTGGGTCTTTTGTTAAAGTTGTCTTGTAATGGTGGACATCTTGGATTTCTGAGAGCGGCATAAAATGATCCAAAAATGGAAAGGGACTATCCAATGGTTATTTGCGTAGTTTGTCTTCAATCAAGTTAGGTTTCTGAGGGAAAATGTTTATTTGCTTTCCCATAAGGTCGAACGTGCTGGCGAACATCTTGAATTAGTGCTGGACACAAAAACAATCATTTGGTAGACAATGCAACCATCACAGGAACAATGCAGTAAAATCGCACAGTGGTTCCATGTAAAAATAATTTTAAAATATTTTCCCATAGGGTCATATGTTGAATTCAATCCAAATTTCTAGTTTCTGAGATTTTTCTTTCATTTCAGCATATGGTCCTACATATATGTACTGTAATACAGAAAATAATCATCTTGGATTTTTGAGCTGACACAAAAAAAAACATATTTTGAATAGGGCCATCCAAGGAACACTCCAGCCAAGAATGCATTCAACAAACAAAAAGAAAACCTACCATGTACCAATTTCATCACACAGGTGATTTCAAAGCTCAGTTGGCTAAGCAGTCATCTGGAATTTTTAGTTTGGTAAGATAAATATAGAAATATGCAAAGTTAACTGACACAGATTTCAATACAGAACATTCCTGTGCCTGTCTCAAGCCTGGACCTGGATTTCCAACGTCATGTGTCATGGTCTTTTCTTCGTGTTCAGT
This sequence comes from Bathymodiolus brooksi, assembly GCA_963680875.1. Classification (NCBI taxonomy): domain Eukaryota; kingdom Metazoa; phylum Mollusca; class Bivalvia; order Mytilida; family Modiolidae; genus Bathymodiolus; species Bathymodiolus brooksi. Next base: position 110,645,346 of record OY804581.1, read on the forward strand.
GAGTGAAGGTGAAAGGTGATTGTTCGTTTTGTTGATATTGGTGGAATGGTTAATCATCGCTGTCTAAACTTTCTTTTCATTAATAGAGGGTGAAAGCAAATAAGGGTAATAACAAAATTACCGAACTCTGAACAATCTTACAAAGGGAAAGTCAAAACTCATAAGTATACAAACAGACAAAATCAGTCAACAACCGGAAAATTGTGAAAACCGTAATGATAACAATACCTCCATGGACCTTTGCCCATTGAAAAAAATAATTCAAACAAAAAATTACAAAGTTTATTTTAATATAAATTTAAAAACACATTTTTATTAACATCTCAATACAGTATAATTCTACATATTTGTAACTTTTACTTTTTATAACCACCAATGAAATATTGTTGAATGTGGTGTTAAACATCATAACCCTAACCCTATAACCACCAAACATAGAGACAGTGAAACTTTTCTAAACCAAACACCTGGATAAAACGGAATCTTGTATAAACCGAACTTTAAATAAAGTTCCAATGAAGGAAATCTTTTCTAATTTAACTTGTATAATCTGAAGACCTGTCTATTCCGAACACAAAAGCTGGCCAAAGAGATAACATGTTTTGACTCTATATAAATTCTTTAAACAACAATAAACAATTTGATTATTATTGTTTTACTTTAATACTGTTAAAATATACTAACAATACAAGTATAGTCTAATTGTGTCGTGGAAGCTCAATGATTATCTTGCATATTTATATATATATATCAACAATAAAAAAAAACAAAAACAAAACTCAACAAGAACAAATAATACACATGGAATTAAGATTGAACACTTGGCTTACCTGAGGTCAGGGCATTCCACATCAGCCGGGCACCGGGGAAAATGCCCGTCTAATCGCATTTTTTCCCAGCTACTATGTTTTCAAATATGAATATGCTAAAGTGAAAGTAAAATACACCTTTGTTTTGCATGATCTCCCTTATACTTTAGAATGAGTGGAATGCCCAGCGAGGTAAGCTAATATTTTTTGCATAGTATACAACATGATTATGCCTTATTATACAAATACTAATCAATACAATATAAAACCACACATTCTTATTAATTAAAAAATAAAATACAAATACAAAATGAGTTGAAATTTTTTTTTTGGTTATATTAGTCGAGTGACATACAAGGATAAAATACATTTTTAATGCACCTACCTAACACACGGATATATCATATATCATTGGAAAGGTAAATGAGTGTAGATTTCAGTTTGCCCGGTCGTAAAAGTTAAATATGGTGCAATTTCTTTTAAATCCGGGTCAAAGGTCAAATATGAACATTTTCAAATTTAACCCCCATGTTACATAATGAGCTAATTTGAAGCAATTAATTAACGCAGCATGCTTAAATGCACCATGCATCCAATGTTACTAATATTTCTTCCATTCCAACTCACATCAGAAAAAAACCAACGAGATGTGTGACGTCATATTGACGTCTTCGTTAAGGCCGTGGTAAAACAGCGATGCATGTTATAAAACAAACTTTTAAAATTGTTTTGAACCATAAATATGGTATATTTGCATTATTATTTATTCATGCACATATATTTGAAGAAAATTTCAAAAAAAAAGTTGTGAGTAGGAAGATCGAAAAAAAATATCATCATAAAAAGGGTGAAAATGGACATCATTGACAAATCATCCATAAATCACAATAACTTGGGCCTCCTGTTTGTTAAAAGCCTACCAACCACGTCAAGGTCGGAGGGCCGTCTGGTAGGATATTATTTTTTGTTCTTTTTTTTTTAATTTAATTTTTTTTAATTTTATTTAATTTATTTTTTTTATTTTCATGGGTTTTGATTGTGGACTACATACATGTATATACATATTCATATTTCATATCCATCAAAATTCACAATTCCATTTCATCTACCCACTGCCGCCTTCAAATTAATCATCAGATGCCGCTTCTTCGTCGTCATCGTCAGGGTTCTGTTGGCTTGTAATTATGTTTAAACATAGATCATTGCCCTAACAAGGACATAATTCTGTACAACAGAAATTTTGCTCGTAGCAAACATATTCTCGGCTACATATCTTTCTACCTTTGCACGAACAAATCAAATCTTGAAGGAAGTCTGATGACATCAGACCAGAGAACAAAATTGGAGTTGGACCGTTGCTACCTTTTTTGCCAACCGTAGTCATAAGGTGAAGCTACTGATGGTTTTGCTTGGTGTGATGTCATCCACGTCTTTGTTTGAATGGAAGCTCTCAGGACGTGGTTTAAATGCAGATTCACTTGGTGGAATGCGAACAAGGGAGCAGTCTTTGCTGGTAGCAAGTCCGACACGTAGCTTATTCAGATTGGTGTGGCAAGACTTATACTTTGCTTTTGGGTCATACAACTTTGCACAACTTTTCTTGCAACACATATTGAGGATTCAAGATCTGGGTCCTTAAGCTGTGAAAGGTCTGAAAGCTCAGCAGATGAAGAATTAATCAGCTTAAAAACAGATTTTTTTCCAATATCAAAGATAGCAGAAGTGGTTTCACAACCAGTCAGAGCATGAACCGCTGGGAGAATTTCACAAATTATGCTCGACAGAGAACTACACAAGTCATGAACTGGTATATATCGCCTACCATCCTTAATGCTAGTAACCGAACCCATCAAAAGCCATAGTTAATCCGTGTTCTGCATGCGTGGATAGTAATGAACACAAAGAACTAACACATCAGTGTCTGAACATTTGATAATGATTCTGCCTTTAACACTAGACTTACCAAATTGTTCGTCAGCATAAAGGGCATGCAAAATAATAATAGTATCTGTCTCTTCTTGGATACTGAACAAATCTACAGTCTGTAACTTGATCACGACCTCTAGGATTCCGGAATTTTTTCCAGTCTGGGATGCTGCTGCCTTCATTTACATGATAGATCCTGTGTCCACCAGCTGCTTGAGAGCGACGTTCTCTTTCAGCAGATTTGATAGAGTCCTTAAGGTCATACCTATCAAAGACATCTACAATTGTTTCCGCAGACTGTATGAGCATCGACAAATGTTTCAAATAGAAGATCGCCAGATCACCAAAATTGGAGAACTGTATCACATCTAGAGCTTTGTGAAGTATGAGATCTTCATCACAAACAGATGAAGAAACATCGCTAAGATCATGGGTTCTGATAGACTTCATATCAGCCTTCAGACGGTTGGCCTTGTCAATAGCTTCAGAGAGACAAATGGAGCTGCTGCACACGATATTAGACATACCCTGCCCTTGTTGACATTGAATAACGATAGCATAATCAAAGTATTTCTCCAACTTTTGCTGAAGCCGATACGTTGTGTAAATTTCGTGCATATCTTCAGGGAGGAAAGGTACAAATTTCTCCAGTAGGTGGTTCAGGTAGAACACTTTCTTGTGTATCAGCAAGTCTTCTTGGATGGTGGAAACAAATTGATCGAATGCATTTTCATGCTCTGACATCGGAGGTTCCTCGATCTCTGTTTTGATGTTTCTAAGCAAATATCGTGTTATACATGCTGAATGATACAAAGCATTTTCGGCAAAGTCTTCGGACGTCACTTTGAAGATCATTTCACTGTCTGATATTTGTTCCGCAACACGCTTAATACTTTGGGTTCTATTTTCCGACGAAACTTTGTGCATTTTTCTGTCGTGTTTAAAGGCTTTGTGTTTGCAAAATGCAAGCTGTCCAATCGATTTCGGAAGCTCTAGATCGTGTCACAATAGTGAAATAATCTTCACTTGATGATGGATTCTGATTGCATGATGCTGAAGTCGGACGTGTGGATTTAAAGTTGGAACATGTTGACAGGTTTTGCTTACTGGTAAATGCTTTGTAACAGCTTTTGTGATATTTGGTATTTCCAAATGGAGCATTTTCGACAGTTGTATATTCGTCAACAAGTTTTCTGTAAACTTCATCCTTCCGTTTATTCACGACAGAAATAAAAGTTGACCTTCCCTTAGTAGTTGGAATACAAAGCCGTGCTGCCGTAAATACTTGACAAATGATACAACGTTGCCAATCAATGGAAGGTCTGCCCTTTTTAGCAGGTGGAGGCGTTAATTTGACCGGACTACAAATTGTAGACATTACACAGATTTTTTCCGGCACGGATTCAACAATTAGCGAACGCCCTTAACATAACACTTATCAACATTATATTCACTTTATAATGTGTGCTTTAATGACTTTATTTGACCAGAGTTATTGTTTCAAACAATTAACACACAAAAAACTATCAAATAAGTATATAAATGTTGCTAGTTAAACGAATTCAGTCGCACACACATTCTGTCATTATAATATACAGGTAAATAATTGATTACGGAACGGCAACGGACTGTCAGTTCGGAATTAGCTTGCTAAGTGTGAAAATGGTAAAATCTAGTATTTTTCAGCGAGTCCAACATTTATAATATGCGTTAGGAACTGAAAATTAATTTTATGAACAGTTTGCGTTTGGTTATCGACAAAAATGATAAAATTAATAATTATAAAGTGAAAAGATGTGACTGATTATCTGAAATAACAATAAAATGGTAGCAAAACTGATTTAATATCTACAAAAATGAAATTATTTACACATTACAGATGTGTTTCATACTTTTTTATGTCTTTCGCAGAAAATCAACCCATTATGTTTACAAAAAATGTTATGAATTGGAAATAATATACGTTTAAATGTAGATAGTATTTTGTGCATTTGAAATGATAACTTAACTTTAACTCCAATTTTACAAAAAACGCACCATACGATTTTCTTACGACCGGGCATACTCGAAAGTATATAGACATTTGGCTATTACTAGTAAAAAAATCGGCTGTGTGTTAGATAGGTGCATTAAAGTCAAAAACTAAGCGTCTTTTCTGAAAATGTCACTCGACTATATCAGTTGCCTTCAGCAAGCATTAAAATTTAAGATAGAGTTATCTTTCTTTGTTCAAAATTAATTCTCAGGAGAAACAATCCCCTCAGAAAATGATATGTATTCAAAGAATTTATAGATCATCCCATGTGACCAATCAGGTGTAGTAAGGAATTCTCTATAGGTAAAGGACACAACCCAAAGATATAAACATAGGATATTACGCTGTTTGTGGAATATTCTACCAATAGGGTTAAAATTTGTTCTGCGGTTTGACCGTGATTTCCTCTCGACAGATAATACTACACAAACTTTATACAGCGCCATGTAAGAAATATTCTTACCATTTAATATTTCCTTCATATATCTGGTTCTGAGAAGAAGAGGTTTGAAGTTTCAGCCAATCAGAAAGCATAATTGACTCTAGCAGCCATATTGCATTTGAGGAAAAATCATATAAAATGTTGAAGACTCTCTATGTCGTAAAGCTTTGTACCATTCAGTCAAGTGTTTTGTGATATAAAGATTGGAATGTGGCAAGTTTACCTATGACGGTAGGAAATTGACGAGAATACCTTACATGGACCCTTGGTCCAAGGGAGCTAAAAAAAATATAGACTATACAGAGTATTTCTAAAAGATAGTTATTCTTCTGTGTATCACAACCAGCTTTCACGGCATTACAAGAAGTAAAATTACTGAATAAAAAGTAAAAATACTGTACAAGTGAAAGAGATCTACACAAATGTATAATTGTTGTCAATCTAGGTAATTTATGGTACATAAAAACCAAATACCTCAAACAATACAACACTAACTTCTACAATTTTTTAAAAGAAAATACAATAAAATGTAATCTCATTGTAATGGACTTGATTCGAATAAATAATTTTAAAGATAACAATCATCTAAAACATCTAATAAAAATATAACTTAACATGTTCTGTAATCTTGAAATTTTATAAATATAAATATAACTTAACATGTTCTGTAATCTTGAAGTTTTATAAATATAAATATAACTTAACATGTTCTGTAATCTTGAAGTTTTATAAATATAAATATAACTTAACATGTTCTGTAATCTTGAAGTTTTATAAATATAAATATAACTTAACATGTTCTGTAATCTTGAAGTTTTATAAATATAAATATAACTTAACATGTTCTGTAATCTTGAAGTTTTATAAATATAAATATAACTTAACATGTTCTGTAATCTTGAAGTTTTATAAATATAAATATAACTTAACATGTTCTGTAATCTTGAAGTTTTATAAATTAGTGTAAAAAAATAAGTTCTTGCAATTTGCATACAGGCGAGACAGTATTTTGAAGATCATGGTTATCTTCTGCACATGTGTGAAATAATATTATTTACTGAGTGGAGTACTGTGGTTATGGTGTTTAACACCACTTTCAATAATATTTCAGTTATATCATGGCTGTAGCAGAACATGGAGGAATGTCTCAAAACATATGGAAGCTATCCAAATTACAGTTCTGGTAAAAACCTATTTTGACCACAAATAATATCTGCAATATAGAAATAAATTGCATAGAAAATGCATTGTAATGTACGTCATGTATAATGTTGTCATTGGTTCAAATATAGAAGTGTTAATCCCCCCCCCCCCCAAATATCCTCAACTAAAAGACCTTTAAAAATAAACATAGCTTTGCATAAAAAACAATGGGGTTTAATTTGTTACAAAACACTGATAAAAATTTAAAAAAAACATTGTGCACATTTATTAATGTGATTCCAAAATGACTGGCAAAAAATGTGACGCTAATTATTGTGATTGTCATTATTGTAAACACAAATACAAAAAAGTGAAATATCATTAAAATATAAAATATTATCCTTTTCATGAGATCTGCCGTCTACCTGTCATTATCAAATATTTGATGAAAATCAAAATTCTGTGGATATGCACACCTCCATATGTGTATAAACATCATACAAAATATTAAAGCTGTAGCTCCAAAACTGTAGGAGGAGATAGCCGGACAAACCATGTATCTATATCTGGATGGACGAACAGACAGACGGACGGACAGGAGTAAATTAATATGCCCCCCCGACTCTTCGTCGCGGGTGCATACAAAAGTAAATACAAACAGGAACAAGATAAAATATTAATTAACATATTCCTAACACTTTTCATACAAAGGTTTCAAATGTGTTCAATTCTCTTGATACATATCACCCAGTTTATACCTATATGAGATTCCATAGAACATACCCTGGCTTAACTATTTAACAGATATCTTAACTTTCTTTTCTTGGAAAAATGATCAGTACATTTTGTATTGAAATATTCCACGTCTTACAAAAAGTAAAAATATAAAGTACAGTCAACCCTGTATTAAGAGGTCACCTTTCGGACAAAGAAAAAGTGGCTTTATAAGACAGGTGGCCTCTTAAAAGAGATTTAATTCATATGAAATTTTCTATGACAGGACAAGAAAAAGGTGACCTTTTAATACAGGTGACTGCTTAATAGAGGTGGTCACATGGACAGGTTTGACTGTACATCTTTTTAGTTTTTTTTGTTTTGTTTATCCTTATTTTAAAGAAAAGTAGAACATATTTGATTAAACTCGTTCTTTTCCATACAACTGTATTGCACTATAAAATAAATATCAACAAATGTACAATCTTTTAAAAGTAGCAATCAAAAACTGAGGAATGTAATAGCATAGATAGTGAAACCTGCCTAAACTGAATCCTGAATAAAATGGAATCATGGATAAACAAAACTATAAATGAAGTTCCAATGTAGGATATCTTTTTTAAGTTACCCTGTATACTTGTATATATGCACAACACCTGTCTATTCCAGTTTTTGCATTAATTTTTTTTGTCTACTTGCTCGAAGACTAAATTTAGAAAAAAATTAAATTTATTCAAACAAATTCTTTCATAGTTTTCCCTTGTCCGAATCCAGTTTTACTTGTCCCGGGCTTCGGGCAAGTGGGCTAGCACGAAGACTGCTATTCCTAACTGAATAGATGGTCTCATGAAGGTTCGGTTTAGACAGGTTTCACTTTATCTGTAATGTCCCCCTAAATGACATGAACTTTTATATATTGATATTTCTTTATACAATCGTTAGAGAATGACTTTACATTAATCAAGGAATTATTGTCATTAAAATAACAGCCATAAACTACATGTTTTAATGGTTTGCAGTTTGAGGAATTTGCAAACCAAGATTAGATGCTATATATAAAAACAACTTTGCATCACTGGTATGGGATTATTCTCATAAATATGGCACAACTGATATTATAAGTTAACATCGCTATATAACTGAAATATTGTTGAAAACAGTGAATTTCATCCCCTTTGTAGCATTATTTCAAAAGTACACTGAATACATATGTAAATCTACATAGTCTAACAATCTTGTATGGGAAAAAATGAGCAAGATTTTCTTAAATAAGTCTTTTTCATATTATCAAAAATCATAAAATATGGCTCAAAAATACTAATTACTATAAATCTGTAACAATATTTTCACACTGACACAAAAAAAAACCACACATTTTGTAAAGGACAATATCTCACAAAGATCTTTGGTTAAGGTGGGTAAAAACTAACAAGGAATACATTATTAGAAATTATATATGTACAGTACAATGCAGTATACAAACCCCACCTAATACTTTTAAAGAAAATATCACAGACAAATGCACCTTAAAAATTATTCAGTCTTTGCCTTAATTTTTTTTCACCTACTTGCCCGAAAGCCAAATTTAGAAAAATTTCCTATTTATTCAAACAAATTCTTTCATAATTTTCACTTGTCCGAATCCAGTTTTACTTGCCCTGAGCTTCGGGCAAGTGGGATAGTGCAGACTGTACGTTATTAGAAAAAATATACGTCAAGTACAATGCATTGAATATACAAACAAACCACACCTTATACTTTTTAAGAAAAAAATCACAGACGAATACACCTTCAAAATTATTTACTAGTACGCTGTTTGTATACCAGACATACAATATCTGGGGACTGGAAGGCACTTAAATATTAAATTTTTATAAAAGATACTTTCTTTAAAGTAATGTTTATGTGACAACATTTCGAGCAATTTGGTAATAATAAAAAGTGCATTCCAATTGTTAACTTGTTCTCTCCTTAAGGCGAGTATTTGCTGAATCAAATTTTAAAGAAACCCATCCTTGTTTTCATTCAAATGTTTCGGCCACAAGACCTTCATCAGTGTTTTATTCTATTAAACCTGCTGCATCTAAGAATAAAAGAACCGCCTAGCGCATTATGACGTATCCCCCCCTTAATGTATAACATACTTTATTTATCCCCCAAAACCCTTGCTTCAAATATTTCCATGTTAGAACCCATCCAAGATAATGATAATTACAAGCCACATGCAAAACATTATTCAAATCTATCCATGTTTACTAAAGTTATCGCGTAAGCAAGACACAATTCTCAAAATTGGTGATTTTTCAACCAAAAACTAAGATTTTCCCCCAAAACCCTTGCTTCAAAATATTTCCACGTAAGAACCCATCCAAGATATAAATGATAATTACAAGCCACATGCAAAAAATTATTCAAATCTATCCATGTTTACTGAAGTTATCGCATAAACAAGACACAATTATCAAAATTGGTAATTTTTCAACCAAAAACTAAAATTTTCCCCCAAAACCCTTGCTTCAAATATTTCCATGTAAGAACCCATCCAGGATAATGATAATTACAAGCCACATGCAAAAAATTATTTAAATCCATCCATGTTTACTCAAGTTATCGCGTAAACAAGAAAGTGTAACGGACGGCCGCTATTACTATATCCCTCACTGCTATCGTGGGGGGATAATTATCTTTCCCTAAACAAATATATAAGTGACAAAACATCACTAGCTCGTCCCTGATGAATAGTGTCTATGACCTTTATCCCATGTAAATTATCATAAAATAAAAGTCGATTTTGTTGGTGCGGTATAATTATGGCCGTATAGTGTTCATTTCCTGCAAAAGTGATTCCACCAATATAATAGTCAACATCGCCTATCCTTACTGTACCAATGAAGTTACCAATCTGACCTCTTGTCAACCTTGATCTTGCCATGTTTAGGATTACCATAGGGGGTTGTTCTGGTGATGTCTGAACTGTTCTGTGAATAGTACGTGTACCACTGCAACGACTGAGAAAAATAAAGATCACTGATTAATTTAATTGTGACTCGCTGCATCAAAGAAGTTGAAAACAAATATAATAAACATGGTAAAAAACAGCATTCTGACTACCTTCACCATCACATAAAAAAATCTTTCCAGGCCTCTACATTAACATATTTTTCAACTTGTTCCTTCGGACAACTAACTAAAAAAAGTACTTGTCCGACTCAATCTTTTAGTTGTCCGAAAAAATTAATAAAAATTACAAAAACTAGAGAATAATTATCCAGGGCTCCCACTACTTTCAAATTAGAGGGAGAAGTGACTTCTCTTTCAGAGAGCTCACAGGGAGAAGTGGGGAGACTTCTAGAAGAAGTCAATTGTGATTAATCGAAACATTGTTTCGCGACCCCTCTGACGTTACTCTGCCCAGATTTAGTAAATAGTTAAAGCTGCCTGAACTGATTTGTTCTGGGTTTTTTTTTATTCATAACTACCTTAAGGACATATATTCAATGTCACATTTTTATTTCTGTCTACCTTGATTGGAGTCTTGCATACCAGTGATTTTTTATATGTACCCCCCCCCCCCTCCCTTTTCCTTTTGAAATATTACTGTGTTGTGATCCAATACCACACAAATTGTATTAACTCATATTTGTGTTATATAAATCCTTGTTTCTGGTAAAAAAATATATACCTAGATACTATATATACCAGTATCTAGGTGATATAAATAAAGCAAAATATTTTATTTAAATTCACAGAGAAATAAAAATTTTAGTGGATCTTTTCAACCAGATCAGGAAAAAGCTTGTAATATTTGTCCAATTCAAAGGTTTCAATATTTCCCAAAAGCCTAAATCAAGTCCTCTATCGTATTTTGCACAAAAGACAAGTTTAAATTTAGCACCAAATTGATATCCGATAATTTTTACGTGTCCGTTCCGGAGTGATTCTTGTTCTTATATTTCAAATATTAATATTTCCGTTCCTTAAAGCGTTTCTGAGATTGCGACTTTAATTTTGTCAATGTCCTTGAACTTCATCAAAGCATGGAGGAACAATAAATCAATAAAAGAGTTTTGATCTGGTGTTTCACTTTAGTTTTAATCAAAATAAATTATGGACAAATTGGAGATCAAACAGGGCTCTTTTATACAACAAACCCAGTATTGTATACCAGTGGAAATAGATTTGTCCGTCATAACGGCACGTTTGGGAATCTCTGATTTTTTCACTTGTCCCGTCGGACAACCGTAATACAAGATCTACTTGTCCGACGTCAGTTTTCACTGGTACCGGACAATCGGACACGCGTTAATGTCGAGGCCTGCTTTCTATACTCTATATACAGTAATATAGCAAAGCATCACAATATTCCTCTTAGATGCATAATGCTAATGATATTCTGTTAATTTTTTATTTCTTATTTAGGGTAATAATGCCTAAAAAAATTTACAAACAGAACTCATCTTCAAAGTCATATGAGATTTTTAAAGTTTGGTATCAATTAACCTAGAGAGGAGGATTAAACACAGAAAACTCCCTTTTTGATATCTTTGGGCCTCTTGTTACCTTTCAGTCAGACGACCTAAAACGTTAACATTTTGAACCCCCCTTATTTGGCCCCTTTTGTCAATAATGGTACTAATTACATAATGATGAGCTAAATGTTTCTGAAAGAGATTTTCCTAAAGATTTCCTAAGAAAACTCACTATAATAAGATGAGTACAAAACTCTCCCCAGACGAAAAAAGAGAAACACCCAGTTTTTGCTCCTTGGGGCCTCTTGTTTGAATAAGGGTAATAACAAAATTACCGAACTCCGAACAATCTTACAAAGGGAAAGTCAAAACTCATAATTATATAAACAGACAAAATCAGTCAACAACCGGAAAACTGTGAAAACCGTAATGACCCTGACTTGGTACAGGCATTTCTAAAGAAATGGTGGGTTGAATCAGAAAACAGGTAGGGCTACAATATCCAAAATCAATACCAACCTTTATTCTGTGCCATTGATCTTTGTGTTAAAAATTCAAAAGGATCGGTCAACTAGAACTAAAGTTATTGTGCAGAAATCAGACGGAAGACGACAAGACCACGAAAATTTGCATTTTTTTTGTTTAGAATTATTAAGTTTATGTTACAATTACCTGTCACTGTAAAATGATGAATTTAATTGGTAAATTCCTGTTGCATCAGGTCTTGGATGATGAATGGGTTCCAAACATGGATTGATGATCTCACGGGTAAAATCATTAATCAGCTCTTGAAGTTTGCCTCTATCTAAGAATCTTGGCTCAGGACAACTGCAAGAAAACTCTAGAAATGATTTTATAGTTAATGAGGACTTTACAGATACTTATTAAGTTATTCTTGTAAAAGAGTGATTAACTAGTGCAAGTGGATACCTTGTGGCATGCTTTTGATGTTGAGCTTTCATACTGTTGCGATAGTTGTATGTATCCTTCATTCGGTCGAAACATTAGCAACAATTTGCAGCATAAGCTAAGTGCATAAGAAAACTAAATCCGAGGCTCCTATAGAGGCAGGTAACTCATGTAAAGGTTTGCTGATCATTGAAGACCATGATGACTAGAGGATTAATAACAGCAATACAAGTCCTGTTCCTTTACTTAAATTTGCTTCCTACGTGAAAAATAGGACTTTCTCTCATGTGAACATGTTTATTTATTGCAGTTTAACTTGTGAAAAAACTAAACAAATGAACAATGAATGCACTTTCAAAATAATACTGGGCCGTCACGGTCGTGATTGTATGGTAGTCGGATTTACAACAACCAATGCAATCAGTGCCTATCACCACTGATGTTGCGAGTTCGAATCTTGATCAGGGCGTGGTTTTCTCCACCAATAAAACTGACCGCCACGATATAACTAAACTATTGTTGAAAGTGGCATTAAACAAATAAACAATACATTTGTTTCTTAGGTGAAAAATGGGACTTTCTCTCATGTGAACATGTTCATTGCAGTTTAACTTGCGAAAAAACAAACAAGTGAACAATGCATGCATAGCATATGCTTCGGGTTTCACTTTCAAATGAATACCCGGTACTGATAATGATAATGTACCTTAATATCATAGAAGGCATACAGAATTCTTTCCGATTTATTGGACATGTAACGATGGAGCATTCATATGAATATTTGAACTCTATCAAATTGTAAAATGGAGGCATCATCACTCGACCATCACAACCACGGAAGCTATTTGAGCTCCATTCAATGATTTCTGCCCATTTTCCTCTTAGTTCTTCGTATTTTTTATCCATGAACAGTTTAAAGATGGATGGGATATCCTGTCGAATATGAAAAAATGAAAAATAATCAACACACATGCATATCTATTCTAAATTAAATTACATATACGTGGGATATATATTTTTTTCTGTCTGGTTACTAATTAACATCTCATTCACATTTACTGTTTTCAAAATTTAGATCATAAGATATTGTATGCGTTTCGCTATTTGGTTGTTTGATACGTGACGGAAGATAGCTAAAATACTGCTCACAGCAAAAAAATCCCTGTTCCTTTACTTAAATTTGCTTCCAAGGTGAAAATTGGGACTTTCTTTCGTAAGAACATTACATGTTCATTTATTGCAGTTTAACATACAAAAAAATAAATGAGCAATGCAAGCATAACATATCACTTTCAAATGAATACTGGCGACGTGAATTTAACTTAATATAATATCCGTGAATCCATCATGAATCTTCTGTAGCTTTTACTTTTTTATATATATTTGTTATCCAACATTTCAGCAATTTTTCCTGAGGAACCCTGGGCACAAAATAGGCATCTACTGTTATTGTACCATTACTGTCCAGGATTATGTTGTTGTTCATTTTTGTGACAGTGTGTGGTCTTTTGGAGTGGAAGAAATCTGTGCAGATTTTTGTAATGTTTTTAAATCTGTATTGGCCTTGGAGATCCAATTATCAAGAAGGGAATGGTTGGAATCCCATTAACTGGTTTAACCCTGTCACATTTTTTGTGCCTGTCCCAAGCTACCTCCAAAATGATCAATAAAGAATGATCATGTCCTAACACAACTTGGTCCATCGCGTCTTCTGCATTAATGGTGCGAGTTAATTGCGTCATAGAGGGTCTGAGATGTCCTTTGTTTGTTTGTTTGATGGTGTTTAACTCCACTTTCAACAATATTTCAGTTATATAGTGGCAGTCAGTTTTATTATTGGAGGAAACAGGAGGACCCGGAGAAAACCACCGACCTGTCGCAAGTCACTGACAGACTTTATCACATAATGTTGTACACCTCGCCCTGATCGAGATTCGAACTCAAAACATCAGTGGTGATTGGCACCGATTGCATTGATAAATCCAACTACCATACAATCACGTCTACGACGGCCCCTGAGATGTAAATAGTCTGAGTTGTCTTGTACCAAACAGAAGATTGTTAAATGTTACGAAAGGTTCATCAGATAAAAAAAATCAAAGTGATGATATCACTGGTGGATTATTGTTTCACTTAATGACAGAAAAGAGAACTCAATGGTCAGTGGGGATCAAGCGGATCCAGAAGTAAGCATACATCTAGATCTAGGGTGGAAACATCAGCTGGTTAGCAGAATGATAAATAATCAGTAATTTACACGTTATAAGGGCTTTCAATATTTTTGAATTGTACCAGTATACGTACTTCACTATTTACAAGTGGTACTTTTCAATAAAAATTTAAGCACTTTTCATGAATATCTTATACAACACTTTAAAAATGAGGAGGGAGATACCAAAGACGATTTTAGTCGGGTAAAAGTACCTGGTACTGCCCCTTATTGAAAGGCCTGCGTTATACAATCTTTGGAATCTTATTCTATTTTAACTAAGGATTAATTGATTTATTGCTTATTGCTTAACGCCCAGCAAACCTTTATTCTGTGCGAAGAATCATTGTGCTAAAAATTCAGAAGGATCCGTCAATTAGAACTTAGATAGCAATATTTTTCTAGTCGTATATATGTTCACTTCCCAAACCTGATTGAATAAGAGACAACTGTATTTAGTTGTCACCACTTTTTTCCACTATGATTTGAGATATTGACTTGATTTTTGGTATGTGAGTGTATAGTGATGAGTTACAATGTACCGATCAAGTTTGAATTTTGTTCCGATTGGCCAAATTTCAAAGCCCAACGGCTGTAAGTTGGCCAAAAATCATTCAACCAGAATGAATTTCAAAGTTGATCTGTAACTTATGATTATACACTCTCATACCAAAAATCAAGTCAATATCTCCAAGCATAACGAAAAAAAGTGGTGACAACTAAATATGTTGCCAAATTTCAAAGTCCAAGGGCCATAACTCGGCCAAAAATCATTGGACCGGAACGAAACGTAAACTTGATCTGTAACTTATCATCATACACCCACATACCACATATTAAATCAATATCTCAAAGCATAGCAAAAAAAAAGTGGTGACAACTGTTTTATTTTGGAATGACGGATATGGATAACACTATATGTCCCGACCACTTAGTGGCGGGGACATAAAAACTAGAGGCTCCCAGGAGCCTGTAATCGCTCACCTGGTTTTCAATTTGACATCTAAAGTTGATAGAAAATGGGGGGTGTTACACATAATTTTGAAAGTGGGCCACCCAAAGATCATTTCAACTCAAATTTCTGAGCAAAAGATTTTGATGTGATTTTTATCTCATAATATTCCTAAACGGAATAAACTGGCTGAAAAAATCTCACAGAAAAACTCAGAATATATGTTAAACTACTCATTGCCATATAGCTGCAGTTAAAATTTGAGTTCATTTTGATTTGTAATAAAGCGGAAATTGACAACTAAAGAAATTTCTATTTTTAGTAACAGCAGCCATTTTGAATGGAGGGCGGGGCTGTCAGACACAATATTGAAAGGGGACAACCCAAGCCCAAGGACCATCCCAGCCAAATTTGTTTTAATTTGGTTCAGCGGTTTCATCAGAGAAGATTTAAATGTGATCTTTTATCAAAATATGTCTAATTTGTATAATCAGTATAAATCGGTTGAAAGAAAAAATTCACAGAATAACCCAGAATATATGTTAATCTACTCATTGTCATGTAGCTGCAGTTAAAATTTGAACTCATTTTGATTTATAATAAAGCAGCAATGGACAATTGAAAAATTTTCTATTTTTAGTAACAGCAGCCATCTTGAATGGAGGGTGGAGCTGTCGGACACAATTTTGAAATGGGACTACTCAAGGACTATCCCTGCCAGGTTTGGTTTAATTTGGTTCAGCGGTTTCAGAGGAAAAGATTTAAATGTGATCTTTTATCAAAATATGTCTAATTTGCATAATCGGTATAAATCGGCTGAAAGAAAAATTTCACAGAAAAATTCGGAATAAATGTTAAACTACTCCTTACCATGTAGCTGCAGTTAAAATTTAAGCTCATTTTGACTTATGCTAAAGCAGCAATGGACAATTGAAGAAATTTCTATTTTTAGTAACAGCAGCCATCTTGAATGGAGGGCGGGGCTGTCAGACACAATTTTGAAAGGGACCCACCCAGGGACCATCCCTGCCAGGTTTGGTTTAATTTGGTTCAGCGGTTTCAGAGGAGAAGATTTAAATGTGATCTTTTATCAAAATATGCCTAATTTGCATAATCGGTATATATCGGCTGAAAGAAAAATTTCACAGAAAAACCCGGAATATATGTTAAACTACTCCTTGCCATGTAGCTGCAGTTAAAATTTGAGCTCATTTTGACTTCTACTAAAGCAGCAATGAACAATTAACATTTCATCCCCCCTTTTTTTCTATTTTTAGCTTGGCGGCCAGCTTGGTTGGAAGTCGGGATCATCGGACATAATTTTGGAAGGGGGCCATCCAAGGACCATTCCACCAAAGTTTGGTTCGAATTGGCCCAGTGGCTTCAGAGGAGTTGATTAAAATGTGAAAAGTTAACGGACGGACCACGGACGACCAGTGGTGACAATAGCTCACCTGACCAAACTAATGAAATCTTTTTCCTACCGACACTTATATTTTAGAGCATGTTAATGGAAACACAACTATTTTTTTCTTGGCCTTAAAGACCTTAACTTACTCTATTGAATATGGAATGAGAACTTCCAGTGAAAATAGGGAGTATGTAAGGATTTATCTTCATTTGATAACACAAAATCATCAGTCCTGGATCCAGAGGACAAGTATCCTGATACCCGCTCGTTCCAGGTTGGTTTGCCTGCAAAACTGGTAGATCTAATAATAAAATAAATCATGTAATTAATTAAATTTTTAAACCATACCAAGTTATTTTACTTGTTCATGGTTTTTTTTAGATAATTGGTCTTATTTCTGAATATGATTTTATGTAAGAATATAAATGGGACACACAGAGCGATGCATGATACAATTGCAGCATGTCGACAAGGACATATTAAAAGCAAGTGTGTACACTGTATTTTGCTTGACACAGTAATACGCTGGACCCATTGTATTTTGGACATTTGATTTGCTACATGAATTCTCAAGTGTTAATGGAATATGCCTTCGAAATATGCTAAATACATATCATTCAACTTCATATCACTCTTTGCTCGATTTTCACTGCCCAAACATACAGAACTTTGTTATTTATTTGGAAAAAGAGGAAAATTGTGACCGATGCAAAACTATCCATAATGAGAAATTAAACAGATTTGTCTAGAAGATTAATGTCAAGATATAACAAGATATGATTATAATCTAACGATTATGGAGTCTCCCAAACTGGCCACTGAAAACAGGTTTAAAAAATAAATCAAAAGCTACCTTTGAAATCGAACAATGTTGAATTCTTGTGGTATTGTGGCGGCCATTTTGAAAATGGAGACCGGTAGAAATTTGTCGATGTCAGGAATCAATTCAGGACATTGAAATCGAACAATGTTGAATTTGTGCGGTATTGTGGTGGCCATTTTGAAAATGGTGATCGGTAGAAATTTTTTGATGTCAGGAATCAATTCGAGACATCATAATCTACCCACATATGAAATGGCGTTGAAATCGGACAATGTTGAATCTGTGCGGTATTGTGGCGGCCATTTTGAAAATGGTGACCGGTAGAAATTTTTCAATGCCGGGAATCAATTCGGGACATCATTATCTACCCACATATCAAATTTTGATGATATCGGACAATGCTGAATTTTTGCGGTATTGTGGTGGCCATTTTGAAAATGGCGACCAGTAGAAACTTTTCAATGTCGGGACATCATTATCTACCCACATATAAAATTTTGATGATATCGGTCAATGTTGAATTTTTACCGCCCATTTTTTATGCTGTGAATGGCAGACATCTCGAAAATTTTGAAAACGCAGAATTGCTCCTCTAATGGTGCATGCCCTATCACTATGTCAAATTTTATGTCTCTATCATTATCCATTTAGAAGTTATCAACATTAAATAATATACGAAATTTAAACTTTCTCATAGGATTCAATATTAACCCCCACCCCCTTTGAACCCCTCAAAATATGACTTTGACCCCCTTTACCACAAAGCTGAAAACTAGAAACATATACATGTATCTATAACTCCACCAAGTTTCATGAAATTCTGTCCAATAGTTCCTGAGATCTGCCGTGGACAAGTTCATGGTTCACGCAAAGAAAGAAAGAGAAGAATAAGAATAAGAATAATAATAATAATAATAATAAGAAACGGAGCAAAAACAATAAGTCTCTAAACGTTGTTTGGGAGACTTAATAAAACAAGAACCAACATTCATATTGTAACCACTTGTGCACCACCACCATGACTGTTGGTTCCAGTTATAGAATGTTCTGAGGGTTCTTATGTCAATAGTTATAAATAAATGATCCCAATACGTATCCCCCATCTTTTTTGGTATTTAGATGAATAGTAACGATGTATTTTGGAAAATTTCCTACAAACCTAACCAATGACTGCGACATGTACATTTGTATCATTTGACCTAAATATCATAATATTATTATGAACCGCATCAGTGATATAATGGTTAGCGTGCTCGTCTCAAGTGTGGTAGATCGTGGTTTCGAGCCTGGTTGGGTCAAACCAAAGACTATAAAATTGGTATTTGTTGCTTCTCCCCTAAGCATGCAGCATAAAGGAGAAAGAGCAAAGACTGGTTGGCTTGAAATCAGGATAATGTGTCTGACTTGGACGACATGTCTATCCGCAGACTGTTGTTTCAGTGAGCTAGCACTATAAAATCCAAGTAAGCATGTTGGTCTAGTACTAAGCGGACCTCATCATCATCTCATTGAAAAAAAAACACCATGATATACCTAGTTGAAACATTGCTGAGTTGGCATTAAACAACAATCACTCACTCACTAAATATTATTATGCGTACCTTCAAAGCTATTTATATGCCACGTCCCATGAATACCAGTAATAGGCCTAGGTTCAACAAGAAGTTCTGAAAGATTTCCCAATGGTTGCCTAGCTGGTATAGAGTTTGATGGTAAAGACATTTCATCCTGAAATCCTGTGGATACATGAGTTGTCTGGTCTTCTCCACCTCTTGACTCTATTCTATTGTCAGAAAAGTTAACATTCAACATTCTATTGTCAGAAATGTTAACATTCAACATTCTATCTGTGTTTGACACTTGGTCCTCTTCCGGATGACACACCAGATTTCCTGAAGCTGACAGATGATTAACTCTGGGTCTGTCATTTAATTCCCACTGAGCTCCCACTACAGGATAAACATATAATGACTGGTATAAATTATCAAAAGGATTTTTGTACACAGTTGTAAGTTCTTTATAATCTATAGTTTCAAAATATTTCCTGATCTGTTTTAGAAGATCTAGTTGGGTCTGTATTATACTTGTACTGTAATGGACTTTAGAATGATGCTCATCATTAATATTGGATTTTGGGATAGTATATCCAAACCTTTCAATTTCGGTTTCTTTGGAAGTTTCATCTGTCAATGCATATGAATGCAAACAATTATTGCTGTCAGTTGCTGTGGGTACATTATTCGGCAGGGTACAATCATCTGTTGTATATGTAGTTCTATTTAGATGGTCAATCTGATTATCAACCATTCCAGACGTGTCAGCATTTCTCTGTGTAGAAATCCCAAGAAAATCGTCTCCATTCTGTCCAGTCAATCTTTCTGCTTCATTGGTGTTTGGTTCATCTATTCCATCTGTTGTTGATGAAGAAGTGTCTTCATCATATTGTCTTATGTCATTTGAAGTGTGTTCATCATATTGTCTTATGTCATTTGAAGTGTCTTCATATTGTCTTCTGTCATTTGAAGTGTCTTCATCATATTGTCTTATGTCATTTGAAGTGTGTTCATCATATTGTCTTATGTCATTTGAAGTGTCTTCATATTGTCTTCTGTCATTTGAAGTGTCTTCATCATATTGTCTTCTGTCATTTGAAGTGTCTTCATCATGCTGTCTTCTGCCATTTGAAGTGTCTTCATCATATTGTCTTCTGTCATTTGAAGTGTCTTCATATTGTCTTCTGCCATTTGAAGTGATTTCATCATATTGTCTTCTGCCATTTGAAGTGTGTTCATCATATTGTCTTCTGCCATTTGAAGTGTCTTCATCATATTGTCTTCTCTCATCCTGAGATTCTCTTTTGTCTCCTTTTGACTCTGTTTTCTCTTCTAGCTCTTTATTTCCCAATTTGACCACCACTTTCCTCCTACCACTATCTATTTAAATATTTAACAATATTAAAAATATAATATACAAAATTATCATACAGCATTTATTTACAATAGGAATGTATATTCGTTACATCACTTGTATAGATATAGTAACATCAGATCAGCCATTTACTATGGCTTGTAACCGCATTGGTGGCGTAATGGTTAGCATGGTCGTCTCGAGTACGGTAGATTGTGGGTTCGAGCCCCGGTCGGGTCAAACTAAAGACTATTAAAATTGGTATTTTTGCTTATCCGCTAAGCACACTGCATTAAGGAGAAAGAGCAGATTGGTTGGCTCAGAATCAGAATAATGTGTACGAGTGGAGCGACATGTCTACCCGCGGACTGTTGTTTCAGTGAGCTAGCACAATAAAAATCCAACTCAGCGTGTTTGTCTGGTACAAAGCAGACCTCATCATCATCTCATTGAAAATTAACTTGTTCTCGTCATGATCTAGAAGAAAAATTGCTGAATTGGCATTAAACAACAATCACGCACTCACTCACTCTATGGTTTGCTTCACATTATTTTGATCTGTTCATTAGTCAGAGGTTATTGTATGATACTAAAATAATGACAAAAAATCTCATGAAATCTGAACTAGATATTTTCTACAAGCTTTCAGTATTTAGAAAACAAACTGGTGCAGTCATGGATTCATCATCTACATTGTCTTTAAAAATGTAAATATTGACCCAATGAGACAATAAGAGCTACAGGAATTATTTATCTTGATCGTCAAAAACTGGTGATGCATGAAATATAGTACACATGGTGTACATATGAATAATTATATTATAAGCATGCATGGTTTTTCATGCCACCTTGTCGAAATGGAAAGAAAATGCTTGGTTTTTAATAGAAATCAAACACAACTGACCAATTTCTCATGTTCAGCTTCAATGCTACATGTGTACATTTTTGTACATGTACAATGTAGTAACTCTATTTAGATATTTAGTATTTGTGTGTTGTCGAAAACCAGTACAACAGAAAAAATGTACCAGGATACTAGTCATAGTGAAATACTGAGATTTTCAAGAAAAGAAAAACTTGTGAAATTAGTTTTGGTTTGCTAAAAACGGTTTATGAATTATGGTGTTTAAAGCCACTTTCAACAATATTTCAGCTATATCGTGGCAGTCAGTTTTATTGGTGGAGGAAACTGGAGTACCCAGAGAAAACCACTGACCTGTTACAAATCACAATCTGCTTCATGTAATGAAAACTGCTATTGCATGTAATTATTTCTTGCTCACTGTAAATATACAAAAAAAAAATGCAGTGAAATGATCAGATCAATACTCTGCAGTTCAAACTTGCTACTGCTATCATGGACTGGTTAAATAAATTAATTTGTAATGAGATTATGAGAAATGTTTGGAGATACCAAAGAGTTAAATGCAGGGGTTAATTTATCAAAGAATTATGACCATATGATCCAATGGTCAAAAGCAGGCATTTCAATAAGGGGCGGTACCAGGTACTTTTACCCACCCAATATGGTCTTTGCTTGGTACCTCATGATTTTAAAGAGTGTTGTATAAGATATTCATGAAAATTGTTCAACTTTTAATAAAAAGTACCACCTGTAAATAATGAAGTACTGGTAGACTTGAAAAATATTGAAACTTTGAAAGCCCTGCAAAAGAGCAAACAAAAAACTAACCTGGTACTCCAACTGTTTCTTCCTGTCCAGCATCACTTACAGTAGTCAATGATGTGGCATAAGTAAAGGGTCTGGGTCTGTCTCTGTCTGTTTCATCCACGGGAACATTTCTACTTTCTATCCCATTCATATAGAAACAGTTTGGAGATATTTTCCTATGCATAATATAAGGATTATCTCCGCCTTTCCATTTTTTGTAAACTTTTCCACAACTGAAGCATCGGCATTCAGCATATATTCCTGTGTAGTAAAAGCCTGCACGCGCCAACAATAAAAAAGAAATATCTATGCTCGATGGGAAGGATGAGAAACTTAGTAATCGGACCCATTCATTTCTATTTTTGGCGTCGACCATATCTGATGAAACAAATTGAGGATTGTCCTGATCTAGAGTTTTCTCCATCTCCATTTCTTAATATGAATATGGGGATCGTCTGATCGATCCTAGTTAAAATCAGGAAACAAAATTTCCACTAAATTAATCAATTAATCTTCGTTTGGTTCCAATAATTATTTATTTTCATCATCTAAACAAATGATAGAGATGTTCCAGTGAAACTTTGCCTTGTACATTATTGTACTATTCAATGCAGTTGTAAATACATGAATGAATTTAGATATAGAGGTACATGCATATATGTAGTAGAATTTATGTGAACAATTCCATAATTTACATGTAAATGATGTATCCGGTTTCAAATCTTAATCATGTTTATATGACAAATAACTTCTCATTTCCACTTCGCTAATGAAGTTCTCTTTCCATAATTTGCTAATCATGTCTCTTCATTTCTGAAATAAACATCATTATTCTATATTAGTAAATTCTTTAGTATAGATTTCTACCAAAATCATTTTTTTAAATAAAAAGACGTATTCACCGCAGTATTTTTGGAACATAGAATTCTTTTAAGGAATATTCTATTTTAATTGACCAATGAAAAAAAATGCAGCATCCGTCAATACAAAAACAAAATGTGGTCTGTAGATGCAGACGTACCGCCGGTGCCCAAAAGCAAGATTTGCCACTTTGTCGAATGGAACATCGAAAAATATATTAAAAGATAAAGATTCAGATAATAGCATGGTGATGTAAACAATAATGTAACACTACGTCAGGACAGTGGACATGTAACTTTTTATTACAGAATACCACTATTTCCTCAAAATATTGTGAGGTCTGCCATTTGAGTCCAATTTGGGGGGAGGGGAGTAGATTTTTTATTTTGTCTATTTACTTGTATGTGTCAGAAAACACAATTGTTGATATTCATTTCTGTATAGTAATCAGAAATATTGTTTCATTCGAATTCAGAATGAATTAAGTGATAAAGTTTACCGCTGATATTAAAGGGAAACTTCACGATTTTTTACATGTTAGCTAAATATGTTCCTGGTGATATAAAATACATATTCACAAAGTTTTATCGACATATTTCCACAAATAACGAAGCAAATCGCAAATTTGTAATTTTAATTTCTAATTTTTCAACTAGCTTGTGACGTTTTAAGCTAAAAATGCATTGTGGGATTGAAATTTAAAGTCTGGGTCGCTGATGTTAAATTCGCTTCATTTAAAGTGCTCAGAGGACTGTAATTTAAATCTAATAACCGTTGGAAAATTAAATACTGAAGTGAACAGCTACGTACTTTTTTGACAAACAACTATTTTAAATGAACAAAATGTTTCATTTCCTTTATATTTACAACGTAAAGAGTGTTTTATAACAGTCACCTATATTCGCTATATATCGATCCCTTTTACAATTACGTTCATTTTGTTTTACTGCTAATGTGCTGAAAAATATAATGGATAATTTTGACAACGCGTAACTTGTGTATTGATTTCTAGATTCTGTTTTAATCCCTTTTTTATAATCATTATTCGGCATGCTGTTTACTGTTATTTTGATCTCCGCATGTAGATGTCCCTTGTGTGTTTTCTAGCCGGAGGGTAAAATTATACAGGTGTAAAATTCAAGGTGACCGGATTAATAAAATGGGAATTTGAATACACACTATTTGCTTTCCAAGACGAGTTGGTAGATCGTTTATTATCTATTAAAGATAAAATATTCTTAAAACATTAGAATAAATATAATGTTGAAATAACAGGAACAATTTATGTTTTAGATGATAAAAAAGTATACACCATCCTTGAAATTATAAGTTTTCATAAAAATTGGCCTAACTATATATAGCTGTCTCATCATAATAATTTAACGATCGATGTTCATAAAAGATGTTTTAATTTTAATATTAAATAAAAGGATTTAGGCCTAAACATTTAGAAATGAATTTTTCTTTTTAACAATAAAAAAAAATGATTATGATTTTACTCAATCATTATTTTAACAGTCGGTGTTCATAAAAGATGTTTTAATTAATTTAATTTTAATCAAAGGATTATGATTTTACTCAATCATTATTTTAACAGTCGGTGTTCATAAAAGATGTTTTAATTAATTTAATTTAATCAAATGATTATGATTTTACTCAATCAATATTTCTTTACTTTTCTTTTGTTCAACGCGTGTTGTTTGTTTGGGAACATTTCTATATAAAGCACCGAAATTAACGTTTTAGTT
Organism: Bathymodiolus brooksi; assembly: GCA_963680875.1. Lineage (NCBI taxonomy): Eukaryota > Metazoa > Mollusca > Bivalvia > Mytilida > Modiolidae > Bathymodiolus > Bathymodiolus brooksi. Next base: position 110,670,376 of record OY804581.1, read on the forward strand.
ATAGCTTAAATATGTCGAGCTCAGGTACGGAAAGTGACTCTAGCGCCTCAAGTGATGTAGAATTCGACGACTATGGAGAGTTTGGTTACCAACTTGAACCAGAATATACGGAAGAAGAACTCAGACAAATGGAAGAGGCAGCGAGTGCCCAACGTCGGGAAATAGAGAACAACCCACGTCAGAACGACACAAATTGGTGCTCATGCTCAAAATGCATTTCTCTACCTTTGCCGTCGGAATGCCTGTGCTGCCATGAATTTTCATTGTTTGATGGTCAATTGGAACCCAGTGACTGCATTACCGATAACACCAACTTTAGAACAAGCTATACTAGTTTTTTGAGGTACAAACGTCACAGAGGAAGAGCTCCAGATGTGTTAACTAACCGACAGAGTAGACTCCTGGCTTATCGTCAGTTTGTTTGTTGGGTCAGAAAAGGTCAACCACTTGGCAAGAAATACAGAGTGACCCTACCAGCCTGCGTTGTCAAAACTATAAGGGAAGAGTTTCCGTCACCAGATGGAAATTATGAAGGTTTTAAAGAGTGTGCATGTGAAAGTGATATATCAGATTCTGACTAGTTTAAAATAAAATGGACATAATTAAACTGTAACTAATATGAAGATTTCAATTATATACAATATATTATTTATTTATTTATTTAATCAAATATGTTTAAGCATATTCGGTTTATTGTAGTTTACCAAAAAAAAACCTCTTTGCTCAGTGAACCCCGTAAACAAACTTGACTAATAATTTTGATATCCACTGATATTCATTTAGACAAAGTTCGGAAGAGATCATAATCATGAGCGGTATAAACAGATGAAGGGCAGTCAAAAATTAAAAAGAGATTAGGCCACACCAGATTTACTTCTTCTTCTTCTTCGGATTTTGTGCTAAAAACGTTGTCCAGAGCGAGCAAGTGATTTAAAAATGTTAATTTCTTTTCCTTTTTTTGCTTGTCATTTTTGATGAGCGAAACGTAAAATATTATGCGAAAATTATATTTTTCATGTATTTTCAGAAGCGAGAGACCATATTTTAATTTTAAATATTTTATTCTTCAATAAATTATGGCAAATAATTCCTGAAGTAAGAAGTGAAATGCGGGATTTACTTATTTTTATCTTCATTCTGAAAACGACAGGTACATTCACACCGGTTCACTCAGCAGGGTACCTAATATTGCGTAATGAGTTTAGGTCCACACAGGAAATCGCCAGGCAGAATATACAAGTGTCATTTTACATCCGGTCGACGGGCCTCTGACCGAATACTTGAATACATGTGTCACAATATTTGGCAATAATCAGAAACGCAATGCACATTTTGTGACCCATTAACTAACTAACTTTATTAATGCTCAATTTTACCCCTAAGGGTTAAAGGCATGTACAAGGAATATATACAAACAACGTACACAAGTCAAATAGACAAAAACATAATAAGAACAGAAAATAAAATGAAAACAAATTACGCTACCCGTGACTAGAATAGCAGATGCAATACACATTTTAAAGGTTCTAATAGGTGAACAAAATACACGACCCTGATCACGTTGAAGTATACATTAGGAATGGGTGCATATTAATGCACACTGCCGGATCAAGGGGGTGTTCGACAATTTAGTAAAATTCGTGTATAAATTGGGTAAAAATTGGCAAACAAGAGCCTGGCACCCCGTTTTCAAAACTGCTGGATCCACACCTAATGCAGCAATGATTTATGGGCTATTTTCACAAAAAAATCTTAAGATTACCATTGATCAGGGCAGGGTAGAAATTCTTCTTGCAAAATAGACAAAAAACCATTCGTATGCAATTTTTCCTTATAGAAATAGAAATTAAAATAAGTTTATTAACCAAATCAGGGCCCCAGGAGGGCATATACAAATAACAATTATGATTGATACACAACAACAATACATCAAACTAAATATTCGCGGTGAAATATCAATAATTGTGATGAAATTTTTTTTTAGGACTATTCTGAGATTAATCAGAAGGGTCCGCCAGTTCGAAAGACGCGATTAAAATAAACAAAATATGTTACACAGAGACATATTATATGTTACGCTTTGTTTTTGTATAATAAACTTTAAAAGTATTTATAATACTCATCGTCTGTAATTGTCAAATGAAATCTATTACAAATTATATGTTTACATAATCCTCTCAATTGTATGGCTTCCTACCCTGTAACTTTCTGTGCTTTTAGCTTATGTGTATCTTTATTGTAGTGCATGCACGATCGATTAAAAAGTGCGATCTTACTGAATAATGTCATTAAAACAATTTTGCCCCATAGTATAGCAGGGGTTTCAAAGTGGGCCGGTACCCGGTACTTTTACCCGTCTGAGATCGTGTATAGTACCGGCAGAAATTACTGAACCCCCCAAAAATTAGCGGTGGTCAAAACCACAAGTACGATTGGCTTGTGGAATATTTTTCATAAAAAATTAATGATCACGTCAATTGCTGAATTCTCGCATTCAAATCGAACAACTGCGTTCAGCCACGACCAAGTTGACGGGATATTCCCTGTTTTAAAAATAACTTTACCTTAGAATCGTAAATAGCAGTTTGCGCATGCGGTAAATAGATATGTTTTCGCCCCAATATCTTTTCATCCTTGTGTAAAACTCGGACCGGAACAAAGCTGACATCATTTCAAAATAAAAAATGACCGATTACAAATTATGTTCAAACACAAACTAGTGTAATCTTCAGTAATATAAGTATGATCATTTATGTATTATGAATATATGACTACACAATATTTTGTGCGATTTTTTTTATCCATTTAAAACCCAGGGTCGAATCATTTTGGGGCGTACTGTCTTGTTGCTTAACTCCGTCCATATTGTTTAACTTCCGGTATAAAAAAATAAAAACCTACATGGCTAATTTATTTACATATTTTGACGGGGCCCTACCGCGGTTGTTCACAGAAATGAAAGTGTGCTGAAAAGCATTTTTAAAAGGGGGTACGAGGACATAAGGGATAGAAAATTACTAGGAATCTTGAAAAAGGACCGGATATTGCTCAAATACGAATTACATTGTAATGTCAAAACGCCGGCCCCACTTTTTTTCCCAAAATAATTTAACTTTTGTGATTCAAATGTTAATAAATTAATTTCTTCCCGCGAATCGTTTTTGTTCGAACATTTTTGTTTGCACTTAAGTCGTGAAAGTAACAATATATATTGTTTTTGTTTAATTATATTTGTATTGATCTATTTATTAAAATTATAAATTTTATTAAAGATTGATGATTGCAAATTAAATTTATATGTTTCATTAATTATGACACTTATATGTCTTGATCTGTGCCAATGTTCTTTGATGAGTTTAATTACTGGTAATAAAGTAAAAAAACACACAAGCCAAGGTATTGTGAAAAAGATAAGGACAAAGCCAACAAAAGAATTTTGAGAAGTTTAAGCTTAGATAACAATGGCTTGGTCAAGCCTAGCTGCAGAACCATAGCACTTTATGGTCGTTTTGGGTTTTTTTAAGATATGGTAGGCTATCCATGAATAATCTTGGCTGAAGTCTGTAAACTGAAATATTCAATAAAGAAATTGGGGGAGCGGGGGGAATCCATTATGCATGGTCTTGGTGAAATCTGAACTCTAAAAGAGAGAGTTAATGGGATTTTTCTTTCAAAAACACTTAATGTTTTGCAGTCTCTGAAGTACTTTTGGTCCACAAAATGCTAGATTTCAGGAGCTTCAGGCGGGCCCCAGACCCCCGGCCTAATTTTTTAGGTACCTCCTACAATTTAATAAGTACCTCCTGTTATAAAAAACTTTGAAACCCCTGATTATAGGCCTTTTTGGATTTTTTTTAACGAATTCAGGGCTTTGTTCCGATATCCGTTCTTTTTTTAACTTAATTTCGGAGTTCTTCAATTTTGGAAAAAAATCTTTTGTAAATGTGTCTCATTAAAGACGAACCTTTCCCTCCGATTCATTTGTTTTGCCATAATCTATAGAAGCAAAACGTAAATCTGCAAAAAGTGATTGTGTAGCAAATTCATATATTTAGAATAAGAAAAATAAAAAGAATTACCATCAAGTTAAACAACCGTACGCCTCACAAGCCATATCGACACTGAATGAGGACCCTGGTTTGTCACGCTTGTTTTGGGGCGTGGTGGTATTTAGACGTCACGTGATACTTGGTATTGAGATGCTATCAAAATGGCGACTCCCATGTATCGTTGACCGAATTTTAAAATCGATTTCATTCCCTTATCCAACATAATAAAACGCTAATATACATATAAACATCCATATTTATACATCAGGAAAAACATATAATTTTTTTTTTTTTTTTTCGAAGTTTCCCTTTAATTAGCACATGGTGATGAAAACAAGTCATAATATTCAGTGATAGGGAGGACAAATATTAAAAAAATATATATATTAATTGAATAAATGATATTCTTGATATTTTTACCTAGAGACTGGGCACTTTGTGGACAGTGCTGCATGTTTCAGCCTTGCAAGTTAAAGGTTTTTGAAGATATTTGACCACAAACCTGGTAGTTTGAACAAGCAGACAGCTGACACATAAATTAAAAAAACTAAGTCCAAAGGCTATTTTCAATGTTTTAAATTCTGTGACATTTTTTTCATATAACACCTACAGGTGTGTATAATACCTCTTTTTGAAGCATAAGGAGGATACATTACTATAGAAGAAAGCATGATAACCTATTAGGTAGTGAAAATAATATATTTTGGTCCAAAAATGTCATTTTTTTAAACATTTTTCCAAAAAACAGAAAATCGACCACTTTTGGCTCACCGAAAAGGCCATAACTTTTGAACAGCTCAACCGATTTTAATAATTTTTGTACCAAAATTTCCCATTTTGTATGTACTGTCATATTAAACTATAATTGGATGATTTATTAGCATTTCAATTTTTGGCTTGACCACCCTATCAGTGAATGTGAGAAAATATACCTTCGTCGTTAGAATTGTCGAAATATGGAATAGCCTCCCAGAATCAGTTATACAGGCAAAAACAGTTAAAAATTTTGAAATCGGCCTAGATGAGCACTGGAAGCACCAAGAGTGGAAATATGACTTTACGGCAAACATAAACATAAGATCAAATTCCGGAAGTGACGTAAAGTCGCGCATCAATGATGTGGATTTAGAGGCGGACACAGTGGCAACTAGTCCGAGATTCCTCTGTCGTTTAACGGCATTGAATAAACGGCTACAGCAAGATTATCAATGCCGTTAAACGACAGATGAATCTCGGACTAAGTGGCAACAAGCCAGCGTCCACTGTAGTTCCTATGGTATCCTATGGTATAATATTAATAGTTTCTTGAATAAGGCTAAAATTATCAAAATAAAAGTTTTAATGGTCCGCCATATTGAATGGCTGCCGGCAGGTTCTAATAAGAAAATTTTTGTTGACGAGAAATTCTACTCGTTTCGGTCAAATATCGCCGAGTCTTGATGAATAATCAGTTTATGTGTGTTTGTGTGTAAATGTTAACTCAACAATCCACAGATATATCTCTTTAAACTTGGAAAAATTATGAAAATTCTTCAGAGTGAAATACCACAACCGCCTTCACCAATGACATGCAAGTACCGTGAAAGTCGATAATGGCCGACGACGAGAAAGTGGAAGTGTTAGCCAACACAGAGATCGAAAAATTAACACGTTTAACTAAATACTATCGACTTCAGAATATGATTCTAGGAACAAATATGACGTAAAGAAACAATAGATATTTGTAAGTTAATATGGCGTGCCCTAAGAAATGACAAATTTTATGAAACATGTGTTGATCTCTGTATCGCTACAAGAAGGGGACATCTCAAAATACAAAATAACTATTGAACATATTTACTTTAATTAATTATTCAGCTGATACAGTGACTGATTCCCAGTACCTATTTTAGAGGTTTTATATCGTTTTAAAAACGTTTGGTGTTTGGTCCTGCTGGGGTGTGATCTATCTCTTTCCTCAAACACATGTACAATATTGGTGCTGGTCTTATAAAAACAACTCTACAATACTGCTTTACTAGCTAGCCAACCCTATATTGCCTATATATTAGTATAACCCTGCTAGTTACTAGATTGTTATCATACCTATTATGCAGTGTGATTTTTAACATTTATTAACTTTTATCCGTGTTTGTAGCTATATATTTTTATTAACATTAATATGCTGCTGTGCCGTAGATATATACATTAACATTTTATATGCTGTATTAATATAGCATATTACCTTTAATTCACGTGTTAGTTAATTTTATACGCATGACGGAAAGAAAACTACAGAAGTATCTGAACAAGACACTACCACCCATAGTTGGCTCTAGGAAATTAACACCGGTTATTTTGACAGACAGCAAAGCTAAATATCTTATAAGGTATTGTTCGTCAACAGTCGAGTCACAAATCCGGTGGCGATTTAGAAGTGGTCAATCGACAGAGCGTGGATTTCAGTGGTTGAACAGGAACTTAAATAGAGAGATAGGTCACTTGGACAATATCCATCTTTATGTGTGGCTCGGCACATGTGATCTCACTGATTATGATGGTAAATTTGTAACACTCGCAGCTAATAAAGACATTGTTGATTCATTGATAAACACATATCAGAAATTTATTGATCTTCTGAAACCATATCCTGCCTGTAAACTAACATTCTTTGAAATACCACCATATTCTATCATAGACTTTAACAAAAGTAGAAAACATTCAGACCCTAAGTAATTTAAGAAGGACGAAGAAGATATACTTGCAAATATAATTAAAGTCAATGAACACATTCGACATATAAACACATCTTTAAACACCTTCTCACCAATTTTTGGAGCTGATGTAAGTCACCATCATTCTGAGAAAACATCCAAATCTAAGAAGATCACACTTAGAGACAATTATCAATTCAACCTATATTTAGATGGGATCCATCCTGATGAGAGCCTAGCAAGAGTTTGGCTCAAAAAGATTGCCTTTCATATCCAGAAAGACTGTTGGGGTTGATTACATAGTCAACGGTGGGAGTATCCACGACGTACTTATTGTATTAACCTTAACAGTTCTTTATATTTATATGTTGTTAGTAAGCCTACTGGTATTTTTCTGATCTTGTTGTCAGTCTTTCCAACGGTGGGAGTATCCACGACGGGTCAGATCTGTCAAATTTATTTCCACTATATTCTTGGCACCAGTGTACCTTTTACCTTCCTACACCATGTCTCTTGCTAGAATCTCAGCTGGGAATGCTGTGTTAGACGAGCCAAAATCAACAGTAATAGGAACTAGACATATAAAACATTATGCTCTAAGTATCGAGAAATCGCTAATGAAAAAACTTAATAGCGCTAAAAGGAAAGAAATATCATACAAATTCACAGGTGGGGGCCTCACAGCCGAACTTGACGCCATTACATTTGAGCTTTTTATCCACGCATGTGAAGTATATTTTGTCAACTCTTCCAACAATTTCGACAGGTCATTAAAGACAATTCTACCGATCGACATGGCAGTGTGACACAAAGAACATACAAAATCAAAGAGTCTGACCAGGATAGCTATACTATAAACCTATACACGACTAGATGTTCAATGTTGGTAAACGGCAAAAGTGCAGCAAACTTTATTAAAAGAGATCTTAACAACTTACATGAGATTATTAAAGGTACCACCATTAATGGAGCCTCAATAAATATACAAAACACTAATGATCTGCTGGCAAAACAATTGAAAGATGTAATCCATAGCATGAACAGCAGCACCAACGGAATGCAAGCAACAGTAAATGAGGAAATGAATGATCTAACTGAGAAATGCTTTAAATGTAAAAGGAGCTGTCGTAGTAGAGCTGTACTTTGCGTAAATAAACATTGGGTCCATTTCAATTGTGAAAAATTTACTAAACTTGAGATTGAACAAAATGAAAATGAGCCATATACTTGCTCACAATGCAAGACCAAAGAGGTCAGAAAAATTGGATGTACACCAAATAAGATAGAGGAACAACAACAAACTGACTCACAAATAACGAAATATCAACACAAACAGTTAGAAGAGATAATGTCACCAACACCAACCCAACAGCTGTTACAGGAAGAATTTATGGATACTTGTTTAGTATGCTCAAATATCTTAACATCTAACACTACACCATGCATGATTTGCTCTCTAAGCTACCATCTTGGATGTGTTGACATAAATAAGGGAACGTGCTATGCCTGCTTGGGAAGTCAACATCAAATTGATCAGCACAACAACATAGCTGAAGAAACAGCATTTCCTATTGTAAGAAGAGAAACCACTGCTACATTTAACGAGATACCACAAACTCAAACTGAACATGAAACGAATGTATCACAGCAGATATCAATTACTAATCAAAAACAAAAGCCACATACTCCAAATAATGAGAACTCAATACCAACAGGAACGTCAAACTCAGCTCAAACTGAAAATTTAGAACTAAAGTTAAAAGATCTTAGACAACTTGAAATAAGACTTAAAAAAAAGGAAGAGCACCTTAAAATTAAAGAAACAATGCTAAATGAAGATGCCAAAGAGAAATCTAAGATACTAGATCGTTTATTCAAAGCAGAAAGTAGAAATTGTGAACTTGAGCAGACTGTTAAAACATTAAATCGAAGAATAGAAATTTTAGAAGAACATACGAAAACTGACCATCAAATGAACATACCGTCGGGTTTCATAAATAGAGAAACACTAAATCCGACTGATGAACTTATAAATGGAGTACATGAGAAAGTAACTAGGTATATTCTTTCAAAGATAGACATTGAAATAGATAGACTCTGTGAAAAGGGCTGGAGTGACAAAAATAAAAGTGAGTCAAATCAACAAGAAGTTAGTCAGGAACAGGATCTTCAACCTCTAAATAATGATACACATGGTGAAAAGAAGACTGTACATGGTATATCAAATGATATAAATTCACAGCAACAACAGCTACCTAGATCAGACTCTGGTACTAATCATCCACACAATAAAGGAAACTCTCAAAAGCCGTTATCCTCTAAAGATGTGATCGACCCTCTATCACGCCACGTCACAGGTCAACCAATCTATTATAACCAATCAAATACCCTACCTCATCAGCATTTTTTATACGGGACAAGCCTCCGCAACAGAATACGATATTAGAAAATGATGCATCTAGAGACACCAATAATCTACCTCTGAATTCTGATAGTCTGAGAATAATAACCTTAAATTGTAAAAACATTCAAACTTGTGGACCGTTCTTCAATGATATGATTAACCGTATGGATATATGTATGATTCAGGAACATTGGCTTTTCAACTGTCAGATTCAATTATTAAATGAAATACATGAAAACTTAAATGGAATAGGAAAATCTGTTGATGATAACGATCCGCTACAACCAATACAAATGCCACGAGGGTACGGTGGGACTGGAATACTCTGGAAGAAGGAGCTTGATCACTTAATTAACGTCATTGATATAGGAAATGAACGTATTCAATGTGTGGAATTTACGGGATCATCACGTAAAATTTTGTTTGTCTCTGTTTATATGCCGTGTAAAGGACCACAAAATCATATACTAGAATTTCAAGAATGCGTAGACATGTTATATGAGATTACTCAGATTTACGGTACCTCATATATTATTGTCTTTGGGGGAGATTTTAATGAGGATATTATTAATGCATCAAATAATCAAAGAAGCCGATATATTTTAGATTTTATGGAAGAAAACAATTTTACTACAGTAGATGTGGGAAAGACATTTATCAATTCATCGGGTTCAGACTGTTCCTCGATAGATTACATTATATTTCCAGTTTCATTCAAAGATCAGTTAACGGACATTGCAAAAATTGACAATCTTCATAGTCTTGTTTCAGATCACTATCCAGTTAGAGCAACCATATCTATTGACTTTTCCAAAAATCATGATAAACCATTAGAGCAGAGACAAAAAACTGTCAGTAAAGTTAACTGGAACAGAATCGATAAAAATCTATATCAACAAGAAATTGAAAAACAACTAGATAATTTGTGCATTTGCAATTACGCGAAAATCCACCTAGACAAAGCATACTATGACATCAATTCGCTAATTGATTCTGCAGTTTCAACAGTTGCACCATCTAACAAAATTACAAGAAAAAAACCAAAGCTAAATGTTATGAATTCTGATATATATAATGCTATCAAGGAAAAGAAGCAAGCGTATTGTATATGGAAATGGAATGGTAAACCACAAAACCCACTCGATCAACTCGTAATTAATAAGAAACTGACATCTTACAATCTTGGAAGATTCTGCAGAATGGAAGTAGCACAAAAAAGGATAAAAGAAAGACAGGAATTAATTGAAGCAAAAACTATGGATAATAAACTCTTTCACAAACTAATAAGTCAACAACGAGGAAAACTGAATAGAGTTATAGATGAACTGCATGTTGGTGACTCTGTCTTCAAAACCGACACTGAAATACTGATTGGATGGAAAAATCACTTTGCTAATTTAGCAAAAGAATCTGACAGAATGGATTTTGACCATGATTATCTTGACACTGTTGACACTGAATACAAACACATTATCAAAATTTGCCAGCATGACTTCATTCACGAGATCATGTCAAAAGAAGAACTTGACAAAGCGGTTGATAAACTTAACAGAGGCAAGTCGAGTGACATATATGGTGTAACTGCAGAATGTATCGCATACGGAGGAGAGAAGCTAAGGAACGTACTGCTCAATTTGATAAATACTTCCTTTGAGCATTGTTTATTACCAGATTTATTAAAAATTGGAACATTAACACCGATATTTAAGAACAAAGGGATGATTATTGATGCAAAGAACTATAGAGGTATAACTATAACACCGACGTTATCAAAGATTATTGAAACTATCATAAAATTCCGAATTAATCCAACAATTCTTTCAGTACAAAATCCCCTTCAAAGAGGATTTACAAAGCATTCGACACCGCTTATATCCTCATTAATACTTGAAGAAGTTGGAAGGGGGAATAAAGACAACAAAGAACCTACAATTATAGGAATGCTTGATGCAAAATCCGCCTTCGATGTGGTACGACATGCAAACCTCATTCGAAGACTATATCATTATGGAGTCTCCAAGCAATGTATACTTATGATTGATAACCTTTATAGAAATGCAACAACTAAGATAAAATGGAAAGGAGAATTCTCAGAGGGATTTAAGATTGAGCAAGGAGTTCGGCAGGGTGGCACTCTGAGTGCAGACCTGTACAAGATATACGTAAATCATTTACTGGATATTTTGGACTGTGCTGGTGTTGGAGCGAAAATTGGATCCATCAAATGTTCCGCCCCCACCTGTGCAGATGATATAGCGCTAACTGGCAGTAATCCACAAGATATACAAACCATGATAAATATCGCATATGACTTCAGCCAACGAGAAGGTTATTCACTACAACCGACCAAAAGTGTGATATTACCTGTGAAAACAAGCAATAAAATATCGCATGAAGATGAAACCTGGACAATGAATAACAACTCTATGCCAATAGTCGACCAAACAGCACACATTGGTATTCAGAGGCATTTTGAAGATTCCAGCACTGCTACTATTGAGGAAAATCTGAAAAAACCAAGGCGGGCATTATACAGCTTAATGCGTTCAGGACTTCATGGCGAGAATGGATTGGACCCAGTAACATCTATCAGCATACTTAGAACCTATGTTATTCCAATCATGTTTTATGGGCTAGAAACGCTTTTACCAACTGGAAAATCTTTTGAAACAGTGGAAAAACAATACAAAAAAATGATCAAACAAATACTGTCATTAGTTCACCTGGACCAAAGGTCCAGGTGAACTATTGCCATCACTTGGCGTCCGTCGTCTGTAAACTTTTCACATTTCAAGCTTCTTCTCCGAAACCACTGGGCCGATTGGAACCAAACTTAGCAGGAATGTTCCTTGGATGGTCCTCTACAAAGTTACTGTTTTTCGTTTCAGTCGGATATTCTATATGGCTGCCAAGGCCAATAATATGCTCTGATTGGCTGAAATTTCAAAGATCTTCTTCTCTGAAACTAATGAACTGACTGAACCTAAACTGTACATGAATGATCATTGGAATGTCCTTTACCAAGTTACTGTTTTTTATGCCGATCGGAAATCCAAGATGGCCGCCATCGCAGGACATAGATTAACATTGGACCCTATGGGAAAATGTTCAAATGCCTTCTTCTCAGAAACTACAAATATGATTAAAGCCAAACTGTACATGAATGTTCATTGGATGGTCCTCTACAATCTTAAGGTTTTTTGTTCCGATATGAAATTCAAAATGGCGGCTACGGCAGGACTTAGTTTAACATTGGACCCTATGGGAAAAATGTTTCAAAATGCTTCTTCTCTGAAACCACTTGGACAGTTGAAACCAAACTGCCCAGGAATGATCATTGGAAGGTCCTCTACAAAGTTTCTGTTTTTTATGCCGATCGGAAATCCAAGATAGCCGCCACCGCAGGACATAGATTAACATCGGACCCTATGGGAAAATATTCAAATGCCTTCTTCTCAGAAACTACAAATATGATTAAAGCCAAACTGTACATGAATGTTCATTGGATGGTACTCTACAATCTTAAGGTTTTTTGTTCCGATATGAAATTCAAAATGGCGGCTACGGCAGGACTTAGTTTAACATTGGACCCTATGGGAAAAATGTTTCAAAATGCTTCTTCTCTGAAACCACTTGGACAGTTGAAACCAAACTGCCCAGGAATGATCATTGGAAGGTCCTCTACAAAGTTTCTGTTTTTTATGCCGATCGGAAATCCAAGATAGCCGCCACCGCAGGACATAGATTAACATTGGACCCTATGGGAAAATATTCAAATGCCTTCTTCTCAGAAACTACAAATATGATTAAAGCCAAACTGTACATGAATGTTCATTGGATGGTCCTCTACAATCTTAAGGGTTTTTGTTCCGATATGAAATTCAAAATGGCGGCTACGGCAGGACTTAGTTTAACATTGGACCCTATGGGAAAAATGTTTCAAAATGCTTCTTCTCTGAAACCACTTGGACAGTTGAAACCAAACTGCCCAGGAATGATCATTGGAAGGTCCTCTAGAAAGTTTCTGTTTTTTATGCCGATCGGAAATCCAAGATGGCCACCACCGCAGGACATAGATTAACATTGGACCCTATGGGAAAATATTCAAATGCCTTCTTCTCAGAAACTACAAATATGATTAAAGCCAAACTGTACATGAATGTTCATTGGATGGTCCTCTACAATCTTAAGGTTTTTTGTTCCGATATGAAATTCAAAATGGCGGCTACGGCAGGACTTAGTTTAACATTGGACCCTATGGGAAAAATGTTTCAAAATGCTTCTTCTCTGAAACCACTTGGACAATTGAAACCAAACTGCACAGGAATGATCATTGGAAGGTCCTCTACAAAATTTATGTTTTTTATGCCGATCGGAAATCCAAGATGGCCACCACCGCAATACATAGATTAACATTGGACCCTATGGGAAAATATTCAAATGCCTTCTTCTCAGAAACTACAAATATGATTAAAGCCAAACTGTACATGAATGTTCATTGGATGGTCCTCTACAATCTTAAGGTTTTTTGTTCCGATATGAAATTCAAAATGGCGGCTACGGCAGGACTTAGTTTAACATTGGACCCTATGGGGAAAATGTTTCAAAATACTTCTTCTCTGAAACCACTTGGACAACCAAACTGCCCAGGAATGATCATTGGAAGGTCCTCTACAAAGTCTCTGTTTTTTATGCCGATCGGAAATCCAAGATGGCTGCCACCGCAGGACATAGATTAACATTGGACCCTATGGGAAAATATTCAAATGCCTTCCTCTCAGAAACTACAAATATGATTAAAGCCAAACTGTACATGAATGTTCATTAGATGGTCCTCTACAAACTTTAGGTTTTTTGTTCCGGTATGAAATTCAAAATGGCGGCTACGGCAGGACTTAGTTTAACATTGGACCCTATGGGGAAAATGTTTCAAAATGCTTTTTCTCTGAAACCACTTGGACAGTTGAAACCAAACTGCCCAGGAATGATCATTGGAAGGTCCTTTACAAATTTTCTGTTTTTTATGCCGATCGGAAATCCAAGATGGCCGCCACCGCAGGACATAGATTAACATTGAACCCTATGGGAAAATATTCAAATGCCTTCTTCTCAGAAACTACAAATATGATTAAAGCCAAACTGTACATGAATGTTCATTGGATGGTCCTCTACAATCTTAAGGTTTTTTGTTCCGATATGAAATTCAAAATGGCGGCTACGGCAGGACTTAGTTTAACATTGGACCCTATGGGAAAAATGTTTCAAAATGCTTCTTCTCTGAAACCACTTGGACAGTTGAAACCAAACTGCCCAGGAATGATCATTGGAAGGTCCTCTACAAATTTTCTGTTTTTTTATGCCGATCGGAAATCCAAGATGGCCGCCACCGCAGGACATAGATTAACATTGGACCCTATGGGAAAATGTTCAAATGCCTTCTTCTCAGAAACTACAAATATGATTAAAGCCAAACTGTACATGAATGTTCATTGGATGGTCCTCTACAAATTTTACGTTTTTTGTTCCGATATGAAATTCAAAATGGCGGCTACGGCAGGACCTAGTTTAACATTGGACCCTATGGGAAAAATGTTTCAAAACGCTTCTTCTCTGAAACCACTAGGACAGTTGAAACCAAACTGCCCAGTAATGATCATTGGAAGGTCCTCTACAAATTTTATGTCGATCGGAAATCCAAGATGGCTGCCACCGCAATACATAGATTAACATTGGACCCTATGGGAAATTGTTCAAATGCCTTCTTCTCAGAAACTACAAATATGATTAAAGCAAAACTGTACATGAATGTTCATTGAATGGTCCTCTACAAACTTTACGTTTTTTATTCCGATATGAAATTCAAAATGGCGGCTACGGCAGGACTTAGTTTAACATTGGACCCTATGGGAAAAATGTTTCAAAATGCTTCTTCTCTGAAACCACTTGGATAATTGAAACCAAACTGCCCAGGAATGATCATTGGAAGGTCCTCTACAAGGTGTGTGTTTTTTATGCCGATCGGAAATCCAAGATGGCTACCACCGCAATACATATATTAACATTGGACCCTATGGGAAAATGTTCAAATGCCTTCTACTCAGAAACTACAAATATGATTAAAGCCAAACTGTACATGAATGTTCATTGGATGGTCCTCTACAAACTTTACGTTTTTTGTTCTGATATGAAATTCAAAATGGCGGCTACGGCAGGACTTAGTTTAACATTGGACCCCATGGGAAAAATGTTTCAAAACGCTTCTTCTCTGAAACCACTTAGACAGTTGAAACCAAACTACCCAGGAATGATCATTGGAAGGTCCTCTGTTTTTTATGCCGATCGGAAATCCAAGATGGCTGCCACCACAGGTCATAGTATTAACACAGGACCATATGGGGAAAATACAGAAATATATTCTTCTCTGAAGCTATTGCACTGATTGAACCTAAACTGTGCATCAATCATTGGAAGGTCCTTTACAAACTTTGTGTTTTTTATGTTGATCGTAATTCCAAGATGACTACCACTGCAGGACATAGTTTTTACATAGGACCAATTGGTTTTTTTTATAACCAGGTGAGCGATACAGGCTCTTGAGAGCCTCTGGTTACCAATTAACACTGCTGATCCGGCAATTTACATAATATCTGGATTGTTGCCAGCAGAGGCCGAAGTTCACAAAAGAGCCATCACATTGTTTGGATGTATCTGCCGTTCAGGCAAGACCTCCACAGAATGGAAAATAGCAGAACGCCAACTATCTATTAAGAACAGTAAAAGCAAAAGTTGGTTTATTGATATCAAGCGATTATTTATAAAATATGGAATTGGCGACCCATATGAATTTCTGGACACTATGCTATCAAAACATCAATGGAAAAGCCTGATAAAAAGCAAAATATATAGCTATTGGATTTCAACCATCTCAGAGGTATGCAATTTATATTCCTCATTGAAGTACCTGAAAGGATCCTACAAGATTGGTCAGTGTCATCCGCTAGCAACGACGATCAGTGCTAACATGAGAGATATTATAAGAATTCCAATACGCCTAAAAATTGCCACCGGTACATACATCTTACAAGCAAACAGAGCCTCGTTCAATAGATCTCAACTCAATCCAATATGTCTTCTCTGTGGAAATAGTGCAGAAACTTTAGAACATTTCTTACTAACATGTAACTGTTTAGATAGCATCCGTGCACCGTTACTTAAAGAGATAATTAACACTTGTAGCGCTCTATTTGCAAAGAATAAGTTGGATGGGAACGTTAATTTATTACAAGTTTTGGTGAATCCATATGTCTACTCTAATAATGGAGAATTTACTAACATCATTAGCAAACATTTAGAGCCTCTGTGTAGGTTCCTATGCTTTAGACTTCATACTAAGCGCTATGAACTTTTAGGATTGACGTCAAAGAAGATGAAGAAGGGTGGTAGTGCGAAGATATGAACTGTGAATAGGGGGCTTGTGTTGATCGCACTCTGGTAGGGCCCTACATTAATTTTACCTGAAGTGGCATTTTAGATTTTAGAATCGTCTAGGGACTTTTAGATTTTAAAGTCGTCTAGGGACTTTTAGATTTTAAAATCGTCTAAGGACTTTTAGATTTTAAAATCGTCTAAGGACTTTTAGATTTTTGAAATCTTCCAAGGATATTCCGCTATAATTTTAAACAACGTAAATAGTGTATAGTAATACTTAAGTTTTATTATTGTGCATGTGTGTATATAATACATTTTTATGGAAGTGGATTTACAACGCTGATTCGTTTTAATTATTGGATTTTTATGTGAAACCGTACTTCCCGGTCAAGGTGTGCCTAGATTGGCAGAAGTTGATCTTACAGATACAGATACAGCATGCGCACAAACGCCTCCGGATGGCAACATTTTTTAACACAAAATGGTAATATGCATTGCGTTGTTTACAAGTGCTCAAATCGGCAAAACAGTGCTGCTAAAGAGAACGGTATCCGTTTTTTTTATCTTCCCCAAGGATGTGAAGAAGAGAAAGTCTTGGGTAAATGCTGTCAACAGGACAGACTGGTCACCACATGAAATATTCAGTAATTTTATTATGTTCGGCACATTTGTTGATGGATGGCACAGTGTCAGTGATGACGTAGTCTTTTCACACAACGAAAAATACATAACTGATTGGATTTGCAGGTGATTGATTTGCCCTCGCCATTAATCTAGAAAAACTTCAAAGTCTTCCTGAAATATTCGTGACGAAGTCAAAGATCTTGCAGAATAGATTTGCCGTGGACACATAGCGCCATAGCCATGAATCATGATAGTGGTTTGTTACGATTTTTTTTATCCCTCGACTGACAACATTCCTCCCTTGTGGTTTTTATAGCTGTCAGTCGATGGATAAATAAAAATCTTAACAAGCCCCTGTGGTACAGCAATTATAGATTAGATTGCAGAAGTTCAGCAAAAAACTATCAGATTTCTGAAATTCCATATACATAGAAGGGCCCTACCCAGTGGCTGATCCAGATTTTCTTCATAGAGGGAGCCATGCAAGAATTTCCTATAAATTTTAAAGATTTTTAACCTCGTATCCCTTTGTATCCAGGTGGCCGTGATTGTAAGGTAGTTGGATTTACAACTAACTATGCAATCGGTGCTTATTACCACTGACGTGAGTTCGAATCCCGATCAAGGCGAGGTGTACATTATGTGATAAAGTCAGTGACTTGCGACAGGTACTCCACCAATAAAACAGACCGCCACGATATAACTGAAATATTGTTGAAAGTGGTGTTAAACACCATAAAACCAACCCTATGTATCCATGACTGCTACACTAAAGGTTTTTAGTTTAATTTCTTTTAATATAAAGATACAATTAATAGACCAAATTCACATTAACCTATTCTTTGTTGTAAGCGGTCTTAGTCCAAAGTCCAATCGGAGTTAAATCCAGGTGGTAAGCGGCCTTACTGTTTGGATTATTTCATGGCGATACGCTGAATTTCGATTACCACTTCATTTTTAACCTTTTCGAAGTTTTATTCAACTATTTATACATGGATCCTTGTGAGCAAATCTACACTGACTCCTGAAGAGTTTAGATGTTGGAAAGTTGAGAATCTGAGACAGTACTTGACGATGAGAGATCTGGCGAAAACAGGAAAGCAGGAGGAGCTAACTATGTTTTTCAGCATGTAAGTTAAACTTGCGTTTGGTGCCACCTAAGGATGATGTTAGAAGTGCTAAGACAACATTTTTAGTAACTGGTATTTCAGGTTGGTAAAAAAAAGTTATGTCAAGACTTGATTGATGAGGTGCCTATGGTGTCAAAATGGTATGTATTATTGTAATATAAGGACCTATATCCGTCTGTAAGTTCTAATTTTAAATGTTGTACCTGACATACATCTGAAACCATCCTCAGTAGTATAGAGGCTATTACGTCTGTCTACATGACAGAAGACCGAGGTTCGATTCCTTGCTGTGGATATCAGATGTTTAAGGAAACGTTGAAAATAATTTGTTGGTATATGTAGTACTATTTTGTGGGAATATGACACAACCAAAATTAATGTGTATATGTTCATGTTTAATAGTTGTAATGCCTCTATATGTTAAAGGGCCTGGGTGGCTCAATGAGGTAGGTAGTTGGATTACCTAACAACTCATACAAAAAAAAATGTACAAGCCTAAGACCAATACAGCGTGGGTTCGTGCCCGGCTTTGTAAATTACAAAGAAGGGTGCACTCGACTCGCAGCCGCAAGTGATAAAGTTTACCAGTTGTTTGCCCATGGTCTGGATACTCCGGCTTCTTCCACCACTAAAACTGGTCACCATGATATAGCTGAAATATTGTTGAAAGTGCTGTTAAACACCAAAAATCAATCAATCAATCAATATGTTAACCTATAATAGTAATTAGTTGGAGGGATAATCAATCAGGGGTTGATAATTTCACACCTTAGGGGAGATGATGAGCTTAGACCTGATTTCAGGAAAGTTGGTTAATTAACATGTATTTTTGAGATCTCTGTTTATTTGGTATTGACAGCCACAGCTACTGTAAATCTGGAAAATGTATTAAACTATAACAACCCAGACATTGTATGGTCCAACTCAGACAGTCAAAATATTTATATAAAAGTTTATTAAAAAAAACCTCAAATATTCAGAAATATGATGATGACATGTTTCTGTAAGAAATTATTAAACTATTTTGGATTCAGTGATATGTTGTACAATAGAAATAAGAGAAGATGTTGCTCGTTTTGTAAAAGTACATGTAATTAATTTGGTATCTTCTTAATTTTGTTGTTCAGTTACTTCATTGTGTAATAAAGTAGCATTAACAATTACATATTTTACATTTTATCATACAGTCATAGTTTTCAGTTCACTGTCTAATGAAACCTATAACAGGGTATTTCTTTACAAAGAAGGGTGCAACTGATTTCTATCTGTTTTCCTCATTAGAATTGGTGTCGTTTACTTCGCTACACATTTAGTAGAACAACACATTCAAATTTATTCTTGTCAAAAGTTAAAGGGGTTTTACTGATTCCTTCACAGTTTGAAAATGCATTGCCATCATTTTTAGTCCAAGGGTTTAATTTGATGACTTCTCTTAAAATAATCGACATCTTCTTTAAAAACTTTTTCATATGGCTTGACTGCTTGCTCTCTACATTGACCATTTGGTCAACATTGTTAACTATATCCTGAATGACAGGGGCTGCTTTTGATACTGTAATAATTGCATGTTCTGTTTTATTAGAACCCAAACTTCCAATAAGTTCTTTTAATACTAGAACTTGGTTTTCTTTTTGAAAGTCTGCTGCCTTATTTTGAAAAGCACATATATTGTTCTTTGGCTGACATATTTGATCACTAATTCATTGCCTAATATTTTAGCATTGTGGTACTTCTAATTCCTAAAAAATAAAAACCAAAATCATTTTAGCACATGAAAACAGTAAAAATTAAATGGTTGGTATTTTGTGTGATCCAATCTTTATAAATCATCAAATATTGACTACTAATACCAAGTAAAATACTGTCTTTAAACCATGATTTGTCTTTGCTGATTTCATGTTAGAAAAGTTGGACTTTTCAACGACTTCAGTTTCGATATATCATGACAGTTTTGTTCAATTGGGTTTGAAACTGCCTTTACAAATGAGTATTTACCTATTATCCAAAACTTTGCCCACTAGATAAAGCAAAATTTCCACATACAAAAAAAGACAAATAAATAGTTTCTTTGTGTAATAATATTTACACCAAAAATGAGGATGTATTTGTATCAATGATGGTAATAAATGTATATTGGGCGACTTTTCAAAAACCCACTTATTGGGAGAAAACTCACTGTTCCACATTAAATGTTTTGTTTTTGCAATAAATATTTCTTGTTAATGAATATTTGTTTAATTTTTGTTGCCCTATAATAATTTACAAAAGTTACAGAGTTGAATCATTTACAAAGTATATGTACATATTTTATGAATACTGATCAGCAGTCAGGGAAATTCAAATTCATTTCAGATGTTTCAGGGAAAAAATGATTAATGTATGTTAGGACTAAGAAGTTTGCTGTTGACTAGATATGCAACTTAAATAATTTGGACCAATATTCATAAACTGTTTATCAGTATCATTTAGACTCTGTAAGGGTTTTTTTTCCATTAAATTATTACCAGGGCATTCTGATCAAATTTGAGGCAAACAATTTGATTATAAATTCATATGATTAATTTAAAGTTTACGGTTATTGGATTATCAAAGAATTACTTAATTATTACAATATTGAAATAGAAGGTCATTGATATGTGACATCTCAGCATTTTTATAACCCCACACCTACAAAAAAAAACTCCTCCTAAACCGCTTTATGGATTTTGATGAAACTTTACACAAAGAAAGTACATAATATATTCATGTGCATAATGTCATATCAATCAGTTCTGAGAAATTCCAGGGAAATTGGAGCTTAATTTTTTTATTCTTATTAGATGCAAAGATGCAAAAGACCATGTCATGCAACTCCTAATTAACTGCTTAATGGATTTTGTTTGAACTTTACACAAAGGAAGTACATCGTATATTTACCCTATAGGACACTGCCAGTATCCATATACTACTTTGCATGGTAGCTTGCTTTTACATAAGTAATGGATTCTTCAATCTGGAAAAAAAATCATAAAAGGGTAACAGTAAAAATTTAAAATTAGCCATTTATGACAAAACTTTAAAAATCTTTTGTATTGAATTTATGTCCTGTTTTTGTAATGTTTGAGAAAGGATGAATTTTCAACCATTATCTTAATGAACATAAATATTATAAATGCACCAACCATTTTAATTGAAGAGGGGACTAAGTCTGTAACCCTGAGGTCAATAATTTTTTTGCTGACAATGAAGCATATTGGATTTTCACTATTTAGTATTTAATAAAATTCTTTCATACTAATAGTAATATTTTTCTCAGAAAGTTTAAAAAAAACATGTAATGCAACTGTCATTAAATTAAATGGTTGGTCAGATATCTTACTCCTAGTTTAAACATGTAGGAGTGCTTAAAATGGTAATAATTTGGTTAAATACCTGGACAAATCCATGTATTTCCACATCTCCTGCACTGTACTGTATGTAGTGCTTCACTGCCCTGTCCAGACCTTTGAAGTGGTGCTGACACTCGATCTCTCACGACTAAAGCCTAATCATAAAGTCATATATTCTGGCAAAAGTTAGCTCTGGTAACCGAGCTAACTTTGTTGAAGAGTGGCGTTTTCTATGAAAGATGGTGCTATATCGCTTCAACTTCATAAGCTTGATCATTGATGGATCACTGACACTGGTGAAACTTCAGTCTGACAAGTTAAATTTCTTTCACTAGTTCTTCTTTCAACGTCAGGGTTTTCAGTAAACTCAAGTTTAACTTGTTTAAATTCTCCCGCTTAGCCATAACATACATGTAATCAACGTAGCCAATGTAAACAATAGTTTGCAATGGAATCGGGCAGGTTTGCCGTCCGGAAGCGTTTCTGCGCAGGTGCGGAAATTATCGCGAAAAGGTCTATTGTCCAAATTAGTTTAATTTTGTTTTGCATTGAACCAATTCAGTTAATAAATTGAGTGGTTTAGGTTAATGTTTTAGCCAGAATTTTGTCTATATGAGGTATTGAAATTATATTGGTTATGAGTATAATTATTTTGTCACTGATCTCCAGTTATACAAAAATATGAGTCACTATTTAGAAACTCAAGACATACATTACTAGCGAGGTTGTTAGTACGGGTACAGGACTTTTCGGCCATAGTACCAGTTCGGCCATAGTCATTTCGGCCATAGTACCAGTTCGGCCACACTTTATAAAGACGTTTCGGCCATGGTTTTATTTATGCTGTTTTATGTGTTATTTATAACAATATTATGCATTAATAATCATATTGAATACAAAAAGAAATAAAAAATTGAGAAAATTTCGGCCATAGTACCAGTTCGGCCACACTTTATAAAGACGTTTCGACCATGGTTTTATTTATGTTGTTTTATGTGTTATTTATAACAATATTATGCATTAATAATCATATTGAATACAAAAAGAAATAAAAAATTGAGAAAAACGATATATTTTAGCAAATATTATCACTATTCTTTTCCCAATCGCGGCGATGTGCAGGTCCACATGAAGAGAAGAAAACAAAATCTACGTTTTACATAGTTTTAAGTCTTATAAATCTAGATTTAATAACCATTTGCAGTACTTTATTATTTAAAAAAAAAAATTATTTAACAAATATTATCATTGTTCTTCTTTTCCCAATCGCTGCCATTTGCAGATCGATTCGACACGAAGAAAAGAAGTCATAATCTACGATTTACTTAGTTTTGACTTTATATACGTCCTTGGTTTTGAGTGTTACCTATATGAAAATCTGGAATTAATCATCATTTTCTGTACTTTATTACAAAAAACAAATATTTAAAACGATATATTTTAGCAAATATTATCATTGTTCTTCTTTTCTTTTCCCAATCGCGGCGATTTGTAGATCTGAAAATCGCGGCGATTGAGAGGTGAAGAATAATGGGGCCCTGATTTGGTTAATAAACTTATTTGTATTTCTACATAATAATTTTTTTATATTAATCATGAAATTTCGGAATTTTAATTTTTTAAACCATTTTATTCCTCCAAGAATCCATACAGACTACGACACTCAGTTTCTTCATACAAAAGTACGAAAATAACAAAGTAAATAAATGGTCAGTCATCTAGACGCCAATATGATATGCGTATGTGTAATTACCACGATTACTATAAAAAATAATTCCCCTAAGAATCGTACTAAAAAGTACAGACTACGACACTCGATTTTTTCATCCATACTTACGAAAATAACAAAGTAAATAAATGGTCAGTCATCTCGACGCCAATCAATGAATATGTGATGTGTATTACTATGATTAATTAAAAAAAATCCCCTAATAATCCATACTAAAGTACAGACTACGACACTCAGTTTCTTCATCCATACTTATTAAATATAAACTATGGCCGAAATGGTTTGTGACCGAAACGTACTATGGCCGAACCGGAGTGTGGCCGAAACGTCTCGAAAGCGTTGTCCAAATTTAAATAGATATAAACTTGTAATAATTCAAGACATACATTACTAGCGAGATTGTTAGTACCTGTCTTGTTAAACTATATGTAAAATACCAATACTTTAGAAATTCAAGACATACATTACTAGCGAGGTAGTTAGTACTTGTCTTGTCCAAATTTAAATAGATATAAACTTGTAATAATTCAAGACATACATTACTAGCGAGATTGTTAGTACCTGTCTTGTTAAACTATATGTAAAATACCAATACTTTAGAAATTCAAGACATACATTACTAGCGAGGTAGTTAGTACTTGTCTTGTCCAAATTTAAATAGATATAAACTTGTAATAATTCAAGACATACATTACTAGCGAGATTGTTAGTACCTGTCTTGTTAAACTATGTAACATATTCAATTCTTTAGAAATTCAAGACATACATTACTAACGAGGTTGTTAGTACCTGTCTTGTCCAAATTTAAATAGATAATATAAGAAACTTGAAATTCTAGTGTTTAATCCTTAAACACTTCATAAGGCTATAAGATTTGTTAGTTAGAGTATTAATTAATAGAGTATCAGTTTGCTCTGAGTAAATTTTGAGATCAACAGTATATGATTAACTATTAAACACATATTGCATAATCTCTGTATTAGTGTTTAGTCAGTAAACACTTTCTTTTGTAATAGATTTTACTCATTGAAAGGCAGAACCATTATAAGAACTAAAAACCAGGTCTCAATTCTGTTTAAACAGATATATAATTACAAAACACAATACTACATAAACAGCTTAAAACCTAATATTGAGACATCGATTCATGTTTGTGTACAATAAGTATATCTGGAGACATATATTTTGTTAATTTGTATTTATCCACATATCCTGTAAGGTCTCAGGATCCGGATAATTGTTTTATTGCTGAATATTGGATTATCAAATATAGTATAAAAATAAACTATTTATAACTGAACATGTTTTCCATCAATTTTGCCATGTTTTTCGTTCGCCTTAGTGAAGTTTAAATGACCCGGTACTGAAAGTTAGTACCGTACGCGAGACATATATAGCGACACATAGAATTACTTTGTCCATATTTTTATATCAGTTATATCTTGGTATATTTGAGAATTCTATCAAGGGATAGAATAGAACTTGTGGTCTATCTATTTCACCAGCTAGCCCGCTACAATATAGAAGAAAACAATTACTGTCTATTGATTCTGTAAATGTGTGGATTAATTGACTTTTGAAAAAAAAAAATGATATTCACTTCAACCTTTCGGACTCAGTGAATATCATTTTTGTTCAAAAGTCAATAAATCCACACATTTACCTCATCAAAAGAAAGTGGAAGTGGACTGAGGGGTTAATAATACGTTTTCAAAGTAAAGAAATATGTTTTTCTGACAGAAAAAGGGAGATGCAGTCGTGCCACTTTGTATGAATCTTGGAGCTTGATGCTTAACGCGAGAACATCTCCACTTTGAAAGCCGAGTGGCTCCCTCTTTTTGGTACAAATTGATCATATTTATGGTCTACATTACAAGAAAGACAGACAAATTGTTTTTTAAGTTAGAATTGAAAATAATTTGAACTTTCTTTCATACAATTTTACACCTAAACGCATCCTGGCACCAATGTGTGAAACTAAATTTTGTGATATCATAGACCAGTCTATATTCTACATAGACCATATATACTGTACATTATATACAATTTAGAAATTGTGAAAATTTGATATAGACCGACTTGAATTTACATAGACATTGTCTATAGGTCTACTGGTAATTTCGCACACTGTGGCACGACAATAACTGTTTTATGTTTCACACTTGTCAAGAAGACTGACAGATAAAAGGTAATAATTTTAAATGGGTCCCAGGTCCCGTCAACATACTTTTCGGTTAATTTTAATGTCGAAATCGGCAAGTCGATTGTTACTGATATTCAAAAGATACAGTTGTGAATTTCGGAAAAAAAGATTTATTTGAAGTTAATGATGCCATTTGATGCGCTTCTCTGATAGATACAAATATAAGGTTGCGGACAATTGGTTCCCATAACTTATAACACGATGGACCCACAGGAGGACATACCAGAACCAATGCAAAAAAGGTTTTATATTTTCAATTTACATTGTATTTATATTTTTACAAGCTTTTAATGTTAGCTTAATTAACAGTAAGCTTACCAAGGTCCATTCGCCCACCAGTTTTGCACACACAAAAAAGGGGGGGGGGGGTAGATTTACTATATATGGGTATATTTTTGTGTGAGAAAAAATACAGAGCGGACATTACTTTATGAATAGTGATTAGAAAATAGTGTTTCATTCGAATGAAGAATGAACTAAGTAAGAAAGTTTACTGATTATTTCTTATTCTAACATGGCGTCCTTCTTTCGCTTTGTAAGCAAACGAGCGATTTATCGATTGGGCATGATCTCATTAGCACCAGGGTTCGACATTAACATTTTGACCAACTTGTCCATTCGGACAAGTGCCATATTGATTTTACTTGCTCGAAACTGTAAACTACTAGCCCGAATTCTTAAGTGCCATATATGCATGTAGTGCAGAACTTAGATACGATAACGTAACCCTCGGTCCGCTTTTGCTCCCAGCGAGGGTTACGAATCGGTCCATTTAACGTATGGGAGCAGCGCCCGGAGTGATTCACACCGGCCGGTTTTTTGTCCTAATTCCGTTGTAAGTGGTTGGAAAAATTAACGGGGGTGAAAGATAAATATATTTAGGTAAAGTTTGAGGTGTTAAGTAAACCCTGCATCAATCCATGGTAGACTTATATCCATCTGAAAATTTGAATGCATGAAATCTTCTTTCTGTCCGACATTTTGTTTACAAGTTGCTATTTCACGTGCATTTGCCTCGTTTTGGAGATATCCTTATTTGGATCGATTGTCGATTTTACTACGATTTTAGTTTTAGTATTAAAATCGTAGTAAATGTTTTCCATATTTGGCATTGAGATCCATATATGGATAGGCTCCGCCCATCGCGAGAGTCTACGTAAGGTGTCATGGCGGACAAGAAAGAATTTCGAATACGAAATCGACCGTGAAGGTAGAAATAGGTATTGTAACACTTATTTTGTATCACCATTACTTAAAAATTGTAGGGAATAATAAGTTATGACCAGATATACAAAAAGAAAGTTGAAATATTCACTTAACGAAAATTTTAATTTGCTCCCATACGTTGAATGGGACCGATTCGTAACCCTAACTGAAGCACAAGCGGAATGAGGGTTACGTTATCGTATCTATGCAGAACTATGCAATCTACAATGACCGTTCATAGAGTAGAATAACCCCTCATATTAATTATTTACACCTTATGATTTCCCGAGGGTTACTTGGTGCCATATTGGCACCAAATTCTGGGACTGAGTCTGAGATATTGAGTAGACGTACCTATCAATTTGCGGGAATATGACAGTTTTATAAATATGGGTGATTGATGAGGATTTCTGAAATATTTTTTTTAGAAAATTTAAGTATAAATGTTCCTCATCATAGACTGACAACGACTGTATAGTTTGTTTGAATTTTTATTCCAGTAATCTATCATGCTTTCAATGTGTTGATCGTAAAGGCAATACACATCAGGGATAATTTTCTAAAATTAGAACACTGCAAATAACTCTACCTTTTAATTGGCCGGCGAAAATAAATACGATGTTGATGCAGAGCCGCTGCCTAATTTGGCATTCGCGATTGGCTAATATAAATAACACGATCTTTAATTGAGAAAGGGGAATTCCGTAGTCAACAAAATAAAACGGCGTAAAATACATGATACATACGACGCGATGTTTAGGTAAAATTAGCCGCGACCTCCAACACTGAATAATTCAATATTAACACAGGCACTTGTTTCATTCAAAAAATATATGCCCCCTCCTCTTCCTTACTTCAAGGTAAACATCTGCCCTTTTCCCCTTCCCCACTTCGCCTCAATATTTTTCGCTTATTTGTGATCCTTTCGCTGTCCCAATTATATCGTTACACTCTCGAGATATTTCTCTTTACGACTGCCACATTTAAATATACCTACCCCCTCAGACGAATTGGACAAGAATATCAGCGAACGTAGCTTGTTTTATTTTTAAGTCATTGAAACGGATACAGCCACTTCCGGTCCGGTTTAAATTGATTTAGAAAATGTATTTTTATAATCTGCATTGGAACAATTATCTGTATTTTAAGGCTTACTTTACATTTGAGAGGAGATGATCATGATAGCATTGTTACACATGGCCGGTCTAGAGAATTCCGCATGCATATAAAAAATCAAGTGCAAACCGTTAGTAGCTGTATCCATTTCAATGACTTAAAAATAAAACAAGCTACGTTCGCTGATATTCTTGTCAAATTCGTCCGAGGAGGGCCCGGTAGGTATATTTAAATGTGGCAGTCGCAAAGAGAAATATCTGGAAGAGGAGGGGGCATATATTTTTTGAATGAAACAAGTGCCTGTGAATATTAATCATTTTTCTCTTCAGGAATTGAACATATCACATAATCATTTTCACTTGCCCGATCGGACAAGTTGGGTGCCGTTTTCACTTGCCGCGGGCAATCGGACAACCGTTAATGTCGAACCCTGAGCAAATGCACCGGTGCATGTGACTGACTTTCCCATCGTAAATGTACATGTTGACGAATTATCGTCTGCTCGAATTTGGCAGCATACATTTTGTAAATTGTCACTATTAATTGTGTGGGACATTGTTTGCAAACATAAATATAAATTACCGTCTTCCAATCAAAGCATACTACGCTATTTGTACTCTTCAGACATATAATCAGAATCGAAATAATCACAGGGGCTCGCAGTTATATTTTCACATCACCAGGTATGTATTAAAAAGAAGGGAGGACACTTTTGGGGGGGCCAAAAGTGAAAGTAGAGTTTCGGCACCTTTTTTCGCTTCAAAAACGGTTCAGTCTTTGTTCTTCCCATAAAATTAATGCAAATATCGATGTTTTTTGCTGATTGACTGGTTTACAGTGGAATAAAACTCGTTTTTAAATTCCAAGCGGTTTGGACAACTTCTTATCATACTCAATTCCGGTTTATACGGACTAAATATCAAGGTGAGTTTTCATTGGTCGAAGGATTTAAACTGGCATTTTTGCGGGAAATTATTTACTCATCTTGTCAAAAGATATTCATAAAATGCTGTCTTCCTATATTTCCAGATTGATTGAGACAAGGAAAAAATATATTTTAATGCAAGAGATTTAAGTTGTCCTTTTTCCTACTTTTTAAAATTATATTTCGATTTTTGTATTTCTATCAATATTATTAAGTCCGTAGAAAACCGGAATTGAGTATGATAAGAAGTTGTCCAGACCGCTTGGAATTTAAAAATGAGTGTTATTCCACTGTAAACCAGTCAATCAGCAAAAAACAACGATATTTGCATTTATATTATGGTAGGAACAAAGACTAAACCGTTTTTGAAGCGAAAAAAGGTGCCGAAATTCTACTTTCACTTTGGGCAGCAAAAAAAGTGTCCTCCCTTCTCTTTTAACATATACCTGGCGATGTGAAAATATAACTGCGAGCCCCTGTGGAAATAATTGGGTACCTCGAATTACCGAAATCCCAAAATTTTACCGAAATCCCCGTATTTTTACCGAAATCCCCCTAGATATTACCGAAATCCCCATCAGATCTTCTGAAATTCCTCTCAGATGGAAAGATATAACATTGTTTTAGTGTTTTATGATGGTTTTACACAAATTTCGTTGTGTATGTGCACAGTAGGAACGATTTATCAACAAGCGAACAGGTAGTATCAAAATCAATATGGCGGAAATAAAGGGATGTAACTCTTGTATTTATCAAAGTAGTAAAAATACCATAGGTAATATGCGAGCTTAAGCGAGCTCTTTATGGTATAAAATGTGTACTTAGGATTTTTTAACAAACATGGCTGAACATATTGTCGAAGAAAAAAAAATTCTACGTTTTGTAAACACCGGTTTCCGGGTAACACACTAACACACTCAACTAATGAAGATCTTCTTAACATAAAGCGCAAAGGTGATCCTGAAGTCTCGTACCCTCTCTCGTAAGGAACGATAACTCGAATAAAGGAACGACAGCTCGATTGAATGAGACTAGATTCGGCCCTAAAAAAAAGTCGTCCCCAATATATCTCGGCCCAAAAAATCTCGACACTTTTTGATGAAATTGCCAGATAATTTTCAGATGCGCGAGCATTCAAGGCCGTGCCGGTTTCATATTACATATCAACATTTTCATATGTTCTTATTTCACACTATTCTTTTACACCACCTCTCAAGGCCGCTAATAAGAGTCTGAACACATTCTGTCCTTTTCCATTCTTTCCTTGTTGAGAACTTGAGGCTTTTGTGTGAGGATAGAAGTAAACCCCATCAATGGGAGGATTTTAATACTTTAATAAATACAAGAGTTACATCCCTTTATTTCCGCCATATTGATTTTGATACTACCTGTTCGCTAAGCTTTGGCTCGAAAATACATTTTCATATACTTGTATACTACCAGAAGAAGTACTTACTGAACTTTTGAAGTTGAATATTCACAAATCCAGTGGTTTGGATGGTATAAGTCCTAATATTTTGAAAATGTCAGCTACTGTTATTTACGAGTCGCTAACCCACATTTTCAACTTGAGTCTTTGTACTGGAAACTTTCCTTCAAAACTTAAGCTGGCTAGAATAACCCCACTTTATAAATCAGGAGATATTGCAGATATGAACAATTATAGACCCATATCAGTACTTCCTAGCTTATCTAAGTTATTTGAAAAAATAGTTTATGCACAGATTTATGAATATTTAATCAAATACAAACTGATTCATCCGAATCAATCTGGTTTCAGATCTAAGCATTCTTGTGTGACAGCTTTAACTAAAATTGTTGATCATATTCTAAAAGAAATGGATCAAGGGAATTACACAGGGGTTTTGCTTCTTGATTTTAAAAAGGCATTTGACATGGTTAATCACACTATTTTATTATCAAAGTTAAAAGTATATAAACTTGATGACTTATCTTTAAATTGGTTTAGATCATATTTGTCGGAAAGATCTCGAAAAGTAATTATCAATAATTATGAATCATCTGCACAAAATATTATATATGGAATACCACAAGGAAGCATACTTGGTCCCTTGCTTTTTCTTTTGTATATAAATGATTTACCCCTTTATGTAGACCATAGTATGTCAGATTTGTATGCAGATGATACCACTATACACTTCTCGTCTAATTCCATATCTGACATTAACATTAAGTTGAATGAAGATATAGAAAAGGTACAGGGATGGTGCACTAGTAATGATATGGTTATAAATACTATGAAATCAAAATCAATGATAATGGGTTCATCTAGAAAGATACAATATATTGAGTCTAATTTTAATATTTTTTATGATGATGTTTTATTGAACGATGTAAAATATGAAAAATTACTTGGAATTACTATTGACAAGTGTTTGTCTTGGTGTCAGCACATTAATAATATTGTTTCAAAGATTTCATCAAGGCTTGGATTGATGTGTCGTTTGCGAACATACTTACCTACTGAAGGCTTAATCATGTACTATAATGGATATATTCTACCACTGTTTGATTATTGTTGTACTGTATGGGGAGAAACCACAAATTTGAATCTTGAAAAACTATGTAAATTACAAAAGCGTGCAGCAAGAATTATTGTTAATGCAAAATATGATATACCATCTCTTCAATTATTTAAAAAACTTGGTTGGCTGTCTATTCAAAATAGATTAGAATATCATCAAAGTGTTTTAATGTATAAATGTATAAATAATTCTGCTCCTGATTATTTGTGTAATTTATTTGATATGAATACAAATTATAATGTTTATTCATTAAGATCATCTGCAAAGGGAAATTTGTTCGTCCCAAGATCAAATTCTAATTTTATGAAACGAACTTTTCACTACTCCGGAACTATTTTATGGAATTCTTTACCTCCTAATTTAAAATTAATTCAAGACATAGATCTATTCAAAAAGAAATATACAGATTATTTAATGTCAAAACAAAATAACGAATGATTATATTCATTATACCAAGGATTTATCATTGATTATACTCAGATTGTGATATTTCGTCGTGAATATGTATGTATTGTTTGAAATTGTATTTGCTGTATTTGATTATTATTGTTTTGAGGGCCACATGGAAGATTAGCTTATTGTTGCTAACTGTGTTACCCTCTTGAAATAAAGTCATTACTTACTTACTTACTTACTTACTTACATACCATTGCGAGTAAACTGAAAAAAATCTGCGAAATGTTATTGACGACTTTGGAACATAACCAACATGACGTCATTGACGTCATATGAAGACTTCCAGTTTGAAACGTAAAGATTAGACGTTATTTGGCTTCGTGTACGCTTCAAGTTTGATACAATTTAACTAAAATAAAATTTCAAGGTAAGCTTTTTAATTATTTTTGTGTATTGTTGTAAATATGACATGTAGGATTTCACTTGGTAAATACCAGTTACAATTAACTTCCGGCAATGACGGTGTTGCCATGGGATCCATTCCGACTATACTGTTTTCGTGCCTTAGGCACGAAGACTTTTGAAATTTTGTTCGTAATGGTCGTGCCTTCGGCACGACTATTAAATTAATTTTATTATATCAATATAAGATATGCCTTCGGAACGAAAACTTAATGTTTCTTTGTCTGAAAATAAAGGGCGAATCAACTTCCGTCAAGGTGTTGCCATGGGACCCATTTGCAACATTTAATGTGGCCGTGCTGATTCATTCTTTTGTTCATATCGGGTGTGCCTTCGGCACGACGATTTTATTTCTTTATTCGTAGTGTTCGTGCCTTCGGCACGACACAAAGTTTATTATTTATTTCATTTACGAAACCTTCAATGACAACTCTGCCTTCTTCAAGTTCGAAAGTAAAACTCTGTTTTCTATTTGAATGATATAGTCGTGCCCAAGGCACGAAAACGTAAGTTTTAATTCTCAATACAATTTTATAAAGTCATTATTTTATTTTATTTGTTTCGTGTTGGTCGCGCCTTCGGCACGACAAAGATGTTCAATTACGAAAACAGACAAATGGCTTAAGCTCCTCACACTTCCGCTTCCGATTTCAAAGTGTTTACAAGTATCAACCATGTTCGCTTCGCTCACAGCTGGGTTGATAAAAAACATCGTTTCTGGTAATAATGATTGGAAATACAATCTTGTAAATAGGACAAATCATAATATGGATTAGGCACAGCATACAGGCGAGCATCGTTACGCGCGCTATTGGTGATACTTTGACTAAATAGAACATGAAATACCTAGGTAAAACGAATGTAGATTTTTTTTAGATTGATGGATTTTTATTTCCGATACATGCTTGTATAGGGAATTATACGAATAATTGTTTTATTGTATTAGATTAGGTTTATTTTTGCTTTTGAAAACGAATTTATTGGAAGAAAACGTCGTTAACGCACAATTTTCTCATGTAACGCGTTACAAAATATCCGTATGTCTTTTACATTTTTCTCAGTAAAAACCTAAAAATACGTTTTTCGGACCATTTTTCGTTTTGTGGGACCGGAAGCCGAGTCAGCGTGTTCTATGACCCCATTAACGATTTCTGATTAAAGCAATGCTTGAAGGAAAAAATCGGTAAGTTCATGGAAAGAAAAGAACGTAACGCTGAAGGAAAAACATCTGCATGCCATATAACAAGCTTTATTTCAGCTATGTTTAACAAAATTTTCACACAAAAAGTATACATATCAAATGTTATTATCTTCAAAAACGAAAAAGTCTTTTCAAAAATGATTTTTTTAAAGCAAGTTAAAAAATATTCCTAAAGGAGTAAGGTCAACAAAATGTCCAGTTGCAACTTGACGTAAAAAAACCACGAAGTATAAAACTTTACACATTCGAAACTATATTTTTCGCTCATAATTTTCGTGCTAAATCCAAATAACAAAAAATGTTCATTTTCAGTGGCAGAGAATGAACTTAACAAACTTGATTTCGGATAAAAATTACGATTTCTACGTAAAATTGTAGAAGGTTACCCAATTTGTCCAGTAAACGTTTTTTCTTATCGACGGCAAAATAACGTCGCGCTACTTCTATAGTTTTCTATTAAAATTAAAACAATTAAACAACAACTAAAAAAAAGCGAAGCTAAAAACAAACAAACGATATCAAAACTTGAAAAACAACAAACAAAATACAAAAATATACCAAACCTGAAAAAATAACCATGTGTTTCCGCTTACTCAAGCGACCCTAATTAAAAATGAATTCATGACCTTAATTTTTGTGCGTGTCATTTTTGAACAAGCATTGCAAAAATGAATGTGTGCATTGTAGAAACTATAATTATATAATAGTTAAGAAAAAATCCCGAAATATAATTGATTTATATGAAAATTAAAAATGTGAACTGAATTATTTTAATTATAATTTTACTAGATTATACATAAGATATTACAAGAAATTTTCAAGAATACAAGGTATACAATCAATCAATACACAAATATAATATGATAATCTCGTTTTAGAGCAAGATATACTTTCAAATAAAAAATAATAAAGTAGTCACATAACATAAACAATAAATAAATACAAAAATGGAATACAAACGAAATAAATAAGCAAACAAACAAACATTGAAATAAACACCTAAAGGAAAACACCAACAACACAAATATATACAAGCAAGCCAAAATAAAATAAAAATCTATAAAAACAAAAAGTGAAATTCCGAAATAAAGAACAATACATCAAAACACACCCAACACCACCTCCATCCTAACCAAACCCGCGATATGCAAACACAAATAAGGAAGAAGAAAAATGAAAAAGAAGACGCGAAACGTTCTTTTCAACGTTAAATATGTGTAACGTCGAGTGTCACCAAGATCTACGCATAGACATGTACATGTATTTTACTAGTCTATGATTATTAGTCCACAGTCTCTTGAAGTTCCAAAAATAAAAATAAAAAATAAGAAAAACATTTTTTTCTTATTTTTATTTTTATTTTTGAAACTTCAAGTGACTGTGAAGAGTCAAACGTCTATCATTTAAAAAAGTATCCTTTTCATCCGGGGGTCGTGCACAGGCCCCGTGAGTCGTGTTGCTCGTATGCGTTTATATACATGTTTTGTAAAATAAATGATGAAAGTTCATAACGTTAAATTTTGATATGATTATTTGTAAAAATGTGGTTCAAAGTCCACCGAAATGTCAATGATATAAGAAAACAAATAATAGTTTTCATAAAGAAACATATAATCATCCTTTTCACGCACAAATCAATTCATAACTCCGACAGAAAAGGCATAAAATATCGAATGTCTTACCCCCGCTGATCCACTTCTCTTGTTGTAAACAAACAATTTTGATCGGACCAATCGGCAGTTGATCAAAATGAAACAAGTAAGAGAAACCAGCTACATCACGATCCTACGACCATCCGGCCTGGAATACGCAGCAATGGTTTGTGATCCCACCACCCAAACCCTGATACAGACATTAGAAAATGTACAAAGAAGAGCTGCCCGCTTCGTCATAAATGATTACACCAGTAGAACACCAGGATGCGTGACAAGCATGTTAACATTACTTGAGTGGCAGACTTTAGAACAACGGAGGAGGATAAGCAGACTCAGATCCAGCATCAACTCGTGGACATCGACCGAGACTTGTACCTCAGACCTGGTGACAACAGAATCAGAGATCAACATAGGTTCTTCCAGGAGAGGTCCAATTATGACACTCTCAGAAACTCCTTCCAAAGAACAGCACGAGAGTGAAACCAAGAATAGTAAAGGTTTTAGTTGTACATAGTCTTGGGGACATCAGCTATATGTGCCTGGCATTCCTAGTCCCGCAGAACTTAAAACAGTCGGCGACGACTCCTGTTCTACACTGGAAGAAGAAGAAGATGCAATACGGTTGTACGGTGTGTGTTTGATTTATTGAATGCGTTTTCAAAATTTCTTACAGAAAGACATGTACATATTAGACAACAGTCTGAGTCAGTGGGTCTTTCATGTCCGAACCTCAACCTGTCCATCCTACATATATTTAAGAGCAGGATTTAATGTAGCTGCGGAACCATAGCTCTTTAGGTCCTTGTGAAATTTTCTGATAGGGCGGACCCAGAAAGAAAAACAAAAGGGACCTAAAGAGCTACGGTTCTGCAGCTAGAATTAAAAGCTCCTATAAGTCCTTTTGATTTTTGATTTTTTTAACAAAACAAAGGACCGTGATAAAGTGCTACAGTTCTGCAGCTATATTTAACGTTAGGTTTGGTAGTCCAC
This sequence comes from Bathymodiolus brooksi, assembly GCA_963680875.1. NCBI lineage: Eukaryota > Metazoa > Mollusca > Bivalvia > Mytilida > Modiolidae > Bathymodiolus > Bathymodiolus brooksi. The sequence continues at coordinate 110,706,501 of OY804581.1, forward strand.
ACTCAAAATTTTATTAACTTCAGTATTGTTAGGAATATCAGTAATTATGGTGGCACATACCAGATATTAGGGACATTTGGGAGCCCCTGCTAATATATTTCAAACTTTGAAGTCATGTTTTGTTCGTAATATGTAAAAAAAAAATAAAAAAATGAAAAGGCAAGTAATCGCTCTTATAATTTTTGTCCATGTTCTACTCGTTTACTGCCTATAAAATATAAGTTAACTTAAACCGTTTGTAGTACTCCATAAATGGCCATATATTGTCGATGTGTAGGCCTGTAGCTGCAAACTACCGTATCGCAGAAAAATGCAACGTTTTTTGCACGAAAGGGGCGCTTGATAGGTAGATTTAGGATTAAAGAGAAAATCATAGATATGCTGTTAAGATAGCAATTACCCTTAAACACTTTCACTGATTTAAAGCAGTTTTCTTTTATATTTTTTCCCATCTTTTCGTCATTGTGTCTTGTAAAGCTAGATCATAGCAGACGATATTTTTGCATCACACAAACGACAAGACTTTGAATGTTTTTTCTGTCTCATGTGTACAAAAATGTATTTAAAAGGGTTGGCAACTGAATCAATATTGTTTAAAAAAAAATCATCGTTATACTCCTACAGTTGCTCGACATTTTTTTTCTTTGTTTTGAAACCATGATCATGATCATGGGCAAAACAAGAAGATTTAACGATTGTCCATAAATTAATCGTTTCATGTAAAGAAGCTGTACGGTTTCCTTTCTAATTTATGGGGTTATTTTTAAACTGGATAGTTATTTTTTTATTCAAATTAAAAGGCTGTTTCCTGTACTTCACTCTGTAATGATCATTTATCTAACATTGAGTATGTATTCTATAGAAATACATCTATTTTGCTAATAGATACAACCTATGTGATACAAAATGTTGTATCTATATGTGATACAAGATGTACTTTAGTCGGAATTCTAATATGACGTCCTTCAAACGCTTTGAGTCCAAACCCGTGGTAAAAATAATATTAATCTATGACCGTCATCGACAATTTATAACGATATTTTACCAATTTTTACATAAGGGTAATAACAAAATTACCGGGCTCCGAACAATTTTACAAAGGGAAAGTCAAAACTCATAATTATATAAACAGACAAAATCAGTCAACAACCGGAAAACTGTGAAAACCGTAATGACCCTGACTTGGTACAGGCATTTCTAAAGAAATGGTGGGTTGAATAAGATTTTAAAGCGCCAAACCTCCCGCTCTCATTACGGTTCAAAATCTCCGGCTGTCACTATAACAGTATTCAAATACAGGATCAAAATAGGTAAAATAGTTGTCAAAACAGTACCATATTCAGTGAATGTAAATGTCAAAAACACTTTTACGTCACACATTGATAATTTTTTTTTATTAGAATCGAAATAATTCATGGAAGCCATATGTATATATTGTTTTTACCACGGGTAGGCCTTTATGTCAGCTTTTTACCCCTCGCTCACGCTCAGGGTAAAACTTCGTGACATAGTGACATAAAGGCCTACCCGTGGTAAAAACAATATATACATGTGGCTTCCATGAATTATTTCTTAACTAACTTTCGTGACATCATAGGTTAGGAATGCGGGAAAACCCCAGTGACGTCTTTGTAAACATTGCGGAATCTCCGTCAGGAAAATCTCAACGTACTCGATATTTATCTTACTAATTTTAAATATTAAATATGTTTATGTAGACCCACTTATAAAAAATTTAAATGAATAAAAAATTTAAAAAAATTAAATTACAACTTTAAAAATGTATCCATATTAATATACGGATACCAAAACATCTTCTGCTTTCCGGAAAACAAGTGAATAAAACTGTCACGACTTCAAAACAGTCCTTTGGCTTTGCACAATTTCCAAGACATTCTTTTCACATTGCTGGGAACTGCACCGTTCAATACATAAACAATTATTCGGCAACCAACTGTAAATCGCCATCAAAGAAACGCAGGGCAATGATTGTTTACTCTGACAGTAATGTTCAGCGATCATGAATGAATGACGTGACGTAACAATACTTGTGTGACGTAAACTATAGTCCCCCTTTGTTTACTTTTCTTCAAATAATAAATTCAATGAAACTTACATGATTTTGTTTATGTTTTATCATAAAAATGTTAGATAAACGTATTATATACACAAAATGTATGTATAACTGTTTGTATCATGTTTCGTCATTTGGCGAGAAATCGTGTGACTACAGCTTTTTTAGGGGCGAAACAAGATGTCAAGAAGGTCTAGTGATTGTTATTTTTTTAAATAAATTAATCGTTTCATGTAAAGAAGCTGTACGGGTTCCTTTCTAATTTGTTATTTTGTTATTTTTAAACTGGATAGTTATTTTTTATTCAAATTAATAGGCTATTTCCGGTCATTCACTCCGATTGTCCATTCTATGATGAAACTTAGAATCCACTTCCGGTTGGTATTGATCGTATATATTGATTCATCTCCTTACACACATGTTGCTGTTTAGCTCGCATCTTGCGATGCTCGCTATTATAAACAAAACACGTAATAGACCTAAACTGCTTTGCTTTGTATGTTTGTCTGTAATATGCAAATGGGTGTATGTCTTCTGTCATCATAGGTTTTTTCTGTTGTTATATAATATGACATGTCGGTAAAAAGCTCTACAGAGCAAAAACTCCGACTTTAAATAAAACTGTTATGCTTTATGCTTTCCAGTAGATTTTAAAGGTTATTATCATTGGTACAATGTGCTCTTTGATTCATGATTGCATTATCCCTTCATCCTGTTACTTACTTACAGGGGGGGGGGGGGTCACGAATGCGAGTCAAGTCGCCCCCTAGATACGATAACGTAACCCTCAGTCCGCTTTCTCTCCCAGCGAGGGTTACGAATCGGTCCCATTCAACGCATGGGAGCAGCGCCCGGAGTGATTCACACCGGCCGGTTTTTTGTCCTAATTCCATTGTAAGTGGTTGGAAAAATTAACGGGGGTGAAAGATAAATATATTTAGGTAAACCTTGAGGTGTTAAGTAAATGCTGCATCAATCCATAGTAGACTTATATCCATCTGAAAATTTGAATGCATGAAATCTTCTTTCTGTCCAACATTTTGTTTACAAGTTGCTATTTCACGTGCACTTGCCTCGTTTTGGAAATATCCTTATTTGGATCAATCGTAGTAAAACATAATAGTAACGTTTTTCATATTTGACATTCAGATCCATATATGGATAGGCTCCGCCCATCACGAGAGTATACGTAAGGTGCCATGGCGGACAAGAAACAATTTTCGAATACTAAATCGATAGTGAAGGTAGAAACAGGTATTGCAACACTTATTTCGTATCGCCATTACTTAAAAATTGTAGGGAATAATAAGTTATGATCAGATATGCAAAAAGAAAGTTGAAATATTCACATAACGAAAATTTTAATTTGCTCCCAGACATTGAATGGGACTAATTCGTAACCCTAACTGGAGCACAAGCGGAATGAGGGTTACGTAATCGTATCTAGTCGCCCCCTTCTCCCAAGACAAGTCACCCCCTTCTTCTAAGACAAGTCGCCCTCTTCTTCCAAGACAAGTCGCCCACTAATTTAAAAAGATCACGTTCGCATAAAATTTCTTCATCATCAACAGTTTACTTGAACAACCAAGATAAATTTTTGAAAAAATATACGAAAATAAATAATTTTAATAGTTATTTGATACCTTTTACACACAGAAAACGAACTTATACGAAAATATTTTTTTTTAATAGTTATTTGAAAACGAACTATCATTCACGAATGCGTTTTTCTTAAATCACTGTCGGTCAATTGAAAAATTATTAAATTTAATGTTTTTGATATTATTTGATACCTTTTACATACTGAAAACTGACGTGTTCATTCCACGAATGCGCTTTTCTTAATTCAACAATTTACCGCCGACCACTTCCGGCCGCTTGAATAAAGGTTGAAATTCATATCTCCTTATTTTAATATAGCTGAAACGATATTTGAAATTAATCGTTTTAAAAAATAGTTGATGCCCTTGACATGAAAACCAGACTTCTGCATTCACAAATGCACTTTTCATAAAACAATAATACAACTCGACTAAAATCTATTTGTAATTAGAATTTTTTTTATTTGATTATTTTTATGTTTAAAAACCTAAAAAATCCTAACCAAAATTGTGTTTCTTAAAATAAAATTTAAAATAGAATGGTTTCAAATGTAAAATAATAAGTGTAATGTCAATTAATGTCAAAAACAATAAAATGGACACCAGACACAGAAGACCACTGACCTCCCCAAAATTGTGAATTTGCAACAAATTTTATGCATTTTTGTTTAAAATATGTTTAAATTAAATGAAATTTAATGTTTTTAATATTATTTGATACCTTTTACAATAAGTAGAATAATAGAAATATTGTGCACAACAATTATTTCCAATATTAATACATTAATATGTATATAGCAAATCCTTGATAAAAATACGCATAATAAATTATAAGATGCAAATAAAGATAATTTTTTTTCAATTTCATTTATTTTTTACGCTGTATTACGCTGTATGAGCCTGTTTCTTGTTTTCTTTAATTTGCAATTACATGTATCTATATACGTAGTTCTGAGGTTCATATACGATATGGAACTAATGTATAAAACTTTTTTTTATGATGAAATACATTACTCTTATTTTTGTGTGGTTACTTTCGAGTGAACTGATTTCAAACTTTCAATGAATTCGGGCTTCTTTTTCTGCTCAATTTGGTACAGAAGTACAGAATGTATTACTTGGAACAGTTACATACAAAATAATAGACAGACAAAGTTTTACTTTCAATTTTTTTTTAAATCTGCACGTTGTTATCCTTTAACCCCTTTGAATCACTTTCACTGGCATTATTATATTAAATTTTTATGTGATTTTATTAGGTTTTATACATTTCTTATCTAACATCACAATTAAATGAATGCAATTATATAAATAAAATAAAATTTAATCTTATTAATTAATTTTTTATGTGAACTTTTGCGTAACACATTAATTTTTGTAGCATTTATATTAATATTATTCTTTCTTTACACAAATCAGTTTGTATTTATATTTACGATTATGTCCTAAAATATGTCATTTTCAGAAATAATATATATATATACATGACAAACAGACTTATGCATTCACAATGCACTTTTCACAAAACAATAATACAACTCGACCAAAATCTATTTGTAGTTAGGAGACAGATTTATAAAAGCAATAATTGCTTGTTTCTGAATCCTGTCTGTATTTACTATGTTTGATGTACTGTATATTCTGATTATTTTCTAAATAAATATTGATTAAATTAATTAGAATTTTTTTTTATTTGATTATTTCTATGTTTAAAAAATCTTAACCAAAATTTTGATTCTTTAAATAAAATTTAAAATAAGAAGTGTAATGTCAATTACTGTAAAAAAAAATAAAATGGACACCAATCATACTGACCGTACCATAGCCGTTATGTGGACACACATCAACTGGGGAGTTCCTGGTCTGTGGAATCCTAACCACTTTGTTCCGTTAGCATCAACTGTTTCCAATGACCAGAAACCCTGCCACTCAGACACAGTGAATACAATTTTACCAGATACACCTGTTGCCGAGAGCACACGATTGTCCGTCAGTATTAATTCTGCAGACCAAAGTACGGTACACATCAAAAGAATACCCCATGAAGAACCAATGGTAGTACAAGAAAATTCGATTCAAGATGACACCAGACCAGAGGAAATGTCTACCAATGAACAGACCATTACCTACACCGTTACGGACTCGTCAGCAGTGATGGTTTCACCTATGTGTTTAAGGTATACTTTGAATTGAAAAAATACCGGTATACATAAAATAAATATTGATGTTTTGTCTTTTTATGTTGTTCACGGTCTTTTATTTTACTCGACAGCAGTGGTTTCATCTGTGTTTATGGTATACATTACATTGGAGTAAATTTGGGTTCTGCATATTTATGTTTTGTCTTTGTTATGTTGTATAAAATTTATGGTATCCCTAGCCACGTGCATGATATCGAGGTAGTTTTAAACTTTTAATATAAAATCTAATTTCTTTCGCGGACTACTTTTGATATCCCTAGCCATGTGCAGGATATCGAGGTAGTCGCGGACTACTTATGATATCCCTAGCAACGTGCAGGGTATCGAGGTAGTTTTAAATTTTTTATTTTGTAATTGTAGACTGCATAAAAAATTTCTGGGATGTCTTCAAGGTCTATTTTTTTGTTTCTCCAGGGGGTTCCACACAGCATCAGCATCAAACCATAAAAGGCACCATGTAATAATAATAATAATAATTATTATTATTATTTAATAATATAAATATTAATGAATAAATAAATAATATATGAATAATTATCACAAAAGTAAATAAATACTAAAATGTAAAAGGTAGACAGTCTGAAATAGAATAAAAAATATAAAAAAATATTCAAGACTTTATTTTAGGAAATTTCATCATTCATTTGAAATGTATTCCTGGGTCTTCACGAAAAGGGGGAGGGGTGCCCACCCTCACATTGTTCATAGCCTTGACGTGGCGTGAGGGCTCTACCAATTACTAAGATAAAACTCATTTGATCTTGTATTCATGGTGGTCTAATATGAACGAATCGTTAAATATTGGTGGGGATACGATCTATCTTTTAGCATTTCCCATGTACATATCTTGGATACTGATAACGAGTTGCATCTTTCACTTATAAAATGTCATTGTAGATCTTTCATGGTGTCTTTAACTTTTATTTCAACTATATATGAGTTATTTCACTATTTTCTATCCATTGCAAGTTCATTTGAACAATTTTGATGTGTATGTTGGCATTTTCTAGGTGTATTTCGGCTTTTACTAGTGTATTTCGGTTTTTCGAGTCTCCCCAGAGAGAAGAAATGCACATGAAAGACAACACAAAAACTAAATTACATACGATAAATTAACAAAAAACTACGTTAACAAATCACAAAAAATAAGTTTTTCTAAAGGTCCTGGTGAGTGGGCGAGTTGTCTTGTCTTGGGGCGACTTGACCTGAAAAAGGGGGCGAGTTGGCCTGAAAAGTGGGAGACTTGACCTGAAAAAGGGGGCGAGTTGACCTGAAAAGTGGGCGACTTGACCTGAACTCGTGGTCACTTCAGGCTATATAAAAATGTATACAGACCATGCCGCTTGAATGGGCCTGCTTTTTAAACTTGTCATATAAGTGATTGGTACATACATTTCTGATTTATATACGAGTGGGTGTGAATTTCAATGTATTGACTAAACAGGGTATCATTGTAATTAGGCACAGGCTACGAATACAACGGAAACGTATTCGTAGCCTGGGTTCTACAAGTACGACGGGCGGAAGTTGTGACTAAATGATCAACCGGTTTCCGGACATGGACACCTATTTTACGGAAATTAATCGCGTATTGCTAGCATCTAGAGGCTACGAATACGACGGATTTCTCGATTTTCTTAATTCTATTGTTTTTTATTTCATTAAATGACAATTTATGAATTTTTTATATAATTTTCTGTTTGTAGTTTATTTTTAATTCAATAAAATCTGATGCATTGAAAAACTAGTCTTACAATACAGGATTAAGCCCATAGATTTCACTGGTATGAGTACTTCTCAGAGTACAACTCACACTTCCCAACACTAATTATTTTCAAAATGGACGACGATGGTAGTGCGCTCCGTGTTGGAGCAAAGAATAAATCTTTTACAGATTTAGAGTGTGCCCTAAAAAAATTCCAGCAGGATAATTACGTCCAACTTTATAAGCGTAGCTCAAGGAAGTTTGGTACGGGGTCCAAATATAAAAACATGGAAGTTGCAGAAAGTGCAGCGGGTCTTTTAATTTATAAGGAGTTGGATTATTCCTGTATTGATGGAGGGAAACATTTTAGTTCCATTTCCAGCGATCAACGCCCAAACACAAGGTAAAATCACATATAATATACCTTAAATAAGCAAATGATCATCACTTTGATTGCAGTTCTTCATATTAAATTCGCAGCGATGTCTTCAATCATGTTCTGTATAGCAGCAAATACATGTTTCTAGAATTTTTAAGTCATTACAATACTATCGTAAGTCATATGATAAAACACACAAGTTTGCGCTTTTTGTATGGTACCATCTAAGATGTATTGGACTACGTTTTGCGCCGAAAAAAACCTACTGGTGTTTCCGAAATTGCTTAACTTGAATAACTTTAGACATTATTAATTTAATACATTGTATTTACCTATTGTCTTACTTGAAATTTTAAATTGTATATGATAATTCTTAAATTAAAAATATCTATGTATATTTTTTTTCTTTACACTTTATAGTCTCACAGTAATAAATGTCTAAAAACAATATATTTAAGAAAACAAAAATCCGTCGTATTCGTAGCCTCTAGATGCTAGCAATACGTGATTAATTTCCGTAAACTAGGTGTCCATGTCCGGAAACCGGTTGATCATTTAGTCACAACTTCCACCCGTCGTACTTGTAGAACCCAGGCTACGAATACGTTTCCGTCGTATTCGTAGCCTGTGCCTTGTAATTATTCCTTCAAATTTTCAGCTGTAGTTGATTCCCTGCAGTGGAACTCTTTGCTCTTTGTGCTTCATTAAATTTACAATTAAACAACAAATTTAATCATAGAATAGTATACATTGACCAGTGTACTTTTTTGACAAACATAGCTGCACATATTGACGAATAATTTTTTTTTCGACGCTTTGTAAACACGTTACGTGTAACACACTAACACACTCAACTACTGAAGATCTTCTTAACATAAAGCGCAAAGGTGATCCTGAAGTCTCGTACCCTCTCTCGTACGTCCGATACCACTGAAACCCAGAACCCGTGTGTAATAAAAGTCATTTTGTTAGCTTGATTTACTTATATTTATATTTTTTTAATTTATTAAATCTCTTCTGACGTACTGACAAGAATTTTTGTTTCTACGCGGAAGTTAACTTTTGAGATTTCGTAAGGTAGGATTTCATTGTCTGTTATATTTGGATTTAGCCAGGTTTCGCAGCCAAATAGAATGTCTGGGTTGCTCGAATCAAGGAGGTTCCATAGGGTTTCTCGTTTACTTTTGATGCTTTGAATGTTTAAACAAACTGATCTTAATTTATTGTCTATTTTTTTTATTGGAGCAGATTTCAATGATGAGCAATGAAGCGGAAACTCAGATGTATCTGAGTTGGCAGAAGTGTCATTCATTAATAAATCCTCATTAGAGATGTCTTGGAATGAGTTTGATGTAGTAAATTCAGCAGACTCAAAAATGCTGCTTGAGAAATTTGGTATGCCACAGTTGTTGCATATCCATATGTTTGATTTTTGGAGTACGTTGTAATGGTACGAGTTGATATGCATGCAGGATGTGTGATACCAATCTGAGCAGTTGTCACATGCTGCTGCCTTTTGATCCCAGTCGACCTCATTTCCACAGATGTTGCATGGGAAGGCCGTGGTATTTGGCCCAGGGTTTAGTTCTATATCGGAAGCTTGGAGTAGTAAGATGTAACATGGGAAGGTCGTGGTATTTGGCCCAGGGTTTAGTTCTATATCGGAAGCTTGGAGTAGTAAGATGTAACATGGGAAGGTCGTGGTATTTGGCCCAGGGTTTAGTTCTATATCGGAAGCTTGGAGTAGTAAGATGTAACATGGGAAGGTCGTGGTATTTGGCCCAGGGTTTAGTTCTATATCGGAAGCTTGGAGTAGTAAGATGTAACATGGGAAGGTCGTGGTATTTGTCCCAGGGTTTAGTTCTATATCGGAAGCTTGGAGTAGTAAGATGTTGCATGGGAAGGTCGTGGTATTTGTCCCAGGGTTTAGTTCTATATCGGAAGCTTGGAGTAGTAAGATGCAACATGGGAAGGTCGTGGTATTTGGCCCAGGGTTTAGTTCTATATCGGAAGCTTGGAGTAGTAAGATGTAACATGGGAAGGTCGTGGTATTTGGCCCAGGGTTTAGTTCTATATCGGAAGCTTGGAGTAGTAAGATGTTGCATGGGAAGGTCGTGGTATTTGTCCCAGGGTTTAGTTCTATATCGGAAGCTTGGAGTAGTAAGATGTTGCATGGGAAGGTCGTGGTATTTGTCCCAGGGTTTAGTTCTATATCGGAAGCTTGGAGTAGTAAGATGTAACATGGGAAGGTCGTGGTATTTGGCCCAGGGTTTAGTTCTATATCGGAAGTTTGGAGTAGTAAGATGTAAAATGGGAAGGTCGTGGTATTTGGCCCAGGGTTTAGTTCTATATCGGAAGCTTGGAGTAGTAAGATGTAACATGGGAAGGTCGTGGTATTTGGCCCAGGGTTTAGTTCTATATCGGAAGCTTGGAGTAGTAAGATGTAACATGGGAAGGTCGTGGTATTTGGCCCAGGGTTTAGTTCTATATCAGAAGCTTGGAGTAGTAAGATGTAACATGGGAAGGTCGTGGTATTTGGCCCAGGGTTTAGTTCTATATCGGAAGCTTGGAGATGTAACATGGGAAGGTCGTGGTATTTGGCCCAGGGTTTAGTTCTATATCAGAAGCTTGGAGTAGTAAGATGTAACATGGGAAGGTCGTGGTATTTGGCCCAGGGTTTAGTTCTATATCAGAAGCTTGGAGTAGTAAGATGTAACATGGGAAGGTCGTGGTATTTGTCCCAGGGTTTAGTTCTATATCGGAAGCTTGGAGTAGTAAGATGTAACATGGGAAGTTCGTGGTATTTGGCCTAGGGTTTAGTTCTATATCGGAAGCTTGGAGTAGTAAGATGTAACATGGGAAGGTCGTGGTATTTGGCCCAGGGTTTAGTTCTATATCGGAAGCTTGGAGATGTAACATGGGAAGGTCGTGGTATTTGGCCCAGGGTTTATTTCTATATCAGAAGCTTGGAGTAGTAAGATGTAACATGGGAAGGTCGTGGTATTTGGCCCAGGGTTTAGTTCTATATCAGAAGCTTGGAGTAGTAAGATGTAACATGGGAAGTTCGTGGTATTTGGCTCAGGGTTTAGTTCTATATCGGAAGCTTGGAGTAGTAAGGTGTAACATGGGAAGGTCGTGGTATTTGGCTCAGGGTTTAGTTCTATATCGGAAGCTTGGAGTAGTAAGATGTAACATGGGAAGTTCGTGGTATTTGGCTCAGGGTTTAGTTCTATATCGGAAGCTTGGAGTAGTAAGATGTAACATGGGAAGTTCGTGGTATTTGGCTCAGGGTTTAGTTCTATATCGGAAGCTTGGAGTAGTAAGATGTAACATGGGAAGGTCGTGGTATTTGGCCCAGGGTTTAGTTCTATATCAGAAGCTTGGAGTAGTAAGATGTAACATGGGAAGGTCGTGGTATTTGGCCCAGGGTTTAGTTCTATATCGGAAGCTTGGAGTAGTAAGGTGTAACATACATAAAACAGATATTGTTGCTTTTTGATAGAAAAACACACTTTTGCACGTGTTGATTTGGGTCGTGTGTGCATGTAGCATCCGATTTTGTCTAATCGATAATTATTTTTTGATGGAACAATGTAGCCCTTACCATGTTGTTGAATGGATTTTTCTTCGATGTTGGTTGTTGTTATAATAAATAGGGTTAACACCAATATACTAGCAAGATGTTTATATTTGACCGGAAGTGTATAACATGGAGGAAGGTGATCATGAACTGTCAAATTTTTTCGCAGGAGATTGTCTTTGAATAAAGTTTTCGGGTTCCTTGTAATTATACCAAATTCAATCAAGTTTTTCACTTGTGTAGCTGTGTAAGGTGTTTGTAACACAGATTGTTATAAAAAGTTTGTCAAGATCGGTAAGGTATAAATATGTAAAATTTCCAATTAGCAATTATGGCTACAAGAAAACAAGCAAAAGAGAATATGTGTATTGCCATTTATATATATATATATTATTATATCACAATAAATAAAAATACAAAAATAAATATCATTTTTGGCTATTAACTGTCCACCATTATCATTGTCCATGAAATTCAATGTTAACTGCTGGTCACTATATATTATATTATCATTGTCCATGAATATTGATCACACAATCGCTGTCCATAAATTCCACTAATCATATAATGCAATAAACGTTTCTTTATATACGACTAAAACTTTAATAATATATACATATAGATACTATATATTGCTTGTGGTTTTAATAAATTTACTAAAATTCTTAGGTACCGCGGGTGGGTGGGTATTTATTTTTTTTTTTAACAAACGTGTTCTACTTTAGACGCATCAAATTAAATCAAAATAATGATCACAGTGGCTTATAAAGTGTAAAGAACAATAGTAAGAATTAAACCAATAAGAATAAGGTAGTGAATAGATTTATCTACCTTACTGGAAAAACCGGTAACTGAACAGATCACACATATAGGACTTAGGCCAAATAAATAAAATATAAATATAAATAAACAAAAAAGCATTTTGAACTGGAGCTGGTAAAAAGCAAGTTGCTGACCTCACACGCATGCCTCACATGATGACCTGGATTTCCAATGTCATGTGTCTTGGTCTTTTTGTGTTCAGTGAGTGAAGGCGAGAGGTGATTTTCTTGATATTAGTAGAATTGTTAATCATCTTGATATTAGTAGAATTGTTAATCATCTTGATATTAGTAGAATTGTTAATCATCTTAATATTAGTAGAATTGTTGATCATCTTGATATTAGTAGAATTGTTAATCATCTTGATATTAGTAGAATTGTTAATCATCTTGATATTAGTAGAATTGTTAATCATCTTGATATTAGTAGAATAGTTAATCATCTTGATATTAGTAGAATTGTTGATCATCTTGATATTAGTAGAATTGTTAATCATCTTGATATTAGTAGAATTGTTGATCATCTTGATATTAGTAGAATTGTTAATCATCTTGATATTAATAGAATTGTTGATCATCTTGATATTAGTAGAATTGTTAATCATTGCTGTCTAAACTTTCTTTTCATAAATAGAGGGCAAAAGCAAACTCATAACAATACCTCACATGGACCATTGCCCATTGAAAAAAATAATTAAAACAAAAAATTACAAAATTTATTTTAACATAAATTTAAAAACACATCTTTATCTCAATACAGTATAATTCTACATATTTGTAACTTTTACTTTTTATAACCACCAATGAAATATTGTTGAATGTGGTGTTAAACATCATAACCCTAACCCTATAACCATCAAACATAGAGACAGTGAAATTTTTCTAAACCGAACACCTGGATAAAACGGAATCTTGTATAAATCGAACTTTAAATAAAGTTCCAATGAAGGAAATCTTTTCTAATTTAACTTGTATAATCTGAAGACCTGTCTATTCCGAACACAAAAGCTGGCCACAAAGATGGTTGGTTTTAAGACAGGCTTCACTGTATTTATAAATAAATTGTCTGCCTTTGAGATAACATGTTTTGACTCTATATAAATTCTTTAAACAACAATAAACAATTTGATTATTATTGTTTTACTTTAATACTGTTAAAATATACTAACAATACATGTATAGTCTAATTGTGTCATGGAAGCTCAATGATTATCTTGCATATTTATATATATATATCAACAATGAAAAAAACCAAAAACAAAACTCAACAAGAACAAATAATACACGATGGAATTAAGATTGAACACTTGGCTTACCTGAGGTCAGGGCATTCCACATCAGCCGGGCAGCGGGGAAAATGCCCGTCTAATTGCATTTTTTCCCAGCTACTATGTTTTCAAATATGAATATGTTAAAGTGAAAGTAAAATACACCTTTGTTTTGCATACTGGTTTTGCAGGATCTCCCTTCTACTTTAGAATGAGTGGAATGCCCAGCGAGGTAAGCTAATATTTTTTGCATTGTATACAACATGAGTATGTCTTATTATACAAATACTAATCAATACAATATAAAACCACACATTCTTATTAATTAAAAAATAAAATAAAAATACAAATTGAGTTGAATTTTTTTTTGGTTATATCAGTTGCCTTTAGCAAGTATTAAAATTTAGGATAGAGTTATCTTTCTTTGTTCAAAATTAATTCTCAGGAGAAACACTCCCCTCAGAAAATGATATGTATTCAAAGAATTTATAGATCATCCCATGTGACCAATCAGGTGTAGTAAGGAATTCTCTATAGGTAAAGGTAACAACCCAAAGATATCAACATAGGATATTACGCTGTTTGTGGAATATTCTACCAATAGGGTTAAAATTTGTTCTGCAGTTTTGACCGTGATAGAAATATTCTTACCATTTAATATTTCCTTCATATATCTGGTTCTGAGAAGAAGAAGTTTGAAGTTTCAGCCAATCAGAAAGCATAATTGACTCTAGCAGCCATATTGCATTTGAGGAAAAATCATATAAAATGTTGAAGACTCTCTATGTCGTAAAGCTTTGTACCATTCAGTCAAGTGTTTTGTGATATAAAGATTGGAATGTGGCAAGTTTACCTATGATGGTAGGAAATTGACGAGAATACCTTACATGAACCCTTGGTCCAAGGGAGCTAAAAGAAAAAAAAATTATACAGAGTATTTCTAAAAAATATAGTTATTCTTTTGTGTATACCAGCTTTCATGGCATTACAAAAAGTAAAATTACTGAATAAAAAGTAAAAATACTGTACAAGTGAAAGAGATCTACACAAATGTATAATTGTTGTCAATCTAGGTAATTTATGGTACATAAAAACCAAATACCTCAAACAATACAACACTAACTTCTACAATTTTTTAAAAGAAAATACAATAAAATGTAATCTCATTGTAATGGACTTGATTCGAATAAATAATTTTAAAGATAACAATCATTTAAAACATCTAATATAAATATAACTTAACATGTTCTGTAATCTTGAAGTTTTATAAATTAGTGTAAAAAAATAAGATCTTGCATTTTGCAGATCACGGTTATCTTCTGCACATGTGTGAAATAATATTATTTACTGAGTGGAGCACTGTGGGGGTTTGGTGTTTAACACCACTTTCAATAATATTTGTTATAAATCGTGGCTGTAGCAGAACATGGAGGAATGTCTCAAAACAGATGGAAGCTATCCAAATTACAATTCTGGTAAAAACCTATTTTGACCAAAAATAATATCTGCAATATAGAAATAAATTGCATAGAAAATGCATTGTAATGTACGTCATGTATAATGTTGTCATTGGTTCAAATATAGAGGTGTTAATTCCCCCCCCCCCCCCCCCCCAAATATCCTCAACTAAAAGACCTTTAAAAATAAACATAGCTTTGCATAAAAAACAATGGGGTTTAATTTGTTACAAAACACTTATAAAAATTAAAAAAAAACATTGTGCACATTTATTAATGTGATTCCAAAATGACTGGCAAAAAATGTGACGCTAATTATTGTGATTGTCATTATTTGTAAACACAAATACAAAAAAGTGAAATATCATCAAAATATAAAATATTATCCTTTTCATGAGATCTGCCGTCTTTATATAAAAACTAGAAAAGAAGTATGCCCCCACACTTGATAATTATGGACAAAGTTGTTTTGTTAGGAGTGATTTTTTAAAAATGAAGCATGTCTGTAAGGCACAAATGATGCCCCCGCCTGACCATAAGAAATTATAAACAAGTCAAAAGTTCTTTAACACTATGTATGATGTTCTATCATACTCAACTTGTATACAGATAGTACCTTTAATTTTTCATTCCTGATACATGTATGTAAATATAAAGGTATTACCTGTGGTGAAATGGGTATAATTCTATCTAGAATCAGCTTAGTCTTCTTATTTTTAGTTACAATTAGTTTGCCCACACCCAACTTATTATATTAGGGACATTAAAATTGAAGTAGGAGCCATACAAACCATGTTTCCATTATGTAGCTAGTGAGAAGGAAATGAAGTCCAAATACCTGTCATTTTGTGAATATTTGACAAAAATCCCCCCCCCCCCCGACTTTTCGCCGCAGGGGCATACAACAATGACTAAGTCCAACTACCTGTCATTATCAAATATTTGATGAAAATCAAAATCCTGTGGATATGCACACCTCCATATGTGTATAAACAAATTATTAAAGCTGTAGCTCCAAAACTGTAGGAGGAGATAGCTGGACAAACCATGTATCTATATCCGGACGGACGAACAAAATGACTAAGTCCAACTACCTGTAATTTTGAAAATATTTGAAGAAAATCAAAAGCCTGTGGACATGCACACCTCCATTATGTGCATAAACATCCTACAAAATATCAAAGCTGTAGCTTTTAAAACTGTAGGAGGAGATAGCCGGACAAACCATGTATCTATATCTGGACGGACGGACGGACGGACAGGAGTAAATTAATATGCCCCCCCCCCCCCGACTGTTCGTCGTGGGGGCATACAAAAGTAAATACAAACAGGAACAAGATAAAATATTAATCTTTTCTAAGTTACCCTGTATACTTGTATATATGCACAACACCTGTCTATTCCAGTTTTTGCATTAAATTTTTTTTGTCTACTTGCTCGAAGACTAAATTTAGAAAAAAATTATATTTATTCAAACAAATTCTTTCATAGTTTTCACTTGTCCGAATCCAGTTTTACTTGTCCCGGGCTTCGGGCAAGTGGGCTAGCACGAAGACTGCTATTCCTAACTGAATAGATGGTCTCATGGAGGTTCGGTTTAGACAGGTTTCACTTTATCTGTAATGTCCATCTAAATGACATGAACTTTTATATATTGATATTTCTTTATACAATCGTTAAAGAACGACTTTACATTAATCAAGGAATTATTGTCATTAAAATAACAGCCATAAACTACATGTTTTAATGGTTTGCAGTTTGAGGAATTTGCAAACCAAGATTAAATGCTATATATAAAAACAACTTTGCATCACTGGTATGGGATAATTCTCATAAATATGGCACAACTGATATTATAAGTTGACATTTAAAAAAAAGATAATTATGGTCAAACTTCTTTGCATCACCGGTATGGGATTAATCCCATAAATATGGCACAACTGATATTAAAAGTTAACATTTTTAAAAAAACATAATTATGTCAATCTCCTTTGTGTCACCTGTATGGGCTTATTCCCATAAATATGGCACAACTGATATAAAAAGTTAACATTTAAAAAAAAAACATAATTATGTCAAACAGTATGGGATTATACCTATAAATATGATACAACTGAAATTAAAAGTCTACATGTCAAACTTAATAAGTATAAAATCTAACATACACAAATATATATATATATATACAGTATATTTGTTATAGATACAGTGGAACTTGTGCAATCCTACACCTGAGTTTTCTGACATCCTGTGACATACGACAAAAATTCATGGTTCCAAAGTATTTCTGTTAAATAAAAACATAATTATGTCAAACGGTATGGGATTATACACATATATATGGTACAACTGAAATTAAAAGTTAACATGTCAAACTTAACAAGTATAAAATCTAGCATACACAAATATATATATATATATATACAGTATATTTGTTATATATACAGTGGAACTTGTGCAATCCTACACCTGAGTTTTCTGACATCCTGTCACATACGACAAAAATTCATGGTTCCAAAGTATTTCTGTTAAATAAAATAAAAACTGAGCATTCCGGAATCCTGTACAATCCGACACATTTCCCTGATCCCTTGGTATGTCAGATTAGACAGGTTCCAATGTACAAATTATTATCTTCAAGTATGTACATTGTAACTCCACGAATAAAACAGACCATTGCTATATAACTGAAATATTATAGAAAACGGTGCATTTCATCTCCTTTGTAGCATTATTTCAAAGTACACTGAATACAATGTAAATCTACATAGTCTAACAATTTTGCATATGAACACATGGAAAAAAATTAGCAAGGTTTTCTTAAAGTAATATGAAAGGCGAATATCATGGAATTTTTGGATTAAATATTTTTACTTAATATGCCACTTAATTTAACTAAAATCAACTGCATAACATTAAAAATCTGCTCAAAAGCAGAATTTATGAGCAAATCGCAAAATATTTGACAGCAGATAATTCTGTTGTGCACAACACTTGTCAACAGTAATGCAAATGATATGCGCGTGACCCAAGATTTGAACTCTTTCGGGGAGATTGTGTAACGAGTGTGTTCGATTTGTGTTTAAATTATCTCCCTTTTGGAAATCTGGCTGTCAAAAGTAGACATTTATTTTTATGTTGATATGTTTTATTGATATATTTTGTAATGATAAGGCTATTTATAATATATTTATCGTATTTAAACATTGACAAACTTCTGCATATAAAATTTATTAAGAAATTTGCAGAATCAAAATAACCAGAGGCTCTCAAGAGCCTGTATCGTTCACCTGGTAATAAAAAAAAACAATTGGTCCTATGTAAAAACTATGTACTGCAGTGGTAGTCATCTTGGAATTACGATCAACATAAAAAACACAAAGTTTGTAAAGGACCTTCCAATGATTGATGCACAGTTTAGGTTCAATCAGTGCAATAGCTTCAGAGAAGAATATATTTCTGTATTTTCCCCATATGGTTCTGTGTTAATACTATGACCTGTGGTGGTAGCCATCTTGGATTTCCGATCGGCATAAAAAACACACACCTTGTAGAGGACCTTCCAATGATCATTCCTGGGCAGTTTGGTTTCAACTGTCCAAGTGGTTTCAGAGAAGAAGCATTTTGAAACATTTTTCCCATAGGGTCCAATGTTAAACTAAGTCCTGCCGTAGCCGCCATTTTGAATTTCATATCAGAATAAAAAACGTAAATTTTGTAGAGGACCATTCAATGAACATTCATGTACAGTTTGGCTTTAATCATATTTGTAGTTTCTGAGAAGAAGGCATTTGAACATTTTCCCATAGGGTCCAATGTTAATCTATGTCCTGCGGTGGTGGCCATCTTGGATTTCCGATCGGCATAAAAAACACACACCTTGTAGAGGACCTTCCAATGATCATTCCTGGGCAGTTTGGTTTCAATTATCCAAGTGGTTTCAGAGAAGAATCGTTTTGAAACATTTTCCCCATAGGGTCCAATGTTAAACTAAGTCCTGCCGTAGCCGCCATTTTGAATTTCATATCGGAACAAAAAACGTAAATTTGTAGAGGACCATCCAATGAACGTTCATGTACAGTTTGGCTTTAATCATATTTGTAGTTTCTGAGAAGAAGGCATTTGAATATTTTCCCATAGGGTCCAATGTTAATCTATGTCCTGCGGTGGCGGCCATCTTGGATTTCCGACTGGCATAAAAAACAGAAAATTTGTAGAGGACCTTCCAATGATCATTCCTGGGCAGTTTGGTTTCAACTGTCCAAGTGGTTTCAGAGAAGAAGCATTTTGAAACATTTTTCCCATAGGGTCCAATGTTAAACTAAGTCCTGCCGTAGCCGCCATTTTGAATTTCATATCGGAACAAAAAACCTTAAGATTGTAGAGGACCATCCAATGAACATTCATGTACAGTTTGGCTTTAATCATATTTGTAGTTTCTGAGAAGAAGGCATTTGAACATTTTCCCATAGGGTCCAATGTTAATCTATGTATTGCGGTGGCGGCCATCTTGGATTTCCGATTGGCATAAAAAACATAAAATTTGTAGAGGACCTTCCAATGATCATTCCTAGGCAGTTTGGTTTCAATTATCCAAGTGGTTTCAGAGAAGAAGCGTTTTGAAACATTTTTCCCATAGGGTCCAATGTTAAACTAAGTCCTGCCGTAGCCGCCATTTTGAATTTCATACCGGAACAAAAAACGTAAAGTTTGTAGAGGACCATCTAATGAACATTCATGTACAGTTTGGCTTTAATCATATTTGTAGTTTCTGAGTAGAAGGCATTTGAATATTTTCCCATAGGGTCCAATGTTAATCTATGTCCTGCGGTGGCGGCCATCTTGGATTTCCGACCGGCATAAAAAACAAAAAATTTGTAGAGGACCTTCCAATGATCATTCCTGGGCAGTTTGGTTTCAACTGTCCAAGTGGTTTCAGAGAAGAAGCATTTTGAAACATTTTTCCCATAGGGTCCAATGTTAAACTAAGTCCTGCCGTAGCCGCCATTTTGAATTTCATATCGGAACAAAAAACCTTAAGATTGTAGAGAACCATCCAATGAACATTCATGTACAGTTTGGCTTTAATCATATTTGTAGTTTCTGAGAAGAAGGCATTTGAACATTTTCCCATAGGGTCCAATGTTAATCTATGTATTGCGGTGGCGGCCATCTTGGATTTCCGATCGGCATAAAAAACATAAAATTTGTAGAGGACCTTCCAATGATCATTCCTAGGCAGTTTGGTTTCAATTATCCAAGTGGTTTCAGAGAAGAAGCGTTTTGAAACATTTTTCCCATAGGGTCCAATGTTAAACTAAGTCCTGCCGTAGCCGCCATTTTGAATTTCATACCGGAACAAAAAACGTAAAGTTTGTAGAGGACCATCTAATGAACATTCATGTACAGTTTGGCTTTAATCATATTTGTAGTTTCTGAGTAGAAGGCATTTGAATATTTTCCCATAGGGTCCAATGTTAATCTATGTCCTGCGGTGGCGGCCATCTTGGATTTCCGATCGGCATAAAAAACATAAAATTTGTAGAGGACCTTCCAATGATCATTCCTAGGCAGTTTGGTTTCAATTATCCAAGTGGTTTCAGAGAAGAAGTGTTTTGAAACATTTTTCCCATAGGGTCCAATGTTAAACTAAGTCCTGCCGTAGCCGCCATTTTGAATTTCATACCGGAACAAAAAACGTAAAGTTTGTAGAGGACCATCTAATGAACATTCATGTACAGTTTGGCTTTAATCATATTTGTAGTTTCTGAGTAGAAGGCATTTGAATATTTTCCCATAGGGTCCAATGTTAATCTATGTATTGCGGTGGCGGCCATCTTGGATTTCTGACCGGCATAAAAAACAGATAATTTGTAGAGGACCTTCCAATGATCATTCCTGGGCAGTTTGGTTTCAACTGTCCAAGTGGTTTCAGAGAAGAAGCATTTTGAAACATTTTTCCCATAGGGTCCAATGTTAAACTAAGTCCTGCCGTAGCCGCCATTTTGAATTTCATATCGGAACAAAAAACCTTTAGATTGTAGAGGACCATCCAATGAACATTCATGTACAGTTTGGCTTTAATCATATTTGTAGTTTCTGAGTAGAAGGCATTTGAACAAAACATAAAATTTGTAGAGGACCTTCCAATGATCATTCCTAGGCAGTTTGGTTTCAATTATCCAAGTGGTTTCAGAGAAGAAGCGTTTTGAAACATTTTTCCCATAGGGTCCAATGTTAAACTAAGTCCTGCCGTAGCCGCCATTTTGAATTTCATACCGGAACAAAAAACGTAAAGTTTGTAGAGGACCATCTAATGAACATTCATGTACAGTTTGGCTTTAATCATATTTGTAGTTTCTGAGTAGAAGGCATTTGAATATTTTCCCATAGGGTCCAATGTTAATCTATGTCCTGCGGTGGCGGCCATCTTGGATTTCCGATCGGCATAAAAAACATAAAATTTGTAGAGGACCTTCCAATGATCATTCCTAGGCAGTTTGGTTTCAATTATCCAAGTGGTTTCAGAGAAGAAGTGTTTTGAAACATTTTTCCCATAGGGTCCAATGTTAAACTAAGTCCTGCCGTAGCCGCCATTTTGAATTTCATACCGGAACAAAAAACGTAAAGTTTGTAGAGGACCATCTAATGAACATTCATGTACAGTTTGGCTTTAATCATATTTGTAGTTTCTGAGTAGAAGGCATTTGAATATTTTCCCATAGGGTCCAATGTTAATCTATGTATTGCGGTGGCGGCCATCTTGGATTTCTGACCGGCATAAAAAACAGATAATTTGTAGAGGACCTTCCAATGATCATTCCTGGGCAGTTTGGTTTCAACTGTCCAAGTGGTTTCAGAGAAGAAGCATTTTGAAACATTTTTCCCATAGGGTCCAATGTTAAACTAAGTCCTGCCGTAGCCGCCATTTTGAATTTCATATCGGAACAAAAAACCTTTAGATTGTAGAGGACCATCCAATGAACATTCATGTACAGTTTGGCTTTAATCATATTTGTAGTTTCTGAGTAGAAGGCATTTGAACATTTTCCCATAGGGTCCAATGTTAATCTATGTATTGCGGTGGCGGCCATCTTGGATTTCCGATCGGCATAAAAAACATAAAATTTGTAGAGGACCTTCCAATGATCATTCCTAGGCAGTTTGGTTTCAATTATCCAAGTGGTTTCAGAGAAGAAGCGTTTTGAAACATTTTTCCCATAGGGTCCAATGTTAAACTAAGTCCTGCCGTAGCCGCCATTTTGAATTTCATACCGGAACAAAAAACGTAAAGTTTGTAGAGGACCATCTAATGAACATTCATGTACAGTTTGGCTTTAATCATATTTGTAGTTTCTGAGTAGAAGGCATTTGAATATTTTCCCATAGGGTCCAATGTTAATCTATGTATTGCGGTGGCGGCCATCTTGGATTTCCGATCGGCATAAAAAACATAAAATTTGTAGAGGACCTTCCAATGATCATTCCTATGCAGTTTGGTTTCAATTATCCAAGTGGTTTCAGAGAAGAAGCGTTTTGAAACATTTTTCCCATAGGGTCCAATGTTAAACTAAGTCCTGCCGTAGCCGCCATTTTGAATTTCATACCGGAACAAAAAACGTAAAGTTTGTAGAGGATCATCTAATGAACATTCATGTACAGTTTGGCTTTAATCATATTTGTAGTTTCTGAGAAGAAGGCATTTGAATATTTTCCCATAGGGTCCAATGTTAATCTATGTCCTGCGGTGGCGGCCATCTTGGATTTCCGATCGGCATAAAAAACAGAAAATTTGTAGAGGACCTTCCAATGATCATTCCTGGGCAGTTTGGTTTCAACTGTCCAAGTGGTTTCAGAGAAGAAGCATTTTGAAACATTTTTCCCATAGGGTCCAATGTTAAACTAAGTCCTGCCGTAGCCGCCATTTTGAATTTCATATCGGAACAAAAAACCTTAAGATTGTAGAGGACCATCCAATGAACATTCATGTACAGTTTGGCTTTAATCATATTTGTAGTTTCTGAGAAGAAGGCATTTGAACATTTTCCCATAGGGTCCAATGTTAATCTATGTCCTGCGATGGCGGCCATCTTGGATTTCCGATCGGCATAAAAAACAGTAACTTGGTAAAGGACATTCCAATGATCATTCCTTTACAGTTTGGGTTCAGTCAGTTCATTAGTTTCAGAGAAGAAGATCTTTGAAATTTCAGCCAATCAGAGCATATTATTGGCCCTGGCAGCCATATTGAATATTCGACTGGAACGAAAAACAGTAACTTTGTAGAGGACCATCCAAGGAACATTCCTGTTAAGTTCGGTTCCAATCGGCCAAGTGGTTTCGGAGAAGAAGCTTGAAATGTGAAAAGTTTACAGACGACAGACGACAGACGACAGACGACGGACGCCAAGTGATGGCAATAGTTCACATGGACCTTTGGTCCAGGTGAACTAATAACCATACCATTGTCGGGTGCGTATCATTGCTCCGACAGCCTGTTATTCCAACGGCCCATTATTCCGACAGCCCATTATATTACAGATACTTTATTATAACACTATGATTTGAATTTCACATAGTATTATTTCATTTGGTAAACAATCTTATAAACAGATACTTTTTCTTTGTACTCTTAATTTCTTTTCACGAAAATATTATTTACTTTGGAAAACAATCTTATACACAAATACATTACTTTGACTTTTCTAGCAGAGTTTATTTAATTATTTTGACAAAACCAATGTGTAGTATCATTTCTTACATCTATATGGCAACATAAAATAACAAACCGTAAAATTGATTCTACAGAGCCAGAAAATATTATCTGAGTATATTATACTTTACGTTTTTATTTCCCCTATTTGTCTTTGTTAGCGCAGCCGGTCAATACAACATTATATAGACCGGGACTGGACTGCCTCATTTTCGATTCGGTTCCGGAACGGTACCTGCATTATTATTTTAGATAAAAAGTATAATATAGCAAATAGTTCATGTCACTTCGGGTCATATGGCAGGATATGGACCGGTCCGTCACCAAAAAAATATTATATGGACCTCAGAAGCCTCAGAAGCTTCGGTCCATATAATATTTTTTTGGTGACGGACCGGTCCATATCCTGCCATATGACCCTCAGTACCATGAACTATTTGCTATGTAATATGTATATGCTATATATGCAAGCATGTGTTTAATTAATCAATAAATTTCAAAGCAGTTAGCCTTATCAGTTGTAACTATCAACTGGCATTTTAGCATCTGGGATTAATCAAAATAAATGAGTTCTACTAAATAATTGTATATCTTAAATCAGTTGTAATCTAAAGACATGCCCAATGAACGATCAGGGGGTGATGTGATTTTAATCAGATTTGTTAAATTTGGTTACTTTATAAAAATTGGAAATGTCTGTCAAAAAATAAAGGAATAAAGATATTTTTCTTAATTTCCCAAAATGATGAAATTTTCAGATACAACTTTTTGGCAATTACCCCTTGATGTGTCAACCTCAGTACCCTGTATGGGTTGAAAACGGAAGTTCTGTCATGATTGACATATATGGCAATTCCCTTTAGAATCCCAGAGAATCCTTGCCCCCAAAAAAAAAATTTCTACGCTGAAATGGCTGCAAGAATAAATTCTGGGAGTCGCGGCGGAAAGGTTCTGATTTACCGAGGATTTAAATACCAAAAGAATAGAGAAAGGGGAGAGATCAAACATTGGCGTTGCTGGAATGAGGAATGCCAGGCTCCTTTAAAAACAAACACATTTGATTTAGAAGATGAGAACGTGCGAATAATTGTCTAAAATGAACCACAGCATATGCACGCCGAGGAAGATACCCTTATTGAAAAATCAGAAATAAAGAGCAAGTTCGTTGAGACTGTAAAGCAGGATCCAAGTGTGCCAATCAAAAGGGTTTATAATACCGTAGTCGCTCGTAGCAGGAGATTCCGAATAGAGTTCGGAATTCCGAATGAAATTATTCAGAAATATTCGGAAACAGCTTGGAAATTTGGACTTTGCCATTTTTTAGGTCGGAAAAAGATGCGGAAATTTGCACTGTCATTTTTTAGGTCGGAAAAAGTGCGGAAATTTGCACTTTGTAATTTTTTATGTCTGAAAAAGTGCGGAAAGTTGGACTTCATTATTTTTATTGGCAAAAAAAGTTCGGAAAGTTGGACTTTGTCATTTTTGATGGTGGAAAAGTTTGCAAAATAGTCTTTGCAATATTTTATGGTTAGAATAAATTCGGAAAATAGGACTTTGTCATTTTTTATGTTGGATAAAGCTTGGAAAGTTGGACTTTGATTTTTTTAATGTTGGAAAAAGTTCAGAAAGTTTGACTCAGTCATATTTTAGGCCAGAAAAAACATTTTTTGTGGAAAAGTTGATTTAGTCATTTCTTAAAGTTTTATTTTTAAATTTGATTAATATCCAATTGAATGAAGAATATCAACTAATATTAACTAATTGATTAATACTGCCAAGTCTTCAGTTAGAATACAAATTTAATAAATAGTGATGTTTCTAATCTTCCCTGAAACAGGTGTTAAAACTGTTCAACTCTTTGGTATATTCAAATTTTTTCAAAGAAAATTAGACAAAGACCAGCATAAAACATAGAAAATTGAAAACAAGTAACATGAACTTCACTAAAATAGTGAAAATTTGTGTTCTCCAGAAAATTGAGCATTCACTGTGCTACACATAGTTATTGGTTTGATGGATGCAGATTACTTTTTTTCTGGGTTCTGAAAATTTACTCATCAAATATTCAAAAGTAGATTAAGTTTCCATCATAGTATGCATAAGAAAGTTAATAGGTACTATATTGATCACTCATCATGTACATGCAATTACTGAGGTCTTGAGGTTTCTAATGATGATTGAAGTTTAAACATTGTATACAGTCGAACCTCATAATGTCAAACTTCTTACTTTTAGTTATCCAAAGAAACAACTTATCTGAGATTGAGTGAGTGATTGTTGCTTAATGTCAATTCAGCAATTTTTCAGCTATACCATGGCGAGAACAAGTTAATTTTCAATGAGAACATGTTCAGGTCCACTTTGTACTAAACCAACACGCTGTGTTGGATTTTATAGTGCTAGCTCACTGAAACAACAATCTGCAGGTAGACATGTCACTCAACTCGGACACATTATTCTGATTCCGGGCCAACCCGCTTAGTGGAGAAGCAACAGATACCAATTTTATATTCTTTGATTTGACCCGAACAGGGCTCGAACCCACAATCTAGAGCACTCAAGGTGTATCTGATATTGACATAACCAGGTATGACTGTATATACAACACTTTTCAACATTGTTCAGCAAACCTCATTGCACAGAAAATCATTTTTTCATAAAAACAAAAGGAAGAAATTTGAATATATCAACTTTTACTTGCTGATAAAAATATTTATAGTACATAAACATAGGATAACAAAGTAGAAAATAAATAGAATACAAAGGCTTCTAAAAAAAAGACTTCAGGAATAGTCACTATATTGTCTGTTGCATGCTTTCAATATTATAATAAAAATGGCCATCTTGATCGTATGGTAGTTGATTTTCAACTACATGTGCAATCAGTGCCTATCACCACTAAAGTTGTGAGTTCAAATCCTGCTCGGTGGTTTTTTCCGTTTTCCTCCACCAATAAAACTGAGCTTCATGCACTGTGATACAACTGAAAGATTGCTAAAAGTGGCGATAAACACCCTAACACTTCAATATAATAAAGTGTCTTAATCATTTTTCATTTATTTCCCCCCAACTCAAGATTCTCCCAAACATTCAGAGTAAGAGTATGTCCCAGTTCAATCTCTCTCAACAAAGTTCTCAACCAGTTCTTCTTCAAATGTCCTTGTCTATCTGTAACAAGTGATTGGTCTGTACTACAGTTAAATTTAGCTGTGCTTTTCTGTCTTCAACAGACATTTACACTTGATCCACACGTGTCAATATTTCCTGAATTGAAAATATGACTGACTGATCATCTTGTTCTTCAATTTTCCTGAAATAAAATTACAAAATATGTAAGAAAAACAAACCTTAAAATAACTTATTACATTTAAATATACAAAATGTAAAGATTTCACATATTAATACAATATAGTAGGTTATTACAGTTGTATCCTGCTGTCAAATTACAACTTCAGACAATAGAATTATACATGTAAATTTATAAGTAAAATGAAATTAAATATACAATGTATTAAAAAAAAAATTTGCATGTTTTATTTCTGCATGACCAGCACTAATTAAGTTGGTTTTTTTTCATAATATATTTGTTCCATTTTGAAATCATATTGTGTAAGTTACAAATAATTGATTTAGCAATTCAATTATTTTCTTAATCATCAGATTTTATAATTATTTTACCTTGCTCTAAGTTAAGTCCTAGTTTAAATATTTATGGGAACAAATAACCAAAATTGTAGACACTATACATCTATACATTTAGTACATGAATGATTGTTGTTTATTTGTTTAATGCCAAGTGAGCAACGTTTTAGCTATATCATGGTGAGAACAAGTTACAATTTGATGAGATGGTGTCTGCTTTGTAGTAGACCAACACGATTAGTTGGATTTTTAGTGCCAGATCACTGAAATAACAGTCTGGAATAAGGCATGCCTCTCCAACCTGGAACATTATGCTGTGTGATTAGCGGAGCACAAGAACCAATTTGATAGTCTTTGTTTTAACCTTACCGGAGCTCAAACCCATGATCTACCACACCATATAATGCACTATACACTTAAGCATGAAGCAGTGGTAAATGTACCAGGTGTAACATAGACAAATACACAATGAATAAATACCTGAGATAATAAGGGGTCTTGGGCAAGGGAACATCTTCTTTTGGCTTCATACAATTTGTACCAACTGAAAACAAATAAAACACATTTAAAATATTACATAAAACTTATGGTGTTCTATATATATATATATATATATATATATATATATATATATATAAAAGATTATTACAGTGAAATGTCATGTCTTTCTAAATAATCATAGTAAACACTGAACTTGACCAGTATGGATAAACACCAAGTCTTTGCTTTTTATATTTGTGCATCATGCATTCTTTACAGGACAAAAAAAATAAATGTGTCAATTTGTTTGCATAGCGAACTGCAGAGGTCATTGAAATATAATGTATATATGATTATTTTTTTTAGATCATTATTTATATAAACTAATCCAATTGGAAATGACATTCCATTGATAGGTGATACTTTTACCTTTGTCTTTGAGTTTGAGGGGGGGGGGGGGGGGGGGGGGGATTACTATTTTCTGTTGTTTATAGTGCCTTTGAATCCATTTGGGATTAAATTTATGTCCAAGAATAGATTTGACTGTGTGTGCTTCATAAGTCATTTTGTAAACAAATTACCTTTGATGCTAATCATGCTACCACGTTTTTAGTACTAGTTCGTGTTTTCAACTAACAGATTTAAAGATGGTGGGTTGTTTACAAATGGCATTATGGGAGAAAAATATTTAATAAATATTGTTGAAAAAGAAAATCCAGCAAATTAAAACTCTTTATTTTTTTTTATTAAAGATCAAATTTAATATTACTTTAAACATCCACATCTATGAGTTGATTAAACAAACTTTGGTAGACACGCATCGGAAATTAACGAAGTGCAGGGAATCCAATTCAACGACCAATCATCGAGAAGCGTGGGAGGCGCCAATTTTGTAAATATTTTGAATATAAAAAATGTAAACAACAAAAATTATCGCTACGTTCAGTATGGATATCACGCATATTTGAATTTATTATATGGACAAACGACAACCCAATTACCGGCAACTTTCTTAATGTCAGCAACATAATAGAGCCTCGCAAAATCCTTAGATTTGGTAAAGGCAGTCAGACATAGCTAGCCTAGGATCTAGGAGTAGGAATGCATCAATGTCGACAATGATTCGTCGTAAGTACTGTAACCTATATCATATATAATTTATAGCAATGTATAGACCAAGAACTGGATGATTTATCTTTCAAAAGCTATCTACACACCCATCTGGCTCAACAAGTTTTCTTAAAATGAAATGCAACTACCTTGTGTTGTCATTTACAAATGTAGGTCAAATTAGGGGAAAAAAGGGGGGACGAACTACTCCCAACCAAATTCAAATTATTTATTGATATAAAATCCAGTAAATGGATTATCATCAAAAATAATACAAAACTAACCCTAACCCAACCAGAGATGCTTGCAACTCATATGGGTGAATCCTGGACTCATTACTTCACTGTCGTCAAAGAGCTCCGGTCGGAATTGATCTGTCATCTTCCGGTACAAGTCAATTAGGCATGTTTGACATACAGGCGACGACAAAAAGTAAGTATTATGATCATATAGTATTATTATATCTTGAATCCAGAAGATGTCGTTATCGGTCGATTATTTTTGCTTGTTTTTACCTATATATTACTGTAGTTATCTTCATGAATTACTCAGATATAGATAAAACAATGGACATGAACAATGAAAAATGCTAACCATGAGATTGAAATCATCAAATAAAGCAATAAAAAGTAGTTTATATGTGTAATTAAAGTACACAAACCCTTTGTAATGCTTATATACATGATAGTTTGCACTGGCGTGCCACCATGAATAGTTTTAGACTTACTACAGTAAAAAACACATTGCTTATTTACGTACATTCATTACGGCTCTGTCAGCCACTACTTTCCGGTTGGGTCGCACAAATTGTGTTTCAGTAGAACCGGTTTTGTCTATGTAAAAAAATGAAAGAATAGCGAAAACAGCTCAATATCACAATTATGTTTCCTTTCTGTAATTTATTTAAGGTTCATTATAACGCTTGTCAAGGGTATGTTCGACTTGCAAATTGATAAAAAGAAAGAAAAACAAAAAAATGTCTTCAATGAATAAAAGTTGTGAAAAAAAACAACAACAACACATAATCAAAATTTTTTACATGTGGATGTTTTGTATAACATTAAAAGGAAGAAATACAAAATGGTTTGTGCAGAATTGGCATTCACCAAGTCACCTTCGACAGAATGGTCATGATTTTGTATAGAACTTATAATTCTTTTTCTTTATTTGCTATGCAGTTGAATTATTGCAATATTCAAAGAGTGTTTGATCAAAAGTAGGAATTCTCACTGTTTACATAGATATCAAGTAACTCTTATTGTTTTGGATTAATTTTTGTTTTCAAATAATATATTGAAGGAAAATAAGAAATTTTGATTAAAAAAATTAATAAAAATAGGGAACCGCATCGGTAGCGTAATGGTTAGCGTGCTCGCCTCGAGTGCGATAGATGGTGAGTACGAGCCGCGGTCTTGTCAAACAAAAGAATATAAAATTGGTATTTGTTGCTTCTCCGCTAAGAACGCAACATTAAGGAGAAAGAGCTAAGACTGGTTGGCTCGGAATCAGAATAATGTGTCTGAGTGGAGCGACATATCTACCCAATGACTGTTGTTAGAAACAGTAACAGGATTTATGCTAATAAACTTGTAAGCGCGGACTTCACAGAGGACACAATCAAAAATGTTAAGAACAAGGCTTGTTTCTGCTCTTTTTAGACAATTTGACAGTTTCTTTGGGGCGATAGATACAATATACGTACATTGTCGGAAAATATATAATTCATTTCCACTCGCTGCGAAACAGGTAAGAAAAACTCGTCAAAACTCGTATATATGAATTTTATATTTTCGAAAATGTATATATA
This sequence comes from Bathymodiolus brooksi, assembly GCA_963680875.1. NCBI lineage: Eukaryota > Metazoa > Mollusca > Bivalvia > Mytilida > Modiolidae > Bathymodiolus > Bathymodiolus brooksi. The sequence continues at coordinate 110,737,339 of OY804581.1, forward strand.
TATATATTGTCTATTTTTTTTTCTCCCTCGTTTCACTCCTCAGAAAATATTTTTTTATTAACTAAAATAATGTAATATAAATAAGACTCGACACAGTGTAGGGTTGTGTGTTCGTTACAAGAACGCATAGCATTTATTATAAATATATATCAACATAACAAATTCATTCAGTCTGTCATTTCTATTCCCCCCCAAAAAAATGCAAAATATATACCAGTGATTGAAATTCTTTTGGCATTAATATTGGTGGATGGGCGGGGGACTAGAACATCCAAAGAACGAACTTTTGTTGTATTACAACTTGTAACGAACGTTGCATTAATCAAGTACACCTAACATTTTCTTTGTATACAAACTGCCAAAATCGTCCGTGCGGAAAGGAATTCAATACTACAGCCTTTGTTATTTGCTTATCTGTAATGTTAATGTAAACATTATACTGTGAAGAAATTTAAATATCGTATCCATGAAGTTATTTCCACAGAGTGACTTACTTCGTTATCAACGAGTATAAAATTAAAATATTGCGCTATAAAAAGAATCTCACACTACTCAATTGATGCGCCTGGACAGCTACTTAAAGTGAGTGTTGCGTATTGAGCACCAACCGTGATGTCGGTGCCACAAAAAGCATTAAAAAAAATCAAGTGTTCGCGACAGTAGCAATTTAACATAGAAACAACGATTTTTGTATTGTACAAAGTAGCTGAAAATAGCAGCCATGGCGAATATTCATACTATGGATCAGTATTTATCGCCTTTGAGATATTTCCTAATCATAACTATTGTTAAATTGCAATATAATGCTCAATAACAATAAGATCAGTGGTATTTACATACTGACAAACCCAGTTATTTATAAATGACCCAACCGGTTTGTATACATGTTTACATTTTGACCAAGCCGGATTTCAAAAACATCTGTTGACATCATGTTTTAGGGTATAACTAGTTACTAATTGACTTTTCATCAACAAAATAGTATTTTTAAGTAAAATCAATCATTCATCAATATTTTTTTCTTTTTGGGCAACATTTAATTCATTCGTAAATGCAAGATATAGCGATATTTCAGTTGATTGTAATGATTTTGAAGCCGGATTCCTTATAACTTATAGAAAAATCTAATTTTACACTGCAAAAATAAATGATATTTGGACAAAAAATGAAATTAATAATAAAGACAATCATAAAGCATCATAATTCAAAACATTATATACACAGTATATTTATAAATACTTACGATAATTATCCGTGTCTGCTTTAAAAATACCGCTTTAAAATATCCCGGATGTTGACCAAACATTTTCGATCAGAGCTTTTTGACGACAGTGTACTTGTGCTTAGATTCTAAGTTAGAACTCATTATTTTTTTTTTAAAGTGAGACTCATGACTTTCTTTATTGACCAAAATAAGGGCGAATGGACCCAGGTTAAAAAAAGAAACATGTAAAAAAAAAAAAAAATAAGGTCGTGCATATATATTATGTATATATTGTAATATAAGCTGGTTTAATTTATATAAACTATTCTTATTATGTAAATTTTAAAGTATACATGTACTAGCAGAATATGCACAAGAATTATGATTTTGAAACTTTCTGGCATTGATTTTGTCTTTAAGCCAATGACATGCTAATGTGTTAAATCAAACTTTATCCTATATTACCCAATGTACATGTACCATGGTCATTCGACTTTCCTTTGTTAAAAGTGTGATGATATCTGCACATAAATGTATCACATAGGAGGAGTCAAGGCATTTGCCATTTCATCATCACACTTTTAACAAAGGAAAGTCAAATGACCAAGGTACATGTGACTTACTATATTGGAAATGATGGGTATGCATAGATACAGCATGGGTAGGACAAAATTAACTCGAAAGCATAGCTTTCTCGTGAATTTTAGTCCCACCCATACTGTATCTATACATACCCAACAATTTCCAATATAGTAACTAAAACATAAAAAACAAGCTTGTTGACAAAAAATAATGCACAAGTACACCTTATTTAGGAAACCAATAATCAGTAAAGAAGCAGCAACTAGTTATATCAAACACTAAATATTGAAACAAATATTTCAGAAAAACTTAAAAGACAGTTGCACAGGAACTGACTGACTTACATGTACAACAACAACTTAAAGAAGAAAGGTAAGTTTTATCTTTATTGAAGACTTAAGTTGTACTGATTCACTTTGAATGAAAAAAAGTGTAATTGAAAAACATATCGTCAAGACGTCAACAGATCAAGATTTTTTTTTTTTAAATTTCAGTCGCAAGTTGGTTGTAAAATCATAAGTAGAAAAAGATAATATACAATTAATGACTTTTAATGAGGTGGATACAATGATTTATTAACCCAGGAACATTATATTTACCGCGGCCAAATATATTATTCTTGGGTTAATAAATCCTGGTATCCATCGAATTGAAAGTCATTAATTGTTTTATTATATGACACATTTTATATGTTGATTTTATCATGACGTTTTCTTTGGTTTCGTATGGTGCAAGATGTTGAAATGTTATATTCACCGCGCATTATGTCGAAAAGACATTATCTGAAGTCATATATTATATAATAATAAATGGTAGTTATTACATGTAGTATTTGTATTTCTAAATTGATTATTAGCTTTGTTTATTTATCCTAAAACTTAATGAAAATACAATTATATTATAGTTACTTACCAGCAAGTCAACTCTTCAAAGAATCTATGGACGTCCTAATGTCTCCAGAGCCTTCAACCAGCACGCAAAATCACGAAGTATGTGTAGATTGTACCATTCTACAAGAGGAGGTCACACACAACAACCAACAAATACAATCTCTACAGAATCAACTCAATACCCCCAAGATTGAGAACCAGTATTTACAGATAACCACACAGAACATGCAGCAACAACTTGTAAATTTGTGGTACTAGGTACAGTACTAGTTGTGGAATAAACATCAGGTAAATTATACATTGGCATGCATTTGGTGTCAAGTTCAATATCTGTTTATCATTCGATTGTCTTCTACTCTAAGGGAGCTGCCATTATGAATTCTTGATGACCATCATGTTAATAAATGCAATATGAATGATAGAAGAATGAAAATATCTACCATAAAAACCAGCTTTTGTTAAATTTATTTTAGTTTAATACTTGCATATAGTAAAAGAGGATTATGATCATGATGTTTAACACCACTTTCAATAGTATTTTAGTCACATTGTGGCGGTCACTTTTATTGGTGAAGGAAGCCATAGGACCTGGAGAAAACCACGACCTGTCATAAGTCACTAACAATCTGTCATATAATGTTGTACTTTACTCACGACATATTTTATTGACAATGAATTAGACACAAGTTATAAAGTTACGATGTCTTCTCTGTTACATATAAATCATTAAAAAGACAATATATTACAAAAACATAACATTATTTCGTTCAAAATTATTTGAGAAAATTGACATAATAATGCAAGTGAATTTGATATTGATGTTCTATCGAGGACACCTCACCATAAGCAGGATTACAAGCTTTGCATAGGTAATTGCAACTTGCATACGATTATGACCATTATAGCCCCATATAGAAATGCAAATGATTAAATGACATCACATTTTCTAAGTCGTAAACAAATTATGAGAGAAAGAGATAGACATGTTAATGTAGGGAAGTTGATATAAGCTTTCAAATGTTTAAAAATATTAATTAATATAATTGATATTCCTGTACATGATGTAAAATAACAACAAATAATATTTCAATCTGAGTGGATGTGCAATAAATGTATATGAAACAAAATCACATTATAAACTGATACTGATAGTGATAAGCACGAATAAAAAAAACATGCTTTGATATTTACATGCATTACAAAAAATCTTTCTTTTTTAGATATTATTGGTAAAAGGTGGCCACACGTATCTAAAAAGGATGTTACTGGGAAGTTGGCAGAAGCCTTAAAGCCAAACCTGTTCAAGGAGCTTTAAAATTAGATATCTACTTAGACAATAGTGCCAAAAACACTTTTTTACAAAGATAGTGGACATTGTTTTTTCTTTGAAGAATTAAAATAAAACAAAAAGTATATTATGTTAAATGATTTCATTGTCAGACATAATTCTACTTTTTCTGATTTTATGGAAATTTATGTATAAAAAAATTTATACAGAATTTTTTTCCGAATGTAGTTCTGAAACTTTTTAACAAATGTAGTTTGGAGATTTTTTTCAGATATAGTTCGGAAATTTTTTCCCAATGAAGTTCAGAAATTGCACCAAAAGTGGCAAAGCTAATGCGGAAATTTTCTCCGAGCTAGCTTGGAATAATTTCCGAATCTGACAATATTTTCCGAATAAGGGTGGTAGTTTCCGACCTTAATTCGGAATTCCAAATTTTTTTCCGAGGTTATTCGGAGTATTCGGACAATTCCGAATTTTTTTTCGAGGTCAATTTGGAGTATTCGGACAATTCAGAATTTTTTTCCGAGCTCATTCGGAGTATTCGGAATTTTTTCCTGGAATTCCGAACTGATTTCCGAATTATATGCGGAAAAAATATGGAAATTCATCAAAATCCTCTGTTTTTTCACGAAAATATTTTTTGTCTCATTCGGAAAAGTCTGAATACTCCGAACTCTATTTTCCGAGCTAATATTCGGAATCTCCTGCTACAGTCTGAGACGCCATCAGCAGGACGGAGGGGATGTGACATCCATTCCGCGATTTTTAAATATTAGGAGTGCAATGACACGAGCAAGGCAAGAATTCGTTCCTAATATACCGCACAGCGTTGACGATGTTGTCATTGAAGATACGTGGGGTGTAACATGGTCTGGAGATGATTATCTTTTACACCAAGATAATGATTGGGGTATTTTGATATTTGCAACGACTGAAAATTTGCAGTGCTTGCGTAAATGCGCAGATGTTTACATGGACGGAACATTCCACACTTGCCCTGCACCCTATGCACAGTTCTTTACAATACATGGTAAATATAGGAATAGAGTTATCCTCTTTGCTAGTTGCTTAACGACGGGAAAGAATATTGGCCAATATAGGCAGATATTACAAACTTTGAAAAGAAGAATTCGCCAAGAAACAGGCCATAGATGGCGCCCGACAAGAGTCATTTGTGACAGATATTCAAAATGGTCACTCAGCATCAGTGGAGGTAAAGGTTTACATTTATGGTAAATAATAATTTGCTATTAAAAACCTCTGAATTGAAATTGGCTACTTTGTTTGTTGCATGATCGAGAACTCAAATGTGATTTTTAGGCAAAATATATTTCATTTTCAGACACAAATTTGCCCCCTTCCCACATTTTTACCTTCGAATTATAATTCATTTTCCATTTTCGTTTAATTTATTTCAAAATGTCGTCATGATGTAAGGAATCTGCTAGCACCATGACATTTGACTTTGACCACATATTTACCCTTTAGTTTAATACAGAAACAATCCGCCCAGTGAGTATAAAGATTAAAGTCAGTCTTCCGTTAGGTATAGAAGAAAAACAACAGGTTTTAAGATAATTATACTACTGTTGACCATTTTTGATGGAATAATGGGTTGTCGGAGAAATGGGCTGTCAGAGCAATGGACTGTCGGAATAATGGGCCGTCGGAGCAATGGGCTGTCGGAATAATGACCTGACCCCCCCATTGTCAAGGTGACGAATGTTTTATATAATGCATAATGTTTACATTTTCAACTCGCTCAAGGAACCATTGGCTATTAATAGTATGGCCTACTTAGTATAACTTTGATGTTTGAAATATAAAAAAGTATAACTTTTGATCCTGTGTCTGTCTGTCTGTGAGCTTTTTGCTTGGCAACCACCAAGCGAGACATATCCAAACACGCTCCTGTTACAGAAAGGGACTGAATTAGTTGACGATGGATACAAAATGAGATTTAGACATATCCAGGTTTGTTCCACTGGGATTCAAGCTTATGGCAATAGGCTAATAAAGTTTTCAATACTTTATATACCGTAGTCAACAAAAGGCATGATATAACAGAACATAAAAATCAACTATTGTAAAGGCTTCAAATAAATACTGCATAAAAAAATAGATGCAAAAACAGCTGTAAAATACCAATATCAAAAATAACCTAGGTAGCACTGAGGATTAAATGTAAAAAATCAACTCAGAAAAACATGATGTGGTGAGCAGCTAACAAAAAGTTTATATTTTAAAGCATTCTGGGGTTAAAGCTAATTTAAAGCCGAAAATTAACAAAATTTAGTCTCCCATTTTAAGCTATCCCAAAAACAAATAGATTGGGTACTACTCCTATAGAAGCAGGATCAAAAGTTATACTAAGTAGGCCATACTGTTAATAGCCAATGGTTCCTTGAACAAGTTGAAAATGTAAATATTAAACATTATATAAAACATTCGTCGCCTTGACAATGGTATGTTATTATTTTAATTCTGCAAATTTCTTAACAAATTTTATTTGAAAAATCTTTCTATACTCTTTATAGCAAAGCCTTACAATATTGGTCTCTGACTGGGACGACAAGTCTATCTGCCGTCTGTTGTTTCAGTGAGCTAGCACTATAAAATCCAAGTAAGCGTGTTGGTCTAGTACTAAGCGGACCTCATCATCGTCTCAAAAAAATTCTCTCACTAAACATTATTATGCGTACCTTCAAAGCTATTTCAATGCGACCTCCCATGAATACCAGTAATAGGCCTAGGTCCATCAAGAACATCTGGAAGTGCATTATTAGGTTGTATTTCAGTATGGGTGTTTGACTCTTGGTCCTCTTGCGGTTGACACACCAGATTTCCTGAAGCTGACAGATAAGTGTTGTCACCTGGATGATTAGCTCTGGGTCTGTCATTTAATTCCAACTGAGCTCCCACTACAGGATAAACATATAATGACTGGTATAAATTATTTACAAAAAGGATTTTTGTACACAGTTGTAAGTCCTTTATAATCTATAGTTTCAAAGTATTTCCTGATCTGTTTTAGAAGATCTAGATATCTCAAAAGTCTGTAGTATACTTGTACTGTAATGGACTTTAGAATGATGCTCATCATTTCTTTTTTTTATTTGTTTCTTCAATAGTCAGGAATTTACATTCATAAAAAAGCCCATACAGTACATTACCACCTGACATGGATTGACAAGGATTTACAACATAATTATTATGTGACTATTCTATTGCATTTTTTTAAAGTAATTAATAAGCAAAATATGATATGAATAAATAAATCAATTGAGACACATTCATTCTTTCACATTCTCTCTCTCTCCCTTTCATAAACAAACACCCATTCCTTTACAATATCTGTCTTCTATTATTTTGTGACTTTAGTAACTTACTCTTAATTGATACAAATAAAATACACTAGTATTACTGTGAGCACAGCTCACTAAGATATTCTCCCCGCTCCCCACATCTGTCCAACCTATTTCTATAACCAAAACATTACTGATTGTTCCGACCAAAAATGAAAGGGACCCTCCTCTCTTCACCGGTAAGCTGCTGATAAAAATTCAAAACATTCTGAGAAACACTACTCAAGTTATCATACGACATAGGGTAAAAATCTTATTTTTCATCATATCAAGTCCAATAACTCTGGAACGGCAAAAGTGAAAATCGTCAAAAATGAAAGGGATCCTCCTCTCTTCACCGGTAAGCTGCTGATAAAATTTCAAAACATTTTCAGAAACACTACTCAAGTTATCATACGACATAGGGTAAAAATCCTATTTTCGGTCATATCAAGTCCAATAACTCTGGAACGGCAAGAGTGAAAATCGTCAAAAATGAAAGGGATCCTTCTCTCTTCACCGGTAAGCTGCTGATAAAAATTCAAAACATTCTGAGAAACACTACTCCAGTTATCATACGACATACGGTAAAAATCTTATTTTCCGTCATATCAAGTCCAATAACTCTGGAACGGCAAAAGTGAAAATCGTCAAAAAAGAAAGGGATCCTCCTCTCTTCACCGGTAAGCTGCTGATAAAATTTCAAAACATTTTCAGAAACACTACTCAAGTTATCATACGACATAGGGTAAAAATCCTATTTTCGGTCATATCAAGTCCAATAACTCTGGAACGGCAAGAGTGAAAATCGTCAAAAATGAAAGGGATCCTTCTCTCTTCACCGGTAAGCTGCTGATAAAAATTCAAAACATTCTGAGAAACACTACTCCAGTTATCATACGACATAGGGTAAAAATCCTATTTTCCGTCATATCAAGTCCAATAACTGTGGAACGGCAAAAGTGAAAATCGTCAAAAAAGAAAGGGATCCTCCTCTCTTCACCAGTAAACAGCTGATAAAATTCTAAAAGATTCTAAGAAACACAACTCAAGTTATTGTACGATATAGGATTTGTTTACAGACAGACGGATGGACGGACGGACAGACGGAAGGACATGGTGAAACCAGTATACCCCCCTACAACTTCGTTGCAGGGGTATAATAAACATAAATAACGTAGTACCTATCCCGATCCGTAGTTAAAAATCTGGAAAAACATGTTTCACTGGGGTCCAGTATTTTTCAAATTCTTTTAAATTGTTATTCTTTATGGCTATATATTGTTCAAGTGAATGGTAATTTTAAATTTGATACTTCAATTCTATGATATTTGGAATTTTTTCTTTTAGTTTACGTTTATATATATAATTTTTAGCTATAAGGATCAGCAAGTTAAGAGTTAAACTTTCTTTTTTAAATCCAAGCAAAAATTGTTCTTTGTGAAATTCAATATTGTGAAAACAGTCATAGAAATCCCTCAGGAAAGGAAATATCAATGGACAATTAAAAAATAAATGTTCAAGATTGCAAAATGAGCACAATTTTGTGTCTTTAATATGAATTTTGAATAAAAAGGTATTGGTAGGTATAACTCTATGTAAAAACCTATACTGAAAATTTATCAGATATGTATCCATACAACACTTTTAAGAATTCGAAAATATAATATATACCGTATACCAGTCTGCAATGTCAATACCAAGTATTTCTTCCCATTTCAAAAATATTTGAATGGGAAGATGAGTTAATGTTTTCAGTAAAGTAATATATACAAACTTTAAACTTTTTATATTTATTAGTCTGTCTAAAAAGTCATCTTTTGGATGAACATTTTCTGTATTGATATTATCAATGTTATCTTTTAAACACTTTTTAATATCAGTAGGAATGTTTGAGATTAATGTGTAATATTGAATGAAGTTGTTACTTTTAATTAATGTTTTAATCTTTTCAAAGGTCAAGAATTTTTTTGTAACAGTATCCATGATATGATTTAAGTTTGTTACACCTGCATTTTCCCATCTCATATAAAAAAAGAAATCCAAGTAGATCAAGAGATAAACACTCCTTTATATTTAATTTTACAAGTGGCTTTGTTAAATACAAACTATAAAGACAAAATGGGTTACTAAATATTTTAGAAATTTCAAGGATCTTTTCCTTTTGTAAGGAAAAAATTATTTCACCCCCATAATATTTTATATTCTTTGCCATGATTTTTTGCCAGCCACCTTTCAAATTGGAAAATAATCTTTTTATCCAGCTTATTTTGAGATAGGCATTGAACTGTTGTAAATGTATCATTTTTAACCCTCCATCTTCAAAATCAGCTATGAGTGTATTTCGTTTGATTTTTTCGGGTTTCCCATCCCATATAAAATCAAAAAATAGTTTATTTAGATCATTAAACAGTGATTGTTTTAAATTTGGCAGTGAGGTCAGTAAATGAATAAGTTTTGGAAGTGCAAGTGTTTTTATCACAGTCACCTTCCCAAGAAGGGTGAGCTTTCTATGAACTGAGATCAAGAGAAAAATCTATTCCAAGTAATTTGAAATTGGATACAGACTGGTCCAATTTGAAATCTGGACAAAGAATTTGATTGAAATACCTTTTTATTTCCCACCCATACTACCCTTGTTTTAGATGTATTAATTTTCAGACCTGAAGCTTTATAAAAGTTTTCAAAACAAATCAGTGTCTCCCTAAGTGATGTCTCACAACCATCAAGTACAAGGAATATATCATCTGCAAGTGTGTACACTGTATTTTGGTTTACACAGTAAATAGCTGGACACAGTAATATGCTGGACCCATTGTATTTTGGACATTTGATTTGCTACATGAATTCAAGTGTTAATGGAATATGCCTTCGAATTATGCAAAATACATATCATTCAACTTCATATCACTCTTTGCTCGATTTTCACTGCCCAAACATACAGAACTTTGTTATTTATTTGGAAAAAGTGGAAAATTTTAACCGATGCAAAACTATCCATAATGAGAAATTAAACAGATTTGTCTAGAAGATTAATGTCAAGATATAATAAAACAAGAACCAACATTCATATTGTAACCACTGACTGTTGGTTCCAGTTATAGGATGTTCTGAGGGTTCTTATGTCAATAGTTATAAATAAATGATCCCAATATGTATCCCCCATCTATTTTGGTATTTAGATGAATATTAACGATGTATTTTGGAAAAGTTGCTACAAACCTAACTAATGACTGTGACATGTATCATTATACCCCCGCTCCCCAAAGGGGGAGGGGGTATACTGTTTTACCTCTGTCCGTCTGTCCATCCGTCCGTCCAAGATATTTTTCGTCGCATATTTCTCAGTAACTGTTGATGGCAGAAATCTGATATTTGGTCACAAGCGTCATCTAGGTATACCATATTGTGGGTAGCGTTTTTGGACCCATCAGATTCCTACTTCCTGTTTGCCGACTTAGTTGGTTTTTATACACATTGAACATATATACACATTTTTCGTCGTATTTTTCTCAGCAACTATTGATGGCAGAAATCTGATATTTGGTCACAAGCTTCATATAGGTACCCCATATTGTGGAAAGAGATTTTGGACCCGTCAGATTCCTACTTCCTGTTTGCTGATTTTGTTGATTTTTATACACATTTAACATACATTTGTATATGCACATTTTTCGTCGCATTTTTCTCAGCAACTATTGATGGCAGAGATCTGATATTTGGTCACACGCTTTATATAGGTATCTCATATCATGGGAATCGTTTTTGGAACCATCAGATTCCTACTTCCTGTTTGCCGACTTTGTTGATTTTTATACACATAGAACATATATGCTCATTTTTCGTCGTATTTTTTTCAGCAACTATTGATGGCAGAAATCTGATATTTGGTCACAAGCTTCATATAGGTACCCCATATCGTGAGAAGCGTTTTTGGACCCATCAAATTCCTACTTCCTGTTTGCCGATTTTGTTGATTTTTATACACATTTAACATACATTTGTATATACACATTTTTCGTCGCATTTTTCTAAGCAACTATTGATGACAGGAATCTGATATTTGGTCACAAGCTTCATATAGGTATGCCATAATGTGGGAAGCGTTTTTAGACCCGTTAGATTCCTACTTCCTGTTTGCCGACTTAGTTGGTTTTTATACACATTGAACATATATGCACATTTTTCGTCACATTTATCTCAGCAACTATTGATGGCAGAGATCTGATATTTGGTCACAAGCTTCATATAGTTACCCCATATCGTGGGAATCGTTTTTGGAACCATCAGATTCCTTCTTCCTGTTTGCCGACTTTGTTGATTTTTATACACATTGAACATATATGCTCATTTTTCGTCGCATTTTTCTCAGCAACTATTGATGACAGCAATCTGATATTTGGACACAAGCTTCATATAGGTATGCCATAATGTGGGAAGCGTTTTTGGACCCGTTAGATTCCTACTTCCTGTTTGCCGACTTAGTTGGTTTTTATACACATTGAACATATCAGACTTTTTGAAATTTGTTTTCATTTTGCTGGACATAGGTCCAGCACCCAGGAATTTTCTGCTGGACCCTCTGAATTTTTGCCGGACCTACATTTTTTATGTAAAATTGTTTTAAAGCCAAGCAATGTCATACCGTTATTATTATTTTAGTCTAGCAGAGTGCTTTCTGTATTTAACTTCATTAGAACTGGTAGAGGCCTAAAAATAGGAAGACCAGTCACCATCCAGAATAAACCAAAAAGTTGAAACCATGCACCAAAAAAGAGTAGCCAAATCCAGCTAGGGATACCCTCAAACTTTGAAAAATTTACCAGATTTAAAACATAATTTTTTTTAAATTTTATTGAGATTACAATAACAATATTCTAAATGTCATTACTCTCTCAATCTCCAGTTGGGGTGGCACTGGCCGTTTTACGTTTGCCCGGCTGAGCTCCGTCGTAATGCTTCAGGAACGACCACATTTTTATGATCGACACATTGCCATGTTGCTGGAACTGTAAACAAAATTCTAAATAGAAACGAATTTGGTGAAGGGAATGATGCAAATCAGGGAAGTCGTGTTTTTTTATTTTATTAATTTTTTAGGGGCTTTTAACTCGAAAAGATCATCTTACGCATCACAATATATTCAAATATATTTATTTTCATGACAGTTACCAATAATATTTACCAAAAACAGATAAAATATCAGGTATTCAATGCGGCTACGAATTCCGAGTTGACCGAACTTGTTCCGGTATTTACAGCGTTTCCAACTTCCGTTAAAAAAGTAAACACATCATTCAAAAATGTTTGTCGGACATGGGGACCGGCATTACCGACGTTATTGGCAGACCTCATGATTTTCTGCCACCTAGGTCCGATGAATTTCAAAAACTCTGACATATATGCACATTTTCCATCACATTTTTCTCAGCAACTATTGATGGCAGAGATCTGATATTTGGTCACAAGCTTCATATAGCAGGGGTTTCACTATTTGTTTAGGCTGGAGGTACTTTCTAGAATGTAGGAGGTACCAAACAATTTTGGCGAGGGGTCTGGGGTCCATGGCAAAGCCCTGATAGGGGGACCAGGGGGGAAAAGCCCCCCGGAAGCTCCTGGATTGTAGAGATTTTGAGACTTAAATTTTGACCTGAAAAAAAAGACATATGGCAATATTTACTTCAATTTTGTGTATAATAAATGAATTTGAAATTAAGATATAGCATAATCATAATTGATTATAGTCTCAAAAACCCTTAAATCCAGGAGCTTCCAGGGGCTTTGCCTTTCTACATAATGTTCTTCAATATTTCAGTTCTCTTTTGGTGTAGCACAAAGCAATAGTGTTGCGTGGCTCTTTCGATTTGCACTAAATCCTGGTTTGAATATGGAATCAGTTGGTTTATTTTATATGAGGTGCAGTCCAAGATGATTTGCATAAGCAGCCCATTTTGTTCTATAGTCCGTGTACCACCCCCCCTCCCCCCCTTGCCTCTTCTGAGCTTCACCTAGTTTCACCATTTGTGTTTTTCTGTTTTCTTCTAGAGTTTTACATTCTAGTAAAAAATGCACTCTATCTTCATCTTCCTCCCCACATAGTTTACAGATCGGAGATATTTTGTTATGGCTGAACTTAGCGTGGTGGTATTGTAGCATATAAGTATCAGTAATTAATCGTAATTTGATTTCTGCTTTTTGTATGTCGTACTTTCGATTTTTCACACTTCGTAATATGTTATGTGGTGTTCCTATTGGATTGTGTTGAATTTCTAGATATTCTAATGTAGATTTTATTTGCTTTTCGTTTGTCCATTTATCGTACCAAAAGCTGTTAATGGCCTTTTTCATTGCATTTTTCCACTGCTGTTTCTTTGGAGGATTTTCTAGTATTTCTTCTGGAGATGGTAGATTATATTTCTGGAGCGTCTTCCTAATTCTACAGATGAAAAATCTGTCTTCTTCTTTTGAGTTTTCCATTTCCCATATGAGTATGTCTTTTTCGATGGATGAGTCAAGCCTGGCTAAGGTGGTAAATAAGATCATTGCATTTTTGTCCAGCGTTGTCTCTATTGGTTCTGCACCTATTAGTGTGTAGATGACTACTGCTGCGGTTCGCTCTGGAAGGCATTGAAATTGCCTGCAGGTTGCCCTTTGAAGCTGTTCTAATTTCTTCGTGTCTAATGGTGTATATACTTGGATTTCCAGCCCATATAGATAACGTGGGACAGCGTATGTATTCCAGATTTTCAGTAGAACCACTGGGGACATTCCTGATCTTGCATGCAGTCCAGGTCCTAGTAAGGCATATATTGTTCGTCTGCCTATACTCAATGATCTCTCTTCAATATTTATTTTCCCGTTTTCTTGGTAAGTTATTCCAAGGTGCTTAATTGATTGTACCCTGTTTATTTCCTGGTCTCCTAATACATATTTTTTCGGATGTGTTTGTAGAGCTTTTGATACATTTATTACTTCAGTTTTTTCCGGGTTTAGTTTCACTAAATCTCTTTTGGTGTTATATTCTAGGAGATTTAACATGGCTTGAATGTCCTTACTCTCTCCCAGCAGAACAATGTCATCTGCACAGGCTGGCGCTGATACAGTAATATTTCCAATAGTAGCTCCTAGCGTGCTTTTTTGTAATACTATCCAAAATTGTGTTATTATACCTCTTGTAGAGTAAGGTTGACAGTTTTGCACCTTGGCGTATCCCTTGTTTAATATCTATACTTTCTGTGGTTTGGTCTCCCCATTTAATTTTCAGGATTAGCCCATCATAAATGTTCCTTAGTAATAGCCACATATCACCAGTAATTCCATCGTGGTATAGCTTATTTAACATTATGTCATGGTTGACGGTATCAAATGCTTTTTCTGCGTCTACAGTCAGAAGTTCTAAATTCCGATTAAATTTTTTGTATATTAATATAGTTTCTGATGCTATAAATGCTGTAAATTTACTAGATGCGTGTTCAGTAAAACAACTCTGTAAAGGATTTTGCGTTGGAGATAACTGTTTTTCTAATCGCTCTTTGATGACCGACTCAATACTGGAGGTGAAGAAAGTACAGATACAGATTCCGACGCGGACCTCGACGAAGACACTCCCATAAATACTAGATTACGATTTCGAGTCCCACAGACACAGAACGATCTTATATTGTATTAACTAGAATTTTCCACATGATTTTTTCTGCCAGTACCAGTTGCTACCGTAGCCGGGTAAAAGTACCGGGTACCGGCTCTTAATGAAAGCACTGATATAGGTACCCCATATCGTGGGAAGCATTTTTGGACCCATCAGATTCCTACTTCCTGTTTGCCGACTTTGTTGATTTTTATACACATTGAACATACATTTTGTATATGCACATTTTTCTCAGCAACTAGTATTGATGGCAAAAATCTGATATTTGGTCACAAGCTTCATATAGGTACATGTACCCCATATCGTGGGAAGCGTTTTTTGACCTGTCAGATTCCCACTTCCTGTTTGCCGAAGAGCGGGGGTATCATAAGTGAGCATTAGCTCACAGTTCATCTTGTTTGACCTAAATATCATAATATTATTATGAACCGCATCAGTGATATAATGGTTAGCGTGCTCGTCTGGAGTGTGGTAGATCGTGGTTTCGAGCCTGGTTGGGTCAAACCAAAGACTAAAAAATTGGTATTTGTTGCTTCTCCCCTAAGCACACAGCATAAAGGAGAAAGAGCAAAGACTGGTTGGCTCGAAATCAAGATAATGTGTCTGACGGGGACGACATGTCTATCCGCCGTCTGTTGTTTCAGTGAGCTAGCACTATAAAATCCAAGTAAGCATGTTGGTCCAGTACTAACCGGACCTTATCATCATCTCATTGAAAAAAATGCCATGATATAGCTGAAAAATTGCTCAGTTGGTGTTAAACAACAATCACTCACTCACTAAATATTATTATGCGTACCTTCAAAGCTATTTCTATGACACCTCCTATGAATACCAGTAATAGGCCCAGGTCCATCAAGAACATCTGGAAGTGCATTATTAGGTTGTACTTCAGTACGAACGTTATGTGTGTTTGACACTTGGTCCTCTTTCGGATGACACACCAGATTTCCTGAAGCTGTCACCTGGATGATTAGCTCTGGGTCTGTCATTTAATTTCCAATGAGCTTCCACTACAAGATAAACATATGACTGGTATAAATTATCCATACAAAAAAGATTTTTGTACACAGTTGTAAGTCCTTTATAATCTATAGTTTCAAAGTATTTCCTGATCTGTTTTTAGAAGATCTAGATATCTCAAAAGTTGGGTCTGTAGTATAGTTGTACTGTAATAGACTTTAGAATGATGCTCATCATTTCTTTTTTTTATTTTTATCTTTTATTTGTTTCTTCAAGTCAGGAATTTACATTCATAAAAAAGCCCATACATTACCACCTGACACGGATTGACAAGGATTTACAACATAATTATTATGTGAGGCTATAATTAAAAACATGCTTGTTTGCCCAAACGTGGCCGACCCGAAAAAACAAGCCCAACCCAAATATTTTTTTTTGCAAAAAAATCCTAACTTTTTTTTTGTACTTCCGGTCTGTCAGAAATTTTCCGGTTCCCTACGGTAAATTTGTTTTTAAAATTCTATATCATACCGATGTTTGAATAATAAACTTGTAACACTTTCAAACGGTTTAGTGATCTAGTTCTTCTTCATTCGACTTCTCTCTGTGGTTATCTAGTCATTATTCAGATGTCCGTTAAATGGCAGACTACACGATTGCGTCGTCTGTCAATATTGAAACTGGAAACAAAATGAGGAATATTGTGTCGAACAGGTTATATCGCTTCAACAACAAACTAACATGGAAACGGTTTTCGACGAAGTCGTATATCCAGAGGAATTGACATTGAAAACAAGAAAAGATGTACGATGAAGCACAAATATTATATTCTTCTACGAACAGTATTTCATTGAAATAACCTGAACATATTGGTTTTATAGGATTTGATAAGACATGTAAAACCTTGCATCCTACTTAATGTGCAAGGAATCATTAATAAATAGTAACAGAGTCCACTGATCTTGGCCCGAGGACGGGACTGCCAGACAAAATTTTGAAAGGGGTTCACCAAAGGATTATTTTAGCAAAGCTTGAATCCATGATTGACCCAGTAGTTTAAGAGGAAAACGATTAAAATTTCATCCACCTTTTCCGTTTTTAGCAACAGTGGCCATGTTGGTTGGATGTCTGGATTGCCAGACACAATTTTGAAAGGGGGTCATCAAAGGACCAAGCAAAGTTTAGTTCCAATTGGCCTGGTAGTTTCAGAGATGAAGATTTTTTAATTTCATCCTCCTTTTTTATTTTTAGTAACAGCGACCATGTTGGTTGGAGGTCGGGACTGCCGGACACAATTTTGGAAGGGGATTACCCACGGAACATTCCACCAAAGTTTGGTCTCAAGTGGCCAAGTGGTTTCGGAGGAGAATATTTTTAGCAATTGTGTACGGACAGACGACCGACGCAAAGTGATGTCAAAGGCTCACCTGACCCTTTGGATCAGGTGAGCTAAAAAAAGGGGGTGCATATTATTTCCTATCCGTGGTAAAATCTAAAAAAAAATCATGGCTTCAACAATAACTTCTTAATATGAAATGGCACTTTCTCAGAATTTAATACCCCCAGTCACTCACCTGAAGATTACATAATACATTGAAAATAAAACTTTACGACATATAATACTTTGGTTAAAGAGAATATCGCTTAAATTTAAAGTTTAATATATTGTATACAGATATACCATTAAAAGTAATCATATTATCAGTTATACTCGAACTCCCTTTGTCTGTGCACGGCATAGGACGACGGACGCAACCAATCAGCAAACTACTAAATGACTTGCTTATTACAAGTGCCTTAAATCCGAATTGCTTAGTACAAAGTGCTTTAAATCCGACATGCTTATTACAAGTCAGTGATTTTTCTACTCATTTGTATCTGGGGTCCGGTTCCTTATAATTGGGAAAATTAGCACGTAAATGATGTGAATTGGGAAAAGATGGGGAGAGCAATACATTTATTAGTTTGGAGGTTCAGTAATAGAATAGCAATCATACTGTACCAAGGTTATGCCAACAGTAACAAATTCTTGTGATGAAGAAGAATGACCACAAAACAGTTCACAAAACTTACTTAAATACCCTTGGTGTACCACACTGTCATATTGCCATGGGTATTTTTGTTCATTTTTCATTGAACTGAGCACCCTGGTATCTGGTACCATGACCTCTGGAGCACGACTGAGCGATAGTCAGATTTTGCACTATTTACATGTTGTTGGATGTCATTTGAAGCTGTGCTAGGTAATACAGAATTTGAATTGGTTGTTTTTGGAGTGACATTCGCAGTGGTAACAAGGCGTTCAGCTTCTAGGAATGGTGTATCAGTACTTAGTGTCGGTGACCGGTAGGGTTGACTCCACCTAATCCCACTTTTTTTTAAATTCATTAAAGAAATCTCAAATTTCAAGTGGGAATAGCTGCATTTACTGTATAAACAATGTGCAAACATTGGGGCTTAGGTTGTATAAACAAAAACGCATTACTAGTAACTGCAGGTGGAGAACTAATATATATTAATTTATCATTTTTATTCTAAATAAAAAAAACCATACAGATACATACAATGTACAAGAATAAGTGATATCTCTATCAATACATTTATATTTCAACATCCATAGAACTTATTTATTTTTAAGCTACATGAAATAATAAACAAGCATGTCTTAGCTTATGGTTGTTACTATTCATTTTGTAATGAAATTCTTATGATTCATGTTTTTTTTCAAAGGTACAAATATTTTTTAAAAGATATTTTACTATTTATGTCATACTTGTCTTGATTTCACTCCATATCATATGGATGTCCAACTAATTTTATAAACAATATAATCTGCCAATGAAAATTAGTGTTACAGATTGGTAACTATAACCAAAAGATTTTGTAAGGTCCCTTTTCACTGGCTGATGAAATTCTATTTGATTTCAAAGGCTCAAACTTTTACTACATGTTTGAGTTTTGTGATAAAGGGGAGATAAATCATTTTTTCAAGACAATTTAATAGGAAAAGAAAGATAACTCTAATTGTACTTGCCTCAATTTTTTTCCAGTATAGTCTGTTTTTAATAACTCAGGATGTTAATGTAAAAAAAAAATTCTTAAATACATACGACACTAAACACAAGTATCAAAGTATCACTATCTGATTAAAATTTGTGTATTAACAAAAGACTAAATTATATAATTTTTTATTTCAACCCAGAAAAGAAATATTTTATATCAGCCATGTGCAATATAACAGAACCCTATCATAATTATTAACTAGTTTCACTGTTATAAATTAACTGAACATACATAGATAATATGAAACCGGCACGGCCTTGAATGCTCGCGCATCTGAAAATTATCTGGCAATTTCATCAAAAAGTGTCGAGATTTTTTGGGCCGAGATATATTAGGGACGACGTTTTTTAGGGCCGAATCTAGTCTCATTCAATCGAGCTGTCGTTCCTTTATTCGAGTTATCGTTCCTTACGAAATCTCAAAAGTTAACTTCCGCGTAGAAACAAAAATTCTTGTCAGTATGTCAGAAGAGATTTAATAAATTAAAAAATTTCAATATAAGTAAAACAAGCTAACAAAATGACTTTTATTATACACGGGTTCCGGGTTTCAGTGGTATCGGACGTACGAGAGAGGGTACGAGACTTCAGGATCACATTTGCGCTTTATGTTAAGAAGATCTTCATTAGTTGAGTGTGTTAGTGTGTTACCCGGAAACCGGTGTTTACAAAACGTAGAATTTTTTTTTCTTCGACAATATGTTCAACCATGTTTGTTAAAAAATCCTAAGTACACATTTTATACCATAAAGAGCTCGCTTAAGCTCGCATATAAAACAATACATACCATTGAAATATAAGTTTCCTTCTTTATAGTCCGATTTGAATTCTTTGGTTGCCAGTTCAATAGTTTCCTCATTTAAAAATTCACCATCAAAGTATCTCAGCTGTAATGTAAAGATATATATATATATATATATATATACATTATTGGATGAATGCTAGTTATGCTAACTGTTACTCATGAAAAAGCATGAAGCAATGGTGTTAGCAAAATAACTTAAAATTAAATAACCTAAAACACTAACATTAAAATACATATATATATTTATTATATGTGAGTATGTGTGTGTAGGTGTATGTGCATATATACATGTATCTCTTTTCCTGCCTGAGTGTGCCTGCACCACAATTATTGATATTTCACTGTGAATATTTAGTTTGATGTATTGTTGTTGTGCATCAATCATAATAGTTAATTGCACATGCCCTCCTGGGGCCCTAATTTGGTTAATAAGCTTATTTCTATTTCTATTTCTATTCCATACACAATATAAAAAGCAGATTACCAATTTGAGTAATTTTGCAAATTAAGAAATACACATAAGTTACTTATACATGTTAATATACAATTATGGCCTTCGTGAGAAGTTAATATCCAAAATTATTAAATTGAGAAGTGTTATTTTCCCCGAGGTCCGAAGGACCAAGGGAAAATAACCCTTTCGACATTTAATAATTATTGATATTAACTTCTCACGAAGGACATAACTGAATTATTATACTGAACTAATATGAGGGAAATAACTAGTTATTGGTGTGACATGCAAAAGCGCGCCAATTTCAAACAGTTATTTTGTGCTACATGCAGATTCCCTCACAGTTATTTGACCTAAGCGCAGTTTGCCACAGGAATAATGAGTTATTTCTTGTTCCATGGGGATAAAACTTCAAAATATCTTAATTATTTCTTGCTTGGTTTCTATAGTAAAGCATAATAATACAAATTGTTAGGTAAACAACATGCCAATCCCTGAATTCATAAATATTCACCTAGAAAAATTGTTATAGGTAGTTAAAATATTATTTTATGGATTGTTTGAACATGGTTTTAGGATTAGAAATGTACAGTTAGTAAGTGCAGTTGCTGGATTAACATTAAGTATGAAAACATGTTTATTTCAATTTATCAGGAGAGTAATGTAATCTCTGCATATTTCATCAAGTTTAATTGAAAATCAATAAATATCATTTAATGTATTACACTTTACATATTACTGAATACAAGTCTCATTTTAAATTTTGGTAAATAATAAATCATACATGTATTTGAAAAAATTGTTATTATCTATAAAGACAAATTATACAGAGATGAAATATAGGTATGGAAAAAATGCCCTTATTCACATTGAAAGAACAATTAGGAGTAAGGAAGGGGGTGGTGGTGGTATGGTCAAGTGAAGATTGAACTGTCAAGTCAAATAATGCATTAACCTTAAATGTGTCATTGCTATAAGACATTATTTTCCCTTTATATTTGGTATCTATTCCTGTTATTTCATCAGTCCATACATGGTAAATTTCTTTCCCTATAAAACTCTCTGGGTCCTGGAATATGGCCATTGTTTCATTTCTGAGTTGAAGAATAGTTAAAAGATTCTTTTTTAACTTTTCTATGTCATGTAGTTTTCCTTTTGAACTAAACTGTAATAGATGCTTATCTTCATTATGTAATGTCACGGTTTCTTTGTGTATATTAATTTGTTTTTTTAATCCAAAATTTTTTTCTTTTTTCGTCTTCAATAATGCCAATTCAGATGTAATTTCATTTATATTTTGCCAAATTCCAATTTCAGTTATATTTTTCAACACTTCATTCTTTTTTTCCTGTTTTCTTTCATCACTTTCCGTTTTGTTTTTAATTCGTTCCTGCAGTATTTCAGATCTGTCCTGCGCTAACTGCTGTTTATTTTTTTTTTCAATTTCTGAGATATTCTTACTTTCTAATCTTGCCTTAGCAATCAGTTGGCTTTTATCGGAGTCACTTTTTTCTTTTAACCAATTTTGTGTTTTGTTCACACTGAACATTACGGACCCTTCAATTGCTGGTGTGGTGATATTTGGACAGAAACGCAGTTTCTGATCTAAATGGCCAAAGACTCTTTCCACTGAAATGTTGTTTGGTGGACAAGATTGACTATTTTGTACCAAAGTGTCTGATGGATCATGATATCTTCCACCTGGTAAAAAATCTTTAAATAGATTTTTGGATTTATCCAGTAAACAGATACAAAATCGTTTTAATGCCAGCTCAGTAATTGTGTCGTATTCCTTGCTACAAGTGAAAAGTAATTCGTTTTCAGGTTTAACTGGAAGTGTAGGCTCATCAGAAAGTGAGACTTTATTCTGAAGCAGTAGTTTTGGATCTTCTATGCATATTTCTAAAAGTTGGACAAGACGGTTATAAGTATAATCCATTTGAATTGCAGAGATTTCATTGTCAGCAGCTATTTTCCAGTAAGGTTCGATGATGATGTAACAAATAATTCCTAAAGCTCTGCATAAAGACAAAATTGTATCGTTCCTTAAAGCGTCAACAATGTAATTTTGAGTGTAATTTAAAGAAAGTTTTGAAGATTCCAGATACAGTATAAGAAATTTAGCCAAATAGAAAGTTCCACGAGCATTGTAAAATAGAGTGTTGAAGCGGTTTCCACGGAAATTAATTATCGGAATATCAGTTATGTTATGATGGTTTTTTAAATATACTGTGGTAAAGAGAGGGTCTCCAGATCCATCTTTGAAAAATAATTTACTGAGAAATTTTAATAGACACAGTGTTGTTGATTCTTTTTTCTGTCTGTCAATATGAACATCAATTTCATTTTCCAGTTTTATTAATTCTTTCTCAGTCAAGGAAATTAGGAATTTGAATTCACAGGACATTCGGTCCTGTAAACTGTGAAGAATTACAGGACCGAACTAGATTTTACAGGACCGACAATAAAATAATGATTTTTTTTTTAAATAATAAATTTATTTTATTTAAGTGTCGCATATTGATTGCATTAAACTTGCAATCACAAACAGCAATATCTAGAATTAGACAGCGGCGTAAAGGTTAGCATGCGAGTGCTCATGTGTTCGTGCTCCAGTCGGGTCAGACCAAAGACTATAAAATTGGTATTTTTTGCTTCTCTGTTAAGTACGCAGCATTAAGGAGAAAAAGCAAAGACTGGTTGGCTCTGAATCAGTATAATGTGTCCAAGTTGGATGACAATTCGATGTCCATAAATATATTATTGTATACAGCATGATCTTATTCATTAAGGTATGTTTCCACTCTAAAATTACAAAACTATTTGTGACATTAAAAATTACTAAATGAAATATTCATTCTATCTAAACAAATGAATCCTTATATGTATATATATTAAAAAAAAATAGAATAAAATAATAGCTCTAAAAGAAAAAGTATAATTAGAAACCAGAATTTAGAATTACAAAAGAATATATATATATATATATATAGCTCTTTTGGTCCATTGGCTTCGATGCACCAGTTGCAGACCATAACATTTTGTTCAACATGGTGATGAAGCCAGGGTCGGTCCTGCTTCCAAGAATCAATAAATTTACGTTCTCAGTCTTTTTCATACTGTTTCTGCCGTTCTCCTCTGTGGTTACTTTTCTCTTTAATGGCTCCTGTCTTATACTGCAAGAAAGCCATGACCACCGTGTTTTGAAGTGATAAAATGTTCCAAATTAACGACGCTTGTTAATGAAAAAAACTCTAGAGAATATTATTTTTCCGAAATACATTGTACCACGATCACTGTAGTCATACGAAATATTTTACGACATCAAAATTTTACGACAATAACTGTCGTAAATAGTTAGTGTCTTTGTCAAAACTCGTGATTATCAATTACGATACATGTATTATTTATTTTCGATTTTTCTTGATCTAAAAATAACAAATAAAAGAGAATCAGAAATATTTTTAAGTTGAATTTACCGAGAACCTTGATTTATCTATTCTTAAAGGCAGCGGCTGACAAAACAATTTACAGGACAGTCGGTCCGGTGAGATAGCGAAAACTACCGGACCGCCGGAAAATTTATCGGACGCGGTCCGTCGGTCCGGTGCTAATTTCCATGACTGCTTTCTCGCAAATGTCTGAAAACTGTAATAGAGGGTGTACTGCACATTTAAATGATTCTATGTAATGTGAAGAAGATGATTGAATTTCTTTTGACAAAATATTGTTAGCTTTATTTTCAGTGGCACTTCTATCAGTCATGAAATTTGATACCTTTTCTAATGGGTTTGAAGAATTGGTTGACATGTTAGATACATTCTTCATAATAGATAATGTGTAATCTGCATATGTGGTGGCCTTTATATCTTTAATTTCCTTTATTCCTGTGATAAAGTTTTCTTTTTTTTCATTTGAAACTGTGACACCATAAAAATGTCTCCCTAACTTTGTGGTGGCATCCCTATGAAGTGTCAAGTTTTTACTGTTTTCTATTGCTTCACCAACATGTTGTTTCGCAATAAAGCTCATTTCATTACTAAAATTTGCAGCAGTTGACTCACTGGGCAGCTCATCAATGTGCATATCAAATACATCTAAAATGGATTTAATTAGAGGTGCACAATGTTGTAGGCCAATTCCTCGACTTCTAAAATTATAGTAAATTTCCCGTATTTTTTCATTATATGGCCTTCCAGTTGTGTCATTTCGAGTTTCAATAATTTCATTGTTATTTTCCTCTTGACGTTCCTTCTCAAAATGCAGCAAATCAATTTCATCCTTTAGATCATCTATAATTTTTTTAGTAATGTTGCACTGTGTGCTTTTTTCTTCAGATTTTATTCTTTTTTCTTTTTCCAAATGGTTTATTTTGAGTCCTTGATAATAATTTGTTGCCTCATGATAGTTGAGTTTTGGCATTTTATTTTTTTATTTAGGTGTGATAAATTGATTTGCTTAATTTTTTCTTTTAATTTCATGTTTGATCTGTCGTGATTTTCAATATCTGTTTTCAATTTTTTTATAGTTTCATCAAAATCCTTAATTGTTTCCGATGGTTTCCGTTTTAAAATTCGTCTTGGGAAAGTAAATTTTTCTTCCAAATATTTGTGCAGCCTGTATTCATTGCGGCAATTTTTAAGCCTTTGTATCAGATGGACAATTCTCTTAGCTTTATTATAAAGGCTGCCAACTATTATGGTGTCTGGTTGTAATCCACCTAGCTCACACAGAGCTTTGTGCACCATTTTAGGTTTACCACCAACATTAGTAAAAATTTCCTTTATGGTATTGTTTGTAATGCAGCTCTTTGACATTTTGACAGTTAATTTTTTTTTATAATTACCATAAATGCTGAAGAATGAAAATATATAAATATTTGAGAGTTTTCTCCCTTTTCAGTCTTAAATATAATCAACACCTGTTAATTGTTATTTGAAAAACTATAATATTATACATAAATGTATTGTATTGTGCCAACAATTCTGATAATTGTGCAAAATTTGAGAAAAGGCATCACAGGTTTGTTCAAATTACATTATGGACATGTCAATATCCAGCATAAGGGAAACAACCCAAATCAGGTTGAAAAGTATGATTATTGACAAACTGGGATGGACATAATTGATTTTTTATATTGTTTGAACATTTTTTATTTGTTATTGAATGGGCAATATTGGTTTATTACTTGTTAAAAATCTCAAAATTATACCCAGTGAAATAGACAATAGACAATATTTTATTTGCACAACACATTTATAATAAATGGTTATGGCATAAACAGAAACAATACAGAATAACATGATCATTTTTATTTTGGTATAAATTGGATCAACTTTGTTTCCTTTTTGTACTACTTTTGCAATATACTTGTTGTAGGGTGTTGTCTCATTACTGTTTGCTCCATATCTCATTTTATTTCAATATAATAAAAGAGTTAATTTGTATGGATAAGTGTCCTCTTAATGTCACATCATAGAAATGATTATGCTTAAACCAATAAAAATTAAATATATAAAAAAATATGAAAGATATCTGCAATCTTTTTATAATATAACATTTTTCTTACCTGCAAGTGTCAATAATTTTACTGATATAGCTAAGGGAAATAATCTAAAATGTAAAAAAAATAATTCATAACATATATCTTAATATAGATCAAACTATGTCAGATTCTATGATGTGACATTAAGAGGACACTTATCCATATAAATCAACTCTTTTATTATATTGAAATAAAATGAGATATGGAGCAAACAGTAATGAGACAACACCCTACAACAAGTATATGGCAAAAGTAGTACAAAAAGGAAACAAATTTGATCCAATTTATACCAAAATAAAAATTTGATTTGAAAAAGACTGCAAAGTAAAATGCACTGTTTTAAACTCTTAGTTGCACATTATACATATGTATTTTGCATTCATTTGATTTTTTTTGGTATTGTGTTACATTGTATTTAATCCAAATGTTATTCAAAACAACAACTAAGCCAGGAATGGAGCCATACCCAGACAAGGAATTATACTGGTGTATCTTGTTATTGTTGGTATGGATTGTAGGTGAAAACTGCACATTCCAATAAACAATGTGTGAATGTTCTGTGAAATTTAAGTGCACATTCCATTAATGATGATAAAGTGATAGGAAAATGAATCTCACCTGAACAATTTGATGTTTATAATACTAGTACCCTGGGTAGTCTCCATATTTTACATATGATATGTACATAATAACAATCAATCATCACCGATCACTTGCATAAGCATCAAGGCTTGAATCCAAGAAAAACAGTTTGTACTACATTCAATATCTGAATTAATTTTTATTAAAATCCTGTAGTTTCTACAGAAAATATTCAAGTACATTCATGCTGCTCTCAGTACTGTACCTAAATGTTTCTTAATACAACAATTCACCAGCCAAATTCACTTATGGGTGAAATGTGAGCAACACTGGCCCAAAAAGTGAATCAGTGGGATTGCAATTTATGATTGCCTAGTTTCATTTTACTTGTTTGGACTTTAAATACCTTGTATTATTTATGTTGATTTTTCCAATATCACATACAGGCATGATAGGTCTTTTATAGGTAATGTACACTGCAGTTAGGAACACAGGGATAAAGAAATAGGACCCAGTATCACCAGCTGCAGGGTACAACCCCTCCTCAATGGGTCGTCCGTACAGGACGAACATACATATTGAGAGAGGGCCAAGCTCTCTGCACGTTAAAGATCACATCATCAGTTTTCACTAAGAGTAAGGCTGTTCGCCACTGCCTGGGCTAAATGTCTTGCCCCTATCAGTTTCATCCTCCTTTTCCAATGGCAATCAAAAAGACATTTAATTAAAAAATCATTAAATTAATTTCCTCCTCTTTCAATAATTCCTTTTATTAGCTCACCTGGCCATAGGCCATGTGAGCTTTTGTTTTGTCATGGCTAAGCGTCTGTCTTCCGTCCATCGTCGTCCATTAGCTTTTCACATTTAAATCTTCTTCTCTGAAACCACTGAACAGATTTGAACCAAACTTGCCAGAAATGTTCATTTGATGGTCCTCTACCAGATTTGTGTTTTTGGTACTGATTTGAAATTCAACATGGCTGCCAGGGTCCATAATGTGTTCTCATTGGCTTGTTGCTTTCGGTATTCGTTTCCTGATCTTTTCAATTCAGGCATTCATATATTTATTTTTGGTGTATTAACACCACTTTCAACTATATCATGGCGACCAGTTTTAGTGGTGGAGGAAGCTGAAGTACCCGTAGATAACCACCGACCATGGGCAAACAACTGGTAAACTTTATCACTTGCGGCTGCGAGTCGAGTGCACCCTTTTTTTAATTTACAAAGGCAGGTGCGAACCCATGCCATATTAGTGATAGGCTTGTATGAGTTGTAGATCCAACGACCTAACTCATTGAGCCACTCGGGCCCCTGGCATTCAAATTTGACTTCTTGTGAAATGTTAAATATATTTACAAACCAACTAGAGTTATTTGATGTTCATTTCCTACGTTTAAGAAGTCTTTCTGAATGGGAAGAACTATCTGAAGAATCACTTTCCCAATCCGAAGGGAATCTTAAACGTAGGACAGGAACAGGCACATTCTGTAGATCATCTGGTCTCTGTGTTTCAGCATCACTGAAACTTTCCCCATTAATTGGGAACTGTGTTTCAGCATCACTGAAACTAAGACCAGTCTGATCTACAGGAAGTTGCCCAATAATGTCATTAACAGACTGCCACTGACTGTTATCCTCAGACTGTTCAGTTAGTGGAAGATCCATTAACTGTGACAAGTCATGTCCAGTGGATTCACTATCATTATAGAAATATTGTGAATCACTGCACAATGCATTGGGCAGATCAGTATCCCCTGAATCATTAGAAAAAAGACTGTCACTGTCATTGAAAGTATTTTGTCTAATTAATTCAGGGGATTCTACCTGGATATCATCCACCTGTATGTCAGATTCATCTGACCAAGTATTGCTTTCAGCAAATACCGAATCAGATGAATCTATAGTACCGGGACCAGCAATAATACTTGCATAATTTCTGCAGCAACAACAAAAACAACCTACATGAGAGTCTCTTGGATTCAAATGCAACTCAGCAAGAGTCTCAGGAATTGAGCTATCAGGGGTAATTTCACAATGTTCCCTCATAACAAATCTATACATCATGGCATACTTTGCATTGCTGAACAAATACAATTGGTGACTAAAACCACCCAGGGACCAGTTATCACAGCGAGCCATATTTCTGTAAAATTAAAACATTTATTTGTCTTTTGAGTCAAAAATATTTTCAGATATTTGATAACGAACTGCCTTCATCCTAACATTAGTTCCATTATCATAATTATGATGGAAATAATACAATTCTAACAATGAAAACTTACATCTTTCCAAGGACAAACTATAAAATATCGTCTGACTGCTGTTTACTATCGGTAAATGTATTGGCTGGTCAATCTGAAAAAAAGTTAAATTTGTTAAAAACGATGGGTCTGTACCATTAAACTGAATTCCATATGCAATATGAAATAAAAAAATAAGTTCCAAAATAACACATTTCACAGTTACCAATAGAGGAGATCTTTAAACTAGAGGCTTCCAGGAGCAAACCTTGTCATGATTGTAGGAATATAATGTTAGTATGGTCTACCAAAGGATTATTGTGACCAAGATTGACTGATCGGTTTCTGAAAAGAAAATTTGCAAAGTGTTTTCCATAGGGTCCTATGTTAAACAAAGTCCCACGGTGGTGGCCATATTGGATGGGGGCGGACCTGTCGGATAAAAAAATGTAAATGGTCCACCAAAGGATTATTGTGACAAAGTTTGGTTCCATATTGGCTAAGTAGTTTTAAATAAAAAAGATATTTAACATATATATATATCCCATAGGGTCCTATGTTAAACTATGTCTCACGGTGGCCACCATCTTAGATGGCGGGTGCACCTGTTGGGTAAATTTTTTTAAATTGTCCACTAAAGGACTGTTGTGACCAAGTTTAGTTCCAACTGCCTCAGAAGTATCCGACAAGAAGATTGACAAAGTCGTTCCCATAGAGTCTAATGTTAAAATATGTCCCATGGTGGTGGCCATCTTTGATGGCGAGTGGACTTCCAGGACACAGTTTTTAAAGGGGACCACCCAAGAACTATTGTTATCAAGTTTGGTTTCAATTGGCCCAGTAGTTTCAGAGCAGTTGATCTTTGTACAAGTTTACGACGTACGATGGATGACGATGACAATGACGAGGACGGGTGCCAAGTGATAACAATACATGTAAACATATTTTCAGTTTGGTATTTTGCACTGACTGACCTAGTGACGTCAGGAGAACAATCACTTTTGATCGGTGACATCCAATATTTTCCTTTGTGAAAAAAAAAAATTACGGGAAAGGTTTAGATCCCTTGTAATGGCGGGGAACTGGAAATTCATCTATTATATCTCACATGGCCCATTGGGTCAGGTGAGGTAAAAAAAAAATTATGACAGACAAATTATATACTGAATATGTGTGCAATGTTGCAGGCTCATACAACTTCTGGTGATTTTCAGTCATCTTTTTTACACAGCAGATATTGCCAATTGTAATGCCTGCCCATTTCTTTCAATAGAACTGCATACATTTCAACTTACATACCCCCCCCCCCCCCCCCCCCCCTTTTTTTTTTAACACTACACATTAATGCCCTCTTCAATAAAACAAATGAAGTACAAGTATTTGTAAACTTTATTTTATTTCTTTTTAAGCATGTTTAAACCATTTTCATTTCAATATAATATAGGACCATTTTGAAACTGACTTTAATTAAGGGAGATAAATCATGTGAGAATTATAAATCATCAAATTTTTTTAAGGCTATGATAGTTGATTTCAGACCTCTCGCTTTTCATATGGACCAACTTTTACCTACTTTATAACGGTTTAGTAATTCCAAAACGTGATGTCACGAAGTGTCTCCTAAATAATTAGGTGCCACCCGTGCATTCGATTCGTCAATCACAACTTCCGGCACTTGTTTCTGGTATTTTTTTTTTACCTAGATACTATATACTGTGTGGGGGAAGTAAAAACGGGTACTACTAAACTGAGAAACGAAAACGAAACGAAATGAAACGAAGCGAAACGAAATACAACGAAACGAAACGAAAAATGAAGAAACGAAACGAAATGAAGTATCACAAAACGAAACGAAATACAACGAAACGAAACGAAATAAAGTATCACAAAACGAAACGAAATTTATCAAACAAAGCATAAAAGATCCAAAAACAATCAATGAAGGGATAAAAATCAACGAAATATTGAGTGGTTTGTTCGGCTATTTATAGATCTATGCTTGGATGTTTTTCTGTTGCAAAATTCAAAAAGGTCAACAAAAGTCATGCATCACTACAGTAAATTTATATTAAATTCTTTAAAACACCGTGTCAGTTTCCGGCGCCGACCCGCTTCAAAGGGTTTACTGAATGTGAGAAAATGGACTTCAAAGCCCGGCTTCAAAGAGTTGGTTCTTTTGAAGTGTTGATACAAGTAAAAACCCCGGATGAGGGTTTCGTGATATATTTATAAGGGAGCAGATTAAAGTCCCTCTACCACATTACAAAGTGGAACCGAAAGAGCACGAAGAGGATATTGAGATGTAAGTTGTACTTATTTTGCAACATTTCAGCTAAAGTTTAATTTGAGTATGTCAGAAAGAAATATTGTGGAAGAATTTTATGTTACTCATCGCCGCCCTAAATTTCATGTCGAATTCAACTTTAAAAATTTTAATTTAAAGCACACTTGTCATGACAGGTATCCATTCTGGTCATAAGGCAAAAGTATCTAAGCCCTCGTAAAGGAGGACGAACACCTCTTGAGAAGGACACTACAGACCAAACTGAAAGACAACCATTGCTGGAGACAAGTTCTGTCCATGGAGCTTTAGATTTGCTCGATCATATTGATGAAAATAATCCATTTGGATTGATTTATCTATTTCAAACAAAAGCCTCTTTGTGCTACGGTTGCAGAACAAAGTTCAGTCGGGAAACTGAACAAAACGACCTGATTATAAGACATTATTGCGATCGCGAGTATTCCGTTCAAGGGCAAAGAAAAACAAAATGGCAATTTGCTTATTTCCATCTAAGAAGTTCCTGTGTGTGTAAGAAATTTCCAGATTTCAAAAAGGAAATGCTTAAGATTTATAAAGAGTCAAAAGACATTTTACCACAGGAAGTACGACAAAAACTGAGGGCAATGGGAATCGGCATTTAGCACATGAAAGTAAATGAAAGAGCACGATACTTCCAATTTATTATGTACTTTTAATAGTTTTATTTTATGCTTTTGTGCAAAGACACACCGGGATAATTTGGATTTTCTTTTGACAAATTAATAGCTACAAATGTCATTAAACTGATTTCATTTTGACGCATTTTTACTTATGCAACTACTTGTATCAGAGCAATGGTATGATAGTCAATCCTTTTAAATGATCCACTTTGTATCCTAGATCGTGACTATATTTGCGGTCGTTGAATAGATACATGCATGTCGTTACCTTATACATTGTATTTCGTAAAGGACCAACCCGCCTTCACCATCATGACCACTGTGTAGTGACTGAAGCCAGAATGTAGACTTCATTATATATATATTACACTATTATGTCTACTCATTTTTGTTTTGTTTGAGAGTATAGTTTTTGGCTTCTGAACAGCAATTGTTGTATGGTATTACATTGTTTTTGGCGTTTTCCAGTTTCACATTTATGATATTTGTGTTGAAGCGTCCCAACCGGACGACGGAAAGACAGATTAGTGTTTGTCTGGTTCGTTAAATGCAGTTTCGACAGGTGTCACATGTAAATCAAAAGGACTGATTATCCTTTCGGAACACTTGATTCTTTCTGATTGGAAGTTCGTGTTGTTCAAGTATGTTTTATGTATTTTAGCTCACCTGGCTCGAAGGGATAGGTGAGGTTATGTCACAATGTTGCATCAGTCGTCTGTCATCTGTATGATTGATTGATTGCAGGGGCGGATCCAGGGGGGCGCACCCGGCGCGCCCCCCCCCCCCCTAAAATTGGAAAAAATAAGATTTTTTGGCGTAAAATCGTGATTTTTCACACGAAATACCCAAAAAAAATTCGCGCCTCCCTCCGCTCGGCGCAATTTTTTTAAGTGCGACCCCCCTAACTTGAAATCTGGGATCCGCCCCTGGATTGATTGGTGTTTAACGCCACTTTCAGCAATATTTCAGCTATATCATGGGGACCAGTTTTAGTGGTGGAAGAAGCCGGAGTACCCGGAGAGAACCACCGACCATGGGCAAGCAACTGGTAAACTTTATCACTTGCGGTTTCGAGTCGAGTGCACCCTATTTTGTAATTTACAAAGCCGGGCGCGAACCCACGCCGTATTGGTGATAGGCTTGTATGAGTTGTTAAATCCAACGACCTAACTCATTAAGCCATCCCCCCTCCCCCCGTCATCTGTAAACTTTTCTTATCTCAAGCTATACTAGTCTATTGAACTCAAACTTTATAAGCATGATCTAAAATTATCGGCCAAGACGAATTGCAATATTGCAGGAATGATGAATGGAAAATATTTTACAAACTTTCTTAAATTCATGTTGATCAGACATTCAGCATTGCCACCAGACGCAATAATAAGATGAGACAAACACCACAAGGAAACATACAAAAACAAAACAAA
Source organism: Bathymodiolus brooksi (assembly GCA_963680875.1). Taxonomy (NCBI): domain Eukaryota; kingdom Metazoa; phylum Mollusca; class Bivalvia; order Mytilida; family Modiolidae; genus Bathymodiolus; species Bathymodiolus brooksi. The sequence continues at coordinate 110,770,319 of OY804581.1, forward strand.
ACAAAAACACTTAAAACTAAAGCTTGGACAATATACGAACTCTCATAAAAACCGATAGTGACATCAGGTGCTCCGGAAAGGTAAGCATGTTCTTCTTCGTCAGCGACACCCGTCGTATTGCCGATTGGTCAAAGTTGGTTAAATCAAAATCAGTTGTGAAGAACGCCCGGGAAGAACGTCAAATGGTTACGAAATCATGGTAATTTGCGAAATAGATATCCCCTAATTCACGATGGCGTACATAACATTTACGGAGTGATGACTCTAATTTTCCTAGCTTTGACTTATCCCTGGGTAGCTTTTCTGACAGCAGTTGTCCTCTCTCTAGGAAGTCACTGCATTGGACACAAACTTTAGCGTAGCGGATCAATTTTGAATGTAGACACCATACGCCGATGACGCGGGTATATTTCTACCAAGAAAGGGAAAATTCACAATTGGAAGGTCAAAGCCATATATTTTTACCCCCTCAAGAATTGGAGACAGCTATTGTCCCCTCTGGTCCTGGTCTTCCTGTTCCGCCACCTATGTTCAAATTATGTATTTGGGATGGTCACGTGAAGCCTGATTGAAAATAGGATGTGATATCGTAGAAAAGATACGCTCAGGTCAATCCTTAATAAGGTCTGAGACATATGAAACCATGTATCTGATAATGTCTAGGTCAAGCATTTTAACTTTTTTACAGCTACTGATTATGAAGTTACTTTTGCAATAGCAAAACAGACTGACATTTATAGTCTAATAGATTGCTAAAAGACTATACGTTTCAACCAATCTACTCAAGCGCAGTTCCAGACAATTTTAAAAGCGAGGGAGGTTCCACTCAAAAAGGAGTTAAAAAAAAAAATCAGTCTAATTTTCGACACTGATACACGTAATTTTTCAGTTTCCGAGAAAGGGGGTTCAAACCACCGGACCCTCCTCCCCCTCCTCTGGATCCGCCAGCGCTAACATTTTAAAGAATTAATATTTATTTACTATATTTACTGTATTGGTGCATGACTTTTGTTGACCTTTTTGAATTTTGCAACAGAAAAACATCCAAGCATAGATCTATAAATAGCCGAACAAACCACTCAATATTTCGTTGATTTTTATCCCTTCATTGATTGTTTTTGAATCTTTTATGCTTTGTTTGATAAATTTCGTTTCGTTTTGTGATACTTTATTTCGTTTCGTTTCGTTGTATTTCGTTTCGTTTTGTGATACTTCATTTCGTTTCGTTTCGTTTCTTCATTTTTCGTTTCGTTTCTTCATTTTTCGTTTCGTTTCGTTGTATTTCGTTTCGTTTCGTTTCGTTTTCGTTTCTCAGTTTAGTAGTACCCAGTAAAAACTGGGGTACCTATAAAGTGCGAAACGAAATAGAAACGAAACGAAACGAAATCAGCGAAAACGAAACGAAACGAAACGAAATCAACAAAAACGAAACGAAATCAACGAAATGAAAACGAAATAAAACGAAACCAACGAAAGCAAAACGAAATCAACGAAAACAAAACGAAATACGATGCTAGACTACTTCCCACACATGTCTCAGTGTCTTTCATCAGGAGAGGACAGGATTTGATCACCATTGAACAAGAATAATATGCATTTATTCAGCGGGAGTCTGTCCTTTTCACTTAGTGGCTTCTTTTAAATTTGGGAACCTTAAGAGCAACGTCAAGTCTGTTGAAAGGAGAGGAATTAAAATAACAGAAGTGCAGTAGTTAAAGTTCACTAATAAATATCCCCGTCCGAGCAAAATTTAAAAGTATGTCGGAGAGACGAAAAAAGTGTGACGACCAGACGGACAAACGAACGAACGGACAGCAGAAGTCCTATATACCACAATCTTTTTTTGGCGGAGGTATACAAATCCTATCAAAAATTAACTTTAGAAATTTAAAAAAAATCTACATATCTTGTAAAAGTACCTTTTTTCCCTTTGATCCCTTTTCATATTAAAAAAAAACCCAAATCACCCCCCCTCCAAAATTTTTTCCGGTATTAATAAAATTTGATACGGCACATATTTTTATACCCCCCGCTATCCAGCGGGAGGGGGTTATATAGTATATGTCCGTTTGTCCGTGAGTGCTTCTCTCACTGCCTATGCAATTCCTCCTTAACAACTTGATGGAATTGAATGAATCTTACAGGAAATCTTTAATACCATATGGCAAGGTTCATTAATTTCATGAATTCTTTAGTACCAAATGGCATTGTGCACCTTCTATTTTTGTTTTCCCATTTCAACAGTTCTTGCTAAAATTTCTTCACTTTTGGACTTTGTCATTTAAGGCTATTTAATTGTCACACAAGGCTATACAATAGAGAGAGGATACTGTTGCGTTATCCATAACTCTTCCTAAACAACAGAATGGATTTCAATAAAACTTCCAGAGTTTCTTATGTTTAGTTTTTGCAAGCATTATTTTTTCCAGAAGTTCTTCTGTAAGGAGGGCGTTCACTGTACGTCCTGTTATGTTGCTGTTGGTTTTTTAGTTCTTCAAAATAGAACAATAGGATTTGAAATAAAAAGTTTATAGTGTTGGGTCTTTTTGACCCCTGTATATCTCGGAAAGAACAACGGTAAGACATTACGTCAGATCTGTTGGCACAATACCGAATAAAGGTAATAACAATGGTACCGTACTCCAAGGCGCATTCAAAAGGGAAAGTCCACAAAAACAGACAAAACTGATAAGAAGCTCAACCATCTGAGTTTTCAATCAACGGAACAACTGAACAACAACATGGGGATTAAACGTGACAAGTCGGGAAAATCCAGTAGTCAAATAGTGCCCAGAATCTGAAACTCAAGACCATCCTGTATGATTTGCGAATAGGCAAATTTATGAAGAATACCAACGAAAAACGTAATAAAATCAGACGAAAAATGAACCCTCAATATCCCAATCTATGAAAATACCCCCTCATATCCCCCCATTTTTTTCTATATGCCCACTTCAGAAACTTTATAATTCATAAATACTGACACACACTCAAACACAAATAAAAATATGACATTTGAACTTCTGAAAGTTTGTCGGCAAGCAAACCCGACTTGAATTGAGTTGCGGGTATTGTACGTGAGGAGTACTGTAACGGACAGACATGCAAGATGGGTTTCCCAGTTATAATTAATCAAAATTATTGTATTTAAAAAATAAAATTATCTTTTTTTTTATTTTTTTTTTTTTCATATCAGTCTATTTCGTTTTGTTTTCGTTGATTTCGTTTTGCTTTCGTTGGTTTCGTTTTCATTTCGTTGATTTCGTTTCGTTTTTGTTGATTTCGTTTCGTTTCGTTTTCGTTGATTTCGTTTCGTTTCGTTTCTATTTCGTTTCGCACTTTATAGGTACCCGTAAAAACTGTTTTCAATATTAAAGTAAAGTGCGAAACGAAATAGAAACGAAACGAAACGAAATCAACGAAAACGAAACGAAACGAAACGAAATCAACAAAAACGAAACGAAACGAAACGAAATCAACGAAATGAAAACGAAATAAAACGAAACAAACGAAAGCAAAACGAAATAAACGAAAACAAAACGAAATAGAAAATGGAAGAAAAATAATAGGGGCCTAAAAGAAATCAAACTTATTTTCACAATTACGATGCTAGACTACTTCCCACACATGTCTGTCTTTCATCAGGAGAGGACAGGATTTGATCACCATTGAACAAGAATACTATGCATTTATTCAGCGGGAGTCTGTCCTTTTCACTTAGTGGCTTCTTTTAAATTTGGGAACCATAACTTCCGAAGAGCAACGTCAAGTTTGTTGAAAGGAGAGGAATTAAAATAACAGAAGTGCAGTAGTTAAAGTTCACTAATAAATACCCCCGTCCGAGCAAAATTTAAAAGTGTGTCGGAGAGACGAAAAAGTGTGACGACCGGACGGACAAACGAACGAACGGACAGCAGAAGTCCTATATGTACAGTGATGAAATCCCTCCACCATATGAATATCCCATATCCAAAGTCAACATTATATACAGTTCGTTGCTCCCCCCCCCACACACACAATTTTTGATAAAATCCATAAACGATCTCTTCAATAAAAGTTACACATATATGGGAAAAGGTAAAAAAAAGAAAAAATGTATGGTTCGACACGATATCCCCAAACTAAAAGGCGGTAAAAATTATAAGTTGTTACGCACCTTATATAAGAAACAGCACATCTTTAAAAATTAAAAGGAACAATATTTATCACAGCGCTGACACCAGTGGCGGATTTAGAGGGGGCGTGCGCCCCCCCCCCCCCCCTAAAATTCGCAAAGCATATGTTATACAACGTTAATTAAGCAGTTCAATAAATAACTTTTTCATGAATGGTTAACTCGTGACCTGTAGTAAAAATATTCTTACACATTGTAAATACACGTTGGATGTGTTCGCTGATTCATATATGTATTCGCCGTCAGTAGTTCAAAGATTATTCCATTCTGATTGGTTCCGAGGTATCAGACATCAACTATTTTCTCACGTTGATTAAACATTATTTCTGCAGTCAATTTTACAACTACATGTACACGTGCTATTTAGAAATTATAAAATGGACGAAAATTCTAGGCCAAGAAAATAAGCAAGATTGGATACATTTCTGATTCCTCGACGAGACGAGAAAAGTCAAAGGTAAACTAAAAAGTAAATTCAATCAATACTTCGAATAATTAATTTAACAATTGATCTCATTTATAAAACATACAACGAAAACCTATAACGAGAGAATCGGATGATGAAACTGAGACAGTGTGGAGAAACTTGAGTGATCCAAGAAAATGGTCACCTCTCTTTAAATAATGGTTCAAATAGTTCTTGAATTCGAAATTCTGCAATTTCATATGAAAAAAAAATATAAGTTTGATTTGTATACAAATACCCGAAAATGTTGCCTTTTACTTTTCAAGTAAAGATCAGTAAAAATACGCGTTGGTATATTGTACATTAAAATACAAAAGTAACATATTAATAAAAAAAAAAATTTAGCGGCAATTTATTTGTAACAATCTCTGCATCTTCCCGAGGTATCTGCACAAGAAAGTGTGAACAAATCCTTTGTCCGGTACGTTTATATTATTGATATCTACCAATGGATGTCTGTACAATTTTTTTACACATTTTTAACAAAAAATTCTGACTACAATTTATTTGTAATAAATTAATATCTACAACTGCACATGAAAGTGTGAAATTAATCTCGACAAAATGGTTTATGCATATCTCACACCTGATTTCCGTAAACATATTTCTCGAGAACTTTGATACATTTTGTTTGTTTGATCTTTTAGTGTAATGAGGTTTTTACGCCCGTTGCTCAAACACTTGACGCAACTGATAAACTTTATCACTTGCGAGTCGAATGCACCCTTTTTTGTAATTTACAAAGCTGGGCGCGAACCCACGCCGTATTGGTGATAGGTTTGTATGAGCTGTTAGATCCAACGACCTAACTCATTGAGCCATCCGGACCCCAGGAATGCGTTAAAACTAAACCAATAGTTCTTTGAAGGGTTAAAATATCGTGATCGATCAGTCATGAGTTGAACAATTCGCATCACGGTTGTTCAAAAAAAAAGTTTTACTTCAGGTTCTTATAATCTGACAAAAACTTACTGTTAACAATTATCCGACAAAATTAAGACTCAAAGTAAAGTTTTTTTGGTCTGATAAAAATGGTGTGGTTGGTTCAAAATTGTCGTTCAAATAAATGTCTGTAATTCCTCAAACCCCCAGAGCTTAGGGGGAGGGGTTTCGCCCACCTGGACCCCCTCCTAGGGCTCTGCCCTGGACCCGCTGGGGACCTTAAGCGGTCCCTAGATCCCTCTCCTACTCACGCCCCCCCTAATCCCAAATTCTGGATCCGCCCCTGGACACCATTCTCTCCTACTATTTAAAACGTTTCGATTTGTGCCCCATTAAAAGGTAAAAGCAGATGTCATATAACGGTATAAAAAGAAAAGAAATATTTTAAAAATAGAAATGGGATTTTCCGCAAACTCAAGCTGAACTTACGATGAGAGCAATGATCAAATATTTTGATTTGACAATTGTTTGAAAACTTGCCAAAAATAAAATACTTCCTGGCATACCTTTATGTTAACCGGTCAATTGGTCCAACGATTAAGATTATTTTATCGGTCCAAGACAATTTTTGTCGGACTTTTGCCACTCTCCGACGAACCTTCGGCATGACTGCTATCTCAGAATTACACCTACCTAATAGTATGTTAGACTGTAGAATAGTTCAACCAGGAATAGTATCTTAGACTGTAGAATAGTTCAACCAGGTATATTATGTTAGACTGTAGAATAGTTCAACCAGGTATATTATGATAGACTGTAGAATAGTTCAACCAGGTATATTATGTTAGACTGTAGAATAGTTCAACCAGGTATATTATGTTAGACTGTAGAATAGTTCAACCAGGTATATTATGATAGACTGTAGAATAGTTCAACCAGGTATATTATGTTAGACTGTAGAATAGTTCAACCAGGTATATTTTGTTAGACTGTAGAATAATCCAAACAGGTATATTATGTTAGACTGTAGAATAGTTCAACCAGGTATATTATGTTAGACTGTAGAATAGTTCAACCAGGTATATTTTGTTAGACTGTAGAATAATCCAAACAGGTATATTATGTTAAACTGTAGAATAATCCAACCAGGTATATTATGTTAGACTGTAGAATAGTCCAACCAGGTATATTATGTTAGACTGTAGAATAGTCCAACCAGGTATATTATGTTAGACTGTAGAATAGTTCAACCAGGTATATTATGTTAGACTGTAGAATAGTTCAACCAGGTATATTATGTTAGACTGTAGAATAGTTCAACCAGGTATATTATGTTAGACTGTAGAATAGTTCAACCAGGTATATTATGTTAGACTGTATAATAGTTCAGCCAGGTATATTATGTTAGGCTGTAGAATAGTCCAACCAGGTATATTATGTTAGACTGTAGAATAGTCCAACCAGGTATATTATGTTAGACTGTAGAATAGTCCAACCAGGTATATTATGTTAGACTGTAGAATAGTTCAACCAGGTATATTATGTTAGACTGTAGAATAGTTCAACCAGGTATATTATGTTAGACTGTAGAATAGTTCAACCAGGTATATTATGTTAGACTGTAGAATAGTTCAACCAGGTATATTATGTTAGGCTATAGAATAGTTCAGCCAGGTATATTATGTTAGACTGTATAATAGTTCAGCCAGGTATATTATGTTAGGCTATAGAATAGTTCAACCAGGTATATTATGTTAGGCTATAGAATAGTTCAGCCAGGTATATTATGTTAGACTGTATAATAGTTCAACCAGGTATATTATGTTAGACTGTAGAATAGTTCAACCAGGTATATTATGTTAGACTGTAGAATAGTTCAGCCAGGTATATTATGTTAGACTGTATAATAGTTCAGCCAGGTATATTATGTTAGGCTATAGAATAGTTCAACCAGGTATAGTATGTTAGACTGTAGAATAATCCAAACAGGTATATTATGTTAGTCTGTAGAATAGTTCAACCAGGTATATTATGTTAGACTGTAGAATAATCCAAACAGGTATATTATGTTAGTCTGTAGAATAGTTCAACCAGGTATAGTATGTTAGACTGTAGAATAATCCAAACAGGTATATTATGTTAGACTGTAGAATAGTTCAACCAGGTATAGTATGTTAGACTGTAGAATAATCCAAACAGGTATATTATGTTAGTCTGTAGAATAGTTCAACCAGGTATATTATGATAGACTGTAGAATAGTTCAACCAGGTATAGTATGTTAGACTGTAGAATAGTTCAACCAGGTATATTATGATAGACTGTAGAATAGTTCAACCAGGTATAGTATGTTAGACTGTAGAATAGTTCAACCAGGTATATTATGTTAGACTGTATAATAGTTCAGCCAGGTATATTATGTTAGGCTGTAGAATAGTTCAACCAGGTATAGTATGTTAGACTGTAGAATAATCCAAACAGGTATATTATGTTAGACTGTAGAATAGTTCAACCAGGTATATTATGTTAGTCTGTAGAATAGTTCAACCAGGTATATTATGTTAGACTGTAGAATAGTTCAACCAGGTATAGTATGTTAGACTGTAGAATAGTTCAACCAGGTATATTATGTTAGACTGTAGAATAGTTCAACCAGGTATATTATGTTAGTCTGTAGAATAGTTCAACCAGGTATATTATGTTAGACTGTAGAATAGTTCAACCAGGTATAGTATGTTAGACTGTAGAATAGTTCAACCAGGTATATTATGTTAGACTGTAGAATAGTTCAACCAGGTATATTATGTTAGTCTGTAGAATAGTTCAACCAGGTATATTATGTTAGACTGTAGAATAGTTCAACCAGGTATATTATGTTAGACTGTAGAATAGTTCAACCAGGTATATTATGTTAGTCTGTAGAATAGTTCAACCAGGTATATTATGTTAGACTGTAGAATAGTTCAACCAGGTATAGTATGTTAGACTGTAGGATAGTTCAACCAGGTATAGTATGTTAGACTGTAGAATAGTTCAACCAGGTATAGTATGTTAGACTGTAGAATAGTTCAACCAGGTATATTATGTTAGACTGTAGAATAGTTCAACCAGGTATATTATGTTAGTCTGTAGAATAGTTCAACCAGGTATATTATGTTAGACTGTAGAATAGTTCAACCAGGTATATTATGTTAGACTGTAGAATAGTTCAACCAGGTATATTATGTTAGGCTGTAGAATAGTTCAACCAGGTATATTATGTTAGACTGTAGAATAGTTCAACCAGGTATATTATGTTAGACTGTAGAATAGTTCAACCAGGTATATTATGTTAGTCTGTAGAATAATTCAACCAGGTATAGTATGTTAGACTGTCGAATAGTTCCACCAGGTATAGTATGTTAGACTGTAGAATAGTTCAACCAGGTATAGTATGTTAGTCTGTAGAATAGTTCAACCAGGTATATTATGTTAGTCTGTAGAATAATTCAACCAGGTATAGTATGTTAGACTGTAGAATAGTTCAACCAGGTATAGTATATTAGACTGTAGAATAGTTCAACCAGGTATAGTATGTTAGACTGTAGAATAGTTCAAGCAGGTATATTATGTTAGGCTGTAGAATAGTTCAACCAGGTATATTATGTTAGGCTGTAGAATAATTCAACCAGGTATAGTATGTTAGACGGTAGAATAGTTCAACCAGGTATAGTATGTTAGACTGTAGAATAGTTCAACCAGGTATATTATGTTAGGCTGTAGAATAGGTCAACCAGGTATATTATGTTAGGCTGTAGAATAGGTCAACCAGGTATATTATGTTAGGCTGTAGAATAGTTCAACCAGGTATATTATGTTAGACTGTAGAATAGTTCAACCAGGTATATTATGTTAGACTGTAGAATAGTTCAACCAGGTATATTATGTTAGGCTGTAGAATAGTTCAACCAGGTATATTATGTTAGACTGTAGAATAGTCCAACCAGGTATAATATGTTAGACTGTAGAATAGTTCAACCAGGTATATTATGTTAGACTGTAGAATAGTTCAACCAGGTATATTATATTAGACTGTAGAATAGTTCAACCAGGTATATTATGTTAGACTGTAGAATAGTTCAACCAGGTATATTATGCTAGACTGTAGAATAGTTCAACCAGGTATAGTATGTTAGACTGTAGAATAATCCAAACAGGTATAGTATGTTAGACTTAGAATAGTTCAACCAGGTATAGTATGTTATACTGTAGAATAATCCAAACAGGTATAGTATGTTAGAATGTAGAATAGTTCAATCAGGTATATTATGTTAGACTGTAGAATAGTTCAACCAGGTATATTATGTTAGACTGTAGAATAGTTCAACCAGGTATAGTATGTTAGACTGTAGAATAATCCAAACAGGTATAGTATGTTAGACTGTAGAATAGTTCAACCAGGTATAGTATGTTAGACTGTAGAATAGTTCAGCCAGGTATATTATGTTAGGCTGTAGAATAGTTCAACCAGGTATAGTATGCTAGACTGTAGAATAATCCAAACAGGTATAGTATGTTAGACTGTAGAATAGTTCAACCAGGTAAATTATGTTAGACTGTAGACTAGTTCAGCCAGGTATATTATGTTAGGCGGTAGAATAGTTCAACCAGGTATAGTATGTTAGACTGTAGAATAATCCAACCAGGTATATTATGTTAGACAGTAGAATAGTTCAACCAGGTATATTATGTTAGACTGTAGAATAATCCAAACAGGTATATTATGTTAGGCTGTAGAATAGTTCAACCAGGTATATTATGTTAGACTGTAGAATAGTTCAACCAGGTATATTATGTTAGACTGTAGAATAGTTCAACCAGGTATAGTATGTTAGACTGTAGAATAATCCAAACAGGTATAGTATGTTAGACTTAGAATAGTTCAACCAGGTATAGTATGTTATACTGTAGAATAATCCAAACAGGTATAGTATGTTAGACTGTAGAATAGTTCAACCAGGTATATTATGTTAGACTGTAGAATAGTTCAACCAGGTATATTATGTTAGACTGTAGAATAGTTCAACCAGGTATAGTATGTTAGACTGTAGAATAATCCAAACAGGTATAGTATGTTAGACTGTAGAATAGTTCAACCAGGTATAGTATGTTAGACTGTAGAATAGTTCAGCCAGGTATATTATGTTAGGCCGTAGAATAGTTCAACCAGGTATAGTATGCTAGACTGTAGAATAGTTCAACCAGGTATATTATGTTAGTCTGTAGAATAGTTCAACCAGGTACATTATGTTAGACTGTAGAATAATCCAAACAGGTATATTATGTTAGACTGTAGAATAGTTCAACCAGGTATATTATGTTAGACTGTAGAATAGTTCAACCAGGTATATTATGTTAGTCTGTAGAATAGTTCAACCAGGTATATTATGTTAGACTGTAGAATAGTTCAACCAGGTATAGTATGTTAGACTGTAGGATAGTTCAACCAGGTATAGTATGTTAGACTGTAGAATAGTTCAACCAGGTATAGTATGTTAGACTGTAGAATAGTTCAACCAGGTATATTATGTTAGACTGTAGAATAGTTCAACCAGGTATATTATGTTAGTCTGTAGAATAGTTCAACCAGGTATATTATGTTAGACTGTAGAATAGTTCAACCAGGTATATTATGTTAGACTGTAGAATAGTTCAACCAGGTATATTATGTTAGGCTGTAGAATAGTTCAACCAGGTATATTATGTTAGACTGTAGAATAGTTCAACCAGGTATATTATGTTAGACTGTAGAATAGTTCAACCAGGTATATTATGTTAGTCTGTAGAATAATTCAACCAGGTATAGTATGTTAGACTGTCGAATAGTTCAACCAGGTATAGTATGTTAGACTGTAGAATAGTTCAACCAGGTATAATATGTTAGTCTGTAGAATAGTTCAACCAGGTATATTATGTTAGTCTGTAGAATAATTCAACCAGGTATAGTATGTTAGACTGTAGAATAGTTCAACCAGGTATAGTATATTAGACTGTAGAATAGTTCAACCAGGTATAGTATGTTAGACTGTAGAATAGTTCAAGCAGGTATATTATGTTAGGCTGTAGAATAGTTCAACCAGGTATATTATGTTAGGCTGTAGAATAATTCAACCAGGTATAGTATGTTAGACTGTAGAATAGTTCAACCAGGTATAGTATGTTAGACTGTAGAATAGTTCAACCAGGTATATTATGTTAGGCTGTAGAATAGGTCAACCAGGTATATTATGTTAGGCTGTAGAATAGGTCAACCAGGTATATTATGTTAGGCTGTAGAATAGTTCAACCAGGTATATTATGTTAGACTGTAGAATAGTTCAACCAGGTATATTATGTTAGACTGTAGAATAGTTCAACCAGGTATATTATGTTAGGCTGTAGAATAGTTCAACCAGGTATATTATGTTAGACTGTAAAATAGTCCAACCAGGTATAATATGTTAGACTGTAGAATAGTTCAACCAGGTATATTATGTTAGACTGTAGAATAGTTCAACCAGGTATATTATATTAGACTGTAGAATAGTTCAACTAGGTATATTATGTTAGACTGTAGAATAGTTCAACCAGGTATATTATGCTAGACTGTAGAATAGTTCAACCAGGTATAGTATGTTAGACTGTAGAATAATCCAAACAGGTATAGTATGTTAGACTTAGAATAGTTCAACCAGGTATAGTATGTTAGACTGTAGAATAATCCAAACAGGTATAGTATGTTAGAATGTAGAATAGTTCAATCAGGTATATTATGTTAGACTGTAGAATAGTTCAACCAGGTATATTATGTTAGACTGTAGAATAGTTCAACCAGGTATAGTATGTTAGACTGTAGAATAATCCAAACAGGTATAGTATGTTAGACTGTAGAATAGTTCAACCAGGTATAGTATGTTAGACTGTAGAATAGTTCAGCCAGGTATATTATGTTAGGCTGTAGAATAGTTCAACCAGGTATAGTATGCTAGACTGTAGAATAATCCAAACAGGTATAGTATGTTAGACTGTAGAATAGTTCAACCAGGTAAATTATGTTAGACTGTAGACTAGTTCAGCCAGGTATATTATGTTAGGCGGTAGAATAGTTCAACCAGGTATAGTATGTTAGACTGTAGAATAATCCAACCAGGTATATTATGTTAGACAGTAGAATAGTTCAACCAGGTATATTATGTTAGACTGTAGAATAATCCAAACAGGTATATTATGTTAGGCTGTAGAATAGTTCAACCAGGTATATTATGTTAGACTGTAGAATAGTTCAACCAGGTATATTATGTTAGACTGTAGAATAGTTCAACCAGGTATAGTATGTTAGACTGTAGAATAATCCAAACAGGTATAGTATGTTAGACTTAGAATAGTTCAACCAGGTATAGTATGTTATACTGTAGAATAATCCAAACAGGTATAGTATGTTAGACTGTAGAATAGTTCAACCAGGTATATTATGTTAGACTGTAGAATAGTTCAACCAGGTATATTATGTTAGACTGTAGAATAGTTCAACCAGGTATAGTATGTTAGACTGTAGAATAATCCAAACAGGTATAGTATGTTAGACTGTAGAATAGTTCAACCAGGTATAGTATGTTAGACTGTAGAATAGTTCAGCCAGGTATATTATGTTAGGCTGTAGAATAGTTCAACCAGGTATAGTATGCTAGACTGTAGAATAATCCAAACAGGTATAGTATGTTAGACTGTAGAATAGTTCAACCAGGTAAATTATGTTAGACTGTAGACTAGTAAAGCCAGGTATATTATGTTAGGCTGTAGAATAGTTCAACCAGGTATAGTATGTTAGACTGTAGAATAATCCAACCAGGTATATTATGTTAGACAGTAGAATAGTTCAACCAGGTATATTATGTTAGACTGTAGAATAATCCAAACAGGTATATTATGTTAGGCTGCAGAATAGTTCAACCAGGTATATTATGTTAGACTGTAGAATAATCCAAACAGGTATATTATGTTAGACTGTAGAATAGTTCAACCAGGTATATTTTGTTAGACTGTAGAATAATCCAAACAGGTATATTATGTTAGACTGTAGAATAGTTCAACCAGGTATATTTTGTTAGACTGTAGAATAATCCAAACAGGTATATTATGTTAGACAGTAGAATAGTTCAACCAGGTATATTATGTTAGACTGTAGAATAATCCAAACAGGTATATTATGTTAGGCTGTAGAATAGTTCAACCAGGTATATTATGTTAGACTGTAGAATATTCCAAACAGGTATATTATGTTAGACTGTAGAATAGTTCAACCAGGTATATTTTGTTAGACTGTAGAATAATCCAAACAGGTATATTATGTTAGACTGTAGAATAGTTCAACCAGGTATATTATGTTAGACTGTAGAATAGTTCAGCCAGGTATATTATGTTAGGCTGTAGAATAGTTCAACCAGGTATAGTATGCTAGACTGTAGAATAATCCAAACAGGTATAGTATGTTAGACTGTAGAATAGTTCAACCAGGTAAATTATGTTAGACTGTAGACTAGTTCAGCCAGGTATATTATGTTAGGCTGTAGAATAGTTCAACCAGGTATAGTATGTTAGACTGTAGAATAATCCAAACAGGTATAGTATGTTAGACTGTAGAATAGTTCAACCAGGTATAGTATGTTAGACTGTAGAATAGTTCAGCCAGGTATATTATGCTAGACTGTAGAATAGTTCAACCAGGTATAGTATGTTAGACTGTAGAATAATCCAAACAGGTATAGTATGTTAGACTTAGAATAGTTCAACCAGGTATAGTATGTTATACTGTAGAATAATCCAAACAGGTATAGTATGTTAGACTGTAGAATAGTTCAATCAGGTATATTATGTTAGACTGTAGAATAGTTCAACCAGGTATATTATGTTAGACTGTAGAATAGTTCAACCAGGTATAGTATGTTAGACTGTAGAATAATCCAAACAGGTATAGTATGTTAGACTGTAGAATAGTTCAACCAGGTATAGTATGTTAGACTGTAGAATAGTTCAGCCAGGTATATTATGTTAGGCTGTAGAATAGTTCAACCAGGTATAGTATGCTAGACTGTAGAATAATCCAAACAGGTATAGTATGTTAGACTGTAGAATAGTTCAACCAGGTAAATTATGTTAGACTGTAGACTAGTTCAGCCAGGTATATTATGTTAGGCTGTAGAATAGTTCAACCAGGTATAGTATGTTAGACTGTAGAATAATCCAACCAGGTATATTATGTTAGACAGTAGAATAGTTCAACCAGGTATATTATGTTAGACTGTAGAATAATCCAAACAGGTATATTATGTTAGGCTGTAGAATAGTTCAACCAGGTATATTATGTTAGACTGTAGAATAGTTCAACCAGGTATATTATGTTAGACTGTAGAATAGTTCAACCAGGTATAGTATGTTAGACTGTAGAATAATCCAAACAGGTATAGTATGTTAGACTTAGAATAGTTCAACCAGGTATAGTATGTTATACTGTAGAATAATCCAAACAGGTATAGTATGTTAGACTAGAATAGTTCAACCAGGTATATTATGTTAGACTGTAGAATAGTTCAACCAGGTATATTATGTTAGACTGTAGAATAGTTCAACCAGGTATAGTATGTTAGACTGTAGAATAATCCAAACAGGTATATTATGTTAGACTGTAGAATAGTTCAACCAGGTATATTTTGTTAGACTGTAGAATAATCCAAACAGGTATATTATGTTAGACTGTAGAATAGTTCAACCAGGTATATTTTGTTAGACTGTAGAATAATCCAAACAGGTATATTATGTTAGACAGTAGAATAGTTCAACCAGGTATATTATGTTAGACTGTAGAATAATCCAAACAGGTATATTATGTTAGGCTGTAGAATAGTTCAACCAGGTATATTATGTTAGACTGTAGAATAATCCAAACAGGTATATTATGTTAGACTGTAGAATAGTTCAACCAGGTATATTTTGTTAGACTGTAGAATAATCCAAACAGGTATATTATGTTAGACTGTAGAATAGTTCAACCAGGTATATTATGTTAGACTGTAGAATAGTTCAGCCAGGTATATTATGTTAGGCTGTAGAATAGTTCAACCAGGTATAGTATGCTAGACTGTAGAATAATCCAAACAGGTATAGTATGTTAGACTGTAGAATAGTTCAACCAGGTAAATTATGTTAGACTGTAGACTAGTTCAGCCAGGTATATTATGTTAGGCTGTAGAATAGTTCAACCAGGTATAGTATGTTAGACTGTAGAATAATCCAACCAGGTATATTATGTTAGACAGTAGAATAGTTCAACCAGGTATATTATGTTAGACTGTAGAATAATCCAAACAGGTATATTATGTTAGGCTGTAGAATAGTTCAACCAGGTATAGTATGTTAGACTGTAGAATAATCCAAACAGGTATATTATGTTAGACTGTAGAATAATCCAAACAGGTATATTATGTTAGTCTGTAGAATAGTTCAACCAGGTATATTATGTTAGGCTGTAGAATAGTTCAACCAGGTATATTATGTTAGACTGTAGAATAATCCAAACAGGTATATTATGTTAGGCTGTAGAATAGTTCAACCAGGTATAGTATGTTAGACTGTAGAATAATCCAAACAGGTATATTATGTTAGGCTGTAGAATAATCCAAACAGGTATATTATGTTAGACTGTAGAATAATCCAAACAGGTATATTATGTTAGACTGTAGAATAGTTCAACCAGGTATATTTTGTTAGACTGTAGAATAGTTCAACCAGATATATTATGTTAGACTGTAGAATAATCCAAACAGGTATATTATGTTAGACTGTAGAATAGTTCAACCAGGTATATTTTGTTAGACTGTAGAATAGTTCAACCAGATATATTATGTTAGACTGTAGAATAGTTCAACCAGGTATATTATGTTAGGCTGTAGAATAGTTCAACCAGGTATATTATGTTAGACTGTAGAATAATCCAAACAGGTATATTATGTTAGACTGTAGAATAGTTCAACCAGGTATATTTTGTTAGACTGTAGAATAGTTCAACCAGATATATTATGTTAGACTGTAGAATAGTTCAACCAGGTATATTATGTTAGACTGTAGAATAGTTCAACCAGGTAAAGTATGTTAGACTGTAGAATAATCCAAACAGGTATATTATGTTAGACTGTAGAATAGTTCAACCAGGTATAGTATGTTAGACTGTAGAATAGTTCAGCCAGGTATATTATGATAGGCTGTAGAATAGTTCAACCAGGCATAGTATGCTAGACTGTAGAATAATCCAAACAGGTATAGTATGTTAGACTGTAGAATAGTTCAACCAGGTATATTATGTTAGACTGTAGAATAGTTCAGCCAGGTATATTATGTTAGGCTGTAGAATAGTTCAACCAGGTATAGTATGCTAGACTGTAGAATAATCCAACCAGGTATATTATGTTAGACTGTAGAATAGTTCAACCAGGTATATTATGTTAGACAGTAGAATAGTTCAACCAGGTATATTATGTTAGACTGTAGAATAATCCAAACAGGTATATTATGTTAGGCTGTAGAATAGTTCAACCAGGTATATTATGTTAGACTGTAGAATAATCCAAACAGGTATATTATGTTAGACTGTAGAATAGTTCAACCAGGTATATTTTGTTAGACTGTAGAATAATCCAAACAGGTATATTATGTTAGACTGTAGAATAGTTCAACCAGGTATATTATGTTAGACTGTAGAATAGTTCAGCCAGGTATATTATGTTAGGCTGTAGAATAGTTCAACCAGGTATAGTATGCTAGACTGTAGAATAATCCAAACAGGTATAGTATGTTAGACTGTAGAATAGTTCAACCAGGTAAATTATGTTAGACTGTAGACTAGTTCAGCCAGGTATATTATGTTAGGCTGTAGAATAGTTCAACCAGGTATAGTATGTTAGACTGTAGAATAATCCAACCAGGTATATTATGTTAGACAGTAGAATAGTTCAACCAGGTATATTATGTTAGACTGTAGAATAATCCAAACAGGTATATTATGTTAGGCTGTAGAATAGTTCAACCAGGTATAGTATGTTAGACTGTAGAATAATCCAAACAGGTATATTATGTTAGACTGTAGAATAATCCAAACAGGTATATTATGTTAGACTGTAGAATAGTTCAACCAGGTATATTATGTTAGGCTGTAGAATAGTTCAACCAGGTATATTATGTTAGACTGTAGAATAATCCAAACAGGTATATTATGTTAGGCTGTAGAATAGTTCAACCAGGTATAGTATGTTAGACTGTAGAATAATCCAAACAGGTATATTATGTTAGGCTGTAGAATAATCCAAACAGGTATATTATGTTAGACTGTAGAATAATCCAAACAGGTATATTATGTTAGACTGTAGAATAGTTCAACCAGGTATATTTTGTTAGACTGTAGAATAGTTCAACCAGATATATTATGTTAGACTGTAGAATAATCCAAACAGGTATATTATGTTAGACTGTAGAATAGTTCAACCAGGTATATTTTGTTAGACTGTAGAATAGTTCAACCAGATATATTATGTTAGACTGTAGAATAGTTCAACCAGGTATATTATGTTAGGCTGTAGAATAGTTCAACCAGGTATATCATGTTAGACTGTAGAATAATCCAAACAGGTATATTATGTTAGACTGTAGAATAGTTCAACCAGGTATATTTTGTTAGACTGTAGAATAGTTCAACCAGATATATTATGTTAGTCTGTAGAATAGTTCAACCAGGTATATTATGTTAGACTGTAGAATAGTTCAACCAGGTAAAGTATGTTAGACTGTAGAATAATCCAAACAGGTATATTATGTTAGACTGTAGAATAGTTCAACCAGGTATAGTATGTTAGACTGTAGAATAGTTCAGCCAGGTATATTATGTTAGGCTGTAGAATAGTTCAACCAGGCATAGTGTGCTAGACTGTAGAATAATCCAAACAGGTATAGTATGTTAGACTGTAGAATAGTTCAACCAGGTATAATATGTTAGACTGTAGAATAGTTCAGCCAGGTATATTATGTTAGGCTGTAGAATAGTTCAACCAGGTATAGTATGCTAGACTGTAGAATAATCCAACCAGGTATATTATGTTAGACTGTAGAATAGTTCAACCAGGTATATTATGTTAGACTGTAGAATAATCCAAACAGGTATATTATGTTAAGCTGTAGAATAGTTCAACCAGGTATATTATGTGAGACGGTAGAATAATCCAAACAGGTATATTATGTGAGACTGTAGAATAGTTCAACCAGGTATATTATGTTAGACTGTAGAATAGTTCAACCAGGTATATTATGTTAGACTGTAGAATAGTTCAACCAGGTATATTATGTTAAAGTGGATTTTCTACAATTCTGATATCTGAGTATCCAATTATTTGTTCACCCTACTTATTACACAAACGACGATTACATGATGCACACATAAGGAAGTTAAGTCTAAAAAGGCAAACTTCAGTACATATGTACTTCATATTTAACTGTATGACAAAATAAAAAAAAAAATTTTTTCAGTTAATTAAATTTTTGTTTTGCTGCGTTTGACATCTTTTATGTTATTGTCTGTGCTTGAACAAAAAGTAGCTGTGACGTGTAAAGAAAAATCAATCACAATATATTTATTATTGAAATTAACAGTTCCTAAATAATGTATTAATTATCAAAGCTAAAGTTCTCCTCGCCCAGGCATAGGTGACCTTAGACCATTTTGGCTATCCTGTTGAGGCTCTTTGGTTTTCTTCGTCCAAAAAACGTTTAAATTATTTGGCTTTCCAATATTTCGGTATTGAGAGTACTTAATGAAGGTTTTTCCAGACACATTACATTTGAAATATACGATTTTATTACTATCTTTGGGTCGATATCTCTGCTGGTGGACTTAATTAGTACCCGATGGTATCATCCGCCCATTAGTCAGTGTTTCGGCACTGACATGGTTTAATAGATATATTTATTATTGAAATTGACAGTTCCTACATAATGTAATTATTATTAAAACATTCCTAATGGCTTGAAACAAATCATATTAGTCTCTATACTGTTATTCATTTTCGACTGTTGATATTCTAAGACAATATTATAAAACAAATATTAATTTATTATTGGAGATTTATGTACGTCTATATCATGATTGTATTGCACAGGGCATTATATTCAAAACGCTTGCATGATCGATAGCAGGGGCGGTCGTGGTCGTGATGGTATGGTAGTTGGATTTACCATATATCTGTTTTATCATTTAATATAACATCATTTTCCATTAAAAACATTTTTTGCTGACCACTTTTTACAAGAATGGCTTGACTGTAGACCTCTCTAAAAATATGTTCTGACTGATTTTTTTCAACATTGTAACAAGGCTTTGTTGTTTTCTGTATACATGTATCTCCCATGTTTTGTCTATGGTATTTTTCATATTTATTCCTCAGCATTTGTGTGTTGTAAATTGCTTTTCTTAATTCTTTGTTCATATATGGGACTGAGATTTTTCTGGGGTAGCGGTGTTTGACTGGAACATGTTTGTCAATGACCTTAGAGACTTCACATTCAATGTGGGTTTTAGTCTAGCATCTCAATGGGTATAGTTTTCATTCTGAGGGAATATATGATTGGGAGCGTTTTTAAAACTTCAGCGCCACCACTGTATCCCATTCTACCTTGAGCACCCCACCCCTGTAAGAATTACCCTGGAAATTGTTTATTTCTCATACATTAATTGATTTATTAAAACAATATGATAAACAAAAGCGAAGAATGGTTTTTCGATTTATTCTTTTTATATAAAAAGCCAGTAGACGACTTCATAAACATTATTTCGTGTCATATCGGTATAAGGGAAACAATCCACAAAACCTTATGTATTATCAAGCACTGTAATACTACAATAGAAGAGCTTGAAGATACCAAAGGGAGGTAATCAGAATCCGTAAATCGAAGAAGAACAGACAACAAAATGGCAAATAAAAATGTACAGAAGGACAAAGAACGATCTACAAAACATACATATAAAACTAAAGATCGAGATAGAGCGTTTATAGTCCAGCAGGAATGAATTCAAATGTTGGTTTTGAAGCGCGAGTTACTCTGGGAGAGATATCGTCCATGATTTAATGATTAGCATTGGTGACTAGAGTGCGCAAAAACAATAACTATGAAATTTCCTGCTTCTCTGTTCAACACGTAACATTTATTTGTACGAACAAATACTGATCGATTGGTTCGGAGTCTATGGATATCGTGTCCGAATAGAGCTGCATATCTACATAGGGATTGTTGTTTCAGTGATCTAGTACTATAAAATTCCAAATCCACCATCATCATCATCATCAAAAGACAACGTGTTCTATCTATAATATAGCTGAAAATTTACTCATTCGCCTCTAGCGTCCTTCTTAAATAATTATACACGCACTCTTTCTTCTAGTAGTAATGACAGCACCGACATCTGTTGAAAATAAAAACAGTTACTGGTATTTATCGCCACTCTCGGAAAGTTTCTAGATATATCGTTACTACCATAAACTTTGGGTAAGTCACTCATTACAAGTACACCCCTCGCCACGGGTCAGAGTGATTTTGGTATACATGTGTAACTGAACTATGTGTTGTTAACCTGGCTTCGATAATTTTATGCTTCTTTTAAGTCTCAATAACAATTTTCTGTTTATATATAGACGTACATCCAAGGTTTGTTTACGAAACTAGAGGCCACAGGTACATGTAACCTGATTTACAATTTAACTTCTAAAGTTGATAGAAAATGGGAGTGTCCAAAATGCTTTTGAAAGTTGGCAACCAAGCATCATTTTAGCTCAAATTATTTAGCAGAACCTTCGGATTTTTTTCCCCACAATATGCCTAAATTAGTATAAATGTTCTGAAAAAAGGAAGATATGTTGAACAACGTAATGCTATGTAGCTGCAGTTAACATTTGAGCTCATTTTGGCTTGTAACAAAGCAGCAGAAGAAATTTATATTCTAAGTTTAGCAGCCATCTTGAATGGAGAGAGAGGTTGTCGGAGACAATTTTGAAAGGGGACCACCCCAGCCAAATTTGGTTTAATTTGGTTAAGAAGTTTCAGAGGAAAAGACTTAAATGTGAAAGTTTACGACGTACGACGGATGTCAAAACGACGGACGCCAAGTGATGGCAAAAACACACCTAGGCCAGGTAAGCTAAGAAGGTGTGCTACTGTTGAATTTATAAAATGCACCAGATTTAATCTTTTATATGCACTTTTGTTTAATGCCACGCGGTAAGTAGCATTCATGTCTACACCACAGTGGAGGAAGAAACATCCTTATTACCGTAAAACGATCCTTTCCGTCATGGGTTGATGAGTGTTTACTACTTTTCATTTTTCAACAGTGAGTCAGTGTACATGCTTAATCGTGACAACGGGTGACTATACCTAGCGACGGGATCTATACTGGTCAGTTTGAAACGTTTTCCCGCGGGAACTATTCCTGTCGAATAGATTTTCTCGTGTTATTTTTACATCGTGAGGTTTGTCAATGTAAACGCCGACGAATTTACCTCAGCGTAGTTTGTTTCCCCTTTAATGTCCAGTATGAGATGTTATGTACTAAGTATATTAACGTCTTCTCCCTTGGGAACAGTTTTCCAATAGTTGGTTCGGGAACTATACCTCACCAGACAACACTATAGGAGAACAGTTTCGTCAGGAGAAGACAATAATAAAATAATACGATTCTCACATGACAACTCTGAGTACTGAAAGATGTGCCACAAAACTTCAGGGTATAAGTTATCAGAAGAACTCTAATTTGACAAACGTTTTGCAGTGGAATAGCATCTTTGCTGTGTAAGAAATAGGTGTCTGTTAGAAAAGGTGTGTATTTTCATGAAATTTTAATAGTGGCGATGAGAACTGGGAAAAGTATGTGTATTGTTATTAACAAGTGCTAAAATATACAGACAAAGTGGTTTTGTCTGTTTATATAATTATGAGTTTTGACTTTCCCTTTGTAAGATTGTTCGGAGTTCGGTAATTTTGTTATTACCTTTATTAATTATCATATGTGGTATATTTACTCTTTTTCATAGTAACCCAAAGAGTGAGTGATTGTTGTTTAACGCCAAAATGAGCAAATGTTCAGCTATGTCATGACAAGCACAAGTTACATTTCGATGAGACGATCATGATACCCGCTTTGTACTAGACCAACATATGGTGCCAGCTCACTGAAACAACTGTCCGCGGGCAGACATGTCGCTCCACTTGGACACATTAACCTGATTCCGAGCCAACCAGTCTTTGCTCTTGTTCCTTAATGCTGCGTGTTTAGTAGAGAAGCAACACATACCAATTTTATAGTCATTGGTTTGACACGACCGTGGCTCGAACCCATGATCAACCACACTCGAGTTGAGTACCATTATACCACCGATGTATCCAGAGGAGTCCACTGTTTTACTTAATAGTAAATATTCATATAACAATGGATTGACCTTGTAATTGATGGTCTAGACAAATACATTAAACTTTGATATTTTATTGACATTCCCATGGGAAGTACTCCTACTTTAGCTTTAGCATTAAAATTTGAGGATATTTTATTGACATTCCCATGGGAATTACTCCTACTTTAGCTTTAACTTTAAAATGTGAGGATATTTTATTGACATTCCCATGGGAATTACTCCTACTTTAGCTTTAACATTTAACTGTGAGGATATTTCATTGACATTCCCATGGGAATTACTCCTACTTTAGCTTTAACTTTAAAATGTGAGGATATGTTCGTTGTACCGAAATATATCAACAAAAATAAATATAGTCTTGCAATACTTTATTTATCAATTTATCTGTGAATGATAGAATATGTATATAAAAGTGAGTTAAGAAATATATACATTTATCGTATTAAAAGACAAGTAGGTGGTTTCCCCCGGGTCCTCCGGTTTCCTCCACCAATAAAACTGACCTCCACGATATAACTGAAATATTGTTGAAAGTGGCGTTAAACACCATCAAGCAAACAAACAAATCAAGTAAATTGTTACACTGCACTATTGATAATCAAACCTGCCATTCAAGCTGAGGTCGCAGTTCAGTAAGTCTTCAGCTTTATGGTCGCAAATATATATAAATAACATCTGCCAGGAGAGGAATGAATGTGATCAGCTGTGGGTTACGGGCGATATACTCATTTGTTTAGAGTGGAGTACGAAAAATACCAGCAAGAATTTAAATTATGTACATTCCGTTTATCCTTCAATCTGATATTTTATCATTAGAAAATGTCAAGGTATATATTTTTATATTTACAACGAACCAATTAAAGACGAGTTTACCAATTCTTGAACAAGTAAAACTGAATACATGCGGAGTGCTGTTGTTCAATTGGTCAATATATCTAACTTTCTTGAGTGTGAATGAACGGTCCCCCATGAATGAAAGGTCAGCTGTTATGAACTCCATACGGAATGTCGTTAGATATTGATGTATCGCCAACCCTCCCAACCCCCCCCCCCCCCCCCCCCCCAAACTAACCAAACAAACAAACGAACAAACAAACAAACAAAACAAAGCAAAAAAGAAAAATCATTTAATTTTAATTAGATTATAATGACATATATATACAATGATAATGATGTAGGTCAAATGTCTGGTACAGTCCATGAAGGTGCTTTGCTGACATATATGAACACACATTCGCATGCACGCACATGCATATTAAGGTACGAAGTAAAAACGTATATCAAGGTTAGTGCACACGAGACGTTTCTGGAATGACCATCCTCTGATACGCTCAAGATCGACAGATTGGAAAGTCAAATAATTTGAAATTCTTTGAGAGCCAGAAAACTGAAGGATCTTAACAAGATAGCCAACGTCGGTTAAGAGCACCAATGCCTGAGGGAGGAGAGCCTTATTTTGCATAATAATTCCATTATTTAGGAAGAGTAAATTGCAGGTATAGATATGATATATCTAATAAACATGTCAGTGCCGAAACACTGGCTGCAGGACAGATCATACCTTCCTGGACTAAAATATAGTCCACCAGCAGAGGTATCCACCCAGTGATAATAATAAAAATGTAGCTATCCAATTTAATGCGGAAATTCAAATGTATTCTTTTTTCCTGTACTATGATAATACATATACAGTGTGAATGTAAGTGAGTTATGTTTTAGTGCATATCTATAGCTAGCTTTGTATTTATGTTTATTATCTGAGCACGAACGATTGTTCTTGTGGTTGCGAATTACGAAAATTCACACTGGCCGAAAACAGTATTATAGGGTTAGGGGTTATGGTGTTTAACGCCAATTTAAAAAGTCACTTACAAACTTTATCATATACAAATGTAATGTTGTATCCAGTGCACATCGCCATGAGCGGAATTCGAACAAAGCGGTTATATATATATAAAAGTATAGACTATTAAGATACACAAAATGTACATAGCTTTTTTAATTACAAGACCTGATTATATGACGATTATGTTTTAAAATGTGTCTTTCCGTCTCAGCAAAATTCAAATTATTGAAATAAATTTTGCACATTGGTTAGAAAGAACGCCTTACCTCTCTTTGAATACAAATGAAAGAATCGACCGACAATTCATCATTGTTGATGTCTAAATTATATAACAAATTGAGTTCATCTTCAGTAATTGATTGATTGATTGATTGATTGATTGATTGATTGGTGTTTATCAATATTTCATCTATATCGTGGCGCTCTGTAATTGAATATAACCGCATCGGTGGTGTAACGATTAGCGTGCTCGCCTCGAGTGCGTTAGATGTTGGATTCAAGCCCCGATCGGGTCAAACCACCGACTATCAAATTTGTATTTGTTGCCTCTCTGCTAAGCATACAGTATTAAGGAGAAAGAGAAAAGACTGATTGATTCGGAATCAGGATAATATGTCCAAGTGGGGCGACATGTCTATCCGCGGATTGCTGTTTCAGTGAGCTAGCACTATAAAAATCATCTCATTGAAAACTAACTTGTTCTCGTCATGATATTGCTAAAAACATGGTAATCGCTCACTCACTCACCCAGCAATTGAATATGACACACTGTTTGAGGCAGTATTAATGTGTTCGTGTATTTTTTCTTCGGCTAATGATAGTGTAATATTTATGTAGAAAAATACGCATGTTCTATGTACAAGTTCAAAAATAGCTTGAAGATACCAAAGGGGTACTCAGAATCCTAAAATCGGAGAAGGACATACAATGCAATAGAAAAAATGAAAAGGACTAAAGGACAAACAATGATATACAAAACAATACACAGATAAACTAAATATTAAGCAACACGAACCACACTAAAGACTGCGAATGAACTCTGGTTCTCCTGAGGGGATAACAGTTTCTGATCCTCCAGTGCATGGCAGTCGTCGTGTTATTCTTGTGACAAATCCAATGATAAGTCATAAATGATGAAAGGTTCAGAATGTGATTACGACGAACGGAACATATCCGTGGTCATTTATCCCGTATCGGTTGACCAAGTCATGTACCTGATGAAGGTTATTCCAGAAGTGTGTACCTGATGAAGGTAATTCCAGAAGTGTGTACCTGATGAAGGTTATTCCAGAAGTGTGTACCTGATGAAGGTTATTCTAGAAGTGTGTACCTGATGAAGGTTATTCCAGAAGTGTGTACCTGATGAAGGTTATTCTAGAAGTGTGTACCTGATGAAGGTTATTCCAGAATTGTGTACCTGATGAAGGTTATTCTAGAAGTGTGTACCTGATGAAGGTTATTCCAGAAGTGTGTACCTGATGAAGGTTATTCCAGAAGTGTGTACCTGATGAAGGTTATTCCAGAAGTGTGTACCTGATGAAGGTTATTCCAGAAGTGTGTACCTGATGAAGGTTACTCCAGAAGTGTGTACCTGATGAAGGTTATTCCAGAAGTGTGTACCTGATGAAGGTTATTCCAGAAGTGTGTACCTGATGAAGGTTATTCCAGAAGTGTGTACCTGATGAAGGTTATTCCAGAAGTGTGTACCTGATGAAGGTTATTCCAGAAGTGTGTACCTGATGAAGGTTATTCCAGAAGTGTGTACCTGATGAAGGTTATTCCAGAAGTGTGTACCTGATGAAGGTTATTCCAGAAGTGTGTACCTGATGAAGGTTATTCCAGAAGTGTGTATCTGATGAAGGTTATTCCAGAAGTGTGTACCTGATGAAGGTTATTCCAGAAGTGTGTACCTGATGAAGGTTATTCCAGATGTGTGTACCTGATGAAGGTTATTCCAGAAGTGTGTACCTGATGAAGGTTATTCCAGAAGTGTGTACCTGATGAAGGTTATTCCAGAAGTGTGTACCTGATGAAGGTTATTCCAGAAGTGTGTACCTGATGAAGGTTATTCCAGAAGTGTGTACCTGATGAAGGTTATTCCAGAAGTGTGTACCTGATGAAGGTTATTCCAGAAGTGTGTACCTGATGAAGGTTATTCCAGAAGTGTGTACCTGATGAATGTTATTCCAGAAGTGTGTACCTGATGAAGGTTATTCCAGAAGTGTGTACCTGATGAAGGTTATTCCAGAAGTGTGTACCTGATGAAGGTTATTCCAGAAGTGAGTACCTGATGAAGGTTATTCTAGAAGTGTGTACCTGATGAAGGTTATTCCAGAAGTGTGTACCTGATGAAGGTTATTCCAGAAGTGTGTACCTGATGAAGGTTATTCCAGAAGTGTGTACCTGATGAAGGTTATTCCAGAAGTGTGTACCTGATGAAGGTTATTCCAGAAGTGTGTACCTGATGAAGGTTATTCCAGAAGTGTGTACCTGATGAAGGTTATTCCAGAAGTGTGTACCTGATGAAGGTTATTCCAGAAGTGTGTACCTGATGAAGGTAATTCCAGAAGTGTGTACCTGATGAAGGTTATTCCAGAAGTGTGTACCTGATGAAGGTTATTCCAGAAACGCGGCGTGTGCTCTACATTAGGTATCTACGTTTTTATTAGATAATATCTATTGAACTAGAATTATACCAGTGTTATTAGATAATATCTATTGAACTAGAATTATACCAGTGTTATTAGATAATATCTATTGAACTAGAATTATACCAGTGTTATTCTTCTTATCTATTGCCTCAATGAACAGGAAATGTTCCTTTATCAGCATTTATTGACTTTATCATGTTAAAACGATTCAATATGTAAGTACATGTGTTGTATGAAAACTGTAAATACTGGATTTGTTTGTTTGATAGCGTTTAACGCCACTTTCAACAATATTTCAGTTATGCTGTGCCGGTCGGATTTATTGGTGGAGGAAACCGGAGAAAACCACCGACCTGTCGCATGTCACTGAGACACTTTATCACATAATGTTGTACACCTCGCCCTCATCGAGAGTCGAACTCACAACATCAGTGGTGATAGGCACTGATTGCATAGATAGTTGTAAATCCAACTACCATACGATCAAGGTTACGACGATCCTTAAATACTGGAAGTTCTTGCCAGAGAGATAAAAAAAAGTATTAGTACTATTTTATTCTGCATCTATATTTTTGTGAAATTCATTTCAATATTGATGTCCTGGCTATGCTAAGTATTATGTAGAACTAAACCACATGTTTTATCCAATGTCCTAAATGTATACAACCGAAGCATCAAATAACATGACACTATGTCACTATATTATATCCTTAAACTGTGAATGTAGTGAGCGGCATTTAACTTTTAATTACGACGCTTTATTGGTATAACTACCAGACAACTTTATTGATTAAATATATACGTTTTTGTTACTATCTGTTGGTCGATGCCTCTGCTGGTGGACTATTTTTCTCCGAGGATATCATCCGCTTAGTAGTAAGTCCTTCAGCACTTACATGGTTTATTAAAGGACGAAGTCCTTTTAACTGTAGGCTGTACGATTTGTCCTCCTTTCTATAGGAGACGACTCCTATTAGACCAGCGGTAGAAAATCAAAAAATAAAATGTAATGAACCCATGGGCTACACACCTATATCATATGTCATTGGAAAGAGGAATGACGGGACTCTCAGAATAATGATGTCGTAAAAGTCGGAAGTGGTCACGTTTTTGCATAATTAAGGTCAAAGGTCAAGAAAAATTTGTTTTTCACTTTCGACTTTCGTTCGAAAAGTGCATTTTCCTTAAAAATGAAATTCAATTCGACAAGTTTGATGGTTTTTATTTGATGGACCACATATTAAATTAGATTATTGAACCAAAATGCAGAAATGAATGACGTCAATTGACGTCGAAATGACTGTTTTTGGATGGGAATGTGATTTTTCAATGTAAGTGACTCGTATTTGCTTCCATAAAACAATGACCTTGACCCAAGGTCATCCCTATTTACGTAATAATGACGTTTATTTATGTTTCATTATATTTTGTATATATACTGTTCGATACAAGGAAGTAAATCAAAACATACCCGATTCGCCCAACACAGGTATTTTTTTGTTTTTGTAAGTATGTATTTTGTCAGTCCCTAAATAGCTATGAGCATTGTACATCTCATGTGAACACTTGTAGTTTTTTTTATTAAAGTGATTCATAAATAAAAACACCCTTTTAGACATTTTGAACGTTTAAAACGTAAATATACATGTTTCATTCACCATCGTAATCCGAAACCCAATTATTATCAGAAAAATTGAGTGTTTGGATAATGCATTTGATCTGGTCAATCGCATATGGAGATATTCAGGGAATCAAATTAATACAGTTGTTTTTATGATTAAACGAAAAAACTGCTGAGATGTGTTAATCTGGGTCACTGGTCACTGTAATCGGGCGGCTGTATCGAGAAACAGATACGGTGTTGAAAAAACTGTTGATACTCATAAAATACTGATAAATGCTATAAAATTTTATGTTTGTCTTCAAGAAATATGATAGACAAAACCATGTGTGAAGTTTTATGACGAAATATCTCCGATTTCTATGTAAATTTACGAGTTGAAGTGGGGAAATTTTATGTTCGATTTCTAAACATCTTCTACTCTGAAACCACAGGTAATTTTACTTGGACAAGAATAATGAGCGTCCTGATTGGATGACCGATTTAAAACACACTGACTCTGCATAGTAAAAAGATGCATGTAAAAGAAATCTGTTATATTTATTCATTTGTTTGATTCTGGAATATTGTTGATCACTGATTTAAACAAGAAAAAAGGGAAAAAGGGGGGAGGGGGTGAATTTTATTTGTGAATTTTACAGTTAAATAAATGTTATGTTTCGACAGTTTAAAGAGAAAAATAAAAATTTGTTGCGACTAAAGCTTAAATCAGCGTTAAAAATGGAACAAATATCAGTGGTTTTGTAAATGAGATTTATTTCAAATAGAAAATCTGAATTTATTATTTATTAATTTATTATTAATGATACAATTTTATATCCCTTGGGAGCGGGAGGGGGGCTATGATGAACATTTGAAATAAAAACACAGGACCGGACTTTAAGCAAAAATAATAATCCAGGATTAGTTTTTTATTAAAAAAAAAATCCAGGAACCTGTGTCCATGAATTTTTTTTTCTTTTAAGTTAATAATATGAAATATTGACATCCACATTTGCCTGTTGGACAGCACATTTCTGTGTCCACACTAAACAAGTGTTTATAAAAAGAACTTTTGCGTGCTTACGCATCGTCATCTTCGATATCTGTCCTGTGTGTAATCATATTGTGACAGAGGTCTAATGCTTGGCAAGGACAAAGTTCTGTGCAAGACAAATTCTGTTCAAAACAAACACAACCTTTACTACAAACGGATCTTCCGTTGCATACGAGGTCCTGCAAAAAGTCAGATGACATTTGACCTTCAAACAATATTGGTTCAAGACCAAACTTTCCATCTTTGCAACCATGCTCAAGAGGTGATGCAACTGCTGGTTTTGGAATATGTGCAATTAACCATATCTTTGTTTGGTACGAAGATCTAAGAACATGCTGTTTAAATGTGTCTTCACTCGGAGGAAGTCTCACCAAAGTAGAATCTTTGACAGTTTCCAATTTTACCCGCAATTTGTTCAGATCGATGTGGCATCGTTTCGACTTTCCCTTCGGATCATACAGCCTTGATATTAGTTTTCGGCTTAGATCGATTGAATCATTCTATTCGAGACAATTCACTAAACTGATTGGGCGGCTCTTTCAGAGCTTTGAACATAGAATTCTTCCCGATACCAAAGAACGAAGAAGTGGTATCACACCCAGTTAGAGCATGGTCAGCTGGCAAGATCTCACACACAACGGAGCTCAATGACTTGCATAACTCGTGTACAGGGATATAACGTCTACAATCCTTAGTGCTCGTAATAAGTCCTATTTGAAACCAAAGCTCACTTGTGTTTTTCATATTTGGAAAATAATGTACTAAAAGGACAAGAACATCCGTATCTGGGGATTTCACAACGATGCGACCTTGAACGTTATTCTCTTGATACAGTTTGTCAGAATGCAGTGCATACAAAATTATGCGGGTATCCGCCTCTTCTTGTGTGCTTGCCAAACAACTGCAATCTAACATACCATTCTGATTCAACATTTTAACTGTTTCAGGATTAGAAAATAAACCGGCCAGGTAAAGTGATTGCCCTTCTTGGAGAGAACTGTTCTGACGAATATGTTTGGCAATGTAATCGCCGCGAAATCTAATAATATTTTCACCAGAACTAATAAACTTTTTCCAGTCAGGAATAACCCTACCTCCAATCAAATGCAGTGAAAACAGATTTGGATCGACGGTCCCGTTCTGCATTTTTGATAGAGTTTTGAATGTCATATCTATCAAAGATATCGACGACAACGGGTGTAAACTGAAAACAAGAGATCTGATTTTTTACAAAATCAAGTGCCATCTCACCAAAGGTTCTAAACCTTTTTGCATTTATTGACTGCAACAAAGGCATGTCATCTCTGATCAGAGTTGTTCAGGAAATATCAATAAATGGGCAGTGTTTGTATTATAGAAACGTTCTGTTCCAGTTGATGTACAAGATCTGCCTTACTGGTTTTGCGCATTGTGCCATCGTCGTGAAACAATTATGTTGGAATCGGACCAATTGGAAAAGACAGAACCTTTTCAACAGTAACGTCCTCTCGACAATTTGCAAGAACCAGTTCCCGACGAAAAACTAGCTCAGGATTCATATGAACAGTGACTGTGTCCCCAGAACGACACTTCAGCTTAGTTTTGTGAGTCATATCTTCGAATGACTTCAACTTGGACCGTGTACTAGGATTGTAGAAACTACGAGACTGGCCCTCAGACAAAGAACCGTCAACAAGTGATGCGACCATTTTTGTACCTTCTTCAACACAATTCAATAATGATTCTTGAACTTCCATAGATGGAAGAAGTTTAAGTTGGCTACCAAACTGTGCCATTTTCCGGAAAACACTCACAACAGTTCCGACAAATGATTTTCTAACAACTTGTAGACATTAATTAAATTCTCTACAAACAATATTTCAAACCAACTTTTGTAACTAAAACGTTACAATTAAAAACAGCAAATAAAGGTAATAACAAAATTACCGAACTCCGAACAATCTTACAAAGGGAAAGTCAAAACTCATAATTATATAAACAGACAAAATCAGTCAACAACCGGAAAACTGTGAAAACCGTAATGACCCTGACTTGGTACAGGCATTTCTAAAGAAATGGTGGGTTGAATCAGATTTTAAGGCGCCAAACCTCCCGCTCTCATTACGGTTCAAATGTTAACAGTGAAGGGTGACAACAATTAAATACAGATAACACAAGAATATAAGTCATTATTAAGAAAATATGCTTTGGTCTCGATGCAATAAGATTTGATCGGACTGAGGATTATAATTTTAAAAAGTCACGGGCAAAATATCCGGAATCATTTTCTACTTTCGATATGTTGATGTGCATTTAAAAACGGTCCAAACCTCTTCAACTAGTAGAAATTGACGCTATAATGATAATGTTTTATGTAAACTATGTTTACACTTTTGTTTTTAAAAACGTTTGAGATCAATTTAATGAAAGGATTTCTTCTGACATAATTTTAAACGTGACCGTTAAAATATTTAACACATCTGCTGGTTTCAAAGAAGCCAAACTGATGAAATAAAAGTTATTTTAATAAGATATTTTGAATTATTTTATTTATTTAAGTTAGATTTAAAAACTACAAGCGCAACAAATTGCCGAAGATGCATAAATCATGTATAATATTGATTTTACTGAGTATGATCGGACTTTCTCCAAAAACGCAGTAATCCTAGAAAAATGTAGTTTTCGTGATAACGTGACCATACGATTGTATTACGGCATGTTAAATTTATTAGCTAAAAGCATAATCTAGCGTTTGAAAGTATATTTAGGTGTGTAGTCGATGGGTTGATCTAACTCTTTAAATAAGCGACTTTTTAGATTTCGCCGCTGGCCTATATGTATCTATTCATAGCCAAATATCTGTTCACCGGAAGTTTTAAAAATAGATCAATTGATATTTAGAAACGCAAAACATATATATTTCAATGAAAAATTCCCATTTCTTTAATTATTTACTCTATGCAAAATCGAAATAAACTTGAAATAAAATTCTAATTAAAAACTCTCTTTCTACGAGATTCTCGGCGGAAGAGCGGTGTAGGTAAAATGAACGGAACAGCCATAACAAAAAATTATCTGCTACAAAATTCATTCAAAATAAGAGATAATAACGTGTACGGATCATCGTATTATTGAAATTTCATTGAAGGATTTGCATTGGACCAGTTGATCGTTATTTCCTGTATTTTCGTGTTGTCTTAGTGTGGCTGTAAATAAAAAAAAAAGGGGGAGGGGGTCTTGAATGGAATATCGTAGGACTTCGTCCTTCAAACAGGTTGTGCCTGTCTCATATTAGGTTTGAAATATACAGTCCCTAAATGATGCATATTAATTATTAAAATTCGAGCTCATCTGATATGGACTTGATAATCCTTGTCTTGCGAAAAAAAATACTAATAATTTTTTTATCGGTAATTTCACAATTTTAACACAGCTTTGTGATTTTTTTGTTGTGCTTTGACCTTTTTTTTAATGAAAGATTTAGTGACGTCACGTTAGACCGCGCATGACAAATGACCAACAGCTGATAATTTCTAGTATCACGAGTCGGTGGTCAACTGAACGTTGTTACTAAATTTATCGGGTAATAAAGATCAAAGGAAACTGTAACAAATTATCGATACATATGTACATTGTAATTGTTTAAATATATAGTCAGTCACGCCCATGTAGACGTGACCTTAACCGATTTTGGCTATCCTGTTGAGGCCCTTTTGGCTTACTCCCGCAGACTTGTAGATTATGTGGCTTTCCAAACATTTGAATATGAGCATACGAGATGAAAGTTATTCCAGAAACACGTCGTGCGCACTAAATTAGATATCTACGTTTTTATTACAGGTAGGCCTTATTTCTAAGTACAAATATACCTTGGCACAATGATATGGAAATGATAATATACGCGATAAGGTTAACATGACCATTATAGCTATATTATACAGTATTAGTATGTTAAAAATTATTAACATTACGTAAGAACCATTTAAAATAGCGCTTAAACTTCGAAGGGTAAAAATAATACAAAAGATTTTCGAAAAAAATTGAGAAATATTACTTTATACATTTGTAGACAAATAGTATCAATGTGATGGAATAATGTCAAGACAATGAACGTTAGACAATACCGAAGTGGTAATAAAAAAAAAAGGAAAATTCATAGAAACTGGCAACATAGGCGAAGAAAAACAACGCAAAAACAAAACACAATATCCATCTAATGATCAGACGAAGAAAAACAAAACAAACAAAAAACACAATATGTGTTGAACACCACTATTCTCAAGTAAACACAAAAAACCCCGTAAATATGACATGAGCCCTCCTACAACCAACTGGAGATAAAGACGAACCGAACATCGTTTGTATGCGGAAATCGCAACGGACATCACAACATGGAACTTTTGGTAAACTTTTGTTCAAGCAAATTTTCGTGATCAGAAGACATTCTATAGCAGAAAAAAGTGTAATAATTTTAGTATACATGTATATGTAAATGCATTATGAAAGTTACTTACATACAATAATACAGTATTGGTTTTTTGTTACAGGAAACTACATTATGCTGTCTTGTTAGTGTTTTCTTGTTTCCTTGACAATACCCAACAACGAATATTAGGTAATTATGCATTGCAGTCATTAATAGATAAAACATATCAACATCGGAGATTTCAACTTTATTTACAATAAGACTGTTCTGAATCATTCTTGTACATATATTTACTGTTAATTTATAATATGGAGACCGTCGCTACCGTAGTTGAAAATCCAGATACAAGTGCATTTGGTGCCTATCACCACTGATGTTGTGAGTTCGAATCCCGCTCAGGGCGAGGTGTACAACATTATGTGATGAAGTTTGTCAGTGACTTGCGGCAGGTCGGTGGTTTTCTCCGGGTACTCCGGTTTCCTCCACCAATAAAACTGACCGCCACGATATATAACTGAAATATTATTGAAAATGGCGTTAAACACCATAAAACCAACCAACCAAATTTATATTATGAGAAGAGAGTTTAAACAGTGATGGTCATCACCTCCATCAATATCAACAAAACGAACAATCACCTCTCATTCTAGCTGAACTCACTGAAAGCACAAAAATACCACGACATAAGACGTTGAAAATCCAGGTTCTGACTTGAGACAGGAACAAAAAATGTGACGGGGTTAAGCTGTTTAATGGGATCCCAACCGTTCCCTCTTAATAACTGGATTTCCAACGGCAACACATGTATAAACAAACGATGAAAATCAGGCACAGATTAAAGCATGTTAAGACTGATTCAATAACTTTTATGTCATCTGCGCAGCAGTGTCGACATAATATAGGGATCACTGTCCGCCATCTTACGTCGTCGTCCGCGTTGGCTTCACACGTTCCCTAATCCTCAACTTTTCTTAATCATATGGATAGAAAACAACAAAATTTACACATAATCTTTAATCAGCAATTCTTCAAAAAGCTAACCAAATTTGCACATTGTTTTTGTTTTACAGTAACAGAAGTCATGTTCATTCACCTGTCATTCCTTTTTACAACTACCTATGCAAACAGTGCCTATCACCACTAAAGTTGTGATTGGAATTCTGCTCATGGCGAGGTGTACTCGATACAGCATTTTGTGATAAATTTTGTCAGTGAATAATATAAACAGGTCGGTGGTTTTCTCTGGGTACTCCAGTTTCCTCCAAAAATAAAACTGACCGCGACGATATAGCTGAAATATTGTTGAAAATGGCGTTAAACACCATAACCCATGCCATAGTCCTCTATTTTAATATAATTTAAATATGTATGCGTTTGTAGGAATACAGGTCTGAAAGCACTTACATTTGTAGAGGACAATACAACCGTGATATCTTAATACCAAAAAATATACCCACTTTTATGCATACGATGAATAAGCGTTCTCGTGGCGATTATGTCGTGTTGTGGCTTTACGGGATCCCGGGGAAAATCAAGTCATGTTGATACGTACCTGACAATATATTTCGCTTGAAGAATTGGCGAATCAAACTAAACATTGCGTGAAAGTTATAATTCATAGGTGAATAAACGTGTTGGAGAAAACCGAAGGGATAATCAAGAATAGGCAATCCAGAGACAATGTCAACATAGGGAACACAAGGTACACAGGGCGAAGGCAAACAAAGTTAAAAAAAAACAAACAACCAAACAAACAAACAAACAAACAAACAAACAAACAGACAAAAAAAAGCGCAACGGAGAAAGTTAAATATATGAACAACAGGAACCCCACCAGGGGAAAACGCAGGTGCTCGCGAAGTGCAAGCAGTCCCTGCATCTTATGAGACACCCGTGGTGTTACTCATATTATCACACAGTCATGTCTGATAAATTTCTTGGCGAAAATATCTTGGACAATATAGACGGAATTCCCAACTGGACTACCCGGCCCCATGTTGTAGTAAAAGCTAAAATTATTGTGTATTCTATGTAGGTTGCAATTCAAGACAAGCTGACGTTATTTTTCTACTTGACACATCTGGTAGCGTGGGAAAAGACAATTTTGAAACTGAAAAGCAGTTCATTCTCAATTTTACGGAAGCAGTAAATATAGGACAAAATGAAGTACAAGTTGGTGTTGTGAAGTACTCCTCTGTCCCGACCACAGAAATCAGCTTGAATGAATCTAACATTGCGACTGATCTAAAGCATTCAATACAACATATAGCATACGGGTCAGGGGGTACACGAACACACCAAGCATTGAAGTACATTTATGACCATGGATTTACAATACAAAATGGTGACAGATCAACGGTGCCAAATTTCCTAGTAGTACTCACAGACGGCCTGTCGTTTTACGGCCATGCAACAGTTTTGGAAGCTCAACGACTACACAACGCAAGCGTGACAGTCTATGCTATCGGTATTGGGAATAATATTAATACCAATGAACTCGTACGGATAGCTAGCAATGCAAAACACATGTTCATCGTGCCAGGCTATACTGCGTTACACGAGATACAAAAGGAACTTCAACCAATAGCTTGCCATAGTTTGTGTAAGTATAGCTTAATGCTGTGGTGGGAAATCTGTGATTGTGTTTATCATTCGTCAATTGTTGGTGTAAATATGCGCTTTACGATATTATGGAGAACTCAATATAGCGGTGGTCTATTTAAAGTAGTGTGTACGGCTTAACTAAATTTGTAACTTTTTGGTGTAAAGACGGGTTTTACAATTCTTTGGAGACCTTAATATAGCGGTCGTCTATTAAAAGTAGTGTGTATCGCTTAACTAAATTTGATGAGCTTTTCTTTTGACATATTTAAAGCGTGTTACGACCGAATTGCATTTTTGTATATAGATTAGGTTAATTTGTTTTCATAACCCTTTTAAATTGCAACATAACTTCTTAAACATTAAAATCCACTTTTCAATCAGATTAGGAAATACACACTAATTCTATTAATAATCTATAAACAAAAACATCTCTCTTATGATCAACCATTTTAAATTGTACTTACATCGGAAAGATCTTTGTATTCCACAAGGACATATATTTAAAATAAACATTAGTTTACCAGAGATCAGAGTTTTCCTCAGATTAGATGATTTCCTTTTTTTCAAGCAAAATATTTGAGATAAAATGTGTCAAAATTGGTCTTAAATAGCTATAAAATGAAGGTGCTTAGTAATTGTATAGTGTCCCCTTATTTCTTCAGTGGTCACATTCATCTCTGCACATTAGGAATTCGGAAATCTAGCTTCTTTATTATAACTTGGGTGGCGGATACAATTTGATAGAGTTAGTCAGTAAGTTATTTGGTTTTCACATCCGGCTACCTTCTGTAGTTATTGCGAACTGATGATATATGCAATCGGTGCATATCACGACTACAGTTGTGAGTTCGAACACTGTACATGGCGAGGTGTACTCGATACAACATTATGTGATAAAGTTTGTCAGTGATTTGCGACAGGTCGGTGGTTTTCTCCGGATACTTCGGTTTCCTCCACCAATAAAACTGACCGCTACGATAGAACTGAAATATTGTTGAAAGTGGCGTTAAGCACCATAAACCATATTTACGAGTCCACTAATTATTACTCAACGCTAAGTCTAAGAGACATTATATATTGTTTTTAGCATCAACAACGAACCTTCTGAATACATACACTCAACCCTCTGATCGTGAGTATATAATGATTCATATTAATATTTTCTTGATCGCATGAATCTTTTGAATAAAGAGGAAAGCGCTAACATGGGTCATGATTGCACCGGTACAAACATGTATAAAGTTAAACCATCCAAGCTATCACAAACTAATTATGAAGACATGATTTAAGTATCATTTATGTATCCTTATTGTTCATTCAATTCCCTTATAAGAAAAACTAAATAAACAGAAACCATTAAAAAGTCATCGAAGGTCATGCATTATACACTTTGGTTTCCAGATTCAAGAGGAATAGTTTTACATGTTCCTATATGATGCTATATAATAAAGTATATGTGACTATGAACGTATATTATATATGTACTACATGTTTTGGTGGGATACATGCTGAATTTGAAACACGAACTGACACTATTTGTAAAGGCAAGTGCAGTGATAATTCATGTTTGGTTCAGCCATTAAATTGTTTTTTAAAAACGATGGCCATATTGCATCCCTGATTAATAAAAACTATATAAACTTTGTAGACGGTCATATCAACAACATTTCCTATAAGCCATTACATTTTCCGTTAATGGCCAATTATCTATTCCAGGGATAATGAATTGGTAATTTTGGCATGACAATCTCAAGCCATGTGACTGATTATACAGAATCGAACTATATATTGAAATATATTGATTATATCAATGCATCAAACTCCTGAAAACATTGGTTATACCGAAACCATTAGTTGATTATATCGGTGTAACAATTTCCTAACTCACCACTTAAGTCATAACTTAATTTATAATAATATCATATTATTTAAAAGCTGTGATTGGTCAATTCATGTAAAATTTATTAATCATAAAATTAGATAAACTGGATCTTACTAAACATAGATATTTACACACCTTAAATTATTAAAAATAGATAATAAATATCCAGCATACAATAGATAGTTTTGATTTGATTATTGTTTGGAATTTGAACCAATCGAATGATATGATATTATAATAGAACACTTATAGCCCTTTTATTCCGGTCAGTAATGTTTTTATGAACCCGTGAAAGTATATCGACCTCGAACTTCGTCCTCTGTCAATATATTTTCATTGGATCGATAAAAATATGTAATGATCTCATGAAAAGGTCATACTTATATAATATTAGTGTATCAGAATAATTGCTGACTATATCGGTCTACCAAAATCCCGAGTCATTATATTGGCTCATTAAAGTTCTTACTGATTGCATTGGTGCATGCATGTCTGTCTGATTATATGATGGGCTTCAACTCCACCAATAACAACCGTGAGTGAACAAAACGACCAATAACCTCTAACATCAAATTACTGAACGTAGCAATTACCATAACACATATTGTTGAAAGTCCAGTTCTGGTTTGAGACAGGTATAAACATATGGCCAGGGTTAACCGATAAATGGGATCCTGATTTCATTGATCTATTGAAGTAATTATTGATTATATTGTAGGTAATTTTATTTCGTATATTATATATTTCTTCGTAGCTTGCTCCAGTTCGCCATGTCATTTCGGTCACTGTTACCATGACAACATCAACTATGTTTGTATTTGTCAGCCTGGATATCATGGGAAAAACTGTGATCAAGGTAGTTAACACATTTTATTATTATATAGTAGGGTATCAGTTGTATACATAATATTGTCATTTTGCTAAATATACCCTGTAGGTACTACACATTTATGAAATAAACACTATATTTCAAGTTGTCTACATTACAACGCGGACGTGATAACAAACACATTGAAACATAATTTTGAAAATACTGACTCTGCATATTTCTTTGTTTGTGAAAAAGGGTTATAATATATGACAAACATCACGGCAATACGTTAGTTGTAAGTTAAGTGTTAAAATTTATGGACGCTTAACACCACTCGTAACTTTATGATCATGTTTAATCGTAACTTAAAACGTTATTTAGCAAAACGGTCGCAACTTTTAAGAATGCACTTACCTCTACGCTTACGACTTCTGACCTTTAGACCTTCTGACCTTTAGAGTTACCTGAAGCCATATCAAAATATATTATATACACGTGTGAACTAGAAATATTTTGTTGTCCTATTATGCGTTTTTACGTTTTGAGTTCCGTGTTATGAGGTCCGTAACGATTTCTGCATATAAACGATGTTGGGTTCGTCTTTACCTCCAGTTATTTGTAGGATGGCTCATGTCTTATTTACGCGTTATTTGTGTCTGTTTTTCTATAGTGGTGTTCAACACCTATTATGTTGTGTTTTGGTTTGTTTGTCTTCGCCTTGTGTACTCTATGTTGCCAGTTTCGCCTGATTGTCCATTTTTAATTGCCTCTTCGGTATTCTTTAACGTTTATTTTATAAACTAATTATCTGATTATATTACGTAGTGAAGTCTAATATGTCAAAACATTAATACAACGGCCATGTATGCTTATTCTGCAGAACAAAATAGGACACTCATATCTTCAACAGTGTTACGGTCGCCACCATGATCTGGTAAGCAGTTACGGAATATCTGTGTCGCAAATGACCACGGATATGTTCCGTTTGTCGTAATCACAAGCCGATTCTTTCCTCATTCATGAATTATCACAGCTTTGTAACAAGAGTAACACGACAGGTGCTACTGGTGGAGCAGGAACTGCTTACCCTTCCGGAACACCCAAGTTAACCCCCGGTTTTTAGTGGGGTTCGTGTTGCTCGATCTTTAGTTTTCTGTGTAATGTTTGGTCGATCATTGTTTGTCCTGTTGTCTTTTTACTTTAGGCCATTCTATTGTCTGTCCTTCGATTTACAGTTTCTGATTACCCCGTTGACATCTTCAAACTTTTCTTATATTGAGAATTGTAGCTGAATGATTTGAGGCGTGTCGTCAAGGGTCATTGACCTAAAAGTTTCAATTCTGCAGTCTTCAATATGTCAGATATTTATTCAAGTTTATATCTTATTTGTATGATACCACTGGTGTATATCTTATTTGTATGATACCACTGGTGTATATCTTATTTGTATGATACCACTGGTGTATATCTTATTTGTATGATACCACTGGTGTATATCTTATTTGTATGATACCACTGGTGTATATCTTATTTGTATGATACCAC
The DNA here is from genome assembly GCA_963680875.1 of Bathymodiolus brooksi. NCBI lineage: Eukaryota > Metazoa > Mollusca > Bivalvia > Mytilida > Modiolidae > Bathymodiolus > Bathymodiolus brooksi. Next base: position 110,811,756 of record OY804581.1, read on the forward strand.
TGGTGGCTTAGGAAATATTTCGTTGCATCTGTCTCTCTCCAAAATTGTGTTGGAATTTACGCAGATTTCACAATTCACAATTCAGACACATCAATCGTTTTGCAATAGATCTATATACCCGGTAAGCTATTTCTAGGTTATCAATAAATGGCTGTTATTATGTGTCCAGGTACACATTTCGGCGTACTATTATATAAAAGTTTCACAAACACGAAAAAGAGTTCGGCGAACTATTGTTACTTATTAAATATATATTTTACGAATTGTATATGTCTTTAGAACTGTGTAGAAAATATTTGATACAGGTAAAAAAACAACGTAAACGCAGTGACGCGCATATTGGGATTGATGATGATTGATTGGTGTTTAAGGCCGACTTTAGCAGTATTTCAGCTACATCGTGGCCTCGCACATTGGGCGATAATATTCAATTGTTTAATGGCATGCTATAGTATTTTTTTATCCTCCATTTTCAGAATGCCATCATTTTTCATTTGTAATACAGGAATATATTGATAAGCATTGTTCACTAATAAACAATGACATATAATTAATGCGTGTACTCGATCACACGTCATTAAATCATGCAATTATATCTGTATGACCAGTGGCCATAAAAGGACAACAAACCGTTTTAAAAGCATCACGAACCATTATTTCTTTTTGAATTAAAATGGAATTATCAGTATACGCAACTAGAAACAATTATAACACCGTACAAAGATATATATATTTGACCTCTGATGTAATGAATAAATAACGTCATTAACTTAATTGTATCGTTTTGCTTAGTAACATAAAACTATAAAAGCTTTTGGGGTTATATCCTATTATTCATCAAAAACATATGTGACCAAGTCAAGACAATCCAAGTGTTATGGCGATACAACATCATTGCTGTTCTGTTGTCGCAGTTATCAAGCCTGTTGTGTTTTCTTGCTGCAGTCAACATACTAAGAACAAAGGCAAGTTTGAAGATATCAAAGGGGTAATCAGAAGCGACCGTAATTAGAAGACGGACAGACTATGCAATGACCAAACGAAAAAGAACAAAACGTCAAACAATGACCGATGAAATACTACAGTAAAAACTAATGATTGAATAACAAGAGAAAATAAACGGGAATGAACCCATGTGATCAAGAAGGATAGGTAGTTCCTGCTGCAATCGTGACACATGTTTCAATTAATAATATTCATATTGAATTGATTGATTCTTCTTCATTTCACGTTGTGAATTCGAATCCAGCTCAGGCGAGGTGTACTCGATACAACATTATGTGATAAAGTTCGTCAGTAACTTTCTCCTGGTACTCCGATTTCCTCTACCAATAAAACTAACCGCCATGATATAGCTGAAATATTGTTGAAAGTGGCGTGAAACACCATAAATCTAAACCTGCATTTCATTGTAACTGCAATGACTTGATTGTATTGTAATTCTAATAGATTGATTGGTCGTTATCGGTACTTTATTTGAAAACTGATATTCTTTGTTAAAATATCAAGAAAATTGATTTTATAATTATAGATCGTTGCAGCAGTTTGCCGTGCAAGAATGGCGGGAAATGTTATCACAACGTTAATGATTATGTGTGCATTTGCAGTAAGGGATTTTCTGGTAAAAACTGCGAAAATGGTACATTTTTTTTGTAATATAGTTCGTTTTAGCGTCCTTACCTTAAATTCTCCGTGGGTTTTGTCTGTTCTTTCTTTCCACAGAAAGTTTTGTCACAACGATCTTATTATTGTTAGATCATCTCGTTGGAGACAAAAACACTGACTTAATCATATTTTTAATGTAATAAATCTGCTGTTTCTTCTGAAGCAACATTTAAAGGTCTGCCTTGTAGATAGGAGTAATTAGTTATCAGGAACCAATTTGGGGCTTTGTATGTCCTACTTCCAGGGTTAACAGTGAATACTGAAAATAGGCCAATTCATGAATAATGCATACCATTCATATGCATTTTTTTTTTCTAACTTAGGGAATAATTTAAATACACAATTTACAATCTGGCTAAATCGGAAAACATGTCATATCATGTTTCACATTTACTTTTAGAAAAGTGAATGAATTTTATTCAGCAATAAACAAAACGTAGATATCAACAACGCATTTCTAGAACAACTTTCTTCTGATACGCTCAAGTCGAAAGATTGGAAAGTCAAATAAATTAAAGATCTTTGTGAGCAATAAAACAACCAATGGGCCTAAACAGGATAGCCCAAATCAGATACGACCACCTATGTCTGAGAGGGGAGAACCTTCTAGGTTTTTCCATTCAAGGAATGAACAATTTAAAAAAAAATGTCATTCTTGTCGGCAATATTTCAAATCGATTATATACATACAGTGTTACCTGAAACGAGGCAACATAATTACTTTGTTTACAAATAGGGTAAATATGTCACAATTAATATATGTCGAAAACAACTTAGATAGCTGAGTCATCTTTATTGACAGTTGTAAGACTAGCTTGGCAAACAGAGCTACAATATCACAATGACTATCGAAAGCTTAGAAGACTGATCATTTACCGCTTGGTAAAAGTATACATATATATATATATATAATTTATTACGCACAGCGCGTTTCTGGAATAACTTTCATCGGCTTATATCACCTATGCCTGACGACAGAGAAGATTAGTTTTATTAATATTTCCTTTAAATTTCAATATGAATAGATATAGTTAATAAACCATGTCAGTTCCGGAATACTGACTACTGGGCGAATGGTAACCCGGGAACTACATTGTAATATTTCACCAGCAGAGGCATCGACTCGGTGATAGTAATAACAATGTAGATTTTTTGGTGCTTACGACGCGTTTCTAGAATAACCTTCATAAGGTAGGCTCAAGGTCAAACGATTCAAAGCTAAATAAATTAAAGGTCTTTGAAACCAAAATTATTTTTTTTTAAATCAAAGGGCCCATATATGTCAGCCAGAATCAGCTATTGTCACCTATGGCCGATTGAGGAGAACCACGGTTTTAATAATTATTTTGGTGTTTATCTTGTATCTTTATCGTTATCAAATGTGGTTGTAATATCAATAACGAATAGTATGCATTAGGTTTCTTTTAACAACAACGCATTGTGACATGAAAAAGTTCAAAGATTAGTATTCTCTAGAAAAAAAAACATGTATTCACCTTAGTAGGGTCTAAATCAAGATTTTAGTTCCACGTGGTGAGTCCGCCACGATATCCACCTTAGTCTATGCATACTGGCCATGGTGTCCAGGACGAATTCGACATCATATGATGTTCTTTTCATTTTGCAATAACACGGCGAATATCTTCCGTCCGGAACACAGCTACGGAATACCTGTGTCACAAATGACCACGGATATGATATGCTACGTAATCACAAGCAGATCCTTTCCGAATTCATGACTTATCGCCGGGTTTCTAACAAGAGTAACACGATGGGTGCAACTGGTGGAACAGGAACTGCTGACCCTTCCGGAGCACATGCTTTCCACCCGTTTTTTGGGTGATTTTTTTTTGGGGGGGGGGGGGGTTTCGTGTTGTTCAATCTTTAATTTTCTGTGAAGTGCCTTGTAGATCATTGTTTGTCTTTTTATCCTTTTCTATTGGTAACTGTATTGTCTGTACTTCTGCCATTTACGGTTTCTTACCAACCTTATTGTTAATTATACATTTGTTTTCCAGCACCGACTGTACAGCCAGGTATTTATATAATTACCATAAACATTTAAGTGTATGAAGCAATAGGTTAAGGTTCACATTTAAGATAAAGTGTCCAGTGTTAGCATGCCCTATAGATATTCGGTTCGCGGGCACGGATTTTTGGAAGTTTTTGTTTGTATGTTTATGGATATAACATTTGCCAACATTTTTATTGTTTTTATCGCTTTTTCGTTTTATCGTGTAATTACTGAAATGAACTCTAAAAGATAATGGATCATTTAGTATGAAATCATTTGCCGAATTACCATATGTCTTACATACAGTTGCAACAATGCCTGCTATTTAGCAAATATAACGGATGTGCTCATGGTAGCTAAATGGTTATTCATTATGCTAAGCGATGCTGTGATGTAGTGTATATGTACCAACGTTATGGGTTCGAATCATACTGAGGAAAGATAACAAATAAACAAAACTAACAAATGATAAATTAACATATGCATGTAATCATCAAAGACATTAAATACTGCGGTTGTGCTACATTGTGAACTGGCCATATTCTGGAAGAAATTTTTGATCGACATTTTTCCTGCCTTAAGCCCGCCACTTTTTATTGAAATGCCTGTACCAGGACAGGAGAGTAAGCTATCATTTACAAGTGTGTTAAGGTTTTTGATTGTGCCTTTGTTTCTATGATTGTTCAATACCATTTGGAACTGTTCTGATGGTGTGATATTTTTAGAACTGTTCTGACGGTGTGATATTTTTAGAACTGTTCTGACGGTGTAATATTTTTAGAACTGTTCTGACGGTGTAATATTTTTAGAACTGTTCTGACGGTGTGATATTTTTAGAACTGTTCTGACGGTGTGATATTTTTAGAACTGTTCTGACGGTGTGATATTTTTAGAACTGTTCTGACGGTGTGATATTTTTAGAACTGTTCTGACGGTGTGATATTTTTAGAACTGTTCTGACGGTGTGATATTTTTAGAACTGTTCTGACGGTGTGATATTTTTAGAACTGTTCTGACGGTGTGATATTTTTAGAGCTGTTCTGACGGTATGATATTTTTAGAACTGTTCTGACAGTGTGATATATTTGTTTTTTGATTTTAGTGTTATATATTGTATTAAACATACGTTAGGGAACACCGAAGGGGCAATCAAAAATTGACAATCCAGAGAAACTGGCAATATAGGGCACACAACACGAAGAAAAAACAAAGCAAAAACACAACACAAAATATGTTGGGCACCACTGTACGCAAACAAACATAAGAAACGTAAATAAAACATGAGCCCTCCTATCAACGAACCGAACATCGTTTTTATGCTGAAATCGTAACGGACATCACAATTCGGAACTCAGAACGTAAAGACACATAATAATATAAGCAGTGAGTATTTTCATTCGATATTGAAATCATTATTATAATAAATTATCAATATATGTAAAGAATTTTGTACCAGTAAGCCCTGCTTTAATGGTGGACGATGTTTTGAGGATCAAGTGAAGTTTATCTGCATCTGCCCTGCTGGATATACAGGAGACCAATGTACTGGTAAATATACTTGATTTATTTTGTCTTTAAATGAAAACAAAATAACATTGTAAACCAATAGGTTGTGATGTTGTCAAAAACCAACACGAACCACCCCACCCTTCTGGCTCACTGGGATGCCGTTTTCAAACCTCTTCCCTCATCTGGTTCACAAGAAGTACCTGGTAAATTGCATTGGTGTATTTTGTCTGCTGTCAGTTCCATCAATGCATGACCATAACTGTTTAAGTTTTCGTTTCATATTGGAGGATATTTGTATTTATTCATTGAAGCATTTTTGGGTCTTTTGAATAAAATAGATCAGTGAGCACTAAGACATCAGGAATAACATCAGGAATGCTAACAAAAATTCAATAAGTGTTTCTCCTAATATTGATGGTTTAATCACACCTAGCAGTTAGTCCCATCGGAATGAGATATTGCAAAATATATGTCTATATCGTTTAATAGTATAGTAATACGCCAATCATTGCGGACCGGAATTGAACATCCGGATCGACCGATCTTATATAAGCGGTCAATGGTCACCGTTTAATGCAAGTTTGACTGTATACATTTATCTTTGCATATTACGAGAAACTATAAACGTTGTTCAAGACAGAGGGGCAAAATAGTTTCTTCACTAGGAACCAAAATATTTATGGGACCGTCGTGAAAGTGATCGTACGGTAGCTTTATTTACCACCAACTATGCAATCAGTACCTATCACCACCAACGTTGTGAGGTGCAATCTCACTTATGGCGAGGTGTACTTGATACTGCATTATGTGATAAAATTTGTCAGTGACTTGCGGCAGATCTGTGGTTTTCTCTGTATATTCCGGTTTCCTCCATCAATAAAATTGACCGCCACCATATACTTGAAATATTGTTAAACACCAAAACCCTAGCCCTAACTTATATTTTTATCATAAAAGTATAGTGGATTTTATTACTGCCTTAGCAAATTAATCCAATTCCATTGCACATCAGCTGCAAAGCAATCTTTAAAAAAATCATGTTTTTTAAGCAATTTAATTACAGATGTATAGACAATACATTTTTGTATTTATATATAATCCTGCTTTTAGATATGCAATGAAATTTAACTCCCGTCCCCCTTAAAAAATGGGGAAAAAAGCCAAAAAACAAAAAAATGAACAAACAACAAAAAACAAAAGACAAAACGAAACAAAAAAGCCAAAACGCAAAATAAAAAAATAATAAATAAAAAAATAATAAATAGCCCCCCCCCCCCGCCCCCACCTTACGTTAAGCAAAGTTGTCAACAACAGTGACTCGTGTCAATATTTAAATTTAAGCATGTGCACCTGGGTAATAGCCAATGAGGTTATTTCACTGTGGTCTTTGTCTCTTGTAGGTAACGACTAATTAACGATATTTTATGGAGTAAATATTTCTAAGTTTGTTTTGCCTGTACTAGTAACTATGTTTTTGACTTTAATGAACTTAATTTTATAATTACAGAAACACTATTACGCTACACATACCTATATCCTATAGAAAACGTTACTAATTTGCACTATAGCTAATATACAGATCTTATATTCAAAAATGAATTCAACATCAACAGATCTTATCTATAAGATAAACACCATAATGGCCAAAAGCAAAAATGATCAAATAAGAAAAACATTGACATAAACCATTTTTACAGCCTAGAACTGAACACAATGTACAAAAGTGTTTGTTGTTGCTGTATATAATTATGGAAAGAAAGCTTACACAGTGGTGGTCATCAAGTCCACCAATATCAACAATACGAACAATCACCTCTCATCTTAACTGTACCTACTGAGCATATATAAATACGAAGACATATGACGTTGAAAAAGTTTATCGTTGTACGAAAAGTAACAAATATAATGATATAATCATACGATACACGGACAAATTATGCTTTTTGCTTGGGGAATTGCAGTTTTAAGATCTAAAAACGTAATCATAAATATATGTCGTATCCGCTACAAACTAGACAACAAACAGCTTACGGAATTTTACAAATTGATAATGGTTGTGTCTACAATGTAGCAACACCGCAACACGTACCACTCTTCTAGTGAACATATACACAGAAGCTAGCGTTATCTACAATGTAAACAAACCACAACACGTACCACTCTTCTGGTTAACCTATACACAGAAGCTAGCGTTATCTACAATGTAAACAAACCACAACACGCACCACTCTTCTGGTTAACCTATACACAGAAGTAGCGTTGTCTACAATGTAAACAAACCACAACACGCACCACTCTTCTGGTTAACCCATACACAGAAGCTAGTGTTGTCTACAATGTAAACAAACCACAACACCTACCACTCTTCTGGTTATCCCATACACAGAAGCTAGTGTTGTCTACAATGTAAACAAACCATAACACGCACCACTCTTCTGGTTAACACATACACAGAAGCTAGTGTTGTCTACAATGTAAACAAACCACAACACGCACCACTCTTCTGGTTAACACATACACAGAAGCTAGTGTTGTCTACAATGTAAACAAACCACAACACGCACCACTCTTCTGATTATCCCATACACAGAAGTAGTGTTGTCTACAATGTAAACAAACCACAACACGCACCACTCTTCTGGTTAACACATACACAGAAACTAGTGTTGTCTACAATGTAAACAAACCACAACACGCACCACTCTTCTGGTTATCCCATACACAGAAGTAGTGTTGTCTACAATGTAAGCAAACCACAACACGCACCACTCTTCTGGTTAACCCATACACAGAAGCTAGTGTTGTCTACAGTGTAAGCAAACCGTAATAACTTGAACAGCTCTTCTGACAAACACATTCACCAAAGAAAGGACAAAGACATAAGCCAATGAAAATCTAAGATTTATTTAGGAAAGACACAATAATATGGCGAGGTAAAACAAAACCTTGGGTCCTCATACTCGCATCTTTCCAACGTTAAATGTCGTGGTCCTTTTCTATGTTCAGTGAGTTAAGGAGATATGCGATTATTCGATATGCTGATATTGTTAGGATTGTTGACCAACAATTTTTTATCTTTTTTTCATAATGTGCAGACATTGTGATTTTACTATCTTCTTTCTACCTGTAGAAATAACTGCAACGACATGCTAAAACTTCCTTTTCATAACATTATGACCCACGGGACTGATGGTAATGACATTAATGTTCAACCCTTGTATTGTAAATACCTTATAAGTACATAATGCTAAACGATTTTACAATGTATTTTCATACCCCCCATCCAAAAAAAAAGATATCTGTTAAAATATCTAAAAACTTATTTACTTCTATTAGCAGTTTGATTACCTGAAGATAATCAAATTATTTAACAAGTCCTAATGATACGATGCCACCTGTATAAAGAGCTTGGATCAACGTTGGTTGGTCGTAGAAATACAAAGTTGACTAACTATATCCTTTACGTCATGTGTATGTAATTGTTGCCAGTACTGGATCGGACATAATCACAATATAGATATTTAGTAGTTGCAAGAGTAGATGGAATATTGAATTAACATTTAATTAATTCACATTTAATTGAAATATTGTAATTAAACGTACAAATTAAAACATTAAGCCTTTGAAAAATATAATGGAAAATACATAAAAGGTGTTTTGTTGTTGCTGTATATAATTATGAAAAGAAAACGTACACAGTGGTGGTCATCACGTCCACCAATATCAACAATACGAGCGATCACCTCTTATCTGAACTGTACTCACTGAACACATAACATACAATGACATATGACGTTGAGAAAGTTTACCGTACTATAATGATATAATCCCAAGATACATGGACACATTATGGTTTTAACTTCGGGCATTTTGATTTTAAGATCTAAAAACGTAATCATATATATATCGTCTACACTATAAACTAGACAACAAGCAGCTTACGGTGATTTTACAAGCAGATGATGGTTTTATCTACAATGCAACCAAACAGCAACACGCACCACATTTCTGGTTAACCCATACACAGCAGAAAGGACAGCGACATTATCAGGCTGGTTTTGTCTACAATGTAAACAAACCGCAATAACTCGAACAGCTCTTCTGGCAGACCCATTCACCAGAAAAAGGACAATGATATAAGCAAAAGAAAATCTAAGTTTTATTTAGGAAAGGCACAATAATGTGGCGAGGTACAACAAAAACTATCTTTCTAACGTCATATGCCGTGTTCCTTTATATGTTCAGTGAGTTGAGGAGATGTGATTATTCGATATGTTGATATTGTTGGGATTGTTGATCAGTATTGTTTTTATCTTTTCTTCATAATGTGCAGACACTGTGATTTTACTATCTTCTTTCTACCTGCAGAAGTAACTGCAACGACATGCTAAAACATCATATTCATAACATTATGACCCATGGGACTGATGGTAATGACATTAATGTTCAACACTTGAATTGTAAATACCTTATAAGTACATAATGCTAAACGATTTTACAATATATTTTCATATCCCCCCAAAAAAATATCTGTTAAGATATCTAAAAACTGTTTGGCTTCTATTAACAGTTTGATTACCTGAAGATAATCAAATTATATATCACGTCCTAATCAAACGATGCCACCTGTATAAAGAGCTTGGATGAACGTTGGTTGGTCGTAGAAATACAAAGTTGACTAACTATATCCTTTACGTCATGTGTATGCAATTGTTGACAGTACCATGGATCGGACATAATCACAATATAGATATTTAGTAGTTGTAAGAGTAGATGAAATATTGAATTAACATTTAATTAATTCACATTTAATTGAAATATTGTAATTAAACTTACAAATTAAAACATTAAGCCTTTGAAAAATATAATGGAAAATACATAAAAAGTGTTTTGTTGGTGCTGTATATAATTATGAAAAGAAAACGTACACAGTGGTGGTCATCACGTCCACCAATATCAACAATACGAGCAATCACCTCTTATCTGAACTGTACTCACTGAACACATAACATACAATGACATATGACGTTGAGAAAGTTTATCGTCGTGCGAAAAGTAAAGACTATAATGATATAATCCCAAGATACATGGAAACATTATGATTTTAACTTAGGGCATTGTGGTTTTAAGATCTAAAAAGGTAATCACATATATATTGTCTATACTATAATCTAGACAACAAACAGCTTACGGTGAATTTACAAGCAGATAATAATTTTATCTACAATGTTTTCAAACAGCAACACGCACAACTTTTCTGGTTAAGCCATGCACAGCAGAAAGGACAACGACATGAGGTAGTTTTGTCTACAATGTAAACAAACCGCAACAACTCGAACAGCTCTGCTGGCAAACACATTAACAACACAAAGAACAGTGACATAGGCCAATGCAAATCTATGTCTTACCTGGAAAAGACACAATAATATGGCTAGGTTAAATAAGTAACTTAATCTCCATACTCCCTTCCTTGTATCTAGATGTGAAACGGCCACAAAACTAAAAACAAAAAGCAATAAAATAATTGCATATTCGTCACAACTGAAAAAAAAGGTCACTCGCATTCTCATAGACAACAATTGAAATAGGGACATTATAACAGTAGGGTCAATGGCTGGTCGGAGGTAACGAAGTTTTTGATAGAGAAAGTAGAATTCGTTCCTTGTAGATCAATATTCTAAAAATATAATGGCATCATCATCACATAAAGGATGAAATTATGACTATAACGTCAGTCATTGCGGTTTTAAGATGCAAAAACATAATTATATTTCTGGTGTAAATAAACCAGTAAACTATCAGCTTACACGGATGCTAAAAGTTAATTGTGGTTTTTAGTCATTCTACGCCTTTATATATAATTAGTAAGAAAGTATATGAATGTAAATAAATATGAGAGATTATCGAACATTACACTTAGACACAAATTAATGTAAAGGAACAAGACCTTTATTGCTGTTCTACAAAAAGGTAATCACATATATATTGTCTATACTATAATCTAGACAACAAACAGCTTACGGTGAATTTACAAGCAGATAATAATTTTATCTACAATGTTTTCAAACAGCAACACGCACAACTTTTCTGGTTAAGCCATGCACAGCAGAAAGGACAGCGACATGAGGTAGTTTTTTCTACAATGTAAACAAACCGCAACAACTCGAACAGCTCTTCTGGCAAACACATTAACAACACAAAGAACAGTGACATAGGCCAATGCAAATATATGTCTTACCTGGAAAAAGACACAATAATATGGCTAGGTTAAATAAGTAACTTAATCTCCATACTCCCTTCCTTGTATCTAGATGTGAAGCGGCCACAAAACTAAAAACAAAAAGCAATAAAATAATTGCATATTCGTCACAACTGAATAAAAGGTCACTCGCATTCTCATAGACAACAATTGAAATAGGGACATTATAACAGTAGGGTCAATGGCTGGTCGGAGGTAACGAAGTTTTTGATAGAGAAAGTAGAATTCGTTCCTTGTAGATCAATATTCTAAAAATATAATGGCATCATCATCACATAAAGGATGAAATTATGACTATAACGTCAGTCATTGCGGTTTTAAGATATTAAAACATAATTATATTTCTGGTGTAAATAAACCAGTAAACTATCAGCTTACACGGATGCTAAAAGTTAATTGTGGTTTTTAGTCATTCTACGCCTTTATATATAATTAGTAAGAAAGTATATGAATGTAAATAAATATGAGAGATTATCGAACATTACACTTAGACACAAATTAATGTAAAGGAACAAGACCTTTATTGCTGTTCTACATTTCACAATCACTGTAGGGTCTTTAACAAAAGTATATCTGTGAAATAACCAGTCTCTTGTATTCGATATATTATTTTTAGTTTGTAGAGTTTCAAACAATGCAACAGATAAAAGAGAACAATATCACTGAATGGAAAAATGTGGGAAGATAGTACCTTAAATATACCTGGTTTAGATCATATTGAGGCCGAATGTAGACAAATGTTGGTTCGGTATGACCTAGAATAAAATAGAAAACAAAATACCACACCCTCGGAACAATTCCAAAATCCTGAAAGAGGCAAAATCGATACCCTTAACAAACAAACACATTACCGCTCACTTTCCTGCTGTCTTGAGTTTAGGATAAAATAAATGAATGTTCTTTTCATACATATTCCCTTTTATGTATTTTTCAATATATTTTTCAAAGGCTAAATGTATTAATTCGGAACACTTAGTTAAACTATTTCAGTCGAAATGTGATTATTTCCATTCAATATGTCATATTATGACCTTAGGGCAACAAAACAGTTGTGTTGTGAATATTTTCGTGAGTTCATTATTGCTAACAACCGTTACGTGCGGTAATAGATCAAGTTGGCCAGCAATATCAACAAAACGAGCAATCACCTCTCACCTGAACTTATTTTACATACAAAATGCCACCACATATGACGTTGGAAATACATGTCAAGGCATGGAACATGCACAACATGTGGCGGAGCTAAACCGGGTAATGATCGACTTGAATAAACATTATGAACACATGCCATCCTTTCCTCTTACACGATTTATCACCGGCCATTTTATTGTCTGTCCTTCCTTGGGGTTATTGTTTTTATTATCCTTTTAGCTTACATCGACACACTAAGTAGAACATATTAAATCGACCTCGAATTATTTCGTGAAATTATCAAGCGAATATCGTGTCGGTGTGATTAGACAGTTATGTACAATAAACTGCACAGAATTGGAAAATATTGGCTTGAAATAGACAAACTTTGACTGATACAAGCTGTTGATAGATATTTAACTTCTAAATAGTGTGACATTTTATATATACATACTATCCATTAAACACAGTAAATTGGAAGAGTTTTAAGAAGGGGCTAGCAAAATAGAGCAAATAAAGGCAAATGCATTTATTATTGCCCAGAACTGTCTATCGCTCCTACACACATTTTTCTAATTGCCCTTATTCGTTTGTTCGTTTATTGTTTTGTTTTGTTTTTGGTTTGTTTGATAGTTTGTTTGTTTCTTTTCCTTTGTCTTTTTTTTAATGTTTTTTTGTTTGTTTTGTTTTCTTTGTTTGTGTATTTGTCCTCGTGACTAATATACATGTAAACGAAATATTTCCCATTTGACGATTAATTAGGCATATTTGGTCATAGTGGTTGATTTATATTTGATGCTGGAATCTTAATTACCACCACTCTCCACACCAGAAATAACACAAATATGAATACAGACCTCAGCTGTATTTACTCTTTGTTTGAAATGAAATGCACGTGCCTATCTGATAAAGGTAATAACAAAATTACCGAACTCCGAACAATCTAACAAAGTGAAAGTCAAAACTCATAAATATATAAACAGACAAAATCAGTCAACAACCGGAAAACTGTGAAAACCGTAATGACCCTGACTTGGTACAGACATTTCTAAAGAAATGGTGGGTTGAATCAGATTTTAAAGCGCCAAACCTCCCCCTTTCATTACGGCTCAAAGTTTCCGGCTGTCACTATAACAGTATTTATAACAATACTTGAACAAAACAGATAAAACAGTTCTCAAAGCAGCACCAAGCTCAGTGAAGTAAATGTCAAAGACACTTTTACGTCACACATTGATAAAAAAATATTTTTGACATTTTTGTTGAAACCTTATCTTTATACATTTTCACTATGTGCAAAACCATCATTTATTATCGTTTCTGCAGAGACGGAATATATTTCGACAAGATCTTGGTATCGGAATATAAACTTTTCAAGAGATCGAATAAGGCGAATCTTTTCATAGCCTGATCCAGTAGCCTGTTTCTCAGATGAAGATGACGTTTCAGGAAATCAGAATAATTGCTACTGGCCCTTGCATAGCGAATCAATTGCGATATGTAAACACCATATGCAGGAGAATCTGGTATATTGCTGCACATATTTGGAAAATTTATGATCTTAAAATTGAAGTCGTCCCGTTTATCATAAATTTTAGTACTGATTTGACCACTGTCGTCAAATTCGAGGTATAAGTCCAAATATGATGCGGACGAAGCGGTATCTGTGGTCTCTTTAACTTCCAGCTCTGGAGGATATATCAATGGAAGAAATTCTGCAAATCTAGAATTATTGATAGATAAAACGTCATCAATATACCTGTATGTAAAATCAAAGGCTCTAGCCTCATGAATCTTCTTATCTTTTACAAGCTTTTGAAGAAACTCCGACTCATATGAGTATAAAAATTAATCGGCTAGAAGAGGGGCACAATTCGTACCCATTGGTATGCCGACGACCTGCTGAAACAGTATCCTCCAAAGGAGACAAATATGTTATCGATGAGGAACTCCAGCATACTGATCACTTGTTCCTCGGAGTAACATGTTTTACCTTTTTGAATTTGTTTGAAAAATATGTGGAATTGTAGCCTAAAAAACACATTTTGAGCCATAGTTTCTATGACTGAAAGCTTTGTGAATTGTTTCTTTTAAGCGGGTTTTTAATTTGTCATGCGGTAGGGTGGTATATAAAGTTGAAAAATCAAAAGTTTTGATGGAGGATACCTGAGAGAAATATCTTGATTTAAGGTTATCCAAAAGATCTTTAGAGTTTTTCAAAATCCACGTGTGATTTATGCCACTACGCGAGTAAACAGTTTCACAATATTTCTGCTTTACCTCTTTTACTGCAGACAGAATCTTTGTCAGGTGAATAGACAATTCTTTGGTTGAACAAGTTGATGATCCCGCTATGTACCTTTCTTTGTATGGTGTCTTATGGAGTTTAGGTATCCAATATAAATAGGGTAAATCCTCAGACTCTTTACCAGAGGGAATGTTTACCAGAGGTCATGAATGATCTGTGGTTAGCTAGGATTTCATCTTTGTCGTACGAAGTAGGTTTGTATGTGGTATTACTAGAGGTGTTGTTATTTATGCCTAATTCCTTGATTAGGCATTCGAAGTAATATGATTTACATACAAACACGATATTGTTGGAAGCCTTGTCCGCAGGAACGATAACATATTTGTAATGAAGAGAGGAAAGACACTTAACAGCTTCTTGGTCTTTAAATACAGACTTAGGTCGACTATTAACACAATTTTTGAGTTTGTGAATCCGACCTTGTACTAGAGACCTAATTGTTCTAACCCAGTCTGACAAGGACTCTAACTCAGGATCTTGGTCTACTTCTCTCTTTATCCACCTTCTGGTATAATCTTCAACAGCATCCATAATTATCTTGCAATTATGTTTCCAATTGATGTGTTGAGGTTCTCTGAATTTAGGACCATGAGAAATCACCTTTCGGAGACTCTCATGTTGAATGATATTCAGATCACCAGTGATTACATGTCCAGATGGGTTGTATTGAAAAGGAGCGTAGGAGCAGTCACAAATCAGAGGGTTGTTAAGGTACTCTTCTATGTTAATATCTTGCAATGCTTCTTTGTAGTTGAAAATTTTACGCCAATGCTGTTAGTGTAGCTATAGGAGACAATGGGAACAGATTGATTTTTGAAATTTTTGAGAGTTCGCTCTTTGTGAAATACAACATGTGAATTGTTGTAGATTACAATCAAATTGAAATGGATAGTGTCTATAGGTTTGGATATGCTTTGTCCGTCACGTTTGCTTGTGGTAAAACATTGTATTATTTATTTTGTAGGTATTACAACTGTAGCCAATAAAGGTAAATATTATGTTGTAAGATTGCAATATATAATATATATCAGTTGCTTGTGTTCTTTTTTGTCATTGTACAAATTTGATGCGTTAAATATTACTGGCTCTATCTAAATTTTGTGATATGTCTTTAGTGATGTTAAGCTTTCATAAAGTTTGGATGAAAAGCGTCTTTGGCTGTCCTGTGGCTTATATGTAGAGTATTTGTGGCTGTTAAATAATTTGAGTGTGAAGTATCTTTGGCTGTGACAGGGTTGATATTTGAAGTGTCTGTAGCTGTTTTATTGTCTATATGTAGAGTATTTGTGACTGTTAACTGATTTGTGTCTTTGACTGCCACATAATTGATATTTGAAGTATCTTTAGCTATTCTATGGCATATATGTGAAGTATTTATGGATGTTGTATAATTTGTGGGTGAAGTTTCTTTGGCTGTCACATCATTGATACTTGAAGTATCTTTAGCTATTCTATGGCATATATGTGAAGTATTTGTGGATGTTGTATAATTTGTGGGTGAGGTGTCTTTGGCTGTCACATCATTGATATTTGAGGCATCTTTAGCTATTCTATGGTATATATGTGAAGTATTTGTGGATGTTGTATAATTTGTGGGTGAAGTGTCTTTGGCGGTCACATCATTGATATTTGAAGTATCTTTAGCTATTCTATGGCATATATGTGAAGTATTTGTGGCTGTTAAATAATTTGAGTGTGAAGTATCTTTGGCTGTGACAGAGTTGATATTTGAAGTGTCTGTAGCTGTTCTATGGTCTATATGTAGAGTATTTGTGATTGTTATTCTTCAGTATCTTTTTTCCTTTATAAACACATGACAGTAGTTTTGCTATTGCATCCTAATATCACCTGCATGACTATTCCCCCGATGGTGCTGGTAAAAAATATTAGGACTATTCCCCTCTGTGATAATTTTAGCAATCATATTTCCCGGACTTTTCTAATTCATTCATCTCATTGGTTTAAAATAAATGACGTCATGGAAGTCCTCGGACTTTTTCTTTGCGCGAGCTAAATTACCGAGACGGCAGATGACAGGTAAACAGTGACTATTCCCCTGTGGTAATTTCAGCAATCATATTTCCCGGATTTTTCTAAATCATTCATCTCATTGATTTAAATTAAATGACGTATATAATGAAATGATCCCATCACCCTCTAATATCCATACAAAAAATAACGAACTAAATAAAAAATGTTTGTTTTATTAATTTTTTCTTCAAATACACACACATGAAAATGTATTAGTTTTAAAAAGCACTAATAAAGTAGACTAGAAATGCATCAGAAAAGGGCCTACAATTTAGAATTTTTAATTGCACAGTTGTTCAGTATAATAAAACACTCTTGACTTTATATTCGGGTAATAACACTTTTACCCTCATACCCAGTGAATAAGTGTATACTGCTAAATACTTTGAGTGTGAATTGTCTTTGGCTGTGAAAGGGTTGATATTTGAAGTGTCTGTAGCTGTTCTATGGTCTATGTGTAGAGTATTTGTGACTGTTAAATGATTTGTGTCTTTGACTGCCACATAATTGATATTTGAAGTATCTTTAGCTATTCTATGGCATATATGTGAAGTATTTGTGGATGTTGTATAATTTGTGGGAGAAGTATCTTTGGCTGTCACATCATTGATATTTGAAGTATCTTTAGCTATTATATGGTATATGTGAAGTATTTGTGGATGTTGTATAATTTGTGGGTGAGGTTTCTTTGTCTGTCACATCATTGATATTTGAAGTATCTTTAGCTATTCTATGGTATATGTGAAGTATTTGTGGATGTTGTATAATTTGTGGGTAAAGTGTCTTTGGCTGTCACATAATTGATATTTGAAGTATCTTTAGCTATTCTATGGCATATATGTGAAGTATTTGTGGATGTTGAATAATTTGTGGGTGAAGTGTCTTTGGCGGTCACAACATTGATATTTGAAGTATCTTTAGCTATTCTATGGTATATATGTGAAGTATTTGTGGCTGTTAAATAATTTGAGTGTGAAGTATCTTTGGCTGTGACAGAGTTGATATTTGAAGTGTCTGTAGCTGTTCTATGGTCTATATGTAGAGTATTTGTGATTGTTATACTTCAGTATCTTTTTTCCTTTATAAAAAGATGACAGTAGTTTTGCTATTGCATCCTAATATCACCTGCATAACTATTCCCCCGATGGTGCTGGTAAAAAATATTAGGACTATTCCCCTCTGTGGTAATTTTAGCAATCATATTTCCCGGACTTTTCTAATTCATTCATCTCATTGGTTTAAAATAAATGACGTCATGGAAGTCCTCGGACTTTTTCTTTGCGCGAGCTAAATTACCGAGACGGCAGATGACAGGTAAACAATGACTATTCCCCTGTGGTAATTTCAGCAATCATATTTCCCGGATTTTTCTAAATCATTCATCTCATTGATTTAAATTAAATGACGTATATAATGAAATGATTCCATCACCCTTTAATATCCATACAAAAAAAAACGAACTAAATAAAAAATGTTTGTTTTATTAATTTTTTCTTCAAATACACACACATGAAAATGTATTAGTTTTAAAAAGCACTAATAAAGTAGACTAGAAATGCATCAGAAAAGGGCCTACAATTTAGAATTTTTAATTGCACAGTTGTTCAGTATAATAAAACACTCTTGACTTTATATTCGGGTAATAACACTGTTACCCTCATACCCAGTGAATAAGTGTATACTGCTAAATACTTTGAGTGTGAATTGTCTTTGGCTGTGAAAGGATTGATATTTGAAGTGTCTGTAGCTGTTCTATGGTCTATGTGTAGAGTATTTGTGACTGTTAAATGATTTGTGTCTTTGACTGCCACATAATTGATATTTGAAGTATCTTTAGCTAATATATGGCATATATGTGAAGTATTTGTGGATGTTGTATAATTTGTGGGTGAAGTTTCTTTGTCTGTCACATCATTGATATTTGAAGTATCTTTAGCTATTCTATGGTATATGTGAAGTATTTGTGGATGTTGTATAATTTGTGGGTAAAGTGTCTTTGGCTGTCACATCATTGATATTTGAAGTATCTTTAGCCATTCTATGGTATATGTGAAGTATTTGTGGATGTTGTATAATTTGTGGGTGAAGTTTATTTGGCTGTTACATCATTGATATTTGAAGCATCTTTAGCTATTCTATGGCATATATGTGAAGTATTTGTGGATGTTGTATAATGTTTGGGTGAAGTGTCTTTGGCTGTCGCATCATTGATATTTGAAGTATCTTTAGCTATTCTATCGTATATGTGAAGTATTTGTGGATGTTGTATAATTTGTGGGTGAAGTGTCTTTGGCCGTCACATCGTTGATATTTGAAGCATCTTTAGCTATTCTATGGTATATATGTGAAGTATTTGTGGATGTTGTATACTTTGTTGGGGAAGTGTCTTTGGCTGTCACATCATTGATATTTGAAGTATCTTTAGCTATTCTATGGCATATATGTGAAGTATTTGTGGATGTTGTATAATTTGTGGGTGAAGTGTCTTTGGTTGTCAGAGGGTTGATATTTGAAGTGTCTTTAGCTGTTTTATGGTTTATATGTCACGTATTTGTGACAGTTATATTGTGTGTATGTGTAGTATCGTAAGGTATGTAATGGGTCATATGTGAAGTATATCTGCCTGTCCTAAGCTTTGTAGGAAAAATGTGTGTGGCTGTCCTATATGACGTATGTCGAGCTCTCTGAAGGTTTGTATGTGAAGTGTATTTGGCTAGGAAAGGATTTTTTTGTAAAGCCTGAACCATCATAACAAATGTAAATAACTGCATTGCTTTAGCGCTTTAAATCACAACTGATTCAAGATTAATTCGCAATCTAAAACGATTTCAATGCAAAAAATATTATGTAAGCATATTTATATCACCTAGGTTTATTATGAGGTAGATATTTATTATCAGAAGTTCTGCATAGAGTACAATATAGTTCAAGATTCTTGGGTTTTTTGTTAGAAAGTATATCTTTGCATCCAGTAAAAACAAAAATCAAAACATCAGTTTGCTTGTACGTGCGCTGCATTCTCAATGGATGGTTCAAATAATGACGGAAATTATGGTACACAGCACAACGACAACAACTTATTGTTATTTATTCTGAATCCACTTCATTGCGAAGAAGAGAAGGAAGGCAATTTTAGTTAGACAATCTCCTGGATATTTTCCAAGCATAAAGCAAAATAAAACTGATTTCTATTTTGTTTTTCAGTTTCTCTGACAACAACAAACTGGCTACGTTTTACACAGAATCCAGTAGTAGGTCGACGATAAATGTGTTACAACAAAACTGGCTATGTTTTACACAGAATCCTGTAGTAGGTCGGCGTTTACTGTTTTCATCTACAATAATTGTAAATATGTTTATACCAGTACAAACAAGTTTCAAATTTAACATAGACAGCTAACCGATAATAAATTTGGACGAAATCAGTCAAATTATCTGAAACAAGTCAACGAAAGCATATCATTTGACAAATTGCAGAATGTTTGCACATCTATTATTGAAGATGTACAATTGACATTATGAAGACGCCATGAAAGCTTGCATTTATATTTTGCATTTGTTTACCACTTTAACCCACATTTAAATCGTTGGACACGACCCCATTTGCAACCTGGCCATTCCTAATCTTGAGTGGCTTATTTTTATTTCATAACCGGATCAAAAGAAGGAAGAAAAAATGTCCGTGGTCTTGACCGTTTCATTTCAGAATGTTTATATCCATGTACTAGTTCTATATTAGGTACCCTACAGTCCAAATATTTCACCGATCGTGCATATGTGAGATAAGCTGAACAGAATGAACAGGAAAAGTGTTAAATCCCAAATAACATCGCTAAGCTAGCACAAAGCACAAAGCACAACACAACACAACACAACACAACACAACACAACACAAAACAAAAATAAAACAAAAACAAAGCAAAAACAAAAAAAAAACAGACAAACAAAAAATGAAATATTTAATGCAAAGTATAAACGTTCCTTTTTCCCGCTAGTATATTTTTTATTCTTAAGGCACCAACAATACCGTTCTCCTTCAGCAATCAATCGGAAATAGTGCCATGATATTATTTATTTATGATGCTGTAAATCGCAGTTATTGGACAGCGATGATGCGGATATGAGAAGAACATATTTGAAGACGATTTTCGTGGGAAAAAATTCAGACTTTATTGATTGAATGATTGGTTGGTGTTTTATGCCAACTTTAGCAGAGTATCAGCTATATTGTGGGACCAAGATTAAAATCAATTTATATTTATTACGAAATATATTTGTGCAGAATAGTTATGTTAAAATAGGATATGGATATTTTAGTTTATATCTAGTAATTTCCACGTATACCGTGCATGCAGCATTATCATAAACCTTTTTTTTTTTTTTTTTTTTTTTTTTTTTTTATACATTTGTTTTTATAACAGTCTACCAAATAAGTCCTAGCACAGAATGTCAAGAACTAGTTATATTATATAATAACATTGTGTCAAAGCACCAAAGTTTTAGAAGACAACAATCAGTAATCCTTGTTTTCAAGATTATTCCACTGTGAATTTTGGAACTACATGTCTTTTCATCCTTTCATTACTAGCTCTTTTGTTTCGGGGAGAAAAAACTTGAAATGCTTTTCATTCCAGTTTTATTAACTTGACTCAACTTTTTCTGAGCTGTCGACAACTTTGTTTCCTCTTGTGTCTTGATCTTTGATTTCTGTGAACTGTAATCATCTGTAGGTGACAATTTTTCAGTTGTCTGCCTCTTTGATGGTGGTTCTTCATTCTCAATATCTTTTTTGGGAGTAATCAGTGGTATCCCCATGTGTTCTCTTAGTGCAATGCTCAGTTCTTCTGATAAATAATCAGAAATCATTCCATGTGAAAATCTAACATAATCCTCTCTAGATGTAACAGATGACTTTTTACTCTTTACAAAGTTAGCACTATGAGAACTAGACACACTTATGTTTTTCTCCACTATTTTATCAGCCAATCGATCAGTCTTTCGTTTTAACCACGAAAGAGTCTTTTCTTTGTTAAATCTGTATGCTTTAAAAGAATCATCACCTTTGATATCTGTGACTTCCTGTAACTCTGACATTCCAGATGTACTACTTAGTCTGCTACATTCCTGATAATCATCATCTGCAAGGATCTGATCCAATGTCATGTACTTTCCTGTCTTTTCTGCTTTCTGTAAATATGGTAAAACAAGGAACAATGGATCTATAGATGACGTAAAAAGCATTTTCCCATCTTTGTGAACAGAGTTATCAATCAACCAAGATCTACAATGTTCATTAAGCATTTGTAATTCATAAATATCTCTGTCTTTCATTGAGAACAAAAACAAAGCACTTTATCATAAACCTAATTTTCTACAAATTCAACTAAAATTGCCTGCAAATAAAAATATTAAAAAATGGAACTTTATTTCCTTTGTGTATACTCAGGAATACCTTCCAGTCAAATGTCTGCTGTTAGACATGCTTTACATTTCCGCACTTGATGCTAAAGGACGAGATTATAGTTTACTCTGCACCATGTGTGCACAATATAAGTGTTTGAAAAATATTCCAGACATTCATCAGATTAGCATGAAAGTAGAGTTATCATTACTATGCCGTGAAAATATATAGGATTAGGGGTTATGGTGTTTAACGACACTTTCAACAATATTTCCGTTATATCGTGGCGGTCATTTTTATTGGTGGAGGAAAGCGGAGTACCCGGAGAAAACCACCGACATGTCGCAAGTCACTGACATAATGTTGTACCGAGAACATCTCGCCTGAGCGGGATTCGAACTCACAACATTTGTGGTGACAGGCACTGAAATATAATTGTTATGAATATAATAATATATAACAAGAACAGTTTGAAGATTCCAACATAATCCGTAAATTGAAGAAGGAAATTGTACTAATGGGCAAACGAGAAAGGGCAAAAGGTCAAACAATGATCTACAAAACACTACGCAGAAAGTTAAGGATGGAGCAACACGAACTTCTATTAAAACCGCGGATGAACTCAGTTACATTCCATAATATATTTAATAATTGTTATTACCGTACGTAACCCAAATACCGGACATTAACATCGAAACAATTTCAAAGGGAATAATTAAACTGTAGCTTCAAGAACATTTCAATATCAGTTTATATGTTCTATTTGAAACTTTGTGATCAAATTCATAAAGAAGACAGCTTCCAGCAATTAACTTTGAAAACTAGAAGATTTACTGCTAATGGGGTTTGCAAATGCTGCAGTATTGTGTTTGCTTTTTTTTGTGTTGCTGTTTTTTCAGCTTATTTTTTATATATATATAAATATATGCTTTTAGCAAAACCACTAATCAGTTTTATTTTGCAATAACCGGTTTGTGTAAGTCAAAGTACAGATAAATATTTCAGACCTATTAAATATGATTTATTTTTTTGAAGGAACACAGGTGTTTATCAATTAAGCTAAAGATACAATTTTGTCTATCAAAAGTACATGCATACAAACAGCATTTGCAACTAAAACTAATTTAAAATCGTTTTTCTTGTCGTCTCATTTTTGTTAATAATTTGAGTTTTTTTTTACGATAAAACAAAATCTCTTATCTCTATGTTCTAGCGGTCTATGACCCCGGCGAGTAACATTATAATTGAATATTCTATAACGAGTTTAATGGTCTTGATTACGGAAAGAATTATGAAAACAGTTTAAACAGCAAATTCCACCAATATCAACAAAGCGAACAATCACCTTTCACTGAACACGAAGAAAAATACCACTACATTGTAACGTTGGAAATCCAAGTCCTTGCTTGAGACAGGCACTCAATTAAATCCTTAGCATTTAGTCTTGTTCTCAGAACAGAATAGAACATAATTTGTATTGGTGTAAAATCCATATACAAAGGATTGCTACCAAAGCAGCACATTAAATACAAAACAAAGAAACTGTTAAATACAATCAAACTACATATACATGTTTGAACCCCATGCCTCCCTAACGACATTTAGTATGAGGAGGTGGTACAGTTTAAATATGATTTAAATATCAATCAAAATACAACATATAATAGTGATCTATATTGTCATGAAACTATCACCTTGTGCAATGAATTCCCATCATTTTCTATAACAATACATTAAAATATCCTTTGCAGAAATCCTAAAATTTATAAGATAAGTAACTGACAAGCTATTCGTAACTTATTATAGCCCACAACCTACACA
This sequence comes from Bathymodiolus brooksi, assembly GCA_963680875.1. Classification (NCBI taxonomy): domain Eukaryota; kingdom Metazoa; phylum Mollusca; class Bivalvia; order Mytilida; family Modiolidae; genus Bathymodiolus; species Bathymodiolus brooksi. The sequence continues at coordinate 110,835,895 of OY804581.1, forward strand.
ACATTATTGATATAATATGAGACAGGCACAATCTGTTTAAGGGCGAAGTCTATATCCAACATGTGGCTGTCTTAAAAGAGAGACATGAGAGGCGAATGGCATACCTCCTAAAATTGAATAACTAGAAGAAATGTTTCTATAGTACACGTATGCTCCCGCCTAACAGGAAGTTGATACCTAAAGGGGGGATAAAACACGATGTGGGACAAAAGGTTTCTGAAGGGGCCTAGGGGGTTATTGAATGTTCCTATGCATATATGTTGCAATGTCTGAAAATCGTTTTGTGAAGTTTTTACCATTTAGACTTTTTCGAGTTTCTCATAGCATGAAGTGTCAAAACATGATGGGGCGACCATTTGTTTTTGAGAGGGGGGCTGGGAATATTTTGACCCAGAATTAGTTGACTCTTTTGTCGAAAATAAAAATTCTGATATCAAAGTCATTTGCTCAGATTTACATATTTTTTTGTCACAATGTGAGTGTGCAAGATAAAGGGTAAGAACAGATCCAGCAGATATCAAGTAGTTCCACTGAATGTATTTTTGCAGGACCTAGAATCGACCTAATGTCAACAAAAATGTATTCTATATAGTTAAGGGTTTTGGGCTTATCAAAAGGGGAATAAGGGTCAAACGAAAATGTAATAATTTTAAATGCAACCAAGGTTTTTCAAGCAAAGCTGCTTGCCATAAAAAGAAAAAAACTTACCTGTCATCAGGGAATTCTAAAACTTGTTTTATAATTCCCTGCTGTCATGCTTGTCTTGTCAGAATCATTTCATGTTTTTGAATCGCGGATAGCATGTAGATGTAACAGATTCCCTAGCCGAAGATGAAGGCGAGCTGCTCTTTCTATTTGACACCAGCTCACACAAAGTATTCAGAGAGGAGAATCATCCTTTCAGGAGAAATGCATGAACTTTCATGAAATTCATCCCAGGATTGCATACGACCTGGCACATGTGTGTATTTCATGATCAGTACACACTAATAAATGACGTACTTCTTTTACAATTTTCATTTGAGTTTATTTGAATTTTTCAGAATATAAACAATAAGAGATTTCAGAATTTCTCATTGAAATAAATTATATTTTGTTCAATATTTTTACATTTCCGGTGAAAAGATATTTGGCTATGAATACAGTAGTCACGTGACTAAAATTTGTATAGCCTATAGTTAAATCGCCCTTTATTAAGAATAAAGTTCAAGATTACGATGTCAAACTGCATCGGTGGTGTAATGATAAATCAACAGAGGACATTAAACTCGCTAATAGATTTGGCCGTAACATCTTGAATTTGTGTAAATCGTCCGGTGTAAGGGTATGTAGCGGACGATTGGGACAAGACAGTGCAAAGTTTACTTTCCAGAATAAAAATGGACTTGGCATAATTGACTCTTTTTTTGTTATTATCTTATGATGCATTTCCTAATGTAAATAATTTTGTCATTGGTAATTTCAATACTTTTTCATGTCATGCACCATTAATGGTTGATTTTAAATGAAGGGTTTATCTTTAAATGATATATGTACATGTAAAGTTGTGAAATATAAGGCTTATTACCGGAATGAAGGGTGTAAAGATGACGTTAAAAGGGACTTATTAGTCAACTCGAGTATAATTGACGATCCTATGAATAATATTAATGTTGATACAGGAAATATCGACGATATTGTAAACCAAATGAATGTCATTCTATCAAATATTGCAGAGAAATATACTAAAAGCGAATTGACAAAAACTGTAATGTGTGACTATTGTAGAAACGGCAAAAGACGAAATTTAACCACTATAGTGTGAGACGAGACAAACCATGGATAACAGATGAGTGTAAACGTTTACATATAGATTATAAGAGGGCTTTGTAGAAATTTAGCAAAAATAGAAGTGACGAAAATAGACTGGAACTAAATCTATCAAAACAAAGATTCAAACGCATGGAAAATAATCTGATAAGTCGCTACAAAAATCAGAGGGGAGATATGTTAAGCTCAATGAGGAGGACTAATCCAAAGTACTTTTATAAGAAATTTAGAAAACGTAAAAAAACAGATAAAAGTAATATATCACTGGATGACTTTGTCCACCATTTCAAAAAATTAGTATCAAAAGACAATATAATTGATGGACCTGATAATGACGAAAATTGTGAAGTAATTTTTGAGGAGTTAGATCAATCTTTTACGGATCAAGAAATTGAAATGTGTGTATGAAAAACGATAAAACACCAGGATATGGCAATATTTTGAATGAATTAATTAAGGAGGGTAAAACAGTTGTATTACCACTGCTATGTAGGCTATTCAATGTGATATTAAGTACAGGCTGGTTTCCAGAAATATGGGTTAAAAAGTGTGCTGGTTCCTTTGTTTAAGAAAGGCTCAGTGGAAGATACCAGTAATTATCGAGGGATATCGTTAATTTCTCACCTCGGGAAGTTATTCACTTCAGTACTAAACACGAAACTTATGAATTGGTGTAAAGAAAACAGTATTTTGACGGATGCAAAATTTGGATTTATTCCTGGATATGGAACTCAAGACGCCACCATTGCCCTTTATTCAGCTATAACTAAAACTTTACGTAAAGGGAAGCGCTTATACTGTTGTTTTGTGGATTATGTCAAGGCATTTGATAGTGTTTCCCATTATATTTTATGGAAAAAATTGTTAAAATGTGGTATATCTGGTAATCTATTGATTTTAATAAAATCTATGTATTCAAAACTAAAAACATGTGTTAAACTAAAGGGTGAATTTTCAGATTTCTTTTCTTGTAATGTTGGATTAATGCAAAGGGAATCTTTATCACCGCTTTTATACTCTATCTATGTAAATGAAATTGAAATTGAATTGATCAAGCAAGGTATTGAGCCATATGATGTAAACATGTTAAATTTGTATCTATTTATGTATGCCGATGATACCGTTCTTTTTAGTGAAAGTATAACTGAATTACAAAAAATGATTAACACTGTTAATAAATGTTCGAAACAACATGGGTTATATATAAATTTATGGAAAACAAAAATTGTAGTTTTTCGTAATAGAGGTGTATTAAAAGAAAATGAGAAGTGGTAACTATGTGGTAAAATGATTGAATTTATGTAATCAATTTGCTTACCTGGGATTGTTATTTAATTATAACGGTACATGTATATTTACTGTAACACAGAAAACATTGCCAGAACAAGGTAAAAAGGCTACTTTTAGCTTATTGAGTAAAATACATGAAGATTTTTTTTAATACAGACTCTAATATCTGTTTTTGATACATATGTTACAAGTATTGTTTATTATGGCTGTGAAGTATGGGGCTTTCACAAGGGAACGGACATAGAAACGTTACACTTATACTATTTGAAAAGAAATTTAAGTCAGAAAATCAACTGTTAATCATATGGTATATTTTGAATTAGGTAGAACGCCATTGTATATAAATACATATATTAGAATGCTTTGTTACTGGTTTAAGTTGTTATAAGCTGATAATTGTATTCTAAAGAACTTGTATGAAGATATGTATGAATCTAGTTTTTAAAACTGAATGACAAACTAAACTGGTCATGTAAGATACGCGATATATTATATAGATATGGTTTTAGCGATGTCTGGTTGTCACAAAGTGTTGTGAATACCAGGTTATTTTTAAATGAATTTAAGCAAAGAGTCATTGATAATTATATAGCTGAAGGTTTATCCTTTTTTGAAAACTCGTCAAAATGTAATTTGTATCAATATATCCATGCTGGTCATAAAATGCGGCAATTTCATTTAAATCGTCCTGTAAATAGTTTATATAAAACCAGTATTACTAGATATATAATAATTTCTCATGTATTAAATAGAGAATCTGGTAGATATTCTAATATTGTCAGGAATGAACGTATATGTATTATGTATAATAAAAAATCTGTCGAAGACGAATACCTTTTATTTTAGAATGTGATAGATATACAGATATTAGATGTAAATATATTAAAAAATATTATTATAGAAACCCGTCTACTTTTAAATTGATACAGTGACTATCTGTACGTAATGTTAAAGAATTAAATAATATAGGAAAATATTTATATATTGCAGAAAAATGAATTAATTGATTGTAAAACTTATATACATGTATTTCTGTTGAAAATTATTTTATTATGTATGCCATTCTCCGCTATATTATATTATATTATATTATATTGTAATGGTTATTATTGTATAATGTTGTATAATGTAAAATGTATTTGTATTGTAAATCCTATAAGTTGTATTTGCTTGTGGAATAAAGAATCATAAGTTATTTTAATTAAATAATAGTAAAAATGTACTTTTAATTGTAAATGTACTTGTAACGTCATTTAAAATTACAAAATAATGATTGAACCGAACGATTCCCTTAAAGTACCCCGAAAAAATACCAAACTTGTCAGCACAGTATGTCGGTTGTTGTACTGTTATGTCAGATATAATAATTAGATACATCGTACGATACATCTGGTAGAATTCTTACAAAATCAAACGATGTCAAATTGTGTTTTTTTGTTTTTTTGTTTTATATTTCAAATCAATTAAATTCTAGCAAGTTCTATTAAATATTATTATAACATAATTATACAAATTGCAATGGCAGGAAAGGAACAATTTATTATTGCATTTGATAAAAAAATGTTTTAGAATTAACCGAAAATTGTATACGCGCTGAAAGATTTTGTTTTGAACAACTGTAGTTTACGAGTATTATCTTTTTATATCGCTATTGCTATTTGATACTTTTATTTTGCATCATTCCCACTTAGATCAGTTTGAAAATATCCAAGGAGTTATCAGATACCGTAAATCGAGAAAGGACAGACAATACAATGGCCAAAGGAAAACGAACAAAAGGACAAACAACGATCTATAAAACATTTCACAGAAATCTAAATATCGAGCAAAGCGAACCCCACTAAAAACCGTGGTGAACTCGGGTGCTCCGGAAGGGTAGGCATTTCCTGCACCACAGGTGACACCCGTCGTGTTGCTCTTGTTACAAATTCTGTGATATGTCACAAATAAGGAAAGGACTGGATTGTGATTATAATACGACAAACAGAACATATCCGTGATCATTTGTGAAACAGATACTCGATAACGGTTAGCCACGTCATGATGGCGACCGTAGAACTTTCGAAGTGATGACCTCAACTTAACCACTGGATATAAGTATGTGACCATATAAGATGGTGAGTTGTTTAAAGACATAATTATGGTCCCTTATGAGATGCTGAGCTGGATGACTAGGTGTTATGATGACCTGTCATATAACATAATATGTGATCCGGTGTGAAGAAAGGCAGTATGAAGACATAGATACATTTTTGTATGTGCCAATGTGTGATGCTGATCTATCTGATAACATACCTGTATGTGCTCAGGTGTGATTAAGGGCAGCATGAAGACATATGTGCCCAGGTATGATAATAGCATGCATGAAGGCATAATTATGTACCCTTGTGTGATGAGCTATATGATACAATAATTACATGTATATACATATGCCTGATATGTGATAATGATATGCATGGAGACATAATTATGTTCCAATGTAGGATGACGAGCCGAAGACAGAAAGATTAATTATAGTGTTGTTCCTACCCAAGATTTCAAATGATCAATTATCGTCCACGGTGCTTTATGAAATGCACGTTCGGATACTCCCTTAAGTGCAAACATCTACCCAGTCGGTTCGCTGAAATGCATGTATTTGGGAATGGGTGCAACTGCACCTTTGTAAACAAACCAATGTCTTGTCTTGGTAATCTACAGTTATATCATTGATATCTGTATTCATATTTAACTAGACAATTACATTTCTAAATGCAGTATCAATACCTCATATATAAGAAATATTTCAATAAGATCTTAAATTTAACGTTTATTTTGCCCCCATACCCGCTGTTATTATTTATTATTAATATTAAAGCATCTGTTTCCTTATTTAGTTACCTAACTGTCAAATTGTGTAATTATTTTTAAATGACACATTGATACGATAGACAATGGCGTGATTCTGTGTTTTAAAATAGCAATACTTTTTTTTGGGGTAATAATTTGATATGATAGATAATCTGATATGATATGATATGATATGATAGATAATCTGAGAATATCGCAAATACCAGTAATACGTTGTATGTCCTAAAATAGCAATAATGTTTTTTTTTTGTAATAATATATTTGGTCTAGTCGTATGTTCTAAACTTGAAATAGTTTATTCTTTTGTTCGTAGCTATGTTAATCTAATTGGTAAATTCAAAGAGTTTCCGTTGTTTGATTAACGATCTGATGATCATTATCAAATTTAATATAAATGTTGACTAGACATTATTTTTTTTTGTGGTTATTGTCAGTTAACAAATAAAGCAACATAATTATCTTTTGAATATCGTTTCGTTCCTATGCAGTCACATAGGAAATATAATATATAAACAAGACCATGTCAATATTCTATAGAACTGATGGTAAAGATCTCATTAAATCTTTTGCTAACGTCTGTGTCTCTGAAACAAGATATGTTCCGTTACATTGCGGTATTTTTTATTGTTGGTATTTTGCTAAGGTCGTTTTTTCTATATTGTGATTTAACTTGACCACTAATAATCTCTATGTTGCTACCCAGAGTACATTGGGGCCGTAGTGATCGCATGGTAATTGGATTTACAACTACCAATCAGTGCCTATCTCCACTAAAATTGTGAGTGCGAACCCCTTCATGGCGGGGTGTACTCGATACAACATTATGTGATAAAGTTTGTCAGTGACTTGCGGCAGGTCGGTGGTTTTCATCGGGTACTCCTATTTCCTCCACCAATAAAACTGACCGTCACCTCATAGCTGAAATATTGTTGAAAGTGGCGCTAGACACCATAAAACATCAACATTTGATGCAAATGTACGTATAATAGTCAAAACATATGATACTTGAAGACTACTTTAGAAAGGAAGGTACAACCTCTCATTAATTCGTATGACGCTGGTACTGGTGACGCTGTCAAAGAGCTCAACCCACATAGCTACCAGCACATATTTAGGTGACGTATAGGAGATATCCCTTGGTTGGGATTGTGAGGTTATAATGTTAATCTGTAAATCACAATAGGCCGTATTTGTAGAGTGCAACGCTTCTAGAGACCCTTTTTGTAGATTTAAAAAAGAGTAGGTAGGTACATTTTAGCTTATCATGACGAATTATTATCGTCTCAACCCAACAATCACTAAATTAACCAGTGTACTTCAGAATCGTTAGATCATAAAAGGACCCGAGAAACAACAATATGTTCTCATAACGCAATTTATGTCCAGACACAGACCAGCATTATTGGTTGAGTGACGCATAGAAAAAAAACATTTGTCGAATGTGCGGTGAAGAGAAAGTTGATTCCAAGCATTTGATAGTAATGTGATTCCATGCTGATAAACGGATTACATGCGAATATTGGATACATGTTGATTACATTGAAATTAAAGATACAACAACGTGATATATGTCTGGAATAAAATGATATGTTCACACCATATATTAATGGATTACTCGTAATAAAACCGTAATACCACAATAATACACTGTTATACCATTTGTTAATATTTATCCAACATTTTTGTCCAATTGTATTTTTTATCCTTTCTATCATATGCATATTAGCTTTACTAATCTGTCAATATTACTACTGACATTTAACCATTTATTATCGCCCACAAATCCCGCTGGTATCCACATTTTGGACTTCTTGTTCTTGGTCTCTAATATAGGAACATTTTGAGGTTACTAAGGTAACAAAAAGGGTGCACTCGACTAGCAGCCGCAAGTGATAAAGTTGATCAGTTGCTTGCCCATGGTCGGTGGTTCTCTCCGGGTACTCCGGCTTCTTCCACCACTAAAACTAGTCGCCATGATATTGCTGAAATATTGCTGAAAGTGGCGTTAAGCACCAAAATTCATCAAATCGTGGATTTGCATTCCAGTCGGGTCTATTAAATTGATATGTTTTGTTTCTACGCTAAGCACGCAGCATTAAGGAGTAGGAATAAAGACTGGTTAGATCGGAATCAGAATGATGTTTCCGTGCGGATCGACATGTCTGCCCGTGGACTTTCGTTTCAGTGAGCTATCCCATTAAAATCCAACTCAGTGTGTTGGTCTAATACTAAACGATCATCATCATCTCATCGAATGTAAGATGCTCATTTGGTTTTAAACAATAACTAATATCTGGACAATACATATACAACAGCTTTATTTACTGATAAAAATACAACTTGAATTGCCAGTTTTGCAGGTGTCATTACGCAATTGAAAGACATGCTTATAAGGATAAAATGAGCTTTAACGATTAAAACAAACAAGAACTTATCTAAAGGTGCGTCAATCAATGACATCATATATAGTCTTAGACTTAATTCAACTTGTTATGTCTAATTTCTGTTTGCAATGTTTGACGTCAGTCTCTGAACAAATATGCTTTACTTATATAATTTTACAACGACACTAATGTTTGTGTTTGTTTAATGAAATGAAGAACACATAATACCACACTGTCGGAACAGGTCCAAGATCCAATAGCAAGTTCGTAGAAAGAGGACAAATACACAAATACATGACTGCTAACATTCCTGTCTTGGAACATGCATTGTAGTAAAAAGTGGCGGGGTCAAGTCAGTTCAAAAGAATTATATGTTACTCTTAGGGAATCATATGCCCCTCTCTCAACAAATAAAAAAGATAATAATAAAAATTAACAAATAATCAAGAAAAAAATTAAAGAAAAACAGCAAAAACAAAACAAAGCAAAACAATTCCAGACAAGACCAGCAAAACAAAACAAAACAAAACAATTCCAGACAAGACCAGCAAAACAAAACAAAGCAAAACAATTCCAGACAAGACCAGCAAAACAAAACAAAGCAAAACAATTCCAGACAAGACCAGCAAAAACAAAACAAAGCAAAACAATTCCAGACAAGACCAGCAAAAACAAAACAAAGCAAAACAATTCCAGACAAGACCAGCAAAACAAAACAAAACAAAACAATTCCAGACAAGACCAGCAAAACAAAACAAAACCAAAAAACAAAAGAAAATGTAGCACACTGTGCGTCCTGTTTTAAATTCAGATTAATTTTGATTGAATAACTAGATAGATTCCCTTAAGGAAAGACATCAAGCAGAATATGTATGTCATTTTGCACATTTTCATTCTCTCAAATTAAATTCTAAGAAATTTTCATCTTCTGAAAACGCATTTAATTTGATCAATATTATACAAAGCTAGAACTACTTTAATACCAGCCTAATTATCTGCAATAAACTGTTTTTTATGAAAAAAAAATCGAGAAAATATGGATTTATAGATAAATTGAATTATTTTGCTGAAATTAGGCCAATGTGAAACTAGACGCTACAACTAAGATGTTTGTTAACAATATTTAAAACGCAGACACGATGCAACTACCAGACACTGGAAATGTATGGAAAGCTGATTAAGTACAATTATCCAACGTGCTGATGGGAGAATTTGAACGATAATTTAAATGTTTTGTTGGAACAAGTAGTTTTATAACACTTGACCCCGTATGCTTGCATAATGTTGATCTACATATGACCAACATGATCTATCTCGAAACAAGAACAAAATGTTCAGTTAAAATAAGGTAAATGTAAAATATTTCATAGCAATCTCTAATTTACTGCTGCTTTCTTCACGTTTTTATGGAAACGACATAATATCGGACAAAGTTATTTTTATTAGATAGATAAACATAAACTAAAACGGATTTAAGTATAATAGATATATATGTATATATTAGTATCTATATTGTGCTATTACCACTGATGTTGTGAGTTCGAATCTCGATTAGAGCGAAGTGTACAACATTTTGTGATAAAGTTTATCGGTAACTTGCGACAAGTCGGTGGTTTCCTTCTGGTCCTCCGGTTTCCTCCACCAATAAAACTGACCGATTGTTGAAAGTGGCGTTAAAGACCATCAAACTAACAACAAACAAACAATCTGTATTTCGTCAAAAATGCTAATGACGCAAGAATGAATAGTACAAATGTTAGAAAAGCTATTTGAGAGCATATTAGGCTAAGAACATGTACAAGAATGACTCAAATATAGGGCTATGGCAGACTTTAATACATAAAACAAAATAAATCTAAAAAAGACCAATGAAGACCAAATTAGGCTAAGAACAACACCACAATTAAGGCCCTAACAGCAAATAACAGTTTAATGCATATTTAGGGCATCATTAAGTTCAGCAAGATATAAAACTGATACAGAAATATGGGACGAAGAGGATAACCAGGTAGAGACTTTTGCCTGTCATTGGAAACATATGGATAACTGGAGCGCCAACTTTCTTTTGAAAACTACAAAAGAGGATGTATCAAGAAATGAGCCTGGCTTTCTCCAAGCACTGGCAGGCTACCTATATTATAATCTTGCAAGCCCCAATTGCAAGTGCATCCCCAATCCCCCATCTGGAACGTGTTGTGTGACTTTTTGGGTTGAGCCATTAGAACCGTCACCGATAGTCCGTTTGTTTCACCATAAAACGCAATCGCACACAGCAATAATTTTCACGACATTTTTTTTATTGTCTTTACTAATTCTATGAATGTTGATAGGTATTCTCTACCAGTTAATCCGATATAAGAAGTTCTAAATAATTCAATTATCATTAAAACTAAGGTTTTTCTCCCTCGGGCATAGGTGACCTTAGCCGCTGGTGGATATCATGTTAAGGCCCTTTGGCTAACTAGCTCCCACAATTTTGTAAATTATTTGGCTTTCCCAACCTATTGACTTTGAGCGTGCCTGATGAAGGTTATTTCAGAAACGTTTCGTGCGCACTAAATTATATATCTACGTTTTTATTAGTCTTTATTAGCATATAAGCGTCCAACTATTATAATTATATCAATTCTATATCTAGTCATCAATTTGAGGACATCTTCTTTCGTGATACTTGTATTAACCGCAAACTTTGCAATTTTCATCAATAATGAAACACGTAATTTTTTATTTTTTATTTTTTTTTTGTGTGTGTAATTTTCCATTTTAGCATACATGATTGATTGATTGATTGGTGTTTAACGTCCAGCGAGCAATTTTTCAGCTATATTCAGGACGAGAACATTTAAAAATTTAAACGCCACGGGACTCGAAACAAGGAAAGGTAATGGGTAGGGACGGATAATTTTGCCAGTGCAACAGGTCTCTTATGGACCACTCATCATGAGCATAATGCTCATAGTGAGCTGTTACACTGGGTTCTATAACGTGCGAAGAGGGTGGCAATCTCTAAACAGGGGACCTCGGTTTTATTTACGTCTCATCCGCAGGACGGGTTGGTTGTGAATTTCTACATCCTGCACAACCGACGGACGCCTCTTCAAGCCGAAGAAGCTCTCGGTTCCATTTCTATACCCCGGGGTTTACATACAATACAGACATTACAATTCATTTACACAACAAGACATTACATTGGCATAACCGATCTGGATATATATATTTATAAATAGAATTAATCACTAGTTATTACATATGAAATGGTCATGATCAGTGCTCCAGATAATTTTTTTATTTGATGGAGTTATTTCCCTTTATTTGTTGGAAATGGGAATATTTTTTTTTTACTGATTACTAATCAAGACTATGTAAATTTTGACCATGACGGGAAATAAGACATGTTTTGCAATTATACTTCTGTGGAAATGATTTATGTGACCAAAGGTTTTAATAGACAAACTATGCTTTCGCATTAACAGACAGGTGCTTCGGCAAATTGTCAAAATGTCAATGGAATTAATTGAACTATGGTAGTTCAATTGCTATGAATCATAACTTGTCCCTTAGCACCAATAAGATCCTTCAAAGTAAAGAGTTATAAATGCTATATTCCATGAAATAATGTTTTAAAAAGCATCAAAAACGTGCTCATCTGCAGGATATACGGCCGCTTGATTTCTTTTTAGGGTATGAGTTATTCTCATTATTGAAGACCCTACTGTGACTACGAAATGGAGAACAGCAATAAAAGCGCTATTCCCTGACTTTAATTCTTGTTTAACTTTGGATAGTCTCTCGTGTTCATGTCAATGGGACCAACATTCAAAATTGTGAATTAAGATTTCAGATCCCATTTTATTAGGCTGTTTTCGTTAGACTCTATATGAAATTTCCTCCCTACACTCTTAAAAAAAATTGATTCAGCTCTGTAATAAACAAAGGGTCAAAGGGAAACAAAAGGAACAAAACGCTTGAAACTTTTTTTTAAAGTTTTAAGTATGCAAGTTTTTTTAATTAATTCTTCATATACGTTTCTGCTTTAAGTCTTCGACATATTTGTTGCAGTTTTTCCCCGTTTCCGATACATGAGGGGACCCAACGTTGAAAATATAGACATTGTATTTAAGTCCTATTTCTATAGTGTATTACTGCAATTTTCAAGCAGATTCTGCCTAATCATGTTCAGGTAAATAAAGGTAATAACAAAATTACCGAACTCCGAACAATCTTATAAAGGGAAAGTCAAAACTCATAATTATATAAACAGACAAAATCAGTCAACAACCTGAAAACTGTGAAAACCGTAATGACCCTGACTTGGTACACAGCTCCCGGTGTAGTCCTTTATTAATTTAGACATTTGTTACTCAATATGGATTTAAGAAATATTTTGAAGTTACCACAAAAGAACAAGCAAAAACCGTAAATGCGGGACTAAGTAAATCACTACACGTATAACGATGATTTTGAATGCAAATATAACTCAACTTGGAATTTGCAATCTTTGCTTCTATGGTAATATAGAAGACTATTAAGCTGTAAGCTGTAACGTTCTTTGTAGTGAATGAGTAAGTGATTCTTCATTAACGCCAACTCAGCAATTTTCCAGCTATGTCATGACGAGAACAAGTTAATTTTCAATGAAATAATGATGAGTTCCGCTTTGTACTAGAACAACACGCTTAGTTGGATTTTGATAGTGCTTGCTCACTGGAAAAAAACAGTCCGCTGATAGACATGTTGCTCCACTCGGACACATTAGCCTGATTTCGAGCCATGCAACCGGTCTTTGATCTTCCTCCTTAATGCTGCCTCCTTATCGCATGAGCAACAAATACCCATTTCATATTCTTTGGTTTGAGCCGATAGGGACTCAAACTCATGATCTATCGCAGTCGCGGCGAGCATGCTAGTCATCACGCCACCGATGTGGTTACGTTCTTTGTATATTACATCTTTAGAAAAAAGACTTGATATTTTAATATATATAACATGCTATCAATTTAGTCTATCTTGCAAATATGTCGTCACTAATACGATTACGACTTATCACGATTTCGTGCAAATTATACTGTTATTTCCGTGAATATTATGCCTTTGAGCAAGGTTATTTAAGGCTTTACACTGCTAATTCATCATAATAACAGTCTAGACACGTCTCTGTACTCCTACACAATATCCGGATTCCGAGCCCACCAGTCTTTGATCTTACTCCTTAATACTGTGTGCTTTACAGAGTTACAGCATATGCCAATATAATAGTCTTTGGATTGACCCGATCGGGCCTCGATCCTATGATATACTGTACTCGAGGTTATCATTTTGACCACTACATTACCGATTCGATTCAACTGGTAATGTAGTGCGTTATTTGGCACTGTTGTCATAGGCGCAAATTTAATTCCAGTAATTGACTTTTAACGGTATAACGTGGGCCGTTGTTGTTGTGATCGTATGGTTGGATTTACAACTACCTGTGCAATCAGTGCATATCACCACTAAATTTGTGAGCTCGAACCTGTTCATGGCGAGGTGTAATCGGTACAGCATTATGTGATAAACTTTGTCAGTGACTTGCGACATGCCGATGGTTTTCTGTGTGTACTCCGGTTTCCTCAACCTACAAAGTTGACCGCCAATAGATAGCTGAAATATTGTTGAAGGTGGTTTAAAACACCATAAACCAAACCGCATTGAAAAGATACCTGCAATAGATACCATTTTATACCTATTTTATCTAACATATTCTTCTTACAGTTCCTAAATATCGTAAAGATTATTAAAACTAAGGTTCTCCTCCCTCTGACATAGGTGGCCATACCTGAATTTGGCTATCCTGTTTAGGTCCTTTGGTTTTCTTGCTCCAAAAATCTTAAGCTTATTGACTTTCCAATCTTTTGACTTTGAGCCTACCTGATGAAGGTTATTCCAGAAACTCACCATAAGCACTAAATTCTATATCTACGTTGTATGACTACTTTCATGGTAACTACTGGCTTTGTTATTGTATGTTTAGGTCGTCATGATGCAATGGAATGTGAAAGTATTTGGAAGTTTTGAGTTACGACTAAGGGGCTGTCGAGGTCATAATCGCATAGTAGTTGCACAATCAGTGCCTATCACCACTACAGTTGTGAGTTCGAACCCCGTTCATAGCGAGGTGTACTCAATACAAAATTATGTGATAAAGTTTGTCAGCGACTTGCAGCAGGTCGGTGGTTTTCTCTGTGTACAGTTTCCTTCACCAATAACACTAACCGCCACGATATAATTGATATATTATTGAAAGTGGCATTAAACACCATAAACCATAGCCAACCAAACCAATCTGCACAGGTCCTTGTCAGGATCAGAAGGATGGGATTGCATTACTATTTCGTCATGAGACAATGTAATGTGAAAGTATTTGGTAGTTTTGAGCTACGACCAATCTGTGAAGGTACTTTAATATTTCATAAGATCTATGTGGCCGTTTCAGATACAGTTGTCAAGATCACAGAGATGATCTCTCATTAACGTATACGTAAATTAGACTTCAACCATTGTGTTTTTAATTTGGTCACAAGAGTTATATTTGCTGCAGTTGCATATAAATTGTCGACCATTGCACCAGGTGTTTTCTTTTAATCTAAGATCGCATATTAGCATATGAACTAGCATATTAGCATATGAACTAGCATATTAGCATATGAACTAGCTTATCGGAGAAACAACAAATACGAATTTTATCGTCTTCGTTTTGACCCGATCGGGGCTCGAAATTGACAGTGAGGACCGACTAAGGCAAAAGAAATGATTTCAATATTCCCATTGTGAACTTTCCATTTATATGTAGCAATATTCCCACAGTACCTGCATATGGAGTATATATCTCTCAGTTGATCGATGTTCTTATCAGGCTTTCCTTGATGGAGGGTTGCTGTTAACAAGGATGCTACTGAACCAAGGTTTCCTATTGATTAACTTGGAAGTCATAACTTCCAAAGTTTCACAGTCGATACCATGACTTGATTAACCGTTACGGAATATCTCTGTCTTAAATAACAACGGATATGTTCCACTTGTTGTAAGCACTGCCATTTCTTTCCTCATTCATGACTTATTATCCACCGTGTTTGTAACGAAAGTTTCACGACGAGTGCCACTAGTGGAGCAGGAGCAGCTTACCTTTCCGGTTCACATGATCTCACCGCCACTCTTTAGTGAGGTTCGTGATGCTCGATCTTTAGTTTTCTGTGCAGTGTTTTGTAGATCATTGTTTTTCCTTTTGTGCTTTCTCTTTAGGCCATTGTGATGTCTGTCTTTCGATTTACTTATTCTGATTATCCCCTTGGTATCTTCAAACTCTTTTTATTAAGATACGCATGAAGTATGAACTTCGATATTATTAATTGCCGCAGTCATATACCATATATAAGATAAGCATATACCAACGAGTTAGATGTTCATATTCAGGTGTGTATTACTTCTATTTGTCTGTTCCGTTTCCTATGTGTACCATATGGTATCATTCAAAAACAACTGCTGGGGCTAAGGAAATTTTTTTAATGAAACAGTCAGTAATATCAAGGGCTTTATTTATTTAGTTAGTTATATGAATTATCTAACTCTACATACATTCATCGGTATTGTCTAGGATTTGTGTGTTTGAGCTTTATACAATAACTCTCCCGGTTTTTGTATTCCTCGATTTTTTGTTTGTTTTCTGTGTTGTGTTTTGTAGTTCATTGTTTACGTCATTTTTCTTTGGGCAGTTGTATATGCTATTTTATTCCGCCGAGGGTGTAACGTCCTTGGTGCAAACTTATGTAGGGAATATTGTCTCCATTTCTTACAGGTTCCCGCGTAGATAAAACTGATGGCCACTGTATAACTATGATAGTGGTGAAAGTGTTGTTAGACACCCATAGCAGACTGCAAACTGTTTCCTAGCTGGCAGATGGTCTCATTTCAACGTCGAAATAACGTTGAAACAATGCCATGACGTTGTAGCAACGTTATTTCCATGTTGAAATCACGTTGCGCATCTGACTAGTTATATTAATGTCAGATCCTCTTCAGACTCATATACAAACACGTTGCCGTTCAGTCTTGGCAATAAATAAAAACAATTTTTTTTATGTTTTGTTTTTTAAAGATTTATAGTAAACAAATGTCGAAACAATGTTAAACAAATTAAGATAACAATATCAATGTCAACACCATACAACAAAATAAATAAACGGCCACTTTATATACAATCATTACAATGAACGTGGCAATTATCACAGAATCATTTATTGTCTATCTACTCTCCAGCCATTTTGATATGATATTGAGCACAGATCACATATTTAATTTTGATATGATTTATCTAGTTCTTAGATTAAAAACAAAACCACAGCTATATTATGACTACTTTAAAATATTAAAATGTTCGAAGTTGTCACATTCAGACTACATACAACAAGAAATGTAAGCCTTTAATTGCAAATGTTATTATAATATTGCCAAAAAAGCAGGACTGCTTGAAATGTGTTCAGTTTAAATACAATAATGAATGGATTTAACTGCAAATGTTATTTGGCATATTGACAAAATATAAAATAGGACTGCTTTAATGCATTCGAATTAATTTAAAACGAAACAATCTTGTTATTAAGTAGCATTATTTGCACGAAATTATTATTGAAACTACATACAACAAGAACTGAATGCTTTTAATTGCAGACGTTGTTAACATATGAGCAAAAAGTAGGCATCCTTTGAAAAGTACAAGTTGATATAGATACTGACTTCGTAGTTATTTCCCCTTGGACATCGTAACCAGCTTAATGGTTTAACAGAGAAAACCCAATAAAAACGTACACATCCGGTTTAGTGTGCAAGACGTGGTTCTGTAATAACCTTCACGTACGCTCATAGTCAAAAGGATGGATCTCCACGATATAGCTGAAATATTGCTAAATTTGTCGCTAATCACCAGTCAATCAATCAATCAATCAATCAATCAAAAGGTTAGAAATCCAAATAATTTAAAAGTCTTGTAACTCAAACAAAAATGTACTCATAAGAATTATTAGTATTGGATATAGCTTTGGCTAAATAGTTATTTTTTTTTATCTAACTGTTATAAATGCAGGTATTAATCTGTTTTGTTGTGTATATTAGTTTCTTATTTCTCATCCGATAAGAAATTACGTCAAACATAGTATAAAAATGATATTGCATATTTTTTTACAAATAATCCTAATTCTGTTAATTAGAAAAACATATATATTCCAGTAAAATCTATGGATTTACTTCTTAAAACCTTATTATCGAGACATTACGTTAAATATAGTTTCTGATATTATTTATTCATATTGGTTTGGATTTGATTTTGATTTGATTTTTGGTGTTTAACGCCACTTTCAGCAATATTTCAGCTATATCATGGTGACCAGTTTTAGTGGTGGAAGAATCCGGAGTATCCGGAAGCAACCACCGACCATGGGCAAGCAACTAGTAAACTTTAGCACTTGCGGCTGAGAGTCGAGTTCACCCTTTTTGTAATTTACAAAGCCGGGCGCGAACTCACGCCGTATTGGTGATAGGCTTGTATGAGTTGATATGTAATCCAACTACCTAACTCATTGAGCCACCCTTCATATTGGTTTGGAATCAAACCTCAAACTTCAATTGTTTAGCGGAAAAAAATATGTTTCATAACATCTTTGCTTAATACCATTGACGTGTGGATGCATAAAAATCACCTGCAACAGGAATCCAGTCTAATGAACTTTACACTAGAAATTACAAAAATAAAAGAGCGTATTGCTATTCTAAGCTAGGAGGACTGTTACACCCGCTAATTGTATAACCGTTTATATAGATATTCTTAAATATGATAACCAATTGATTACGTCTTTCATCTATAATTACACCTTATATAAGAATGCTGGATTCTAATTGGTTAATAGCCGTGATATTTTTTAACAAATTCAGGCCTTGCATTGTGAATTTGCAGAATTTTTACTTCATGTAGGTGTACTTGCATAAGATTTAACTTTTTTTCATGGTATTTGCAAAATCGTATTTGCCGTTTTTACCCTTCACCGAGACGCTTGTAACAAAATTTGTAAAACGTTATCAGTTGTGCGTTTTATGTAACAATTGTATTTGCCGTTTTTACCCTTCACCGAGACGTTTGTAACAAAATTTGTAAAACGTTATCAGTTGTGCGTTTTATGTAACATCATTCGGTAGAATTAAACAGATACATCATGTTAGGTCCTGAAAACGACAAACAAAATGTATTATTTATTTAGTCAGTATTCTAAATAATATTCGATGTAATTAAACAGATATATCATGTTTTAGAGGGTTATTTGCGAAAAATACCAGTCTTGAGACTAAATTTCCTAGAATTTCTAGAATTTAGTCTCAAGACTGGTATTGTTTTTCGCAAATAGCCCTCCCAAACATGATATATCTGTATATAGTATTCGCTGTTGTCAGCTTAAAATGATATGACGTCACTACAATGTTGTTCGCAGCTGTTCTAAGCTAAAAGTAATGGTGAACCCGCTCATTGTATATCCTTTCAAATATATTCTTAAATATGATAACCAATTAATGACGACTTTCATCCATAGAATTCGCTGTTGTCAGCTTAAAAAGATGTAATGTCACTACAATATTGTTCGCAGCTGCTCTAAGCTAAAGGTAATGGTGAACCCACTCATTATATAACCTTTCAAGCATATTCTTAAGTATGAAAAACCCATTGATAACGTATGTTCCCTTATAAAACTCGTTGATATCAGTTTAAAAAGATATGATGCACTATCGTTGTTATTTTTTTGTTAATATTTGCACAATTTACGGTATTTGGAAATTTGGAAATACTACGGTAACCATGAATACCCCCCGGAAAAAACATTATCATTAACA
Organism: Bathymodiolus brooksi; assembly: GCA_963680875.1. Classification (NCBI taxonomy): domain Eukaryota; kingdom Metazoa; phylum Mollusca; class Bivalvia; order Mytilida; family Modiolidae; genus Bathymodiolus; species Bathymodiolus brooksi. The sequence goes on from OY804581.1 coordinate 110,855,136, forward strand.
ATTACATAAGACCTCATTTGCCCTCTACGTATTTTAGCATATCAAAATAAGTAATAGATTATATATATGATTATATATATGAAATGAATGTCATAGGTTATATGAATATAAATTTTCACAAATAAGGGCAGTGCCTATTTGTACATGAAAAATAAACAGAGTATATTAATAAAACGTAGGCAATGATTTGTGTATCAACATATATACGGTGGTTTCGTAATGAAGAAATCATGTTTGCTTAAAGTCGTGGATGTTTTGTGCAAACAAACGTTAATACACTATAGGAAAAAAAATTGTATAGTTGAACTGTGCGAACAAAATATTTTAAAATGTCATGAAGTTTTATAACTTATACTTCGGAATCCTTATTTGCAATATATATATAAGATTGATGTCGCACTATTACCACAAAAGCAGAGTAACTTTCCAAAATAAAACAATCAACATTGAAAATAAAATGCGACTGTGAAATGGTAATGGGGAAAAACATCTTTGGCTGGTAAAAAATGAAGGAAAACAAAATGAAAGAAAGTATTTATAACCAACATGAAGAAATGAAGAAATGTCCAGCACATAAAAGTTATGATATAAAGTAAAAAGAACGATAACCGGTATACGGCTACGTAAATAAAAATAAATAAAATATATAAATAAAATTAAAACAGGAAAAAAAGAAACAAACAAAAAGAAAGAAAATGTATATTTGTTACATTTTTCAGAAGATCAAATAAAAATAACGCATATATTACAACGCCATCAAATTTGTTTTGAGATCATCAATGCAGATGTACTGCAGGCGAACAAAAATAAATATACACCGGTATCAATGTTGTTTAAGGGACATTGTTACACAATGTACAAAAATATAAACGTACAAAAGTACAAAAAGTGTAAAATACAATATTTAATATATACAAATGTGAATTGACAAATTGCCAATTTTTACAAGTTAAATCAATAATGATAGAACGATTCGGTAATAAAAAAAAATGATACCGTGTTATTTACGACATACAAATGTCAAACAATTATGATCACCAAAAAAAAATGAGACAGGAAAATGCTAAGAATTCGCTGAGACTTAAATATTAAAATAATTAATGGTAAAAGTAAAATGAAGTTTGTTTTAATTGGAACATCTATGAAAAATAATATCGTTGTGTAAGGCATGGCATTATGAAACGCGTGCTATCTGACAGAATGGATGTTGATTCTTTTTTTCAAGTTTAAACAAACATTTCAGTTGTTTTTGTTTCAATTTGTAATCTTAATTTTACCTTAAACTATTTCAAACATAATTTAATGGAATGCTTTTTGATATCAGAACACATTTATTGCTATATTACAAAACGTATGTGCATTTCTAAATTAAACACGTATTAGCTGAAATAGTTTTCAAATTTATATGTATTTAAGTTTATATTATTCTAAATAATTACATTTGTCAAAAACTGCTATGAATATATACGTGCTCAGAAATTTACATACAATCTACTGTTTCAATATTTTGATTGATATACCGAAGTAATAATATCTAAAGTGATTTCCCTAGAAACACGAAGCGCATAAAATTGACAGCTTTCTTGACAAACTATAGTCTAATAATTAGAAACATAACAAGGCATGATGGATAGCCTCATTTGTACACAACAATAATCAGACAACTATAAAAATCCAATAAAACAACATATACATCTATTAATAAACAAATCATTTTAACGAACTATAAAATAGTACTTATATACAATGCAAATACATACATACTTTAACAACTAGGCTATAAAGTGCTTTCCTATTTTGCATCAAACTCAATTGTAGAATGAAATATCTATATGCGTAGCATGTTTTGTTTGATGATAGACCCCAAAATGGGTAACCCTATCTGAAATATTAGCCTGCTACAACCACAATATGGCATCTTATAATTTTATATGAAAACCTACTTTAATAAAATAAATAATGAAACGGACAACACAGTGCTAGAGTCTATGTATTTTAGAATTCAATTGTTGCAAATTAAAACTAATGAAAATATTCTATACAATAAAATGTGATATGTGTAATTTCATCAAATTCTGTTATGATTTCTGGGCATATCTTCTCGGAATAAATGTCTAGAGAAATTTAGCCTAAGCAAAATCTACATATTTAAGATATATACATCCAACCCATAAACAGAAAAAAAAGGTACTTTTTAACGGGCTGTTAATCGTAAAATAAAAACATTTACACCATCACAATTTTGCAAATTTTTAGAATAAAAAAACCCCGAAAAGCTCGAATGAATATCATTCCAAAAAAAGAATATACATGGCATTATTTCATAATAAAACATATAATATAGCAATCAGCAACACAAAGAAATCACAATAGACGAACTATATGGTATCTTTAACATTTCAAACTGCAAAAAGAACAAAAAACATCATTGGAAAATAATATTATATGAAAGTTTATCAAATTATCCACATTTATTTTGAGTCCAAACTTAAATAATCTAAAATATTTCTTGGCCCAGAATGCCGTTTTCGTTGCAATTTACAATTACAATATCCATCTATTTCTATATAACTCCAATTCTCTTCCCCGGTACTACTACGCACATAGGCATACGCATATACTTTTTTTGTAATACACTCAGATTTGTAGTGTCTTTTGTCAATGCCTTTACATGGAATGTTATCTTCCAAACAGGAGGTTTCATAAATAAATTGTTGTATCTGTCGTGATCCTACCATGATATATGGTAAAATAGTGACGGTTTGACCCCATTGGTCCAATGTTTCTTCCCCAGATGGAGTCACCCACTTACTAATGCTAGTACAAACACTAGAAGCCTCCCCTGCAACATGAGATCGTTTAGACCTAAACCTCGATTTTGAGTGACGATGGCGATGTCTCCTTTGTTTACGTTTCTTCTTATTTTTTCTCTTCTTTAATTTTTTATTCTTCGACGTTTTATTTTGCTTTCTTTTTGCCACCGAATCCAGATCATTTAGATTCACAGTAAATGATTTTTTAATATCGGCCGATGGTGGTAAAATAGGTTTTTTATCAGTGAATGCGACATGTCTTGAAGTCGATAAATCTATGTTTTCTAAAACAGGAAACAATACATTGTCTGATTTTCTATGTATCCACTTATTCGGAAGGTTTGTTCTTTCTGTTTTATTGGATTTAAATACAGTCACTTTACTTTCTTTTATACCGTCAACAAAATCAATCAAAAGTACTAAGCACATACTGAAGCAACATGTCGTACACACAACCTGCAAAACAAAATTTGCATATGTTAATAAAGAACGAAACATTCCGAAAACAAACATGTAAATAAAGAACAAAGCGCTCCAAAAACAAACATGTTAATAAAGAACAAAGCGCTCCAAAAACAAACATGTTAATAAAGAACAAAGCGCTCCAAAAACAAACATGTTAATAAAGAACAAAGCGCTCCAAAAACAAACATGTTAATAAAGAACAAAGCGCTCCAAAAACAAACATGTTAATAAAGAACAAAGCGCTCCAAAAACAAACATGTATTATGTCCCTCATTGTTTTATAATCTGTGCATGTGAACGTACACGGCTATGTATAAGCATAATCCAAATTATATCAGTAATATCTTTGTTATCTTTCTAAAGCGTGTCTCGTAGAATATCAAGGATATACTTAAAATATGTTTTTTTCTATTAATTGTATTGCTTAAGATTGTATTTCAATTTCCTCCGAATAATTATTAATATCTTTCATGAGTAAATACAATGTATGTGTAAACTGATAAGCTTTTAGCTAATTTAAAAGTCGTCGACGTTACTTTTTCCCTATAATGTTGATAATTAATGTTTACTTCGTGCGAAGGTGACGTCGAAGTTGACGTCAATACTCGTGATAATTTTCAAATTAATTACGCTACTAGTTTACCAAGATTGACCAATTGCCACTTACCATAGTGTATATAAGTCTACAAACTGATCAAAGCTTACTGTCAACAGATGCAATTCTGGAATATGATGACAAAAACTATATATTCCCAGCTAAGTAGCAAATGATATGATGCTCAATTGTTATTTCACATTATATATCACCACTAGCTAAATAGTCATATATCTTCTTATAAAGTCAGCAGTTCTAAATATATATACATGATATGACGTCACATTTGCTATATGATATGTTTCGATTTGTTAATATATAGCTTAAGATAATGTGAATGTGATAACACATAATTAATCTGAATATCATATCAAATCAAAAGATAATGTTCAGCGAAGAAGAGTTTGCAGATACCAAAGGGGTAACCAGAATCCGTATAACGAAGAAGAACAGACAACACAATGGCCAAAAGAAAAAGGACAAAAGGACAAACAACGATCTACAAAACATGCATATAAAACTAGAGATCGAGCAACACGAACCCCACCAAAACAGGGGGTTAACTCATGTGCCCCGGAAGGGTAAGCACATAATTAGTGTTGTTCTTCATCCATCAGTTTGATCACTGATGAACATTGTTGTGTATCATTGCTGTAATGTCTACGTACATGTCCATATATTATCATTGTTGAAATTTACAGTTCCTAAAAATGTAATTATTATTAAAACTAAGTTTCTCTCCCCTTAACTTAGGTGACCTTAATCGATTTTGATTCTTTTGTTTTATTGCTCCCAATTCTTTTTTAATATATTATGTGGCTATCCAGCCTCTTGACTTTCAGCATAACTGCTGAACATTATTCCAGAAGCGCGTCGTGCGCACTAAATTACATTTCTACGTTTCTATTAAAAGGAGATACCGTTTAGATATGCATACTAACTTCATCCAACGCATTAGCTGATCTTCAATATATATGTACTGACAATCGTGTCACAAATATATAACCGTAGCGACGTTCTAACAACAACGAATGTGCACACGACAGTTAAATAGAAATAAACATCTCAAGTACACATGGCATTGAACATCTCCGTTCTAATATTGTCTTCATAATACATTTACTGTGTTTATTTGTCTTTTTAAATGTCTAATAGGTTTAACATGCTAGAATTGGGGATTGCTTTCATCATACTTGGTATAAGATGATTCTGTTAAGATTTCATTTGAACCAAATCATGTTGCAGAATAATCATATAAATCTATATGTGCCTTGAGATAAAATACATAGCATGATTTAGTATGAACTACTATCGAATAATTAAATTTTATTTGTATCGTAAAATGGGGTAAACAATGTTATTAGAACATTTGTACTTTTGTGTGATTACATTTTGTCAAATGATTATGTGAGCGAAACGACAGTCTTTGGTAGCACATTAAAGTAGACCAATTAGATTAAGATGTATGCTTTGTGTCATACGAGTGGTATATCGAGCAAGATAAAGCAAAATAAAATGAAAACAAAAATACCACAATGTCGGAACGGGTCCAAAATCCCATAGAATAATCGTAGAGAGAGGCAAAATCGATACCCTTAATACACAAATATATGACCGCCCACATTCCTGCTTAATAAAGGTATATTTTGTAAAAATTGGTAGGGCTAAACTAGCTTCATGGACAGAAATCGCCCGTCTTTGTGAAATGACTCGGTCAAAATTGGAGAAGAAAAATATAATCCTCTAAAAGTGGTATCATTTAACCATAAAGTGTTGTAGATCGGTGCAGTAGTTCTATATTAAGTCTTAGGTACATAACTAAGTGCCAGAACATATTACAAATACTTAATAAAATACCAACAAAACAAAACGTTTTGTATTTAATGGCGTTGCCATTTTCTTAGAAGAGTACTATTTACCCAGATGTTATGGAGTGTTTATCACTTGTATTGATGCATCATTAACCTTACTACTTTACTATAGTCACGTAGAAAATGAAACACATTCCAGAAAAGCAATGATAGAATTAGCGCAAATCATACAATACTATAATGGCTTATTTCCTGTATTCTAACCCAATTATTGCTGATAAAACCGAGACAAATTTATCTCTTCACGCACATTTAAGCAATACAAATTCATCCTGTTCACGAGAAACACAAATAATAAACAGCTTAATGTAGTATAACGGTTATTAAGGCCGCGTCTTGTGCAAGTAGGGTAGCTGGAGGTCATATAATATTAACAGGTGTAATAGTGTCAGAATTGTCGAACAAAGGTTACAATGAAATGCACTGACGAGACTTACTCCATTTAATAATGTAATGTTTTGACAATTTACTGCAGTTAATAATGTAATGCATTGGCAATTTACTACATTTAATAATGTAATGGATTGGCAAGAATTACTGCATTCAATAATATATTGGCAATATTTAATGAATTTAATATTGCATTGGCAATATTTACTGCATTTAATAATGTAATGTACTGGCAAGACTTACTGCATTTAATAATGTAATGGATTGGCAATTTACTACATTTAATAATGTAATGTATTGACAAGATTTACTGTATTTAATAATATACTGTATTGTCAAGATTTACTGCATTTAATTATGTAATGTATTGGCAAGATTTACTGTATTCAATAATATACTGTACTGTCAAGATTTACTGCATTTAATAATGTAATGGATTGGCAAGATTTACTGCATTCAAAAATGTATTGGCAATATTTACTGAATTTAATAATGTATTGGCAATGTTTACTACATTTAACAATATACTGTATTGTTACGATTTATTGCATCTAATAGTGTAATGTGACAGGATTTACTGCATATAATAATGTAATGGATTGTCAATTTACTACATTTAATAATGTAATATACTGGCAAGATTTACTGTATTTAATAATATAATGTATTGGCAAGATTTCCTGCATTTAATAATGTAACATATTGGCAAGATTTACTGCATTTAATAATGTAATCAAGGATTGATGTAATATATTGGAAAGATTTATTGCATTGAACAACATACTGTACTGTCAAGATTTACTGCATTTAATAAAGTAATGTATTGGCACGATTTACTGCATTTAACAATATACTGTATTGTCCAGATTTACTGCATTTAATTATGTAATGTATAGGCAAGATTTACTGCATTTAACAATATACTGTACTGTCAAGATTTACTGCATTTAATAAAGTAATGTATTGGCACGATTTACTGCATTTAGATTGTTTGATTTTTGGTGTTTTAACGCCACTTTCAACAATATTTCAGCTATATCATGGCGACCAGTTATAGTCGTGGAAGAAGCCGGAGTACCCGGAGAGAACCACCGACCATGGTCAAGCAACTGGTAAACTTTATCACTTGCGGCTGCGAGTCGAGTGCACCCTTTTTTGTAACTTACAAAGCCGGGCGCGAACCCACGCCGTATTGGCGATAGGCTTGTATGAGCCGTTAAATCCAACGACCTAACCCATTGAGCCACCCGGGTCCCTACTGCATTTAAGAATATACTGTACTGTGGAGACTTACTACATTTAATAATGTAATGCAAGATTTTCTGTACTTAACAAAATTATATGTGTTGGCAAGATTTACTGCATTTAATGTAATGCATTAACAGAAGTTACTCCATTTAATAATTTAATGTACTCCGAGGATTTACTAGACATAAAAAATATACAACATACATGTATCTCAAATAATTAAGATAATTTAGATAAAGGTCGTTTTATTATTTAGATAGACAACAGCGGTCAACGATATGTACAGGTTAGATAGATAAAGAAAACTGACGACAAACTAATAAAGAAAAAAACCACACAGGAACATAGACGTTAAAATCAAAATATATCAAAAACTTTACTTATACCATATAGCAAAACTAAAAGATTATATTTGTCCTTGCATATTTCTCTTGTTAGATGATATGCTCAAGCTCCAATAACATGACATATATATCCCGTAACAAACATCCGTAGTGTCCTGTTCTCCGAGGCAAGTAAGTAAAATTGATCTCGATTTTACTGTCAAATGGGGTTTAATTTGATCTGATACTCCAGAATTAGTGTAAGCAATTATTTTTCATGAAATGTATCTTGAATATGTTGTACTAAATGCACGGCAGTCCATATTATCAAAATAAGAAATATTTAATACTAGGGGCCGTCTTTAAAATAATTCGCTCTTGATAACTTTGCATGCACTGCGTTTATGCCTTTTCGATATTTGTAGTTACGTACAACACATATTGTCCCCGTTCGGATATTTGTGGTTACGTACAACACATATTGTTCCCGTTCGGATATTTGTGGTTGGCTACGTACGACACATATTGTTCCTTTTTAGATATTTGTGGTTACGTACAACACATGTTGTTCCCGTTCGGATATGTGTGGTTACGTACAACACATATTGTTCCCGTTCGGATATTTGTGGTTACGTGCAACACGTATTGTTCCCGTACGGATATTTGTGGTAACGTACAACACATATTGTTTCCGTTCGGATATTTGTGGTTACGTACAACACATATTGTTCCCGTTCGGATATTTTTGGTTACGTACAACACATTGTTTCCTTTTAGATATGTGTGGTTACGTACAACACATATTGTTCCCTTTTATATATTTGTGGTTTCGTACACCAAATTATATTCGCTTGTTGGGTATTTTATGATTTGATACATCAAATTGTATTCCCTTTTAATTTTTTGTGATTATGCACACCGAATTGTGTTCTCTTTTTGGATATTTGTGGCTTAGTACACCAAAATTTATTCACTTTTCAGTGTTTGTGGATATGTACATAATGTTTTATTCCATATTGGATATTGTTGTGATCATGCACATTAAATTTTATTCTCTATCGGATATTCAACTGATTGGCAGAACCATGAAGTAGTCAACTATCGTGTGACCTCTGTTATTAAAAAAGATGTTTCTTGTGTCAATAATAGAATACAAATGTAGATATCTAAGTTAATGATCACGGCACGTTTCTGGAATGACCTATACATTACGAGAGTCAAAGCCATGTATAATGTAAAGTACCCATTACTAGTGGGAAATCATATTGAATGACTTTTGTCGCATAATTTGAACTTGTTTTAATAAATGGAGACTCGAGTGTTGGTGCTTCCACCCGGATTGTGAATTGCTGTAATGGTTTATCCCATGGGTCCTATATCTGTAAATAAATTACTACATTGGCTATGGTGGAATATATGTTAACTAGTATGAATTTGAAGAACCTCACCTTTACCATTTTGTCAGAGTTGTTTATTTTCTTTTCTTTTTTTGTTTGCTTGTTTGTTTGTTATTGTTTGTTGTTGTGTAAATAACAAACAATACTACACCGTCCGAACAGTTCCAAACTCCATTAGAAAAATCGTAGAAAGAGATAAAATCGATAACAATAACACACATATACATTACCGCTCATTATTCTGTTTTCGTACAGGCACGTTTATGGAAAGTGGCGGTGTTGAAATCGTTTCATGGACCCAAACCTCCCCTCTTAGTGAAGTATTGCGGTGTGTTTATTTTGTGTTTTAAGAGCTGGAAATCATTCTCTTCTAACTTTTACAATAGCAGCTAGACTTCTATTATCCTTGTTTTTTTAATAGTCATTATTTAATCGTTTGATCAGGTTGTGCGTCATTAGTAACCGACAAACAGCTGATATGAATTAATCTGCCCTTTGTAATATTATATTATAATACATCATAATCCTGAACGTTTTCCATTTTAATAAAGATACCACAGACATTGCGATGCAATCTAAGACGTCCATCAAATCCGTATGACGTTAGGTGTTATAATGGAGGTAAACAATTATCCTTTCTTCTTTTTCAAGAAATTGATTTTTAGATTTATTTTTTTAAACCTCATGAACTTTATTAAATTGTAATTTGAAACAAGCATAAGAATTTGTTAAAAATAAATATGAATTACCGTTTCAATAAACGATGTTTTCGTTTATTAATTGAAATTTGCAGATTTTCATTTTTTTTTCTTTTTTTTTCTTTCTAGTTTTTAGCTACTTATAGTTTTTCATTTAAATAAAATTACATTACAATAAAAATGTAGATATCTAATTTAGTCCGCATGACGCGTTTCTACAATAAGAAAAGTCTGAAGATAACCAAAAGGGTAATCGGGAAAGGGACAGACAAGCAATAATATAACAATACACAGGAAACTAAAGATCGAGCAATACGATCCCCTCTAAAACCTGGGATGAATTCAGATGCTCCGGAAGGGAAAGTACTCCTGTTCCACATATGACACCCATTATATTACTATTAACTGACACGAACATCATCTGACATGGAAATCGCGTTGGATCCAATAAATACAAATAATATTAATAAAACATAAACTCCCGACAAACAAACGGGAATAAAGACGAACCGGACATCGTTATTACGCGTAAATCGTAGGGCACATCACACCACGGAGACATGTCATTTGACAAAATTATCCCCACTATCCCGACTAGTACATATAAAACAACCGAGTGCAAACTCAGTTGCACCGGAAAGGTACGCATTTCCTGCTCCAAGTATGGCACCCGTCGTGTTACTCTTGTAATAACCATTTACGCTCAAAGTCATAAGATTGGAAAGCCAAATAATTCAAAAGTATTTGGAGGCGGAAAGCAAAATGGCCAAGAGAAGAAGGCTAAAATATGCCAAGGTCGCTTAAGTTAAAAGTATTTAACATCCGGTTCTAGTCACTCAAGGTATAGGTTTGAATCGCGATTATATAACCGTATGTAATAAGCTTGTCAGAGAACTACGATAGATCGCTAGTGTAGCCGGTATCATCCACCGAGAAAACTGCAATAATGTTGAAAGTGGTGTTAAGCACCCACAACCCAATTTGGATTTGTGTAGACATTAATTTGTTTTAACGATGACGCTTAATTTGCTCACCCACTTAAGAAAAACGTCATTGGTAACATTTTTGATAACACAAAAAAGACAGAAAGTATCAAGTCGTGATAACAAATAAGGACGTAATAGAGAACAATATCTTAAACCAAACATTTAGCAGCTTAAATCTCCGTCGAGATGCGAATAGTACAATTACAAACATACTGAAACGTCTGTGTTGTCTTTTAATCAAATTTAAATATGTAGACAATTACTACTTAATTGGACTGTAATTACAAACCGATAAAATGGTAAAGCAAAGCAAACTACCGTAAGAAAATACATTTTTTATTTTTATTAATTAACGTTAAATATGAATTTATGCGTTTAGCTGTTGTTCAGATAATTCAATTTAATCTGTAGAAACATTTCATCGAATACGTAACAACGTTAAACTAATACAAGAAAGTATCATCATATGAACTCATGTCAATGAAGCGAAGAATAACGCTAAAGCGCTATTAATCCTTTTTTTTTCATATTTTTTTATCCGAAATTCGGATTTTCGTCCTTGTACAAAATCGCATCATTTTTTTTACTATAGAAATAATGTTGATAAGACTTAAATATACAGTCGTATACAGACACATTTAATGTTTTATCTCGAAATCGGATGAGTCGTATAGCTCGCAAATTTTTGTTCCATTCGTAGTACCTTTCAGCTTAATATATTGCGGTATGCTCGAATACTCCGGTGTTTCGAAGTATTTTTACTGGTCCCTTCCACATCCTGACAACGAGGGTTGAGCCTACTACTTCTAGGATAAAGCCCTCATAGTAAACACGACGGGTGTAAATTTCTATGAAGGTGCATGCATACATGTTGTTATTTATATATTATTCTAATATGACCTCCTTCTTTCGCTTTGTTAACAAACGAGCGAGTTATCCATCCGGTATAATCTCATTAGCACATGCGCCGGTGAATGTGACTGACTTTTCCATTGGCAGCATAAATTGTGTGCGACATTTTCCGCAAACGTAAATATAAATTACCGTCTTCCAATCCTACCGTATTTGTACTTTTAGACATATCAGAATCGAAATAAATCATGGAAGCCAGAATGTGTTTTGAGTTTTAACATGGATTGGCGGATATTAGTAAATTTAGTAATAAAATACTAATATCCGCCAATCCATGTTAAAACTGCCAACACATTCTGGCTTCCATGATTTATTTCTTAATTATAGAATAAGACGATTTTCAATCATCATAAATTCATTCTTTGGTTCGGTCTCATAAAAACTACTAATTTAACCCGCTACTTTATTTTATTATTATTGAAGTGTCTATGCCAAGCCAGAAAAGTTATTAGTTATGGTTAAGGCGTTTAACGCCACTTTCAACAATATTGCAATTATTAATGGAGAGACCTGGAGGTACACGGAGTAAACAAATAACCATCCGTAAATTTCTAGCTAATTTGACCACCTTAAAGGTGATAAGCACTAATTGTATAGCGATAAATGGATCTAAATACACTACGATCGCGATAAGTTCCTGGATACATTGACCACACTGAAAGTGATAGGCACCGACTGTACAGAGAGATATAAATATAATTACCATATGATCGCGTTAAGTTCATTCTGAAGAAGATACGTACTGACTGTATAGAGGGATAAACATTTAACTACCCTATGATCGCGGACACGACTGTCTTCATTTTAAGATCTTTAGCCCTATAAAATTAGCTTAACCCCGCCACTTTTCATTGAAGTGTCTGTACCAAGGCAGGAAAGTGAGCGGTCATGCATTTGTGTGTAAGGGATATCGATTTTGCCTCTGATTACGATTTTGATATTTGATTTTGGAATGGCTCCGACAGCGTAATATTTGTTGTTTTTCATTTAATAAATTTCACAAACAGCAAATTTTATATGTTTTAATTTATGGATAGTAAAAGTTAGCATTGCTATTATTACGACTCGAGTATATTTCATTCATCAAAACAATGCTTGAAGTTATTGTATTCAGTTGATGATTGATACATTTATCATCATGTTATAAAGACATATTAGACCTACATGTATTACTTTAGACTTCCCGTCAAGGTAAAACGAAGAAGTGACAATTAACTAGCCATTACATTCCCTCAGAAAATCAACATACGTTGATAATTTCTCTATAATATTTGTGCAATTTACACTTTTCGAAGTAAGACAGAATGTAATACGGTAAGTAAATTTTATTTAGAGTCGGTATATATATATATATATATACATAGACAACAAATCAACATGAGCCCTAAAGTGCTTTTAAATCGACTAATAAGTAAACAAAAAAAACCCGTAGATATCTATTTTTTTTCACTAAGCGCGTTTATGGAATAACCTTCATCATGTATGCTCAAAATCGAAAGATTGGAAAACCAAATATTTTATGCTTTGGGAGCAATAACATGAAGAGCCTAAACATGATAGCCAAAATCAGCTAAAGTCACCTGTGCCTGAGGGAGGAGAATCTTAGTTTTATTAATAATTATATTATTTAGGAACTGTAAATTTCAGTAATACATATATCTAATAAACCACTGATGACTACTGAGCGCATGGTACCCTCGGGAACTAATAGTCCACCAGCAGAGGTACCAACCCAGTGATAGTCATTTTACCAATATGTCGTTAGCTAAAATTTTGAAAGGCTTTCATTGAAAATAAACGACTAAAACATCCCACAATATAATAAAAGCAATATAGACAATTATTATATATAAAGGAAAGGGGCGCAACACATGTTACATGTAGCACAGAGAATTGCACGGCATATAAGGGTTGCACATTAAACTAAGTGTATGATCCCTTGTTAGCAGAGTATTACACGACATATACAGTGTACGATATGTAGTAGATACAAAACAATTCATATATTGGATGTGAAATAATAAATGTTTAGTACATTTTTACTCGGAAAATATGGATCTCATTGACCATAAAGACCTAATGCATCAATCGTATTCAGCGAGTGGTTGTTTAAGGCCCCAGTGAATGCTGATATGATTATATAGCTAAAATATTGCTCCCTTAAATTTAAACAACAAATGTCTTAATCAAAATAAGAAGGATATCTACCTTCCAATAAATGTGAAAAGTTTTGTCGAGAATATGTGAATTTAAAAAATATATTAAATTCAATATGATTTGATATTAACAACGAACATTAACGTTAGAATATAAAGCCCATACCGCTTTGATGCATAAGATTGTCTATTGTGGACCCTTATATATAATAAGGTTTAAATACCATATATGTTAAATAACCTCGCTTTTTAGAAAAAATGTAGAAAAGAAAAAGATACCAAATAATGCAAACTAAAAAAAAAAAAAAAATTTCCAAAATAAAAAAACAACAATACTGAATGAGGTAAACAAAACTAATATAAAATAAAGAAAATACCTTTGAAATAGTATCGCCGAAATTCATGCTTTGTCCGTTCAACTTTTCGAAAATATAAAATATAATCCAGATTTTTATAGAACTTAAAACTGTTATTATTAAATATTTAAGCACTTAATTAATATTATATGTTCTTATATCGACTCCCCAAATCTCCGTCAATGATGTGACACATCTTTCTACGAAGACAGGCTGAAGACTGAGAAAATTGTTAGGAATCACCGTTATAAACGATATATATGTCATCCAATGTCTCGATGGAACGATCCTCACGCCAAGGTCATGCAATACACATGCTTGTCATATAGTAAATCATATATTAACGGATGTCATAGACATGGTGTATATGGTTTAATCTTTAGTGTAATTAAATATTGTCTGTATAAAAAAAAGCTCAAATCGCATACTTAATCAATAATAATGTTAAATGAAAAAAATTTGACGGATATATAGGGGAAAAAAACCCAACAGCTATTGGATATTGAATATCAACATGCAATTACATATTTCTTAGATTATTGACAGAAAAAATTTAAGATATATATTATATATTAGTTAATATATGATTTTAAAAATATCCGAAAAAATTATGAAATTAAAAACAAAAAATACCACACTGTTAGAACAGTTCAAAAATCTAATGGAAAAATAGTGATAAGAGGCAATAACAATGTCCCTTACACAGAACTGACTGTTCACTTTCCCGGTTTGGTAAAGGCACTTCTATATAAAAATAATAGAATGACGGGGTTAAATTAGTTTTAGTTTTATGGGATCTAGTAGATTATCGCTTATCTCATCAGTGAAAGAAAGTAGCATACGGAAGTCACAAGATCTACCCAAACAAGGGTTAAGTTTTTTTATTTGCCCAATGCTCAGTATATTTGGTAATTTGATTGGAATTTAGAGTTGGTTGTGCATAACATACATTGATGTCTTAATTCTTCTATCTTAGCATTCTGACAAATTCATGTATTGCAAGCGTCTCAATTGCTTGCCAATGGTCGGTGGTTCTCTCCGGGTACTCCGGCTTCTTCCACCACTAAAACTGGTCGCCATGATATAGCTGAAATATTGTTTAATGTGGCATTAAACACAATCAATCAATCAATCCATGAAGCAAGCGTCGCATTAATTTTACTCGTGGATTGATTGATATTCAAATTTTGGACGTCGGTTTGAAAGTAAAAACATGGTCTAAGAAGTTTTTATTTCTTAACCATCGATTATAATATAAAACCTAAATTGTCATTTTTGCATATTAATTCAAAAGATAATTACCTTTTATATTACTGCATATTTCATATTAATGTTTTTTTTTATTGCTTTCACATGAATTGACACATTTAATGTAAATTCGCACATTTAAAACAATTTGACAGATGTAAAATGAAACAAAATCAGAATTCCCCCAATTTTATAATGGCCTAAGTTTTGAAATACTTGTAATAACAATAGTTTCATTCAAAGAATTTCAATTCTATTAATTTATCTTGAGTAATTAATACACTTTTAAATGATGTAGAAAGATGAGTACTTAAGCATGACAAAACGCACTCCAAACCTACAGACACTACGGTGCCAGGTATCGTGACCAGGTATTCCGAAAAAAAAATTCGGTCAAATATATGACATTTGTAGCAAAGCCCGCCAAAGTTAGGGAAACAATGATACAGCAATGACATGTCTAGCTTAGTAACATATATTTCGTTTGCATCAACTAATTCGTGGCCGTGATCGTATGGTAGTTGGATTTACAACTACCTATGCAATCAGTGCCTATCATCACTGATGTTGTGGTTCCAATCTCGATCAGGGCGATGTGTACAACATTATGTGATAAAGTTTGTCAGTGACTTGTGGCAGGTCGGTGGTGTTCTCCGGTTCCTCTGGTTTCCTCCACCAATAAAACTGACCGCCACGATATAGCTGAAATATTGTTGAAAGGGACGTTAAACACCATCAAACAAACAAACAAACAAACAAACAAACAAACAAACATATTGGTGATCATATAATATCCTTAGCGATTTTGATGATAATTATAATGTCAGTAGTGATTTTGATGATAATATAATGTCAGTAGTGATTTTGAAGATAATATAATGTCAGTGATTTTGATGATAATATAATATGTCAGTAGCGATTTCGATAATAATATAATGTCAGTAGCGATTTCGAAGATAATATAATGTCAGTAGCGAATTTGATGATAACATAATGTCAGTAGCAGTGTTGATGGTAATATAATGTCAGTAGCGATTTTGATGATAATATAATGTCAGTAGTGATTTTGATGATAATATAATGTCAGTAGCGATTTTGATGATAATATAATGTCAGTAGTGATTTTGATGATAATATAATGTCAGTAACGATTTTGATGATAATATAATGTCAGTAGTGATTTTGATGATAATATAATGTCAGTAACGATTTTGATGATAATATAATGTCAGTAGTGATTTTGATGATAATGTATTGTCAGTAGCGATTTTGATGATAATATAATGTCAGTAGTGATTTTGATGATAATATAGCGTCAGTAGTGAATTAGATCATAATATGTCAGTGGTGATTTTGATGATAATATAATGTCAGTAGCGATTTGATGATAATATAATATCAGTAGTGATTTTGATGATAATATAATGTCAGTAGCGATTTTGATGATAATATAGCGTCAGTAGTGAATTAGATCATAATATGTCAATAGAGATTTTGATGATAATATAATGTCACTAGCAATTTTGATCATAATATAATGTCAGTAGCGATTTGATGATAATATAATGTCAGTAGTGATTTTGATGATAATATAATGTCAGTAACGATTTTGATGATAATATAACGTCAGTAGTGAATTTGATCATAATATAATGTCAATAGAGATGTTGATGATAATATATTGTCAGTAGCGATTTTGTTGATAATATAATGTCAGTAGCGATTTGATGATAATATAGTGTCAGTAGTGATTTTGATGATAATATAATGTCAGTAGCGATTTTAATGATAACGTAATGTCAGTAGCGATTTTGATGATAATATAGTGTCAGTAGTGATTTTGATGATAATATAATGTCAGTAGCGATTTTGATGATAGTATAATATCTGTAGCGATTTTGATGATAATATAATGTCAGAAGCGATTTTGATGATAATATAATGTCAGTATCGAATTTGATGATAATATAATGTCAGTAACGACTTTGATAATGATATAATGTCAGTATCGATTTTGATGATAATTTAATGTCAGTAGCGAAAATGATGAAATATAATGTCAGTAGCGATTTTGATGATAACATAATGTCAGTAGTGATTTTGATGATAATATAATGTCAGTAGCGAATTAGATGATAATATAATGTCAGTAGCGATTTTGATGGCAATATAATGTGAGTAGTGATTTTGATGATAATATAATGTCAGTAGCGATTTTGATAATAATTATAATGTCAGTAGCGATTTTGATGATAATTATAATGTCAGTAGCGATTTTGATGAAATATAATGTGAGTAGTGATTTTGATGATAATATAATGTCAGTAGCGATTTTGATGATAATTATAATGTCAGTAGGGATTTTGATGATAATATAATGTCAGTAGCGATTTTGATGATAACATAATGTCAGTAGTGATTTTGATGATAATATAATGTCAGTAGCGAATTAGATGATAATATAATGTCAGTAGAGATTTTGATGATAATATAATGTCAGAAGCGATTTTGATGATAATATAATGTCAGTATCGAATTTGATGATAATATAATGTCAGTAACGACTTTGATGATGATATAATGTCAGTAGCGATTTTGATGATAATTTAATGTCAGTAGCGATTTTGATGAAATATAATGTGAGTAGTGATTTTGATGATAATATAATGTCAGTAGCGATTTTGATGGCAATATAATGTCAGTAACGATTTTGATAATAATTATAATGTCAGTAGCGATTTTGATGATAATTATAATGTCAGTAGCGATTTTGATGATAATTATAATGTCAGTAGCGATTTTGATGAAATATAATGTGAGTAGTGATTTTGATGATAATATAATGTCAGTAGCAATTTTGATGATAATTATAATGTCAGTAGGGATTTTGATGATAATATAATGTCAGTAGCGATTTTGATGATAACATAATGTCAGTAGTGATTTTGATGATAATATAATGTCAGTATCGAATTTGATGATAATATAATGTCAGTAACGACTTTGATGATGATATAATGTCAGTAGCGATTTTGATGATAATTTAATGTCAGTAGCGATTTTGATGAAATATAATGTGAGTAGTGATTTTGATGATAATATAATGTCAGTAGCGATTTTGATGGCAATATAATGTCAGTAACGATTTTGATAATAATTATAATGTCAGTAGCGATTTTGATGATAATTATAATGTCAGTAGCGATTTTGATGAAATATAATGTGAGTAGTGATTTTGATGATAATATAATGTCAGTAGCGATTTTGATGGCAATATAATGTCAGTAGCGATTTTGATAATAATTATAATGTCAGTAGCGATTTTGATGATAATTATAATGTCAGTAGGGATTTTGATGATAATATAATGTCAGTAGTTATTTTGATGATAATATAATGTCAGTAGCGATTTTGGTGATAATGTATTGTCAGTAGCGATTTTGGTGATAATATAATGTCGGTAGCGATATTGATGATAATATAATGTCAGTAGTGATTTTGATGATAATACATTATCAGTAGTGATGACGCAAGCTTGCATTTCTATTCCATTGTTTTATCAAGTTTCCGTGTTAACAAGAGTATCCTGCGATTAAAAAATAATATAACAAGAAGAACAAACTCTAGAACGCTAAGTTACAATGTGCAATTTTATTTTAACGGTGTTACAGAATATTGGAGGGTACACAATGGGCTCCGGTTGGAAAGCCATTAGTTTGTTGCATCATCATTCTAACTCGATAGATATATTTCCGATTAAAAAGTACAGCACATTAGAAAAAACCTCATCATATTCAGTGTATGCATATGGTCTAGGACTAGAAATAAAAATAAGAAGTATTATGTTTGGACTATTTTACATATATGGTACAGACCATTGTCATATACGACGTAAAGACATCTGTCAAATCTGTGCAAATAATTAAATCACTATATTTAGATAAAATTTATAACTGTTCTATGTTACTATGGAGTTATTAGTACATGGAAAACGAAACATCTTTAATGTGTACTACAAATATTTGAATAAATTTAGGTTTCTCATATAGATAATGATGGTCTGTGGTTCTCTCCGGGTACTCCGGCTTCTTCCACCACTAAAACTGGTCGCCATAATATAGCTGAAATATTGCTGAAAGTGGCGTTAAGCACAAACAATCAAATCAATCAAATCATATAGATAATGCAAAAATAATCTTAGGAAGCTAATGAAGCTACTGAACCAAAGATCCCTAGTGCTTTACTGTCGCCGTCATGACTTGATTAACCGTTAGGGAATATATGTGTATCACATGACCACGGATATGTTCAGTGGATGACTATTACAGGGTTTGTGACAAGAGTAACACTGAGCATCTGAGTTTTTATTGGGGTTCATGTTGCATAATCACTATTGTTCTGTGTATGTCTTTTTGTGTGTGTATCCTTTCGTCCTTTTTCCTTTGGCCATTATATTGTCTGTCCTTCAATTTACAGCTTCAAACTGCTCTTAGAATTATAAATACCATAAAAGAATCATTTAATTTTGTTCTTTCAAAATTTAATCAGAAAACAAACTAAGGACATCAAAGGAATTAGCTATGCACTTTATAAGGGAAATATAATAATACATATATAGACTTGATGATGTCTGTTATAAATATGACATCTGTTATGACTTATACAAGATCATATATATTTGTAGTATCTACATAGTAGTCGTAAGGTGTATTATTGAAAGTAATACATCAATGATGTAAAACTCATCTTACTTCGAAGAATAAACTTTACTTAAAATTGGTAATCAGAAGCCGTAAGGTAAAGAAGGACAGACAACATAATAGTATGTCCTCCAATCCTTCAGTATACTCGGTATTGTTCAGCACACTGAGGGAGAAAAACACGGGATTCATTACTAAGCAGAATGTGCTGTAAAGTGTGTAGTTTGCCACAATGTGGAACACGGTTATATTCTAACTGAACCTGAATTACGGAGATCAATTGGTATCGGTCCCCTGGAATGTAGTTCACTGTAGTACCAGTGTGCTTTAATGGAATTATTCTGGTCGCCTTCGGTAGTTAACGATATAGGCTTGATGTAAACCAGCACGCACCACATCAACTGATCGTTCACCATCTTTCACATTTTTTTTTAAAATTGGGAAATATTTCCCACAAACCACGAATACTGGGTTTTAGCGAATTTAAACGAATTACAGTACCATTAGCCACTATTGTGAAACTGCGTATCAGTGTTTGTATGCTAATTGCAGGATTCTTTAATATACAGTAAGACCTGCTTTAGTGGCCACCTCTATTACGCAATAACTTGTAATATATGACCTTAATTTTTATTTTCATTCACACTGCATTTCATATCAATTAAACCTGTATTAAGCGACCAACTGCCTTATGTGACCGTATTTCACTGTTCCCTTGAAAGGTAACATAATACAGGCGTGACCGTATCAGTGCCTTTTTGCAGAAGATTACATTTCCGTCACCATTGTATTGTTTTGCTATTATTATTTCAAAGAAATTCCTTTTAACATTTAATATTCTTCGCCATAGCAAATCGTAATCAGATTCATGTGTAGTATATTATTTTTGAAAAGAAAAACATGTTGACAATAGTTGCGACTGTATATAAACTTAGAAATATCGTTTTGCCCTGAAACAAACTGATCTAGATTCGAGACACATTGATCATTTATTGTCATTTTAGTACTACCTGAATGATTAATATATTGACCATATTGTCTAAAATGTTGTACAGCTATTCAATGAAAATAGACAGCATAATTCCAGTCTATAATTAGCTTTTGACACCAGCGAACAAATGAAACAGAGAACATTGCCTAGCATGTCTATGACATTTGAAATACATTTTTTAAAGCACTCGACAGATTTTAAACGCGTAATGTGATTCTACAGGAAGATGAATCTTGGCATGGATCGGAGAAGATAGTTTTTTTTTAGTTTTTTTTAAAGAACATGAGGCTTAAATAAAAATACATGGACGATGGCAAAACTAATGTTGCTGAGAGTTTTACTAATATATAATAGTTATCGTATCAGTCAGTTGTGAGACAACATATATTTTTGCTGTCTAAAAGAAGACCAACACACTAATAAACGGTAGAGAAAACCCAAGTGACAATCAAACTAGAATTGATAATTTAGAGACACGGACAACATTGGACACACAAGGCACAGGACGAAGACAAATACAATACAAAAACACAACACAATGCAGAAAACTACAAAGATTAGCAACACGGACCCCCTCCCCCAATAACGGGGGTGAACCCATGTTCTCGCGAAGGGTTATATTACATTAGTGTACTTATAGCTGATCTCTATATGGCGCCGTACCATGTATAAGGTCAAACTAAAGCATATCATTGGAGCTTTTGAATAAAAATAAGATTAGGTAATATTTGCCAGCCGGAAATCGAAGATGAATACGACTGTGGAAAACAGATTAGTATATAATTTGATGAATCTTTTAGAACCTAGACTGAAGTGTATTGTTTAGACATTCTGTTTGTATTAATATAATGATTGTTATCATTCATAATAAAAACAAAACTTACAATGCAGTTTCGTGATTTTTATTACAACTTATAATATATTGTTTATTGTGATTATCATCCGTAATACTGTCCATAAGCAACCAAGCACTACCTGTTTCGTCAAGCGAAGAATTGTTTGTATGATTCTCACGTAAAAACGATGTTATTTGTATTTATTTAAGGATTTGTACTGGTGTCCAAGACGATTATCTTATTACAATATGTTCGTGTCGTTAATCAGTAATACAAAGGAGGCTACCATTGGAGCAGGAACTATCTATCCTAATTGCACATTCTCGGTGTTTGTGGGGTTTGTGTTGCTTAATCTTTAGTTTTCTGTGTAGTGTTTTGCAGATAATTGTTCCCCGTTTCGTCTTTATGTTATTGCTTGGCTACTATATTGTAAAGCCTTCTTCGATTTATGGATTCTGCTTACCCATTTGATATCTTCAACCTTTTCTTTGAGTTGAAACTAAGCACAATGATACTCGCTTCGCTTTTTGTAGGACATTGCCACGTGTTACAGACCACAATCTTTCTATTTTGAAAATAAACAATTACGGGTTAAATATCAACAGGACATGAATATTAATTCTTAAAATTCTGGTTCCTATGATTCAGCAATCTGATAATATATGTGTTGCTGTTATGCATAGTGGAAAAAAAGGATAGGATGTAAGATGATTTGAATTATATAAATCATTAAGACTATTCTAAGACGAAAGTACTTATATGGAAAGTCGAGCAAATACATTATAATTGAACTGTTGAAAACCTACACTGACATGAAAACATGTGGTTGAAATATACAAACACTACTCATTTACAAAGAAATATACATTGATAAAGATGAATATGATACGATCAATTCTAATATGACGTCTATAAAACGGCACACACGATAATACTCAACAACTCTATATTTAGCGCAAGTGCAGTACACAACAAATCTGGCTGTTCCATGTGTTTCCCGCTGTGAAATTACCGTGACGACCGAGTGTAAACAAACAAAACACCGGCATATAGCGTATTTTTAAAGTCCTTAATATAAAAATTCCCCCTCAGTTATAAATAAATATTCTGTAACTAAGTATTTTTTTATCATTTGTTTTGAAAATTTACATTTGGGGATCCCCAGTACGCACACATACATTCCATTGATATGTGTCAGCCATGAATAACAAAATGCACTAACCTTATTTTCCTACGTATACACACACACACACACACACACACACACACACATACATTGATAACTAGACGGTGATGTAATTAAGTTACTGATATTTTCCAATTTGATGGCATTTTGAATTTTGCTACTCAAACAAGTAAAATGCTCACAAAATCGTAAAATAAATCAGTAACCAGCTTGTGTCAATCAGCGTCCCTTGACCTTGTAAACAACGTCACAGGATGACGATATATTACAAATGTCAAAGTCAATAGATGGTTGTCTTAAGTATTTTTTTTTTAAATATTTTTACGCAGGAATTGTTCAATCGAATCTATGTTGGAAAATACACAATAAATATGTTTTTCATGTTAACATCCATATCTTTGTTTTAAAATATCTCGTTCAAAAACAAATAATTCAAAATCAATTCAAAATTTCCGAAGGAGGTAAATGG
Organism: Bathymodiolus brooksi; assembly: GCA_963680875.1. Lineage (NCBI taxonomy): Eukaryota > Metazoa > Mollusca > Bivalvia > Mytilida > Modiolidae > Bathymodiolus > Bathymodiolus brooksi. The sequence continues at coordinate 110,878,776 of OY804581.1, forward strand.
AACAGCCACTAAATGCCGTGTGCATACAGTTCACGAATGGTTAAAAATACGTATTTGTCCTATTAGAATCGAAATAATTCATGGCAGGCATAGAGTTGTGCAAATTTACACATGGGCTGGGCCTTTATATTCTTAGATTTTACACCTCGCTTTCGCTCGGGGTAAAATTCGAATATAAAGGCCCAGCCCATGTGTAAATTTGCACAACTCTATGCCTGCCATGAATTATTTGTTAATCATACCTTCTGGTATACTATTCTGTCCCTTTTGTATTCATTATTGAAAGGCAAACATATCTACGTACTGTTAAACAATATTTTCATGACACACCACTAGAATTTCGAACTTTACTTTATAGTCATGGGAACAATAACCTCATATTGTATAGGAATAGTTGAATAAAGCATATATTATGTAGTAATAGGTGCAGTACGCATATGTACTCTATAGTTAGTGTTCTGGTGTTTAACGCCACTTTCAACAATAGTTCAGTTATATCGTGGCGGTACGTTTTATTGGTGGAGGAAACCGGAGTACCCGGAGAAAACCACCGACCGATCGCAAGTCACTGACAAACTTTTATCACATAATGTTATATCGAGTACACAATGAACGGTATTCGAACTCACTACGTTAGTGGTGATAGGCACTGATTGAATAGGTAGTTTTAAATCCAACTAACATACGGTCTTGATCACGACACTCCACGGGTGTATTCTACATATAGTGTAAAGTAGCATGTTGTATGTACTAGTCATATAGCGAAAATGAAATAGTGTACTAAACATGGATTGTATAATGATGACTGTGCTTAACTTACGGTGTATATTAATATGTGTACTAACTATAGAGTTTATGACAATGCGTGAAGTAATCATACACGTATATAAATATAGGTGTAGTAAACATACACGTATATAGTATTCGATGTCTAATAATTTGGCTTTTAGGGTACTTGATGAGGGTTATTCCAGAAATGCGTCGTGCGAACTAAATTTGATATCTACTTTTTTTTGGAGTGTACAATCAGCGAAATATTAAACATATAGTTTCTGTTGGTCTAACAAATTATCCATGTAGTATATAAGAACACAATTCAAAGACTAACATATCTAGATAATGTGTTCTCTATTCTATTTCCGCCTGTAAAAAACCCGAACATATGAATAGAAAAAATTGTGAAAAGGGACTTAACTGTATAATAGTTCACAATAATAAGGAAAGTGTAAAGTGATACAATAATGCCGGTGCTTGCTTAATATGTTCCAAGATAAACAATTCAACTATAATAAAGGCATCCAATCAAGACAAAGCATATATTACTGCAATACTTGGAAAATCAAACTTATAACCTCTCATAATAAACCGCCTCGGTGATGTAAAGGTTAGCCTGCTCGCTTCGATTACAGTAGATCGTTAAGCTAAGCTAGGTACGCAGCACTAAGGAGAAAGAACAATGACTGGTTAGCTCAGAATCAGGAGACTAGCAATGTGTCCAAGTGGGGCGACATGTCTATCCGCGGACTGTTGAATCAGTGAGCTAGTTCTATAAAAATCCAACTAAGCGTGTTGGTCTAATACAAAGCGGGCCTCATCATTATCTCTTTAAAATTTAAAAATTAACTTGTTTTCGCCATGACATAGGTGAACATTTCTGAGTTGGTGTTAAACAACAATCACTCACTCTCTCATAAAACGTTATCGTGCTGAATGATAAATAAAGAAAACGAAATCTGGTGAAGTCATTTATTGAACTCGAAATCTCTAAATGTACTGAAACACCCAGGATAAATTAATCTTATCGTGATGCATTGCATTCAAACTGATAAAATAACAAGTGTAGTAATGTGTGTATTGGACCGATAGTGTATAGTGATGAGTATCGTAATGTTGTAAAAACTGTAGATGACCTGGTTAATTGGCAAACTTACTTGGTTTTATATATGTATGTTTTGTAGATCGTTGCTTGTCCTTTTATGCTTTTTCTTTTGGTCATTGTGTTGTCTGTTCTTCTTTGATGTGCGGATTCTGATTGACCCTTAGGTATCTTCAAACTCTTCTTACACTTAAATATTTTCAACTATCTTTATAAGTAAACACTTATGATTCACTCTAACTCTCTTCAAATGTTGCATATTTAGGATATATATGTGGAATTATGTTGTCACACAAATTATGCATTTATTACTAAATTTATATAAAACATAATAAAATGAAAAACAAGCAATATCACATTACCAGAACAATTCCAAACTAAAATATCAAAATCATTGAAAGAGGCCAAATCGATAGCACTAACACATAAATATATGACCTCTCGCTAGTTAATATATTACATATTAGTAATCCACATCTTTCAATATGAAGATTTAGATTCCAATTTTGGCATATTTAACCGTTTTTGATATAAATATTTCGACAAATTCTTGCCCTTATAATAGTAGCTAGATATCGTTTGTGACCTAGAAGGAAATGATCTAGATTTCCGACAAACTGATAATGTATACATTGACCATTTGTTCCCGATTTGTATACATTTAGTTAGTGTAAAGACAGCTTAATTAGATTGTGACAGCAGTGAAACAATATACAGTGACAGTCTGTGTTCTATTGAGTTCAGACTGAATTAATTTGATTAATAGTTCATCATTATAAAATAGATATAGACAGAAGAATGTGAAGGTCAAAATACAAAACAGACAGTACTTCCGGGTATATTTATACACCATCTTCCTCAATAGGCCAACATATAAATTCAAATTATGCTGCCGGATTTATTTTAAGCCATCTTCTTTATTCTTCTTATTTTACAAATAAAAAAAAAACATAATTTCTTCGTTTCAAGTTGTAAATATAGTTCAAAAGCTCGACTTTACATTAACAAACATATAATATAGTTAAAGTTATGGAATTAAAATTCTTTTTAGAAAAGATTTATATGATATGCAATCTGAAATACTAATATATACCGGGGCCGTCGTGGTCATGATTGTATCGTAGTTGGATTTACAACTACCTTTTCAATCAGTGCCAATCACCACTAACGTTGTGAGTTCGTTCCCGCTCATGGCGAGGTGTACTTGATACAGCATTATGTGATACAGATTGTCAGTGACTTGCGGCAACCGGTGGTGTTCTCCAGGTACTCAGGTTTCCTCCACCAATAAAACTGACTGCCACGATACAGTTGACAAATTGTTGATAGTGATGTAAAACATCGCTATGCTAACCCTATTATATATATGGTAACATTTACTATATGAATGATGGCTGTGTTGAATTTCATTTTTAATGCCCCTTGATTAATGATGGTCAAATGAACATAACCATACTTTTCGGGCATTGAATAAAATGTTTATGAGGCATCGGCAACTACAGCTAATATTAGTTATCATGATGTACTTTTTCAAAGTGGTCAGGTGCATCTTGAACAGTGATTTTCCCCTGTCTGATAGCAAGGTCAGCTGTCCTTTTCGATGCTCCGCCAATACCATCGCATGGGCCCTTCCCATGCCCTGTTTCAAAATAGTTCCATACTGCAGGAATTCCCAAAAGATGCTTATGATCGGATATTACGTAAAATGCTGTCTTGTTCCTATATTGGGAAATTGGACTGTCCGTCCAATAGTGAACCATTTCTAGGTTTTCGACTGTTCCTTTTATCTCTTTTACTATATCTTTAACAAAAGAGTATACCGTACCAAAATTATGACCGAGTTCATCCGAGACGTAGGCAAAGTTTTCGTGCTGTAGAGTGTTGGACTCGTCTTTGAAATAAGTGACGACAGGGTGTAAGGTAACAACAGAACTGTTCCAATAGGTACTTTGAACCTGGCCGGCTGAAGTACATGCACAGTTTTCTGCGAAGTCCATCTGAATCATCGCATGACCTTGCGGTAGATTTTCCTTTAGCGTATATATGGCGGCATATTGGGCTTTTGCACGTTGCACATGTTCTGCGAATTCACAAATTTGTTTCCTCATTACAGATATGAATTCATGATTTCGAGATGTTTGTACTTTTGTCTGATGATCTATTATATCGTTATCGTTTGTACGATTTTCATCTTGTCTATGGACATCGACATTTATTGCTCTGGAATTATTTTCCATTTGTTTCTTGGGAGTCGTTGTTTTAAGAAGTCGTTGATATATTTTATTTAGAAACGGCTTTATATTTTCTCTCCTTATTTCTGCTTTCACGCTTCAGTCGGTCAATTTCTCTGTTACATTTTGCAACTTGTCTCCTAATCCTTTTTCTGGTGCACTTCTTCGGGTCTTGACAGGGAAGTCTTACAATCAGTGGTGCAGCAACCTGTGGTAGATCTGTACTTGAACTTATATCTGGAATTTGTTCTTGAGAATTCGAATGGGTTGCATCTACAGGTTGAATAACATCAGTTTATTGTGATCGTTTCTTCTTTTGTCTGTGCTGTTTAACATGCCTTCTCACTTGATATCTTCTTTTCTCTTGCTCTTTCTTTGGTCTTTCCTCAATGGGTACATAATAGCCGCGTATCTGTTTCCTCTCCTTTTCTAGGTACGCTTCTCCTTCATTCTTCTTTTTGCGCTCTCTATATGCCTCTGCTTTTCCGCTTTTATCATTGGCATGCTGTAAAGAAGAAAAAGGATTTATGTAATCTACGTTACCAAATACAGTAAGTTACGTTACCATACTTTTACCAGCTTTTACAGGAAAACCAGGTATTGTATATAATTATGTAGATTTTTAGACATCATTAAAATTAAAATACGAGAAAATCCATAGGTAAATTAAAAAAAAATAGGAAAATCAGTTATGAATGCTTCACGACTTATCACCCTTAAGGATACAAATTATGTAAGCTACGTTATTTCATTAGAAATAAATGGAATTTTATTTTCACTAGCATATTTTGCAATAAAATGTGATAATATTGTGATTCATTCGTTAGCGGAGCAGTAGTATACAAATCACGTGAAAAGTCCATTATATAAATTGAAATAACATGAACAAGTTACACTGAAGCCTCACTCAGATACAGCTAAAATGACCTCTAAGAATACACAACGTAAACAATACGTATTCCATGTCTTTCCTCTCCCCAAAACGTGAATGAATGCTAGTATCATTTAAAATGTTTCTTACCTGAAAGGCAACAATGTTTTGGAGAAATACTGGAACAATTTATTGGCAGGACAGCGATCTCACGTTTTTAAAATCATTACGTTCTTTGACGTCACAGGACAGGAAATCGACGTAAAAAAATTAATTACAGAACAATGACGGTGCATTGACGTCCGGATTTCATTGTATTATTAATGTAAACTGCACTTTTTGCATTAATTGAATAATACAGACAGGCAGCTTACGAACGTAAATTACAGCCATTTCTTAAACGATTGCTTCACTTAAACTAAAACCCAACCAACGAACAGTTTAGATAAATTTGATATTTAGGTAGATGTATAAATGTTATCACTAGTCCCAATAAGGCATAGAATGAAACAAATAGTAGAGCCAGGCAGAACGTAGCTTACATCCTTAAAACAACTGTTGTACCCTCCTTGCTTTGACGCAAAATTATTTGATGCCCATGATAACTGTCCTAATATTGATTGTTACGATTTATTTTTCAGCATCATAATTCACTTTTGCGAAAAAATAGCCAACGTAATGTAGTCCCTTTAACTGAAACTGCTGGATATAGTTAAGAAGTAACATAGCTTACGAAATTCCGGAAACAAACTTAAAAAGTCCATCCCGGAAAAAGTATGCGGTAGAAAGTCGTCAATTTTTTACTGACGAATCCCGATTGTGTGTTTATCGAATTTGTTATGATAATTATTTATTCTTTTGTCTGAGTATTTCATAATATCCCCGCGAAAATTAAGTATAAGGTTGGCGACATACCAATTTTCATTAATTGACGGTACCTTGAACACTGATATGAAGAAGTGTTTGAGTTTACAGCAATAACAATTGGTGTGTTTGTTCAATTCATAGTAGTTTTAGTCAAATATAATGACGTTTCGTAAGCTCTTTTATACAATTTCATAAAATGAGAGAAGACAATAGTAAGTGTTACATGGGCGCCTTAACGAAGAATAGGTGTTATGTTGTTTATTATTACATGAAAATAAAACAAAAGTTAAGTAAATATTTACAAGGCTAATTTCTGTTAAATAACAAATCTTACGTTAATATTTATCTCATGAAAAACTACCAACTATCATCTTTATAGGTTTTCTACGAAAATTATGTCTTCGTGCCTGTCCCAAGCCAGGACCTGGATTTTCAACGCGGTATGTGTTACTTTGCTTGAGGTCAGAGGTGATTTTTTTTGCATTGTTGTATAATTTAAGCATATTTTATTGTTCAATGACAAACAATAGGATCAGACACAAGTTTATGTAGCTTCGAATTGTTGATCATAACTTATGTTTTCGTTCTGTAACTATATTCTTTTATTCTTAGGAAACAGCACAGTAGTAATCAGAAGCCGTAGATCGACAGACAATGCAATGACCAAAGAAAAAAGGGAAAAAAAAAACAAAAAAAAACAATGGTCTACAACACACTACATAAAAAGCTAAAGATCGAGCTAAAAACCGATGGTGAACTTCGGTGCTCCGAAAGAGTGACCAGTTCCTTCTCCACTAGTGGTAACAGTCGTTTAACTCTTGTTGTAAACCCTGTGATGTATTATGAACCTTCCTGACAAGTTATATATTTCTGTCCAGTGATGTTCGGATCTTGAGGAAATATTTTCCCTAAAGATTACTTTTGTTCATCCAACATGTGTATGTTCATATGTATATGTCACTGATGAAGTGTTCCACAAAATTGTCAAAGCTCATCATATTTCAACAAATCCAATAACAATTGTATTCTTAAGCATTAATATTCAAAGAGCATAATTACGTTGAGTAGATTATGTAATTTCATTTCTTTACTTATTTGTCAAGGAACATCAAAGCGAAAGTAAAATTTTCTTGCTCTACTTCTAGAATATGCATAGTGTCAGGAAGCTCAAAGCTATGATAAAAGAAAATAGGTATGTGTGTATATGAAACACAATTTTAGTAGAAAACCAATAAAGAAGTTAATTGCTGGGTTTTATTTTTTAGATGATTTACGTAAATTTGTTGTTGTTTACTTGTTATTATGAACACGAACACATTGTTGTCATTTCCATTTTATCATAAAACACTTGCGTGACCACATTATTTCAATAAGAGCGGAGGCATTGGACCATGATGAATACACGTTAGAGAAAACCGGAGCGGAAAAATCAAAATGGATAATTCAGAAACACGGCAACATTTGGCACAAGACACAGAACGAAGAAAAACAAAACAACAAAAAGAACAAAAACCACAACGCAGAAAACTAAGAAAACGAGCAACACGGACCCCACCGAATACTAGCTTAAACCAGCTGATTTTTAATTAAGTGCGTGTACCAGGCCAGGACAGTGAGTGGCCTTGTATATCTGTGCCAAGGGTATGTTTCTGTGTTCATTCGATTGCATGTTAGAACTGTTCCTGTACTGTGGTATATTATGTGTGTTTCATTTTACTACTTCCAAATAACACCATACATCAATCATTTATTTTCACAAGCTAGAATCCTAATTACAAATTCCTTTCTATATATATGTGGGTTAAAAGAAACAGACCTCTATACATTTTGTATAGAAACCAAAGAAAGCCTGGTTCACGTTATTGGGAATGTAATCATGTTCAGAACGTTTAGTTAGCAATTGGCAATTTTCTGAAAATATATGCGGTTATCTGACCCTTTAATGCAAAGGACATAATTACTGGCCTAACTGAACAAACACAGTTCATCCCATGGTACTATCAACAAGGAAATTAATTTGAAATATTATATATATATGTCTGCAGATTAATTTTCCTCTGTAAAGAATGATATGATATGCAGTCTGAAATACCAATATATAAATAGAGGTCAGCGTGGTCATGATCGCTTCCTTATTTGATATGGATGTGCAATCAGTTCCTATCACCACTGAACTTGTGAGTTCGAATCCCGCTCTGGCGAGGCATGCTCGATATAACATAATGTACTCAAGCTTGTCAGTGGCTTACGACAGTTCGGTGGTTTTCTCCGGGTACACCGGTTTCCTCCACCAAATAAAACGGACCGTCACGAGATAACTGAAATATTGTTCAAAGTGGCGTTAAACACCATAACCCTAACCCTAATCAATGACGTTAATTGTTCATTGCATGTTGTTTTCCTATTTAGAAATAAGAAAAACCTAAATATTCACATGTCAGTCCTTTAAAAACCTGTGGGAAATGCCTGTTTAATCACCAGTGAACAAATATAGACCAAATGTGATTTTAACTTCATATTGGACACAAGTTTTATCCACACTAATTGCTAACGCTCTATGTTTACTTCTGTTGACACTCGTTACATATATGATCAAGTACTGAACCTTATCGATGGCGTAATGGTTAGCGTGCTCGCCTCGAGTGCGGTAGATCGTGGGTTCGAGCCCCGGTTGGGTCAAACCAAAGACAAAAAACTGGTATTTGTTGCTTCTCCGCTAAGCACGCAGCTTTAAGGAGAAATGGTAAAGACTGGTTGGCGCAGAATCAGAATAATGTGTCCGAGTGGAGCGACATGTCTACCCACGGACAGTTGTTTCAATTAGCTAGCACTATAAAAATTCAATTCAGTGTGTTGGTCTAGAACAAAGCGGACATCATCATCATCTCATTGACAATTAACTTGTTTTCGCCATGATAGATCTAAAACAATTGCTGAGTTGGCCTTAACCAACACTCACTCACTCATATGATCAAGTACATATATGTAGTTGTGAAACTTGCACCAAACCGATGTTATATTTACACTGTTGTTGTTTTTCTAGAGTTAATTAGTTATTTCCACATTAAATACATGTATCACTTTCATTATAATAATAACCTTTATGATAATTGATATGTGTTGAAGGATTAAGCGAAGTACATCAATAGTAGCAAGAAGGGTCAAAGTGACAAAGAAGATTAAAAAAGGATTAAACAAGATTACAACTTTTCTTCTCCTATAACGTATTAACAAGTATAAAAATAACGATAAGCAGGGTTTTTAGTGGGGTTCGTGTTACTCGATCTTTGGTTTTATATGTATGTTTTGTAGATCGTTGTTTGTCCTTTTGTACTTTTTCCTTTGGCCATTGTGTTGTCTGTTCTTCTTCGATATTCGGATTTTGATAGCCCCTTTGGTATCTTCAAACTCTTATTAAGATACCCGCTATAGTATGGAGGATTAAGATTTTCGATTAAGAGTTAAAATACAGATGATGAAGATAAGTAAATTATTACTTTTCCAGAAAAAGTACACCATAGGAAAGTTTCCTTTTCGTAATGCATTGTTGAAGACAAATATATATCTCTTTCTAATACGTCCTTATTTGGCTATATAAACAATGTATTGAAAGACCTGAAGATATATTTTGCTTCGGACATGCGTATTACCGGAGAAAATGGACATCATTTCTGGATGGTTGCTTATATTCATATAGGACACAGGTACATACAAACGTTAAAATGTTTGCAAAGTTTCTTTACACACTCGTTTGTTGTTCGCTCGGGATAAAAAACTATTATCCGGCTAACCGATGTTAAAACTCTCAACACATCATGGCTTCCATGCCTTTTTTTGTATATATGTAGAATGAGATATATATATAAGGGAGTGGATGTGGTCGAGTGGTCTAGGGCGCTGGACGTAAGGCTAAGCGAATGGTGCTGCAGTGTATCAATGGTGTGGGTTCAAATCCCGTCGAGGGAAGAACAAAAATTTGACAGCTCTAAAATCTAATTCTAACACTGTTTGGTTTAATTTTCAGACGTATATATATATATATATATATATATATATATATATATATATATATATATATTAAACAATTACATTTAAACTAGCAAGTCATGCATGTCGGTTTAACCCAGCCTCATTATTGTGCCTATTCCATGGCAGAACTTGGATTTCCAACGTCATATGTCTTTATCCTTTTGTAGTCAGTTGAGATGAGATGTGATTGTTCGTTTTGCTGATAGTATTGGAATTGATATAACTGGTTAACACTTCTTATATGTTATTGGTACAAGCCACTTCAAACCCGTCATTGTGTTATATGTATTGCTGTAGTAAACCAAATCTAACTTTATACAAATTAAATATGTTTATGTATATCAGTATCTACCTGCCTCGATCTAAATGGACCAATTTCTTTTTTAATTCAATTAAAACGTGCATATCAAATTTAGTTCGTAGGACACGTTTCTGGAATAACCTTCATCATGTACGTCGAAAGGTTGGAAAACCAAATAATTTTAAGCTTTGGAGCACATGCACGCCTCCTATTTACAAATTGTATTGTCATTCTTAAAATTTTGTTCTCAGTATGCCGTGTTCGTATGCGACGAATGAGTGTACACATATCCTATTTTCGCTTCTATTCCACTAGTTACAAATATGCAGTCCATTTATAGCTGTTGTGTCAATTGTACGCAACTACCTTTTCAGGTGAAAAAAGCATGTAACTCTTACAGAGAACAGTTTGTATCATCTGTAATTTTGTGTGGATAATAGTTAGTGCGATTCTAATGATTGTGTTGATGGTGTCGCATATGTCTAGTGCAGCTGATCATACGAAGTAGAAAGGACAAAAAGGTATATTAAGAAGCGTTTCAATAATAGTGGAGCAGGAACTCCTTACCCTTCCGGAGCACCCGAGTTCACCCCCGGTTGTTAGTGGGATTTGTGTTACTCGATCTTTTGTTCTATGTGTATTTTTTTGTAGATCGTTGTTTGTTCTTTCTGTCATTGTGTTGTCTGTCCTTCGATTTACGGATTTTGATTACCCCTTTGGTATCTTCATACTCTTCCGTAGTTCGACCGTTCAATGATCTCAAGGTTCGTTGGTCCATAGATTCATTTGTTCTAAAAAAAAAGATACTTCGTAGTTGTGTTTTGATAGCATCTTGTTTCAGGTTAATACGTAAATGAGAGAGAATATAAGTCAATAATCTAGAACATTAATAATCTGACATGAAAGAAACACAATAACATACGCTAGGGGTAGAACACACTCTCGTGCTTTGTCGCCACATGTCATTGAACTATATATACCAAACCAGGAAAGTGAGAGGTCATGTATTTGTGTATTAGGAATGCCGATTTTGCATCTTTCTACGAATTTGATATTTGAAGAGTTTGAAGATGCCAAAGGGGTAAACAGAATCCGCAAATCGCAGAAGGACAGACTACACAATTTTGTGGAATTGTTCCGACTTTGCTATGCATCATTTTATCACAACCATGTAATCAACCACCAAAGGAATGGAATTAAAATGTTGCTAGCTTAAATAAAATGTATGTGTGACGACTATAGCAAGTTTGTAGATGATTCGTAAAACCTATGACACATGAACACCATCAATATAATGGAAGCCCAGGTAAAATCATTGTGCTATTTCATTAAGTTAGAAGCTATCTCAAAGGAAATCATTTTTTTATGAAATTGAAATCAAACTGGCATGCAGGAACACAATATATTCCATTTTATCCAAACTGTAAAAAACAGCCACCAACCAACAAACAATCTTTCAATCAAAAAGTAAAACCTGAGGCTGACAAAAAGGCAGAAGCCACAACTTGAATATGAAATAAGCTTCATTTACAAATAGCCTACATCAGGTAAGAAAATAAAAAATGTAGATATCAAATGTAGTGTTCACAACGTGTATCTGGAATAGCTTTCATCAGGTACGCTGAAAGTCAAAATGGTTGAAAGACAATACAGTAACAGTCTTTGTGAGTAAAAACGCCAAAGAGCCCTATTGGATAGCTAAAGTCGGCAAAGGTCATCTGAACTCCAACTCGTATCGGTGAATGTGTGTGTTGTTTTTGTTTTTGAACCACCACACTATAGATATATATTTTTTATTGAATTGATAGTTCCTAAATCATGTAATTATTATTAAAATTAAGGTACTCCCCGCTCGTGCATAGGTGAACTTAGGTTGTAAATAGTTTGGTTTTGCGGGCACCTGTCGAAGGTTATCCAAGAAACGCGTCGTACGCACTCAATCTTATGTCTAGGAATGTTTACTGTGAACACGCATGTGTGGACTTTTTTGCACTGAATTCTACTAACTTCATATATCTAGAAAATGAGCCTGAGGAGCAATATTTAGAGAATTAAGAACAACAAAGAACGATGACTTGATATTTTCTAGTATAAATTATATCTCTCTAATTATCTGTGGTATGTAAATGATTCCGACCTCTTTATCAATTAGTTTCCTGAACACTACAGAATGTCATTAAACAATTAATTTCTAGAACACTACAGAATGTCATCAAACAATTAGTTTCTAGAACACTACAGCATGTTATTAAACAATTAGTTTCTAGAACACTACAGAATATCATTAAACAATTAGTTTCTAGAACACTACATAATGTCATTAAACAATTAGTTTCTAGAACACTACAGAGTGTCATTAAACAATTAGTTTCTAGAACACTACAGAATGTCATTACACAATTAGTTTCTAGAACACTACATAATGTCATTAAACAATTAGTTTCTAGAACACTACAGAATGTCATTAAACAATTAGTTTCTAGAACACTACAGAATGTCATTAAACAATTAGTTTCTAGAACACTACAGAATGTCATTAAACAATTAGTTTCTAGAACACTACAGAATGTAATTAAACAATTAATTTCTAGAACACTACAGAATGTCATTAAACAATTAGTTTCTAGAACACTACAGAATGTCATTAAACAATTATTTTCTAGAACACTACATAATGTCATTAAACAATTAGTTTCTAGAACACTACAGAATGTCATTAAACAATTAGTTTCTAGAACACTACAGAATGTAATTAAACAATTAGTTTCTAGAACACTACAGAATGTCATTAAACAATTAGTTTCTAGAACACTACAGAATGTCATTAAACAATTAGTTTCTAGAACACTACAGAATGTCATTAAACATATAATAACGTATAAATACATAGGCAATTCTATATTTCAACCATAGACAAGAAGAAAAACGCCACTAATTATGTATTTTTTATTTCTTTTTATTTAAAAATGAATACTCTTTAGTGTACTTCTTATTGAAAAAATGATAAAGAATAATGATTTAAGCTATTATATTTAAAGCATACTGTTCCCTAAAGAAATAGTTGTAATGCAATGCTTTTTCTGTATTTTCTGTGTTTTTACTTTGCCTTTCGTCGTCTTGCCATATTGCCAGTTTCTCTGGAATGTCTATTTTTGACATATTTTACGCTTCATAATGTATACCTTTTATTTTGATTTGAGTTGCTATTATGTAGGAGTCCGTGAACTTATGCATACCTATTGAAGGTTATTCCAGAAGCGCGTTGTGCATACTACGCTTTTATTACTTCCACTGGCAGTCATAATGGCTTCCCGGAACGATGTTGTACTTATTTGCTACTTCGTTGCTTGTAAACCTGTCTCCTTGGTTTGTTGATGCTAACTTGTATTCAATTAATAAAATAATCAGACGAAAGATGATGGGCTCTTCAATCCGCTATCACTGCAAAGACTTTTCCCGGACATGACGGTATATATGAGTAACAAGGTATGTGTGTCTTATAAGAAGCAGTACCTGTTTACCCTTCGCGGGGACCTTATTATGTGTCTTTACGTTCTGAGTTCCGTGGTTTGATGTCCGTTACGATTTCCGCATAACACGATGTTGTTCTTTGGTCCTCCAGTTGTTTGTAGGAGGGCTCATATCTTATTTGCTGTATTTGTTTGCGCATAGTAGTTTCCTACACATGTTGTGTTGTGTTTTTGCTTTGTTTTTCTTCGTCTTGTGTACCCTATGTTGCCAGTGTCTCTGAATTGTCCATTTTTTATTGCACCTTTGGTATTCTCTAACGTTTATTTATCCAGTCAATATAATTGGTCTGTTCAAACAGAACAAGTGCGGAATCAACTAAAATATGTAATGTTTGGGGGAATATGGAACGCCTGAATGGTAAAGGCATTTGCTCTGTCAATATTAATGGTCTAATGCTTGCTGTATTAATGGATTTGTGTATATGGTTTATCATTGAATGCATTTTTTTCTCTCTATTTATCAATGTATATAAGTGATTATTAATGTTGGCCTCGCTACCGCGCCATAGTTTAACTAATTTCCATATGAATAACAGAAGAAAATGGCATTTGAAATAGCATAAATTACTTATATACATTTATATACTTATGAGTTTTGACTTTCCCTTTGTTAGATTGTTCGGAGTTCGGTAATTTTGTTATTACCCTTATTTAATCTGTTATCATATATAAAGATGTACATTATAATTATTAATTCAATCAGGCTAGCATTAGTTTTTCATTGAAAGTTCATAAACCAATAACTATTACAATATTGATGTATTTAACCAAGATATGTATAAAATGCACTGTTTGTTCATACAAAAACGACCACTCCGTACGTAGAGGAGATACTTTTGTTTTACCAAAGTACATCAACACACATGTGAAATGACCTTTCTCTTGCTAATTTATGCCCAGATCAATATTAACATTTCATATATCATGTAAGAGTGATATATTACACAAGACACATAAATATGTGGTGTGTAAATCTAGTGCGAACTCTTAAATCAAATTTAATTTAAAATTTCACATTGACTACATTGAAGTGAAAAATAAAATAAAAAACAAAAGAATACCACACTGTCGGAACAATGCCAAAATCAAAAATCAAAATTGTAGAAAGAGACAAAATGAAGAAACCCTAGCACAGAAATACATGACAACTCACTGTCATGGTTTGGTACATTTGCTTCAATGAAAAGTGGCGAAACACGAGAGTTTTTTCAACCCCTGGCGTATGTAATTATGTTTCTTTCATGTCAGGTTATTAATGGTATAGATTATTGACTTATTTTACCACTAATTTACGTGTTAACCTCAAACAAGATTATATCAAATAATACTTACGATTATTTTGTCTTTTAGAACCTTGGGATCATTGAACAGTCGAATGTAATGATGATTGGTGCAAATGAAATACATTGGTTAATAATAAATAAATATTATTGTATATATGCTGATTATTTTGTTTTCACAACAATTTATGAGCAAAACACTTAGAAAGTGAAAATGGATATTATTTACACGGTGTTATACGACAAGGTCGTTCGTGTACCTAAGAGGTCTTATTAACATCTAGGATCCTGAGTGGCCGAGTTGTTAAGAACATTGGTTGGTTGGTTTGCTTTGTGGTGTTTAACGCCACTTTCAAAAATATTTCAGCTATATCGTGGAGATCCGTTCTATTGATGGAGGAAATCAGAGTATCCGGAGAAAACCACCGACCTGTCGCAAGTCACTGACAAACATTATCACATAATATTGTATCGAGTACACCTCGCAATGAACGGGGTTCGAGCCTACAACTTTAGTGGTGATAGGCACTGATTGCACAGGTAGTTGTAAATCCATCTACCATACGACACGGACGGCCCCTTAAGGACATTGACTTCTGACCACAAGCCTAATACAACTTAAAGGAGTTTGTGCACCGATTATACCGACATCAAGTGCTATGGTATCCAGATACCTACAGAAAGCTGGAGTTTACAGCAGTGAATTCGCTATAAGATCAATCGCACATATCAAATGCAATGCACACACAGCGTTTCAGGAATAACCTTGATCAGCTACGTTCAAATCCATCTTTGAAAGTCAAGTAATATAAAAGTCTTTGAGAGAAATACAATCAAAGGAACTTAGAAAGATAGCCAAAATCGGCTACGGTTACCTTTGCCTGAGGGATATGCCTGCCTGTGCTTTCCTCTCCCAATTAGCAGCCATGATGTAGCTGGGGGAAAATGATCGAAAGGGAAGATAACTTGACTGACTTCCCTTTGTTTACCTCACATTTCTGTTTATAGCTTTGTACCCGTGTTGTCCAAGCATTACAAAATATCTTGTTTTTGGTACCGGGTTTATAACTAAATTAACACGACGGGTGGAGTAGGAACTGCTTACCCTTCCGGGGCACCTGTGTTCACCCCCGGTTTTTAGTGGGGTTCGTGTTACTCGATCTTTAGTTTTATATGTATGTTTTGTACATCGTTGTTTGTCCTTGTGTACTTTCTTTTTTGGCCATTGTGTTGTCTGTTCTTCTTCGATATACAGATTCTGATTACCTCCCTTTGGTATTTCAAACTCTTCTATTTCCGTCTGTACAGATCGTACTGTGCTCTTACCGATAAATGAAGTGGCATAAAAAGCCATAAAACAATCATTGTGTACAATTAGAGTGAGTAAGTGATTGTTGTTTAACGCCAACTCAGCAATTTTTCAGCAATAATATGCCGAGAACAAACACTAGCTCACCGCAGCAACAGTCCGCGGGTAAACATGTCGCCCCACTCGCATATATTATTCTGATTCCGAGCCAACCAGTCTTTGCGTTTTTCCTTAAATGATGCGTGCTTAGAAGGAACAAGTGCCAAATGTATAATCTTTGGTTTGATCCGATGACGGCTCGAACTCACGATCGTGTACAATTATAATAGAAAAGAAATTTGAAAATGTAAACAATTGACATTTTAATTTTTAAGACGAAACTAATATCGAAACGGAATTCTGAAACCAAAACAATTTTGATAGCATGATTATCGAGAATGGATGAAGGTGACGTCAAGTCAATATAGCATTACAGAGTTGCACATGAAAAATAATATTTCGTATCACGCTTGTCGGTTCAATATATATATTATCGTTCAAAAAGATCAAAGAAACAAATTGCAAATCATCACTAAGCAATCTTGACACGATGTACAAAACTCCTCCTGTGTGAGAAGAGTATATGTTGAACATATTACGATCTCCCGTTCACTTTATAGAGACAAATGAAATCACATTGCAAAGAATTTAGATTCTTCACCTCCGTGAAACATCATTTATTATGTAATGCTTTGATTATGGTTTTGATGGAAAAAAAAATTAATGTAGGGTATATTTTTATAATTTTTCTAAGGTATAGTTGCATATCAAATTGTTAAGATATATCGTAAATATTCATTAATAATATGATATTTAAAAAGTTATTTCAAATGTATATCATGTTCTAATGTTATATATAATGTAAACGTCAATGCGATGTATATATCTTAATAAATAATTTAATCAAATCCACTAGAGGAATGATTATTCCAACAGTAAAACATTCGATACTCTATTACAAATTGGTTTCAGTTTCCATTTCTGTTTCAAGTGTATCGTAACAATGTTTAATAGTAAGAAATACAAGTTAACCATTAATGAACGTTTCATTGCATGAGATTTAGAACAATGTTTGATTGGTTGATTTTGTTTGTGCTTAACACCACTTTCAGCGAGCAGGTTTAGTGATGGAAGAAGCCGGAGTAACCAGAGAGAACCACCGACTATGGGCAAGTAACCTGTAAGCTTTATCACTTGCGGCTGCGGGTCGAATGCACCCTTTTTGTATTTTACAAAGCTGGGCGCGAACCCACACCGTATTGGTGATAGGCTTGTATGAGTTGTTAGGTAATCAAACTATCTAGCTCATTGAGCCATACGGGCCCTCTATATCAATGATCATTGTGTGAATTCATGCATGACTAAATACGAATTAACATCCCAACACAGGAGTTGCATATTTTATTTCCCATCTACAATATAGTTAGATAAATCAGTTCGGAACATTTGCATATTAAAATAAAGCTAGGGTCATAAACCTAGTCTAATCCAATTTTTTTTTCATTAAGTGCATGTATCAAGCCAGGAAAGTGAGCAGTCATGTATTTGTGTGCTAGGGTTATCAACTTTGCCTGTTTCTACATGTTCTATGATTTTTCTATTAAAATTAGAAACTGTTTCTACAGTGTGGTATTTTTTTTTCCATTCCTTGTATTGAAATGAGTGTACATGTATTGTGTAATTGGTCAAGTTAGGAAAGCCATATATTTTATTTTGAGCTTTTGGGAATTTCGTGGTCGCGAACGTATGTTAGTTTGAATTACAACGACCTATGCATTGACAGCCTATCACCACTAACGCTATGAGTTCGTGAGTTCGAATCCCGCTCATAGCGAGGTGTACTCGATGCAATATTATGTGATAATGTGTACAGTGATTTGCGTTAGCTCTTGACCGGGTACTCAGGTTTTCTCCACCAATAAAACGTACCGTCACGATAGAACTGAAATATTGCTAAAAGTGTCGTGAAACATAACAATATCAACACCTAGCCCCTAATTTGAGATTCTTGAATCTTGACAAATGATTCAAACTTTTTAGTATGTATATTTTATACAGTTCGTATGCATCCTCATTAAACTGAGACGAGTAATGTTTGAATATACCATATTTATAATCAGATACCTTAAATCGATGGACTGCCAATACAATAGTCAAAACAAAGCACAAAGACAAACAATAGTTGCACACATACGACAGATTAGGCAACATAACCAACTACAACTGGGGTAAACTAAGGGTTTCTGAAATGTAAGCAATTCCTGCTCCATTAGTGGCAATCGTTGTTTCACATTACACTCAGGTGTTCAGTAATGAAACAGGAAAATAGGAATGTGAATACGACAAACGAAACATATCCTTCATCATTTGTGTCATGGATGTCGTAAAGCATTCGAAGTGATACCTCAAAAATAACTACTAGAATCATCTCATTCAGTAGCTACCTCCTTAGTGAGACTTTTGTGGCACATATATTTCGTAACGATGAACCATGCAATGGTGGCGACCACAAAACGTTCGAAGTGATGACCTCAACCTAACCATTAGTGAGCCTTGTTTCAGTAGCTTTCTCGTTAGCAGGTAATCCTCTATCAAGAAATTGCTGATATGAATCACAAGCTCTTGAATATCAACTCAAAGATATATACTTGACATGCATGCACTGTTGGATTTCAAATAAGAAGTTCGCAATGGGAAGATGGTAACATTATCGTTTGTAGTAACGTTTCGCTCTTAACAATCCATCACGGTCAAGATTAATGGGAAAGAAGCGATCATCTGTTTATTTAATGCAACCATATACAAAAAAAGTTTGAAGATATCAAAGGGGTAATCAGAATACCTTTGCAACCTATTATACTTTTATATTTTTTAAAGGTCATCCAGTAAAACGAGAGTTGTAATCTATTTAATAATTGATCAACAATTGACCATGAATACATTCCATGTAATTCATATAAATGTTAAATATGATTCCGGTATACAATGTAATATATATTATTACAAAGAAATCAAATGATTGGTAATTCAAATCCAAAACAATTATCTGCATGTATTTGCTTAATACAAATTATAAATCATATTTGTTTTTTTCAATTCTTGGATATTCATCACAAATTTGCTTACAAAAAACGCAATGCTTAGTACATTAACAACAGAAATCAATAAAACTTTGATATGAAGCTAATCATAAAAAATCAGGATCATGATGACTTAAGGGTTTCCTATCTACACTTAGCTTTATAATAGTGTGATGAGCATGCCCATAGGTGGTATAGAAAAATATTTGATTTGTTTGATTGCGTCATCATTGACCTTTGTTAATTTAAGCTGACATATTAAGGCAGCCGTTTGTCATATTTGCAGCTACACTGTCAGTGGTTAAACAATATATGCTTGTGGTATAAAGAACAGCTGAGTACATCTGTCTTTTGTAGGGAAACCAACTACAAAACTACAGACGTTTTGCGGTCTTTATGGAATATATAAACATATAAGGTATATCTTATCTGTGTCGTCCGTGTCGTGAATCGAAGAAGGTTAGACAATACAATGGTCACCAGAAAACGAACGAAAGGACAAACAATGACCCACTATATACTGCACAGAAAACTAAAGCTGCATCTTTCCTGTGTGGTCTGTGTATTTGGGGTCTCTTTTCTTATACGAAATAATAGGACGATAACATGATCAACAATAGCAAAGGGTTTTCTTTATTTTGTATTGTCGTTCGTCTAATAAGGGTAAGCTTAAGAGTATAGTGTTTTAACTCCACATTCAACAATATTTCAGCTATATCGTGGCGCTCAGTTTTATTGGTGGAGGAAGCCGGAGTACCAAGAAAACCACCGACATGTCGTAAGTGACTGACACACTTTATCACATAATGTTGTATCACGTATAATAGGCACTAGAGGTATCTGAATAATGATCATCCATAAGCACCCTCACAAAAATAGAGTGACACGGTTCCTAACGCGTTTTGTTGATGTGCCCGTTACATCTGGTAAATAAATATTATTTTGTTTGCCTTAATTTTTACCATACCCCGTTGATATTTCGGATTCTAGGTTACTCGATTATATACGGATGGTTCTGCTGACTTGGGTGATATGTGTTGGCCTATCTAAGTTATGAAATGAAAATTGTAAACAATGATGATTGACGATTCCACCAATATCAATAAAATCAACAATCACATCTCACCTTAACTCACTAAACATAAACAAAACTACCATAATTTCCTTTATCAAGACGTAGATATCAAATTCAGTGCATACGACGTGTTTCTAGAATAACCCTAATAGTACCCTCAAAATCGAAAGATCTGAAAGCCAATATATCAGTGTCCTTCGTAATATAAGAGATGATTATAAAAAAATTAAAATCGTATGTAATTGTGTTAAGCAGATACATTTAATCGTGTTTCTGTTGTGGTAATATTTAGATATGTATTATGTATTGCCAGATATTTGTAAGATAATGTATGAACAAACTATTAACCGTTGCAGCACATTCTACTCTTGACATAGATTCAGTTGATGGTTAATTTCCTGTAAAGTACACCTAATGAAGGAATATACTTGTCTTAATGCCAATCAGATCGCTCAGTCATGTTAGAACATCAGAATATCTTGTTATATGCTAGGCTAATCAGACACTAGAATTTGTGATACATAAAGTCTATTTGACTGATTTGTCTGTCTATATCCATGTCTTAAAATTAGTGTCAATAGTACAACTAAGTGGTGCACCTAATCAGGATCAAATTAATAAATAAAGTATAATATTTTATATTATATAACTATAATAATAATTTTGATGCACATGCTAAAATGATAAAGGTCATGACTTATTTACGTTATTTGTGTTTGTTTGCGTTGTCTAACATATATTGTGTTGTTGTATTTGTTTTTTGGTCTTCGTCTTGTGTCTTGTGTGCCCACTGTTGCCCGTTTCTCTGAATTGTCCATTCTTGATTGTTTGCCCCTTCGGTTTTCTCTGACGTTTATTAGATAAGTAAACAATATTTTATCAGAATATGTTTTGATTGGAATACAATATTTATTATTCGATATGATATGAATGAAGAGAAAGGTACTGATGATGAAGTCATATTTCTCTTAAATAAGTTTAGATACGTCAAATTTGAAATGTTTTAGTTTCATTAACGTCACCATAGAAACATGGAAAATACCCTTTTGTGATCATATCTAAGTATGTAAAATTATACATAGAAGAAATGTGTAGAAGTCCTACAACTTAGAAAAGGTTTTTTAAAGTAATTCTTTAAACGGTATCTTTGCTGTAAAGGTTTTTAGTTATCATAAGATTACGATTATTAAAGCATACTTCCTATTTATTTGGTGTATATGGCGTTGAGAAGGGCGGTAGAGACAAACTAGGGTTGAAGGATTGGACAAGGGCAAACAAACAATAGTCAGAGACAGATAGAGACAATGCATCAGGTGTTTGTGTGCTACCGTATCCTGATAGAGGATAGGTGACGTGGGGTGAAATAGCTTTCTTCCATCCTGTCATGCCCGGACAGAATGTTCATTTAATAAGCTTAATGTTATTCAGTAAAGGATCTCCAAAGATTGCATCATTCATTTTCAATCAATCAAATCGTGTTTGATAAAATTTTCTTTTCTATCAAAATTTTAAAATGCCATAACGATAAGGAAAGTGACCATTTACCTGGCTAGCGGAATATACCAGTATTGCGAATACCGACGGGTATGTTCCGTTTATCAGCGGAATATCTATCGCGCATGCCCATGGATATGTTCCGGTTGTCGTTATCGCAATGTCTTTCTGTATTCATGATTTATTACCGGATTTGTAACAAGAGTACCACGATTAGTGGTGCATGACCTTACCATTTCAGAGCGCCTGAGCTTCTTACCATTTCAAACCGCCCGAGGTTCTTACCATTTCAGAGCGCCTGAGCTACTTACCATTGCAGAACGCCTGAGCTTCTTACCATTTCAGAGCACCTGAGCTTCTTACCATTTCAGAGCGCCTGAGCTTCTTGCCATTTCAGAGCACCTGAGCTTCTTACCATTTCAGAGCACCTGAGCTGCTTACCATTTCAGAGCGCCTGAGTTGCTTACCATTTCAGAACACCTGAGCTTCTTACCATTTCAGAGCGCCTGAGCTTCTTACCATTTCAGAGCGCCTGAGCTTCTTACCATTTCAGAGCGCCTGAGCCTCACGCCATTTCATAAGCGCCTGAGCTTCTTACCATTTCAGAGCGCCTGAGCCTCACGCCATTTCAGACCGCCCGAGCTTCTTACCATTTCAGAGCGCCTGAGCTACTTACCATTTCAGAGCGCCTCAGCTTCTTACCATTTCAGAGCACCTGAGCTTCTTACCATTTCAGAGCGCCTGAGCTTCTTGCCATTTCAGAGCACCTGAGCTTCTTACCATTTCAGAGCACCTGAGCTTCTTACCATTTCAGAGCGCCTGAGCTTCTTACCATTTCAGAGCGCCTGAGCTTCTTACCATTTCAGAGCGCCTGAGCTTCTTACCATTTCAGAGCGCCTGAGCCTCACGCCATTTCAGAGCGCCTGAGCTTCTTACTATTTCAGAGCGCCTGAGCTCAACCCCGTTTTAAATGGGGTTCGTGTTGTTCAAACTTTATTTGTTTGTGTAGTGATTTGTCGACCAATGTTTATTGATTTGTTATTTTTCGTTTTGGTCATTGTATTTTCTGTCGTTCCTTGACTTATATCTTCTGATTATCCATTTGGCATCTCATAACATTTGATAAGAACAGAACAGTTACCCTCCGTTCACAGATACATGTACATGTATTGATATCCTACTTTGATTGACTTATAAACAGCTACCTGTACAAAATCATGCCGTCTCATAAACTGAATCAAATAAGTCATTTGTTAAACTGTCTGAATATATGCATGCATATGTTTTAATTTGAATGTAAACGTTTAAAAATACATACGATTAAGTAACACTAAATGCATGAATTATATGATTTAGACAGCTCCAATAAAATATGGGATTCTAATAGACATAACGTTATACATGAGCATCATGATTAATGAGTTTTGTGTATTGTTTTTCTGTTCGTGTAATTATCTATGTATATTTCATAACAATAGTATGATTACCAAAAATTCATTCATAAGAATGAATAATATTTTTATTATTTAATTTTGTCATGAATGGTATTTACATATGTATTTATACCTTATAAGTTTGATTTATAGTAAGGTATAAAGTTATAAAAATGGTAACAAATCTGAAAGGAGTAATAAATTATGACATTGGTTTCAATTTATGAATGTAAATTGCTCGTAGATCAAAGCAATTAATTAACGTAATGTGTATTTAGTGTTGATATATTAATCGTTACAATGATACTTCAATGTCGTATGGTAATGATACAGATGTTTTAAATATTTGTCATGAATCGTCAGACATTCTCTCTCATTCAGGTAAAACTACGCCATTTAATTAAACTCGATCAATCACATTTAACTATCAATGTTTTGTCGTCTTTCATATTTTATTTTGGTTAAATATTTAAATTTTAGAAAAAAAAAGTAGGGCTTTCGTCGTCCCGGTCCTATTGAGGTTGGAATGGGTTTATATCTCACTATATGTAATCATTATTTATTTGATGGGGTCCGCGTTGCTGATTTTTGTAAGTTTTTTGTGTTGTCCTATTATGTGTCTTCACGTTCTGTGTTCCGCGTTGTGATGTCCGTTAGATTTCCGCATGAAAACGATATTAGGTTCGTCTTTACCTCCAGCTGTTTGTAGGAGGGCTCGTGTCTTATTTACGTTATTTGTGTTAGTTTGCGTATAGTGGTATCAACACATATTGTGTTGTGTTTTTGTTTTGTTTGTCTTCGTCTTGTGTACGTTGCCAGTTTTTCTTGATTGTCCATTTCTGATTGCCCCTTCTATATTATCTAAGTTTATTTACCGCCCAAAGTGATGCATACTCGATAAAAACCGAAGTGATAAAATCAGTGACTTATGGTAGATAGGTGATTATCTTATGGTAGATAGGTGATTATCTTATGGTAGATAGGTGACTATCTTATGGTAGATAGGTGACTATCTACCGTTTCCTCCACCAATAATGCCTAATGTAATTATACAGCTGAAATACTGTCGAAAAGGAACTTATTATTCATTATCCCTAATCTTTTAACCCTCTTATGCATTGCATGCGAGCTAACAATAGTTTAAAGATATCAAAGGGGTTATTAGAATCCGTAAATCGAAGAAGAACAAACAACACAATGGCCAAAAGAAAAAGGACAAACAACTATCTAAGAATCATAGTACATTAAACTAAAGATCGAATTACACGAATCCCACTAACATCCGGGGGTGAACTCAGGTTCTCCGGAAGGGTGAGCAGTTCAACAGCGCAAATACGTTCACATGAGCTTTCCGACAACAGGCATATATCCAATACTAAATCCTCAACAGCACAAATGAAATGACAGATCAACAGAACGAGAATGGCGACAACACAAGCTTACTAGTGTAATGTACAAGGCAAATTTACAGATATATATAGTATTAAAGCGACAGAGCACATTGAAAACAATCAAACAACAAACACGTTTGATGACTTCGTCCAGCTTATATTACTAGTCGTAATGTAGATGAACGGAACGCGTTAATGAAGCATTGAGCGACAATTTGGATTTTCTTTCTTCTCTTGTATAGGTCAAGGGGAGAGTTTAATTATGTGCATATTGTCTATACAACTATACTAACCTATATCTTATTTATTTGTTTAATAGAAAACGTTAGAGTGTTTGAAGGTCAATTGTACTTGTAATGGACAATCATTGGATGGTATCACTAGCCCAGTGGTCACATTATCGGTGCTAGCTCCCGAGGTTATCATCAACCCAGTAGTCACAACATAAGGTTTGAGCAACATCAATCCAACTAAGAACGGAGATGAGCGTAGATGTTCCATATTAATTATATTATCATAATATACTCTCTATCGAGGAAATCATGATAGAATCCACAAGCTCTAGAATATCATATCAACTGAGATATATAGTAATGTTTGACATTTAATATTTTTTCCTAGTGTCAAGGATACAAAACCACAGAAATATTGTTGAGAGTAGAACTAGATACCCAATACATACATAAAACAACACACTCGTGTGAACAATGATTACATTTACAATGTATTACAATTACACTGTTAACCACAAGTTCATATGTTAAGCAAAACAGTATATTGATTAAATACATTGTGTGTGTCTTCGAAAAGATAGCTTTCTTTTGAACAATTAGAAGAAACAACATTGCAGCCGTCTGTTTGTACATAAAGTTATATTCCAGACATTAACCTCCGTTATATCAACCTCGTCATCGTCTATGTCTGACGCAATAATTCCCCTATACGAACCAAGGAAGTAAATTCAGATGCAGTTTAATTGGGACAGCTGTGGTTACGGGGAAATTTCTACAAAACCAATTTTGTATTAATGAAGCAACTATCCTTCAGAAAGTCTTATGTTTTCAAATATGCTGTGTATGATGAGTCAAAAAGAAAAACAAACCATATACCGAATTTCAATTTTAAAATAAATGAGCAAAATTTTATAAATAAAATTGTCTCAAAAAAAACGAAGGCAGGGAACAAAGGGGTAATTCACACACAAAAGATAATAATGAAGTGAAGGATATTACGAATTATACAATACATGAGATTGACCAGATGTGTATTGTACACGACTTTAATACATAAATAGAATAACATGGCAGTGTCTTATCAGAAGCAGGAACGGTTTATCCTTTGTGTGCACCTGTGCTAATCCCCGGTTTTCTCTGGGGTCCGAGTTACCCATCTTCTTAATTTTCTGTCTTGTTTCTTGTGTGCCAGTGTTGACAGTTTCTCTGGATTATCCATTCTTGATTGCCCCTTAGTGTTGACAGTATCTCTGGATTGTCCATTCTTGATTGCCCCTTAGTGTTGACAATATCTCTGGATTGTCCATTCTTGATTACCCCGTAGCGTTGACAGTATCTCTGGATTGTCCATTCTTGATTGCCCCTTAGTGTTGACAGTATCTCTGGATTGTCCATTCTTGATTGCCCCTTAGTGTTGACAGTATCTCTGGATTGTCCATTCTTGATTGCCCCTTAGTGTTGACAGTATCTCTGGATTGTCCATTCTTGATTGCCCCTTAGTGTTGACAGTATCTCTGGATTGTCCATTCTTGATTGCCTATTAGTGTTGACAGTATCTCTGGATTGTCCATTCTTGATTGCCTATTAGTGTTGACAGTACCTCTGGATTGTCCATTCTTGATTGCCCCTTATTGTTGACAGTATCTCTGGATTGTCCATTATTGATTGCCCCTTAGTGTTGACAGTATCTCTGGATTCTCCATTCTTGATTGCCCCTTAGTGTTGACAGTATCTCTGGATTGTCCATTCTTGATTGCCTATTAGTGTTGACAGTATCTCTGGATTGTCCATTCTTGATTGCCCCTTATTGTTGACAGTATCTCTGGATTGTCCATTCTTGATTGCCCCTTAGTGTTGACAGTATCTCTGGATTCTCCATTCTTGATTGCCTATTAGTGTTGACAGTATCTCTGGATTGTCCATTCTTGATTGCCTATTAGTGTTGACAGTATCTCTGGATTGTCCATTCTTGATTGCCCCTTATTGTTGACAATATCTCTGGATTCTCCATTCTTGATTGCCCCTTATTGTTGACAGTATCTCTGGATTGTCCATTCTTGATTGCCCCTTAGTGTTGACAGTATCTCTGGATTGTCCATTCTTGATTGCCCCTTAGTGTTGACAATATCTCTGGATTGTCCATTCCTGATTGCCTATTAGTGTTGACAGTATCTCTGGATTGTCCATTCTTGATTACCCCTTTGGTTTTTTCTAACGTTTACCCCTTTGTTATCTTCAAACTCTTGTTTCCCCTCATATCTAACAACCACAAAAAAGAGCATATAAAATATACCAATAGATGGATATAACTGTCGATTTGAAAGCTTAGAGAGACGTGATCACAAGTATCGCACCAATAGGAGGAGCTGCCATACCAGTTTTAATGTATGTTTGTTTTATTGGTTATGCCATGATGTGCTTGACGTCAAACTGACAGATAATATTCACCAACAGAGACATATCGTTGATACTGATAATATCACTCGGTGACATCAAAAGAAGAATATCCAAATTAAGTTAAATCCGATAGCAATATTGTCTAGAACAAATGTCTGAGTTGCAGTTGTACTTTATTGATACCCTTATTGTGAGATATCTGATAAACAGAAGCCTACTCTTTTATTAAATAACAGGAACAGAGTGTAAACATAAACCATGACAAAAAAGTATTGCATTTTTAATCGGTTTAATGTTTAAATATCACTCGGATTCAATTACCGTGAATTAACCTCACAATAATTTCGCAACAAATGTCTGAGATAAAAGTGAAAAACAAAGCAAAAATACCACACTATCGGAACAATTCCAACATCAAGTATCAAAATCATAGAAAGAGGCAAAATAGACACCCATAATGCACAAATACATGACCACCTCTCACTTTCCTGGATCGGTACAAGCATTTCAATTAAAAGTGGTGGGGTTAAACTAGTTTTATGGGCCAAAACGTCCCGCCTTAGCGAATAAACTTTAGAGAATACCGAAGGGACAATCAAATAAGGACAATCCAGAGAAACAGGCAACACTGGGTACACAAGACGAAGAAAAACAAAACAAAACCACAACACAATATGCGCTTGACACCACCACACGTAAACAAACACAAACAACACAACCAAGACATGCGCACTCCCACAAACAACTAGAGACAAAGATGAACCGAACATGCTTTTATGCGGAAATTCTAACGGACATCACCACACGGAACTCAGTGAAGTGATGCTGTCATGCAAGAGCTTTCCATGTGTGAGTAAGATGCCAGTCTTCATATATAACTGAGAGAACAGCGTTATTATAAAGGACGCTATAATCTTGTAGAAACAGACCACAAAAAGCTATCAACAAAATATAGATATTGTTTGTTTGATGGTGTCTAATGCCACTTTCAACAATATTTCAACAATATTTCAGTTATATCGTGGCGGTCAGTTTTATTGGTGGAGGAAACTGGAGGACCCGGATAAAACCACCGATCTGCCGAAGGTCACTGACAAACTTTATCACATGATGTTGTACAGCTCGCCCTGATCGAGATTCGAACTCACAACATCAGTGGTGATAGGGAATGCTTGCATATGTAGTTATACATCCAACTACCATACGATCATGGCCACGACTGCCCCCCAATATAGATATTGATAAATAAACGATAAAAGCCAAAATTATTTCAAATTAATTATGAATTCATTACATCATCTTACACAAACATGAAATTGAAATTTTTGCACAAATGAACAATTTATGGTACAAAATGTATATTGTACATCTGTTTGCTGCCTGGTTGTCATCGTATGGTAGTTGAATTTAGAACTACCTATGCAATCAGTGCCAATCACCACCAACGTTGTGAATTCGAATCGCACTCAGGCGACGTGTACTCGGTACAACATTATGTGATAAAGTTTGTCAGTTACTTGCGGTTGGTCTGTGGTTTTCTCCGCTTTCCTCAACCAATAAAGCTGACCCCCGCGATATAGCTGACATATTGTTGTAAGTGGCGTTAACCACGATAACCATAACATGCTAACCCTATTTAACATCCTGCTTTCAGATCTGTATACACATTACATTTATTTACGACTTGGCGAGTGTCTTTTAAGGAACGGGAACTTGTTACTCTACGCCAACATCTGATTTCACCCACATTATTTTGTGATGTACGCGTTGCTCATTGTTTAGTTTTCCGCGTTGTGTTCTGTGTTGTTTTTGTTGTTTTTTTGTTGTTGTTGTTGTTGCTTTGTCTTCGTTCTGTGTCCTTTCTTAGTTTCCCAGTTTTCTCTAACGATTATTTAAATAACAAATTTGACTAGTGATTGCATATATACAATCCCTGAAATTAATTCAAACCTGAGCCGTTTTGATATTAAATATGAGTTATCCTATAGCAAGGAATCGTCAAGTGTTAACACAATACATAGTATGACATAAACAATTACCATTAGTTAGCATAAGGCAATTTTTTTTAATTACCCAGTCACTAGTTAATTTTAAAGATTTGTTGTAAAGACACTAATCTGTTACTTGTAATTTGAGCCAATATAGCTAGATTAATTTAAACAATATTTATTTAGAAAATAATCAGAATATACAGTACATCAAACATAGTAAATACAGACAGGATTCAGAAACAAGCAATTATTGCTTTTATAAATCTGTCTCCTACAGATAGATTAACACCGCATTTGTTTTATTGAAGTGGCTGTACCAAACCAGGAAAGTGCGATGTATTTGTGTGTTTACTAACTATCCGACGGATGGTATTTTTTTTTTTCATTCTATTGTATGAAACTATATTTTATTATATTTTCGTCAAGCACAGAGTCCTTCACTAAAACAAAATAATAAAAATATGCATACATTCAAGTTGCTATAAACATCGGTATTCTTGATCAAACTGTTGATCATATTGATTTTGTTCACAACGAAAGTACAAATAAGCTAAAATGGAAAATTGCTAAGTAATCCTAGATTAGTTTTTTGACAGTGGTGTTAAACATGCAAGAAAGAATTTCATGGACTTGCATTGATCCTGCCAAGTACTTATGAATAATCCCTAACAGTTTGAGAAATTATAGATATGACTTAAAACTGTTTGACGTCAATTCTGGCAATTCTAGAACATTCCATGTATTTCTTCATTATACAAATTAAATAAAACATATATACTCCCTCCTATCCACACGCTTGCTATTAAAGTCAACATATATACCTTTAACATTTTCAAAACGATTTGAATAAAATATAGGATATTCTGAAAAGCACCATTCTGATGTAGATAATTGAATTGTTTTGTCACAAGCATGAACTTATGACATCTTCAATAAAACGGTAAAGTGGAGAGATATATAATATTATAATATTGTTCAGACACAAGGATAGGTATTACCAAAGATATCATGACAACACAGTAGACTACTGTATAATTATCATATGTAGTTATGCTATATTGATTTTTAGTGACGAGTTATTTAAGTTTTGGGAGTGTGGTCTATGTTTTGCCCACGAGCATTAATTTTTTCACGCAAAACAATAATTATATTTATTTTTTTTGACACGAAAAATCGGTATATTTTTCAATTGTTTTTATGATTATTTCACCAATGATTATTTTTGAAAAACGCAGGGTAAGCTGGTTTTTTTGTGTGTTTTTTTTTGCATCTTTCAGGCGTTTTTTCCTATGACACAATTAAAAAAACATATTTCATCCCCTAAAAGTTAATTGGTCGTTACCGTATTAGGAAAGGTAATTACCGGTAATTATCTGTCAATCGTACAGGGTCAAAATAGAAATAGCCAGTAGAGATATGGTTATGGTTTTTAACGCCACTTTCAACAATATTTCAGTAATATCGTGGCGGTCAATTGGTAGAGGAATCCAGAGTACCCGGATAAATAGCCAGTATATATCCCTTTCCGAAAAAATGAATAACAAAGCCATTCACTGAATATTCTTCAATCAACCTTTTGCTTCGTACAATATGGTTTCGTTTATTTTGTTAAGAATTAAAAATGCAGTTCAAAATATATGGTAGAATTATTCTTCCATATTATTTCTTGTGATTAGCTAATCGCATCACCTTTAGCAGCAGGACATCGCTCCAGAAAGGAAGAAGAGTTTGAAGATACCAAACGGGTAATCAGAATCCGTATATCGAAGAAGAACAGACAACGCAATGGACAAAAGAAAAAGTACAAAAGGACAAACAACGATCTACAAAACATATAAAACTAAAGATCGAATAACACGAACCCCACTAAAACCGGGGGTGAACTCAGATGATCCGGAAGGGTAGGCAATTACTGCTCCCCTAGTGACACCCATCGTGTTAATCTAGTTACAAACCCGGTGATAAGGTCATGCTCCTCTTTGTGCATGCATCTGTCATTCGTACTATCCTATTTAGACCCTTTGGTGTATTTGTTTGGAAAGATTTTTTAAATTAGTTGGTTTTACAATTTTTTACTATGAACATACTTTATAAGGTTATTCCAGAAACGCGTTGTAGTTACTACGTCGGATAGCTACGATTGTATTACTACTTACTGCACAGCGGTGGCAATTTGTCTTTGCATTAACAACATTAAAGGTATTAGAAGATTTTGGGACAATCAGGTTTTACTGTATAAATATCTTTTGTACGACCCACAGAATATTAAAATGATTACTTGTATATGGGTTAGGGTTATGATGTTTAACGCCACTTTTAACAATAACCCAGTTTTATAGTGGCGGTCAGTTTTATTAATGGATGGAGAAAACCGAAGTACTTGGAGAAATCCCCCAAGTCACTGTCAAACTTAATCACATATCGTCTGAGCTGGATTCGAACTCACAACGTTAGGCACTGTTTGCATAGGTAGTCATAAATCCAACTACCATACGATCCCGACCACAACGGCCATCAACTATGATCCAACAAATAGGTTTGTTACTGTACAATGTGTAAGTTCAATGCCCTACCATTTACCTTCCAATCTATGTGTATCGATTGTGACTCTTTCTACGATTTTTATATTGGCTTTTGGAAATGTTCCGGCAGTTTGGTATTTTTTGGTTTTCAATTTATAATCTAACCACATATTTCCTTTTTTCTTATGTATAGACGTTCACACTTATCTATGATGAACACAATTGTATGTATGTCTTTAATGTCAATAGAATATCAAATAGATGCTTATATTTTACATGTACTCCTGCAATAATATAAACGTAGATATCAAATTTAGTGCGCACGACGCGTTTCTGGAATAACTTTCATCAGGTATGCTCAAAATCGAAAGATTGGAAAGAAAAACTAATTATAAGTTTTTGGGAACAATAAAACAAAAGGGCCTAAACAGGATAGCCAAAATAGTCTAAGGTCACCTATGACTGGGAGAGGAGAACCTTTGTTTTATCAATAATTACATTATTTAGGAATTTAATCATTTCAGTAATAAACCATGTCAGCGCCGAAGCACTGACTACTGGGCGGATGATAACCTCGGGGACTAATAGTCCACTAGTAGAGGAATCGACCCAGTGATAGAAGCACTGACTACTGGGCGGATGATAACCTCGGGGACTGATAGTCCACTAGCAGAGGAATCGACCCAGTTATAGAAGCACTGACTACTGGGCGGATGATAACCTCGGGGACTAATAGTCCACTAGCAGAGGAATCGACCCAATGATAGAAGCACTGACTACTGGGCGGATGATAACCTCGGGGACTAATAGTCCACTAGCAGAGGAATCGACCCAGTGATAGAAGCACTGACTACTGGGCGGATGATAACCTCGGGGACTAATAGTCCACTAGCAGAGGAATCTACCCAGTGATAGAAGCACTGACTACTGGGCGGATGATAACCTCGGGGACTAATAGTCAACTGGCAGAGGAATCAACCCAGTGATAGAAGCACTGACTACTGGGCGGATGATAACCTCGGGGACTAATAGTCCACTAGCAGAGGAATCGACCCAATGATAGAAGCACTGACTACTGGGCGGATGATAACCTCGGGGACTAATAGTCCACTAGCAGAGGAATCGACCCAGTGATAGAAGCACTGACTACTGGGCGGATGATAATCTCGGGGACTAATAGTCCACTAGCAGAGGAATCGACTCAGTGATAGTAATAAAAAACGAAGATATCATATTTAGTGCGCATGACACGACTCGTTTCTGGAATAATATTCATTATGTACGCTCAAAATACAGAGAAACTTTTGGAATTTCGAGCTATTTGATTTTGTCGTATCTTAACACTTTAAATATTGAAAGTTTCTCACAATTAACTGTTTTACTTATTACATAACTAAATAATTGAATGGAACATAATAAACTACTTAAAGACATACGACAAATCGGAATGATGTATTCATCACGTTTAATAAGTGACTATGTAGTTACAGTCAAGCCACCAGCGAGAACGTACATCTGAATATTATGTATTTTCTGCACACTATTTCCTGATCTGGAAGACCATCTTGTTCTCGATATGAAATAGCCGACAAATTGATCACTTATCGCTAAACAACACTCGTATTTACAAATTTAACAGATACCGTTTCAATTGTTTTGTTTATATGTAATACAACTACTAGGATAAGTATAATTGTATGTCATATTATCATTAAACAGAGTTTGAAGATACCAAAGGGATAATCAGAATCCGTATATCGAAGAAGAACAAACAACACAATGGCCAAAAACAAAAGTACAAAATGACAAACAACGTTCTACAAAACATACATATAAAATTAATGATCGAGTAACACGAACCCCACTGTAAACCGGGGATGAACTCAGGTGCTATGGAAGGGTAGGCAGTTCCTGCTCCACTAGTGACACCCGTCGTGTTAATCTAGTTACACACCCGGTGATAAGTCATGAATGAGGAAATGACCTGGAAGTATTTACGACAAGTGGAACATATCCGTGGTCATTTGTGACACATATATTCCATAACGGTCATGGTGGCGACCACAAAACTTTCGAGGTGATGACTTCAACTTCATGAATTTCTCTTGGCACAGTTTCTTTGTAACCCTCTAATTAATGAAATAGGTCTTAAGCGAAATAAATCAGATAGAGTTCCTTATTACAGCAATACTAATGATATCTATGTATTAATATATTACTTTTTATGGATTTTTATTGCCATATGGAATTTCCAGGTATGATAATAACACCATTTGACCTTTAGTTAGATAAAACATGAATGAATAATGTAATTATGGTCATGATATCACTGTGGGAAGGTCAATGTATTACTAATTACTTTCCATACTTTGATTCTCAATGAAATGATATTTTGTCTATCTGACATATTATATTTCCATAACAAACGATTCATTAGGAAGGCATGATTGTAATTTTACTACATGTGCCTTCCTATGAGTAAGTAAGTAGTGAGTGAGTGATTGTTGTTTAGCGCCAATTCAGTAAATTTTCAGCTATATCATGGCGACAACAAGTTGATTTTCAATCAGATGATGATGAGGTCCGCTTTGTACTAGCCCAACACACATAGTTGGATTTTTATATTGCTAGCTCACTGAAACAACAGTCCGCGGGTAGACATGTCGCACCACTCCGACACATTATTCTGATTCCGGACCAACCAGTCTTTACTCTTACTCCTTAATGCTTCCTGCTTAGCGGTGAAGCAACAAATACCTATTTTATAGTCTCTGGTTTGACCCGAATGGGGTTCGATCCCACGATCTACCGTACTCAAGGCGAGCACGCTAACCATTACGCCACCGATGCGGTTAGTAAGTAAGTAAATTTTATTTAAAGTCGGCACATATATACATTTAACAAATAACATGAGCTAAATGAAACTATATATACAAGCAAAACATATTGATTGATTGGTTGATTTTTTGGTGTTTTAACGTCACGTTCAGCAATATTTCAGCTATATCGTGGCGACCAGTTTTAGTGGTGGAGGAAGCCGGAGTACCCGGAGAGAACCACCGACCCTGGGCAAGCAACTGGTAAGCTTTATCACTTGCGGCTGCACCCTTTTTGTAATTTACAAAGCTGGGCGAGAACCCACGCCGTATTGATGATAGGCTTGTATGAGCTGCTAGATCCAACGACCTAACTCATTGAGCCACCCGGGTCCCTAGCAAAACATAAAATTTGGTAAGACAGGCAAGCACTATTTATCAAAATGATAAATCTATGTTAAGCTAATAAAGCCCGTATAAGCAAACAAGAGCACAGATAAGGAAGAGCAGCAAATTATTTTCCTGAGTTAAAAAAAAATCAATATTAGAAACAGGTATCTTCAAACTTTTCATAGGATATTTTTGTTTCATATCTCTTTCGCAGTGGTACGAATAAAATGAAAAACACAAAATACCACACTGTTTGTCGGAACAGTTCCAACATCCAATAGAAAAATTGCAGAAACAGAGGCACAATCAATATCCTAAGCACACTATACACATGACTGCTCACTTTCCTAGCTTTGCACAAGCAATTCCTCATTTTATCTTTATCGGCACCGTACGTATATTGTGTGCATCCTGCAATATTAACCAGTCCAGAACATCTGCCAATTTTTCAACCTCCTTTCAAATAATTTCCAATGGTGTCCATTGTCATACCAGAGCATTATTTGAAGCGTTCCTTACCGTCCCCTCTACGTGAATCTGGTATCAGGAGACTGCTATATATGCATACTACACAAATAAAACACCAATTTATTCGTACACATTTATTGTACAGCAAATGTGATGATAAAATAAAAAAACAAACTTTATCACACTATCAGAACACTTCCAAAATTCAAAAGATAAATCGCAGAAAGAGGCAAAATCGATAAAGACATGGAAGACATGAAAGCTCAATTTCCCGGTATGGTACAGGTACTTCACTAAAACGTGGCGGGGTTTATCTAATTTTACGGGCCCAAGTATCCCATCTTAGAGAAATAATGTAATCATTTTAAAGACGCTTTCAGGTTTTATTTGAGAACGTCGTGATACAAACTACATTGTATATTTTATACTGAAATATTTGTCTAAGCTGATTATTGTTTTTATTATGTCTTCCGGGATCCTTGTGTACTCTTTAATGTTTAGGCCTTCAGCGCTATTTTCATAAAACTAATATGACAACTTGCTGTGTCACAAGGAATAAATATATTGCATATAAAAAGATGATGACTCGGCGTTATGTACACAAACGCTGCCTAAAACAGTTGTATGACAGCGTCATTTCACTATAAGGGGAGGTTTGGACCCATAAGATTAGTTTAGCACCGCCACTTTTTTCCATTGAAGTGAAAGTTATAAGCCAGGGAGGTGAGCGGTCATATATATATTTGTGTTACGGGTATCGATTTTGCCACCGTTTCTACGATTTTTCTATTAGATTTTTGAATATTTTTGATGGTGTTTTAACTTTTGTATTTCATTGTATAATATATTTTTGAAACGTATATACTTGCATTGCTAAATATTACATATACGTTTTACAGTCGCCTATGTTTTAATATCTACTATATCTGTAGAAGTCTTTTAGATGTCTCCAAGGAATCCCCGTCCATAGGTGACCTTAGCCAATTTAAGCTATCTTGTTTTTTAGGCCCTTTGGATTTCTTGCTCCGAAAACTTTCAAATAATTTGGCTTTCAAATCTTTTGAATTTCAGCTTATCGAAGGAAGATTTTTCTAGAAACGCTTCGTACGCACTAAATTTGACATCCTATGTTTTTGTGAAGATTGCAAAATAAATTTCCAACAATATATCAGCTTATTTTAAGCAGTCAATATACACAGTAGAAGATAATATTCTATGAATCGTTTTATTTCATATAATATTTCAGAAGCTTAATTCCTTTTATCTTATTGTTTACCATTAATTGCTGTTTCATGTAATGGTCGTGGTTAAATTGTTATATAGTTGAATAATAGTCGTTGAAGACAATAATAAATATAACCAGAGGCCCTTATGCACCAGTTTTACTGAATTGTATTCTTTCCCAAATAGCCTTCACTCGGTATAATGTGTTTTAAAGGTGCAAGGGGAATTTAGAAAACAAATCCAAATCTGGCTTCAAATAAAGAAACTAAAACATGATAACCGCTCATATCTTTTAAACGGTAAGGTCTACAACATTCTGTTGAACAACCGCAGACTGATATTTGTTTGAGGAACTCAATGGAATAAACCGTAGACAAGTCGGACGTAAATATATATATTAAAGCCGGTAAGAGCAAGGCAATATATGTTGGCATACTATATGCAAATAATTTGATAAGAGACAATAAGACAAAATTCATAAAACAAAATGTGTCGACAAATAAGAACTCCCAATACAACAAAAAAACGCTCCTTCGGCATAATGTTGGTGGAGGCTTTCGGAACACCCAAATTTACGTTTCCACCTAGATTAGCTTCAAGTAGCCAAGCTATTTGGGAGTCATGAGAGTGGTAATTCTAATATTGAAACGGGTGAAAATAATGCTGTCATACATCTTGACTACGTCAGCACAAACATGAATTATGCATACCATGATAGGATATTTATGGCAACATGACTATTTTAGGAAAGGTCATTGAATAAATAATGGAGTAATTATTATTTTATGACAGAGCACTGTAAATGTCCAAAAATATATCAAACAAACACGGAATCAATACTTAGCAAAAAAAGAAAGCCACGGTGTATTTACGTTGATTTGTTGTGTTACGCCAAGTAAGCAGTATCTTAAATAGATTCTTTTGGGTGTATTAATGAATCATTCGCCCCCTCTTTTGGGTGTATAAATGAATCATTCGCCCCCTCTTTTGGGTGTATTAATGAATCATTCGCCCCCTCTTTTGGGTGTATTAATGAATCATTCGCCCCCTCTTTTGGGTGTATTAATGAATCATTCGCCCCCTCTTTTGGGTGTATTAATGAATCATTCGCCCCCTCTTTTGGGTGAATTAATGAATCATTCGCCCCCTCTTTTGGGTGTATTAATAAATCATTCGCCACCTCTTTTTGGGTGTATTAATGAATCATTCGCCCCCTCTTTTGGGTGTATTAAGGAATCATTCGCCCCCTCTTTTGGGTGTATTAATGAATCATTCGCCCCCTCTTTTGGGTGTATTAAGGAATCATTCGCCCCCTCTTTTGGGTGTATTAATGAATCATTCGCCCCCTCTTTTGGGTGTATTAATGAATCATTCGCCCCCTCTTTTGGGTGTATTAATGAATCATTCGCCACCTCTTTTTGGGTGTATTAAGGAATCATTCGCCCCCTCTTTTGGGTGTATTAATGAATCATTCGCCCCCTCTTTTGGGTGTATTAATGAATCATTCGCCACCTCTTTTTGGGTGTATTAAGGAATCATTCGCCCCCTCTTTTGGGTGTATTAATGAATCATTCGCCCCCTCTTTTGGGTGTATTAATGAATCATTCGCCCCCTCTTTTGGGTGTATTAAGGAATCATTCGCCCCCTCTTTTGGGTGTATTAATGAATCATTCGCCCCCTCTTTTGGGTGTATTAATGAATCATTCGCCCCCTCTTTTGGGTGTATTAATGAATCATTCGCCCCCTCTTTTTGGGTGTATTAATGAATCATTCGCCCCCTCTTTTGGGTGTATTAAGGAATCATTCGCCCCCTCTTTTGGGTGTATTAATGAATCATTCGCCCCCTCTTTTGGGTGTATTAATGAATCATTCGCCCCCTCTTTTGGGTGTATTAATGAATCATTCGCCCCCTCTTTTGGGTGTATTAAGGAATCATTCGCCCCCTCTTTTGGGTGTATTAATGAATCATTCGCCCCCTCTTTTGGGTGTATTAATGAATCATTCGCCCCCTCTTTTGGGTGTATTAATGAATCATTCGCCCCCTCTTTTGGGTGTATTAATGAATCATTCGCCCCCTCTTTTGGGTGTATTAATGAATCATTCGCCCCCTCTTTTGGGTGTATTAATGAATCATTCGCCCCCTCTTTTGGGTGTATTAATGAATCATTCGCCCCCTCTTTTTGGGTGTATTAATGAATCATTCGCCCCCTCTTTTGGGTGTATTAAGGAATCATTCGCCCCCTCTTTTGGGTGTATTAATGAATCATTCGCCCCCTCTTTTGGGTGTATTAATGAATCATTCGCCCCCTCTTTTGGGTGTATTAATGAATCATTCGCCCCCTCTTTTGGGTGTATTAATGAATCATTCGCCCCCTCTTTTGGGTGTATTAATGAATCATTCGCCCCCTCTTTTGGGTGTATTAATGAATCATTCGCCCCCTCTTTTGGGTGTATTAATGAATCATTCGCCCCCTCTTTTGGGTGTATTAATGAATCATTCGCCCCCTCTTTTGGGTGTATTAATGAATCATTCGCCCCCTCTTTTGGGTGTATTAATGAATCATTCGCCCCCTCTTTTTGGGTGTATTAATAAATCATTCGCCCCCTCTTTTGGGTGTATTAATAAATCATTCGCCCCCTCTTTTGGGTGTATTAATGAATCATTCGCCCCCTCTTTTTGGGTGTATTAATGAATCATTCGCCCCCTCTTTTGGGTGTATTAATGAATCATTCGCCCCCTCTTTTGGGTGTATTAATGAATCATTCGCCCCCTCTTTTGGGTGTATTAATAAATCATTCGCCCCCTCTTTTGGGTGTATTAATGAATCATTCGCCCCCTCTTTTGGGTGTATTAATGAATCATTCGCCCCCTCTTTTGGGTGTATTAATGAATCATTCGCCCCCTCTTTTGGGTGTATTAATAAATCATTCGCCCCCTCTTTTGGGTGTATTAATAAATCATTCGCCCCCTCTTTTGGGTGTATTAATGAATCATTCGCCCCCTCTTTTGGGTGTATTAATAAATCATTCGCCCCCTCTTTTGGGTGTATTAATAAATCATTCGCCCCCTCTTTTGGGTGTATTAATGAATCATTCGCCCCCTGTTTGTCAGTGGGGTTCGCGTTGCTCGATCTTGGGTTTTCTGTGTAGTGTTGTGTTTACCACTGTTTATAGTTTTGCATTAATTGTTGCTTTCAGCAGATAGAACAGTTACTATCCAACATTACATTTCGAAACACATTAAAGAACAAGAACAGCGCTTTTTATTATTGTTCTATTCTTCACAGTAACAGTATGGTATTCAACAATGGGCATAACTCGTACCCTAAAGTAAGTGTGGAACTGTCCTTGGCCTGCAGTACAATAAGAGAGTTATACTAGTTCCTAATATTGCTTTACAATGAATTGAACAAAGGTATTGAAAATAATGGAGAATAACTCTATATAAAGCGAACAGTTGACTTGTTTCACCCTCGAAGTTTTTTGGGAGTTGGTGTTGGCTCAAGCTATAGTTTTCTGTGTAGTGTTTTGTAGATCATTATTTGTTCTTTTTCTTGTGGCCATTGTAGTGTCTGTCCCTCGAATTACGGTTTCTGATTACCCCTTTTGGCATCTTCAATCTTTTCTTACATAAGGTTTCTTACAATTCATATGAAACAAAATGTATTTTCAAAACAATATTAGCAATCAAGCTATAGAGTCATGTACATACATTGGAACATTCAACGATTGATGATCGGATTGATGATCGGTGAATGATAGGTAAATGTAGACGCTAATGAATAATTAATTGGACAAATAATGATTAGTGATATGACTCTTAACTAATGATTCACGATGGAAAATAAATTTCATGTGTAATATAAGTGTAATATACATGAACCATTTTATTTAATATCATGTTCATATTAAGAAAAGTAATTTATTGTATTTTTCTGTAAATTTGATTTTGTTGTTAGAAATGATTTAATATATATTTTGTTAAGTCTTAAAGGCATAAATATTTCATTAAGTACTATTCAAAACACTCGCGGCATCACGCTTTATTCTATTATCCAATGAAAATATTTTTAATCTCATTGCTTTTGTACTCTTGTTTTTTTATGATAAAGTCTTATTATATTTAATACGTCAATTTCTCTATTGCTCTAATATTGTGAATGTGGTTTATAAATAAAGGTTTAATAATTTCTTTTCATTTATTAAGGTAAATATTGAACATTTTCGACAATTCCTTTCATTTCAAATAAATTATGATGTATAAGTAAGAGAGGATATGGGAACAGATGCAAATGATTGTTTTGTTTGGTTTATGATGTTTAAAGCCATGCATTTTCAACAATATTTCAGTTATATCGTGGCGGTCAGTTATATTGGTGGAGGAAACCAGAGGATCCTGAGAAAACCACCGACCTGTTGCAAGTCACTGACAACTTTATCACATGTTGTAACCATGATTATTTTTATAAAAAAAATCTTGGGAAGTGCTTTTCACTCGTTTTTTTGTGATATTTTGAATATTAAAAGCAGAAATGGTTATAGTTTATTCTTTTTATAATTTTCATATATGTAATTGTATTTCTACTTTTCCCTAAAATATTATTTAAGCTCGATATTTCGTGTTAACTACATGTACCGAGAACGCCGTATACGTGTAGTTACAAATTATTGATAGATAAAAGTACATGTTTTTCATGCTTGAGTATATACTTCCTATATCATATATTTCGTTAAGGCGGTACCTTTTAGTGTAAACCTTTGGACATATTTTATTAATCATCAATTATAAAGGTGTATGCATATACATTGTATACTTCATACACATGCCGACACATGTATGTACATGTATGATATATTATTTATTACCGTCCATTCAGATGCATTACATATATAATAAAATGTTAATTAGGTGTATTGGTATATTAATATTAGGACAACCATAATGAGGAAAAACTGTCACTTTACACTTGTATATAAGTATTTAGATGAGAAACGCGTGACCTCAGGTAATACCGAGTGTGAATTAATGACTAAATGTTATTGGAACATACATGTACATATACTAATTATTTCCGGTATCATAGATTCCTATGCATTCTTTAGTGACAGCTGTTTGACCGTTAACCAAATTAATGATTGTTGTTATTTTTTTTTTTTTTTTTTGTCCTCAATTATGTAAATTTTTCTCTTCAGCTCTTGGCCTTTTTGTAAATGTGTTGCATATACATAAACGTAAGAGAAAATCAAGGATGGATATTCCAGAGACAACAGGCAATACTGGCCATGGGCACACGCCACAGAACGGGAAAAACACATGAGCAACATGGACCCCAACAAAAAACCGTGGGTAAACCCAGTTGTTAGCGTAGATTATCATTTCCGGGAATTAATATATCATTTCCGATAAAAAAAAATTGTTTCGGAGATGTTTTTTATATCATTTCCGAGAATTATTTCATTAGAAATTTGAAATGGAATGTATCATTTATAAGTCTCGGTGTGTAGTATCTCCATGTCCGACAATATATAGTTTTTTTATTATGTAGTGAGTAAAGCTTGAGCAAAGCTCACATTCATGTCACCTGATATACATACCTACCTGATTTTACCTGCGTTAATAATTAATTAATCTCGGAAATGATATATAATTTTTTTTCCGGAAATGATATATTAAAATTCTCGGAAATGCAACTTTGAAATTTTGAAAAATTCCCGGAAATGAAATGCGCCCGTTGTTATCAATTCCCCATTCATGTAAGACACCCATCATGTTGCTCGGAATTTAGCCCAGTAAAACTCCTTTCCATGAGAGAGGAAAGATTTAATTTACAAATGGCAAATGCGTAACGGTCAACCAGTTCGCACAACATTGCACGTGCATAAAAGAATCCACTGGTGATCTACATGTTTAACAATGCAGTATATTTTTTATTTTAATATTAGAACATAGTAAAGTACTCGCGCCAATAGAATTTTGCCTTACTTAATCATTAAGACCATGGATTTTCCCCATTGTTCTGACTGTTTACCGCTGGAAAATATTGCCTTGGGCTATCTGACAACAATATACAGTAGATTAAATGGTGTTAATAATTGTTGTGAAATGCCCCAAACCATTATCAGCTGAATAAAAGATTAAATGTTGAATTAAATTTAAAAATGTCAAGAAATAATAACTTTTATTAATAGCATCTATATTTCCAAGCAATATCTCTTTCCATTCTTGAAAATCACAAATGTTCGCTATCTTTTACTGTTTCCGAGATACTGGAAGGGACCAAAAAATACCAATTTCAAAACTTTAACACATTTTAATTTTAAGATAAAAAAAATTTGGTTGTGAACAAAAAATTAACATTTTTCTATTGTATTATTGAAATGTATCATATTCCAGCAAATATAAATTTAAGATAAATTTTATGCAAAATTTAACAAAATGTCATATTATCTTAGCTTGCAGTCAAGAGGTACTTTTTATTTCTACTTTTTTCATTTTCATTGTTCTTTGTATCTCAAATGAATTTTTGATATAAGTTATAGGGTGGTAAATGTGTTTGAATTAAGAATTTGATCAGCTCATAGATTTTTTTTTAATTTTTTTAAAATTGTTTACAGTCAGATTAAAATCAAATGATATGTTGGGTTTTAATCCGAGTGAACTAGGTATGATACCATGAAATCCTTAATTCAGAGATGGCACTGTCTATTCTTAGAGCATTGATGTATTTTTTAATTCTACGATTAGTACTCCAAAAAAAGATTGGTTCCATTTATCCCAGTGGTTTCAGAGAGGTTTAATTGTGAATGTTTACAGAGGACAACAGACCCCAAGTTGCAGCAATACCTCACATGACCATTACAACCTTCATCGGAGTTGTGTACCTGATTTGTGTCACACAACTAGATGACTCTTTTCGGGGGGAGGGTAGTTGTACCCCTCAGTGGAGAAACTAGGCCTTATTTCTATACTCTGTGATTATATACTTGTGGGTGTGTTCTTTAAATTTATATACACAGTTGTATGTATGTAAATACATGTATCAGCAATTAAAATACCTTTATTGCTCGATACAACATTATTGATAAAGTTTGTCAGACTTGTGGCAGGTCGGCGGTTTTCTCAGTATACTCCACCAATAAAACAAGATAGCCATGATATAACTGAAATATTGTTAAAAGTCGCTCGTACTTATTCATGAAAACAGGGATTATCATGTTCTTACATATACGAAGGCGCTATTATTACCTTTGAATGTTGTTTGCAAAACCCTTTTTACCTTATATTTTAATTTTGTAATGGAAAAAACAATCTAAAAGTGGATTTTTTAAAATATCGGACGAGACCAGTAAGGGTCGCGTTGACTATCATTAGGAATCTACAAGTGTGTTCTCTTACTTAATACTTAAGAAGTATTTTTATTTTATGTTTTCATATTTTTAAAACCAGAATGCCAAAATATATAACAATTAACAAAAATAAAACAATAAATTTGCTTTGGAATACATCCTTTCGATTCTCGTTTATATTTAGATATTTCAAGTGTCCCATATATTCACGGAGTATCTGTGTCACAAATGACAACGGATATATTCCGTTTGTCGTAATTACAACCCGATCCTTTCCTCATTCATTACTTAACACCGTGTTTATGACAAGAGTAACACGACGGGTGTCACTGATGGAGCTGGAACTGTTTACTCTTCCGGAGCACAAATCCATCTCCGGTTTTAGTGGAGTTCCTGTTGTTCCAGTTTTCTGTTAATGTTTTGTAGATCGTTGTTTGTCCTTATTCTGTTGGCTATTGTATTGTCTGTCCTTCTTAGATTTACGGCTTCTGATTACCCTTTTGG
Source organism: Bathymodiolus brooksi (assembly GCA_963680875.1). Classification (NCBI taxonomy): domain Eukaryota; kingdom Metazoa; phylum Mollusca; class Bivalvia; order Mytilida; family Modiolidae; genus Bathymodiolus; species Bathymodiolus brooksi. The sequence goes on from OY804581.1 coordinate 110,923,474, forward strand.
TATCTTCAAACTTTCCGTAGCCAATGGTTTGTCTGATATGTAATTACAGGTGATATATTTGCTTGATATTGTATTTTATTGAGATAATATATTCTAAAACTTCACGTACTCGTCAGTTCTGGGTATAGATTATATCAGAAATTAAATAATTATAACATACATTGCACAAATTGATCAATTACTCATATAAATCAGTTGTTGATATTTTTGAAAATATAGTTGACTGCTAGGAGTCAAATATATCAATTATATAGGATATTATTATATCTAAGTTTTCATGACATGTTTATCAATATTATATTAACTGGTATATTCCGTAATACACTATTCACCGATGAATAATCCAAAGCACTATTCGCCACTACTGTGTTATTCACAGGAGACGCGATATATTTTCGCGGAATTTTTAATCCACTTTATTCATTGGAGGAAGCACGGATTTTTGCTAAACGGAACTAAAATCCGAATATCACAGACGATAACAAGAAACATGGTGAGCAGGAGCTAGGTTCTGTGTCTGTCCATGGAATTGTAATCTCTTATATTGTTCGGTATAGTAAAACACTTAATGACTAGATATTCGGGTGATAGCAAGATTATTGTTCCTCACGCCTCGAGCAATAGTTGGTGTCTCCGGAACAATAAACGTCCTATTACCCTGATACAAAATAGACTTTAAAATCGCAGTGTGTGTTCGTTACTACCATCTACCAAAATATATATAGCGCTGTTCGAAGGCTAAGTACAACATTAAAAGTTAAAGTTCAAATACACAAGAACAAAGGAAACAAATGTTGATACTTGGTTAGTTTGTATTGAGATTTCATAGACATAGCGTATATGCATCAACACGCCACCAGAAACATCTCACAGAAACCTAAGGGCCCGGGTGGCTCAGTTAGTTAGGTAGTTATATTACCTAACAACTCATACAAGCCTACCACCAATACGGCGTGAGTTCGCGCACGCTTTGTAAATTACAAAAAGGGTGCACCCGACTCGCAGTCGCAAGTGATAAGGTTTACCAATTGCTTACCCATGGTCGGTGGTTCTCTCCGGGTACTCCGGCTTCTTCCACCACTAAAACTGGTCGCTGAAATATTGCTGAAAGTGGCGTTCAACACCAAAAATCAAATCAAATCACAGAAAGCTAAGGAACACAGTTATATAGTACTTATTGTATTTTCCTATAGCAAATTGCCAAAAGTCACCTGAAATTCTAGTGAAATTCCATGATGCATATCGCTTGAAACTCATGTATAATTGAAGACCACATTACACCTGAAACCTATCCACAATTCAAGATTACATAGAACTTGATGCTCATGTAGAATTGAAGCAGGTGACAAATTCAAGATCATATAAAATCTGAATGTCATGTAAAATTCAAAAACAATATCATGACAGATAAATCGCGTAGGTAAAAGGTGGCAATGTGATAATGTGTTGATAGACGGAAGATTAAGAATGCTAAATATAAAAGGAAAAATTATGCATAATCTCGGAAATGTTTGCCGTGCAGCGTTATGAGTAGAGAATTTTGTAATTTAAAACCATTTCTGGGAAAACGAAAACATAAGACCGTGAACGGGATAGTCAATACCGTCTAAGGCTGTCTATGCCTGAGAGAGATGAACTTTTGTTGTAGTAGTAATTACAATATTAATGAACTGCAATTTTCACAAATAAATATATTTAAATGCTTTATATCTTGAAAATTAGTCTGGTGACCTATATTTTTAAATTTAATTCCTTAAAGTCTGCCACAAAAGCAATAAATCTGGCCAGTTTTAAGGAAATTCAATGACAAATTATTTTAAATTATTATTTAAAGAGTGCAAAATTAGCTCTAAAAATTTACTTTTTCTGCCCTGGAAGAATTGTAGACAGCTTAATTTGCTAACTATATCACCTAGAAAGGAAAGCTTTTCCTTACAAACATTATCTTTGCCTGTTTTATTTTCATTTATGCAATGTCTTATTAAAAAAAGTGAAAAATGTGGACATTTTTCATGAAATTGACAAAAAGGGTGTATGTCAGGGTGTCATTCTAAACCCCTAACTTTTTTTTTGCCTGGAAACATATCTTTATTTGTTAATGATATATAGCATGGATACAAGTAATGTGATATATCTATTTTTAAAAATATTCATTGACACAATTTTTTTCTATTCCACTTTAAAATCAAATTTTGTTGGATTTATTCAATGCCAGTTACAGGCTATATTGCCAAAAAAGGGTAGCCATTTTGAAAAAAAAAATGAAAAAATTATAAAAATCTATGTCTTAGATATTCCAAAATATTCATTTATCATATTATACTCAGATAATTAAACAAAAATTATATGCTATTTTTTTTTGGGTACCTTAAGGACACGGAGAAGTGAAAAAAAATGACATTTTTTTGGACTTCAGAGGAGGGGTAACTCTTTCAGGGAATATTTTTCAAATAAGCCTGGAAACCTATTCTCAAATTTTGATATTTTGTTAGGTACACACCAAAGAACAAAATATATGAAATTCAAAAAAAATCATTGACTTGTTTTTTTTTTTGCTCATAGTGTCCTTCTCTACCTTAACGCTTGCTTAGATAAGTCAAATATAAGAAATACTTATGCATGGAGGTAAAGTAATATATTGCCATGTCTCCAGTTCAATCTACACATTATAAAACCGTTTTCATGGACCAATTCTCAGGTCAATGAATATATATTTGCTTCACATGACTTCGGATTATATTTAATCTAATTAAAATTCAATCTCCTCATATGCTCCCCCTTTTCTTTGTGGCTGTGTGTGACCTTATCCTTCGAAAGCATCCGAGTTCACCCGCTTTTTAGTGGGGTTCATGTTGCTCAATCTTAAGTTTTCTGTGTAGAGTTTTATAGATCATTTTTGTATGTTTTCCATTAGCCATTGTATTGTCTGTCCTTCGGTTTACAGATTCTGAATACCCCTTTTGTATCTTCAAACTTGTCGTAGAGATGACTACCTGGGTGGTGTACTACTTCAAAGATAGAATGTGTTCTTTTTGTTGACATTATTATATGTGTATTATTTGTGGAGAGAGGACAGTCCATGAGTTGTGATAACGTTTTTTCCAATCCCATTGCTGTTTTATTTGCAATAAAATAATATTAAACTAAACTAATGTGCGTCAAACGATACCTTGAAAGGTGAGACAGTATTAAAAAAAATGGATGTATGACGCGTTTGAATCGTAAATCGGTAAATCGTGTATATCTTCTCCATTAAGCATAACTAGTATTACCGTTTGTCACATATTGAATTCTTGAAATCGAAGAAATATTTCCTCCCATCAAGGTGCTGTTATTATTTGATTCAGTCCTTGTTTGTATTTCCTCATATTGTATTTTATTTTGGGCGCGGACTGTTCGTTCCATACCTTCAAATGGATCGAGGTTATTTCAGTCACCAATATAAGTCGAACAGTTTTACCTCCAAAATTCTAAGCGGCAATATGATTGGGCGAGTAGTTGTCACTTAGATTTGACCCTTCATGGGATTTTGAGAGATCAATTAAGGGGATGCAATTTTAATTATAGTGGGTTATTTTCTACGTTAGTGTTAATCACAAAACCTAAAGTAATAATGTTTTTATTAGAATAACGAAAAATCCAAATATCTTTTAAACTATAGATTTTTGAACAGCAAAATAAACGAGAGTTTTATTTAGAATTAGGAGTGCTAACTTAAAAATGTTATTGTAATGCTTCTTATTGTTTTGGCTGAGGCTGCACTCCGATGAAATTTTGCATTTTGGTCCTATTTTGTACGTCCGTACGTCAGGTATCTTACCTGTACAATATTTCTCTCAGCCACGTGTACTTTAGACGAAACTGACAAGCATTTCTCTCATAAATTATTGTTATATTTTGCATTTTTTGTAAAATGGGTAAAAAGTCGGACTTATCTCCGGAATGCCAAAAGTTTGTAAAAAAGTAGTTTGCCTTTTTTAGTAAGGAAAAGACAACGAAGAAGACATTTGTCTCATTTGATAGGGTATATCAAAGGAAACCTAAAGTTTTGGGTGTGTCTTACACTTCAATGCACCGTATTATGAATGATAAGAGGCCTTGTAAGTCAAATAGACCCAAAGAAAGAGCTAAAATTTTGGACGACCCTGATCATTGTGTTATTAAAAGAACAATCCACGGTTTATATTCACGGAAAATTGCTCCGACCGTCTCAATAATACATAAGGAAATAAAAGATTCTATTAAAATATCAAAGTCTAAACTTACTCTAACTCTCATTGATCTTGGATATACTTGTAACAAAATAGGTGATAATCGAAGAGTTCTGTACGACCAAGTGTCTATTATCAATGATAGGTGTAATTATCTGAGAAAGATCAAATCTTTTAGGGAAGAAGGGTATGATATCGTGTACCTGGATGAAACATGGGTTAACCAAAATCACTGCACAGATTATATGTGGCTTCCGCATGATGGGTCTGATGCCCCAAAAATACCCTCGGGCAAAGGCAAACGTTTGATTGTTTTGCATGCAGGTACGCGAAGTGAGGGTTTGATTGACGGTTGCGATTTAGTGTTTGTGGCCAAATCAAAGGATGGTGACTATCACCAGGAGATGAATAGTTTTGTCTTTCTTGAGTGATTTGAAAATCAATTGATACCTGCTCTGCAAAATCCTAGCTTGGTTGTGTTAGATAATGCAAGTTATCACAACGTTAAAACAGAAGATACGGTGTGCCCAAATTTTAGTCAGAAAAAAGCTGTTCTCCAAAATTATCTTACACAACACAACAAAGTATTATATGAAAAAAAAGAAAACAAAAAGACCCCAGTAGTTTATAAAACAGATAAAATTGCTAATTTACACGGACATGAAGTAATAAGAACTCCCGTTCGACACTGAACTTAACCCGATAGAATTAATATGTGCGCAAGTCAAAGGTTTCGTGGCTAAAAACAATACCACCTTCCGATTAAAAGATGCTAAAGAATTCACGTATGCTGCTTTCGGAAAAATTACAAAAGATGTGTGGTCAAAATTGAAAAAGAATACTGCAAAGACAACTGTATATATAGAATTGTCATATAGCCTATTATCATTGATTTTTGTGATGATGACTCGGATGATGACGCGGGTTAAAGTATAATCATATAAAAGTATAATAGACAGAGAAAAAAATGTAAAAATCGAAAAAATGTCACGGTTAAGTCAATGCCGAAAATATTTGGAACATGTGTCTACCAATTCATTAACGTTTAAGAACAGTTGTAACTGTTGAAACTCTCTGGGGTCAGATGAATTATTAACTTATATATTGATTATAACACATAAATAATACACAAAACAACTTGACGCAAAACAAAGAAAAGATAAACAGGGACAGTTTATAATCCAACCGAAAACCAAACACAAAACGGGCCTTATATTAATGAAAAGTCAAAACAAACAAAGACAAAGATCGAAACTTCGGATTCCTGTTTTGGATAAGCACTTCGATGTGTAATAGGTTAAATATATATTTCCAAACTTTTAGCTCACGTTTGAGTTGAAAGAGTAGACAAGTTACGTGAAACAATTGCATGTATCAATGATTCATCAATAATTATTGCAGTTTTTAGGTATTTTTTAACAATGTTAAGTTGCAAGTTTGGTAAAAAAAATAGCTCACAAAATGACAGTGCTCAATGTCATGTTCTAACCCCCCCCCCCCCCCCCCCCCCCCAACAAAAAATATCAAGACTCCAATTGGTTTCTGAGGTTCTATAATATAACAAATTACTAATTTTACGAGCATTTGTTTAAATTAGGAAGATGCACAATCTCAAAATTAATTTTTCGTTCCGTTTTCTTACATGTTTATAAATTCAAAATGTCATACAGAATCGGACAAAATGACAATGATATATTATTCATATTATATATGAAGACTTCATTTTTTTTCACTATTAAAGACAGAAGTGCTATATATTTAGTGAACAAATAAAAATAACGAAAAATGTCCCAGTCCAAGTAATTTTTACAGTTAAAATATTTTACAGGTAAAAATCAATGAACTCAATGCGGGTAATGTAATAGTAATAGTGCGTGCAGGAGATGGTGACGGGCTCTACGGAGAACAATGCAGTGTCTATTGTCCTCAGGGATTAAAACCGACGGCCGCAGGCTGTTCTCCTTTATAGACTTATTCCCTCCGTATTTCATCAAACTTTGTCTTAATATACACCCAACAATTCCTTTAAAATGCGATTTTTCTATATGAGCAGGGCCAAATCCGTTCACTTTCTGGTCTGCAAACTTCCAAATTAAATTAGCACACTTGATTCTCTACACAACTCTCGTTTACACTTCTACTTTAAAATCTACAGTTTAAAAGATATTTCAAATTTTCGTTATTCTAATCAAAAAATCATTACTTTAGTAATTAATTTTCTAATGCAATGTTAATTGAAAATACTTGGTAACTACAGAATAACGATGATTGGTCAGAAATCACGGAGTATAAATTGACAATACTTACAGATTTGATATATTTATGTTTTAAATTTACAATTCCTGAAATAATGTTATTTATTAAATGAAAGTTTTATCTTCCTCAAGCACAGATAACATTACCCGCATTGGGTTCTCGTGTTTAGTACCTTTGGGTAGCATTAGCTGATTTTGTTTAATCGGCTTAGGTCCTGTTTACTAGCTCCCAAAGACATTTATGTTATATTACTTTACAATATTTTGATACAAGCGTACCTGATGATGGTTATTTCAGAAACGAGTCGTACGAACTCAGTTTGATTGGTGGAGGAAACCGGTGTACCCGGAGAAAACCACCGACCTGCCACAAGTCACTGAACAAATTATCACATAATGCTGTATCGAGTACACCTCGCCATGAGCGGGATTCGAACTCAGAACTTTAGTGTTGAGAGGCACTGATTACATAGGAAGTTGTAAAACCAACTAACATACAATCACGACTACAACGGCCCCATATAGTTCTGCATTATCTAACAAAGAAGCTTCGTATGCGCTATGACATGATAGATATAAAATATCATACAAAATAACAACAACAAAAACAAGTACAATAAAAGTTGCATAAAAGCAGGAACAGTAATGACATACGCCATAATCTTATTATACAAATCAATTTTGTGCAAAGAACGTAAAAATGATATTATTATCTGTTATAATTTTAAGTACATTATTGAAGATCTAACGCATTGAAAGTGTACCCAATATCGGCAACATGTTACTAGCTCGATACCGCTAGTGGTGGACTATTAGTCCCCCAAGATATCATTCGCCAGTAGTCAGTGCTTGGGCACTCACATGGTTTAATAGATATATTTATTATTGAAATTTCCAGTTCCTAAATAATGTAATTATTATCAAAATTAAAGTTCGGCTCCCTCATTCATATATATATAGATGCCCTTATCTGATTTTGGCTATCCTGTTTAAGCCCTTTGATTTTATTGCTTCTAAACAATTTAAAATTATTTGGCTTTCCAATATTTCGATATTGAGCGTCACCTGATGAAGGTTATTCTAGAAACGCTTCCTACCCACTAAATGTGATATTTGATCAGGTTTTTACGTCAGTCCATATCTTCATAAATATGTGTATATATCTAGTTTAGTGCACACTGCGCGTTTCTTGAAAAATCTTCATCAGTTCCGCTCAAGGGCAGATATAGGAGAGCCAAATAATATGATAGTTTTGTTTTCGACAAAGAAAGGCAAACATCGTAAACAGGACAAGTACCCCGACTAAGTTTGTTCTCGTTTTGTTGTATGTTTCATTTCGTTATAGTGACAGCCGGAACCTTTGAGACGTAATGAAAGCGGGAGGTTTGGCGCTTTAAAATCTGATTCAACCCACCATTTCTTTAGAAATGCCTGTACCAAGTCAGGGTCATTACGGTTTTCACAGTTTTCCGGTTGTTGATTGATTTTGTCTGTTTATATAATTATGCGTTTTGACTTTCCCTTTGTAAGATTGTTCGGAGTTCGGTAATTTTGTTATTACCCTTATTCGTTGACAGTTATGTATTTTCTACCTTGTATATGTACCAACTTACTACATCAAAGATGGAATTTCTTATTTGATTAAATGGTAATTCAGGCTGGGATCATATATGCTGCTTTAAAGTATATAAATCTTTCTAGTCCTGCTAGAGATAGATACCACAATTGAACTGGTAAAAACATGATTTCTGCTATCCATTTTTGTTGGTTATAGCAATAAAGTGTTTAGTCAAATTATTGAAACGGCTTGGACCTAATTGAACAGCTCCTCTCGTCGTTGATTATTGTGCATACTGCAATGAATCTTTATTCATATCTAATCTTCATCCAAACTTATTCAACTTTCAACGTGGACATTTTGAAATATTTTTTTAAAAATCCATTTCATCTGTATTACAAACTGATTATTATGAACACGTCCGTATTGTATTAATATAAATAAACCTTAGAGAACACAGAGAGTGCAATCAAAAATGGACAATCCAGAGAAATTGGAAACAACACAACAAAAATACAGCACAATATGTGTTGAACACCACTACCCGCAAACAAACACAAATAACGTAAGTAAGAAATGTGACCTCCTACAAACAAACACAAATAACGTAAGTAAGACATGTGACCTCCTACAAACAAACACAAATAACGTAAGTAAGACATGTGACCTCCTACAAACAAACACAAATAACGTAAGTAAGACATGTGACCTCCTACAAACAAACACAAATAACGTAAGTAAGACATGTGACCTCCTACAAACAAACACAAATAACGTAAGTAAGACATGTGACCTCCTACAAACAAACACAAATAACGTAAGTAAGACATGTGACCTCCTACAAACAAACACAAATAACGTAAGTAAGACATGTGACCTCCTACAAACAAACACAAATAACGTAAGTAAGACATGTGACCTCCTACAAACAAACACAAATAACGTAAGTAAGACATGTGACCTCCTACAAACAAACACAAATAACGTAAGTAAGACATGTGACCTCCTACAAACAAACACAAATAACGTAAGTAAGACATGTGACCTCCTACAAACAAACACAAATAACGTAAGTAAGACATGTGACCTCCTACAAACAAACACAAATAACGTAAGTAAGACATGTGACCTCCTACAAACAAACACAAATAACGTAAGTAAGACATGTGACCTCCTACAAACAAACACAAATAACGTAAGTAAGACATGTGACCTCCTACAAACAAACACAAATAACGTAAGTAAGACATGTGACCTCCTACAAACAAACACAAATAACGTAAGTAAGACATGTGACCTCCTACAAACAAACACAAATAACGTAAGTAAGACATGTGACCTCATACAAACAAACACAAATAACGTAAGTAAGACATGTGACCTCCTACAAACAAACACAAATAACGTAAGTAAGACATGTGACCTCCTACAAACAAACACAAATAACGTAAGCAAGACATGTGACCTCCTACAAACAAACACAAATAACGTAAGTAAGACATGTGATCTCCTAGATCGTTTTGGAAACTGTAGAATAACATATATATCAGTATGCACTTTTAGTGTTTGCTTAACAGATATATTAATATATAAAGAGATGAAACTTGAACTGAATAATCATATATGGCGATTTCGTATGTAGTTTGGGTTAATCATATTTTATTTCCAGCCCCCAGACACGATAAAAATGTTATTGACAATATTCATACAGACATGACATAACACTACACAATAAAGTACAAGAAACAAACATGCGTTGTACAATTTGTGAATATAGTGTATACAGCTTAATCGTCACCACCCCCCTTTTATATGCGGGACAAAAATATACTAATATTGAAGATGATTATGGGGTAACATTAAAATATCACGTATAAATTAGACCTTTATTTGAGAAATCCTGTAGTTTCATTAAAACGATAAATTGGTAGCGAATTTTTATCAAGAATTTTTGTTAGAATCTTTAAAATGTGGGAACACATGTCCATTCAAGTGTGCATGTTCTTATGGGAATAAAATGAAAAGCAAAAATATTCCACACAGTCGGTGCAATTCTCCCCCCCCCCCCCCCAAAAAAAACCCCAACACCAATCCACCAAACAGAGGCAATATCGTAAATGAAGTACACATATATTTTGCAACTAGAAATATTTGAGTTGAAGGAATAACAATATATATTCTTGTATATATTGTAGACACAGATGCAATAAAACTCTTCTCTCAGCTAAGCTTAACATTCGTAATGTGTGTATACATTCAATGTATAATTCAGAGTTTAACTACGACCCCGAAGACCGTAGTCACTGAAGGCCAGTTGAAAACAAAGATGTTATTACTGTGTCAGAAATACAAAGTGTCATTAACTAATTGGGATTACCTGAAGTCGTACGTATCTCTAGCCAATACACACTCGCAGGTGTTAGAACATGACAAGTTAGCCTTTATATATCGCAATCGCTAGCACATTAATATAATAATGTATTTGATTAGCTTTATATTACATATCACTGGACAGTCTTATCCTAAATTAACCCTCAGTTGTATGGGCTGTATTGTGACGTAATTAGAATGCACAAATATAACAGATAGGTTTGGTTTATGGTTTTTAACGCCACTTTCAACAATATGTCAGTTATATTGTGGCGGTCAGTTTTATTGGTGGAGGAAACCGGAGAAAACCACCGACCTGCCGCAAGTCACTTATAGACTTTATTATAAAATGTTGTATCGAGTACATCTCCATGAACGGGGTTCGAACTCACAACTTGATTGCATAGATAGTTGTAAATCCAACTACCATACGGCCACGACATCCCCACAAATATACAATATATGCATATGGTCGGTAAATATTAATAAATGTTATTTGTCCGAGCTCTAGAAACAAGTAGAAAAGCGAGCTGTTAGAAAGATTTCCTGGTCTATTACGCAACAGCTTAGGAGAAATGTTTTTTTTTTATTTGTACCAACTATTTACGTATATTGTCTTATCCCACAAATTCAACAAATTAAAAAAAACTGCCAAATTATACATAACTAGGAATCGTTCCCATCGCTATCAATGGTGTCTTTTTTCCCATCCGCGCTATATTGTTGCTGGTTTTCTTTTTTATCATTCGTTCTTCCGGAAACTGTTATTTGTATTCTGGACGAAAAACGGAAAATCTATTCGTATATCTTTAATATATACTGCAAGTATGTAATGATTTCATGATTCATATATATTTTATATATACTTAGTAAAAATGCATATTAGATATGCATTGGTAGAAGTGTGTGTGTGTGGGGGGGAGGGGGTATTATTTCGGGGAGGCGGGCATGCGTGGGTAATGAATCGGCCCTCTCAACTTAAAGTAAAATCGCACGTCCCTTCGACTTTGAAGCAAAGAGTAAAATGACGGGTCCTTCGCCTTTGATGTTAAATCATTGGTCCCTTCGCCATTGAGGTAACATCATTGGTCCCTTCGCCATTGAGGTAAAATCATTGGTCCCTTCGCCATTGAGGTAGAATCATTGGTCCCGTCGCCTTTGAGGTAAAATCATCCGTCACCTTTTGACCAGGATAGCGAATAAAGGCCCTCGGATATCTCAAATTCTCCGATAAATGGAAGACAAATTGTCTGTCAATTAGACTTCCACATGATGTGTGGCTATACATATGTATAGCAAAATCATAGGAATATAAATCTACTGTTGCATGACTTGTTTTTGCACATTTTGTTTATATCTAAGTCAATTGGGCTATATAGTTGATTCTTTTACGACCGGAAATGCTATTATTGTCACTTATGTTGTCATATATCACACGGCTATTTACACTCGTAAGTGGCCTTGTCATAACAGTAGAATATATAAATATATTTATATTTGTATTAAGAAAACAAAGAAGATAGCTCATTCAGTGAGCTCAACGTTATGAGTAGAGAATTTTGTAATTTAAAACCATTTCTGGGAAAACGAAAACATAAGACCGTGAACGGGATAGTCAATACCGTCTAAGGCTGTCTATGCCTGAGAGAGATGAACTTTTGTTGTAGTAGTAATTACAATATTAATGAACTGCAATTTTCACAAATAAATATATCTTATAAATGAAGTCAGTGCGGATTCTACCTTCCGGGACATGAGGCATTGATATAGTAGATACATAATTTAGTACACATAACGCTTTGTGCAATAACCTTCATCGCGCACGCTCAAAGTTCAGGAAAGTTTGAAGATACCAGAGGGTAATCAGAAGACGTAAATCTAAGATACCAATGGGGTAATCAGAAGCCGTAAATCTAAGATACCAAAGGGTAATCAGAAGACGTAAATCTAAGATACCAATGGGGTAATCAGAAGACGTAAATCTAAGATACCAAAGGTAATCAGAAGACGTAAATCTAAGATACCAAAGGGTAATCAGAAGACGTAAATCGAAGAAGACAGACAACACAATGGGCAAAAGAAAATGGAGAAAAGGACAAACAACGATCTCTGGATGTAAACAGGGGACACTTTGTTGTTCATTCCTGAATACCCCTTCTGAATTTTTTCAAAAGTTTATCAACAAAACACTACACAGAAAACTAAAAGATTGAGCAACACGAATCCCACAAAAAAAGGGAGCGAATCTTTGAAAGCCAGAAAACTAAAGGGCCTAAATAGGATTAACTATCCTACATCTTCCTCTGTATTACCATAACGTTTGTTGTGAAAAGATTTGGAATGGAATCGAAAAAAAACGATCGAGTTAAAGAGGTTTTACAGTACATTGTCTCCATGTACACGTGTTCAAAAATAATTATAAAACTGTATGTTGTAACAATGTACACGTTTACAAAAATAGTTACAAAACTGTATGTTGTAACAATGTACACGTGTACAAAAATAGTTACAAAACTGTATGTTGTAACACTGTACACGTGTACAAAAATAGTTACAAAACTGTATGTTGTAACAATGTACACGTGTACAAAAATAGCTACAAAACTGTATGTTGTAACAATGTACACGTGTACAAAAATAGCTACAAAACTGTATGTTGTAACAATGTACACGTGTACAAAAATAGTTACAAAACTGTATGTTGTAACACTGTACACGTGTACAAAAATAGTTACAAAACTGTATGTTGTAACAATGTACACGTGTACAAAAATAGCTACAAAACTGTATGTTGTAACAATGTACACGTGTACAAAAATAGTTACAAAACTGTATGTTGTAACAATGTACACGTGTACAAACATAGCTACAAAACTGTATGTTGTAACAATGTACACGTGTACAAAAATAGTTACAAAACTGTATGTTGTAACAATGTACACATTTACAAAAATAGTTACAAAACTGTATGTTGTAACAATGTACACGTGTACAAAAATAGTTACAAAATTGTATGATGCAACAATGTACACGTGTACAAAAATAGTTACAAAACTGTATGTTGTAACAATGTACACGTGTACAAAAATAGTTACAAAACTGTATGTTGTAGCAATGTACACATGTTCAAAAATAGTTACAAAACTGTATGTTGTAACAATGTACACGTGTACAAAAATAGTTACAAAACTGTATGTTGTAGCAATGTACACGTGTACAAAAATAGTTACAAAACTGTATGTTGTAACAATGTACACATGTTCAAAAATAGCTACAAAACTGTATGTTGTAACAATGTACACGTGTTCAAAAATAGTTACAAAACTGTATGTTGTAACAATGTACACGTGTACAAAAATAGCTACAAAACTATTTCATTAACCCTATGTTTCTTGCTGACGTCGTGGTATAACATCGTCATTGTTAACTTGACGTTATGTTACAAAAACGTCAACGGTGTGATTGATAACTTTATATTGTAGCAAAAATAGAAAAATGGTAAAATGTATTGATTCCTTGGGCATGACATTGATATAGATTATGTATATCCAAGTTACTTTCTTGTCATTTTGAATGAAAGGTGATTGCAGAAAAATAGTCTTAGAAAATTGAAATAATTTCTCCAATGTTTTAATGTTGAAAGAGAAGTGTGTGGGCGTGTGTGATTTTTTTTTTTTTTCGGAAATCGTAAAATGTTTTTTTTTTATGTTTGTTTGTTTTGTTTGTTTGTTTTTTTTTTTCGCAAATCGCAAAATGAAATTCCTTTATTTATTCTGGAATAATTATAGTTCAAACAAGGCGAAGCATGCCGAATTTGTGTCCAGAACCAAAAACAATGGGTCGGGTAATTAAAAAAAAAAAGCCCCGACCGCAGAAAATTTGTTGTTTAATATTATTATTATTATTATTAAAAATCAACGGGAAAAGTACAAACGTACAAGAACATACCCATTCTACAGTCTCTGAATAATTATTACGTTTTAAACAATGAATATATTTGTTTATGAAATATAGAATAAATATCACTTTATCTGTCTTATTTGAGAAAAATGACAATCGAATCCAGCAACAATAGTATATGTCATACCTCTTCCTTATAGGAGTTAATAACACTGAATTTTGGGTTTTCATTTTATAACGATAATACCATTAATATTTGGGCCCATAAATCTAGCTTAACTCCGCCACTTTTAATTGAAATGCCCGTACAAATCCAGGAAAGTCAGCGATTTTTCCCTTTTCTGCTATTTCGATATTTGATTTTGGAACTTCCTCGACAGTGTGGTACTTTTTGTTTTTCATTTTATTTGAAGATACGATTCTTATTTCTGACTTACTGTAGCAAATTAAATTGTCCTTCTCGAACAACAGTTAAGTCTTGGTCATCTGTATGCTGATTAATCGCAAAGAACTGTACTATTCCTAGAATAGTTCGTCGTGGAAACCACTTATACGAGCTAGCATTTATATCACCTATATTTAACATTAATGCATGACTGTAATGAATCAAACAAGCATTTTATAAAGACAGAGACCAGATGCCACTCGTCTCAGCACACATAATATTATTAACCGTCTATAGACAATTAAATCATTATTGTGGTAAACAAACGTGTCACGGTTGTCAGATCTACAGACAAATGATGGTTTATTCCGACAGAAGTTGATCGAAATCATATGCATATATACAGTAAGCGTAAAAAGGATTTGAAATAAACACAAGCATGATATGATCATGCATAAACAACATTTAAAGCAGTCATAATATAATGCATTTGCCTCGCGTTAACGTTTTCCTTTACAAGAGATATAATGCATGCCTTTCTTACCGAATCCAAACATGCTATGCACAAATCATATTGAATTTATACTGAGACGAAATAAGAGTTGTTAAATCTATAACTGTGATGATTTGACTATTTGTGTTTAAACAAACCAATATCATGTACAGTATGACATTTACGATATAACTGAAATATTGTTAAAAGTGGCGTTAAACACCATAACCCCACCCATGTACATTGTTGCTGATCTCATACATTGTTCATTTTGTTGTCACAAATGGTATTAAATACATATTTAACCCCACCCCAACCCCCTTGTCCCACAAAACAACCTGTTTAAGCTTGATGTAGAATCTTCCATGTTCATTTATATCGACATCCTTTCTTACTAATGTTAATTCTGCTATAAACTTTTACAACCCCTTATCATCTACCCATTATCCAAAAATATATTATACTTCTGTTTATTTGACTTAAAGGTAACTCCTTTACATGTTTCTTCTTTTCAATGAGATAACATGAAATAAAAGTGATGGTATTAATGCGCCGGATGTCAAAGGTCATTTCTGGTAGAATTCCACAGTAAGTATTATTATATATCGAAACTGTTAAAGGATGAACAACTTTGCATAATGAAACAATTAACCTCTTATTAAAGATATGTATTAATTATTGAATTGTTGTGATATTTAAAACGTAGATATCTAATTTAGTACGCACGATGGGTTTCTAGAATAACTTCATAAATGTACGCTCAAATTCAATAGATTGGCAAACCAAATAATTTAATGTTTTTGGGAGCAAAAAGCACAACTTTAGCATATTTTATTAAATAAGGCATATATGATTAAATCAGCTGACATCAGCAATGACGCATGAGCTTATTTTGACATTTAACTAGTGCAAGACAAATTTAAATCTTGGGTTTATGACAAAACAGCTGATTTGTATTGTCCTTATTATGAAGAATGTTTGTTATGTGAAACTCAGTCAAGTCTTATGTATCAATTTCATAATAAATTAAAGAAGAAAGATACAATACATATCTCAGAGGTCAAGGTCACAAGTGGATACTTTTGTATGAGACACTAAATCATGTCCTGGGATATATTTATATAATATATGTATATATATATATAAGAAATGACCATACAACTAGGAAATAAGATAACAACAACAATTTAATCTTGAGTCTTATATCAAGATATCAAGGTCACTGTGGTCACTATCCTATGTGACAATCTTCCATGACTTGAAGGACATGTTGTAAATAACTAAGCAGACAGGATATAAGATAAAATAGTACAGATATAGAATTAAAAACATTCTTATGAGGCTTTAAGACATTAATATTTCGAATTTGTTATCAAGAATAAACTGCAAATCATCCTACTTCTATGCTATTATATTTCCAGTCTTGATTTATTAATTATTTTCCCCAGTTAAACTGGACACAGATTAACTTATAATTTTTATTTCAAGTGTTTTTTATGGTCAGCATCCTAGTTTGGTTAACCGTTGTGGAATGTCTGTGTCGCTTATGACCGTGGTTGTGTTCTGTACGTCGTGTTCGTGTTAGCAGTCTCGGCCTTTCCTCATTCTTGACTTGTCATATTTTTATCAACAGTAACACGACGGATGCTACTAGTGGAGCAGAAACGGCTTACCCTTAGGGAGAGCTCAACCAGTTTTAATCGGGTTTGTGTTGCTCAATCTATGGTTTATGTGTGGTGTATTGGTGAAAATTGTTTGTCCTTTTCTCCCTTTTCTATTGGCCATTGTGTGTCGAATTGCGATTACCCCTTTAGTATAATCACGAGAGTGCTACTAGTGGAGCAGGAACAACTTATGCTTCACTTCTGATATTAGTTGACTTCGTGATTTTAGTCTGTAGTATTCCGTGTAGTGTTTTATGTACCATTGTTTGTGTTTTCGTCTTTTGGACATTGTATTATCTGTCCTTCTTCGATTTACAGCTTCCGGTTACCCCTTTGGTATATTCAAATATACTTTCTTGAGGTCACCCCCGGTTTGTTGGTGGGGTCCGTGTTGCTCATCTCTTTATTTTCTTTTGTGTTGTCCTGTTATGTGTCTTTACGTTCTGAATTCCGTGTGATGTCCGTTACGATTTCCGCATAAAGCAATGTTCGGTTCGTCTTTTTCAGTTGTTTGTAGCAGGGCTCATGTCTTGCTTACGTTATTTGTGTTTTGTTTGCGCATAGTGGTGTCCACCACATAGTGTGTTGTGTTTTTGTGTTGATTGTCTTCGTCTTGTGTACCCTATATTGCCAGTTTTTCTGGATTGTCCATTTTTGATTGCCCCTTCGGTATTCTCTAACGTTTATGTGATATGTTTGCAATTCTTGGAATAGTACAGAAATATAATGGGGGCTGGTTTTTTACACATATTTAACCGGGATTGGAAAACACCATTACTGATTGATTCTCTGAGGTTAATATTTAGGTTATTTCAAGGTCTGAATGAGGATGGAATGACGGAATTCTGATATAAAGATAATAGATCTGTTATGACATTAACCCACTTCCGTTACTATATATAGATGCATGATAAGTTATTGGATATTAAACATTTAACCACAGGATAAGGGTAATAACAAAATTACCGAACTCCGAACAATCTTACAAAGGGAAAGTCAATATATGTCAATATATGTCAATATGACAATAGCGAGTGGGTGAGTATTGTTGCTTAACGCTAACTCAGCAATTTTTCAGCTATATTATGGCGAGAACAAGTAATTTTGTATGACAATATTAGTATTCCACAGTTGAATGGTGATATCAGAACATAGAATTTCTTAATATAGTTGTTTTCAGACCCTACAACCAGGAAATAAGACAACAACAATAATTCGATCTTGAGTCTCTATGTCAAGGTCACTGTGGTCACTATCCTATATGAGAATCATCCATGACCTGAAGGAAATGTTGTAAATAACTAAATAGAGAAGCCATAAGATAACATAGTACTGATATAGAACTCAAAACATCATTATGACGCTATACGACATTTATATTTCGAATTTGTTATCAAGAAACAAACTTTAAACTATCCTATATCTATGCTATTATATTTTCAGTGTCGATTTATTAATCATTTTTTCCATTAAACTGGACACAGATTAACTTGTGATTTTTATTTCAAAAGAAAATGTGCATGTTTCGTTTGTACTCAAATTATTAATAAACTACTAGTTAAGCTGTAATTCTGCTAATATTATATATTCCTATCCGGTTTGTTGTATAACAGCTCAAGGGTGTTTGCGGTCAGCACCGTGGCTTGGTTGGCCGTTGTGGGAGATCTGTGTCGCTTGTGACCGCGGGTGTTATGTACGTCGTGATCGCAGTCTCCACCTTTCCTCATTCGTGTTACCACATTTTATCAAGAGTAGCACGGCGGGTGTGACTAGTGGAGCAGGTACTGTTTACGCTTTCGGAGAGCTAATCCAGTTTTAGCCGGGTTCGTGTTGCTCAATCTATGGTTTCGGTGCGGTGCATTGAAGACTATTGTTTGTCGTTCTCTCCTTTTTCTTTTGCTAATGTGTGTCGAATTGCGACTTCTGATTAACCCTTTAGTATAATCACGAGAGTGGTACTAGTGGAGGAGGTACAACTTGGACTTCACTTCTGATTTTAGTTGGCTTCGTGTGTTTAGTCTGTTGTTTTCTGTGTAGTGTTTTATGTACCATTGTTTGTATTTTCTTCTTTTGGCCACTAAATCGTTGTCGTAAATAAACGTGAGAGAATCAAGCAGGGGAATCAAAAATGGACAATCCAGAGAAACTGGCAGCACAGGTCACACAAGACGAAGAAAAATAAAGCAAAAACACAACACAGTATGTGTTGGACACCACTATGCACAAGCAAACAAAAATAACGGAAATAAATGTTAGGGAATACCGAAGGGGAATAAAAAATGCCAATCGAGAGAAACTGGCAACATATGGTACACAAGACGAAGAAAACCTAAGCACAAACACAGCACATTATGTGTTGGACACCACTTTGCGTAAACAAACAAAATGACGTAAATAAGACAATCAACTGGAGGTAAAGACAAACCGAACATCGTTTTTATGCGGTAATCGTAATGGACATCACAACACCGAATTCAGAACGTACAGACACACAATAGAAGAACGTAAAAAATGCTAAAAAGATGAATAACCAAAAAACTGTGTATATGTATTATGTTGGTAATTCTTGAAATAGTACAGAAATATAATGGCGGCTTGCTTTACACACACTTTTAGCCTGGATTGGAATACACTATTGCTGTGTGAATCTCTGATGTTAATATTTAGGTTATTCTAAGGTCTGAATGAGGATGGAATGACGTAATTCTGATATAACAATAATAGATCTGCTATGACATTAATCCACTTACATTACTATATATAGATGTATAATAAGTTATTGGATATTAACATGTAACCACAGAATCTGACAATAGAAGAGTATTCCCCAGTTGAATGAATATATCATTATATATAATTTCTTAATAAAGTTGTGCTATCCTGCAAGTGTGTGATTTTGTGTGAGTACTAAAACTAGAGGCTCAGTGGACTGAGCCTGTGTTACTCACCTTTCATTCTGCTTTTGAGGAAAGTAAATACAGAACATTCCATACATGTAGATGCTTCCTACCAAG
Source organism: Bathymodiolus brooksi (assembly GCA_963680875.1). NCBI lineage: Eukaryota > Metazoa > Mollusca > Bivalvia > Mytilida > Modiolidae > Bathymodiolus > Bathymodiolus brooksi. The sequence continues at coordinate 110,943,324 of OY804581.1, forward strand.
TTTCGGTTCATATGGCTAAGCAGCTTCAAAGGAGAACATTTTTTAGAAATCGACCAATCAGAAACAAGAATTGCATTTGGTGGCCATGTTTGCTAGCCGATCGGAACGAAATGAGCAATATTCATAGAGGACATTCCATAGATGCTTCCTACCAAGTTTCAGTGGTAGCCATGTTTGTTAACCGATCGGAACGAAATGAGTAATAGAGGACATTCCATAGATGCTTCCTACCAAGTTTCGGTGGTAGCCATGTTTGTTAACCGGTCGGGACGAAATGAGCAATCTTCATAGAGGACATTCCATAGATGCTTCCTACCAAGTTTCGGTGGTAGCCATATTTGTTAACCGATCGGGACGAAATGAGCAATCTTCATAGATGACATTCCATAGATGCTTCCTACCAACTTTCGGTTCATTTGGCCAAGCGGTTTCAGAGGAGAAGATTTTTAAAAATCGGCCGATCAGAAAAAAGAATTGCCTGTGGCGGCCATGTTTGTTAATGGATCGGGACAAAATTGCAATTGTTAGAGAGGACCTTCTACAGATGCTTTCTACCAAGTTTCAGTTCATTTGGCTGAGGGGTTTCAGAGGAGAAGATTAAAATGTGAAAAGTTCATGGACGACAGACGACGGACGACGGACGCCAAGTGGTGGCAAAAGCTCACATTGCCTTTGGCAAGGTGAGCTAAAAAGGTGTCAAATAAACTTCAGTGTTATTTAGTCATGAACCTAATAAAGCATTTCTGATACCTGATTCATATAGAGCGACAAAACTTCACAGATGGCACCAATGAAACGATTTTGTTTTCAGACAATTTTCCGAATAAATACAATATACGTATATCGCCGTTAAATATAGAAATAATTTGCACTCGCTGCGAAACAGGTTAGAAAAGCTCGCCTAAGGCTTGCTTTTCTACATGTTTCTAAAGCTCGTCCAAATAAATTTATATATTTTCCGACAATGTGCGTATATTGTATATTTAAGACACTTTATATCGTGTTTTACACACAAACAGGAATTGAATATAAGTACGTGAATTTTGAGCGAACAATGATCACCAGCACACCTTCACTAGCATGGAGCGCGTTTAATCCAAATTGAAAATATGTAAGAGTTTGTAGATTATCATACATTTGGGAAAATCGTTGGGTTTCACAAATAATACCATTTTTTTATATAACTGTTACCTAATCTCGGAAACTGCAGTTAGTATTTAATAATTCGCGTTCCTCTTATTTTATCAATTGAATAAGAAAGAATCGAACATCTGAATAATAGCATTTTGACCGTAGCATTGAAGCATTGTTCCAATGTCTTAAAACAATATTCCTTGTTATTAGAAGAAATTATCACAACGATTAGCATTTTCGTCTTCGATTTACACCAAACTCATTCATGGAACAGCCATTGAATTTTCAAGTGGCCAAGGAATTGACATCAGATCTTGGTATATTTTCTTAAAATCTGCTCCACTTGCGTATTAATTTTTATATTTTCCCACAGTATTTGCTCTTTATTTGCTAATTACCAGTCTTAGTTTTTTCATAACTCTTTCATCCTTTTGTGAGTTCGAATCTCGCTCAGTTGAGGTTACTCTATATAACATTATGTGATAAAGTTTGTCAGTGACTTACGGCAGGTCGGTGGGATTCACAGGGTACTCCGATATAGCTGAAAAATTGTTGAAAGTGACGTTAACCACCATAACCCTAACTCTTTCATCCTGACCATTTGTGCAGCTAATTTCTGATGCTGGAATATTCTCGTGCATTACTTTCTGCCCCCACACCTACTACATAATTATCAATTGTTGTGTTGCTCCTTTAGTAAAATAAAAGTATATTGGTACACATGTAATCATTAAATACAATTCGGACGTGAACACTTACACCCATATAAAGTGTGAAGTCTAGAGCATAAACTCATAATTAAGTACTTTGTGAACAAAAAGAGGGCATGCTTTCGACATAAGAAGCCTGTGTTTTTTCGGATGTGTACCCAAGCGAAAGAGTGCAAGGCGCTTGCATCGAGGATTATTTCCTTTTGGCGCGAATTTGGAAAACAAATATATTATGTTTTCTTCTGATATGAAAGTACTGTATCCGACTCGTACAAAATAATCGATAAACATTTGTTTTAATAAAAACTAATAATCTTCATTGTGACTTTATAAAGGGAAATAGTACAATGACATGATCCATTGTGAAGGTGACTGAACAATGTAATAATAATAATGTCTATCATATAGATCAAAACTTCAGTGGAAAATATAATTGAAAATTACGAAAATTAAACTAGATCAATCAGTTTTAAGATTCCTGTTTCAGCCACTGGATTATCGTTTCAATTTACATTAGGTAATTTTGACTCGATTTTCTGTTCACCTGTCTCCATTTACCTTTACATTTATGAATATAATGCAAAAAGTGGTGTCTTACCTAAATAAGAAGCCACTTTTACAATCGCTCAGCACGGGTTTTTTACAATTGTAAAATGAATGAGTTTTAATCTTTTCCTACAGTTGTTTGTAGGAGGGCTTATGTCTCATTTACGTTATATGTGTTTGTTTACGCATAGTGGTGTCCAACACATATTGTGTTGTGTGTTTTTGTTTGTCTTCGTCTTGTGTGCCTAATGTTGACAGTTTCTCTGGATTGTCCATTCGGTTTTCTCTAACGTTTATATATAATGGTGGCATTCATGAGATAGTACATAAATATAATGACGGCTTGTCTTGAACACCTTGTTAACCTAAGAATGTTTGCACTAAATACACCTTTGACATAAAATTGTTATATAGAACAGGAGCTTATTAAGTATTCATTAATATGTTAATTTTCCCTCAGCAAAAACAAAAGCAAAGGACATCGCAATAAATATTAGCACTTAAAGAGGCCCTTTATCTTTTAATTGAGGTTACACAAGCGATCAAGGGGAGATAATTATAACCTCGTTTTCATTTTGATCTCTAATTATATGTTTTATCACATCTAAGTAAAATGGAGTATTCGATTTTGAAATAATACCCTAGTTTATGTACAAAGAAGGTTACCGTGTTCACCTAATACCTTGTTCGAACTTAGCTGTATCTGTTTCTAGCAATTAGCAAGGAAAGGAAAATCAGTGTCTTATATGTTTTGTACTTTGTTCTCAAATTGAAGATCTTAAGTCAAGAAAATAATGTCCCTGCAAATTAATTGGCTTGCATGATTGCCTTCAAACAAATTTCTATAGAAATTAATTTTTATGCTAATCGAACCGGTTAGATACAGTGTATCAATGATATGGGTTCAAAACCCGAGTGAAGAAAAACACAATGAAAAAACAGCTGTCAGCTGAAAAATCTACCTCTAAAGCTGTTGGGTAAACATGCTTTTTTTCTTCAGGAGGATCATTCTAGAAACGCATCGTTCGCATTAACTACTTTTTTTTTATTCAAGATACATACCTTCTCCTTAATATAATCAAACTATGCTATGAAAAAATATAAATTTGGGGAATTTCACCAAATATGACAGATAATCGCTGGCAAATAGCGGGTGGCAGAATCATAAAATGACGGTTATCTCAATATAGCGGTACTGTAGGGTGGCAAGTGTTAGTTGTTGGGTAAACCCCACTCCTGTCAAACCGTTTCCAGGTAAAACACTACCAATAGGTGGCAATATTTTACGTTAACGCTTGTAACACTTGATCGTTTCTATTATGTTAAACAGTCCTTAAAAAACAGAACTGAAATCAACTTGTGATGGCCGTATAGCATTTTCTACATGCATTACTATGATAGTGTTAACTTCGATTAGATGGTCGTAGCTTTCTAAAGACGATCGCAATTTTCTTGTTGACTTCTATGTACTTCTCTGCAAAAATTATGTATATTAATAATTCCAGCAGATTTGTTATTTTATTTCTAGTATTTAACAAAAACATCAACAATAGCCGTGGCTCTCATTTGGGGAATGCAGAAAATAATATAAAGAACTTATATTGTCCAAAAGGAACAACCACCTCACACATTAAACCAATGTTGCTTAAATTATCCCAGTTATGAAGCTGCAGCATTATATTTACTAACCATAAGCTATACCTAAAACAATTACGTACTGTATCATGATATTCTGTGATGTCTCTGATATTTAATTGGGGACCACAAACCGCAAGTTTATTGTCCCCGGTGCATGAAGAGTCGGGACATAGTTCAGGTAGAGAGGACAGTGTAATCGATTTTCCATTCATTAGAAAAAAATTGAAAAATAAATAAGATATTTTTAATTTTTTCTTCCTTTTTTTGCATGCGACCAGAACAATTGTGTGATGGTGGCATATTTATTATCTCATTTGAAATGGGTAATCTGTCATGTTACTCTTGTTAACACTTCGGTGATAAATCATGAAAGAAGACAGAAGAACAGGATTGTGACTACGACATACGAAACACATCCGTGGTCATCTCTGACACAGATATTGCGTAATGGTTAACCAAGTCATCATGGCCACTGTAAAGCTTTCGACGATAAGACTTCACCTTAACTACTGGGATAGGATAACCCTTCGTTCTTTAGCTTCCTCGTTAGCAGCAGTTCTCTATCAAAGAGAACAATTTATATCTGTTTGTGAAGGTATGAAGCATGCTTCGACTGTATATCCGGTGTCCTTTATTTCAAGGCCAATTGGACAGACGCGATCAACAAAGTCACCAAACGTAGAATTATTTATTAAATGTACACCTTCTATATCGCGGAACGTGAAAGTAAAGGATCGGGCAAGCCTCTTTTCGTTTTACATGAAAAGTCCCTGTTATTAAGTATGACTCATACGAATAACGGAACAAGTCGGTGATAATAATATCGTTTTGGTCATGGTATGCGCAAGATTTGATCGATGAGTAGCCCACTTACGGTAATGCGGACGTTTGTATTATATTCTTATTTTTTCATTAATTTTTTTACAGTTCACAGGCCGTTGTACAATCATTCATTTAATCAATTTTATTTCTTTAAAATGTCTTCTCATTGCAACCCGACATTTATTATGCGCATGATTTTGTTTTACTTCTGATGCCTGTATGCTTCGTGCCATTGCCAGTTAGCGTAAGGGAAATTAGGTTTATGGTGTTTATCGCCACTTTCAACAATATTTAATCTATATCGCGGCGATTATATTGCGTAGAGGAAACCGTACTATCAGGAGAAAACCACCGACCTGTCGCAAGTCACCGTATGGAAAATTATCTTAGGAATGAAATATAAAAACGCAATTTTGAGAGCAGAGTTTAACGCGCACTGTGAGCAGTGTACATTTGTTATGATTATATAGCTTGTTCTACAGCTTTATTTCATTATTAAATCTGATTGTATCGAAACTATCATGAAATTATAAGGCAGGAAAATACGAAGCATCCCCTGTAATGTCATTATGCTTTACAATGCTAATGCTAATAGTTTGCTTATGCTTTCATGCGTGATCAGCTCGTGATTCAAGTAATGCGGTGGCAGGTTAATAAACAAATCATGGGCATGTTGGGAAATTGCGTCAACCTACCCCGCAGTGTCATTGAATGGGATAAAGAAGCGTTGAATGATTTCACTTCGACACTACCTTCACTAAATTCGCATCAGTTGGAGATAAAACGTTTATTTCTATCTTAGATTAAAGACCAGATGTTGTTCTAAAACATCATCATGTTATATGATTGTTGTCTATCGGTAGGTGTGCAGTATTTTAGATATATTGAGAAAAATAGTCACAAACAATAAATTTGATAGGTAAAAATCTGGCACTGGCAAATACCGTTTTCATGACTACAGGAAATAACAATCTAATGTAATTCTCATCTCTCTCGTGTGGAGTTCTGAAGAAACCCCATTAAGGTAACATGCGAGTGACTATATACCATGAATATTTAATGATGCAAAACACCTACATGTAATGACCTTTGTGGGCCAATCGAATAGCTCGTATGAGACAAAGCAGATAGTATTAAAATATGTCACTTTCATAATCTGGGAAGCGCAGTTTGCATTGGACGGAAACTGTCTTGAGAAGAGTTTGAAGATACCAAAGGTGTAATCAGAATCCGTAAATCAAACAAGGACAAACAACTCAAAAACCCAAAAAGAAAAACGCCAAAAGGACAAACAACGATATACAAAACATAGACATAAAACTAAAGATCGAGTAACACGGACCCCACTAAAGACAAACAACGATATACAAAACATAGACATAAAACTAAAGATCGAGTAACACGGACCCCACTAACAACAAACAACGATATACAAAACATAGACATAAAACTAAAGATCGAGTAACACGAACCCCACTAATAACAAACAACGATATACAAAACATAGACATAAAACTAAAGATCGAGTAACACGGACCCCACTAACAACAAACAACGATATACAAAACATAGACATAAAACTAAAGATCGAGTAACACGGACCCCACTAAAGACAAACAACGATATACAAAACATAGACATAAAACTAAAGATCGAGTAACACGAACCCCACTAAAGACAAACAACGATATACAAAACATAGACATAAAACTAAAGATCGAGTAACACGAACCCCACTAAAGACAAACAACGATATACAAAACATAGACATAAAACTAAAGATAGAGTAACACGTAGCCCACTAACAACAAACAACGATATACAAAACATAGACATAAAACTAAAGATCGAGTAACACGGACCCCACTAAAGACAAACAACGATATACAAAACATAGACATAAAACTAAAGATCGAGTAACACGGACCCCACTAAAGACAAACAACGATATACAAAACATAGACATAAAACTAAAGATCGAGTAACACGAACCCCACTAACAACAAACAACGATATACAAAACATAGACATAAAACTAAAGATCGAGTAACACGGACCCCACTAAAGACAAACAACGATATACAAAACATAGACATAAAACTAAAGATAGAGTAACACGTAGCCCACTAACAACAAACAACGATATACAAAACATAGACATAAAACTAAAGATCGAGTAACACGGACCCCACTAATAACAAACAACGATATACAAAACATAGACATAAAACTAAAGATCGAGTAACACGGACCCCACTAAAGACAAACAACGATATACAAAACATAGACATAAAACTAAAGATCGAGTAACACGGACCCCACTAAAGACAAACAACGATATACAAAACATAGACATAAAACTAAAGATCGAGTAACACGAACCCCACTAAAGACAAACAACGATATACAAAACATAGACATAAAACTAAAGATCGAGTAACACGAACCCCACTAAAGACAAACAACGATATACAAAACATAGACATAAAACTAAAGATAGAGTAACACGTAGCCCACTAACAACAAACAACGATATACAAAACATAGACATAAAACTAAAGATCGAGTAACACGGACCCCACTAAAGACAAACAACGATATACAAAACATAGACATAAAACTAAAGATAGAGTAACACGTAGCCCACTAACAACAAACAACGATATACAAAACATAGACATAAAACTAAAGATCGAGTAACACGGACCCCACTAAAGACAAACAACGATATACAAAACATAGACATAAAACTAAAGATCGAGTAACACGGACCCCACTAAAGACAAACAACGATATACAAAACATAGACATAAAACTAAAGATCGAGTAACACGAACCCCACTAACAACAAACAACGATATACAAAACATAGACATAAAACTAAAGATCGAGTAACACGAACCCCACTAATAACAAACAACGATATACAAAACATAGACATAAAACTAAAGATCGAGTAACACGAACCCCACTAATAACAAACAACGATATACAAAACATAGACATAAAACTAAAGATCGAGTAACACGAACCCCACTAACAACAAACAACGATATACAAAACATAGACATAAAACTAAAGATCGAGTAACACGAACCCCACTAACAACAAACAACGATATACAAAACATAGACATAAAACTATGGATCGAGTAACACGAACCCCACTAATAACAAACAACGATATACAAAACATAGACATAAAACTAAAGATCGAGTAACACGAACCCCACTAAAGACAAACAACGATATACAAAACATAGACATAAAACTAAAGATCGAGTAACACGAACCCCACTAAAGACAAACAACGATATACAAAACATAGACATAAAACTAAAGATCGAGTAACACGAACCCCACTAAAGACAAACAACGATATACAAAACATAGACATAAAACTAAAGATCGAGTAACACGAACCCCACTAATAACAAACAACGATATACAAAACATAGACATAAAACTAAAGATCGAGTAACACGGACCCCACTAATAACAAACAACGATATACAAAACATAGACATAAAACTAAAGATCGAGTAACACGAACCCCACTAATAACAAACAACGATATACAAAACATAGACATAAAACTAAAGATCGAGTAACACGAACCCCACTAATAACAAACAACGATATACAAAACATAGACATAAAACTAAAGATCGAGTAACACGAACCCCACTAAAGACAAACAACGATATACAAAACATAGACATAAAACTAAAGATCGAGTAACACGGACCCCACTAATAACAAACAACGATATACAAAACATAGACATAAAACTAAAGATCGAGTAACACGAACCCCACTAATAACAAACAACGATATACAAAACATAGACATAAAACTAAAGATCGAGTAACACGAACCCCACTAAAGACAAACAACGATATACAAAACATAGACATAAAACTAAAGATCGAGTAACACGAACCCCACTAATAACAAACAACGATATACAAAACATAGACATAAAACTAAAGATCGAGTAACACGGACCCCACTAATAACAAACAACGATATACAAAACATAGACATAAAACTAAAGATCGAGTAACACGAACCCCACTAATAACAAACAACGATATACAAAACATAGACATAAAACTAAAGATCGAGTAACACGAACCCCACTAATAACAAACAACGATATACAAAACATAGACATAAAACTAAAGATCGAGTAACACGAACCCCACTAAAGACAAACAACGATATACAAAACATAGACATAAAACTAAAGATCGAGTAACACGGACCCCACTAATAACAAACAACGATATACAAAACATAGACATAAAACTAAAGATCGAGTAACACGAACCCCACTAATAACAAACAACGATATACAAAACATAGACATAAAACTAAAGATCGAGTAACACGAACCCCACTAATAACAAACAACGATATACAAAACATAGACATAAAACTAAAGATCGAGTAACACGAACCCCACTAAAGACAAACAACGATATACAAAACATAGACATAAAACTAAAGATCGAGTAACACGAACCCCACTAATAACAAACAACGATATACAAAACATAGACATAAAACTAAAGATCGAGTAACACGGACCCCACTAAAGACAAACAACGATATACAAAACATAGACATAAAACTAAAGATCGAGTAACACGGACCCCACTAACAACAAACAACGATATACAAAACATAGACATAAAACTAAAGATCGAGTAACACGAACCCCACTAATAACAAACAACGATATACAAAACATAGACATAAAACTAAAGATCGAGTAACACGAACCCCACTAATAACAAACAACGATATACAAAACATAGACATAAAACTAAAGATCGAGTAACACGAACCCCACTAAAAACCGGGGTGAACTCAGGTGTTCCGGAAGGGAGTTAGGTTCACTCCCGTGTAACCGCCAATAGGGTGTATCTTCAGATTTCTATTCAATGACATACCAGAAAAGGGTAGAAAGATTTATTTTTTGCCTTGGAACGTGCGACCAACATTTTACAGCTCTCCAAATAAAGGAATTGTTGATGCTTAAGTATGAAAGATTTTATATCACGTAATCCTACATCATTTGGTTTATTTTACAACACTTACTTGCATTATTTTCTTCATTTCTGCCTTAGTTAGCTGAACATCTTCATGATCAGTATGCTAGACGCGTCTGAAGTTTATAGACAGTATATGAAGCTCATTTGTTTCATAACCAGATTTATCCAAACGACCTAAAAATGTGTTTATTGAATTTTTCTCATAAACAAATGCATTAATTTGATAACTGATATTAAAAACAATATAGTACGAGGATATCTCAGACAATATTAAATGCTTTTGTCTTATCAAAGGGGTTCAAAGAGATTTAAAAGTACTAGTTATATCACCCGAAGACAATATACAATATTGCATCCAAGAATCTTTTATCCATATTAAATTTAAATGCACTTAACGTTGTAAACGTTAATTATTAATATGAAAAATATTCGATAATATTTTATGGTGTTAGTACAGACAACCTCAGAGCAGAAAGTGTATACCTTGTAAACAGTAAACAATCGATATCGATGAAGCTGTGTTCTAAACTAACGACCGTTCTGTGAAGACGATGCGGAAAGGCATTAACAAACGCAGAATGGATGTAAGAAAATGATAAAAATGGCAAATTTCCTAATCACAAGATATATATCGTACAGTCTAGAATATGGATGTTGAACAGTCTAATTAAATTTAGATCGTTATTGGATCTTTTTTTAACGATACTACATCTCATGAGGTCATGTCAGGGTTATATTTTCAACCGACCAATGAGTGACGAGCCTACAACATCTTGAAGTATTAAAATGCAAAATGTCATCATTCAGAGACAAAGTGTCTTTTTTAAGGTTTTTGTTTATTTTGCCTGTTTTAACATGTCGTTGACTTCACATTAGGTTTATGAATCAACTAATTATAGTTTAATTTGTTAATGTATTATCTGTCATGCCATACGGAATTTATATTGTTTTTGCGACAACAGATTTTATTACCAACGTCCTTTTGTTTAAAGGAGAAACTGAGCACATGCATAGAGATGTTTTTGGAACTGTCAACTCTCTTGCACATGATTGTATGGTCAAATAATGAAGGCTTACACGATGTTGTTACATTTTCGGAAGCAAAAAATAAATAGCCAACAAACCTATAATATCAATTAGATTGAACATTATACAACGCGATATTTTCTGAAGATGTTTTATATATGGAACCAATGTCAGATATAGGACCTAGTTTCGCCGTTTGAAAGTTGTGTTTATTGGTTGAGCTGGATGAATTAAACAAAACTATATATCTGTTGCAATAAGAAATAAATGATAAAGCAAAAAATATCACTCTGCCGGAACAGATCCAAAATCAAATATATAATTCGTAGAAAGAGGCAAGAAGAGTAATCAGAATCTGTAAATCAAAGAAGAACAGACAATACATTGGCCAAAAGAAAAAGGACGAAAAGACGAACAACGATCTATAAAACATACATATAAAACTAAAGATCAAGTAACACGAACCTAACTAAAAACCGGGGTGAACTCAGGTGCTCCGGACGTGTAAGCAATTCCTGTTCCACTGGGGGCACCCGTCGTGTTAATCTATTTGCAAATCCTGTATCGGTATTCCTAATACACAAATACATGATAGCTCACTTACCTGGCTTGGTTCAGACACTTCAATAAAAAGTGTTAGTGTGTGTGTGTGGAAGGAGGGGGGTATATTAGCTTTATTGGCTCAAATCTCCCCTCTTGGAGAAATGGTGGGAGCATACAAGTGTTTTCCAACTAAAATGCCAATCCTCATTAATAACTGGGATATCATACTAACAGATGATCAATGACAGCCACGTTGACAATCATCAGGCTTTACACATTGCTTCATTTTACAACACAACCCCGAGAAGTGAGCGGTCATGCATATGTGTTGAAGAAATATCGCCCCGAGAAGTGAGCGGTCATGCATATGTGTTGAAGAAATATCGCCCCGAGAAGTGAGCGGTCATGTATATGTGTTACAACCCCGAGAAGTGAGCGGTCATGTATATGTGTTACAAACCCGAGAAGTGAGCGGTCATGTATATGTGTTACAACCCCGAGAAGTGAGCGGTCATGTATATGTGTTACAACCCCGAGAAGTGAGCGGTCATGTATATGTGTTACAACCCCGAGAAGTCAGCGGTCATGTATATGTGTTACAACCCCGAGAAGTAGCGGTCATGTATATGTGTTACAACCCCGAGAAGTGAGCGGTCATGTATATGTGTTACAAACCCGAGAAGTGAGCGGTCATGTATATGTGTTACAACCCCGAGAAGTGAGCGGTCATGGATATGTGTTACAACCCCGAGAAGTGAGCGGTCATGTATATGTGTTACAACCCCGAGAAGTGAGCGGTCATGTATATGTGTTACAACCCCGAGAAGTGAGCGGTCATGTATATGTGTTACAACCCCGAGAAGTGAGCGGTCATGGATATGTGTTACAACCCCGAGAAGTGAGCGGTCATGTATATGTGTTACAACCCCGAGAAGTGAGCGGTCATGTATATGTGTTACAACCCCGAGAAGTGAGCGGTCATGTATATGTGCTACAACCCCGAGAAGTGAGCGGTCATGAATGTGTGTAACAACCCCGAGAAGTGAGCGGTCATGGATATGTGTTACAACCCCGAGAAGTGAGCGGTCATGTATATGTGTTACAACCCCGAGAAGTGAGCGGTCATGTATATGTGTTGCAACCCCGAGAAGTGAGCGGTCATGTATATGTGTTGAAGAACTATCGATGTTGTCTCTGTGTCTATGATGTTAGGATTGGATTGTAGAACTGTTGAGAAAGTGTGGCATTTTGTGTTTGTTTTTGATTGTATTATTATTCCATCACATTTGAAATTATATTTTTTTGTCAAATTTTCACATTTTATGTTAGACTCCATAAAATGGTAATCATGCATAAAAGAAGTACTAAAACGTCGCGTCCTAATCATTAGAACAAACTCAAATCCATCGTGAACTTCAGGCAGCATGCTTTACCTCTTCCGCATACGGAGAATTTAAGAAAGTCGGCTGTGATACAGATAATGAGTTGTACATATATGAACTGAGAAATGAAAGAGATAGTTTTTGTAAACCAATCAATACAAAAACTTCCTGAGTACGATGATAGTCTTGAAGAATTATGTCGGTGAATCGGAACTAATGGGACATTTGATTGACGGGAGAAGAAACTAATAATTTGGTGTAATATCTAGGTTGTCTTTGAAGAGTTTTGTCACTCATTAAAGTCTAAATAGTAATAATTAAATCAATTTTGATAAGAATCATCGTTCATTTTACAGATTATAGATAATGACGTTAGGATTTTTTGTCAGTTGTGTTGATTTTATAAATATTTCAGCAGTCAGTGGTGTGATCGCCGGTTACAAGGACGAATTGTTCTTCCGTTGACATTGTGACTAGTGAGAGCAAAGAGGGAATACATTAGTATCATGAGGCTTGTTAGTGCAACAGTAAGTTAGAACTTCAGTGGTTCCACTAGTTTAGCTTAAGCATATTTATTCGTCATAAACAAGACAAAAGGATCAGGCACAAATTATACAATTTAGGTTGCCCGTCTCTGTTATTTACATGATATACATACATTGACATATACTGACATAACTTACATTTAACATTATAACAATTGGTGACAGAGATAAAACAGACGTGTAAACTTCAGCGAAATAAGTATATTTCGGGTATAGTGCATCTTTTCATGATAGGAAGTATGAGAGAGGATATTAAGATAAGTTGTGACTGATTAATTTTCTTTAAGTAACTTTCGCTTTCGAAAAAAAACCAGAAAAAAAGAAAAAAAAGTTGTATATACAAATGTACTGTACTAAACAATTTACTTACTTACTTGACAGGATTAGGCAGAGATTATGAGTGTTTAACGCTACTTTCATCAATAAATTTGCTATATTGCGGCAGTAATTAAATGAACAAAATAGCACAGTCAGAACAGTTTTATTATTGAAAAAACAGTGAGAAAGACCCGTAGAAAACGAAAGATCTGTCGCAAGTCTCTGACATATGTTGTATTAAGTACAGCGCATCACATACAAGAATCGTTATCGCAACTTAATTGGGGATAGACACTTATTATATATATATAGGTGTAAATGCTACTGTCCTACTATCAGGTCCTCGATCGTTGGATGTCTATGATACTTGGTAGGTACAATTGGACAAAATTAAAAGACTAGCGAGTCATTTAAAACTGGCTTATAAGATTTATGAGGCATGTATATACTTGCCACCATTTAACACATCTGGACTGAGGGCATGTACGTTAATACATGTATCGACACATTCCGTTGACTCCTTAAGGGTCTAATTTCACGCCATGTTCAAGGAAAATAACACTTGTTATTCCAATAACCTGTGCATGTTTTATGTTGTAACAACTTATGACTTTTCTGGTTGATGTAAAATGATCCTCTGATTGGTACAAGGTACGCATATCTACTAATTATAAGAAACTTGTACTCAAATGTTGCTCTTGCTAAAACGAATACCATTTTACCGGTCGTAACGGAAAAGAACTCGCATAGAAAACGTATTAAAACATAATTTTATGATAAAATCAGATATAAAAAAAAGAGTCTATTCATAAGATATTTCAGAGCTTTTGGCTAAGTTGAAGTCATCATTTCAAATGGTTTACGATAGCCATCGTAATTTGTATAATAATAACAGAATATATGTGTCACAGACGAACATGGAAAGGTTCCTTGTGTCGTAGCTACATTCCGTCCTTTTGTACTGCTTATGACTTGTCACCGGGTTTTTAATAAGCGTAACACGACGTGAGACACTAGCGGATCAGTTTACCTGTTCGGATCACCGGATTTTTTTTAATCCGCGGTTTATAGTGTTGTTCAATCTTTAGTCTTCTGTTTCGTGTTTGTAGACCATTGCTTTTCTTTTTGTCATTTTTCTTTAGCCATTGTATCGTCTGTCCTTCCATTTATGGCTTCTGATTACCAATTTGGTATCATAAAACATTTCTTTCAAGGAACAAAACGTTGACATGTCTGACGGCTTACTTACCAAAGGCATTGCGATGCATTTGTTAGAACTTACTACCAATCAAAGAAAATCTATTAGCACACAACGGTGATATTTTATTATGATGTTTCTATATTTTGTTTGTGTCGACTGGTAACTGGTGCTTTGTTGTTATAAAATTTTATTGAATATGAATATTATTGTCTCACATCTGATAATGCATTTCATACTTTTATTCTATATTTTCTGTTTGTTTGTTTGCTTGATGGTGTTTAACGCCACTTCAACAATATTTCAGCTATATCGTGGTGGTCCGTTTCATTGGTGGAGGAGACCGGAGTACCATGAGAAAACCACTGACAAACTTCATCACATAATGTTGTACACCTCGCCCTGAGCGGGATTCGACCCCTGAACATCAGTGGTGATAGGCACTGATTGCATAGCTAGTTGTTAATTCAACTACCATACGATCACGACCACAACGGCCCCTGTTTAAACATTGTATTGTACCCATGGCATACAAATAAATGTAATATAACAGATGCCGATTTTTCACAATCTGAATGAGAATTATCTTTCTTTTTCCGTGGTAGCTTCCACGATTTGGCTTTATGCAATAAAATAATGTGCAGTAAACAGGTTTTCATTAAACTAAGTCTGCTAAATAATGGTAATAACAAAATTACCGAACTCCGAACAATCTTACAAAGGGAAAGTCAAAACTCATAAGTATATAAACAGACAAAATCAGTCAACAACCGGAAAACTGTGAAAACCGTAATGACCTGACTTGGTACAGGCATTTCTAAAGAAATGGTGGGTTGAATCAGATTTTTAAAGCGCCAATCCTCCCGCTTTCATTACGATTCAAAGGTTCCGGCTGTCACTATAACAGTATTTATAACAATACTGGAACAAAATAGGTAAAATAGTTGTCAAAGCAGTACCAAACCCAGTGAAGCAAATGTCAAAAACAATTTCACGTCACACATTGATAAACAAATATTTTTGACATATTTGTTGACTTCCTTATTTTTATACATTTTCACTATATGAAATAATCCATGTTTGTTCAAAATTCATTGAAATGATTGTTTTATTGAATTAAGGATTATAGCATGATCACACAATCTGGTTAATAATTTCGAACAAAGGAGTGCGCGATTATTGTTTAATACAACGTGAACCATTTATCTGTTATACTATGGGTACAGCGAGTTAAAGTTTGATAAGATGATAATGATACCTGTTTTATAATAGAACAACCCGCTAATCTGGGTATTTTTAGAGAGCTTACTCACTAAGCCAACAGTCACCAGTTAGGCATTTTGTTGTTGCACATGGGAACGTTATCTTGCATGACTCCTAGCTTCACACGGGCATGTTATCCTGCACGACTTCTACCCATTAAGCCTTTGGTTTTTTTTGCGTAATGGTGTATTCTTTGCGGAAGGGCAACAAAACCAATTTAATAGACGTTGATTTGAAACAACATTAAATTGAACCCATTCTATTCGAGGACGCACTATGGAGACGGTTGAATAAAAGTTATGACTATTGAGTGTGGATATAACGCGAAGTGAGCCACAAATTACATTTCAGTGAGATGATAATGTTATCCGTTTTGTACTAGTCCAACACGCTGAGTTAGATTTTGATAGTGCTAACTCACAGAAATTTCAATCCAGAGATTTATAGAAATGTTCCTCCACTCGGACATATTATCTTGACTATTAGTCTTTGTTCTAACTTAACGGACTGCGTGCTTTGTGGTGAAGCAACAAACATCAATTTTATATTTTTTGGCTTCACGCGACCGATGCTTGAACCCACAATCAACACACACACACACACACATACTCGAGTCAAACACCATAACCTTGACGCGACCAATGCTTGAACCTACGGTCAACACACACACACACACATACTCGTGTCAAACATGAGAACGTTGACGTGACCGATGCTTGAACCCACGGTCAACACACACACACACATACTCGAGTCAAACACCATAACCTTGACGCGACCGACGCTTGAGCCGACGATCAACACACACACACACACACACACACACGAGTCAAACACCATCCATAACCTTGACGTGACCGATGTTTGTACCCACGATCAGCACACACACATACACACACATACTCGAATCAAACACTATAACCATTACGCTATGCATGACAATGAAGATTTGTCGCATAATGCAATAATTAAAAAAAGAAAACGTATTGTCTTATTATTATTTTTATTATTATTATTATTATGCATTCACTGAACAAAACCATTTCTATTATTGGCTGAATGGTAGACTTTTAGATGCTTAGAGGGAATGAATCGCATTTTAATGCAAATCGAATTATCTCGCTTTGTATATTCACTCAGTAAATCAGACAAAACGCATTTAATTTAATAGCTTGTTTTAATATATATATTCGAAAAAAGAAAATATAATGATTGATAAAAGGAATAAGGACATGATAGTTTATAAGTATATGTTATGAAATCGTTTTTTTTTTTCATATTCATTACACTTTTAAAATTATTGACAAAAACCCTCTTTTAATATAATAACTATCATTATTTTGAATTGATTTAATAAAAAGAAGGGGTAATCAAAATCCGTAAATCGAAGGACAGACAACACAACAGACAAAAGAACAAGTACAAAGGGACAAAAAATGATCCACAAAACATTACACAGAAAACAAAAGATCGAGCAGCACGAACCCCATTGAAATCGGGCGTGCTTTCGATGCGTACACAATTTCTCCTCCACTAGTTGTACCTGTTTGGAACAAAAAGACATATAGATATATCATATTTGATGCATTTCCTGCTCCACTTATGACACCTGTGTTGAACATACAAGCATATTGATATACCATAATATTACACTTTACGTTTTTATTTTCCCTATTTGTCTTTGTTAGCGCAGCCGGTCACTATTATATACTTACTGACTGGGTATGAGGGAATAGCAAGTTTGTTGTCCCTGAGACCCTGACTATTGACCTCGGCTTCGCCTCGGTCAATAGTCAGGGTCTCAGGGACAACAAACTTGCTATTCCCAAATACACAGTCTATAAGTATTTTATTATACCGAAAAACATTAGACTCATAGTTGAATGATCACTTCAAAATGATAAAGACCAATAAAATCACGCATCTTTTGCCAGTATTTTGCACTATAAATTTGAATATGTCTCATGGACATGTCTATGCTATTTCCCGTCATTCATAAGAGTTTGATTCTTTTGAGAAAGTAGACTTCAACATAAATTTACGTGGTGACTACTAAAATTCTTGAAAATTTTTGAAAATTTTGAAATCTTATGAAAATTTTGAATTTTTTTTACATTTTTGAAATTTTGAAAAATTTTTAAAATTTCAGAGTTTTCGTTAATAGACGATGAAGTCCGAGTTTTCCGAGTAAACATAAAACTTTTATCCAATCCGGTCTCGGAACTAAAAATACGCGAAAACGATTCACATTGCCGGTCCATAGTCTTAAAAACTATGGACCGCTCAATAGTGAAACAACTGGAAAAGGAGAAAAATAGCAATTTTAATGTAGAAAATATTGTAGTGATGTTAATATACTGAGGTACAATAATTTCGTATATGGACCGGTAGTATATAGACCTGCAGTATTTTAGATAAAAAGTATAATATAGTAAATAGTTCATGTCACTTCGGGTCAGATGGCAGTATATGGACCGGTCCGTTACCAAAAAAATAGTATATGGACCTCAACTATTTGCTATTTTGATAATGATATATTACTATTTAGTTTTGCACGTTTTCATTATGTTACAACATGTTGATGGTAACGTAAGTCTGTCTTATAAGGTGACTACACAAACATGACTTCATTGACGCCGGTATTCAATTGTTAATAAACGCTAACTGTTTTGGTATAATACCAATATATTGATAATTTGTGCAATAAGTTAGTATCCTACAACAATCTGTTAATATATATATTTATGATTTGCTTTGAATCGGGATTCATTTCGGGGATAATGCAAATTCGTATCATACATAGTATGTCTTATCCCGAGAGGGGGAGTGGGATAGTTACAATATTAAGCATCCATATCTATTGTATTTGCGGTATTTTCTAAAAATCATCTGTTCAGTCCATTCTTCACTAACATCATAGAAAGTTATTGATGAAGAAGAGTTTGAAGATACCACAAGGGTAATCAGAATCCGTATGTCGAAGAAGAACAGACAACACAATGGCAAATATAAATAGTACAAAAGGACAAACAACCATCTACAAAACATACACATAACACTAAAGATCGAGCAACACAAACCCCACTAAAACCCTAGGGTGAACTCATGTGTTCCGGAAGGTTAAGAAGTTTCTGAACGGTCTTAGGACACTCATAGAAGCAAACGACGTAATCGGTAAACGTACAAACATACACATTCTGGCGAAATAACATCTTATGTTAATTATTTCATTTCTCACAGCCTTATGGCAATTCATTAACAAAACCTATTATCATCAAATCAAATTTCTGTGAACAACAATTGTTTACATGATTAAAGTTCCCATTGATAACATTGTTTGGTTGATTGATTGATTGATTGATTGATTGATTGGTTGGTTGGTTGATGCTTAACGCTAAGTATTAGCTACATTCATGACTAGAACAAATTTTAAAACAACAATTCATGCATGTTGGATCAGTGGTCGGGAGCTTCGATTGCTACAATAAAATCGGATATGGACGGTTGCTTTGGAAAGTGCACTAAACATACACACATAGCAATACTTTGCTTATCGGAAGTTGCTGCAAGTTGTCTTTGATGTGCAAGAGGCGTTGCCTTCCCCTAAACAGGGGATACTCATTTGTGTTCCGTACTAATGCTGAGGTACATTGATTAGTCAAGCAGATATACCTCATGTACCTCGAAGAGGGATAGAACCCAGCAGCCTAACAAATATTACGTGGGTGCCATCCATCTGCAAAAGTTAATAGACCGCATCGGTGGTGTAGTGGTTAGCGTGCTCGTCTCGAGTGCGTAGATCGTGGGCTCGAGCACCGATCGGGTCAAACCAAAGACATTAAAATTGGTATGTGTTGCTTCTCCGCTGAGAATGCAGCATTAAGGAGAAAGAGCAAAGACTGGTTGGTTCAGAATCAGGATAATGTGTCCGAGTGGGGCGACATATCTATCCGCGGAATGCTGTTTCAGTGAGCTAGCACTAATTAAAAAATCTACCTAGGTGTGTTGACCTAGTACAAAGCGGACCTCATCATCATCTCATTGACGATAAACTTGTTCTTGCCATGATATCGCTGACAAAATGCAGAGTTGGCGTTATACAACAATCACGCACTCACTCAACATTTAAAAATAACTGTTTTGGAGGAACTTTTACCCTTCCGGAGTACCTGAGTTCACCTCTGGCTTTTAGAAGAGTTTGTGTTGTTCGAATTTTAGCTTTCTGTGTAGTTTTTTGTCATTTTGTTCTTTTTTCCTTTCGTCATTGTGTTGTCTGTCCATGATTAATTGCGAAAAATTGCTAAATTGCGTTTAACAACAATCACTCACGTACTCATTTAAAGTATGGATTAAATAATACATCGATCTACCCAACGATCATTGCATTATTATAATATACACAAAGGTATGCATAAAATATCAAATATCTGTATAGAATGTTATGTTTTACTATCTATTGCACAATAGTTTAACAAAGATTTAAATTAGAGACAATACATATATCGGCCAGTTGATATTTTGCCATAACTTCTCTGCTAACTACATGATGCATCTTTCCATCAAAAATTAAAAAAAAAATTACTTATAAATAAAGCATGAAACATTCTTCTTGATTGTGATTTTTCATATGAAATACAAGATCATGCACAAGAAATGTTGAAAAACATTACACAGTCGCTAAAGTACAATATTGATTGCGAAAAACATCGATGCCAGTATTCATGCTGTTAGCAGGGTGACGGAAGATAGTTAACACTGACAAACAAAAGAAACACGATACCCATTGTTAAACCGTTGAAACGAGAGGCAAGCGAATAATTGACAAATTTAAGATCGACAATATAATATATATAGTTCACTAGTGCAAAGTCATTTATTCATTGCTGACAAGCGACAAATTAACGCAATACGTTAGAATTAGCCACAATTAGGTATGGCATACCATTTGACTAACTTAGTTATCAAATGACGTCCAAAGACCATATATCTATGCCAAATAATACGTATCACGATTTCTTAATTTCCTGCACAAAAATGTCTCATTCCTCATACTTGAATTGTGGTATTTGGACGTAATTGGTTTCTGTGAAGAAATGTGCATTCAAGCGTGGGAAGATATTTTGAGAATTCACATTTGTGGAGTTTATGGTGATAGTTCTAGGTAAATTTTGCTGTTAATTTGACGCCTTTTTTTCTGCATTTTTATGTATGTGTAAAGCTTAATGTCTGCTCTTCAATTAGAGAAAAAAATGTTTTTCATTGTCTTATTGAAATGGATGCTTGGTGTCATTTGTAAGCATTGTGTGGACCATCATTGTTGACAGTGAACATTCCGTGATCAAGATGTTCGACGGCAAGCTTACAGACAATCGCGTAATCGCTATAATAATTACTCTTTCACAATAGATTTTTTTGCAAATTCATGATTTTATTCTAAAATTATACGTTTTTCTATATGCGTTATTTCCCTTACGGCGCGGAAAAATGGTATCCGTTCAACGGAAAGGACATATTAAAAGAGTTAAGTATAATTTGTTCATAATTTGTAGATATTGGAACCTTGTAAAAAATCAGATAATAGTTTTATAGCAACTAGAATATTCACAAGTTGTTACAATATTAAAAAATTAAAACTTTGCATGAAATGAGATCTTTTGCCCCCTTGTTCCCCTCTTACCGGGAAATAACTCCTATGCAACTTGTAAAAGCGAATAATGTTAGAATCAAGTCGAAATATGCAAATGGTCTATTGAAAACGAGACCGACTTTAATAGTCCACAAAATGAGAAAAATCACACGATTTCGTAATGCTTAATCCACACGAGCCCTCCTGCAAACAATTGAGAGTAATGACGCACCGAACATAGAAACAACACAAGCACGTATTTGAAACCATAATCGACAACAGTAGGCACTCATGTGACGTAGAATAATAATAATGTATTACCATTTATTAAATAATAGGAGAATGCAAAGTGAATTCTGATATGCTATCCATTCTGACTCCATCGCTCTGACAAATCAGACGTCTGTAAGGAATAAGCATTTCATTACTTCCCAATTATAAGAAAGGTTTCATGACGGTGTCATTAATGGGGGTTGTGGTTATGGTGTTTAAAGTCACATTCAACAATATGTCAGTGAAATCGTGGCGGTCAGTTTTATTGGTGGAGGAAACCGGAGTACCCGGAGAAAACCACTGATCTGTCAAATTCACAGACAAATTTGATCACATAATGTTATATCGAGTATACCTCACCATGAGCAGGATTCAAACTCACAACAGTAGTGGTGATAATCATTAATGGAAATGTTAATTGTTTGGATCACGTAGTATCGTTGTTAGTTTTCATGTCGAGTGGGCCTTTGTCTTTTTGTTAGTTGTTCCTATGTAGGTGCTGCTTTAAATTAGTTTTATGCTTGTTTTTGTATTTGATCGCTCTGTTTTTTGCATTGTTGTGTTTGTTTATATGTTTTTATTGTGTATCCTTATCGTGCTCGTAATTGTCAGGCTTGGATACTCTGATCGTCGTAAACTGGTATTACAAATATGTGATGTAAGCATGGACTATTCAGGTCATTATGCTATTATTTATTTATTTGAAGTGCATTCGCTATCGTCTTCAGCCACATAGACAATGACGGTCTATAGCGCAACCACTATCAACAAAGCAAACAACAAATCATTCCCCTCAAATTATTTAACATAGAACAGACCACGGCATTTGACGGTGGAAATCCAGATCTTGCTTAGAAAAGGTACAAATACAAAGAAAGTGATAAGCTAAATCGGTTAATGGGATTGCAACCTCTGTTGAAAATCAGATCTCCAGTGGCAATAAAGATATAAACAAATAATACAAAAACGCACAGCGAGTCGCTTGCATTCAAAAAGACCATAGACTGCCACATAAATGAATAACTTAAACATGGGCAGTACAATAGCATGGTAAGTGAATGCTCGTAGTAAACTGACTATTAGCTAAGAAGGTAGAATCTGTTGGATAAAGACCATAACAAAACCGATTTATTATCAATAAACCTTCTAAAGATTGTCTTCGTGAGTGATAAGAATAAAAATAAAAAGTAGTAATATAGTATGACATGAAATAAACGTTAGTGATAACCGAAGGTGAAATAATCAAGAATGGAAAATACAGAGACACTGACACCATTGGGCAGAAGACACAGGACGAAGACAAACAAAACACAACACTACCCAACACATGAAAATAAAATGACAGCAACACAGACCCCGTATATGTAATGATTTAATTGCTAGTTGAGTCTACTAGTTGTACCAGCAGATTGTTCGTATATTTAGCAAAGAAACCCTGCCTCAATTAAAGAGTCAATTATAGTTGCTAATTCATAGCCTTTTCGAACAAAAAATAGTCAATGATTTTATAAGATGTGTCAGTTTGAATCTTTTAGCTTTGTTAAAATCGTCGCCATTGAAACATGGATGGGAAATACCCTTTTATGATATTTATCTGCATGTAGAATTGTATTGATATACATGATCTTAATAGCTGTAATTTAGTTCAATTTAGTGAACATTTCTAAATATTTGTGAAAACTGTATCCCTGTTGTAAAATTTGTTCCTGTTATCACAAGTTAAAATTATTTAACTCAGAAACAATATTACAATAAACCGGCAAAACGAACCATCTGAGAAATGCATACACGATATGATGGAGCCAAAGGAATGTCACCATTTAAACAGGATAATCGACGATCATCGAGATAGGAAAGGTCGTCTCATTTGTGGTATACGCGTGTGTGAAAGTGACATTTGACATTGAGAAAGTGATATGTCTAAGTGAAAAAAAAAACCAATTGAGTCTTTGTAATGTAAGTCTTATTTTACTTATGTTCCTTCGGATCAATTTGTTTTTGCAAATGCAAAGTAAAAATATGATTATTTACCATTAAGACGTCATCTAAATATCTGTATTTTATGTTGAAAAAAGCTAATATGTGAGTGCTTATAATGGTATATTTGGAGTTTAGCAATTAATTGCGATTCATTTTAGTAGAGAAACAAACCAACGATTCATATCAGTAGAGAAACACACCAACAATGAGTGAAGCACAATGCACTCCCATAGGAATTCCAACAATTTGAAGAAATATACGTGGATGTGTTACTCCTGTCTGATATGTTATCCTAACTATGAGCAACTTAATCATTATAGCTGTTAAACAAGCTGAGAAGTAGGACGAAGAGTTTGAAGATACCAAAGGGGTAATAATAATCCATAAATTGAATAAGAACAGATAGCACAATGGTCGAAAGAAAAAGAAAACGGACAAAGTGGCAAATACCAATAACATATTCCTTGGTGTTACCCGGTTACGATCGAACACAAGATCTACCGCGCTCTGAGACTAGACGCTAACCATAACATCTAGCATCTGAGGCGGTTACCTATCTTTGCAAATGGTAAATCGAAATAATATGACAATAAGATATATCGTTTATTGAAGTGCCAGTAACAAGCCAGGAGGATGAGTGGTCAAGTATATGTGAGCTAAGGGTGTCGATTTTTCCTCTTTCTACGACATTTCTATTAGATTTTGAAACTTTTCGAAGAGTGTGGTATTTTGGGTTTTTCACTTTATTATGTAGATTTGATCTGCTACTATCTGTTACTAGGGGCCGTCGTAGTTGTGATCGTATATATGGTAGTTGGATATACCCCTGCCTGTTTTTATTGCAATATACAACAATGGTACTAAAAGGAACAAACAATGACTATTGAATTTTTTTATATTGTGCAAAACATCAATGTATATTATCAATGTCAATGACCGTCGTGGTCATGATCGTATGGCATAGGATTTACAACTACCTGTGCAATCAGTTTCTATCAACCCTCAACCAGTGCCTATCATCACTAACGTTGTGAGTTCGAACCCCGTTCATGGCGAGGTGTACTCGATACAACATTATGTGATACCGCTTGTCAGTGACTTGCGTGTACTCCGGTTTCCTCCACCAATAAAACTGACTGTCACGATATAACTGAAATATTGCTGAAAGTGACGTTAAATACCAGAAATCACCCAACCAACTACTATATATACTCTTACGATATAGGACTGTTATTATAATAATCGTATTTCTTAATATTTTTTTTTTCATTCTTGACACGTTAATAGAAAGAGGAATGTATTATCATTATACTCGTCTCGTTTTCATATTAATTCATGCATCTCAGACCATTTATTTTCCAAATAATATGATTATTTCTCTTTAATAGCATTCCTTTTCTTGATTGAGTTGAAAAGAAAACATTTCAAGGCAATTATTGTATCTCGTATATTGGAACTTGTTTAACCATTACTGATGAGTTTAACGGAATTGTTAATCATCTGTGTCGACAAAGAAACTTATTTTGCAAGCTCGTGGTTCCTTAATTAAAACAATGGAGAACCGCAGAATAATTATTATCGTCTGTTGGCTGGTAAAGCGTTTGATTTCTTTCTTATACTGTCGGCAATATGCAATTATAGTGCATTATATTCAAATCAATTAAAAGTGATATTGATACTAGACACTTATCTTATGTAGAGAGGGAATTATCAAGAGTTATGGGCTTCCCTGGTGGTCAGTATATGAATTGACAATTTTGATATGAAGCAATGCCCATGTCATGACCAGCGTGCAGGGCCAAGCATCTCGATATAAATTCATATACATGCAATTATATATATCTATATCTTATGCAGCTTTCACATGTTCCATTCTGGAAAGTTCAGAGACAATGTATGTACATTGTCTTTAACCTGAACTGTGAAGCAATTTGAAACTGCCAGATTAACACGATAAAAACAAGGCAACACATGACATGCAAGTTATTCCAAAGAGACTTTAAGACAGTTCCCTTCGTGGTCCGCATTAAAGCGGTACTTGTCTAGCGGCAAATGTTCTACAAAGAAGCATGCAAACCAGGAGTCTTCATATAGTCAGTAACTCACACAAATTTGCAATTTGATTACTGTTTCATTGAACTCTTTGTCGTAACACGAAACTTATTCTACATTTTTTGTTTGTTTCTGAATAAACTGAATGTAAAATAAATATTGTGTTTGTAAATAAACTTTCCAAACTAATACTTCAATTTGTTTAAATATTCTTCAGATAATACAGGAAATATTTCAACACTAGCTTCAGAGGTGTGTAATGTTTGCAATACCAGAAGCAATATTAGTGAACCGTTCTTTTAATAGTTTGATTGGTTGTTGATTAAAGGTAGGTGATCAGTATATAAGATATATTTATGAAGAGGAATGAACAATTTGACATAATTTCACAAATTATAGGGCATAAAAATACTGGAGAATATTGCCTTGTAACGGGCCACAACCAACGACCGCTCATAACACATGTTTCGCACTTTAAAAATTGCTGCAAAGATCATAGGATTGTCCAAATAAGTTGCACAAATTAATGTCCTGTCCTTTTACAGATTTGTGTATTTAATTCCTTCCGCACAATTATGTGACGACATTTTCGGAGTAGCTATATAGCAACCTTCAAAGATTATGAAACGAAAACTTAAGCTTAAGTGGTGTTCAACAATTCAACTAATATATAAACGCAAGCATAGACATCTCTACATAAACCACTGAGGAGAAAAATATCTAGGATTTGGTTTGGGACAGGCACAAACGTGTGAGGGTATTAAACCGATTACTGGTATCCCGACCCCCCCTCCCCCCTTATTGGATTTAATTGTATCTCCAATGACAATACAGATATAAACAAACAATTTTAAAAACCTGCACAGGTTCGTTTCCACTAAAAAATAATAATGCTTTATTCCAAAAGCATTACAGCTTATTGGTATATAAATACAAATTACAAACAATACATGATACATTATACACAATACATAATTATATAATTATAATTATAGCGGAGCATGACATAAATTTAGGAGTTACGAATTTTTTCAGTCACATATAAATACTTTCCAAGATTGTTAAGTTCTTTAATATTTTGAACAGATAATAACTGTGTTAGTTTAAAAGCAGATGGATTTATACAATAATAGGGTTTTATATATTTTCTACGAATTTCCACATATTTACTACACTCTAAAATAAAGTGATACTCATCTTCTATATCATTATTGTTACACATGTTACAAATTCTAGCATGTCTATCTATATTATTGTATCTACCAGTTTCAATATTTAAACTATGTGCATGTAAGCGATATCTACTAGTAAGTGGCTTAAACATATAATTAACTGGTCGACTTAAATAAAATTGCAGGTTATGGTCATCATATATATACTTATAGAAATGATATGTTGGCGATTCTTCAAAAAAAGAAATTGCCTCATTTAAAAATGTATTTATAACTCGCTGCTTAAATTCTAGCATAAATATATCTTCATTAAGAACATTTTGTGACCGCCATACATGAATAAAACCATATTTACACAATATATCTCGTATTTTACATCCCCAGTTTAGTTTATCATTTGGCTTAAAAGCACTAGACTCAAGCATATCTTCATAACAATTTTTAAGTATACAATTTTCTGTTTTTAAAATTTTAAACCAATATTTTAACATTCTACAGTACCTGTTTATATACA
This sequence comes from Bathymodiolus brooksi, assembly GCA_963680875.1. NCBI lineage: Eukaryota > Metazoa > Mollusca > Bivalvia > Mytilida > Modiolidae > Bathymodiolus > Bathymodiolus brooksi. Next base: position 110,971,125 of record OY804581.1, read on the forward strand.
ATGGGAATCTCCCAAGTTCAAAATAGACCATATAATTTGAAGTACTCTTTCTCACTTTCAATACTCTTTTCAAAAAAGATAAAATGTAATGTCTCAATATCCACACCTTTATGGAACTTCACATCCATAAAAATCTATGTACTAGCACAAAAACCGAATGACAATTTAAACATGTGATAGTGAAAGCTCGCAGTTAATAAACAACCAAAGTATATGTTAGTTAAAGTACATTACAGTTTGGACCGTTAGAACAGAAAATAATATGTTCTATTTATACATTTATATATATTTATATTTATTTATATTTATACATATATATTATAGGATTCCCACGTGTGGTACTTATAACTAAAGAGTGAATATTTAGTATTTTATGATAGAAACATCTGAATTTTATTTTCAATTTTATATAAGGAGAGAAAAGCATTGACAATGTTAAATTTTATGGTCTTTGATTTGTTTAAATGAGAATCAGGAATTGCTGTGGTAAATGATTGTGGGGTATTTGAATGCGTACATTATTTAAAATATTTACAACTTATTGAATAAATATCTCACGAAAAATCATAAAGAATATAATTGAGATCATTGAGAGGATATTGATCATAATAGTATACATCTCTTATATGAATTACCTCCTCTCTTAAAGGAACAGATAAACATGTGCTAATTAAAGATTTTGACCAAAAAAATTATATGCTTTGAAAATTGGTAAATAGATTTAAAATGATGAAATAAAGGTAAATATTTCACATTAAGCAGCTTATCAAACCACTTTTTGCCTTTTGAGAACGAAAATTACCATCGATTAGTTATTTCCTTGCAAGCAAATAATTTGACCTCGCTTTTCCGTATGCAACTGACCTTACTAGTGACAGGTAAAAACGAATAATTTGTATTTTGTTGCTTGTTAACGGCAAACTTGCATGGTTCTTTGTCCGTAATTAACACGACTAAACGCAGATTCACAAAAAATAAGAAATAAGTGCATTGTTGTACTGATTTAATGACGATTCGACAAACTCCGTAAACAATGTCGATAATTAATAAGATGGCGTCCATCTCTTGATCGATCTCAAAATACGAGCAGTTGCACGATTTTTCCCTGATGCGCGTGCATTTCATAGCATTTCTTCTTCCCGTAAGGAGTGTACTCAGGACTGAGTGTAATTATTCCGTGCATGTCCGGACTGTACAGCTAAAATCAGTATTATTTACAGCTAAAAACAGGGTGGAGCACTATTTACACATGGGACTGCACGTGAAGGGTAATAGACCCTAGCCCTGCCTGGAACTGGCCGATAGTACTGGCCGGACGTACATCTGGTGGTATGCTGTTCCAGGTGATGATGGTACGAGGGAAGAAGGAAAAACGATATACATCTGCTCGTGTATACATAGTCATGAAGGCTGCAATTCCTCTTGTTCTACTATCAGCTGGTATGAGTAGGTGTTCTGCATGGATTCCAACGAAGTTATGTACGATCTTATACATCAGAACAGATCTTGCCTTTGCACGTCTTTGTTCGAGTGATTCCCATTTTAAGTTGGAGATTATGGATGTAACTGCTCCTGGTTCTCGGTCTTGAAAGTTGTTCGAAACAAATCGTGCAGCTCTTCGTTGTACAGAGTCTAGTTGGGATATCTGCTTTTTGTTGAATGGTTCCCATACAGCACTTGCATATTCAATGGATGGTTTTACTAGTGTTGTGTATGCAGCTTCTTTAACTTCTGTCGGACATGTATGTATGTTACGCCTGCGGAAGCCGATGGTATGATTGGCTTTGGCTGTGATGTTACTGATGTGATTTGCCCAGCTCAGGTCGTTGCTAATGGCTACACCTAGATATTTACTGTCCTTTATAAGTTACAGAAACACGTTTTATTAAGGCATCAATCATATCTGATAGTTTTTACGGGTAACAAAAATTTACGATTTGGCAGATAATGCCCCTTTAAGTATTTTGTATTGATATATTCTTTTATTCAGGGAAATAGTATTTATTCATTTAGAATTTTGATTGAAGTTTAACCGTTTTAGAAATTTAGGACGGGACTGCTGTCAATTTCTCAAATAAAGTTGCGTAAAATATCGATTTCACGCTTTCCCCAATCAAAGTAGACCGGATCAGTGGCATGACGGTCAGCGTGCTCGACTCAGGTGCGGTAGACCGTGGGCTAGAGCCCTGGTCGGAACAAACAAGGCTTATACAATGGTATTTGCTGCTTCTCCGCTAGAAAGCACCATGGAGTAAGTGGAAAGACTGGTTGGCTGTGAATCATGATAATGTATCAGGGTAGAGCGACATGACTATACCCGCAAACTGTTGCTTTAGCGAGCTAGCTAGCACTAAACAATTTTAACTATGAGTGTTGGTCTAGTATATATTTACACGAACCTCATTTAACTTTCGTTTTCTCTAAAGTGTTTTGTAGATCATTGTTCTTTTGTCCATTTTTGCTTGGTGATTGTATTGTCTGTCCTTCTTCGATTGACGGCTTCTGATTACCTCTTTGGTTTCTTATAGCGTTTCTTTTTCAGTCGAGTTTTCTGTATTGTGGACAATACAGTTTTCGACATCATTGTTTAACTGTTTTATTTTAAACATACTGAAATAAGAGGGTTCATGTCATATTTACGTTATTTGTGCTTGCTTGCTTATAGTGGTATCCAACACATATTGTGTTGTGTTTTTGCTTTATTTGTCTTCATCTTGTGTACTCTTTGTTGCCAGTTTCTCTGGATTGTCCATTTTTGATTGCACCTTCGGTATTCTCTAACGTTTATAAAAGAGTAATTATATTACCAGAGACCCAGTCCTAATACAATCCAACATGGAATATATTTTGCCAATTAATGTTTATTTAATTGACTTATGAAAACGTGGGAAGTGCCAGTGTCAGATTGTGGGTAACCAGTGAAAAAAACAACAAACAGTCTTCTGTTTTCATGATTGCTGATCAAATTTCCGAAAAGTTTAAAGAAAGAAATTCTCATATAGAATGTTGATGAACCGTTTAATAGATGTAAATAGAGTATCAAGCTGTCAATTAAATTTTGCCGAAGTTTTTATGAGTTGTTACGTTTTCTTGTCTGCCGCCGTTGATGACTATTGACATGTTGTTATTGGTGAGAAGAGGGAATTACGCTTGAAGTACAATACATGACGCTTTATACAAACTAATTTACGCCAAAATTTTCCATACTTAAGTTTTTATGGCTACAAGTTAATTAAGATATTTCTTTGTACAATGACAATAAAATGAAGCAAAACAAAATGATTAATTATTTCTTTGTTTTTTTTGTAAACTATTTTTCTTGGCTTAGAAGTTTTCTACTTTTAACGAAACAGAACGAAGCAGTAAACCAGACACTGTACACATATATGTATACTATAGACTACACATAATAAATGATATAAACTGTAAACATTTTTTTCCCATTCGAATGAAGAACATATACTTTTTTTTCCTTCTCCAATGCAATATCATTATCGAATTCATAAAAACGTAGATATAAAATTAATTACTTGTTTTTTCATAATTTGTGTCTATGATCAAATAAAGTTTGTGAAATGTGAACCGAAATATATATGTAACTGTCACCAGGATGTACCAGTCAATGAAAGAAAATTTAGTTCTAACCTTATATATATATAAAACTTTGCTTGTCTTAGGCTTGGCACCTTTTGTTCTCGTGATCATCCGTGATCGTATGGTAGTTGGATTTACAACAACCTGTGCTATCAGTGCCTATCAAAAATAAGGTTGTGATTCAATCCCCGCTCATGGCGGGATGTACTCGATACAACATTAGGTGATAAAGTTTGTTAGTGACTTACTACAGGTTGATGGTTTTCTCAGGGTACTCCGATTTCCTCCACCAATAAAACTGACCGCCACGATATAGCTGAAATACTGTTGAAAGTGGCGTTGCACACAATATCCCGGATAATTTCAATGCTGACCTACCGTACATTTATTAGATAATAATGTATTTAAGGTAGTCATTGCGATTGCTGATATGTGTTGTTCAATTGATTTTTGTGAACAATACTATAAACAAACTAATGTGCACTACATGTGAAAAACAATCTGAAAGTATATAAAAAGGACGCCTTTCTTTTTATAGACACAAAATGGCTATTTGCACTGACTATCATAGCTGCAATTCCGTTTCGCAAATTAAGTGCATATTAATTTCACTCATAATTGTCTGCGTCTTCATTTTGTTGTCAATGAGTACATAACTAATACAATTTGACAGGAATCATCTCAATTTGAAGATTTGTTTGTATTTTAATCGGAAATATATCATGTTTGTTTTGTCTGGACCAACAAAGCTGTCTTTTGCGACAATAAGAAAATCCTACAAGATCCCACGTGTTCTGATGTATTGTAAGTGTGAATATGGGAGTATTTAATTATGCATAACACTATGAATTTACAATGAATATCCCATACATGTAATTGTAATTCGAAATATTCCTAGAAATAGCATTATCGCAAACACTAAAAAACTGTTAGCTATAATATACATAACATATATGATTCGTTAAGTATCAAATAATTAGTAAACGTAATTGGAAATGTCCAAATTTGCTAAACTTATTTGAACCATATTGTTGCATTACTTTGGAAGAAAGTGGCGGAACTTGTAGTATCGAAACCATGCACCATTTGATTTGTTTGTTTGTTTTGATGTTGTTTAACGCCACTTTCAACAATATTTCGGTTATATCATGGAGGTCAGTTTTATTGGTGGAGGAAACCGGAGTACCCGGAGAAAACCACAGACCTGTCACAAGTCACTGACAAACTTTATCACATAGTGTTGTATACCTCGTCCTGATAGAGATTCGAACTCAAAACATCAGTGGTGATAGGCATTGATTGCATAGGTAGTTGTAGATCCAACTACCATACAGATCACGACCACAACGGCCCCATGCATCCTTTGAAGAATATCTTTGAGTTGAAAAATTATTTTCATCGATGATCATCGCGCCACGACAAAATATATATGGTGTTCTCAGTGCGAATGTTAATAACATGGAAATCTTCTCCAGACACATTTGATATTATTCAAGGAAACTTTTATGATTGGTTGGTATTCTTCTATGTAGTCCTAGTCCTGTATCCGTGTAGACTCAGTTAAGAAATATAAAAAAAGTATTTTTATTATACAAATATGAACTTCCTAAGAAACCCTTCGCTGTGAAAGTTAATTAACAGTATTTTGCTACGGCATATATATGTATATATGGATTTGAAATGGTGTTGTGCTGCTGCCATTGAGAATGAAGCGATACGAGAAATGCCATGATATATTGAAAGTTGATCTAAGAGAGACAACTCAAAAAATCAAACATAGTTGTCCAATAATGGTAAAGATATAAACACGCTTAGCTAAGGATAGTACCGTAGGTATTAGCAATCGGAAACCAGTGGCATATTCTCGGCTTATGATTACCATTTTGCATACTTCAAACTTTTCTTTTTGTGTCCTACATTCAGTTTAATAGTACTTACTCAAAGATGGATACTGATTAGAAAATGCAATGCCAATGTATGCTATATATCTTTCCAACTCTAGAGAATAACTATCTAAGATTTATGATACCAGAAAAGCAAATGGAAGGTCAGACACTACAATAGCAAAACAACAGAACAGACAGACGAACAATGGTTAATAAAATACTACCCAGAAACTAAATATTGAGTAACACTTTATTTACTAAAATCTAAAAGTATCTGCTCCACTAGTGACTTATAAATGGAAAATTGAAATCATCTCGTTGTCGTAAAGATTCGTTTTCAGCCAAAATAAAAGGATCAAGCAAATAAGCTTATTTTCATTTTCTAAGAAGTCCTCAATGAAGTCTGCTTTATACGAATAATGGAACAAGTTGGTGCAAATTAGGAGCACAGCTAGTACCTATAGGAATGTATATCCTCTGTTGACAAACACGTCCTGCACCAATCATAAAAATATGTTATCAATTAAAAACTCAGACATTTGAAGATGTCATTTTCAAAGAACATTTACCTTGAACCAAGCGGTTTTTTTTTCTTTTTATTCAATATTTGTCCCTTTCTAAAACAAGATATGTGTACCTGCGTTTGTCATTCGTTTTATGAAACAGAACTCTAGTTGAGTAAATTCTTTTTAATATGTCTTTTGTTTTGATGAGAAGGACCCGGGTGGCTCAATTAGCTAGGTACATTTGTAGTTGGATTACCTAACAACTCATACAAGCCTATCACCAATACGGCGTGGGTTCGCGACCGGTTTTGTAAATTACAAAAAGGGAGCACGCGACTCGCAGCCGCAACTGATAAAGTTTACCAGTTGCTGCCCATGGTCGGTGGTTCACTCCGTGTACTCCGGCTTCCTCCACCACTAAATCTGGTCGCCATGATATAGCTGAGATATTGCTGAAAGTGACGTTAAACACCAAAATCAATCAATCAATCATAGTATGTTGAGAGGTATCTTAATTGTATGTACTAAACAGATGATTTACACCAACCATCGGGTCGCTAATATCACAGTAACTCTGAAGCATGGCTTTAGCCCTGATAAGATAGAAATATCTACAATAAGACAGCTAAATAAGTTATTTTAATACTGTTGGAGTGAATTTTTCAAGCGATATATTTCTGACATCCCTGTATTCTTAGGGTTCCAGTGGGGCAGATACATTGTATGGCTGTCACTTGCTAGAGACGATTATTATATAAATTATATATATTATCAATGCTTATTAATATGTTGGAGTTGATTGCATTTCAACGGCGAATGAAGTATCTGAACCAAAATAGACGTACGAAAAATTTTATATTTCAATCTTCTTGATATTCCTAGAAACAAGTTTGACTGAGATACCAAAGGAAGTGATAAATCAAAGAATGAGAGACAACACAATGATCAAGCGAAAAAGGACGAACAATTATCTACAAAACATTACACAGAAAACTAAAGATCGAGCAACACGAACCTCACTAAAAACTAGGGGTTAGTAATGAACCTTAGAAACAACTTGTCTCACTTTATAATCTGTATTTTCATCACAATTTGTTTCCCCTGTTATTCTATTTAACGTTTTATTTCAAGATGGTTTTGTGTGTATATACCTGACTATAATATTTTATCTACCGTGGTGGTCAGCAGGGATTTTTAAGTATCATCACAACATCAAACGGTTGGTCATTTTTTCCAGACGTTTTATTTGAGGTTTCTAACTGATGGTCAAACACTTAATTTAAAAACAGACGCGTGCCAGGACAACAAATTCTTCATTTGATACCGATCAAAAAAGGTCAAGGTCGTATCTTATTAACAATTATATTAAAATACTGTTACAACCGTTGTAAAATTCCCGACAAACTTCCAGCAGGGAACCAGTAGGATATGTTACTGTGTTTTCCATTAACGACATAATTTTCCCATACATCTTTTTAGTCGCTACTTCATCTGTGTTAATTGCCTTGTCTGTGTACATCGTTTTCTTTACGAATTGCATTTTAATGCCAATCGAGTGATAATGATGATGAGAATAGGAGAAAGACAAAAAGTGTGATGATATATCATTGAAATATGAACAATTATTAATATGTTACTGTTGTTGTGCATTCTGGTTTCGTAATTGTCTTTGCAAATAATGAGAAAGGTCAACTTTTATATATTATTATAAATAACAATACGATTCATGTTTTGAGAACTAATCTCTTTTCAAGCGTAGGTTGGTTTTGTATAATTTCATTAAGAGCTGCGATTTAGGCCCTTAAAGCTAGCTTAACCCCATCTTTTTATTATTATTATAAATGCCAAAGCGATACATTTTCTTGAGAACATGTCTCGCTTCAAAGTTTGGGCCAATACAAATAGTTTAGCGCAGCCACGTTTGACTGAAATGTCTGTACCAAGACAAGAAAGTGAGCGGTCATGTATATGTGTGTGTTAGGGATATCCATTTTGACTCTATAGATTTTGTTCCGACAATGAATATGTTTTTGCTTTTCCTTTTACTAAGTTCCCAAAAGAGCTACAGGTCTACATGTAATACGATCACAGATATCAATATTAATTTTAAGCATTTTTTTGTTATTGGTACTCAACCCAAATACTTGGTAAACAAAATTTACATTTCAAGATTAAGGATTGTTCAATGCTAAGACGGTATTTTAAATTCTTGAGGTTTATAATGCTGTGTTTTCTTATGTCTGTTGCTTGTTTACATGGTAATCATCAGATATCTTGAAGATGAAGATATAGATGTGATTTATGGTGATTTATCTTGATCAAATGATAGGTCAGTGTGCAATAAAATATGATAGTGATTTCTTAGATTGACCCTAACCGTAAGTACGCATAGGCAGCAAATGAATGGTAGATAAAGCCGAAAGGAGCAATCAAGAATGGACCATTCAGAGACACTGGCAATATTGGGCACAAGTCACAGAACGAAGACAAACAAAACAAAAAATATAATGCAAAAAAATAATAAAAACGTGAGCAACACAGACCCCACCATGGTGTAAAAATATAATAATCTTAGCGGTATTTCAATCTTGATTGTCTTTTGATGCAGTTACTTACTCATATTTTATTTAGAATAATATTGTATTTATTGAATATTTCACTAGAGGCTCACCTGGTTTTCCAATTGACTTCATGAGAAACAAAGGAATAGTATTTTGTCACAACAATAACAGATTAAAACATCATATTAATGAAGATGATCATTCAATTATCTAATATTTGGACTTACTGTCGAGTACGACTATTATACACAAACTCTGAAATCGTCCATATCAAAACACTGTGGTGCTATGAAATACTTATTACTATGTCACTGTCATTCACCGAAAAACAGAAAAAGAGTTATTATAGATACCTATAACGACACATACTCCGCCAAACATTGGTGATGAATGCAGGTTCTCCAGAAGGGTAACAAATTCCTGCTCCGCTAGTGACACCCGTCGTATTACTCTTCTTCACAATCTGTAGATAAGTCATAAAAAAGAAAAGGGGGCGGGATTGTGATTACGACACACAAACATATCCGTGATCTTTTGAAACACAGGCATTCCGTAACGGTTAATGATGTCGATCGTGAAACTTTCGAAGTGCTGACCATTAGGGACCCTAACTCGTTAGCAACATCCCTCTATCAAGGAAATCCTGAAAGGAACTAGAAACTCGGGAGTACTTTATCCCATGAGAGATATAAATTTATACTCCATAAACAGGTGCTACTGGAATATTGCTACATAAAAATTTGAATATCACGATAGGAAAATAGGAATCATCTCTTTTGTGGAAAAGTGTTGTTCTTAACCAGACCTCACTGCCAATTTCTTTAAAAACAAAAATGGGTAAAGGTACTAAGTAAGCTTATTTGTATATGTGGTGTCCTTTATATCAAGTTCAATGGGATATATGGGACCAATCTAGCAAATTAAATTAGAAATATTTAGTAAAAGGACATCATCTATATAACGGAACGTGAAATTAAAAGATCGGGCTATTTTGTTTTCACTTTTTAGAACCCCTTGCATGAAGCATGCTTATTACGAATAAAGGAACATGTCTGCTATAAGAAGGTGCACAGTTGGTACCATAACAGTCTGTAGCAAAACGCGTCCGCCAAATATAATTACATGTAATAATCAAAACTCGAACAAAAATTGGCATTCTGAAATATAACTGATAACTCCACATACTTGACCTGCAATAATCTGTAATTATTACTGATTTATATCCACTTTATGGGTTGGATTTATGGTGTTTAACGCCACTCTCAACAATATTTCAGCTATATCGTGGCGGTCAGTTTTATTGGTGGAGAAAACCGGAGTACCCGAGATAAACTACCGACCTGTCGCAAGTCACTGACAAACTTTTTTTTAGTTAACTATTATTTACTTATTATCTTAATACAAAAAGTTAAAAAAGTGCGGCGCTATTAAATGTAACATCAGTCTTTTGTTTGTATTATAAATTAAACATAAAATATAGCTATTAGTAAAATATTATGTTTCGTGTACAACAAACCGAGTGGCGGGTATGGAAAATCCATCAATTCTTCCATAATATAAATTTCTCAGGATTGTGATAAAGAAATCTAAACATTATTTTTATGGTTTGGACATTTGTATGAAGACTTCAATTTTATAGCGTGCTGTGTCTTTGGTAAATTTGTAAAAGTCTGCGAAAAAAAGGAAATTCACAAATATAATTAACTGAGGAAAATTAAATGGTACTTAAGTGGACTTGATCAAAGGGATATGCTAATTATGATGTAGACCGGTTCACGTGGGATACTTTCAAAAATATAGTTCCCATGCAGATTCATTATGATTTCTTAATAGTAATAGTTCAATATTTAAGTATTAGATGCTAAGTGATATGTCTATACCGTCCTCGTAACAATGTAATCAAAATAGGCAAAAGATATGTTTTTTGTGTAATAATGTACGCCACTTTCCATTTTAGCTTAGTTTATGCATTTGGAATTGTGATATAACGTTTCGAAATAAAAAATAAAAATATTGTTTACAAGATAATAAAGTAGAAAATATTATTTCACACGAAACCATATTTAATTTCTGTATATTAATTTTAGCTATTTTTTTTTCTATATTACAGATTCAGATTTGATGTCGCAAGACCGTTATTATCATGAAGGCAAGAAAGTTGTCAGATTCAACAACCGCGATATTTTCACGGGCTTCAATAAATAAACGTTAGAGAATGCGCGATCCATAGACACTGGCAACATTGGGCACAAGACACAGAACAAAGACTAACAAAACAATTAAGCACAACTTAGAAGACCACAACGATGAACAACACAAACACAACCAACACAACCGAGGGTGAACACAATTGCTCGGGAAGGGTACGCAGATTCTATTTCCCTTATAAGACACCCGGAAGCCACAGAACGAAGGAGTCCTAGTGACAATGCTCGTTATCATTTTACCGTCGCCTTTCATGACTTGGTTAATCACTACGGAATGTTTGTTTCACAAATGACCATGAATATGTTCTGTTTGTTATCATCAAAATCCCACCCTACCTTCCGTCCTCGTTCATGTTCTATCGAATTTTTAATATGAGCAGCACGACGGGTACCACTTGTTGAGAAGGAGGTGTTCACCCTACCGAATACTATTTAGCTTTCTGTGGTGTGTTTTGTGGATTATTTGTCTCTTTGACCGTTTTCTTTTCGTCTTTCCTTCTTCGATTAATGATTTCTAGTTTTCCCTTTCCTTTTGATATTGTATGATGAAAGCATGTTTAAGTCGCAAATAAATTTTATCAAATGTGATAAGAAAATATCACAGGGTAATCAGAATCCGTATATCGAAGAAGACATACAAAACAATGGCTAAAAGAAAAAGGACAAACAACGATCTACAAAACACACATATAAAACTAAAGATTGAGTAACACGAACCTCACTATAAACCGGAGGTAGATATGCGTTTTGTCAAGAAATTTAGGTCTCAGTTTAGGATGTAGTTTTAAGAACTTAAATACTGATTGTGACATACCCTGAAGATGTAATCGATAAAAATAAAAATTTGAAAAAAGCATTATGTGGGGCTGCTCCTTGTTGACAAGTACAATATGTCATTGTCGTCTATTTCGTGCAAAAATAAATCAATGCTGTGTTTAGTTGCAATGAAATGCATTTATGATGTAATAACATGTGGTTACTTGGGTGTGATTTATAAAACTAATATATATTTTTTCATTCGTCATCCTAACCACACAAATCTTATAGTACATGCTATTGACGTATGAAATAATGAGACAAACACGTTCACAATCCCGTCCTCTCCTCATTCATGACTTATTACCAGGTTTTTAGCCACGCAGAGTAAGACGGCAAGTGATGCTAGTGAAGCAGGGACTGCTTACCCTTCCGTGTTGCTCAATTTTTAGTTTTCTCTGTATTTTTTATATAGATCATTGTTTTTGTAATATGACATTTTCATTTAGCCATTATATTGTCTGTCCTTCTTCGATTTGCGGCTTCTAATTACCGCTTTAGTATCTTCAAACTTTTCTGTAAGCATGATATCGCCAAAGCCAAAAAAATCATTTTCCTTTGTTTATATCTTGAGGTAAATATAACCCGAGAACGTTTGTTTATCCACTTCTTCAACCGGATCTTCTTATGTATCCTACTTGACACTTAGTCTGACCTACTCCAAGTGTCTTTCCCGGAAGTACAAATGTAATGGCATAAAAAAAGATTTAAAGATATGTGTGATATAATATCATTTCATCAAAAGATGACGTCAAACGTCTCAACGACAGACATAAGAGACAAGAGGCAAACCCCGAGAGACAAGTGGTTAGCTCTTCGTAAAGCAATACAGTAGATTAGCATAACATCATCATAGAGAGACCGCCTATAGGTTCTAGTTAATTAAGAACCATTAAGGTTGTTAATTGCGTCATGGGAGAGATGTTTTAATTGGTTTACTGATTGTAATGCGCCGTTATACGTTGTTGATTGCTTCCTCATGGCTTTGATAAATTGTCAACGGAATAGAGGCATTTCTTAATTAAGCCCCAATAAAAGAAACAGCGTTAGTTATCATGTGAAAAACAATTTTCCGGCTGTGAAATTGATTAAAGACTCCTGCAGCTCATATATTAATACCTTTTTGTTGTCTATTTGTAATTCTATTATGTGTTTTTTTGAAGAAAAAATATAAAATATAACTTTTAGAAGTTTATCTTCCTGTCGAAATTATTATCATCATTATTTACAATTTAACTTAACCTAAATTACCATTCATCATAAACATTTATTTTATTTTATGCTTGCTTGTGACTTTCATTACCGTGAAACAACAGGTTGGATGAAACTATTTAAAGGCGATTCGTTTCAATTAAATATCTAGGGTCATCATCAACATTAGCTAAGGTTTTTTTGTTTTGTTTTTTTAGAATCGGGAATAATTTTATAAAGCCCTCATGTTATGATACCGTTCTAGAATCGTCCTTTCTTTGAATAGGAGATATTTCAGTTTTTCAACAGAAAACTTTAATTTGTGTTATTTTCCTTTGATAACCGTTTATTGTATATTGCCTAACGTAATGTATGTAAATTGTAAATTGGGCAACAATAAAAAGTAAAATTACAAAAAAAAAACTTTATTCAAAGCTTTAAATCAGGCGTAGTACCTTTTGTAATATTTTACACTTGGTACAGATTTCAGTTAGATGTAAAGAGATCTTATATTTGTAGTTTGAATGAAAATTGAAAACTCATTCTTCATTTTGCACTCGCGAAAAATTTAACGTTAGTAGTCAAATAATAGATGCGGGATCACACTAATTAATATACGTTCGTTTTGTAGAAGTTAAAAAAAATCTTCGAAAATCAGTGTATTTAATGAGGAAATATAATATTTATTTATTATTCATAAATATGTCTATAAAATAACTTTATACCTTCTACTGTATTTTTGTACGTTACAGATCTTGTCGCTTGGCACGTGGCGAAACCAGTTTAATTTTCAAAAAGGTTATCAGTTATAACATGAGATTAATTTGGCTGTAAAAATAGTATCACTGATAAACCACCAGCAAGATAAACATTTTGAAGAAGAGGTTAAAAAACGCAATAAAGCAAACATAAAATATAAAACTTAAGTCCAACCAAGGATTTATATAAATCCTTGGTCCAACTCATAAAAAAAATACATACTTAAGTCCAACTCATACAAAATACAAACTTAAGTCCATCTCATAATAAGATACAATTTAAGTCCAACTGATAAAAACATAAAATTCAAGTCCAATTCATAACAAAATATACACCTAAGTCCAATTCATAAAAAATACAAACTTAAGTCCAACTGATAAAGCAAATATACAAACTTAAGTCTAACTCATAAAACAAATACAAACGTAACTCCAACTCATAAAAACATACAAACTTAAGTCTAACTCATAAAAACATACAAACTTAAGTCTAACTCATAAAAACATACAAACTTAAGTCTAACTCGTAAAAGAATATTGCAAAAAGCAAAATTACAGATATAATGGTGGTCTTTATTTGCTTTGAATGAATTCTCGTTTTTCGATAAAACAATAAAAGTTGAACATATTGATATCCGGATCATTTATTGCTGTTCCTGGTATATATTTTTCGGTATGTAGAATAGCAATCAAGCTATCTTCCTATTCTCTGTAATGCTACTCTTAACATTAAAAACTGGATGTCATATCTTGTATACACCACAAAAAGAAAATGACACAAAAAGGAACAAAACCAAAGGTGTGGAATCAGTATTATAGGCGAGATCAATGTCCGTGCATCATGTGGTTTGTCGGATTAGATATCTGTATATTGTTATTCTCATCATCATATTACATAGGTACAGAGAAGACATCGACACAACTATATACTAGAACGCAGGAAATGAGTTAGCCAGGAGGACACACCCTTTCATTTATGGCCCATATAAATTTACACAGGTTAGTCAGATTCAATTTATTTTTTGACGCCACAATCCCCAAGAAGTTGATAATATTTAGTCTTTTTGTATATCTCTTCTTAATATAAATATCTCTATATTGTTTAAAATATGGACAATTTAAAATATGATGGAATTCATCACTAGATATATGTTGACCTCATACTGACCAACACGGTTATGTCATGTATCATTGTATTTATAGACATTTAATTAAGATAGTAACACGTGATATTCTTCACCCCAAAAATGCATTATTTTTTAATTGCAAAGGATGCACAATTTTATCGATATAATAATTGACTTATTATTTAGACCACTATGATGGTTTGGTTTAGGTTTATGGTATTTAACGCCACTTTCAACACTATTTCAGCTATATCGTGGCGGACATTTTCTATTGATGGAGGAAACCGTGGTACCATGAGAAAACCACCGACATGTCGCAACCTACTGACAAACTTAAAACATAATGTTGTATCGAGTACACGTCGCCAGTAATGGGTTTCGAACTCACAACTTTAGTGGTGATAGGCACTGATTGCATAGATAGTTATAAACCCAACTATCATATGATCACAAAATAAATATTAATATAATATGCTAAAATATGCATCATTTTATATATTGTTAAGCTTAGGGATTTTGAAGAGAGGTACTGAAAATAATAATTATATTCTAATTATCAATAATGACCAGCAAAAATATGTGACCTTTAAAGCGGGATATAAGAAAATAAAACCAACTTCCAGATTAACTACTGAATCATTTCTGAAATTAAAATAATCATCAAAATAAAAGAATGCCATTTTTTTTTTGTAATTCCCAAATTACGTAGAGACCAACTATTCAACCTATGGGGTTATATGTTCTCCCCCGAGCCAGATTTCTTTCCGCGCGAAACAAAAATCAGATAATTTATACCTTTTTCGACATGAACATTCGGTTGTTTTTTCAAATTGTACGAAAAGGTCTTGTTGAAACTGCAAGGTCAGATAATATATTTTTTAACATCTTTTAGGTCAATTAATGTTTTTCTATATTATATGACGACAGAATTTTGTTTTTAAAAGCACACACCCACCCCAATTTTCCTAAAAGTTAATTGGTCGTCCCTTTAAAACGACTTGTCCCAAGTTCCATTGCTGGATATTTTGGAAGTTAAAACCTTTATCAGAAATAAAATTATTTTGTTTGCGAGTCAACCAGATTTCTCACTATGATTAACAGCTAATTATACAAACTAATCGAAACATCGCGGAAAGACGTGATATGCTTTCTGTTAATCTGTGTTTTTAAATCTTGTCCCTTCATCACCCTCTGTTTGCCACGTGGCGGAACCGTCCCACCATTGATCATCATTTATTAGGGTTATCAAAAATTGATAAAAGGTGATTACTGTGTGTGTGCTCAAAAAACCCTATCAGTGATAATATATATAAAGGTAAGTATCGGGTGACAAACTTTTCACACAAACAAAGATAACTAATGTAAATGCTAAGAATGAAGTGAAATGGAAAATGATGTATCTCCCCCTGAAATGGATCCGTTTTCTTTTGCATTGCAAGGAATCCCATTCCGAGGTTAATGTACTTAAATCAACAAACCATACTACAGTAATAAACTGTAAACTTGTCTTTAGCATGCCATGTACCTGTTGTGAAAATGTTTGCTCTTTTGTTTGATCATAAAAAATTGAAGCAACAGCGGCCATCGGACACAATTGTGAAATAGGGCCACATAAGAACCATACCAGCCAAATTGTGCTTTATTTGGTTTTAGCCGGACACAAGTGTGAAAGGGACTCACCTAAGGATCATTCATGCCAGGTTTGGTTTAATTTGGTTCAATGGTTTGAGAGAAGATCTAAATATGAAAGCTTACGACGTACGACAAACAGACGATGACAGACGACTGTCGTCGAATGATGGAAAGTTTACAACGTACGACGAACGGACGATGATGACAAAAGCTCAAACAAAGTTATTCTATTGTTTATTGCTTTCCAGCCTTTAAGCTACTTTTGCCTCCCCCTTTTTCACACCCTTTAATTATCCTCCCTTTTCCCGCCGTTTAACCCTTCCCCTTCTTTCCGCCTTTTAGCCCTTCGCCTCTCCGTTTTACCGCCCTTTAACCGTTGTCCTCCCCCTTTTTTCCAGTCCTCTTACCCTTCCTCTCCATCTTATTCCATCCTTCCCCTCCCATTTTTCCCGCCCATTAGCCCTTCCCTTTCCCCTTTTTCCGCCCTTTAAGCCTTCTCCTTCTTCCCGCCCTTTAACCCTTGACCTCCCCATTTCCCAGCCCTTTGACCGTTGTCCTCCCCCTTTTCTCCCGTCCTCTTACCCTTCCTCTCCATCTTATTCCATCTTTTATCCCTTCCCTTCCCTCTTTTCGGGCGGGTGTTTTGTGGATATTTATGTGTTCAATTTGTGATTTCAAGCATTGCTATACTTTTCTTGAATTGAGCAAACTGCGAGAATGATACACAGACCTTTATCGTTAATTTGATACTTATTTAGCGGAAATTCACTAAAAGGAAAAGGTACACCTTGTTGGTTAAAGACAAATGATACAGAAAGGTAAACTTAAGACTAAATTAATAATGACATGTTCAGAAGCACAGTCAACACGGTCGGATTCCTGTCATCTGTCCCGAACTTGTACAGAATCAAAATAAGATCTTTAGGTCTAGAACCTTAGCACGTGTATACCAACACTTACGTGATCTCCTCTAGAGACCAAGGTGTTTGATTCGCAGTCACCACCCTTTCTTTGCAAGTTATGCAACATAGTTGAAAGGAAAACAATCAATTTACTGATTGACGAAATTCGATTCCGAGGTTAATGTACGATCAAGTCTGCCCTTTGCGGTCACCTCTATCAAGCAATCACCTGTATTAAACGGTGACATTTTTTCAGTCCTTCCATAGACACTTTCATATGGACTGAACCTCTATTAAGCCGTCAACTGTATTAAAAGGTAACATTTTTCTTGTCCTTTCATACTGAACTTCTGTTAAGAGTTCACCTGGGATTTTTTTGTCCCGAAGGTGTCCTTTTCATACAGTTTTGACTGTACTGAAATCAACATACAATACCATAGTAATCTCCCTCTAATAAGGTCACTTTCACCAAAGCCAACCCCTCTTATCAAGTCAGATTTCAAATGAATTGTAATTATAGTACATTCTTACTAAGTTATCCCCATAACCAGAGATAATCCCCTCTTATAAGGTCACTAGCTTCTCTACACCTCTTATAAGGTCACTAGCTTCTCTACACCTCTTATAAGGCCACTAGCTTCTCTACACCTCTTATAAGGTCACTAGCTTCTCTACACCTCTTATAAGGCCACTAGCTTTACTACACCTCTTATAAGGTCACTAGCTTCTCTACACCTCTTATAAGGTCACTAGCTTCTCTACACCTCTTATAAGGTCACTAGCTTCTCTACACCTTTTATAAGGCCATTAGCTTCACTACACCTCTTATAAGGCCATTAGCTTCACTACACCTCTTATAAGGCCATTAGCTTCACTACACCTCTTATAAGGTCACTAGCTTCACTACACCTCTTATAAGGTCACTAGCTTCTCTACACCTCTTATAAGGCCACTAGCTTCTCTACACCTCTTATAAGGTCACTAGCTTCACTACACCTCTTATAAGGTCACTAGCTTCTCTACACCTCTTATAAGGTCACTAGCTTCTCTACACCTCTTATAAGGTCACTAGCTTCTCTACACCTCTTATTAGGCCACTAGCTTCACTACACCTCTTATAAGGTCACTAGCTTCTCTACACCTCTTATAAGGCCACTAGCTTCTCTACACCTCTTATAAGGTCACTAGCTTCTCTACACCTCTTATAAGGCCACTAGCTTTACTACACCTCTTATAAGGTCACTAGCTTCTCTACACCTCTTATAAGGTCACTAGCTTCTCTACACCTCTTATAAGGTCACTAGCTTCTCTACACCTTTTATAAGGCCATTAGCTTCACTACACCTCTTATAAGGCCATTAGCTTCACTACACCTCTTATAAGGCCATTAGCTTCACTACACCTCTTATAAGGTCACTAGCTTCACTACACCTCTTATAAGGTCACTAGCTTCTCTTCACCTCTTATAAGGCCACTAGCTTCTCTACACCTCTTATAAGGTCACTAGCTTCACTACACCTCTTATAAGGTCACTAGCTTCTCTACACCTCTTATAAGGTCACTAGCTTCTCTACACCTCTTATAAGGTCACTAGCTTCTCTACACCTCTTATTAGGCCACTAGCTTCACTACACCTCTTATAAGGCCACTAGCTTCACTACACCTCTTATAAGGTCACTAGCTTCTCTACACCTCTTATAAGGTCACTAGCTTCTCTACACCTCTTATAAGGTCACTAGCTTCACTACACCTCTTATAAGGTCACTAGCTTCTCTACACCTTTAATAAGGCCATTAGCTTCACTACACCTCTTATAAGGCCACTAGCTTCACTACACCTCTTATAAGGCCATTAGCTTCACTACACCTCTTATACGGTCACTAGCTTCACTACACCTCTTATAAGGCCACTAGCTTCTCTACACCTCTTATAAGGTCAC
The DNA here is from genome assembly GCA_963680875.1 of Bathymodiolus brooksi. Lineage (NCBI taxonomy): Eukaryota > Metazoa > Mollusca > Bivalvia > Mytilida > Modiolidae > Bathymodiolus > Bathymodiolus brooksi. The sequence continues at coordinate 110,990,244 of OY804581.1, forward strand.
TAGCTTCACTACACCTCTTATAAGGCCACTAGCTTCTCTACACCTCTTATAAGGCAACTAGCTTCACTACACCTCTTATAAGGCCATTAGCTTCTCTACACCTCTTATAAGGCCATTAGCTTCACTACACCTCTTATAAGGCCATTAGCTTCTCTACACCTCTTATAAGGCCATTAGCTTCACCACACCTCTTATAAGGCCATTAGCTTCTCTACACCTCTTATAAGGCCACTAGCTTCACTACACCTCTTATAAGGCCATTAGCTTCTCTACACCTCTTATAAGGCCACTAGCTTCTCTACACCTCTTATAAGGCCATTAGCTTCTCTACACCTCTTATAAGGCCACTAGCTTCACTACACCTCTTATTAGGCCACTAGCTTCTCTACACCTCTTATAAGGCCATTAGCTTCTCTACACCTCTTATAAGGCCACTAGCTTCTCTACACCTCTTATAAGGTCACTAGCTTCTCTACATCTCTTATAAGGTCACTAGCTTCTCTACACCTCTTATAAGGCCACTAGCTTCACTACACCTCTTATAAGGCCACTAGCTTCTCTACATCTCTTATAAGGTCACTAGCTTCTCTACATCTCTTATAAGGTCACTAGCTTCTCTACACCTCTTATAAGGCCACTAGCTTCTCTACACCTTTAATAAGGCCACTAGCTTCACTACACCTCTTATAAGGTCACTAGCTTCTCTACACCTCTTATAAGGCCACTAGCTTCTCTACACCTCTTATAAGGCCACTAGCTTCACTACACCTCTTATAAGGCCACTAGCTTCACTACACCTCTTATAAGGCCATTAGCTTCACTACACCTCTTATAAGGTCACTAGCTTCTCTACACCTCTTATAAGGCAACTAGCTTCTCTACACCTCTTATAAGGCCACTAGCTTCACTACACCTCTTATAAGGCCACTAGCTTCACTACACCTCTTATAAGGTCACTAGCTTCTCTACACCTCTTAAAAGGCCACTAGCTTCACTACACCTCTTATAAGGCCACTAGCTTCACTACACCTCTTATAAGGCCACTAGCTTCACTACACCTCTTATAAGGCCATTAGCTTCACTACACCTCTTATAAGGCCACTAGCTTCTCTACACCTTTAATAAGGCCACTAGCTTCACTACACCTCTTATAAGGCCACTAGCTTCACTACACCTCTGATAAGGCCACTAGCTTCACTACACCTCTTATAAGGCCACTAGCTTCACTACACCTCTTATAAGGCCACTAGCTTCACTACACCTCTTATAAGGCCACTAGCTTCACTACACCTCTTATAAGGCCACTAGCTTCACTACAGTTGGAATTGCCTGTTATAAAAGGGGAAATACTGTAGGTAATTTCAATATACATAATGCAGTCTGTGATATCTTTCCGAAAGGCCCATGACATCAACTTTTTAATATAAATATCTTGACGATATGAATACCCTAATAGACACTTACCACAAATGGGGAACGCATTCTGATCATATATATAACTTTCTTGAACACTGTTACCCCTAGTATGTCTAATTTGATAACATGAATAGCTTTCGCGAGTGCTGAAAGCAATAGGACATCAAAATGATAACTTTGATATCTTTCTTGTATACTTAAAACCCTGGGGTATTCATTTCTATAAAATAGATGGTTTTTATGAACAACACTAATTGTATTCCGAAACAATGAAAACAACAGTATCTATCTTGAACACTCAAATTTATTGAGTATCCATCTTCATCACATCACTAATTGTCTTTGTCTGTCCAAAGACAGGATCTGGATTTCTAACATCAGATGTCATGTGTTTGTGTTAAAAGTTAAAAGGTGATTGTTTTGTTGTTATTGGTGGAGTTGTTTATCATCACTGCTTATACTTATTTCCATTGCTTTAGACACTGAAGACCATAGGACATTTATTCAGATAACATAGATGCCTGTCATGAACATTGCAACTCTTAAATATCCAACTTGACAACCTGGATATTCTTCTTTAACTAAGAAACCATTGAAATCACAACCAAATAAGCAACTTTGCTATCCAACTTCAAGGTATAATGCATTGTATTAGCGTTTACTAATAACTGTAAAACCGTAAGACATCCAGCTTCGCAATGTGGATAATTATCATTCTTGTATACATTGAATACTGGTATATCCATGTGTAATATATAGAATATCATTCAAAAAGAAACTAAAGACTCATTTGTTCAGACAGGCGTTTTTAAGTTTTTAAATTTGTTTTGTTGAATATGAACTTTTCTTTCCAGTGATATCAGTTATAGTGCCATTGACTTTTTATACCCTCTGTTTTAATAGGAGATGTGTTTCTTACATGTATGTTTAATGACAAGGTATCATCTGTTTTATGTTCATTATTCTGTGATAGAGCTAAAGTTTTGCCTACATTGTGACAGTATACATTTTTAACATTAACCTAAAGTCTATCATATTTTGTTCTTAATAATATCTAAGTTCATTATTCTGTGATAAAGCCATATTTTTGCCTAAATTGTGTCAGTAAATTTTTTTTAACTTTAACCTAAAGTCTATCATATTTTGTTCTTTAAAATATCTAAGTTCAATTTCTCTTTCCCTTTTCTTTTATTTTATTTTATTTTATTTTTTCTAATTCCTACGTATTTTAGAACTCTATATGTTGTATATATACTTTTTGATTTGGACTAGTTTTTCAATTTGAAATTTTTATCTCATTGTGTCAATTCTTGATATATGTTTTATTGTACATGTATATTGTATTTTATGCACTGTAAAGCGCTTAGAGTAATATTGTTTTAGATTAAGCGCTATAGAAGAATTGTAATAATAATAATAATTACATGTGTAACAACCATGTATTTTACTTAAACCACAAGGATGCCATTATCCTATTTAACATAATAAATTTATATTATTAACTAAAGTCCAGTCCAAAGTAAGACCAATGGTTGCATAATTCAAAGACATATGTGTATAATAATGTGGAAAACCTTTCATTACGATTTCAAATAATTTCAATTGTTCGGAAGGCCTTGGTAGCAGGGTGGTTACGGTTGTTGATATCTGATCACAGTCCTCACACAACTGATGCTTCGAGGCACCTACAAGTGGCAGGGGATTTCATTGGTCAGATCGTTATGTCTGCCCTGAGTTTCCTCAACCAGTAAGTTTGACAGAAACGATATCGCTCACCAATAAGCCTAATCAAGCTCAATTGACCATTTGTGCTATGATTTAGTTGATTAATGTTTCAGTTTTCTCTGTAGTGTTTTGTAGAATAGTATTTGTTCTTTTGTCATTTGTGTGTGTTTCTCCAATGATTCAGATGTCTATAAATTATAACCATGTCACCATGACATAACTGAATGTAATTAAAATTGGCGTAAACAAATAAAATTATGTTCCTCTACATATTTTGTGCCAATGTAAATTGTGTTTTAGACACCTTTCGAGGTTGTTTAATTTTGAAGGTATGCAGTTCTTTGATCTTCTGTTTAATGCAACAATAAAATAAAACATGTTGAAATGAAATAAAAAAAATACCACTGTTGAAAGAATTCATCTTGTTGTGTTATGCATATATCTTATGAAGACACCATTATCTCTATAGATGATCAATTAGTTCTGTATCCTTGTCATCGCTTTGCTTGTCTACGTTACATCCTGTTATCTGTGCATCATGGGTAAGGTGACCTGTCGATAACATGTAATCATTTCTTTGGTTGATGGTATTAAAATTGGATTTTATTTTCCTGTATACTTCAATGTTTTCCACTTACTGCTTGCTTTCTAAAATATTTTTAGAAAAATTACGGAAGATTCCCAGCGTGGTGTCATTAGTAACTCTGCGTTATAAATTGATAAAATCAATGTTATCAAAACGCTTCGTCGTTTGAAGAAACTTGAATAGAGCACGTGCGCTTTAAAACCATCTTTTGTTGCTTTTCTCGGACGTAGAGTTATTGGAATTTTAAAGTGCCCATAATTATTTGCTTTCAGTTTGCAGCTGCAAAACTAGAAAAATATTTTATCATATTTCTATTCTGAATCTTGATCAAGATAGAAAAAGGGATAATAAATTTTCAAAAAGGTACAAAGTCGTTTGATGATCAGAAAATAGTTCATAAATCAATGTAACACATCTTTAGAGAACTATTACACAAAATAAAAATCACAATTATATTACAAAATTCATTATTTTATTTCAAATGAAATATTTTTACACGTGAGAGAGAATTGAAAATTTCTAGATAAACAAATGTTCCTTTCTAAAGAGTCGGCGATGCAGGTTTATATCTAATTAATTTAAATAGAAATCTTCTTGAAATCTGTGTTTGAAATAATGATAATAATGATTTAAAATTGACAAATTTCAATTCACAAAACCGCATGATACCTGTTTATCAAATCACTTGTTCCTTAAATCATTGAAAAGTCTTTCTGAACATCATTTTTTATTTTGTTGTGGTACATTTGTATTTTATCTATCATTGATTTTTTTAGATAAAAGATTGCTAACTTAAAAATTGCAAATTTCCAATATGCATAATTTTATGTTGGGTTTTTTGTTTTGTTTGTCTTCGTCTTGTGTCTTCTTGTGCACCCAATATTGACAGTTTCTTAGGATTTTCCATTCTTGATTGCCCCTTCTGTTTCTCTAATGCTTACTTTCAGTCCCAAACATGTACAATAACTTGTTCTCGTTGTGACGAGAATTTTATGTTGCTTTTGATTTCCGGTTTTCCAGTTATATAGGTACGAAAAATTACCTAATAGTCCCATAGGAATTAAATTGAAAAAGGGAGCATGTTTATTTCACCATTATGAGAGCCAATGCTCTTTATCAACCAACTAATGTATGCATCATAACAATGTAGGTTTCTTTAATTTCTGGATTGTTTTTATAGCGGTTTCTACCATGGACGTCGTCATACGTACATTCATCACGTTACGAGCTGTTCGATTGGTCACATTTTTACAATTTTGCATGTTCTTGAATGATGAAAGGTGAACGAAAATGAAAGTATACCTGTCGTAACGAAAAATATAGATTGTCAACGTGTCACACAACTACGTCATCAACATTTTATTTTGTCCTGTATTTATTTCGCTATCTAATATTATAATTTGAGGTTTGAACCCGATATTATGGGACACTTATGCTGAATAAAAACATTGATAACCTATTGCTCATGGAACGCGTTAATATAACCCAATAAATGTAAAATAACAAATAATATATATTTTAAGAAAAGTTTGAAGATACCAAAGGGCTAATCGCAATACGTAAATCGAAGATGAACAGTCAATGCAATGGTCAAATGAAAATGGAACAATTATCTATAAAATAAAATATTGGGCAAAATAAACTGGTTAACAAAAGAACTTACCTTCAAAAATAAGCTGATTGTCCAATTAAATTGTAATACTAATAGTAGTTTTAATCGACATGTTGAAATGTAGTTGTTAATTCACATTTCTGTAAATTGTGTAACAAGACCGTCAGCGATTGATATAAAGCAGATAGATATTTCTCAAAATTCGGAATATTAAATCCCCCAATAGCATTAAGCAGATATTTTCTATGAAATGAAATTTGACTAGGTGGTCAACACTCCGGAAAACTGTTGATGGTCAGTAAACATATTCATTGACGGGACGGGATATTGCATTCTGATCAGATAATAAAAACAAATGTTAAAATGTTGACTTTTATTCATAATATATTTTTAAAAATAGTAAAACAATACTAAATTAGTCCCTTTAGATGTCTTGTTCCCAAAGACTTTTAAATTATTTAGCTTTGAGGTACCTGATGAAGGTTTTGTCATAAACACGTCGCGCGCTTTAAATTTGATATCTACGTTTTTTATTAACAAAGTGTGTTATTGTAGGTAACAGTGTGATGTATTTTATAACAATCGTGCATATACCATTGTTTGTGTGAGAGCTACGAGGGACAAAGCAGTTTTACACCATCATAGTGTCGACTCAAATTAAAACTCAAAATGGGCAATACACAGAAATTCAAAACTAGTGAAACTTTTCTAGATGAATAATGGACATCATTTATGATGACAATGAGCTACATGTGTCAATCGGCAAGTATCGACTATAGTTAACAATTCTTATTTAGTTTTATGTGTGACATTTTGCAGTTCGTTGTTTGTCCTTTTTCTTTTGGCCATTGTGTTGTCTGTCCTTCGATTTACGGATTCTAATTACCCCTTTGGTATCTTCAAACTCTTCTTAAGCAAATTCACACCTAGTATAATAACTTAATAGAATTAAGTTAAACGTTTAGATCTATGTTTTCTGAAATTGCTGTAAAAAAAAAACATTCTGCCAGAGAAGACGTATTGAAAACTCATTATACCTCATATTGGAAACGATCATATTGCCTATATCAACAAACTCGTGTCAAAGTGTTTATTTTGGAGTGTGATATAGATATATAAGAAAAGTATTCAGGAAAAGCTTATTTTCTTTTTTATCGCCAATTTCCTCTTATTAGACTCTCGTTAACAGAAAGAACGGGCTGAAAAAATTATACGATTCTGTAAAATTTGTTAAAAACCTTCGTAGTATATGCTCAAAATCCAGATGTTGTAGATCTCTTTATCAAATTAAGACGATTTCTTGTTTTAAACTAATAAAAAAGATATATATTTTATATTTAGCAATTGTCAAGTTTTTGATTTGGATAAAATGCTGATGAGATTATAATCAACTTGATAAGATGCACACTGAAGACGTTACAAAAGTACAAAAACATAGATGTATTTCTACATGATCCACCGTTGCATACCTTTACATACATTCGTATTTAAATGAAGCTAATATTGACACAACAAAAATGAATTGATACAGATCTCATATTAAAATTAAAAAAATCAAATTACACACGTATCTCTATTTATAAAGTCACCATTGTTGTATTAGAAGCTATTTCTTCCGAATTAATTGCATAGAACAAATATTCTAGTCTGTTTTAACTAAATATGATATTACATATACATTGTACATGTATATATACGTGTGACGGATGACCATTATGCATCCCACCAAAAACGTGAGATAGAAGAAACAACAGAAACAGTTTCTTCTGTTTCCTTTCTTGACATGTACCTCTCATTCGACAACAATATTCAACTTTCAAATTTGCCATTATAAATTGTCCACACCTTTATAGTAATATACCTACTCCAGCTCATGGAATTTATATTTCACAACTCACATGTTACTCTCTAGCTTCTAGTTTGCTGACTGTTTCCAACGCCACCGTCTTCTGAAGCTAAATTTATTAAGTAAAGGAAACTTTTAAGAATCGTGTCATCTAATCTTTATAAAGGTTTCTTGGAAGATATCAGGACTTTATTAAAATATTAAACGTTAGAGAATACCGAAGTGGCAATCAAAAAAGGACAATGGTAATGACGCAACATAGGGTACACAAGACGAAGAATACCAAACACTAACACAGCATAATATGTGTTGGACACCAGTATACGCAAACAAACACACATAACATAAATAAAACATGAGCCCCCCTACAAACAACTGGAGGCAAAAACGAACCAAACATCGTTATTATGCGGCAATCGTAACGGACATCCCAACACCGAACTCAGAACGTACAGTCACATTATAGGACAACACAAAAAACTAAAACGATGAGCAACACGGACCCGACCAAAAACCTTAAGACACCCGCCGTGTTACTCATATATACAGTCAAGTTTGGTATTGGTCTTGGCAGTGATAGAGGAAAGGCACCATCTATGTAAAAAGTAAAAGATTCATTGTTATTTGAGATATGGATACTTCGTACCGATCAACAAGATTGTGATGACGACAGTAGAAAAAGCGATGACTTTAACCAAGGAGCAACGTAGCCTTGTTTATCTTTTAAAAGAAACATGTCACCTAATATTTCGAAAAGGTATCAACACATTGTTGAAAAGTATTATGTCACTTGCGTACAGAGGATGAAAGAAAGATGGCTTAGACAATTAAATGTTGGTTCAACGTTGACTATTGTTTCACTGTTATGTCTTACGATGACCCTGTGTACTATCTAATATTTAAATGATGATTAAGGTCATCGGTTCTCTTTTATTAGAGCTATTATTATACATATGATAACTTCTGAGCTTATCCAGGAAAATTATAGCGATCATGTATACATATGTGTGTTGGGTGTCGATTTTGCTTCTTTCTACGATTTTGCTATCATATTCTGGAGCTGTTCCAACAGTGTTGTATTATTTGTTTTCCATTTCATTCTAAAAAGAGGAAATGTCCGTTTTGCCACAGAAGTAGCAGTCTTATATCTACAGTAGATACAATGTTTTACTATTTTCTATATGGAAGAGGGGGTCGTCGTGGATATGATCGCATGGTTGTTGAATTTACAACTACCTATCCAATCAGTGCGTAGCATCAATATCATATGACGACGATATGCTACTAATTTCACCAACAAAGGAGGAACAGAAGCTTCATTTTGCTGCATTGAACTTATAGTCTTCAAAGTAATGCCTCCGAGTAAACACAGACAAAACTAAAATCAGACACGTCTGTCATTGTGAGAAATAACGTTACATTGAAGATTGGCAATTTAGAAGAGGTGTATACAGAATATCTTTATCTTCGATTAACAATATTAGACGCTCTAGACTCACGATAAGTATTAATGAACTAATATATATGTTGATAGTCATGCTCTTGGCTCTATTGTATCAAAAGGTTTTCATGTAGACTGTTTGAAATGTCACATGTATAGTTAACTGTACAATGTGACTGTATAATTCATTATGAAATACCCAACAGTTGTTTGGTCGATTAAAAGTGTATGAACGACTACAATATATACCTATTAGACAACATGCGTCATTATATATTCAGCCAGAACCTTTGAGCCGTAATGAAAGTGGGAGGTTTGGCGCTTTAAACTCTGATTCAACCCACCATTTCTTTAGAAATGCCTGTACCAAGTCAGGGTCATTGCGGTTTTCACAGTTTTCCGGTTGTTGACTGATTTTGTCTGTTTATATACTTATAAGTTTTGACTTTCCCTTTGTAAGATTGCTCGGAGTTCGGTAATTTTGTTATTACCCTTATTCACCTATATCTGCTATTGCCGATGAAAGAGGATGTTCTCCATCGTATATGTCAAACGAGTGTAGTATGACCCTATTGAACTAAAACGTTAATGATATGCACAAAGAAAGACTTTACAAACAAATAAAACTCTTCTGTAATATTCAGCCTTATAAAAGGCTTTTAACCACATCGGAGGCGCGATGGTTAGCATGCTCGTTTCGGGGGTGGTAGATCGTGGTTTTGATCCCGGTCGGGTCAAAATAAAGACGATAACATGTGTATGGGTTGCTTCTCCGCTAAGCACGCACCATTCAGGAATAAGAACAAAGACTGGTTTGCTCTAAATCATTATAATTTTCAGAAGGGGATGTTCATGTCTACCCGTGGACTGTTGATTCACTGAGCTAGTAATATATCCTACTCAGCGTGTTGGTCTAGTACAGCTAGGACATCATCATCATCATCATCTCAGTGAATTGTTACTTCTCGCCATTTAATCGCTCGCTTAGCTTTAAACAACAATCATTCACAGAAAGGTTATCAATTTTACATAGTGTGTATAATTTCTTACGACACATTTGTGCAATCGCATATACAACGTGACGTAATAATTAAACGTGAACATGACAGTCGAATATGCAGGTTGATTTTTCCATACATGTTTTGAGGGAACTTTCGTATTCATCGGGCAATGGTTAATACTAAATGACAAGGGTAATACAGACAGGTTGTGAACCTCCTGGCGATGCCTTTCTTTACACAACATACGTTTTGCTGTACACAAGAAGTTGCTATGTTCATTTGTTGTATACAGAACACTGCGATTTTCATATTGACCTTATAATCATTTGATGACACTCATCGACCGTGTTTGTCATCATCACCTGTAACTGACTTTTAATGATGTCGTCGAAGGTCTTTGCCCAAATATCACCATCGAGCATTTCCATCGAGTCCCCCTCTATTGGATTCATTCGTAGATGCTCAAGAATGGTCCGCTTTGAGGAATTATTATGGCCAAATGTACAAGAATAAAAGAATTATTTCCGTGGTGTAACACATCAACATACATGTAGGTTTCTCATGAAGATCAATAATTTCCTTGGGTTTTTATTACTAATAGATGATAAATCTAGAATAGACATCAATTGTAATTGCTTTATCATTACAGTGATGATATACTGCCAGTAGAATTTCTCGTTTAGCAAGTATATGTAGTCAGTTATAATTAAATTACCTTGTTTCCAAGTTTTTTTTATTTAATTTTTTATGATGGTTGTGTTGTATTTTTCAGTGAAGCAAAATTATTTCTATTAATTGCCTTGTAAGCTAGAAATCCAGATATCCAGAATGCATGGTTCGGATACAGTTAATCGATGTAACTCCATCACATGTCCCAAACCATGATCTAGATTTTAATCAGCTTTTGATGTCATTTTGTCCTGCCGCTTTGTGAGCTTTGCAGTGGATCAGAGGGTAGTTAATGTTGGCTATTGATCACCACTTCATAACATTCGTTTTACCAGTAATAAGACAAAAATTGACACAGTGTAAAATAAAATGGTGTCAAATGTAGTTATAGCGCCTGTCACTTATCCATGCAAATAGTAAAGAGATACCAAAATGATGAACTTAACAATCCCCAACACAAAATTCACATACAATGACCGGTTTAATCCCGTCACATTTATGTGCCTATCCCAAGCCAAAAACCTGAATGTATAACACCACATGAGGTGGCCTGATTTATGTTCAATTGTTTAGGGTTATCTTTGTTGAGGTTGTTGGAATTGTTGACAACCACCGTTTTAACTTTTTTTCCCCCATAAACAATTGTGTCTTAACTCTTATTCTGTTTGATAATATGGTAGAAAAATGATGATGAGAAAACATTTTATTCATGAAACAAAATATAAAAATATTATATCTAAAATACGATTCAACAAATCTAGACTGTATGATGACTAAAAGTTACATATCTTAAAACATTTAATACATATTTTGTTAAAGAGCTCAAAACAAAATGTTGAAAATAGCACCACAGTTATAAGGTCCATATAAGAATCCATAAGTAGCACTTTGTCGTCAAATATAATGTGTCTTGCTGCCTTTGAAAAGCGAATTATTGAACAAAAATCAGGTTTATTAATTGCACTTATGTAATAACCACTGTCGTGATTGAACTTTCTGATAACCATGGTTACAGAAGGTCGATTTTGATTGGTGGAGAAGAAATCCTGTCTACAATGGCCGATCTGTCGGCGTCATATTGTTCAAGTTCATGGTTGATGCTGCGTTTGGGCTAATGCTTTCAACTATTAAAGACAAACAATCCAGGCTTGATACATTGGTAGGGTGTTGCTGTTGTTGATGGTCGTATCCTACAAAAACAAACAAATATTTTCTTTAAAAAAAAGAACTGCAACATATTTATTCAACATCCAAATTACATTAGAAAATTAATAATGAGATTTTCTCATTTTACAAGTCGATACATTGTAATAACTGTGTATACTTACACTTAACATTTGCAGCCTTTCCATTAAATCTGCCCGGTTACAAACATACAACGTGTTTTTTTCATATTGTTAGAATGAACACGCCACACACAAGGCTTTCAGAAAATATTACCCACTATGTTACTAGTATTTGAAAAACAAAAATATATAACTTTTGACGAGAGATATTTGGGATTTTGTAGTGTATAATTTGAAATAGAATTGTATTCCAACTATTTTACCCTGTGTTCGTTTTGTTTGTGTCTTATTTGCTCGAGCTTTGATTAGAATTTCGAGTGTCTTCCTAATCAAAGACCATTCATATCCCCAGAACAATGCACAAAACTGGTCAATGTGCTAAGAAAATATGAACAAGAATTTAAAGTGGTTATACATGCTTGTGTTAAAGGGAGTAATATATACTTTTCTAGAATTATAAACACAAGAACAGACGAGTCACGCTCCATTGGACTGGTGTGCTTTATTTATCCACAAACTTAAAACGTGACACTTCATTACGTTTTCCCATTTATATTATGCTTAGGACATCCAGAACGTGTATATGTTATGTTTTCATATCTCCATATTTGTTTACATCATATACCATATTAAAGCGCGAGGGGGGGGGGGGGGTAAAATTGGTATCCACTTGTCTCCGTTATTACTGTTCGACCATCGTGTGAAATGTCCAATTGCCGACATGTTTGAATAGGATTATAATTATGGACTCAAACTCGGTCTGTTCCGGTTTAATTTATCAAAAATGATACATTATCTGATTGAGTTGTTAAACAAGATGTTGAAATTCAGTATTAAATCGCATTCAATCAGACTAAACTATTGAGATAATGTCGACACAAATAAAGAGTTAAATGAGACTAAAAACAGTCTACAGGCAGAACATTGGTTACTTTATTGTCAAGACAACAGGGTGACGTCAACGAATTGAATAAATGTTTGTTTATATAATTATTATAAGAGTTTACCTTCAGATCAAGGACGTAAATACGGTCCTTGCTTCAAATGCATATTAAAATTTGATAATTGAATCCTTGTATAAAGCAAAATATAGCGTAGATATTGAGGCGTATCTTTACAAGAGTTAAGTAACTAATTTAATTAGACCCCCTAGTGATCCTCTCGTTTGATCAGTGTGTTTTGCACTAAAGTTCTGCACGTCCAGGTGTGAAGAAAGTGATCAGGCTAAAATCAGTACATCTGGACCACCACCCATAGAGTTACCCATTGCACGTAGTTTGTTCACAAATCTGAAAATATTTTTAATTATTGATAAACATCAGCATATCTGTAAATTGGCACCGAATGCCCGTTGATGTTACAATTTGAACCCAGTTGCTTTCGGTGCAAAGATTCACCAAGGTGAAGCTAATTCAGTTTTAATTATTTTATAGCTATTTGTTAAACACTTATTTTTTTATTAATAGCTGAGTGTTTTATTTTTCTTTTTTCAACAGAATTAAATCAGAGATCATCAAAGAAAAGAAGAAAGTAGAGATTATAATATATATGTAATAATTCTTCTCTTCTCTTCTTCGCATGTAATTTAATTATAGAACATGCAGTTTTAATTGAGATTGTTTCTATGTGATACATGCATATGGGGGCGTTTTAAAAGACACAAGAAAAATACATCGTTCATTATATTTCAAGAAAAGAAGTTTGAAGATACCAGGGTAATTAGAAGGCGTAAGTCGAAGGACAGACAGAAAACATAATGACAAAAAGAAACATTATCTACAAAACACTACACAGAAAACTAAAGGTTGAGCAATACGAACCCCACAAAAAACGGGGAAGTTCTGGAAGGATATGTAATCCCTGCTCCACTCGTGGCACTCGTTGCATTTAATAGAAATTAAGATTTTAACATATATATGTGAGTGTCTTAAAAGGGTTCACATACCAAGTACCTGTACCAAGTCAGGGTCATTACGGTTTTCAGTTTTCCGGTTGTTGACTGATTTTGTCTGTTTATATACTTATGAGTTTTGACTAGAAGTCAACCAATCAGAAACAAGAATTGTCTGTGGCGGCCATGGTTGTTAACGGATCGGGACGAAATGAGCAATCTTTATAGAGGACCTTCCATAGATGCTTCCTACCAAGTTACGGATAATTTGGCCAAGCGGTTTCAGAAGAGAATATTTTTATAAATCGACCAATCAGAAACAAGAATATTGCCTGTGGCGGCCATGTTTGTCAATGGATCGGGACGAAATGAGCAATCTTTATAGAGGACCGCCCATAGATGCTTCCTACCAAGTTTCGGTTCATTTGGCCAGGTGGTTTTAGAGGAGAAGATTTTTAAATATGGCCAATCAGAAACAAGAATTGCCTGTGGCGGCCATGTTTGTAAATGGATCGGGACGAAATGGCCAATCTTTATCGAGGACCTTCCATAGATGTTTCCTACCAAGTTTCAGTTCATTTGGCTGAGGGGTTTCAGAGGAGAAGATTAAAATGTGAAAAGTTAACGGACGACGGACGACAGACGACGGACGCCAAGTGATGGCAAGTGAAGGACAAAAAAGACAAACAAACAAAATACTACACAGACAACTACGATTGGGCAACACAAACCGCACTAAAACACGACCGTGAACCCCGGTACTCAGAAAGCGTTAGGAGTTATTGTTCCACTAGTGGCATCCGCCTTGTTACTCTGTTTAAAAATCATTTGATAAGTCATGAATTAGGAAAGGATCGTTTTGTGATTACGACAAAACACAATGTTTCCATAACGGTTAATAAAAAATAAAGTTTATAAGTTTCTTTTAACAATATTAATGCATGTTTTATTCTTGGTTTTTCATATTTATTTTGAAATAATAGAAATTACACAATAACATAATTGATATTTTAAGGTTTGTCAAAGCAGTATTTTTGACAAATAATGATAGGATTTGAAAACAATAAAAATGTAGATAAATGAAAAATAACTTTTTTTTATAGTAATTAACATATGTTTCATCATCATCACAAAAACTATTGAAATGAAATATTTTATTAAATGTAAGAAAACTTTAACGAAGAATATGAGAATTATATGTATTGAGAAATATATTTGATTCAGTATTATTTAATAATGAAATAAAGAAACGTTTCTTAAATGATTAAATTAAAGCTCTGTGCTTTTCTAAATGAAGACTATCGCAGCATTAGATCGATCTGAGGGGGAAGATGTATTAAAATAATATTTCATAATGTTAAATCTTAGATCTATATCTTAAATACCTCACATCCCGACCTACATTTTTTTTTGTAATTATAAATAGGTCGATCTAAATTAAATCGATCTTTTATATAAAAACGAATTAAATCCATAGATATGGAAAAGTAAATTTATATTTATATTTTTCAGAAAAAAAAACCCAATTTGATTTCAGGTTTGCTTCTTCAAGAAAATCGTGTTTATATATACGATATACTGTGTATAAGTAAAATATTTAAAAAACAGCCCCCCCCTCCCCCCTCCCCCCCCCAACAATGTTTTTCATTTTTTGAGAAGAGGAGTAGGAATCGTAACCCTCCCAGAATCAGGAATTGCTGACTGAAATTGAGAGGCTTGTGAATATATGGTGTTTTTCAGAATAAACGGCATTCCTTGTTTTAATATGATCTCGGTTCATTTTAAACATTAGAAACACGAACAGGCAAAACATATTGGTTCGTTTTTTATCATGCGTAAACCAAAAAAAAAACAACTCCAAAATGACTAAAAATTGGTATATTTAAATTAAATGTAACAAATTCTCATTATTCATAGAAGAAAACAACCAGATGTTATCAAATGTCATTTTATTTAAAGTGCATAATTATATATTACTAACTTCTTACGTCTGAAAATCCTTATCATACAAAACATTTCATCTTTATTTATTTTTAATAAGATCCATATAACATTCATCTTTGCATCATTTTAAAAGAAAGATTGTAGATAAAGATTAATCTACTCAAATATATATTACAGAACCACACAAAGAAACTCACGTCTTTGAAGAAAAAAACACATCATTCTTTATAATTTGTGTTAGCTATATTTTTAGTTGTCCTCACAAATTTCTCTTTAACAATCAAACAGAGTTATAAAATAGATTCCGAAATAGCATTATTTCTTAAAATAAAAGTATGTGCATTAAAATAAGATTAGTTCTCATACATGTATGAGGATTTCAGAAAAAAAAACCCAAAGGGGGTCATTTGTATAAATATATATTATAAATGATGTAAAAATAATGAGTGGACATCATCAGAGATACATGTATATTATTGCTCACCCATACAATGTAGTTTTAGTCAAACTATCTTTTTCTTCATTTCGTGCAGGTGAAAATTTAGATCCATGAAAATACCTTAATTTCATTATGACAAGACATGTAGTTTTACTTTGGATAAATCTTGTTAATTTTATATTTTTTTACAATTGTTTTTGCATTGCTATATGTTTAATGAAACATTTTTGTCGCATTTTTAAAACTTGTTACTTTCGTCAACTTTCGTGCAATTGGGACCAACCATTTAACTTTTTGGTGAGGTGGCTATATTTTTTTTTTTCACCTAAGCTCCCTAATGGAATAATTGGGATTCAAGTCGGAATTTACAACTGACCATTTACCATGAAACATGCTACTTGTTTGTGTTCTGTATTGAAACCCCTATAATATATATGTAACATATAATAACATTGTTGAATGTATATTTCTGTTATAAACATTTGAATAGATATAGAATGTTTACACTTGACGATGACGATATATCAATGACAATTCATGCAGTGTATAAGTATTTATTTTAATAAATTCCACGTATTCTCTTTCGCCAAAGATCAAAATGTGAATTAATTTTCCTGTTTAGTTTATGTGTTCTTTCAAAACAAAATGATTTTTTACAGTTATATGTGTTAACATGATAAATCGTTAGCCATGCTTACTACAGGGAAAGATAGATCAAACTCGCCTCAAACAGTCAAATTGGGGGAATTTGAGAAGGGGGTTGCAATTTTGTTGAAGATAAGTGTATTAACAAATATATGCACAACACATTCAGTGGTTCTACAACAATTGCTAAGCTCAATTTGTCGTCTTAAGAAAAATGTAAAATGCCAAAGTTTTTAAGATTCCTTCATTTTCAATTATCTTACAACTATGCATGTATGACGAATTGAAGAGTGTAAATTATAAAACATGGTGCTGGCTGTCAACATAGTAATAAAACATTGAGACTGAAAGGTTAATAAATAGGCGATAATTGTGTTTTTATTGTTTTCTTAACATTACAAACTATTATCGAATTAAGCAATAGAATATATCATAGCTTTTTAACTTGTACCTTTTAATGACTTTGTAATATTTAGGGCAAAACTGATAATGAAAAAAATATGCTTAATTTTGAAATCAACAAGTTTTTAAGCAAAACTTATGTAATTAAATATATATATTCATTTCAGAACCTTTTCTCTCTTTTTTTTTTGTAATGTTTTGAGGATAATAACTTCTTCATCATCAATGAGAAGACCATTTAACTCTAGGGAAGGGGGTGCTATGATTTTTTCAATTTCCATATAGGAAAAACATCTTGACCTGAAAGATGCAAAAAAAAAAATCTGACTTTGCAGATTTCAACAAGAAATCTTGGTAAAATGAAGAAAAATTGCATATTTTTCATGTAAAAAAACTGTTTTTTGTTTCTATGAAAAAAGATTCTACCTCAGGGAAAACATAACCCACAGGAATCGGAAATTGTATCAATATGATGAGAAATACGTTATAGATGGATCACTAACCAGTGACGTTTCACGAATGTAGTGAGTGAAACGAACAGGAATGCAACGCCGTTTTGGAGAAATCGGCTCTGGCTCTTTAAACCTCCGAAAAATTAATAAAAATTGTCAACACTCTAACCAAATAACATTTTCCTGTCATTATATGTCAGTGTTCTCTTCTCTAATCCTGTCATTACCCAATTTTATCGTCTCAGTTTACAGTTCCACTTTACCGAGAAGCCATTGTGTGACGTCATATTCACTGCGGAACAGACTCGATAAAACTAAAATTGTGTGGCGTATTTATTTATTTTCATCAATTGAGGGGGTCAAAGATAACTATAATTACCGTTAACTATTTTATCTCCCTTTATTGTTTTGAAAATCTACCATTGAAAATAGTTAACGGTAATTATAGATATCTTTGACCCCCTCAATTGATGAAAATAAATAAATACGCCACAAAACTCGAACATTTTATTTTTTAGATGTCTTAAACAGTATATACTTTTTAGTTTTATCGAGTCTGTTCCGCAGTGAATATGACGTCACACAATGGCTTCTCGGTAAAGTGGAACTGTAAACTGAGACGATAAAATTGGGTAATGACAGGATTAGAGAAGAGAACACTGACATATAATGACAGGAAAATGTTATTTGGTTAGAGTGTTGACAATTTTTATTAATTTTTCGGGGGTTTAAAGAGCCAGAGCCGATTTCTCCAAAACGGCGTTGCATTCCTGTTCGTTTCACTCACTACGTTCGTGAAACTTCACTGGTTAGTGGACCATTTATAACGTATTTCTCATCATATTGATAAAATTTCCGATTCCTGTGCATAACCCCTCCTAAAAGGTCAAATAAGGATCCCAAACAACAATGTGCAGTTAACAGTGTTTTTTCTTTGTGAAAGGTAACATTTATAGAACCATATACCATAAAACAATTATTCCCAATTCCTTCATTCAAGTTTCAGCAATATAAATGGCAAACTCTACAAAGCAACACCAATGGAGAAATTAAATGTGTTTATTCCTTACCTCTGTTTTGTCCATAGTTGTTTTGTGAATCTCCCATGTGGTGGAATTTGTCAGGATAATAGTGGGGACTGTTTACGGTCTGAAAATAATTGATATAAATGTATGTATAATTCTGCATGAGGAAATGTTAAAATTAAAAACGATATAGTTAATTTATAGATTAAAAAAAAAACGAAATTACCCAAACATAAAAATGACGAAAAAGTACCTATAAATACGTCTTGTGTTTTACTAATGTTTGATCAACAAGAGTTTTGAGATATAAATTATATATATTCGAAAAACCCTCATCTATGTGTTATTTGTATATACTGAGTATATTACTCCTTTACATCGAACAGAATATTTTGTCATAGTTTATTCAAACAAACAATAGTTTCGCGTACATGTCATCGTTCTTATATTGTTGCAGTTTTTATGGCTTCCTGTCCAACCACAAGCAAATAGTCATAACAACACGAGCAAGTGTAGATGGATTATTTTATTTAAATCTAACAGAAATACATTTTGCATTTCAAAATCAATCGATATATATATACGCAAAATAATGAAATCTACAAGTTACAGTACATCTGATTTTGTACTCAGTGGTGTATACCTATCTGTACATAATACAGACAAATTCATTATGTCATGTTTAATTAATAATTTAAACAATCTCATTTTATATCAAATTTTCACTCCATGTAGTTCCTTCTATCAAAACTACAAATATTTCATTAGATAAGAAATATACATTATTTGTTCATGTTTTCAAGATTTTAAATGTGTTTTTACTCAAGTGTTGTCTTTTGAAATATATACAAATTATGACAATTAACATATTCCATGCTTCTGTATGAAAGTGATTGATTAATTTTGAAATTAATCTAGGAATATATTTTATTTCAGTGCCATCATCATTGTAGAAAAAACTGCATACAGTGCATTTTGCACTTTTTCACCTGATGTCGACCTTGATGTTTTAGTTAGATTATGTAAAATTATGTTTTTTGTATATGTAAAAATGCACAATGTATGTAAATAGAATAAACAAAATACTAATGTTTCTTTTATCTATGTCATCACTCATTTGTATTATTGACGATTGTGTATCGTCCATGCATGTCATGAATATGCATATCATGAATATTCATGATGCTTTTTTGGTTTGGTACAAAATAAAACTGAATCTTATATTGATTGTAGCTCAAGCAAATGTCGTGACAAGGGCGAACTAATCTATATAATGGTTAAAAAAACGTAATATTTCGGATTTGAATATGGATATATGATTGGGATGAATATTAAACAAGAATTTGCTTTCTAGGCTTTCCTGGTTCATTTCATCCGTACAGCCATTTCATTCCCTTCCCGTTGGCATACAATTATGTGTACTCTGTTCTAATCAGAAGTCTTTATAAATGACATCTAGAACATTGCTTAATTAAATTCAAAACTACATTTTTATTAGAAAGTGTGGTGGCTATATTGATAATAATGGGCATCACATAAAGTTATAGGTTTGTTTCATACCTTGTCCTCCATCTAGAAATTGACAGTCAGAATATGTTGAGAGCGATACGTTGTGACGAAAGAGACGGTTTCGATTTTCCTATTGTGAACTTTCCATTCAAATGTAGCAACACTACAGCAGCGCTTGCATATAAGGAGTATATGTCTCTCAATTGATGCGATATTTCATATATTGTGTCACCTATCAGGATTTCTGTGATAGGGGCGGTTCCTACCAACGAAGCTAATATGAACTAAGTAGTAAAAATGAAGTCATTAATTCGAGAAAATATTACGGTCGCCATCATGACGTAGTTAGCCCTTACAGAATATCTGTGTAATATATAAGAAACTGTGTGTTCCGTGTGTGGTGGTTACAATCCTAACCTTCTTTCCTCGTTCACCGAATGTGACTGCTAACGGAATTTTAACATAAGGAACACGACGTATACAACAAGTAGAGCAGGAACTGTTGATCCTTCGGAGAACATGAGTTCACCTGCGTTCGCCTTGCTCAATCTTTAATTGTCTGTGTAGTGTTTTGTGAACCTGTGTTTTTGTCCTTGTTCGCTTGACATGTAATGTACTCTGTCTTTTTCGATTTATAGGTTTTTGATACCCCCATTTTGTCTATTGTTGGAAAATATGGCATAGAATAATTATAGTGCTTAAGGAAACAGAATATTTGGACGGTTGATTAAAAATAAAAATAATAATACTATATAGTTAATTTCGTGAAATTCAGCATCCACTTTATCATGGCGGATTGTCCAGGAAAACAGAGTTATTGTCATTGTATCATTCATTACTCGTCTGCTACCATATTTATTCAGACTTGAAACACTGAAGAGGAATAACTTGAAACACAGTAAGATTGCGAACGCGTTCAAAATGAACATCCTTTGTAATGCACGTGTTGTATTGGTGTAAGCTCGTGCGATGTTTGAAAAATAGGAAATAAGTACTTCAGAGAAAATGAAGATCTTTTTGGTTATATAATTATTTTAAGAAGTACTTACAAATGGTAAGAGATAATGGGTTGGTTATGATGTTTTAGTTTGAGTATATCTTTAGAATGAAAGGTTATGGCTATGAGATTAGGGTCAAGATAAATTTTATCTATAATTGTGAGAAAGAAGATTATTCTGTCGAAACAAAGTAGCTTTTTTAGAAGTGATGTACCGCCATCAAGACAAATTCGTTGTTTATTTACCTCCCGACATTGATAAATAAACATTAAACTATATACATTGTAATAAATGCATCGTTTGATATGTAGCCAGTGTTCATATTGGGTTAGCTTGCTTGCTATTTGAAACACACGCTCGAACTGCGTTAATAAAATTAGGCCAATTTCGTGTTGGTTTATCATGGGTGTTCAACACCAATTTCACATTACTCACATGTCATTATCGGGTAAAGCTAATATCGCTTGTGAAGTGAAATGAAATGGAACTGTCCATATATTAATCCAAGAAACGATAAGGGGACTGTGTTTTGTTTTCTGAACAAAACAAATTCTGTGGTCAAATTTTATTGAAAAAAAGGAATAGCTCTGAAAGAAATTGGTAAAATTTGAAGAAAAATAAATACTGATTTATCCAGTACAAGCAAACATAGCTCTGAACCCCCAACAATTAAATAATAGGATACAAAACACATAGCTTGGTCCTAATTCAAATTCAGAGATCAATTATATCATTTTTCGTGGATTGTCTTTGGTCATTATAAAGGACCCCCCCCCCCCCCCCCCCCCCCTCCCCCCCTTCCTACAAATACACTTTCGTTTTAAGAAAAATACTACGCTTCAGTGATATGCAATGGAAGTTAACTGAACAATATGACTATATCGTGTCGTCTGATTTTTAAATTTTTTTAATTTATTTTTTTTAATCAAGCACACTTTTGAAATCTAATTCATATAAGAAGTGATTGTAGCTTCTAATACATTTTTTTTCTAACTTAAATAGCAGATTTACTTAAATTTTGTTCTCATATTTTTGCATATGATTTTCTTTAATGTCAAAAATCAATGTGTGTGAGAAAAGTAACATATCTAATATCACACGGGTTTATCCCTTAATTACTAAAAGACTGGAAACACTTTGGAAAATTAATAAAACGATCTAACAGTAATGCATTCAATTAAATATCGGTACGGAGTCAAACCTATCTCTGGTTTTTAATGATTGTGGGAAATCTCTCTATACTTTGAAAATCACGAAGAAGAAGAACATCTATAGTTCTGATTATTTCGAATAAAAGTCAAAATGATGATAATTTTAATCAGAAATCATGTTTATAAACATACTATGTAGACAGATAGGGAGGAAATAAGATGTATTAAGAGATACAAGTTGGTCTGGAGGTTATTGAAACCTCAAAGAAAAAAATGATGATAACATAAAAGATTTCTTAGGGGACGTGTATTAATCCTGTCTCCTTTTCAGCAAAGAAAATAACAAACCAAAACAAACAAACAAAACACACAAAATAAAAGAAAGAAAAAAAGACAAAAATAAAAGAAAACTGTCCATTTAACTTCCAAAAAAATATAAAAGATTGAACTTGAAATCTATAAAGCGACATACCATTTATATAAAAGGATATTCAATTTACATATAGCTGGCTATAATTTACATTAATTATGAATGAAAATTCATTACAACATAAATATTAAATAAAGACAGGAAATTACATTTTATAGTGTTAATTAAATATCTAGATAAAAATAGTGATCTAATCTGAAATAACGACCAATCGACCCTTCCTTCAGATGCACAAGTACTTTTTTCACTTATCACTTTTAAAAAAAAGTGGAACAAAAACTAACATTTTGGTAATCATAAATAAATAGTACTGAACGTTTAATGGATATAAACTCAGAAACAACGAAATATTTTATATATATATTTTACAAAGACAATTTCCTTGTTTATTCAATGCTTTGGTTACAAAAATCAAATGCATATTTATTTCGGCTATATATAAGCATACAAGATAATGTTGCCTATGATTTTGTGTAAAATAATCTAACAATTTGCTTTCTGAAATCTGATATAAATATTTCTATAGTATATGAATGTTGAAAATGAACAAAAAAAAAACAATTTTTTTGCAATTTACCATCTATAAAATTTTCCATTGACGAAACACAGCAAGTGACAATAAAACTATGTTTTTAATGGATTTCACAGAAAAATATTATAATACAGATAGAAATTCTTTTTGACAGCTTAAAATAATGTATACCATAGATCTCTTAAAAAACACTCGGTTGTTCAAACTATACGATTTTAATACTGCCTTTTTATCGCTCTTGACCATAACTTGGTCAAATTATATCTTATTATTCTCATCAAAGGGACTCCCTAGCGCATATTTGATATTGACCCCTAGAGAGAAACATGCCCCATATATTCTTACTCATAATATGTCTCGCAAAAATATCGAAAAAGCACATGGTGTAGATAAGGTTGCGCCACACGAAAAAGATACAATTTGAAGATTATCGCTGATATTATCAGATAAAACTATAGTAGGAACACACTTCCTTAGTCGAATTCAATGATTTAAAGTAAGATTTATGTATTTGACACGTAGAATAAGTGTTGAAATCTTGAAAAATATAAAAACAAAACTTACAGCACTTAACTTAAGCAAGGAATTGACTAGGATCTCACTTTGTCTCGCGTGTTTTTTAAAGGAGACACGCTTTTATTTGAGATTATTATTTTGGTTTCGTGATTAAATTGTGTACTTGTATCACTTTTCTTTTTTAAACCCTGGGGTTAAACGGGAACGAAATAATTGGTCCTATGGGTCAAATAAAGCACTTCCTTGTTGCGAATTTCATAAATTAAACACTATAATTTAATCCAAAAAAGTACATGCCTTCCCATTACAGATAGAATAGAGAGATTTCTATCCCCAATCAATACGAGAGAAATGTATTATCTCCAATCATGGGCCCATTACTTATTTCAGGGAGAGATTTCTACCTCCAATCATGTCCCATCCCTAATTTCTAATCCCGCATAGATAAGTTTCTCTCCAATAAGGTCCCACAACGTTATTGATCCAACGAAGAGTTTTTCATCTCCAAACATGCCCCCAAAGTACTAATCACAAAAAGAGAGTTATATATCTAAGCATGTCCCCATTACTAATCACAGAGAAAGAATTATTTCTTTAAACAAGTCCCGAATGACTGATCCTAGTAAGCGTTTTCTATCTCCAATCTTGCCGTATAAAAGTACTGATTCTAGAAAGAGAATTATATCTCCAATCATGTCCCAGTGAGATTTTTAACTGCAATCGTGTCCTTCATTACTGGTATCATGGGAGGAGATTTATATATGATATATCTCACCATGCTTCCAATACTGATACCAGAGAGAGCATTTTCTATTTATAACAATGCCCCCTATAAACAGAGATTTTTTTTAAATTTCCACACAATAGTGGGAAAATAAATAAAATCCAACTCTTATCAATAAAACATTTATTATTTATCAATCTTCCAAAAGACTAAAGCTCTAAAGCTACCAAACCAGTACTCACTCTAACACGCCGCTGACATTATGATTGGAAATATGACAATGACCTAATTTCTGTACGCTTAGTTTCATAAAATAGAATAGAATATAATATAATACATGAAGTAATATCACAAAAAGAAATAAGTGCTCAGATGTCAGACCACTTGAATACAAACTAGAATGCAGAAGTGAAAACTTAGGGGGGCATGATGTTCTTCAATGTGCGAGAAAAACAGCTGGGTCAGATTATTTATTTTTTGCATCTTTCAAGTCCAAATAAAAAAATGTGCTATAAAAGAGACAAACTAATTTTTATTCAAAAAACTTCGCCCGTTCTCTTCAAAATTAAATGGTCGTTCCCTTAGAACAAGAGTAGTCCATAGTGGCCAAATAGTACACAATAAGTTCCTTACGTAATAAAAAAATACGTCGATTTGTTTTACAGTTTAAAAACTACAATCAAAGAGAAACAGTAACTGCATGTCCCTATAGCGAAGCGATATAACTGAATTATTGCTTAATCTAAAGTGGCGCTAAACACCATAAAGCAACCAACCTATAACGAAGTGTTAATATTCAATCATTATAGAGGAGGGATATATTGATTGTTTACTTCTGTAAATATTAACTAGCTTCTCATTCTCACCAGACGGGAATGTATGTATGCATAACCAGCTGGCTATCCTTCAACGCCAATGGTCAATTTACTCAATTAAATAGCTGTATTTTGTCATTCAGCAGCGGCAAAGAGGTGCTAAATGGCCTCCTATAATCGGCTAAATGTAACATACCTGTCATCTTTACTTATGATTCTAATAACTCAAGCTATGGTTTATTTCACGGAAATTTTATAATGACTTAAATATTTTAGGTGCACACATTTAGAAAAAAATCTTGCATTGTTTACAAATATGAAGCGGGATATTAAATTAAATGAGATTTTTTTTTGAGAGTGAGATATAAAAAAGATATCCTAGTTTTTTAATGAAAAAAATATTCCACTGAAACAAATTTTAAATAAAAAATAGAAATGTAAAATTTATGTAAATGTAAACATTTATACATTTCCAACGTTATGTTATGTACAATTATTTGAGGTCAGAGGTGATAGTTTGGTTTGTTGAAAACTTTGTAGAATTGTTGACCAACACTGTTTATATAGTTTCTTTTCATAATTGTTTCCCACCAAACATGATCGTTTGTTATTCTTATATATACATATTAAATTTTTGTTTAAACTTTAGCTGCCATATTTTTATCAATAAATTGATTCCTGTTTATTTCCGTGGTGAAAAACGAATAATTAACAGCTATGCTTATTTAAAATAAGACTTTGTGGAATTTCGGTCTGTTGTCATTTGGAAGTAATACAAACTTTTGATAGAGTTAACGTGTATTTTCACTCACATGTTAACAATTCCTGACTAATTATTTATTTGCTATTAACATTACGGTAGGACGAAATTTTCTTCAGTAATTTCATTTGACATTAACCATGCAAACGTGTTTATAACGATTTTATTACAACAAATTATAAGCCTAAATAAATCATCATAATTGAAAACAAATTTTTGTGAAATACGAGGTTTCGTATGTTATAATATTGTGCAAAAAATGATGAGTTGTGGTAGTTTCAGTTTCATGTTCCTTTCAACGTGAGAAATCTTTATATACCACTAAGTTTATAATACCCCACGGAGGTTTGATAAGTTGACAGCTCCCACTAACTAAAATGTTGTAATTAAAATTTTTTTTTCATGTGCTGAAAAAAAATCTGCACATGTGAGTATGCCATCTTTGAGGTCGCATAGTTCGGTTTGCCTGATATAAACAATTATTTTTAAAGAAATTGTTTTTGGTAGATTTTTTCAATCTTTATTTTGTAAGTGACAATGATCTAAGCGCCCATGACTATAATTTATTCAAAATGAAGAATATATAATTCATAACAGAATTACAGAAAAAAACATTATAATTAGTAACTTGGTTGTTTCCTGAAATATGTTGAAATAGTATATCAGTTAAAAATTTTACATATGGAATTAAAAAAATACGTTTGCGATAACTAATATTTTTCATTGTTTTTTTCCTATCGAAATTTAAATTTGGAATTTCACATTGTTCAAAATTTAAATTTCGGCATAACAAAAATTAATTTTTGTGAAACTATGATACATACCATATAATCTGACCCACTGCTAGTTGATCCATTGTCATTCATATGGTCTTCAGTATTTCTTCCCATTCTATTCCCGTGTAACATTTCTTCTAAGCTCTCTATATAGTCTATGGCATTTCTTAAAATTTCTACTTTTGGTAATCTTTGATTCGGATTCGGACATGTTCGTCTTTTCAGAGTTTCAAAAGCTTCGTTTACTTTTCGAAGTCTTCGTCTTTCACGCATTGTTGCTGCTTTACGACGATCTATTGTCACTGTTTTACGCTTACATGCCTTACATGCCCACAAAAGACATCTTCTGTTTGGTCCGTGAAATCCAGGGGCTAAAACATGTTGAACGTGATCGTCACCGTCCTCTGATGTATTTAAATCCAAATCATCGTCCCCACACAACGATGAAGAATTGGAATTTTCATTCACAACATTGTGGTTTTTGTCCAGTTCATCCTCATTTCTTTCCTCTTTAATCAACATTTTGTCCGATTCCTGTCTTTTTTGTTCCGTTTGTTTGTCTTTTGCAGACGACAAACAACGCGTGCGATGAACTTGGGAGTTAAAGTAGCTCCGTGAAGTGTTGCTGGCACTACTTTGATATGGAGAATAATGATCGGTGTAGGGACGCTCAAATGGACGATTGTGATATGATAAGGAAGCGGAATTGTAGAATTCATCAGTTGAACTACCATGGGAATAAGATAAATCTGTTAAATGTCGAGATTCCGATGAATTAGTGTTAGAAGCACCAGGCGAGTTTCCATATGATGCAAAAGTGTTAGGTTCGTACCGACAGCTACGATATTCTGCCATCATCATCATCGTCAATATTTAATTGATATTTTATTTTCAGAATTATTTGAGAAAGTTTATTCGAACTGATAAAATTTAAAGTTGTGTAAGATTATATTTTTTTTTATATACTAAACCTCGTAAGAATCCATTTTCACTTCATCACAAGCACGTTGACCTCCCGTCGATACAATAAATGCCTTCACTTTATATCACAAAACAGATAACGTTAAAACAAACTTAGAAACTAACTTGTACACAATGTCAACAAATGTTATTTTAAAAAGATCAGAAAAGTTGATATAAATGTTCAAGTTGTACTTGGCAAAACTTCTCTCTAATTGATTAAAAGTGCCTTTTTCAAAGAGGTACTGCGTGTCAGCAATTGGCATTCCAATTCACTTTTCAGATTGTCTTTTAGAGGATTTGATTGTGATTTTTCATATCAATAAGTATTGCAACATGTTATATATATATTTACTATGTTTTTCACGAGCTGTTGACAGGGAAAGCCTCCCACCTCATTAGGATGGTAACTATCCAATCATATTTCAATCTTTGCAATAAGACGAAAATTTCAAAGACACCCACCCTATCATTGCTACAAATGCTTTCTCACATAAATGAATTATGAGAAACTTTTAAGGTCAAAGTTGTAGGGTCATCGACTGAAGTCAAGTGAAAACACATGTGTTCCCGCCAAATTGAGATCTCTCAAAGACATTCGGAACAATTTGTCAAACACCCAATGAAAAAGCTTTTTACAAAATGTGTATCTTCATTGTTGAATAAATCTTTCACTTTGGTGATGCAATTTTAATTAGAAAAAATAAGTAAAGCTAAATGAAAATGTCATGCTTTATTAAGTGTCCGGTAGCGTAAAATTAACTTTCGGCATTATTTCACAAAAATGCATTATGTATGTTTTTGTGAAAGATGAAAGAGAACTAACGAAGCAGACGAGACAAACTTATTGAGGAAAACTTAATGATAAAGACACCGTTTTCTAAATTATATACACATGCTATCGCAAGAGCCCGCTTTCAAGTGGACCCTTTATTACACTAATGTGTTTGGTAATCTCAGAGAAAATCGTTCGCTTTCTAGCTCAAGAACGCATCATGTCTTCTCCGAATTCATTCAAAAATTATAATATCTATTTCTGCAAATAATTAATTCCAGAATTCCTCTCTTGTTTCATAATTAGTGATGGCCGTGTTATTTTTCATCTATTATCTTTGATCTTTGGCTAAATGATATACCAATCTTTGATATGTGAAGACGTTAATCAAAATTTGTATATATAATACATAGATAATAAGAATATTTTATAACATGGAATATTTCTAGAAGAAAAAAAACGTCTTTGAATAGCTCATGTTTGAACAGTGAGCTTTGTGATAAAGTTATCACTAAAAGATAAAAATGATTTATTATTTTGAGTGGAACCTCGACATGCAAGAGTGTAACACGATTTTGTTTACTGTTTCGATACCTATCATAAAATATAAATTTTCTTCATGCGTAAATTATAATGGTTTTTTTAAACCTTTCTTCTTCTTCTTTGTATTTTTACTATTATATTTCTTTTTTGCAATTTCTATACAAACTGAAATGATATTAAGTAAATGGTTGGTAAATAACTGGTACATGTGACTACACAATTTTTATTTCGGGAACTATTACGGATAAACGTGCAAAAAGAAAAGTGACCTTTTTTAACGAGTTATAAAATTTTAAAAAGATTTTTTTCCTAAAATATTTTGAACATTTTTTTTTAAATACTTTTAAGTTATAAAATGTTGAACTTTTTCTCGTTAATACCAATATAATTATGGTATATAGTCAGTTTTAGCACAATTCTCCTTCGGTATAATTGTACTTGTAACAGGAAATTATTCATAACTTACATTTTTTTTTATAAAAGTATCAGTACCTGCTTTCAGCTGAAAATAGCATGGTCTGAAAACTTGTATTTTTATCAACTTACAGAGATCATATCCGTGGTTCAGACGAACTTTGTCAAACCATAGATCTATTGTATGTATTTATAATTCCCCCGTGACCAAACTTATATAAATTTCTGATGAGAGGCTCGTATTTTTAAAGTCAAAAGAAGCTACTGTAGAAATATAAAAAATAAACGTTTAAAAGACTTGCACAGAATGATTGTCATTTGGAGATGAATTCATTCTAAGACGGAACAAAATACATACATTCTATACATGAAACGTGTTTTTATGCGTTTAAAATAAACATAAATAATACAAATTTTATCAATTCACTAAATCATTGATAAATTGTGCATTATCAATACTGATTTTATCAGATAATCTCTTTAGTATCTGCATTGTATGGAATATAAATATCCAATATTTATGATATTGTAAGCGAAAAGGTATATGCAAATTAAACCATATACTCTTATAAAGTGACACGCTAATAAATCATGTCTAAATTGTCTGTATGCCAATTCTAGAATTGCTTCTGTGTAAGAGTTATTACCCTTTGGAGAACATACTATTTGACTGGACGCAGCACAGTCTCTGTATTCGTGGCAATAACAAGTTTATAAGCCATGAATCTTGTAGGTATAAATGTGACACGGGCACGGGCTTGTGGCGAAAATTTAGATTGCCACAGTAAAAAAGAGGATAAAGGATAGTGTTCTGAAAATATTGTCTTGCAACGACCGCTCCTGTAAAAACAGTAGCTCATTTGGAGTGCAACAAGTTGTCTTTCATATGCAAAGAGAATGGCATTCACGAGACACTCGTTTACATCCCGTCCTAAAGGTAGGCTATGGATTTGATTCGCCCCTCTCCAGCTAGCGGTCCACTTCTTTGGAGGGGCTGTACCCCACAGCGAAGAAACTATGTCCTATTTCTATACTTGAGGTTCCCCTGTGGGTTAAAAAATTATATGAATTAACATGTTAAGTATGAAGACATTGTGTCAAATGTTAACCAGACCATATCCTTCCCCAGGGACTACCAGATGATTGATATTGTGTATCCATGGTTAATTATGGAAATAGTTCATTAGTGTCATTTAAAATTCGTACCAATTATTTTGATAAGATAATAGTTCAATTTCAACATACGTATTTGATATGCTCTTAATCCCCTAATGCTGTTGATGGCTTGTGAAACATGATACTGTTACTGGAAGTCATTAATTAATTTATTTATTTTCGTTAATTAAAGTGTTTATTTGTATCAATTTTTATTAGTATTATTTACGTTTAACAACAACATAACAAATTGTTAATAAATATTTCTATATTTTTATGAAAAGAGATAGAGAAAGCCTATTGCTATATTATTTGGAACATTTTTTTCTGTTTTGACTCAGATTTTGATCGTATAATATAAAAATAGACAATACCACAGCAATTTGTGTTGAAAATTGCAGTTACTTTATGTTATTTTGGTGGTAAAAACGTGCAAAAAGTTGGAATTATTTATGCAAAAGACGATAAATATGTAATATTGATGCATAAAGATATATACTATAGAAACAAGTAATAATTACCTACATATAATTGCTACTTAAAATTCGATAAGACTTGATTTATTCCACATTATAAAAAGTCATGCTGAAATGGAAGAGATAGGGTAGTGTTAAAACAAAATTCACAGTCAAATATTGACAGAAACTGAAGTGTAAACACTAGTATGACATCATATAATGTATATACATGTTTAAACATTTAAAGGGGGCATCTTGGTCGTGATCGCATGGTTGTTAGGTTTACAACTACCTGTGCAATCAGTGCCTATCACCATGGCGAGGTGTACTCGATGCAACATTATGTGATAAAGTTTGACTGTCACTTGCGGCAGGTTGGTAGTTTTCTCCCGGTACTCCGGTTTCCTCCACGTATAAAACTGTCCTCCACGATATAACTGAAATATTGTTGAAAGTGGCGTTAAATTCCATAACGCACCAACCCATATTTGTTTTTAAAACATTTAAGAAATATCTATCAAACGAATTATTTATACATTTGCAAATTATAAATTATGCTATAATAGTGTTCTTGTAGACTCCGTTAAAATTAAAAATTGTACTTAGAAAACAATACATTTTGATTATTTAAACTAGCTCAAGTGCAATTTAGATGATTGAAATACAATAGAAATGATTTCTTCATATAGCCACTGTAAAGGGAACAAACTGGTAAAAATAGGTATTAGATAGTAGAATAATCTTCAGTAGTGCATTTATTGTTTCCTAGGATGAAGCAAATTGCATTGTGAAATGCAGTTTGTAGATTTACCTACTAACAAATAACTGATTCTTTCATAAGGTCGTATAAGAGGTGTAAGAGAATATCTTTCAAAGGTATGGGAAATTCCGTTTTTTTCCTCGAGTACAGACTAACACAACGGGTGCCTCTAGTGAAGCAGAGACTGGCTACCCTTCCGGAGCAACAGAGTTCAAACCCGTTTTTAGTGGACTATGTGTTGCTCAATCTTTAATTTTATGTGCCTAACGTTTCTGCGGACCATTTTACTGTTCGTTTTGATTTTGCCCATTATATTGTCTGTCCTACTTTGATTTGCAGCTTCTAATTTGACCCTTGCTGTATTCAAACATGGCTTGAAATTAAGAAATGTTAATTAAATCTCCAACATAGTTTTAACTGTGACGTATTCATAATTCCAACGTTTCATTATTGTAAGCGACCCGATAGAAAACAGACCACATGATCACATGCAGTGTCTTCTGTGAGTGTGTAGTGTGGACTCTCTGGCATGGAAATGCTCCATTTACGAAAGATGGTACGTGCTTCTTACATATTAATTTGCATTAATAACCATCTTCCCTTGAGATCTTGGCGAGGTGCACTCGATACAACTGTATGTGATAAAGTTAGTCAGTGACTTATGTCGGGTCGGTGGTTTTCTCCAGGTACTCAGGTTTCCTCCACCAGTAAAACTGACCGCCATGATATAACTGAAATAGTGTTGAAAGAGACGTTAAAACCATATAGACCCTATAGGCAACACTCGCCCCTTGATATATAGAACCAGTAATTTTCTAATTAAAAATTCTAAATTGCACATTTTTAAGCGCATGGTGCTTTTTAATTATTTTTTGTTCTACCACCAATTATGAATGTATTTTACACCGACATTTTTATTTATTTGCTTCAAGTTATATACAATCAAAACCACGATACTCATCATTTAAACACTTTTATCCTATTGCAAAATAACCCTTTCTGGATAATTAACACTGAACGATATTATCCTTGTGTTATTGAAAATTTGTTTTTCTTGCATTGCTTAGAAGTGCCTAACAATTGGCAATTATGAAAGCGATTTGACATGCTAATTTCACTATTGAATGAAACTTTCTATGAAGACGTCAAGAAAAAGATATACTATGCTCTTGATGATTAGAGCATTTAACGCATCAGTGGTATGAAAATAAGCATTGAAAAGATATTTGTCAAAGTTCAGTTGAATTGCTGCACGCTTTTTTGACAATAGAGTACAGTTTCATAAGGCGTGAAAGTGACAACATTTCTATTTAATAGATTACCGGTGCAGCTTTATTTATTAAGAGCACGTCTGTAACTTAGTTAACAAAGTTTTCACAATCATGTAGCCTAGCCGTCTAATTGGCTTTTTTAACTAAAGATAAAATCTAGTTTTTCGTAAGAAATCGCATGAAGATAATGATCTATGTGGGAATAGCTGGGGTCTTTTTTTTATCAGATCCATTTCTTAATTTCCACATGAAAACGAACTTTTTGTTGTAACTTGTTTTACTGCTACACATTAAAAGCATTTGATGTTTTCTTCTGTGTATACTTTGTAGATAAGAATTATATGCAACGAATAGCTTCAAACATGTAATCATTCTTTCATGCTGAAGTCAAGGTTATTCTTCAAGTATTGACAACAAAATAAAATACAATAGAATCCCGTGATATAGAAATATAATCTATTTTTATTTTTAGGTGCGGTATTCACACCTCCGCAAGTAGAATCCCCTGGTTGTTTAGGAACAATCGACTGCACCTCGCGTATGGATAATGCCACTCCGCCCCTCTCACGTAAAAGACAGCAACAGTTCTTACTGAACAACATTGTGCTATGAAGGACGTAAGTAGCCCGTTGCAAGGCAACATTTCCCAATCCTATCCAATGTATCTTTATTTTTATGTAGCAGTCTAAGTTTTCACACATAAGCCCATTACACATCCACCTTTTTATATATCTACATGTGTGTAGATCAAATATTTCCTGTACAACATGCTAAAATAAACTTCCATTTGAATCTATAATTTTCCTGGGAATAAAAACGTGGATATGATATTTTGTGCGCTCGACGCGTTTCTGGAATAACCTTCATCAGGTACGCTCAAGATCGAAACATTGGAAAGCCAATAGAGTAAAAATGTTTGGGAGAAATAAAACCCAAACGGACTAAACAGGATAGCTAAATTGGTCAGGATGACATATGCCTGAGGGGGGAGTACTTTCGTTTTAATACTAATTACATTATTAAGAATTAGATATATACATGCATTTAAAACCGGCTAAGGTTACCTATGCATGAGGGTTTTTTTTTTTTTTTTTTTTTTTATTTGTTTGATGGTGTTTAACGCCCCTTTCAACAATAGTTCAGTTATATCGAGGCGGTCAGTTGTATTGGTGGAGGAAACCGATGGACCTGCGAAAAACCACAGACTTGTCGAAAGTTACGGACAAACTTTATCACATAATGTTGTACACCTCGTCCTGATCGAGATTCGAATTCACAACATCAGTGTCACGGTCACGACGGTCCCTAACGGGCATTGGTATGCTTAATGGAATTTAGAGAGGTTTTTAATTAAACAGATTGAACTATCTCAATGGTGTAATGGCAAGTGTACCCGCATCGAGAGCGGATGATGGATGACTATAGAAATGACAAATTTTGCTGTTTCTCATCCATGCACGCAGGGGGCCGTCGTGGCCATGATTGCATGGTAGTTGGATTTACAACTACCTATGCAATCAGTGCCTATCTCGATCAGGGCGAGGTGTACAACATTATGTGATAAAGTTTGTCAGTGACTTGCGACAGGTCGGTGGTTTTCTCCGGGTCCTCCGGTTTCTTCCACCAATAAAACTGACCGCCACGATATAGCTGAAATATTGTTGAAAGTGACGTTAAATACCATCAAACAACAAAACATCCATGCACCCAAGCATCATTTTGGAATGAATACAGGGTTTGTTTTTCTTGAAATCAGGATGATGTGTCTGTGTGTAATGTTTTCATTTAGACTGGTTTCAGTGAGCTAGCGCTATAAGAATACAGACTGACATGCTATGTGCTAATACTTGATGAAGTGTCTGTTGCTTAACGTCTTACGGCAAATATTTCTCCAATAGGACGATAATTTAGTTCAACAAAATTCAAAAATTGTACGCAAAAGATGGTGCAATAGGACAACGGAGCAACGATATTTGATTGCAATTTGATGAAGAGATAGGGATGAAGAATTTAGCTTGCCATAGCTACTACAATTCATAAACTCTTTAGAAATATGTGAAAGTGATGAATAACGTTTAGGAGCATGGCATTCTCTATCAACAACAGCACTATGGTAAGGTTTTCCGTACTTGGCAAGCCTAAAATCCGCCACCAAGGAAAGTGCTTGACAACTTTATATATTGATTTCTTGGAACCGTCATAATTTTTTTCTAAAAGTAACTTGTTCTCTCATTTATATGACTGAACATTTGCTCTCTAGGTGATCAACAACAACAAGCAGTGACACGATGTGAGGGGTGGTATTTTACTCACTTGTAGAGACACTTGCATAACCGCTTCTCTAGGGGGGAGTTTGGTTTCATAAAGCTAGTTTAATCCCGCCACTGTTTTATTGCATTGCTTGTATCAAGCCAGGAAAATGAGCGGTTATGTGTAAAAGTGTGATAGGATATCGATTTTACCTCTGTTTTCACATTTTTTCGGTTAGATTCCGAAACACAGACTATTAGGCGGATGACACAATCTGGGACAAATAGTCCACCAACAGAGGTATCGATCATGTGATAGTAATACATACGTGGATATCTTATTTAGTGTGCTTGACGCGTTTTTGGAATAACATTCATAGAGTACGCTGATAGTCAAAACATTGGAAAGCAAAATAATTGAAAAATCATAGGGAGTAGGTAAGCTAAACGGGCCTAAACAGCATAGCAAACTTTTGCTAATGTTACCAATATCTGAATGATATTTACCTTATAAACTTGTTCTCGTAATGAATATAGGACAAATAATGTAGGATGGTCCTCAAAATAGTCTGATATTTTTTTCTGCTAACACATTATAGTATACTAATTTGAGTGAGTGAGTGAGTGAGTGAGTGATGAAGTCCTCTTAGCTGGATGTTTTTAGTGGTAGTTCACTGAAACAACAGTCCACGGATAGACATGTCGCCCCACTCGGACACATTATTCTGATTTCGAGCCAACCAGTCTTTGCTCTTTCTCCTTAATGGTGTGTGCTAAGTGGAGAAGCAACAAATACCAATTTAATAGTCTTTGGTTGGATCCGACCGGAGCTCGAACCCACGATCTAACGCACTCGAGGCGAGCACGCTAACCATTACACCACCGATGCGGTTCTATACTAAATTGTGTTGTGTGGCTGTTTTACTATAGTGTTCAATTAATATGCTGATATAAAGTTGTGCTGTGTGACTGGTTTACTGTTTTTTATGATATTATGTTGGAATAACGATATGACATCATGGGATTCCATTAGTATAGAAATGAATCATAAATTGTGGTGTATGGCCTCTCTGAAAGGAACACCCGCTAGTTATGCGGACGTACGTAATTGTCTCGCCTTTGGAGAATGTCACGCTCCTTTCATTTAATAGGAAACTGCTAATGTACAAGTGTGATAGGAGAAGTTATTGATGGTCAGTTGTAAGACTCTTCTTACCCTTTCTTATCCATTATATATTCTGTCACTTTCGGCAATCCCATTATCTCCCATTTTTGTTTTTGGTAACCCCGCTATCTCCTCTCCTCTTTAACGTTTGGCCACCCCACTATCTCCCAATTTTGTTTTTGGCAACCCCACTATCTCCTCTTTAACTTTTGGCAACCCAACTATCTCCTCTTACACTTTTGGCAACCCCTCTATCTTCTCTTACACTTTTGGCAATCCCATTAATTCCTCTGTCACTTATGGTAACCCCGCTATCCCCTCTTTCATCTTTGGCAACCCCACTATCTCTCCTTTCACTTTTGGAAATCCCACAATCCCCCATCCCTTTCACTTTTGGAAACCCCTGTTTCACCTTTGGCAATCTCACTATCTCACCGTTCAGTTTTGGCAATCAAAACAATAGTATCATCCCAGTACTACTTGTACGATATATTACCGGTATCTGTTCAGTTGACATTGACATTGCGCAACAATTAGTGAGATTAAATCTGTGCTGTGTTTGTACTGTGCAATATAATCTTACAGACAGTCTGACACATTATTTTTTCTACATGACTGCGTTTTATAAATAGATAGTTCCATTTCCAATTCGATACTATTTCATATAAACTCGATGTCACGATTGATGATTTGATGTAAATTGAACTATAATAGGATTCGTGTCTACATCTTTCGGAGATTTTATGGTCGATATATATGTCATTGGGGACTTGTACCGCATCATTGGGTTAGGGTTATTGTGTTTAACGCCACTTTCAACAATATTTCAGCTATTTCGTGGCGGTCAGTTTTATTGATGAAGGAAATCGGAGTACTCGGAAAAACTGACTTACCGTTAGTCACTGACAAACTTGATCCCATAATGGTTATCGGGTACACCTTGTCATGAATGGGATTTGAGGGGCAATCAAGAACGGACAATCCAGAAAAACTGGCAACATTTGGTACACAAGACAGAAGTCGAAGACAAACAAAACCATACAACACAGAAAACTAAAAAGAAAAGCAAGACGGACCCTAACGGGTATAGCACATTTTGCCCTATGAAAATGTTATATATACATATAATACATGCATAAATGTGTTGGTACGTGTATCTAGTAGTGATGTGATTTACACAACTGACTCCAAATGTTATAATCAGTGGTACCAACACAATATGCTAATGATTTGTGTTTATATCAGTATCTACTGTCTTATTAAATGAGTCAGTCTCATTAATGCAAGCTGATTTAAAATTCCGTTACTATATTAGAATAACTTTGAAGATACAACAAGGGTAATCAGAACACTTAAATCGAAAAACAGACAATGCAATGGCCAAACGAAAAAGGACAAAAGGGCAAACAATGATCTACAAAGCACTATGCAGAAAACTCTAGATAGCTTTACACGAACACCACTAAATAAGGGATGAAGGGTAGGCAGTTTCTGCTCCACTTTTGTCACTCGTCGTGTTGCTTTTGTTACAAACTCGGTGATAAGTCAGGAATGAGGAAATGATAGTATTGTGATTTTGACAAGCTGAACATATCCGTGGTCATTTGTGACACTGATATTCCGTATCCGTCAATCAAGTCATGGTGGCACCGTGAAATTTTCATATTGTATACGTTGGTATCAGTCTCATTAGCACAAGCTGCTTTGCAAAGACTTAAATATGCATTACCATGTCCAAGTCGTTTACATTGGAACTTGCATGGCCTGATCGAATTTTTACTTTTTTATGAAGATATCCCCAAAAAATGTCCACAAACATGGCGCATGGATACAATTCATATATGTTCAGGCAAAATAACACGAAGACATTTATTTTTTATTTTTAATGAAATAGATTAATTTCATTTCGTCAAATCAATCGTTACACCCTTGAACACACCTGCAATATATATAGTGTATATATATATTTTTTTTTCATTCATTATTTCACTTGCAGATAGATAGATATGACTTTTTGGCAGAGGTCAAAAATTGATTAATAGATAGCCGTGTTAATTCATAAAAATATCTATTCGGCGAGCACGTGGAACCAATCATGGTAAAATACAATCTTCTGTCACTCAAATTCGTGAAACGGGCACCTGTCCGTGGCTTTCATTCAAGAAATACAAATACGTGGCATAAAGAACATTCATTCTATATCTACAATTAGAAAATCTTTTCGTCAACCAGGAAAAATTAACTGATATACCACGACTCTATACACAGATACAACTAAATTATCTGATTTTTTCCTAAACAATATGTCTGATATATTGTTTACTTTTAGATAGAAGGGATGAAAAAGTAGTTAACTTCATCTAAAGGTTGGCACTGATATTAGTTACTTTCCAATTATCTAGTATATTTTTTTTAATTTTTATTCTGCACCTGAAAATATGTTCATTTCGATGTTTTTGAAGAAAAAAAACCAATCTTGGTTTCAAACATGTATATGTGATAACGTTTTGATTAAAATGTAAATTCTATTACAATATAATTTATTTGTTCTCTGTTATACAGTACATGGTGTAGTTATTCCAACTGTGTCAGTCAACATTAGGCATACATATAACTTGTTGAGACAAATCCCCACCACAAGAAATGTTATTTAATCCCGCCACTTTGTTGTTCCTGGTCCAAGCCAGGACATGGATTTCCAACGTCATATGTCGTGGTCCTCTTTGTGTTTAGTGAGTTCAGTTAAGATGACCATCACTGTTTAAGCTTTCCTTTCATAGTATTATGCATGTACCAATTTTGTTAGTAGTGTTTTGTGGGTTTCATGTTGCTCAATCTTTAGTTTTCTTTGAAGTGTTTTGTAGATCTTTGGTTGTCATTTTGTCCTTTTTCGTTTGGCCATTGTAGTGTCTGTCCTTCGAATTACGGCATCTGCCTATAGCTTGGTATTTTTAAACTTTTTTTAGAAATCGATTAATTTGCTCATTCGCGAACATTTCACTTTGTAGCGAAAGATCTCCAAACAATCGTTAGAAGAGACTTTGTTCGTTATAAATAATTAAGAAATAAATCATGGAAGCCAGAATGTGTTTTGAGTTTAACATGGGTTGGCGGATATTAGTATTCTGGCTTCCATGAATTATTTCGATTCTGATATGTCTATGAGTACAAATACGGTAGTATACTTTGATTGGAAGACGGTTATTTATATTTACGGTTGCGAAATATGTCGCACACACTATGCTGCTAAATTCGAACAGACGATAATTCATCAACATGTACATTTACGATGGGAAAGTCAGTCACATGCACCGGCGCATGTGCTAATGAGATTATACCAAATCGATAAATCGCTCGTCTGTTTATAAAGCGAAAGAAGGGCGTCATGTTAGAATAATAAAATATACCACTGTCTGAGATCATTTGAGGTCTAATCAAGTATTTATTTTATGTAAATATTTAACACTTGTGAGTAGCGAGAACCCAACTTCTCCGACCCATCCTGCATGTGTATCCGACGCATACGAAGAATGAAAAATACATACAACAAATTCATCAATACCAAACGTGGTTCTCCGCATTAGTAGAAGGATTCACTCATTTGACTTTGCTAGTACTTAGATATATTTATTACTGAAATTTACAATTCCTAACTAATATAATTATCAATAAAACAAAGGTTCTCCTCCGTAAGACATAGGTGACCTTAGCTGATTTATAGGTTCTCCTCCATTAGACATAGGTGACCTTAGCTGATTTATAGGTTCTCCTCCATTAGACATAGGTGACCTTAGCTGATTTATAGGTTCTCCTCCATTAGACATAGGTGACCTTAGCTGATTTATAGGTTCTCCTCCATTAGACATAGGTGACCTTAGCTGATTTATAGGTTCTCCTCCATTAGACATAGGTGACCTTAGCTGATTTATAGGTTCTCCTCCATTAGACATAGGTGACCTTAGCTGATTTATAGGTTCTCCTCCATTAGACATAGGTGACCTTAGCTGATTTATAGGTTCTCCTCCATTAGACATAGGTGACCTTAGTCGATTTATAGGTTCTCCTCCATTAGACATAGGTGACCTTAGTCGATTTATAGGTTCTGCTCCATCAGACATAGGTGACCTTAGCTGATTTATAGGTTCTCCTCCATTAGACATAGGTGACCTTAGCTGATTTATAGGTTCTCCTCCATTAGACATAGGTGACCTTAGCTGTTTTATAGGTTCTCCTCCATTAGACATAGGTGACCTTAGCTGATTTATAGGTTCTCCTCCATTAGACATAGGTGACCTTAGCTGATTTATAGGTTCTCCTCCATTAGACATAGGTGACCTTAGCTGATTTATAGGTTCTCCTCCATTAGACATAGGTGACCTTAGTCGATTTATAGGTTCTCCTCCATTAGACATAGGTGACTTTAGTCGATTTATAGGTTCTGCTCCATCAGACATAGGTGACCTTAGCTGATTTATAGGTTCTCCTCCATTAGACATAGGTGACCTTAGTCGATTTATAGGTTCTCCTCCATTAGACATAGGTGACCTTAGTCGATTTATAGGTTCTCCTCCATCAGACATAGGTGACCTTAGCTGATTTATAGGTTCTTCTCCATTAGACATAGGTGACCTTAGTCGATTTATAGGTTCTCCTCCATTAGACATAGGTGACCTTAGTCGATTTATAGGTTCTCCTCCATCAGACATAGGTGACCTTAGCTGATTTATAGGTTCTCCTCCATCAGACATAGGTGACCTTAGCTGATTTATAGGTTCTCCTCCATTAGACATAGGTGACCTTAGCTGATTTATAGGTTCTCCTCCATTAGACATAGGTGACCTTAGCTGATTTATAGGTTCTCCTCCATTAGACATAGGTGACCTTAGCTGATTTATAGGTTCTCCTCCATTAGACATAGGTGACCTTAGCTGATTTTGACTATCCTGTTTAGTTCCTTTGATTTTATTGCTCACAAAACTTTAAATTATTTGGCCATCCAATCTTTCGATTTTGCGAGTATCCGATGAAGATTATTCCATAAATGCATCGTATGCACTAACTTTGATATCTACGTTTTTATTGCCGCCGTAGCAGCTCTTAATGAGTATCATCTTGCAACAAGTGGTCATTGTCGGCTTGCTACAAGACAACATTTGCCAACCTTTTGCATTATCTCTCCAATCATCTTATGATTCCGCGACCTTCATCTAGACTCGATTGTATGATATAAGTGATTATGCGACTGCACCGTAACATTTTTGGTGCGGATGTCGAATCACTGATGCTTGTGCTTTATACAGATTAAGTTCTCAAATTTGCCGCCTTTTGAAGACCAAAAGAAAAAGTACAAAAGGACAAACATTAACCGACAAAGCACTACCTACACAGAATAATTTTGATTACCGGTATTTCATTCTTAAAGGGTCCTCACTGTCAATATCTAGGTCTAAGTCAATGTATGTAGCAGAATTAGCTCTATCTGTGGTATCCAATTTTTCAAGCTCCATATGATCAACATAATCTCTAAGCTGAGAGTTATTTAGATGGTATCAATTTGCTTAACGGAACGTGAAATTCAAGGATCGGGTAAGCTCTTTTCGTTTTTCTTTTGACGCCTCTGTATGAAGTCTGCCTCATATGAAAAAAAACAAGCCGTTTGAAGAGGTAGCCATATGAATAACTACTCTCTGGTGAAATAAGAGTTTAAAGATACCAAAGGGGTAATGAGAATCCGTAAATCGAAGAAGAACAGACAACACAATGGCCAAAAGAAAAAGTACAAAAGGACAAACAACGATCAACAAAACATCCATATAAAACTAACGATCGAGTAACACGAACCCCACTAAAAACCGGGGTGAACTCAGGTGCTCCGGAAGGGTTAGTAGTTCCTGCTCCACTAGTGACACCCGTCGTGTTAATCTGGTTAAACACGTCTCCCAAGCATAACAAATATATTTTTGGTGATGTCAGAGGGCTCTTTATTAGAGTCAGAGTGGTTTTTGTTTTATCTCAATATGAGATTTGTCTCTTCTGTCTTTTAGGGTTGAATAGGGGAATAGTTGTGTGGAAGCTATAGAGGTAAACTGTTATGACTGATATGTCAGAAACTCGAACAAAAAAAATAGAGTACAACCCTTGTATTTATGTTCTTTTTCTGTACACTGAAACAGAGGCAATATCGATATCCCTAACACACATCTACATGATGGTTCTCTTTGCTGACTTGAGACAGGCACATTAATAAAACACATAAGGATTAAACTAGTTTTATGGGCCCAAATCTCTCCTCTGATGAAATGATGCGGTCATGCGAGTGTTTCCATTATCATTATCATTATCAATAACATGGAACGAATGACCAAATAATGCATTAATTCACGACTGTGCGCAGCGCATGATTGAGTTACAACGTTATTTGGTCGATGAGTGCCATATTTTTAATTATAATTTCATATAACTGGGTGGGCAGCTTTGTTATGCAGAACGAAAAATTCTAATCTTGAACTTTATGCATAATATATTGAATCTTCGTGACAAAGAAGTTGTCATATTTATAATATATGTTCCATTAAAAGATAGCAGATTGCCATATCAATAATTTGAACATTAGATAGTATAAAAAGCATATACTGTACACATTTTCTATAAGATCATATTGTTCTATCATAATTGTCTTTCCCGCCATTCAAATGTGAATATGCGCTGACATATATAGCCATGTTTACACTCACAATTT
This sequence comes from Bathymodiolus brooksi, assembly GCA_963680875.1. NCBI lineage: Eukaryota > Metazoa > Mollusca > Bivalvia > Mytilida > Modiolidae > Bathymodiolus > Bathymodiolus brooksi. The sequence goes on from OY804581.1 coordinate 111,033,324, forward strand.
CATTTTCAAACAAAAAATATTATCAGTTTACGATAAAGTTGATGAACATTTATGGTCATGGATTTGAACATCGTTCCAGTTCATATGTTTTACGGTCGCTACCATGACTTGGTCAATCGCTATGGAACACCTGTGTAATAAATGACCTCGAATCTGTTCCGAAAGTCGTAATCACAATAATCCGGTTCTTTCCTAATTCATGACATATTACTGCTTTGCAACAAGAGTAACACGACGGGTGCCACTAGTGGAGCAAGAACTGCTTACTCTTTCAGAGCAACTGAGTTAGCCAACGTTTTTACATGTCTTAGTGTTGTTTATTCTGTGAAATTAAATGTCTACATGTATTTGGTTCCGTGTTGTGATGTTCGTGTCATTTAATAGTAACATGACTAGTGCCAATAGTGGAGCAGGAACTACTAACTCTTTTGGATCACCAGAGGTTCGTGGTGTTCAATCTTTAGTGTTCCGTGTAGTGTTTCATAGATCATTGTTTGTCATTTTATGTCTGGCCATTCTATTGTCTGTATTTCTTTTATTTATGGCATACCCTTTTGGTATATTGAAACTGTTCTTTTTCACCGTCAACTCGAGTCATATTGTACTGAGTTTTATTATTATTTCTACTGCAACTTTAACTGTTGTTGGTTTTCCTTCATAAAATGTTAACACCGACAATATCGATTGTAAAATTGACTGCGGATGTTTGTGAAGGGATTTCATTTGTTATGCATGAAAATCTTGAAAAGTGGTTTGGTTTGGTTTATGGTGTTTGACGCCACTTTCAACAATATTTCAGTTATATCGTGGCGGTCAGTTTTTTTGGTGGAGGAAACCTGAGTACCCGGAGAAAACCACCGACCTGTCGCAAGTCACTGAAGAACTTTATCACATAATATACGTTGTATCGAGTACACATCACCATGAACGAGGTTCGAACTCACAAATTTTAGTTGTGATAGGCTAAAGGCTAGCTACAACCATTTTGCAGCAAGAGGTGCTAACTTTTGAGGGTGATGATTTCTTTGAAGTAGTTTAAGAGTTCAAAAATTAAACGACCTTTCAGAGATCGTGCTCCAATGTGCAATAATTCAATCTGCAGTGTGTTATCTTTACTCGTCAATACTAATCGTGTATCAACACTCCTGGGCGTTAAAACGTAACGTTTTTATTATAAATCGATCGAATGGTTCTGTATAAAACATTTCTTATACCTATGTCGACGTTTTAGACAAGCAGTTTATAATTTTGAAGTTAATTGCAGTTTTGTATCTTTTATCAATTGTGAAATCATTCATTTTAGACAAATTACGTTCTTATCAAGCAAGATTTACATGTTTAAGATATCGTATATTTTAATTTTTGCTAAGATTTCAAAAATAAATCTTATTTCTTTGAATTGTGGGATATCGTAGGTCGCCATCTTGGATTCGGTAAAGTGGCGTACGGTTTCTGGTCCAAATGATTCGCCAATTCCTTGATAAATATTCGTCTTTATGGCCTTCAGCAAATCCTAAGACTTAGTTTGGCAGCTTTGAAGTGGAGACTGGATAGATTTTATCAAATGCAAAGTTGACAAGAGTCTAATTGAAAATTGAAATATCATTATTTACAACTTTCAAGTTGACGGGAATGATCGTTTCCCCTTTTTGTTTTTCTTCGACTATAAAAATATTATCAGTAATAATATCAAAACTAATTTATGTTTTAGTGCAAGGAAAATACTAAAATAAATTCTTAAAGAAAGTATTACAATAAATGTCACTGGGGATAAATTAGATTATTTTTATGATACCTTTTCACTTGTAATTCTATCTCAGCATCCGTGTAGTTAAATATATTATTAAAATATTAAAATATTCTGGGAGAAATAAATTGTAAGTTATAAGAAACTTAACAAGCTAGATTTACTAGACTTACCAACAATTTCTTATTTTTTATCACACTCGTAAACATGAGAAATTCAAGATAATTTTGTACAATGAGACAAATTATTGCATTTTAACAACCATGTTATAAATATGTCTTCCACAAATAACATTACATATTGTACAGTCTGGTGATTTTTGCAAGACATTTTTTGTGTTTATTTGAAAAAATCAGTGCCATGTTTCTACAGATTGCAGTTTAATGCATTCTATGAACAAATTATAATCAACATGTATCGAAAATATGTTTGGAAGTGTTGGTGATTTTTTTAATATGTGTTTTTAATCTTGGGATAAGAAATGATTCAAATCTTTGATTTTTTGTGTTTATTTGAAAAATTCAGTGCCATGTTTCTACAGATTGCAGTTTAATGCATTCTATGAACAAATTATAATCAACATGTATCGAAAATATGTTTGGAAGTGTTGGTGATTTTTTTAATATGTGTTTTTAATCTTGGGATAAGAAATGATTCAAATCTTTGTTTGCCGGGAGCTTTAGTTTATTGACCCATATATACATTTCAAATTAAGATCGCTTATTTTAAACTGAAGAAAAAAATGCATTGTTTTAAAGCTTGAATAGCACGGATAAAACCACTAAATAAAGAGAAAGGTCAATTATTAATTAATAAGGGTAATAACAAAATTACCGAACTCCGAACAATCTTACAAAGGGAAAGTTAAAACTCATAAGTATATAAACAGACAAAATCAGTCAACAACCGGAAAACTATGAAAACCGTAATGACCCTGACTTGATACAGGCATTTCTAAAGAAATGGTGGGTTGAATCAGATTTTAAAGCGCCAAACCTCACCCTTTCATTACGGCTCAAAGTTTCCGGCTGTCACTATAACAGTATGTATAACAATACTTGAACAAAACAGGTAAACAGTTGTAAAAGCAGCACCAAACTCAGTGAGGTAAATAAGGGAACAATACAAAAAGGTTATATAGCAGTTAGAAGGAACACTACGAAAAAGGTCAAATGATAATAAAAGAAAACATTACGAAAAAGATCAATGGTCAATTAGAGGGAACATTACAAAAAGGTCATTATGATTTCTCTAATAATAGGAATTAAATATAAATATTATTTTTTCATGTTAAGATAAATCATATACATACCTTGCAACTTTTTCAAATTTTGTGTTTAAAAATATGTTTTTAAATAATAAAAGGTTTTATTTTAAGATATTTAATAATACGTATTTGGACATTCACAATTTATAAACCACGACAAACAATGAACATTTAAAATCAGTACTCATTCGCCAAAAAATCAAAGAACGACAATTATTTGGGACTTGCCCAAGAACACCCTTTTGATCAATGATTTAATTTAGTACATTAATTTAAAAACAAGATAATATTAAGCGGTACAAATTACACCAAAAGTCACTAAACAACGTCAATAAGTTAAATTTAGTAGGACATTTGAAAAACATAGCTTCTTGAACAAATGCATTTCAGTTGTTCATTTAGTCTCTTGACCAGAGTTATCGGTCTTTAAACTCCCTCATTTATTTTGGGCGTGAAAGGACCGGTAATTCTGTCTAAGAGATGTGTTGCTCATTTAAAAATTCCAGAATGAGATACTCAGTATTGGGTGATTAAACTTACTAGGTAGACTCGGGATCAAATATAAGTACATGTACTAATGAAATGACACAACCCATTTTTAAATGTAAAGATGAAAATAAAGATTAGAGAAAACCTAAGTGCAATCAAGAATGAGCAATCCACGGAACACTGGGCGCAAAAAGCAGAACTAAGTCAAAATTAAAAAAAAACAAAACAAAAAAATAACACAAAAACTAAAATCACGAGCAGCAGGAACCCAGGTGCTCACGAAGGGCAAAGAGTATTTTTTTTCTCATAAGACATCCGCCGTGCTACTCATAGTCAAATTTCTGAAAGTCTTGTCGGTGATAGGAGAAATAAAAAATCTATGTAAAAGAGAGAAGATCCACGGCCATTTGAGAACTGAATATTCTATAATGGTAAACCAGTTCGTGATGATGACCGTATAATTGTTGTAGTGATGACTTTAACCTAGGGGCAACATAGCCTTGTTTGACTACTTCTGTGTCAGCAGCTGAGGTCTGTCATAATATATACCAATGAAAAGTGGTGCTGTATACAACTGTCAATCCTCGACCTTGTTTATTTGTATGACGAAACAGGTGGCATTAATCCACCTGAAAAGACATTATTTGTTAACGTGTTTGCTATCTGTAATGACAAGAACCAAATACAGTGGAACTTGTGCAATCCGACAACTGAGTTTTCCGGCATCCTGTGATATCCGACAACAAAATTATGACTCCAAAGTATTTCTGTTAACTAAAATAAAACCTGAGTATTCCTACATCCTGTACAATCCGATTTATTCCCTGGTCCCTTGGTGTGTTAGAGTAGACAGGTTCTACTGTATTTGGTGGTATAAAGCATTGGAGAACAAAATCAAACCAATTTTATTTGGAATAATATTAGAAACCTTTTGTGATAAAATTATTTCTTCTTCTTTTTTTGTGAAAAATATTATAGAAATAAATAAATAAATATAAAAGAAACAAGACGTTTGTTACATTTTAAATATTTTTTTTTAAGTTGGTTCCCAGCGATTCTATTTTCCCATTGGAATGTTTATTGCATGTAGTTACGGCTCTTTGATGTACTGTATCCCCATATTGTGTAGGTAGCTTAGTTATTGCAAAAAGTTCAGATGTGTAATTAAAACATTTTTAGAGTTCGTATTTATATATGTAACGTATACTGGTATACTTGTTTTTTATTATAATTGGGTGTAAAGTTTGCTCCGCCACGCTTTGATATTTCGAACCCTCTTGTAAATTGTAGTTCATGCACGTGCAGAAGAAGCACGATAATTGATAGTATAGGAAATCAACACTCATGTCTTAAATTTTGAAAGTGAATAACGATCACTAATAAAACTCCTAAATTGAATCGCTAAAAGCAATATAACGGAAAACACGAGGTTTGTCAAATAATTCTTTCATATTTTCTCGGTAAATGCATTTTCTCATTATAAAAGAATATACTTTTAGATTATGAATGTTTTAATATACTGTCTTAAAGATATGTCATCAATTACAACTCTTTGGTCATGCCTCTTAAAACTGAAGTATCTTGCATGTGTATCCACTCGAGCACAAGCACGTTCAAGAGATTCTCGTGTTCAAACAAGATAGTTTTCCTTTTCGACCAAGTCGATGCACAGACTTCAATTTTAAATTCGTTTCGTTAGTTATTGCTTTGCATTTTGTTTGAACGCATTTAACATGGACAAACCTTTGAAATTCTTAATCATACACTTATGTACAAGTACAAAGAACTTATCATAGAACCATCTTAACTTATGTAACTTATGTACAACCAAAAATATACCAAAGCTTCAAAAGAGAAGACTTCGAAATAAAACCTACACCTAGAAATTATAATTACACTTTAATTAGCTGATAATTGTCTAAGAACCTAACTAGACATATAGTGCGTCTCTTTGATGTTAAATACTAATCAAAAGGTTGTAAGATTATGCATGTCGCCACTGTATTCATTATCCACTTACCTCTTTCTTGAAGATAGTGTCTTGAAATGCACAAAAGGCTTACACTGCAGTCAACTGATGGAGGATCGGCATTGAAACTTAATTTGTTTTTTCCTTTGTTATATTTTGTCGATGGGATAGGAAAAGGTTTACACTGCAGCCAACTGATGGAGGATCGGCATTGAAACTTAATTTGTGTTTTCCTTTATGTTTTGTCGATGAGATAGGGGTGCAGTCACCTTTGCACGACGAATATTTTGTCATACTTGTAATACTTGGTATTATGGTTTGGTTTATGTTTTTAAAGCCACTTTCAACAATGTATCAGTTATATCTTGGCGGTCAGTTCTATGGGTGGAGGAAACCGGAAAAAACCTACCAAACTGTCGCAAGTACTATGATATATACACTGACTATATCACTTTCGTATAGTTTGATGTTTAACACGTATATACCCACAATAGTGCGCACGGTACGTTCCTGGAATAACCTTTAACAAGTACGCTCATCGTCAAAAGGTTGGAAAAACATTTAATTTTAAAGCATTTGGGAACAAATAAACCAAAGAGCATAAACGATAGAGCCAAAATATGTCATGGCTTGGTACAGACACTTCAATAAAACGTGGTGGGGTTGAGCTAGTTTAAGGAGCCCAAATATCTCATCTTTGTGAAATGATGCAGTGATGCTAGTGTTTCCACAGATTGGAAAGTCAACTACGTTAAACATTATGGGAGCAAGTAAACCAGAGCGCCTAAACAAGACGGACAAAGTCTGCTAAAGTTATCTGTGCCCGATGGGGATTAACATTAACGTCAACCCGAGGGTGATTGTTTTACCAAAGGCTTCAGCGCGATGGAATCCAACCTCTCGCGGTTGACAACTTGATCTTCACCTCATATGAAGGCAATAACTGTTTTATTATTATACAGAAATTATATAAGATGTTTATGACTATGATGTTTGTTTTGCAGAAGACAACAAAATATTTTCGACATACAAAATATGATTACGTAACTGGACTGAAAAAAAACGGATTTTCAACACACTTCCGGTTGTCATGGGTTGTTCACCGGGTTGTCTCCCTCGTCAGCAAATTTTCCGTAAAATATCCAAATTGTTTTATTACTTTTATATGATAAATGATTATGTACGGTATAATAATATCATGTATTGTATTGTCCTTTCTACATCTAAAACAATATATTTACAATAAAATAATAAATACACATTCGACCTGATTTAATTTTGAATGAAAGTGTGAAGTAACAACTGTCCCATGGACTATGCAAATGTTCAAACCAATGTTTGAAATACAAATGCATGTACTTACTACACGCCTCGAAGTCACAACTGCAGTAGATCTATATGAACTATGTGCTTTCACCTTACTACAATGACCACAGATACATATGTGAATTTGTGTGTGCTGACTACAGGAGAGACATATGTGATGTACATGTGTGTGTGTGTGTATTCACAACAAAACCACACAGACCAATGTGAAGGATGTGTGTTTACTAAAGAGACCGCATAGATATCTGTAAACTATGTGCTTACTAGAGTCCACATTCAAAACATGTTCTTATTACAATGAACACATTTAAAGAATGTACTTGCTACAATGACCGCATACACGTATCTAATGTGTCTTCTCATTACAATAGTATCTCCAAATAATAACCATATAGACATATGTAAATCTTGTAATGCAAATCTTAATTATTATAAAATCTAATTGAAATTTTTATTTTGTTTCGTTAATTTTATATTTAATTGGTCCCAATCATATGTTGCATATAACCTCTTGTTAGTTCAAATCTAGTTTTGATCTTGAATGTATGTTGTATGTTCATGTAAATATGGCTTGCTCTACTGTTGATATAGAATTAAATCTAAAAGGAATTGTATAACTTTATTTCAGTGCTGTGTTCTGTACCGTGAGTGAGTGATTGTTGCTTAAAGGGATATTAAAGCTCGTTTTAACATATATTTTTTCAACTCGTGACGAAGATTGTTTCTTTTCAATTTAATTGTAAAAACAATCCAAAAATACTTTGCACGCCCATATAATCCCTAATATCGTTAAAATATCACTTAAAAGGATCGAAATGAATTTTTATCCAGGAAGCAAAAATTCAATTATTGGAATAACCCCGATAAAACCGGAAGATATGACAGAATTATCAACGAATTATGTCACTTTTACAAAGTTGCATTGATAAAAACCAGGTTAATGTTTCATAAATATCATTCATTGAACCAATTGCCAGTTTTCATGAGATACAAACAATTACCAAAATGAGCTTTAATATCCCTTTAAGGCCAACTCAACATTTTGTTCCGCTATATCATGACGTGCTCTGTACCATGATATTCAGATTACTCATTATGAGCGTCACGTGATGAAGGTTTTTCCAGAAACGAGTCGTGCGCACTAAATTCGATATCTACGTTGTTTTTACTACCACTGAGTCGATACCTCTGCACGGTGGACTATTAGCCCCCCGGGGTATCATCCACCCAGTAGACAGTGCTTCTGTACTGACATGGTTTACTAGATATATCTATTTTTGAAATTTACAGTTCCTAAATAATAAAATTATCAATTAACCTGAGGTTCTGCTCTCTCAGGCATATCCTGTTTAGACCCCTGGGTTTACTTGCTCACAAAGTATTTGTACATTATCTGACTTTCCAATCTATTTACTTTGAGAGTATCTGATGAAAGTTATTCCAGAAATGCGTTGTGCGCACTAAATTCGATCTCTAAGTTTTATTATTCAAAAAAAGAATTTACACATACTAATATTTTTTTTTCCTTTGATACACATTCCTAAGTACAAATTAATGTAAATTACTATCTCTGTGTAAATTGTTTTATAATTTTTTATCAATCTTGATAGCTATACATAGTTTCAGGAATGCAGTTAGTACGTTCCCTCGCTCAGTATTTCATTTATCCCCACCCACCCCATTTTAAATAATTTATATGAGACATAAATATAAAATTCAACATTTCTCAATATATATTTAGCACAGGTATCTGAATTGTATTGGCAGAACAGCAACGAGGGGGAGTGAGGAAGGTTATGGTGTTTAACGCCACCTTAACAGTATTTCAGTTATTTCGTGGCGGTCAACGCCAACGAAAGAGTTCGTTTTGTGTATATGTATTTTAATATAAAGTTTTATAATTTCTCTGGTATAAACCTTCTATATACATTACATAAATATTGTCGATATCACAGTCAGAGTCGAGTTCAAATAAGTGCAGCTAACATCTCTCACATGAATCCCAAATAAAATAGGATATATTCATTAATGGTAGCGCATGATGTAAGTGACGAGGTGTGTGGTTTTGGGCACAGGAGTTGAAAAGCTTATAACACAAAAAAAAAAAAAAAAAAAAATTAAATACGCGTAAACCTATGAAAATGACAAAAATGTTTTGCAGTGGACCTGGAAAGAAATAAATTTAACCCAACAAAATTGGATTTTTGAGCTGACTTAATATTTTTTCTCCGTCAGTGGGATTTGAACTCACAGTATTAATACACTGCAGCATTCCAAAATGTCTTCAAAAATTATTAGATGATTTATCCGGATTATGCACCTCGTCACATAAATATTGTATAGAGAGAGGTGAAAGCAATTCATCTACACAATCACAGCCTTTTGTGGCAATATATCTTATAAATGTCCCTCAAATCTAGCTAAAGACGAGGAGGTTGTGTTATTTTATGCATGTATATCCCATAAAAAAGTACAAGAGCGTATTATGTTAATTAATCTCTACAACGTTTAATTCTTATATTTCATTTAAGTGTGGATGGTACAAAATGTATAACGTACTTACTTGAGTGAACTATGGTTGTCTGACGCCAAATGATCAATTTGTTAGCTATATCATTGGGAGAACAAATTACATTTCAATGAGATGATGATAATGTTCGCTTTATACTAGACCAATACACTAAATTAGATTGTTTTAGTGCTAGCTCACTGAAACAAGTCCGTTGTTAGACACGTCGCTACACAATATCCCAATGTCGAGCCAACGGGCTTTCATGCTGCATGCATATTGGAGAAGTAGCACATACATAACGTTATAATCTTTGGTATGACCCGACCGGGGTTAGAACCCACGATCTACCACACTTATGGCAAGGATGCTAACAATTCCAATTAGAAATGATTAGAAGAAATGTAAAAATATGGAAGGGTTATATTCTGTATATATTCAATATTAACCCAATATCTCAAGTACAAACCCCATGGGTCCGTTGTGGTCATGATCGTATGGATATATAACTACCTATGCAGCCAGTGCCTATCACCACTAACATTGTGAGTTCGAATCCAGTTCATGTCGAGGTGTACTCGATACATTATTATCTGCTAACTTTTGTCAGTGACTCGCGACAGGTCGGTGATTTTTCGGATACTCCGGTTTCCTTCACCAATAAAACTGACCGCCACGATATAACTGAACCATTGTTGAAAATGGCGTTAAACACCATAACCCTAACTCTACAAACCCCAGTATATGGTTGTCACTTACTAAGACGTTTATTTTTGAATAATTGCCTGTGATTATGATGAATTTTTCGTCATACTATACAACATATTAAAATTTCTTAGATGGATTGATGTCAAATTGAAAATGAATAAAATAATTATACAATCTACATATACTTTAATAAAACACGTACATCTAATTTAGTACCCACGACATGTTACTAGAATCAGGTACGCTTATAGAGAGATACAAATACCACACTATCGGAACGATCTTATAGAGAGATACAAATACCACACTATCGGAACGATCTTATAGAGAGATATAAATACCACACTGTCGGAACGATCTTATAGAGAGATACAAATACCACACTATCGGAACGATTTTATAGAGAGATACAAATACCACACTATCGGAACGATCTTATAGAGAGATACAAATACCAAACTATCGGAACGATCTTATAGAGAGATACAAATACCACACTATCGGAACGATCTTATAGAGAGATACAAATACCACACTATCGGAACGATCTTATAGAGAGATATAAATACCACACTGTCGGAACGATCTTATAGAGAGATACAAATACCACACTATCGGAACGATCTTATAGAGAGATACAAATACCACACTATCGGAACGATCTTATAGAGAGATACAAATACTACACTATCGGAACGATCTTATAGAGAGATACAAATACCACACTATCGGAACGATCTTATAGAGAGATACAAATACCACACTATCGGAACGATCTTATAGAGAGATACAAATACCACACTATCGGAACGATCTTATAGAGAGATACAAATACCACACTATCGGAACGATCTTATAGAGAGATATAAATACCACACTATCGGAACGATCTTATAGAGAGATACAAATACCACACTATCGGAACGATCTTATAGAGAGATATAAATACCACACTATCGGAACGATCTTATAGAGAGATACAAATACCACACTATCGGAACGATCTTATAGAGAGATACAAATACCACACTATCGGAACGATCTTATAGAGAGATACATATACCACACTATCGGAACGATCTTATAGAGAGATACAAATACCACACTATCGGAACGATCTTATAGAGAGATACAAATACCACACTATCGGAACGATCTTATAGAGAGATACAAATACCACACTATTGGAACGATCTTATAGGGAGATACAAATACCACACTATCGGAACGATCTTATAGAGAGATACAAATACCACACTATCGGAACGATCTTATAGAGAGATACAAATACCACACTATCGGAACGATCTTATAGAGAGATACAAATACCACACTATCGGAACGATCTTATAGAGAGATACAAATACCACACTATTGGAACGATCTTATAGAGAGATACAAATACCACACTATCGGAACGATCTTATAGAGAGATACAAATACCACACTATTGGAACGATCTTATAGAGAGATACAAATACCACACTATCGGAACGATCTTATAGAGAGATACAAATACCACACTATCGGAACGATCTTATAGAGAGATACATATACCACACTATCGGAACGATCTTATAGAGAGATACAAATACCACACTATCGGAACGATCTTATAGAGAGATACAAATACCACACTATCGGAACGATCTTATAGAGAGATACAAATACCACACTATCGGAACGATCTTATAGAGAGATACAAATACCACACTATTGGAACGATCTTATAGGGAGATACAAATACCACACTATCGGAACGATCTTATAGAGAGATACAAATACCACACTATCGGAACGATCTTATAGAGAGATACAAATACCACACTATCGGAACGATCTTATAGAGAGATACAAATACCACACTATTGGAACGATCTTATAGAGAGATACAAATACCACACTATTGGAACGATCTTATAGAGAGATACAAATACCACACTATCGGAACGATCTTATAGAGAGATACAAATACCACACTATCGGAACGATCTTATAGAGAGATACAAATACCACACTATCGGAACGATCTTATAGAGAGATACAAATACCACACTATCGGAACGATCTTATAGAGAGATACAAATACCACACTATTGGAACGATCTTATAGAGAGATACAAATACCACACTATCGGAACGATCTTATAGAGAGATACAAATACCACACTATCGGAACGATCTTATAGAGAGATACAAATACCACACTATTGGAACGATCTTATAGAGAGATACAAATACCACACTATCGGAACGATCTTATAGAGAGATACAAATACCACACTATCGGAACGATCTTATAGAGAGATACAAATACCACACTATCGGAACGATCTTATAGAGAGATACAAATACCACACTATCGGAACGATCTTATAGAGAGATACAAATACCACACTATTGGAACGATCTTATAGAGAGATACAAATACCACACTATCGGAACGATCTTATAGAGAGATACAAATACCACACTATCGGAACGATCTTATAGAGAGATACAAATACCACACTATTGGAACGATCTTATAGAGAGATACAAATACCACACTATCGGAACGATCTTATAGAGAGATACAAATACCACACTATCGGAACGATCTTATAGAGAGATACAAATACCACACTATTGGAACGATCTTATAGAGAGATACAAATACCACACTATCGGAACGATCTTATAGAGAGATACAAATACCACACTATCGGAACGATCTTATAGAGAGATACAAATACCACACTATCGGAACGATCTTATAGAGAGATACAAATACCACACTATCGGAACGATCTTATAGAGAGATACAAATACCACACTATTGGAACGATCTTATAGAGAGATACAAATACCACACTATCGGAACGATCTTATAGAGAGATACAAATACCACACTATCGGAACGATCTTATAGAGAGATACAAATACCACACTATCGGAACGATCTTATAGAGAGATACAAATACCACACTATCGGAACGATCTTATAGAGAGATACAAATACCACACTATCGGAACGATCTTATAGAGAGATACAAATACCACACTATCGGAACGATCTTATAGAGAGATACAAATACCACACTATCGGAACGATCTTATAGAGAGATACAAATACCACACTATCGGAACGATCTTATAGAGAGATACAAATACCACACTATCGGAACGATCTTATAGAGAGATACAAATACCACACTATCGGAACGATCTTATAGAGAGATACAAATACCACACTATCGGAACGATCTTATAGAGAGATACAAATACCACACTATCGGAACGATCTTATAGAGAGATACAAATACCACACTATCGGAACGATTCCAAAATCCAATAGAATAAAATGTAAGCATAAGTAAAATCAACATCGCTAGCAGTAGTATATGACCCATCTCTGTCATGACTTGGTACAGGTACTTCTAAGCAAAACAATGTGGGGTTGAACTAGCCCAAATCTGCCATCTTAGTGAAATGATGCGGTCATGCAAGGGTTTTCCAGATTGGAAAACCAAATACTTCGTCTATTGGACTAAATACTTCGTCTATCTTCGTCTATTGGACTAAATACTTCGTCTATTGGACTAAATACTTCGTCTATTGGACTAAATACTTCGTCTATTGGACTAAATACCTCGTCTATTGGACTAAATACTTCGTCTATTGGACTAAATACCTCGTCTATTGGACTAAATACTTCGTCTATTGGACTAAATACCTCGTCTATTGGACTAAATAATTCCAAATCGGTTAAGGTTGTCTGTGCCGGATGGATATTGACCGTAAGTTTAATAAATTACATTAATTAGGAACTCTAAATTCCAAACATAAATATATCAAATGCACCATGGCAGTGTCGAAATACTGACGACTGTGTGGATGCTACCCTTTGGAACTAGTAGTCCACCAGCAGAGACATCGAACGAGTGATAGGAAAGTAAAGGTAGATATCTAATTGAGTTTTTAGATAACCTTCCTAATGTAGGCCCATAGTCAAAAGATTAAGAAAGGCAAATTATTTAAAGAGTATGACTTATGTCTATCTCCTGAATAGCCTTACGGTACAAGGTAGCACTTCGAATACTGAAACTACATTAATGTTACAGTGAATGTTCTCGTGGCATAGAGTTTCGGAAATGTCTTCATTTTTCGCCAATGGTTCAAAATCTATTTGATATTGTAAAGAAATGAAAATTTCTTGTCTGAAGAATGATGAATTTATATATTTTTAGTGACAAAAGGGGAACAACTCAAACTTTATTATGTAGATAGAACGATTTAAAAATCTACCACAAGTATATCTCCAGACAAAATGCCTGAAAATGTTGGTGAAGTGGTATCTATATTGTCCGTTTGATATGGGTTGGGGTTAGGGTTATGGTTATGGTATTTAACGCCACTTTCAACAATATTTCAGTTAAATCGTGGCGGTTAAGTTTATTGGTGGAGGAAATAGGAGTACCCAGAGAAAACCACCGACCTGCCGCAAGTCACTGACAAACTTTACCGTTTGATATGAAAAGAGTATTGTACGATATTATTTTTAATACTATACATTTTATAGTTTATTCACATCGATAGCCCTACATTTGAATTTGTCATGTTGTGAAGTAAATATGTAAAATAAGATTATTTTGATAAATTATTTTTATTAATTTTAATAAATGGTCATTAATCACAGATAAAATGAGAAACATGGGAGGTCGAAGTGATATGGTCGTTGACCTCTGGTCACAAGCATTTACACCACTGACGTAAAGAAAGTATGAAGATGCCAGAGGGGAAAACAGATACTACAATGGCCAAAAGAAGAAAGCCAAACAATGGTCCATACACCCCGTCATAACACTGGAGAACAACTGAAACAACACGAATCCCACTAAATCGTGAGTACGTGCTCCGATAACCACCCCATCATGTTAAAGTTTCTAAGCACATACTCGTGACCTTGGGTCCCACCGATTAGTTTGTTATTAACGTCCCGACTCCCCACTTCCATTAAGTACGGAAGCAATTAGGTAAAATTGCTTAAAGATCGCGACGATATAACTGCTATTTCATTGTAGCATAAATTAAAATCTTTAAACAAAAAATATAATATCTATAAAACTATGAGTAAGATATGAATACCTTCAGTGAGCAAAATCGTAGGTTCGATTCTCAATCTCTTTAAACCAAAGGATATTGGTATTTCGAGTAGTAAAATCAAAGGCAGCTGATTATATGTCTGATCTGACCTATACATGTCTACTTGAAGACTGTATTTTCAGTGAATTATGGTCAGCTCAGTATGTTTGTCTAGTACAAAAAAGGGAATCATAATTATTTCATCAAATGTAACATGTTTTCTCCATGATACAGCTGAAGAAAGAAAAACTGTTCACTTGGTGTCAAACAGTAGAAATTCTCTATGACTCTCTCATTTAACAATACAATCCATGTTGAAACACTGTTAAAAAATATTATCTAATTTATCCAATGCGTTCACGTAGTACAAACCCGATGTTTGTGTGGACATATTATATGACTGGCCTAAGTGTCGGCCTTGGGAGGTGCAGGATCCAATTGTTCTCTGTAAAACCTGAAATGTGTTGTTGTGTGTACTTGAACAGCCGAGGGTAGATAACTCCAGCGAGGGGTCCAATTGGGAGAAATTGATCCAATTGGCTTAAGGTCGGCCCTTTCTGGCCTCTAGGACAGAACGTACATGATGAATGTCTCGTGTGTGGTGAATCCCACATTAAACACAATTTTGCAGCAGAACCTAGGGAGTACCTGTTTGTTAGGAATGGTCGTTGGTGGTCCGTTACCCGGATGAGTGGTGTGACGCTTGTGGTCAGAAGACAACGACCGCAATCACTTGACCTCCCATACCACTCATGTTATCTGTGATGGATAACCATTTAAATATATATATATATATATAATAATTTATCAAAATAATCTCCTCCACAACATGACAAATTGGATATCGATGTGATTGAAATGTAAATTAAAATTTGACTTGATTTACAGGCTTTGTGTGAAGAAAAGGCATTAACCTGAACACCAGATAAAAGAAATTTAATATCTACATACCTATGTAATCAATGTTTATCACCACTAAGTTGTCAATTCGAATCCCGTTCATGGCGAGGTGTACTCGATAAAACAGTATGTGATAAAGTTTGTCAGTGACTTGCGCAGGTCTGTGGTTTTCTCCGGTTACTCTGGTTTCCTCCTCCGATAAAACTGATATAGTTGACATGTTGTTGAAAGTAGCGATAAACACCTTAACCGTAACCCCTATATTATATATTGTTTAAAGGAAAGGGAGCATATCGTTTTTTAGTTGTTTTTTATTTTTTGCTTTTTGTTTTTGGTTGGTTTGTTGTTTTTTTTATGGCAAGAACAAATCACATTTTATTTCATGATTTTACGTAAGTTTGAAAACATTCAACATTCACTTAATGGAGAAGCAAACTGACGATGACTCGCCGATGACATTACAGTCAGTAAATCGTCACACATGAAATGGGGAAGGGGGGGGGGGGAGCAGGCAGTCCATAAGTTGTGATAACTTTTTGTCCAATCCCATTGCTGTTTTATTTGCAATAAAATAATATTAAACTAAACTAAACAGTGTTGTGCACATGTATTCCAGCGTATGGAGCTTACTTTTCACAACTCATTCGTTATTTTAGAGCTTGTGCCCAGTACAGTAATTTTCTGCACAGAGCTCAGCTGATGACACAAAAGCCACTCAAGCAAGACTACGTTACTCCTCGGTTGAAGTCATCTCTACAAACATTCTACAGTCGTCATCACAATCGAGTTGACCGTTACGAAATATCAATATCTTAAATGACAATGGATCTTTTACTTTTTACGTAGATGATTTCTTTCCTCTATCACTGCAAAGACTTTTACCAGATTTGACTGTATATATGAGTAACACGACAAGTGTCTTATAAGAAGCCGGAACTGCTGACCCTTCGCGAGCACATGAGTTCACCCCCGATTTGTGATGGGGTCCGTGTTGCTCATCTTTTTTTTTATGTTGTCATATTGTGTGTCTTTACGTTCTGAGTTCCGTGTTGTGATGTCAGTTACGATTTTCACATTAAAACGATGTTCGGTTTTTCTTTACCTCCATTTGTTGTATTAAGACTCATGTCTTATTTATCTTATTTGTGCTTGCTTACTCATAGTGGTGTCCAACACATATTGTATTGTGTTTTTTTGTCTTCGTCTTGTGTACCCGCTATGCTACCAGTTTCTCTGGGTTGTCCATTTTGGATTGTTCCTTTGGTATTCTCTAACGTTTATTTTTAAGCATTAATAACTGAATGACAGTTTCTTCGCTGTGAGAATCGTCCGATGGCTGCGTGGTACAAATCAAATAAATGGCCCGTTACAAGACACAATTTCTGAACCTATCAGTTATCTCCCCTTCTCTATCCCAGCACCACCTTATTAGGGTTCGACTATTTAACTTTTAGGTGGGGGGTTATCTTTTTTTTACAATATATTTTTGCATGAAGAATCGGTATTATTCCTCAAAATGTACCAGCTTGTTTTGTTGAAAACTGCAGTCAGATTATTTATTGTATCTTTCAGGTGATTTTTTTTTTAATTTGACATCAGAAAAGAGGAGGAGCATGCGCAAAATACAGCTGGTTGAGTAAACGAGTCTCCCCAAAAAATGGGAATTATAGATGGATAACTTAAATATTTAATCCTGAGTCTATATGATATTATATAACTACCTATATTAATGTGAAATATCAATACAAAGACTGATTTATACAGTAACTACCGAACTAATTAACATTTCACTAAACCTGTTACGATCTTGTTTACATAATCCAAGATGTCTGCGCCCAGTAGAGTCAACAGTGATGACAATATTTCTTGTTCTCAGCCAAATATATCCACTTCAACTCCTATTACTAATAAAAGAGCTTCACCTGACAGTCCCGATGACCTCCCAGCAACAGAAAAACAAGAAAAAAGACAAATCAGGCGACGAAACTCAATTTCTGATCTAACCGACATCATTCCCAAAAAGGCCCCCAGTACCAGGAAAACTATTACGGACAAAGTATTAGAGGCTCTCACTAGCCCTGACGTTCTCAACAAAATCATTCCAATCCTTTCTGAGAAAATATGTGAAACAATAGAAGCAACCATAAAAGATATTGTTGATGATAAAATCAAAACACATGTTGATGCTCATGTGCATCCATTAATAGAAACTGTCAACAAACAACAACAAACAATAACTGAGCAGGCACAAACACTTTCAAAGCAAGCAGCTATTATTACTACTCTCCAAACAACAGCTAAAGACCATACATTGGCGTTGAAAGAACATTCAACTGAAGTTAATGCATTGTACAATAAAATTATAGAGCTTGAATCCAGGATAGAAGGTCAGGAACAATATTCAAGGCGTACCAGCCTTCGTTTCCACAACATTAAGGTGCCTGTTGATGAAAGGGGAAATGTCAAGCACCCTGTTAATACAGATGAGCTTATTCTCAATGTGTGTAATAACAAACTTGGGCTTGATATCAACTTGCATGACATTGGAAGGTCACATATTATTGGGAAGGTAAAAGATGGAAAATCCCAAGTAATTGTGAGATTCATTTCATACAGAACACGTAACAAAGTGTACAGTAATAAAAAGGGCTTGAAAAACCACCCAGACAAAATCTTCATCACTGAAAACCTTACCAAATACCGAACCGAACTTGTAAAGCAGCTTGCAGAACTAAAATATAATGGCCTACTATACACATACTGGACATCTGATGGTCGTATATTTCTTAAGCAGAACACAACAAGCCGTAAAATACTGATAAACAACCGTGATGATATTCTGGACTTCATCCACAGCACTGAACATGACACATCCATTTAGATATATACAATATCACAAAACCTGTTATTTTGAATACAATTTTGATTTTAATTTATTTTGTTCATTGCATACACATTTTGTTATTAATTTCTAGGTTTGCTCGAATAATCTCCATTGTTAATAATACTATTTGCCATGTCATTTATCTCAAATTCAGTAAATATTTGGTTTTCTTTTTAAGTATATCATTACTTAATGTACGTTAAATGACAAAATAAGCCAAGCATAAATATATTACTGTGAGTCCAGTACCATGATATCATTTAAAAAAAAAAAAAAAAAATGTTATTGTTTTTTTCCCCTACCTCTTATGACCTTTGTGTATTGTAACATGTGATTTATAAATAATATGGAAGGTTTGTCTCAAAGTACAAATTATGCCAAAAATGTATACATTCAAAAGTTATTTGTTTATAAACTGAAAGAAATTTCCACACACCAAACATGACAAATTTGGCTATCATCCAATTCACTATACTCATGACACTGATTATCAAATTCAATCTAGGAATAAAATTGAATTACGACAACAATCGTCCAAATATTCAGTAATTTATCATTCAGTCCGTTTGACCAGCCTAAAACAGGACTAAAAAGTTAATTAAAAATAAACAGTTCAACTTATTGATTTTTTTTCTTCACACATTTACTTGTATATCATCTACCTACTGGGACAAATAATTTCAGAATGTTGACACTATTTTCCAAAAAGTTGCCCATTAGGTCTCTATGTTAAATATTTGTACCAAATGTGGATATGTGCAGAGGGAGTTAGTATGCTTGTTGTAACCAACTTCCAGTGTAAACTATAACAACAACATCTGTGGTTTTATTTACATTTCACTGTCATGTGATTACTTTATTTGAATATGTTGCCAGAACCCAAGCATGCATGAGATGTTCATTTCACTTTCAAGTGACAATAGGTTATTCTATAAACAAACCCAAAGATTTTCACCCAAAGTCTAACTTTTTACATTTTATTGGAAATTATTTTAGAAATTTAAAAGTAAAAAGTATAAATGCAAGCCTTTGAATTTTAAATCTTTTTCTTTAAATTCTAAATAAAATCACTTTTGTTTTGGTGTTTTCTAAAGCCCAGTATGTGAACTCAAAGAACATGGTTATAAAGTAAGTCTATGTGTATTGACAAGATATACCATGTAAATAGCCCATGCTTTGCATGCTTTGTGTATACTTTTAGAAAATGAAAACAAGTTTTATGTATGTTATTTAAGCATAATAAAAAAAAACAAGTAATTAATATATATTTTTTTTAAATATAATAGAAAAATATAAAAAAAAGGTAGAAAAAAACAACATTTTTTTTGTCTTTTCATAAATTAATATTTACAAATTAAAAATGATCTGCCCTTATTTAGAACTCTACCAATACTTATATAGAAAGGATGAAAAACAGGATTTAATACTAAAAGTGTTTGATTATTTTGAAGCCGAATCAAAATTGTCACTTGGTGAAAGTGAAATGAACATCTCATGCATGCTTGGGTTCTGGTGACATATTCAAATAAAGTAATCACATGACAGTGAAATGTAAATAAAACCACAGGTGTTGTTGTTATAGTTTACACTGGAAGTTGGTTACAACAAGCATACTAACTCCCTCTGCACATATCCACATTTGGTACAAATATTTAACATAGAGACCTAATGGGCAACTTTTTGGAAAATAGTGTCAAAATTCTGAAATTATTTGTCCCAGTAGGTAGATGATATACAAGTAAATGTGTGAAGAAAAAAAATCAATAAGTTGAACTGTTGATTTTTAATTAATTTTTTAGTCCTGTTTTAGGCTGGACAAACGGACTATTTGTGATATGATTTGGTGGTTCTTTAGTATATGCCGTACATTTCTAACAGCTAGGTATACTGGTTTTATATTCATATCTGTGGGGGCCTGATATTTCTAATAAGATTATAAATAGCTAATTTGAATTCAAAGTATGTTTTATTGTTATACGATGTGCATTTTTTTTCATGTTTTCCAATACTGTACAGACGTACCAAGATAACATTCTCTATCACCCACATGTTTTTAATGTTATTGGTTTTTTTTGCTACCTTTGGGGACCTTTGTGTAACGTAACATTTGATTGTTAAATAGAATGGAGGGTATGTCTCAAAGGACAAATTATGCTATAAAAATGTACACATTCAAAAGTTATTTGTTTATTGATGGAAAGAAATTTCCATACACCAAATATGACAAACTTGGTTATCATCCAATACACTATATTCATGACACTGATTATTGAATTTAATTTAGGAATAAAACTGAATACGGAAATGGTCAAAATATTAAGTAAATTATCATTCACTGTTTTTTATAAGAAACACTGGTCGTTAATATAATTATTTAGTATGTGTCGTATATTTCTAACAGCTTGTTTTATTGTAATATGATGTGTCCCTTTTCATGTTTTCTCAAAACTGTACCGACATTATCGGTGTGTTCGTTTCCTCACACATTTGGGCTGAAACTAGCATACTTGTCATTCACTTATGTATGTTGTAAACAATTGGATTTTTGTGTATTTAATAACATGTTATGAAATTTTAAGTTTATACAGTGTTTTGTCGGTAATTGGAGTTAAGATTTGATATTATAATAAAGCTTTAGTTTTCAACAAACTTTATGTTTTTCGAACTGGATAAAATATTAATCCAAGAATAATTCTTTTAAATTACCGACGGGACATGTAGTGACCTTTTTTTTCTCAATTGGGTCTATCATCTCATATATGCGGTGACGCATAAGTCACCCATGATGTGGGGGGATGGATTCATTCTCGATATAAAGGATGTCATATAGATTTAATTATGACTATTATGTAACATTCCCATTTTATTATTTTTTCGAAACTTTTCATTCAATGACATTTCAATTACATGTACATTTTCCAAACTGTTTATATGTAGTATCTATGTTTGTGATCTTACTTTTTTCTAGATCATAAGTGTTTAATTTTCTGATATTTTTAATGCACAAGGAGATGTGTTTGGTTCTGGGTCGGCGAAACATCTGCATAGCCAGGAAGCAAATGATAAAACCATTTTTTTTTTAAACCAAATGGGTAACAACTTAGATGCTTATAGAGCGGCTATCGGACTGTTTCATGCCTGTAAAACGAGTCTTAATATCGGCAATGATACTCGCTCGGACACCTTTCATGATATCTTAATTACTAACTTACGATGTTCCTTCCTATTTGCTTCACTTTTAA
Source organism: Bathymodiolus brooksi (assembly GCA_963680875.1). Taxonomy (NCBI): domain Eukaryota; kingdom Metazoa; phylum Mollusca; class Bivalvia; order Mytilida; family Modiolidae; genus Bathymodiolus; species Bathymodiolus brooksi. Next base: position 111,055,489 of record OY804581.1, read on the forward strand.
TCCTTCAAAGTCTAAATCCAAAAGTTAATGTTGCCTTCATCCTTTTTGTTTTACATTTTTTATTACTGGTTGGCAATATTGAATCCAATCCTGGACCTGAGTCTGCTTACATATCGAGTACACCGTTGAGTGCGGTAGATATTTTGTCTGATAAATCCATATCCATATGCAATATCAATATTAGAAGTATAAGAAATAAAATAAATTTTCCCGATATTATTGTTTTAACTGAAATACATCTTGACAACAGCATTGAAAACAGAGATATCGAACTCGATTCATTTGATAAAAATCCTCAACGAAAAGATCGTACTAAAGTAATAATTTTTTTATTAGAAAACGGAAAATTTGAGTTTTCTCGAAAACAATACATTTTTTTAAAACACAGTAAACGAGAGTTTTGTGCAGAATATTACTACCATTTTTAAAATATGCATTTCATCTAACAATAACCTTTCATTATTGCTGCACTCATCTGAAATTTGACATTTTCCTCGATTTTTACCGCCAAAATAGAGGTGGGAGTAAACTAACTAGAGGTAGCAGCCAGGTAAATCTTACCTTGATAGAGACAGAGACACGTGTACAGGCATATTTTGACACTCCATTTTTAAACTTTAAAATCTTTCTAAAAGTTCACATAAAATTTCTTCATAAACCTATTTTTTGACATCTTAACATATATATAAAACATCGCAAGAATGGGTAAAACAAAGGACTTGTCAAAAGATTGTAAAAACATTGTGTTAAATCTATTCAAGTTTTTTCAGCTTGAGAAGGCCATGGGAAGACCATTTTATTCCCCAGATAATTTGATTAAAAGAACATGCAAGGCTGCTGGCATATCTGACAGTTCTGTGTATAGAGTTGTAAACGGTAAAAGTCCTCCTGAATCCAACAGACAGAAAGAAAACTCTTGATGATTTTGACCGTTGCGTTATTAAACGGACCGTTCATAGCATGTACAACAGGAAAATTGCCCCAACAGTCTCAAAAATTAAGAAAGAAATTGAAGATACAATTAAAATCTCGAAATCAACGCTTACTTTAACTTTATTAGATCTTGATTATAAGTACAACAAATTCGGCGATAATAGGAGGCTTTTATATGATCAGAGGTCAGTAATAAATGATCGGTGTAATTACCTCCGAAAAATCAGGAAGTTTCGAGAGGATGGGTATGAAATTGTATATTTGGATGAGACCTGGGTTAATCAGAATCATGCCACTGACTACATGTGGTTACCAGTTGATGGTTCTGATGCTCCAAAGATCCCTTCAGGAAAAGGTAAAAGGTTGATAGTTTTGCACGCTGGTAATCGTGAGGAGGGTTTGATTGATAGGTGTGATTTGGTTTTTCTTGCCAAAGCTAAAGATGGGGATTATCACCAAGAAATGAACGGGCCCATCTTTCTAAACTGATTCGAAAATCAGCTTATGCCAGCATTAAAAAGCCCAAGTGTTATCGTTTTAGATAATGCCAGTTATCACAACATCAAGACTGAAGAAACTGTTGTGCCAAACTTTAATCAGAGAAAAGCTGTCTTACAAGATTATCTTTCAAAACACAACATTCCTTTTCAGCCCCTTGAAACTAAAAAACAACTTTATGAAAAAATCAAATTTAAGAAACTCCTTTCCGTTTTTAAAACTGATAAAATTGCCAACCTACACGGTCACGAAGTTCTAAGAACCCCTGTTCGCCATTGCGAATTGAACCCCATAGAACTTATTTGGGCACAGGTTAAAGGGTTTGTTGCAGAAAACAATACAACTTTTCGTTTGAAGGATGTGAAAGAACTTGTTTATGGGGGGTTTGGCAGAATTACAAAGGAAGTTTGGGCGAAGGCAGAAGATCATGTATTAAAAATAGAAAAGGAGTATGGGAAAGAGAATTGCATTGATAGGAGTGAGATTCCCCCAATAATAATTGATTTTGATGACGACGAGTCCAGCGACGAGGAAAGCTGAATCCAGTCCAACATGATTACATATTGAACGGGTATACCGGTTGTAAATGACAGATTGTACATAACGTTTTTACCTATAAAATTTTATTCATATCCAATAATTGTGTACTCTATGTCTAACTTCAGTGAATTTATTAGCAGAAAAGACCATTCTTTTTCGAATTATTTCCGAAAGATTGAAATAGCTTGGTCAAATTAAAAATCAGTAATTATGGAAATTTATGATTTCACGTTTTTTTCAAAATTTTCGAGGTAAATCTCAGGTAAGCATGTGTATAAATGTCACGTAGTCAAATGCATTAACCATGAAGGGAACAATAGCCTTCTCCGGCACTTCGACGAGAGACAATAGACCAGCTGCGGGACCACCGTCGTTCCTATTGTTATATGGGATTACGTCCACGGTGAGTTGGCTGTCACATTTAACGAGCAAACTTGGCCTATTTTGAAGAACTTAGCCTGAAATAAAGACCAAAATAACGCCAAAAATTGGTAATTTTTCAGATGAGCAGGGCCTTCAGAATAATTCCAACCGTAAATATTTATACAATTCCAAAATGGTAGTAAAATTCCTGACAAAACTCTCGTTGGATGCGTTAAAAAAAAATCTACGCTTTACGAAATATTTAGATTTTTCCGTTTTCTAATCAAAACATTATTACTTTAATTCTGGTGGCGGGTTACTTATTTACTCAAAGGAAGACATCGGCATTTGCAGGAAACACGAACTTGAAAATGACATAGATGAAACGATTTGGGTTGAAGTTCATGCCAAAGGTCACTCTTTTCTTTTGTGTAATACATATCGACCTGAATGGACCGACTGAATATTGGGCACGCTTAAATCATGCTATAGGTTTAGCATATCAAGTCAACGAAAATATTGTGATCTCTGGAGATCTGAACTCTGACCTTATGTCTTTAAACAATAACAAATTGATTGATATGATGAGGCTTTTTAACTTTAAAAATGTAATAGAGAAACCAACAAGGGTAACAAATCATAGTAGAACATTATTAGATCCCATTATAGTAAGTGACACAATTAATTATGTATTTTCTGATGTTTTTAAATTACCTGATAATATTAGTGATCATGATGCCTCAGTCGTAATTCTTCAATGTTCCAAAAATATCTCACGATCATTTAAAAGAGAAATTTGGCAGTATCAAAAAATTAATTACGAAAAGTTTGAAGAAATATTAAATGAAATTAACTGGAATGAAAAACTTGACCACTTGAATGACGTTGATGAAATGTGCGAAAAATTTACAAAGTGTTTCCTTAAAATAGCACAGGAATGTATCCCGACAAAAATAATAACTATTCGGAATAATGATAGGCCGTGGTTTAACAACGAAATACGAAAAGAAATTCGCATAAGGGACCGATTTAGAAAAACCGTTTTGAAATTTCACAGGGAAAAGGATATTAAACTATATATAAAACAGAGAAATAAAGTAAATAACATGAACAAAATTGCGAAAGAAAATTTTGAAAATAATTTAGATCACATTCTTTTAGAAAACTCGTCCAATCCAAAAACATACTGGAAAATTATGAAAATGCTTATCAAATCAAATAAGGGAAACAACTGTATTCCTCCTCTTAGAAACTCTATAAATGATGAAAACTTCGACGATATTGTGTATGGAGATGAAGACAAGTGTGATTTATTAAATAAATACTTTAGTGTTATATCGAAGTTGGAGGAGGAGAACGTGCCTCTTCCAGACTTTGATATAAAAACTAATAATGTAATAAATGAGATTTTTGTAACCATAAGTGAAATTGTAGATATTTTAAAAATTATTGATCCATACAAAGCTTCTGGACCCGACAAAATTAGTCACAAAATGCTAAAAATTTCCCCTGAAAAGATAACCATCCCACTACAAATTATTTTTAACAAATCTCTCCGTCAATGTAAATATCCCTCTAGTTGGAAAAATGCGCATGTCACAGCGATTTTTAAAAAAGGTGATACTTCTTTACCTTCTAATTACCGCCCAATATCACTGATTAGCTGTGTCGGAAAAGTAATGGAAAGGATTATATACAAACACGTATATAACCATTTAATACAAAACAAGCTTATCTACCAGTACCAATCTGGTTTTTTGCCTAAGCATTCCTCAGTCCACCAATTAATAGAACTATATAATACTATCTTAAACTCTCTTGAAAAAAAAGAACTATGTTGCTTTGTTTTCTGTGATTTTTCAAAGGCTTTCGATAAAGTTTGGCACAAAGGTTTGATACATAAAATGAATTGTTATGGAATAAAAGGGAATTTATTAAAATGGTTTGAAAATTATTTATATTGTAGACACCAAAAAGTAGTAAACAGAGATTCGTCGTCCTCATATGTGTCTGCTGGGGTCCCCCAAGGGTCTGTCCTTGGTCCTCTTCCTACTAGCCAAATTACGTTGTCAAAACGTAGTGACAACGTAACTTTTTCGTTGTTACAACGTAAGAATTTTACGTTTTAACTACACCGATTTGTAGACTCCCCTAAGCGTAACTACCACGTTGTGGTACTACGTAGTAAAAGACCTTTCTACAACCAAACGACAACCATGACCATGTAAGGACGTTTACACAACGTAACCACCAACCATCACAGGACCTTAATACGAGGTAAATACAACTAATTAATGACGTTTACATGACGTAATTACAACCACATAGGGTCCTTTAGACAACGTAACTACAACCACCTAGGGACCTTTACACAATGTAACTACGACCACCTAAAGACCTTTAGACGACGCAACTACAACCATCTCTATATAGTTATACAACTACAAAAAATGTACAACCCTAAAAGGACTTGTATAGCCAAATTACGTTGTCAGAGCATTGTGACAACATAATTTGGATAGTAGGGCAACTATAATCACATTAAGACCGTTACACCATGCAACTACCGGTACCAACTACAAAAATGTACATTATTTTTTGTGTATTTAAAGACCTTTTGTGATGCTCTTAATTTTTTTGAGTTAACTAATAAAATATAAAATTCTAAACATTTATTAATCCAAATTATTGCAAGTTTTACAGATGATGAAACACTCTTTCTACTCTCAGACTCATCCTATCATAATCTATTTTAAAGATGCCAAAATGTTTAGATGTAATTATTATACAAATATGTCAGGTACATGTAATAATAAATATATCAGATTAAAAAACATGTAAAATAAATGTACTAAAAATCTTTATCTTGTGAAAGTTGCATTTGACTAAATTAAAGATGTACAAATGTATATAGATAACATCTATAGAAGTAATGAATAGGTATACATCCAGTGGAGGACCTACATTTTAAGGTCCCTGAACTATTATGTGGGCCCTTTTGCAGCCAACAAGAATAACCAACAAGGTCAAAAGGGCCATGAACAGGGTGTTGGGGTGGAGTCCTTGACAATGGGCCAAACATTGATCCCTTTCCCACCAGCAAAGAGGTCTGAGTAACGGAAGGTATCTTCTTCAATGGTGTTGTTCCATGGGAGATTCTGATAATTGTTTGTTTTTAATTTACTGGTAACCACTATATCTCAGATTTTTATTAAAATTGCTGTACTGGGTTATAAGCATTTTATGCTAGAAAACAGAAATATCTCAATAAATATGGGAACTGAAGCACTAGTTGCTGGCTAAGGAAACAGCAGAAATACATGTATACATATAAAAATATCACCTTGCTAACAACGGACCAAACTTATAAGAACAACTTGACCTATAAATCTATTCTTTAGTTTAAAATTAAACACTAAAAAATATATAATCGAAAATTACCAAAAACGAAGAAAAATTTGTAGGATCATCAATGCACGGAAAAAAGAATTTTTTCATTCTTTAAATTACTAGATAAACAGGTGATAGTCTTGATTTTTGGTGTTTGAATGCACAGGCCTGAATTAAGAATTCATATGTCTGTTTGTGGTTCCGATTGGTTCTAACATAAGGACTGAGCTGTCAAACTATTAAGCTGTGCACCAACAAAGGATTCAAGGATCCAACTGCCAAAATGTAGGCTATGAATAGATTCTGGCTAAGTCAAGGAGCCCATACAACTTGGGATTCAGGTGCAAATTTGGAAATTTTACTAATTGCAGGGACATTTTGAGGCCATATGAAATTGGAATTGGAGCATATTCTAAGGTCAATATTAAGTACTTTAAGCCATTGACATATGATTCTATTACTAAAATAGCCTTATTCTAATAACAAAGACAGTAAAAAAAAACTCCATTAATTTTGTTGAAAAGTTAGTTCATTAAAAAAGTTGTTTCCGGGATATAAGGGGCCCCAGGCCTGAAGCGTAAGCTTCGTTAGTTTCATAGCAAGATCTACAAATGTACCAGTGTACACATCCCAATCCTGAGAAAGCTGTAACCCAAAAATATTCTTGTTAATGTATATAAAAATATAACAAAGAACAATAATATTTTAAGTTAAGCAATTCAAAATAAAAATATCAAAACCAATATATCACATCCCCTTACTGAGAAAAAATATAACCCTAATTTTTCTTTCTTTCTTAAAGAAAAAATATATATTATTAAATATGGGGACAGTCATGATCGTATGGTAGTTGGATTTATAACTACCTATGCAATCAGTGCACATCACCACTAATGTTGTGAGTTGCGAGGGGTAAAATTTGCACAGATAATGTTACCCATATTAAAATCTCCAACAAACTTACCCCTTCCATAAATTATTTCTATTCTAATAGGACATATACGGTAAATATTTAATCCATATTCCTTAATAGTGTACCCATATTAAAATCTCCAACAAACTTACCCCTTCCATAAATTATTTCTATGACGTGCTGTTTTGGCTTTGTATACAAAAGGGTATAATAAAACAGCCAAATACGTCATGATCATTAGCGTGTGTAAGTCATAATAAACCGGGGATTTTTATACCCTTTTGTTTACAAGGCCAAAACAGCATGTCATATTAGAATTCAAAATACTGACATACAAATCATGATTCTCATTCAACCAATCAACTTTCATTCAACATTATATTATATAATACTATCCTGGGTACTCCGGTTTCTTCTACCTTTATAAACTGCAATATTGTTGAAAGTGGTGTTAAACACTCATAACCTTATAATTAACTCAAACCCACATTATCTCAACCATACTGATACTGATATATATAAATCACAAAACTTGCATACAAAAAAAACCACACACAAATTCTAACATTTGGTCAGCAAAAAAATGAAAGATATAAAAAACAACAAAGTTAAATGAACAATGAAAGGTTTCCTTCAACTATAAAGTTTTTTTTCTCCATCAAGCATCTGGAAAGCTCCCTTCATTGGTGGATTGATTCTGAAAAAAATAATATGATATTAATATTTTCAGCTAAATGGAACAACTTTAGGGGTGAAAATATTTTTAGTAACTATTTTGATCATGATCAGAAGCTTGAAATTATTATATTTAGGAGATAACTGTATTGTATTTTAAGCTTTGCGGATGTAAATCGTCGGTTTTACGGTCGCAAAATGAGCTTACCTAGCGACGCATATCGTAGCTAGGTAAACAGATACGGTATTTGCGACTGTAAGTGAAGACACATTGTAAAGCCTATAATTAATTGATTATAACTCGGAAATATATTGCATGGATATATATTACAGAGCTAAAGAAAGAAATCCAAAAACAGTGACCAAACATATATGTTAAATTTTATTGATAGGACAAATCTAGAAAAGATACATCTCCATTTATGTAAAAAAAAAAAACATGAGAACAGAAGAGAATTAGAAGAGAAATAGTACAAAAAAAGTGCAGTTCAAACATTTAGATCTATTGCAAGACTACAATATTATCAAAATTAATACTTAGTTTTAGAAGAAGCATTTGCAGTATGCATTAGACTCGGAGAGGAACTCACACTTAATATGCAAGAAACTTATATCTCTAGATTAAAAATTGATTTAAGACAGCACTTATCTTGCAGTTTTTGATATTTGTTGTTGATATAAACATATCCCGTAAAATGTTTTCCATGATCTCATTTCATTAATGAGAAATTACGAAAATCACAAAAGCACATATAAACAATCAGTGGGGAGGAGATAAATATCGATCAATCAGTGGTGTGACCTAATTAAATAGCATAATTACCCATGCCCAGTACTTCTCTACTGACCAATATTATCTTCATTTATTACACTTTTATTATTTCTACACTTAATATAGAAAACTTTAAAAAGAAAAGTAGAAATGAACCAAAAAATTAAGTTCATGTTACAAAGCTCTGACAAAGGATCATATATATTTACTCTTGGGAATTTTAGGCATTTTTTTCTGCATTTTTTTTTTACATAACTATATTCCTTATTAATTGATTTCTCAAAATTTCATTACAGGTACAGTTAATTTGTCTTTGGGATGGGATCTCTATCAGATAGGTTGATCTTTTCAAAATGTGTTTATTTTCATTTTATCGTCAACTGTAACTGATGATATTTAACATAAATCTCTTCTTAAGAAATGTTCTGTATTTGAAGTAGATTGCATACATGTAATTAAATGTAACAAGTTCATCTAAAGAACCCTTTATTTCTGTGATAGCCACACACTGTAAATATGGGAGGAGCTCTATTGGTATAACTTACATGTATAAGTGTATGCATGTATCATTATACATTTATTTTGTAGGCTTTGTGCATGAAGTCTAATTTCTGGTTCATCAATAAATCATCATGGTAGCTTTCGTGATCTGAGTTTAATCCCTATAAAATTGCCTCAGGACTAGATTAGTTGATAGTAAAATGTAAAATATAATGTTGTTGACTTGTCTGGCCTATAGCTAGAAGAACATGAAATTGAATACCTCTGATTAGATGATGGTGAAATTTGCTGTTGTCTAGCTATAGCTATGTGTTGATCGGTCTGACATTACAGGACATGAAGCAGGTGACATCTGTGGCTTCCAGTATTACATGGGGCCAGGAATTATTTCGACTGGTTTGCCATATGTTGAAAAGTCACAAGGATGTGCCTATAACAGCTAAATGTATAACCTCAAATCCAACTGTACTTGTTTACCACTTTTACAGAAATGAACCAGCTCTGAAATTATAATGAAGAAATTTAAACTATTTTATTCATAGTCTCATTTATATACACAATGTACAGGTATCAGCAATGATCATACTGTCTTAACGATAAAAAAAAGAGGCTACTCCCCCTGCCTCCTAAGTATATACATGTAGCCAGAAATGAGGTACCATTTGATAATTTGCATATCTAAGATGGGGACATCATGGGGAAGTCTGCAATTTTCATATGATCTACATTAAAGATATCATTTCTAATTGCATGCATGCTATTTTCTGAACTTGAAAATTATATACCTTTGGCTAAAATCAAGCTAAATAATAAATGAAATAACAATTAAATGTTCAAGGTTCCTGGACAAAATGAAAATCGGATGCATCTAACCTTTATCTGATCTTAAGAGTCTATGTAAAAATGTCTGTAATACAGAGACGTGCAAAAAGTATTCGGTCACTGTGATGTTTTACTATATATTTCATATAAAACCACATTTTTAAAAACATTATTCCAACAAAAACAGAATTAAATGTAGTTTTACAAAGTGATTTTAGCATAATTTTATAATCTATAATTTTTATCATATGAGTTCACAATTTAAACACAAAACAAAATTTTGAACGTCAAAAATACAATACAATGATAGTACATTTGAAGACAAATAATTTAAGTTTGCATTTAAATCATGAATATTTAAAATCTGTGCTTCCAAAAAATATTTAAAAATAATCACAGAAAATTACATAGTTCTCGCTTCTGACGTTCATCAAAATCGAACAAGAATTGAGTTTGGAATGTTTTGAAAAATTGTGGTTATATACCTGTATGAAGTATAGCAAAAAAATTACAGTGACTGAATACTTGTTGCACGTCTCTGTACATGAAATTGAGACCAATGAGGGAGATAACTTATTTACATTGAGACAAGAAAAAATTAAATAAGTGTAATGGTTATTATTATTATTTTTTTATTCCCCCACCCCCACCCCCCAATAACCATTTAAATAACATGATATATAAAAAAAAATAAAAAATATTGAACTCTGGTGTAGTTCATCACAGGATTGTTGGGTGCTTTGCCTCTTGAGAATGCAATATTATACAGTATTATCTTTGGGTTGTTTAATATTACCTTTACAATGTACAGAGACGTGCCAAAAGTATCCGGTCACTGTAATTTTTTACTATATATTTCATATAAAACCACAATTTTTGAAAACATTATTCCAAAGTCAATTCTTGTTTGATTTTGATGAAATTTTTACCAACAGAACGTCAGAAGCGAGAACGTATGTAATTTTCTGTGATTATTTTTAAATAATTTTTGGGAGCACAGATTTTAAATGTTCATGATTTAAACACAAGCTTAAATTATTTCTCTTCAAATGTACTATCATTGTATTGTATTTTTGACGTTCAAAATTTAGTTTTGTGTTTAAATCGTGAACTCATAACAATTATAGATTATAAATTTATGCTAAAATTACAGTGCAAAACTACATTTAATTCTGTTTTTGTTGGTAAAAAAATCATCAAAATCGAACAAGAGTCGACTTTGGAATAATGTTTTTAAAAAATGTGGTTATACATGAAACAGGGGCTGCTCTGGCTCCCAAAAAGGAGGAGCCAGAAAAATCGCCAGGTGCCATTTTCAGGTGCCAGTTTTGAAAGTCAGGAGCCAGTTTAGGAGCCAGCTAAAATTTTTACAAGGAGCCAATTTTTTCGAACCGAAACAGTGGATGATTGCATGTACCACTACCAGTTTCATGTTCAGTTTCATGTATAAATGGTCCGGATTTGTTTGTACAAATGTTAATGTCTGTATTGTACTTCTGTTTTTCATTTCGATTTCATCATCAAAAACAAAAAGATTTATATAATTTATTACAATATACTGTATTTTACGGATTATCAGAGATTCAGCCAGGATTTTGAGACCATTAGTCACTTTTGCAGAACAGATTTTTAATGTCAGAGCTTAATCTTATAATCAGTTACTTTGCCTTATTAGTTAGTAATGGAGATTGAAAAGCTATGAAAACCTCCTAGGATGGGAACATACTCTGCAAATTAGAAACCAACTGATAAAACATAACATTGCCATGATTTGATCTAATACCACACAAATTGTAATACCCCCCCCCCCCTTTTTTGAAATATTACTGTGCTTTGATCTAATACAAAAAAAAATGTACCACACAAATTGTAATAAGTTTATAACCCCCACCCTTTTTGAAATGTTACTGTGCTTTGGTCTAATACCACATCATTTGTGTAGTCTTCAGCAGAAAAAAATATGTCTCTGCCAATGGTCCAACTTCTACTTCTAGATACTTTGTACAAAATGTAGGTAATGAATAGAACAAACGTCAAAAACTGAAGCAAGTTGTAAAATAAATAATTATTTCTCAGATCTCATAATCAAATTGCAACAAATGGAATAAAAATACTGACTGGTTATTTTTTTTCACGTGTCTGTTTGTAAATAATTCTATAAATAGAACGCAATTGCTACCCGGATGCTGATCGATAACAAACTTATGCGTATCGATCCTCGTGCAGTGCATTTCAATGGCCAACCTTCGCATATAAAAAAATGACCATATTAAATATGAGAACTGGGATTATATTTCACAGAAATGAGAATAAATATAGCAAAAGTTTGTTTGGTTAAAAGTATCGGTGGATTACATTGCGAACTCCTGTTGAACTTGATCGTGCCATTTTTATTTTTTAAGTTTCTTTTATAATAAACCAAAGTTTATGACTTTTCGAGAAAGTCACTTTCAAAATACTTAATAAATACACGTGTACGATAGACAAAAGACTTCCTAACTCCGAACTCCAGTATAAACATGATATCGACATTTTCATAGCAAAAATAGTTCGTTATGGTGAACATTATCGTGCAACGATTAACGAATGATAATTACAAAAATATGTCCACTTAAAAAAAATACTGTGACATTTTGAGTACATGTCAATCATAACTATAAAAAAATATCATTATCGTTGATTGAATTCTTAGTCTGGGTCATTATCTTTAACCAGGTAAATCAAGGTGTGATCAAAGATTACCCAATAAAAACAAAAATTCTATAATCCATTGATTGGCTTGTAACATGTAATAAAATTGTCATTGTAGTGACTAATTAGTTTTAATCAGCAAATGAAGAAGAAGAATGGATTGTTACAGACATTTTTCTACAATTTTTTTAAAATTCTAGTGACAAATTGGGTACGGGAAATACTCGTCACTTGCGAAAATCAATTGTCAATAATTTATTGATTTTTGTTACGGTACACAGTGATTATCTATAAATTTACACAAGGAAATCTAGGCGCCAAAAAAATCGCCAGCAGCCAATTTCAGTCGCCATTCAAGAAAAAAAATCGCAAATTGCGACATTGGCGACCGACAGCGCGATCCCTGATGAAATATATAGTAAAAAATCACAGTGACCGAATACTTTTGGCACGTCTCTGTACCTCATTGCTTTGGTTACTGACATAACTACATTTTTGTACATGTACAAGGTATGTATGATTATAAACTAAACCTTTATTGTGTTATTTTATTTTATTTCAATGTTTGAAAATCACTTAAATCACGCTAATCATTGTAACAAATTAATGATGATTTTTCCGTTTTTCGGGGCGTCTTGATTGACAATAAAGTATTTGTTTGTTTGTTTGTTTTTGACACAAAATTTAACAATGAATGACATTTGGCGTCACACTCACAGTATTTTCTTAAATCAATTTGGATTGCTCATTCATAGATGTAATTCTATTGACTAACCTTACTATATATTTCTATCTTCTAAACTCGAGGTTTTTGTATATTCGGGACATCAACGAAATTGTTAAAATTGTCACAAAACACCAAAATGATTTGAATTTTGGTAGGAATTCAAACTCCGGAAATAGCAATAACTTTTTATTATCGAATCGTTGACGGACACACTGAATTTCCGCATTGTATGCTATTATTTGACAAATCTAACAAACGATCCACTCAGCTTGAAACTGCAGTGATCAAAATCTAATTCAAATATGACGAATATTTATGAGGAAAAGTACTTCTAATTTTTGGATAATGATAATTTTATTGCAAGTAATTAAATCTTGGAGATACATTTGTATATTGCCTTCTTCATCACGTTCTACTAAGTTCCGTGGAAAGAAGAACGATTAACGATCAAGAGGCCACCGATACGATCCTCGTACATGGCGTTTTTATTATGTTTTTTTTATTGCTATTGATATACAACTATAGCCAGTTGTATCATCTTAACGCAAACATGTAGCTTAATAACAACACAACTTAGTCACATTTTTTACTGACTGAACCTGGAAATGCAAAAAGTCCTTATCAACCATGCATTTTTAGAATCAGGAGATCAACTACTATCAAATTCAAAGTCATGTCTAGAGAATACTTTCCAATTTGAAAAATTCACTTTTTAATTAAGATCCTTTCCCTTTTCCAGGGAAATACCTTAATGATTGGTGATAAGTACGTACGGTTGTTTGACAACGACTTGCATATAGCGTATTCTGAAATACGTTACCAGGACGTAATAATTACGTTTGAGTTTTTACGTTAGCATCAAGACCATATCCGTACGTAACTTGACAAAAACGTTCAAACTACAGTGTCACAACGACTTGCATATAACGTATTCTGAATACGCTACCAGGACGTAATAATTACGTTTGAGTTTTTACGTTAGCATCAAGGCCATATTTGTACGTAACAAAGACGTTGGAAAGTACGTTGTCACAACGTCTTGGATATAACATATTCTGAATACGTTACCAGGACGTACACATTACGTTTGAGCTTTTACGTTAGCATCAAGACCATATCCGTACGTAACAAAAACGTTGGAACATACGTTGTCACAACGACTTGCATATCACGTATCTAAAATACGTTGTGGCAACGTAATTTTCACGTAAGAAAGGGACCTGACCAAACAGCAACCAAACTGCAACGTTGTGTATACGTAGTGTGCTAACTGGGCTGTTATTTCTGGTTTACATTAATGATATTGGTGATAAGCTTCTTTCCTTAAGCCGATTGTTTGCTGATAATACTTCCCTTGGCTATGCAAGCCAAGATGAAGATCAAATAAAATATGTCATAAATCATGATCTACATGAACTTGGTGACTGGTCAAAGAGATGGTTGATGTCTTTCAACCCAGACAAAACTGAAATCATGCTTTTTAAAAATGTAGAAAACTCAACAAATTTTTATTTTTATTTTGATGAAAAATTAATTCCACTTACATCAGACCATAAACATTTGGGGATAACATTTAGCGAGGAAGCAAAATGGAATAAACATGTAGAAAATTTAATAAAAAGTGTCTCTAAACACATATGTGTTTTGCGTAAATTGAAATATAAATTAAATAGAAAAAATTTAGAGAAATTATGCTTAATTTACATTCGACCAATATTTGAGTATGCATGTGAGGTTTGGGACAACTGTGGTGTCTCTAATTCGTGCAAATTGGAGAGGTTACCGTTGGAGGCAGCTAGAATTATCACCGGACTTCCAATCTTTACCAACACAGAATATCTATATAGAGAAACTGGCTGGGAGAGATTGGAAGAAAGAAGAACTAGGAGAAAGCTCCAATTATTATATAATATCCAAAACGGTAGCACACCCTCTTATTTACTCGATCTTATTCCCCCAACAATCCAAAGTACGACTATTTATCCCCTTCGAAATGGCAACGATATTATTGTTCCATTCTGTAGACTATCTTTAACTAGAGATTCTTTCGTCTCAGCTACAGTAAGGGAATGGAATAACCTTAATCTTTCAGTGCGTAATCTTGACACACTATCTAAATTTAAAAAGGCAATCCGCTGTTCAATCTCAATGCCAATTCCGAGACACTATTCTTATGGTCCTAGAAAACTAAATATAATTCTAACACAGCTTCGCTGCAATGCATCATTCTTGAATTACGATTTATGTAAAGTAAAAATTTATCAAATGCTTCCTGTAACTGTGGCGCACCATGTGAAAATTCTCACCATTTCTTTTTTGATTGTGATAAATATACAGATAATAGGGAAATAATATTTAATAGTCTTAACTGGTTACCTTCTAACATTAATATTGATGTAAATCTACTGACAAAAGGAAGTGATCTCCTAACATATGTAGAAAATATAACCATTTTTAAACATGCTTTTAAATATATTAAAGACTCCAAAAGATTTACAATTGTCTAAATGATCTAAAGAACCAACACACATCTCCAAAAGTATTTCTTCTCTTTTCTTTTTTCTTTATTCTTTTTTTTCATATATTGTCTAAACTTATGTTTTTGTACATAGTCATTCTTTGTATATTTAACTCTATGCTATTATATACATATTATATCATTTCATTGCGCATGCTAATCCATATTGTAAATTATAGTAATCGGGAGAAGACTTCATAAGTTGGAAAAACTTGTGTCCGATCCCTATTTGTTATATTTAGCAAATAAAAATATGTTTAAACTAAAAATCAGAAAAGATTTTTTAGAAAACCATATACCCCCCCCCCCCCCCCCCCCCCCCCTAAATGGTCGTTGTACCCTTTCATGAAATATTGTTGTGGACTTGTTCTGTTCAGCTTATAGTAAAATAAGATATGGATGTAAATGAACATGAGAGACTATCCAACATTGCACTTAGACACAAATTAAAGTAAATGAACAGCTTGTAGTAAGATAAGATATGGATGTAAATGAACATGAGAGACTATCCAACATTGCACTTAGACACAAATTAAAGTAAATGAACAGCTTGTAGTAAGATAAGATATGGATGTAAATGAACATGAGAGTCTATCCAACATTGCACTTAGACACAAATTAAAGTAAATGAACAGCTTGTAGTAAGATAAGATATGGATGTAAATGAACATGAGAGACTATCCAACATTGCACTTAGACACAAATTAAAGTAAATGAACAGCTTGTAGTAAGATAAGATATGGATGTAAATGAACATGAGAGACTATCCAACATTGCACTTAGACACAAATTAAAGTAAATGAACAGCTTGTAGTAAGATAAGATATGGATGTAAATGAACATGAGAGACTATCCAACATTGCACTTAGACACAAATTAAAGTAAATGAACAGCTTGTAGTAAAATAAGATATGGATGTAAATGAACATGAGAGACTATCCAACATTGCACTTAGACACAAATTAAAGTAAATGAACAGCTTGTAGTAAGATAAGATATGGATGTAAATGAACATGAGAGACTATCCAACATTGCACTTAGACACAAATTAAAGTAAATGAACAGCTTGTAGTAAGATAAGATATGGATGTAAATGAACATGAGAGACTATCCAACATTGCACTTAGACACAAATTAAAGTAAATGAACAGCTTGTAGTAAGATAAGATATGGATGTAAATGAACATGAGAGACTATCCAACATTGCACTTAGACACAAATTAAAGTAAATGAACAGCTTGTAGTAAGATAAGATATGGATGTAAATGAACATGAGAGACTATCCAACATTGCACTTAGACACAAATTAAAGTAAATGAACAGCTTGTAGTAAGATAAGATATGGATGTAAATGAACATGAGAGACTATCCAACATTGCACTTAGACACAAATTAAAGTAAATGAACAGCTTGTAGTAAGATAAGATATGGATGTAAATGAACATGAGAGACTATCCAACATTGCACTTAGACACAAATTAAAGTAAATGAACAGCTTGTAGTAAGATAAGATATGGATGTAAATGAACATGAGAGACTATCCAACATTGCACTTAGACACAAATTAAAGTAAATGAACAGCTTGTAGTAAGATAAGATATGGATGTAAATGAACATGAGAGACTATCCAACATTGCACTTAGACACAAATTAAAGTAAATGAACAGCTTGTAGTAAGATAAGATATGGATGTAAATGAACATGAGAGACTATCCAACATTGCACTTAGACACAAATTAAAGTAAATGAACAGCTTGTAGTAAAATAAGATATGGATGTAAATGAACATGAGAGACTATCCAACATTGCACTTAGACACAAATTAAAGTAAATGAACAGCTTGTAGTAAGATAAGATATGGATGTAAATGAACATGAGAGACTATCCAACATTGCACTTAGACACAAATTAAAGTAAATGAACAGCTTGTAGTAAGATAAGATATGGATGTAAATGAACATGAGAGACTATCCAACATTGCACTTAGACACAAATTAAAGTAAATGAACAGCTTGTAGTAAGATAAGATATGGATGTAAATGAACATGAGAGACTATCCAACATTGCACTTAGACACAAATTAAAGTAAATGAACAGCTTGTAGTAAAATAAGATATGGATGTAAATGAACATGAGAGACTATCCAACATTGCACTTAGACACAAATTAAAGTAAATGAACAGCTTGTAGTAAGATAAGATATGGATGTAAATGAACATGAGAGACTATCCAACATTGCACTTAGACACAAATTAAAGTAAATGAACAGCTTGTAGTAAGATAAGATATGGATGTAAATGAACATGAGAGACTATCCAACATTGCACTTAGACACAAATTAAAGTAAATGAACAGCTTGTAGTAAGATAAGATATGGATGTAAATGAACATGAGAGACTATCCAACATTGCACTTAGACACAAATTAAAGTAAATGAACAGCTTGTAGTAAGATAAGATATGGATGTAAATGAACATGAGAGACTATCCAACATTGCACTTAGACACAAATTAAAGTAAATGAACAGCTTGTAGTAAGATAAGATATGGATGTAAATGAACATGAGAGACTATCCAACATTGCACTTAGACACAAATTAAAGTAAATGAACAGCTTGTAGTAAAATAAGATATGGATGTAAATGAACATGAGAGACTATCCAACATTGCACTTAGACACAAATTAAAGTAAATGAACAGCTTGTAGTAAGATAAGATATGGATGTAAATGAACACGAGAGACTATCCAACATTGCACTTAGACACAAATTAAAGTAAATGAACAGCTTGTAGTAAGATAAGATATGGATGTAAATGAACATGAGAGACTATCCAACATTGCACTTAGACACAAATTAAAGTAAATGAACAGCTTGTAGTAAGATAAGATATGGATGTAAATGAACATGAGAGACTATCCAACATTGCACTTAGACACAAATTAAAGTAACGGAACAGCTTGTAGTAAAATAAGACATGGATGTAAATGAACATGAGAGACTATCCAACATTGCACTTAGACACAAATTAAAGTAACGGAACAGCTTGTAGTAAGATAAGATATGGATGTAAATGAACATGAGAGACTATCCAACATTGCACTTAGACACAAATTAAAGTAACGGAACAGCTTGTAGTAAAATAAGATATGGATGTAAATGAACATGAGAGACTATCCAACATTGCACTTAGACACAAATTAAAGTAAAGGAACAGCGCTTTCATAGCGGTTCTACCCTTCACAATCACAGCAGGATCTTTAACAAGGAGAATAGCCCATACCTTAAAATGAGCGTGGAACGGCCCCTATCCTGAAAGTGGGCGATACTCTTTACTTCCGTCGATAAATGCTGCATCTTGGAATGTTTGTCATTCTTGTGATTGTTCAAGATATG
This sequence comes from Bathymodiolus brooksi, assembly GCA_963680875.1. NCBI lineage: Eukaryota > Metazoa > Mollusca > Bivalvia > Mytilida > Modiolidae > Bathymodiolus > Bathymodiolus brooksi. Next base: position 111,074,226 of record OY804581.1, read on the forward strand.
TACACTGTGACAGAATAAGTTATGACCGAGTTAGACAACTGGTGTGACAGTTGATATGCAATAGAAATGTATAAATACACCATGAAACATTATTTTATTATTACCCCCTTTGACATCTTCAAAGTTTTGTTCATGTCTTCATTCCTGGTAATATATTCAATATGTGAAATGTATGCATTTTCACAGACGGATATCTATTTTTTGTGGTAAATTCTCTATCAGACAAGTACATCTTATAATTCTTGAAACTGTTAACAATATGTTTGCATCTCCTGTAAACTATCGCGTTTTTGTCAGAGTTATGGAACCTTGGTCGTTGACGGCTATTTCCAGACAAGCTGCAAAATTAAAATCCATTTATATTACTAAATGCGATATCATGAACTATTTTCGCTATTCTGAAATCAAAGCGATACGAAGTGTTTCCAAGAAATACAATCAAAGCAAAAATAGTCTTTACAGGAGATCAAAGTGCTTATGTTAGGTTACACACACACACATATATATATGGGAGTCACATATATATAGGGAGTGGATGTGGTCGAGTGGTCTAGGGCGCTGGACGTAAGCCTAAGCGAATGGTGCTGCAGTGTATCAATGGTGTGGGTTCAAATCCCGTCGAGGGAAGAACAAAAATTTGACAGCTCTAAAATCTAATTCTAACACTGTTTGGTTTAATTTTCAGACGTATATATATATATATATAGTGATCGTTTTACTGGAGATTTAAGCATTGTTTAAATCAAAGAGGCTAAATTATTACCCTCCTTCTAACTTAATCTACAAAAAAATAGTATGTCCATATGTTCAAAGAGGAGATTGTCAGATCTTTTCATAATACAAAAGAAATGTACATCTGTTTCTGAGACAGATATCTTCAATACACATGGTTTATCTACTCAGCCTCGTAATGCCACATCACCCCATACAAATATTCATACTATGTACTGGCTACCTAAATTATACACATAGTCTCTCTAATTTCGTCTCGAGCTAATGTTATATCACAACAATTTATTTTCTCCTAACAAGCACCTTAACTACAATCAAACAACTTGTTATCAATTTGTGTAATAAGGTCTACGAACACAGTGGAGTAAACCATTTTTGGATTGTAAAACATTCTGTTGAAGTACTAGACAAACTTCTTTCCTTTGATTGTAAGCTTAATTCCGTTGATAGTTAGGACTTTTGTAACTTGTCAATGCTTCGGCGGGAAGTTGGACGATTCGGCACTGACATTTAGGAGATAACTGTATTGTATTTGAAAATTTCATGGCATCAATTGGAGATTTGATGGTCACAAATTGAGTTTACTGGCAACTTGATAGCGGAGAAACGGATATTTGCGACCATTAAATCGACAACTGATGCCGTGAAATTTTCAAATACAATACAGTTATCTCCCTCTGGTTATCTCCATTCTAATGTAATAATGTATCTATAGATGTGTATTGCCACATTATTGACAAGATGACGTAAGCGGTAATCAACTAAAATTCTAAAAATATCTCGTGCTATTTCAACCGTGGAATTAATACCGTGAAAATTACACCATTAAATCGACAATTAATGCCGTGAAATTTTCAAATACAATACAGTTATCTCCATTCTAATGTAATCATGTGTATGGTCACATTATTGACAAGGTGACGTAAGCGGTAATCGGCTAAAGTTAAAAAAATATCTCATGATATTTCACCCGTGGAATTGATACCTTGAAAATTACAGCATTGTCACAAACCAGGAATATTAAACAACTACATTAGAGTATTTATTAGATATACACGTATTTGTGTTTGAAATCTACAATTTAAATAATGTAATTAATTAAAACTTATGTCAATCTCCCTCTGGCATAATTTATGTTTTCTCAGCCGATGTTGGCTATCGTGTTTAAGCTCTTTGGTTTAATTGCTCACAAAGATTTTGGCTTTCCACTCTTTTGATAATGAACTTACCTGATAAAGGTTATTCCAGAAACTCACCGTGCACATTGACTTTTTATTAACATATGCAATTTTCTTCCGACTTTTTAATGGTTTACAATAAAACACATTTTAATCGTGTGCTGTACCGAAATAATTCATGAAAGCAATTCGAAAATAATTTAAATCCGTGATAAAGAGTGTCAGATTAACAGATAAATGCTTGGAATTTAAGCTGAGTGGATGGAGATTACATTATTGAGTAATTTGTTTGGATACGTTTATTTTTTGTTTTACAAGAATCACGTAAAAGTTGGTTAACAGAGATATTTGGAAGTGTAAGGAACGATAATTCTGTGTAAGAGTTGCATGAAAACAGCAGGAAGTTGCATTGGACGATTCTCTGTCAGTATTAGGATAAAGAACTGACGATCACATACTGCTCATCAATTGTGAAATGCTGGAATTCATTAAAATTTATCGTTTTCATTATTAAATCTGATATTATCGTTATTTCTAGTCAGGAAATCTGATATTTCCACTTACCATAGGGATGTAGATTTTTATGATATTGGCCGCACATGCATCAGTGGTGTAATGATCAGCGTGCTCGCCTCTAGTGCGATAGATCGTGGTTCGAACACCGCTCGGGTAAAACTAAAGACTGTACAATTGGTATTTGTTGTTTCTCCGCTAATTACACAGACATAAAGCAAACAGCAAAGACTGGTTGACTCGGGGAATCAGGATAATGTGTCGATCGAGTGGAGCGACATGTCTACTCACAGACTTGTTTCATTGGTCTAGTACGAAGTGGACATCATTATCATTTCATCGAATGTAACTTGTTCTCGCCATCATATAGCTGAAAAATTGGCATTAAACAGCAATATCTCACTCGCTCAATTAACAGTTTATCTGCGTGTTGTTCGGCAGTTTATTTGCGTGTTGTTCGGCAGTTTGTTTTGCTTTGTTATTTTTTTGTGTGTGTGCAAAGCTTGCTATTGTACCAAACTAAGAACTCCAGATATAAGTAACCATGTGGTGGAGAGACGGATATTTTAAGGTAAAAATAGTGATGGTTGACGCTTGTCACTACGACATAAGGAAGTTAACGAAAAGTAGTTATTTATATTGATATTTTTTATCGAAATTTACCGTTCTTATATAACATGTAATTACTATTAAATCTAAGGTTCCCCTCCATTGGGCATAGGTGACTTTAGCCGATTATTGGCTATCATGTTTAGGCCCTTTGTTTTTAAAAATTATTTGGATTTCAAATATTTAGGTCTTGGGCGTACCTGATGAAGGTTACATTTGATATCTACGTTTTTATTATATTAGTTTAAATATGTTGCCGATTTACTTCATGAGAGATTATCGTTTGAAATGGTTAATATGTAATTTTCTTTTTTCTTTTTGTCACGATAAACAAACCACCCTAACAGTATTATAAACACAGACTTTTGTATTTTTCTCTAAATATCAAAGCCGGCAATCCCGACCTGTTAATTAGAATAGTTACGCTCGTATAACAATTCAAGTTCATTTTACCCAAAGTTACACTTATAAAATTGCCAGTCAAAGTTAATTATTTCCCCCTAAATATCAAAGCATGCAACCCGACCCGTTGAAAAAGTTATCTTCGTATTACAATATTAATGTTCGTTACACGTATAAAATTGAAATCAAAAGAATAACAAGAGCATGGCGTTGAAACAGATAAGCAGACTATGATCACATGTCAACACATATGATGATAATTAACGGCAAGTTTGGTAGTATGTAGAAGACAAACGCTGACGAGATGTGTAGCAGACTGTAATTGATGGTATATTGTAAATCCGGGACGTACACACTGGTCAGGTAATTCACCATGAATGAAGCACAGTCAAATCTATATATAAAGGGAACTCAAGGGAACCTGAAAATGTGCCCTTTATATATAGGTTAGAATTCTATACACTATTCACTAATGGAAAATTAGAATATCCTTTATAGACAGTGATGTGTTATATAGAGGTGCCCTTTAAGGAAGGATTGACTGTACAAATATGACGTCGGGTATTATTACAGAAATACATGTATGTTAATAATAAATGGTTGGCACAGCGCTGCATCTTACGTGCTAATATGATCAAGACTATTGAATTTATTTACTATTTATATTCTGAGGATGATGAACACTAATATAATGTTAATGGTCAAAACCCCCTATGGATACAAATTTGACATACGAGATGTTTGGAAAGGTCCATAATTTGATATTTTCAGAAAGGTTGATAATGTACTTAGTTCTCAGTGCTACACGAATTATAACGAGACAGAATAAACTGCTGTCTTTTTTACTATTCTGCTAAAATAAAGCATTGATTGAAGACAAAAAAAAAAGAAAAAAAAAAAAGAAGACGTCATAATGCAACTCCTAAATGACGTGATGTATTTCAATACGCTTATTTCGAATCATTTCCATTCCCTCGAAAGTTTTTTTATTTTCGTCTGCCAAACCACGTGAGTTTGATGGAATGTTAGGCAGTGGGCTTCCGGTGTCAATGTACACAACGAAAACTCCAATCGATATGCGGCGCTTTAACGTTCCTCAACTTAAAGAATTCTTAGCATTTTCTGTAAGAGACATATCAATTAAATATATTATTTGTATCAAAGACTTCGATGCACAGACAATTACTTCTCTAAAATTAAATTTGTTTTCTTCCTTTATTTACTGCTGTCAGCATCATGAAAGGAAAACGATCTGTCTTGATATATTCCTGTTATCAGACAGACAGTGGGGTACCGAACACCAGTATTTACTCGGCCGTTTTCTTGGCGTCTCCATATTACAATTTCTTATAATCTACCGCATCTACGACCATGATATTTCGACGTTGTCACAGTAGTAGCATAAACACCGGAAGTCGTCTGCCTAACATTTCAGACGTCAAGACACGAAGAAGACGGAACATGATCGGAATTGACATGAATCGAAGCAAGCGTATTGAATGTCGTTGAAAATCTTGACGAAGATTTTATGTTGATATTTCATTTTAACTTGATTTTTTATCATGTTTACAACAATTTGAAATATTTGCGAGACAGAATTGACAGGCTTCGAAATTTTCATTTCTGTTCGTTACTAAGATTCATCCAAATAAATGTTACACTTGGCAACTTAAATAGACAAATATGTCTCCTATGACGGGGTACAAGTAAACCCCTCCTAAGGGAACTTCCGTTATTTGTTCGGGGTGGGGGATCAAATCCAAACTTGCCGTGGTGACGATAGAGAATGCTACAGTCCTTGCATGTAAAAAATAATGTTGCTGTTCATAATATGAAACGATAGGTTAACAATTGTCGTTTGTGACCCGTAAGCAAATTTTCCATCCCAGTGTCATATATTTGCCAACATGATTTATTATTTGAAAGCTTGTTTTTGTCATGAAAATAGCTGATATACTTTTCACTTGACGATAAACAACAACAATCAATTAGAATTTAATGTTATTTTGTTCCTCATTGCAATCTCGTCTGCAAAACCGTGTGTCTAGCAAAGGCCGTATTTTATACAATTCCAAAATTTGCATTCCAATCGTGCACTACAAGATTTACGTTCTAATTTTCTAATTACAAATAAATAGTTTTAATTATATAAACAGTAGCTTGGTTGATTGAAGGTTCTAGGCCTAGGCGTCAACACTGTTCAAGGATTCACGTGCGAAACTGATACGTGTTGAATTAAGAAACACGATAAGAGAAAGCACGTGGAATGCCAGAATTAGAATGCGATTGTTCTATTTTCACTTTTGAATAATCGGAGAATGCATTCCAGAAATCTATAAGTGGTGTGAGAACGGCTGATTAAAAGAGGCTCTTAGTGAAAATAATTTAAATATGCATAATTATGCAGGAAAAGTATGTTTTAAATATGGGCCAGAGTGTTGTAAAGCGTGAGGTTAAGAAGGGGTTAGAGTTGTACAAAGAAAGAAAATTAGAAAGTGCAATTGACGAATGGAATAAGGCATTACACAGGCTTAACGGTGCTGGTGATGATAATGTTAAATTCATAATCCTTGGATATATATGTTGGGCATATTTTGATCTAGGAAAATACAAAAATATCATTTCCCATGCACGGACACAACTGGAAGCTGCAAGAACTTCGGAACAGGAAACGGAAGCTTGTTTGACATTATCAAGAGCATACGAACGTTTGGGAGACTATGATATCGCAGAAGAGTATTGCAAAAAATGTCTCAGTTGTGACAACAAGGACTCAAAATGGCTGAAATATGCATCTATGTTATACGGGAGACTATATTTCAAGCGTTGTGAATTTTTTAAAGCACTGAAGTATCTTGAAGAGGCTAGAACTCTAGAAAATTCCGGCAATGACCTTACATTCAAGATTTTACTTAATATATCATACGGACAATTTTTCACGTTTCTTAACGATATAGAAACTGGTTGTATGTACGTTGTTAGGTGCGTGGATATCTTGGATGCCAACCCAAATTCTGATATCACGACGAAGTTCCATAAAGGTGTGCACTTAGAATTGGCTAAAATTCATTTAGAGAACTCTCGTCTAAACGATGCCTTAGACACATGTGAGGTTAGTACATGAAAGTAAAACAATGCTTTATAAATGGGCACACTTAATATATATATATATATATTTATATTGATTGATTGGCGTCTAACGCGAACATTAGCAGTATTTCAGCTATATCGTGGCGTACATATTTATATGATTAACATGCATAATAACTAACAACAAAATACAAGTAAACTATTATACAATTCCTCTGATATGAATGAATAAACAGTATGTACAATTTGTCCATGACTCAGGAACACTCCAAAAGTTTCAAGCAGAAAAAAATAATCTAAGGTCACTTTAGTTTACTTCAACATGTACCAAGGGACGATACTTAATATTACTCGCGACGATTTTGATATTGTATTACTCCTTGGCAATTTCAATATTTCTCATATTAAGCACATTTTAAAAATATTCATTTCGGTAATCGCGAAAAACAGACTGAGTCACATAATTTGCGCAATACATGGCACACATGGTGTAAAAAGAATATACAATTATTTAAATGGTTTCTAAAAAATAAATAACGAGGAATACATGTTTTTCAAGTATTTATTTTTTCTCTTGTATAATCTTTGATGAATTTATGAGAAAAAATACTTTAATAAATTAAGATACTATAAAGCAATTACAAAAGGTCACTTAACCTTTGATCTTCTTATTCTTTTCTATTTTAGAAATAATTCTTTCATTTTACATATTTTATGAGAAAGACAGTGATTTTGGCATATCTGCTTTGTCTTTGATATCATAAAAAGAGATATTTTAAACAGTGGTGGTCAACAATTCCACTAAAATCAAAACAAAGATAAACCACTTTTAACTCAAACATTGAACAGAAAAAAAAAACACGGCACATGACATTGGAAATCTAGGACCTGGCTTAGGACAGGTTAAAACATTGTGGTGATGTTAAACCGGTTACTGTTTGGCTTTCTTAAAACACATGTATAAACATTGGTATATATATATATATACTTAGAACCAAAAAAAATAAATTAAGAAAAATGGTAAATCTGAACGCGTGTTTATATAAAAAAAAACCTAGCTGTCAATTTCACTACCTCTCGTGATGATAAAAGAAAGATATTCTCCGAATATATATCGGTTTGATATACAATATATAATACATTTCTAGCCTTTGCAATTGTCTTGTGGTTAATTTCACCTGCCGGTAAAGTTTTTAACTTGTTATAATAAACGTTCCATGACAGGAGTCTGGTGATAAATATTTACATTTACTGAGATAGGAGAGATTATCGTCTATTCTGTTTAACACAGTAATTGCTTTCTTGTATGTCGATCTCGTTATAAGAAATATAAGAATAGTTTGAACAAAAGTGATACGTGTAAATATATTAAACAGGAAATTCAAAGTGATTTCATCCTAAAATTATATATGACACCTAACTGAGGGGATGGTGGAACCATAGGGGCTCGAATTAAATGGTTAAGTTAAAAGAGAGAGAAAAAAAAGGGGGAACTATTATTGGGCCAAAATCGAAAGTTGGTTTTCCATCTCTGTACCAAATCCCGTTCAAACTTCGTGTGTACTATTTATTTAATGCATCAACATTGGTTTCCTGTCGGACTGATGTCTGTGAACGTCAGAAAGCATCTTGAAACGTCGATTTCCAGTTTCTACTGACTGTATAAAAATGCGAGTTTTCATTGGTTGATTAAAATGTCAAATAATGCAAACTGGTGCAGATAACATTGACAGATCGGGAACAAGAGAATATTGTAGATACTGTCAAGTAGATACAAACTCTCAGTATAACATTGACTGATCGGGAACAAGAGAATATTGTAGATACAAACTCATAGTATAACATTGACTGATCGGGAACAAGAGAATATTGTAGATACAGTCAAGTAGATACAAACTCTCAGTTGAATATATGTTGACAAACCATACTGACCTTCCGTCTTTTATGGGCCGTCGTGGTCGTGATCATATGATAGTTTGATTTATGACTACCTATGCAATCAGTGCCTATCACCACTAATGTTAAGTATTCGAATCCCTCTCAGTCGAGGTCTAATATATACAACAATATGTGACAAAGTTTGTTAGTGACTTGTGACAGGGTGGTGGTTTTCTCTTTTGGTACTCCAGTTTTCTCTACCAATAAAACTGACAGCCACGATATAACTGAAATATTGTTAAAAGTGGCGTTTGACACCATGGACCCCCCTTTTTCTGATATTTAGTGATTTGATCTCTAGTGCCTTTTTCTAATTTATTATTAATCAATACGAAAATGGTTCTACAAATCACCATTACGAAACATGTTAGCCCTGTACTTGTGCATCTCTGGCATAATATTATGTTTTTCTATCAATGACTTTATCAACTTTCTGCTTTAAAACTCCCACTACAACAAAAATATTTAAATCTTCGTGTTGTTTATTATTGTCTTATCTCTTCTGTTTTTACTTTGGAATGTTGAACTGTTTTATTGTTATCATAATTAGATATTTGTTTACATTCAATATACTGCGATTGTGAATCAACTCGTACATTCGTACTGTATATGCTCATAAATTATAAACCATTTAAATTTGGTTAACAATCGAACATATTTAAAGAACAAATACAAGAAACGATATTTTTTGACAGAATGTTATGAAAGATGCTATTCAGAGCTGTGATCGACAACTCCAAGCCGAATGTTTGAATGTCTTTGCAGAAATTCACAGAAGAAGCAGAAGCTTCGAGGTATTTTTATTTCGCCTGAGTAGCAGAGTCGACAAATATGGATCACTATCCGTCGTCATGTGCCATCGTCCTTGTTGGTATCACACTTTCCTTAATCCCCAAATTCTCCTAAACCACGTGACACAATTGAAGAAAAACACTAAACTTACACATACCCTTCTAGTGGATGGTACATTAAGAGCCAACTGTTTTTTTTTAAATAACAATGATTTCTTGGATTTCTCAAAGCCAATCAGGATCGATTTTCAATGTGGTACATCTTTAATTCATAGCTCCTCATAGACCCCAACATTGTTCATAGACTACTCGGCATGCAGAAGCTAGCCAAATTTACATATTTTATTTAACAGCAACTGACGCTTTGTGCCTGCTATTTGATTATTATTTGGAGTTTCCCAGGGCCAAACAGGGATTTGTTCAGAAGGGGACAATCCGTACACATATCTAATCGGTAAGGCTAGATGTACCTATTATTCATTGTAACATCTCTGTGGCAAAATGTCATTAAAAAATATAGTTTAATATATGGGATTAACTTGGTATAATTTTGGTTTTTATCAACTTCTCCTCGACTCCTAGTAAACAAAATATGTCTTTTATAACAGTTTATAGCTATATAAAAATATAGTTAGTTATAGATGACACATGATAGATTATTGAATACCATTTTGCATATATGAATTAACATCTTTCCAACAGCATTATATTATCATCATTGATTTTGCAGATAGCGAGTCCCAGATATGAGTCAGCATATGCTATTTTTACTGAGATAGGAGACAAATTTGGTTTAATGCAGGTGTTATATGGGATGGCAAAAACAACTTTTTTACAGCAAGATTTTGAACAGGTAAGTACAGGCGCTAGTAAAATTAACGTCCATCTTGAAACTGAATCCTAAACTTCCGGTGATTGATAATAAACTTGCTATGTGCGTGCCGTGTGCAAAAGTTCGCGCCCCCTCTGAAATGTAGTCGTTGGTTTACATATCAGTTTAACACTGGGAAGCGGTTTATTTTTAATATATGTATGTCATTTTAATGACCATTATATTTTATACAGGGATGCACAATATCCTGACGGCATATTCTAACATTGCTCCAATTTTATTTGGCAAAAAGTCTGTCTATATTTTCAATACAGGGAAGTACGTATGTACATTTAGTTAGAATATATATTTGCAATAATATATTTCCGGATGCACAGACGGCTTTGCCACCCCACCTCTTCCCCCCCCTCCCCCCCCCCCCCCCCCCCCCCCCCCACACACACATTTGAAAGTGTGGCGGTCCACGTACCCTTGCCACCTGTCCATACACTGCTGTATTAAATAGAGAAAATAATGTAATTATACAAAATGAAAATGTTTACCAAATGAAATCTAGTGTATAGGACGAACGCGTAACTTACTGCATCTAAAGTTTTTTGGGAGTCTGGTCATTACCTTAATGGCGGAATCTGTGACTTTAAATACCAATAGCGGAGAACTCCACATTCTTTATTATATTTTCATTCATACCATTAATCAGTATTAAGATTTGTATATTTCAGACAAATTATACACATTTTGCTGCCATACATGAAAAGTACTTGTACACTTGTATCAAATAATGTAAAGGGAACGAGCATTTAACCTTTGATGGAGGGGATGTATATGTTCCCTTTTTTAAAGAAAACAAATTATGAAAGATATAAAATATATATTATATATAATCTATACAGGCAGTTTTCAAGGAGAATGTTTGTATCTATTTCTTGCTCGGTGGGTTAGAGGGACATGGTTCCCTCTTAAGGTTAAATGGTCGTTCCCCCCAACAACACAATTACAAGTCAAAGACCAGTACGCGTTACAAGTAATAACTAACATAGCGATGTATATATGCTGTACTGATGAACTCGATACGTCACATTGTTAACTTTCAGAATGCATATGTTCACTTCATACACAATGCAACATTCATATCAATCCAATCTCTGATACTATCTTAATCATGGTCAATCTCACTACATCTTGTAATGATATATGTGATCTAGGAATTCCTGAACAATGAAAAATCTTCACCTCCTTTTTAAAACAGTGGGGTACTTAAAAGTATTTAGAGTTCCACAAATGGTTTTTTCTACTAAATATATGCACATATATTATCATTAAAGACTATGTACAATTATGAATCACCACTGGATACATCAAATTTATATGCAGCTTGTCTTACATAACAATGTTTGTATTACTTCTCATTGTGTAGGTCTTCCTTTATGTTCTCGATTTTGCCTCCATTTATAGCCTTTATAGAAGTTTAGGTTTATGGTGTTTAACGCCACTTTCAGCAATATTTCAGATATATCGTGGTGGTCAGTTTTATTGGTGGAGGAAACCGGAGTATCCGGAGAAAACCATCGCAAGTCACTGACAAACTTTATCACATATTGTTGTATCGAGTACACCTCGCCATGAACGGGGTTCGAACTCACAACTTTAGTGATGATATGCACTGATTGCACAGGTAGTTGTAAATCCAACTACCATACGATCATGATCACGATGGCTCCTCCATTTATAGAGAAATTGTAATTCTGGCAAATATTTTTGAGATTCAACACCAACCAATGTTTTCGAATCCCTTTAATTATTTGCATTGTATCATATTGAAATTTATCATATTGTACTATATTTATTAATTAATAAAATATGTTTAAACTAACCAATGGAAAGTTATGCGCTTCTATAGAAAAGTTACGAAAAGCGGCTGCCACGAGATGACGATAATTTGGCCAAAAGGCTGTCATGTGTGGACGAGAAGACAACCCATATCATTGATCCCTTGTGGATGTTTCTAACTGTCACATTGTCGAACCCCCGCTTACTAGTCTTAGTATTTCCTCAACTCAATTCAGATCTCAGGTAGCATTTGCTCTTCAAACAACAGCCGAAATTATTTTTTTAATAAAATTATAAATCTGAAATTCCTTCATACGGAGTAGGTGCAGTCAGGCAAAGCTTGTAAATCTTTGCTCCACTTGTAAATGTCTGCGCCACTTGTAAATCTCTGCTCCACTTGTAAATCATTGCTCCACTTGTAAATTTCTGCTCCACTTGTAAATGTCTGCTCCACTTGTAAATCTCTGCTCCACTTGTAAATCATTGCTCCACTTGTAAATCTCTGCTCCACTTGTAAATTTCTGCTTCACAACTGATGCCTCAGCAATTACACTGTTTTTTTTCTTCTTCAGGCCACATATCTATTCAAGAAAACTTTGGACGTAGCTCAAGAAATCGGGAATAAGGTGTGTATATACAAGGTTTATGCTTCATAAAAATGGTATATTTATAACCAGTTTCTCTTTTTGTGATTAGTGTTATATTCTCTATTACCAACATCAAACGAATGGTATATGATGTTTATGTGCTTGAATATAATCATAATTTTTTATTATGATGTCAGTAAACATGCCGTACATGTTTTATAAATCTCAATCAAAGAAGAGAATTTCATTTTATTTTATTTGTGAACTGTTTGTTGTTAATTCACATTTTACATAGCTTTATTTGTATATCAAAGTTACAGAAAATTACAGAAATATGTCATTTTTTTTCTAATTAATACCTCACTTTCTGTCCCTTAAAACTAGTTGTTTTATTTTCAAATGTTTTATTTCTAAGAGTCTGATAGATGTGGAAATTTATTTTTGTAAAATTTGTTCATGCCACGATATGTCTAAAATACTACTGCTAAAGTTGTCGTTAAACACTAATCAATCAAACAATCAATCAATCAAAAAAAGTTGTTGAAGAATAATATAATTATGTATCTCTGTGTTACACAAATGATAGTTACATTTAAGTGTAAACTAAACATTAAGTGTAATTTACATTTCAAATAAATTTAAGAAGAGTTTGAAGATACCAAAGGGGCAATCAGAATCCGTATATCGAAGAAGAACAGACAACACAATGGTCAAAAGAAAAGGTACAAAAGGACAAACAATGATCTACAAAACATACACATAAAGCAAAAGATCGAGTAACATGAACCTCACTAAAAATCGGGGTGAACTCAGGTGCTCCGGAAGGGTAGTCAGTTCCTGCTCCACTAGTGGCACCAGTCGTGTTAATCTAGTGTCATTTAAGTTTTAATTGACACTTACATTTAAATAAGGTTTGTGTAACCCAGAAACATCGAAAGTGTGTGACATAGGGCTACCAGTTATCTGGGGGAAAAACAATCTGTGAATTCTGGAGGCCTTGCGTCATACTATTTTATTGGGTATGTCGTTTAAGGTCATCAACAGCAGGGCTCTCTACCGACATGTATAGAGAGACAAAACAAATCTGATAGAACATGAGATATTCCTGTGTTTGTCTTTTAATGTTGTGAGTTCGAATCTCGTTCAGGTGAGGTGTACTCGATCCAACAGTATGTTATAAAATTTGTCAGTAACTTGCCGCAGGTCGGTGGTGTTCTCCGGGTACTCCGGTTTCCTCCACCAATAAAACTGACCGCCACGATATAGCTGAAATATTGTTGAAAGTGGCGCTAAATACCATAAACCAATCTAAACCAACTTAAGCAGAAGCAATATGTCTCGAATTCTGACGATGCTGAGGTCAAACAACAGACAGACAAATAACATTTTTTGAATCATTATCACCAATTTCATGTGTTATACAGTAGACAAACAATGTTGGTTTTATGGGTGATTAGTGGATCTGCGGGAAATGAATTAAACATTCTGGTCAGACCCTCATCTATTGGCATGTCTTAGTATCATTATCAGCATCATCGTCGTATGGAATAATTATATCATCATAGAGCAAGCGTTAATGTTTGTTTTATCTGACAAATTAATAGAAATAAAAAAACTATAGATATTTTAAGGACACCTCATTAGTATACCTATTATATAAATATTTATAATAAACGTCATATGAATATGAAAAAAGATATGATAATGCCAGGTCTTAGACTCCCCTTTATATCAACATCAACTAGAATTGTATAGCAAGGACGTAAATAATTAATGTATCTCTACTACATTATAAAATTTGTGTTATGTAGCGGAATTTTTTTTTGCTTGCTCGTAATTATGGTAAATCATTTGATTGGTTGCATGTTGTCATCACTTCACAATCGGCAATGTTTATCTGTTTTGTGACGACCTGTTAGGTTTTGTGGTCGAGGAAGTAACAATTCCCGTGATCACAAGCTAGGTTTTGTGGTCGAGGAAGTAACAATTCCCGATATCACAAGCTAGGTTTTGTGGGGTGGAGAAAGTAAGAATTCCCGTGATCACAAGCTAGGTTTTGTGGGGTGGAGAAAGTAACAATTCCCGTGATCATAAGCTAGGTTTTGTGGGGTGGAGAAAGTAACAATTCCCGTGATCACAAGCTAGGTTTTTGCTTGTTGAGGAAGTCAGAATTACCGCAGAAACCTACACCGCGTCGGTAAGTACACAGACAATTTTCTCAATGAAGCATAAGTCGAACACACATTCCTGGACAAGACCATACACATGATTGGTGCATTTTTGCCGTTCTTTTATACAAAAATTAAGAAAGACCTTTTGAATTGGATTTCATTAAAGAGCCTGTATATTTGTTTTAAAACCGTACCAGGAATCATATACCGGAAGATGAATTATGTCTACATGTATCAACTAATCCACACTGTCAATAACCCTCGACTGATCACAGTCCGATACTATCCTTTCATGACGAAGGGAGATCATCGGAGTGTGATCAGTCGTGGGGGTACTGACGATGATGATCCCGATATTTTCTTATTTATTGCTCTATAATGAGATCTTTGAAAACTCGAGCTTGAAATTCTCCTTTTTTGTGATAATTGCAATAGTAGAAAATAATATATGTGGGGTGGGGTTTGTGGTATTTAACGCCACTTTCAACAATAGTTCAGTGTGTTAATCAGTGTATAAGGTGATAGATATATAAATTAATATCCTTGACCTGCCCATACCAGTATTTACTATCTCTTTGATTTCTTTGATTTGGTAGCTTAGCATTTATATTTGAAACGAGAGTTGTACACATAGTATGCTTGAATCAACTCTCAGTTCATTCTTTGATGTACGAGTTTTTTTCTCTGTGTAAGTAAAGATAATTGT
The DNA here is from genome assembly GCA_963680875.1 of Bathymodiolus brooksi. NCBI lineage: Eukaryota > Metazoa > Mollusca > Bivalvia > Mytilida > Modiolidae > Bathymodiolus > Bathymodiolus brooksi. Next base: position 111,089,605 of record OY804581.1, read on the forward strand.
TTTCGCAGATGTATGCTGTTAAATGTTGTGTGAATCTGATGGACCTATGTGACTCAGAGTCTATCGAATATTATGAACAATTAATTGATGAGCTTCTTGAACAAATGGGACTATTTTGTGGTGTATGTAGCGAAGCAATTGGTAAAACGAAGGAACAACTCGACATGCTTCCATGTTGTCATCTAATACATACCAGGTAACGTACCTCTGTAACGGCACTGACCCCCCGTTTTCCCCACCCATTCCCCCTTTATTTCTCCGGGCACAATTTGTGAAATTTACAAAATCAAAATTGTATGTGTTTTAGATGTTAAATTTTCATCTGGCCCTTTTCAGGGTAATGCTAATACTTTACTGGGATTTCGGGGAAATTTTGGTCTGGGTTCCCTCTTGTAGAATCAAAAAGGTATATCCCTCCTGCACACACACTGTATACACAACCACAGGGGCTAGGTGCGTCCGAAAAAAAAATAATAAAAAAATACTATATAATACTACAAGGGGGCGAACTCACTTGCTCCCATTTTTTTAAGTCGTCGTGTTAAATTGATCGTAACTTCGGAACGCCTTAATATTTTCAAAAAATGTTTCCACCAGTCGAAAGTCAAGTAATTTTCCTTTCCAAAGAGACCCCAATTGTTAGTGTAGGCCTCCGAACTGCTGAGGTATCATACACGAACCAAAACAAAACGGCGTGAAAATCCGAAGTCGTACAAACGCTGTGATGACCACTTCCCATCTGTGTACAGACTTTCCCATGCGTAAGCGAGTCATTTTGACTAGCTAAATACTTTCATCCATTCAAATTATGATAAAATTTCTTACCTTACGCCAATTTATATGTCCTTTAAGTCTGTTTTTGAAAGAAATCCCATTTGCATCCTTGACAAACGCCATAGACGTGAAAATTGAGAAAGTTCTAACGGGCTTTTTGATTGGCTGAAACAGAGTGTTTCAGCCAATCAAGAGTGTTTCAGCCAATCAAATAGCCCGTTAGAACTCTCTCAATTTTCACGTCTATGGCGTTTGTCAAGGATGCAAATGGGATTTCTTTCAAAAACAGACTTAAAGGACATATAAATTGACGTAAGGTAAAAAATTTTATCATAATTTGAATGGATGAAAGTATTTAGCTAGTCAAAATGACTCGTGGGAAAGTCTGTACACAGATGGGAAGTGGTCATCCCAGCGTTTGTACGACTTCGGATTTTCACGCCGTTTTGTTTTGGTTCGTGTATGATACCTCAGCAGTTCGGAGGCCTACACTAACAATTGGGGTCTCTTTGGAAAGGAAAATTACTTGACTTTCGACTGGTGGAAACATTTTTTGGAAATATTAAGGCGTTCCGAAGTTACGATCAATTTAACACGACGACTTAAAAAAATGGGAGCAAGTGAGTTCGCCCCCTTGTAGTATTATATAGTATTTATTTATTTTTTTTATTTTCGGACGCACCTAGCCCCTGTGTACACAACCACTTGGAGAAGACGTTTATAAGTTGTGAAACTAGTGTTCTATCCAAGTGTTTATTATTGAACAATAAAAATATGTTGAAATTAACAAACACTCCATTATTTCGGTAGGTCGGGATCCATATCTAATCTGAATTTAATTCATTTTCACCCATTTTACAAAAATTGCTATTTCTATTCGGAGAGAAAAGCAATAACGTGAAATATAAGTTTTCTCAAAGAATACACACATTGTTGTGTTATTAGTGTAGTTAAGCCAGTTAGCGTTACGTAACATTGGAATGTTTGTGTATTGAGTCAATTGAAAACATCCCACGCAAATGTTGTTATAAATAATGAAGAAAAAAATCATTATATGTCTGTTATAAGCATTAACCTTGGTGCACAATTCATCACAAGTGGTTTTTACACTATTACACAGCTAACATCTAGTGAAACAATAGATTTGAATTACATGCAACAAAAAGAAAAGAAACCATTAATTAGCATGGTGCATTTCCTACAACTGTGATTAAGTCTATTGCACATTCGGTGTATATTTTACAATTTTCTCTGATGTTGAGAATGTTCAAATTTGTTATTCAATGTTTCAGTCTTCTGTATCGGTCATAAACGGCATCATAAAGATTTTAATAAAAACGTCCGATGGTGAATGTTATTTTATGCTGGAAACATACAATTTGGAACAAAACTCATGTTAAATATCAGATTGTATGTTAACTGTTGTTCGGTACTGTGGAGGGGGAACCTTGGAAAGGAATAGTATTATTAAACTTGGATTGGTCATCGGAGGAAACACAGTACTGTATCCCCCCTTATGTATAAATGAAAATGTTCTACAATGTATAAAACAGGCGTCACATGCTAAGAAATACTCAGTAATGTAGGAACACGGTGAAGGCTTTCACGTCTGTAAAATAAAGTTTTTCTTCATTTTCAGACTTCACATATATAATGTGTTCAATTCATTTCTTTGTTTTTGTCAATCATATTTAAACCTCTCTTTCATCAATACGGAAGTTATTCTAGTATATTGAGTGTCAATATAAGGGAACGACCATTTAACTTGAAGGGGGGGTTATGGTTTTTTTTCTAAAAAACTATTCTGATTTCCAATGTTGCTGAAAAAAATATTCTGATTTTGGTGGAGGAAAAAAAAAATCTGATTCAGAGTTTTTGTCATATAACCTAATGTTAATTACTGGAAAAAAATTTCGCGCTCTGCGCGACAAAAAAAAATAATATTCTAACTCTTGTGTTGTCTGAAAAAAAAATTCTGAACGAAACAAATAACCATAACCACCCCCTCCCCCTAACCCCCTCCCCCCCCCTTCAAGTTAAATGGTCGGTCACTAACTGACATGTGAAGTAGGAGTGCTCGATAATAACCCTCCATAAGTAAATCGATTATATTTATAACGAGAAATTTATGTTTAACATTAAACCACATGTAAATAGTTGGTGCCTATAGATGGATGTTATAATTGTCACAATACAAAGGAGAAATAGTTGATAGGTCTGTAAATGTTGTGGTCAATGGCCCTTCAACGGCCATTCCTTGTCTCCAAAACTGGTTAACCATTCATAATCATCCTCATCCTAAGCTAGATCACTAATACCTACCGCAATTATACGGATTTTGAGTCCGGAATTATGGGTAAATAGGACATACGATAATTCTCGATACAATCAAAGTGATTGATTGTTGTTGAGAGCCACATGAGCAATTTGTCAGCTATATAATGACGAGAACAAATGACCTTTCGATGAGATAATGACCAACACTCTTTGTGGGATTTTTAATAGTGCTAGCTTACTGAAATAGGACACGGGCTGATATGCCTCTCCATTCGGACAATTTTTTAATAGTGCTAGCTTACTGAAATAGGACACGGGCTGATATGCCTCTCCATTCGGACACATTTTTAATAGTGCTAGCTTACTGAAATAGGACACGGGCTGATATGCCTCTCCATTCGGACACATTTTTAATAGTGCTAGCTTACTGAAATAGGACACGGGCTGATGTGTCTCTCCATTCGGACAATTTTTTAATAGTGCTAGCTTACTGAAATAGGACACGGGCTGATATGCCTCTCTATTCGGACACATTTTTAATAGTGCTAACTTACTGAAATAGGACACGGGCTGATATGCCTCTCCATTCGGACACATTTTTAATAGTGCTAGCTTACTGAAATAGGACTTGGGCTGATGTGCCTCTCCATTCGGAAACATTTTTAATAGTGTTATCTTACTGAAATAGGACACGGGCTGATATGCCTCTCCATTCGGACACAGTCATTTTTAATAGTGCTAGCTGACTGAAATAGGACACAGGCTGATATGCCTCTCCATTCGGACACATTTTTAATAGTGCTAGCTTACTGAAATAGGACACGGGCTGATGTGCCTCTCCATTCGGACACATTTTTAATAGTGATATCTTACTGAAATAGGACACGGGCTGATGTGCCTCTCCATTCGGACACATTTTTAATAGTGCTATCTTACTGAAATAGGACACGGGCTGATATGCCTCTCCATTCGGACACATTTTTAATAGTGCTAGCTGACTGAAATAGGACACGGGCTGATATGCCTCTCCATTCGGACACATTTTTAATAGTGCTATCTTACTGAAATAGGACACGGGCTGATATGCCTCTCCATTCGGATACATTTTTAATAGTGCTATCTTACTGAAATAGGACACGGGCTGATATGCCTCTCCATTCGGACACATTTTTAATAGTGCTAGCTGACTGAAATAGGACACGGGCTGATATGCCTCTCCATTCGGACACATTTTTAATAGTGCTATCTTACTGAAATAGAACACGGGCTGATATGCCTCTCTATTCGGACACATTATCTTAATTCCGAAGCAACTATTCTTTGTTCTTACTCCTTAAATATTGTGTGCTTAGTGGAGAAGCAACAAATACCAATTATATAGTCTTTGGTTTTACCCGACCCCCGGGCTGTCGAAACCATGATCTACCAGGCGAGAACGATAACAATTACACCACCGGTGTGGTTCTATATAATAATATGTGATACAGGTAGTCCGTAACCATTACTAGTTCAGTGGGGATTTTTTGTTTACGTCCACCAATGAAAAAGAATCACCAGGATTGATCTTCACTATTGTTGATATATACCGTATTAATTAATTAACGGAGATCCAAATTAAGCTCTCCGATTTTTCTATTGTTGTTTTCCATTACCTACGTGTTTTGTGGTTTATATTATATTAAAAGGGATTACATATTAAATGTATGTAATTGGATATAGAGAGTAGCCATGAGTCATATTACTTCCAATCTCGGTGTTTAAATTTTTTTATTTTTTTTATTCTGAACTCTCTGAACTTCTGTGCTTCTGATTTCTTCTTCAGTATAACAAGTTAATGTATTTTGTTCATTTAGATGTGCCTTTCATCTTGCACGTTATACATGGGGACGGACAGAGAAGATGCGGCCATGCCCAACATGTAGAAAACTTTCGGCATCTAATCCTATGTTGTGATGGTTTGATACGAACGAAATGAAAAGGAAAACAGCAAGCGCTATATATATGAAGCAGGAATAGTTGGACCTTTCCTTGAAATTATGTTTCAAGTTAATTTCGGGACCAATAATAGTTTTAAGTATCATTCCGGTCGAAAGCATTGCAATAGAATGAAAGTTTGAAAGATACATGATTTTAAATGTAATTTATTTCTGTATAAATATATATTGTGTACATTCTGTTGTACATGTTTAGTGTGTGACCTGTAGTATGAAATATTCCACCCAAACCAAAATCATGGCAATACAAGTTAAAATTAGTCAGCTGTTTGCCAATGTAATATCTAAAATATATAATTATTATCTAAAGTTTGTTGTTGAAGGCCATATTTGGCAATATTTTAGCCAAAATGCCATGGTGTGAAAATTTAATTAAACAGATTAGAAACTAAACAAGAAAATATGGGCTAAGACATTACAGCTGTAAGACTTTAATATCAAGAAATGAAAACGATTAGTATTTACAATATAAATATTATTTCAAATTGAACTCTATATGAACGAAATGTCTGTGTTATTTGAAAGGTTATAACTTGGAATTTAGAATAATTCATTTCCAAGGAGAATGGTGTTATTTTTTTTTCTTGAATTCGTTTACCTTTATTGTTTATCGCGTCCCTATCCATTTGTCAGTGTTTATAAATATGAATGATGATATTTATAGTCAGGTTTCATGAAGCTCTTTACAGCTGGCTAAATCATACTTGTTAGATCAAACTTCCATTAGTAACTGTAGGCGGATAGTAATTCGACTTTCTTAAGTGAAAAAAAAATAATAGAAGCCCATCATCTGAACGTTAGGAAAGTCTGGAACCACCACAATTCAAGTACCAGTTATCACACTCTCATTAACATTATTAGTCATAATACACATATTGTGTATATACGCCTCACTCCCATTACACGTGTATATTGTACATGCTACTTCTATAAACTTTCAGTAAGAGGCAGTAACAATGGCGTCAATTTTTGAATTTTTATTCTGCAAATTTTGTTGAAATATTTAAGATTTTATTTTAAACAAGCTCAAACAGTGTTAGAATTCGATTTTTGAGCTGATGCTTTTTTGTTCCACCTTCGATGGGATTCGAACCAACACCTTTGGTACAGCATAGCCCGAATCAATTAGGTCTATGTCCATCGTCATATAACACTCGACCAACCCCTCTATATAAGGCCATTCCAGTTTTAAAGTGCTCCTTGAAATAAAATCTCGATTTAGACGCAACGGATCTATGACGGTATAAGGGAGGTAACTCAAATTCATTACAGAAAAATGAGGCATCTTTTAAATGGTTTCCGTCACTTTGCCAAGAATTGCCAGACGTTAATATTTTACAGAAAGTACCGGTAATGCATATCTATTTTGTCTAATGTTACATACATGTATACATATATGTTGTGCAATATTACATATGTACAGGTGTGTTGTGCATATTTAGTTTAATGCATATTGTATTAAATGTTTCATTTTGAAAATGACAAATATTAAATATTTTTGAATAAATATTTGTTGAGTTTAAATAGTTGCGCCTATCTTTCGACGAGATTATAAAGAGGAAAAATGTGAACATTTTCGATAACTTAACATTATTGTTCGCATTATATTGAAGGGTCTTGCTACATATTTTCAAAGACCTTCCGGTATTTTCAGCTCGAATCATTTTTTCGTTATTGGCATCAAAACCAGAACAAGTGAACTGATATTTCGAATACAACTTGACAAAATGTGTTACGGTTTAGGGTTGTGGTGCTTAACGCCACTTTCAACAGTATTTCAGCAATGTCGTGACGATTAGTATTATTGGTGGAGGAAACCGGAGTACCCAGAGAATACCACCGAACTGTCGCAAGTCATTGACAAACTTTATCAAATAATGATGTATCGAGTACACCCCGCCATGAGAGGGGATCGAACTCACAACGTTAGTGGTGATAGACACCGATTGCACATCCAAGTACCACACGATCATGACCACTACGCCCCTACTTGACAAAATAATAAGCCATTAAACTTATTATATAATTAAAAAAAATACATATACATAAATACAATTGTTTTTATCACTGATCCCATATTACAATTGATGTTTGCAAAACTAACCTTGTAACTGTTTTTTTTTCTAGTTAATTAAATCACAACAACAAGCTTTATAGGTGTCATTACGATTAAACTTATAAAAACGACATTAAGTAGTTGAAACTCTCTCCTGTCTGTAGATTAATGTTTGTAAACATGTATGAGGTTGCATAATTCAAAACATGGAAACAATCCAATTCAAAACTAATGTCTCCGTTATTGATTGTGCATGGTTAAATTGATGGTCAATGTGATCGGTTGGAGGAACGCATGTGCATTGTTAATATTGATGTTGAATTTAATTAATTGGAACACTTGTGCTTGAAAATTGATGGACATTAATATTATTTGGCATGCAAGTGGGCGATTAAGCTGTTATTGGGTTATCTATGTGGCACATGTGCATTATCAGCTAATTTCTGAGCCTATTGGTTTGGCGCATGAGCATGGTATGGTAGTGGTTAGGGATCATATGCATGGTTTAACTAATGGTTGTGTGTGGTTTTTTTTTAGAGAGTATAAACATGGCAGCACTTAATGTGTGAGTTGTTGGTTGATCGTCTAGTCATGGTAAAACTGCATGGCACAAGTTGCGACGTACGTAATATGGCTAAAATGTCCACGCATGAAAAACGTGTATGTTAAAAGTACGATTAACCAAACAGTCGTAATACAGGTCCACATGTTACACGTACTTAAAACATACAATTGACGTACATTGTATGCTAAAAGTATGTATATAAAATGTTCGTATTACATACGTCCTCTTTTTTGCTGTGTAAAGTTTGAGCTTATTGGTTGTGTGCCTGGCCACTGTAACATTTAAGGTTATCGATTGGAGCACTTGTCCATGGTTAAACTAGCTGTAGATACTGTTGGTTAGAGCGCCGAGTCATCATAAAACTAAAGCTCAGGGCAATTGTTTAGATCTCTTGACCATGGTTTAATTAAAAGGTTTGGGTATTGGTTGGGGCGTCTGGCCATGATTTACTAAAGGTTTGAGGTCATTGGTTGGAGCGCATGACCATGGCTAAAATAAATGTCTATGGTTATTGGTTAGAGCTGCAGTTCATGGTTTAACTAAAGTTTTGGGGTTATTGGTTGGGGCATGCTAAAGCTGAAACATTTTCACCTTACCAATATGCAATGCATATTCCAGAATGTTTTATAAATGTACATAATGTCTTTTTTTAAATTGTGTAGCCTGTGATGCAATTAATGAAACAAGAACGAGATTTTGAAAAAAATAATATATATCATTTTCTCATCGAAGCACAAAATTTAACAATAATTTATTTTTTTCATATTGGATGACCATATGTTACACATTCACTTATAGATCACACTCATAAACACTAGACATGCCTTTCAATTAGGAAAACCTTGCACACATAACAAAAATAAACTGCGAAACGTTATTATGTGTCGGGTGTGTTTGAATACGTTGTTTATTTCTGATTTTACAATAACACTGACGAACTACAATGAAATACCCGCTATTTCGATACCACTTTTTATGTGACACGTTCCCCTAACAGTGGTTACATGTACATGTATAACCAAATTATTGGTACGAATACGGACTAGGATAAATAAATACAAACACACAAAAAATATAATCCATTCGTCGTTGATGACTAGATAGAGTATTGAATTTGTTAAAAATCCACTAAAGAAATTATACGGCACTATGGCGCTTGGCAAGAAAAATAAGACCATCATTGATCAGTTCGTTGACTAATAAATGTTTTCACTTTGTTATCAACGCCTTCACGTCTATCCTCGTTTATTTTTACCTTTAAGTCATGAATGCTTTGTCTTTTTGCAGAAATGCTCAGTGGCATAGAACTAACTCTATTTTGTATCAACTGGTTTTTCCAAGCGTTCGCAGATAACGTTGGTCGATTTTGATTTAGAATGTCTGCCAACCCTGCATTTCTGCCCAAGCCAGTAGATGGTCTTCTTTCCCTGTTATTTGAGTCGGGTGTCTCTAGAGATTGTAGCTGGGCAGATAATGCACTCAAGTCTAAAGTAGCACTATGACGGCGCACCATTCTTTGCCTTTCATGTAAACCCCTTTTAAACATAGGTACGCCGTCTTTAGCTTTAAGAAGTTTTTTCGTGAGCGCGTTTGTTTTGTCCATCCATTCTGGTTTGACACTTGAATTTGCTCCTGAAGAACTGCTAAATGTAATGTCTGAAATACAACTTTCTGCGTCTGAGTCTTTTGTCGGTACAAGACTCCTACGCATTGGACTACTTTGTGGACGAATTTGAACGGAAGCAAGTGATGCGGCAGAAAAATCACTATCGGACCTGCGCCGTCTGGATCCGACATACATAGTCGAATGTGGCCGCTTTATTCTTCGTCTTTTACGACTTATTATTCTCTGTCCGTACATAAAACATGGTCCTTCATCTTCACGTTCGTCTGGCATTTCAGCTTGAGGAGCAAGTCCTTCTGGGCTATGACCACTGCACGAATTTATATAGTCGAGCGTTAGAGAAATCAGACGAATGTCTTGATTAGTCACTCTGACCGCATGTAGCTTCTCCTTTTCTAACAAATTTAACTTGCCTTGAAGTCTTGCAGTCTCTATATTATTGATGCGGTACGCCCTCTGCATCCGAGACGAATTGTACGTGGGGTTTTCGTTCGAGGGCATTGCGTTTGTTTTTTCTTCTTCAGTGAATTAGAAATCAAACGACGAAGATATATTGTTTATTACTCGTATAGACGTGCCTTAACAGATCCCAACATAGTTTATAAATCCACTTCAGTTTTCATGTCAGTTTTATCTAAAAATAGAATGAATAAATATTATATTAAACATCTTGAAATTGATTTGAGTGTTTGAGAAACGGAATCTTGAAAGATTTATAAACACTTGCCTATATTCCAAGTGACAAAGAATGCATTTTCTAAAGCCAATAAATTTCTCATATGTGGAAAGTTGTAAGGATGAAATAAAGTGTAACAATGAATAAATAAGTTAATAATAAATTATTTTGCTGTATATTAAAAAATACGTGCACTTTCATCGCAACTATTTGTCAATATATTACCTACTTATATACTTTACTAAGGTCGCCATGATCGTATGGTAGTTAGATTTACAACTACCTGTGCAGTCAGTGTTAATCACCACTAACGTCGTGAGTTCGAATCATGCTGATGGTGAGGTGTACTCGATACAACATTATGTGATAACGTTTGTCAGTGATTTGCGGCAGGTCGGTAGTTTTCTCTTGGTACTCCAGTTTCCTCCACAAATAAAACTGATCACCACGATATAGCTGAAATATTGTTGAAAGTGGCGTTAACCAAACATCACTTACCTACTACCATAAATGTTTCAGCCATTGTTTAAGGTTCAGATAAAAAAAAATATCTTGATTCAATTTCAATTTAGATTTCAATAATGTTAAAACGACATTTTATGTTTTTATTATTGACTTGATTTTGTTTGAGATATTGACTGGCAGTTATTCATATTACATCAAAAATTTCCGCTTGCTTTGTCTCCAAAGCGTAAACTTCGTGTGAAGTATCAATTGATCTGCCGGGTGTTTTATCAGGTAGATTTGAATATTACAACAAAAGAGAAGCTGAAAGCATCTCCTCGACATTGTTCTTACTGAAAGCATCTCACCGACATTGATCGCCGCCATACTTTAAAAGTTGTTCTACTCTCAATAATATTGATATAAACCTCATTATAAAACAGTAAGATTTGTTTAAATATTTTAACAGGTAAAAATCCTTTGAATTTGGTTGTTAATAAGGCCATTCAGTAAATCTTGTCTTAATAATATTGTCAATGTTAATGGGGCTCTGTTAAAAACAACATATGAAAGTTTTTGTGATGAATAGTTTGTTCATCGTTTGACACAACTATAGGAGAAGACCTCGTAAGTACGTTGTACGTGTGTCCTATCCAATTTGTTATTTTGTGACAAATAAAATACGTTTAAACTTGGGTAATTTTTGTTCGACCAACCCGCTATCATATTCTCACTGAATTCACCTAAATCAAATATTCACACTGAAAATACTATGAAAAAAATATATATAAATATACTTTGTTAACCCGTCTAATGCCATTTCTCCATTGAATTTGCAACATCAAATTTCCCAAAATGTTACTTTCTAACGCCATACTATGAAAGTTATCTCCCTCGTAATGTACATATCGTGGCATTCGCTTATACTTCCTGTCTCATTTGAGACGTATCTAATTCGCTAAATGCAACCACCAGATGTCGCTTACGGATGGGTTGTACCCCGCAGTGGATAATATACATCTGATTATTACAACGTATACACGGAAAGGCTTAGATTGATTCATTAAAGGTTTGTTGGAATCTTGACAAGCTACAAGTACCACAAGCACTAAACACTATATAAATATTAATTCCATAAAGTCAAAGGTATGAACTACATCTTAGCGGTGGTTTTGTAAGAAGACATTATTAAACTATTTGTAAAGTCGATTACGTCCTAGGGGTGTTTTATGTACGCTTTCCCGTGCATTATGTAAAGTATCAAAGACTACTTCTGATGCAAGTTAATTAAAACAAACTTAGTTTTGCAAAAGGTGAACGTAAAGCGATGTATATAAACATCCTTTTAGCCGTTGAATGGATTTATTTGAAAATTGAAATGGTGTGAAATTTGATATTTATTACTTTTTGTATATTTAAATTAATCGTTATTTGTGATTCATGGCTAAGAAATAAAGGCGTTCTGTGTTATACAATAATAACAAACGGTTATATTGATCTGTTATGCACACGCTGATGAAGTTCCTCGAGATCGTTCAATCAGACTTCAACGTTCTATTCAAAATTTAATGCCACTCTGACGTCCTGTTCAAAGTCTGGGGACTGTTCGTTTTACCAGACTCTTACGACTGTGGGCCATTTTTTGTTTGTTTGGTTTTTTTTCTCCATTTTATTACGTCCTATTTAAAATTTGGTGATCACTCGTTCAACAAGACTAACACCTCATATTTAAAACCAGACTGATTACGTTTTGCTAACAAACAGTTGGAAAATCAAAAAATTGAGAAGAGACAAACATAGAATGTTCAAACCTGCTACAAACCCAAATATTCAACGTTATAGATTGTTCACTAATAACTAGCGTATATGTAGGACCTATAAAATAGTTTACGGTACATTAAAACGAAACATCCATAATATTAGAGACATCTCAACACATTCAATGACTGGTTATAATATAACTGTAGAATCAAACACCGTCTATTCCGGAAATTGGTGTGCCAAAGAGTATCTAATCTAGTCCAGAATGACAAATTGATCCACGTAATTGTTTTGAAAAGTTCAGTACGTTTATTATGGAACTTTTCAAATCCAACTCATCCAGAGATACCTACAGAAAACAAGCGTTAGGGGTTATGGTGTTTAACGCCACTTTCCCCAATATTTTAGTTATATCGTGGCGGTCAGTTTTATTGGTGGAGGAAACCGGAATACCCGGAGAAAACTACAGACCTGTCGCCAGTCACTGACAAAGGACTGGGAGCTATAAGGGCCAAAATCGGCCCCACCTCAGATGTCGATAAAATTTTCTCCAAAATGTATTAACAATATGTGCTTTTCAGAAATAAATACAGTTACTTAATATGTGTATCTAATTCCTCACAGCGGATCGACAAATTCAGGTAATGAAAAGCAATGAACGTCATTTTTTTCATACAAAGCATAATAAAACTCAATAAACACAGCATAAATTTGACATAATATGCAATGTGGATGATTTCAGGAATAAAAACATGTTCCGAAACTGTATTATGAAATTAAAGTGAACGAATAGTAATGTCACAACGTCACCCATTTTCGACGGTCTCCTGTTTTCGGCGGTTTGTTTCACGTGATAAAATTTCTCATTATTTTGATCGCTTAATTTGTCCGAGGTTATATTATGATGCTGAAATTGCATGAATGATCTCATGAAATCTGATCTAAAAATGTCATATTAAATACAAGAACTACGTACCACATCTATTATTTCACGTTCAAATTGTAGTTTTTCGTAATTCATTTTTTCGTCACCTTAAATCTCATACAGACTAATTTTGGATTCATCGTCTGCTATGACATTGATAATGTACATATTGAGGTTAATATCAGGGGCGGTTCCAGGATTTCAAGTTAGGGGGGACGGACTTAAAGAAAATTGCGCCGAGCGGAGGGAGGCGCGAAAATTGTTGGGGTATTTCGTGTGAAAAATCACGATTTACCGCCAACAAATTATATTTTTTCCAATTTTATGGGGGGGGGGGGGGGGGGGCGCCGGGTACGCCCCCTGGATCTGTCCCTGGGGCATCAATTCAGAAACTTATTAACATTGATCGGTCGAAAACTGGTCGAAATTTTGGTATTAATCTTAAAGAAGTAATAGATAGATTTATTTGGACAATAGAACTTTGTCATATTTTTTAAACACTTTTTTAACCGTACTTTATTCTTCACGACAACCAATGCGATGATATATTCCAGTACATTTTTACAGACAACCATCACAAATCTATAAAAAAAAAAATGTCCAATATTTAAAAACCGTTTTTTTTTATAATATGGAAATATTTTGGGAAATGGTGTGAAGCAAAATGTTTAATGTGTAACGATTTTAGCAAGGACCCTGTGAGAATTATTTTTGTTTTTTTGATAAACTGATAACAAACCTTGGAATCAGATATCCCATAGAAAGTGGTTGTCTATAGATAATTGTTTTACAATCAAGTATTTCATATATATTTATGATGAGAACAAGTTTACAACCATATGATTAATCGTGTAGGTAAACTGTGTGTCGCTGCCATGAGTCTATGTATGATTGTTTTGATTGTCACTAGAAAAAGAGGAGATGGTAGATATTATTTTGCTTTGTGACAAACCAACAACAACACTCCTAATAAACTGTTGCTATCATAATCTGCTGAAAGTTGTCTTTTACGTGTAAGGAGTGTGTCCTTTACATCCCGCGCTAAGGGATGTATTAAATTCGTTCCTCATAGCTGTCTGGTGTCCCTTTCACATAAAGTCGGCGTTTTCCTAGTGAAAGCCATTTGTTATTGTATTGATGTCAAATTCGCAGTCATGTTAGGATTCTAATAATAATAGGATATTATACATTATTATACAGCTATAATTTTAATCCAATCAAAAACAATATGGTTGTGATCGTCTTCCGTAATTAGAATCGTCAAAATGAAATACAACCGAATTAATATCAAATGTTTCAACCTCATTTAAAATATACCTGGACATTCTTTAATACTTGTACATCACGTTCACGATCTTTTATTACAATACTATTTCACTCAAGTGAACATTTTGTTCCTGTTCTAGTTAAAGGACTTTATCAAACAGAATCATACAGTTTACATGTAATGCAGTTAATACGCATTTAAACCACAGAAGAATATTTCTATTGTCCACACCTTGTGGTGTGGGGTCGCTATTGTGCATGCGAAATATTAATTGCAAACCCCATTGACTGGCTATTTGCTGCCTGTCTAGAATATTTTTTTTTCTCGATCGACAGTTCAGAAGCTAGAAAACAATATGATGAATAGTGTCTGTCAATCATGCAAACAATAACTTATGCACGTGACAGAACGCATTTTCAATGCACTACATACATAAACTTGTGATCCATCATTTGTCCATTGGAGGTTGATTTAAGAGAATGGAACTGATAGAAGTTAAAAGTTTGATTTGGGCGCAAAAGGGGAAACTTTATATAATTTATGAAAATGTTATGTGAATTCAGTGGCCAACCATCCCAGTCTGATGGCAAAAGAAAAGGTATTGTTCTGATATGCCTAACGTTGTGTCTGCAATCGACGGAACTTCACATGAGATACAAATTCCATCCAATGAACCCCAACAAAAAACATACTTTCAGCAAACCAATTCTTTTCATTGAATGATATGAAAAGAAATTTTATAAACAGTGATAATCATAAATTCCATCAATATCAATAAAACAATTACCTTTCATCTTAACTGAACTTGAGCCGTCGTGGTCGTATGGTAGTTGAATTTACAACTACTTTTGCAATCATTGCTTATCACCACTTAAGTTGAGAGTTTGAACCCCATTCATGGCGAGGTGTACTCGATAAAACATTATGTGATAAAGTTTGTCAGTGACTTGCGACAGGTTTGTGGATTTCTCTGGGTACTCCAATTTCCGCCACAAAAGTAGTAAATGAAATATTTTTGAAAGTGGTGTTAAACACCTAACCTCCAATGGACAAATGATGGATCAAACGTGTGTGTATGTAGTGCATAACATAAAACACCTTTGGGTCATAATGTGAGAGCTATCTGTTGGATAGTGCCCATATCTACTCCTTTTGGATCAAACTATTTTACTTCATTTTAGAAGTAGCATCGATAGACCATTAAACGGCTACCTCCGTATCCCTGTAGTAATAACTATTTCAGTATCCCGGAAGAAAATATATAATCAATCATTGGGGGCTTATGAAAAAAAACTATTTTGGATGAAGTGGTGTTTATTTTATTTTTATCTTACATTTGTATATAACTGTTACGTGCCGACATACCATCGTTTTTTTACGGCAAAGATTGCTTCTCAAATATCAAAACGTTATCTAAGCGCTTGGTATATTTGAACATTTTTCCGTCGTTTTTCAAGAAATTTAACACCTCGTGAAACCAAAAAAATACTTTAACAGTATTTGTGTTTTATCTATTTTAATAATCTGGTAAAATATTTTTCTGGTGCACGACTGGTGCTTAATTTCTTCGAAAACCGTCCAAATATCGCGGGCAAAATTCCACGAAATACAGAAAACAAATAACGCTCATGATGTCACAATGACGTCAAATACGTATCGAGTTTGTTGGAAACAAGTTTTAACATCAAAAGTATGATCTCGTCTATAATACATCAAATATTAATCAAGTATTTTCTAAGATAATTATTCATTAAATATGGGTCCCCAGTTCTTTTTATGGCATTGACGCCGGATTGCATGCACTGAGTTTTTCTCTTGGTTTCAATGTACACAAACTGTATTTAAAATAAATACAATTATTTACAGAAACATAAGTTATTTACTGATGAATTTCATTACTTGAAATGAATCATGAAATGTACAGATTGTGTATATAATGGTCTCATATATACAATCAGAAGAGTGAAAATATTGATTTTAATGGTCTGGCTGCGGTTATAAATAAATTAATATTTAACAACCTCCACAATCCTCCACCAACAAAATATTTTGATATAATCATTAACCCTCTATACTCAAAACAGCTGCTCAATTTGGTGTTGGTGGAAGACTGTGGAGGTATATAAAATAGCTAAAATGTACATTAAATATGTCGTTTGTCGTCCATTTTTAGCATTATCCGTCTAATTATGATGTCATTATGACGTCATAACGCACCCAATTTCACGGAAAGTTACATTTTTTGAAAATTTGTTTATCTATCAATTAAATTAGTAAATTGTTTTTATTCTATGTCGAGCATTATTTTTTAATATAATGTGGGGCCAATTTTGCACCTTAACGCCTCTCCCTCTTTATCACATAAAGTTATATCAAGTACACCTCGCCTGAGCGGGATTCGAACTCGCAACATTAGTGCATACAGAAAATATCACCTACGTTAACTTAACAAACCACTGAACGAAAAATGCATCTTCTTTGTTTGACATTTTCTGGTAAAATCAATGAAAATATACTCTGTCAAGCGACTAAACTAATAAAATACATACCCTACACCTTTGTATTTTAACAACCCTCAACTATTATTACAGTCTACTGTAATTACACTCTTTTTTATATATATAAAGCAAACAAAACATCCAAATTCATATTGTCGTACAAAAAAACACAGATACAAACTATCCAAATTAAACGGTACAAAAACAAGTCACATGCAGAAAGTATCCCAAATAAATGATACAACGGCATATATTACGGGTAGACAAAGTAGGCAATTTCCCAACCAATTAACTTGAAAAACAAGATATTATATACAAAAATTATTTTTCGAATCTTGCTTTGCAAACTGGAACAAATATAGATTACCAGTGGACACTGTCAGTATCCTAGTTACATTACATGTATAAATGGTAACATATATAATATATGTTGGACAAAAACAAATAACAAAAAGAAAATGTAAACTTTATCCCAATTAGCTCGAACGAAAACAAATTTCAATATTCTAATATTTGTTTACACTTATACATACTTATTAATGATCAATTTATATTTACCCTCACGAATCTAATCTGTTCCTCGTGTCATTTTCTCTTGCACCCCTTAACACACCATACCTCCGCGAACCTGTGCATTTTACTGTTGTTTTTTAATATCCTTTTAATCATTTAAAAGCACTATTGATTCCCATTTAAAAAATTACAAATCCTTTCACACAATAATTTTAATCATAAATTATGTTTGTAACAAATCAAATCCCATAATCTGTTCAATATCAGAAATCGATTTCTTTTGATATAGACAAACAAATAGAAATTTACAACGGTATGGATATTGAAATTAGTTCATTTAACCCTAGAAAATCATCAGAGTGTGACGGAACGTGTATTGTTCACTTATTTATTGGGTTTTTATATAAATTATCAATTACACAATTATAATATTTACCAATGAATTTGATCCATAATAGAAATATTATGTTTACCAAATTTTTTATTTACTAATGTACTTACAAGTAAAAAAAGGTGAATGAACAAAGAGTTTCTCTTTCAACAACATTAATCAATTTTTAACTGTTTGATTTAATGGCGTTCGAGTTAAAACGATTTATTTTAATCTGATTAAAAAGATGACTTGCATGAAAATTGGATTGGATGTATATCAAGTTTATTAGTAAGTTTGCATGATGAGAATTGTTGTGTTTTGTTCTCTCACGTGAAAATTAGCAGGTTAAATAATCAGTGGTGGTCGACAATCCAGTAACCACAATTACCCCTTCAAAAACACAGGTACACGGGGATAGGACCCCCTTAGGTACCCCACCCCTTTTTTAAACTAGGTATTGGTTTAGGACAGGAAGTATGGCCGTGTTCAATGTGTATGTCAATTATAAATATAAAGTTTGAACAGTGATCATTGATGGTCAACAATACCACCAATATAAAAAATCATCTGTCGCCATCCATGTATTGTTTAACATGTGAGCGGATATTAAAACATCACTTACATAGCCAGTGGTGTTGGATTCATTCATGTGAGCGGGTATTAAAACATCACTTACATAGCCAGTGGTGTTGGATTGTACATGTGAGCGGGTATTAAAACATCACTTACATAGCCAGTGGTGTTGGATTCATTCACAGCATTTGTTAAGCTATACAGTGATTACCAGACTTTGCGGAGGAAACGCTGAAACCCGACCTTGAGTATGTGTAGAAAAAACCTGTTGGTATCGGGACACAAAAACACGTCAATGGGGTCTGGATTGTGGTCAGAAGGTGACGACACAAACCACTTGGCCTCCCAGAGTTTGCATGTCGGATATATTAATTTCCGAATATTTTACAAACATTATTTCGTTTTTGGAGCTATGGCCAGACTTCGGGTCAATTACTTTCAGATGTAATCGATTACATTACAATTACTTTGCAATTTTCATGATTACATTACATTACGATTACATCAATTTTCAAATGTAATCGATTAAATTACAATTACTTTGTAAATGTAATCGATTACATTACTAATTACATTTAATGTCATGACAACCAATATATCAGTGTTCTCTTCTGTTTTTTTTATGTATTTCTTACTCAGAGCTATGAATTACAATTCAGTTTTAATGTGATCATTACATGTAATAACATACAGTACATTGTAAATTATAAACAGCAATTCTCGTTTTCCTTTTTTTCATAAAATATGTTGTGTCTTATGCTATAGCCTATGGGTACCAAATATTGTTTGTTTGTTTTTGATTTGTGTTCACAGAAGAACATATTTTGTGATTTACCACTACTGATGCTTGCCTTTAATGGTTCTTCATATATTTATCAAGATTGGCTCTTCAATGCCTGTATCTAATTGTATTCGGTTTACTGGACGAAACAAAAACTTTGGATGGGTTTTTAATGCCACGTTCAACAATGTTGCAGTTATAATGTGGCGGTCAGTTTTATTGGTGGAGGAAACCGGAATACCCAGAGAAAACCGCCGAGCTGTCGCAAGTCACTGGCAAATTTTATCACACACTATTATATCGAGTACACCTCGCCATGCGTGGGAGTCGAACTCACAACTTTAGTGGTGATAGACACTGATTACATATGGGTAGTTGTAAATCCAACTAACAACCGATCACGACTACGATGGCCCAAAAACACTTTGGACCATGAGCGTAGTGTAAAATTACAATGTGGTGTTAAAAACCTCCCTCAGTCATTTATTTAATGGGCAAAATATACATTTGTTTTCTTAAGATTTATTTTAAATAATGCTATATCAATACAATATCCTTTTAAGGTATTGGGTATAGGGGTTAGAGGATTGCGCGAAACATGTTCATACCTTAGAACTACATAATTCTATCTTTGAAAATTCAATTAGTTCTGAGCATAAATTTGTGCAAATCGAACATATGTTACGATACAGAAAAAGAAATGCTGTTACCAAAGATGTTGCTCTGTTTTATTTAAGTTCCAGCAACCCAAGTGAGTCTTTTACTCTCACAAAGTTCAAATACAACTCATGCTTGTATATGGTGTACATTGTATATGATATTAATGTACTTACTGATAAGAAAAATGAAAAAAAAAGTAATTAATTCAAATCCTATGAAAAGCTATCCAATTACGAAAAAATACACCAACTAGAGTCACATTATATATAATACAGAAAATCATTCACCTCACAATTATTTGTTTGTGTAGCCATACATTTAATCGGTTGTCAGGCACATATAATTTAACTACCCCGGTTCCTACCTCATAACTTTTCCTACACTTTATTTTATCAAACCGGGTACACTTAAAATTTGACGTATGCTGATAACAGAAACAACGATCCTTACGTGTATAAAGCGTTTAAAATGTTGTTAGTTTTCGAGTATATTTTTTATTCATAAAGATTTTTAAAAGTAAACGTTTGTGATATAATAATTTTTCAAACAATGCAATGTCAAAAATGAATTAGTTTTGAAACAGAAAACATTGTCGTTACTCTTAATATATCACCGTTAATGCAGTTATTTGAATACACTTTTGTAGTTTGTACAATAATAACAAATTATCGTGTTGAATGGCAAGGAAATTAACAATGAAATATACAGGTATCGTAGTGTGTTCAATTTCTTCATGAAAAGAACATCAAACATCTAGGGTTAAAAATCTAAAGAAAAAAATTGGCAGTTAGCAATTTTTTGGTCAATAAAATATTTAAATGTTTAATTGCTCAAATCTGAATTAGAATAATTGATATACGACCATGAAGCTATATTTATATCAATAAAGATTTCGTAAAATATCGATAAATCATAAGCATTTGGCTGAGATATTTAATATTAATATTAGTTTACAAATAAATTATGTAAACAGACAGTAGTACTATTGATACGATGAGGTACATTAAGCATAAAATCTGACAATAAATCAGAAGATATGCTTTTGTGGTAACATTGAAATATCGCTTGATGTAAGAAAAAAGTAAGATTTCCCCTTTTAGCAAAATTATGATTTAAGATTAAATATTGAATATATTTCGGAATTCGAGTTTTTGCAGGTCTATAAATATATTTACAGATGCAGTATGAACGAATGCTAATGTGACTTTACCCTTGTCCATGTGGAATTTCACCCCTCTCTTTTCCGTGTAATGAATACTATATTCTATCGTCGCTCTAATTTTGATTAAAATGGTAAATAGAAATAAAAAGAATAAAATTTGGGAAAAAGCTGATCGGTTATAATACTTGATTATGACAATTTGTACGCCAATACATCGGGGTCGTTGTGGTCATGATCATATGGTAGTTGGATTTATAGCTACCTATGCAATCAGTGTCTATCACCACTAACGTTGTGAGTTCGAATCCCGCTCAGGCGAGGTGTACTTGATACAACATTGTGTGATAAAGTTTGTCAGTGACTTGCTCCAGGTTGGTAGTTTTCTCCGGTTTCCTCCAGCAATAAAACTGAGCGCCACGATATAACTGAAATATTGTTGAAAGTGTCGTTAAAGACCTTAACCCTCACCCCCATATGCACCAAGGTTGATATTCTATACGAAATACTTCCGAAAATGAAAGACAATTAAATGCAGTGACAGATATATATCTACCTTGTATATACATGTTTATCATATATTTAGTGGTAAATACAGTAGTTTTGAATATTTGATAAAGTGCCAGATGCATACCCTTTATCATACCCCTACCCTTTATCGTACCCCTACCCTGTATACTCTCCTGTTTAAATATATGATAAAGTGCATAAAATATTGCAAAATCCGTATCATATGCCGTATCATCCCGAGAAACCAATATCATCCCTCGGGCATAAAGGCCCTCTGGATGATATTGGTTTCTCGGGATGATACGGCATATGATACGGATTTTGCCATGTATTATTCTCTATTTATCATATACTTAGTACTAAATAAAGGAAATTTGCATATATAATACTGAAAGAACATTACGACTGTATTTGTCTGCCGTGACTGATATCGATATCATCACCCCTTTATCATACCCCTTAAAATGATATTGATCACGTGACTAAAGGCTCATAATACAGAACAAGACTTTCTCATGTTTAAGTATATGATAAACATAATATGATATGGCTCTTTCCGTATCACATCTCGTATCAACCCTCGAGCTAAAGCTCTCGGGATGATATTGATGTCTCGGGTTGATACGGGATGTGATACGGAAAGAGCCATATAATATTCTCTATATATATGACGAAATTCTCCACCATACACATTACAAATATTTAAAAAAAAAAAAAAAATGGCGAGCAAATTGACATCAAAACTGATTATTTCAACAAATACATGACATTTACCTATAAATATATAAACTATATTATACTTACAAACGAATTACCGGTATCTCTATTTAGATATGTACATATATCATGAATTCTCCAACATGCACACGACAAAATTTTAAAAAGCAAAATGCAATTAAAGCTGGCTATACATGAAACATGACATTTACCTATCAATACATGTGTATATACTTATATATTTACTTACAAACGAATTACCTCCACATAAGTGCATTGGGAAACAACAAACAATCGTGTAGACATGGATATAAGATTCAAGATAATGATATTTTCTTTAATTTCCCACCCATACTGCCAGTACATATCCCATATTTGATTTAAATACCTAGTAAAGTGTGGTTTTAAGTACTCAATTTCTAATCAATCCAACTGAAACTGATTGTCAAATTCACATTTCATGTCGAAGATATAGTTTAAAAGTGAAATTTATAACCCGTAATATATCTGCCAACATTTTTTCCACGTTTTAATGTATATATACAGCTGTTTTATTACGTCCGTTTACAATCTAAATATTAAACAGAAAAAGTTATTAAATTTACCTTATATTTTCTAAAATTGCATAAATTTGTAGATATCATTGTTAAATTTAAATGTTATGGAAAAACCTGCCAAGATAAGAAAAGCTTAATAAATAGGCTAAAATGTATTTAAACTCTACTTTTGTTAAGAAACTTTCGTCCCTTTATCATATTTTCATCTCTCATCATTTTAAGCTTGTCATCTGATCATGAATCAACAGTGTTTAGTTTATTAACACCCTTGTGCATATAGGGGTTGATTGATTGATTGATTATTGCTTAACGTCCAGCGAGGCAGTATTTCAGCTATATTCAGGACGAGAACAAGTTCAATAAACTATAATAGAAATGAGGGGAGGGGTTGGTCAACCGGGTCAGCGATTTTTAACTGCCACTGAAAAGGTATGGACGAAATATTTAGCTTTCTGTAGTTGCTACAAGGTGCCTACTCTTTTTCGAATTCTACAAAAAATGTCATTGTGGACAGGGGGCGTGGCGATCTCCAAACACTTTACCCACTACATGTATGTTCCACGATCAAGCTTTCCGTATTATAACCTGACAACTCCCTATCAAGAGGGACGCTCTGAACAGCCCTGTGGGTTTAGAGGCATGAGAACCTTTTTCAGTACCCAGCAATATAGGGGAGATTCAATTTTCATGTAGACGATTTGTCGATATATTTTCTATGATGCAAGATGGTGCCTTTTCATTCTTTATGGGCTCAGTTGTTCGTTCTTTACATTCGAACAACCCCAAAAATGGGTACTTAAAATAGTATTATTTCAAGCAATTTAAGATGTCATTATCTTACTTTGAATGAAATTAATTGCAAAGCAAAAATTCTGAGAAATTAATCAGCACAAAATAGAAATGAGTGTTCTAATTTCAAACTGTGCGCACTTCCATATTTGATGTTGCAGATTTCATTTAAGAGGTGCACGTGGCATTCAGGAATTTCTAACTGCTAATAAACCATTTGCCAGTTTCCGCTTTTGACAATATTTAGAAAAAAATTATTTGAGTTATTTCCCTTTATACGGATGACTTTAATAGTTCCCGTTCCATGCAAGAGCCACGAAAAGGAAAAATAGTTTGAGTATAATTTCCCCAAATTGTTGTCCCTCTCTTGGTCCTACAAACCAAATCCACGTGTGCAAGTATAAATCTACCAATCCAAAGGATATTTTCCTGACAAGTTTGATTTAATTTGATTTAACAGTTCTCTTGAGGATTAAAATGTGAAAAAAGTTAACATCGGACGGACGACGGACACCAAATTATAGCAAAAGCTCACATGCTCTTTGACCAGGCGCGCTTAAGATTACAAGACTATCGATTTCACGAATTACTGAAAGTATTTGATAACCTTATTAAGATTGTGCATACAAATACATGTATTGAATTCCACGCACATATTTGGTCAATTGGGGGATATCCCATCCCTGAGTCGTAAATTAAATAAAGCTACTAACTTTCAAGATGTGTAGACTTATTCTTTGGGAAAATATTTCATTTGCCCTACCTGAGCTATGGATGTCGTACTTGAAACTATACATCTTGACATTTTGAGTACTTTATTGTCCGTGTTATTTATTATTCTAATGTCTTGATAATTTATAGGGGGCTGTGACCCACCGTCGTAGTCGCATGGTAGTTAGATTTACAACTACCTGTGTAATCAGTGCCTATAACCACTAAAGTTGTGAGTTCGAACCCCGTTCATGGCGATGTGTACTCGATACAACATTTAAGAATTGAATGCATTTTTTGTAGTTTTATTGGCGTGTAAAAGCGCGGACCGAAACACATTTTGTATGAAGCGCGCGCTTCATACAAAAAATGTGCCTCGGTCCACGCTTTTATACGCCTATAAAACTACAAAAAAATGCATTCAATTCTTATAATTACATTCAAATCACACCAAAATTTAATATAGTTGAATTTTTCGTTGTGAATTTTATTTGTGTTAGATTATTTGCTGTTGGAAATTACTACGCCATTGATTGTTTACATCTGACGTCGTCATGGAGGCACGTGCAAGTTCGGGTTTGAGTTTTATTGGGATGTAAACATCTCTTTTATAATCATGTGACCACTTCATAACCAATCATATTGTAACATTTAAATGAAAAACGGAAGTAATGTAATTATTAGGTGATAGCGTTTGTCAATGACTTGCTACATGTCGGTGGTTTTCTCTGGTTACTCCGATTTCCTGCACCAATAAAACCGATATAATTGTAATATTGTTATAAGTGGCGTTAAACACTTCAGAGCTAGATTACGTTACAATCTATCATTAATTTATATCTGATGATCGTGACAGAACAGAAATCAAACTATAAGCCGACCTACAAAGAAAATATACCACAGCTCGCCTAGCAGCTAGCAAGCTTAATTGTATAATACATATATTAGACATTGTCTAAACTCGGCTATTGTATTATCCTTCAGCCTATTTCTGTCGACAAACCTAATTTTTATGGTTGCAAGTTGTCCTGTCAATTCGCATGCTGGGGAGGGGGGGACGGATATACTAAAGGCATAGTGGGTATGGTTGTGCCGCTGCAGTTTGAAAAATACCCCTCATGCATATATTCCCTCAGCATGAAAACCACACCCATTTATATATTCGAAGAACAAAATATATACCCATACTTATATTATTCAGTTATTGGTGACCTATTCTTATATCATACTAAAATCCAAAATAATCACACAAATATCAATTTTGTTCCTTATCATGGTAAATTATAATATAATCATAGAAGAATTTGATTAATATATCAGAGCTTAAAAATCCCAACCGCAATGATATATTGAAGTAGAAGATATAGGACCCAATAATGTATTTGAAAATTGAAAAATTCGACACATTCCAGCGGCACGTCTGTATACTTTTCTATAGGAAGACGAAGTGATCCACGTTTTATTTCACTAAAAGGAGACTCACTATATGTGTTGTTCCTCTAACTTCTAATCCTTTCGGGTGTTACTGTAGCCGTGATTGTATTGTAGTTTGATCTGTCCTTACAATCTGTCGACAATAAATCTGGCAGTTTGATCCCTTCCCGTGACGAGGTTTACTCAACTCCACTTTACGTAGTGTCGGATTATGATCTTTTGAGGCACCTAGGCTAATTATATTATGGGGTCCCCTCAGACGGAGCCACCCTCTAACTCACTTTCACCCATCTTGGATATTTTTTACTCGTGATATGTTTTAACGACATACTTATTGCAAATTCTTTAAATAAACTAGAATAACTATCTTTTCTGATTGTCAATAAAAATATTCTTTAAGAAATATCACTATTTTACTATCCCACGCTTGAGGCCCATAAGGTTGAGGGGTCATAGGCGGCAGCCTATAGGCTAATCCTGACCTGATACTCTTTTTACATTGACACCCTCTCTTGTGATTTGACTTTGTTATCTTCCTTATATGATTTTTTCTACGCTACGAAGACTAATTATATATAGGGTTATGGTGTTTAGCGCCACTTTCAACAATATTTCAGTTATATCGTGGCGATCAGTTTTATTGGTGGAGGAAACAGTAGTACCCGGAGAAAACCATCGACCTGTCGCAAGTCACTGACAAATTGTATCACATAATGTTGTATCGAGTACACCTCTCCATGAGCGGGGTTCGAACTCACAAGGTTAGTGGTGATAGGCAGTTAGTTATGTACCATACGATCACGATCACGACTCCCCCACCCTTGTTGTGATTTGACTTTGTTATCTACCTTATATGACTTCTTCAACGCTAGGAAGAATAAATATATATAAAATTCAAGATAGGGTAACAATGCTGATCACCTAGGTAATGCAAGGGTCGGCATATGTGGAAAACACTTGCAAGATCTCGTAATTACACTAATAGAGGAGGTTAGGATCCATAAAGCTAATTTAACCCCGCCACTTTCCATATTGAGATGCCTGTACTTAACCAGAAGAGTGAGTGATCATGTATATTTGTGTTAGGGTATCGGTTTTGAAAACTCTGAACATTTTGGTATTTTCAAACTTCTGTTATGTCAATAGTGTTAAAATAAATATGATAACGCAACTTCGAACTTATCATACGTTTCTTGAAACCGGGACGGGTGCAGAAGCGGAGAAACATCTGTTATTAACACAGTTCCTCGTCTATAGCACAGGAACTTGCTCCCGGACACTAAATTTCCCCCACTGATTTTTTTTTTACTGTCAATGTATTACCCATTTAAACATCAAATGTGTAATACATTGTAAAAAAATTCAGTGGGGCAAATTTAGTGGCGGGGAGCAAGTCCCTATATGGACACCTGCACATTGTTGATATAATAAATTGAAAGGAAACATAACAAACTGAAATGGAATCTTACCTGTATATTTTGTACATTACATCTCACCACGATATTGACATTCCAATAGTTAGATTTACCAGTAATATCAATAAGAAATACATTTAAAGATAACATGGAGAAACTCAATAACTTACATTCATCAAATAAACATAGGATCAATAATTTTACAATGAAATCATATCTTTACGAAGATAATGATTTTAATCATTTATATCTATGCAATATGACTTGGTTTGGATTTCCGATGCTTAATGCCACTTTCAACAATATTTCAGTACGTTGTATCGTGGCGGTCAGTTTTATCGGTGGAGGAAACCAGAGGACCCGGAGAAAACCACCGACCTGTCGCAAGTCACTGACAAACTTTATCACATAATGTTGTACACTTCACCCTGATCGGGATTCAAACTCACAACGTTAGTGGTGATATTCACTGCTTGCATAGGTAGTTGTAAATCCAACTAACATATACGATCACGGCTACGATGGCCCCCTCTATACAATATGTCATGGATAAATGATTGATGCATATTGCATTTCTAAAAAGAGTAGGCGCATTGTAGTCGCTACGAAACACTAAATTGTTGCTTCTATCCAACTCTCCATTCTTTTTCAGTGGCAATCAAGCGTCGTTGACCCGATTGATCCATCCCTTCCCTCAGTCCTATATAGCTTTTATATACCGGTATTACTGAACTAGTTCTCGTCCTGAATATATCTGAAATTCTTGTCGCTGGACGCTAAGAAATAATCATTCAATCACCATTATGTTGTTCATTTCGCAGTCCGTATCTTAGGGATTGCTAAAAAAAACCAGCCTTCCTTGAATTTTAAATCAAAATAATAGAAAATGTACCTTAAGTGGTACCTGTTTCTCTGTTGATGTTTTATGACTCGCACTGCGCTAGCCGCTTGATTCCCTTATTTGGTAGTCCCGATCCATAGTACTGGCTTACGGATTCTAACTCTTTGACCACACCTCTCCAGAGGCGGATCCATGGGGGGGGGGGGGGGGGGCACCCGGCGCGCGCCCCCCCCTAAAATTGGAAAAAATATAATTTTTTTGGCGTAAAATCGTGATTTTTCACACGAAATACCCCAAACATTTACGCGCTTCCCTCCGCTCGGCGCAATTTTTTTAAGTGCGCCCCTCCCTAACTTGAAATCCTGGATCCGGCCGTGCTCTCTATCTAATACCATTATTTTGATTATCGATCCCAGACCAAAATGTTTTATGTTGCACATAGACACAGTCTCTTTACTCCACTAAGTTTAAGTTTCATTTATAGTAGGTTTATGGTGTTTAACGCCACTTGCAACAATAGTTCAGTTATATCGTGGTGGTCTGTTTTATTGGTGGAGGAAGCCGGAGTATCGTAGATATTTATGTACATCAAACGAAGGCAAAATTAAAACATGAAAATAAGTTAATTGTTTAACTACATGATTTTTACATCAGTTTCTACTAAGAATTTTCTATTAGATTATGGAACTGGTTTGATGATGTGATATTTTGTTTGTTTTTCATTAGCTGGGTCTGACAACACTGAGGTGCAGAACACTATTTACAGGTGAGTGTAAACAACTTCAAAATTATACAAAATAATACACACCAAGAATGTGGTAAACATAGTCATTTAATGTACAAATGAAATTTACAAAATTAGAATTAAATACTCGCAATTTAATTAAGGGTTGTGGTTATGGTTACGTCTAACACTACTTTCAACAATATTTCAGTTATATTGTGGCGGTCAGTTTTATGGTGGAGGAAACCAGATCTAGAGTAGCCGGAGAAAACCACCGACCTGTAGCAAGTCACTGACAAACTTTATCACATACTGTTGTATCGATTACACCTCGCCTGAGCGGAATTCGAACTCACAACGTTAGTCGTGATAGGCACTGACTGCATAGGTAGTTATAAATCCAACTACCACACGATCACGACCACGACGGCCCCCGTAATTGAATTAAGGCTGGATTCAAACTGGAATATTCCTTTAATCGAATATTCATACACATAAATTGTATATCTGTTGAACATATAATTCAACTTGAACATGGTTTATATTGGGGGAAAACGATGTTATTGAAGAAAACAAATCGAGATCGTTTATTGATATAAGGGAGATAACTGTTGTTACTTAAATAAATGATATCCAATGTAGTCTCCCTTAAAGTAGGCAATGATACGTTCCGCATAATAGGAAGACTATTTGTTTTAAAAAGAATTATCTTTACTGCATGAAAGTTAAGATTAATTTACTTGTAGTTTAGAAATAAAGTTTTTTTCCTTCTTTTAATCCATACCAAATTAGACGTAATATAGAAAACATGACTGTTGCAAATACATTCTGGGTGGGGAGATTGTATTACCTTGTCTCTTTCTGGTAAAATTATACTTTGCAATACATATTGTTGTATATTGTTTATTATGTAAATGAAACAACAATTATATAAAAGCTATGAAAATTATATATTTTATACACACTGTACAAAACTATGTTCATTAAGTTATCCTCTTTAAAAAAATATACCTCCTTCTCAGTTCATGAAGTAATATCTACTTTAAATAATTCCCATACAAACGATTTAAAAACTATGCATGATTTTCAATTTACAGTGAATTAAGTTGAAAAGCATTAAGTTTAAAACGAACTTCAGATATTTTTTTTGGACTTAACCGAAATTTCGAGTAAACCGAGGTTGACATAATGCTATTCAACTATACTTGGAAATTCGATTGAATTAGATGTTCTAACACAGAGGAACATGACAATATTCCTATCTTTTTTTAGGAACACAGCGGAACTAGACAATATTCCCATCGTTTTTTAGGAACACAACAGAACATGACAATATTCCCATCCTTTTTTTAGGAACACAAAGGAACATGACAATATTCCCATCGTTTTTTAGGATCTGTTGTATAACACCATGGTCTATATTCGTATGGTGGTCCAGGATGCCTGCAGTAATTACTGTGTAGATCTTTGGAGTTGCTAGGTATCTGTTTCTTGTTTCTCTTCTGAGGATAATCTGTGTCCCATCTCTGACACGTTCGTCCACTTTCTGTACACGTGTTTTTTCCGCTATACGCATCCCCGTGTGGACCGTTGGTGTAGCATTCAGTAGCTGTAGAAATAAAAAAATAAAGCTTTTTTAATTTTTTAACTTTTAAACCCCCCATTATTATTATTATTATTAACAATTTCCTGCTTTACAATAACCTAAGCAGACCAGGGTTGCTCACATTGGGCCCCTGCTTGTTTACAAATTCATTTGTTCAGGGGGAAAAACAATTGAGTAATAATAAAAAAAAAAAAAACCTCCCTTATTCGTTTTTGCAACATACATGTATACCCATGTTTTGATAAATGAGATATGAATGATATAATTCCATGAAATAATGACCAAAAACCAAAACACAAAACACAAAGCAAAATAAATGTTCATAACATTTGTCTAAATTCACTTTTATCTATATGAATATAGTATACGTATATTTTTATCTCCCAAGTTTAAGAGTCACTGAACAAAAAAGAAATAAAAAAAAACCAAAAACAAAACATATTTTTATATATATATATATATTTCCCCCTTTTATTTTCACATGTTTTTCTTTGTTGCGTATATTATTGTGTGTTTTAAATCCCACGTGCGACATACCATTCATATTGATTGATCTGATTTTGATTTTTGGTGTATTAACGCCACTTTCAACAATATTTCAGCTATATCATAGCGACCAACTGGTAAACTTTATCACTTGCGGCTGCGACCATTCATATTGGTCAATCAGTAATAATAAAATGGAACTTTAATGTGTGTTTGATTTGGATTTTCTTGTAAAATTGATTTAATAAGGGAACGACCATTTAACTTGAAGGGGGGGAGTTATGTTTTTTTTCTAAAAAAATATTCTGATTCCCAATGTTGCTGAAAAAAATATTCTGATTTTGGTGGAGGAAAAAAAAAATGATATGATTCAGTTTCTGTCATATAACCTAATGTTAAATCCTGGAAAAACATTTCGCGTTATGCGCGACAAAAAAAATAAATATTCTAACTCTTGTGTTGTCCGAAAAAAAAATTCTGAACAAAACAAAAAACCATAATTTCTTCATGTCCTTCAATATTTTATTTGAAAGCAAACATGAATACAAAAAACAATAAGAGTTACTTGATATTTATATAAGATGCTGTTTTCACATAGACATCATACACTACTAATAATGAGTTGTGAAGTTTCCAATTTTTCATGATACAACATCCAGGCGCGTAGCAACCCGTACGCAAAAACGCAATTGCGTACACATCGAAAATTTTGACAAAAATGAAAACATGGTAAATCTAGGACATAAGGTAGAATAAAACTAAATTAATAAACTAAATCAAATTCAAACATGTTAATAATTACTTAATGTACCTATATTCAATTCCAGAAACTACGCTTATCATTTACGGAATCAGCATAGAACGGTGTGTGTTATATAAGTGCAATGCCGATCGATGGTCGTGCACGTGTTTTAGGAATGGGGTTTGGGGTGGGGGATTTGTTATTAAGGTACGATTTTTTTATTTTGCTTGAACAAACAAACTAATCGTATTTCTTTTTAAAGGAAAACCACAACGCACACCCAAAAACAAAGAGCACATGGGATCGTTAACGTTATTGGAAGCATATTGATATTAGTTTACTTTTAGTAAACTTTTAAAATCTTCTGGTAACCTGGATACATATCATATGGAACGAACCGGAATAAGAAAAAAAGTATTGGTTTAACGCGGATGGAATTTGCATTTTCCAGTCTGTACAGCCGATGCACATCCACATCGTTTCGAATTGATTGAGATTACAGTTTATCATGTTTATACATTATCATACCATTGACAGAGAGTATAAATTATTTCTATTCGAGAAATGTTCCTTTGAAATAAAATTTGCGTAAAAATAGTGAAGACTAGCTAATATTTGTTTCAGGGTAATCTCGAATTCTACAAGGAGAGCAAAGGCTAAATGGTTTCTTGAACACACTTGGATGAAATATTCCAAAACTCAAGATAGTGTCTACTGTGCACCGTGTAGATTCTTTGGCCCATATGTTAATAGTATTCGATTCCAAATCAAGCTTAATCCACTACACATTTGACAAAATAAAATTTCTAAGTCAACTACATAATTGTATTATATTGCTCTACTTAATATTTTATTTCTCAAAATGTATGTTCAAAAGTTGACTTGTTGCTCATGAAAATTGGGTTTCCGTGGGAAATTGCAAGAATGCAGGATTTTGCACCATTTACCCCAGAGCTTCTGGGGGCCTTAAGCGGCCCCCGTACCCCCTGCCGTAAGGCCACCTCTGCTAGGGGGTTCGTGACCCTCCACCAGACTTTTAAACAGATTTGAGTACACTTCATTTTGGAGTAGCTACGCCCCTGACATCATTTTTTTTATGCAATTCAAATCTTTTGTTTTAAGTAATTATATATATAAATAAATAGCACAACATGATGTTTATGGTGTATGCTAGATACTCCCAGCATATATATAGAGTTATTTAATTTGGAAATGTAGAAAAGGTACATCTGAACTTGACAACATTGTAAATATGACGTACATTTTGCAACTTTTTCCACTTCTGATACAATTTTGAGTCATTAAAATACAACGTATGAACATATAAACAGTGGGAGTTCCTATCTTTGATCATACACTCTATAAATATTACAATAATCAAACTGCAAATAAAGGAAAAATTACAAATTCTATAAAAGATCATGACAATTCTGTCGAAGGTGACTTTGATTTGATTTGATTTGATTTATTGTGTTTAACGCCACTTTCAGCAATATTTCAGCTATATCATGGCGACCAGTTTTAGTTGTGGAAAAAGCCGGAGTACGCGGAGAGAACCACCGACCATGGGCAAGCACCTGGTAAGCTTTATCACTTGCGGCTGCGAGTCGGGTGCACCTTTTTGTCATTCAAAAAGCCGGGCGCAAACCCACGCCGTATTGGTGATAGGCTTGTATGAGTTGATAGGTATTCCAACTATCTAACTCATTGAGCCACCCGTGCCCTAAGGTGACTTAGACGAATGCCAATTCTGCACAAACCGTTTTGTATTTCTTTCTTTTAATGTTATACAAAGTATTCCATGTGCTGCTGTTTTTTTTCACAATTTGTATTCAATTAAGACAAATTTGTGTTTTTTCTTTTATCAATTTGTTATAATGAACCTTAAAAGAAAGAAATATAAAACGATTTGTGCAGAATTGAGATTCGTCAAAGTCACCTTCGACAGAATTGTCATGATTTTTTTTTATAGAATTTGTATTTGTTTATTTATACAATCCCGCTTATAGAGAGGTGTACTCGATGCAACGTTATGTGATAAAGTTTGTCAGTGACTTGCGGCAGGTCGGTGGCTTTCTCCGGGTACTCTGGTTTTTTCTACCAATAAAACTTACCGTCACAATATAACTAAAATATTGCTGAAAGTATCTTTAAATACCATAACCCTAACCCAAATAAACGTGTATTGCATACATTATATTTGTGTTGTGTCAGATTGTGAATGATATCTTAACATCCATATCTTAATTTAGATGAGTGTTATTACTAAGTAATACGTTACCCGCTAATGAAACGCTGAAGAGACTCCACTTATTCATTCCAGTACAGTAAGACACAGGGCAATGGTCAAAAGTGGGTATGGAATCATTTTTAGTCAATGGGGAGTATTTAATTGAAGTCCTACCACCAGCTGGTTCCAGCACACACTCCATACCATCCATCAAAGATGGTGGAGACGTACAACCACCTTAAATTATAAAAAAATAGATATCATAAATTACACACCTCTATTACAGCATCGATTTACAAAAAAGGGGGGCTCATAAAAACTAAAACTAATTAAACCCTTCACCTTTTATTGATGTGCATGTACAAAGAAATTAGAGTGTGCTGTCTAGTATACGTGTGTTCAGGTTATTGATCTAGTATACGTGTGTTCAGGGTATTGATCTAGTATACGTGTGTTCAGGGTATTGATCTAGTATACTTGTGTTCAGGGTATTGATCTAGTATACGTGTGCTCAGGGTATTGATCTAGTATACGTGTGTTCAGGGTATTGATCTAGTATACGTGTGTTCAGGGTATTGATCTAGTTTACGTGTGTTCAGGGTATTGATCTAGTATACGTGTGTTCAGGGTATTGATCTAGTATACGTGTGTTCAGGTTATTGATCTAGTATACGTGTGTTCAGGGTATTGATCTAGTATACGTGTGTTCAGGGTATTGATCTAGTATACTTGTGTTCAGGGTATTGATCTAGTATACGTGTGCTCAGGGTATTGATCTAGTATACGTGTGTTCAGGGTATTGATCTAGTATACGTGTGTTCAGGGTATTGATCTAGTTTACGTGTGTTCAGGGTATTGATCTAGTATACGTGTGTTCAGGGTATTGATCTAGTATACGTGTGTTCAGGTTATTGATCTAGTATACGTGTGTTCAGGTTATTGATCTAGTATACGTGTGTTCAGGGTATTGATCTAGTATACGTGTGTTCAGGGTATTGATCTAGTATACGTGTGTTCAGGGTATTGATCTAGTATACTTGTGTTCAGGTTATTGATCTAGTATACTTGTGTTCGCGGTATTGATCTAGTATACTTGTGTTCAGGGTATTGATCTAGTATACTTGTGTTCGGGGTATTGATCTAGTATACTTGTGTTCGGGGTATTGATCTAGTATACTTGTGTTCAGGGTATTGATCCAGTATACGTGTGTTCAGGGTATTGATCTAGTATACGTGTGTTCAGGGTATTGATCTAGTATACGTGTGTTCAGGGTATTGATCTAGTATACGTGTGTTCAGGTTATTGATCTAGTATACGTGTGTTCAGGGTATTGATCTAGTATACTTATGTTCGGGGTATTGATCTAGTATACTTGTGTTCAGGTTATTGATCTAGTATACTTGTGTTCGGGGTATTGATCTAGTATACGTGTGTTCAGGTTATTGATCTAGTATACGTGTGTTCAGGGTATTGATCTAGTATACGTGTGTTCAGGGTATTGATCTAGTATACGTGTGTTCAGGGTATTGATCTAGTATACGTGTGTTCAGGGTATTGATCTAGTATACGTGTGTTCAGGGTAATGATCTAGTATACCTGTGTTCAAGATATTGATCTAGTATACGTGTGTTCAGGGTATTGATTTGGCATCTGATTCTATGATTTTCCTTTTGAGTTTGGAACTGCTCTGTCAGTGTGCCACCGCAGTGTGGTACATTTTGTCTGCAACTTTATTCCGTCATCTTTGCCACTGACAGTGTATTACTTTTATGAATATTTGAACACGAAATCAAGAGAACTCAGACATCTCATAAACGAAGATGTTCGGTTCGTCTTTATACCTAACGTTGTTTGTAGAATGGTTACTGTCTTATTTACGTTAGTTGAGTTTGCTTGCGTATAGTTTTGTTTTTCTTCGTCTTGTTGCCAGTTTCTCTGGACTGTCCTCTACCGTTTATTTATTATCTATAATTATCCTTTGTTTAATAACACGTTGTAACAACATTTGATGATGTCAATTAATAATGGAATAGCGAATAGAATATAATAATGTTGTGACTACCTGATATCTGACATTGATGGAACATATGTGTCTTAGGAGTGGTAGCTGTTGTTGTCAGTCTGTTGTAATATGTGCTTCTGGCTGGAGTAGATTTCTGTCTGACACTAATTATACTAGTATGAGTTGTCAAATGTTGCAATTTGTTAGACATACTATCAACAGATCCTGAAATATTTATGAAAACAATAATAAAATGCATCAACTAAGCCGTGTTCAGATTGCATTGGTATGAATGTTGAGAAAAAATTATGATATTAATGACTATTATTATGTTCAAATTTAACAAACAGCATCAGTGGTGTAATGGTTAGCGTGCTCTCCTTTAGTATAGTAGTTCGTGGGTTCGAGTCCTGGTTGGGTCAAACCAAAGATTATAAAAATGACTTTTGCTGCTTTCCCGCTAAGCACGCAGTATTGAGGAATAAAGAAATGACTGGTTGGTTCGGAATCAGAATAATATATCCGAGTAGAGTGACATGTCTACCCACAGACTGTTGTTTCAATGAACTATCACTATAAAATTCCAAATAAGTCTATTGATCTAGTACAAAGCGGACATCATCATCATTTCATAGAATGTAACATGTTCTTGCCATGATATAGCTGAACAATTGCTCATTTCGGCGTTTGGTTGGCACCTGTGGTGAAGAAACTACGTTTAGAACTGTGACCACAATTGACTTTCAAGATTGTAGTACAGACACGTTTAGAGCAATGACAGCAATTGTTCTGCTCTGCATACGACCATTAACATTTGGCCTGCTGTTGTGTAGAAAACAACAATCTCAATAGTGAGGTGTAGCAAAAACATACAGAACACTGGACCTAATAGGAAAACAACAATCTCAATAGTGAGGTGTAGCAAAAACATACAGAACACTGGACCTAATAGGAAAACAACAATCTCAATAGTGAGGTGTAGCAAAAACATATAGAACACTGGACCTAATAGGAAAACAACAATCTCAATAGTGAGGTGTAGCAAAAACATATAGAACACTGGATCTAATAGGAAAACAACAATCTCAATAGTGAGGTGTAGCAAAAACATATAGAACACTGGACCTAATAGGAAAACAACAATCTCAATAGTGAGGTGTAGCAAAAACATACAGAACACTGGACCTAATAGGAAAACAACAATCTCAATTGTTGGCCTATGCGGTGTAGCAAAAATATACAACACTGAACCTTATTGTACGACACAGCAAAGAACACAGCATCGGTTCTGAACAATATCATCTTGTCATTGAAATGTAACTTCTTGCCATGATATAGTTGATAAATTGCTTACTTGGCGCTATAGTGTTTACTTGGCGCTATAGGGTTATAGTGTTTAACGTCACTTTCAACAAAATTTCAGTTATATCGTGGCGGTCAATTTTATTGGTGGAGGAA
Organism: Bathymodiolus brooksi; assembly: GCA_963680875.1. Lineage (NCBI taxonomy): Eukaryota > Metazoa > Mollusca > Bivalvia > Mytilida > Modiolidae > Bathymodiolus > Bathymodiolus brooksi. Next base: position 111,126,748 of record OY804581.1, read on the forward strand.
ACAGGGGTGTCCGAGGAAAACCACCGACCTGTAGCAATTCACTAATAACAATCATAATAAAGTTTGCACATAAGAAATAGGGCATTCTTGTCTAGAGCGGAAATAATAGCACTTGTCTCTGTAAATTCATCAATTTAAATGTATAAACTTATACAATAATTAGCCTATTATACTTTATCCAGCTATCATGTAATTTTGAGTACTTATAAAGAGGTCAATTAAACTAATGTCACATGTATCTATGGAAGCCAGGAGCGTCCATTTCTTTTCTTTTTTTTGCCATTTTTCCTTTTAATTTTTATAATATCGAACGCGTTTTGGCTTTGTGAAAATGAAAAGGCGAAATCACAAAATGATCGCCATAAAATATTTTTAGATTTTTACTTAATGTTGACTATAATTTCCCAATTATGTCTTGATGGACTTGCACACTATCGGCTATCTTTAATAGAACTAATATTATATATGGCAATTTGTAAATATATATTATGTATGAAGTTCAAGATTATATTTCAGCAGTGCCAGATTTACCATTGTGCTTACGTGTGCTTAAGCACAGGGCCCCGTTGGCCAGAGGGGGCATCTTCCTGCCAAATTTTAAATTTGAAGGTGTTCTGTTTCGGAACGATTCCAGACATAATGATAGAGTTGATAGTCTATCGGGTCTACCTATTTCAGAGCCCAAGTAAGGGGCTCTACCTAATAAATTTGCTTTTGAAGAAAATAAATTAATAAACTTAGGGAAGGTTGTGTCAATGACTGTATTTTTGTATTTTGTTAATTCCTTAAAATGTTTTTTATTTACCTCAGCAGATATGGATTTTCTTTTGTCTCTCTTTAGAATTAGAGTTATTTCCCTTTGATTGTTCAGCGACACATTACTGCTCAATAAATGATGGTAAACATAATCAAAATTAATAATCATATTGTCATTTATTGTTTTTGTATATACCATTTGTAATTGATTGTTTTTATTTCATCGTATTGATTGTATATGCCCTTATGGGCCGAAAATTCGTTAATAATAAACTACTAACTAGCACAGGGCCTCATTTGTCCTAAATCCGGCACTGGGTTTCAGCGTTCTTTTAACAACTCTGCTCACTCAATTATGTCTGGAGGTTGGTATATTACTCACTTGTATGACCGCATCAGTTCACTAAGAATGGAGGTTATGTATGTTTCCTTATTCATCCATAGTTTAGGACGAACAGAAAACAAAACAAACCTTGTACTTAATGCGAAATGTACTTTTGCTTGAAATTTATGATGATATTATTCCGGGGACAGTTGTAATTTTCCTTTTTTGCTAGCCGATATTTAGTTACAAAAAGACATTAACGTATATTTATTTAATTACAATTTTATCTTTTACAGGTTGGTATTATGTTACAATATAGAGATAAACAAAATATACCACACGATCGGAACAGTTTCAAAATCCAATTGAAAAATCGACACCCTAACACACAAATACATGACCTCTAAGTTTCCTGGCTTGGTACAGGCTAGTTTAATGGGCCAAAATTTTGAAATGTTATAGGCCAATAAATGCTACAATCTGACTTTTTACATATTAAGCAATTTTACTATAGGCCGAAAATTACAGAGGTTTTTAAAAATAGACAAAAAATTACATATTGATTTAAAAATGGAAGTGAAAATTAACTATCAAAAGTGAGGAATTTTGTAGCAATAAGAGACAACTATATTTTTCGAAAATGATTAAAACTAACATAATTTATATGCTTGTAAACATTAATTTACTGTAACGTGTATAGCCCGTTTGACTTCTATAATTGTCCAGAAAAAATTCTTAAAAATCCAGTTTTCACATCAACAATTTTTTTCTAGATGTATATTAATATATGATATATATGCGAACTCCATGCAGATTTTTACACTTCACAAAATATAATTAACACAGAGACCTTTTTTTCTAATGATGGACCAACAATTTTAAAATTAATTGTCAGAGTTCGTATATATCCTATATTAATATACACCTGGAAACAAAATTGTTGATTTGAAAACTGGATTTTTAAGAATTTTTTTCTGAACATTTATAGAAGTCAAACGGACTATACGCTCCTCTATGATTAACTCCGATTTCCTCCACCAATAAAACTGACCACCACAATATAACTGAGATATTGTTGAAAGTGGCGTTAAATACCATATCCCTACCACTAACCATTTTAAGGTTATATGAACCGTAGTAGGTTCATGACCATCCTCTAATAACTGCATTATTGAAGATCTCCTTTAGCTCTGTTGGTAGAGCGCTACCGTGCGATGCAAGAGGTCCCGGGATTGAATCCCATCGGGTGCGTTACGTTTTTCAGAAATATAATACTAGTATGCTGTTGCAAGTGTTTTTTCCCACTATGTGAAAAACGCTATATAGTGAAGATGTACGATATAATTTAAACAAGGTGTTTCAGAAAATTATAATAGTTTGACTCACTTGTGACAACTACACTACTCAAAGTAATAATTTAAACTTTGAAATTAGTTAATTTACGTTGCATTAAATTTCAAGTAGTCAGATGTCAACAGACTACATACTACACTCACGGGCCAAAAGTATTTCCCCACTAAGATATTTCCCTATATGTTTCATATAAAACCATTTATTTTCAAAACATTCTCTTGAAGTCATTCCTTATCTGATTTTCATGAAAATTTCAGCATTAAATGCAGAAATAAATATAGTTTCTTCTTCGTATAATTTTCAAATAATTTTATTTCTACTTTCCCTTAAGAATTGATTTAAAAACAAAGTTTAATTTTTTCACCATATCTTACTATATAATTATATAAAATTGTGACGTCAAGAATTTACATTTGTGTTTAAATCATAAATGTTTGTAAATAAAAGTTCCAAAAAATTACATGAAGATATTAAAATAAACTCTAATAATTCTACTATTAAAGGTGAAAATTTCATGAAAATCGGCTAAGGAATGACTTCATGAGAATGTTATGAAAATAAGTGGTTTTATATGAAATATATAGGGAAATATCTTAGTGGGGAAATACTTTTGACCCGTGAGTGTACTTGGTATCAGACACAGTATGACGTCAATCTAAAAACAGCTTATTATAACATAATGCGTCAAACAATTCACGAGAGTCTCGTTATCACTTAGTCCTGATTAAACCAGGCTGATGGCGTCTTCGGGTGATCATTACTTGACACGCAATGAATGTTCCTGGACTGGATTATGATTAGGATAATTGTGTTTAACGCCACTTTCAACAATATTTCAGTTATATCGTGGCGATCAGTTTTATTGGTGGGGGAAATCGGAATACCAGCAGAAAACCACCGACCTGTCGCAAGCCACTGACAAACTTTCTCACATATTGTTGTATCGAGTACACCTCGCCTGAGCGGAATTCGACCCCACAACGTTAGTGGTGATAGACACTGACTGCATAGGAAAATATTTAAATGATTTTTAGATTTTGTATATACGACATCAGTCAAAATTATGTCAAAGAATGTCGTATTCGTGTACAGAACTGATCCCACAAGGCCGATGTGTAATGGCTTTGTGTGTGTGATACCATAAAAGCATTTAACAGCTTCAATTTTGACTTTGAAATACGTTTCGCTAAATAAGCGAAATATGGAATGAAATGTTTTAAAGACAATGAATTACACAAACTAGACAATATTATAAATGAATTATGAGTAGATAGCTAATAATTTCCATCAACGAATGCGTACCTTATTAGTTTTAAGAGATCTAAGCATTTTGAAATGTTCCAAAAATGCTTAGTCCCGGATTTGGAATTACATAGCCCTCGATTGACGGCTCGGAGTATGTAAATTCAACGCGGGAATGTGACATTATATATCATGTCTAGCACCTGAATAATGTATAATTCTGAAATGCCCTAGACAGTTGCATTAATTACATTGATATTTAAATGTCCGATATTTTCTTCCCTACATATTCTCTGACGTTTATTTGTACTTGTACAAACCTGACCTGCTGGAATCTAATTGTCCGTTATTACCTCCCCTCGTACAAACCTTACCGTCGGAATCCAGGCGATATCTAATTGTCCGTTATTATCTCCCCTCGTACAAACCTGACTGTCGGAATCCAGGCAATATCTAATTGTCCGTTATTACCTCCCCTCATACTAAACCTGACCGTCGGAATCCAGGCAATATCTAATTATCCGTTATTACCTCCCCTCGTACAAACCTGACCGTCGGAATCCAGGCAATATCTAATTGTCCGTTATTACCTCCCCTCGTACAAACCTGACCGTCGGAATCCAGGCAATATATAATTGTCCGTTATTACCTCCCCTCGTACAAACCTGACCGTCGGAATCCAGGCAATATCTAATTGTCCGTTATTACCTCCCCTCGTACAAACCTGACCGCCCGAATCCAAGCAATATCTAATTGTCCGTTATTACCTCCCCTCGTACAAACCTGACCATCGGAATCCAGGCAATATCTAATTGTCCGTTATTACCTCCCCTAGTACAAACCTGCCCGTCGGAATCCAGGCAATATCTAATTGTCCGTTATTACCTCCCCTACATATACTTGTATTACAAACTTGACCGTCGATATATAACTGACCCTTATTATCGCCCTACATGGTTGAGAATGCATTGCAAGCCTACCATTTCGTGATGAATTTTCCCGACATCCTTGATGTTTAAACCCATCAAATACTATCAATCCCACAGCGAAACATCCCATAAATGTCACGAAACAACCGACCAGTAGCCCAACACAAAATCCTTTCCATAATGGCTTTCTTAGACAAATTATGGAAGATTTGTCTTCGTATGAATAACTTGAAGCTTTTTTCAAATGGCATTCGTCATCGCGAATATTGAGTACTGGTATGTAATCCATTGGTACCACTCCAACACTAGACACTATACTAATAAATTAACAATGCACAATTGGATTTCGTAATTTAAAACTCGACACGAACCTTAGACATTATATCCTGTTGTTTAATATTTAATAAAAATATTCACAAGAGGGTCAAATTGTATACTGAGTGGCATTAAAAATGTACCACTTGATACAAAATGTTTTGAAAATATTGATAAAAAACGATGCATACTAAACGCGGGTATTTCATTTTGTGCAATTAATCATGTCTCTGAGCGTTCTACATGAAAACTATTTTTTTGTGCTAACCAGGAGTGGGACATTTGTGTTTCACCAATATATTGGGACCGTCGTATGCTAGTTGGATTTACATCTACCTATGCAATTAGTGCCTATCACCACATACGCTGTGAGTTCGAATCGCGCTATGATGAGATGTATTCGATACAACATTCATACAATAATATTGTGTTGTCCATGTTATATGCCGAAATATGTCCCAAGGTTAGAAGGCATAATGCACTCCCCTGACCCTTCGGGGGGATTGCATTATGCCTTTTAACCTTGGGACATATTTCGGCATATAACATGGACAACACAATATTATTGTTATTATTACTCTGAATGTCTTAGGTGATTTTAGAAAATGAAATTTGTCTAAAATGTATTGATAGTATAAAGATTGGCAAATAATATTCATTTAAATTCAAGAAATATTTAATTTCAACATTAACAATGAACTGTCAAATATTTAATTCCCAAACCTGGAACTGGCCATTGTTTTGACAGACGACAGCATCAACGTTAAAGAAAAACGTATAATACATTGTAAATTGTACACTGTTAAAAGCGCTCAGGTGATCCCGTTTAGACCCCCGCCTATTTAAAGACGTAACATTGTTATAAGCTTCGCCCATCAGCATAGTAATGACTCCAACCTCGCATAGTACTACGACGCTATTTATTCTTTGTAAAATTATGTTTCGATAATATCATGTCAATTATAATGAACGTTTCTTACATGAAGAGTAATAATATGTGATAAAGTGTGTCAGTGACTTGCACAGATCGGTGGTTTTCTCCGGGTAGTCCGGTTTCCTCCACCAATAAAACTGATCGACACTGAAATATTGTTACCAAACCAAACCAATCCCAAAGTACTATCACTGTAACTCGGTGAGTAGAAACATGGCAGACGTAAACGAACAGAAAAATAATCAATATGGAAATGTGAAAAATTGTTTCTCATTTGTATAAACTCTTCCAAACCAACGTATAAAATATTCAGGAGAATATTTGTTCCCAGACTCGGTAGTTAAACTCCTTCTAGATTCAATAATTTAATATTTCAGTATTGTTATATATCTGTCTCCTACTGAAAATTGATGGCTGTTGATTGAGAATACCATAAGTATTCAATAAAAATTTGTGATTAAAAGAAACTTAATGTAAACAAGATATGATTATAATCTAACGATTATGAAGTCTCCCAAACCGGCCATTGACACTATCTACCCACATATCAAATTTTGATGATATCGGACAATGTTGAATTTTTACCCCCCATTTTTATGCCGTGTTTTGGCAGCCATTTTGAAAATGGCAGACATCTTGAAAATTTTGAAAACGCAGAATTACTCCTCTAATGGTGACCTATCACTATGTCAAATTTTATGTCTCTATCATTATCCAGTTAGAAGTTATCAACATTAATGTACGAAATTTCAAGTTTCCCATAGGATTCTATAGTAACCTCCACCCCCTTTGAACCCCCCAAAAAATGGCTTTGACCCGCTTTACCACAAATCTGAAAACTTTAGGATCAACTAGAAACATATATCTATAACTCCACCAAGTTTCATGAAATTCTGTCCTGTAGTTCCTGAGATGCTTCGCGGAAAGAAAGAATAAGAATAATGATAATAAAAATAATAATAAGAAACGGAACAAAAACAATAAGTCCCCCAAACTTTGTTTGGGAGACTTAATAACAGTATTGAAATTAACATTGTTGACGACAAATTAAGAAAGAGTTGTCTCGCTTACTACTATTAAAAATATATAATTTGTGGACAATTCGATTGATAATGACAAAATGATATTTTATAAACACAGATTATTTAAAGGGGCATTAGCTACGATTTTGACCCAATGTTTTGGAAATTGTTAAATAGCTTTAAAATGATGAAATAAAGGTAAATATTTCACATTAAACAGCTTATCGAACCACTTTTCGCCTTTTGAGAACGAAAATTACGTATAGGAGAATGTCCGAGTAACTCTCCATTCCTTAAAAATAATGGAGCCGAGGCCCCGAAGGGGCCGAGGCCCATTGTTTTTAAGGAATGGAGAGATACGAGGACATTCTCCAACTTAAAATCCACCCATTGTACTTTATTAATTTTATTAATTATTAATCTTGTAACAAAAAAATTTAAATAAATTGTTTGTTATTCACTTTTGCAATTTTAAACAGGTTGAGGTTTTTGACCTTTAAACTCTAGCTCCACCCCTGTCCACATTATTCATAACTCTCCATTCCTTAAAATTAATGGAGAGTTTAGACAATAGATTTACATCACAGGTGGATTTTAACATCGATTTATTATTTCCTTGCAAGCAAATAATTTGACTTTGCTTTTTCCGTATGCAACTGACCTTACTATATATATATATAGTGACAGGTAAAAACGAATAATTTGTATTTTGTCGCTTATTAACTACAAACTTGCATGGTTCTTTGTCCGTAATTAACACCGACTAAAAGCAAATTCACAAAAAATAAGAAATATTTGCATTGCTGTACTGATTTAATGACGATTCGACAAACTCCGTAAGCAATGTCGATGATTAATAAGATGGCGTCCATTTCTTGATCGATCTCAAAACACGAGCAGTTGCACGTTTTTTACCCGATGCGCGTACATTTCATAACATTTATAAGTTACAGAAACACGTTTTATTAAGGTAGCAATCATACCTGATAGTTTTTATGGGTAGCAAAAATTTACGATTATGGCAGATAATGCCCCTTTAAGGTTATCCTTATATATCTTGTTGATTACATATTTCAAGCATCCAAATTAATAATAATTTTGGTTGTAGCTGGTGTGGGTTGTTGCATGGTGTATCTATTAGGGTGAGTGTCAGTGTCAACAACTACAATTTCAATACAATGCTTTTAAGTAGTTTTTTGAGGCTATGAGAATTATTACGGGTGGGACAAAATTAACCTCTATTAATAAGCATTAAGATGAAACGGGTTGGGAGAAGCTGGCTGATCGAAGAACAAATCATAAATTAGTCTTATTTCATAAAATGGTGAATAGGGAAGTACCTGCGTATCTGAGTAGCTTGTTACCAGATACTCTCTCTAACTTATATCACCATTTCACGCGCCGATCTCAAAACATATCTGCAATTCGAACAAGAACGAGTCTCTATACTGGATACTATTTGCCATCTAGTATAAAGCTATGGAACGAATTTCACCTGGACTTTCGTAACATAACGTCGCCCGACATTTTCAAAAACCGATTAAAAGTCATTAATAAGAAACGCCCATCTTATTATTACATAGGAAGTAGGCTGGCACAAGTTCTTCATGCAAGATTGCGCATGGATAGCAGCTCGCTAAACGTGCACCTTTTCTTACGTAATCTAGTTGATAACCCTAACTGTACGTGCGGTCAGACCGAGACGACTGCCCACTTTCTACTTCAGTGTAGAAATTATTCAGTGATTCGAGACACTACTATCAACTCCTTAAATTTACTTGTCCCTATTACAGCCAAACTATTATTTTATGGATCAACTGATATAACTGATGAACACAATACACTTATTTTTACTAAAGTGCAATAATACATCCTAGACAGCAAAAGATTTGTAAATGCTTAGTATACTGAGACCGTATTTCATCCTTCACCCTCTTTTTATTTTATTTTCATGTATATTCTTTTTTCATCTACTTTTGCAATCTTCATTGTGAATTGTTTATTATTATGTAATGTTCGTTAAATTTTTCATGAGCGTGCTATACGTGATGATGTTTTCATATTGTCGTCGATTTGTAAGGAGACGGATTTAAGCTCAGCTTGTTTCCGAATCCTTGTCGTATATTACATATTGTATTGTATTAACATGTCATATTATTGAATAACATATGTTTAAATTAAGTAGTTTTAATGACCATGACAGTTTCTAGTGTTTAAGTTGAAGTCATCACTTCGAAAGTTTTACGGTCGCCACCATGACTTTGTTAACTGTGACGGAATATATGTGTCACACATGACCACATATATGTTCCGTTTGTCATAATCACAATCCGATCTTTTCCTCATTCACGACTTATTACCGGATATATAACAAGAGTAACACGAATGGTGCCATTGGTGGATCAGGAACTGTTTGCCATTCCGGAGCACATAATTTCACCCCCAATTTTTAGTGCTGTTCGTGTTGCTCTTAATCTATAACTTTATGTGTAGTGTTTTGTATTCATTCTCCTTTTGTCCTTTTTCATTTGACAATTTTCTTGTCTGTCCTTCAATTTACGGCTTCTGATTACCTCCTTTGGTATATTCCAACTTTTTATTCTTCTGGAAAGACCTGGAGTTTGTTATTGTATATAAATTTCTCATACCTATTGCACTGACCATACAGCATAGCTGAAAATTTGTCAACAAAAAATGTATTCGTACATTTGAACCGCATCGGTGGTGTAATGGTTAGAACGCTCGTCTCGAGTGGTGTAATGGTTAGAACGCTCGTCTCGAGTGGTGTAGCGGTTAGAACGCTCGTCTCGAGTGGTGTTATGGTTAGAACGCTCGTCTCGAGTGGTGTAATGGTTAGAACGCTCGTCTCCAGTGGTGTAATGGTTAGAACGCTCGTCTCGAGTGGTGTAATGGTTAGAACGCTCGTCTCGAGTGGTGTAATGGTTAGAATGCTCGTCTCGAGTGGTGTAATGGTTAGAACGCTCGTCTCGAGTGGTGTAATGGTTAGAACGCTCGTCTCGAGTGGTGTAATGGTTAGAACGCTCGTCTCGAGTGGTGTAATGGTTAGAACGCTCGTCTGGAGTGGTGTAATGGTTAGAACGCTCGTCTGGAGTGGTGTAATGGTTAGAACGCTCGTCTCGAGTGGTGTAATGGTTAGAACGCTCGTCTCGAGTGGTGTAGCGGTTAGAACGCTCGTCTCGAGTGGTGTAATGGTTAGAATGCTCGTCTCGAGTGGTGTAATGGTTAGAACGCTCGTCTCGAGTGGTGTAATGGTTAGAACGCTCGTCTCGAGTGGTGTAATGGTTAGAACGCTCGTCTCGAGTGGTGTAATGGTTAGAACGCTCGTCTCGAGTGGTGTAATGGTTAGAACGCTCGTCTCGAGTGGTGTAATGGTTAGAACGCTCGTCTCGAGTGGTGTAATGGTTAGAACGCTCGTCTCGAGTGGTGTAATGGTTAGAACGCTCGTCTCGAGTGGCATAGATCGTATCGTGGGTTCGAGTCCCGGTCTGGTCAAACCGAAGGCTATAACATTAGTATGTGTTGCTTTTTCGTTAAGCACTCAGCAGTAAGGAGTAAGTGCAATGACTTGTTGGCTCGGAATATCCTCTAAGCACGCTCGGAAACAGGAGAATTTATCCGAGTGGAGCGAAATGTCTATCCACAGACTGTTGTTTCAGTGAGCTACATGAAACACTATAAAAATCCAACTAAGCGTATTGGTATAGTACAAAGTGAACCTATGGCACATCATCATCTAACTGAAAAATAACTTGTTCTTGCCATGATACTAGAATATCAGTGTTGAGTTGGCGATAAACAACAATCACTCACTCACACGTTTTTCGTACATTCGCTACATACACATTACATGTATATTAGTACACTAACTTTAATCAATATACCGGTCCCGATGTTATCTTTGATATTTATCGGACATCAAACTTAACATATTTCCGAAATAAATCAATCTCATGTCTGGTAAAAGTTAAAAATGTACAGCTCGGAATTTGTTGACGCCAGATAGTGGAGCAGGAACTGTTTACCCTTCCAGAACACCTGAGTACATACCGGTTTTAGTGGGATAGAAATGTGATTAATCTAGAAAGATAGGATATGGGGTTCTTGAGGGTATTTTTAATATCATTATTATGACAGGTGTCTTAGAGGAAGCAAGAACTGCTTACCCTTCGCGGGCAGATGCGTTCATGCTCGGCATTTTAGTGGGATCCGTGGTGCTCATCGTTATAGTGTTATGTGTTGTGTTGTGTGTGTGTGTTTAATTTATCTTCGTCCTGTGTCTTGTGAGCCTGATGTTGCCAGTTTCTCTGGCTTGTGCATTCTTGATTGCATTTTCGGTTTTCTCTAAAGTTTATTTATTTATGAAATAAGACAAACATGTAAGGAATAAAATAAACATTTGTTCACTCAGTCAAGTACCTGTTCCTTTGATAAAGTACCGTGTCTTACCTTTGAAATTATACAATATTGTGAGGTTCAATTTTATTGTTGTAATTTTCAATTTTGCTTTTTTTTTCTTCAAAATTTAGAAAACAGGACTGGGTTGCACACGCCGCAATTAAATTTAGTGTCAATGATTGGGGTTTGTGCAACCCAGTCCAGGAAATTAATGATGATTTAATCTTCATATAACGTTGTTAAATTATCCTCCTCCAAGAACACAGAATCGTTATCAATCTGTTGTGTACATTTCCATACTTTGACATTCCTGATTAAGATTTCCTCTAAATACCTATCACTGTCATGTATTTCATATTGTGTAGCAGACGACAGGTTTGACACTGATTTTGGTCTATTCCATTGAACCGGTAGTGATAATTGTCTTTGGATATTGTTTTTCGGAACTGTTTGTAGTTCATTCAAAGAATTGTGCACGGATTCATCGCAGATAGAGGATGAACTTGATGAATCTGCAATAAATAATGGAATATTAGAATGAGAAACAAAAACAAATACCACACTGTCGGAACAGTTCCAAAATCTAATAAAGCAAATGGTAGAAACAGAAGCAACATCAATGCACTCACTAGCTAATCTTTCAAATTCCCGGATTAGTACAGGCACTCCAATAACAAGTGGCGGGGTTAAACTAGTTTTACAGACTCAATATAAAAGCTAGAATATATTTTAATATTATACCTCATACATTTATTTCCTCTAATTAGCTATGTTAGCCAGTCTGGTTTATATTTTGCGATACGGACCGGAGCTCCGGTCCGAAATGCTATATAAATTATCTTCCTTTGTGCGTAATCCGGAAATCTCTTGTCCGCCAATGTTTTGAAAGTTTAGAAAATAAAATGTCTGGAAGGTTCGCGTCTCTGTATCAAGCAGAACTGGATCAAATTACAGATTCCAGGCTGTCACAAAACATTAAAAATGCAACGAAGTACGCGGTAAAAACATTCAGTTTATTGACCATATTTTTATTTCTTTCTGATATGTCAGGTAAATTTAGATACAGCCACTAATAGCTGTTCATTGTACATGCAATGCATACATGGCATAGTTTTATTACATTTATTTGTAAAAAAAAATGAATATGGGGTAAATGTACACAGCCACAATCCATGAAATACAGTGTAATTATAAAGCAAAGGAACGGCACTTTCATTGGTGTTCTTCATCATAAATATTGATGCAAAGTCTCAACAACTACTGTATAATACTGGTAGAACTGCACTGATAGTTCATAATGCCCAAGGTGTAGTTTTGAGTTTTGATTTTTCATGTGTTTCAGTGTTTGTGGATATACTCTGCTTATATCATATTCAGTCTTGCCTTGTTAATTCAACGTATGACATCGTCACTTTTCCAGGGGTATTCTACTTTTACTTTGGGCCAGATATCACTTTTGTCAATTCTAATCACATGTACACAATTGCAACATAAACACACTCAAAGCGCCCCCCCCCCCACCCCCAAATCCAAAATAAAATAAAATAATAATAAGAACAGCAGAAAAAAAAACTACAATGTAAGGACAAAAAATTAAAACAATACAATTCACCCCAAAAATCTAAATAAAAATCACCCCTCAAAAACATCACCTGTTTAAAAAATCAAACAAACAAAACAAAACAAACCCCCCCCCACAAAAAAACAATAAAAAAAAAAGAAAATGAAAAAAACCTAACAACAAACAGAAGTGTGTAACAATTTCAGTCTACCATGATATTTTCAGACACTGTTGTTATAGTCCGTTTGGCCAGCCTAAAACAGGACTAAAAAATTAATTAAAAATCAACAGTTCAACTTATTGATTTTTTTTCTTCACACATTTACTTGTATATCATCTACCTACTGGGACAAATAATTTCAGAATTTTGACACTATTTTCCAAAAAGTTGCCCATTAGGTCTCTATGTTAAATATTTGTACCAAATGTGGATATGTGCAGAGGGAGTTAGTATGCTTGTTGTAACCAACTTCCAGTGTAAACTATAACAACAACACCTGTGGTTTTATTTACATTTCACTGTCATGTGATTACTTTATTTGAATATGTCACCAGAACCCAAGCATGCATGAGATGTTCATTTCACTTTCACCAAGTGACAATTTTGATTCGGCTTCAAAATAATCAAACACTTTTAGTATTAAATCCTGTTTTTCATCCTTTCTATATAAGTATTGGTAGAGTTCTAAATAAGGGCAGATAATTTTTAATTTGTAAATATTAATTTATGAAAAGACAAAAAAAATGTTGTTTTTTTCTACCTTTTTTTTATATTTTTTCTATTATATTTAAAAAAAATATATATTAATTACTTGTTTTTTTTATTATGCTTAAATAACATACATAAAACTTGTTTTCATTTTCTAAAAGTATACACAAAGCATGCAAAGCATGGGCTATTTACATGGTATATCTTGTCAATACACATAGACTTACTTTATAACCATGTTCTTTGAGTTCACATACTGGGCTTTAGAAAACACCAAAACAAAAGTGATTTTATTTAGAATTTAAAGAAAAAGATTTAAAATTCAAAGGCTTGCATTTATACTTTTTACTTTTAAATTTCTAAAATAATTTCCAATAAAATGTAAAAAGTTAGACTTTGGGTGAAAATCTTTGGGTTTGTTTATAGAATAACCTATTGTCACTTGAAAGTGAAATGAACATCTCATGCATGCTTGGGTTCTGGTGACATATTCAAATAAAGTAATCACATGACAGTGAAATGTAAATAAAACCACAGGTGTTGTTGTTATAGTTTACACTGGAAGTTGGTTACAACAAGCATACTAACTCCCTCTGCACATATCCACATTTGGTACAAATATTTAATATAGAGACCTAATGGGCAACTTTTTGGAAAATAGTGTCAAAATTCTGAAATTATTTGTCCCAGTAGGTAGATGATATACAAGTAAATGTGTGAAGAAAAAAAATCAATAAGTTGAACTGTTTATTTTTAATTAACTTTTTAGTCCTGTTTTAGGCTGGTCAAATGGACTATACTGATATTCACTTTTTCAAACTTCATGTATACACAAAGAAACCAATGGATGTTCGGTATAATATAGCAAATAGTGCATAACACTTCAGGTCACATGGCAGTTTATGGACCGGTCGCTTCGGTCCATATAACATTTTAGGGGTGACTGACCGGTCCATAAACTGCCATATGACCCTCTGTGCTATGCACTATTTGTTAATTAATACATGCTATGCATTTTATGTCGTCTTATTTACATATTCTCCAATAATAGTAGTTCCGATGATTGCCTTTTGTGTACTTGAAAAGTCCAATGTTTGCTTACTATGATGTAAACAAGGAGGGCCGTCGTGGTTGTGATTGTGTGGTAGTTGGATTTACAACGACCTATTCCACCACTAGCGTTGCGAGTTCGAATCACGCTCATGCGAGGTGCCTTCGATACAGCATTATGTGATCAAATTTGTCAGTGACTTGCGGTATGTCGGTGGGTTTGACCGAGTTCTCCAGTTTCTTCCACCAATAAAACTGACCTCTACGATGTAATTAAAATATTGTTGAAAGTGGCGTTAAACACCATAACCATAACCCCTGTGAAAAAGGATAGACTGCATATCCTAATGTTTATTTCTGGTGTTGTGTAAATGCTAAAACTGTGCATGTCGAGGTTGACTTGTTGTTTTGTAGATAACACTGAACTGTATAACAAGTGTATTTAATCCATGCCTATTTTGATTATTGTATGTAAAACTTTCTATGGAGAAGACTTGTTAAGTTAGAGTAACATGTGTCTAATCCCCGGTCTGATCAAACCAAATACTTTAACATTTGTATTTGCTACTTCTCCGGTTAAGCATGCAACAAGAGTAAGACCAACGAGTGGTTGGCTCGGAATCAGGATAATGTGTCCGAGTGTTGTGAAATGGCTACTACTCACGGACTGTTGTTTCAGTGAGCTAGCATATAAAGATCCAACCAAGCGTATCTGTCTCGTACAAAGCAAACATCAGCATGATCTCATCCAATGTAACCTGTTCTCATCATGATATGGCTGAAACATTGCTCATTTAGGGTTAAGCAATAATCACTCACTACTTATATGATCGTATGGTAGTTGAATTTACAATTACCTATGCAAGAAGTGTCTATCACCAATAGTGTGCTGAGCTCGAATCACACTCAGACGAGCTGTACTCTCGATACAACATAATGTGATAAAGTTTGTCGGTGACTTGTGGCAGGTCGTTGGTTTTATTCGGGTACCACGGATTCCTCCACCTATAAAACTGACCGCCACGACATTACTGAAATATTGTTGAAAGTGGCGTTGAACACCATAACCCTAACTCTAACCCCTCCAAGAGTGACATTGATAATTACCTTCAATGCTGGAAGTAGATGAACCACAACACTTCTTCATCTGACAATAGGTTGGTACACTCTGTCGTCTGATTAGTGGTGTATCTACCCGTACTGATATAGAGGACGGATTAACAAACATCAGAACTTTACTAAGATAACCTTTAGCATTGAAAGATGGCCGCTGTTGAATCTGCCTCTTAGTAATCTGTTGAATGGTTTCACTTATTTGAATCAATTGTTTCATTAGATTGATGTCTTGGTTTCGTAGCTGAATCTGTAATACAAATACTATTACCATAGTATGAAATTCTTTACTTAGTGGAGTAGGAACTACTTACCCTTCCGGAACACATGGGTTCACCCCAGTTTTTAGTGGGGTTCGTGTTGCTCGATCTTTATTTTTATGTGTATGTTTTGTGGATCGTTGTTTGTCCTTTTGTACTTTTTATTTTGGCCAGTGTGTTGTCTGTTCGTCTTCGATATACAGCTTCTGATTACCCCTTCGGTATATTTAAGCTTTTCGTACATACTTATTCTTAAAGCACATAGCATTGGATGCTGGAATTGTGTACTTCGTCGAAGCTACTACATTTAAAGTACTATATTTTGCAAAACTTTGATATTTGACGTTACGATGGTGGCCTTCAATGTCAACTCTGTGGTCGAGACTCTTCTTTTTTAGCAATACAGACATGGATTCCATTCTTGATCATTGCTGTTTCTTTGCTAAAATATTAGTAACAAATAGGAACAACTCGGATCATTCACAAACAAAACATGCAATTACCAATATATTGTATTCTATATATGATACAGGTCAAATATTTATATTTGCCTAAAGCATGCATTCATTCATTCAACTTCACTGGCATTGATTTTTAATGATATCTTAAAGATATTTATTAATGACAGCTGGATGAAAATTGGAGTTGTGTTAATTGCATTTGTTTTCACTTTCAGCATTTTGTCATGTATAATACTGTGACTATCACATTTGATAGTAGAGGAAAACCTGGACAGATATAACTAACTGACCCGTGACCTCCATATCCCCCTAGCCAATCGATATGCCAAGAAAACAAATTTTAAGTAGTCATGGTCAACAATGCCACCAATATCAACAAAAGGATCAAACACCTCTGACCTCTAACCTCTGAGCAGAGACCATGACTCATGGCGTTGGTAATCTAGATCCTGGTTTGTGACAGGCACACGCATGTGACGGATTTAAATTCGAATGAAAACATCCAAACCTTCACCTTCTTGATTAATAGATATTCAATACAGATATTAAAAAAACCCGAACAGATTCTCTGTCAGCGAAATAGACCACACACTATCATGAAAATGAATGACAACATAAAGATGGGCAATACAATCGCAGGGTAAATGAATGCTCGTAGTTAACTGACTACTAGCTTAGAAGGTAGAATATGTTGGTTTAAGACCATTAGTCTTTTGCCACAAAAATCATAATGGATCCTAACATTTTTAATATCAATAAGCCACAAACATTATTTTTAAAAGTGGTGGTCTTCGCGGGAGAACAGAAGAAATATGTCACCAATCAAACATTGAATATAAAATAGCAATATAATTAAGAAATAAATCATGGAAGCCAGAATATGTTGGAAGTTTTAACATGGATTGGCGGATATTAGTATGTTATCCAGAGCCAGAAGCGAGGGATACAATTTACGAATTAAATCTTTACTAATAAGATTTTTCAATCATTTTACACGTCACCATAAAAACAATTGATGGAAAATAACCGTTTTTTCTTTTTTTTTGCATGTAGGAATTATATACCGGTATGCAGTTTGTATGTACACGTTCTTTAAAGTGTTAATACAATTTTGAGAAAGTGGTCAATAATATATGAAGACGTGTCCGGAAGCCTTAACACGTGAGGTGGATTTCACCGCCAGTGGTGTTAAGCTTATGTTCAGACGTCAACGACCTTGCCCACTCGAGGATATCCATGGTCCTGAACGTTCGATATTGGACGTATATAAGAAATTAATGTATATATTTACAGATTAATACATGGGCATTTCCATATTGGCCTGGTCATGATCCCGAGACCCCCATATTGGCCCAAGACGCAGTCGAGGGCCAATATGGGTCGAGGGATGATAACCAGGCCAATATGGAAATGCCCATGTATTAAACTATTTATTACATACTTTCAACATCTAGAAAAGAGACACCCATATTGGCCTGAGACGAAGTCGAGGCACATATTGGCCCGGGCCAATATGGGCCTCGATATGGAAATGATCTTGTATTAATCCAATAACCAGTTATTTTCCCGGGGTGTGAAAATATGGACAGTTTACTTCCGGTCATATTGGTCATACAAAAATGCCTTTATTTGAACTAAGTATGTAATAATACGGAAAAATAAATGATAGTACGTCTGCTTATCAAAAAATTGCAAAAAAATTAAAACTGTAAATTATTTCTAAGTAATTATTGTGTGAAATATTATATATATACCGGAGTACTCTGGCATCATAGTAGTTAAATTTAAAAGATGGCGGCGATCATTGGTTGAAATTGCATGTGGATACACGGTACTATAGAACCCGTGGTACCATAGCATCTGACTATATGCATCTTATCAAACATAGATAAATTATAATAATTGTAGGAACTTTTGAATTGTAAAAAAATACATACCAAGTCTGTTTTTATTGTTTCTAGTGTGGTATCTAACCGAATTGAAGCTGCCATTAAATCGTCCATTTCCGTCATTATTCCATATATGGTCTTATCGTCTGATAAAGTTAATGCTTATCACACGTTTTAGGTGTTAAAAAAGTACAAAGGTGTATATTAAAGAATATACTACCACAATATGAATAATGGTAGAAAAATTAATATTTTAATGTGAAAAAAGGCAAATACTTAACTGGTATATTTTTATTAAGTGTTTAATTTAATCACCCAAATTGCTTTAGGATACAAAAGGAATAAAATATTGACAGGAATTATAATGTCGCACACATATCTGTTTTTTAATGACATTATTCAAACATGAGTTGTTAAAATAAATAATGAGTGATCCAAGGTGAAGTATTTGTTTAAATCTGAAAAATTGACGGTTAATTATGAATTCTTGAATTTCGTATTATCCCGGTGGTATTTTAAGTATTTTTCTTGTGATATTAATTTACATTAATAATTAAGATTTATTTGATTGTCAAAATGATTTTTAACCGGAATGCTTACATGCATGTAGCAAGACAATTATTGGTATTAAATTCCTATATTATGAATCGTATTGCTAGAAAAGTTCTCACACAAATCATTATGACGCATAAATATCACTAAATAAACTGTAATTGAAAATCAAAATTCTTGTTTTTTTAAATGCCTGTAATAACAGAATTCTTCTTTATAATAAAGTAATGCCTTTGTGGCTCTTTTAAACCTTTGATAGTAGACTTGCTAGTGATAATGTTTTATTATTCAAATATTAAAATCCGTCCGTCAGTCCTTTGTTTGTAAAATTATTATGAATATACCTTAAAGGGAATAATGATTTGCTTGTGTTTATATTTGCTCAAATATTACGTGCTTCGTAAATTTTTTTGTCGTTTGAACTTTTTCATTACGTCAGTTTTTTTTCTAACCTTTCGTTTATTTCTGCATTCGCTGTTGGATGCGATTCAATATGACAAACTTCATATGTCAGCTATGTCATTGAACTTATAGTCTTATTGATGGAGAAAACCAATATAAGGTTGTATGACGTTACACTTCGCCATGAGATGGAATGGAACTCACGAGTTTGTTGGTGATAGTTACTGAAGTTGTCTTACGTACACCTCGCCATGAGCCGGAATCGAAGTCACGAGTTTGTTGGTGATAGTTACTGAAGTTGTCTGACGTACACCTCGTCATGAGCCGGAATCGAAGTCACGAGTTTGTTGGTGATGGTTACTGAAGTTGTCTGACGTACACCTCGCCATCAGCCGGAATCGAAGTCACGAGTTTGTTGGGGATGGTTACTGAAGTTGTCTGACGTACACCTCGCCATGAGGCGGAATCGAAATCACGAGTTTGTTGGTGATAGTTACTGAAGTTGTCTTACGTACACCTCGCCATGAGGCGGAATGGAACTCACGTGTTTGGTAATGATAAGTACTAATTATAAGGTTGTATGACGCTTCACCTCGCCATGAGGCGGAATGGAACTCACGTGTTTGCTAATGATAATTACTAATTATAAGGTTGTATGACGTTTCACCTCGCCTTGAGACGGAATGGAACTCACGTGTTTGCTGACGATAGCTACTGATTGTATTGGTATGTGTTAATCAAACTACCAAAACGGTCACGGCATAAACAGGGTTCAAAATACCAGCTTCCTTACTTTGGCATTTCGCACTTCATGACATTATGGAAAGAAAGTTTAAACAGTGATGGTCAACAATACCACCAATACCAACAAAACAAACAATTACCTCTCACTGATCACAGAAAAAACCACGACGTATGACGCTGGAAACCCATGTCCTGACTTGGGACAGGCACACACATGTGGCGGGGTTAAATTGGTTACCAATCTTCCCCTCTTGTTAACTGGATATCAAACGACAATACATGTATAAACAAATGTAAACAAGCCAAAAAATACCAACACCTGCACAGATTCTATTCTACTCAAAGAGACTATATATACTCTCAGATACGACATATAATGGGCAGTGCAATAGCAGGGTCACTGAATGTTCGTAGTTAACTGACTACTAGCTAGGAAGGTGGAGTCTGTTGGTTAAAGAACGTGACTCTTTGGACAAAAAAAAAACATAATTGATACTGCTAACAGATTTAATATCAATTGGTCATGAACATCCAAAGACATTAATGGTCTTAGCGGGAGACCAGAATAAATAGGTCATCAAACTGTTGGAATCAATTATGGAACTTGGTAATATAATATGGAAGGAAATATAGATATACTAATTTAATTTTCACATAAATGTAGTGTGACCTACTTATTGTACAAGCATAATGTCTATAGTTTTAGCAATGTACATCTGCCTCAAAGAGTGAACAATAGTTGATAAGTCATAGCATATACGAATAAAAAATGTTCAACGATTTAGCAAGTTCAGATGTGACTGATAGGGTCAAAGGAACGTCAATATTCTAAAAAATAGGGAAATTGACGATAAGGAAAGAAATATGCACCCTTTGTCGTAAACGCGTATGTTAAAATTGTATTGATAAAGGGGTGTGTCTAAATCCCAAAATTGTCAGGAGACGCATGTAATGTTAGCTTTATTCAAGGGGAATTCCTTGGGATAAATTATATATATGTCAGGGAATGGTAATCCTTCCTGAACACCTCATCTTGCTTTCCGTTGTGGCTTTTCATGTTGTCTAAGCTTTTCTTCTTTTGTTCTTACTCTGCTCATTTTCCATCCGTATCGTTGTCTTGTTATTTTTTGTTGTTTCAAATTCAGTCGTCGGCCCAATATACAATGTACAGTAAAATTAAAACGACTCCATTAGGAAGAATACATGTATCAAATATATTTGCTTTCTTCCCATACTACAATTTCTTAGAAAAGATATTCGTGATAAACAAATATATAATATATAATATAAATGTTTACGATTTTTAATGAATGGATATATTATCTCAACCAATAACATACAATGTACATCAAAGATCTTTAAATAAATATCTTAAAAGAAAAACAAATGATGTACTTTAACTTATTGTGACAAGAATCGAACTCACGAGTTTGTTTGTTCCCACGGTAATCCGAATGACATGCTTTGTATCGTGAATTCTGATATACAACACAACTGTACATTGATTTATCGTGCAATTGTGTATTAGATAACTATTGCTATTATGTATGTACTGTTATATTGGTAAGAGTATTGTCCCTTTATGAATGGCTAAAATTTAACAATTGGTTAGAGTATTGTCCCCTGATCCATACTATATTTATCTGTTTAATCAGCTGATTTGTTGCCGAGATATGTTTATCGTTTAATCAATACGTTCATGTTGACAGGCTACTTATTTTTGAAATGTGACATGAAGTCAAGCATTATTGTTTTGTGTTCTTTAAACATTTATTAAATAAAGATATGTTCAACACCTAGTTATAATCAAGTTTTAAAGAGTAAACTCCTGTTTATTAAGATTTAAGACATTTGACTACTAATTATATAGCTACATTCTTTATCATAAATATTTACGCCAATTTAAACGTTTGAAGGTATAACGAATACATAACTATGTTTCTGTGTGAAAATAACGACACTATATGTATCTGTATGGGAAACATGTCTATAATTAAGAGATCTGCCATTTAACTCTTCTGTCGCCAAATATTATAGAAATAATATGCTGCCTTGAAAGATGAAAAAATATTATGAATATAATTATGATTAAATAATCTAATGCCCTCTAATTTTCAACAACAATTGTTGGTTAAAAAGGGGGGAACATTACTGATTTTTCATATCAAAGGAATAATCTGATTTTTTGCTTAATGTGAAAAGCAAAATCAGGCTCAGGAGAAAACATAGCCCATATAAATGTTAAATGGTCAGTCCCTAAAGTGTCAATAACAATAGGTGGTTTATGGTGTTTAACGCCATTTCCACCAGTATTTCAGTTATATTGTGGCAGTCAGTTCTATTGACTACTCGGAGAAAACAACCGATATGTCGTAAGTCACTGACAAACTTTATTACATAATGTTGTATCGAGTACACCTCGCCTAAGCGGGGTTCGAACTCACAACGTTAGTGGTGATATACACTGATTGCAAAGGTAGTAATAATCCAACTACTATACGATCACGACCACGATGGTTCTGAGACCAGCAGTGAAAATATATAATTATTCAATGTGTGCACATTAGCAATAGTAAAATGTATATGTACAAAAGTTTAATTATCACAGTATTATCATATTTGTTAAAAATTAAACTGTGTCTCAAAATCCGAAGCTCAAGAAACTAGTTTAACCCCACCACTTTTAATAAAATGCCTGCACCAAACCAGAAAGGGAGCGGTCATGTATTTGTGTGTTAAGGGTATATATTTTGTCTCTTTCTACGAGTTGTCTATTGTATTTTGGAACTGTTCCGCCACTCCTAGTATTGTTTTCTCTCCATTTAGTACTCTTCCTAATATGATTTTAACAGATGCAAGAAATATGAAGGGAACAAAAATGTTTTCAATAGATGTAATTTATTTAAACCATAAAACTGATGCAGAAAGAGTTTTTTCTGTAATGTTAAACTTTTAAAGCATTATTACAAAGAGATGTGGAACGAACAAGCCGGCACATATCTGTTTTCATCTGTTACTGGGTTAATATACTTCCCGTTATAGCAGTAAGGGAACTCGATAGTACATCAGTAATTGTAATCGTGGAACTTTCACTTTTTTTTTACTAAATGACAAGACGAAATTTATATGTTCCTGGTCATTTAGGAAGCCAATGCACAGGTAGATACGATAACGTAACCCTCAATCCGCTTGTGCTCCAGTTAGGGTTACGAATCGGTCCCATTCAAATTCAAATTTTCGTTAAGTGAATATTTCAACTTTCTTTTTGCATATCTGGTCATAACTTATTATTCCCTACAATTTTTAGGTAATGGCGATACGAAATAAGTGTTACAATACCTGTTTCTACCTTCACGATCGATTTAGTATTCGAAAATTGTTTCTTGTCCGCCATGGCATCTTACGTATACTCTCGTCGCGGAACCTATCCATATATGGATCTGAATGCCAAATATGAAAAACGTTACTATGATGTGTTACTACGATTGATCCAAATAAGGATATCTCCAAAACGAGGCAAGTGCTCGTGAAATAGCAACTTGTAAACAGAAAGAAGATTTCATGCATTCAAATTTTCAGATGGATATAAGTCTACCATGGATTGATGCAGCGTTTACTTAACACCTCAAGGTTTACCTAAATATATTTATCTTTCACCTCCTTTAATTTTTCCAACCACTTGCAACGGAATTAGGACAAAAAACCGCCCAGTGTGAATCACTCCGGGTGCTGCTCCCATACGTTGAATGGGACCGATTCGTAACCTTCGCTAGGAGCAAAAGCGGACTGAGGGTTACGTTCTCGTATCTAATGCACAGGGTGCACCTGGTGATACATCGAAGCAACATTCAAAAGTCGAGCAAACAATAAAAACGTAGATATATAATTTAGTGCACATGACGCGTCTCTGGAACAACCTTTAGCAGCCACGTGCATACCCGCAGCCAACCGGAAAATCTAATAATAAGATCTGTGTTCTCAAAAAAGCTGATTTGACCACAAAAAAAAAATAGTTGATAATTTCCCTTTCTATGATATCAATATAATGTCAACATGCTCTTTTTCGGAGGCCGTCGTGGCCGTGATCGTATGGTAGGTAGATTTACAACTATCTGTGCCTATCACCGCTAAAGTTGTGAGTTCGAATCTTGTTCATGACGAGGTGTACTCGATACAACATTATGTGATAAAGTGTGTCGGTGACTTGCGACAGGTCGATGGTTTCCTCCGGGTCCTCAGGTTTCCTCCACCAATAAAACTGACCGCCACGATATAGATGAAATATTGTTGAAAGTGGCGTTAATTACCTTAAACCAAACCAAACCATGTTTTTTTTTATTTCTCGGCTGGGATCAAAACGAAAAAAATTATTTAACGTAAAATGGGTTTTCTTTATATATTGATCATTTTATTTGGATTTTGCAATAAATTCTCCTCAAAATGTCTTACTAGAAAATATCCAAAGAATTCATAAATTTTTTTAAAATAATTTGATGGTGTTTTTTTTTTAATCTTACACAGCAGTCTACCAACAATGGTACATACCCCAGTGATATTAAATAACCAATGTTATTGTTTTGTTTTTCTTCGTCTTGTGTACCTTATGTCGCCAGTTTCTCTGGATTGTCCTTTTTTGATTGGCCCTTCGGTAGTCTTTAACATTTATTAAGTAGCAAGATGTGTATTTATGTTTTGTATTTCGAACATACAATGTAGTAGACATGTGTCCCTATTTACGGCAAATTATGACAAATGAAATATTGCATCGGATTCGCATTTCAATGATGCCCCATCCCAAGCTGCTTAAGAAAACTTTGAAGATATCAAAGGTGTAACCAGCATCCGTAAATCATCACGGGGTATACACCATGGAAGTTTTTCCATATTGAACATGGAACTTTGGATATGTGAGTTTCACAGGTTGGCAAAATTAATTAATTTGTTAAAACTATGTTCGGTTCACCTTTATTCCCATTTGTTTTTTATTTATTAACGTACTTGGTGTCTAACACGATTTCCATGGAAGATGACGTTATAGCCCTTTAACAGTAACACAACAAGTGACACTAGTGGATCAGGAACCATGTACCCTTCCGGAGCATATCATTTCATCCCCTAATATGATGTTGTTGTCGTTTAACAGTAACACAACGGATGACACTAGTGGATCAGGAACTGTGTACCCTTCTGGAGCACATAATTTCATCCCCTAATATGATGTTGTTGTCGTTTAACAGTAACACGACGGATGACACTAGTGGATCAGGAACTGTGTACCCTTCGGGAGCACATAATTTTACCCCGTAGTATGATGTTGTTGTCGTTTAACAGTAACACGACGGGCGACACTAGTGGATCAGAAACTGTGTACCCTTCCGGAGCACATAATTTTACCCCCTAGTATGATGTTGTTGTCGTTTAACAGTAACACGACGGGCGACACTAGTGGATCAGGAACTGTGCAACCTTCTGGAAAACCCGGGTTCAGTGGGGTTTTTGTTGCTCAATCTGCAGTTTTCTTTGTTGTGTTATGTTATTTATTGGGATTTTCTTTGTTCTTTTACGGCTTCTGATTACCCCTTTGGTATTTTCTAACCTTTCTAAGACAAATCTGTTTCTGTCGACAAAATCAGAATTCAACAGCGAATGTGTAGTATTCCACCATCTATAGCAGCGCAAACCGCTAATTAAGCCGACCTTATACTTCAGAGGAAAATGAGGCGGCAATGGCACGAACTGGGGAAGTATTGTTTTGACAATTGATGTTGATAATGGACACGGGTTAGGGTTATGGTGTTTAACGCCACTTTCAACAATATTTCAGTTACATCGTGACGATCAGTTTATTTGGTGGAGAAAACCGGAGTACCCAGAGAAAACCACTGACCTACCGCAAGTCACTGGCAAACTTTATCACATATGCTATATCGAGTGCACCTCACCATGAGTGTGGCTCGAACTCACAACGATAGTGATGATAGGTACTGATTGCATATAATGGCATAAACATAGGATTTATTAGGAATTATTTGATTCAGCGGGATATTATTTTATACATGTTGTTTTTTTAGAACACACAATATTGCATATTTTGTGATGAAACTCCATGTCAATAAAAAAAACACTAGGATTTAAATATTATCTTGTGTTTTGTAATATAGATCAACTATAGTATCATGATATGACTAATCATTATTGATACTGTAAAGTTTTAAGTTTTATTGAAATACGTGTAATAACATACCTAATAATAATATTTATTAAGATTAATAATTTGATCAAAATTAAACTCTCCTGCAAAGAAATGATTTCATTAATAATACTATATATTTCTTTTGATTCCATTCTAATTCTAGCAACGATACTTGAATTGTCCTCCAGCGGTGTCTATCGTTTAATTAGAGCAGGTTTAATATTCCCCTACACAGAACTAGTCCAATAATACCCCTAAAACAGCAGTTGATTAAATCAGAAAGCTATATTGTACTTCTTACATTTTATTTAGTAGGTTACACAGGAATGTGTCACCTCACGTCTAGAATAACCTCCATTGTAGTAACACACCTGTTTAAGTTCCTAAATGCATGTGGTTCGTGAACATGGGAACCGTTGTGGAAATATTTAGCGTTTCTAGGTGACATACGAAGGGAGGTTTGGGCGCATAGAACTAGTTTGACCACGCCACTTTGTTTTGAAATGCATGTATCAAGCCATTTTTTGTGATTTTGTTATTAGATTTTTTAATTGTTCCGACAGTCTAGTATTTTTGCTTTTTATTATTTTTCATTTATACAGTAGACTAGAACTTAAATTGTTCAGCCCTTCCATCAATACTCATCATAATACCTGTATTTTTGTGATTGAGTTTTGTTTACAACTACCGTCTTGTACACAACACATCAATAGACTTTAGTCGCAAGAGAAGGTTGAAAGTGAGATTATTTTTTTTAACATTAGAAAATACTAAGAGCATATTTTGACATGAGATTCAGACTGGTCAATCACAATGGGTCAATAACAATTTTAAAGCTCCTTGTGAAGAAATAATGAATCCACTGGATTGCAACGACTTATCTCTTATCGAAGAGGGTTAATATCACTGAAAATAACCAGAAACTACCAAACTAAGATAAATAAATGTAGCAAACAGAACAAAATCCATCTTTACAAGGCGAAGTATACAGGAAAATGTTTTGTACATAAGTTTTTTCCCGCAATATAAGCTGTATGTTATATCTATGTCTAGCAATAGGTAAAGCATCACATTCGGTCAGCTTGATGATTCGTAATTGATAAGGTTTGGACCCATACAAGTAGCTTAACCACGCCACTTTTTATTGAAGTGCCTGTACCAAGCAAATGACGTTTGTGGTCCTGTATTGGTGTGTTAGAGGTATCAGTATTGACTCTTTTTACGATTTTCTATTGGACATTGGAATTGTTGCGACAGTATGGTATTACCTGTTTTTCCCTGTATTACCAATTGTGATGATTAAACTACTGAAGTCTTTTCTTATTCCATTTTCTAAAATCTGTTCATAAAGAATTGCTAGTGTGATTTTTTGGGTAATGACTGATTCGGTGTGATCTCTCAAACCAAACAACTGGTTACTCTGAGAGCCCAAATACATTGGTCGTTAGCCGATCGTCCCACCAACATTTGTAAATAATAATCCTTTAAAGAATGTTAGTTCACTTGTATTCGACCTTTAGATTTATACATTTTCTGTAAATTTTCCATTTAACCTAACAAAATGATAGTTTGCTACTGAAAACTAAATAAATATGCATTAACAACCAAACGTATTGAAGGGCCGTCGTTGCCGTGATCGTATGGTAGTTGGATTTACAACTACCTGTGAAATCAGTGCATATCACCACTAAAATTGTGAGTTCGAACCCCGCTCAGGCGAGGTGTGCTCGATACAATAGTATGTGATAAAACTTGTCAGTTACTTGCGACATGTGGTTGGTTTTCTCCGGTTTCCTCCACAAATAAAACTGACCGCCACGATATATATGATATATTGTTGGAAGTGACTATAAACACCATAAAACCAAACCAAGCCATACGTATTGATAAACCAACATACCAGGTATTCTTATGGAATAGAACTAAAGAGTCAAAACAGTGATGGCGTTTTATGGGTTTATTTTATGTAACAATTGTATAGATAACAAAAAGATAAAAATAGCTGACAACATCTTTGGAAAAGGGGGATATTAAAAAGAAATGTTAACCAATGAAATACACAGTGTCTTTGTCTGCAGCAAGGATTAATATTAGTTTCTATCATCGTGAAAACAATCACAGCCTTTAGTCATCAAGATAAGTTTCCTTCGTCGTATATCATAAAATGTTATTGTTAATATCACAGAATAACACACGCAATTGTGTCTCGTTTTGATATTGTTTTGCAGAACACAGTGTCCATTGAAAACAGTTCCTCTCTGACATTTCGTAACATCGATAAAGTTCATGAATCGACTCAAACATTCAATTTCTATCCTGAAATTACTCAGTCAATCTTAATGATCTTTGATGGACCGACTCAAAAATTCAATTTCAATCCGGACATAGCGCTATCTCAATGATCAAGTAGATTACAAATAGACAAATTGTTAAATTCGCAACATTTCTAACCAATCTTGCAAATGAATAATTGAGTTGGTCCATCCATGACAATTGTCGGAAGAAGCAGACTTTCAAATGCAACAAAGACGTCGACAGTCATACATTTGTAGCAATACCATTTTCAGGTATTTTGTAGGCTTGAGCTAAGCTATCACAGGCTCATTGTCGTTATATTCTTGAGTTAATGACTGTCACTTTCACAATATCTTCTACATTTCCACAATTTAACATTTGTTCTGAAAATGTCTTTGTTTGTGCATTCATCGCTGTCACAGTCACTGTCAGATGAACTATTTGATATATTATCTGCAAAATAAAGAAATGAACATAATATACTTAAACAGAGTTTGAAGATACCAAAGAGGTAATCAGAATCCGTATATCGAAGAAGAACAGACAAACCAATGACCAAAAGAACAACGATCTGCAAAACATTACACTTAAAACTAAAGACCGAGAAACACGAACCCCACTAAAAACCGTTTGTTAGTTAACCTAATTGAATATTAAGCTAAATGTAGCAGATTTTAAGAAATGGGTAAATAATGTTTATCTAATGTATTCACGGCTAGTAAAGATAAAACAAAACCTCACAGCTCGTCCATAAGAAACATTTATCAATAATGGTATAAATATAAACATTATTCACATATGGTAATTGACATATACGTTTCGAATATCATTGAACAGACATATATTTACTTCTTCTTAAAGTTATTATTTTGTATCCATTTAGAAACCAGTTCAAATATAAAAGAACTGCTCCTTTCTAAGTGTAACGTTGGATAGTCTCTAGGGTTAACTTACTTCCACCTCTTTTCTTACTGATTTTTGAACTTTGATAATATAAGGTTGTTAGGCATTTGTTGTTTCTTTCGCTCATATTAGTTATTTGTAATTCGTATAACATATTGCTTATGTTTTCCGCTTACATTAAATATTTGTCATTTAGTATCTCAATTTTGAGTTTGTCGTATAGATTAATTATTTGTCACTCGCTTCAAACATTTACCTTCATCAATTGTTGTCAGCTCTGGCGAAATGAACATGTTGGTACTAAGTGGTCGTCGTCCCATTTTGCTAATTCGCACTCTTTTTGGATTAGTTTGTTTCTTGCTAAGTTCCTTGATACTATCGTTGATATTTAACAACTGTTTCATCAGTTGCACGTCTTGGTCTCTTATCTCACTAAGTTCACTTCTCAGCACTGCCAGAGCACTATTTACTCTCTCGGTAGCGTTGTCGTTGGCCATTATGTCGTTAGGAAACTAACTTCGTCTTAGTATATATTCGTTGCGTGATATGTAGCGGTTATTGCTGAAATAGGCAGCCTGAACTTTATATATACTGTTAGAACAATGGATCAGGTACGACCGTTTCAGGTTACAAACCATTAGTAGGTCACATGTCATACCTATAGTCACATGACCATATTATGGATTTTGTTGAGGTAGAACACATAATATGAAAAATAATACAAATGGTTTGAAAAGAAGTATTTGATTGGTAGAAACGGATTGATTGTTTTTCATGTCATCCATGTTTAAATACATAAAATGTAGTTATAAAACACACAGTTTTAGCATTCATTTAATATACGGGGTAACATTATCGCTAAGATAATAGTATCTACATTTTGATAGTAAGACAAGACGGCAACGTTATAGACTTTATTCATGTGACCTTTTACATTTTTGGGGGTCATAGCTGAAATGTAATGCACAATTTATTTAAATATCTAAGCTCCAATTAACTTCAAATACGATCCAGTTTCACGAAGTTTACTATAAAGTATTGTATACGTATATCTCATTGACAAGAATACTTAATCTTATGCAATACAGACAGATGTATTACATTATCTAAAATAAACAGAGAAGACGATATAAGCTTAAGTTAAAAGACATGCTTGCATTTAATTTATGCTTGCCTAAGACAAAGGATGGATAACATATTATTGGTTGATATTTATGAAATTGTTGACCATCACTGTTTAAACTTTATTTTCATAGCTCTTTTATGGTTATTCTATGATTGTGTTTGCATTGAATTGTCACGTATTTCAGTCGGTATGTAGAGATTTTTACCATGCCGACAATACACTGAAATCTATTTTGTTTGCCTGAAATATTTCATTTTGTTTCTTGATGAATATTTATAAAGATGGTAACTTAGATAAGAAAAAGTACCAAAGGGATATTGAGAAGCCGTGACGGAATATCTATGACCCAAACGA
This sequence comes from Bathymodiolus brooksi, assembly GCA_963680875.1. Classification (NCBI taxonomy): domain Eukaryota; kingdom Metazoa; phylum Mollusca; class Bivalvia; order Mytilida; family Modiolidae; genus Bathymodiolus; species Bathymodiolus brooksi. The sequence continues at coordinate 111,157,652 of OY804581.1, forward strand.
CCATATATATGCCCCGTTTGTCGTAATCACCGGATTTGTAGCAATAGTAGCACGACACATGTCATTAGCAGTGCGGTAACAGCTAACCTTTCCAGAATATTTGAGATCAACCTCGTTTTAATGGAATTCGTATTTTTCAGTTGTTTTGGCTTTGTGTGTAATACTTTGTTTATCTTTTTTTTATCCTTTTGTCTATTTTCTTTCGGGTATTACGTCTTCGAATTATGTCTTCTGTTTACCCCTTTTGAATCTTCAAGCCTCTCTTTTTATGCAATATATGTTTAAAACCATCCCTCCGATATGTATGAATTATTTGTCGATCTTTTTGTTATGCCATGCATGCATGCTTCACACGCGTTCGTGTACATCGCTATTGTGGCTATGCTACATATATAAATGTTTTAGACCCACCCTCATGTTTATTTACCTCGATCATGCTGTGATTTAGACCCATCCAGTCAGTTCGCATGAATTAGTGTTGTCATTTTCATGAACATTCTGGTTCAATGTTCAAACAGAAATATTGTAAATTTGCTTATTTATTATTTCTTTCTTGTAATGAAATAGATATAAAAAGTAAAAATATAAGATTTCATGATTTTAATTTTAGTATAAATAACAATTGTATAAATAAAAACAAAATATAAAAAATAAATTGATCACCTCTCGCTACATACAGAAGGATAGTAAGACACAGAAGAGAATCACTTGTTTTTATATTGTTTATACAAATAATAGTGGTAGTATCTACTCTTTAGTAGTAGACTCTTCTTAAAGTCATTATATGTAAGATTATAATGCCTATATCTTGTGTCTAGCGTTTCATAGCTAAAGTTCTCCTCTATTTAGTAGTAGCACCAATAAATGCTTATAGCACCATGCGTTGTTCTTTGATCAAATGGCAGTTTGGGTTTTCGGAAAACTACAGAATATTCCAAATTCGAAATACTATATCTGGTTTGCAAATGCAGTTTTCGATATTGTCAGTAAGCGATACAGTTTGCCGTATCTTGTTGCTTAGTTGAGAGCAGTTTTTTTTCTTTAACTTGTTGCAAATTCTTCTATGGCTTTGAATTTTTCCAGAGTTCTACGTTTGTTTTCAGCGTGTTTTCATCTGAACTTGCATCACTGTCATAATCACTTTCTGATGAACTGCTTACAGCATCTGAAAAGATAAATATCAATAAATATTAAGTCACAATTCGCAATAGTATGCAGTTCATAAATAATGCATTAAATTAGTACTTAAACAAAACACATGGAAATATATATGTGAAGCACAAAACAGCAATATAAGCGGTGTTCATTTACTTTAGTTTGTGACTAAGTTTAATTTAATGTTGGATAGTCTCTTATGTGCATTTATAACCAAGTCCTTTCCTACTGATATATACAATCGATAATATCTGATAAATTTATTACTTCAAATTTTAATAAATTACTAAAATTATTTAGCATAAAATTGTGTAATTACCTTCATTTATTTTGCTGAGAGTTGAAGCTCTGATCATTTCTTTAAAGCTTGATCGTTGACTCCTGTCTCTTCGCTTTGAACATTTCTGTTTCTTTGTCAATTGCTGGATACTATTGTTGATATTAAGCAATTGCTTCATCAGCTGAACGTCTTGGCTTCTCATTTCGTTTAACTCTGTTCTCAAAACAGCAAATGCGCTGTTCATTCGTTCTGTAGCGTAGTCGTTAGCCATATTTAACGGTATTAGATTTCTCGAAGTGAAGTTTAAGCAAGCAAAAAATATGTGTATGAACATACAACGGACGGCTTTCCTTTTTATAGCCTGAGACACAATAGAAAACTTAGGGGTATGTTGACATAAACTGGATGATTGGGTTTCTGTTATTCTTAAGACCACCACTAACATGATCAATTTCTAAGGCCAACAGAAAGACTATTGTTTAATCTACCCCATTAGTGAAAAAATGTAACACACAGTGAGAAAATTAAGTTAATTTGAAGCATGAGTAGGCAACGTATCAGCCTAGTAAATATTAGTATGCACAGTGTACTATTGTTATAACTAATATTTTTTTGACGCATAAGTACCAGATGTCACTATTAAAACAAATTTAATGATGTTTTTTGTTGTATTTTGTGTGACCCATACAATGACAATTCACAAATAAATCATAAATAGATTGGGAGAAAGAAACGTTTGTTCATTTTTATTTACTCTTTTACCTCCACGTTCATGGATACTTGTTTCAAACATGTATTGTTAACATTTCATATTTATCAAAATGTTACAATCTGTACCATGCATATCACATAGGAAGATCAGGTTATGACCATGATTTGATACACGCAGGTACATGTAGTATCTCTCATATCCGTGAGCCGCGGTTTAGGAGAAACGAACACCCAATTGAAAATCAAGAAGGATTAATAAAGCAGAGAGTTAAGTTTGACGTATGACTAATGAATTCTGGATTTCAGTTGAACTATGACTATTAAAGTCTGGATTCTGACGCCGGCTATAAGACCAACTCGAATCGGAAGTTTATCGACTCCTTCGTCTTTCGTGATATATCTAGCTCTAGGCTACGTGTATGATACTACACACTGTACAAATTCTTAACTCTCCAAAATATAGCTGACCGTGCATACTAAATGTACCACTCTATGTTATATGTTACATTATTACAACTACCAGATGCTCAGTACTTGTTCTATCCTTTGTAGTTTACGATGATTCTAGTTTGACTCCATCGGATTTAAATTCCAATTTCCCATGCAGGCGATTACCATAATACATCACCTCAAATGTGTTCAAATAAAATTGGAAATCTTAGTAAAAGGCATCAAATACACTTTCATATGAAAGGAACACGCATAGATAGAATGGGTAGATGTCTAGATCCACACTCATTTTATAGAAATGACCTTTAATGTTGTATTGTTAATGTCTGTTGTAAGGGGCCGTCGTGGCCGTGATCGTATGGTAGTTGGATTTACAATTACCAATGCAATCAGTGCCTGTCACCACTGATGTTTTAAATTCGAATCTCGATCAGGGCGAGGTGTACAATATTATGTGATGAAGTTTGTTAGCGACTTGCGACAGGTCGGTGGTTTTCTCAGGATCCTCCAGCTTCCTCCACCAATAAAGCTGACCGCTACGATATAGCTGAAATATTGTTTAAAGTGGCGTTAAACACCATCAAGCAAATACTTAATGTATGTTCCCTATCATATTCCAGTGTACTGCCTTTTAATGTCACAGTTAATTGATGAACACATACATTTCCAAGATTGAAAAGCATGTTAGAGTGTATCTAAGAGTAAATATACATGCTAGGAAAAGATTGAAGACGCCAAAGGCCCATAGATCGAAGAAGGACAGACAATACAATGACCAAAAGAAAACGGACAAAATGTACACTACTAATATAAGTACAGGAAGATGCTAATTAATATTACTTTCAATCGGAAAATGACACTATGATTACGTGTGTATAAATGCGAATGACGATATGCACAATTACTCAGTAGTAATTGTGTACAATTTACATTTAAACACAATCCACTTCACTTGATTTTCCGCCTAACCCGCACATGTAACAATTGCATAGATAACAAACAGATAAAAATAGCTGACAAAATCTTTGGAAAAGGGGGATATTAAAAAGAAATGATAACCAATGAAATATACAGTGTCTTTGTCTGCAGCAAGGATTAATATTAGTTTCTATCATCGTGAAAACAATCACAGCCTTTAGTCATCAAGATAAGTTTCCTTCGTCGTATATCATAAAATGTTATTGTTAATATCACAGAATAACACACGCAATTGTGTCTCGTTTTGATATTGTTTTGCAGAACACCGTATCCATTGAAAGCAGTTCCTCTCTGACAAGTCGTAACATCGATAAAGTTCATGAATCGACTCAAACATTCAATTTCTATCCTGAAATTACTCAGTCAATCTTAATGATCTTTGATGGCCCGACTCAAAAATTCAATTTCAATCCAGACGTAACGCTATCTCAATGATCATGTAGATTACAAATAGACAAATTGTTAAATTCGCAACATTTCTAACCAATCTTGCAAATGAATAATTGAGTTGGTCCATCCATGACAATTGTCGGAAGAAGCAGACTTTCAAATGCAGCAAAAACGTCGACAGTTATACATTTGTAGCAATACCATTTTCTGATATTTTGTAGGCTTGAGCTAAGCTATCACATGCTCGTTGTCGTTATATTCTTGGCTTAATAACTGTCACTTTCACAATGTCTTCTACATTTCCACAATTTAACATTTGTTCTGAAAATGTCTTTGTTTGTGCATTCATCGCTGTCACAGTCACTCAGAAGAACTATTTGATATATTATCTGCAAAATAAAGAAATGAACATAATATACTTAAAAAGAGTTTGAAGATACCAAAGGGGTAATCAGAATCCGTATATCGAAGAAGAACAGACAAAACAATGGCAAAAAGAAAAATTACAAACAACGATCTACAAAACACCACATAAAGCTTAAGATCGAGTAACACGAACCCCACTGAAACCGTTTGTTAGTTAACCTAATTGAATATTAAGCTAAATGTAGCAGATTTTAAGAAATGGGTAGATAATGTTTATATAATGTATTCACGGCTAGTGATGATTAAAACAAACCTCACAGCTCGTCAATAAGAAACATTTATCAATAATGGTATATATATAAACATTATTAACATATGGTAATTGACATATACGTTTCGAATATCATTGAACAAACATATATTTACTTCTTCTTAAAGTTGTTATTTTGTATCCAGTTCAACTATAAAAGCACTGCTCCTTTCTAAGTGTAACGTTGGATAGTCTCTAGGGTTAGTTTACATCCACCTCTTTTCTTACTGATTTTTGAACTTTGATAATATAAGGTTGTTAGGCATTTGTTGTTTCTTTCGCTCATATTAGTTATTTGTAATTCGTATAACATATTGCTTATGTTTTCAGCTTACATTAAATATTTGTCATTTAGTATCTCAATTTTGAGTTTGTCGCTTAGATTAATTATTTGTCAGTAGCTTCAAACATTTACCTTCATCAATTGTTGTCAGCTCTGGCGAAATGAACATGTTGGTACTAAGTGGTCGTCGTTCCATTTTGCTAATTCGCACTCTTTTTGGATTAGTTTGTTTCTTGCTAAGTTCCTTGATACTATCGTTGATTTTTAACAACTGCTTCATCAGTTGCACATCTTGGTCTCTCATCTCACTAAGTTCACTTCTCAGCACTGCCAGAGCACTATTTACTTTCTCGGTAGCGTTGTCGTTGGCCATTATGTCGTTAGGAAACTAACTTCGTCTTAGTGTATATTCGTTGGGTGATATGCAGTGGTTATTGCTGAAATAGGCAGCCTGGATTTTATATATACCTTTAGAACAATGGAACGGTTGCAACGTTTTAGGTTGCAATCCATTAGTAGGTCACATGTCATACCTATAGTCACATGACCAAATTATGGATTTTGTTGAGGTAGAAAACATAATAAGGAAAATAATACAATTATCAAATGGTATAAAAAGAAGTATTTGATCGGTAGAAACTGATTGATATCTTATTATTTCTTTTTTATGTCATCCATTTTTAAATGCATAAAATGTAGCTATAAAACAAACGGTTTTAACATTAATTCAATATACGGGGTAACATTTTAGCTAAGATGATAGTATGTTCATTTTGATGGTAAGACAAGACGGCAACGTGATGAACTGTATTCATGTGACCTTTCAATGTTTTGGGGGTCATAGCTGAAAGGTGTAATGCACAAATCATCTAAATAATTAGGCTGCCATTAACTTCAACTATTATCCAATTTCACGAAGTTTGCAATAAAGTATTTTACATGTATATCTCATTGAAAACAAATACTTGTCTTACGCAACATATAGAGATGTAGTACATTAGTTACAAATAACTAGAGATCAATTTCAAGACGATATAAGCTTAAGTTAAAAGACATGTTTGCAATTAATTTATAGCTGCCTAAGACAAAGGATGGATAACATATTGGTTGATATTGATGGCATATTTTACCATCACTGTTGCAAATATCTTTTCAGAACTATGAACATTTTGAAGATACCATGGATGTCTAATATATTAAGCTGATGTAATATTCGAGATTTGCTTCATTGTATTTGATTAGTATCATGTAATATGACCACAAAATAAATCCATATTTTTGTAATTACTTATCAAAGCATTACATTAGGCTATGTACTCTAAGACTATGTATATATAGCAGGTGATTGGTTTAGTTTTATATACATGTACTAGCATATGCGTGCAATGTAAGTTGTATTTTATTTATAATATACTATTCATTTGTTTTAGAATACGTTGCGACAAATATAACACATGTTCGAGCCACCCGCATGTATATGTTTTGACTCACAATAAATTATAGTCCATTTGATGAAGGTAATACAAGATCATTCTTGGAAAATTTTGAAAAGCACAGCCAATGTATACTTGTAGCTATATTAAATGTCCTTCATCGTGCTTTTATCTATTTATAATTTTGTGTGTTTTTTGTTGAGTGAATTTGTAACTTATAATCGTTTAATTGAAACATCGTTTGTACTAAGAAAAGAGTTTGGGTTCATAAAACTAATTAAACCCTTTTTAAATGCCTGTACTAAGACAAGAAAGCGAGTGGTTATGCATTTGGGTGCTATGTATATCGAATTTGACTCTTTCAACCATTTTTCTATAAACATTTTGATTTTTTTCCTATTTTATTGTACATGTATGTGACACTTTTATTATTACTCTATGATGGCTTTTGCCCTAAATTGTCATGCATTTCAATTTGTACGGATTTTTATCATCCTGACAATACACTGAAATCATTTTTTGTTTGCTTGTTTCAACTATTCCATTTTGTTTTTTGAATGAATATTAGTATAGACGATTTGTTTTCCACGATCCCGTAGCTACCTGCATATGGGATATATATCTCTCTGTTGATATGCTATTCCAGTGATTGTGGTTCCTATCAGAATATCCTTGAGGGTTGCTAATAACAAGGAAGCTACTGAACCAAGGGTTCTTAGTGGTTACATTGAAGTCATCACACCATAGCTGTTCTTCTTCGATATACGGATTCTGATTGCCCCTTTGGTATCTTCAAACTCTTCCTACTTAAGAAAAGTTTGAAGAAACCAAAGGGAAGCCGTCACGGAATATCTGTGTCACAGACGACCACAGATATGCCCCGTTTATTGTCATCACTGGATTTGTTGCAATAATACAAAGACGGGTGTCATTAGTAGAGCGGGAAATGCTTAACCTTTATGGAACAACTGAGCTCAACCCATGAGATTCGCGTTGTTTAATCTTTAGTTTTCTGTGTAGTGTTTTGTCTCTAATTGTATGGTCTGTACTTCTTCGAATTATTGTATTCTGATTACCCTTTGACATTTTCAAACTTTTCTTTTAATGCTATATATGTAAAAAAAAATCTATCCAATTTCCATGTACTCGATACAACCTTATGTGATAACGTTTGTCAGTGATTTGCGACACGTCGGTGGTTTTCTCCTGTTACTCCGGTTTCCTCCACCAATAAAACTGACCACCACAATATAGCTGAAATATTGTTGAAGTTGCGTTAAACACGATAAATCCAAACACGATTTTGCATTAATTAGTTAGTTTTATGTTTCAGACCCATTTGTGTGCATTGATATTGTAACTATGCCACACGTATGCATGATTTAGACTCACCTCCATGTTTATTTACATCGCTAATGTAGCTATGCTGCAGTTTAGACACATCCACCCGCTTCGTATCAATTAGTGTTGTCGATTTCATCAACATTCTGGTTCAATGTTGAAGCAGAAATTTTCTAAATTTGCGTATTTTTTTTCCTTGAAATAAGATAGATATAGAAAGAAGAATATAGAATTTAATTATTTTAATTTTAGTATAAATAACAATTGTATAAATAAAAACAAAATATAAAAAATAAATTGATCACCTCTCACTACATACAGAAGGATAGTAAGACACAGAAGAGAATCACTTGTTTTTATATTGTTTATACAAATAATAGTGGTAGTATCTACTCTTTAGTAGTAGGCTCTTCTTAAAGTCATTATATGTAAGATTATAATGCCTATATCTTGTGTCTAGCGTTTCATAGCTAAAGTTCTCCTCTATTTAGTAGTAGCACCAATAAATGCTTATAGCACCATGCGTTGTTCTTTGATCAAATGGCAGTTTGGGTTTTCGGAACACTACAGAATATTCCAAATTCGAAATACTATATCTGGTTTCCAAATGCAGTTTTCGATATTGTCTGTAAGCGATACAGTTTGCCGTATCTTGTTGCTTAGTTGAGAGCAGTTTTTTTTTCTTTAACTTGTTGCAAATTCTTCTATGGCTTTGAATTTTTCCAGAGTTCTACGTTTGTTTTCAGCGTGTTTTCAACTGAACTTGCATCACTGTCATAATCACTTTCTGATGAACTGCTTACAGCATCTGAAAAGATAAATATCAATAAATATTAAGTCACAATTCGCAATAGTATGCAGTTCATAAATAATGCATTAAATTAGTACTTAAACAAAACACATGGAAATATATATGTGAAGCACAAAACAGCAATATAAGCGTGTTCATTTACTTTAGTTTGTGACTAAGTTTAATTTAATGTTGGATAGTCTCTTATGTGCATTTATAACCAAGTCCTTTCCTACTGATATATACAATCGATAATATCTGATAAATTTATTACTTCAAATTTTAATAAATTACTAAAAATATTTAGCATAAAATTGTGTAATTACCTTCATTTATTTTGCTGAGAGTTGAAGCTCTGATCATTTCTTTAAAGCTTGATCGTTGACTCCTGTCTCTTCGCTTTGAACATTTCTGTTTCTTTGTCAATTGCTGGATACTATTGTTGATATTAAGCAATTGCTTCATCAGCTGAACGTCTTGGCTTCTCATTTCGTTTAACTCTGTTCTCAAAACAGCAAATGCGCTGTTCATTCGTTCTGTAGCGTAGTCGTTAGCCATATTTAACGGTAATAGATTTCTCGAAGTGAAGTTTAAGCAAGCAAAAAATATGTGTATGAACATACAACGGACGGCTTTCCTTTTTTATAGCCTGAGACACAATAGAACACTTAGGGGTATATTGACATAAACTGGATGAATGGGTTTCTGTTATTCTTAAGACCACCACTAGCATGATCAATTTCTAAGGCCAACAGAAAGACTATTGTTTAATCTACCCCATTAGTGAAAAAATGTAACACACAGTGAGGAAATTAAGTTAATGTATTGCATGAGTAACCAATGTATCACCCTCGTAAATATTATTATGCATAGTGTACTATTGACATAACTAATAATGTTTTGATGCATAAGTAGCAGATGTCACCATTAAAACAAATTTAATGATACTCTTTTGTATTTTTTGCGACCCAAATAACTAAAATATATATTTTGACACATAAGTACATGGTGTCATCATTAATACAAATTTGATGATATTTGTTTTGTATTTTGTGCGACATGGGAAGTACAGCTTCACAAATAAAACATAAATAGATTGGGAGAAAGAAACATTTGTACTTTTTGATTTACTCTCCTACCTCCACGTTCACAGATACTTTTTAAAACCATGCAGGTATTGTTAACTTTTCATATTTATAAAAATATTATAGTGTGCGCAGTAAATATCACAAATGGGGATCAAAATATAAGCATGATTTGATACGCACTTGATACATGTAGTATCACTTATATCTGTTAGCAATGGGTTCGGAGGAATGAACACCTCCTTGAAAATCAAGAGGCATTACTAACGTAGAGGTATTGGATTGACATATAACTAATAAATTATGGATTTCGTGTGAACTATGACTGTAAAAGTCGGGATTCTGACCAAGGTTTCAAGATTATCTCGCATCGGATGCTACATATTGAGAAAATTCATAACTCTCCAAAATAATCCTGACAGTGCATACTATCTCTACCACTCTATGTTCTATGTTGCATTATTACAACTACTCGATGATCAGTACTTGTTCTATCCCCTTGGGTTTTTTGACTTTACAATTATTCTGATTTGACCCTACCGGATTGGAACTCGATTATCCGTATATGCGATTATTTCAATAACTCACCCAATATATTTACACACACATAATTGGAATCCTACGAAAAACGGGATACATTGCACATTATTGTGTAAATACACGCATCAATAGAGTGGGTAAATGTCTGAATCCGCACTCATTTGATAGAAATGAACTTTAATGTTTGTTTCCAATTCGATTGCAGTGTACTGCCTTTTAATGTCACAGTTTATTGATGAACACATACATTTTCAAGATTGAAAAGCATGCTACATTCTATCTAAGCATAAATATACATGCTAAGATAAGATTGAAGACGCCAAAGGCCCATAGATCGAAGAAGGACAGACAATACAATGCCCAAAAGAAAACGGACAAAATATGCACTACTAATATAAGTACAGGAAGATGCTAATTAATATTATTTTCAATCAGAAATTGACATATGACTACGTCGTGTGAATAAAGGTGAATGACGATATACACGATTACTCAGTAGACATTGTGTACAATTTATATTTAAGCACAATCCACTTCACTTTATTTCCTGCCTGACCTGCACAATTTTACTGATATGCATTTAAAGTATATGATTTGATTTTATTAGATTTGTGGTGTTTAGCGTCACTTTCAGCAATATTTCAGCTATATCATGGCGACCAGTTTTAGTGGTGGAAGAAGCCGGAGTACTCGGAGAGAACCACCGACCATGGGCAAGTAACTGGTAAGCTTTATCACTTGCGGCTGCGAGTCGAGTGCACCCTTTTTTGTAATTTGCAAAGCCGGGCTCGAACCCACGCCGTATTGGTGATAGGATTCTATGAGTTGTTAGGTAATCCAACTGTCTAACTCATTGAGCCACTCGGGCCCTTTAAAGTATATGTATCTTCATAATCTTCACATATACGTTACAGTAATACTGTATATTATATAAATATTTGTGTTAATTTTTAAGCATATTATGTGTTGGGTTTACCTTATAAATTTTGTCAATGTGCCATTGGTATTCGGTGTAGAATTTCAACTTTCTCTCCCGCTTTGCATTATTTTACCTAACACTATACAAAACGTGATAGTGCTTCGTTGTTCCGCATCATTAATTTATTAAGACAAGTGTAATCATATGGACACCAGGGGAGGGTATAGTTTCATTGTTGTTTGTTTTTTGTTCTGTTTTATTATGTCCATTGTATGTAATGTTTTATCGTGTATTTTTGTAGTAAACAAAACAAAACAGAAAAGACACAACAATTGGAATCAACATAAAAAAGGATGAACATTTTGTTTTCTGTGTAATGTTTTGTAAACCGTTAATTGTCCTTTTGACATTTTTCTTTTGGCCATTGTGCTGTTTTGCGTTTTGTTTCCGTTTGTAATTCATGGCTTCTAATTACCCATTTGATATCTTCAAACTTTTCTGTGTAAAAGTGGAAAATCTACTTTCTACTTTCCCCATGTTTCATAATTTTGCATAATACTTCCTGAATCTGATCCTTTTACTTTGACAGCATATCGACCAAGTAAACAAACACCTGTTATTTTCTCCAATAAAATGAAACAATATTTTTTCATTGACCACCACAAGAGAAAATAACTATAATACTCAATATATTCACGTGTTCATGCCCACACCAACAAATAAAGATATATACTAGTAGTAGATACCACACATTATGATACAACGTGGACGTAACCGAAATCGTGTAAGCATAATTTTGTAAACAAAAGGAAATTGGATATAGCTCAAAATTGTCTAATTATAATAGCCGGAATAAACGTGAAATGTCAACAAAGAATTTCATAAGATCAAATAAAGCGAGAGCCATTGTAGTGTCTGTCCTTCGATTTACTGCTATTGATTACCCCCTTGGTATCTTCAGACTCATCCTAACATATTAAGTATTGCATTGACCAACATGACATTAAAGTAAATGAAAACGTTGTTGTTTTTCATTTTTTAATTATCTAAAAATAACAATTGTATAAAACAAAAATAAATAAACAATCAATTGATCTAGATCACTAGGTCATGTGTCTTAAAATGTTACAATTAGAGGTAACGTATTCCATGGAAAATAAACATCGGTTTGAATGTTATTAATGTTCATTTGTTCACTGTACTTATATTGTTCATGTACATATTCTCAAGCGTTCAAATTCCATAAATGCATTCTGAAGCTTTCAAGTTCCGTAAATACATTCTCAAGCATTCAGATTCCATATATACTTTTCCAAGCGTTCAAGTTCCATCAATACGATTCCTCTCTGTGAAATAACAGCACCAGAAAATGTTTATTGCACTATAATTTTTGAGCAAATGGCAGTAGCATAGCAATTGTTCGACTATCTCAAATAGTTGACGTCTTTCAGCAATACATGTACATTAAAGTTGTATCTTGTTGTCATTGGCAGTGTATTAAATAATATAATTGTTCTTATATCTACTCGCTGTCATCCGACTTTGAATATTTCCAAAGTTTTACATTTGTTCTGAATATTTCTTCATCTGAATTTGAGTCGCTTTCATAATCACTTTCTGATGAACTGCTTACAACATCTGCAAAGACAAAATAAAATAAATGGTTAGTTACATCTCATATATATATATATATATATATATATATACGTCTGAAAATTAAACCAAACAGTGTTAGAATTAGATTTTAGAGCTGTCAAATTTTTGTTCTTCCCTCGACGGGATTTGAACCCACACCATTGTTACACTGCAGCACCATTCGCTTAGCCTTACGTCCAGCGCCCTAGACCACTCGACTACATCCACTCCCTTAAAAAGGAGCTTCAATAGTCGTAGTGTTACCTTGTCTCGTAAGGCAAATCTAGGGATAGGCGTAAGACATGTGTATAAGCGTGTGTAGATGGTACATATATACTTAATATTATAATTTGACAGCAATCTAACTCAGCAATTTTTAATATATTGGATAGGATAATGAAGAATTATTCATTATACAGTCACAGGAAATAAAGTATATTATACAAACGTCTAGAAGCAAGTGACAACCATACAATATATCTGTCCCACTGGATCTCAAAGTTACTTTAAAGGATACTAGGTTAATACTAAATATTATATACGTCTGAAAATTAAACCAAACAGTGTTAGAATTAGATTTTAGAGCTGTCAAATTTTTGTTCTTCCCTCGACGGGATTTGAACCCACACCATTGTTACACTGCAGCACCATATATATATATATATATATTGTTGACTTAATAACTTCAAGATATGTGTATTAGGAAAATATATAAAATATGATTTGTGTCTTTTACATATAATGAAATGAAAATGTACATATTTAAATTAAAAGTACTATTAATTTGTTTAATTGATTTAATGGAAAAAATAATTAAAATATAATACTAACTATTTGAAATAAAACTTTTTAAAAAGTAGATTCAAATATTGAAAATTAAATTCAAATTACCTTCAGATATTGTGTTGAGTGTTGTAGATCTAATCATCTCTTTAAAGTTCGTTCTCTGATTTCGGGTGCTGCTTTTGCTTCGTTTTGAATGCTTCTGTGTTTTGGTCAATTGCTGGATGCTGCTGTTAATATTCATAAGTTGCTTCATCAACTGTACGTCTTGGTTTCTCATTTCGCTCAGCTCAGTTCTTAAGGCAGCTAAAGCCGTGTTGACTCTTTCTGTAGCGTTGTCCATTGCCATCTTATACTTCAGTATAAAGTTTTATCGAAGTAAACGTATGTAGTATGTAAAAACGTATATTGACAACGAATGAAAATGTTTTCCTTTTATACTCTCAGACACAATAGACCACTATGGGGTATATTCTTAGTGGGTGATTAAATTTCTAATATGTCTTAACCACCACGGTGACTATCGATTTCATAGGCCAACAGGAACATTATTGTATTCACCCCTTGAGGCATTAAGCACTTAAGCAATTAAGTTGATGAGCGTGTTTCTGAAATTACATAAATAAACACAAAATACGTCACACATAATGCATATAGTAAATACACATCCGTTTTTCTTATATTTTAATTGAGATATCAGTTAAGTCACACCCATTGTAAAAGGATATAATTGTTATCTATTTGAGTGTATTGTCTTCCGGGTTATTCATTTACACAAGGCTTATTGTAGTACTTCATTTGTTGATAATTTAATCATTTACTTTTAAATTGAAACTGAATGAAAATATCACGTACAGTCAAGATAACGTCAATTATGTAGATCTTTAGATAAAACCAAGCTCTGGGCCTTCGTGACATTATGATGTAGAAATGAGGTAGCACACTAATATCGTCAATGGCACACGGCTACATAAACAGAACTACATTTATCAGTTTTTCAGCTGTTAAAGGTTTTTTTTAACTATCTTCTATTTTTCTTGTTTCATCGATATATAACAGGGCCGTCGTGGTCATGATCGTATGGTAATTGAATTAACGACTACCTATGCAATCAGTGCATATCAGCACTAACGTTGTGAGATCGAATTCCACTCAGTCGAGGTGTACTCGATACATCGTTCTGTGATAAAGTTTGTCATTGACTTGCGACAGGTCGGGTGTTTTCTCTGGGTACTCCAGTTTCCTCCACCAATAAAGCTTACCTCCAACCCTAATCCCTCTATCTATAAGTCTTCTACATATATCTGTACTTCCTCATATAAAATGGCAATACATTGGCAAATTAGTATTGTTTAATGCCAAGTGACCCTATCTGCCAAAATCTATGATCTGGTTTCCGTTTTTGTAGATGGCTGTGTGAAATTGTCAAAATGTTAATTATTTCTTATGAAAGCGCACGCGATATTTATACAGTTTTGAGACTTGTGTGTTATTAGAAAATGCACGAGTGTTCAACCCTAGTTTTTATTGGGATTAGAGTTGCACAGTCTTAGAATTTTCTGAGTCATGGTTTGTCGACCATTGTCCATCTGTCCTTTTTCTTTTCGTCATTTAATGTTCTGTACTTCTTCAACTTATGGTTTCTGATTACCCCTTTGGTGTCATCAAACTTTTCTGGTATTGTTAATAATAACCTTTATTAAAAATTATACATCAGAAAATTAGCTACACGTATTTTAATTTGAGTGTACCTTAGGGGATGTTTCCAGAAACTGGTCGTGGGCACTAAATAGGATATCTACGTTTTCATTATAACTTAAAGTATTATGATATTCATCAATAAAACCCACGCTGATAAATTATATAGGATATAGCTGTGTAATATAACTCCTCCAATAGGACTGTCCGCTACGCATGTATATGCAGAAAAACTACTGGTCAATGTTGTGGGGATGTACATGGGTGTGTACGCTTATATAAATAGCTTCCTAATTTGACAAAAAGAGCTCTTTATTATGAATGGTTCTTTATTGATTGAGAGGTTGTTGGTCGTTATAACACAAGACATGGAGTGGTTAGTTTTGGCCCATTACAGGGAAACATTTGAATTGATTGTTTGTGACCGGTAGCAGGGAAAGATTGGGCGTGGTTCTTTGTGCTCCGTTGAAGGGCAAATCTGGAAGTGGTTCTTTGTGGCCCGTTACAGAGGAAGATTAGGAGTGGTTCTGTGTGCCCCGTTGAAGGTTAAATCTGGAGATGGTTCTTTGTGACCCGGTACAGGTCATATTTTCTTTCATATCCTCTCCATAATATCAATTTTTCCATATTACAATTGTGAACGGACTCGAGTTGTTTATTTTTATCGTGATATTGTTCATTTCTTGTGGTCTAACTTTTACCACAAGTCACCTTGCATTCGTGGACACTCGCTATATAAAACAATAAAATAAACACTTAATCAGCAATGCTTACTCACATGGGAAAAGAAAGGTGAGGGTGTGACCACGAGTTACCAAGTAGTACAAGAAAGTTTCTTCTGTCGCGTGTACCACATCCGCATTGAGGTGACATCAGCAATATTGTACATTGCTTCAGGCCAGTGACAAAGGGCAGGACAGCGACAATATATCTACAATATCCCGACTGAAATGCCCATGGTAGTCAACTAATTTTAGGTAACGACAATAAAACGTTGTGTGATAATTTGAATTGACACTTTTGTGATATAGCCTGAGTACCTTGCATGACAAATTTATTCAACTCCACCACCTTTTCACAAACTATTAAAAATGACGATCCTGTGTTAATATTGGTGTAGCAGTAACTAGATTTTATACAGTATTTTTGTCACCGCCTTCATTTAGGTTGATTATAGAATACTTTTGGTTCTTTTTCTCTCGTCAGTTTATATGATTTGCTTTAAGATATTTTAGAAAATTTTAACATGCCATTGACATTAAAATAAAGATGTATGTAGTTTGAAATGTTATCAAACAAGTAATACATTTCTTTGGTAATACATTCACCTTATACTATATGAACTATTACTTTTCAATTGTTCTCACGTAGTACATTCCTACCAATATCTCAACACAATATCTACGATGTGTTCAGGAACCAATTCATTGCACTTTAGTAGGTCTTTCTATCCTGTGGTGTATTATATGTCAAACCAAGGCATTTGGTCAAACTATTTATAAATCTTCAGTTCTATTTATATATATATTTCTATTTCTATAATGAATACGTGCTTGATAATCGATGTATCAAAGACAAATGTCTTTTTCTGAAGCATGCTAAAACTGACGCAGATGTCGTCATTCAACACAAATATTTAATTAGAAATATATAAAAACTTTGATATCTAAATTAGTACGCGCGACTCGCTTCTGGAATAACCATTACCAGATAGGCTGAAAATAAAGAGACGGAACAATCTTTGGGAGCAAGAAAAAAATGAATCTACGTTATTGATAGTGAATAAAAGGTTTCAGGAAACGCTATCTGTACGCAAGTCCCTGACATTGGAATACATTCAATACATACATCTATAATAGTGTGGATGATTGATTGTTGCTTACCGCCAACTGAACAATTTCTCAGCTATATCATGCCGAGACCAAGTTAAGTTCGATGAGATACCGGGTAATAATGAGATCCGCTTTGAACTAGACCAACGCGCTTAAATGAATTGTTATATTGCTAGTCCACTGAAACAATGGTCCGCTGATAGATATGTTGCTTCACTCAGACACATTATCCTGATTCCGATCCAGCCAGTCTTTGCCCATTGCCCTTAATGTTGCGTGCTTATCCGAGAAGCAGCAAATACCAATTTTATAGTCTTTGGTTTTATTCGACCGAACTCGAACCTACGACCTTCCATATTTATTCGCTGTTAGCCCCAAAATGTAGTTTTTCTCTACAGACAAAACGATAAATTGAACATGCTTTCCAAAACCCTAACAGAACGCGAGTTAGGTTTATCAAATTACCATCACGCTATTCAAATGTTCACAGTTTTTTATTGTGGAAAATGATAAAGATAAATATTGTTGAGCAATTACGTTTATTTCGACGCTATACGTAACAAATAAGCTATAAAGAACAACAAAATATGTAACAATAATACCAATATTAAGCTACGTAAACCATCGTTGTTTGAATAACAAAGCATAGCGTATCTGTTTTTTTCTAGAGTAGACACAGAACAATACATATATCAAGCTACTTAAGCCATTGTTGTTGAACAATAAAGTATATTGATTTCTGTTAAGCCTCATGCTTATATCCTCACATTATCACCGATTTCTATTTTAAAATAGGAAATCAGTATGCAAGCACCATAATTATGTTACTGTAGAACACCAACCGGAGATCTGAAGCTACATTTATATGCATCCCGGTCACTTCCTGTTCGCTTACATTGGTCTTTTCTGTCTGTCGTAGAAACTACTTCATGTCACAAATCCTCACTCGATATTGAATATACCTTTCATTTAGTCACTGTCATAACCTTTGGCATATTTCCATAGTTTAATATTTGTTCTTAGAATTTCCTCATCAGAACTGCCCTCGCTGTCTTCTTCACTTGGAGGCTGTATCGATATAATATTTGTACGAAAATTACATGCATTAGATTTTGAGAAAATGTCATCTTCTATATCAGAAAAATCGCTGACGTAATCTGATAAGTCGTTATCTGAAAATAATATATGAGAAAACATAAAAACAAACAGTGGAAATATATTTCATTGCAAATACAATTTTAATATAAATGAGGTCTATTGATGCCGTATTGTATTTAATCATAGTATATATAAAATAATCAGTCAATGAAAGCGGTAAATTAATACAGATATCTAAATACCACTCTTTTTCAACAAAAATGTTACAGCATCACAATCTTCTAGACATCTATATATATATATATTTATACAAATTATTAATGTAAGGATACAGATACGTTAATTTCTAAGCGACCTTTTACTACCACATATATGTTGTAATAAAATACCTAAATGTTCAAGGGCAGATATGTACAATTAAGTACATACCTTCTTTATATTTGTGTCTATGAACATTGAAATTCGTTTTAATACAGAAAAAATTATGACTTGCAATATGAAAGCACACAACACAATTTAAATGTTATTTGTTTCGATAATGCGAATAACATGTATTCTATTGTCCATTGTCATAATGCAATAGGTATCCTTCGTCGACTTCATATCGCCCTATCCTCTATATATCATTTCTCTGTAACTTTATATAATTGTTTACATCAAACTATTTCTCTGTGATTTAATCTAGACGCCTAAAAAGAGATATTTTCTGTAATATTCTTATATATTCTAGGTGTGTCCAACAATGTACAGTCAAGCCTGTCTTAAACGGCACCTCTATATAACAAATACTTGTCTATGAAGGACTGTCTCATTTCCCCTCATTAATGAATAGTGCATATGATTTTAACATGCATATAAAAGGCAACAGCTTATGAAGGCCACATTTTCAGGTTCCCTTGAGAGGCCTTTATATACATATTTGACTGTATTTCATAGGCAAATATTACCCGCAAACATGTGTCAATTAATATATATCTTATTTTGAATACAAGTCGCATATCAGCCGGAATCTTTGAGCCGTAATGAAAGCGGGAGGTTTGGCGCTTTTAAATCCGATTCAACCCACCATTTCTTTAGAAATGCCTGTACCAAGTCAGGGTCATTACGGTTTTCACAGTTTTCTGGTTGTTGACTGATTTTGTCTGTTTATATACGTATGAGTTTTGACTTTCCCTTTGGAAGATTGTTCGGAGTTCGATAATTTTGTTATTACCCTTAATCACTGTATTTCGGAATATTACCTTCAGTGCTGGAAGATGATGCGATGTCACTTTGTAGCCACATTGAAGGTGGTGCACTGTTTTGTCGTTTTGTGGAACCTCTCCTACTACTTTGTGAAGACAATCTAACATATTGACCTAGACGTTCATTGGTTATCTTCTGAATAGTAACGTTAATATTGAGTAGTTGTTTCATTAGTTTAATATCATGAATTCGCATTTCAATCTGAAAAAGATAATACAAAAAAATATTGTTTAAAAATTGATTGATTGATTGATTGATTGATTGATTGATTGATTGATTGATTGATTGATTGATTGATTGATTGATTGATTGATTGATTGATTGATTGGAGAGTAAGGTGTTCAGGACATCAACAATTACATAGTTTGAAGAAACCAAAAGGGTAATAAGAAGCCGTAAATCGAAGACATAAGGGTGAAATGGGACAATCGGGAGAACGAATATTAATTGCCACTAGTAAAGTATGGAAATTTGAGTACAGAACAACAAATCATTCTGTCGTAGCGGCTACAATGTACCTACTATTTTTCGAAATCTACAAATGGTATCTTAAACCTGAAATGAGTGTTACAAATTCCAATCATGTCACTAACTACTTTCTACAGTGAGGCTTTCTGTTTTATAACCCCCTGCCGTCAAGTCGATTGTGTATCAACTATTCGCATGTGGGGACGAAGTAGGTAGCTCCGTACGTGTAGCACTGAGAACCATCGACAGTACCCGACGAGTGACAAATAATTAGATGCTTTTATACTGCATGTTCTAGAAGTCGTTGAAAAATATAAATATATATTTATTCATTATAGCATTTTTCAAATCTGATTAAGACATACATGTATATATATATGTCCTGAATTCAGACATTATTCAATATACAAAATCGATAAGATATTTTGCATATATCAAAGAGATCTACCAAATCATTCCTCAATATAATTATTGAATTGTTCAGCCTTTCAGTTGCACAAGTATTCTCCATCGTCTTAAAATTAACAGTAGCAGTAATTACCTTCTAAATAATGAAACAATGGCATAGTTCTCTAATGTATATCCGACCACGTGTTAAGTTAAAGAACAATCACGAGGGCTCTTGTTTCACTTTTTGCTCTGACAACAATGGCATGAATTACAAATAGATCATGTTATACCCCCTGTAATGTTTAAATATTTGTCATACATGCGGTGTATGTGGTTTAGGTGCTTGCAAAAGATAACCAATGCATTGTTCAGCATTCTTAAAAATGAACCACAATGGTAAATATGTTGTGTGTTGGCTGTGAATCTATCATTGTATCTATTAATTGAATTATTAAGTAAATCTTAAATATGATGGATATTGAACATCATACACTCTACTTATCAATTCATCAGCTATTATACTCTCGAAGTGTCTCTATCAGTAATCCATAAAAAAACTGGTTCCATAAAATTGTGTACATCCTTTAAGGTTTAGTTTTAAAAAAAAGGATATGGATGTAAATGAACATGAGAGACTATCCAGCATTACACATACAATAAAAAAAATCAAGAACAGGAACAGCGTTTTTATTGTTGTTCTGCACTTCACAGTCACAACGGGGTCTTCAACAATTAGCATAATTCCCCTATCTTAAAATGAGTAAGAAATGGCCCCTAGCCTGCAGTTGTGTGGTACATTTTACTTCTACCGATAAACCCTTCGTCTGTGCTTATTTGTCGTCTCGATGTTAATTGATGGTTCCGAGACGTCAATCAAACTAAAATAGCCGACCAATCAGCGCGCTGCATTTTTAATGAGATCAGGTGATGTAAACAGTCCGCCATCTTTGTCCCACAAACAAACCGTGTTGTGTATTTGTGAGATCGTAGTTTTATATGCTACATCACCGAAATGGTGCTTCGATGTGCATGGGGGACATGCAATTCAGATGAGCGGTATCCCGAAAGAATGCAGGGATACAGATTTATCCCATTTCCAAAGCCAAAAAGGGATTTGGAGAAATGTAAACGCTGGATAAAAGCGTGCGGTAGACCTCATGACCAACTAAATATTCATCGTATTAACAAGCACAAAGCTGTCTGTTCAAAGGTAAGAATAACCAATTATTTATTACCAATTTGAAGATAATAATTATCAAAATTATTCATCTGTACATGTGTACTTATTAAACTCGTTATCAAAACAACTGACAATATCATGAATAAGATAAGATAAGATAGCGAGAAACGATTACACGTGCATACTGTTATTTTTATTTTCGCCAATAAACAACCTCCCTTACAAGTTGTTTCGGCCTTATGACAGATTCGGCCGTAGTTGATTCGGCCTTAGTTGATGCGGCCTTACGCAAATCCGGCCTTATATCAAATTGATGTTCCGGCCTTATCATATATTTATGCGGCCTACGGCAAATCCGGCCTTATATCAAATGGAAAAGAATTATTAAAAAATAAAAGTTCTATTTAAATTTTTAATTAGTAATTTTTGGTAATAATGACGGAAATCATTTCCATTGAAGTTGATGATTAGAAAAAACAATTCAGGTTGATATACCAAGCTGTCAACAAGCGAAATACCTTAGATGTTCTCTTGCAATTAATTATCATTTGTTTAATAGTCGTATAATTGCACTGGCAGTATGAGTATAAGGGCTACCAAAAAGTAAAAGGAAGCCATACTATAAATTACTCAAAAAGTACTCCAATTCTTTTGATGAAACCGCACTAATATATGCACATTTTGGTGATGGTCCTACTATTTTCAAAACTATCAACTATGTCGTTTCCTTGTATTGTGTGTGAGCAGAACGTCCGTCCAAAGCAGCATGCTTTAGAGTGTGACAGTTGTTTCCAGTGGCAACACAGACTATGTAATAGTAGGACCATCACTTAATTATTTACTCAAATCATCACAATGTGTCGTTTTATTGTATGCATCATATATATCCATAGATACACATCATTCTTAACTGAGGCCGCATTAATTAACCAAGGCCGTATCAACTAAGGCCGCATTTGTTTAAGGCCGGATTTGCATAAGGCCGAATAGTTTTCAGGCCGGATCAACTCGAAAGCAACAACCTCTGTCCTGCCCCAAATTATGTACTGCGAATACATTTATTTCATGCGATCAATCGTTTAAATAGAAGATTACTACAATCGTGAAAGTTTCGAATAATTAAATCACAACACTCGTCAATTTTGTATTCATGGTTTGTGTATTTTTGTAATCATTATTTGTTGATGTTTCTTTCAGCATTTTGTTGGTGGTAATGGTCCGACAGTTGAGTACCCAGACCCCATTCAGGCAGATGGATCAGTCAGCAAACCAGGCAGAAAAAGACTTCGAAGAGGAAGCCCATTCAAAAAGTCAGGAAAAAGACAAAAACTGGATTTTGCTTCAAGTGACAAGTAAGTTCTGTTTTCATTCATCTTTGATAATTATATTTATTAATAGATTTATTTTTGAAAATGTCATGAATATATTTTTTTCAGTAATATATCTATACTGAGTGGAAAAGAAATTTAATGAGTAACCAGAAGCATAATAGATGTTTTATTCCATAAACATTTTTGTATTGATATATTATGATTGAAATCTTGTTTTTTATTGTTTATAGGGAGGCAGACTTACCTTTTCAGTGTGACTCCATTGAAAATCCAGAGATAGGAATTAGTACACAGACAGAAGAGAAATGTATGTACAAAATCATTTTATGATAATAATTAAATTACAATTTCATTCAGTAGAAGTGGAAATAAAAAATGGTTTTGCAAAGTCTTTGAAAAAGATTGACAGTTTTTCAAACATCTCTGTCATGAAAGGAATATCAGGTTTAATTCTTTCTACTACCATGTCACATTGTGTATATACAATGAACTCGCAGAATTCAGCACCAGTGATCATCAATTGTCCTTGAACTTGGGCGTAATAATCGTGTCCCGTTTTAAGTTGCACCATACCATTTACAGTTTCCATGAAAAAGTCCCGTATTTCAACACATGCTACATCGACTTTCATATTTCTTGCTGAAAATGGACATTTAATTTCAACAATACCACTTTTTCCATGATCACAAAGTTTGCCATCAGGTGTAGCACCGAGAAATGAAAATGATTTGTTTACAACAAATCCACACTCATGGAAATGATTTTCACGATTCTTTTCTAAATATTTCCCTTTTGCAACACTTTCATGGCGCTTTCCATAATCTAAAGATGGTGCATATATATTCTTTATTTTGAATAAATTATTCAAAAATTTTACTGAAGGCGCAGACTTTCTATTTATCACTTTGCCAAAATTTGATGCAGTCAGTCTATTTTTCCTTGCTTCATACCACTGCTTCGTGTTTGCCTGTTGTCTTGTTGTAATCTCCAATTTTTGCACATCACAGTCATATCCAATGTTCAAGTCCTTATATTCTTGTGGTAATGTTACAGGGGATGGTTTAAATATACTTGTATCACCACATCCAATACTGGACTCTGGAGGAGATGGCTTTCTGAGATTTCGTGTCTGCAATACGAAATAAACTTTTGCTTTAAATGTACATTTTTACATATTTGGTAAATGAGGAAAAATATCGTTTTTAAATGTGTCTGTCGAATTTATTACATTAATCATTGTATCATTACAGGGGTATCACCAATGGATTTGCTGGGAGTAACAGCAGAAGTACATGATTTAAAGGGGACAGTATACTCTAAAAGTGCCAAAATTAATGAACTTGAGGATAAAATCACTAAGCTTATGGTAGAAAATCAAAAACTTAGCGAGCAGTTAAGTGACAACTTACAGACCAAGTTTAGTGTTGATAGCATTGTGAAAAGAGAATCAAAAATCAAGGGTCTATTTAAATATTATACAGCGATTACACATGAAAGATTCAAAGCACTTTTTGTTTTCTTACATCCAGAAAACTTCTCTCTGGAGTATGAAAAGGGAAGGACAGACATTAAACAACTGTCAAATGAAGATGGTTTATTTTTAACTTTAGTACGTCAAAGACACAATTTTGGGCTAAAGGATCTCGCTATGAGATTTGCGCTAACCGTTCAGTCTGCAGGGAGCATCTTCAATACCTGGGTTGGCCATATGTATTTCAAATTTGGTCAATTATCTATCTGGCCTCATCGAGATACCATCATGAAAAATATGCCAAAAGAATTTAAGATGGACTTTCCAAACACTTTAATAATTATTGATGGAACAGAACTGAAGACCCAAACTCCAGGTGCACTTGGACTTCAAAGCCAGCTGTATAGTGACTACAAATCTAGCACAACTTTGAAAGCTCTCATAGGTTGTGACCCAAGTGGTTCAGTGACTTTTATATCGGAACTATTTACTGGGTCCATATCTGACAAGGCTATAACGGAACAGAGTGGATTTTATGATCTAATAACACAGCTAAAGCAGCATGGCTATGTAAAAGAAGGAGATGCAGTAATGGCAGACAAGGGATTTACAATAGGGGGTGAATTAAAGGAACTTGGATTATCTTTGAATATTCCACCGTTTTCTGCCAGTGGAAGTCAGATGTCTGCAGGGGACTCTTACAAAACTCAAAAAATTGCAAAACATAGAGTTCATATAGAACGACTTATAGCAAAAGTCAAAACATTTCAAATATTGTCAAATACAATTCCAACTTATTTATTTCAAAGTATTAACAAAATATGGTCTATATGCTGTTTTTTAACTTTATTTCAAGATACTTTTGTAACAGATAAAACGATCAGTACATAGGTATATAAGTCATATTCATATATTTTTACCTGATATGATAGAAAGGACCCAATTTGTACTTTGCCAAGTGGTGTGCTGACTGTTGGTGTTTCTGTGGATAAAATATATTGTAGAGGGGTTCCATCCAGGTCTTTTAAAACTTTGACATCCTCTGGACTTGTACGTGGTAACCTGCAATTTCATATTAATTATTATGTGAGTGAAGTTTTAAATTAGTTTGCAAATTTATTGAAAAAGATCAATTACACATGATTAAAAGGAATTGTGGTACAAAAATGAAACAATGTACAGTGTCTCTATATTATACCTACATTTTACATGTATAAAGAATTATATAAATGAAAATAAACCATACATAAATCTTTGTGATTTTATGCCAAATACCCACGAAAATGAATTATTATTATAATACTCAACACAACAGGTAAAGAAATATAAAAATGGCAATGCACTTACTTTTCCTCAGTATCAACTTGACACAGGATCGGTCTTCTTTTCCTACCCTCTAATGGTCTTGCAACTACAACATGGTTGACAGGTACTGGTTGAATTTTGTTTCCTCTTGGAATATGCCATTGTTGGGGAATGCTTGTACAACTTTGTTGGTCAGGTACATGGGTAAAATTGTGTAGCTTTAAACCTTGGAGGGATTTCAAAAGTCCAACAATATGTGAACAGTGTCCTCCCATTCTGAAATGTGGAAATAGTCAATTTTCAATACATGTATCCACAATATAATATTTGTCCTAATGGAATTGAATAACATGGTACATGTATTTGAAAAGAAAATAATCAAAAACGATTTTTGCCTAGAAAAATGATTTATTTTCATCAAAGTCACATTAGTTTGAGGTCCAAAATATGTAGTCATTTAAACTACATATTTAGTTCATCAGATGTATCATTGATTCCATTCATGTTTGAGAGGCATAAAGAGCCTCCTAAACTACATGAAGGCCAACTTATTTATTTCTCGACAAGTAATATTAAATTAATTATTTTCACTGGCATCAACTGATCAAGAATAAATGATTTATTTACAAAATCGCCCCCCCCCCCTTTTTTTTCCCTCACACAAATCAAATGGTCGTCCCCTTTATATCATTCTCAAAGTTGTATTTTTCGCAAATACATAAACTTTCTCAGCAGAAATGAATATTCACATGAGTATGATATAAATACAAAAGAATTGATTTCATAATATTTTCACGTGTCTACGAATGAATGAAGGAATAATTTCAAGATCGTTTTCATCCTGTGCATAATTAATTATTTGGTAAACAAAAGAGATATTATCTTAAATCAGAGTGATTATGAACTAAAGTAAACAGACGTTATCTTTGATGATAAATATCAATATGTTGTAGATCAGCATGTGCTGTCTGTTTACGTAGTGATCATACACATACGCGTACACGACCCGCTGTGTAGAATGGACAATGGTATTTATTGTTTATCGTTTGAATTAGCCTTGAAGCTGTATGAAAAAAAAAAAATATATATATATAAAAGATTTACATACCCAACTTTACAGGTACAGTACGATTCTGAAAGTTTGTCATCGCCGATTTCCACATGAAGGTTGTGTGGGTCTTGACTTTTTCTCATTGACCGCCAACATCTTGCATCCACACGCATGGTTCCATGTGCTTCCGAAATTTTAATATCATGGATATATCCTTGGGTGAAATAATTTAAACCCTTTTCTAAAGCCCTTTTGGACAACGATTCAAAGTTAGGTAAGAATGAAACTGCTATATTATCGGGAATTTTTTCTAAAGAATCAGACGCGAGCTTGGGATGCTGAGCAGCCATTTTGGAAATGTAACTGATAAGCTTGTGGCGCATAGCAACAATTGCTAAGGAGGCGGGACTTAAATTCTTATCTCGGAACTATCAATTGGTGTATGTGACCTAATATTCCACATGCAAGGCTATCAACATATATTGTTTACGTGTTACATGTATTGGTCATCTCATATATTTGTAGTTACATTTGATATAATCTGTAGTTTTATTTTTTATTTTTTTTTCATTTTATTTAATAATGACCATGTCTTGACTTGTGATACATGCTAAATGGTGGGGGATGTCTTTTTACAATGAGAATATCAGGGATGAATCTTAACAACAGGCCCAGTAGCCCAAGACAAATAACATATGGACAGCGGCCTCTGAAAATTTGCAAGCAATAACCCAGGTGGCAACTGAAATATTGAATATTTCATATGCATATTTATTTGCGGGATCCCAAGTAATTTTTGGCTATTAAGATTGTTAATGTATGGAGCTCAGCAGGCAACTGCAGAAAAATTGCTAACTTCTGTCTCTGAATATATATAGGCTATATGTCTATTTGTACTTCTGTGCCAAGGGTTTGTTCTGAAACTATGCTCTCCCATTTTTTTGTCATGTTAAAGTTCATTTTGATAAAAATCCAAATAACCATTGTCAATTGTATTTTCTTACTAAAGGACGTTTTGTCATATCCCCTGCAAAGAATTTCTCTGAAATTGATATCGTGACGGGAGATTTGTTAAGTTATGGTTGTGCAATCAGGATCGATATACACAATTCACTTTTATTTAATTAGTAAACAGATTTAAGATTATAGAACCTTTTACAATGTGGTGAAATACGTTTATTTAAAATGGTGTATTCAGACTCAAAATATTCCCTCTTTTTAAATGTTAAAAAGTGATTGCGTATGCATGGTATTTTGTCTCAACCTTGACGAGAATGTCTGTTCTCGGTTCGAATATTTGACGTTTGTTTATGTATTTGTCTGTCCTTGAAGTGTTTGTAGTTTACTGAACGATTGTAATATTCAATTCAATATACAAGAATAATATTTACCCCTTCACTTAATGGTAAACACTTGGTGTCTTATTTTGAAGTGTCTCTCGGTTGGCTTTATTTGACTGTCAATATTTTTTACGATTTTTTGGATTTGCAGTTATGTTTGTATAATCATTTTGCCGCTATTGTGTATGTCGAATTCAAATGCTAACCATACAGTGCTTAAACAGTAAAGGCCAACAACTCATAGCTAATGCAATCGGGAAAACAAAAACCAAGCACACAATTCAAAAATTCATAAAAATGCACATCGTGGAAGAATTATTGTTTATTTTTTTCTGTGTAATAAAATGTTATTATGTAATTAAGAAGGTAAGCAAAGTAAATATTTACAAAGCAAAAGATCACAACCACAAAACAAACAAACTCCGAATTACCCCTCCAAATGAAAACAAATTTTACAAAAATGTTCTTATTCCATTTACGGATTCTGATTACTCCTTTTGGTATCTTCAAACTTTTCATACAAAAATGACAAGAAAAAGGAATACATTTGGAATTTAAGACTATGGGTAGGAATGAAAACATAAGACACCCTAGCTAGTAGGCACTAGCTAAGATGTTATACGTTGTTGGCTAAAGCGTATTTTGAAATATAAATCTACTTTGATAAATGCTAACGTACATTTAGGATAGATACATCTTGGTAAAATATATAATGAAATAATCTTCATTAATTTTACATATTTTATTAAATACCGTAATATCAACACATTTTGATAAAGTTCAGTATATTCGTTTTTTACATTGTTTATCTTCATCACTTCGTTGAGTGTCAACATAAACCTCCATCAATATTTTACACTAGTCTACGTCTGTCCTCTGTGACATTTGTTTTCTCTTCAATTACGTTCATGTCCAATGTTAAGATTCTCTAGTTTTCATGTAGCTTAGCTCTCCATCATACTCCATATTGGTCGTACTATGTTTACATAGTCCTTCAATTCCTGGCAGAATATATGAAATCGTTTTGCTTGTGTTCATACATAGTCATAATCGGAGTGCTCTACACTCGATTTATCCTGCTCTTCAAAGACTTCGCAATCGCTATCAGAGAAGGCATTTATTTCGTCATCTGATGAACCGTATGCTGAACAAGAATCCGTACTGTCCAGAGACATTGAACTGAATGTTGCCATTGTCTTCCTCAAAGAAACTGGGCTGTCGATCTTCCTCATATCTGAGGCAGAGATGATCCGTTTACCTCCACAGTTTTGACTTCCACAGGTACAGAAGACCTGTCCACATCGCTTACTGGCTTTACTTCCTCTGTTTGTCAATTTCATAATAGTAGCGTTGATATTGAGAAGTTTTTTCATCAGCTGATCGTCCTGATTCCTGACCTTCATCTGAAAAGATTAAAGATTAAAACATAAGATTGCAGTCAAGATATAACAAAACAGTATTAATAAGAAGAGTTTGAAGATACCAAAGCCTTAGTCAGAATCCGTCTTTCATTCTCATTACATGATATCACCCAGAATGTAATTATCAAATACATTACTACAATTTGAAATACTGATAATAAATGAAATACATCAATTAGTTATCTACATTGTTATTATATTTATCATTTAAATTGTGATGTTATGACAGTAATTTACGATTTTATTTTTTACAAATATGCAATAAGAAACTGTTCAAGTTTTGTCAGTGCCTTGCGAAAGGCCGGTGGTTTTATCCGGGTACTCTGGTTTCTTCCATCAATAAAACTGACCGCCACGATATAACTGAAATATTTCTGTAAGTGACGTTAAACACCATAAAAATAATCCTTCAATAAGAAACTTACCAGATCATGTTTAACTGTTTCTAACGCTTCGCTGACTCTCTCTGTAGCCATTTCATACTGAAATTCCATCCTGCGTTAAAATAAAAAATGGTTGTCTAGCTTCGATGTGACTTTAGAGCGATAAAAAGTGTTTATGAAAATATCTATGATTTCGTTCTTATTTATACTATTTCAAAATGTAAACACGGTCTGCATGGGGTAATTACATGTTTATTGTATGATTAGTCCTTTGTTTTGAACAAGAACAAAAAGAAACATTCCCTTTGGACTATCATATTCCATACCTTTTGTTTGTGTTCAAGACCACTGTCTCTCTCGCATAGTGTGGGACTCTCTGTGTGAGATAACTAACCTCGAGTCAAGGAAGTACACAAGGTAAACGACACATATAAACTTCCAAAACAACACTGTTTGTTGCTGAAATAAGATCGATTAAGACTGATATACTGTAAATAAGGTTATTTGTATAATATAGTATACTTCATACATTATGTTTTAGGAAAGATGGATATTTTATCATGTAAGATTATGTTTCAAACGGTAAACAAATTTGTATAATATAGTATATGTCATACATTAAGAAAGATGGATCTTCTATCATATAAGGTTTGTGTCTGAAACGGTAAACAAATGGAAGCAATCGCTCATTTTATGTTAACACTACAAACACCTGCATATAAATATGAATGGGCAGTAAATTTGAATACAAACTCGTATATCATGGATAATTTTACAGTTTATTCTTAGATATTTCATAAATAATTTGGTGTGCATGTAAACCATGTGAAAAGACATTTATAATTGTAACTCTATCCATGGAAACACTATTTTTGTACGGAAATTTAAAATATAACTGACAAATATAAAGATATACTTAGTGCTAGATATAAATACCCATAAAAATATCATATTTATAAATATCCATATAAATATCATATTTATAAATACCCATATAAATATCATATTTATAAATACCCATATAAATATCATATTTATAATCTTGATTCCAATATTGAATTGCTCTTTTTAATAGCTTTGTGAGTACATGTAGTTACAACTTTGAATTCCGACCACTAATTTGTGTACTTCAATTATGCGATTACCTGTTTACTGTAGCAACAGGTTGATAACAAAGTAATGGCTTCAACAAAGACTTTGCCTGAGATATCCTATGTTGTCAGTTTCTCTGGATTGTCCATTTTTGATTGCCCCCTTCGGTATTCTCTAACGTTTATTTATTATTTACAATGAATGACATTTCTGTTTTGAATAAAGACCGGTCATTTACAATTTAGGAAGGGGGCTATGTTTTTAGTCCAGGGACAGATTGTTTTATCACACGAAGCAAAGATCAGATTTGGTTTAATTTAAAAATCTGTACGTTTTCTTCACATTTAACTAATTTGTTTTAATGAAAATATGCAGAGTAAAACAAAATATATTTTGCATCTTCGCGTTCAAACTAAGATTTCAATAAAATATGGCAACCTATTTTTTTTCTAAGTCATACCCAAGTCTAAAGCATAAATGGTCGTACCCTAAAGATATGTAAAAGGACAACAATTCTAATAGCATTAGAAACAGAAATATTTCACGGCTCAGAGGAGATAAGATAACTAATAGATGTAATCCTTACACAAATTAATAACACTTAGCAAGTATAATTGATTGGTAGCTTTATAAAATAGTCAATATTAGCAAATATCTTATATCATGTACATGTAACTGTCGTGTTATTTATGTAAGTACGTGTGTACGTCTCCTGAGATCATATGTCTCCCCTTGAACTGGGTAATACGAGGTCGTTTACAAACTATACATTGCCCGTTGGATTATATATCTCCCCTGACCTTGGTTTTCTTGGTTCGTCTAAAAAGTCACCATTGTCCGTAATTCTGGACATTAAGCCTTAAGCAAATGGAGTAAAGACAGGATAGTCTAGACCACAAGCTATGATGTAACCCAAACAAATCAAGCACCTTGAAAATTCATATTATTATGGTTAATTAAATAGCAATATTCATAAGCAGTTTTTGTGAAAGTGCTTCTTTGAAGGATTTTGTGATTGTTGCTAAGCGCTAAGTTGGCAGTTTTTTTTATAGCTTTATCACGGCGATCCTAACTACTATTAATACATCATGCATTACCCTTCGTTTTATAGCTAAGTCTTAGAAAGTTTTAGATGGAAATTTCAAAATTTCAAAATAAAAACTAAAAGCAAATATAATTGTCCTTTATAATTCAAACTTGGTAAATTTGGTTTTGTGGAAAATGTTGAAATCATTTCTAGGCTTTTTAATGATTTTGCAAAACAAAACTATCAAAAAAATTGCCATCATCCATAAATAGCTACTTTTCAGTACTATTTGTCTTCGACCACATTTGATTGTCCACGATATTCTATATAAATGACCTCCATAGAATTCAACATGACAAAGGCATGATTGAGAAAATTAAAACAAAGTACTAAGTATGACATTTGACCCCTACCAAAGTGTGTTGCCAAATATAAATATCTTCTAATCGAAAAAGTGTCACATTTCAAGGTTCTGTTTACGAACAAGTCTCGAATATCAAACTCCCTTAACTAATTCCCTCTGTGAAATTAATCCCTTTGTTTTTGTAAACATGTCTAAGGTCATTTATTATATTAATAGTCAATAATGTACTAGTATCAGGTTATATGTATGTCAGTTCAAATATCAAATATGTTTGTCCGTTTAACTTTAACGTTGTATAACCTAGCTATATGAAATGTATTGAGAAACATCATGCATAGACTGAATGAAAAGTTAGCAAAGTGTTAATCAGAATGGTTTCGCAAATTTGAGGGACATTGGTCAAAAGAAATGACAAACACACACAATAATAAATAAAACACCACACGAAACCCAGAGATTTATCAACAAGAACTTCACTTAAAACCGGGTGTGCTTTCGGATGCTTCCTAATTGTAAGCTGTTTCTGCTCCACGAGTGGTACCCATCGTGCCACGTACCTTTATAATCCGGCGATAAGTCATATTATGTGACAAGTCATGAAAGAGGAAAGACGTCCGAAATCGTGACTACGAGAAAGGGAATATATCAGTTATCATATGTGACACAGACACTCCAGAACGGCCAACCAAATCATGATGGCGACGGTAAAATAAATATTCTAATGCAATTATGATGTAACGCGTATTTTCATTGGCTATCGAGAGCTATCAAATCTGCAGTTGACATGCATGAAGGAATGCTATATTCCTACGCCGAATACACTTGTGTGTAAACAATATGGCTGACCCAGATATTTCCGACTATGAATTTGACGCTGACGACCTATTATTGATGCCGATCATCATTCCACAGTTTGACAATTGATGCCGTGAAATTTTCAAATACAATAAGTTATCTCCATTCTAATGCAATACTGAACATAAAAATCACAAAAATCTAAATTCTGCGTAATATTGTTGAACGACTTTGACACATAAACAACTTGATGGCATATGAAGACTTGCAGATTAAAAAAAATGTAAAGATCAGACGTTATTTGGCTTCGTGTACGCTTCAATTTTGATAGAGCTTAGCTAAAATAAGTTTCCAAGGTATGCATTTTAATTATTTTTGTGCATTGTTGTACATATGACATGTAGGATTTCACGTTTTCATATTTTGAAAATTTGAAAAGTGCATATATTTCGTCATTTATTTGTATGTTTTCAAACTAGTGTGTACACGTTGGGAGAATTTCATCAGAATAGGAAAAATAGGACTGTATTTGAAGAGTTGTCGGTGTCAATTGTGGATTTGATGGACTATTCTTTTAGCGGAAGGAATTTGAAAAGTGCATATATTTCTCGTCATTTATATGTCTCTTTTCAAACTAGTGTGTACACGTTGGGAGAATTTCATAAGAATATGAATAACAGTACTGTATTTGAAGAGTTGTCGGTGTCAATTGTGAACTTGACGGTTTCAAATATCCGTTCAAATATCAATCAATTCTGAAAATCAATTATTACTGTTTTTAAAACAAAACAAACTATTTTATGATATTCAAAGGGTAATGTTCACGATTACAAAAACCCCATATCTGTCTGGAAACGGCAAAACAACATTATTATTAGTTAAATTGTTTATTGTAATGTATTTCTTTGTATCGCCATCTGGTGATTTACACATATTGTTTTACTATACCGTTTAAAAGATTTGAAAGAGAATCCTGTCCAATGTTGCCCGGTCTTCACATACAATCTCTATTTCATTTTCATGATCCGCTTGGAAAGTATATAGAAAATACCAATCTATATTTACACGAGAAAAAAACAAACCAATCATGGTTTGATAAATAGGCAAAACAATAATACAAAAAGGTTTTACTCTGTGTAAGTGAACTTATGTGTTGCAAAAAAATAAAATCCCAAATAATGGCAAAGAAAAGTGTTGGCTAATATACAAATTCACAAACGGTAGAGAAAACCGAAGGGGAAATTAAGAATGGACTATCCAGAGATACAGTATGGTGCCAAAAGTATTGCAACCTGTAAAAACAATCCCTATATAATCAACCAAAACCATATTTTTTCAAAAAAATATTGTGAAGTCATTTTTGGATAGATTTTAACAACTTTTACGCCAAGGCATTCGGAATTGTCAATATTGTGATTGTTTATTTATTCATTATGTTGTTATGAGTTATTTTCATTTGTACATAATTTAAACATAACAAATAAAAATTGACTTTGATTTTCCTATGCATTTCAACTCAAAATAAATCCTAAAAATTAACAATTCTGTTTATATTATGTACAAATAAAAACCACTCATATAAACATAATGAGCAAATAAACAATCAAAATATAAACAATTCTGAATGTTTTGGTGTAAAATTTGTTAAAATCTATCCAGAAATGACTTCACAATAATTAAATAAAGATTGGTTTTGGTTGATTATATAGAGATTTGTTTACATGTTGCAATACTTTTGGCACCATACTGTACAACGTCGGGAACACGGGACAGAAAACGGGAAACAAACAAAACCTGTACAACGTCGGGAACACAGGACAGAAAACGGAAACAAACAAAACCTGTACAACGTCGGGAACACAGGACAGAAAACGGAAACAAACAAAACCTGTACAACGTCGGGAACACAGGACAGAAAACGGAAACAAACAAAACCTGTACAACGTCGGGAACACAGGACAGAAAACGGAAACAAACAAAACCTGTACAACGTCGGGAACACAGGACAGAAAACGGAAACAAACAAAACCTGTACAACGTCGGGAACACAGGACAGAAAACAGAAACAAACAAAACCTGTACAACGTCGGGAACACAGGACAGAAAACACAAATACACAACACAAAACAGAAAACTAAAAAGATGAGCAACATGGACCCCACATATTCATAATGGTCACTTTTTATAAGTTAGAAACGGTAAGATAAGAGGTAAGTATACTAGAACTAGGACGACAAGACATCATCCCAAGGTACATGCACTTTACTGTTAACAAAGCCACCCAGGATGTTATGTGTTAGTTATAAAGACGTGTTGTTACTTTTAATTATTGTGTGTACAATAACTCCTCAGGAATCAATTCATCAAGGTAATATAGATGGTAAAAACGGAAATTTAAACACCCTATGTTGTCTATAACAGTAATATCAAACACTATCATGTACTTTTAATACAGTCGTTTTGTGGTTTACACATACCAATTTGTATTCCGTTTGATGTTAAAATGTGCTGACGGTAACAGGTAAAATGTCGTTGATGCAAATTATAATGTTATAAGGTTGAAAAAAACTAGTTTAGTATTATATAATAGACATGTAAAATGATAAATCGTACATAAAAATATCTCGTCAGAAACAATGAATATTAATTCGACAAAGTGTATGAAGTCAACCGTAAATGATATTACATAGAGAAGTAAATCAAAGGGAAATAACTCTAGGTATTTCATGCATGTGCATATTAGTCTAACTTTTAGACATAGCAAACTGACATTTCATGATTATAAACACATTTTTTTGCACTCAACATTCATGTCAAAATAAGACAATATTTAAAATACTCATTAGAAGAAAAAGGTATACAAATTCAATCTGACATCATTATAGATGTCTAATGTCGCTTTCATTCATATTCAGTCCAATCCAAGACAGTGGTCATACATTAGTATAGAATAAGATGAGCTTGTGTGGACATAATATACGTAATTATGAAAATTAATTAAACCCGCCACTCTTTATTGAAGTGCTTGGACCAAGCCAGGAAAGTAAGCGGTCATGTATTTGTGTCTTAGGGGTATCGATTTTACCTCTTTCTATTATTTTGATAGTTGATTTTGAAATTGTTCCGACGGTGTGGTATTTTTTATTTTTCATTTTATTTATATCAACTCTCTATACAAAGAGTACTCATATAGCACAACCTCAAGAGACGACATTAAGACAATTTGAAGATAACAAATAGGTAATCAGGAGCTGTAAATCGAATGAGATACAATGCAATGACATACAATACAATGACATATAATACAATGACATACAATACAATGACATACAATACAATGACATATAATACATTGACATGCAATACAATGACATACAATACAATGACATATAATACAATGACATACAATGCAATGAGATACAATACAATGACATATAATACAATGACATACAATACAATGACATATAATACAATGACATACAATACAATGACATACAATACAATGGCATACAATAAAATGGCCAAAGGGACAAATAATAGTCGACAAACAGGAAACCAATTCTAAAAAGTAGGAATGAACTCAGTATATACATTTACAATAACTACGAATGAAAGTCTTCCTCATTGCAAGGCGGGGTCCGTCATAGTCGTGAACGTATGGTAGTTTGATTTACAACTACCTATGCAATCGCTGTCTTTCACTACTAACTTTGTGAGTTCGAATCCAGTTCAGACGAGGTGTACTCGATACAACATTATGTAATAAAGTTTGTCAGTTACTTGCGGCAGGTCGGTGATTTTCTCATTGTATTCCGGTTTCATCCGTCGATAAAACTGACGGCCACGATATAAACGAAATAATGTAGAAAGTGGCGTTCAATACCATATCCCCTCTTTGCAAGGCTAATGTTGGGCATCTGTATGCGTATTATATCTATTGACCTTGATCGGTGTCTTACTCACTAGACAAAGTACATATTTTCTTACACATTTTTAGAAGACAGATCGTTTTTATCAATGCATGTGTACCTTGTACATATCAATACCACATCATGTATCATTTTCATATTTATTATTTAATTGCAAAAAATAGAAGACGAAAATAGTGTTATAAATATACCGTCTATTACACTTACTCCTACATATACATGTATATGCATATATCTTGTCTTTATTAATCATAACAACAAAACAGTATTTGATTAAAAATGTAATTGAAGAGGGATTAAAACAGTGCTTAATATAGAACATTAAAATAGAAGAAGTAATATCGAACGATTATATTCATGAGTATGACCGTCGCGGAGACGATGGTATTGTAGTTGTTTGCTGCTGTCGGTTATATTCCCGTTCGCGCACAGGGTGTTGAAGTTTAGAAGTGACTTGCAGATGCTCAATGGTTTTCTCCGGTTCTTCCACAATAAAACTGGCCGAAACGATTTAAATGAAATATTGTTAAAATATCATTAAGCACCAATACAATTCCAAAATCATGCTATTGTTATTCAAATTAATATCATTCTACCTCAGGCATAGGTAACCGTTGTAGATTATGGCTATCCTATTTAGGATCTTTTGTTTTTCTTACTTCCAAACATTTTCAAGTTATTTTGCTTTCCAATCCACTTGCTGTAGGTTATTACAGAAACACATCATGAGCACTAAAACAGATATCTAAGTTTTCATAGCACTTACACAGAGAGTAAAGATTCATATATCATTCGGTATTCGTAAACTTACTACATCTGTATGTTGTATCTAGTTGTTTGCCCATAGCTACAGTAAGGAAATCCTAAGCAATTATTGATACCCATATAAATATGACAACGGTGCCATATGCAAGTTAGATTTACAACTACCTATGCAATCAGTGTATTCCAGTTCAGACGAGGTGTACTCGACACAACATTATGTAATAAAGTTTGTCAGTTACTTGCGGCAGGTCGGTGATTTTCTCATTGTACTCCGATTTCATCCGTCGATAAAACTGACGGCCACGATATAAATGAAATAATGTAGAAAGTGGCGTTCAATACCATATCCCCTCTTTGCAAGGCTAATGTTGGGCATCTGTATGCGTATTATATCTATTGACCTTGATCGGTGTCTTACTCACTAGACAAAGTACATATTTTCTTACACATTTTTAGAAGACAGATCGTTTTTATCAATGCATGTGTACCTTGTACATATCAATACCACATCATGTATCATTTTCATATTTATTATTTAATTGCAAAAATAGAAGACGAAAATAGTGTTATAAATATTCCGTCTATTACACTTACTCCTATATATACATGTGTATGCATATATCTTGTCTTTATTAATCATAACAACAAAACAGTATTTGATTAAAAATGTAATTGAAGAGGGATTAAAACAGTGCTTAATATAGAACATTAAAATAGAAGAATTAATATCGAATGATTATATTCATGAGTATGACCGTCGCGGAGACGATGGTATTGTAGTTGTTTGCTGCTGTCGGTTATATTCCCGTTCGCGCACAGGGTGTTGTAGTTTGGAAGTGACTTG
The DNA here is from genome assembly GCA_963680875.1 of Bathymodiolus brooksi. Classification (NCBI taxonomy): domain Eukaryota; kingdom Metazoa; phylum Mollusca; class Bivalvia; order Mytilida; family Modiolidae; genus Bathymodiolus; species Bathymodiolus brooksi. Next base: position 111,196,130 of record OY804581.1, read on the forward strand.
CAGCTGCTCAATGGTTTTCTCCGGTTCTTCCACAATAAAACTGGCCGAAACGATTTAAATGAAATATTGTTTAAATATCATTAAGCACCAATACAATTCCTCAATCATGCTATTATTATTCAAATTAATATCATTCTACCTCAGGCATAGGTAACCGTTGTCGATTTCTGCTATCCTGTTTAGGATCTTTTGGTTTTTTTTACTTCCAAACATTTTCAAGTTATTTGGCTTTCCAATCTACTTGCTGTAGGTTATTAGAGAAACACATCATGAGCACTAAAACAGATATCTAAGTTTTCAAAGCACTTACACAGACAGTAAAGTTTCATATATCATTCGGTATTCGTAAATTTACTACATCTGTATGTTTTATCTGATCTAGTTGTTTGCCCACAGCTACAGCAAAGAAATCCTGAACATTTATTGATACCCATATGAATATGACAACGGTACCATATACAAGTTTATCAACCAAGGCGAAAGGAGTACTCGACTGACAATTATGTGCCCTTTCACTTTCACTTTATTATATAGAATCAAAAAGTGTTGTTCATTTACAAGTATAACGTGGGATTTTCGCAATCATGTATTTAAAATAAACCTTAGAGAAAGCCGAAGGGGCAATCAAGAATGTACAATACAGAGACATATTGGCCAAAGACGCGTAATACGCATCCGGTAGTTTTGGTTTCAAACAGAGTTTATTTTTCTTTTAAGTGTACAAAACATGTCAGTGCATTGCACTTTCTTCCAAATGACACATCATAAGATAAATATGTACATACATATGCTATTCTTAACTTTGATATATTTCTACTTTCACTTTGCTTACTCCTCTAGAATATTTTCCATTGTTTTTTATTGACATCATATGTTAGATCAATATGCTATATCATTAGCAATGCTCATTAATCATGACGTGGTCTGTGCATCTTAATACTTTTTCACTATTTTCGAATGAATTTGTAATAGTCTGTGTTATCAAAAGTACGGTGAATGTCAAAACAGGTTATGAGAAAACCAAAGGGGTAAACAGAGACCATATATCGACGAAGGGTTCGGATGTTATTGTGTTTAACAGTATATCAGTTATATCGTTGCGGCTATATCGGCTGGAGAGACAGTGCAATGGCTAAGCGAAAAAAAGAGACGCAAAATATGGTTCACAAAACACTGCACAGAAAACATATGGCAAATTTAGTATTTAATGAGTAACCAAATTATTTAAGTGCCACAGAAAAATACTAAAAAAGTGGCGGTTTCGATTTTAATATGATGCATTTATATTTTATCACACTTTTCTCTTTTTAAATCCGTTCTTATTATGAAAGAACATGCAATGTACTTTATTAAAGTTCGCTTGCTTTCTAACTCTGCTCCTTATCAAAAGAGCGTTCGGAAAGCCGAATAGGACCACTGACTGTTAATACCCTTTTATCTTTCTTTAGTCATTCGATCCCTTCACTTGTACAGATGTGCGAAACTATATTTAATTTCCGTTTTGGGTAATCTTAGCAATATTTCCATAGCTATTTTGTGTATATTATAAGCTAACCACAAAATGTCTATATTAAATGTTTTGAAAAGTTTTATATTATTATAATATTGTGGTTTGTACTTGTTAGCATATCAATAATATTTCATGAATACAAAATAAATACAAATTTAACATAATCGAATGATATTGGACTGTTTGTGGCTTTCCTTGTAGTTCATTTTTATCTGAAACAACCCCAATCCTCCAGAGTAATATTGGGAAAGAGGGGGTGCACTGGGCATCATTCATTATATTTTCAGTATTAGTAATCTGTTTCTAGATGTTGTGGCGAGTGATGTGAATATGATATTAACGTACACGAATTTTAGAAACAAGTAGGGTGTCAATTGCAAGAGTTGTACTTTTATGTTATTTAATTACTTGATTTGTTTTTGTGTATTTGCATCGATATAACAGTATTAAGAGTGATATCAATGAATGCATTGTTAATACTATATTATCTCATTGCACACAATTGCAGTTGTTCTTATGATGTTTTGAAGACTGTTAATTGTATGTATATACCGGTATATGTTATAGAATGGTGATAAACAATAATTCAGACAGCAATTATTTGTATCGTTCGTGGTTAAGCAATAATTTATTGTAAATTCTAAAATATTTCACATGCATATGTAAATGTACCACCAAAAATATAAATATAAATTATTAACATTTGACGTTTATAGTACAATCGGAAATAAGTCTGGTGAAGAATTTAATATATTTTTATTGACATGAATATAAGTTATTATTGTTTTAATTAAAACGTTATATTATGGCTGTTTTATTCATTGATTACTTCCACATATTGGGGTCATATATGGAGCAGGACCTCTTCATGAGCACATGTGTTTTTAGTTGGGTTCGTGTTGCTCGACCATTGGTTTTCTGTTTGATGTTTTGTATATCTTTGTTTGTCCTTTTGTCCTTTTCTGTCCCTTTAGTATCCTCAAACTTTTCTATCAATGAATCGGTTTTATGTTTATACTTTTCTTTAATAACATGTTCAAAAATGAATTAAAACAATCATTATTCGTAATAATATAGCTTGTTTGTTTGTTTTGTTTATGATGTTTAACGCCACTTTCCACAATATTTCAGTTATATCGTTGCGGTCAGTTTTGTTGATTGAATAAACCGGAGTAACCGGAGAAAACTACGACCTGTCGCAAAAACTTTATCACATAATGTTATATAGAGTACACCTCGCCATCAGCGAGATCCTAACTTTAGTGGTGATACCCACTGGTTGGACAGGCAGTTGTTAATCCAACCACCATACGATCACAGCCTCGACGGTTTCCTAGTTGGTTATCATGTCGAGTTTATCCATTTGAGTTTTCATTTATCACATGTTCAAGAACAAATTAAAACAATCAATATTCGTAATGATTTAGCATTGTAGACAATGTTTAACATAATAGTCATGGTAGACCTGTATATGTAGGGTTAAGGAGCACATTATTCTACAATATTACACATATTATATCAAGAAAATTGTGTTTTTACATGTTTTCACTAAGTTTGGAGATCACAATTTATATGACTTTTTACACTAACAATATTCCACAATGTTTAAAGTGTGTCATATTGATCAGATTACATGTTGGCGGAAATTGGGTACCCGGAGAAAACCACCAATGGCTGTAAGTCATTGGCAAACTGATCACATATTATCGAGTACACCTCACCACGGGCGCGTGTTGAACTCACATACTTTAGTGGTTGAAGGCAAGGATTGCCTATTTGAAGGGCCACCTCATCGATGTAATGGTTAGCATGCTTCCCTCGAAAGAGGGAGTTTGTCAGTTCAATTCCAAATCGAATCAAGCAAGGAACTATACAACTAGTATTTACCGCTCATTTGCTAAGCACGTAGCATTGCGAATTAAAACCACAGAGTCTGGATATGTTTGAGCTTAGCATCATATCTACCTGTGAAAATTGAGTTAGTGTTGGGCTACCCTATAAATATCCTGCTCATTGTGTTGGGTTGGTTTAGTACACATTAGGCATCATTATCTCCTCATCAAAAATTGACATGCTCTCGACATTAGATAGCTAAACAGTTACTCATTTGGAGTTAAGCATAATTCACTACATTTATGCATAAAGATATACAGTAACCATAGGATCGTTTGTTTTTGTTTGTTTTTTTTTCTTTTGCGGAACTCACCAATTCAGCAAATATATTTATTTCAACGTTGCAAATAACGACTATGTTTGCGTAATAATGACGGAATAATACGATGGATGGCACTAGGGAGCAGGAACTGCCTACTCTTTCGTAGCACCTGCATTCACCCCCGGTTTTTAGTGGGGTTCGTGTTGCTCGATCTTTAGTTTTCTGTGTGGTGTTTTGTAGATGTTTGTTGGTCTTTAGTGGGGTTCGTGTTGCTCGATCTTTAGTTTTCTGTGTAGTGTTTTGTAGATCTTTGTTTGTCTTTAGTGGGGTTCGTGTTGCTCGATCTTTAGTTTTCTGTGTGGTGTTTTGTAGATCTTTGTTTGTCTTTAGTGGGGTTCGTGTTGCTCGATCTTTAGTTTTCTGTGTGGTGTTTTGTAGATCTTTGTTTGTCTTTAGTGGGGTTCGTGTTGCTCGATCTTTAGTTTTCTGTGTGGTGTTTTGTAGATCTTTGTTTGTCTTTAGTGGGGTTCGTGTTGCTCGATCTTTAGTTTTCTGTGTGGTGTTTTGTAGATCATTGTTTGTTTTTAGTGGGGTTCGTGTTGCTCGATCTTTAGTTTTCTGTGTGGTGTTTTGTAGATCATTGTTTGTTTTTAGTGGGGTTCGTGTTGCTCGATCTTGTTTTCTTCTGTGTAATGTTTAATAGATCATTGTTTGTTTTTAGTGGGGTTCGTGTTGCTCGATCTTTAGTTTTCTGTGTGGTGTTTTGTAGATCATTGTTTGTCTTTAGTGGGGTTTGTGTTGCTCGATCTTTAGTTTTCTGTGTGGTGTTTTGCAGATCATTGTTTGTCTTTAGTGGGGTTCGTGTTGCTCGATCTTTAGTTTTCTGTGTGGTGTTTTGTAGATCATTGTTTGTCTTTAGTGGGGTTCGTGTTGCTCGATCTTTAGTTTTCTGTGTGGTGTTTTGTAGATCTTTGTTTGTCTTTAGTGGGGTTCGTGTTGCTCGATCTTTAGTTTTCTGTGTGGTGTTTTGTAGATCTTTGTTTGTCTTCAGTGGGGTTCGTGTTGCTCAATCCTTAGTTTTCTGTGTGGTGTTTTGTAGATCATTGTTTGTTTTTAGTGGGGTTCGTGTTGCTCGATCTTTAGTTTTCTGTGTGGTGTTTTGTAGATCATTGTTTGTTTTTAGTGGGGTTCGTGTTGCTCGATCCTTAGTTTTCTGTGTGGTGTTTTGTAGATCATTGTTTGTTTTTAGTGGGGTTCGTGTTGCTCGATCTTTAGTTTTCTGTGTGGTGTTTTGTAGATCATTGTTTGTTTTTAGTGGGGTTCGTGTTGCTCGATCTTTAGTTTTCTGTGTGGTGTTTTGTAGATCATTGTTTGTTTTTAGTGGGGTTCGTGTTGCTCGATCCTTAGTTTTCTGTGTGGTGTTTTGTAGATCATTGTTTGTTTTTAGTGGGGTTCGTGTTGCTCGATCTTTAGTTTTCTGTGTGGTGTTTTGTAGATCTTTGTTTGTCTTTAGTGGGGTTCGTGTTGCTCGATCTTTAGTTTTCTGTGTGGTGTTTTGTAGATCTTTGTTTGTCTTCAGTGGGGTTCGTGTTGCTCGATCCTTAGTTTTCTGTGTGGTGTTTTGTAGATCATTGTTTGTTTTTAGTGGGGTTCGTGTTGCTCGATCTTTAGTTTTCTGTGTGGTGTTTTGTAGATCTTTGTTTGTCTTTAGTGGGGTTCGTGTTGCTCGATCTTTAGTTTTCTGTGTGGTGTTTTGTAGATCTTTGTTTGTCTTTAGTGGGGTTCGTGTTGCTCGATCTTTAGTTTTCTGTGTGGTGTTTTGTAGATCTTTGTTTGTCTTTAGTGGGGTTCGTGTTGCTCGATCTTTAGTTTTCTGTGTGGTGTTTTGTAGATCATTGTTTGTTTTTAGTGGGGTTCGTGTTGCTCGATCTTTAGTTTTCTGTGTGGTGTTTTGTAGATCTTTGTTTGTCTTTAGTGGGGTTCGTGTTGCTCGATCTTTAGTTTTCTGTGTGGTGTTTTGTAGATCTTTGTTTGTCTTTAGTGGGGTTCGTGTTGCTCGATCTTTAGTTTTCTGTGTGGTGTTTTGTAGATCTTTGTTTGTCTTTAGTGGGGTTCGTGTTGCTCGATCCTTAGTTTTCTGTGTGGTGTTTTGTAGATCATTGTTTGTCTTTAGTGGGGTTCGTGTTGCTCGATCTTTAGTTTTCTGTGTGGTGTTTTGTAGATCATTGTTTGTTTTTAGTGGGGTTCGTGTTGCTCGATCTTTAGTTTTCTGTGTGGTGTTTTGTAGATCATTGTTTGTTTTTAGTGGGGTTCGTGTTGCTCGATCTTGTTTTCTTCTGTGTAATGTTTAATAGATCATTGTTTGTTTTTAGTGGGGTTCGTGTTGCTCGATCTTTAGTTTTCTGTGTGGTGTTTTGTAGATCATTGTTTGTCTTTAGTGGGGTTCGTGTTGCTCGATCTTTAGTTTTCTGTGTGGTGTTTTGTAGATCATTGTTTGTCTTTAGTGGGGTTCGTGTTGCTCGATCTTTAGTTTTCTGTGTGGTGTTTTGTAGATCATTGTTTGTCTTTAGTGGGGTTCGTGTTGCTCGATCTTTAGTTTTCTGTGTGGTGTTTTGTAGATCTTTGTTTGTTTTTAGTGGGGTTCGTGTTGCTCGATCTTTAGTTTTCTGTGTGGTGTTTTGTAGATCTTTGTTTGTCTTCAGTGGGGTTCGTGTTGCTCGATCCTTAGTTTTCTGTGTGGTGTTTTGTAGATCATTGTTTGTTTTTAGTGGGGTTCGTGTTGCTCGATCTTTAGTTTTCTGTGTGGTGTTTTGTAGATCATTGTTTGTTTTTAGTGGGGTTCGTGTTGCTCGATCCTTAGTTTTCTGTGTGGTGTTTTGTAGATCATTGTTTGTTTATAGTGGGGTTCGTGTTGCTCGATCTTTAGTTTTCTGTGTGGTGTTTTGTAGATCATTGTTTGTTTTTAGTGGGGTTCGTGTTGCTCGATCTTTAGTTTTCTGTGTGGTGTTTTGTAGATCATTGTTTGTTTTTAGTGGGGTTCGTGTTGCTCGATCCTTAGTTTTCTGTGTGGTGTTTTGTAGATCATTGTTTGTTTTTAGTGGGGTTCGTGTTGCTCGATCTTTAGTTTTCTGTGTGGTGTTTTGTAGATCTTTGTTTGTCTTTAGTGGGGTTCGTGTTGCTCGATCTTTAGTTTTCTGTGTGGTGTTTTGTAGATCTTTGTTTGTCTTCAGTGGGGTTCGTGTTGCTCGATCCTTAGTTTTCTGTGTGGTGTTTTGTAGATCATTGTTTGTTTTTAGTGGGGTTCGTGTTTCTCGATCTTTAGTTTTCTGTGTGGTGTTTTGTAGATCATTGTTTGTTTTTAGTGGGGTTCGTGTTGCTCGATCCTTAGTTTTCTGTGTGGTGTTTTGTAGATCATTGTTTGTTTTTAGTGGGGTTCGTGTTGCTCGATCTTTAGTTTTCTGTGTGGTGTTTTGTAGATCATTGTTTGTTTTTAGTGGGGTTCGTGTTGCTCGATCTTTAGTTTTCTGTGTGGTGTTTTGTAGATCATTATTTGTTTTTAGTGGGGTTCGTGTTGCTCGATCCTTAGTTTTCTGTGTGGTGTTTTGTAGATCATTGTTTGTTTTTAGTGGGGTTCGTGTTGCTCGATCTTTAGTTTTCTGTGTGGTGTTTTGTAGATCTTTGTTTGTTTTTAGTGGGGTTCGTGTTGCTCGATCTTTAGTTTTCTGTGTGGTGTTTTGTAGATCTTTGTTTGTCTTTAGTGGGGTTCGTGTTGCTCGATCTTTAGTTTTCTGTGTGGTGTTTTGTAGATCTTTGTTTGTTCTTTTGTCCTTTTTCTTGTGTCCATAGTATTGTCTGCCCTTTGATTTACGGCTTCTGAGTAATTACCTCTCGATATCTTCATACTTTCCATGTACTCGCATATCGTTACCTAATCATTTTTAATATCTCAAGTCCCATACATTCCTTTCTAACATCTTGCATAAATAGTTGAATGACATTTCCGGTATAAATATGAACACAATAAAATACATTAAATTACAGAGATTGATATTAATTTTTTATTATGATTTATGCTTTTATATATCACTTTATGCATTGTTTTCACAGTACAGGCAACTTGTTGTTCAATCTAACACGTACATTAAAATACTAACATTTTAATAATATTTTAAAGATAATGCCTTTAATAGTTTGCAGCAAGTTAGTATATTGACTAAACTTGTACAGTTGATAAGACAATAGTTCACTAATTGTCCTGTCATGCTCCTTTCAATGAAATGAAGTAAAACAGGAGTAAAGGGCAAATGGAGCTATGTTTGCTCTGAATAATAACAAAGATAATACTGTCGAATTGTCCTGTTATCCACATCATTACTGAAAATTGATATATTCTTCTGGATTCGGCGGGTTGCAAACAAATAATATAGGCAGGTGATAACACGGTATTGGAGCTAAACCTGGGCATTGAATGAAACATCTGAAGTGTATAGTAAGCGATGAAATATACATTGTATTTTTAGACATTCAATAATAAAATAGGTTATTGCCTGATAACACTGCAAGGTCGAAAAACAAAAATCTGATTAATTTGGTAGTTTATAAGACAATGATGTCAAATTTATAGTTGTTCGGAATAAGGGATTAAGACCGAGTGTTATAAATTTGTGAATACGAGAAACATTTTTATCATACTTTGGGTTCACCAGCAGTGTCTTGGCTTATTTAAAATGTGATGACCAGTTACCCCCAACAGTGTTATAGATAATAAGCGATAAGCAGTTACCACCTGTTGCATTGCAACTAAGAAGTGATGACAAATTTCCCCCTCCTGTTGTTGTAGCCAGTCACAACCTACAGCGTTGTAGCTACCAAATGGTCCCCACCATCAATGTTATACCTAATACGTGGTGACTAGTTACCTACAGCAATGTTATAGTTAACAAGTGATGACCAGTTTCCCCCTGTAATGTTGTAGCAATCAAGTAATAACCAGTCACAACCGACCAGATACCATCAGTAGTGGTGTAACTAATAAATAAACGTTAGAGAAAATCCAAGGGGAATCAAGAATGGACAATCCAGATAAACTGGTAACATTGGGTACACAAGACACAATATGAAGACAAACTAACAAGAAGAAAAAACAATGAATTATGTGTTGGACACCACTATACACAAATAATGTTAATATCATATGAGTCCTTCTACAAACAACTGGGGATAAAGACGAATCGAACATCGTTTATATGGGGAAATCGTAGCGGACATCACAACACAAAACTCAGAACGTAGAGACATTTGATAGGACAAAATGCTGGACATCAATATGCGCAAATATACACACAAAAAAACACATTAAGACACGATTTCTCCTACAAACAACCGGAGGTAAAGAGGAACCGAACATCGTTTGCATGCGGAAATCGCAACGGACATCCCAACACGGCACTCGGAATGCAAAGTCGCATAATAGGACAACACAAAAACTAAAAAGATGAACAACACGGACCCCACCAAACAACAATCATGCGCTCCCGAATGGTAACCAGTTACTGCTTCTTATAAGACACCCACCGTGTTACTCAGATATACAGTCATGTCCGGTTTAAACTTTTCAAGAAAATATCTACGTAAAAAGTTAAAGAACCATTGTCATTTGAAATATGGATATTTCGTAGCGGTCAACCATATTGTGATGGCGACCGTGTAATTCTTGTAGCGATGTTTTCAACGTAGGAGCAACGCAGCCTTGTTTGAGTAGATTTTAAAGACCAGTTACCACCTGTAGTGGTGTAACAAACAACTGATTTTCTATCCCACATAAATATTTAATCCATTTACATTGATTGTACTACTGGAAAACATCTGAACGCATTCACAAATTCTGATTTTTGCATGATAATCTGTTATTCTCAAAATAAAAAGCACATTCTGATGAATTTTCAAAGAAAAAAAAACAAAATTTGCCAGAAATTTTATTGACAATGATCATTTTTATCTAAGAAGAGTTTGAAGATACCAAAGGGGTAATCGGAATCCGTAAATCGCATAAGGACAGACAACACAATAGCCTCGAGTACTTTGACATATCGTTCTGCCACCTGTTCTCGATAATTACCAGTTCTCGATAATTATGCGCGTGAGAGCTTTGACATAAATCGGGAAAACGCACGTGTCTTCTGTTCGCCTGGATTTTACCTACGGAACACCACATCGCTTCGCAAGAAGGAAAAATGGCTATGCTACGTATCAAGGTATGTGTGAACATAATCTTTATAGTCTCAGATATTTATGCACATTTTCTTATTCCAAAAATAACTCTAAATTCACCGGGTCATTGCTTAACATATACGTGTGTGATGTAAGCAAAACTTTGCTGTCAATGAAGGTCAAGTACGCATACGTCATACAAAACCGGAAATATACAGGTGGCGCTGTTCTGGGGAAAAAGTATGGAACACCGTTTGGGTCATATCTTATCAGTTTTATCTTTATATCAACGTTACTTCTGTATTGTGTAACCCCAATGGAACACTTTTTCAAGCATGTTTAATTTTACATGTATGGTTAAAATCAATAATCTTGGTGTTTGCAAATATCTTAAATGCATTTTTTTTCTTTTTTTCCTATAGCTTTTATTAGTAAACATGCCCTCTATTATTGATTTTACACACTTATAGAGAACTGGTGTCGTAATACACAAAGTGTCAGAAATAAGGTCATACACAACAATTTTGTTTTCTCCGTAGCTTCTGGGAGTAGAACTTTTAGGTTTGGTAGAAATAAAGAACTAGTTTTGACAAACAAACAAAAACAATTTTGTAAAAATTTATTTTTTTCTAAGGGACACATGGGAAGAATATTTCTTACGTTATCGAGAACCGGCAACACTAGGATACCACAGGTGTCCAGATTGTGAAGTAATATAATCTGATAATCTTCAAGGATAATCAGAAAATACTTAAACATAAACTATAGGATATATCTATGCATATATCCTAGCACTTACTTTAAGTAAAAATATATTAAATTTAAATGGACATTAACATCATGGTAGATGACCATGGCTCAGTGATCGTTGTATCCTATAATAGTAACGTCTTACACGACTCGACCTAGTGATGATATTAATAATATAATGCGATTGGTTCCATACTAGGCCTTAATAACTCAATTGCCATCAATAGTAATATCAGGTAGATATCTTAGTACTTTATCTTAAATATTGTAATAAAACAAAGTTGAATTTAATTTAATTAATAGCAAATTGCATTGAATTCCAGGTAATAAATTTTTACAAAACATGGATGAAAAAGTTCATGGATTTCGTTTTACGTTGATAATATGTAGTATCTTTAATAATCGAAATATTAGCCTGCACACCAGATCTTAAATAAAAGTTAGCATATCATGTATCGAGTCATCATAGCAAACTGCTAATTATATTCTTTTTCAAATATCCTATGACTGACTATTTAGCGTCAAGTTAACAACATTGCAGAAAAATTGATGACATATCATGTTCGTGAAAGATGGCGTTTGGACGGGAATGGGGGCGAAAAGAGGGATATGATGGAAATTGTCTACACATTGTGATCATGATGTGTAATGGGTTACTGTAAGTACAACGGTCATTCGTTCATACAAAGGTAGCTGTGTCACCATGAGATTTTGTTTACTTGTGTTTTACGTGCAATAACGTACATATACAAACAAGCTTTCATTTGCAATCCATCCTATGGGAAATGTACTTTTAAGATTTGTACGTTTTCTATATAAATTTTATAGTCTAACACAACTTTATGCAGTTGTAACTTTAAATAGACTAAATTATTCGTTTTTTTCATAATACGGTAAAGATGAAACATATCACTCAAGGATTTATTTAAATATATCTTGAAATGAATATGCAAATCATGTTTTATTTTGACACATTTTAATATTTAAGATAATAAGATGTCCTTTTTGACAAATTTATTAAACCGGTTTCTCTTCTAATTTACATAATAAAAGCGTAGATATCAAATTTAGTGCGCACGACGCGTTTCTGGAATAACCTTCATCAGGTACGCTCAAAATCAAAAGATTGGAAAGCCAAATAATTTACAGTTTTGGGAGCAATAAAACCAAAGCTAAACAGAATAGCCAAAATCAGCTAAGGTCACCTAAGGTCACCTATGTCTGAGGAAAGGAGATCATCGCTGTGATCATCAGTAAGTTATTTAGGAATTGTAGATTTCAATAATAAATATATCTAATATACACTTAGCAGTGCCGAAACACTGACTACTGGGCGGAGGATACCATCTGGACGAGTAATAACAACATTCCTATCAAAATAAAACGTCAATGAGGTCTTTTACTTTGAAAAGGATATCTCAGTCAATTTCACAATACGAAAACTCTACTAGGCTAAAAATTATTCCCCGGAAATAGATAAAATAATACAAACTAAAATAGATTTTCAAAAACACATCAATGAAACATAATTATACGGAACAAATTCACGGGAGATCAGATAAAACGAGGGGGAAACAATAGTAACTTCCTGTTATATTAAATGAAAAGTAGAAAAGATCACAATGTCGGAACAATTCTAAACTCAAATTTCAAATCTGTAGATAGAGGCTAAATAAATACCCCTAGCACACAAATACTTAACTGCTCACTTTCCTGCCTTGGTACAGACACGTATATATGGACCCAAACCTCCCCATGGTGTATGTGTATATTGTGTAAAAAATGCATCAGGTTATTTTCAATAAACTATTCCTAAACTGCACAATATGTCATCATTGTCAGTTTGAGGATAATTCATTGTGATAGTCGACGATCCAATAAGCCATGATAAACATGATGATGATGATTTGATGATGATTTTTGGAGTTTAACGCCACTTTCTGCAATATTTCAGCTATATCATGGCGACCAGTTTTAGTGGTGGAAGAAGCCGGAGTACCCGGAGAGAACCACCGACCATGGACACGCAACTGGTAAACTTGATCACTTGCGGCTGCGAGTCGAGTGCACCTTTTTTGTAAATTACAAAGCCGAGCGCGAACCCATATGATAAACATGCGCCACACCAAAGATATATATATCTAGTCCAAAAAAATACAAACACTAGAAAGATACAAAATGCACACAACAGCAATCTGATAATTTTACGTACATGATTCGATTTCCGTTAATATAGTAATATATTTTAAGAAAGTGTGTTAATTATTATGTCATATTGACTACATAAGACTTATATATAGGCTTATGGTGTTAAACGCCACGTTCAACAATATTTCAGTTATATCGTAGCGGTCGGTTTTATTGGTGGAGGAAACCGGAGTACTCGGAGAAAACCACAAACCTGTCGCAAGTCACTGACAACCTTTAAGTTTATGACATGATGTTGTATCCGTACACCTTACCATCAGCGGGATTCGAACTGTGATAGGCACTGATTGCACAGGTAATAATAAATCCAACTACCACACGACCACGACGATTACCCGTACATGATTATATTTCCGTTAAGATAGTAATATATTTTTATAAAGTTTGTTAATTATTATGTCATATTGTTTAATTGACGAAATCAGAAGCATATGAACTATTACGTATCTCTTATCTAATGTTAATAATTGATAAATTATTACTCTTGTCAATCAACGCCGTTGCCATTTTTTTTTAAATTGTATTTTTAGACAAGTAACGTAACAGGGAAGTACATTGACGTCTCTATGACAGAAGTATACATATCCAATATCATAGCTGTGTGTACACTCTGCAACAGGTCGGATCTTCTTTGATGATGGAAAACAAGGGTGTGGCGACGTCAATATATCTTAATACCCCTAATCCCTATGACCCAACCATATCCACTCACTCCTGAATATTTCTCATATCTATGATTTTGCAATATTTGAACACCTTTATGTTTGGGTTGGTGAAGGTGTTATTAAATCTTTAGTTTTCAGAGTAGTATTTTGTAGATCATTGTATGTATGTTTGTCCTTTGTTCTTTTGGCCTTCGATTAGCGGCTTCTGATTACCCTTTGGGTATTTTCAAACCTGTTTTCTTGAAGGGGATAAACATTGTAATGACGGTCTTTTTCTTTGATGATATTTCATTAACTAATGTCATCTCTAAAACAAGGTATCTTTGTTCTTGTTTAGTGAACACTATTATTTGGTCTGCTTGTAAATAAACACTAGGGAATACCGAGGGGGCAATTAAAAATGGACAATCCAGAGAAACTGGCAACATATGGTACACAAGACACAAGACGAAGACAAACAAAGCAAAAACACAACATAATATGTGTTGGAAACCACTATGCACAAACAAATACAAATACAAATAACGTAAATAAGATATTAGCCCTCCTACAAACAATTGGAGTGTAATTTTAGGTGTTTCATTAAAATTATAGGATTGTCGAATACAAGTAAGTACGTATCCAAAACAAAGATTATAACCAGTATTTCGTAAGAGCTGCCTTACATTTAAATAGACGACATTGATATACAAATTTCCTTCCGGTTACTACACCCTGTATGTACAATTCATTATGTCTGTGTTTACCCACGTCTTAACCATGTATTTGTAGGTATATGATATCAACAAGACGATATTGGTATTTTGTTTGGTTTGTCAATTCGGCAGTAAAAGGTGCTTTCCGAATTATCTCCATATATACATGTACATATTTATTGAAGAGCAGAAAACAATATGTGTGTTTTAATACATAAAGAAAAGACAAAGGTAGATAGTATTAACTCTGCAGATTGTACTCAGTACAACTGTACTTTAATGTAATAGTAACATAGACAGATAGTTACATTTACAACAACCTGTGCAAGCACCACTAAAGTTATGCGTTCGAATCCCGCTCATGGCGTTTTTCAGTGACTTGTGACAGGTCGGTGGTTTTCTGCGGGTTCTTCAGTTTCCACCACCAATAAAACTGTCCACCACAATATAACTGAAATATTGTTGAATAAGCCTAACCCAAAAACAGAAAACCTGGGTAGTTCAAATGAAATTAAGTTTCCTGCTAAAGACATGCCACCTATGAAAACAATATATAATATCATTATTATATACTACAGTTGTAAATATACCATTATGCAAGTGACTACCTCTACGAAAATATTGATGCTATGAATCTATTTTATCATATGGCGTATGAAGAAGTTCATGATAGTCAAAAAAAAACTTTAAAAAAACGTTACATAATATTGGGATCGTTTTATTTAAGCCAGTACATTATCAAATTCATATCGTATCATAAATAATAATAAATATTGTGTTTCTGCTTTTGTTTATTACTGTAGCTACTGTGAAGACATATACCGATTTTGTGGCGTTTATTGCCACTTTCAACAATATTTAAACAACATTATTAAGAAAAAAACGGGTAGAACGTGCTACAGTGGGTCACGGGTCACTGTAATCGGACGGCTGTATCGAGAAACAGATACGGTGTTGAAAAAACTGTTGATACTCATAAAATATTGATAAATGCAATACAATGTTATGTTTGTCTTCAAGAAATATGATAGACAAAACCATGTGAGAAGTTTTATGACGAAATATCTCCGATTTCTATGTAAATTTACGAGTTGGAGTGGGGAAATACCCACAGGTCATTTTAGCGATGTATTTTTATCTTGGACAAGAATAATGAGCGTCCTGATTGGATGACCGATTTAAAACACACTGACTCCGCATGGTAAAAAAATGCATGTAAGAGAAATCTATGTTATATTTATTCATTTGTTTGATTCTGGAATATTGTTGATCATTGATTTAAACATGAAAAAAGGGAAAAAGGAGGGGGGGGGGGGTTGAATTTTATTTGTGAATTGTACAGTTAAATAAATGTTATGTTTCGACAGTTTAAAGAGAAAAATAAAAATTTGTTGCGACTGAATCTTAAATCAGCGTTAAAAATTGAACAAATATCAGTGGTTTTGTAAATGAGATTTATTTTAAATAGAAAATCTGAATTTATTATTTATTAATTTATTATTAATGATACAATTGTATATCCCTTGGAAGGGGGAGGGGGGCTATGATGAAAATTTGAAATAAAAACACAGAACCGGACTTTAAGCAAAAATAATAATCCAGGATTAGTTTTATATTAAAAAAAATCCAGGTCCCCTGAGTCCATGATTTTTTTTTTTAAGTTAATAATATGAAATATTGACATCCACACTTGCCTTTTGGACTGCACATTTCTGTGTCCACACTTGTTTATATAAAATATAAAGTTATGACGTCAACTTTATTGTTGGGGGAAACCCGGAATATACAGATGAAATATCTAGCATTTCATATCACTGACAAGCTGTACAATACAACAGGGTTTTTTCAGCTAGACATTGCCACAAGATGGATTTGAACTCATAACTATCAGCGAAATATACACTACTTAAATCAGTTAGAGTTAACCCAACAATGGTATCATCGATACCACGGAGGTGTTATACTGGACAAGATATATTCCAACAAGTATAAGAAACAGTAATATATATTATGTATATAACATATATTAA
Source organism: Bathymodiolus brooksi (assembly GCA_963680875.1). Classification (NCBI taxonomy): domain Eukaryota; kingdom Metazoa; phylum Mollusca; class Bivalvia; order Mytilida; family Modiolidae; genus Bathymodiolus; species Bathymodiolus brooksi. The sequence continues at coordinate 111,212,353 of OY804581.1, forward strand.
TACAGGTTGTATTGTTGATAGATATATTGGTGTGAACAAAAAAGAAATGTGTTACAAAATTTAATTATTATGAAATTTAAAATGATGTTAAATTGTAAATGAAATTATATTTGTATGTAACTTCATCACTTGGAAGCCTGGGCCAAGGTGATATTTGTTAACAGGCAGAATAAGACAATAAAGAAATAATAAAAAGAAAAAATAATCAAAGAATAAAAGTAGATAATTTTGTTATTTGTAGGTATAGGAAAGGATTTGAGAGACAACCACATGAATATGCTGGGCCAAGGTGATATTTGTTAACAGGCACAATAAGACAATAAAGAAATAAAAAAAGAAACAGTAATATTGAAACAAAAGAAGTTGCCTGTATTTTTTGCTTTGTTTCAATAGTAATGTTCCTACGTGTACAATAATGGTGTCGTGGAAAAAAGTCATGGGTACAGATTTACTTGTGAATTGGTTTACCTACTTTTCCTATTATAACATTGATTAAAAACATCGGCATCTTACAGCGGCCTATTACTGATATTAGAGGTCGCATTTACAATAACATTGCTAGTGGTATTATTGTACTACAAACAAATAACAAAGGTTAGTTTGATTGACCTTGACGTAGTTATTTATTTTCTTAGTAATGTGGTCTATTCTATGTGTACCTGTAAACAACAACAATAACAAAATATTAATTTACCCTATTAAGTGTGTGTCAAAAGTAATAAAATACCTAAGTATTGTCATAATAACCCTAAAAATATCAAAACACATAGGTCAACATCTGTGTCCGAAATAAGTCACATGTTTAAAAATAAATAAATTAAATAAACTGTGCATAAATAACTACGAATATTTTACGTCACATTTTTCGACATTTCTTCAAGCAGTTATTTTTAAAATTAACTAAATATATTATTCTATTTAGTAAATAGTTGAGCAGAATAATTAATATATGTTATTTGTATTTATTTACGCATGCTGGTGACCAACACGATTTCCATATCAGATAATCTTCGTGTCATCAGATTCGATTTACGGCTGATTATTACCCTTTTGGTATTTTCAAATGTTTATTAATCTTTATTGACATATTTGTAGGTAAATTATGAAAAAGCTGTATTTATGTAGTTCTTTCAAAGCTTAAGAACAATATTACGGCATTATAGAAATTCTTGTATTCGGTAGATATTTCATTTAGTGCAAATGACGAATTTCTGGAATAACACTCATAGTCAAAGGATTGGCAAGCCCAATTATTTAAAAGTTTTTAGAAGCAAGTTGACCAAAGAGTCTAAACGGGTTATCCAAATTCTGCTATGGTTTCATGTAGCTGTACCTGTGGGAGATTGTCCTTTTTCAGCAATAGTTTTAATAAATTACCTCATTTAGGAACTGCACGTTTCCAAGATACATATATATAATATACCAACTACTAGAAGGGTGAAGACGTCGGGGAATAACAGAGGTATTGCCCAAACGATAGTAATAACAGCGTTGAAACAGCTAAAGCTGATTTTTAGTAAATGATTATATACCGCGACAGTTCGTAACACATTATTCTTATAACAGTATGTGTATTTGTCAGTTTGGAGGAACCACATCGGTGATGGGATGGTTATCGTGTTCACCTCGAGTGTGATATATCGTGGGTTCGAGCCCCGATCGGGTCAAACCAACGATTATAAAATTGGTATGTGCTGCTTCTCCGCTAACAAAGCAGTATAAAGGATAAAATGCAAAGACTGGTTGCCTCGGTATCAGGATAAAGTTTCCCGAGTGGGGCGACATGCCTATCCGTGAACTAGTGTTTCAGTGAGCTAGCATCATGAAAGTCCATCTAACCGTGTTGATCTAGTACAAAGTGAAGCTCATCATCACCTCATTGAAAATTGATTTGTTTGCGACATGACATAGCTGAAAAATTGCTGAGTTGGCGTTAAACAACAATCACTCACTCATATGCATAACCATTAACTTTTCTAACTAGGTACAGGCACTTCAATATAAAGTGGCAGGATTAAGCTACTTTTATGGGGTCAAGCCTTTTAATGAAGTAAAAAACAAAAAATTGCAACAATAACTGTACTTTACGCCATATGTAGAAAAATATATTTGTCATTTTCAACGTGCTGTTAATTGTGTATTTAATAATTTATTTTGGAGTTGTTTTTTTAAACCGTACGAATATATATAATATGACATCTTTATTATATTAATAATCTTGCCGATTGTAATCAGATATTGAATTATGATAAATGTCCAATCATGATTCGAACTTTGATTTAATTAAGCAATTTCAAATCAAATTATTAATACCTCAGCTAGTAAATAAAGAAAGTACATAAAGCACATGCTGAACTATATCCAAGGAACCACGTGCTCGCACGCTTGAGTTCACCCCCAGTTTTTTGGTGGGGTCCGTGTTGCTCATCTGTTTCCTGTTGTGATGTCCGTTACAATTTCCTCATAAAATGATGTCCGGTTCGTCTCTAACTCCAGTTGTTTGTAGGAGGGCTCATGTCTTGCTTACGTTATTTGTGTTTTTTTCTGTATATTGGTGTCCAACACATAGTGTGTTGTATTTTGGTTTTGTTGTATTCGTCTTGTCTGCCCTATGCTGTAATTTTCTCTGGATTGTCCATTTTTGCTTGCCACTTCGGTATTCTCTAACGTCTATGTATAGCATGTCATCGCAAAACTTTCATTTATACCATCGTTCGTGGTAGTTGGTGCTCTATGCATCCTTAAATGTCGAACTTCAATTTGGTAACAGACATTACCGCGCAATGTAATACTGTGAGCCAGCTACCAATGAATCTGACTGCCAACATGTATAACAGTGACAGTGTAAAGCAAATCAATGCATCAAACCAAATACTGAATGCTCTAGAATACATCGCTTTACAATCGGTTGTATTGAGTACACCTATAGGAACGAACAGACTGATAGACAACCATACGCCCACACAGGAAGTGGTTAGTACTAAATTTCACTTAAGAATATAACGACTTGTAATAAAACTGTCACAATTTAACACCTGCGGATGTGGATATAAGAAATCACTAAAGTCATGTTTTTTTTCTGCCTTATATCATAAAACATTTCACTTTGTTAATAAAATTACAAACACGTTATATCTGTTGGTTATGGAACTGGCATTTCAATTATAATATGTTCGATAAGACTGGAAACAGTTCAGTAGATGCCAAATATAGATGTGATTAATTCTCAGAAAATGTTCAGTTTAGAACAAGCATGTTTTCTCAGAAATTGGTCTGCCAATAATTTTACCAATACAGTAATGTAAGGATATACAAATAAAACGTAAAAGAAAGAAAAAACAACAAACAGAAATACATGTTATGCATATATTGGAATAGAGATGGGGACAATTCTTGTATTTATTACTTATATAAAAGGACGGGGGTTCGAACGGGTATAGTGTACAATTTTCTGGGCAGCATGAGTACCCATGCAAAGCTAAACGTCAGGGGTCCGTTGTTGAACTTGTGATTAAGCTAATCATATGATTAGCCATAATTACATGATTCATTCCTAATCACATACTTAGCTAATGCAATGATTAAATTTTATTGCTACACTCTTTTTAATCAATTTATTAACTAATCATATTTACTCATTGAATTAGCTAATTATGTGATTAGGAATTAGAAATGTAATTATGGCTAATCAGATGATTAGCTTAATCACAAGTTCAACAACGGATCCCAGAAATGCTAAGTATCATATTGCCCAAGTACATTACACATTGTTTGAACTTGATTCTAAATTATCTGTAATAAAAAATACGACAATAATTGACTTGTATCTATTAACTAATATTGAAGGACGAGTAGGCAATGATTGCATATGTAGATATACATCAACCTGTCATATGATTGTAGCCACGGAGACTACAAAATTAAGCATTAAACAAGACTAGAGCGTTGACTGTACGAGATTAATGATAAATAAGAATTGATTCCCATATACTCATTTGTATTGTTACGTACAATGTAAGTAAAAAGAGTTCGCATATACCAAAATCCGTATATTGAAGAAGAACAGACAACACAATGGCCAAAAGGACAAACAACGATCTACAAAACATACATATAAAACTAAAGATCGAGTAACGCGAACCCCACTAAAAACTGGGGATGAACTCAGTTACTCTGGAAGGGTAAGCAGTTTCTTTTCCACTAGTGACACCCATCGTGTTATTCTAGTTACAAACCCGATGATAAGTCATGAATGAGGAACGGACCGGGAAGTGTTTACGACAAGTGGAACATATCCGCGGTCATTTGTGATACAGATATTCCATAACGTTCAACCAAGTCATGGTGGCGACCGTAAAACTTTCGAAGTGATTACTTCAACTAAACTAAGAGGAATCCTTGTTTCAGTAGCTTCCTTGCTAGCAGCAACCCTCTATCAAGGAAATCCTGATAGGAATCACAAGCTCTGGAATATCGTATCAACTGAGAGATTTATACTCCATATGCAAGTGCTGCTGGAATGTTGCTACATATGAATGGAAAGTTCACAATGGGAAAATTGAAATCATCTCTTTTGTCGTAAAGTCTCGTTCTTAACCGCCCCTCACTGTCAATTTCGAGGTGTAGGTCAAGGTATGAAGCAGACCTATCTGTATCTGTGGTATCCTTTATTATAACCTCAGTGAGATAGATGCGATCAACGAAATCACCAAAATCTCGAATTATTTAGTGAATGGACATCATCTATAGAGCGGAACATGAAATTAAAAGATCGGATTAGCTTGTTTTAGTTTTTCTTGAGAAGCCGTTCCATGAAGTCTAAAAATAGGTTGATATTAATTAGGTTGCAGGTAGAGCGCATTGTCAAATACTGAATTGACTATTGTTAGTAGTAATATTAATATCGTTTCCATGTATCGTAGTCTAGCTATCACAAGTAATGGTTACTATGTAAGTATAAATTAATTTCATATACATTTCAAGTAATTTTAATCGTCAATTAGGTTTTGAGCAATTCATTTCTGGGCATTCTAATTAGATATTACATTTAGGGAATAGTTGATTTCCATAGAGACCGTAATAACCGCAATCAAACAACAATCGTCTTTATCATTCATAAGTCAATAATTAAGGGAATGTCCGTTTCACAGCTTATTGCATACTTTCATGAATAGGTAGATAATTCGAATGTTTATTATTCACCATCTTGAATGTAAATTATGACTTTATTATTGATAGAATGCAAGGAATAATCGATTTGACGGACGTCGTTCTTATTCAATTCGAATCTGCGTATGGGACTGAATTAAACATTTCTGTAGGAAAGTTCCATATTATGCATTCTCCTATTTTTTCCTTTTTTTTTTTTTTCGTTTGCACATATAACGATTGTATTTTAATATTTGTCTTCTTGGACCCACATTATATTGAATACCGAATTTGTATGTGATGATTCCACGCTAGATGTCGTGTATCATTAGGTTTCTTTTGATTATTTACATAAATACGGTTCTGTATTACAAGAATGTTTGTATTTCGCATAAACTTGAAGTTAGCCAAAATATACATGTAGAAATACACACTAATGTAAAAGAGTACTTGTAATAAAACCAAAATATGTAAGAAAAGTTTAACATTACCACAGGAATAATAAGAAGACGTAAATAGAAGAAGGAATGGCAATATAATGGCAAAATGGACAAACATTGATCTTCAAAACATTGCACAGAAAACTAATGATCGAGCAACACGAACCCCACTAAAAACCGTGGGTGAACTCAGGTGCTCAGCTACGGCTGATTCCCCGAACGTCAACTTTAAAAAAGATCAAAAGACATTGACCACTGTAATTAAAATGGATTAAGGGACCTGCATAGGGGAAACTATTATGTAAACCTCAGGTAAACTCAGGTAAATCTTGTGGATTAAAAATAAGGAAAACTATGATTAATATTTATTTTTAGATTTAAGCACAACTATGGAAATAAAACATATGAAATATATATTAGCATTAATAACATTCATAAACATATTTTTCCCTTTAAGTAAGCACTATTTATATTTTTACAAATAAGCAAACAAGACATATGACATAATAAGCAAAATATAATGGTTTTAAAACAGTTACTTGACATATATTGTTTTTCTTAGAAAAATAAGCACTATTTAGAAATAAATACAACTAACCACACATTTAAACAAGACATATGACATAATAAGCAAAATATAATGGTTTTAAAACAGTTACTTGACATATATTGTTTTTCTTAGAAAAATAAGCGCTATTTAGAAATAAATACAACTAACCACACATTTAAACAAGACATATGACATAATAAGCAAAATATATTGGTCTTAAAACAGTTACTTGACATCTATTGTTTTTCTTAGAAAAATAAGCACTATTTATAAATAAATACAACTAACCACACATTTAAACAAGACATATGACATAATAAGCAAAATATATTGGTCTTAAAAACAGTTACATTTTATCTTATTTATTGTTTATTTATCCAAGGTGAAGTAGCTGAGATGCAGAATCTGCGTAGGTCATCAAATCTGTCATCCTGTTCTAGATTCAAACCCGGTGATAAGTCATGAGGTTTCAAACCAGTAATTCAACCAATCAGAGCTAAGAACATATACAAAAGTAGTCCTTTTAAAGAAAAAAGTTCCTTTCACCTTGTTGTATTGTGACAAATACTGAATGGAATGGAATAATTAAATTGAAAATTGAAGTTAAATGTATAAGGATTATTTTGAGCCCAAATTTGATTGATTTAGTTGTATTTTAATATGGATATGGAGGATTTGATGCATGACCTATAAATAGGGAATTTCTGGGGGATGATAGAGCTATTTTTAGAGTAGGTATTTTCCATAGCCTGGCATTTCACTGTAAGACTTTAAACATGGCCTGATATTTTGACAGAACGTAGAGGAATCATGGATGTTTCAGAAAATGTATGGTCTTCGAAAGGTTAAACTTAAGGTAAAATGGCCAGGTAGACTCGAAAAAACACAAATTTAGTAGAAAACCTTAAAGAAATTAATAATAGGTTTCACACCATGAGTGTAATCGCGGTGAGCTGTTCTTTATTTTAAATTCCCTGTTAACAAACCCCATGATGTACAGCTACTGTAGAACGCTGCTTTCCGATGAGCGATATTCGGCACATAATTCAAAATGAATTTCTCAAGCATGGAATTACCTTAACATTGGACATTTTGTGATTCGTGGACTCCAGATTGTGATTTCTGCATAGATTAGTCATTGATAAAGGTCTGATGGGCAAAACGTTGAACAAGGAGCAATAATGTTGAACATGTATTGTTATTTTGCGTATTTGGGAAAAAAAACATTCAACCAGTGAAAATAAAATGTTTTCTTGTAGTGTGTTATGTTGGCGAAATCTTTTATTAGTTAATATATACACCCCAACGTTGTGAAATGTATAGCACACATGCACTTAAACCAGGGCAAGTTGGTACGGATAGCAAGCAGCACATACATTGTCATGCATGGAGCCAACAAAAGACATAAATAGATCCCACATCAAAGTACACATTACTGCATTGTCATCTTGTCATTTTTGATGATACATATATAATACTTAGTTATATTTGTTCAAACCTCATATGACATCACATTAATATTTAATATTGTATTACGAACGGTTGTAATCTGCAATGATATTTAATTATATGCTAGATAAGGTGTGCCAAATATTAGGTCAAGTACACATGGAATGGAATGTCAATCCTGACATTATCAAATATATCATGTATTCTAATAAGCAATCAGATATACCAGAAAAATATAGTATAACTTCTTCTTCATTTATGTCCTTCTTTGGTTCTATTTAATCAAGTTACTTACAGAAATAACAAGTTATTGTTAGTAACATGGAGTAAACCTAACACGTGTTGAAGATTTTTAGGGGCTGTTGTGGTCATGATTGCTTGGTAGTTGGATTTACAGCTACGTTTGCAATTAGTTTCTATAACTACTAAGGTTGTGAGTTCGAATTCCACTCATTGCGATGTGTACTCGGTACTACATTATGTGGTAAAGATTTTCAATGACTTGCGACAGATCGGTGGTTTTCCTTGGTGATCCAGTTTACTCCACAAATAAAACTGACCAACCACGATATAACTGAAATATGATGGAAAGTGGCGTTAAACACTATAATCCTAACACCCACATCATGTTATACGAAGCATAAAATACCGCCAATGACTATACAAATTGAAGTATTTCGATGACATGCTATACATTTCATTTCTTCCTCGTATTTAATCCAAAATGTATTTTTTGTAGTATTTTATTTACTAGCTGAGGTATTAATAATTTGATTTAAAATAGCTTACTTAAATCAAACTTCTAATCATGACTGGACATTTATCATAATTCAATATCTGATTACAATTATTACATTACTAATATGAAGATGTCATATTGTCTTAGTACGGTTAAACAAAGAACAACCTGAAAATAGATTATTAAATACACAATTAGCATCACTTTAAAAACCAATAAAATTATGTTGCATGCCATAGATTTCCGCCAACAATAAAACTGACAGCCATGATATATCTGACATATTGTGTTTAACGCCACTCTCAAGCTTTCAATAATATTTCAGCTATATCGTGCCGGTCAGTTTCATTCGTGGAGGAAACCGGAGTGTTAGCATTTAGGATTAGTGTCTGACGCGTACAATGTGCAACCATCGTTTGCTTAAATACAATATCGGAATCAATGACTTGTTATTTGTTACTCGATCTTTAGTTTTATGTGTATGTTTTGTAGATCGTTGTTTGTTTTTAGTGCCGTTCGTGTTTCCCTATCTTTAGTTTCATGTGTATGTTTTGTAGATCGTTGTTTGTTTTTAGTGCCGTTCGTGTTTCTCTATCTTTAGTTTTATGTGTATGTTTTGTAGATCGTTGTTTGTTTTTAGTGCCGTTCGTGTTTCTCTATCTTTAGTTTTATGTGTATGTTTTGTAGATCGTTGTTTGTTTTTAGTGCCGTTCGTGTTTCTCTATCTTTAGTTTCATGTGTATGTTTTGTAGATCGTTGTTTGTTCTTTTTTTCTTTTGGCCATTTTGTTCGCTGTCCGTCGATTTACAGATTCTGACCCCCTTGGTATCTTCAAACTCCTACTTATTTCATGAACAGATGCTGGACTGACGACCCTGTCATCTCAAGCATAGACAACATGCAAGTCATGCATTATAAAACCTCCATAACCTAATCCTAGTATCTTTCTGAGAAATACAAAACCTGGATTCATCTTGCCACCAGTATGGGTCTATGATAAATTACTCTCACTTACTTCTATTACTAACGACCGCGGTGTAGTATAATCATTGGACCAGGAAAAAGATCGTCACGTGCCGCTGCATCAAATTATCGTTAATTGGTGGTATGTTGCGCACATGGTGTACGTTTAATTGGACAAGATATAAAATATTACTAAGTATTATTCGGTGGGCCATTGGGGTTTTGTCAAATTACCAATTACAGCTTTAAGTTTTTAATGCTTATGCTCTTATAGACATAACACAGTGCAAGTACATGTACAAAGTTGATGTATTCTTTTTTAACGCGTATGTTAACAAAACAACTTAGTCGCACAGGTAAGTAGAAAAAAACTAAACTTCCCTGTTATACAATAGATCTCGTACGCAGTGTTAGCAAGACACATTTGAAAAGCGCAATTAAATTTATCAAATTTTAAAACCCACATTCAAGTCAATCTACCAGGCATTTTATGATAATTTCAGCATATAAACATGTTCATGATTAATGGATATTAAATATGCTAGATGTATCAGTTCCGATTTTTGTCGTCCTAACAGTAATGGTCTTTAACCAACATTATAGTCAGTTATCTAGGAGCATTCATTGGCGCTGCTGTTGTGCTATTCATGTTTATGTTGTCGTTATTCATGAAGTTCAAAATCTAAACGATTTAATATATAAAACATAATGTGTCTACAGTTTACCCAACCACATGACAATGAAGCGCTTTTGTAGAAAACCACAATCTTTCAGATATAGAAATGAAGAAATAGCCGATGGAAATCTATATCCTAGTATGGTACAGGGAGAGAAATGTGGTACGTAAAACTGGTAATGGCATGTCAAGCAGGTACTCTTTATATAGAGCAGAATCGGTGCATTGGCTACAAATATAACATGTGTTGGTACAGTATATTGCTCTATAGATCCACGGACCATCGGGGTCATGATCGTATGATAGTTCAATTTACTACTATCTATGTAATGAGTACATATCACCACTAAAGTTGTGAGTTCATATCCCCCTCATGTCAAGTTATGCTCGATACAACATTATGTGATAAAGTTTATCAGTGACTTCAGTTTTTCCTGGGTACTCCGGTTTCATTCACCAAATAAACTGAAGCCACGATAAAACTGTGTTGACCTTGTTGAAAGCGGCGTTAACAATCATAGCCCTATATAAATTAAATTGTGTTTTAAAGAACTTATGTTTATACTGGTTTTTGAAAGAAATGTCTTTCAATATTTACGACAGACAACTGTCTGTCACCAACTATTTTGCATTCAATAGAGATGCGACTTGTCTAAATATGATTTGTACATCCGTGTTATATGTGTACATAAATTAGCACAGTCAACTCAGGTTGAAATTAAACACTTGAAACTCTGTCCTTGTAGGTACCTATCTAGATATGTAAATTAGTATGCATAAATTGTAGTAATATTATATTCTAAAACAAATATGATATACCCTGTACCTGGCACTACACGTCACAAGTAAAATATTACTTGTCAACCATCTCAACCTCTACAGTGTACTTTTATCTACGGTAGTAGAATATCCTGTATAGTAGGTTAGGATTATGGTGTTTAACGCCACTTTCAATAATATTTTAGCCATATTGTGGTGGTCAGTTTTATTGGTGAAAGCAACTGGAGTCCCCGGAGATTAGCATCGACCTTGTCGCAAGTCACTGGCAACTTTATCACATAATGTTGTATCGAGTATACCACGCCATCAGCAGGATTCAAACTCAGATCTTTAGTGGTGATAGGCACTGATTGCACATGTAGCGGTAAATTCAACCACCATACGATCATGAGCATAACGGGGCCTTCCTGAATTGTATTAATGTTGGAATAAACTGATGTCTATGTTACTGCTATCCTTTTAAGTAAAATTTCACATATCTATAAGAGTAACAAGAGTACAACGACAGTCTCTACTTGTGAATGAGGAACTGCCTACCCTTCCGGAGCATCTGGGTTTACTCTCGATTTTTAGCGGGGTTCGTGTTGCTCGATCTTTAGTTTTCTGTGTAAATCATTATTTGTCCTTTTTCTTTTGGCCATAATGTTGTCTGTCCTTCTTTGATTTACGATCTTTGATTATCCCTTTGGTAAACTTTTTTTACCACCAGCATCTATGAGGTATTGTGAGTCTTGTATTTATGAGTAACTATTAGTTTTCTATCCTTCTAAAGAATTTACCTAAATTTTACCGCTACACTCTTGAGGCTTATTAGTTTCCCTCATTAGTTGATACATTATGTAGATTGTGGAATGAAATAACTCAAATTCAGGTTTCTCTAACCACACAACAAGTTACTTCCTTCAATGAACAGAAGTATGTGGATTGTTTGTTCAAACAAGTAAGGTGACCACGAATGTTTGTACTAACATTACAATTAACACATGCCTGATGCATTCCTGGTAATTATACAACCCGGAAATATATGTATCTCTATAATTAAATTAGAACATCACTAGGCTACTTCAGACTAATATCCGAGGTACGGTTTTAAATCTGCAAAATAGTAACAATTTAATTGATATTGATATAGAAATGAACAGACTATTATGAAAAGGGGAATTATTGTTAAACTAATGTATATCTGCTGATGTATGGATAGCTTTAACTGAGTTTAGACATTTTCAGTGGAGCTTTTCGCAATGCCAAAGCCGACTTAATAGATCGTTTAAACTGTCAAGTGATTATGGGAAAGAGGCGTTGCACTTTCGTTTTTACTAATGTGACAACTTCCATTTCTAGTAAGCAGCAATCCCTCGTCCCTTGAGACACATATATCCTAATTGATAGACTCTTCATGAACTATTAAATATCAATATCTGGTAAATCAATGCAGAATTACAACAAAAAACTGCATACATGTCTCTGAAATTAACTTAATATGTGTTGTTTTAGATGGCTTTTGAAATAAGAATTGGTGTCACCATTAGGCCAACAAATACAGAGTTCATGTACATACGCGCTGTCGTTTCTATTTGTGGTATTTATATAAGAAATTATTACGAGTTTAAGTATAGCTTAAGATGGGAATTTTATCATTATCTTAATATTCGGGCATATTTTCTTACTTCTACCTACATCTATCGTACACTACTTATTTCTTTCACGTTTCTAATTCACGTGTCTAATTCAAAGCACTGACCAATCAACATGAGATGTACACATGTGGTCAGATCTAAGCGACTTCAAGTTCGATTTATTATGGGTTAATATTGTGTACTTCTAACAAAGGGTTAAACGGTTGTGTCAATATTCGTCATACTGGCCATCGATTTAATGATTAAATTAATAAGATATGTCTGGGGCTAATTGTCCTTTAACGACCTTTGTAATGCTATTGCGACAATTGTTCGATGTTCTAAACAAATAAAATGACATGTTTTGAGGAGGACTTAAAGGTATTGACATCGAATATAATGCCCCTAATTCTATCTAGATCAAACCAACTAATCCTCTTTTTTCGTGCCAGTTCGTACACTCATTGACATAACATTGTTATTTTGTTAAAGCATAAATATTATTAGAGTACTCTATTTGACATTGATTTTTCACACGACAAGTATTAAGAATTTTAATGTTGTCTTTGGTTTTGTTTGAGGACAGCCATTAAACAGAGTCTTAAGCAATGTATGTTTTTCATACAAATAACACGAGCACAACACAATATGTAAAGCATATTTTCTGACTTCTACCTATCGAACAGCAAAAACTTATTTCTTGACAATGTGTACTTTGTATGTCTTGGGCTACGTATATTTGTTGGCGACAAGTATCAAGAATCTTCAAATGCATGATTTTGAGGATAAGAGTAAAACAATCTTAGACAATGTATATTCTTATACCTTACACATTTGTTTACTATATAAAAGTAATAAGACAGTGTAGATGTTTTACGGATAATGAGCTGAAGAGTGAGACAACCCGGTGAATAACCTTATCATACATAATGTAGCAGGAGACAATATGTTGACAACCCCTGGCAACCGGAAGTGCTTTGAAAATCCTGTTTTTAGTCCGGTTCCGTAATTGTATTTACTATAGCGAAATTATTTTGCACTGTCTTCTACAAAGCAAACCATTCAAGATTTTAAACATCGTTATAATAAAGCAGGTATTGCCTTCATACGAGGTGCACATCAAATTGTCAATCCTCGAAAGGTTGCTTTCCTTCGGGCTAAGGCCCTTGGGGAAAACAACCACCCTCGGGTTGACACCTTTCAATGTTCATCTCATGTGGAGGTAATAATTATATAGTGTTATACAACAGACATCAGAATAATCAGAAAAGTATATTTTTACACGAAAAGCATCAACTATCTTAGAAAATGTTTGTTATTCATGACAAGTATCAAGGATTTTAGACAATGACAGTTGCTCACAGCAAATACCAAGAATCTTATACAATTTTATTTTTTCATGATAATATCAACTTGTTTGGCTCAGGAGGCAGACAGCTCTTGCCCTTCCGGAGCACCTGGGTTCACTTCCAGTTTTTGTGGGGTCCGTATTGCTCATCTTTTTTAGTTTTCTGTGTTCTGATTTGTTTGTTTTCGTGCTGTGTCTTGTGTGTCATATGTTTCCATTGTCTCTGGTTTGTCCATTCTTGATTACCTCTTCGGTTTTCTCTAACGTTTATTTGCAGAATCTTATAGCGCGAAAAGGAATATTTGCCAGATTCCATCGAGTTATCGACCCAGTGATAGTAAAAAAACATAATTACAAAAATATAACACAATGCATATGACATCAGTTAGTTGACTTGAAACGTGAAATATTAAACCATTATATCTTATTATAATACTTAAGTGTAATTATAACACGTGTTGTCTTTCTGCTTACTTTGTTTCTAGCTGTTGACTATTTTGTATTGTAATGGCCTATGTCGTCCTGCTCTACTGATATTTGTTGGTGTTAATGTATCAATATGCTAATTTAACAGCAAGCCATGGGGTGCAAGATATAAGGTCAAACATGAGGGTCGCATAGAGGTTATAAATCAAGTTGAAACAGTAGTATTTCTATAATGTTGTATTGACCTTGTTTTCATTTTTTTTCACTTTTTTTTCCTTTCTTCACCAAAAAAAATTGACCTTGTTTTCTTAAATTATATTTTCGTTTTAAGTAGGGCCTCCGTGGTGGTGATCGCATGGTAGTTGGATTTTCAACTGCATATCGAATCAGTGACTATCATCACTAACGTTTTGAGTTCAAATCCCGCTGAGGGATCGTGTACTCAATACAACATTATGTGATCAAGTTTGTCAGTGACTTGGGGCTGGTCGGTGGTTTTCTCCGGGTACTCCGGTTTCCTCCACCAATAAAACTGACGGCTACGATATAACTGAAATATTGTTGAAAGTAACGTTAAACACCTTAGCCACCCCTTTTTAAAGTTTGAAGATACGAATGCATTAGCGCTGTTTGATATTAAATGCTATTTTTAGATATTTAGATATGTTTATCATTCAGATCATCAAAGACTATGACGCAGGCAGTTTAATGCTAGCTGCTCCTATCTAGACGTACATTTCGAAGTAGACATTGATTGATTGATTGATTGATTGATTGATTGATTGATTGATTGATTGATTGATTGATTGATTGATTGATTGATTGATTGATTGATTGATTGATTGATTGATTGATTGATTGATTGATTGATTGATTGATTGATTGATTGATTGATTGATTGATTGATTGATTGATTGATTGATTGATTGATTGGAAAATATGTCATGCATTCAAATTTAGGACGAGAATAAATTCAACAACAAAACAATATACGGTTATGAGGAAGGAATAAGTAAACCGTAGCGATGACTTTTCACTGACTCTCGATAGCTGGGTAGAGTAGACTATTTTATTGTGGTGGTTTTAATCAGCCTACTCTTTTGGAAAGTCTACACTAGAAATCTTTAAGCCAAAGGGACTGTGGCACTTTCCACACACGCTGCCCACTGTGGTCTACGAATTTCCGCATTATAACCGAAATCAAGAGCTTATCCCCTGTCCACAATATGGGGATGCGCTGGACAGATATGTGGGTCCAGCCTAGGAACCATCACCAATACTAAGACAGACAACTGAAAAATAAGATGTTGAACAAATATGCATTGTATCAATTAGATCAACTAAACCTATTTTTATAATTCTTATACAGGATATTGATGACGGTCAATGGATCAATCCACATATATACTTAACGTTCCAATGGGTACCGAAGGGGGATGCTCTCGCATGGTGATTGTCGGGATATAATATAGAAAGTGTGAACCTGCAACCATAGTGAGTATTCGTAGCGTGTTTGGATTATCTGATCATCTCATTTATTCAGCAGACACCTCATCAAACTTGAACATTTATTAGAACCAGTTATTATTAGAACAGCTCGAAGTATTTAACAGAAAACGTCGTCTGATTTGGGTATTTTATATCAATTATGCGCATATTAGAACACTTTATTTGATTGTGGGTATATACAAGAACATTTCATCTGATTTGATTGATTGAAAGATTGTTATTTAACGTCTATTTAGTAGAACTTCAGCTATTTTTGGAGAAAGTTTATCAATATCTAAAAATTATATGGATATGAGGTAGAGATGGTTTTCATTGGTAAAGTATGTCGATTCGGACATGGACGAACAAAATCCGTACCATAACTGACAGCATGCAGCCCCCACCTCTTATCCGCCAACTGGGAAAGCGATGGGTAGCTATGTGGGAAAACGTCACCTATAATTAATATTTGCGATAAACATATCAATGATATATCTATATGTCTACGTTCACTACTACAATTATCATATCTATTGATAATGTTCTGTCTTTAAAGTGGCCGTGATGGTATGGTGCTTGGCGTTATCTCTTTGTATATAATATGTGCCTATCAGCTGTAACGTTTATTACCTTGACTACTGCCCGTGGCAAAGAGTACTCGAAATAACCTTGTGAGATAAAGTTTGTCTTTGACTTACGTGTAAGGTCAATGACTGTGTCTCTATTTTTCTTCCGATACAGCTTAAGCCATGTAAATTGACATATTGCTTAGGTAAAAGCGTAGATATTGAATTTAGTGAATGTCTGGAATAACCATCATCAGGTACGGTCAAGATCAAATCATTGGAAACTACAATAAAAAGCAAGAAAACCGAAGTGTCGAAACAGAATAGGCAAAATCTCGCTAAGGTCTTGAAAGTAAAGCACACTGACATAATCCATGTAATATTGAAAAGGAAGTTACAACCCAAGATAATACCTAGCACAGAATATGACAAAGCTTCTCTGGTGAAGAGCACAACCCCTCTAAAATGGTCGCCTGCTGGTTGTACTGGGAGACAAACGGGAAGTAAAATGAGTATCTTAAGTTTACAACATTTCGTAGTGACTAACAATCCATTAATGTTCGTTGATGGCCAGTTGTAAAGTAACATTGTCTTATATTACACGTGACAATAAAAACATCGAATCATAGTCCCTGTCACTATTCTTGTTGGTCTATTACAAGAATTATATCCATTGATAATTTTATATCTTTAAAGTGGCCGTGATGGTATGGTATTTGGCTTTATCTCTAAGTATATAATTTGTGCCTATCAGCTCTAACGTTTATGACATTGACTACTGCCCGTGGCAAAGTGTACTCAAAATAACCTTATGAGATAAAGTTTGTCTTTGACTTACGTGTAAGGTCAGTGACTGTGTCTCTATTTTTCTTCCGATACAGCTTAAACCATGTAAATTGAAATATTGCTTAGGTAAAAGCGTAGGAATCAACTTTAGTGCGCACGACGTGTTTCTGAAATAACTATAATAGGTACGGGCAAAGTCAAAAGACTGGACACCAAAATGTTGTAAAAGTCTTTGGAGGCCAAAAAAACCATTGTCTTTAAACAGTATTGGCAAAATCGGCAAAGATCATGAGAGTAAACCAATCGCATATAATAAATATAATATTGAAATGGAAGTCGAACTCGAGATACTACCGGACACATAATATGACATAGTTTCTCTGGTGAGGAGCACAACCCATCTGGAATGGTTGCCCGCTGGTTGTACTGGGAGACATATTTGAAGTAAAATGAGTATATTGAGATTACAGCATTTCCTAGTGACAAACAATCCATTAGTGTTGGTGGCCAGTTGCAAAGTAAAATCGCCTTCTCTTATTCGTGATAATTATAAAACATGACTGTAGTCAATTTCAGGTGACACCTTTTGGTTGGTCATGAAGAACGCTAGAAACTGCTGACTTTACGTGAAAATAATAATAAAATCAATTGTACAGAAATTTTCACATATTTACTTCAGAGAGAGATAATCTAATTTAACTTTAGTTTCAAATTTCATGGAAAAAATAATTTGACCTGAAATATACAAATACATATATAATCTGACTCTGCAGTCAGTAATCAACAAAAACATTATGTTTAAATTTGAAGAAAACAATTATGATTTCCATGTCAAAAAAAAATAATAATATGATTTGTTGCTTGCTGTGAAAAACAATCTGCGTCGGGGGGAAAACAAAGCCCACCCCTTAAATTTAAATGCACTAATACGTTGGTATCAGTTTGACAATCTTTAGATTTTGAGCGTACCTGATGAAGGTTGTCGCAGAAATGCGTTGTGTGCACTAAATTTGATATCTACGTTTTTATTACTCGTCACAGTTTTTTTTTAATTTGTTTATCACCTTTTATATTGAATCTCTTCCTAATAGGCTAATGTGAATCCATCTTGTCATGTGTACTGTGTATAATATGTGAAATGTATTTGAATGATGTTTTTCTCTGTATCATTGTTCTGTTATGGTTTATGAGAATAAAGATCTTGTCTTGTCTTGTTAATTTAAAATGTATGCATTTAACAACATGGGGTGTGTTATCATTATGTTGATTTAATATACAAATTTATTATCGTTAGATTATTTAACACAATTCTTACATTTTGTACTGGTTTTAGATTTAATGGTGACATTTTCTTTTGAAGTTTATGCATTCAATAGACATGCAAATAATTCATCAAAAGTAATTATGTAAAATGTCCTCTCTATAAGACTTTTATATGAATGATATTTTTAATCATATGTGTTCTGAATTCATGATATGTCTTCATAATGCTACATTGAATATCAATTATTTATTCTCATAACATCCATATGGGCGTATCCTTGACGTGATACTACAAATATAATATACATATTAGAATCTTTCCCATACATAAATCACAGGTTCATCAATGTAATTGCTATGACTTGTCGTAATGCTAAATATTGAAAATAAATTAAAATACTGCAATCAAATATCAGTTGTGTATTAAACATTAACGTCCTGGATATCAAATTCTTGAAGTAATACAAAAGTAGATATATAATTTAGTGAACACGGGGAATTTCTGTAATAACATTCATCATGTGCTAATACTGAAAAGATTGGAAAGCAATATAATTTAAAATTCTTTGGAAACAAGGCAACCAAAGGACCTGAACGGGATAACCAAAATTATCCAAGGTGATCTATACAAGAGAGTGATTAACTATAGTTTTAATAAATTATGTTATGTAGAAAAACGTTAAATTTATAACATAAATATGTATGGAACTGCATGGTACGTTATCAAACCAGTTCAGAAGTTGATATTTTGCGTTTTACGTGTGCTTTGGTTTTTCTTTTGCTTTTGCTATAAAAGGAAATAACTGTCATGGCAACCATTTCATTTAAAATGAAGGATAATTTGAAATTACTAATGTGTCATATCTTTGTATCATTTCACAAAGAATGGAGTTTTGGTCCTCTAAGTCTAGTTTAACCCCGCCACTCTTCATTGAAGTGCCTGTACCACACCAAGACAATGAGCGGTCATGTATATTTGTTTTAGGGGTATCCTATTTGGCCTATTTTGCAACGATTTGAGCTGTTCCGACAGGGCGGTATTTTTGTATTATTCATTTCTATTACAGTATCTATTCTTCATGACAAAAATATTTACAAAACATTCAACAACTTTCAATATTCTCGTGATAACAATGCATGATGTACAAAATATGTATGTATGATTCGATCAATTAAAATATTTAAACAGTGATATATTGCGAATTTTGAGTGGGTTACTAAGACATTAATCAGGCACTATTGTGAAATATACAAGTACATTTATATCTTAATTAAAGGGGGAAAAAAAATTTTGGAGAGTTGATTTATTACTTAACAGAGAGTCAATTGTGTAACAGTTACGAGGTGAATATCTCGTGTTGATGATTCTATTTACCAATTTTGAAAACCGAAGTATATTTACATTAATTCTGTAACATAAAGAACTAAATTTTATACAAAATGAACTCTGTTCACCTTTGACCTTTTTTGACAACACTAAAAGGTTAGTTTTACATAAACAAAAAACATCTGTAAATCATTCTTTCCATAATAATAACATCCTTGATATTTTATATTGTATCATTCTGCAATAATTAAAACGGTAAATAAGGGTTAACCACCTTAGAGACCTTTGCTTTGTATAAAAGATGTACTATATATTCAATTATTTATGAGGTCGGTCGTTGTCGAGATCGTATGGTAGTATGATTAACATCAACCTATTCAGTCGTGCACTGCCCATCATATATATAGTTGTGAGTTCAATTGCCGCTCGTGTTGGGGTGCGTTCGATGCATCTTTACGTGATAAAGTTTGACGTTGAGTGCCCAGTGAAAATGACCTACCTGCCGCAAGTCAAGGCAAAAAACTGATCATAGCTGAACTATTGTTGAAAATGGCGTTAAACACCCCTTACCTCTCAGCGACAATTACTCCATGAGTCCACCTTCGATATGTACCCTATGTACTACATTTTGTTGTAAATATTCTTCAAATTAAAGATAATAAGCACAAAATACAGCATGATACCAATTAACGGTTTCTACAAAACGGAACGATCATATTAATGGCATACTATGTCAAAACAGCACCCCCATCTTACTAGATAACAAGGAGACTTCATAGTAAAGAAATAGGACCTATTGTCCCCAACTTTCGCTTTAAAGAAGTCAAACACATCATGTGTCAGAAATGAAGAATGAGCGTTGATAATCATGAATGTCAAGCTCCTTACTTGTAAGCAGTAACTAGTAGGAGCTCCTATTGAGTAAAACCTTTGATGAATCAAATTATAACTAGAATAATTTGGCAGACTTCCACTATAATTCGACATTATTTGATAAATTGTGGTACTCTAATTTCTGGTTTCTTACATATTGATTAGCTATAAAAACTGTCTTTCAAGGGTGGTAGGTACAGTATTTTGCTAAGGTTTCAGGTCCTAACTACATAGTAATTGTACTTTTGCTGAAATGTCTCTCCTAAGTCAGGTATGTACAATGTACAATATTTATGCTCAGGTCTATATTCGAAGCCAGATAGACACAATAAGTTTCAATTCCATATAATATGTGTATTCTTTTATTGCTGTTATTCTTAAGTTTCTATTCTAAGCCAGAAAGGCATTGCATTGCCCCCAGCCAGAAACATGCATGTGTAGTATCCTAAAATGATATGTATTTTCGCAGAAGTTGCTACTATAAGCCAGATAATTATGATATGTTTGCAGAGATTTCTTTTCAAACTCAGATAGCCATAGTATTTTTGATGATCTTTTCATTCCATGTCAGATAGGTATAATCAGTATTATTGAGAGAAGTTGTGTAAAAATGTGTTTTATTTGACATGACAAGTAGAGTGTGAACGTATCATATGTGATCATATTATCGCCTGATCAGTGGTTAATGGGATTTTAATCATGCATAGCAGTTTAACCTCAATTATCTACGCCTTGTTACTTTATTATCCTCAGTTTCCTCTGATTTTCCTGTTGTTCCATCTTTAGTTTTCAGTGTAGTATTTTGTAGATCATTCTTTGTCCTTTCTTCCTTTTCGTTTGGTCATTAAAATGTCTGTTCATCCTAAGATTACGGCTTTTGATTACACATTTGGTATCTTAAAACTTTTCTTGTGATATACCAATGGTGTAACCAGAAATGTAATTAAGCTATCTCATATTTGATAATTTTATAAATAAGATGTCTTCTTGTGTTGTCAACTTCTCTCCTCCTACCTAACCACATTAGTGGTGAAATGGCTATGCTGCTCGCTTCGAGTGTGGTAGATTGTAGGTTCGAGACCCGCTAGGGTCAAAGCAAAGACTATTACATTGGTATTTGCTGTTAACTTCAAAGCACGCAGCACCAAAGAGAGTAGCAATGACTTGTTGGCTCGAGATGTGGATGATGTGTCTGAGTGGAAGGATATGTCTTTCTGCGAACTATTGCTGTAGTGAGTTAGAAAAATAAAAATCCAGCAAAGTGTATTGGCGTAGGAACAAAGAGCACATCATCACCATCATCTCATCGAAATGTAATTTGTTCTCGCCATGATATAAATGAAAATTGCTCATTTTTGGCGTTAAACACCAAACATTCAGTCACTGATTTTCCTTCGAACTATATTATGACATGTCAATTTGTTTTGAGTATTTCCGTCTACCTACAACATGTACATATGATTTTCTTTTATGTATTGTCTGGGGGTAGAGTTTGATATACATAGTAAACCGTCTTTGATTGCCGAAGAAAATAAATGAATTGTACACAAATGGTTCAATCGTGCAAATATATACATTTTTGTACAAATAAAGGAATGTCATTTTTTTTCTTGAATAAAAACCTGCTTTTCAATTATGGGTTTAAAAAAGTATGTTTAAACAGGCACATGTTTTATGGAAATTAGATTGTCTGAATTAGAAGTACATATTTGATATACATTTTCTACCGTCTTTGATTACTGAAGAAAATAAATCAATTGTACACAAATGGTTCAAACGCCCAAATATGTACATTTTTGTACAAATAAAGGAATGTCCTTTTTTCCTTTGATAAAAACCTGCCTTTCAAACATGTATATAAAACTTATGTTTAAACAGGTACATGCTTTATAAAGATTGGAGACTTTGATAAGGTGAATGAAACACCTACACGGATACAACGACCGTGAATAAAAGTACCGAGTTATTTTGACTTAGCAACCCCGGAACGTTAAACGGATATGTAATCTTTCTTTCATTTTAATCTCTTGACATGGTATTTTAAGTGTCACTTGAGAGTATGTAATTAATAGTATATACACTAAGCTCCCTGACTAATAATAGTTGTAGATTTATCATTGATACAATTTAACAAATCAATAACTATATAAGTACATTCATTCACAAAAACCCATTTACTCAGAAATATAAACAAAAACAGTCATGTTTTGTAATCTTTTTATTTCAGTAAGGACACGATAACAGTTACAGATTGGTAGTCAAGCAAAGACGTGTTCTCCATTGCTATTTGTTAACATGGGCGAACTTCATTGATCTCTTCCATTGCTGTTACGCGTATCTTCATAAAATACCTTAAGGTATTTAAGCTGCAGAAACTAAGATGACCCTCTGATAAAAGCTAATTAAATGTAACTTTTGAACCACTGTCTTTGGGTCATGACGTACAAACTATTCAGTCCAATTATCCATGTGTTTATCAACATATCCGTGTATTAAACACATTATTTGTGTTTGAATGTGTATGAATTTTAATTAGAAACATGGTAGAAATAACACAGGTTAGTTTCAATTGAGCAAATATCAGGTGCGGAATAACATTTTGGATTGTGTAATCCCGATTAGACACAGTAACTAAAGTTAAAATGGTTCGTGAATATATGATGCACCACTCTCATATCGAAAGAAAGAAATGATAGTTGAGTGTCACCCAGATAGAATTCGCAAGCGGATACTTTAAACAAGCTTCAAATGTTTTCTGAACACAGAAGCGACTAGCTAATTACAAAAAAGTATCAAAAGCTTTCAGGAAATATCCAAGATGTCTGTCTCTTGAACGAGGATAGCACCATTCATTTAATTGCACATGTCCATGTCTCGGCTGGCCATTTCATTGCCTTCTCACTGCTTTCTCGCTTAACACTATTCAGTGCTAGCACTATGTTGTAGAAAAATGCTTTAGTATTTATCAGAGCATTCAACTGGAAAGATCAGATTTCGAAAGTTTCCACACACGAATATTTGTTCTTAATAGATCTTCGTCACACATGTCACTATCTGAATCTATGATTACAGACAAAGATGGTGGACGAGATAATTTGGGTGACCTTATGTAACTGTCTTCATCACTTTCGGAAAAATCACTCGTGTCTTCAGAACAAATTGATCCTGCAATGAATAAAGAAATATGCATAAGAAAGCTATTTTGAAATATAAATGAAGGTTTGATATTCTATAGTATTATGTGCTTTTACATGGTACTTGAAAGGAGATATTCTATTATATATGTATAAAATTAAAGTTTTTCTAATGCCCTGTTTTAATTCTCAGTGTGTAATGTCTGTACTACGATGATAATCTAGACCTGTATTTTGAATGAAATAATGATTACAGGAATAAAAAGGTAGATATATAATTTAACGCGCACGATGGGTTTCTGGAAATGTACTGTTATACATTAGTAAGTTGGATATCTTAAAACGAACGCCACGATATAACTGAAATATTGCTAAAGTTGGCGTTAAACATCAATCAATCAAAAACCTTAAAACGATCTTGCTGAGAAACATATCAAATCAGTTTATAAAGATCATATCTGTACTGACCTTCATAGAAAAAAATACTCAAAATCCTGTTCTTACCTTGATCCGGAAATAGACATAATTACATTATTTAAAAACGAATAGTAAAACTTTAAACCTAGACAATATATCTTTCATCAAGTGCACGATATTATTATGCAATAGTCAAATTTATGATATTACCTTCTAAACTTGATGACGAACCCATCGAATCTTCCATTATTGGTACACTCATTCTTCTTCCTGTTGAACTGTGCATTGTTTGATCAGTAACAATTGGTAGAATACAGCTAGCGACGCAGCGTCTTCTGTAACCGGAAATGCTTTTAGTTTGCCGCATATGTACACCATGTTTTTTTGTTAATGTCTGTATGGTGTCGTTTATATTTAGGAGTTGTTTCATCAACTTAACATCCTGACTTCGTAGATCAAGCTGGAAATAAAATAAAAATATGAGTATGTGAAATCATTGAAAATATCAAGATTCTTAGTAAGCAATGTAAAAAGAAATAAATGTATAATTTGACAGTTTAGTCTAAATAAACGTTAGAGAATACCGAAAGTACAATCAAAAATGGAGAATCTAGAGAAACGTGCAACACTGAGTACACAATAAGAAGAAACACACAACACGATATGTGTTGGACACCACTAAGGAATTGTATTTCAAAGCAAAACTGTATACTATTGTCAAATCAAGTGGATAGTATGTTGTATTGTGAACAAATAACATTTGTAAAGACATAGAAAAGAACATAAAAAAAAATTGTAAAATAAATAAAGAACATAAAAATTTTTAATAGCCATCTAGCTTAGCCATTGAAAAAAAATTACATTTTTCCTAAAAAAAAAAAAAAGGTAAATAAAACATTTATGAATATTAATTCTTATTTTTTTGTAGTTATTTTTAATAAATATATAAAACTTACAAGCTCATTTCTGAGAGTTGACAAAGCCAATGTAATCCTCTCATCAACACTACTTTGATTCATCGTTAAATTATACTGAATTAACAAATATATATCTAACTATATCTCCACTATCACAAAATAAAATAAAATAAAATTAAATTTGTCCTGTTAGAAGTTTACACAATAAGTGTTGTACTATTAAATGATCATGTCTGTCGATTGCATCTCTTTTATACCTTTAAACAGTTAAGTGTTTATCGGCTCAGTAAATCCCACTTCACCACGCACTATAAGGTAGTCTCATATAACACAACAGAGTCTACTAACTACGTTGTACTTGATGGTGGTGTCAACATTTAATAGGATGTCGTACTATGTTATTTTAGAGATCTCGGTATTTAATAGGCCGTTATCTTATTATAGTTTGGAAATTGTAATTAATATGTATTAAATTGTATGTAAATACGTTTTTATTAAAACAGTGATTTATAAAGTTATATTTATGATTTATGATAAAAAAAATAGTTTTTTTCTTGAACTTATTATTATTATGGGCAGACTCATATACATGTGTTATCTTCCTTCATTTTCTACGTCAGCATGCACTTTGTTCAGGTATCATACTAATAAAAACGTAGATATATATACGAGCGACACCTTTCTGGGATAACCTTCATCAAGAATAATATGACGGGTGTTACTGTTGAAGCAGGAACTGCTCACCCTTCCTGGGCACCTGAGTTAACCCCCAAATTTTTTAGGGGGTTTGTGTTGCTGTAACTTTAGTTTTCTGTGTAGTGTGTGTAGTGTTATTGTCCTTTTGACCTTTTTCTTTCGTCCTTTATATTGTCTGTTCTTCTTCGATTTACGGCTTCTGATGACCCATTTAGTATCTTCAAATCTTACTTCATCAGGTACGCTCATAATCAAAGGCGTGTAACCAAAAATATTTTAAGCGTTTTTGACATTCATTCAAACATGTATACCGAGAGCACTCAAGGGAACCTGAACATGTGCCCTTCATGAGCAGTTGCCCTTTACATACATTTGTACAGGAAACATTATATGCACTATTCATTAATGGGGAAAATGTGACTGTCCTTTATAGACAGTGATTTGCAAAATATGTATGCCCTATAAGGCAGGTTGGACTGTAAATGTAATTCATTTGGACAGAATACAATACACGTGCACAGTTTCAAAATCACGTGTACTACTGGTCGCGAGGCGTTGCCTTAGAGTGTGAGAATCTTTGGTGTAATAAATTAAATGACTGTTGACCTGAAAACCAAATATATTGCATTGATCACATTCAATGTCTTTTTAACTTAGGGACATTTTTTTCTCTTTAAAGAAGATTATGATATTGGGCCAAGCTTATTCTAAAGCTATTTATAACTCGAGAAATGAAATTCAATTAATTATAAATTCTAAAAGAATTATTTGGACTTTTAATAATTTTATAATATTCTTATCTACTTAATTTTTAAATTGTGCTATAATTGTGAAACATTTAATACACGTGACAATTTCACGATCACGCGATGATAAGATCAAGATCAAGGTAAAGAAACGTTTGCAGATAACAAAGGAGCAATCACAAGACGAAATTCGAAGTAGGACAGACAATACAATGGCTGAGAGAAAAAGAGATAGGGCAAAATGACAAACAATGTTCGACAAAATACTACACAAAAAACTAAAAATTGAGCAACATGAACCCTGCTTAAAAACACGGGGAGAAGTCAAGTGCTCCAGAAGGGTAAGCAGTTTATGAAATGCTCCACTAGTAGCACGTGTCTTCATTAAAAATCAATAAGCATAAGGATTGATGTTATATTCTCTCTTACTGTTACTTAAACTGTTTGTTACAGAATTATTATACGTTCATCTTTAAAGCGTATGATGTTTTAATTTAATGTAGCAAGGTAGAAATTAGTTGTCGGTAACCAGGTTTGCAAAACGATGTACGGTTCGTCTTTGCCCCCCTCCCCCCTCCCAGTTGTTTGTTTTCTTCATGTTACTTGTGTCTTTGCGCATAGGGGTGTTCAACACGTCTTGAGTAACATGAAAGGTCTATTATAAGAGACAGGAACTGTTTGCTCTTCGTGTGTGCGTGGGGTCACCCCCGGTGTTTTGGTGGGGCCCGTGTTGCTCATCTTTTTAGTTTTCTGTGGTATGTTGTGCTATTGCGTTTTGTTTGTCTTCACCCTTGTGTGCTCGGTGTTGCCGGTATCTCTGGATTGTTTGGTAATAATTGCTCCTTCGGTATTCTCTACCGTTTATTTGTACATTTAGGTTAACAGTGAATACGTCAGGGTTGTGGCTACTGATTGGAGAATACATCCAAGATAGATGTTATGCTATTTTTCAATACTGGGAAATACCGGTAGCTAAATTACTTAAAACAATATTTTTGGAAACTATATTTTGAAACACTGTCAAATGCAAAATAGTGATTTTCCCATACACTTTGTATTTTTCAAGAACTGCACGTGGAAATAAAAATTAGAGAAAACGGATGTGGCAATCAAGAATAGACAATCGAGAGCCAATGTCAACATTGGGCGCTCAAAAACCAGGACGAAGTCAAATAATAATAAACACACAACACAACATGGAATACTATAAATATGGTAGTAACCAAGCTGGTTAATTAGGACAATAGTCATCAGTATGTTTGACACATATTTTTGGAAAATGAATAAAAGTATTCCGACAATATATTCCTTTATAGTGGATTATTTCGTAAAAAATCAAAAAAATGTCACTATTGTCGATAATGAAAAAGCAGTACTTCCGTTCTACCTTTAATAATTTGATTTTGTCCTGTCAGGATATTCTGCACTTTATTTATTTATTTGTTTATTTTGATTAGCATGCATTTATATTGTCCGATTAGTACGTTTACCCAGTCCTAATGAATTATCTTATTACAAAAGATAAGTTGTTACGCATGAGGTTTTCCAAAGCAATTAAGATTATTCACATATTTAAATATGTACACTTTTAAAATGTTAACCCGGTTATAAGTAGGTTATTTCCGTTTAATCGGTAAATGCACTTTGAATAAGGTTAATTACTGATTTACTGCAAATGAACGATTGTACATGCTGCTAATTAATATTTTAATCAACCAAATTTCATCAAAATCTCTTTTGTGACAAATACATTTATTGCATGTGTGTGCATATCGGAAACGTAACATGATCAGGAACGGAAGAGAAATATGGACCATCATCATCCTAATTCAATAAATTAAATTCTAACGTTTTGTTATTTATAGAAAGCAGCAACATGTTCGGTCCTATTGACCTGGCTATAGCAAATGAGGTAAGATTTGCAATGACAGAAATTTAACCAATGAAGCTTAAGGAATTATGATACAACAAAATACCAAATAAAAACGCACCTTCTTCAAATACGTTCATATTCAAACGATTGGAAAGCCAAATAATCTAAACATTTGTAAGAGCAACTGAAATAAAGGGCTCAACAATATAGCCAAAGCCAGCTAAGTGTACAAGTAACTAAGTGTGTTTGACTTGTTTTACTAGTATTAAATTACACTATGCAGAAACTGTACATTTTAAATATCAATATATCATATCAGTGCCGAAGCTACGACTACTGGGTGGATGATGCCTTCAGGTACCGATAGTCCACCAGCGGATTTATTGACCCAGTCATAGTAATAAGAACGTAGATATCTAATTCAGTGTGACGATAGACAACGGTAATAATAACTCTGATATAAAAATGCACATACAATTGATGAAAGTATATATAACAGTGTATTTTGTGTTTAAATCCACTTTCAACAATATTCCAGTTGTATCGTGGCTATCAGCTTGATTTGTGGTGGAAACCAGGGTGCCCAGAGACAACCACCGACCTGCCACAAGTCATTGGCAAACTGTATCAACTAATGTATTTGGTACACTTCACCATGAATGGGATTCGAACTCGCAATGATAGTGGTGATAGGCACTGATTGTACATGCAGATGTAAATCCACCTACCACATGATCACCACCACGAAGGCCTCAGTTGTAGTTGGAAATGAAAACAACAAGGAACATTGACTAGAGTTGTGTGTGGTTAACGCCATTCACATACTATAACATCTATATCGTGACGGTTATTTTAGTGATGGAAGGAAGGGGTAGACAAAACTACCACGCTGTCGCAGAGTCACTGATAAACTGAATCACAAAAGGTTTTCTAAGATACGCATCGATGGGAGTCGATTCATAACCATTAGAGATGATAGGAAATGACTTGGAGGCCCCTCTTATTACTTGTAATTGTCCAGCATCTCGAATAGCGATAAAACAATGAAAAATTCAATAACAAATTCGCGTATCAAAATGTTGTCTAACATTTGGCCCATTTTTCGGACTTCAACTGAACTTTTGAATTCATAAACGGACATCACTTGATATATAGACACGTGTTATCAGTAAGCAAGCTTGATTCTTTCTTTCCTTCCTATGTTTTGCCTACAACTTATATTTGTCAAACATATTTTCCTTATCTGTGATGTCATTGATAAATTAATCGGCTGACTTATTTGACAGATGAATTGTCTAAAGCTGAAATAATACATTTAAAACACGATAAGGGTTTTGATAAGTTCTTAGACATAAGTCAAACAAATCTAAAATTAACTTTGGAATATAAATTCCACAAGATTCAAATTTCTATAGACTCGTGTACAAATATTTAAATAAACACTTGTAAAAAATGTTCATTCAATGTTTGATTTTTCTCATGTTAAAAAGTAGGTCCTTTTAAGTCGTAATGTGAAATACACCGAGTACAGTAGCTTCTTTTCGCAGGATGAAAGTTATATGTGCCATATATAATGTCACTTCTTTCGCCGTAAACAAAAACAAATAATTCCATACATCTTTTTAGATCAAGCAGTTAAATATATGATACAATATACTTTTAATTACCCAAATTAGATATAGAATGTGTAATAGATAAAACTACGATACATGCTTGCCTAACAAAGCAGTCAATGTTTCACCTTCAGCCAACAAAAATGTTACTTCATCTTAGATATTAAGATGTTCACCTTATTTCTCTCAAATCAGAGAGGAAGTCATTACATTCATTTTGAGTCCAACTTTGTACAAGTGCTAAATAATCTCAAAACATATGGGATAAATAACATTACACATTTCGTTTCTTGATTCATTTTTTTTTCTTGAAAACAATTAATTCTTTCGACATTTGGGTGCAAAAACATGTACTTGAAATGTCTATGATCATGTGTTTGGTGTGACGACAGTATGTCGTAGTGAACTCGCATATGGTTACCGGTTATTGTGAACAACGTAGACATGTAATTTAGTCTGCACGACGCGTTTCTAATTTCTGTAATAACCTTCACCCTAACATAGCAAATAAACATTAGAGAATACCGAAGGGGAATCACAAATGGACAATCCAGTGAAACTGGAAACCGAAGGTACACAAGACGAAGAAAAGCAAAACAAAACCACAACTATGATATTTCTTTGTACAAACCAATAAAACATTTACAGTGGGTACAGTAAGATATAATATTACTGTCTAATGGCGTGGGTTGGTGTGTAGATAGTGGTATTTATTTAACTTATTACCTCCAATTGCGTGTTACTTGTATATTGTATTATTGCAACTGGATATGTATTTATAAGATAAACTATACGTCCTATGTGAATACATGTTAAATCATCTAACACATGACATGTACACAATGTAGTGGACCAGATCATCTTCAGCTGTAACTGATGATGTAAATGTAAGAAGAGTTTGAAGATACCAAAAGGGTAATCAGAATCCGTATAACGAAGAAGAAGAACAGACAACACAATGACCAAAAGAAAAAGGACAAATGGACAAACAACGATCTGTAAAACATACGTATAAAACTAAAGATCGAGTAACACGAATCCCATTAAAAACCGGGATGAACTCATGTGTGCAGTCATCCAACACATGACATGTACACAATGTAGTGGACAAGAGCATGCTAAACTATAACTGAGGATGTAAAGGTAGTACATTATAGAAACACTGAACAAAATATTGTTTTCGTTTATATCCTGATAGCAATAAAAACGTAGATATCTACTTTAGTGCGCACGACGTGTTTCTGGAATAACCTTCATCAGATACTCTCAAAGTCGAGAGATTAGAACGCCAAAAATTTAAAGCTTTGGGAGCAAAAACAAATGCCTAAACAGGATAGCCAACACTGGCAATGGTCACCTATGCCTGAGAAAGGAGAACCTTAGTTTTATCAATAATTACATTATTTAGGAACTGTAAATTTCAGTTATATTGAAATGATAATATTCAAAGGCGTAACTGATATGGGTATTATGCTGTTGATAATATATTGTAACGGAGCTAATTCCATTGGGATTTGATTCAATGGTGGTCATGCATTGCCAAATAAATTACTAGTAATCAAACAGTATAGCAATAATTACACTTATATTAATTACCGGGGTATTCGATATGTTGACATATCGCCAACATTGAGTGACCGACTATTTTAGAGTTTCTTCCCAGTGTGATCGATTCGGATATACTCTACAGATGGCATCCCACTTTGGACTTAGAATAGTATTAGTATGGTCCTGGAATTCGGCAGACATCGTTATTTTTAACTCACGAGAAAACAACATCGGCATATGTATTGTGAATAATGCACGATAGGATTGATCATCCGGAACGGTTTTTCGTGATTTTTCGTTGTTGATTTTGCTCTTTGTTTCTGTTATTGATAAAAATGGAATGTTGGCTGATATTCATGGGGACAATTAAAGTATACAATATATTTGTTTCTTCAGTTTCATTAAAATCATCATTTCTTTTGCTTTAAAATCTTTCTTATCAGAGCGACCATTTTTGTTGTATTGTATTGTTGATTTGTTGTGGAATCGTTCCTTTTCCTTTAAGATCGACGTTCCTTTACCTTCAAGATCGACGTTCCTTGTCCTTTAAGATCTACTATATGTGAGGGTTGTCATTTTACTATATGTGAGGGTTGTCATTTTACTATATGTGAGGGTTGGCATTTTACTATATGTGAGGGTTGGCATTTTACTATATGTGAGGGTTGGCATTTTACTATATGTGAGGGTTGGCATTTTACTATATGTGAGGGTTGGCATTTTACTATATGTGAGGGTTGTCATTTTACTATATGTGAGGGTTGGCATTTTACTATATGTGAGGGTTGGCATTTTACTATATGTGAGGGTTGGAATTTTACTATATGTGAGGGTTGGAATTTTACTCGCATGTGGAAAACACTTACATGACGACATCATTTCACTAAGAGGAGAGGACCCATAAAACTAGCTCAACACCGCCACTTACTTTATTGAAGCGCCTGTCACAAGCAATGAAAGTGAGCGGTCGTGTATAAATGAATTAAGGGTATCGATTCTGCATTTGTTTCTTTGATCTTTAATATCAGATTTTGTCTCTGTTTCTTTGATCTTTAATATCAGATTTTTTAGCAGCTCCGACAGAGTGGTATTCTTTGTTTTTAGAATGTTTAACTGTTCAGACAGAGTGGTATTCTTTGTTTTTAGATTTTTAACTGTTCAGACAGAGTGGTATTCTTTGTTTTTAGAATGTTTAACTGTTCAGACAGAGTGGTATTCTTTGTTTTTAGATTGTTTAACTGTTCAGACAGAGTGGTATTCTTTGTTTTTAGAATGTTTAACTGTTCAGACAGAGTGGTTTTCTTTGTTTTTAGAATGTTTAACTGTTCAGACAGAGTGGTTTTCTTTGTTTTTAGAATGTTTAACTGTTCAGACAGAGTGGTATTCTTTCTTTTTAGATTTTTAACTGTTCAGACAGAGTGGTATTCTTTGTTTTTAGAATGTTTAACTGTTCAGACAGAGTGGTATTCTTTGTTTTTAGAATGTTTAACTGTTCAGACAGAGTGGTTTTCTTTGTTTTTAGAATGTTTAACTGTTCAGACAGAGTGGTATTCTTTGTTTTTAGATTTTTAACTGTTCAGACAGAGTGGTATTCTTTCTTTTTAGATTTTTAACTGTTCAGACAGAGTGGTATTCTTTGTTTTTAGAATGTTTAACTGTTCAGACAGAGTGGTATTCTTTGTTTTTAGAATGTTTAACTGTTCAGACAGAGTGGTTTTCTTTGTTTTTAGATTGTTTAACTGTTCAGACAGAGTGGTATTCTTTGTTTTTAGAATGTTTAACTGTTCAGACAGAGTGGTATTCTTTGTTTTTAGATTGTTTAACTGTTCAGACAGAGTGGTATTCTTTGTTTTTAGAATGTTTAACTGTTCAGACAGAGTCGTATTCTTTGTTTTTAGAATGTTTAACTGTTCAGACAGAGTGGTATTCTTTGTTTTTAGAATGTTTAACTGTTCAGACAGAGTGGTATTCTTTGTTTTTAGATTGTTTAACTGTTCAGACAGAGTGGTATTCTTTCTTTTTAGATTGTTTAGCTGTTCAGACAGAGTGGTATTCTTTGTTTTTAGAATGTTTAACTGTTCAGACAGAGTGGTTTTCTTTGTTTTTAGAATGTTTAACTGTTCAGACAGAGTGGTATTCTTTGTTTTTAGATTGTTTAACTGTTCAGACAGAGTGGTATTCTTTCTTTTTAGATTGTTTAGCTGTTCAGACAGAGTGGTATTCTTTGTTTTTAGATTTGTTAACTGTTCAGACAGAGTGGTATTCTTTGTTTTTAGATTTTTTAACTATTCCAACAGAGTGGTATTCTTTGTTTTTAGATTTTTTAACTGTTCCGACAGAGTGGTATTCTTTCTTTTTAGATTTTTAACTGTTCAGATAGAGTGGTATTCTTTGTTTTTAGATTTTTTAACTGTTCCGACAGAGTGGTATTCTTTGTTTTTAGATTTTTTAACTGTTCCGACAGAGTGGTATTCTTTGTTTTTAGATTTTTTAACTGTTCAGACAGAGTGGTATTCTTTGTTTTTAGATTTTTTAGCTGTTCGGACAGAGTGGTATTCTTTGTTTTTAGATTGTTTAACTGTTCCGACAGAGTGGTATTCTTTGTTTTTAGATTGTTTAACTGTTCAGACAGAGTGGTATTCCTTGTTTTTAGATTGTTTAACTGTTCAGACAGAGTGGTATTCTTTGTTTTTAGATTGTTTAACTGTTCAGACAGAGTGGTATTCTTTGTTTTTTATTTTTTCCATACTACTTTGTGAGTGAGTCTCTTAATATCGTTCTGTATTGCAATTAAATATAGCTCTGTAAATAAGATTCGTCTTGGTGGTAGTATTCGTGGAAGGGGGCATCTTTTGTCAAGGGGGATCTGTCAAGGATTTTCAGATTACAATCTACACCCATCAGGAAATTCAAAAGGAAATTTAATTGGATTAAATTTTAAACGGTATTCTGTTATTGTTATAACGTTACTCTTTTGGCTTACGTTTTAATTAAAGCACTAGCTTATCACACTTGTATATCAAATTAAAATGTACTTTGAATTAATGCACTCTAAATCCATTGATCCTGTACAATTTGGTATGAGTAGGCTACGTAAGACATGTTCATTAATTTTTTCTACTATTGTTTATACTTATCATATTACAAAGATTAGAATTTCATAGCGATAACATGTCAATATTAATAAATTGTTACGTGGCAATTGAAGCTCACACGATCTTAAATATTACTTCACTTAGTTGTTTTTAACACGTAACTAAATTAAATTGAATTACTTTTAAATAGAAATCAGACACAAAGCAATATTAAAGCAAAGTCAGCGAACAAATGCATTTGTACAAGGAGGACATAGTCGGACATTTCGAGTGTCTGACCAAGTGGTCAAGAACCCTTAAATTAAATTACTTTTATGTACAAGTCAGACTCAAAGAGATGAACAGGGTACAAATAAGAACAGCAACACAAAGCAAGATTAAAACAAAGTAAACGAACACAGGACTTCGTTCAGGGAGGACAAAGTCGGACATTCTCGGTGTCTAAACAAGCGTTGTGGACGGACTAGCACATGATGTCATAAAAAATTACACACTGACAACATTACACGGTTTGTCGTCTTCCCCATTGTTGATCTAGCTAAGTTGGAATTATCTTCTTAAATAAAAGTCATAAATAAAGATATGTGTGCTCCGGGATAATCACTATGTTCGTTTCTGTTTCCCTGTTACCGTATTTGTAAATAGTTTTGCTATTCTCCATACATACGTATTCAATTTGTTTATTGAGAAATGAGGATATAACAAATAACAACATCTTTTTTTTTTATTATTTTAACACAATAAATAGACGTCATAAATACCGGTGTAGATTTTTTTTTTCATTTTGATCAATTTACTGAATAATCAGAGAAAATAAATTTGAAGGATATAGTATTGTCATGGATTGTGTCGTGGTTTTATATGTGGTTTGTTTGGCAACAATACTTACATGTATGAAATTGAATATCATTACCGGTATTGTTTATGTTTACATATACAATATACGTAAATCAGATATCCAGAATTAATTACAATATAATTATTACATTATTATTAAATATATCTTATATTATAAAATTTGGTTGTTATTCAACTATTTATTTTCAAAGTATAGACATTTGTGAAATATTAAAGTTTGACTGGGGCTGTCGTGATCGTGATAGTATGGTAGTTGGATTTACAACTACCTATGCAATCAGTGCCTATCACCACTAACGTTGTGAGTTCGAATCCGGCTCAGATGAGGTGTACTCGATACAACATTATGTGATAAAGTTTGTCAGTGACTTGTGGCAGATCGGTAGTTTTCTCCGGGTACTCCGGTTTCCTCAACCAATAAAATTGACCGCCACGATATAACTGAAATATTGTTGAAAGTGGCGTCAATCACCATAACCCTAACTCTATGCAATGTACGTAAATCAGACATCCAGCATTAATTGCGATATAATTATTACATTATTATTAAATAGATCTTTTATATTGTAAAATTTGCCTATCATTCAACTATTTTCAAATTCTAGATATTTGTGAAATATTAAAGATTGACATCTAAATATATTTTAATTAAAACAGAGAGATCTCCTGTATACATAATACAGGATAAGTGATTTTAAATGGAACCCCTGCTGTGGAAATGATTCAACAAAAGCCCAAAGCGTCGATTATTACAACAAAACTTTACTTTGTTTAAATATCAAATATATCTTAGATCTCGCCATCACTGCAATAGCTTCTTTAGTTAGGGGTTATATTAAAATCATAATATATATATATGATCGTGGTTCATCTTTGTTGATCAATAACAAACTGAAAGCTACTTTTCTATTATGACAAAAATAAGGTTCACGAAGTGTACGACAATCTATAAATAGACACAACACGAACGAAAAGGAAACATGTAGGATATATAGAATTTATGGGATTTTTAAATAGATAAAACGAACCGGATAAACCACAGGCGCTTGTGTAGAGTTTAAAATATGCTCGCTATATGTACCTAAAATACCGGTAAAAGCGAGCATATTTTTTACTTTACACAAGGGCCTGTGGATAAACCACATAAATTATGTTAACATTTAAACTGTACTTACAGTTGTATTTCATATTTTTTCTGGGTTTTGGGTTTTTTTTTTTATAAAGTGTTCTTAAATCTGTACTTACAGTTGTATTTTAATAAAAAAAAATAATATTTCTTTTTTATTCAAAAGTACAAGCATATTTTGAGAACATGACAT
The DNA here is from genome assembly GCA_963680875.1 of Bathymodiolus brooksi. NCBI lineage: Eukaryota > Metazoa > Mollusca > Bivalvia > Mytilida > Modiolidae > Bathymodiolus > Bathymodiolus brooksi. Next base: position 111,249,007 of record OY804581.1, read on the forward strand.
GAACAATTACATCGTCTAAGATGTTTGCAACTTACCTAAACCCACACGAAATACCAGGTAATAATCAACGCATTGTCCAAAGTATGTAATTTACGTGACAGTTATCGGAAATATCAAGTATATGATCATTATAAATCATACCATCGTGGATATTTCACATTTTACAGTCACAAAGGTTATTCCATCTTTTTTGTATTTGTTTGTTTTGTCTTTTGTTTTTCTTTGCTTTGTTTTGTTTTTGTTTTTAAATGATTTTAAGAAGACTTCATACTTCACTACAAAACAGAACGATATTTCCTCAAATTGCTGCTTGAGTCCAATGCATTTCCATACGCTTTATTCGACCATTGGTCATTTCAAATATTGCATGGAACGTCTTTTTGTTCATATTGTATATATATACACTCATGATATTTTATTTAATGTAAACGTATGATACAGTCAATGGTAAACGTGCACTAATTTGGCTCGTAGAGAATCTGGATTGTCGTTGGAGGTATAACTATGAAAGAATGAGGGTTGGGATCCCATTAAACGGTTTAACTCCAACACCTTGTTGTGCCTGTATTAAACCAGGACATGGATTTTCAACGTCATATTTCGTGGTCTTTTTTTCTGCTCAGTCATTTGAGGAGGGATGTGGTGAAGCTTGTTGATATTGGTGAAATTGCTGACCATCACTATTTATGCTCTTTGTTTAATAGAGTGGAATAGATCGGTGTTCCTCGACCTTCAGTTACGTCAAACTTATTACTTTATCTATGGAATAGTAATTCTCGATAGTAAGAATAGAATTATGAGAATGGTTAGATTGGTATGGTTTGACCTTTAAAAAGGTTTACTTTCATTCATTAGCATTCCTTGAAATAGTCTTATTAAGTCGAAATACAAACTCATTTTTTTCCATTTTCAGTAACTTTGAGGTTACATGAATTTTATATAGTTTAGTGAGTGAGTGGGTGCTGCTTAATTCCAAGAGAGCAATTGTTCAGCAACAGTCAAACCTGTCTAGAAGCGCACATCTATATAACAAATCTCTGTCTAAAAGGGCATATGATTTTTGCCTGTATATAAAGGGCAACGGCTCACAAAGGACACATGTTCATGTTCCCTTAAGTCCCTTTATAAATAGATTTGACAGTATATCATCGCGGGAACAAGTTGTATTTCGATGAGATAATGACGATGATAGCGATGATGTCCACTTTGTGCTAGACCAACGCGCTTAATAATAGTACTAACTTACTCCAACAATTGTCCGTCAAGTAGACATGTCTTTTCCACTCGGACACTTATTTATTCTAATCTTTCCTCTTATTCCTTATTATTGTGTGTTTAGCCGAAAAACAGCATATACCAATTTTTCATAGTCTTTGGTTTGATTCGGCCGGGGATTGAACCCACCATCTATCGCACACGAAGCGACCACGCTAACCATCACACCACCAATGTGGTCTTTAAGAACATTTTAATTGAATATCTTTGTAAATAATTTTGCATGGGCCTGCATGTTTTGCATTGTGGAAAAGCCCCCCTTCGGGCGAAAACGAGAGCTGCAGAATAAATACATTAATCAGAATTTAATTGTAGGTTTTTCTTTCTTTTATCATACAAAGAAAATTTTTAACAAGCAATATTTATAATAAAATGAATTAGTGTTTTTTCATCTGTGTCAATTTACACTATACGAGCTATAGTGTGCATGGTTTACAAGGTGTATTTGATTATTAAATATTGTTATAATTACTTAAATGGTTGTAAGCCAATGAGGCATATTTGAGCTTTGCGTGCTTGCGAATAGAGACTCTACAAAATTACAGTCACAAAGAACATTTTATTATTTTTTAAATGACAATTATTAAAGCAAGTAGACCCATTTTTTTGCGAAATTTTAATATCATTATATTCTGTGAAGAAATTAATATACGTGTATTGCAAGGGGAACATTTTATAGAGACCTTTGGTATACATGCAAGTGTCATTAATTAGCTTCTTTTGTCTCTTTCGTATAATCATCCGTATGTTTTACTATTCAAATCTTAAAGGAGTTGCAATCCCGGTAATGACGGGTTTACCACACATGTTCGATGGTTGGTTGGTTGGGTTGAGGGGCTTATCGCCTCTTTCAACACTATTTCAGTTATATCGTGGTCGTCAATTCTATTGGTGGAGGAAACCGGAGTACCCGGAGAAAATTACCGACCTGTCACAAGTAACTGACGAACTTATTACATAAAGTTGTATCGAGTACACCTCGCCTGAGCTGGATTCGAACTCAAAACGTTACTGGTAATAGGCACTCATTTAACAGGTAGCATAAATCCAATTACCATATGATCACGACCACGATGGCCCCTATTATTCGATTATTCTGAACATGTTTAATTCTTCAAAAATGACAACGTCAAGCTTTTAATTGAACAATTCAGCCATGTCAAGTGTTGGTTTAGCATATTCAAATGCTTCAATTTTATTTCCCCTCTTTTTTCTTAAACATACTGAACAATTCTTCAGATCCGTTAACCAGCTCCCACATTTCATATTAAGTAATCAAATTAAAATAATACCAAATATTTAAGTTGGCTGTTCTAAATTTAATCATATATTAATTGCAAAAATTAATTCGAGAAAAATAAGATGGCGTATGCGAAAGGTACATGAATAAGACGATTAGATTAGCAACGATTCCACAAAATGCTATATAGAAATCCAAATATTGAGGAACACTCGCCATGCCAAAAGCCGGAGTGAAATGAGATGCTCCGGAAGGCTACAACTATAATAGGTTTTTACTCCATTATTAGTGACACCCGTCGTACTACTGTTTAACGATTCGAGCATCATGTGACATTGAAATCGTGTTGAACACCAGTTAATAAATACAAATACCATAAAGAAAACATGACCCCCCTACAAAACAAATGGGGGTAAAGACAAACCAAACAACATTTTTAAGTGGACATCACCACAAAATAAAAAAGTGAATAAGTGTAAATGGACTTAATGATCAACACGAACCCCACTAAAAACTAGGACAAGCTCAGGTGGTCTGGAATTGTAAGTAGTTAAATTAGGTAAAAGTTTATATTTCAACGTTGAAAATTCTTCTTACTTATGTACTCTTGGGTTGTCCTACATATGACATTAAACACCCGCCATACAATGTCATCCCAACTTTTAAAATATCTGAAAATTACATTTGGAGGGGCGACTTTATCAGTGATCGACAAATTACAGATGTAGTTCAAATATTGAACTTATTCCTGTATCTTCGTGAACACGAAATTGTAACGGCATTCCTCAACTATTTGAAAAGGTCCCCGGACTGCTATGATAAGGATTATTCACGAGTTGATTACATATGGTGTTTTGTTGGACGACAATTTCAAGGTCATTTACACTTGATATATGCTAGATTAAACTGCCATTAATGTAAATATACTAGACCAATGCATATCTCATCAATTGAGTCGTAATTCTGAAAGATGACTAAATATAATTTCCTGGCTTGCTACAGGCACTTAGTTAAAATGACATAGTCTTTATGCACCTGTCTGGATCGTTGGGTTGACCAATTTAATATATATAGTTAAGGTGGCATATTTTAGAAATCTCTAACCAGCACTAAGACCGTGTGGTACCTGGATTTACAATTATCTTTGTTATCAGTGCCTATCATTACTAAAGTTGTGGATTCAATTCATTTCTATTGCTAAGTAGATTGATGATTTTGTCCAGATACTTCTGTTTCCTGCACCAATAAATCTGACAATCACAAATAACATCAACAGCATTATTATCTTTTTCTATTATCTTGCAATATATTTGATATACAAACACTTAAAAAGGCCAAAACAAAATGGTTCAGAAAACACGAAATTCCACAAATATCCGAAGTGAAATAAGGTATGACGGTAATAACAGTTCTCAGTGCGATTTATCTCGCACTCCAATATTGTCGGTGTGCGTGCTCGCCTCCGGTGCGGTAGATCGTAGGTTCGTGCCCTGGTCGGGTCTGACCAATGGCTATAAAATTGGCATGTGTTGCTTCTCTTCTAAGCACGCAGCATTAAGGAAAAAGACCAAAGACTGGTTGGCTGTGAATCAGGATAATGTGTGTATTCGCGGACTGTTGTTTTGGTGAGCTAGCACTTTAAAAACCCAACTAAGCGTGTTGGTCTAGAACAAAGCGGACATCATCTCATTGCAAATTAACTTGTTCTCGTCATGATGTAGCTGAAAATTGCTGAACTGGTGCTAAACAACAATCACTCACTCACTTCCCAATATTGTCCAAACACGACAAACTATTTGATGTAGTGCTTTGATTGGCTGTCTATTCGAGTAAGAGTACAACGTTAACATCATGCGCATAAATTATATGACCGTATGCCCGGGTAATTGTGATTTTATATATATGGGTGTAATATATAGTGTTGCCGTCAATACGGGGCTAATATTTGGTTTTTGTTTGAAGTCAAGTGAGCAGTATTCATGACGATAACAAGCTTACGTATAAAAACGATGTTCGGTTCGTCTTTACCTCCACTTATCTGTGGATGTTTTCATAGAGTGGTGTCCAACACATAATGTATTGTGTTTCTGTTTTGTCTGTCTTCGTCTTGTGTTCCCTATGTTGGCGATTCTCTAGATTGTTCATTTTTGATTGCCCCTTCCGTATTTTCTAACGATTATTTACAAACAATAAAATTAATTAAGTAATTGGTTGTCTTAGTTGGCCTATGTTCGGAACAGTATGCCCTGTAACGTGCCACCATGATATCTCATAACGCACTGTTATTTTTCACGGCATTGTTGCTCACTAGATACAGCTTCAGGTTGTCTTTTAGACGCAGAGAGCGAGGCATTCTCGAAGCTTGATGCTCTCATTTACGCCCCTTTCTAAGGGCGAGTTTCTTATTTGATACGTCACACACAACCAGATAAAATACCTTTCGGCGAAGAAACTAGTTTGTACTTCTATACGACTGGGTTATCTCCGGTGGCCATTTCCAATGGAGGCTACGTGTCAATCACAACACAGGTGGATTATTATTGAAACATGTGTTTCTATAATTGTGTAAATAATTCAATTAATTACTTAATAATAAATAAAATGTATGTTTGCAAACTTTTTTTTTACAATTTTTGTCTAACAGTTGTGAGACATTATTAGTCGGAAAACGCATTTAGTATCTCATGTTATTTTTACATGTATTAATTTTATTTATTAATAGCTTTCGGGTTCATCAAAATTGAATAATTTGCTTGTTTACCTATTTTTGTGTTCAGTTGTATTTTTATTACTGCAAAATGACAACAACTGTTATATTTTGTGATTGTGTATGTTAATATTTATAAGGTGTGATTTAGTTTCGTTCTTAGAAATTCAACATGTTTTGTTTTTATTTTCCAGCGTACTGTGCATTTTCCGTGTAAGGATCAATTAAGAAAAGTTAAGAGATACCAATTTTTCGCCAAATTATGGGAAAAAACGATCGATCTTGCGCTGGTCAATCAAAACAATGGACTTGCGCTGTACATGAAGCAATATATGTCCTCTAAATCTAACATTAGTATGGTCCATCTAAGGAAATGACAACAAAAATGTTAGGGGAGCTATATATGTTGTCTAATTTTTCGCCAAATTATGGAGAAAAAACGATCGATTTTCCGTTAGTCATTAATATACATCATTATATAAGATCGCATGGAGTACACCTCGCAAAATTTGATAATCTAAGTATAAAGCATTGGTTGGGACTCTCACTGCATACAGCTATTGCTGCAAATCTGACCACCATACCGCTATTACGTAGGTTCCAAGAAAGAATTTACTTTATCATTCCACAGTCAAATTATCATTTAAATTACATTTTACATAATTGTTAAATTTACATATCAAAATTAAAATGAAGCAAATAATCTGTTGTTCAAATAAATTACAGACGAACTTTGTCATGTGGTTGTAGAAACATTATATCTTGTTTATAAATTGTTAATATTATTTTTACTTCAACTTTCCCGTTGTTTTCTGCTACTTTATTATCAAAGTTGCTTGTCATGTTTCTGATCTAAGTTTGTTGAAAGCACATTTTGACATTGAAAAATGATTTGATGAATATATTTACTTTTAAACAAATATGAAAATGTGTCAATTATCAATAAAATAATAATTTAAATGCTACCTCCATCATAATGTGATTTGCACAAGTCCCCCAAACAACAAAAGCTTCTATTGATATATGTATATACAATTGATCATTGTTGGTAGCATTGGACGTGTGGAGCAATTGATGATATAATTGCCATACGTGGGGTAAGTTTGTCTGAGTACAAACTATATTTATACAGACACAATTACAAATTAAAATTTTATATTGATCGTGGGGTAGCAAGATCTAAAAAGGACATAACAAGGTAGCTATGACAAACACAAATTACAATTGTTTCTAAGACTTGTAAATTATTTGGCTTGCTTTCAAATCTTTCCACCTTGAGGGTACCTAATGAAGGTTATTCCAGACATGCGCTGTGCACTCTAAATTAGATATCTACTTTGGTATTACAGAAAATCTAGTAAAGTAAAGATAACGAAGAATAAAGAAGAATGTAAACAACAATTAGATAAAACAGTACCATAAACAGCATTTAGATGGATAAAGCAAAACCAATCATAACAAATCCCTTTTCAAATGCTCATTCTTGTAATTCCTGTTACAAAGTCGTTAGATCAAAGGAGGAAACAGTTATCGACAAATTTGCAACCACATATATCAAGTTATTCATTACGACGGCCATGCATTGTTTAAGAGATTACATTTGTAGTTGATTTTCCTAAAGAAGCGATATTCTAGTATAGTATAGTTAACGACAAAATAAATACAAAGGTCATCTTTCTTGTGGCAAAGTCGCTAGAACAGAGGTGGAAACAAATATCACTAACATGTTTCCCAACCCTGATATTGATATTCAATCTCTATTGTAACGGACATAAACTGTTTGTTAAATTACATATGTGTAGGGAGTTGATACCCCTGAACAAATAATATATTTGAAAACTGCAAAATATATAGACCGATTATGGATACGCACATGACAAATATTGTCCTAGCATCGTATTTAAAGTAAGCGCAGAGTACCAAAGTCATAACATTTATATTCATTAAGTTGAAATCGTTACTTCTAAAGTTTTGACTGGATTAACCGTTATGGAATATCTGTGTCACAAATGACGACGAATATGTTCCACTTGTCGTAACCACTTCACGGTCCGTTCCTCATTCATGTCTTATCACCGGGTTGTACCTAGAATAACACGACGGGTGTCACTAGTGGAGCATGAACTGCTAATCCTTCCACAGTATCTGTTTTAGTGGAGTTCGTATTGCTCAATATTTTGTTTTCTGCCAACCCTTCCGGAGCACTTTAGTCCCCCCCCCCCCCTTCGGCTTTTAGTGGGGTCCGTGTTGCTCGATCTTTGGTTCTATGTGTATTTTTTGTAGATTGTTGTTTGTCCTTTTGTCCTTTTCCTTTTGGGCTTTGCGTTAATTAATTGTCTGTCCTTCTTACGGAATCTGATTACCCCTTTGGTATCTTCAAACTCTTCTCTCGTGATATATTCGTGTCAGAATACAATTCATAAATAGATGACATTAGTCTGTACGTCATAGCTCCTAAATGTTGTTAATTGTAATCTAATGTGGAGCTAATTGCAGACGCTTTGCTGGAAACTCAACACTTCACAGTAAGGTTCATTATCAGCAACATACTGAACGAGCTACACAACGTGTAAGATCACACCAATCACAGACAGTTTATGCATTATTCATGTTGTATTGGTGTTTTTTTTATTTTATTGATATACAAAGCGTAATATATACTTTTCTGACACTAGATAATATATATATATACATGTACAATAATGTTGTCAGCGGCCGCTAATAGACGAAAATATAAAAAAAAGAAAAATATCAAATTTAGTGCTGTTCATGTAAATTAGTTGACACATATAGCTTATCAGATACATGCGGGTTACGTATAGTCAGTCACACTTCGGAAATGTAGTCAAAGCAATTTCCCATGGTAACATAGAAATAATGATGTCTCATTTATTATTTTCTAAATATAGATCAATTGTAGATTTGTGAATGTGATTTAAAACAAAATATGTTTATTTAAGGGGCGATGTACAAAGCATATGTTTAACTTGACAAGATTTGTTTTATAAATCTATTAAAATTTACGAATTTAGACGGGCAATTAATTAAAATAATTTTATATGTACATCTATTTGTTCAGCTGATACATGTATTTTTATTAATATAACAGTATCAGTTGTATTTTCTATAATGTCGTGTTGCCAGACCTCAGGATAAAAGAGCTTACTTTTGTTTGCCTAGACAGATAGTACAAACAGAAGTGGATTAACTGATAAAACAAGATAAAACAATTCAAATGCAGGAAAATCGATGCAATATGCACTATTAATTTTATCTTTGTATTAGATTAAAAATAGTATAATAGTGAACATTGTGTCATATATAAACTTGAGAGAAAACCGAAGGGGAATTCACGAAAGGACAATCCAGGGACACAGGTAGCATTGGGCAACAGACACAGAACGAGTACAAGCATAACAAACCATAACACAGAAAACTAAAAGCTGGTGAACACGGGCCCCACCACAATACCGGGGGTGAACTCAAGACTAAAAGCTGGGGAACACGGGCCCCACCAAAATACCGGGGGTGAACTCAAGACTAAAAGCTGGGGAACACGGGCCCCACCACAATACCGGGGGTGAACTCAAGACTAAAAGCTGGGGAACACGGGCCCCACCAAAATACCGGGGTGAACTCAAGACTAAAAGCTGGGGAACACGGGCCCCACCACAATACCGGGGGTGAACTCAAAACTAAAAGCTGGGGAACACGGGTCCCACCAAAATACCGTGGTGAACTCAAGACTAAAAGCTGGGGAACACGGGCCCCACCAAAATACCGGGGGTCAACTGAAGACTAAAAGCTGGGGAACACGGGCCCCACCAAAATACCGGGGTGAACTCAAGACTAAATGCTGGGGAACACGGGTCCCACCACAATACCGGGATGAACCCAAGACTAAAAGCTGGGGAACACGAGCACCACCACAATACCGGCGGTGAACTCAAGACTAAAAGCTGGGGAACACGGGCCCCACCAAAATACCGGGGTGAACTCAAGACTAAAAGCTAGGGAACACGGGCCCCACCAAAATACCGGGGTGAACTCAAGACTAAAAGCTGATGAACACGGGCCCCGCCAAAATACCGGGGTGAACTCAAGACAAAAAACTGGGGAACACGGGCCCCACCAAAATACCGGGGTGAACTCAAGACTAAAAGCTGGGGAACACGGGCCCCACCACAATACCACGGTGAACTCAAGACTAAAAACCTGGCGAACACGGGCCCCACCAAAATACCGGGGTGAACTCAAGACTAAAAGCTGGGGAACACGGGCACCATCAAAATACCGGGGTGAACTCAAGACTAAAAGCTGGGGAACACGGGCCCCACAAAAATACCGGGTTGAACTCAAGACTAAAAGCTGGCGAACACGGACCCCACCAAAATACCGGGGTGAACTCAAGACTAAAAGCTGGGGAACACGGGCCCCACCAAAATACGGGATGAACTCAAGACTAAAAGCTGGGGAACACGGGCCCCACCAAAATACCGGAGTGAACTCTCGCGAAGGGAAAGTCGTTCATGCCTTTAATAAGACACCCGACGTGTTACTCATAGTCAATGCTGGTAGAATTGGTGCTGGTAATAGAGAAAAGACCCAATCTACGTCAAAGGAAAATTGAAGAATATTGTCAATTGAAGAAATTAATATTTCGTATCGGTCAACCATTCATGTCGCATCCCTAATGAAATCTCACAATGACATGTATATGAAGCAACATTCCAGCAGCACCTGCATATGGAGTCAGTATCATTATTCACTTGATAGATGGTTGCTGCTAACAATGAAGCTACTGAACCAAGGGTTTCTAGTGATTAAGTTGAAATCATTACTTCAAAAGCATTACGGTCGCCAGCATGACTTGATTGACCGTTACGGAGTAACTGTGTCACAAAAGATCACGTATATGCTCTGTTTGTTGTAATCACAATCCGGTCCTTTCCTCATTCATGATTTATCACCGGGTTTATAACAAGAGTAACCCGACGGGTGCTACATGGGGATCATATTACCCTTCCGTAACTCTTGTGTTCACCCCTAGTGTTTAGTGCTGTTCGTGTTACTCGATCTCTAGTTTTCTGTGTAGTGTTTTGTATATCGTTGTTTCTCTTTTTTCATTTTTCTTTTGGATATTTCATTGTTTGTCCTATGATTTACTCCTTCTGATTATCTCTTTAGTATCTTCAAACATTTCATTAAGAACACAATATGAAAAGAAAAAAAAGTAATCTCATCATAATAGGGAGGATGTGAAATCATGTTATTCCATACGGAAGCATAATATTTAGAGTGTCATCCAAATGATAACTTCCCGTAACCAAGGTAACATAATATACATCTTAATAGTTCATTAGCCCAAACAAAACACCCACACAAACAACGTGACATCAATACATTTTCATCACCTTTGCTTGTTACCCGTGATGATCTTGTTAATTTATTCACATTATATAAAAGTAGGTTTGGTGGGTAACATTTATCAGTGATCAACTTCATTTTGAACACTATCTAAATATTAATTTCCTCTGTAGCTGATATTTACGTAGTGTATATCAAACAATACACCAACAACGATGTGAACATATTACATGATGAAATATTTCCTTTTATATGTATACTTTATTACTTACAATCAAAATGGATTCTGGGAGGAAGGACACCTTTGTTTACATATGGTCATTTCGACACGAAATGTATTACAATTATAATATAAATGTAGATATAAACTTTAGTGGGCATGACGCGTTTCTGGAATAATCTTCATCAGGTACGTTCAAAACCGACAGATTGGAAAGACAAATAATTGAATGTTTTGGGAGCAATAAACCCAAAAGGGCCTAAACAGGATAGCCAAAATTGACTAAGAAGAGTTTGAAGATACTAAAGGGATAATAAGAAGCCGTAAATCGAAGAAGGACAGACAACACAATGGCCAAAAGAAACAGGACAAAGTACAAACAACGATCTACAATACACTACACAGAAAGCTAAAGATCGAGTAACACGAACCCCACTACATACCGTGGGTGAATTCACGTGCTCCGAAAGGGTAAGCAGTTCCTGTTCCATTAGTGGCACCCGTCGTGTTAATCTAGTTGTAAACCCGGTGATAAGTCGTGAACGGGAAAGGACCGGGAAGTGTTTACGACTAAGGTCACCTATGCCTGAGGAGGAAAAAGCTTGGTTTTATTAAATATTACATTATTTATGAACTTTTATGTAATAAAAACCTAGATATGAAATTTAGGGTGGACGACGCGTTTCTGGAATAACTTTCATCAGATACTCTCAATTCGAAAGGTTGGAAAGCCAAATAATTTAAAAAGTTTCGGAAGCCAAAGGGCCTAAACAGGATCGCCAAAATCTGCTAAGATTACATATGCCTGAGAGCGGAGAACCTTAGTTTTTATAATAATTACATATTTAGGATCTATAAATTTCAATAACAAATATATCTAATAAACAGAGTTAGTGCCGAAACACTGACTACTGGGCAGATGATACCCTCGGGGACTACTAGCCCACCAGCAGAGCTATTGACCCAGTGATAGTAATAAAAAGGTTACATATGTCTGAGGGAGGAAAGAACCTTAGTATATTTAAATTTACAATATTTATGAACTTTTATATAAGTTTGGTTTTGAAGAGAATGTTTAAACGGTGATAGTCAACGACTCCATCAATATCAAGAAGAGAAAGCGAGCAGCCAAATCTCACCTAATAAAGGTAATAACAAAATTACCGAACTCCGAACAATCTAACAAAGGGAAAGACAAAACTCATAAGTATATAAACAGACAAAATCAGTCAACAACCGGAAAACTGTGAAAACCGTAATGATCCTGACTTGGTACAGGCATTTCTAAAGAAATGGTGGGTTGAATCAGATTATAAAGCGCCAAACCTTCCCCTTTCATTACGGCTCAAAGTTTCCGGCTGTCACTATAACAGTATTTATAACAATACTTGAACAAAACAGGTAAAACAGTTCTCAAAGCAGCACCAAACTCAGTGAAGTAAATGTCAAACACACTTTTACGTCACACATTGATAAAAAAATATTCTTGACATTTTTGTGAAACCTTATCTGTATACATTTTCACTATATGCTAAGCCATTGAACACAAAAAACCATTACATATGGGGTTGGTAAATTACAGTAGCCCTTTTCACAAAAATTCTTACGATAAAAAATTGTCGTAAGTGTAAAACTAAGATTAAAAAGAGTTTCACAAAAATGCTTACGATAATCTTAAGTGTAAAAATAGTCCTAACTTTACGTGTAAAACTACCCTTCCTAAGTGTAAAATTTTGATCGTAAGAGAAATTTTGGTCTTATCTTTTATCGTAAGTGAAAATAATAGAAAAAAAGATGGACGATGTATTGGCGCCTCGACTTGAAAATAAGAAAGCAATTCATCGTTGGCGCATTTTCTCTGACCGTATGACAAGCCTATTTACACATATTGATAAATGTTTATTGAAATGAATATGGTTTAATGCAAACAGACGCTACAAATGGCATTGTTGTTTACTCCTTTTTCTGGCGTGACTAATAACAGAGTCTGTCTATAACGATGCATTCCGTACATTTACCTTTTCAATGCAGCAGTGTATCGTTTACATGACCAAAAAAATCAAGATAATTCTCATTAATTTTAGATTTCAAATTGGGAACGATCGACAATCGAAAAGACTACTTGCAAACTTTAGGAGAATTCTTTTTTTTTCATTTTTTTTTTGGGATAAAAACAGGAATACGGGATTTTCTTCTAGGCATCTACTTCGCTTACAAACGTTTTGTATGAACAGCCGCTTTAGGACTGGAATTTTCTGGATCCAATGATATCGTTTTGATTTTGCCTTTATATTAGTAATATAATTTATTAATTTCTGCCAACTTCGGTGATCATCGAACACTCTGGCAATTCATAAACTTGTGTACATTCTTCTGTTATATTAATATTGATATATAACAGGGATATTTATTCGTCTTCATGATTCATAGATGATCAACACATCTTAATTTGGGTTATCTCAGAAAAATCGGGATAAATTTTCATTAGTAAAAGAACAAGCGTTTAATTTTATGTGGGATGGGATTAATTGGAAAAAAGGGGTAAATATTTTACTGACAAATAACTGATAAAATGAATTATATGAATATGGTTTTTTTCACAGTCCAGATGCACTCCCTTAAAAAATACTTCTACCAAAAGTAACCACGCGTGGATGATGACGCACAACTCCAAGTAATGATAATTATTATAGATCATTTTAATTTACATGCATTAGAAATGTTCCTCTATACGAAAATCATACCCGTTCATATTTTGTGCAATTATTGGTGACCAATTCATATACATTTTTTTTGTATTAGATAAAAATTCAATATAAACATACAAACACATCATAGCATAACAACTGCTTATAAATTAGTGCCGGGGATATTTTATAGAATAATTTTATTAAAAAAATGCTTTGTTGTGCTATGGAAATGAAACTAGGTTGCTAAGGAAGATGGTTTATGGTGTTTAACGCCCCTTTCAACAATATATCGGTCAGTTTTATTGGTGGAGAAAACTGGAGTACTCGGAGAAAACCATTGACCTGTCGCAAATCACTGACAAACTTTATCACATAATATTGTATCGAGTACACCTAAGGAAGAATTTTTTTATCGTAAGTGTAATTTTAGTCGTAAGATTAAAATTTGTCGTAAGATAATCTTTGTGAAAAGGACTTAGGAATTGTCGTATGATAATCTTAAGTGAAAAAGTGAGGACTAAAGTTACGAATTTTTGTAAAAAGGGCTACTGGTTTTGGATCGGCACACACAAAGTGGCGGGATTAAGAGCCGGTCAATGGGCTTCTAACACATGATTATCTACCTGACGATCCTACTTAGACTGAGAGATGTCAAATGGTAATCGGTAACGTTCCTTTAATTTTATGTATTTACCTAAGATACGCTAAGGTTTTATCTTATTGAGGTGCCCATCCGTACCTTTTGTTTTCATTTCAAAGAAGTATAAAAATACTAACAGTCATTTTATTTTATTTTGACATCACGATAGTTGCACAACTGTTCCTGGTATTGATATCAAACAGACCATCAATTTTATATATGCATATTCTTATTGACGTGATATACAACATCAATGCACATTTATTGTATATTAAGGTCAAAAGATAGTGTAATATGACAGGATATGTCATGTCATGAATATTCAAGCCTGAATTTTATATATAATGCGAATTGTTAAAACTCAACAAAACGCCTACGTACTGGTAACTCGGGAAGCCATCATTCATTCATTTTATGCTAATAATTGTTTCTATTTAGTCATTTTGATATTTTACATTGCTTTTATAAATGTTAGAGAAAACGGAAGAGGCAATCCAAAATAGACAATCCAGAGACACGTGCAAATTTAGGTTCATGACAGAACGACAATGCCTTCAACCTAGGATCGACCTAGCTTTGTTTGACTAGCTTTTGAGTCTGCAGCTGAGTTTTGTCCTGAAAACACTGTACTGGACCCAAGCCTTGGAATAACGTATTGATATGTGAAATGTAACATATGAAAGACGATGACATATAGTAGTGTAGTAGTTTTTCTTCTATTCGTATATGCTGTATGTCATATTGTACAAAAATACACGAACAAGAATTATTAATAAAAAGGTTTGAATCAGGATCGACGCAAGCACATTTTGTATCAATTGTAATAGAATTTTCCATTTGCCAGTTTGATAAACTTCCCGGAAGTAATTTCTTGAAGTTCATTTAATACAAATCGATCGACATTGGACTCTAACTAAATATTGAACATTGACTAGAGAGTACATTAAACAGGTGTTCTAAAGATAGCAATCCTGGTTATCAATGTAAACACCACAAAAATTACATAATCTGTACCACCATGCGTACAATAACAATGTATGATAACCTCAGACATGTCAAACAGACCTTACAAACCACAAAGGTAACATACTAAGCATAATTTGGAAAAACGCCAATCAGCAGAGAGATAAAGAGTACATTGTCTTTTTAAAAACTCTATTCACCCGGTTATATGTGAGGTTTGGCATTTTACTCACATGTGAAAAGCACTTGCATGACCGCATCATTTTACTGAGAGAGGAGGTATGGGTCCATCAAACTAATTTAACCCCGTCACTCTTTCTTGAAGTGTCTGTAGCAAGCCAGGAAAGTGAGCTGTCATGTTCTTCTGTGTTATGGGTATCGATTCTGCATCTTTCTATGATTTTTCTAATTGATTTTGGACCTGGTTCGACAGTGTGATAATTCTTTTTCATTTTAAGTCTAATTAAAACTATAGGGGGTTAAATCAGGTTTACCATACCTAAGGGTAAATTGTGATCCACTGTTATAATCGTACCTAAATTAATTGACTTAGAAGCCATCAGTTTACACTTAGATAACCGCGTTGTGAGTTTGTAGAGATAAAACTGTCTATTACACGTTAAAAGCTGTCATATTTGTTAATATTTAAACAGTATTGATAACTTGTAGATTACAAGACCAACGGATATACAGTTACAAGTTGACAGACTCAGTTGTAGTTTCTGATTACAAGTCAGTGTCCTTTCGTCAGTATCAATACAATATAATCCCGTTCTGAAATATGAAATAATTCACACTACGTATATATTAATATTGTGAGATTAGAAATCAAAATTATGCAAAATATAAAAAAAAACATACGTATAAATCAAATTAGACAAATATTTTAATAAATTACAGTGTTTAAGTTATAAATGTTACATCTTTAATACACTTTTTGAAAACAGTATCAGAGTAAAACGAAGGTATCTCGTGAGAACCAGAAGCTGATTACCTTGGGTTCAACTGAGTTAATCCCAGGTTTTCTGGTGGATTCGTATTGGACATATATTTAGTTTTCTGGTGGATTCGTATTGGACATATATTTAGTTTTCTGTGTTAAATTCTCTAATGTTGGAGGAAGCCGGAGTACCCGGAGAGAACCACCGACCATGGGCAATCAACTGCACAATTATAGTCATACACATATACACAATATCTTTTTAGAGGTAATATATTTAGTGAACATGTTCAATAACATTTCAAAGCTATTTTCCATCATCTTTGAATGTGGATTTTTTTTCGGGGGCGGGGGTTATTGACTAGTATAGATAAATGTTAGCGAAAACCGGAGTGACTGTCGAGAATGGAAAATGCAGAGAAACTGGCAACACCGTAGATGCAGGATGAAGACAAACAAAACACAAGAAAACACAACACATAAAACTAAAACGATGAGCAACACGAAACCCACCAACAACCGGAAGTGAACACAGGTCGTGAGCCAAATAGTATCTAACACTAATTCCTCATTTTTCCAAATTACACGAAATACTTGCTTGGCATTGGGTTTTGGTTAATAGTCAGTTACTTCGCCTTTAATTGATAATAGTTTTTTCGAATACACCTCGTGAGGTTAGTGGTTATAGGCACTGATTGAATACTTAGATGTAAATACTACTACAAAATGTACCATGCGATCGCCGCCACCATGGCCTCCAGTTAAGTACAGGTCGATAATATTCTAACGAAAGGTGAGTTAGTAACACACGTATAACAAATATTGATATCTAGTCTGGAGAACTAATGGTGCATTACTAATGGATCTTGAAAACCTTTTTAAGTACATGTACATTAAAATCATATTTTATGTCGTAATTATAAGAGTCAAAACGTTCATATTTGTTCGGTTCAGTTAATATTCTAATCAAATTTGAGATAAAAAAGCGAATTGCACAATAATCTCAATTATCTATCCTTTTTTTAAAGTGCACGTGTTCCGATCACTATCTTGTGACTAGTTGTTGTGCTTTTAGTCTTTAGGTAGTTATTAATGATTAAATGATTTTATGTCTAATGAAAACCTATGAGTCAAAAACTTTATTGAAGATTATATACCGTTTTTAATTCTTATGGAAACTTACTTTGCATGAAATTGGATAAATGTATTCTTGCTTTAATAATAATATGTAATAGTGTAAGCCTGACCAATAAAGACGAGGATTACTCGACTTGTCATATAAAAAGAAATTAATATATGACTTTTATTACATGACCTTTGAAGTAACCGATATGAATTTTGAATTACATTTCAAGCATTTTATTTCTCTCGATGATTTTGTAAGCTTTGAATGTAAGAAAAGATTTTTTTTGTTTTGTATTACTGGATGTCTTCAACTCCTCGGAGTATAACTGTGCATCGTCGGTAATCCATGGATGGTCCCTATAGTCATGAATTGTTTATGAAATTATGTGTCATTTCAAACCATTCTGATTAGTTCCTATGCACACAAAGCACAATGTCACATTTTATACAATAGAGCGATAAATGCAAATAGTATTTGTCCTAGTAACAACTACATAGCTCTCTCAAAATTTAATAATATTGTGTTGTCCATGTTATATGCTGAAAAAAGGTTAGAAGGCATAATGCGCGACCCGACCCGAAGGGGAGTGCATTATGCCTTCTAACCTTGGGACATATTTCGGCATATAACATGGACAACACAATGTTATTGTTATTATTACTCTGAATATTCAGTCTTTGGTGAATTAAAAAAAAAATTTGTTTAAAATGTATTGATAGTATAAAGATTGGCAAATAATATTCATTTAAATTCAAGAAATATTTAATTTCAACAATAACAATGAACTGTCAAATATTTAATTCCCAAGCCTGGAACTGGCCATTGCTTTGACAGACGACAGCATCAACGTTAAAGAAAAACGTAAAATACATTGTAAATTATACACTGTTAAAAGCGCTCAGATGATCTCGTTTAGACCCCGCCTATTCAAATGACATAACATTGTTCAAGCTCCGCCCATCAGCATAGTAATGACTCCAACAATAGTACTATGCAAGTGCATAGAACAACGGCGCTATTTATTCTTTGTAAAATTATGTTTCGATAATATCATGTCAATTATAATGAAAGTTTCTTACATGAAGAGTAATAAATTGGTTTATTTGGGTTAGAGGTTACCCTGTACTGAATGGTAATATTTATTTTTCTTATCTTTGCATGCCTTTTGAAAACAAATCCAGATCTAAAACAAAATCTTTATTATGGAAACATCATACATTTCTATTTATCAAGAAATTTGTATTGACGAACGTTAATGTCAAATGAATATATATGTATTTATTTATGTGTCTAGTCAAACGTTTTAGCATGAAACAACTAGAAAACCAGACTAGAGAATCCTTTGAATGACTGAAAATTAAGTAGATACTAGATAACGTTCAAATAACAAATAGGAGGAAACAGTACCTCAAAGTCGAGAGGAACCAAAACAACAATTAATCAGAATAATATCATAAGACCTGCTGAAATTGTTGTTTGTTCTAGTTAAAGTGGCATTTCGACGTCATACTCTCGTCTCGTTTTCGTCAGAATGTTTGAGGAAAGAGAATATAACAAACAACCACTTAATGTTTACAAACGAGATGTGAATGGGAACAGTAGCAGATTGTAAATTTAATTAAAACCCTTGTTGATTTAATGTTGAAATCTTTGATGTTTTGTTTGGATGTCTTTTCACAAGATATACGATACGATATGTTTTCATGCACAAAATAGTTTCTCCGAATTTTTTTTTATGCTATTCCTTATAAGTGCTTCCGTAAGATCAAAATGTTTTATTTTTGTTCTAGCCTAATGCATATGTATATAATTACACACTAATGAAACCATCACTACAAATCTACTGTTTCTATGCAAATGGCATACAATATTACAAGGCTAAATGTAGCAAAACATTATAAGGTACTAAGTACGTGTACATGTATTACGAGTTAGGGTTATGGTGTTCAATGCCACTTTCAACGATATTTCAAGTTAGAAGGTAAATCACACGAGTTTGTGTAATAAAGTTATATTTTATATTCTTGCTACACTAATTTAAATGTGACTATCCATATGATTGGATATGATTTTTAACCATTTATTTCAAACATATAACCGTTAAATACAAATTTTCAGGGGAATTTTCCAGGTAATGTAATTTCTGATCCCACACATTTGGGTTTAACTTGGAAAATATCTAATAAGATGTCGTTTTTTATAAATGATCGTATATGTGTAGGACCGCAAATGTCAAATATTTTACAAATTATTTACAAATTATACTTACCTACATATGTAAATGTATAAATTATAATCATTTGTACGTACACAATTTAAATAATACAAAAAAAAAGATATTATTTGGAACATTTTTCGAAATTGTATTTGCGATCTATTCATTAACGAATAGAATTGAAAATGTTATTAATTCATCGTTGTTTTCACCCAATTTTATTGAATAATGGACGACGAACGATCAGTAAGTAACAAACTTTACTCCTTTAATTCCACAGAAATAAAAACAAATGACAGGTATAGCATTTCATAGTACACGTAGTCTTCTAAAAAGTTAAAATGACAACCTTTATAAAATTGTAGTATGGGTTTGAAAAGAACACAAAGTTCCCAAGGCCAATTCGTACTAATTTAATCATTCGTTTGCTTGGATGGAATAATTCAGTAAAGCGTTTAATAAAAGAGACCGCGGATATCTTATCTGTTATTAACGTTAACATAATGTAAATATAATATAGATGATATATAGTGCGTTTGAATTAAATAGTCATAAATTTATGAATGCCGCTGTTTTGTGGTTTTTTCCCTTTTAAATACTATTATATAATTCTACCTGTTAATTTGCATTTAGACGGATGTATTTAAAAAGGAGGCACTATAAGTATACCTTCACATGTACATAAATACTTGCAATGCATACTCTGCACTTAAATAACATTGTGCTAAACAATGGAACATTTATGTGAACGGTTACACATGGAATAAAAAAAAAGAGATAAATCATATTATTAGAATAAATAACATGATATAATTTTTCTTCCAGACTTTTTTGTATTGATATTATTTTCTTCTTTGTTTGCTTTAATATTCTTTTAATGTGAGTGCGAATCCCACCTTAGTGTACTCGATACAACATTATGTGATAAAGTTTGTTAGTGACATGCGACAGATCGGTGGTTTCGTCATGGTACACCGATTTCCTCCACCAATACAACTGACTGCCACGATATAGCTGAAATATTGTTGAAAGTGGCGTTAAATACCATAATCCCTATTCGCTTAAATGTCATGAATTTACATAATTGGGAATGCCTAGTTATACCATTAGAGCAATCATAATTATAACATAATCTTCTAAATAACTCAAATACATGTATATGCATAAATATTGTGAGATCTGCCATTTAAGTCCAATTTGGGGGGAGGGGGGGTAGATTTTTTTTATTTTGTATATGTATGTGTCAGAAAACACAAGTGTTGATATTCATTTCTAAATAATGATCAGAAATAGTGTTTCATTCGAATTCAGAATGAATTAAGTGATAAAGTTTACCGTTGATTATTAATTAGCACATGTTGTTGACAATAATATGGTTATTTTGTATTTTGAGATGTCCCCTTCTTGTAGCGATACAGAGATCGACACATGTTTCATAAAATTTGTCATTTCTTAGGGCATGGAATATTAATTTACAAATGTCTCTTATTTCTTTAGGTCATATTTGTTCCTAGAACCATATTCTGAAGTCGATAGTATTTGAAGAATGGTATATTTATGTAAAATTTACTTAAATATTTGTTTTATTATAATTGATGATATATTGTTACAATTAACTTTTGAATATTTGTTAAATAATAAGTTGTGTCCGATTTTCTGATTGGTTCGAGATTATTAGATACGTTATTTCTTATTGATTATTAATTTAGGCTTCAATACGCAAGCCTGTACCAGAATTTTGGTGCACTTATTTTCTGATTGGTCAAAGATTTTTCGATACGCTGTTTTGATTGATTAATAAATTTATATTCAATGCGCAAGCCTGCATCAAATTGTTGGTGCACTGCACAGGAATTTTAGTGCAACTATATATAGCGACGTAACGCTGAACCTGACGTCACTTCACGCTCTAATTTATTTTCAAAAGAAAACGTCACGTTAATTTATTTTCAAAAGCAGAGTTGTGTTAAATTTTCTGGAATATTTAAAGTAAGATATATGCTTGACTGATAATAGTAAATTTAAGGTTTAAATATCCAAATTTTTTTTTGAATAATTCATTACAAAATGTTTTGTGAAAATCGAAATGTTCAAGTTTTTTGTTATTTTAGTGAAAAGTTCAGACATGACCAAATTAGTTAATTTTTTGCTTTGCATTGAAGAACCAATTCAGTTAATAAATTAAGTGGTCTAGGTTAATATTTTAGCCAGAATCTTGTCTATATGAGGTATTGAAATTATATTGGTCATGAGTAATTATTTTTGTCACTGATCCCCAGTTATGCAAAAATATGAAAGTCACTATTTAGAAATTCAAGACATACATTACTAGCGAGGTTGTTAGTACCTGTATTGTCCAAATTCAAATAGATATAAACTTGTAATAATTCAAGACATACATTACTAGCGAGGTTGTTAGTACCTGTCTTGTTGAACTATGTAACATATTCAATTCTTTAGAAATTCAAGACATACATTACTAGCGAGGTTGTTAGTACCTGTCTTGTTAAACTATTTAACATATTCAATTCTTTAGAAAATCAAGACATACTTACTAGCGAGGTTTTTAGTACCTGTCTTGTCCAAATTTAAATAGCTGTAAACTTGTAATAATTCAAGACATACATTCATTACTAGCGAGGTTGTTAGTACCTGTCTTGATAAACTATGCAACATATGCAATTCTTTCGATTCGAGACATACATTACTAGCGAGGTTGTTAGTACCTGTCTTGTCCAAATTTGTATTAATTAATAGAGTATCAGTTTGCTCTGAGTAAATGTTGAGATCAACAGTATATGATTAACTATTAAACACATATTGCATAATCTCAGTATTAGTGTATTAGTATTTCAATTGTAATAGATTTTACTCATGGAAAGGCAGAACCATTATAAGAACTAAAAACCAGGTCTCAATTCTGTTTAAACAGATATATAATTACAATACACAAGACTACATAAACACCTTAAAACATAATATTGAGACATCAATTCATGTTTGTGTATAATAAGTGTATTTGGAGACATATATTTTGTTAATTTGTATTTATCTACATGTCATGTAAGGTCTCAGGATTCGGATAATTGTTTTATTGATGAATATTGGATTATCAAATATAGTATAAAAAAAACTATTTATAACTGAACATATTTTCCATCAATTTTGCCATGTTTTTCCGTTCGCCTTAGTGAAGATTAAATAACCCGGTACTAAAAGTTAGTATTGTATGCGAGACATAGCATTGCTTTACCAGTAAATTATACTGACACTGTACACGAGACATAGTATTGCTTTACCGGAACATATTAGTGACACATAGAATCACTTTGTCAATATTTTATATCAGTTATATCTTGGTATATTTGAGGATTCTATCAAGGGATAGAATATAACTTGTGGTTTATTTTCCCAGCTAGCCCGCTACAATATAGTGTCGTCTGTTTGATTTGATAGAATAATCTATGAATACAAACGTAGATATCTAATTTGGTGCACACGATACGTGTCTGGAATAACCACCTTCATTGGGTACATTTATCGTCAAATGGGATTGGGAAGTCAAATCTGTGGGAACAAGTAAACCAAAATACCTAAACACATGTTCACAATGAATATGAAAACAGAGCACTTCTTCTTCTTCTACTACTACTTCAGCTAGATAAGAGACCGCCTTCATCTAATTGAATAGCATACAACTTTGTTGAAGTAGTAATTTTCGAATTAAATCATTGCACCATACTGCGATATTACAGAACAGGACAGTGAGTTTATGTTCATTCCTAAAGCTACTACGTGAAAGTATCTCGTTAATAAATATGATCTCCAAAATAGACCTAAAATGTCCCTAAGCATCCAGTTATTTGTAGGGGGTTCATGTCTTATTTACGTTATTTGTGTTTGATTGCACATAGTGATGTCCAACACATATTGTGTTGTGTTTTTGTTTTGTTTGTCTTCGCTTTGTGTTCCCTATGTTGGCAGTGTCTCTGGATTGTCCATTTTTTATTGCCCAATCAGTATTCTCTAACGTTTATTTAAATTTGTCAGTTTCTCGGGATTGTCCTTTTGTATTGCTTCATCGGTCGTCCCTAACGTTTATTTAAAATATATTGAGATTGACAAATCGACAAACTGGTACAATGATTGAGTAAAGAGTTTTAACCGTGATTTATATACATGTAAATGAGTAGTAGAAAACATGTAAAATTAAATACAGCTGTCATCTAACTATATATGAACTGGTATATTTTAATACTGACAATAGTTTTCATTCTTATCAAACAAAACATTGCTTAATTGTGTTGTCCCAATTGACTGTAAATGTGCCTTTTTTTAAAGTTGTATACAGATGTACAATAAACATTTATAAAATAGAACTTAATCTATTAATGGATTCCTACAATTTTAAATATGTGGGAGTTGTATCCGTGAGTAAAGCACGTTAAAATAAGGTGCAACTACACATACACGTAATGAAGAGAAAGCTTAATAAGTCATGTTCAACAATTCTACCAATATCAACAAAACCAACAATCACCCCACCTCAACTCATTGAATATACAATAGTCCACAACATATAGATTTAGAAATCAAGATCCTGTCTTGAGACAGGCAAACAACTGCAGCGTGGTTAAACTTGTTAATTAGATCCCAACCTCCTTACATTACGGAATACAGATATAACTACAGCGAACAATACAAATCAGTGTGAAAATTAGTATATTATGGTACACGGTTAGAGTTGGCTACACCAGATCAATCGTGGAACATTCATTTGATTATTTTATTAGTATATATATATATATCGTCAAAATAACAAACAATAATCAGCATTTTAGTTAAAAGAAAAATTAGACACTCTCAAACACTAGGAACTGATTTCCATCTCTTTCTTCAGACAGATAATGCGTTTTATTCGTCCAGAAGAAACATGGGATGCCCATCTGGGTGGATTTTACGACATACATGTTATATGAAACTATGTGGTTTCTTATACGAACGTTTGATCACAACCATTCGGTGTTTCACCATTGGATGTACAAAGGGAAATAACTCAATAAGAAATGTGTCCATGCTACTGACTGTATTATTAATGTACTCATGTATTCATGTATTAGGATTATGGTGTTTAACGTCACTTTCAAGTTTTCAACAATATTTCAGTTATATCGTGGAGGTCAGTTTTGCTGGTTGAAGAAACTGGAGAACTCGGAGAAAACCACCGACCTGTCGCAAGTCACTGACAAACTTTATCACATAATATTGCATCGAGTACACCTCGCCTGAGCGGTTTTCAAACTCACAACGTTAGTGGTTGTATTCATATTTTCTCGTCCTGTCATAGAAAATTTCATATGAATTGAACCTGTCTTAGAAGACCATTTATTTCTTTGTCCCAAAGGTGATCTCTTAATTCAGATTTGACTGTATTTAGAAAAGAAAAGACCGGCCCACGGCTTTGTGTGTCTATGACTATAGCTATTTGCAATGCAATTAATCAGAAGTATCGAGTGAAATTCATTTCATTGTTGGAACAGCTTACACTTCGTGAGCACCTCAGTTCAACCCCGATGTTATGTTGGATCCTGTGTTGCTTCTCTATTTTTGTTAATGACTTCTCATTATCATTAATTTTCAACAAAACAGTCTTCAACTAACTAAATGTACTTGGAATGCAACTGTTACCAAATGGCATAGGGGATATAAGCTAGAAGGCCAAGTCATAGCTTAGTAAATGAGCGACATTTTTGCAGTCAATCTATTTATTTGTGACTTTTCCGCTTCAATTTTTATATAAATGAAAATAATGTGGAGGGGGTAGAAGGAGGTATTTCTCTTTTTTTCAATGCTGGGTCTCATTTCGGAGCACACGAATAGTGTTTATAATTCTAAATGGAATAACAAGACGGATGCCAGTAATGATGTAAGAACTACTCACCCTTCCGGAGCACATTTGTTCATCCCCGGCTTTTTAGTGAGGTTTCTCCTGCTCAATCTTGGGTTCTCAGTGTAGTGATTTGTGAATCACTTTTTTCGGATCCTTATAAGTCACCCACTGTGTTACTCATATAAGTCCAGTAAAGTTATTGTCGGTGATAGAGAAATGAAGAAAAAAATTCTAAGTAAAAAGATACATAGCCATGTGAGATATGGATATTTAGTAGCGGTCAACCAGATCATGACGACGACCGTACAATATTCGTATCGGGCAAAGTAACCTTGCTTGAGTAGCTTTTGTATCAGGAGCTGAGATTTGTCACGAAATTCAATGTACTGTGAACACGCCCTAAAATAACGTACGAGTTGTGAAATGTATACTCCATACGCAGGTGATGCTGTAATGTTGCTACTGGTGAAGGGGAAGTTGAAAGGGAAAGCGAAATGATCACGTTTGACCTAGCGGTTGACTTAAGAGTTTGTTTTTTAATCTTATCTTTTCAGCTTTCTGTGTTGTGATTTTTGCTTTGTTTGTGTTCGTTCTG
Source organism: Bathymodiolus brooksi (assembly GCA_963680875.1). Lineage (NCBI taxonomy): Eukaryota > Metazoa > Mollusca > Bivalvia > Mytilida > Modiolidae > Bathymodiolus > Bathymodiolus brooksi. The sequence continues at coordinate 111,274,875 of OY804581.1, forward strand.
TGTGTTGTATCCGATGTTCCCTTTATCTCTGGATTGTCTATTCCTAATTGCCCCATCAGTTTTCCATAACGTTTATTTTATCTCAAGAGTAATAGCCACTGTTCTGGACGTCACACTAGTCATGCTATATGGTCATCATAACCATTAGAATATATTGTCCTTAGGGACCTGAATGTAATCTTTGGAAACAATTTTTTTTACCATTTCCCTATTTTTGTTTACCATTTATCATTATCATTCATTTCCAACAAAACAGTCTTCAAATAGGTAACTGGAATTCAACTACAACCATGTGACAGGAGAATACAAGTTAAAAAGGGAAACACAATTTTGTAAGAATACTAAGAAGATACTAAAGGGGCAATCAGAAGCCATAAATCGAAGACAGACAGACAGCACAATGGCTAAAATAAAAAGGACAAAAGGACAAGCAACGATCTATAAAACACTACACAGAAAAAAAAAAATCGAGCAACACGAACCCCACTCAAAACTGGTAATTGAGCCTCCTGTTTTCACAAGCAAACTATTGATCTATGACTTCTGGTTTCAATTTTAAAGTGAAAGGGTATAATTTAGCCATTTACGAATCGAAAGTGGTTTTTCTTCTTTATTTTTTTGGGAGAGGGGGGATAAGGAGGCATTTCTCTTTTTGTAATGCTGGGTCTCATTTCCGATATAGTAAACATGTTCCTATGTATATGATTTCAGAGCACATCTTTAACTTTTCCCGATTATCCAGCATTAAACTCTAAGCAAGACCAATCGATAATCACAAATCCATGGCACATACAAGAAAATATAACACCTTTAACCAAATCACAGTTTGTAGAATTTGCATTTAAATACAGAATACAAAAATCGAAGATCTGTTGAACACCGCTATACGCAAACAAACACAAATAATGTAAGCAAGACATGAAACCCTCTACACACAGCTGGAGGTAAATATGAACCGAACAACAACATAGGAGATGTTATAAACAATGAATCGTTCGTACTTAATTGTATATCTATGTTTATATAATCAGAGAAAACACAAATATATTGAACTATTCAGTTCATTCTGAAGAATAAAAGGAATTGTTTAACATTTAATTAGTAAACAGGAATTGTTTTGTGTCGAGTCAGAATCTGTGCCCTTATTTAAATGAGTATTGATCAGGACAATGAATGCATAGATATGTTTTATGCTCAAATATGGAGTTTCATATCTCAGTGATGTTTGATTGCTTTTCTATATTTTTAATAACAAGACGGATGCCAGTAATGATGCAAGTACTACTTACCATTCCGGAGCACATGAGTTCATCCCCTGTTTTTAGTGAGGTTTTTTTAGGAGAAGGGAGATAAGGAGGCATTTCTTTTTTTGTAATGCTGGGTCTCATTTTCGATATAGTAGACATGTTCCTATATCTATGATCTCAGAGCACAGCTTTAACTTTTCCTGATTATCCAGCATTAAACTCGAAGCAAGACCAATCGATAATCACATATCCATGGCACATACAAGAAAATATAACACCTTTAACCAAATCACAGTTTGTTGAATTTGCATTTAAATACAGAATACAAAAATCGAAGACAAACAAAACAAAAACACGACACAATATGTGTTGAACACCACTATACGCAAACAAACACAAATAACGTAAATAAGACATGAAACCCTCTACACACAGCTGGAGGTAAAGATGAACCGAACAACAACATAGGAGATGTTATAAACAATGAGTCGTTCGTACTTAGTTGTTTTTCTACCCTTGTATAATCAGAGAAAACACAAATATATTGAACTATTCAGTTCATTCTGAAGAATAAAAGGAATCGTTTAACATTTAATTAGTAAACAGGTATTGTCTTGTGTCGAGTCAGAAGCTGAACATTTATTTAAGTCAGTATTAATACAGAAAATTAAAAAAAAAATGTTTTATTCGCAAATATGGATAATTTTTTTATAGCTTTTCTGTATTTTTAACAGGAATAACCAGATGGATGACACTAATGATGCAAGAACTGCTACCCTTCGGGAGCACATGAGTTCATCCCCGGCTTTTTAGTGAGGTTCCTGCTGCTCGTTCTTTAGTTATCTGTGCATTGTTTTGTGAATCACTGTCTGTCTTTAATTCTTTAGATCATTTTATTATTTGCCGTTCGTCGTTTCAGCAATAATGATTGGCTCATCATAGTAGGTACGCTCTTAAAAGATTAGTAATTTCCACACTGAAAGTTAATTTTTCATAAAGTCATGTACGATTTTACAAGAAAACTTGTTGTAAAGTTTGGCCCATTAGTGAAGTTAACTTGTATAAGAGAATACAAAGCTGACCATATTGTGGCTGATTTATGTCAGGTCTGCTAAATATAAAGTTAACTTCTTCATCTGGTCATCACCTCCGAAGGTAGCTAACATCTTACATTGTATTGTATACTTGCATTGTTGGGTGTTGAAACACTGTTGACTAACAGCCAGCAATAGTACCTACTATAAGTGGTTATAATGATTTGATTTATTTGATTTGATTTATTGTGCTTAACGCCATTTTCAGCAATATTTCAGGTATATCATGGCGACCAGTTGTAGTGGTGGAAGAAGCCGGAATACCTGGAGAGAACCACCGACCATGGGAAAGCAACTGGTAAACTTGATCGCTTGCGGTTGCGAGCCGAGTGCACCCTTTTTCGTAATTTGCAAAGTCGGGCGCGAACCCATGCGGTATTGGTGATAGGCTTGTATGAGTTGTTAGGTAATCCAACTACCTAACTCATTGAGCCAACCGGGTTCTGTGGTTATAATGACCATTAGTGTTATCAATATATTAATTTAATTTATCATACGTACATCCTTTAGTGAAGTTTGTTGGAAGCGGAACCCGACCTCAAATTATTGGAACACAAAATGTAAATAAGAAATATCAATGAACAGATGCAACTTATGAAGAGAATAGTACAAACGTCGATATCTAATGCAGAGCGCCTTCATCAGATACGCTCAACGTCCAAATAAAGGAAAATTGAATATATTGTTTTAAATATTTCTTGAGAGCAGGAAAACTAAAGGGTCATAAAATGATAGCCAAAATCGACTAAGACCACATATGCTTGAGGAGGGGAACATTAGCTTTAATAATAATTACATAATTATGGAACTGCTTATTTTAATTATAATATATCTAATAAACCATCCCAGTCCCGGAGCACTGACTACTGGGAAAATGACAACCTCGAAATCTAATAATCCACCAGCGGAGATATCGTCTCAGTGATGGTAATAGAAACGTACATATCTTTCAGTGCGAATAACTGAAATAAACGTTAGAGAATACCGAAGGGGCAAACTAAAAAATGGACAATGCAGAGAAACTGGCAACATAGGGCAAGACGAAGACAAATAAACAAAAACACAACACAATCTGTGTTGGACACCATTATGCGCAAGCAAACACACATAATGTATATAAGATATGAGCACTCCTACAAACAACTGGAGGTAAAGATGAACCGAACATCGTTTTTATGCGGAAATCGTATTAAACTAATCACTTTTCGTTGATACCTTTGGGACTGTGCATTTCGGAAATAATTGACATAGTTCAAGCCACAAAATAAAATGAAGGAAAATTGGAGGGAAATAAAGTGAAAAAATATATATAGCATCATAAGAACAGATTCAAAATCGATTGATTGATTGATTGATTGATTGATTGATTGATTGATTGATTGATTGATTGATTGATTGATTGATTGATGTTTAATGCCAACTTTAGCAGTATTTCAGCTATGTCATGTCGTTTCGAAGAATCGAAGAGAATAATACAATATCGGTTTCTCTTACACACTCACTATAATGGATTGGCACATAGACTTAGAGTGGCGGGGTTATGCTAGTTTTATGGTGCTAAGCATCTCCTCATAGTGTAATGATGCCGTCATCAATGTGTTTTCTATATCTAGTACACATAGTTTGGTAAAACACTAAACATCATGAATGAATCCTCATAAAACAAGCTGTCAGATGATGCGGCCATACAATTTTTACATATGTATATGTAAGTTTGTATAACACTATGCATAATAAATGAATCATCACAACATTAGCTGTCGGTTTATCTAAACGTTTTACCATGTTAACATGAAGGTAGCCATGTTTTTTAGATTGATCGACCGACACATATTTAGAATGACATATACAATGTTTATACAATACTTGTTTGTTTTAATTGCCGTTATTTACGAATAATGAAATGACCAGTATGTTGTGGCTAGGTTGTCGCCTATCACTATTTACTGTCATTTGTTCTTCGTTTTTTTAATTTCAAGATAGATAAAAGATTGTTTTATTATGATGTTTACTTGTCTCGTGTTTATCAGGGATAATCTTTGTTTATTAGCAATTAATTGGTCGTTAAATACAGAAATGTCAATGCTAATTAAATCCGCAACACTGGATCTGTTCTATATTTAAACACGCGCCTTCCTTAGATTAAAAAGTAAAAACTAATTTTAAAAGTTGTTAGATGCATTTCACCTTGAAAAGAAAAGAAGATCGCGGATAGATATGCATACATTTATTACGTATCTTTTATTTTTGAAAGTTTATTCTCAGTGGAAAAATTATGCGTAGTATATAAACCTACAGGGCTGACATGCACTATATTTAAACGTTATTGTTGACCCGAGAAGCTCATTTGTAATGCGAGGTCAGATTTTGCGCCATGATTATATGTTTGAAGAGACATGCTAATCTAAGATATTTGAATTTGTTCGAAACGGGCATATATATTATATAATATAGTAACGCGACATGGTTATTTAACCGTTTGGATATTTTTATAGTCTGATGAGACTATGGATTATTCACCAGAGAAAAGAATAAACCTGGCTTTAGAAACATTGAGAAATGAACTCGTAAGTATCAATTTTTGATTATATAGTAAGCACCTCGATAAACAAGAATTATGTACATTGAAAGTATTTATTTTATATTTTTAAAGCAAGAATTTACACAGTAATTGTCTACTATATTGCTAAACATAACAACAAGATGAACTTATATGGTGAAGCTCAAAAGAACAAAATAAAAACGGAAAAGACATCAACATAACCCTATGGCAATCTCCAACCACCCGCCCCACTTGATAACTAAATGCCTAACGAACAAGCAGATGTAAACAAGCGACTGAAATTATGAAACAATGAAAACATATACTCCCGTCAACTTAAAAATAGGTTTTAGTGAAATGTATACACAGACAGAGTGACATCTCTATTTTTAACATGACATGAGATTTTATTTTGTTATATTTCTGTTGTAAATGAAATGAAAACAAAATATATCTCACCTTCGAAACAGTTCCAACTACCATTAGAAAAATCAGTAAAATAGGCAAAGTCGATACCCTTAGCATACAAATACGTGACCGTTCACTTTCATACCTTAATGTAAGTACTTCAATAAAACGTGGCGGGGTTAAAAATAGATTTAATTTATGGGCTCAAACCTGAAGGAAAGGAAATTGTTAATTATGGAGAAACAACAGAAAGAACCTACATCAACTAATATTGTTTACTTTGATTAATTTTATGGGTCCAAATTCCAAACCATTTTAAATTCCTTGTCATAATGAATTCCTATGCATAGATAAAAGTTCCACAGATGGTTTCACGCATAGTATTTTATTTGTAAATAAAATATTACAACAAATATTTTAATAAATACTGACAACATTTAATTATCTTAAAAAACTTTGGTTTCTCTTAATTCCTCTTAATTCTCATTGTGGTTAACCTGTCATTAGAAGATTAACACTGCAAAAATGACCATATAATTAAACGGAACGGCTATATGATTATAATTAATACCTATTAATAAAGCCTTTCAGCTGAAATTAGTGTTAACAAATTTACTTTACCTATATATTTTAATCATATTAAAAGTTGTAGCAGGTGTAAGGTTTATAATTTAGACGTTACCAATTTTCTATAGCCCAGATGACGTGTAAGATGCACTTCATTTGCAATGACATGTAACCGATGTAATATTCCTCAAGCAAGATTCATTTCATTTGCCCTATGTAATATTTCTCATCAAATCTTAATAAAGGCTGAAATGCCTCCCATTTAGAAATATCAGTCTGTTCCAACCATCTGGTATACCTATGCTGCATCTATTGCCAACTACCAATACATGTTGCATGATATCGACATTGACACCATTAAGTGTAATCCTCCTACTTCCTAAATCTTGCTGGCTACGTTATATGGGTTACGGATATGGTGTTTAGCACAATTTTCAACACTATTTCAGTTATATCGTGGCTGTTTTATTGGTTGAAAAAATCGGAGTACCCGAAAAAAACCACCGACCTGCCACAACTGGTTATAACTGGTGACCTTAAAGTTATGACCAACCACACTTCTCTGCAGGATATGTTAGCCAAAAGGTCGAAATATTGTGAGCCTAATTCCATAAATTGGAAACAAGTCACTGCTTACAACTTAGCCACTGAACCATAGATTCCCAATGGTGAATTGAAGTAATCACTTCGAAAGTTTGCGGTCGCCAACAGGATTTTCTGCTGATTACAAGTTTGGTATCATTAAATGTTTAAAAAAAATATTCCTCGCTACTTTATGCATGATAGTGGCCAAAATGTAGTGTTCCTTTGCTACTGAATAACAGATGAAGACAAAGATGAAGTATTGAATACCGGATGCTGAACGAGATAACGAATAGTAGTCAAACCGATGTCACCTATTCATACAATAATATTGTGTTGTCCATGTTATATGCCGAATTATGTCCCATGGTTAGAAGGCATAATGCACTCCCTATTATGCCTTCTTACCTAGGGAAATATATCGGCATATAACATGGACAACACAATAGTATTGTTATTATTACTCTGAATGTCTTTGGTGATTTTGAAAAATGAAATTTGTCTAAAATGTATTGATAGTATAAAGATTGGCAAATAATATTCATTTAAATTCAAGAAATATTTAATTTCAACAATAACAATGAACTGTCAAATATTTAATTCCCAAACCTGGAACTGGCCATTGCTTTGACAGACGATAGCATCAACGTTAAAGAAATCGTATAATATATTGTAAATTGTACACTGTTAAAAGCGCTCAGGTGATCCCGTTTAGACCCCGCCTATTTAAATGACATAACATTGTTCTAAATTCCACCCATCAGCATAGTAATGACTCCAACAATAGTACAATGCGAGTGCATAGTACAACGACGCTATTTATTCTTTGTAAAATTATGTTTCGATAATATCATGTCAATTATAATGAAAGTTTCTTACATGAAGAGTTATAATTGTTCTTATTAAGTTGCACAATGGATTTTTCACCTTTCATTTATATGGTAATCAGTGCATCCTAATTCCATTTCCCTGTTAACTATATGCTGTTTAGCAGTAGTAAAAGGAATATCAAAGAAACCACACTGTCGGAACAAATCCAAAATCAAATATCAAAATCGTAGAAAGAGGCAAAATCGATACCCCTAACACACAAATACATGACCGCTCACTTTCCAGGCTTGGTACAGGCACTTCAATAAAAAGTGGCGGGGTTAAACTAGTTTTATGTGCCCAAACCTCCCCTCTTAGTGAAATGGTGTGGTCATGCAAGTGCTTGCAAGTGCTTTCCAGATGTGAGTAGATCCTTTTTCGATAATAATTTAACAGAAGAGAAGGTGAAATGCTTGGATAATAATACATTCCGCATAATATTAAAAGTCACAATATACAAACTTTTGATTAGAAGCAGCAAAGCTCTGACTGAGGTCTACCGATTTGCACTTCATAATTAAACGAGGTATATATTGAATGTTTTATATATAGGTATGTTCTTTTATTTTTTCAATTTATTTCAGATGACAAACTATTAATCTTGAGGTGCCACGATTAAAATCTTTAATATAAATTTCGTGTGATGTTATTATCTTCTTTATAACTTGACATATAACAAATATCTAGTCTTTCTACTACCGACAGTGATGTCAAAGGTTATACAGTCAAACCTGTATTAAGAGGTCATCTTTGGAACAAATAGAAAGTGGCATTTTATTACAGGTGACCTCTTAAAAGAAGCTCAATTCAAATAAAATTGTCTGACAGGACAAGAAAAAAGTGACCTCTTAATACAGATGACTGCTTAATAGAGGTGATTGCATGGGTAGGTGTGACTGAACTTTTTTTATTTCGCTTTGATGTCATCCACATCTTGAGGTTATCCTCTGAGGCTCGATAATCTTTATGAATTTTTCTGCATTGTAATTTACCAGAGACGAAATATTCCATCTTGCCTTTCTGTCAATAAGGATAGATATTAACGTTTCGGATGATAGGGAGATACTTACCGGAGAGATTCTTCATTGATAACATTTGAGATAAATGGTTATTGTTATTAAAGCGTTAAAATGAAAAATGAAATTAGCAGATAAGCTTAAAAGAAAAGAAAAGAAAAAGATAAGCTTATCGCATTATCATATTTTTACCTGCAGGATTTGATGTTTGTAGACCTGTTCTCGTCAACAATATACTGCACACTTGACGATAAACAACGATCAACAATTCAATCTATACTCTGTGTTCCAATAACTAATTGTCCAAACATTTGCCGCCACATATAACTGAAATATTGTTGAAAGTGGCGTTAAACGCCATCAAACAATCGAACAAACAAACCACACATTTGTTTCATGCTCATTCCTTATAATTGTGCATTGAAAAGCTATGTTTAATGTTGTCCTAATGACAATTTGAATGAATAAGTTTCTCTACGGAGATTACGCCGCCTTACCTGTTTCTAATAGGACCTCTAGTTGTTTTCATCGCTTCGTTAATGTTATCTCTATGTTATAAAGACAACTGTCCATATTTAGACATATGTGATGTGGTTTAAATATGACAAAGTCGTCGCTTTATCTTCATTTTACATAAAAGGATATTTATATAAAACAAATCCAGGACATATAGCTTAATGCTCCTATGTTATACTGCTGGTGTAAGCAATGGTCTAAAGGTACATGTTACATACCCTATCAAACACGAATAAAATACATTGGCCTATATACAAAACGATTCAAATGAAGGATAAGTTATTTTTTAATTTGATTTGAACCAGATTCCTTATTTCGGATGCACTTTAGATTTTCATTCGTAACCGTTTCAGCTGGCTGATGAAATGTTACACATAGTATAATCCTCTGTTGTCAATTTTGTGGAATGGAATAGACATTGCATACTAGTATATAATGTGCAGGCATCCTTTTTATGAACTAGCAAGTCCATTTTAAAATCATAATTTTTAGTTTTATTAATATTCTTGTTGTACGTCGTAGTCATGGGTGACGTATTATGGTAAACCATTCTGTTTGTCTGTCTTGAGTAGTCATGTCTCCCGCTAATTTTACTTCCCATAGACGATTTTCCTCACGGTTTCTGATGTTGCTAGGAATTGAAATCTGGAGATTTGTATACGGATTTTCACTATTGTCGTTACAGGGCAATAAGAATCTCATATAAATAGCTTATTTACCTCCAGTTGTTTGTTGTTCATATCTTATTTACGTTATTTGTGTTTGTTTGCGTACAGTGGTGTCCAACACATATTGTGCTGTGGTTTTGTTTTGCTTGCCTTGTGTAGCCAATGTTGCCAGTTTATCTGGATTGTCCATTGTTTATTGCCCCTCCGGTATTCTCTATCGTTTATTTATTGTGAACATGTCGTTCCACTCTGTCCAATTTTAACTAAGCGTCTCATTATTATCCAGGAAAGCAGAAATACTGTATCTATTCTACAGTAATGGTCTACATGGCCAACAATTAACGCATTATGTATATCTTAATTCCTACCTATTTGTTAGGTAACTAATATCATTCATTTATACTGATTTTGTACTGTCTAATAGTATAGTTATGTGCTCTGAGTTGAAGCGAATCTGTACAAATTGTTCATTGTCTGACTACTTGAGATCAAGATATCAAGAATGTTGTGGTGACATCAACCTGTTTAACTCCGCCTCCATTGCTTGCCTGTCCATAGAAAGACCAGATTTTTTTCCATCGGCATTTGTAATTGTTATTTCTGTATGAAGAGGTTGATGGTTCCTCCAAAGGAGTGGCTAGTTTGTGTTTGTTGTTCATAATATAGCACATTACTGTTTAATTTTCTTTATTACCAATTATAAAATAATTTTGTTTTATCAACAAACAACATTCTCTTTTAGCTGTTGATATAAAATGTCGCATACAACATGTAGAATGTAGATTACAGTTGATATTCAATTTTAGGCTTAGAAGTGTAATTTTGATTTGTATTCTGATTATCTGTAGCTATGGCTTTGCATTACTATTAAGATCGTTAATGGCTAGGTGTACTCGATATAACATTATGTGATAAACTTTGTCACTGACTTACGGCAGGTTGATGGTTTTCTCATGGTACTCCGGTTTCCTGGATCAATATAACTGAAATATTGTTGGAAGTAGCGTTAAATACCATAACCCTAATCATAGCCTAAGCCTACTTATAAGACATTGTTTTAAAATATATCTCCTTATTACTTTGAAGACGTGGCTACCATAAGTCAAGAAACATTCATATATTTTATTGTTGAAATTCCGAGATTAATGGTAAATGGTTTGAACTATGTACCTGTATTGAACCGTAGAGGTAGTAGAACAATATTTCAAATATTATTGTTTATTACACAATAATCCACTCTGACTTCTTTTTCCCTTTGAAGTTCTGTCTTATAAAAGTGCTTTTAGGGAACTGAAATAGCGTCATTTCTTATTATATACTGAATCGCAGCTAACCAGACAATACAATGGTCACCCCCCCCCCCCCTCCGGTTGCTCTTGGGGTTCGTGTTACTCGATCTTTAGTTTTATATGTATGTTTTGTAGATCGTTGTTTGTCCTTTTGTCCTTTTACTTTTGGTCATTGTGGTGTCTGTTCTTCTTCGATATACGGATTCTGATTACCCCTTTGGTATCTTCAAACTCTTGAAACGAAAACGAACAAAAAGACAAATAATGATCCACTTAACGCTACACAGAAAACTAATGTGCGAGAAACACGAACATCATAGTGGTACATCGAGTTTACTCAAGTTAATATCCGGTGATAAGTCATGATCGAAAACATTGTCGATAGAACCTACAGTACCCAGTAGAGAAGACGGTTCAAACATTCACAATAGACAAAAAGGCACAAGTGAAGCGTATGATCTAAAGGAACCTCTTCCCACACCCCATCTCCCTTTGCATCGCCTGGCCAAAGTAAAAAAGATGACAGGAATCATAATTCCCACAAAATGAAGAAGTAAATCAAGTGTGTCGAAAGCTGAATGTTATGTATGTATTGTAGATCGTGGTTTGTCCTTTTATTCTTTTCTTTTGGCCATTGTGTTGTCTGTTCTTCGTCGACTTACGGATTCCGATTACCCCTTTGATATCTTCAAACTCTTCTTATTATTTTGTTTCTAATTCTTCCTTTATGGTATATGGTTTATGTTCGACATGACAATCTGAGTCTATAATAAATCCGGAATAACTAAACAACATAAAAAGTAATGAATGAATAAAGGAATAAAAAATAAATAAAAAAGAAGAAAAAAAACATATGTTCAGAGTAATGTCATCATCCAATCGTAGAAACAATTGCAAAATCGATACCTCTAACGCAAATAAATGCAAATGGGTGTGAAGAACAAAATATCATATCTACCTCGAAATCTTAACAGTTCTGGCAAATATTAGCACAAAGCATTTAAATAATATATACAAATATATCACAACATGAACTACATACGAACATGAAACAGATATAGTTTGATTGTTTGTGTCTTGTTATCTTTGATATGATCTTGAAGCATTCGTGCGATGATTGTTGAAATGTGATTACATCTTACTTGTCTAGAATTAGACATGTGCATTATACACATATTTAAATATTTGAGTGCTAATATAAACATTTCTCTGTTGGAGAATAGTATTGCTCCGCGATTGTATCTATTCAAAATTAACATCTTGCAAAGTGTTTGAAATGAGATTTTTGATAACGTGTATTACATCTTACTCCTAGAAAAATTACAAGTAGTATATAATTTTTGTACTTTCTTCTACTTAGATAAGGATAATATCAATAGAGCACAGATACATACATGCCTTGTGCTTATACAAATCTAACAGTGATTTCATGTATTTGTATTGCTGTAACAATAGTTGTTCATAATATGAGACAGGCAACCTGTTTGAAGGAAGAAGTCCTAAAATTTCAATAATACGATGATCTGTACAAGTTATTTTGAATGAATTTTGTAGCCGATTTGTTACGGCTGTTCCGTTCAATTTACCTACTGTACGCCGCTCTTCGTCGGGAGTTTCGTAGAAAGAGATGTTTTTATTAGGATTTTATTTCAAGTTTATTTCGATTTTGCATAGAGTAAATAAATAAAGAATTGGAAATTTTTCATTGAAATATATTTCTTTTGCGTTTCTATATTATCAATTGATTTTTTTTAAACTTCCGGTGAACAGACATTTGGCTATCAATATAGAAGGAAAAATCGGACAGCCTACCGTTATAAGGACTTCGTCCTTTATTATGTATTTTAAGAATACCAAAGAATATAACATTGGTATTTGTTGCTTCGGAATCAGGATACTGTGTCCGAGTCAGGCAACATGTATACCCGTGAACTGTTGTGACAGTGAGCTAGCACTATTAAAATCCAAATAAGCGTGTTGGCATAGTACAATAGCCCTGTAAAAATCTAACTAAGCATATTGGTCTAGTAAGAATAGAAAGAAGATAACATCATTATTATCTGATCGAAAATAACTTTGTCTCGCCTTGATATGGCTAGAAAACCGCTCGTTTGGCTTTAAACAGAATCCTTTGGATGTGAGGTACTTTCATTTTCTAACTTATATTAACCATAGTTGTGTATTGAGAAGAGTTTGAAGATATCAAAGGGGTAATCAGAATCTGTATATCAAAGAAGAACAGACAACACAATGGCAAAAGGAAAAAGTACAAATGGACAAACAACGATCTATGTTTGCCATTTAAATACCTTTGCTGTTTCTTTTCAGGTTGAAATGCGGAATATTGATATAATGATATTACGACAACTTATGAATATTCATGAGTCAATACAGACATTGATGAAGTCTAAAGTAATAATGAGGACACAGTCATGTCAGAATTGTTCATTCCATAACAAACTGACTAAACTTGCATCTTTTAAAGAAGATCGACCAATCATACGCCAGCAGAGCACACCATCGCTTTGTAATTTAAGTAGTTCGTGTTCTAGCTTAGAAGGTAAATATTTGTTGTTAGTTAATAAATACTTTTGAGAAAAGAAATTGTAAAATATCATTCCTCTGTTACCTCCGTGTAACAACCATAGATTTGGGATACGGATTTATATAAGTTTAATAACTTGTTTTCGGATCCTCTTAATTAATTCATAGTCATTACTATTGTTGTATTTAAATTGTTGTACTATATTCATATGTATTGATTAATAAAATATGTTTACACTAACCATAGAAGTTGGTCTAGTATGTCAAATTATGATCAATTGTATTTAAAACTATTAAACCTAGAGCCAATTTCTTTATGTCAGTTATATAATGTTCAAATCACCAGACAAGAGCTGGAGACGAAAACAATTTTGAAGATTTTAATTAGCAAAACCTGTTTTTACATTATTTTCTATTAACCTACTTCACTTATGGAAGACCCGTGAATGGCCACATTTATTCACTATCAGGGTAGGCCTGGGCCTATTTACAAATTCGCTTAACCCTCAGATGTTAATAGAAATGACGATGCCAAGTCAGAAAGGTGGACGGTCATGTCTATTATGTAAGGAGTATCCATATTTTGTATCTGTTACTACAATTTTCCGAATCCATTTTGTAACTGTTCCGAAAGTCTGGTATATTTTTTTTTTCTGGTTTCTCATTTTATCATTTTGGTTTGGTTTATGGTGTTTAACGGGAATCGAACTCGCAACTTCAGTGGTGATAGGCATTGATTACACAGGTAGTTGTAAATCCAATGATCATTTCAAAGCATAAGTTTGTTAATTAACCAGTTAAATGTTTGAAGATGCCAATGGAGTAATCAGAAGCCATCAATAGAAAAAGAACATGCAATGCAATGGCTAGAAGGAAAAGGACAGAAAATGGTCTACAAAATACTACATCAAAACTCAAGATTGAGCAATACGAAATAAATATAAAATCGTCCATGTACATTCCAAGGGAAAGTTTTGTGTTATCCACTAGTATCAGATAAACATATACATATACTTATACTTAGTTCATGCGTTCCAAAACCGACGACGAGCTATATTTAATTAACAGTTTATTTTCAAAGTATTTACATTTATTTAATGAACAGTAATTCAAATATCTTTTTGAATCCAGATGATTAATTTAAATTTCCTCCAGATTAACAGCTATAAGAGAGACAATTATACATTATTCATACTGCGCATATATCGTGATAGCTAAATTGACTATTTGAAGGTGACTTATAGGTGCATTGGTCCGGATGTAATTATTGTGAATATCATATATATTATGTAATTATGTATGTTTTACACATGTCACTATAATAAACAATTTACTTACTTACTTACTTACTTACTTGTACATTGCATTTACTGTTTATTGATATCTGCATAGCAAGCAAATTTTGATAATTAAAAGTCTGCTCATTTATTAGAAGAAAACATAATGCTATCCTATGAAACACCAGATTCAAGCAATAGAAGATAAACGAAATCACCATTTAATTATGTAGGCCTTGATTGCTTTTGAAATACATCATACGTCTTATTTATTACCAAGATATACATTGTCACTTCTAGATGAGTTTCAGATGCATGTATGTCCGTGTGGATTTCGTTATTTTTCAAAACATCTATGTACTATAATTATTAATAATCATTTTATCTTAATAACGTATCTTTAATAAAAAAAAATATCATTTTTGCCGAAATCACAATAATCCGAAAATCTAGCAGATCGGTTATTTAACAGCGGTGATAAATACAAGAATGTCGAAAAATATTTGAAGTCACATTAGTGAATTTGAACATCATAACATATTATGATCGGGGTTTTTTGGTGGGGTCTGTGTTGCTCATCTTTTTAGTTTTCTATGATGTGTTTTTTGTTGTTGTTTGGTCTTCGTTCTGTCTTGTGCCCAATGTTTCCTGTATCTCTGGCTTGTCCATTCTTGGTTGTCCCTTCAGGTTTTTCAACCGTCTATATTACATGAGTGTACAATGCAGCTATAACATACACACTGTCTTGATTACCTCACCCTGTTCATTGTTTCATACCATAATACTATAGTTCCTGAAATGCGCATATTCACAAACTTTGTTTTATACAATGTTTTATCAATAACTTGTGACGTCTAGTCCTATATATCAGTTTCCAGATAATCTCTAATTCGGTTGTTTCAAGACTCGTTAATTTATGACACAACTAAATTCAAAGTATGTTTGACGTATTAACACAGTCGTCAAACACTAACAGCTGTCGTTATGAAGAAAATGTCCGCCCACGATTTTTGTAAACGTACTTTTGATTGTAGATCTATTTATCTAACATTAAGTATGTATTCTATTGAAATACAGAATTTAACCATCAGATACAACCCACCAGATACAAAGCCTTGTATCACATATATATGTGATCTGATATGTCATTGATTTGTATTTAAGCGTGTGATATGCGATCACTACGTGCATTTTATCTGAACAGTAAAAATTGTATTTCCTTTCACAATGCTTTTCATATTAATCAAACGTGTACTTATGTGACCCTATTTCAATGTTCTTTTGGACAGGTTTGACTGTAAGTATAACTACTTCATTGTCTCTCCATATAAATCTTGGCTCAAAACATTTTTTGTGAATATCAATGACGATAAAACCATTCTGGGAAAATGATAACAGTACAACATACCAGAACACTAATGTGCTGAATGGTACACGTGATATGGAGCTATTAACCATCATATCATGCACGTTGATTACAGTGACAGGCTTTCTATCATGTTACCGTTACCTTAAGGAGGCGATTAATTCCTTTCTATAATGACATACTTTCAATAAGAGGGAAGGCTTGGTTCCATAAAACTAGCTTAATCTCGCAATTTCTTATTGAAGTTTCTGCACCAAGACAGGAAAAGGTATTGATTGTGCCTCTTTCTACGATTTTTCTATTAGATTTTAGAACTGTTCTGACAGTGTGGTATTTTAGAACTGTTCTGACAGTGTGGTATTTTAGAACTGTTCTGACAGTGTGGTATTTTAGAACTGTTCTGACAGTGTGGTATTTTAGAACTGTTCTGACAGTGTGGTATTTTAGAACTGTTCTGACAGTGTGGTATTTTAGAACTGTTCTGACAGTGTGGTATTTTAGAACTGTTCTGACAGTGTGGTATTTTAGAACTGTTCTGACAGTGTGGTATTTTAGAACTGTTCTGACAGTGTGGTATTTTAGAACTGTTCTCACAGTGTGGTATTTTAGAACTGTTCTCACAGTGTGGTATTTTAGAACTGTTCTGACAGTGTGGTATTTTAGAACTGTTCTGACAGTGTGGTATTTTAGAACTGTTCTGACAGTGTGGTATTTTAGAACTGTTCTGACAGTGTGGTATTTTAGAACTGTTCTGACAGTGTGGTATTTTAGAACTGTTCTGACAGTGTGGTATTTTAGAACTGTTCTGACAGTGTGGTATTTTAGAACTGTTCTGACAGTGTGGTATTTTAGAACTGTTCTGACAGTGTGGTATTTTAGAACTGTCCCGACAGTGTGGTATTTTAGAACTGTTCTGACAGTGTGGTATTTTAGAACTGTTCTGACAGTGTAGTATTTTAGAACTGTCCCGACAGTGTGGTATTTTAGAACTGTCCCGCCAGTGTGGTATTTTAGAACTGTCCCGACAGTGTGGTATTTTAGAACTGTCCCGACAGTGTGGTATTTTAAAACTGTCCCGACAGTGTGGTATTTTAGAACTGTCCCGACAGTGTGGTATTTTAGAACTGTTCTGACAGTGTAGTATTTTAGAACTGTCCCGACAGTGTGGTATTTTAGAACTGTTCTGACAGTGTAGTATTTTAGAACTGTCCCGACAGTGTGGTATTTTAGAACTGTCCCGCCAGTGTGGTATTTTAGAACTGTCCCGACAGTGTGGTATTTTAGAACTGTCCCGACAGTGTGGTATTTTAGAACTGTCCCGACAGTGTGGTATTTTAGAACTGTCCCGACAGTGTAGTATTTTAGAACTGTCCCGACAGTGTGGTATTTTAGAACTGTCCCGACAGTGTAGTATTTTAGAACTGTCCCGACAGTGTGGTATTTTAGAACTGTCCAGTGTGGTATTTTAGAACTGTTCTGACAGTGTGGTATTTTAGAACTGTCCCGACAGTGTGGTATTTTAGAACTGTTCTGACAGTGTGGTATTTTAGAACTGTTCTGACAGTGTAGTATTTTAGAACTGTCCCGACAGTGTGGTATTTTAGAACTGTCCCGCCAGTGTGGTATTTTAGAACTGTCCCGACAGTGTGGTATTTTAGAACTGTCCCGACAGTGTGGTATTTTAAAACTGTCCCGACAGTGTGGTATTTTAGAACTGTCCCGACAGTGTGGTATTTTAGAACTGTTCTGACAGTGTAGTATTTTAGAACTGTCCCGACAGTGTGGTATTTTAGAACTGTTCTGACAGTGTAGTATTTTAGAACTGTCCCGACAGTGTGGTATTTTAGAACTGTCCCGCCAGTGTGGTATTTTAGAACTGTCCCGACAGTGTGGTATTTTAGAACTGTCCCGACAGTGTGGTATTTTAGAACTGTCCCGACAGTGTGCTATTTTAGAACTGTCCCGACAGTGTAGTATTTTAGAACTGTCCCGACAGTGTGGTATTTTAGAACTGTCCCGACAGTGTAGTATTTTAGAACTGTCCCGACAGTGTGGTATTTTAGAACTGTCCAGTGTGGTATTTTAGAACTGTCCCGACAGTGTGGTATTTTAGAACTGTCCCGACAGTGTGGTATTTTAGAACTGTCCCGACAGTGTGGTATTTTAGAACTGTATTTTCTGTTTTTCATTTTATTTTATTCGTGTTACATGAGAAGGACAACTCTTTCATTCTTATTGGTAAATGTGACTGACTCTCATTTAATATGTTAATTACATTGAGTAACCTCCACTCATGTCATAGGGGGAGGCTTTTGAATTTCATTCCTGTTAATGATAAAATGGAAAATAAAAAAAACCATCATTCTATCGGACAATATCAACATCCAATAAAAAAAATCATAATTGATTTTTTAATTCGTTTAATTTTTTTTTGTAGATTCGTTGTCTTCAGCGAAAGGAATGTTTTATTTAGCTGAGAGTGATGAAGATTTGTACAAGGAAGATCAATCCACAATATTACCAGACAACTTTAATAATAATAATAATAATAAATGTAGTTTATCATTTATTGAAGATAAAATAGACATACAGAAGTATGAAGATCTCTTAAGAAATAACATCAGAGAATGGAAATCATCGAACTCATTAATAACTAGTACTCCTGACAGAGAGATTACGTGCATATGCTGTAAAACTGCTAAAAATAACTCGTTAAACATATCTGTTTAACTAATTAGTTAAATACATGTCTGGTTATGTTGATACATGTGCATGTACATTTAATTGTAACAGTGTATATGATATGTTGATTTATTCAAAAATCGCAAGTTTATTATTTGAGTTTGTCAAGTCAATTTGTAAACTCCCCGGACGTTAAAATCCGTTAAAACTAATCTTCGGAACAAATACGGAATGTTTTACGGAATCTTTATTGCGGAACTGGCCATTTAATTAAATACACATCTGATTATGTTGATGCATGTATACGATACAATTATATCGTAATAAAAGAAGCATCCGTATTAGATATTTTGGTTTCTTTATCCGCATGCGTGGAACCAAGGCCTTCACCTGAGTACGAATGCGGAAAAAGAAACCCATTATATCTAATATAGGCAACTTCTTTTGTATCAATAATAATGTATCTAACTTGTACAATAAGTGTTCCATATTGAATACTTATTGTACAATATTAAATACTGTTATAGTGACAGCCGGAACCTTTGAACCGTTATAAGAGCGGGAGGATTGGCGCTTTAAACTCTGATTCAACCCACCATTTCTTTAGAAATGCCTGTACCAAGTCAGGGTCATTACGGTTTTCACAGTTTTCCGGTTGTTGACTGATTTTGTCTGTTTATATAATTATGAGTTTTGACTTTCCCTTTGTAAGATTGTTCGGAGTTCGGTAATTTTGTTATTACCCTTATTGAACTAATATTCGGTCCATCAAGTGATATTTTGATGAAAGGCAAGTCGTCAGACATGCAAGCCTTTCCATCAAACTATCATGCGATTGGTCCGAATAGTTAGTTCATTATATCTTGAATCTGTGTTGCCTTCGTCAATGAAAGGTCTCAAAACAGCTGCAAATACGTACACCCAAGTATGTGAGAATGCAGAATGTCACCTACGACAGAATGTCCTTTAATAGCAGCTGCTGTTTTCTCCCCACGCGTTTAAAAACCAGTCATGGCAGCACGTCACGATTTTCTGGATAGTGAGTTTGATGTCGTAACATTATATGAAATTTACTTTTTAGAACAGAAAGTAGAAGATTTCACTTTTTTGTAAATATGTGAAAATATTGAAAACGAAAATTATATATTCAATATTCTAATATGACGTCTATAAAACGGCACACACGATATTACTCAATAACTCTATATTTAGAGCAAGTGCGGTACACAACAAATATGGCTGTTCCATGTGACTCCCGCTGCGAAATTACCGTGAAGACCGAGTGTAAATAAACAAAACACCAGCATATAGCGTATTTTTAAAGTCCTTAAAATAATAATTCCCCCTCAGTTATAAATAGATATTCTGTAACTAAGTATTTTTTTATCATTTGTTTTGAAAATTTACATTTGGGGATACCCAGTACGCACACATACATTCCATTGATATGTGTCGGCCATGAATAACAAAATGCACTAACCTTGTTTTCCTACGTATACATTGATAACTAGACGGTAATGTAATTAAGTTACTGATATTTTTCCAATTTGATGGCATTTTGAATTTTGCTACTCAAGCAAGTAAAATGCTCACAAAATCGTAAAATAAATCAGTAACTAGCTTGTGTCAATCAGCGTCCTTCTAAACAACGTCACATGATGACGATATATTACAAAAGTCAAAGTCGATAGATGGTTGTCTTAAGTATTTTTTCCGGATTTTTTTTTTATGTCAACAATACAAGCTTTTTTTTTCATTGGCATTTATTTTTTTCTTTCATATCTAACAATAATTGTCGATTATTAACAAGTGTTCGATATTATGTTTGACAACTCCGCTCCGCCATCTTGTTAGCGCTCGAAATGATGAACGAATGAACTTTTTTTTAAATATTTTTACGGAGGAATTGTTCAATCGAATCTATGTTGGAAAATACACAATCAATATGTTTTTCATGTTAACATCCATATCTTTGTTTTAGAATATCTCGTTTAAAAACAAATAATTCAAAATCAATTCAAAATTTCCGAAGGAGGTAAATGGAACAGCCACCAAATGCCGTGTGTATACAGTTCACGAAAATTTAAAAATTACCGTATTTGTCCTATTAGAATCGAAATAATGCATGGCAGGCATAGAGTTGTGCAAAATTACACATGGGCTGGACCTTTATATTTTTGGATTTCACCCCTCGCTTTGAACCGTAATGAGAGCGGGAGGTTTGGCGCCTTAAAATCTGTTTCAACCCACCATTTCTTTAGAAATGCCTGTACCAAGTCAGGGTCATTACGTTTTCACAGTTTTCCGGTTGTTGACTGATTTTGTCTGTTTATATAATTATGAGTTTTGACTTTCCCTTTGTAAGATTGTTCGGAGTTCGGTAATTTTGTTATTACCTTTATTTTTGCTCGGGATAAAATTAGAATATGAAGGCCCAGCCCATGTGTAAATTTGCACAACTCTATGTCTGTCATGAATTATTTCTTAAACATTCAGGATTTGTCACTTACGCAGGTAGTTGGATAAAACGATGTTTTAACTTATGGTGAATTCAGAATGCCTGAGATATCAAGTCTGTGAAACTGATCTAATCAAATTCTCGAATTTTTTATTCACAACATATTTGATATTTGGTTTTCAAAATTCAGTCGGCATACCATCTGTGCTCTTCTCCTCGTCGACTTGTTATTTATTCGTATGAGGCACACTTCATTCAGCATTTTCGCAAGAAAACGAAAAGAAACTAGCATAGCTGATCCCTCAATTTCACGTTCCGCTATACAGATGATGGCCTTTCACGAAACAATTTTAAGCTTGGAAATTATGTTGATCGCATCTATCCCATATACATGTAGCTAGAAACGAAGGATAATATCCTTGATACATGGTTTCTGCTAACAAGGAAGCTACTGAACTAATGGTTCCTAGTGGTTAAGTTGAAGTCATCCCCTCGAAAGTTTTACAGTTGCCAGCATGACATGGTAAATCGTTACGGAATATATGTGTCACAAATGACCAATGTTATAATATTCCGTTTGTCGTAATCGCAATTCATTACTTATCATCGGGTTAACATCAAGAGTAACAATGACGGGTTCCGCTGGTGGAACAGAAACTGTCTGCCCTTCCGGAGCACCTGAGGCTTCTAGGTTTCGTGTTGCTCAATCGTTTTTTCTCTGTGTAGTTTTTTTTTTCTTTTTTACTTTTTTTCGTCTTTTTGTCACTTTTATTGTCTGTCGTCCTCCTTCGATTTACAGCTTCTAATTACCCCTTTGGTATCTTCAAACAAAATAATAATTTGCGTTCCTTCACCTGAAAGCCTTTATTAATAGTCGGTCAGAACTTCTATGACGTCAAGTAAACAGTATTTCAGCAATAATATTTACAATAAATCATGTAGATAACACAGTAAGTTAGTGATTGTTGTTTAATGCCAACTCATCAATTTTTCAGCTATATCATGGCGAGAACAAGTTAATTTTCAATGAGATGATAATGAGGTCCGCCTTGTTCTAAACCAACACGCTGAGTTGGATTTTCATAGTGTTAGCTCACTGAAACAACAGTTCGCGGATAGACATGTCGCCTCACTTGAATACATTATCCTGGTTCCAAGCCAACCAGTCCTTGATCGTATTCCTTAATGCTGCGTACATAGCGGAGAAGCAACGAAGACCAATTTTATAGTCTTTGGTTTGACCCGACCGGGGCTCGAACCCACGATCTACCGCACTCGAGGAGAGCACGCTAACAATTAAACCACCGATGTGGTTGTGTAGATAAAAGATGTGCCTATGAAATATGTGTTGATTGTCATAAAGAAAGAGGAGAAGATGGACATGAACGGGCACGTTCTACGCATAATTACATTATATATTCATTTAAAAGCCACATATAATTTGGTCAAATGGTTCACACGTCATTTCGGAATTGGAATTGACAAATAAATGAAGCGCACAACCATTTAACCACGCCCACTTCCGAAAAACTATTTCCGAACATGAAAACAATACAAATATTGCATTAAGTTCTTGAGCAAGAATGTGAAGTTTTCCGTGCACTAGGCACTCATTGTATATATCACGTGGTTTCCCAGAAATGATTTGAATATTAAAAGGGAGATCATCCTTATCAAAGGCTAATTCCAGAACAGAACACGCCACATCCAAAAATATTTGATGAAAGCAGAATCATTTCCACATCTTCTAAGAATGTATTCATGTGTCAAAATAGTGGGCACTGGAAATCTGTAGCATTAGAACGTCGCCTTATTTTTGCACTTTTATCATGTTAAAGGCCAATTAACATCAGGTGCCATCAGATTACTTCGAACCAAATGAGAAAAAAAACTCGACGGTTTTGCTCTCAAGTTCCATATTCGTAATAATTTGGTTGTAAGAGCTGTTCGCGATCTCATTGTACAAATTTAAGTTTAATTTGATTTAAAAGAATTGTGAATCTGACGATTTCATCTCTTTCTTTGTGTGAGGAATATTTTAATGAACTTAATTATTATTCTTTATTCTAACATGACCTCACTCTGTCCCTTTGTTAAAAAAAACAGAATTATTTCTTCGTATTATCTCATTAGCACATGCGCCGATGAATGTGACCGACGTTTCCATTGGTAGCATAAATTGTGACCATAATAATGCCGATAGAGGGCGCAGTATTATTCGAGTAATATAAATTGTGTGCAACATTATCCGCAAGCGTATGTATAAATTACCGTCTTCCAATCAAAGTATACTACCGTATTTATACTCTTAGACATATCAGAATCGAAATAAATCATGGAAGCCAGAATGTGTTTTGAGTTTCAACATGGATTGGCGGATATTAGTAAATGTTATCCCTCGTTTCTGACACGGGATAAAATACTAATATCCGCCAATCCATGGTAAAACTCCCAACACATTCTGACTTCCATGATTTATTTCTTAATTCTAACATGACGTCTTTCATTGGCTATATAAATAATACAATGATAAAACTCACGATATATTTAATTCGCACATGCGTATTGACAAGTAAATTACAAACATCATTCTTTAATGAATTCATGTATTCATACAGGACCGTGGTGCCTATAAACATAAAAATGCCCGTATTGTTTTTACTATATTTTTTCCGGAATAAATACTTAAGGCAACTATCTATGGACTTTTGAAATTCGCTATCATTAAAAAAAATTACGAAAATAATGTTACCCATGTTAAAACTGGATACAAACTATGGCTTCCAGTTATAGATATACAACGTATATTGTATATAAACCCATGTCGTTATCGCTACCTTTAATCTACCACAATAAAATCTTTATTTTTATATACAAATATACACCTGTGTAATACTTTAAAGTCGATGAAATCTACGATGTCGTGTAATTAACCTTGAAATCAGATAAAGTATCAATAAATATTTATATCAATTTGTAAGTATTTTTCTCACAGATCTGCTAATGCTATAGCTGTATATGTTATAAAATAAACTTGTTTAGTTAAACAAGCAAGTAAATTAACGCTATGATCAGAGATTGATATTTTTCCAAAAGGATTAATTTTACTCCGACAAAATGTACCCTAATTAATATGTACGATGGATTGAAAAGTATGGATAAAAGCGCAGAGGATCGAATTAATATCGCCTTGGAAACTCTAAAAAATGAACTTGTAAGTAGTAGGTTATAATTAATTAATTAATTTATCACAAGATCACACACGGGATAAAGCATTTCACTATATTCCATATTTACATATAATCCGTGATGACAACCAAGGGAGGCTTTGATATTCCATATTAGTAAACAAATTCACGATGGAAATGTGTGGACATGTTATGATAGGAACCAGTTGAGACATTGACATTCCGTATTAGTCAACCAATCCATGATGGCAGCCAGTTCAGACAATGACATTCCGTTTTAGTTTAGTCAACCAAATCATGACAGCAACCAGTGGAGACATGAACATTCTGTATTAGTCAACCAATCCATGATGGCTGGCAGTGGAGACAAGAACATTATGTATTAGTCAACCAAACCATGACGGCAGCCAGTGGAGGCAAGAACGTTGCGTATTAATCAACCAAACCATGAGGCAGCCAGTGGAAACATGAACATTCTGTATTAATCAACCAATCCATGATGACAACCAGTGGAGACATTGACATTCCTTATTAGTCAGTCAAGCCACGACAGCAACCAGTGGAGACATTGACATTCCGTATTAGTCAACCAATCCATGATGGCAACCATTGAAGACACTAGAATTCCGTATTAGTCAACCAATCCATGATGGCAGCCAGTGAAGACACTAGCATTCCGTAGTAGTCAACCTATCGATGATGGCAGCCAGTGAAGACACTAGCATTCCGCATTAGTCAACCAATCCATGATGGCAACCAGTGAAGACGCTAGCATTCCGCATTAGTCATCCAATCCATGATGGCAGCCAGTGAAGACGCTAGCATTCCGCATTAGTCAACCAATCCAGGATGGCAGCCAGTGAAGATATTAACATTCCATATAAATTAGCCAGTCGATAATGGCAGGGAGCAATGTAGATATATATATATAAATCAACACCAATTACACAAAACAAAGTGATAAAGAATTAAACACTTTGTTGAATGACAAAATTTGCGTCTCATCGAGAGACTTTTTTAATGTCTAATGTGAAACCAATATGACCCAAAATATAATATACATAGAAATTAAGACATAAGAAAAGAGAGTGACTAGGCGTTTGTATGTTCCTTAATACTTTATATACAACGTATTAGATCGTTATCACAATTTGCACTAGCTGAATCGGTATTGTCAAGGAAACATGGAATTATAACTTGTCTATATGCCATTGTTTTCTCCATATCTCTGTTATTTCAGATTGAAATGAGAACCTTAGACGTTAAGTTAATGCGACAGCTGTTGTCAATCAACGACACGATACACAAACTCACAAAAGACAATACCATGACAAGAACTCAATCCTGCAAGAGTCGAATCAGTACAAAAAAGTCATCACGGTTATGCCAAGTTAAAGATGTTACGGAGAATCCAATCAGAAGATTACAAAGTACACCTTCATTCTGTCGACTATTAAACAGCGGAGAATCATTTTCTAGTTTGGAAGGTAGTTATGAATATGTTTTAGGTTATAATACGGAAAGCCTGACCATGTACCATAGTGGGTAATGTGTTTGGAGAGGACCACCCACACTCCCTGCACTCTAAATACCCTTTTGTAGATTTCGACAGAGAGTAGTCGCATTGCTACAAATGTCAAGTTTGCGTTCTTGCCCATCTCTCCATACCTTGTCAGTAGCAATCAAAAGTCGTTGACCCAGATAACCCATCCTTTGCCTCATTAATATATAGTTTTTTTTTATATATATTATTGAACTTATTCTCATCCTGAATTTGACTGAAATACCGCTCGCTGAACGTTATGCAATAATCAGTCAATTAAATCATAATCCACCATACATTAGTGTTTGTTATCTATTTCATCTCTGTAGTGCTAAGATAATACTATAGTCCTTCATCTTCATTTACAATGTACATCCATACACTGTCTTACTAATTATACATCAAAGGCGCCATTATTTATGTAGATATGGATTTTTGTATTCAATTAACAACAATGGCGTACTACCCAGACATCTAATTAGAATTACAAAACTTGCAAATGATCTGAGAGCATGAACGTCAAAACGAACAAAACATATTCAATCAGTTCGTCACAGGATAATCCATATATAATAATGGAGTTCTTAGTTTTGATAATATTGATCTTTTTATCCAATGTTGCAGAGATATGGTGCTTAACGCCATTTTCAACAGTATTTCAGCCATATCGTGGCGGTCAGTTTTATTGGTGGAGGAAACCGGAAAACCATCGACATGTAGCAAGTCACTAACAGACTTTATCTAACATTAAGTATGTATTCTATAGAAATACATCTATAGATACAACTTATGTGATACAAAACGTGATGTACTTTAATCGTGACGTCATAGGTTAGGAATGCGGGAATACTACAGTGACGTCTTTGTAAGCATTGCGGAATCTCCGTCGGGAAAATCTCAACGTACTCGAGATTTATCTTACTAATTTTAAATATTAAAAATGTTTATGTAGACCCACTTATAAAAATGAATAAAAAATATTTGTAATTACAATTTTAAAAATTTATCCATAAACGGATATCAAAACATCGTCTGCTTTCCGGAAAATAAAACAAAACAAAACAAACATGGCAAACATACAATGGGATCAAAACACTGATGTCTTGGATGAAAATATTGGAACTATGGACTTGAATTATGAACTTGATGAGAATGAATCAAATGCACTTTTAAACGTGTCTTGGTACAGCTCCTTTGTGGACATTTCAAAACAAAACAAACACTGAAAATCCTGAAACCGCTGATTCTCTGAACGCAAATGATTCCGCAGATTGACATGTACCAGAAATTTCAACAGAAGGTCTAAATGAAGTGAATAATGGAATACAAATGAACAATTCTAAAGCTCCAACTTTCGTTGATGTTGAAATAAATGAACAAGAATTCGTGAAACAAATGAGAAATGATAACACTGTAAGAGAAACGAAAACTGTAATGAATAGTTTCAATAAATTTGTATCTCAGACATTAAACTTCAAAACAGTCCTTTGCACAATTTCCAAGTCATTCTCTTCACATTGCTGGGAACTGCACGGTTCAATGCATAAACAATTATTCGGCAACTAACTGTAAATCGCCAGTAAAACGTAGGGAAATGATTGTTTACTCTGACAGTGACAGCGATCATGAATGAATGACGTGACGTAACAATACTTGTGACGTGAACTATAGTCCCTCTTTGTTTACTTTTCTTCACATAATAAATTCAATGAAGCTTACATGATTTTGTTTATGTTTTATCATAAAAATGTTAGATAAACGTATTATATACACAAAATGTATGTACAACTGTTTGTATCATGTCTGGTCAGTTGGAAAAGCGGTATCACTACTCGAAGCTTCGCGTCTCGTAGTGATACGGCTTTTCCAACCGACTCGACATGATACAAACAGTTGTACATACACAATGTGCATATAATGTGTATTTATCACATAATATGTTATCAAATACACCTCGTCTCAGCGGAATTAGAACTCACAACGTTATTGGTGATAGACACTGATTGCATATACGATCACGACCATGACGGTCCCCTTTTTGTCAATGTAAATATTATAGTTATACATTATATGCCACTAAACTGGCTACTACGATTATGTATGATATCCGGAGGACGAGAAACATTTCATCCTCACATGCCTGACATGCCGTATTCGCATTCGTTGCTTCTCAGTCAGGCATTCAAAGACATGTGACTCCGAGTCCGAATCATGATTATGACTGCAACGACATTTGCTTGAACTGTTGTTTCAGTCAGTTTATAATTAAAATAATTCCTCTAAGCGTATTGGGATAGTACAAAGCAGACATTAATCAGAATCCGTAAATCGAGTGAGGGAGTGAATGAGTGATTGTTGCTTAACGCCAATTCAGCAATTGTCAGCTATACCATGGCGAGATCAAGTTAATTTTCAATGAGATGATGATGGGGTCCGCTTTGTTCTAGATCAACACGCTGAGCTGGATATGTATAGTGCTAGCTCATTGAACAACTCGCTCCACTTGGACACATTATTCTGATTCCGAGCCGACCAGTCTTTGTTCTTTCTCCTTAATGCTGCGTGCTTAGCAGAGAAGCAACAAATACCAATTTTGTATTCTTTGGTTTGATTTGGTTTGACCCGACCGGGCTGGTACCCATGATCTACCACACTCACCATTACGCTACCGATTCGGCTTCCATAAGTCGAAGAAAGACAGACAACACAATGGCCAAAATAAAAAGGACAAAAGGACAAACAAGGATCTACAAAACATACACATAAGCTAAAGATCGAGTAACACGAACCCAACTAAAAACCGGTTGTGAACTCTTCTGAAGGGTAGGAAGTTCCTGAAACCTTACTCAACAATCATATATCTCATTGTGGCCGTAAAAATACTTAACCTTTACGAATGATATTTTTTTCTGTCGTCAAATGGTATAGTAAAAATATAATATGAAAGATGCAAAAAAATAATCTGACCATACAATTTTCACCAAGACATGTTATTTTTTCTAATCGGAAGGAAAATTACTGCGTTTTCATGTAAAAATAAAATCTTATTTATGTTTCGTGTGAGAAAAAAAAACATTCTGGTAATGGGAAGTGGGACATAGCCCTTGGTCGTTCCCTAAGTCATGTAAAAACGTGCATATGAATAGACTAGAAGCTATATTTTTAAGTATGTTTAATATATAACCATATTTACTTCTGTTGATTTCTGGAACAACCATAAATATATTCAAATTACCAGGTTGTATGTAAAAAAAATGCCAATCGTAAGTACAAAGCTAAATACATTCAGTTGATCACATTGATTACGATTAACTGTTGAGAAAAAGTGTTTTAAAAACTTAAATATTTCTGAGTGAATACAGCGTTTGTATCAAAGGTATTTTTTAATCAGCTGGAAATGAATAATTTCACATGGATCAATGCACATCAATTCAATTTAAGATCAAACTATTTAGAAGCGGTTTAACATAAAAGCTAAATGAATTCATTCATTTATTTAAGATTAACAAAACTATCATTAAATCTGAATTTGAGAACAAATAATACATTCAGAGCTTCAACGTATTATTATTTTATATAAAGTGTTATTTACGTCTTCTAATTACCCCTTTGATATGCATGGTGGTGTAATGATTAGCGTGCTCGCCTCGAGTGTGGTAGATCGTGAGTTGGAGCCACGATCGGGTCAAACCAAAGACTATAAAATTGGTACTTGTTGCTTATCCGCTGAGCATGCAGCATTAAGGAGAAAGAGCAAAGACTGGCTGGCTCGGAATCAAGATAATGTATCCGAGTGCGGCGACATGTCTACCCGCGGAATGTTGTTTCAATGAGCTAGCACTATAGAAATCCAACTAAGCGTGTTGGTCTAGTACAAAGCGGACCTCATCATCATCTCATTAACAATTAAACTTGTTCTCGCTGTATGATATAGCTGACAAATTGCTGAGTTTCCGGTAAACAACAATCACTCACTCCTATTTGGTATCTCCAAATTTTTCTGATAGCGTGCTGGTGAATGAAATTCTGTTATTGTATACTATATATCATATTAGTTAGTAGACTTCAAAGTACCAAATGACGTAACGTTTAACCTGTATCAAGGAATAAAGTGAAATATTTTCATTTTCAATACACTATGATTTTATATTTTTAGATACTCCGAACTCGGTAGAGGACATGTTTAACTTTGCGGAAAGTGATGAAGATTTATATGTGAATGCCCAGAACCTTCAGCGGTGCAGTTCTATGTCATGGATCGCTCCTCTTGACAAAGATCAGACTAATCATAGCTGCTATGAAGAAATACTCCGAGCTAATATCAAAGTATGGAAATCGTCAAAGTCTGAGGACAGTAGCGTATTAAACATACATTCGAATGAGTCGTTTGCATAATATTTTACATGTAGGCGTTGTCAAAATAACTGTCACTTGTCATTGTTAAATTTAGCAAATGATTTAAAATTTACTTTTTCAAAGCTTGTTTTTGTTATTTATACATTTGCGAGGACATTTTATTCCAAATGACATAAATAAAATATCCGCAATCTTGTGTTGTCTGTTCTTCTTCGATATACGGATTCTGATTACCCCCTTGGTATCTTCAAACTCTTCTTTGTAATCGTTGAATTCAAATTCACTTTACCCCTTCAACGTAAACGATTTGAATTCCGTTCCCCTATTTTCAACCTCCTACTTCCTAACCATATTTTACAACTATCCCATTCCGTCATCATCTTAACGGTTTTTAAAAGTAATCAAGTTCATTTAATACCAATTTCTAATGACAAATTAGCTACATGGTCTTCATCGAATAGTCCATCATGTAATTCCATCTAGGGTAAATAACAGAACTTGTCATCTATGAAACTGCATCGGTATAATGTAATCTTGCTCGCTGCGGGTGCTATAGATCGTGGATTCATGCACAGGTCGAGCAATCCAAAGACTATAAAATAGGTATTTGTTGCTTCTCCGCTAAGCACATAGCAATAAGGAGTAAGAGCAATGACTAGATGGTTCGCACGAAATTAGAATAACGTGTCCGAAAGGAGCGATACGTCAGTAAGTTAGCAGTATAAAAATCTAAGAGTGTTGAACTAGTACACACAGGAGATCATCATCATTTTTTCATCAAAATGTAACTAGTTCTTGCCATGATATAGCTAAACAAATTACTCATTTGGCGTTAAACAACAATTACTCACTCATCCATCGAATTGCAATTTTGGAAACTTTTCATTTATTTTAGATAACAACTTCCGGTTTATTTTCTTACGCATATATATGTAGGAAACGGAAAAAAATGAATCAAAGCGTTAAATATCCATTCTATTTGCCCCTTCGATTTTCTCTAGTGTTTTTTCAACAACGTCATTGGTTGTATGAAATGTCATCTGCAACGCATTTATTCTGTTATTTCATCTGGGGAGACATCTTTTTCGTTTTTATCCATATTTCGTGGAATATATTGATGTGAAAGTGTACTCTTTCGGTGCATAGAAGCCATCCAGTAATCGGCCATAACTGACGACTTTTACAATCTCCGAACAGAAGAGCAGAAATGAGACAGTGGTAAAGAAAATAATAATTTTCAAATTGGAATACTGTACATTTTTTAGGACAGGGTCAACATTGTTATTGTTACAATTTTTCGCTCAAGTGAAAGATCCACCATCCCCTACCACCACACCCCCAATGGAATAGTAATCCGTTCAAATGGAAAAC
This sequence comes from Bathymodiolus brooksi, assembly GCA_963680875.1. Lineage (NCBI taxonomy): Eukaryota > Metazoa > Mollusca > Bivalvia > Mytilida > Modiolidae > Bathymodiolus > Bathymodiolus brooksi. Next base: position 111,306,459 of record OY804581.1, read on the forward strand.
GCGGATATTATCAAAATCATTTTTACAACATTCGCGTACAACCGATGGAGATATCAGAACAATTTTTGATTTATTTTGTCAGTAAGTGTTTAAACAATGTGTACTTTTTATCTAATACTATTATAACTATTGGACAATATATATGTCAGTGGTGGTTATGTGTCGTACATCAGGATCTATATATAATTATGTCAATAAATAGAGTTGAATGCCACAGGTGATCGCCTATTCTAAGTCAGGGCTTCCAGCTCATGTCCATCTTCCCTGTTATTTCCAGTTCTGGAATATAGCATGTAGTTTTGATAGACATTTAAAAATCACATTCACACGAGATCTTATATACATTGGAAATCACATTCACACGAGACCTTATAGACATTGGAAATCACGTTCACTCGAGATCTTATAAGACATTAGAAATCACGTTCACTCGAGATCTTATAAGACATTATAAATCACGTTCACTCGAGATCTTATAAGACATTAGAAATCACGTTCACTCGAGATCTTATAAGACATTAGAAATCAGATTTCCATGAGATCTTTTAGACATTGTACAAAGTGAAAAATATGTTTATGTCTTCTCTAGAATCTTTAAACATAAGATTAATTTGTTTATGGTTTGCAGACGACATTTAATGGGGAACCGGTCGAAATTGTAAAAAAACATAAACATTTGGGATTAACTTTTGCATCAGATGGAAATTGGACAAATCATATTGATAACATTGTAAATGCCGCTTTCAAACAGGTTAATGTTCTCAGAAAACTAACATTTACTCTTTCCAAGCAAACTCTATCAAATATATATCTTACCTTCATAAGGCCAACATTAGAATATGCTTGCGAGGTATGGGATGGGTGTTTTGAACGAGAAGTAGCAAAACTCGAAAAAGTGCAATTAGAATCAGCTAGAATAGTTGCAAAACTAAGAAAATTTGCAAGTAGAGACTCTCTTTACTATGAAACGGGATGGGAACCTTTGTCTTGTAGACGTAAAACTCGCAAACTGACAACATTTTACAAAATGCATAATAAAGTATGTCCTCAATACTTGTGTAATTGCCTACCTCCTACAGTATCTAGTATCAGTGATCGTAATCTCCGAAACAATGAAAACTATACAACACCAAGAAGTAGACTCAGAATGTCTTTGACATCCTTTATACCATCTACTGTTTCACTATGGAACAATTTAAATCTAAATGTTAGAAATAGCCCAAATATATCATGTTTTAAATCTAGAATTAAAGAAAAAACAGTTAAATCTCCGGAGTATTATGGTGAAGGGTCCAGAAAACTAAGCATACTCCATGCTAGACTACGACATCAATGTAGCTCATTGAATTTTGATTGATATCGCATAAACATTACAAATGACCCCAAATGTCAATGTGGTGCACCGTATGAAGATTCAATTCATTATCTAATGGAATGTCCATTATACCAAAACGAGAGATATTGTCTTTTTAGAAACTTAAGAGAAACAAACCAAAATATAGAAACATTACTCTTTGGAAACGATGAAATTAGTATAATCGAAAATTATAATATCTTCAATAAAGTTCGAGCATATATTAGACAAACAAAAAGATTCTAATCAGTAGTCGGTCATCTGGTCTACATCTACATCAATTTATTTCCCAAGTTTCACTATATTGTGTTAAATATTATTTATATTTGTGTATGTGCTATTTTTGTTGACATTATTATATGTGTATTATTTGTTGGGAGAGGACAGTCCATAGGTTGTGATAACTTTTTGTCCAATCCCATTGCTGTTTTATTTGCAATAAAATAATATTAAACTAAACTAAAAAAACCTAGACGACATTATTTGATATTGTTTATGTTTAATCTTGGGGCAACGGGTGACTAGGCCTAGCGACGAAAACTATGCCAGTTTGAAACGATTTCCCACGAGAACTATATCTGTGGAATATATTTTCTTTTCCCTCGCTATTTTTATATATTTTTGGCCAGATTTACCTCCCTTAAAATAAACCACGATTATTTTCGAAGAGATCACAGACCCATCATACGCGATTGACATTTTTAAGTTCGAGAATTAATGTCATTTTATACGATGTTATTGTCGAACCATTTGTATTACGATAGTAGCATATAGTGTTTCTGACAAAATGTACTTTATTTGTAGCAAATTGCATTTTCTATTGAAAAAAGCAAAATAGCAACATACCTATTTATCATTTCTGCATCGTATACTAACTCTGGTAATGACATGTGTGTGGTTTCCGGAAGTAGAAGAGTTAACAGTCCTGCCACTAATCCTACAGCTCCAAATATCATAAGTGGCAATGCCATGCCAGTCTTTGCTGTAATAACTGTACCCTAATGTAACGACAACACGAATTAAGATGTAAATTAGTGAAAGAAAAATGTAACTGCAAAGTTTCATGTAACCTGTTTTATGTTACAGTAAAACCTGTCTTATGTGACCTTCCAAAGGATCATTGAAATAGGGTCACTCAAGACGGATAGTCTCTAAATACAGGTGTAATTGATGTGAAATGCACTGTGTCTGTGAAGGGAAATTAAAATTAAGGCCACTTAATACAAGTTATTGCTTAATAGAGGTGGTCACTAAAGTACTAAGAACACTTAAACATTGGGGATGTAATTTTGTTGGCATAATTATATATATGAACTGCAAAATGATGAATTTATTTAGTGATAAATAGTTAAATATGTAAACCCACGGATCAGGAACGGCTTACCTTTTACAGAACACCTGAATTTACACCGGTTTTTAGTTGGATTCGTGTTGCTTAATTTAGTTTTCTGTGTAGTGTTTTGTAGATCACTGTTTGTCTTTCTGTCCTTTTTCTTTTGGCCATTGCACTGTCTGTCTTTTTCGATTTACGGCTTCCAATTACCCCTTTTGTATCTTCAAACTTTTCTTAAGACGAAATTATAAGCTGATATAAATCATCTGGGGGTATTTTCCTTGTGTACCTAAAATATATGGTCATTTCTGCATTTAGCTTCGCTAACAGTATTTGAATTACAGTGAAACTGGTCTAAACCGAATTCTGAAGACAAAAAACGAATTCCTGCATGAACCGAACTCGAAATAAAAGTCCTGAATTTGGAAATCTTTGTTAATTTAAACTGTATACACCGAACACCTCACTATTCTAAGCGGATAAGCTGATCCCAAGGAGGTATGGTTTGTGGACATATTTCACTGTATTCCAACCGTAATCATCGTATTATGTGTTCTTACCAATTCAGCAATATATGCAGAAGATATGGCACCAATACGCCCAGACATGCTGGCAACTCCCAATACAGAAGCTCGTAAGACTGTGGGAAATAGTTCAGCAGTGTATATATAAACGATAAAGAAAGCTGCTGATACAAAACATTTTCCTATCATGGCTAATGTAGTTGTAAGCCAGTCCAAACCTAAAACAGATACAAACATCGTGAAAGCATAACTACTTAAAAAGACATACTGTTTTATTAATGTACTATCCTAGTAAGCCCGGACTTCATTACTGCTATAGTGACCGTCATGGTCGGACCGTCATGGTCGTGACCGCATGGTAGTTGGATTTACTACAACCTATACAACCAGTGCCTATCACCACTTAAATTGTGATTATGAATTTCGTTCATGGCGAAATGTACTCGAAATAACATTATATGGTAAAGTTTGTCAGTGACACTTTCGACAGGTCGGTGTATTTCTCCGGGTACTCCGGATTCATCCACCAATAAAACTAACCGCCACGATATAATAGAAATATTGACGAGAGTGGCGTTAGACACCCTAATCCCATCCCATTATTGTTTTGCAAATGTACTGGACTGTTGAACCGGACTTCATTACCGTTTTGTTAAAGGCCTCGCACTGTATTACGGATTTATTAATGGTCCGGATTAATTACTCCTTTATTAATGAAACCATATGGCTCTTCCTGCTGAAACAGACTTAATTGCTGTTTAACTAATGAAGTGAACTTTAACAGTAGTTTAACTAATGGACCGAACCTTAGATATGTGTTATGTGCAAGTACAGAAGTGGACCTCTCTTGTTTTGTACACTACTGTTTCTAGAGATGAAAGCAATATTTGTTTTAGCTGTTAACCATCGGAGTTTGCAAGTATTATGCTTCCGCAGCATTCGGGTTTTGTTTTTTTCTTCTTCTTTTTTCTTGGGGGGGGGGTCTTTTTACATGTTGCACCGGTTTTGTTTTTTGATCTTTTTATTAGGTTGTGCCATTATTATTTTCTACACCACTCAGTTCGTTATCTATGTCTTTGAAAATCTTTTAAAATTGCACTGAGAACATTTTCAAACAGTCAGAAACTCCCATGAACTTGTAATCGCTCATCTGGTGTATTTTTATTTTATTAATTTTCTTTTAGGGTTTTCATATTTTGGGATAAAAATCAAATAATTTGGCTTTTGAAAGTGTATGTGTGACAATTCATAGCATGCGAATATGCAAAATTACAAATATCACAAAAAACATGAATTACATGCAAAGGGCTCATTACCATAAAGCATAAGATACTTTTAAGTTGAAAATGTAGAAAATTTATCCATTTAAAGATGCTTCGTATTAATAATGGTTGCCATTTTGGATGGAGGACCGAGCTGACGGATACAATTATTAAAGGAAACAAGCAAAGCACAATCCAAGCAAGGTTTAGATTATTTGGACGAGTTGCTTCAGAGGATAAGATTTTCAAAATTACATACTTACGATCAGCAGCATACAAAGATGTGAAAATAGTACAGAGACATGAAACCCCTCCAAGAATCATGAGAGGACAATATAACCTCGTATGGCCAATTCTATCTGTGAACACCATGCAGAATATGAGGGCTATAACCTCTACTAACGATGAGATAGCAGAGTTGATAAATATATTTCCACCAAACTTCCCAATATTCAACGTTATTCCATAATACGTCATATTAAGTGCCACCCTGCAAAATTAACATGTCAAATGTTCTGGGAAATATGAATTATAATGTTCAAGATTATAGCATTCCTCATAATAACGCTGTTTGTGCTCTGTTATAAGTGAGAGTTAGCATTTTACTCACATGTGGAAAGTAATTTGCGACTGTATCATTTCACTAAGAGGCACATGGAACTAGTTTAACACCGCCACTTGTTATTGATGTGCCTGTATCACGATTGATACTATATAACCGATGTTTGGTGTCATTTTTCACGTAAATTATTTAACATTTCTCTCTCCAATGCATGCGGAATAAAAAATGAAAACCAAAAATATCGCATTGTCGTAAAAGTTACAAAATCAAATAAAACATTTGTAAAAAAAAAAGCAGAATTAATACCATCAATACACAAATACACGATCGCTAACTCACGAAAGGTCGAGCCTCGATTCCATCCTCCACTTTATTTTAATAATGTTCCCATTAAAAATGTAACTACACATAAACATCTTGGTCTCACCTTTTCTAATGATGGATCTTGGACCACACATATTAACCAAATTATAACAAAGGCGTCTTCTAGATTAAATATTATTCGTAAGTTGAAATTTAAAGTAGATCGTAAATCGCTTGAGCATATGTACTTCAGTTATATTCGCCCTATTCTAGAATATGCGGATGTAATCTGGAATGATTGTCCAAATTATATAAAGGAAAAACTTGAACACATTAACTATGAAGCCGCACGTATAATAACTGGTGCTACAAAGTTGATAAGCATACGTATACTTTTACAAGAATGTGGATGGGAAACCTTAGAGGAACGAAGAAACAAACATAAGATTTTATTATTTCACAAAATGGTTAACAAAACAGTTCTCGAATATTTATCCAATTTAGTTCCATTCTCCTTCGGACAAACTCATCAATATAGCACTCGGAACAATTATAATCTAGTTCATGTACATTCTCGTACAGCTTATTATAATAATAGCTTTTTACCTTCAACCGTTCGACTCTGGAACGAACTACCAGCGAATATCAAAAGTAATGTTTGAGTCAATTCCATGAAATTACTTTTGAATAACACAATAAATCCTGTCCCATCTTACTTCTACGCAGGTTTCTAGAATTGGTCAAATACTACATACTAGAATTCGAACTGAGAGTAGTGCGCTTAAGGATCATCTTTATAAGAAAAATATCGAAGCTAATCCCTACTGTAGTTGTAAACTGGTAGAAACGTCTGAGCATTTTTTACTAAAATGTTCTCTGTATGAAATGTTAAGAAATGATTTATTTGTTAACCTGTCTTCTCATTTGAATATCAATATTCTACTCTTTGGTGATTCTAACCTCCCAGATTGTGAAAATGAAAGTAATTTCCTTGTAATTCAAGATTTTATAATAAAATCTAAACGTTTTACACCTAGAATATAAATGTATCATGCTTTTACTTGTTACATAATATTAGATCTGTCATTTTATTGTTCATTGTACAAATTGTCACCCTTTCACTTCATATTCTTATTTAAACAAATGTGTGTATTATTAATGTGCATGTCCTAACCATCTTACATGTATTTTTTTTTCTTTTCTTTCTTGGTATGTGGGAGAAGAATTTATATAAGAGACGCGTCACTTGTTTTCTGATCCCTATGTATATACTATTGTTATAACTAATGCAATTTATTCAATAAATACTTGCCGAGCTTGATACTGGAACTTCAATCAAAAGTGACAGCAAACGATAAACAGACTAAAACGCCGTCTATTATTATTTTTTATTTCTCACTGTCTTATTCTGCCGGTTAGCATAGTACCTTGGCCCAGGCTTCCAAGTGATTGAATTACAATATTGAAGTAGCATAAAGATATATTTTATTTACAATTAACATTATTTCAAATTTCCCAATAAAATAAGTTTTATTAACACCAATATATCAACAATACAATATTGATACTTCTGTTATAAAAAAAAAAAAAAAAAAAAAAACTACCATGACAAAATCGTGTGTCAATTATTTTACCTTATACAATGAAAGTGGTTTACATTGTAATTTTAGGAAAGGATTTTTTTTCTAATGTAATAGATAGTATATTAAATTCAATTTTAGAATAATTTTAGACTAATATATGGCATTTTTCATATTGCCCTTGTTATCAGCACGAGACCTTGATATCGGCCCCGAGGGCTTTAGCCCGAGGGACGATATCAGTCGAGGGCTGATGACAAGGGCAATATGAAAAAGGCAATGTATTAATCTATTTATCACATATTTTGCCAGGGCTGATAACAATGTTATTGCCCTTCACAAAAGGGCAGATAACATGTTATTGCCCTCGTAAAATGGTATTGCACCGTAGGCAAATAACACGCCGCAAATTATGCTTTTATTACACATGCAAATTCGGCGTTATTTCAATAAAATATGTGATAATAGAATTTATTTCATTATCAATATTAGGCGCCGTCTATATATACAATATTGGTCTATTGACGGTAAATATAGAATTTATTTGACAAGGCTGAGAAACGGGGTGAAAGACGAGCTTTTAGCGAGTCTTTCTCCCCGTTTCGCGCCGAGTCAAATAAATTCTATATTTACCGTCAACAGACCAATATTGTATTTATCCTGCAATCCACGATGTCCTAAAAAATAATCTTAACTCGTAAAAATGCATTTTTTAATGCAACGGAATCCTCACTATTTGGCGTAATAAAATACCAGATTTTTTTTGCCGACAAAAATTCGCGAACAAATAGTTCTCAAAAGGAAGTGAAATAACTTTATTTAAATGAAGATTTATTGATTAAGATGAAAATCTATATAGAAAATTGATAGTTTAGAACCTGAAATATATATATTTAATATGTTTTTCATAGATATGAAAACACATTAATTTATCGATCATACGTCACATGCGGTCATACTTAAATACGCCTGCAGTAGTAACCTGGTAAATATATACGCCTGTGTGAAAAGGTATACGCCTGCAACTATATGGTTCACTTTTATTTTTATTTTTTTATATCAAATAATAAACATCCGATATATTCCTTTTACTAGTTTATATTAAAAAAATAATAATAAAAAAGAACCATATAGTTGCAGGCGTCCACCTTTGTATGACACACAGGCGTATATATTTACCTGGTTACTACTGCAGTCGTATTTAAGTATGACCCACACAGTTTGTAAACATGTGAAAGCAACATACACACATACATGTATCGACGATTCGAGCATGTTTTAAGTAAACTAGGTAGAGTAGAGAAAACAGAAAGATTAATCATTTATCTCAACAAACTGAACTGATTCACGGAAATGTATTTAACAACGATGTCAAACACTCAAAATCAAATGCTCAGTTATTGGGATATAAGTCATTTGTGAAAATTGTGTACACATTCACCATTTGTTATGGATGACCACGCCGTAAAACATAGAACTAATTTGACTTGACATATTTGTATTGGAACTGTAAGAAGGAACATCGGGATTGCTTCGACACGAAACATCAGAAGTGCTACTGGCTGTATAATTTGTGGAGGTTTTACGAGGTAAGTTTGCCGAAAAGCATTTCTGTTAGTTTCACTTTCAGTTTTGCTGAGGATGTTTGATATTTTCTTGTGTCTTTCCTCACTCAATGTTGAGTAATTATTAATAAATGCCACATTTTTATGCCCTGATATTTGCATAATATCTATAGATATTGTTTTCTCTTAACTTCTGGACGGGATAAGATATTTTCTGGCACTGATTGATTAATGTCTAATTTGCAACTTTCCTTCATTTTTTTCATGAGACTGGAAAGTTTTCTTTCATGCACTTTTCTACCTGTTTCTAAAGCTCGTACAAATAAATTATGTATTTTGCGACAATGCAAGTATATAAAGGAGGAGAAGCTAATACCAATCTTCTGGACTTTACATAGGTTTCAATGGAAAATTGGAATTTATTTTTATAGAATAAAATAAAACTTTCATATATACACGGTAAATTAAAGAAAATCAAAATAGAGATCTGATTTAGTGTCAACAAGCACCAGATATGATTTTAATTACTATATTTAACTTCTGTTTGTATATCATAATCAAATGAATTAATATGCATTGAAGTCTACATGTATACAGTAGAATCCCCACCAACTATTTTCTTCATATCAAATTTGCTATTATTAAACCATAATCCATTGATTGGTAAATTACATAATGCGATGTCACTAAGGAACCAAGAATATTATGGACATAGGTTTATTGCATAAGTGTTGTGACCAGAAAAATATTAGAGTGAAGGATATATTTTTCTGGAATGAACAATATTTACATGATAATGTTGGCTGTTGCGAGTAATGACTAATGTGCGAATATATTTTCTGAGTCGGATCATACAAAAATGCATTATGAAAGCTTGATGTTTCAAATATTCAAACATTGCTAATTTAGTCTGCATTTTGTTCCTTTTTTCTTGTTATTTTATAAGTAAATATATAATAACATGTACTTTAATTATAATCAATGCTATATTAATGTCTTTCAGATGAATGGCTGGATTAATGGTCTAACAGTGTACAATGTACATGTGATGTTTGAAATAAGTGCAAAGACTATATATATGAAAGAAATAATTGCATAAAAACCTATGAACGTTTTATAAAGATCTGATTAAACAAAGGACATTTTTCAAGAACTATCACTCAGTTGTTGCATACAGGCCAGGGGTATGTGAATCAGTTTCAAATGGAATTGCACAAAATAAAAAATGTACTGTAATCCTGATCAACAGTGAGTAGAATTCCAGCAGATAAAACACTAGTTTCAACTGACAAATCATACAACTTTGTTGGAATTTTGCAAAAGAAAAAAATGTTTTAAAAAAAGATGCAAAATGATTGGAGGAAGTGACTGAATACAATTATTCCAAATGGTTAAAACAAATTATATAGATATTTTGTGGTGTCATAAAGAATTCAAAATATAAAAAAATATCTATAATTTTAAAGTGACTTGATGCAATAGCAGGAATATGTGTTCTTTTCACCTTGAAGAAATCTACTATCTGATATGTTGAAGTAATTGATGTGAATTAATTGAACATTTAATATGAAGAAATTTTATTATAAAATATATGTAGTAATCTTAGAGTTTGATGTTCAAACTGTACTGAGTTATTAACCATATAAGTGTGTTTAGTAAAGATTGTGGTGTGTGACTGCCCAGAACGTTTCTGTTATAAAGGATGTTAATTTCCTCATCTGTTGGAGGGCATGCCCTCTTTGGTTTATTCCCTTTTTCCTGTAGTTTTAGTTGCTTTTGTTTTGTTTTCAAAGCTTCCCTGTCAAGTTATAAATGATTCGGATTTGTTTAAGATTTTTGTTTTGTTTTTTATTGACTTCTAGGATTTTTTTTATCGTAAAATATGTATAAAAAATATGAAATTTTAAAATTACTAGTTTCATTTTGTCGGTTTGTAAATTTACAAATAGTGAGAACGAAAACATTTATTAGAAAAAGACGACGTCGATTATTGACATTGGTTACGGTTAATATTTTAACTCCTTCACAGGAGAGCAAAAACACAAAAAGTAGTTCCGGAATCTATGGGCGGGGCTTAAAAGTTTATTCGTAGGTTTAAAAGTTTATTCGTAGGCTTCAAAAGTTTATTCGTAGGCTACGAATAAAGCAAAAATTTATTCGTGTGGTATATTTGTACAGCAAATGTACTGATTGCAGGATAAATTAAAATATATATATATAAATAACGCGGGGAAATCGATGTCACAGATATAGTGCCCGCGGACGCGGGCACTATACCTCACTAGACAACACTACAGGAGAGAGGTTCTCTCAGGAGAAGACAATAATAATATATTATTGACATTAGTATGAATGTGATAGACATGTCAGTTACATATTTAATGAATATTATATGTGTGAGAATGATTAATGTCATTAATAGAAAAAAGAAATAGAGTACTTTTTCATTCTTTTTCGCTTGATCTTGATGGCTTTTTTTTCGTTTGAAAGGTCCATATCGTTTGTAGAAAAAACAATAATTTAAATGCACAGAGAAATTTCTACAGATCATGATTATGCATTAGGTAAATGCATTTTGTAATCATGTTAATTGTGTATTAGCTATATGCATTTTCTAATCATGATTATGTATTAGCTATCATCATTTTGTAATCATGATTATGCATTAGTTATATGCATTTTGTAATCATGATTAGCTATTCGCATTTTGTAAGTGTCTGGTGACATCTTTCCAGTTTACGACAAGACTTGTATCGGTCTTGACTACGATTAACACGGTTCTTGTCTTTTAACTGCCTACCCTTCCGGACCACCTGAGTTCAACCCCAGTGTTTAGTGTGGTTCATGTTACTCGATCTTTAGTTTGATGTGTAATGTTTTGTAGTTCGTTGCTTGTACCTTTTGTACTTTTTCTTTTGACCATTGTGCTGTCTATTCCTCCTTGATTTACGGATTCTGAGTACCCCTTTGGTATCTTTAAGCGCTTCTTATAATAAATAGATATTGTTTTGCTTTCGCAAGTATCTGGTTTCACCTCCGGCTTTTTTTCTATTTCCGTATTGCTCATCTTTTTAGTTTTCTGGGGAGCTTTTTTCTTGGGGGGGGGGGGGGGTTGGGGGGGTAAATATTCATTTTGGCAGTATTCACTACCGGTTGTTCGCATTTCCGATTTTTAACATGGAAATAGTAAGTGTGGTTTACAACTTTTTTATTCAGGATCACATTGCCCTTCTATAAGCTGACAGTACACATGTGTGTGTGTTTTGTGTAACAATCTAAATAGACTACATATTCCATTTAATACATACCAGTTTAAAGCTATTATGCTTAATCTCACCATCAAGGTTTTAGATTTTAACATTGTTTTCGTAAATTCTAGAAATTGAATAGTATCTGTCTTAACAGTGATGTCTTTTGCAATAATCGAGAAATCTTTTTTATTCATTTTTGCAATTTTCTGTAATATAACAACGGCATCCTTCTTTCTTCCTCTACTTAACAGCCATCTTGGTGATTCAGAGATAAAACTGCAAGCACCAACAACAAAATTGCAATGCAATATGGTAGCTTTGTGCATATATCACAATAAAACAGAAACAAATTCTTTTGAATATATTATATAGATAAAGGTGCTCCTTCAAAACAGCTGGTTACCCGTTACGGAATATCTGTGTCACAATTGACCACGGATATATTCCGTTGTCGTAATCACAATTGGGTCATTTCCTGATTCATGACATATCATCGAGTTTATAACCAGAGTAACACAATGGGTGCCACATTTGGAACAGGAACTGCTTATCCTTCCTGAACACATGAATTTCACTCCCTTCTTCAGTGGGATTAGCATGTTGCTCGATCTTTAGTCTTCTGTGTAGTATTTTGTAAATTATTGTTTGCCCCATTCCTTAATTTTACTTTTGGCCATTGTATTGTCTGTCTTTCTACGATGTCATTGTATTGTCTGTCCTTCTACGATGTCATTGTATTGTCTGTTCTTCTACGATGTCATTGTATTGTCTGTCCTTCTACGATGTCATTGTATTGTCTGTCCTTCTACGATGTCATTGTATTGTCTGTCCTTCTACGATGTCATTGTATTGTCTGTCCTTCTACGATGTCATTGTATTGTCTGTCCTTCTACGATGTCATTGTATTGTCTGTCCTTATACGGTGTCATTGTATTGTCTGTCCTTCTACGATGTCATTGTATTGTCTGTCCTTCTACGATGTACGGCTTCAGATTACCCATTTTGATATCTTCAAACTTTCCTGATGAGGTTTAAATATGGAGTTATATATACATGTATTAGTTCAACATTTTAATATTTAATACGAATTTGTTTTCCAAACTAAAAACATTTATACATACACAAAATACACTTATAAAGGCCCCACTAGTATAAAGACACAATTATTAAACAAAAGAATACACATAGCGCCTCACCGGACGCAATTACGAACAATTTCGATGAAATTTACATTTGATAATAAATTTTACCAAGCTGATGAAGCTGATTACATGTTCATATTTCAGATTAAGCACCAATATTCCTTTTGAATCATAGCCCATATATTATTCAATGCATTGTTACGGGTTTTAAACAGATTTTCATGACCCCGTTTTAGTCACTCTGTGACCTAGATTCGGACACAATTTCGAACGACATAATAATAACCTTTCTAGTGTAAATTATTTGATGACAACTGTTAAAATTGAAAAAAACATTCATTCATTTACGTTCACATATCTATTTGTATATAATATACATGACATAAAAACCTTTCCTTTATTCATACCATAAATGTGTGCCAGTTTGCATTCGGAATTCCTTGGACTCTTCAATGAATAAGGTACATCACGGATTTTGACATTTTGGGAGAGATCAAGGTAAGGAAAATGTATTATATTGACTGTTTTTGTTTTAATTTCACTGTGTTCTACATATGCATATTATTTCCAATTACAGGCATAAGATAACAAAATATGCGTACCTCAATGAATTTTAGCAATAGATTCCAAGTGCAATTGTCGATCGTTTTCTGCTTACAAATATGAAAACCCGTCGTCTGCAACTTTCAACAACTGCGCATGAATAATTTTCTCCCAAAACACGAGTAATTTAGCGGGGTATCTATTTATAAAAGTATTTTTTTAATTCATGCTTTGAAGAAACAATTAGGGTATATCAATTTTATTTCGTTCATAATTGTGTCCGTTCGTAATTGCGTCCGGTGAGGCTAAAAGTCCTGGGGCCGGTAACTAGAAAATTCAATAAGAGTAGTCGTAAGTCGTTTTTTAAGGGGAAGAAAAGGGAAAGCTAAGATTGACAAAAGGGTGTAACACAGAACGTTCTTAGCCTATCCTTTTCATGTCCACATCTTCCTCTAAGATGATGTCGTACTAACATTATAGTTAAGAACCCTTAATCGTTTCACGGGGTTTCTGTTATTGGATCCACGATTAGAAATTAGTCTCTCCCCTTAAGATTGTCCATACGATCACTCAGACGTTTTAATACATGATGTATAATATTACCACACAAGTATTGTTTTCTAAATGAGTAAAATGACCAAGAATAAAACAACTTCGGGAGTCTGAAAGCAAACAAAATGTTTTCCAAGTTCAGAATCTACATGCAGTTTGTCCAGTGAAACGTCTATCAGTTGTCAACCAATACAAAAAAGATATACTTGTATGATTCAAGTATCCAAAGATTTAAGCATGACGATTAATGATTTCCACGAAAAACTGATTATTTTACTGAAAAACATTTGACATTATTCTTTTATTAAAAGACATGGACATTCTTAAATAGTTTTTCCCAGTAGATTATTTAGTTGTCCATTTAAGCGTTTCATATTTGGGAATCACTCAGAAAACAACAATAAAAAAATAATTAACTTACATTGTTTGTATGGTCATTGCAATTTGAATAGAAACAAACCAATGATATTTACAAAGCATTTAACTTTCTGTTTTGAAAAGATGTAAAGGAGCTTGAATTGTTTTTCCTGTAGATACGTTTATTCATTCATTTAAACATTGCATGTTTGGGAATCCCCCCCCCCCCCCCCCCCCAAAAGAAGAAAACAAAGAATTATTAAGTTCCTTTGTTTTAATAAATTTTGCCATTTTTTTTTCAAGAATAATACTCAACTAAAGAACTATTTTACATTTTTTTGGGGTTTTATTAATTATAGTTTCTTATTATGTTTTATTTCAATTTTATACTTGTTATCTTTTATATTAATTAGTAAACAGAGGATGCCAATAAAATGTTATTAAAACGAATATTGCTTGAATCATTAAATGACATATAATTCCATATGAGTCGAATCCTGTGATGGGGGAAAAAGAATCTACAACGACCTCAGATCATTTGCCATCTGGGTAACGGACATCTCGTAACTACGAGATGAGATATCCGTTACCCAGATGGCAAATAATCTGAGGTTGTTGTGGATTCTTTTTTCCCCATCACATGATTCGACTCATACGGAACCTGATCATGGACAAGCCCTTTAACCGGCGGGTGTATTGCAATAGGCATGAACAGCTTCCTATTCCGGAACACCTGAGTTCACTCCTGATACATCGGGAGTTCGTGTTGTTCATGTGTATTTGTAAATTTTTGTGTTTTGTCGGTCTTTGTTAATTGTTGTTTATTTCTGTGTTTCCCGGGTTTGTATTTTGTCCTCAGATATTGTTCATTGATTTGCCCCTTCGGTTTTTCTATTTTCTTCTTCCTTCATTATACAATTAATTAATCTTTTTACAGTCTTTTTTTCTGTAATTTGTCTAGCTCATGAGCTATTGTAATCATTAAAAAGAAGGGATGTTATTGCCACAGACGAGATCTTCTCCAAGAAACTACAACGAATAAACCACCCAGATGTCACTCAAAATCTTCAACACAGTGGAAACCCACACCAGGAAGTGAGCTCTGGATTGCCACAATCTGCAACTAGGTCACTGTTGTCTACATTGTGAATTGTATTCAAAGGTCTCTTCTGAAACTTTAGGCTATCCTCTATAAAGCTTTTTTTGTAATCTAATATGGGCGTCTATGTCTGCAGTCAATCTCTAAATGAAATGGATCAACAACCTTGCAACTTGGTATGAAGCTGCATCAATCACTGCGTGCACTTAGATTACATATTACAATTGCTCGCACGACCTTTACTTTCTGGTTGAATGGCTTTGGTTAAATGACATAAGAAAGATTGTTAATGCTTGTCCTGTTTGCTACAAATAATCACAGAAGTGAGACTTGGGTATGATTTCACCAGCTACAGTGGTGCATTTTTTAATTACCATGATGATTAAGTTCGTTACATTAAATTATTGACAATATTTGGTATGTAGACGCAGTAGTACCAGTCAGTTTTACATATGCAATTTGATCTGGACCTTGTTTTCCAAATTAAGAATATAGAGATATGATATAAATTTTCATTAGACAACGATCCACAAAAAAACAAAGTCTCATACAGAGATCGCCCTACAGTTTTCAACAATGGACAAATACCCATACTGAACAGCGATCTGCATGTGCCCCTAGACAAGGCGAAAATGAATGTGGATACACCAAAACCACTAGAAAATATCCAAGGGAAGACTTCATTCTGACAAAAAAGACAAAAGTTAGAAACAAACAAACAAAGACTCTGGCTAAAGGTTCATCGCTTAAGACAGGCACATTTAAAAGTTGCAGGTTTAAACCAGTTCTATGGGCGCTCAGCCCCCCCCCCCCTCCCCCCTTTAATACCATTGTCAGAGATAAATATTAAAACATATTTACAGAGATATATATAATAGAGCATAGAACAGGCAAGACCTATTTTAGTGTCCACTCTTGTTACGTTCAAGTTCATTATTACAGTACTTATGGCATACTTTCATGTAAGAAGAGAAACGGACATCTTGCTGACTCCATGGGTATCGCCCATTACGTTCATGTAACTTCCACTGGAATAATATCGTAAAGCTATCATGATTTGAAGAGACACGGGAAGTGATCGGGATCTCTTGGTTGATTTTTCCAAATCCTCCCGAAGCTCGTCACATAATGTATATATGCCCTCCCTGTCAAGGCGATAGTTTCTTATAATTTGTTGATCAGACAAGAAGTCTAAGGGAGTTGTACGGTCTCTGAATAATGGTATCGCCCTAACTACACATTCGCCCTGAGTTCGTTCGCCCTAAAAGTTCGCCCTGATAATTAAAAGTATTTTAATGAAAATAATGCCTATTTTGATTTAAAATAAAGAAGTAATGATATAGAAAAGTATTAATTTAAAGAAAAAATACGACCTTTTGGAAAATAATAATAATACTCTATTCCAAAAGCAATACAGCTTATAGGTATATAAATACAAATTACAAACAATACATGATACATTATACACAATACATAATTAGCGGAGCATGATATAAATTTAGGAATTACGAATTTTTTCAGCAACATATAAATACTTTCCAAGATTGTTAAGTTCTTTAATATTTTGAACAGATAATAACTGTGTTAGTTTAAAAGCAGATGGATTGATACAATAATATGGTTTTATATATTTTCTACGAATTTCCACATATTGACTACACTCTAAAATAAAGTGATACTCATCTTCTATATCATTATTGTTACACATGTTACAAATTCTAGCATGTCTACCTATATTATAGTATCTACCAGTTTCAATATTTAAACTATGTGCATGTAAGCGATATGTACTAATAAGTGGCTTAAACATATAATTAACTGGTCGACTTAAATAAAATTGCAGGTTATGGTCATCATATATATACTTATAAAAATGACATTTTGGCGATTCTTCAAAAAAAGAAATTGCCTCATTTAAAAATGTATCTATAACTCGCTGCTTAAATTGTAACATAAATATATCTTCATTAACAACATTTTGTGACAGCCATACATGATTAAAACCATATTTACACAATATATCTCGTATTTTACATCCCCAGTTTAGTTTATCATTTGGCTTAAAAGCACTAGACTCAAACATATCTTCATAACAATTTTTAAGTATACAATTTTCTGTTTTTAAAATTTTAAACCAATATTTTAACATTCTACAGTACCTGTTTATATACAATGGGAATCTCCCAAGTTCAAAATAGACCATATAATTTGAAGTATTCTTTCTCACTTTCAATACTCTTTTCAAAAAAGATAAATGTAATGTCTCAATATCCACACCTTTATGGAAGCCCCACACTTCACATCCATAATTTACAATACTGTTTACATATGTGTCAAAAAGTGATAGCAACGTCTCTGTATTAAAATAATCATCCTGAATTTTACTAAATAAACTAAATACAGCTTTTTTCCCTTGATTCGACAACATTTTCTTAGTATTGGTAAAGACACCATTATAATTTAACAAAATTCCAAGGTACATAAATTCATTACATATTTCAATGGATTCCCCATTAAGATACCATTTTTCTTCTGATTTAATATTACCTCGATTTCTAAACATGACAACCTTTGTTTTCAACAAATTTACATGCAGATTGTATTCATTTGAACATACATTTACAACATTAATCATATTTTGAAGTTCATGAACATTTTCACTGAACAAAACAGTATCATCAGCATACATTAGTAAGTACAGATTGAGCATTTTTAATTCGTATGGTTGACATCCTTGTTTAATTAATTCTATTTCAATATCATTGACATACATGGCATATAAAAATCTGAAAAATTACCATTATGCTTTACACTCGATTTTAATTTGGAGTACATGGATTTAATTAGATTTAAAAGCTTTCCAGCTACACCACATTTGGCTAATTTTAACCATAGCTTAAAGTGAGATACATCGTCAAAAGCCTTAACATAATCAATAAAGCAACAATATAATCTTTTACCCTGCCTTAATGATTTTGAAATTATGGAATGAAGAGCAAAGATTGCGTCATGAGTGCCATAACCCGGTCTAAATCCAAACTGCGCATCAGTCAGGACACTGTTATCTTCGCTCCATTTCATAAGTCTTGTATTAATCGTTGATGTGAATAGCTTTCCGATATGCGAGACTAACGATATACCTCTGTAGTTTCCATGGTCATTAACTGGTCCCTTCTTAAATAACGGTACAATAACACTTTTCACCCATAATTCCGGGAAGCGACTAGTGCATAATATCACGTTAAACAGTTTACACAATATTGGTATTAGGATTGTCTTTCCTTCTAAAATATATTCATCTAAAATATTGTCCACACCAGGCGACTTATTTCGATTCAAGCCTTTAATACAAGTTTCTATTTCATTTTCTGTAAAAGGTTTGTCTAATTCTTCAAACACACATTCCATGGTATCTGTTGTGTCTGGTCCATTTTCAACGTTATCATTTGAAATCAAATTTTTAAAATGATCTACAAATTGTTCCATTGAGATTTTATTTTTTACATTTTTTTTCCGTTTTCTGAATTTCCCATAAAAACGTTTTGGGTTTGATGTTCTCATCGAATTAAACATATTTCCTTGCTTGTTCTTATAAAGTCTTTTCAATTTATTTTCCAAACGTTTATACTTTTGTTTTTCTAAGTTCAGTTTCATTCTATTTTCGTCAGAATGGATATCATTAAAAATTGATAGTGCACGTTTATAGCTATTGTATAGTATTTTACACTCTTCTGTAAACCATGGTTTGTCCCGTTTAACGCTTGCGTTGGATGCCCTTTTCCGACCAATGCAATAATCGCACTGTATCGTACGATCTAATTCAACTTTCGTATATTTTTCAAAAATGTCAATTAAAAGTTTAACAGTTCATTCATGTTATCCACATTTCCATCAATAGACTCGCCATCTTCCGTGATATTGTGAAATAATTCTTCAAATTTATGCGCATTTACCATTAAATCACTTTTGACCTCATCTTTGAACTCTTCATTCCACCTTACCGTTTTACATTTAATCTTTTTACATGTACATTCACTTGGAATTGATAATCCCTTTAACTTAATATCTACAAACAAAGGAGCATGACATGAAAAAGTTGTAAATTTTCCAACAGTAAAATTGTGTACTATAGAAAATGACTCACAGGACAATAACATATAATCAATAACAGAACATCCGTTTTTATTTTGAAATGTAAATTTACCACTGGATTCACCGAATCGTCCGTTACAAATTCTGAGACATGAAGATCTACACAGTTAGGGTGTTTTAAATCCTCAATTAATCTATCACAAAATATATCGTCAGGAACATATTCTATAAAATTTGCAATATTATAATTTAATTGTCTTTTCAAATTATCATGTCTCAAAAAGTCAGGTTCTTTTCCTACACGCCCATTCAAGGTCCCCAATGACGGCAACGTTGCCGTCTACAGAGTATAGTTCTATTTCTTCCTGCAATACATCGAAAATGTCACATTCATATTTTCTATAAAATACGTTTTTGTCAGGTGGAATGTAAATAGCACACATATATAAATTCTTATCATCCGACATAATACATTTATCTAATTTAAACCAGATCATACAATCAACACAACATTTCATAATTACAAAATATGGATTCAACCATTTTTTATAAAACACAATAATACCACCGCCGTTACATTTTTCTCTTGACACAAATTTTTTTTCATAACCATTCAATTCGAATTCCTTTGGACATTTTACCCAACATTCATTGAAACATATAATATCATTTTCACACACAGATTTAAGAAATTCCCCATCTGCTAATTTTCTAATTATTCCCTTTGAAATATTCCAAGAACATACTTTAAGAACACTTTTTACACTTCCATTTTCATGAATATCACTCTCCGCTGATCCCTATTCTTTCCATAACGTTCCATTTACGAACAGCTTATCACCAACAATGTAAGTCTTTTTATTCTCCTGTCGCTGTTTTAACATAACGGGTATTAACTTTTTCCTTTTCTCCAGCACTTCTGGCGGATAATGTGGACTGATTCCAAAGTTAGTACCTTTCAGACGTTTAGATAAATTCCGTACCATTTCTCGTTCAACATAACTACCAAATTTCACCACAATCGGTCGCGGTCTTGTAGCTCCATCTTTCTTTCTCCCTAATCGGTACGCTTTCTCGATTTTTATGTTCGTTTTGGCGTTTTCTATTTTCATAACATTTTCACAAAATTCCAAAACTATATTAGAACAATTTTCGTCATGAATTTCCCGTTGCACCCCGCGTATCCCCGTTTCACCCCCCGTTACACCCCCCATGTCATCCCTAGGCCTGTTGGTTTCCATATCTGTGTTATGTGGTTGTTCATCGATTGCGAAAAACAGAAGATTTTGTCTAAGACTTTGTGTTTCTACATCTATTAACCTGTCTTTTACATCTTTATTTACAGTTTTTGTAGTTTCAATATTTTTTGCAACAGTTTCTAGCCTTACTTTTAAGGATTTGTGTTCATCGTGGATGTTTGATAAAAATTGAGCACTATGTTCAAGCACACTAATTCTATCTTTGCACGACACAAGTTCAGAATCGAAATGCTTAAATTGACTATTAATTCTTTCTTCAATTGAATCAAGTTTTGTTAATTTTGATTCTACACCTGCAAGTCTATTACACATTTCCTTCAACAATGATTCGATTCCAGGTGAAACAGGAGGCGGGGGTGGCGGAGGAGTGGGTGGCTGTGGATAAGGTTGATATTGCTGATACTGTTGATACGAAACGGGTGTACTGGATTGCATAGGAGTAGTGTATTGAAATCCTGGATTAATTGAGTGATTCATATTGACGATTTGATCATTTGTACTCGTGGGTGAGTTGTTGTTAATACATGATAACGCTTCACTTATTGTATTAGAAAGAAATACCTTTTTATTGTCTTTGTCCGTTGTACATGTTCCTTTGTTCGAAATGGCAGCTAAACTTTGATCCGAAGACGAATTTCCAGACGAATTATCTCCTTTATCAGATAAAGAACGCTTTGTTTCTTTTTTCTCCTTTTCGTCATAACTTATATGTAATGTTTTAGATCCATTGCACAATATATCACATAGCTTTTCATTATTTAACGAGATTTGTTTTTTAGACCGATTTTTGTTCTGCCATTTTCGCCGGCGCATGCGTAATTAAGTTCTTTTCAAGCTATTATTAGGTATATTGTTTGAAATGCTTAATCGAAGTTAATGATTGTTGATTTAATCATTACAATTATTGATTGGAGGATTATTGTGTATCTTTGATCTCTTTGTTTTCATTAATTGGTGGCTTTGATTCTGCAAGCTTGGTATGAGTAAAACAACGTTGAAACAAATTGCGAACATAAAAACATTTCTCAATTTATTATCTATAAACCATCAAATATCATTTATACTTCATTTAATATCCTATATATAATTATATATATAATTATCAGGGCGAACGGACCAAGGGTGAACAGGTAATAGGGCGAACGGACCCGAAACCCTGAACCTCGTAAATTGTTGTTGTCGTTGTCTTTGTCGATTTTGCAAATGAAGCAGCAACGCCATTGCTTGTAGCCAAAGTACAACTATAAATCCACTGCTAAGAGTAGTTAGGACCACTCTTAGAATATGTGATATACAAATTGTTAGAGATACACCCTTAAAGCCTAAAGATTATGCAAAGAGTTCTTAATAATGCTTAAAACAATAAAGATGGTTTCGTGTTACCCGAATTATTAAGAGTAATTTACGAGAGCGCTAAGAGAGCATCTTAAATCGTGGTGATTTTCAAAAAGGTAAGGGGTGTCAATCATTCTAAGAATGATGCAAGAGCTCCTTGTTACACTCGTAAAGGATAAGGGTAGCTAAAGAGTATCTTAAGCCCTAAGAATGCTTCTTGTTACCGGCCCCTGCTGAATTATTGGTCTACATCTATTTTTATAGCCCCAAACCTCATGTCATTGTGATAATGTGATAATGAAATAATGAAAAAAATTTTCAACTATATCATGGCAAGAACAAACTACACTTCAATGAGATGATGAAGTCGGCTTTGTACCAGACCAACACGCTTAGTTGGATTTGAATAGCGCTAGCTCACTGAGACAAGTCCGCCGGTGGACATCTCTCCTCACTTATGCACATTATCCTGATTCCGTGCCAACCAGTCTTTGCTCTTACTCTTTAGTGTTACGTGCTTTTCGGAAAAGCAACCAATTTCAGCCTAAGTCATTGCTTCGACTCGACCAGGGCTCGAACTCACTATCTTCTTGAGGCTAGCACGCTAACCACCGATCGGGTTGAAAGGTTAAGAGAGAGCCGATATGCGTTTGGAAATTACTGTGATACACAATAGTGTTAACAATGCATAATACATGTGTCAAGCCATGTACGATATAAATGTGTAAAGTCATGCACGATATAAATACTTACAATAAAATTTATCGATATATATGGCAAAACGAATAACGTATTGATCAATAATAAATGTGTTAAGTCATGTAAGATATAAATGTGTCAAGTCATCTACTATATTAATTTGTGAAGTCATGTACTATATAAATTTGTGAAGTCATGTACGAAATAAATTTGTGAAATCATGTACGATATAAATTTGCTAGGTCATGTACGATATAGATTTGTGAAGTCATTTACGATATAAATATGTGAAATCATGTACGATATACATTTGTGAAGTCATGTACGATATATATTTGTGAAATCTTGTATGATATAAATATGTGAAGACATTTACGATATAAATTTGTGAAGTCATATACGATATACATTTGTGAAGTCTTGTACTATATACATTTGTGAAGTCATGTACGATATAAATTTGTGAAGTCATGTACGATATAAATTTGTCAAGTCATGTACGATCTAAATTTGTCAAGTCATCTACTATATTAATTTGTGAAGTCATGTACTATATAAATTTGTGAAGTCATGTACGAAATAAATTTGTGAAGTCATGTACGATATAAATTTGTTAGGTCATGTACGATATAGATTTGTGAAGTCATTTACGATATAAATATGTGAAGTCATTTACGATATAAATTTGTGAAATCTTGTATGATATAAATTTGCTAAGTCATGTTCGATATAAATTTGTGAAGTCATGTACGATATACATTTGTGAAGTCATGCACGATATATATTTGTGAAATCTTGTATGATATAAATATGTGAAGACATTTACGATATAAATTTGTGAAATCTTGTATGATATAAATTTACTAATTCATGTTCGATATAAATTTGTGAATTCATGTACCATATACATTTGTGAAGTCATATACGGTATAAATTTGTGAAGTCATGTCCGATATAAATTTGTGAAGTCGTGTACGATATATATTTGTGAAGTCATGTACGATATAAATTTGTGAAGTCATGTACGATATACATTTATGAAGTCATTTACGATATACATTTGTGAAGTCATGTACGATATAAATTTGTGAAGTCATGTACGATCTAGATTTGTGAAGTCATGTACGATATACATTTATGAAGTCATTTACGATATACATTTGTGAAGTCATGTACGATATAAATTTGTGAAGTCATGTACGATCTAGATTTGTAAAGTCATGTCATATATAAATTTGCTAAGTCATGTACGATATAAATTTGTGAAGTCATGTACGATATAAATTTGTGAAGTCATGTACGATATAAATTTGTGAAATCATGTACGATATAAATTTGTGAAGTCATATGCGATATAAATTTATGAAGTCATGTACTATATAAATTTGTGAAGTAATTTACGATATAAATTTGTGAAGTCGTGTACGCTATAAATACTTACAAAATAATGATTATATATGGCGTGATGAATACTGTAATGATCCATAATAAATGTGTCCAGTCTCGTACGAAGTAAGCTATCAACAGTAGTAGGAAAGATGACAATACATAAGTCATATGTAGAATAAATATCCCCAACAATCTTTTACTTGGTTCCACCATTTCTGTTACTGAAATGTAATATAGGTTTAGGGTTATTGTGTTTGCTAACGCCACTTTCAACAACATTTCAGTTACATCGTAGTGGTCAATTTTATTGGTCGAGGAAACCGGAGTACCCGGGAAAAAACAACCGACTTCCCGCAAGTCACTGACGAATTGTATCACATAATGTTGTATCGAGTACACCTCGCCTGATTGGGATTCGAATTCACAGCGTTAATGGTGATATGCACTGATTGCATTGGTAATTGCAATTCCAACTACCATACAATCACGACAACGACGGACCCGAAATTAAATGTACGTTTATATTTACTATAGAAGTCATGATAATGATAATACCCGTAGTGACATTTTGCAGCCTGGTGCAACCTAGTCTGAGTGAGTGATTGTTGTTTCAACACCAACCGAGCATTGTTTTTCCTCCAGCTATATCATGGCGAGAACGGGGTATATTTTGATGAGATGATAATGATGTCCGCTTTGTACTAGACCAACACTCTTAGCTGGAGTTTCATAGTGTTATCTTACTGAAACGATAGTCCGCGGGTAGACATGTCGCTCCACTCGGACACCAGCCAGAGTTCGAACCAACGATCTACCTCAATCGAGACGAACACGCCAGCCATTACGCCACCAATGCGATTACAACCAAATATGCATACTTGTATATCTACCTATGTAATCACCTCCAAAACTGTGACCTTGATTCCCGCACACGTAATGGTTTATTCTATACAGTAATATATGATAAAGTTCGTCAGTTACTTGTCCCAGGTCTGTGTGTATCTCCGAGTACTCGATACAGCAATGTCCAATAGGTGACTACCGGCAGGGTTGTGATTTTCTTCGGATATTCCCGTTTTATCCATCTATGCCATTGACAGTCATGATCATAGTGAAATATAAATGAAAGCGTCGTACAACTTTAGTGGTGATAGGTGCTGATTGCATATGTAGTTGTAAATCAAACTACCAGACGACCACGGCCACTGCGGCCCCCAGTGTCATTTGGTATAGCAGGTGCATTGTCAATAAAATGATATCATAGAAGAGAAAGGTGTTGCTCATTGTATTTAAACATGATAATAACCAATTGTGTTTGCAGAAAGTGCATAGAGTGTAACATAAAGAGATATCGAATTGTAATGTCGGTATCCTACAAATGATATTTAACAATGACCTCCTGTCGTTGGCTTTGTTTGGTGAGCTTTATTTATTTGTGTTTGTTTTCGCATAGTGGTGTTCAACACATATTATGTTGTGGTATTCTTTTGTTTTTCTTAGTCTTGTGTACACTATGTTTCCAGTTTCTCTGGATTGTCAATTTTTGATTGCCCCTTCGATATTCTCTAACGTTAATTTACAACAGCCTTCTGTCGTGATCAGTCAGATCAGAGATTTTATTTGCTTTGATTTGGTCCGTGAGATTGTTAGCTTTATATTTGTGTCCAACATAATGGCCTTCTTTAGGATTTGTTTGACTTATATCGTTTCCTTATTACCATTAAGGGGCCATCGTGGCCGTGATCGTATGGTAGTTGGATCTACAACTACCTATGCAATCAGTGCCGACCACCACCGATATTGTGAGTTCGAATTTCGATCAAGGCGAGGTGTACAACATTACGTGATATAGTTTGTCATTGACTTGCGAAACGTCGGTGGTTTTCCCCGGATCTTCCGGTTTCCTCCACCAATAAAACTGACCGCCACGATATAACTGAAATATTGTTGAAAGTGGCGCTAATCACCACCCAACAAACAAACAAACAATATTATATAATGATTACAAGTTGCAGTGTCATTTTGTATAGCAGGTGCCCCGTCAATATGATATCACTGAAAAGAAAGGTGTTGCCCATTGTATTTAAACATGATAATTACCTACTGTGTTTGCAGAAAGGTCATAGCACCTTTATATTAGAGTGTAAAATAAAGAGATATCGATTTGTAATGTCGGTATCCTACAAAGGATATTTAACAATTACCTTTGTCTTTTGCCTTTGTTTTGTGATATTTTTTTATTTGTGTTTGTTTTCGTATAGTGGTGTCCAACACGTATTGCGTTGTGTTTTTGTTTTGTTTGTTTTCGTTTTGTGTACACTATGTTTCCAGTTTCTCTGGATTGTCAATTTTTGATTGCCCCCATGCGGTATTTTCTAACGTTTATTTACAACGGCCTTCTGCATTTCGTGATCAGTCAGAGATTTTATTTGCTTTGATTTGGTCCGTGAGATTGTTAGCTTTATATTTGTGTCCAATATAATGGCCTTCTTTAGGATTTGTTTGACTTATATCGTTTCCTTATTACCATTAAGGGGCCGTCGTGGCCGTGATCGTGATTGAATGATAGTTGGATTTACAACTACCTATGCAATCAGTGCCTACCACCACTGATGTTGTGAGTTCGAATCTCGGTCAGGGCAAGGTGTACAACATTATGTGATAAAGTTTGTTAGTGATTTGAAACAGGTCGGTGGTTTTCTTCGGGTCCCTCGGTTTCCGCCACCAATAAAACTGACCGCCACGATATAACTGAAATATTGTTGAAAGTTGCGTTAAACACCATCAAACAAACAAACAATATTGCTATTAATTCATCAACTGAACTGACACTATCGATCAAAGCTGACGGTGTGATACACTCCTTACTCGTACAAAACAATTGGCAGTATTCCTTTATGATGTTTTCATTGGTGGCTTTCTAAAGACGGAAATGTTTCGGAAAATATCAATAATCTGCCATTCCCCTTTTTCATAGTTTCAAAACATCCATTCTTGCACACAATACAGGCACGTCATACAGTTTTAATCGATTTTTCGTAGGCGTTCCCGGTAGTACTATTGCTTAAATATGGATCATAATGACGTAAAATAACAACACCATCTACTCATTTTAATACTAAATTTCATTAACAACATTTTTAAGGAATTACATTTTAAACGTGTTAAATTATGATGCATTTGATAAACTAATTCTTCTGTATGCCCTATACACTATTTACATGACAAGGAAAATGCAATCGAACATACATTTAACAAGCCGATCATATGTCTCTTGCAGTATTATGTAATTTTCCACAAATAATTATGAACGAAATAATGTTATGTTTTAGATTTGATTTTGATTTGATTTTTGGTGTTTAGCGCCAATTTCAGCAATATTTCAACTATATCATGACGACCAGTTTTAGTGATGGAAGAAGCCGGAGTACCCAGAGAGAACCATCGACCATGGGCAAGCAACTGGTAAACTTGTGGCTGCGAGTCGAGTGCACCATTTTCGTAACTTACAAAGCTGGGTGCGAACCCACGCCGTATTGGTGATAGGCTTATATGAATTGCTAGGTAATCCAACTACCTAACTCATTGAGCCACCCGGACCCGAATGTTACGTTTTAGTAATATATTGTATTTTAATGATATATATGTAAGACCCCGTAAGTTTATATCTTGTGTCTGATCCATTGTCTGTATAATTGCTCGACCATAAAATACGTTTAAAGTAAAGACGATTGTTTGTCATTTTGTCCTTTTATCATTTGGCTATTGTGTTGTCTGTCCTTTTGTCTGTTTACGGCTTCTGTTTCTCCCTTTGATGTCTTCAAACTTGTTTCCTGTGCAATTTGTCCATGAATCGTTCTAATTGCAATATTATTTCTACGACTATACAGTAATATTTTACAGTAATATCACCACTAAAGTTGTAGGTTCGAATCCCGCTCATGGCGAGGTGTACTCGATACAGCATTATGTGATAAAGTTTGTCACTGATTTGCGACAGTTCGATGATTGTCTCCTGGTACTCTGGTTTCCTCCACCAATAAAACTGACCGCCACGATATAAATGAAATATTGTTTAAAGTGGCGTTAAACACCATAACATTAACCCCCACCCTAACAGTAATTCTTGCTTGACATTTCTGACTACTTTAATACTTGCTAAGAACAAATGGTGAGATGTACAAAATTACAGTTCCAAAACCATTAAGAAATTCCATCAGGACAACGACAGTATAAGTTGATAGAAATGGTCGTATTCCTTCTGATAACAGTAAGGAAATGGTAGCCAGCATTAAGACAGGCTTACGACCGAGTCTGCAAGTAAATCATATATATTTACACTATGTCCGTTCTTATACAATCTGTTTAATTGTTTCTTAATATAAATATTTATAATTAGAGGTTTGTTGTGTCATTTTCTTTTATTACCACTAGTGGAGCAGGAACTGCTTATCGTTCCGGAACACCTGAGTTCACCCCCGGTTTTTAGTGGGGTTCGTGTTACTCGATCTTTAGTTTCATGTGTATGTTTTGTAGATCGTTGTTTGTCTTTTTGTACTTTTTCTTTTGACCATTGTGTTGTATGTTCTACTTCGATATACGGATTCTGATTACCCCTTTGGTATCCTCAAGCTTTTCTTGTAAAGAACCAATCTAATAAAAACTAGATGTTTGTATCTTTTTATTTGTATGTGTGGTGACGTACTAACAGCTAACGACACCCTGTATGGGGTTACACCCGATAACCTTAATTCATATTTTACTGTAAACAAAACTTTGATTTTAAAACATTTCGACAATCGAACTATTGAACGGGTATAAGTAGGAATAATACATTATTTTATACCAAATCACATTAAGCCCACAAAGTATCTAATATAATTAACGATGGAAGAGATATAAAGTGGGAGTGTGTTCATTGGTGCAGTGTATCTCTTTTTATATATCCTATAGTAGCATGGTCTGTCGAACATAATAGACTAATATAAGCGATAATAAGTTCACTGCTACATTAGTTTTATCCAATATCACATAGAACACACGGTTGAACATAATAATATATCATTCTATATATTCTGTACATCTTATGTTTCATTAATTATAACAAACACCACAAAAATCACGAGGAATTGCAACGTAATGATGCGTCTAAAACAAAAGAACACACGAAAAATGCAGCGTATTTATGTGTCAAAGACAACATAAGCACCGGGAAATTAAACGTAATGATGTGTCAAAAATTAACGAACCATGAGAAATTCAACGTAATGATATGTCAAAAGCTACAGAGCCATGAGAAATTCAATGTAATGATGTGTCAAAAGCTACAGACCCATGAGAAATTCAACAAAATCATGTGTCAAAAGCTACAGAACCATGAGAAATTCAACAAAATCATGTGTCAACAGCTACAGATCCATGAAAAATTCAACAAATTCATGTTTCAAAAACAACAGAACTTTGAGAAATTCAACGTAATGATTTGTCAAAAGTTACAGAACCATGAGAATTTCAAAAAAATCATGTTTCAAAAGCTACAGACCCATGAGAAATTCAACAAAATCATGTTTCAAAAGCTACAGACCCATGAGAAATTCAACTAAATCATGTGTCAAAAGCTACAGATCTATGAAAAATTCAACAAAATCATGTTTCAAAAACAACAGAACCATGAGAAATTCAACGTAATGATTTGTCAAATACTACTGAACCATGTGAAATTCAACGTAATGATTTGTCAAATACTACAGAATCATGATGAGAAATTCAACAAAATCATGTGTCAACAGCTACAGTCCCATGACTAATTCAACAAATTCATATTTAAAAAACAACAGAACCATGAGAAATTCAAAATAATGATGTGTCAAAAACAACAGAACCATGAGAAATTCAACGTAATGATTTGTCAAATACTACAGAATCATGAGAAATTCAACAAAATCATTTATCAACAGCTACAGACCCATGACTAATTCAACAAATTCATATTTAAAAAACAACAGAACCATGAGAAATTCAAAATAATGATGTGTCAAAAACAACAGAACCATGAGAAATTCAACGTAATGATTTGTCAAATACTACAGAATCATGAGAAATTCAACAAAATCATGTATCAACAGCTACAGACCCATGACTAATTCAACAAATTCATATTTAAAAAACAACAGAACCATGAGAAATTCAAAATAATGATGTGTCAAAAACAACAGAACCATGAGAAATTCAACGTAATGATTTGTCAAATACTACAGAATCATGAGAAATTCAACAAAATCATGTATCAACAGCTACAGACCCATGACTAATTCAACAAATTCATATTTAAAAAACAACAGAACCATGAGAAATTCAAAATAATGATGTGTCAAGAACAACAGAACCATGAGAAATTCAACGTAATGATTTGTCAAATACTACAGAATCATGAGAAATTCAACAAAATCATGTATCAACAGCTACAGACCCATGACTAATTCAACAAATTCATATTTAAAAAACAACAGAACCATGAGAACTTCAACGTAATGATTTGGCAAAAGCTACAGAACCATGAGAATTTCAACAAAATCATGTTTCAAAAGCTACAGACCCATAAGAAATTCAAAATAATGATGTGTCAAATACTACAGAACCATGAGAAATTCAACAAAATCATGTGTAAAATCTACAGAATCATGAGAAATTCAACAAAATCATGTGTCAAAAGCTACAGAACCATGAGAATTTCAACAAAATCATGTTTCAAAAGCTACAGACCCATAAGAAATTCAAAATAATGATGTGTCAAATACTACAGAACCATGAGAAATTCAACAAAATCATGTGTAAAATCTACAGAATCATGAGAAATTCAACAAAATCATGTGTCAAAAGCTACAGAACCATGAGAATTTCAACAAAATCATGTTTCAAAAGCTACAGACCCATAAGAAATTCAAAATAATGATGTGTCAAATACTACAGAACCATGAGAAATTCAACAAAATCATGTGTAAAATCTACAGAATCATGAGAAATTCAAAATAATCATGTGTCAAGAACACACGGATATTCAGCGTATTAAGGACTAAATAAACCACGGGAAATTAAACGTGATTACGTGTCACCAACCACAGAACACACGTCAAATTAACAGTGATGGTGTGTCATCAACCACAAATCCCACGGGAAATTAAATGTGATAATGTGTCACAGACTCACGGGAAATTAAACGTGAGAATGTGTCACAAACCACAAACCCCTGGAATTCCAACGTAATGATATATCACAAGTAACAAAACTCACGAAAACGTAAACGTTAACGTAATGACGTATCGGAAATTACAGAACCCACGACAAACCCGGTTTAATTATGTGTCAGAAACTAATAGCCCACGGGAAATAAACATGATAATGTGTCAGAATATATGTATTGTAAAACCAAGATACCTATATCAATGCAGATCACCAGATGATCAATTCTGTATTTAGCACTTGCAGTGGTGCTCAACCCCAAATAGATGAAAGACCAGCATTAAATATTAATATTAAAGAGAAAAACAAATGTCAAAACATCTGAAACCCAACTAGGACTGTCTATGGCTGAATGACAAACGTCAAACTACAATAAAATGTGACCTGGTAGGCTTGTTGTCACACACAACGTTAAACTACAATAAAATGTGAACTGGTAAGCTTGTTGTCACACACAACGACAAACTACAATACAATGTGAACTGGTAAACCTGTCGTCACACACAACGTCAAACAACAATAAAATGTGAACTGGTAAACTTATCGTCACACACAACGTCAAACTACAATAAAATGTGAACTGGTAAGCTTGTTGTCACACACAACGTCAAACTACAATAAAATGTGAACTGGTAAGCTTGTTGTCACACTCAACGTCAAACTACAATAAAATGTGAACTGGTAAGCTTGTTGTCACACACAACGTCAAACTACAATAAAATGTGAACTGGTAAACTTGTTGTCACACACAACGTCAAACTACAATAAAATGTGAACTGGTAAACTTGTTGTCACACACAACGTCAAACTACAATAAAATGTGAACTGGTAAACTTGTCACACACAACGTCAAACTACAATAAAATGTGAACTGGTAAACTTGCCGTCACACACAACGTCAAACTACAATAAAATGTGAACTCGATTGGTTGTCTATTACTCACTTACAAGAGTAACACGACAGGTGGCTCTGGTGGGGTAGTAACTGCTTACCCTTCCTGATCACCAGCATTCACATCGGATTCTAGTGGGGTTCATGTTGCTCGATCTTTATGATTCGTTTCTGTGCAGTGCTTTGTAAATCATTGTTTGTACTTTCATGATTACCTCTTTGGTATCTTCAAACTTTCCATATGTGGCAGTCCACACCTTTCTAATTGTTCTTTGTGTGCGTGGTTTCTTTTATCAGCTCTCTTTAACATATTGTTTTCTTACTTTTGAAAAAGATGCCGCCTTTCGGACTCATAAAACAGTTAAATATGCCCATGCACGTGCATGTGACAGCAGCATTGCTTATTTGTAAGTTGGCATACTTTTTCCATCATCTAACCAGCTCAGCTTTGTCCTTGCTCCAGTATCCATTTTATGCTTGTCACTTGTGTTCATTCATATATTTAGATTACGTTTTATTGTTTGAGTGTCAGAAACATTCCATCTGACAAATAAGTCAAATGAAAGATATAATAGTCCTGATGCGTGTACAGTTAGGTGCGTCTAGGCCTGATACAACATATTTCCGTTATTGTTACCTGATATCAAATTATAAACGTTCACCACTAGAATAAGGAAAGATATCATGTAAACTTTTAACTCGCCTATGATGAGAACAGTGTATACAATTATCTACTGACAAATTGTATTATGTTTTGTACATGTATTTTGCTTGTCTTCGTATTATTCCTGTACCCAATGTTACCAGTGTCTCTGGTTGTTCATTTTTAATTTTGCCCCTTCGGGTTTCTCTAACGTTTATCTATATGTGACTATTTGCAATCTTTGAGAAAAATAATAATGGATCTTTAATATATACAACTTTGCAAATTCAATAATATTTTCTGTTATGTGTGCTTTCCGATTGAACAATTTCACTCTGTTGATCGAATGCACAACTTGCCTTGTGAAAATACTTTAGTCATTTAACCAGCTGAGACACTTAGTGTTTGTAAATTTACCTTAGATATAATGGTGGCTGTGTAGAGACTTTGGTCACACACCCAGCTGTGACATTTAGTCTCAGTATATTTACCTTAGATATACTGGTGGCTGTGTAGAGACTTTGGTCACACACCCAGCTGTGACATTTAGTCTCAGTATATTTACCTTAGATATAATGGTGGCTGTGTAGAGACTTTGGTCATACACCCAGCTGTGACATTTAGTCTCAGTATATTTACCTTAGATATAATGGTGGCTGTGTAGAGACTTTGGTCACACACCCAGCTGTGATATTTAGTCTCAGTATATTTACCTTAGATATAATGGTGGCTGTGTAGAGACTTTGGTCATACACCCAGCTGTGACATTTAGTCTCAGTATATTTACCTTAGATATAATGGTGGCTGTGTAGAGACTTTGATCATACACCCAGCTGTGACATTTAGTCTCAGTATATTTACCTTAGATATAATGGTGGTTGTGTAGAGACTTTGGTCATACACCCAGCTGTGACATTTAGTCTCAGTATATTTACCTTAGATATAATGGTGGCTGTGTAGAGACTTTGGTCATACACCCAGCTGTGACATTTAGTCTCAGTATATTTATCTTAGATATAATGGTGGCTGTGTAGAGACTTTGGTCATACACCCAGCTGTGACATTTATTCTCAGTATATTTACCTTAGATATAATGGTGGCTGTGTAGAGACTTTGGTCATACACCCAGCTGTGACATTTAGTCTCAGTATACTTTCCTTAGATATAATGGTGGCTGTGTAGAGACTTTGGTCATACACCCAGCTGTGACATTTAGTCTCAGTATATTTACCTTAGATATAATGGTGGCTGTGTAGAGACTTTGGTCATACACCCAGCTGTGACATTTAGTCTCAGTATATTTATCTTAGATATAATGGTGGCTGTGTAGAGACTTTGGACATACACCCAGCTGTGACATTTATTCTCAGTATATTTACCTTAGATATAATGGTGGCTGTGTAGAGACTTTGGTCATACACCCAGCTGTGACATTTAGTCTCAGTATACTTTCCTTAGATATAATGGTGGCTGTGTAGAGACTTTGGTCATACACCCAGCTGTGACATTTAGTCTCAGTATATTTACCTTAGATATAATGGTGGCTGTGTAGAGACTTTGGTCATACACCCAGCTGTGACATTTAGTCTCAGTATATTTACCTTAGATACAATGGTGGCTGTGTAGAGACTTTGGTCATACACCCAGCTGTGACAATTAGTCTCAGTATGTTTACCTTAGATATAATGGTGGCTGTGTAGAGACTTTGGTCATACACCAAGCTTTGACATTTAGTGGTTGATCCATTAATTTCTATCGTACATTCTGTAACGTTGTATTCCTGTATACCAGATGTTGTATTGAACAACACACTTCCCGGGGGACTGTAGTGATCATCATTTACACCAGGAACCCTGCATCTAATCAATTATATATATATATATATATATATATATATATATATATATATATATATGGTTAGGCTATGGTGTTTAGCGCCACTTTCATCAATATTTCAGCTATATCGTGGCGATCAATTTTCTTGGTGGATGAAATCGGAGTACCCGGAGAAAACGACCGACCTGTCACAAGTCACTGACAAACTTTATCACATAATGTTGTATATGTACACCTCGCCTGAGTGGGATTCGAACTCACAAATTTAGTAGTGATAAGCACTGTTTGCATAGGTAGTTGTAAATCCAACTACCATACGGTCATGACCACGACGGCCCCTATTATTGTATTATTGTCTTCTCCTGGGGGAACTGTTCTCCTTTAGTGTTGTCTGGTGAGGTATCGTACACTCGCCGTTGGCTCAGGCACTGTACTTCACTAGACAACACTATAGGAAAACAGTTCCTGAGGGAGAAGACAATAATATGCTTAGTACATAGCGTCTCATTCTAGAGATCAAAGAAGAAAAAAACTAGTTAAAGCTTCGTCGGCCTTTATATTGACAAACCTCGCAATATTGACAACAAACAGTAAACAGAAACCGTCCATTTTTTTATTTCTTTATTGTCTTATTCTCCCTGTTATCATATATCACCTTAGCACAGGTTTCCAAGCAGTGCCGGAATTAGAACAAATGAGGCCCTGAGCTAGCTTAGTTATTAGGCCCCTTACTTTGGCCCTGAAGGAGGTAGACTATCAACTCTATCATTATGTCTGGAATCGCTCCGAAACAGAACGCCTTCAAAATTAAAATTGCACCACATAAACAAAAATCCATCGTAAAACAAATGTTGGCAAGAAGATGCTCCCACCCCCAACCCCCCCCCCCCACCCCCAACCCCCCCCCCCCCACTTGGTCAACGGGATCCCGTGCTTAAACACACCTAAGTACAATGGTAAATCCGTCTCTGTGTCCAAGTGAGTGGATTATAATATTGAAGTAATATAGAAATATATTTTCATTTACTTTTAATTAACATTATTTTAAATTTCCTAATAAAATAGATTTTGTACCACATGTTTTATTCATATAATATATATAAAACAATACAACCTGTATAAATATATGTTATGAAAAAGAAAAAATCGTGGGTAGGTTATTCTATCTTCTGCAATAAAAATAGGTTATATTGTAATTTGTGGAAATGATTTTTGTTTCTAATGTTATTTAATTCAATTTTAGAAAAAATATAATTTGTTTCATTATCAATATTAGGCGCAGTCTATTTTAACGGAAGTAAATCTTGCCAAAAATATATAAAAATAACGGGGGAAGATATATGCCGTAATGGAGAATACACTCCAACTGTAGATTCTTTAAAAACAAATCTAGGAGACCCGTAAGTGTCGAGTTAATTATTTGTAAGAATCTACAAGATAGAGTTATTCTCTTACATAATACATTTCCATCTACAAAGGTGTTTTCATTTTATATTTTTACACTTTTAATGTTTAGAAAGCCAAATAACACAACAATTATCAAAAATAAAGCGACAATTTTTTATGAGTCAACGTCCTTTCGATTCTCGTTTATATTTAGATATTTCAAGTGCTCCAAATGTTCACCTGATTTGTAATTACTTGCGGTCGGTTCGTTAGTTGTTTTTGTATTGCGAGAATGTTTTTAAATGATCACGTACTCGTCAGTTCTGAACATAAATTAAGCCAGATTGTAAATACTTGTATCATGCCTTGTATATATACTAATGGGAAAAAGAAACTGTGCATTCTAAATATTTATATATATTTTTTTATGACCGGTTATTTAATTTTTAACTAGTCATGACTAGTTGAAATATTGATTGTTATGCGATCGACCATTCGCAGGAAACTTTGACACGCTCTATGAGTACACCTCGTGTATTTGGCCTTTTTTTGTTGATCATTCTCGTTTAACGATTTGTGACTGTTTGAGGTTTACTAAGGTTTGTTTTTGCCCCTACACATCAGAAAAACAGTTTTGTTTGAATGACATTAATTCCAGTGTTATGCCACGTCTCGACGATCAGCGTCTTCGTGCTATTGGTATGCTCCAAGCTGGACTGGCACAGAACGTTGTTGCTAGACATTTTGGCTGTCATCGCAACACGATACTGTCATTATGGAGACGATTTAGACAATCTGGCAACACTAGAGACCGCAGACGTTCAGGTCGTTCACGTGTAACGTCACGTCGTCAAGATAACCACATAAGGCTGGTGCATCTGCGAAATCGATTCCAGACGTCAAGTCTCACTGCAAGAAGCATTCCCGGATTACGACCGATCAGCTCTAGAACAGTCCGCAATAGACTTCGTGAACATAACATCAGGCCAAGACGTCCCGCAATCCGTCCAATTTAGCTGCATAGACACCGTGCAGCTAGGCTGACGTGGTGTAGAGATTATTTAAGATTCAGAATACAGGATTCGGCCAACATCCTGTTTACAGATGAATCCTGATTTCAACTAGACAGCAGTGATGGCCGTTCTCGTGTTTACCGCCGTGTAGGAGAACGATATGCAGACGCCTGCGTCATTCAACGTCAATCGTTTGGTGGGGACCGTGTTATGGTGTGGGGAGGCAAAACAGCACATGGCAGAACACCATTGGTTGTTGTCGCCGGAAATCTGACCGGTATGCGCTATCGGGATGAAATTGTTCAGCCTTATGTCATTCCGTTCATCCAAGCTCAGGCCAACAACGTCACCTTTCAGCAGGACAACGCTCGACCACATGTTGCGCGAGTAGTGCGTGACTATCTGACACAGCAAAATGTTGATTTGTTACCATGGCTAGCAGTTTCACCCGATCTTTCACCCATTGAGCATGTTTGGGATGAAATGGGACGACGGTACGCAATAATTCTGCCAAATCAGCCAGTGACGTTAGCGGAAATGGGTCCAGCATTGATCCGCATTTGAAACAATATCCCACAGCATTTTTCAACAACTTGGTTAAATCAATGCGTTGCCGTTGCCAAGCATCCATTAATGCAAATGGTGAACACACCCGCTACTGACTTTGTTAATGTATAAAGTGCCTTGTGTTGTTTAAAACGTTTACTAAATGAATTCAAGTGACGTTGAATGCTATTGGTCAGATGGTTTGGTGAAAAATGCATTATTCGACAATATACTGTACACAATTAATAAATTTTATTTTGATATTGATCTTTAATTGATTTTTTTAGTAATGCACAGTTTCTTTTTTCCACTAGTATATATATTGATCAGTTACTTATTTAAACAAGTTGTTAATATATTTGTTTTAATAAATTTTACTATCAAGAGTATTAATTATACAATATAATAGTGTGGTCACCGTAGCCGGTTGGCTAGACGTAAGTTTTGACACTCAAAGCAGAGCTTAGAAAGCTCAGCAGGGGTTCTATACATGCAAGTCCCAAAATATGTACGATATGACTTTAAGCTTAAAACGGTAAAAGATTAAAGTTCATATACGCAAGAACAAACAAATAAACTGTAGATTCCTAAAAATAATCCACTGTCCGAACAATAGTGTGACGTCAGAGAAATGTATTATACAGTGTACTATTCAAAAATAGTAAGCACTAATCATCCAATCAAAATAAAGCATTTTCATATTTTATGTATTTTATGCATCTTGCAGATTAAAAAGTTTTGCTATTAATGCGAACAGTATAAGAAAGTAAATAAGCAAATTCTTCCGTAAAAAAAGTTTTTTTACTTATTACAAATTATGAGTAACAAAGAAATATACAAAAGGTGAGGGTTGGGATCCCATTAACCTGTTTAATCCCGCTATATTTTTGTACTGTTCCATACCAGGACCAGGATGTCCAATGTCGTCGTATTTTTGTTGTGTTCAGTGAGTTCAGTCTAGATGAAAGGCGATTGCTCGTTTTGTTGATATTGGTGAAATTGATGACCATCACTGTTTTAACTTTCTTTTCATTATTTATTTATTGAAAGTATATGGTTGGTAAATTTACTTGGCACTATCTTTCATTCATTTATTCATTATTAAGCATTTAGTAATATCAACACAAATACTATTCAAAAAATGTATTGCAAAGCGTATCTGATAAAAATTTACATTTAAATATTAATAGTATTGTGTTTGGCCCAAGCAAGGACTTCGAAATACACCAGGTTGTGTCGTTGTTCTTTGCATTTTTTGCATAGATGTGTAAATCGAGAGGGAGGATGATAGGAGCTTGATTTTACCCAAAACATGTTTTGGTATTTTCACCAGATAAATTAAAGAACATTTGGTTTCAACTTCCTTTTTTGGTGGGGTCCATCTTGCTCATCTTTTTAGCTTTCTGTGTTGTGTTTTTGCCTGTGCCTCTGGGTTGACCATTCTTGATTGTCTGTGTTGTGTTTTTGCCTGTGCCTCTGGGTTGACCATTCTTGATTGTCTGTGTTGTGTTTTTGCCTGTGCCTCTGGGTTGACCATTCTTGATTGTCTGTGTTGTGTTTTTGCCTGTGCCTCTGGGTTGACCATTCTTGATTGTCTGTGTTGTGTTTTTGCCTGTGCCTCTGTGTTGACCATTCTTGATTGTCTGTGTTGTGTTTTTTCCTGTGCCTCTGGGTTGACCATTCTTGATTGTCTGTGTTGTGTTTTTTCCTGTGCCTCTGGGTTGACCATTCTTGATTGTCGCTTTGGTATTTTCTAACGTTCATTTATTTACGACATGCTAAGGTAGAGCATGCAAATCAATTTCTAGTTCGTTGATTGGTTTATTGTGTTTAACGCCACATTCAACAATATTTCAGTTATATCATGGCGGTCAGTTTTATTGGAGAAGGAAACCGGAGTACCCGGAGAAAACCACCGACCTGTCACAAGTCACTGACAAACTATATCACATAATGTTGTATCGAGGACACCTCGCCATGAACGGGGTTCGAACTCACAACTTTAGTGGTGATAGGCACTGATTGCACAGGTAGTTGTAAATCTAACTACCATGCGATCACGACCACGACGGCCCAAATCAATTTCTACATGCTTATTGCAAGCTCTTATTTATCAACAAAAATAAATTCGTAAGCATGTTGTTCTTATTATTTATAGAGAAAACAGAAAATAAATGTTGCTTTGCATTTTGTTTTTATCTCTATTGCCGTTAGAGAGAAAATTAATTTAAGAAAAACTGGTGGGTTTGGATCCCATAAACCGATCTAACCTCGCCCTATGTTTGTGCATATCACAGACAATGACATGAATTTCCATCGTCACATACCGTGGCAATTCTTTTGTGTTAAATGATATTGCATGGTTGAATATACAGATATGCATCTGCGTTGGAGATCCTAAGAAACCCTACGGGTCACTTAGGGAGAGCAAGTGAAAGATGTGATTTTGATCAGTTTGCATAACGATGGCCTTCATACTATTGTGCTAAGACTCCGGGCATCATTTTTACACATTGTATGATCATTAGCCTTTTATAAGTGAGATAGGCGTTATCTATCATCACTATAACATTCTTTTCATAAACAGACAACTGAATATCAAATGCTACATTAAGCAAATTTTGAATATTAGAAAAATATAGTGTAAGTTTCTTATGGAAAAGGCATTCTCATAAATATTCTAATTACTGGTTACTTGTGTTTTGAACTATTCACCTGTGTTATTCACCGGACACGCGATATATTTTCGCGGACTTTTTAATGCTCTTGATTCATTGGAGGAAGCATGATAATGGACATTCATAATTCTCGAGGTATTTCATATGTGAAACTAAAATCCCGAAATCCACAGACGACAACAACAAACATGGCGAGCAGATTTGTGTGTCTATTCATGGTATGGTCTCTTTTGCTGTTCGGTATATATTAAAACAATTACTGACTAGATATTCTGGTAACTGCATGTTTATTCGACAATAGATGGTGATTCAGAAAACAAAAACTTGCTATTACCTTCATTCCAGTCAATAAGTGTATAACAGAAGTCTACGAAAGGGAAAAAAAAGGACTCGGTTAGTGAGTACTTGGTGATTAACGCCAAGTGAACAATTTGTCAGTTATATCATTACGAGTACAAACAAGTTATGCTAAACGAGATAATGTCCGCTTTGTACTAGACCAACATGAGTATCTGTATTGTTATAGTGCTAGCTCACGAAAACAACAACACACATGTAGACATGTCGTTCCACTCAGACATATTATTCCGACTCTCGGGCTAACCTGTATTTGCTCTTACTCCTTAGCGTTGCATGATTAGTGGAATGCAGGAACAATGATTGCATAGTCTTTGGTTTTACCCAACAAAGGAACGCAAAATGTAATTTCCAAGGAAGAGAACAAGTAGTTTTCAAACTTCACATGAACATTTCAATTTTGCCAATTTTGATTACTATCCTTTTTATTTATTTACTTTTGAAGCAAATAGAAAAAAACATGCGATATGCATAATTTTATACAAAATAAACTACATAGCTTTACACAAAAACAACTATGTAGATTTCACAAAACAAATATATATAATATATTTATTACATAATGACTAGAAATATCCGTACTTTAGCTAAGTAAAGTCTAGAGGTCAATAAATAATGATTTCAGTTATATCATTCGCCTCGTTCAATATTAAGATAAGATAAGATAAGAAAACTTTATTTTGATTCGGCACATAATAAAACAGTACAACATAAGCTCTAATGAGCTTTTTACCGAATATACATTAACAATAAAACAACACAAGTCACATGCAAAGTTACAGACTAAAACAAGCTAAGACATATAGGCATAAAAAGGAGGACTGTGTATAGATCTGAACAAGAACCCACGTGGCAAGTGCCTCTTTGGACTCTTGTTCAAGATCCACACACAGATGCTCCAACATAAAGCAGCATTTAAAAAGAAGCATCAGGTAAAAAAAAATAATGAAATAATAATACTGAATATTTAAAACTGGTACCAACATAATCAGTAAAAGTAGCACTGTCTAACTAAAAAATCAAAGAATATAAAATTTTCAAGCCAAACTAAAAAAAATTAATAATTAAAAAAATTAAAAATTAAAATTAAGCAAACCAAAAGCAAAATTTGAATCATCTACATGCAGAACAGCAACATTTGGACCCATTCCAGGACTGCAAAAGACTCTTGAATTGAGAGAAGCTATTTTCAGTCCTGAAATATTCTGGGAGGCTGTTCCACAATGTAGATGCAGCAAATCTGAAAGAGTTTTTACTGTACCGTGCATACTGCATATAGATGACGGCCGGGGACCAGGTGGCAATGCCTCGCTGGGTTCCCATCGGCATCCACATACATCATGACATAATAAAGCAGAAAATTAAGCATGTTTGGATAAAAAATTGACAAGCACTAAAACAAAGCAATATATATCTAAAAGCTATATGCAAATAAAAAGAGCAAAAACAGTAGCAGAATATTTATCATCTGCATGCAGAACAGCAACATTTAGTACCATTCCAGGACTGCATTAAGCTCTTAAATTGAGAAAAACTGTTTTCAGTCCTGAAATGGTCTGGGAGGCTGTTCCACAATGTAGCAGCAGCAAATTTAAATGTTTTTTTGCCATACCTTGATGTTCTGACCTGTGGAATGTCCAGTATATTGTTGTATCTAAAATAATATTTTGAATTTCGTAAATGCACAAGGCTATGGAGACATGATGGCGACAGTTTATTCATAATCTTAAATGTTTCCAGGGCCATAGTTCTCATTCTACGAATCTGCAAGGAAGGCACCTTTGCTTTTTTCAATAAATTATCATATGAGCTATTGTAATCCTCATACACAAAGCGAAGAGCTCTTTCTTGCACTTTTTCTATCTTTTTGGAATTTTTCTCCGTACAAAAATGCCAGGCCAAAGGGCAAAAGTTAAAATTACTAAGAGTAAAAGTATGGAAAATTGTAAGTTTGTTTAATCTGTTCAAATAGGGGCCTAAACGTTTGATAATGTTCAGCTGTTGGGATGCCTTCCTGCAGATTGTACTTATATGTGTGTCAAAATTTAATTGATAATCAATCTCAATGCCTAGTAATTTAACACTGTCTTCACATGTTAGTTCAAATTTTTGTATATTTATAGTTGGACGTTTTTCATAGGTTTTCTTCCCCACCGCCAAATCTTGAAATTTATCAGGATTAGCCTGCATTTTGTTAATTTTGAACCATTCAATGAGATGATTTGAGTCAGACTCTAGAGTAGAAATAAGTAGATCAAAATCGGGACTGCCAAAGGAAAGGGTATTATCGTCTGCATAATTGTACAGAGAACTGTCTTTAATGAACAAAAATATATCGTTTATGAAGACATTGAATAAGA
This sequence comes from Bathymodiolus brooksi, assembly GCA_963680875.1. Taxonomy (NCBI): domain Eukaryota; kingdom Metazoa; phylum Mollusca; class Bivalvia; order Mytilida; family Modiolidae; genus Bathymodiolus; species Bathymodiolus brooksi. Next base: position 111,349,610 of record OY804581.1, read on the forward strand.
GGGGACCAAGTATAGATCCTTGCGGAACCCCTTTATGGATGTCAGCCCAGTTACTCAGAACACTATTGACCTTTATTTGTTGTTTTCTGTTTGATAAGTATGATTTTAGTAACGAGACCGAATTATCTGAAACTCCATAAGCTGACAATTTGTCTAGCAGTATGGCATGTGGTAGGCAATCAAAAGCCTTTGAAAGGTCCATCAGAACTGATGCTATATAATAATTTTTGTCTTGGGCTTCACGCCAATCTTCTAGAAGTCTGAGCAACGTGGTCTGGCATCCATGTCCACGTCGGAAAGCACACAAAAAAGGGCTAAATATTGTGTCAAAAAAATCAGACAATTGTGTTTCAAATACCTTTTCAAAAATTTTAGAAAAAACAGGAAGGACACTCACAGGTCTATAATTTGTTTTACTTAATGGGTCATTTTTCTTGTGTAATGGTGTTACCTGAGCTTTTTTAAGAGAATCAGGAAATACACCAGTGTCAATAGACAAGTTTATCAATGATGTTAACTGGTTGGATATTATTGGTTTACACTGTTTGATAACTTTGGCTGGAATGTTATCAAACCCAGAGGCTTTTTTTATATTTATTTTATCTATAATTTTTTCAATTTTATCAGATGTTATATGCTGGAATTCAAAATTTTTCTCCACATCCACATGATTTTTAATTTCCAATATACTAGGGTGAGTAGTGGGGTCATATACAGTGTCTTCCCCAATTTTATCTGCAACTGTAGAGAAGAAAGTATTAAACTTTTCAGAAACTTCACATGTATCATTTATAATTTTATTGTCTTCACACAGAATTATATTCTGATCCCCAGAGTTACATTTATTAGAGAAAAATGGTTTAACAGTTTTCCAGAAGTTGACATTTTTAGCCCCACCCGTACAGCGTTCAAGAAAATAAGTTTTCATAGAATTCTTTTTTAATTTTGTTACCAAATTTCGCTGCTTTCTAAATTTTTCCCATATTTTTGTGTTGCGATTTTTTGTATATTGGGAATAAAACATATGTTTTCTGTATATGGCTCCTCTTAATTCACTGTTCATACACGGAAGTGGATTTTTACGGGGTTGTCTATTTTTCACTGGAGCGTGTTTATCAAGTACACTTTTAAAGGCATTTTGATATTCATTATATACATTGTGTACTTCACTAGATGTTGATAAATTCTCAATATCTGGGAATGAAATTTTCTCAAGATCACAATTAAAGCTATCAGTATCAAAATTTTTATAACTTCTGTAAGTTATTATTTTTCTTTTCTGGACTGGGACGTCCCCTTTTATTGTGACTGAGATTATGTTATGACAGTCACTAATACCAGTAGGAAAATTTGGTATATTAAAACATTTATTTTTCTGATTTGTTAAAACCACATCCACCAATGATGGGATACAATTTTTCATAAAACATGTTGGTTTTAAGACTAATTGTGAAAAATCAAGGACATCACATAAATCTTTTAAAGCTTGACATTTTTTATCGTTTAACATATCAAAATTTAAGTCACCCATTACTATAATATTATCATAATTTATAATACACTGATCTATGTTCTTAATAAAAAGAGTGGAAAAATCATTATCACACATTGATGGGGGCTTATAAATGCCCATAACGAGCCACTTGTTCTTGTTTATATGAACTTCCACGCTGATGTTTTCCAGTGTTTCAGACTCTAAGTTTGTTTTCCTTCTTACTGGGAAATCGGTATTTATGTAAGCAAGTATTCCGCCACCCTTTGAGTCTCTATCGCGTCTCAATAATTTGTAGCCCTCCGCTATGAATAGATTGTCATTAAAAGTAGCGTCCAGCTTCGTTTCCGCGACAAAGAAAATGTCTACAATTTTATCAGACAGAAGTTCTTTGATTTCATCGAACTTATAACGATAGCTATTGATGTTTATGTGGGCTGCTAAGAAATTTCTAGGATGTAACCTTCTAGATTCCCGTAGTCTTTCAAAAACAGAGTTTATTTCTTCGTTTTTGTTTACACCGGAAGTTGAATTGGGTGTGTTCGATGTATTTTCCAGGGTCTCATCAAAAACAGTATTGTTATTTCCGACTGATGTATTCAGAAAAAACGAATCAGAAAAGGATGGCAAGCGATCATTACAAAGATGACAGAAGTATTGATCGTCACATTTGGCCAAAATATGGTATTCCTTTACCGTTATGGTTGTACATCGCAAGTGCGTCCAGTGATCGCAAAAGTCACACTGTAATGCTTTCTGGTTACTCTTTACAGGTTGTTTACATTTTGTACAGGGGTACCGTATAGGTCCAGGGTTATAATGGAAGTCCCCGCTCATCATTATAAATAAAATGAAGCAATATTTCGTGGTATTCTTCATATCAATGGTTGATGTTTGTGTTGTTGTTATTGGTCGGCCATTTTGAATCGAGTTCACCTTCAGTGACGAGAAAAAAATTTCAATGACAAAGTTGAAACTGCCTATATTTGTGGTCACCATACATGCATAGAAGCCTAGGTTTGCAGGTCTTTCATCTCTCAAAACAGTTCTTGGGGCTCTCTCTGGTGTTAATCTTAATAAAATTCCAGATAGGATGAGAGCAAAATTTAGTGCACTAGCTCCGGCCGCCATTGTTCATATTCATTTAAGAACTACATGTATATATCTTACATAAATACAATTGTGTACTTCCGTATTGTGTACTTCCGTATTGTTGTATTCTGCTCCATAAAACCTCATATTGATATCGTTCAAGTGCAGTAATTGTATAGTATTCACCTGCAGATAGTAATCTTCACCGGATGACGTCATTGACCTAATAAAGAAAATATATAGTATGTAATAAAACAATAGCAGGCTTTTGTATCAGTAAATATGAGTTTTAATTGACCTGCAAAACCAATATTAACCTCAGCCTTCGGATTCGGTCAATATTATTTTACAGGTCAATAAAAACTCATATTAACTTCTACAAAAGTCTGTAATTGTATAATATTTCCACAATAGCGGCTATGTAGCTTTACATTAAAAGAACTACATGTATATCTTACATAAATACAATTGTGTACTTCCGTATTCACTATAAAGTCGCTTTTACCAAGTTAAGATTGATTAAATTTCAGTTGGATATAAATAGCAATTTCACATAACGCTTATATGATATTAATGATTCCCGATAAAGATATACGTTAAGCTAAATGTTCTTGGGGACCAGTCATTATTTATCTCCAGGGGGAGGGGGCGCAAAATGTAAATTTGGAAGGAGCAAACATAACAGACCACCCGCCCCTTTTTAAGTTGTGTTAAATTTCCCCCCCCCCCCTCTATCATCTACTTCAAATCTTTTGACCCCACCCCCCCCCCCCCCCCCCCACCCCTTTCCTGATTATTGTTGAAAGACTTCTAATTTCATATGTTGCTATAAATTCCTTTTAACAAGGATAGTAGCTCATAGGAAATGGAACTAAATGTCCTTCTGTGTTCATGAAGGCAACCACAACCACATCTAATGAAAAGGATACCCTTAAGTCACTATGTTGTAATTATTTGTCTTCACAGTCTTCAACAAGCTAGGAGCCCACTATTTAAAGAATCTGCATCAAGAATGTTTGCCATAAATACAATGTACTATAACAATAGTTTTTTTAATATATTGAAATATTATTTTAATCATCAGTTTCACAATTAATCTCAAGTCAACAGTATTATGATAACAGAAATTTGCAAATTAAAGAATTCTTTATAATACAACAAAACAATTGAGAAAGTATTCATAGTGCAAAAATTATCAAAAGATAATGTATTTTAAAGCCAAATTTCTCTTTATGGGTTTATTTCAGAAATGATTCCAACACCAAAGTTTTTTCCAAAACAGTTCAATGAATAGTATTACACACAACCAAAAAAATGAAAAAATACAAAAACAAATGCAGAAAGAAGTGAAGAGGACAAATCAAATTTCAATTAAATTTAACACAATACAAATAGAAAGAAGCACGCCTTAGTAAGTGCATTATGCATTTTATAGTTATATGGCTCTATTGCAGTCTTTTAAAATGTTAAAATGTAAATTGAGAAAGAAAATAAAATATTAAAAACAAAATGAATAGCAATATAACAAATATCATAACATTAAACAATCATAAGATGCTATTTCAAAATTATAAGATACCAGGATGCTATCTGAAATTTCTGGGGAGAACACTGATTTGATTAGGTTGTTTTGTTATCTTATACATACATGTACATTGGTACTTTTATTGAGAGTGTGAATACATGTTTATTTTCTTTTTGTTACCACAAAACATTTGTCAATTGATATTTTTAGCTTACAGTTTTGTTTATATCTTTATTATTTATAAGTCCCATTTTCCTTCAATTCCATCCATTATTTTTTATTGTTAGTATTTTATTTGTTTAAAACTCCTCATTAAATACTCAGATAATTGCTTTTATTTAATTTTGAAACAGGAGTTGTTTCTTGCTAAAAATGTATCAGTGGCTGTGATACTTTATTTTAAGCATACAATACAAAACTGTTCTAATTTGCTTTATTTATATTTTTGTTGGGCAGCACATTTTGTTATTTTGTGATTTCAATTTAAACATATCTTATTGTCTAAATAATGACAAAAGGATCAGACACAAGTTTTTCAACTTAGTATTGACTTCTCCATATACATACAATATACAATATACAATATGATAAACATTATTATTACATTATTTCTCAAAAAATTTCACATGAAGACATGAAACAAAAAATGTAGCAATAAAGTAGAATGCAACAATGGAATACCATTAAAGGTAACCAATCAAACAGACCCGAGTATAAAAAAAGAAAACTGGAACATAGACCTATAGCTCGTGTTGTTAAGTTATTGGATTGATAATACATTATTTCTCCAAATGTAAGTACTTTTAGTTCACTTTGTGTATTATAATATGGTATTAAAGATGAGTTATCCATTGTCGCATAGTACTGTTGTAAACAAAAAGAAAAAAAAGAAAGGAAAAGAAAAAAAGAACAATAGAACTAAACTTTCGAGGTCAGTCGCGAACGGTAAACAATATTAACATCAGCACACATTCTCATACAGTAGTCAATTTATTGTGAAACGACCTGTGTCTTGAATGAATTTTTGAACTTGTAAGAATATTTTGTATTTTTTTCGTCGTTGAGAATTTCATTGCCAAATAATAAAGTAAGCTCATCTATTGGTAAATCATTACTAATTTCTCGAATTCCTATAAGAAAAATATTTCTTTGTATAATATAATTTTTACAATGTAATAAAAAATGCTTTGCAGTTTCATCCGATTTTCCACATGAACATAATGCATTCGGAATCAAATTAGCACGATATAAATCACTATTTAATGCACTACATCTATTTCTTAACCTACTTTGCAAAACATTCAAGTATCTGTCACCTGACGAAAAGTAAAATGGTATTTTCTTATTTCTAAAATATTTAAGTTGGAGCCTTTTTTTTAATGTGAAAAAGGTTGGAACTTCTCGAATATTTAAATCAAGGGTATTCCAGGTCTTAATAGTCGGCGGAAAGAATGAGTTTTGGTATGATGATAGTCTGTTTGCTGGTTGACTTATATTATGACGATTTCGTAGATTATAGTTATTTGATTCGGCAACTGCTGGGGGTATCAACTCTGATAAATATTCTGGGGCTTCATTATTTATGATTTTATCAAATAAGTTAAGTTTTTTAACTTCCCGTCTTACAGTTAACTTTTCCCACCCAGTTTCACAATAAATAGAATCTAAGCTAGCATATGAAGTAAGCCCTGTTACTATTCGAGCAGCTTCAGTTTGTACTTTTTCCAATCTATCAGAGTTGACAGCTCCACAATTATCCCACACTTCAGATCCATATTCTAATATAGGTCTAATAAATGTAATATAGATATTTTCCAGATATTACCTATTAAGTTTAACTTTTAATTTTCTCAAAATATTTAATTGTTTTGAAGCTCTTTCAATTATGGTATTAATATGTTTAGTCCACTTACAATCACAACTAAAAATTACTCCTAGATGTTTGTGAGTGTTTACTGTTTGAATAAGTGTACTATTAAGATCAAAAGTCAAGTCGTTCTGCTGATTATTAGCACTAAAAACCATAATATCAGTCTTACTTGGGTTAAATTTTACAAGCCATCTTTTTGACCATTTTTGAATATATTTGAGATCAATATTTATCATATTTTTTTGTGTATTTTCATCATGTGCGGTATGTCCAATTGACGTGTCATCAGCAAACAGTCTACCAAGACCTAGCATGTCATCCGCTATATCATTTATAAATATAGGAAATAACAAGGGTCCCAATACTGACCCCTGGGGCACATCAGCCTTGAGCTCTCCAACACTAGAAATTGCATCTTTAATAATAACCCTTTGACATCTATTACTTAAGTAACTTTTCAACCAACACAATAATTCTCCCTTGACACCATATCTTTCCAGCTTTAAAATGAGACCTCTAATCCAAACTCGATCAAAAGCTTTGCTCACGTCAGCAAAAGTAATACTAGTCATTTCTTTGTTATCTAATGCAAGCAAAATATTATGATATAATTCAACTAGTTGATGAGTTGTAGAATATCCTGGAATGAAGCCAGATTGAAACTAATAGAGAGGGCTGTTAAATATTAAGTGGTTGAAGATATATTTGAAAGCTATTTGTTCAATACATTTGCTCACGCATGAAAGGAGAGATACTGGTCTATAATTTGACGGCAAAGACTTGTCACCCCTTTTAAATAACGGAATTATAAATGCAATTTTCCAGTTGTTAGGAAATATTTTACATTGAAAAGATTTGTTAAATAGTAAAGACAATGGCTTTGCAACTTCGTTCTTAACAGCAATTAACATTGTATTACTAATAATATCAGGTCCAACAGCTTTGTTGGGATCCAAGATATTTAGAACGTCAATTACATTTTGTTCACTCACTACTATTGTAGTTAAAGTATTACAAACCCTATCATCAAAATCAGGGAGATCTATCCCATCATCTTCTAAATCTGTTATAGATCAAAAATATTTATTTAATATCTCACATTTCTCGACGCCTTCATAGGACAAATTACTGGTAACTATGTCATTAGGATTTCGTAGAAGAGGTACGTCATTAGTTGGGCGTTCACTTTTGAGCAACATATTAATAGTTTTATAATACAGCTTACTATTCACAGTTTTTAGATCACTTAAGTTGTCATTAACATTTGCATAAAACTTTTCTTTCGCCTGTTTCTTTTTATTATTAATTTATAATTAATTATTATTAAATTTCTCTGTCTTTTATACAATTCTTTGGAAGAATCATTCTTAATTAAAAGATATTTTTTCCGTAATCTATTGCGTTTTCTAATTTCTTTCCGTAAAATAGAATCGAACCATATTTTGTCATTACTCCTAATAGTTACCTCCCTTTTTGGAATACATAATTCTAAAATATCAAGAAAAGCTTTCGTAAAATTTGTACGTGCAATGTTCATATCACGCTCATTTTGTATAGGTATTTCCCAATTCTCGGCAGTGATTTTTTGTTTCATTAATTGGAAATCCGCCCGCTTGTAATCCCAGACTGTACGCTGATATGACTTCAAGTTGCTATATCCACACCTTATTGTTACACAAGTCCCCTCGTGGTCGCTAATTTTTCTATCAATATGAATTGTATCAGAATCAATTAAAGGTACATTATCTGTGATTAAAATCGGATCCAGGAGAGAAGAATTTCCTGTTCGTGAATCAAAATGTGTGGGCTTATTAATAATGTTTGTTAAGCCATTAATTGAAAAAATATCATTTACATTATTTGGTAATTGACCCATGAAATTTTTATTTAGATCACCAAGGCAGATAATTCGACTATTTTCATCCAAGGCCTTTGCTATCATTGATTCGAACAACTGCCAGTAATTTATATGAGACTCTCTTTCTGACCTATAATTAATATTTATAAGAATAGGACTAAGTTTAGTTTTTAGTTCAAACCACATACTTTCAACATGAGAGTGTTCCAAGTCAAGCCTACGTGAAATGTTAACATAATTTGTATAATACAATATAATACCACCACCACTCGAGTTTCTGTCTTTCCTGATTGGAGTTTCAAATCCTTCACATTTAATATTTACATTCGGTATTAAATAATCTAAGTGAGTTTCTGTAAAAAATACAATGTCAAAGTCTTCAATAATATCTGATATATAATTGATTTTATTACGAAGGCTTCTTATATTTGAATGAAAAATTGTTAAAGATTTGTTGTTGGTTTCCGAGACTGGTGTGCCCATAGGGCCAGGGTTTTTCTCAACATCCCCCGCTAGAAACAATAATAATAAAAACATCAGCATAATATTTGACATCATAACAAATTTGTTCTAGACAATAACATACCCTTTCTAATATTAACATACATACAATTCAGTATAAAATCTATAATATCATTCAAACTCATAGACACTTTGAAAGTTTTCCTAAAACTACTTCCACTGATTTTATGGTAGAAAAGCCCAATTACAACTCTATGTGATGTTATATCACTATCCATTATCAAAACAAATACATAAATAAAACAAATTGGGTTTATCTGTCACATAAATAAAAAAAGAAACCAATCGAACCGACCTCGAAAGACTGACAAAATTGAAAAGGACAATATATAACGGTAAAACGTACAGAAGTATTATGTACAATATTGTGTTTGGCATCGTGTCAAACAAGTGGTTTGATAAGGGAGAAATGTTTGGATAAGTTTAATCAATAGAACTTATTAGGGAATATTGCTTGTACAAACATAAAAACAGCGTCATTTAAATGTAGAGATGGATAGAAAAAAAGAAACACAATGAATTAATCAAGTGTGCGTTGAAGCGTTGCACTGGACTAGTGTATATAAAGGAGTAAACTATTTGGTAGTCACGAGGTCTTATGAATAACTCGCTTTCTATATTTAACCACATACAATCAATGTTTATCAATAAGAGCACGTGTACAATGTAAACATAAACACTGGTATGTAAGCATTTGAACTCAATCTGGCACCGTAATAATAATTAAAGAAAAAATGTAAATAATTTTACATATATATTCTTGGGGGGAAATGAAGGGGAGATTATAACAATAACAAAACAAGAAAAATAATAATAAATCAAAATATAACATAATCATACAATAGTCATGGAAAAAAAGAAGAAATGTTACAATGCGAGCAAAATATCAAAACAAAAATTGCAAAATATCATTGACTTTTACAGTATTTGTTTTATCATTCCATTTTGTCAACATCTGACTGATTCTTAATCACTTTGACTTTGGAGTTCTCCCTTTCCTTTACTAGTATGGAGCCATCATGTGTCCAGAAAGAATGACTGTCTCCCCCATGACCTCTTACTTCAAAAATTTAAATATTATGGTACCTTAAAATCAGCTCTAAATTTAATACAAAACTATCTATCAAATAGAAAACAATGTGTTAAATTAGGAACAGCATTAAGTACGTGGCAAGATATTTACAAAGGCGTACCTCAGGTATCAATAAAGGTAATAACAAAATTACCGAACTCCGAACAATCTTACAAAGGGAAAGTCAAAACTCATAATTATATAAACAGACAAAATCAGTCAACAACCGGAAAACTGTGAAAACCGTAATGACCCTGACTTGGTACAGGCATTTCTAAAGAAATGGTGGGTTGAATCAGATTTTAAGGCGCCAAACCTCCCGCTCTCATTGCGGTTCAAAGGTTCCGGCTGTCACTGTAACAGTATTTAAATACAGGAACAAAATAGGTAAAATAGTTGTCAAAGCAGTACCATATTCGGTGACGTAAATGTCAAAAATATTTTTACGTCACACATTGACAAAAAAAATTCTTGACATATTTGACTCTTTATCTTTATACATTTTCACTATATGAAAATGCATCGCTTATAATTTTTTCTGCAGAGACGGAATATATTTCGACAAGATATTGGTATCGGAATATAAACTTTTTAAGAGATCGAATAAGGCGAATCTTTTTATAGCCCTGGTCCAGTAGCCTGTTTCTCAGATGAAGATGACGTTTCAGGAAATCAGAATAATTGCTACTGCCCCTTGCATAGCGAATCAATTGCTAGATGTAAACACCATATGCAGGAGAAGCTGGTATATTGCTGCACATATTTGGAAAATTTATGATTTTAAAATTGAAGTCGTCCCGCTTATCATAAATTTTAGTACTGAGTTGACCACTGTCGTCAAATTCGAGGTATAAGTCCAAAAATGATGCGGACGAAGCTGTATCGGTGGTCTCTTTAACTTCCAGCTCTGGAGGATATATCAATGGAAGAAATTCTGCAAATCTAGAATTATTGATAGATAAAACGTCATCAATATACCTGTATGTGAAATTAAAGGCTCTAGCCTCATGAATCTTCTTATCTTTTACAAGCTTTTGAAGAAACTCCGACTCATATGAGTATAAAAGTAAATCGGCTAGAAGAGGGGCACAATTCGTACCCATTGGTATGCCGACGACCTGCTGAAACAGTGTCCCTCCAAAGGAGACAAATATGTTATCGATGAGGAACTCCAGCATACTGATCACTTGTTCCTCGGAGTAGCATGTTTTACCTTTATGAATTTTGTTTGAAAAATATGTGGAATTGTAGCCTAACACAACAAATTTTGAGCCATAGTTTCTATGACTAAAAGCTTTATGAATTGTTTCTTTTAAGCGGGTTTTTAATTTGTCATGCGGTAGGGTGGTATATAGAGTTGAAAAATCAAAAGTTTTGATGGAGGATACCTGAGAGAAAGATCTTGATTTCAGGTTATCCAAAAGATCTTTAGAGTTTTTCAAAATCCACATGTGATTTATGCCACTACGCGAGTAAACAGTTTCACAATATTTCTGTTGTCCCTCTTTTACTGCAGACAGAATCTTTGTTAGGTGAATAGACAATTCTTTCAATCTTGGGGCCAGTACTTTTTAAAATATTTATAAATGATATATTTTATTTCATATCTGACAGTTCCCTATATAATTATGCAGACGATAATACATTATCATAGTCTGGCTACGATTTAGATAAAAATTTTAACACCTTGGAAAAAGACAGTCTTAATCTAATAGATTGGTTTACATCAAATCAAATGAAAGTGAATCCTGATAAATTCCAAGCAATTTCTATTGGTAAAAACACACAATCTAAAAATATTTCTTTTAATTTAAATGGTAATATTATAAAAACTGAGGATGAAATTAAGCTCCTTGGAGTAACAATTGATTATGAATTAAAATTTAACTCTCACATCACAAATATCTGTAGAAAAGCTTCTAGGCAACTTAATGTATTAAAAAGAATGGGAACATATTTAAATAGATTAGGTAAATTAACTATATATCACTCATTTATTCTATCAAACTTTAACTACTGCCCAGTAATCTGGCATGTTTGTTCTGAAGCCAATACTAAAAAAGATGGAAAATAATTCAAGAGAGAGCACTAAAATTTATATATAATGAAAACCACTCCACATATGAAGAACTTCTGGCTAAATCAAAATTACCTTCTCTAAAAATTAGGCGTATACGTACAATAGCTATTGAAACATTCAAAATTATAAATAAGGAAACCCCTCAATATCTACATGATCTTGTAACTTTAAAAAATAATAAATATAATTTTAGGTACAGCAATACAGCACATATACCAACAGTCAAGACTACCCGGTATGGATTGAACTCATTTAGATACTATGCTTCAAAAACTTGGAATGAACTGCCAGACCATTTCAGGAAAGAAACATCTTTCAATCAATTTAAAAGTTTAATAAACTCTTGGAATGGCAGCTCATGTCATTGCAGCTTCTGTGCATGATTTTAAATTATTTTCATACTTTTTTGCTTTATTTTTTAATATTTTTAGATATAGATGCATGTGATTTTAAAAATTTTGATTTCTATTTGTCTCATTTTATCCATGCTTTTTGTTTATTCACATCAATATATAATGTGCTTTTAACTTATGCTTCTGCTACTGCTGTGTTTTAAATTGCTTTCATATTTTAATTTGGTTTGAAATTTCATAGAAAATTTTAATATCACAATGTTTTTTTTTGTTTTTTTTTTTACAAATATTGTGTGCATGTTTTTGTTTTATTGTTTATATATGCATATTCTTATGTCGGATTTAAAAGCTCATTAGAACTTGTGTTGTAATGTTTGATGTTTTCCGACTTTAAATAAAGTTTATTGTATTGTATTGTATTGTATTGTATGAACCTTATTAATCTTTTTCATGCCATTTAGCTGTCTTAAAAGATCATATCTGTATTTAATGAGATTTTCAGCTATGAACATTTTGTCTTTGTTCCTGTTGTTAATGAAAACCATGTGTCGCTGCCTGTAAGTAAGAAACCTCACTATGATGGATATTTTACCATCTTTTGCCTCGCCTATTGGATGAGATCTACCTATATGGTGGATGTCTAATGGCACAGTTAGATCTTTGTTGCAAATTTTTAAGACAATACCGTCTGTATCGACTGGTTGGATAATGTTACCTTTCTGATCAGTTGGTACTCTAACATTATGAAAACGAAGGCTGGTCCTTCTAGAATATTGTTCTTGCTCTTCCAATCTCATGTCAATTAAATCAATTTTAGCCTTTAGATTGGCGTTGTTATTTTGGAGTTGACTAACTGTTTCTTCGAGTATGACCTGTTTGTCCAGCAATGATTGTAGGTGTGGTTGTATTGTATCTTTCACCATTTGTTCAATTTTTGGTTGCATAAGTTGGATGACCTTCTCTGCTATGGTAGGTATGATTGATGAAATGAAATCGGGATTGTAAAGGGTAGCACAGACCACATCAGAAAGCTGAACAACCGTATCACTCGTGACTTGGTCAACAATGACATTTTCGAGTGATTTCGACAGAGGAGAGAAAGTTCTAGGGTGTTTCTCGAGTTGTTTGTCAGAAGGTGAGTAGCTATCAGGACTGTCCGGATTGTTTCTTTTTTTACCAGAAATATATTGAGACCTTTGAGGAGTTGATTGTTCAAGCTCCGAGGGATCCGCCATTTTGTTTGTTGTTGTTTGTGGTTCCATTGTTCGTACGTTATATGTAGATATGTCACATACAATTCACTTGTGTATACTATTTTTGGGTTTCGTGGCTTTACAAACGCTAATAAATGTTAGATATACAAATATGAACCACTATCCTTACGAATAATACACTTTAAATTAGCATTTCTCCCTGCTCTGTCTCCCGCTACAAAATGTTCATGCTTTCATGCTCAGGGGCAGACAACGCATTTGTGATGCATTTAATTTTAACAAATTTCATAATCTAGTCAGAATTATTTAATTACATATGAATTTATTACTACCTAGTCAGTTTTTGTATTCCTCTGGATTGAAATTTGAATGTTATTAAAGTGTTTCAGATTTGTTTTTAGCAATTAAATAGTTACCTTTAAAACCATGTTTTTTTCATGTTTGAGATGTTGAAAGGAAACCTATCTTGGTGTTTCCTTTGAAAACAATATACTATCAAAAACATTTTTGTCAAGAATATCTAAACCATATCAGTGTTCTCCCAAGGATTTTCAAATAGTACCATGGAAATTAAGGTACACTGGTTTTCTGAAGATTAAAGCACCATTGCCCTAATACATTCTATTATAAAATTTCACAAAATAGCACCATGGTACCATGGTGTTATGTGGGCCTTGAGAGAACACTGCATATCCTATGTTCATGCATTGATCTGTCTCTCTGGGTTGACTCTGGAACTGTAATGTAGTGAATCAGAAAGCCTCGTTCCTATGTACTCTATACATATATATTTATTTATATATAGTGACAGTTTGATATTTGGCAAAATGTATGACAAGGAGACATTTTTGTTCGGCTGAATATATTTATCTTCATTTTACATGCAAATAGATTTTATCTATAGTGTATGTTTAAAAAAAATCATGACCTCCCTGCTTGATCAACCAGAAAAGCAGTGACCCCCCCTCTATCAATTTCCAATTTTTTCATGATCCCTCTACCTTTTTGTGTAATTTTATCAATATATTTATATAATTATATGTTCCACCTGAGAAGATGCTAATACAATCAATTTTACACTTAAAAGTATATTGTGAAGATGCAAATTTCTTATTTTAATGGTTTTTTTTATCTGTTTTGTTAATTTCATTATATTTTTTAAATGTCTTCTTCTTAATTTAGTTTTTACTATATCTGTGAATAAAGGTAATAACAAAATCACCGAACTCCGAACAATCTTATAAAGGGAAAGTCAAAACTCATAATTATATAAACAGACAAAATCAGTCAACAACCGGAAAACTGTGAAAACCGTAATGACCCTGACTTGGTACAGGCATTTCTAAAGAAATGGTGGGTTGAATCAGATTTTAAGGCGCCAATCCTCCCGCTCTCATTGCGGTTCAACGGTTCCGGCTGTCACTGTAACAGTATTTAAATACAGGAACAAAATAGGTAAAATAAGTTGTCAAAGCAGTACCATATATATGTCTCCCACAAGTGAGTTCGTTTGTCGTCATCATGCCCTGTGTGTTTTTGACTCTATATTCTGTGTATTTGGTCTGAATATTCTGTGTATTTGGTCGGAATGTCCGGTGTATATGGTCGGAATATTCTGTGTATTTGGTTTGAATGTTCTTTTTGTTTGATCTTAATGTTTTGGGTCGATACCTCTATTAGTCTCCGTTCAGTAATTAGTATTACGAGACTGACATGATTTATTAGATATGTTTATTATTGAAATTAACCGTCTCTAAATAATGGCATTATTTTCACACTAAAGTTCTCCTCCTCCTTCGGGCAGAGGTGATCATAGCCGATTTCGGTTATCATGTTAAGGCCCTTTCAGTTTTCTTTCTCTCAAAGACTGTTAAATTAATTTGATTTTCAATCGTTTGAGAGAAGAGTTTGAAGATACAAAAGGGGTAATCATAATCCGTATTTCGAAGAAGAACAGACAACACGATGGCCAAAAGAAAAAGTACAAATGGACAAACAACGATCTACAAAACATACACATCAAACTAAAGACCGAGTAACACGAACCCCACTAAAAACCCGGTGCGTCTTTTTACCACCGAACACCACCGAACACCACCGAACACCACCGAACACCTAAATAGTACCACCGAACACCACCGAACACCGCCGAACACCTAAATAGTACCACCGAACACCTTATTGTATTAAATAGTAAATTTTAATTTAAAATTCAATGTTTGAAGAAAGGAAATAAGTTTAGTACGGAATAACTGATCATTTTAATGGCACGCGCGTTATGTGCAGTCAACCGAACACTGCCTGGAGTACCACCGAACACATTTAATCTTAAAATGAAGGGATATGTTTAGTTTTAAACGAAATTATAAAAGGGGGGGGGGGGCTTTTAAAAATGAATGGTTGCTTAGTGATTGGCCTTGACGACGTGGTGTGAGGGCTCTTCCATTATAAAATAATGGAAGCCAACTATGAACAGTAAACGGGGTTTTTGTTTAAAATGTATTATTTTCTTCATGCATTTGTTTGTGGTATGATATAACAGGTGGGTATGGCTTTCTTTTGATGTATGCATTTACCATTGTTGACAATTTGTAATTAAATTACTGACGACACGTGCCATACACCTGTAGACACACGCTGCAAATAATATAGATAACCATTAACAAGATTATTACCTTGTCAATACGTACAAATGTAGGCTTATATTGATCAGAAAGACACTGTTATTAGAACATAGAACATTTATTCATCATTAAACATAATTATTCAATAAAATATACACTTATGAATTGCAACAATACATAGTCGATGAAAACAATCATTTCCTTATCAAACAATACACGCAATACACATACAGATTTGACACAAATATATAAAATACACAACTGGAAAAACATTAAAAAGACAATGGCATTTGACAAATATATATATATATATACGTCTGAAAATTAAACCAAACAGTGTTAGAATTAGATTTTAGAGCGGTCAAATTTTTGTTCTTCCCTCGACGGGATTTGAACCCACACCATTGATACACTGCAGCACAGGAAATAAAGTATATTATACAAACGTCTAGAAGCAAGTGAAACCATACAATATATCTGTCCCACTGGATCTCAAAGTTACTAAGGATACTAGGTTAATACTAAATATTATATACGTCTGAAAATTAAACCACAGTGTTAGAATTAGATATTAGAGCTGTTCAAATTTTTGTTCTTCCCTCGACGGGATTTGAACCCACACCATTGATACACTGCAGCACCATTCGCTTAGCCTTACGTCCAGCGACCTAGACCACTCGACCACTTCCACTCCCTAAAAAAGGAGCTTCAATAATCGTAGTGTTACCATTTCTCGTAATGCAAATCTAGGGATAGACGTAAGACATGTGCATAAGCGTGTGTAGATGGTACATATATACTTAATATTATAATTTGACAGCAATCTAACTCAGCAATTTTTAATATATTATATAGGATAATGAAGAATTCATTATACAGTCACAGGAAATAAAGTATATTATACAAACGTCTAGAAGCAAGTGACAACCATACAATATATCTGTCCCACTGGATCGCAAAGTTACTAAGGATACTAGGTTAATACTAAATATTATGAAAATTAAACCAAAACAGTGTTGGAATTAGATTTTAGAGCTGTCAAGTGTGTGTTCTTACCTCGACGGGATTTGAACCAGCACCATTGATACACGGCAGCACCATTCGCTTAGCCTTACGTCCAGCGCCCTAGACCACTCGACCACATCCACTCCCAAAAAAGGGAGCTTCAATAATCGTAGTGTTACCTTTTCTCGTAATGCAAATCTAGGGATAGACGTAAGACATGTGCATAAGCGTGTGTAGATGGTACATATATACTTAATCTTATAATTTGACAGCAGTCTAATTCAGCAATTTTTAATATATTATATAGGATAATGAAGAATTCATTATACAGTCACAGGAAATAAAGTATATTATACAAACGTCTAGAAGCAAGTGACAACCATACAATATATCTTCCCACTGGATCTCAAAGTTACTAAGGATACTAGGTTAATACTAAATATTATATACGTCTGAAAATTAAATCACAGTGTTAGAATTTTAGAGCTGTCAAATTTTTGTTCTTCCCTCGACGGGATTTGAACCCACACCATTGATACACGGCAGCACCATTCGCTTAGCCTTACGTCCAGCGACTTAGACCACTCGACCACATCCACTCCCTATAAAATGAGCTTCAATAATCGTAGTGTTACCTTTTCTCGTAAGACAAATCTAGGGATAGACGTAAGACATGTGTATAAGCGTGTGTAGATGGTACATATATACTTAATATTATAATTTGACAGCAATCTAACTCAGCAATTTTTAATATATTGTATAGGATAATGAAGAATTCATTATGCAGTCACAGGAAATAAAGTATATTATACAAACGTCTAGAAGCAAGTGAAACCATACAATATATCTGTCCCACTGGATCTCAAAGTTACTAAGGATACTAGGTTAATACTAAATATTATATACGTCTGAAAATTAAACCACAGTGTTAGAATTAAATTTTAGAGCTGTCAAATTTTTGTTCTTCACTCGACGGGATTTGAACCCACACCATTGATACACTGCAGCACCATTCGCTTAGCCTTACGTCCAGCGACCTAGACCACTCGACCACATCCACTCCCTGAAAAAGGAGCTTCAATAATCGTAGTGTTACCTTTTCTCGTATATATATATACCAAACAAGTACAAGTTCGGAAACATATGACATCATTTATCCTGTCCTCGTCCTCGACCTGAAAGCTTCAGATACATATAAATACAACAAACAAACAAAACAAAAATCGAATTAATTTGTTTGTTTGTTTATCAAATTTATTACTATTTAATTGTTCAGGTTGAGTGATCGGTGTTAATTAGCGATACTGTTTGGTTGATTGAGCATGAATTACAGGACGCGTGCCGATTAAATTATCAATAACTCTTTTATTAAGATATTTATATTCCTCAAACTGTTAAATTTCAGTTAAAATATATCTTATTTTTCATTTGAAGGTGTTCGGTGGTAGTTTAAATGTGTTCGGTGGTACTTTTTTGGTGTTCGGTGGTGTTTGGCGGTGCTCGGTGGTAGAAAGACGCACCCCTAAAAACCGGCCGAAGTTTATTCCATAATATCCTGTTTGTTAGTCTAAATATCCTGTTTGGTTGATTTTAATGTTATGTGTATTTGTTCTTCATGTCCTCTGTGTTTGATGTGAATGTCCTCTCTTTGGTGTGAATAACCTTACGGTATGGTGTTCATAACCTATGCGAACTCTCAATATGTCATATTATGAGATCAATGTCCTACATTATTTTATCTAACAAAAATATTCAATATATATGTTCAACTTGATTGAATTTTATATCCTTAACATATATAATTCACAGGTATGTCAAAGCGAATTTTGTTAATAAGAATCAGTCTAGTGCCATCAACCGTTGAAGAAAGATATGTTGTGTGTTTCTTATTGAAATAACTACTGTAAGATAACTTAATTTCGTAGATTCCAATTTTTTCGTTGATTGCTCATAAAAGACATAGTCATGGACTCTTATATTCGTTGATAGCGAATTTCCAATAAAAAAAAGTAATATCAAAATAAAAAATATTATGTTATTATTAGTGTTGTTGCGTAATTGGAAATAGAGATATATTTCGTTGGATTCATAAATTCGTTGTATGGTTGACCCACGTAATCTACGAAAATTGGTTCGCCACGAATAAAACGTGTTGCACAGAATTCACTAGACAGTGCAAAGCTAATCAATTTGATTAATACGTAAAGCAAGAATATGGGTGCTATCGATGAAAGCATCTGGGATTAACATTTTAGAAACCAATAACATCAGAACGACAACAATGCCCTGATATAGAGATTATCGACCTAAGTGACAATTACCGCTCAACTGCAGGATAGGGTCATCAACTTGTTCGACGAAAGAATTGTCTATTCACCTGACAAAGATTCTGTCTGCAGTAAAAGAGGGACAACAGAAATATTGTGAAACTGTTTACTCGCGTAGTGACATAAATCACAAGTGGATTTTAAAAAACTCTAAAGATCTTTTGGATAACCTTAAATCAAGATCTTTCTCTCAGGTATCCTCCATCAAAACTTTTGATTGTTCAACTCTATATACCACCCTACCGCATGACAAATTAAAAACCCGCTTAAAAGAAACAATTCACAAAGCTTTCAATCATAGAAACTATGGCTCAAAATGTGTTGTTGTTAGGCTACAATTCCACATATTTTTCAAACAAAATTCAAAAAGGTAAAACATGCTACTCCGAGGAACAAGTGATCAGTATGCTGGAGTTCCTCATCGATAACATATTTGTCTCCTTTGGAAGGACACTGTTTCAGCAGGTCGTCGGCATACCAATGGGAACGAATTGTGCCCCTCTTCTAGCCGATTTATTTTTATACTCATATGAATCGGAGTTTCTTCAAAAGCTTGTAAAAGATAAGAAGATTCATGAGGCTAGAGCCTTTAATTTCACATACAGGTATATTGATGACTTTTTATCTATCAATAATTCTAGATTTGCAGAATTTCTTCCATTGATATATCCTCCAGAGACCACAGATACAGCTTCGTCCGCATTATTTTTGGATTTATACCTCGAATTTGACGACAGTGGTCAGCTCAGAACTAAAATTTATGATAAACGGGACGACTTCAATTTTAAAATCATACATTTTCCAAATATGTGCTGCAATATTCCAGCTTCTCCTGCATATGGTGTCTACATCTAGCAATTGATTTGCTATGCAAGGGCCAGTAGCATCTATTCTGATTTCCTGCAACGTCATGTTCATCTGAGAAACAGGCTACTGGACCAGGGCTATAAAAAGATTCGCCTTATTCGATCTCTTAAAAAGTTTATATTCCGATACCAAGATCTTGTCGAAATATATTCCGTCTCTGCAGAGACAATAATAAACGATACATTTTCATATAGTGAAAATGTACAAAGATAAGGTCAACAAAAATGTCAAAAATATTTTGTTTAGCAATGTGTGACGTAAAGGTGTTTTTGACATTTACTTCACCGAATTTGGTACTGCTTTGACAACTATTTTACCTATTTTGTTCCAGTATTGTTATACATACTGTTATAGTGACAGCCGAAACCTTTGAGCCGTAATGAAAGCGGGAGGTTTGGCGCTTTAAAATCTGATTCAACCCACCATTTCTTTAGAAATGCCTGTACCAAAAGTCAGGGTCATTACGTTTTCACAGTTTTCTGGTTGTTGACTGATTTTGTCTGTTTATATACTTATGAGTTTTGACTTTCCCTTTGTAAGATTGTTCGGAGTTCGGTAATTTTGTTATTACCCTTATTCACACTCATCTTAGGGTAGTAGTTATTATCATTGTTGAAGACCTTATTACATTTTTAGAAGTGTTTTTAATCACATGCCTCCTTGTCGGCGAATGTGTATAACACAAGTTCGATAATACTTCATTGGAAGAAGAAGAGGAATACCTTACTGTGACTGTGAAATGTAACGACAAAAAGCACTATTTGTGTACTTTAACTTGTGTCTAAGTGTAAATAAATGTTAGAAAACCGAAGGGGCAATAAACAAATGGACAATCAAGAGACAATGGCAACACCGGGAACACAAGACGAAGACAAACAAAGCACAACACGGAAAACTAAAAAGATGAACAACATGGACCTCACCAAAACTCGGGGTGAACCAAGGTGAACAATATGAACCTTACCAAAATCCGGGGTGAACCAAGGTGAACAACATGGACCTCACCAACACCCAGTGTGAACCAAGGTGTTCCCGAAGGGTATGCAGTTCCTGCCTCTCATAGGACACCCACCATGTTACTCATAAAGTCATGATATTGTAATGCTGGGTAGTCTATCATGTTCATTTACATCCATATCGTTTCTTACTAATAAACTTCTTCATGATCCTGCATCTGTCGTTGACCGCATCATTCATTTCATGTTCTGATTACAAAAATAATTAATCAATTAAAATAATACATTTCTAAAGAGAATATAAATGCGTGGAACATTATTTTTAAATGTATATATATTTAAGTGCGTTTATATTACATTTTAATTCAAAAATCTAAACATTCACAAAATATTCCACTTCATTAAATTTGATATCTGTCATATTTTATTCTATGAACATGGAAAATAGAACTTTGATTGATGTAATATTATACAATTACTGCACTTGAACGAGATCAATATGAGGTTTTATGAAGCAGAGTACAACAATATTGAACGAGGCGAAGCCGAGTTCAATATTGTTGTACTCTGCTCCATGAAACCTCATATCAATCAAGTTCAAGTGTAGTAATTGTTTTATTACATATAAGGCTCTAATTTACTCTAATTTTGAAATTTTATGAAAACTGAAATTTTTGAAACTTTTTGATTTTTTTTTAAACTTATGAAATTTTTGAAAGTTTGAAATTTTATTAAAATTTTGAATTAAAATTTCTTTTTTAATCAAAAGAAATTTTTGAAAGTTTGAAATTTTATTAAAATTTTGAATTAAAATTTTTTTTTTAATCAAAAGAAATTTTTGAAATTTTGATATTTTTTTTTTAAGTTTTGAACTTTAAATCTATTTATTACATAAGGCTCTATTTTACTGTTTTTCTATTGGCCAGAAGCAATACACGTGACATTCCATTTTCTAACATATTGATTAGCAAAAAGCAATTTCCGTGCAATAAAAAATCATATTGCACTCTCGTGCAAAATCAATGAATGAAATTACTTCTTCATGACCCCGCATCATTCATTCATGTTCTGATTACAAAAATAATTAATCAATTAAAATAATACATTTCTAAAGAGAATATAAATGCGTGGAACATTATTTCTAAATGTAGATATATTTTGAGTGCGTTTATATTACATTTTAATTCAAAAATCTAAATATTCACAAAATATTCCACTTCATTAAATTTGATATCTGTCATATTTTATTCTATGAACATGGAAAATAGAACTTTGATTGATGTAATATTATACAATTACTGCACTTGAACGAGATCAATATGAGGTTTTATGAAGCAGAGTACAACAATATTGAACGAGGCGAAGCCGAGTTCAATATTGTTGTACTCTGCTCCATGAAACCTCATATTAATCAAGTTCAAGTGTAGTAATTGTTTTATTACATATAAGGCTCTATTTTACTCTAATTTTGAAATTCTATGAAAACTGAAATTTTAGAAACTTTTTGATTTTTTTTTAAATCTTATGAAATTTTTGAAAGTTTGAAATTTTATTAAAATTTTGAATTTAAATTTTTTTTTTAATCAAAAGAAATTTTTGAAATTTTGAATTTTTTTTTTTAAGTTTTGAACTTTAAATCTATTTATTACATAAGGCTCTATTTTACTGTTTTTCTATTGGCCAGAAGCAATACACGTGACATTCCATTTTCTAACATATTGATTAGCAAAAAGCAATTTCCGTGCAATAAAAAATCATATTGCACTCTCGTGCAAAATCAATGCAATGGAATTACTTCTTCATGACCCTGCATCTGTCGTTGACCGCATCATTCATTCATGTTCTGATTACAAAAATAATTAATCAATTAAAATAATACATTTCTAAAGAGAATATAAATGCGTGGAACATTATTTCTAAATGTAGATATATTTTGAGTGCGTTTATATTACATTTTAATTCAAAAATCTAAACATTCACAAAATATTCCACTTCATTAAATTTGATATCTGTCATATGTTATTCTAAGAACATGGAAAATAGAACTTTGATTGATGTAATATTATACAATTACTGCACTTGAACGAGATCAATATGAGGTTTTATGAAGCAGAGTACAACAATATTGAACGAGGCGAAGCCGAGTTCAATATTGTTGTACTCTGCTCCATGAAACCTCATATTAATCAAGTTCAAGTGTAGTAATTGTTTTATTACATATAAGGCTCTAATTTACTCTAATTTTGAAATTTTATGAAAACTGAAATTTTTGAAACTTTTTGATTTTTTTTTAAATCTTATGAAATTTTTGAAAGTTTGAAATTTTATTAAAATTTTGAATTTAAATTTTTTTTTTAATCAAAAGAAATTTTTGAAATTTTGAATTTTTTTTTTTAAGTTTTGAACTTTAAATCTATTTATTACATAAGGCTCTATTTTACTGTTTTTCTATTTGCCAGAAGCAATACACGTGACATTCCATTTTCTAACATATTGATTAGCAAAAAGCAATTTCCGTGCAATAAAAAATCATATTGCACTTTCGTGCAAAATCAATGAATGAAATTACTTCTTCAAGACCCCGCATCATTCATTCATGTTCTGATTACAAAAATAATTAATCAGTTAAAATAATACATTTCTAAAGAGAATATAAATGCGTGGAACATTATTTCTAAATGTAGATATATTTTGAGTGCGTTTATATTACATTTTAATTCAAAAATCTAAACATTCACAAAATATTCCACTTCATTAAATTTGATATCTGTCATATTTTATTCTATGAACATGGAAAATAGAACTTTGATTGATGTAATATTATACAATTACTGCACTTGAACGAGATCAATATGAGGTTTTATGAAGCAGAGTACAACAATATTGAACGAGGCGAAGCCGAGTTCAATATTGTTGTACTCTGCTCCATGAAACCTCATATTGATCAAGTTCAAGTGTAGTAATTGTTTTATTACATATAAGGCTCTATTTTACTCTAATTTTGAAATTTTATGAAAACTGAAATTCTTGAAACTTTTTGATTTTTTTTTAAATCTTATGAAATTTTTGAAAGTTTGAAATTTTATTAAAATTTTGAATTTAAATTTTTTTTTTAATCAAAATAAATTTTTGAAATTTGGAATTTTTTTTTTAGTTTTGAACTTTAAATCTATTTATTACATAAGGCTCTATTTTACTGTTTTTCTATTGGCCAGAAGCAATACACGTGACATTCCATTTTCTAACATATTGATTAGCAAAAAGCAATTTTCGTGCAATAAAAAATCATATTGCACTCTCGTGCAAAATCAATGAATGAAATTACTTCTTCATGACCCTGCATCTGTCGTTGACCGCATCATTCATTCATATTCTGATTACAAAAATAATTAATCAATTAAAATAATACATTTCTAAAGAGAATATAAATGCGTGGAACATTATTTCTAAATGTAGATATATTTTGAGTGCGTTTATATTACATTTTAATTCAAAAATCTAAACATTCACAAAATATTCCACTTCATTAAATTTGATATCTGTCATATTTTATTCTATGAACATGGAAAATAGAACTTTGATTGATGTAATATTATACAATTACTGCACTTGAACGAGATCAATATGAGGTTTTATGAAGCAGAGTACAACAATATTGAACGAGGCGAAGCCGAGTTCAATATTGTTGTACTCTGCTCCATGAAACCTCATATTGATCAAGTTCAAGTGTAGTAATTGTTTTATTACATATAAGGCTCTATTTTACTCTAATTTTGAAATTTTATGAAAACTGAAATTTTTGAAAGTTTGAAATTTTATTAAAATTTTGAATTTTAATTTTTTTTTTAATCAAAAGAAATTTTTGAAATTTTGAATTTTTTTTTTTAAGTTTTGAACTTTAAATCTATTTATTACATAAGGCTCTATTTTACTGTTTTTCTATTGGCCAGAAGCAATACACGTGACATTCCATTTTCTAACATATTGATTAGCAAAAAGCAATTTCCGTGCAATAAAAAATCATATTGCACTCTCGTGCAAAATCAATGAATGGAATTACTTCTTCATGACCCTGCATCTGTCGTTGACCGCATCATTCATTCATGTTCTGATTACAAAAATAATTAATCAATTAAAATAATACATTTCTAAAGAGAATATAAATGCGTGGAACATTATTTCTAAATGTAGATATATTTTGAGTGCGTTTATATTACATTTTAGTTCAAAAATCAAAACATTCACAAAATATTCCACTTCATTAAATTTGATATCTGTCATATTTTATTCTATGAACATGGAAAATAGAACTTTGATTGATGTAATATTATACAATTACTGCACTTGAACGAGATCAATATGAGGTTTTATGAAGCAGAGTACAACAATATTGAACGAGGCGAAGCCGAGTTCAATATTGTTGTACTCTGCTCCATGAAACCTCATATTGATCAAGTTCAAGTGTAGTAATTGTTTTATTACATATAAGGCTCTATTTTACTCTAATTTTGAAATTTTATGAAAACTGAAATTTTTGAAACTTTTTGATTTTTTTTTAAATCTTATGAAATTTTTGAAAGTTTGAATAAAGGTAATAAAAAAAATTACCGAACTCCGAACAAAATTTTGAATTAAAATTTTTTTTTTAATCAAAAGAAATTTTTGAAATTTTGAATTTTTTTTTTTAAGTTTTGAACTTTAAATCTATTTATTACATAAGGCTCTATTTTACTGTTTTTCTATTGGCCAGAAGCAATACATGTGACATTCCATTTTCTAACATATTGATTAGCAAAAAGCAATTTCCGTGCAATAAAAAATCATATTGCACTCTCGTGCAAAATCAATGAATGGAATTACTTCTTCATGACCCTGCATCTGTCGTTGACCGCATCATTCATTCATGTTCTGATTACAAAAATAATTAATCAATTAAAATAATACATTTCTAAAGAGAATATAAATGCGTGGAACATTATTTCTAAATGTAGATATATTTTGAGTGCGTTTATATTACATTTTAGTTCAAAAATCTAAACATTCACAAAATATTCCACTTCATTAAATTTGATATCTGTCATATTTTATTCTATGAACATGGAAAATAGAACTTTGATTGATGTAATATTATACAATTACTGCACTTGAACGAGATCAATATGAGGTTTTATGAAGCAGAGTACAACAATATTGAACGAGGCGAAGCCGAGTTCAATATTGTTGTACTCTGCTCCATGAAATCTCATATTGATCAAGTTCAAGTGTAGTAATTGTTTTATTACATATAAGGCTCTATTTTACTCTAATTTTGAAATTCTATGAAAACTGAAATTTTAGAAACTTTTTGATTTTTTTTTAAATCTTATGAAATTTTTGAAAGTTTGAAATTTTATTAAAATTTTGAATTTAAATTTTTTTTTTAATCAAAAGAAATTTTTGAAATTTTGAATTTTTTTTTTTAAGTTTTGAACTTTAAATCTATTTATTACATAAGGCTCTATTTTACTGTTTTTCTATTGGCCAGAAGCAATACACGTGACATTCCATTTTCTAACATATTGATTAGCAAAAAGCAATTTCCGTGCAATAAAAAATCATATTGCACTCTCGTGCAAAATCAATGAATGGAATTACTTCTTCATGACCCTGCATCTGTCGTTGACCGCATCATTCATTCATGTTCTGATTACAAAAATAATTAATCAATTAAAATAATACATTTCTAAAGAGAATATAAATGCGTGGAACATTATTTCTAAATGTAGATATATTTTGAATGCGTTTATATTACATTTTAATTCAAAAATCTAAACATTCACAAAATATTCCACTTCATTAAATTTGATATCTGTCATATGTTCTTCTATGAACATGGAAAATAGAACTTTGATTGATGTAATATTATACAATTACTGCACTTGAACGAGATCAATATGAGGTTTTATGAAGCAGAGTACAACAATATTGAACGAGGCGAAGCCGAGTTCAATATTGTTGTACTCTGCTCCATGAAACCTCATATTGATCAAGTTCAAGTGTAGTAATTGTTTTATTACATATAAGGCTCTATTTTACTCTAATTTTGAAATTTTATGAAAACTGAAATTTTTGAAACTTTTTGATTTTTTTTTAAATCTTATGAAATTTTTGAAAGTTTGAAATTTTATTAAAATTTTTAATTAAAATTTTTTTTTTAATCAAAAGAAATTTTTGAAATTTTGAATTTTTTTTTTTAAGTTTTGAACTTTAAATCTATTTATTACATAAGGCTCTATTTTACTGTTTTTCTATTGGCCAGAAGCAATACACGTGACATTCCATTTTCTAACATATTGATTAGCAAAAAGCAATTTCCGTGCAATAAAAAATCATATTGCACTCTCGTGCAAAATCAATGAATGGAATTACTTCTTCATGACCCTGCATCTGTCGTTGACCGCATCATTCATTCATGTTCTGATTACAAAAATAATTAATCAATTAAAATAATACATTTCTAAAGAGAATATAAATGCGTGGAACATTATTTCTAAATGTAGATATATTTTGAGTGCGTTTATATTACATTTTAGTTCAAAAATCAAAACATTCACAAAATATTCCACTTCATTAAATTTGATATCTGTCATATTTTATTCTATGAACATGGAAAATAGAACTTTGATTGATGTAATATTATACAATTACTGCACTTGAACGAGATCAATATGAGGTTTTATGAAGCAGAGTACGACAATATTGAACGAGGCGAAGCCGAGTTCAATATTGTTGTACTCTGCTCCATGAAACCTCATATTGATCAAGTTCAAGTGTAGTAATTGTTTTATTACATATAAGGCTCTATTTTACTCTAATTTTGAAATTTTATGAAAACTGAAATTTTTGAAACTTTTTGATTTTTTTTTAAATCTTATGAATTTTTGAAAGTTTGAAATTTTATTAAAATTTTGAATTAAAATTTTTTTTTTAATCAAAAGAAATTTTTGAAATTTTGAATTTTTTTTTTTAAGTTTTGAACTTTAAATCTATTTATTACATAAGGCTCTATTTTACTGTTTTTCTATTGGCCAGAAGCAATACACGTGACATTCCATTTTCTAACATATTGATTAGCAAAAAGCAATTTCCGTGCAATAAAAAATCATATTGCACTCTCGTGCAAAATCAATGAATGGAATTACTTCTTCATGACCCTGCATCTGTCGTTGACCGCATCATTCATTCATGTTCTGATTACAAAAATAATTAATCAATTAAAATAATACATTTCTAAAGAGAATATAAATGCGTGGAACATTATTTCTAAATGTAGATATATTTTGAGTGCGTTTATATTACATTTTAATTAAAAAATCTAAACATTCACAAATATTCCACTTCATTAAATTTGATATCTGTCATATTTTATTCTATGAACATGGAAAATAGAACTTTGATTGATGTAATATTATACAATTACTGCACTTGAACGAGATCAATACTCTGCTCCATGAATCCTCATATTGATCAAGTTCAAGTGTAGTAATTGTTTTATTACATATAAGGCTCTATTTTACTCTAATTTTGAAATTTTATGAAAACTGAAATTTTTGAAACTTTTTGATTTTTTTTTAAATCTTATGAAATTTTTGAAAGTTTGAAATTTTATTAAAATTTGAATTAAAATTTTTTTTTAATCAAAAGAAATTTTTGAAATTTTGAATTTTTTTTTTAAAGTTTTGAACTTTAAATCTATATATTACATAAGGCTCTATTTTACTGTTTTTCTATTGGCCAGAAGCAATACATGTGACATTCCATTTTCTAACATTGATTAGCAAAAAGCAATTTCCGTGCAATAAAAAATCATATTGCACTCTCGTGCAAAATCAATGAATGGAATTACTTCTTCATGACCCTGCATCTGTCGTTGACCGCATCATTCATTCATGTTCTGATCACAAAAATAATTAATCAATTAAAATAATACATTTCTAAAGAGAATATAAATGCGTGGAACATTATTTCTAAATGTAGATATATTTTGAGTGCGTTTATATTACATTTTAGTTCAAAAATCTAAACATTCACAAAATATTCCACTTCATAAAATTTGATATCTGTCATATTTTATTCTATGAACATGGAAAATAGAACTTTGATTGATGTAATATTATACAATTACTGCACTTGAACGAGATCAATATGAGGTTTTATGAAGCAGAGTACAACAATATTGAACGAGGCGAAGCCGAGTTCAATATTGTTGTACTCTGCTCCATGAAACCTCATATTGATCAAGTTCAAGTGTAGTAATTGTTTTATTACATATAAGGCTCTATTTTACTCTAATTTTGAAATTTTATGAAAACTGAAATTTTTGAAACTTTTTGATTTTTTTTTAAATCTTATGAAATTTTTGAAAGTTTGAAATTTTATTAAAATTTTGAATTTAAATTTTTTTTTTAATCAAAAGAAATTTTTGAAATTTAGATTTTTTTTTTTTAAGTTTTGAACTTTAAATCTATTTATTACATAAGGCTCTATTTTACTGTTTTTCTATTGGCCAGAAGCAATACACGTGACATTCCATTTTCTAACATATTGATTAGCAAAAAGCAATTTCCGTGCAATAAAAAATCATATTGCACTCTCGTGCAAAATCAATGAATGGAATTACTTCTTCATGACCCTGCATCTGTCGTTGACCGCATCATTCATTCATGTTCTGATTACAAAAATAATTAATCAATTAAAATAATACATTTCTAAAGAGAATATAAATGCGTGGAACATTATTTCTAAATGTAGATATATTTTGAGTGCGTTTATATTACATTTTAATTCAAAAATCTAAACATTCACAAAATATTCCACTTCATTAAATTTGATATCTGTCATATTTTATTCTATGAACATGGAAAATAGAACTTTGATTGATGTAATATTATACAATTACTGCATTTGAACGAGATCAATATGAGGTTTTATGAAGCAGAGTACAACAATATTGAACGAGGCGAAGCCGAGTTCAATATTGTTGTACTCTGCTCCATGAAGCCTCATATTGATCAAGTTCAAGTGTAGTAATTGTTTTATTACATATAAGGCTCTATTTTACTCTAATTTTGAAATTTTATGAAAACTGAAATTTTTGAAACTTTTTGATTTTTTTTTAAATCTTATGAAATTTTTGAAAGTTTGAAATTTTATTAAAATTTTGAATTTAAATTTTGAAAAGAAATTTTTGAAATTTTGAAATTTTTTTTTTAAGTTTTGAACTTTAAATCTACGGATTCTCATTACCCCTTTGGTATCTTCAAACTCTTCATATCTACGTTTGTATTACTGTGTGGTTCTTTGTGGATCATTGTATGTCTTTTTTGTCCCTTTTCGTTTGGTCATTGTATTTCCTCTCCTAGCTACCCCTTTTCAATAATCAAACCTATCTTATATAGTTCAATATTAAGCTTTATTACATAAGGCTCTATTTTACTGTTTTTCTATTGGCCAGAAGCAATACACGTGACATTCCATTTTCTAACATATTGATTAGCAAAAAGCAATTTCCGTGCAATAAAAAATCATATTGCACTCTCGTGCAAAATCAATGAATGAAATTACGTGGCACGAGAGTGCAATATCGTTTTTTATTGCACAGAAATTGTTTTTAGTTTTATATGTATGTTTTGTAGATCGTTGTTTGTTGTTAGTGGGCTACGTGTTACTCCATCTTTAGTTTTATATGTAGGTTTTGTAGATCGTTGTTTGTTTTTAGTGGGCTACGTGTTACTCGATCTTTAGTTTTATATGTATGTTTTGTAGATCGTTGTTTGTTGTTAGTGGGCTACGTGTTACTCCATCTTTAGTTTTATATGTAGGTTTTGTAGATCGTTGTTTGTTGTTAGTGGGGTTCGTGTTACTCGATCTCTAGTTTTATGTGTAGTGTTTTGTAGATCGTTGTTTGTTGTTAGTGGGTTACGTGTTACTCCATCTTTAGTTTTATATGTAGGTTTTGTAGATCGTTGTTTGTTTTTAGTGGGCTACGTGTTACTCGATCTTTAGGTTTATATGTATGTTTTGTAGATCGTTGTTTGTTGTTAGTGGGCTACGTGTTACTCGATCTTTAGTTTTATATGTAGGTTTTGTAGATCGTTGTTTGTTTTTGGTGGGGTTCGTGTTACTCGATCTCTAGTTTTATGTGTAGTGTTTTGTAGATCGTTGTTTGTATTTAGTGGGGTTCGTGTTACTCGATCTCTAGTTTTATGTGTATGTTTTGTAGATCGTTGTTTGTTTTTAGTGGGGTTCGTGTTACTCGATCTCTAGTTTTATGTGTAGTGTTTTGTAGATCGTTGTTTGTTTTTAGTGGGGTTCGTGTTACTCGATCTCTAGTTTTATGTGTATGTTTTGTAGATCGTTGTTTGTTGTTAGTGGGCTACGTGTTACTCCATCTTTAGTTTTATATGTATGTTTTGTAGATCGTTGTTTGTTTTTGGTGGGGTTCGTGTTACTCCATCTTTAGTTTTATATGTATGTTTTGTAGATCGTTGTTTGTTTTTGGTGGGGTTCGTGTTACTCCATCTTTAGTTTTATATGTATGTTTTGTAGATCGTTGTTTGTTTTTAGTGGGCTACGTGTTACTCCATCTTTAGTTTTATATGTATGTTTTGTAGATCGTTGTTTGTTTTTAGTGGGCTACGTGTTACTCCATCTTTAGTTTTATGTGTATGTTTTGTAGATCGTTGTTTGTTTTCACTGGGCTACGTGTTACTCCATCTTTAGTTTTATATGTATGTTTTGTAGATCGTTGTTTGTTTTTACTGGGCTACGTGTTACTCCATCTTTAGTTTTATATGTATGTTTTGTAGATCGTTGTTTGTTTTTAGTGGGCTACGTGTTACTCGATCTTTAGTTTTATGTGTATGTTTTGTAGATCGTTGTTTGTTTTTAGTGGGCTACGTGTTACTCCATCTTTAGTTTTATATGTATGTTTTGTAGAAAGTTGTTTTTTCCTTTTGTACTTTTTTCTTCTGGCCATTGTGTTGTCTGTCCTTCTGTCTTTTGGCCATTGTGTTGTCTGTTCTTCTGTCTTTTGGCCATTGTGTTGTCTGTTCTTCTGTCTTTTGGCCATTGTGTTGTCTGTCCTTCTGTCTTTTGGCCATTGTGTTGTCTGTCCTTCTGTCTTTTGGCCATTGTGTTGTCTGTCCTTCTGTCTTTTGGCCATTGTGTTGTCTGTCCTTCTGTCTTTTGGCCATTGTGTTGTCTGTCCTTCTGTCTTTTGGCCATTGTGTTGTCTGTCCTTCTGTCTTTTGGCCATTGTGTTGTCTGTTCATCTTCGATTAATGGATTCTGATTTCACCTTC
Source organism: Bathymodiolus brooksi (assembly GCA_963680875.1). Taxonomy (NCBI): domain Eukaryota; kingdom Metazoa; phylum Mollusca; class Bivalvia; order Mytilida; family Modiolidae; genus Bathymodiolus; species Bathymodiolus brooksi. Next base: position 111,381,809 of record OY804581.1, read on the forward strand.
GGTATCTTCAAACTCTTCTTAGTAGATTACAAAGTCACGTGAAATAGCCTTTTTGACTCGCCGCGATGCTTGTTTTATTAGTGCAGTTTCCAATTCCGCTAAAGCACAGATGAAATTCATTCGTAATTTTTCCGAGTAATCGATGTTTCTTTCCCCTTGTTCTCAATATTAGGAAATGTCACACAAATTTAACTTACGTCAAGAGATCTACCTTCTTTAATTTGATAAAGATCTCAAACAACAATGGAGATGTGTGAAAAACAAATTCAATAAAGATACCGATAATGACCAAAAAGGTGTCAAACTACTCCTGGAAGTAAGGTAATAACAACGAACAGTCATCTATTGATTTTCGTAAACTGTAAGCTACATCAGGCACCAGAAATCAGCATTGCATCAGAAGGTACCAGTCTTGTGAAATAAAGGAAGTTCCTAACTTTAAGATCTACCTCCTATGTATGGCATGCTCATATTGAGCTGTGATCTAGCAAACGAAATCTCGTATAATGATTATTTTGAGTTTTCTGGTATTATTTAAGTGGGGTTTTTGTTACTTAATCTTTAGTATTCTGCTGAATGTTTTGTAGATCATTGTTTGTCCTTTTGTCCTCTTTCACTTGGTCATTGCATTATCTGTCATTCTTTAGTTTACGGCTGTATCTTCAAACTTTTCCTAAGAGAATAGATTATACATCCGTCCCGTCGTGTAATATTTTGTAATCTACCTTCAATCTATTTCAACACAAAACAACGTTAGTAGTTGGTTCAAAGGGAATATTGGATTTAAATATTATCAATTGACTGATTGTAAGATAAGGTTGATTGGTTTATTGTGTTTAACATCACTTTCAACAATATTACAGCTATATCGTGGCGGTCAGTTTTGTTGGTGGAGGACACCGGCGTAACCTGCGAAAATCACAGACTTGTCGCAAGTCACTGACAAATTTTATCACATAGTGTTGTTTCGAGTACACCTCACCATGAAGGAGATTCGAACTCACAACTTTAGTTGTGATAGGCACTGATTGCACATGTAGTTGTGAATCCATCTACCATACGATCACGACCACGACGGCCCCGTATAATAAGGTTTAGTGTGTAGTTCATTATGAGGTTGGTAAGAATGTGACAGTATGATGAACGATTGTTTTATTAGCATATTACAAATAGCATACAATGAATGGTAATAGAAAAAGTTTGCTTTGTTAAGAACTCTAAGTTCCTACTCTTGGTGCTGTAATTTTGAATGAATTACTGTGATGCACATTTTATCATAAAAAAAAATAATTTAAAACAAATTGAACGTCATTATCTTCTTCATATCTTCACTTATTAGAATGGACCACGATTTCTTGGTCTCCTGAATATCCAGAGGGAGATAAGCAGGACTCTTCTGAAATAAACAGAAATATCAGATAAATTACTATTGAGATAAACAGAAATATCAAATAAATTACTATTGAAATAAACAGAAATATCAGATAGACTAATATTCATTTTATTATTAGCCTAAAATTAAATTAAAGAATAAGAAGTTTAGTGGGGTTCGTGTTACTCGATCTTTAGTTTTATGTGTAATGTTTTAAAGATTGTTGTTTGTCCTTTTGTCCGTTGTATTATCTGTCTATCTTTGATTTACGGCTTTTGGTTGCTCCTTTGCTATCTTCAAACTTTTCTTTAAACATATGGAAGATTATATTACAAATAAAATCATTCTGCAAAGTTCAACATTTTGACCTTAATATACGGGTATTTGACCCATATCTGTATCTGTAGACGAATTTCTGCCAATCAAGGCACACCTCGATAAAAGAGGAAGGTTAATCCACCACTATAATAAATACGACGCGTAATATATATATATAAAAGTCACTATCAAGGATACATAAAAGTCACTATCACCACAGTATAAAACACATAATATGTCAATTCACCACCATAATATATAGCGACGCGTATAATAAATATTTATAAAAGTTCCTATCACAGTCACATAAAACGACTCATAAAATATGTATATACACTGGTTGTTATAGATCTAGCAGATAGATAATCTAAAATCTAAAAGATTTGATAAAGTAGGATCTTATCTAAAATCTAAAATGTATAATCTAAAATCTAAAAGATTTGAAAAAGTAGGATCTTATCTAAAATCTAAAAGATTTGAATAAAAGAAGGATCTTATCTAAAATCTAAAAGATTTGATAAAGTGGGATTTTGCAGTCCATGTGCGCACTCTCCAGTACGGTTACTAAATAAGCATACAGATTAATCCTTTTTAGATAATGAATTTAATTTGAAGTTTCGCTAAGGTACGATTCTACTTTAAGATCACGTAATCAGTCTGTTACGAATCTTGAATTTCGTCTGGATCAACGTATTGTTAATGGTGATCTTAGAATACCTCAGCCGATGATGCAAAATTTCTCGTGAGACGAGCATAAAGATACCAATAATCAGAATCCGTAAATCGAATGACAGACGACACAATGGCCAAAAGAAAAAGTACAAAAGGACAAACAACGATCTACAAAACATTACACATAAAGCTAAAGATCGAGTAACACCCATTAAATACCGGGGATGAACTCAGTTGCTCCGTAACAATGATTCAGAATAATTTTGAGGATGTGAATTGTTTCACTGTATCAAAGCGGTTCCAATATGACGTCATATAATCCCTTTGTTGTATGTTCCATGTAAACTTTTTTTAAATAATATATTACATGGTAGCTACAACTCTGTTAGAGATTTTAACAATGGTAACATTAATTTCACTTTGAACTGATCTCGACGTACAGCGAGTGATGTCTGATGAAATGCAACGAAAACCATGTTACTCATGTTAAATATCGTACACACTTTATGGCTTCCTTATATCATTTCGATTCTAATAGAAAATATTTAACTTATTTTCTAAGCGGAATGTAGTAAGGAAAAGCCATCTCATAACAAAATCCCCTAATCTTCATGCTTACGGTCGTTTCTCCTTTATAGACTAATGCACTGAGCTAGAATTATGCTACTGATTTTTTTTTCAGTTTCACAGCATTTTGATAATAGCAGATAAAACAAATAAAATGCAAAAACAAATTCGTAAGATAAATCAGCAACCGGTCACATCGGTGTTTCTTGGAAACCAGGGGTGCATTTCACAACACAATGGCCAAAAGAAAAATCAGAAACGTGCTTTAGAATCAGGATTAGGATATCAAAATTATGATTCCCCTTATATAAAACACAATGTTTCACAATATTGCAATTGTTTGTATTTTTCTAACTATCTACAACCACTCAAAAGAGACTATGTAGGGGTATAGAAAAATGACTGAAACAATTACTGTCTGTGCTATGCAGATGTATGGTGTTTCATATCTCACGTTTAATATCTGTTAATCACAAACCGTAAGAAATCTTTGAAAGTTTGACTCAGTGAGAAACAGAAACGAGCTCGGATACACTTGATTGGATATCATGTGTCGGCTTCGGTTATAAAAAATGTCGAAACGGATTCGAAAACATCTTCTAAATTTGGATAAAAGAAACACACTCGAAATCTTCATATCATGTACAATCAGTAATAGCTGGTTCCCGATTGGTTGTCTGATTCAGACAGCTAGTGACGCAATCTTAATTAATGGAGAGTTCCAGCACAGTTCGTTGGACGATTGTCGATGGATGACGGAGTAATCATTCGAGTTTTTTAATTATAATGTGTTTTCGTCTTTATAGTTGGGGGGTTGAATTGTAGAGAAACAACAAGAACATTTTAAAGGGATCTTTAATGTTATATGTGACACGGTCCGGGAATAAATAAGTAAAATCACCCTGAAATGATTGTCACACTTTACCCGGCAATGCGTATTGTGTGAAGTATAATATATCGGGGATTTTATCACGGCATTGCCAATGGAGGACGTCATATTTGAATTCTCAACAAACCATGACCAGCACGATGTCAATGGTGTTGTTCATTTCCAACACGAATTCAAATCTTATTTTGTATATTTTCCTAATAGATTCAAAATAATTTATTTGCAATTGTGAAAAGAAAGTTTAAGACAAGGATTGTCAACAATTCTACAAAAATCAACAAACCGAACAATCAATTTTCACCTTAACTCACTGAACAAAGGAAAAGATCATTGCATATGACGTTGGATATCCATATCCTATATTGACACAGGGAAAAAACGTGGTGAGGTTCAACCAGTTAATGGGGTCCCAACCCTTCTCACTTGATAACTAGATCCCTAACGGCAATACATATATAAACAATACGATAAAAAGCCTGCACATATTCGCTTCCATTCAATATGACCACATAATATCACAACAACGAATGATAACATAAACATGAACAGTACAATAGCAGGGTCAATAAATGCTCTACTAAACGGACTTCTATCTACGAATGTAGAATTTGCTGGTTTAAAAGACATTACTCTCTAAACAAAAAGATCATAATTAATACTTCTAACAGACGTAATATCAAGTAGGCATGACATTCAAAACAATTAACTGTCTAGGTGGGAGACCAGAATACAAGGGTAATCAACTTGTTGCTCCCACTCAAAAAGACCATATAATATCACAATAATGAATGACAACCTACACATGAACAGTACAATAGCAGGGTCAATGAATGCTCTAGTAAGCCGAATGCTATCTAGGAATGTAGAATCTACCGGTTTAAAAGGCCATTACTCTTCAAGCAGACGTAATATCCATTAGACATGACACCCAAAGAAATTAACTGTCTACGTGTGAGACCAGAATGAATAGGTGATCAACTTGTTGGAATTATAAAGTAATGATAATATAATATGGAATGAAATATAAATTAGTAATTTAATTGCTAGTTGGATCTACTGTAGTTGTACAGGCAGATTGTCTATATTTTAGGAAAGGAAACCTGCCTCAAAATATAAACTATAGGTATTAAGTCATAACCTTTAGGAATACAATTTTCCAAGGATTTTACAAGTTTAAATTGTCAGATTTGAACTGATTAGCTTCGATAATTAAGTTAATACAGAACAAACGATATAAAGTTTATTTTTAAATATACTTTTATGTTAAAACCAAAACAATTGTTTATTATCCTTTACGTCAATGTTTGCGTGAAACGCGATTATCATTACAAAACAAACAATAACATCCTGTTCCGTTACAGAAAAATTTCGGAAGGTCAATTTTCCGTCCCATGATGGAGTTTGCGATGATCGAATTAGACATTTAAATCACCTGCGGTCATTATTTGTGCTATCAACAAAAGTAAACAATTTGTCTTTCTGAAAATTTGAATTTTCACAAGAACGTCGATGTCACGGCTCCGTCAAAATGACCGTGTGCCAGCTGTGGGTATGGTTCAGGTTGGAATGACTCACTAGGCCGTTGCAGACCACCTTAATGTGTCTAGAATAACCATTTCAAGGCTAATGATTCGTCTTTGACAAACAGGTAGAGCGAATGACAGACCCCGTAAAGGCAGGCCGCGTGTGACGTCACACCGTCAAGACAGACATTTACGCCTTATTCACCTCCGGAACCGTATGATAACGGTTCGGTGCACCGTCCGTAGAACACCTGGGTTGCGTTCAATATCGTAGCAGCTAGACTAGCTGATAGGTAAAATAGCAATAACGTTATTGAACGATTAGCTATGTAGCAGTGTTAGCAAATATGGCGCCAATCATATGGAATATATTTCTTGGAACATTTTAGCTAATCGTATTGCATTTGTCTAGTTACCTTAATAAATTATCATCCGTATTAAAAGCGTTGCCACCTCCTGCAATGCCACTATTTTTACCTTACGAAATCAAATTTTCGAGATGGGAAGGTCATGGTTTGAATAGAATAAATGTTAGGCTAGCGAGAGTTATGTAGCGGTTAGGCTAGCTTTCCGTTCAGTAGGAATTTTCTACGTAGCTCAACCTAGCAGCTACGATATTGAACGCACCCCTGGTCTAGCAAACGTCCGAATTTTGGTTCAAACTGTTCGCAGAAGACTATGTGAATCTGGACTCCGAGCTAGGCGTTCGCCGGTAGAACCAATCCTTAATCAACGCCATAGGACCGCGAGACTAACATGGGCTTCTGCACGCCATCGTTGGAGGCTTCACACCTGGCAACAGTTCCTTTTTAGTGATGAATCCCGATTTTCACTTCCGTTTTAGCTATGGGTGTTATCGTGTGTACCGCAGGCGTGGGGAATGCTTTACGGACCAGTATGTGTACGAGTCCGACAGTTTTGGAGGCGGAAGTGTTATGGCCTGGGCTGGAATTTGCCATGATGGTCGCACTCAGCTCAAGATTGTTCAAGGAACATTTAATGTCGCAAAATACAGAGACAATATTCTTGATAATATCGTTCTGCCCTTTCTACAACAGCGAAACTTCGATCACGTCTTTCAACATGACAATGCAAGATTTTACCTGGCTCGTGTTTGTCAAGACTCTCTGAATCAGAATCACATCCGTGTTCTTCCTTGGCCGGCATTATCACCGGATCTATCACCAATTGAACAGTTATGGGATGAACTCGGTAGACGTGTTCACCACCGTCAAAATCCACCGGAAATACAATAGGGACTGCGTGACGCACTTGCACACGAGTGGAACAACATATCACAAGCCTTTATCCAACGATAGATTGGTTTTATGCGTCGGAGATGCGAAGCTGTCGTTGCTGCAAGAGGTGGTCACATACGTCACTGAACTCCGCAAACCTCCATACTGCATGACAATTTCTGTCTGTTTATGATTTGTTCTGATGAGAACTTTTGTTGATACAGCATTGCCTTATTTGTTATGCCCATATGAATCTAAATTATACGATTTTTGTCGACTTTTTTTCTCTATGTAAAAAATATTGAGCATCAAACCCTTGTATCGTTTCTTTTGTTGACTAGTATATATTATCGTGTGTGAATATCAAAGGGTAAACCTACTGTATCTATATAATAAACATGATAACTATACCGTTCTCTACTTACGAAAAATGTGCCAGGATTCGATTGAACTACACATTAATGAGTTATTAACTCAGACGGTGTTCCAACCATTGTGTGTTTATTTTACTGATAATGGTAAAAAACGTAGATGGTAATAAATATGTAGATATCAAGTGTGCGCACGACGCATTTCTGGAATAACATTCATCATGTACACTCAAAACCAAACTATTTTAAAGTCAAACAATTTAAAAGTCTTTGGGAGTAAGAAAACTAAAATAAGACAGATATAATCGGCTAAGATCACCTATGTCTGAGAAAGGAGAACCTAAGTTTTAATAATAATTACATGACTTAGGAACTACAAATTTCGATAAAAAAAATATCATATATATTTACCTCGTTTTCCTCTATTTTGTCTTTCTAATAGATTAACAATCGCATGATGTCCATTTTCTGTGGCGTACAATACAGCAGTTCTTCCAAAAATGTCAGACAAGTCAACCTGTGATCCGTTGCTGATGAGGAATCGTACAAAACTTTCCCGTTCTCTCTCCTTCCCGTGTAAAAAAGAACTTCTACATGTTTCAATTAAAGGAGTTCCACCGAGATAGTTCATACAGTTAACATTAGCTCCGTCTAATATTAACTGACGGGCCTCTCCGAAGTTACATCGCTCGATGGCTGTATACAGTTGAACTATGTGCTCCATTCCTTCACATCGAGGTTCTAGACATCTTGCTGTTGTACAACCCATTGATTTATTTATTATTTTCTTTGGAGATTACTTTTTTTTATGTTCTGATACGTTTTATTGCATGGAGTTCTTATATATAGGTTATAATTATATTGTTTGGTAAATCCAAATCTCTGATTGGATAGATAGTTCTGACGCCATTATGTTACATTTACTATGCTATCAATAAAAAAAACTGTTAATGTTCAAAATGTTATGTTTGGTCAGTTGGTAATTCAATGCTTAGACAAATGGGTGTTAAATATGAGAGGGAGAACAAAATGTCACACAAATTCATCAATAAACACGCCAAGTTAGAAGGACAATAAACACGCCAAGTTAGAAGGACAATAAACACGCCAAGTTAGAAGGACAATAAACACGCCAAGTTAGAAGGACAATAAACACGCCAAGTTAGAAGGACAATAAACACGCCAAGTTAGAAGGACAATAAAAAGAAATACATAATCTGGGGTTTACGCATTTCTGAAAGACTTAGTACATAGACTTAAAGAACTTATTCCAAAACTTTCCTGCATCCACTATTTATCTGACAGCCCCATCAGTCAATATAGAAACAAGAGCATATTTCACATCATTGTAAATCATCTTCAATTGTTTGGTGCTAAAGGTAGCTGGCAGTACTTAGAGGCAGGCAATGGGAAAAGCCCCTGTGACGGCGTATGAGCTGTTGCTAAGCGCATGGCCGATTAAGCGGTCAGACAAGGACGCGTTACGATCCAAGATGCATCTGATTATTTTGCTTGGGCTAGTTGTACTCAAGGTGCTGTAAAATACGTATTTGTTTCAAAGGAACAATGTGAGGAGACACAAAATGCAATGAAGACCTTGATATTGTCACCTATGAAAAGAACAATCAAAATTCATTCCGTTTTTGGTTTGAACGAGAACAAAATTGCTTGTCGAAATGCCTCCTTCTTTTGTGAAAATTGCTACAAGGATGGTTTATTTAGTGGACAGTGTGATGGATGGGAGTATCATACAATCGGTGTCTACACCGATTGTATGATACTCCCATCCATCACACTGTCCACTAAATAAACCATCCTTGTAGCAATTTTTAGTCGAATGAAAACGGAAATGTAGCGGTAGAGGATGCTGTCAATTCTGATGAACAAGAGCCTATTTTGAACAATGTGGAACTTAGACTTGTTGATATTGTGGTAGATCAATATGTTGCAGCAATGTATGACAGTAACTGGTTTATCGGAAAAGTGTTAGATATTGATAGAGATGACGGAGATGTCAACATTAGTTTCATGGAAAGGTTGAAAACTAAAGGGGAACAATCAGAATTAAAGTACAAATGGCCAAATAGTTCAGATGAACTATGGGTTCCATTTGAGGATATTGTTTGCGTAGTAAATGAGCCCACACCCATTGGATCCAGCAGACGTGGATATCAAATTTCTGTTGACGATCTAAAGGAAAAAGTGTCTGAAAAAACATTATAGATGGTTTTTCATCACTTTTGAGACAGACCAGTTCCTAATTTTAGCGATGTGAGATTTTCTTATCTTGCACTAGTGCAAGACAAAAAAATCACGTGCGTGTTACCGGCAAATGCATGCTGTACAGTTTATGTCAACTGCCCCCCAATTCTCCATGTTTTTCCTTTTTGAAATAAACAATTCACTGTATATAAGTTTTCAATCTTTTATAAACACGCAAATCCTAACAATCAGCCATATTATTACATAATAACCTTCACGCAATACACAAAAATACGGAACTACTTTTTTGATTGACATGAAGGGGAAATAACTCACATTGTTTACATGATTGTCTGCTAAAAGTACATAGCTGTCAAACAATACACAACTACAGCTGATAAAAGTGAAAAATAAAATCAAACACCGGCAAAAAGTGCAAGACAGGGAAATCTCCAACACCCTCGGGTGTCGGAGATTTCCCTGTCTTGCACTTTTGCCGGTGTTAGATTCTATATGTCCCATGAGCAATCCGATGTTTCCTACGTTACCCTACCCTGACAAATCAAAAGTTCAAGTTTCTAGTTTCCAGATTTTAATTATTTGTTCCAGTAATGTTGTTATATTGTTTGAAATGTAGTGTTTGCATTTAATGCCATCAAATTGCTTTAATATAATATATCTATTCTCAGATTGGTATTTTATTTGTAAGTGTTGCTAAACGGGTGTCTTTTTGACCACATATACCAAATTTCATCTTTTAATTTGATTTTCTAGGGTAGTAACTGGACGACATTGAATATACGAAAACAAAAACATCTTAGTATCGAAATTGAAACAATGAAACTTGTGATATGTACTATATAAAAAATTCCTCTCTAATGTTTCCTACGTTACCGTTGTAAGAGTATAGGAAAGCGTGAATTTATGTTGCATTTTTTCTTTAATTGCAGTACAGTTTTGCTACATATATCGACATCAAATGTAACTTGATGAACAGGGTCCGCTATAATGGTTTTCCTCTTTCCCTAAAACTACAGAATTTCTGAAAATAAAGCTAATTATTTCACTCTATAGCAAGACATCTGTACCAAAATTAACAAAAATGGCTTGATTCATATATCTTTAATTTTCAAGTCTTTAATATTTAGACTTGATGAAACTATTTTAACATATTTCTGGTAAATTAATCATGAAGAATTGAATCAATAGATATTTTGGTTTGGACAGAAAAGAAGAAACATAACGTATGAAACTGAAGAGGGAAGACGATAAATTAGTGGACAATGTTTACCATCCCGTCAATTATTTGCTTGATGAGATATGTTGCTGAAAATTTTAAATTTTCAAAGTTGAAATGCCAAAGTTTCCAAAAACAAAAAGCTTTCTTTAATGCGAAATACTTGAATTTTTTCCACCTATCAATTTTGAATAGCCAAACTTAACTGAGAATGACTCGGAAGTAGAAACGTCAAGATATGTAATTTGACAACATGAACAACACGATCCCCACTAAGGCAAGTAAAAAAACCTCAGGTGCTCCGGAAGAGTCCCCAATTATGTTAGTAGGCTTTGGAATACTCTAGGTTCTCCAGTCTAGAAAGCCAAATGATTAACTTCTAGTACCTGCATTTGACGTGTACAAGTCCTGTGTCCTTTTACGTTATAGCAAATTTACTTAATACGGTTAAACCTTCCTTAAAGGGCACCTCTATATAACAAATTACTGTCTATAAAGGGCACCTCTATATAACAAATTACTGTCTATAAAGGGCAGTCTCATTTTTCCAAGGGGCCGTCATTGTCGTGATCGTATGATAGTTGGATTTCAACTATCTGGGCAACCAGTACCTATCACCACTAAAGTTGTGAGTTCGAACCCTGTTCGAAGCAACATTATGTGATAAAGTTTGTCAGTAACTTGTGACAGATTGGTGGTTTTCTCCGGTGTCGCCGTAATATAAGAAACGGGTCATACTACGTTTAAAGGTAAGTAGTAGTATCTTGCATCATTAATATATTTCATTCATAAATTCATTCATTCATAAAGACGGACGAAGAAATGACTACACCTTTCTACCTTTTTGCACGAATATCACATGCATGTATTCCCGCCCTGGTTTTGGATCTATATATTCGCTAACTTGTCCACTGATTGACATTCACACTTCAATACAGTACACGGCTGGTTGGGATTGCTAACTTGTTCCCTATTTTCAGGTAGGCATTTATGCTTTTGTATACTTTCATTAATTACGGGTTGTCCAGCTTTTCTAAATTATTCAGCGGTTCATTTCAGTAAATAATAATTTGTTTTGCATTATAGTAAATTCTTTTTATAATGTATTTTCAGTGTGAATCAAATAAAATGTAGATGGTTGAAAAGATGGTTATTTTATGGAAAGTCACGCCATATATCCTAATGCCCACATTACATCAATGAGGCCCAAAAACACTGTGACAAATGGAGGTTCTACCGAGATCTTGATTCAACCATATTTCTTCACATTGATTGATTATACCATTGGTTTAGTTCCGTTGTCCGGCTCAGATGTCTGTTTATACCCCGGCTATCCTGTCAATTAGAACTATTATCAACTCCGTATTAGTCCATCGTTTCACAGTTTAACAGAAAAACAACGAAACAACGACATATTGCAGGCCCATGATATTCCGTAATATGGAGAGTATATAAATAAAATGCATGTCCGTGTGAAAAGGTACACTACAGTTTTACTACTTAAGAGTTAAGCGCATACCTTTATTTATAAGAAAATTGTGAATCATATTTCATTTATTGAAATGCATAGTGTTACAACAAATATATTGATTTCTAATTGAACAAACTTTAAATGACAAATGAAAATAATTTGTTTATCTATATTTAATTTTGAAAATTATTTTGAACTGTTTATAGTTGAATTTTGGTTTAATTATATTATAGTGGGCAATTTTCAATATAAGTTATTTATTCTACAGTCTATTTTTCAGATAGCTGCACAATACACCACAGCACGTCTTGAATCCTGCATGAAACTGCATTTAGTTTTCTATCTTCCCTCTTTCTGACATTTGACATATGACTGGCGAGTAGTTATCATTTCATCATATCATCATCAATTTCACTATCATTAGTTTTTCTATACTTTAGTATTGTATAGTGAAAAGGGAGACAATCAGTACAACTTGAGATTTAAACATCATGGCAAGTAATAAAAGTTCAGATCAGGATGAGTTGAATGATAGTGTGTCTAAAGCAGACATAGACAAGATGATAAGGTTTTTACATGCACATACTGATTATAAGGTTGTCATAGCACACAAAGGGAGGTTAAGTTTAAGACAGAAGGTTTTGCTTTAAGTTCAACTAAGCTCCCTCCCTCTCCGCCAGTCAGAAGTTCTAGTTTCTTGCTTAGTAATGCATTGAAAGGGCATTCATTATTTGGTGATACATCAAGTTGTAATGCTTATCAAAAGCCTAAGTTGCCTATATTTTCTGGTGAGGAAAAGAGTGAAACCTCTTTTGATGTTTGGAAGTTGGAAGTGAAATGTGTTTTACGTGAGGGTAATTACACAGGTTCATCAGTTTTACAGGCAATAAGAGGGTCTTTAAAGGGAAAGGCTCGAAGCCTTTTGTTGTCTTTATCTGAACATGCGACAGCTGAGAACATAATTGACAAATTAGATGGTGTATATGGTAATGTATATTCTAGTGAGGCTCTACTTGAGAAATTTTTTAAAGAAACACAACAGCCAAATCAATCTGTAGCTGAATATGGAATGAAGTTAGAGTCCATAATTCAGTCAGCTGTTGAGAAAGGTGATATAAGCATTGTTGCAAAGAACCAAATGCTTAAGTCAAACTTTTGGTCGGGACTTAGGGACCCATTACTTAAAAATTCAGGTAGGTATAAGTTTGATACAACCAAAGACTTTGATCAACTTAGGAAGGAGATATGGGTAATTGAGCTTGAATTGGCAAATTCAGATAAGGGTATTACCACTGTGCAACACCAACCTATATCATCAGATTCTAAAAAACATGATGACATTTTGAAAAAAATAGATCGCATGGGTAAAAGATTAGATACTCTTGAAAGGTCAGAAAAGGCACCAAAAAAAGAAACCAGTAATACCCAGTATAATGGTGGGTATAGAGGTGGAAATATGTATAATCCTAAACGTTATGGTAGGGGTGGGGGTTATCAAAACCATAGAGGTCATGGAGATAAAAATAGCTCGAACCAAGACCAACCAAAAACAGACGACAAAAAGAAAAGTGAAGGTAATTTAAACTAGTAGAAATTTCTAATGCGGGGCAAATTAGAGATTTAAGACTTGATGCTGTTAATCATAGCCCCACAATTGGTAAATTAAGCCAGGATACTGTAAGTAAACCATCATTATTAGATAGGATGGTAGGAAGGGCAACTGAATCAATTGTTTGTGTAAATAAGATTAAATGTATGTCATTACTAGACAGTGGTTCTATGGTGTCTACTATAAGTGTAGCGACTTTAAAGTCTGTGTATCCACCCCCTAATATTAAAACCCTAGATGAGTTTACACTTTCAGTAAAGGTTGCTGAAGGCTCCCCTTTACCTTATCTTGGATATGTAGAGGTAAGTATATCTGTTACATTTCAGTCAGACAATATGATGGTTCTATTATTGGTTGTACCTGAAACAGATTATAACAAATCTGTTCCAGTAGTGATTGGTACAAACATATTGAGACCTATTAAGTCTTCCATTAGTGATTCACACGTTAAAGTACCCCATAATTAGGATATAGCTTTTTCGGCTTTGGATGCTGGTGTTAACTTGGTGAAATCAACAAACAAAAGGCCTATTAAGGTAGGTCCAATGTCTGTTTTGACTGTATCAGGAATATGTAAGTCAAAGACTGTTCTAGAAACAGCAGTCACTGAGTGTGTTGATGCTACAAAGGGAACTTTAGGTGTTTGCCCTAGAGTAGTAAGTGTTAAGTCACCAGGTAAAAACAGAATACCAGTAAGGATATTCAATATGACTACCAAGGTAGTATATCTGAAACCTAAAAGTATTATTTGTGGATTGAAAGAGGTGAAGGTCATGAGACATACTGATTTAGGTAAAACAGATAAATATGCCAGCGATTTAGAAAGTAAAGAATCCAATACAGGTAACATTTTAAAAAAACTTGATATTGACTTAAAACATTTTACACCCAGTACAAAGGGTAAGTTACAAGACTTAATTTGTAAGTGGAAAGCCGTGTTCTCAACTGGACCAACAGACTTGGGATACACTAGATTGGTTGAACATGAGATAAATCTTACTGATGATAAACCTTATAGGGATCCATATAGAAGGATACCACCTTCTATGTTTGATGAGGTAAGGGAACATTTAAGAGAGATGTTAGAAATTGGTGCTATCAGAGAGTCCTCAAGCCTTTATTCCAGTAACTTAGTATTAGTTAGGAAGTCTGATGGATCCTTACGTCTGTGCATTGATTATACCTCTATAATCAATATTTCCTCCGCCAATTAAACTGACTGCCACGATATAACTGAAATATTGTTAAAAGTGGCGTTAAACACCATTAATCAACAAACCAACCATATTTCAAATTAGTGAATAGTGCATACAATTTTCAACTTCTACATAAAGGGCATATTTTCAGATTCCCTTGAGTCTCTTTTATATACAGGATTGGTTGTACTTTTAATTTTTGTGGATATTACTTCTTTCTTTGTAGTGTGGTGTCTCTTCTTTTATACCCCCATGTACGTTTTGTCCTCACTGTTAAAATAGCGAACAATTAGCGAAAGAAGTGGCTCGTCATATCGTCGAAATTGAAATGCATTTCTCTGACGTCATACATTGTTCAGGCAGTTGGATATTAATTTAATTCAATTCAAAGTCGATACATAGTATACATACAACACAAGCGCTACTTGGGCTTTTAAAATCGACTATTTCAAAATTTGTTATTTTTAAGAATCCCTGTACAGTTTGTTTTCTTTCTTTTTTTCTTTGGTATTTGAATCTTTTACGTTTTATTATCTTGGTCTTAAAAACATTTTATTAATATTTTGGTTCTTTCGCGTATCGAGCACCTGCTGGACTTTCCAAGCCTACTTTAATTTTTAAGACTCCCTTCTATCCGCCCTGCTACGTGGGCAACACTATGTATTTGTACATATACCGGGAGTAATAAACCACATAGAAATGTATCTTCTACATATATCCAACTAATTCAATGAAAAAAACTGTGCCGTTCGGAGATTTCTGGGGAATTTGCGAGACTAAGGATAGACCACGCTATCAGGTACATAGACGCCATTTTGGTCTCCGAAAGATATAAAATTGTGTGTTTATATCAATAGATTTATATATATATTTATTTATTTAGTTGTTATTCGTGAAATTGGAATAAATATACATTTTCCTTATGTTTACTCATAAAACCATTGTACTTAATTACAATCTTAGTCTTTTACAGTAGACCTATGTATGTGTACCGTTTTTATGTAACCATTTTCTAGTCGAGTTCTTCTTCTTCTTCTTCTTCTTCTTCCAAATACGGGATAGACTCGGAAGGATCGAGTGAAATTATCCCGACGTGAAGACTATAAATTTTGAATTTATAGATTGATAAAAATATAGGGTACCACATAAATACACTGATTGAGAGGAACATAGTTGACAAATATTATGTTTTTATCACTAAAATTTGCATACAGATATGTTGGTCTGTTGTTTAATCGTCAATTTATTGAAACTGATCACCACTTATATAATTTATTCACGTGTATCCTTTTCTCAACGTTCACAATGTTTCTAGTTGTGTTTATTATACTTTTACAGTATTTTTACTATATAAATTAACAGTCATAGATTTGCTAATTTCCCCGGAAGTGAACTATTTCCCTGAGACTATTTCCCTATCCACAATTTTGCACGTTCATATTTCCCGTTTTTATTAATGCTTTCATTTGATTGGTCTAAAATACTTTCGGAAGCTTTTGTGCTTTACCTGTCATGCACGTACAATGCCGTTAGTTTTCAGTTGGTAGGGACGCCATGTCGTCTGGTCGTAGGTTCGAGTCCCTGACCGATGAGGATTTAGAGAAACTTATCGAAAGTAAGGACAGTAATAACACGAAGCAAGTTATGAAAACATCCGTAAGATTATTGGAAGAATACCTGAGCGTAAAGAACAATCTTGGTCTAAAGACAGTGACCGAAATGGATACCGCATCTGTTCAAGTTGTGACCCTGACATTACGAAAGTTTCAGTTGTTATGGTTGTTGAATTTGTTTAATATTACTGGTAAAACATATATTTGTTGTTTATTTCATTACACTTTAATTAGTGCTAAGTGATAAAAATTTGAAGTGACACAACTATAAACACAATATTGAGGTAATATGCCTTATTTTGCTGTTCTTCGTCAGTATGAGTTTAATAACCTAGAAATAATCATATCACAGAGAAAAAAGCCTTTTATTGTTGTTCTTCAATTGTTAAAGTATAATAAAACAGTTAAAAACCGGTTATTTCGGGAAGTAGCAAGTTTATTGTCCCCCTCAACACAAACTATTTCCCTCCGCTTCGCGTCGGGAAATACGTTATATTTTGGGGGACAATAAACTTGTTACTTCCCTCACAACCGGTCTTTAACTGTATAATAACAATGTACCTAATAATGTCAGAGTTTTATTACTAAAATTGCATAAAGATATGTTGCTTTGTTGACTAGTTATAAAAGGGTTGTACTAAACTACGAAACGAAATCGAAACGCAACGAACGAAACGAACGAAATATTACGAAACGCAACGAAATATACTAAAATGCGAAACGAAACGCAACGAAACGAAATATACTAAAATGCGAAACGAAACGAAAATATACTAAAATCCAATAAGAACAACATGAATGGAACGAGAAGTGATGAAAAAGTCTAAGCAGAATTTTATACTGATATGCATGTATAAGAAGATTTATTAACCATTTTTCAAGACAAAAATTTAATGTATAAGATTTATGAACCATTCGTCAAAACAAACAAAATAAAAATTTATCAACGACCATTATGCCAGGTAGAATCCTCCTTTCTATAAGGAGCACCCTCAATAAATGAGGTAAGAAGGATATCCAGGCATTCCTGTCAGGGTTTCTGTAGTATTTCCAGAGTCGGACCTCAGGGCCTATGCGTCTGGTCGAACAGCTAAAAAGGGGGTGCAGGAAATACTTGCATGCCACTCCATGATCATCCCTACAGTGATGTGAACATTATTTACAGTGTAGTGCAAACGGGGGAAAGAACCACGGACCGGGGGACAAATTCAACCCCAAACATTAAAAGGCTCTGTAACGGGGAATACCGACCTGGACAACTACATACAATCCAGTCGAGTAGCCCCAGATACCACTGATGCCGATGTACATGCACTATGTACAAAACCAGCTGTATTAAAGATGGAGGAAAGCGGAAAATCCTCAAGGGGTTTTCGAAAGAAACCATCGAACTGTCAGAGGAACAACCGAAACCTGCAGACATTAAGTAAATGAGAGGTCTGCTTGACTTCCACAGCGCTCAATGAAAGTGAACTGACAGCCCCACGTTTTCCATCTTCACAATAAAAAAGAAAAGAAATCCGTTCGTTGTAAAAGTGAATCCACAAAATTTAAAAGCGTTTTCGATTCGCATTATCAGATGCATATTCGTCTGACACACAATCGATCTAGACGTGTTCATATCAGTGTGGAAACGAGGTTTTAATATCAGTGTGGAAACAAATTTGTTATTCGTGCACATTTCAGTACGTACATATATACCTATATTTGATATGCGCATACAGAGTACATAATAACGCATCATTTATTATAGTAAATCCGATTACTATGGATTCAATTATTTTTTTGGGTATCGATTTTCGTAAACTGAAAAAAAATGGCAAGTTGTGGATACTCAATTTCGTGATTTGTGGAATTATACCAGATCTTTTATAGAATAATAGAATAAACAAGTCGTTGGAAAATTGGTACCTATCGAAATTAAATGAAACCACAGTTAATAAGAGTCACGATGGTATCTTAATAGAATATCTTAAGAACATCTCTAAGGAAACAATATCTTCTTAAAACTCGAGAAAAAAAAATTTCGTTTGTTGTTATTTTACATTCGCATTTTTTTTATAATGTTTAGTCGGTTTCGAATTACGAAGAATAAATGTTGAATTTTAGAGGATCACTTCGTGGAGCAAGGACAGTGCAGTTTTTTTTTTTTCAATTTAGAACTGTTTAGTTTCCTAATTAACTCGTAGTTTTTTCTGTCGTCTTACCGAACTATGGCATGAGCAACGTCTTACCGGACTATGACACGAGCAACGTGGTGGGTGTTTCATGAAAAGCAAAGAACACTTACCCAACCGGTGCATCTGGTCTAAGTTCCACATATTTGGCAGAGTCCGAGTTGCTGATTAATCTTTAGTTTCCGTTGTGTAAATTTCACGTTTTTGAGAGTTGAATTTCGTCTTTGTCATTGCTATCTTGACCTTGTCCTTGTCTCTGGATTTTGAGATTGATTATCATTAGAATCGCGGTTTTTCATGACCTCTCTTGATTCGATATATATGTAACTACTTAAGTTTATCTAAGGACCGCAAAATGTCACTTTGACCTTGATATTGAAAATAAACATTCATACAATCTCAACGATTAATATTTACAAGTTTGTTTGAAATCCATTGAAAACACAAGCTTTGTTGTGTCAACAAGGCTGTAAAAGAAATTAAAAATATAACGGGGACCTTGACATCTTGACCTATGACATTAAAAATACGATAAACTTCTTGCTCTCTAAATGGTTAATGTTCTAACCAAGTTTGATCGAAACCAATTAAAAAGGCTATGTTGTGTCCGCTAGGCTATATATGAAAAGACAAAATGTCACCATGTCCCTGACCTCTGAATTTAAAAATTAAAAGGCTACTTGCATTCTCAGTTGTTGACAGCCGGAACCTTTCAACCGTAATGAAAGCGGGAGGTTTGGCGCTTTAAAATCTGATTCAACCCACCATTTCTTTAGAAATGCCTGTACCAAGTCAGGGTCATTACGGTTTTCACAGTTTTCCGGTTGTTGACTGATTTTGTCTGTTTATATAATTATGAGTTTTTATTTTCCCTTTGTAAGATTGTTCGGAATTCGGTAATTTTGTTATTACCCTTATTGTTGATGTATTCTCCAAGTTTAATTGAAATCCATCGAATGAAATAAGGAATAGCGAATAAGGAATAATTAATGAATAAGGAATAACTTACGAGCCAGGAATAAGCAACCAACTTGCGGCCGGTTGAAAAAATAATCTGTGTTGTGTTCACATGGCTGTTAAAGAAATGCAAAATAGGACGACGAATTGGACATTTGACCTACACGTAGAAAACCAACTAGTTTGTTCCACTCTCATTGAAAAATATTTTCAGAAAGTGGGACAAAATCCGATTGAAATCCAAGGAAAAAAAGGTATGTTGTGTCCACAACGCTGTAAACTTAGCAAATATGTATTCATGATCTTAACCTTTAGCCTATGACCTTGAAACTCGAATAGGGTTTGCTGCTATTATACTGAATATGCTTACTAATTTTGATTAAGATTGGTTGAGAAACATCCAGGATATCCACAAGAATTAATGTTATGGACGGACACACAACAGGACTGGTATTGGTATGCAGGGAGTGAGGACAGTCAAAATACAATACATCCTGTGCAACCTTGCTGCTTGGGGATAACTAAGATGCGGATAAATACATGCATGTTGGACACGTTATGAGGACCGTATAAGGTCTATTTCTGTCATGTTTGGTTTCAATCCATGCAGTGGTTCTTTTGTAACATATTTCAAAAGGGTCCAATTTTAAACTCTATTCCAAGAGTTTAAGATATTTTTAAACTCTATTCCAGGGCCTGGGTGGCTCAATGAATTAGGTAGTTGGATTATCTAACAACTCATACAAGCCTATCACCAATACGGCGTGGGTTCGCGCCCAACTTTGTAAATTACAAAAAAAGGTGCACTCGACTCGCAGTCGCGTGTGATAAAGTTTACCAGTTGCTTGCCAATGGTCGGTGGTTCTCTCCGGGTACTCCGGCTTCTTCCACCACTAAAACTGGTCGCCATGAAATAGCTGAAATACTGCTGAAAGTGGCGTTAAACACCAAAATTCAAAATCAATCAATCAAATCAATACGATGTACCTTTTGTGAAGTCAGCATTGAATTTTACAGTACTAGCACAGAAGCTCCTTTTGGTCAATTGATCAAACAAAAGGTTTCTAAAAAACTATTAGTACTAATAACTTTTTATTATCATGACATTGCACTTCGTGGTTTGATAAATTCACCATGAAATGTATACCCGCTTTATTTTGGAAAGGGGCCACATAGACAATACCCATGTTTGTGGAAACCCCATTATTTGTTTGCATGTGAAGCGACAGGGTTTTCATCATAATAAATGATCCTCAGTGTCTTAAGATATTTAATTTCTTTTGACGCCAGATAATGTATATAGTACTTGAAACATGTTCGCTGCTCCATTAATTACGGGTATTAGGATGGAACCGTAACCGATGCCCATCAGAGAAATTCAAAGGCAGAGTATTGTCACTGTAACTATTAGCTATTAGATTACATTGAATTTTGAGTTTTTAATTAATAATGAGAACTGCCTTGCTTCTGATGAATGATAATTATAGGGGAAAACTTCATCGCGTTTCGCTAAATTCCGTTTCGTTTTATTGCGTTTCGCACTTTAGTATATTTCGTTTCGTTTCGTTGTATTAATTTCATTTCGTTTCGAATTATAATAAATTTCGTTTCGTTGCGTTGCGCTTCGTTTCGCAGTTTAGTATATTTCGTTGCGTTTCGTAATATTTCGTTTCGTTTCGTTTCGTTTCGTTCGTTGCGTTTCGATTTCGTTTCGTAGTTTAGTACAACCCGTTATAAAATTAGTGGAGTTTATCCTATGATTATCATATTATTTAAATCCAAATAATAACACAAGCCGCCGTTCAATGGTGCATATGTTTTCCGTACAAAGGGAAACTAAAATAGAGATCAATATACAAACGCGCAATCGAATCAGTACATACGAGAAAATCAGCGTCAAGATGACGCTTATTGAAGATAGAAGATTTCCCGTCATATCAGACACAATCAGTGTCTATCACCACTGATGTGAGTTCAAATCTCGATCAGGGCGAGCTGTAAACAGTATGTCATAAAGTTTGTCAGTAACTTGCGACAGGTCGGTGGTTTTCTCCGGGTCCTCCGGTTTCCTCCACCAATGAAACTGACCACCACGATATAACTGAAATATTGTTGAAAGTGGCGTTAAACATTATCAAACAAACAAACAAACAATATTCTTAATCAACGGATACGAAACTGACTAAATATATTTATATCGATGATTGCTCTTGCGTACGGCACTGTTCGGACAGAGAATGTTGGCATTATAAAATCTCGCAATATGAAAAACAACTAATGAACCGACCGCCTTTGATTACAAATCAGACAGACCGTGGGTGAATATGGAACACTTAAAATGATTGAGTTTTAGTGGTGGACGAAGCCGGAGTACCCGGAGAGATCCACCGACCATGGGAAAGCAACTGGTAAACTTTATCACTTGCGACTGCGAGTCGAGTGCACCCTTTTTGTAATTTATAAAGCTGTGCGCGAACCCTCGCCGTATTGGTGATAGGCTTGTATGAGCTGTAAGGTAATCCAACTACCTAACTCACTGAGCCACCCGGGTCCTAACTTGAGGACCAAATGAATGTAGTTCAACACAAATGTATCGCTTTATTTTTGTACTTAGATATCTAATTTAATACACGGCGCGTTTCTGGTGAACCTTCTTTAAGTAAGCTCAAGGTCAAAAGAAATTCCAAATAATGTAAAAAAGCTTTTGGAGCAATAAAACCAAAGGACCTAAACACGATCACTAAAATCGGTTACGGTCACCTATGCCTGAGGAAAGAGAACCTTTGTTTTATTAATAATATCATTATTTTGTAACTGTAAATTTCTATAATAAATATATTTAATTCGACATTCTAAAAATCAAAAATGTAAAAGTATAAAATAAAAACACCTTTGGAGATGAGGAAAATATTAGGTAAGAGAATACATTCCAGCTTGCAGATTCTTTTTTAAACGAACTGACTCAACCATTACGGGTCTTCTTATTTCTTTTATTTTTAAGAATCTACAGTTTGAGTATATTCCCCCATTACATATCTAACAATTACGTGTCATAAATTTCAAATCATACTACATGCTTGTCACTATGCTGATCCAACTCTCATGTGATGACGTATTTTGTGAGTTTAATGTTCTTGAAATCTTGAAACCAATTATCATGTTGTTATGAACACTGGATTGAATCATTGTGGTCTATTAAGTATTCTAATATGACGTCCTTCAAACGCTTTGAGTCCAACCCCGTGGTAAAATAAGAGATTATTACATGACATTTTCCATATTGGCCCTGGTATTAGCCCGAGACTCCCATATCAAGACCGACAGCGAAGCTGGAGGGCTGATATGGGTCGAGGGTTGATACCAGGGACCATATGGAAAATTTCATGTCATAATCTTTTTATCACATATTTTACATTGACCTTTTCCAAGAATTGACTTTTATATTGCAAAAAAGATTTATAAACAGACAAATTGCGAAAATAAATCCTTAATAGAGTTGCCTTTGCTCAACTTGCAAATATTTTTGTTTCGAATCTGATTTCAAAAATATACCAAACAATGTCGATCTGTACAATGACGTTAGAAACTGTTTGTAAAATCTACCCAAGACGTTGACATTTGAATGGAAATTCCTATTCAGCACGACGTATATATTTGAGCTAATTATTCCGTTTCAAGTGATTTAAAATTTATTCCAATATGTTGAAATGTGTTAATTTGATTGAAATACGATTTTATGCATATCTTTATGCATCATCTTTCCTTGTACTTTGACATATAATCTTTGAGACCACTGCGCAGATACCGGAAGTTGAATACGGGGACAAATACGGATATATGAGGGCAAATACGGATATTTGAGGGCAAATAACCAACACTGACTGTTAGCTATTATTGGACATGCAAAAATCAACATATTGCAACAAAATATGTGATAAATAATATTAATCTATGGCCGATTAAATTTATGACGTCATCGACAATTTATAACGATATTTTACCAATTTTTACATATTAGAATCGAAATAATTCATGGAAGCCATATGTATATATTGTTTTTACCACGGGTAGGCCTTTATGTCAGCTAACGCTCGGGGTAAAACTTCGTGACATAAAGGCCTATCCGTGGTAAAAACAATATATACATATGGCTTCCATGAATTATTTCTTAATTAATTGAAGGTTATTTCAGAACAGCATCGTGTGACGTAACTTAGATATCTACGTTGGTATTACTATCACTGGATCGATACCTCTGTAGATGAACTATTAGTCTCCAGGGGTATCATCCGCCTAGTAGTCGAAGCTTCGTCACAAGCATGATTTATTTAAGAAATAAATCATGGAAGCCAGAATGCGCTTTGAGTTTTATAATGGGTTGGCGGATATAAGTATGTTATCGTAAAATTTACTAATATCCGCCAACCCATGTTAAAACTCAAAACACATTCTGGCTTCCATGAATTATTTCGATTCTGATATGTCTAAGACTTAAAATAAGGTAGTATACTTTGATTGGAAGACGGTAATTTATATTTACGTTTGCGGACAATGTCGTAAACAATTTATGCTGCCAATTTCGAGCAGACGATAATTCATCAAAATGTATATTTACGACGGGAAAGTCAGTCACATGCATCGGCGCATATGCTAATGAGATTATACCCAATCGATAAATCGCTCGTTTGTTTACAAAGCGAAAGAAGGACGTCATGTTGGAATTATATATATATATTCATTATTGAAATTTACCGTTCCTAATAAATAAACGTTAGAAAACACCGAAAGGGCAATCAAAAAGGGACAATCCAGAGAAACTGGCAACATTGTTTAACTTTCTACCAAACTCTATGACAATTTTGCCATTAACAAATGTTCACAACTTCATTGTAATATACAGGTATCGGTCCCGCGAAAATATTTCGGAAAATATCGACACCTTTTTAAATGATGACGAAATGTGGTGCTGGCTACTGATAGTTGATCATTGTTGTGTACTATCTAATATTTAAATAATGACTGAGGTCATCGGCTCTCTTTAATAGAACTAATATTATCCATATGACAACTTCTGTCTTACGAAGATTTAATATATTATGTATAATGTTCAGGGTTAGAGCATTCAACATTGTTCACTCGGTTATGTGTCGGGGTTGGTATTTGACTTACATATGGGAATCACTGGTATCATCTCATTAAGAGGGGAGGCTTGGGTTTATAAAACTAGCTTAACACCGCCACTTTTTACTGAAGTGACTGTACCAAGACAGGAAAGCAAGTGTATTTAAGGATTGATCGCAATTTTTGTTCGGTTCAAGAAGAAATAACCTCAATCAGGTTGTACACACCGGGTAACTCGCGTAGTGGGTTACGCAAGGGTGTATACAACCTGACCGAGGTTATTTCGAATGAACCGAACAAATAATTCCGATCAATCCTTATAAATTTATTCAAACGTTTTTTGCTATGATATTGAAAAATATATTTATTTTTTCAAAATAAGGCAAATAATCGGAAATTAATGTTTTCTCTGAATATACAAGCCGATATCGTTCAACGAGCTCTAGTTTCATTGAAATCTGGCAAAGCGGTTGGTCTTGACGGAATTCCAAACGAGTTTCTAAAATTCGGTGGTGATGTCATGATTACCTCTCTTACAAATCTGTTCATAACCATAAGTGATCTTGAACAGGCCCCATCAGATTGGCAAAAAGGTATCATTATTCCGATTCATAAGTCCGCATCTATTTATGATCTAAATAACTATAGAGGTATTACTCTGACCTCAAACGTGTACAAAATGTATGCAAGCATTATGGAAAATACTATTATGGCTTTCCTCGAGGATAAAAATGTACTCGGTGAAAGCCAGGGTGCCTTTAGAAAAAACAGACGTCCCGAGGACCACTTATTCACATTAAACGGCATATGCTCCCAAAGAAAGTCATCTAAACTAAAAACTTATATAGCTTTCCTTGATCTATCAAAAGCATTTGATAGAGTTTGGCGTGACGGTCTTTTTTACTTATTGTGGAAAAATGGGGTACAGGGGTAAATATGGCGTCTCTTAAAAGAAATTTACAGTAATGTAGAGAACAAAGTAATTTTTGGATCGTATAAATCTGAATGGTTCGATCAAGACTTTGGAGTTAAACAGGGATGTATTCTCTCTCCTACTCTGTTCTCAATTTTGATGAAGGACCTTTCAGATATGCTTGAAAAAGAGAACATAGGAGTCTCTTTTTCGTCCAAAATTATAAATGCCCTGATGTACGCCGATGATGTCGCTCTCATCGCAGAATCTGAATCCGACCTCCGGAAAATGTTAGAAATTTCCCATGATTTTGCTTGTAAGTGGAATCTAAAATTTAACCACTCAAAATCGAAAGTTTTAGTGGTAGGTCAATGCATTGACAAAAACAGGAAATGGTATCTCGGAAATGAAAAAATTGATGAAACCGATAATTACAAATATTTAGGTGTATATTTGTCTAGAAATCTTAAGCCAACTCATCATATTCTTAAGTACCTAAAAGAAAATTTAGAAAATAAACTAAACGGTATGGTAAGGATCCTAGGAAAACACGGCGAGTTTAATAGGGTAGAATTCGGAAACGCTTTATGGACCTCAGTAATACGTCCATGTATTGCACATGGCTGTTCCATATGGCTTCCGTCGTCGGAAGCGCAGCGTAATTTACTACAAAGTATACAATACAAAGCGGCAAAAATTATTTTACGTACAAAAATTAATATTCCTATAAGTGCTTTATTATTAGAGTTAGGATGGGAACCAATCAATGCTTTTTTAGATAGGCAGAGAATTTCTTATTTTTCAAGATTCTCTGAACTAAATTCAACAAGACTGTGCAAGCAAACATTTGATGAACTATTTAGTAAAAATATAAAGGAATGGCCTTATTTTGATTACATACGATCTTTATTTGAGTCGGTTGGTCTAGATCATTTTATAAATGGAAGTTTTAATAAAGGTACATTCAATACATTTTTTGGTGAATTTACACGAAGAAAAGAACTTGACAATATAGATACGAAGTCAAGCTTGCATTTGTACAAAACGTTTAATATCACAGGTAGAACCCAAAAATATTTAATCAATATAAATGATTTTCGCGGTTCAAGGCTCAAACTTCTAGCAAGGACCAACTGCTTGCCAGTAAACAGTACCTTATGTCGTATGCAAATTCGCACTAATCCTCAATGTACAATATGTACAAACAATTATGAAGAAAATGTGAATCACGTGCTACTTGAATGTGAAGCATATACTAATTTGAGAAATGAGTTAAACTCGGACATAACAACCCTATTTTGTGGACAAAACGTAGATGCTGACTTCACTGGATTGCCGCCACATGGAAAAATGATGTTTTTAATCGGTGATTTAGGATATCATTTCTCTAATTTTATAGGAGATGAAATTGATAAACTATGTAAGAGGTTTTTGTGCAATATTTTTATGCTAAGGTCCCAAATCGCCGAATGACTAAGTGACATAATATATATTTTACTATAATATATGTTTTATAATATATATTTTACTATAATTGTATGTTTTATAATATATATTTTACTATAATTGTATGTTATTATATTTGGGTTTTTTTTTCTATCTAAAAATGTTAAATGATAATTGTCAATAGGGTTTTTGTTTGATATTTTACTAAGAAAATATTTAGGGAAATTTTATGTGATCTGTGTTTGTAACATATTTTTCTACAATTCAGTTTGTGTTTTACATGTACTAAATACGATCTTAACAGAAAGAGATACTTTGAATTTGTCTTTTATTTATATGCTCATACACAGGGGCTAGGTGCGTCCGAAAAAAAAAAAAAAAAAAAAAAAATACTATATAATAAAGAAATCCCATTTGCATCCTTGACCAACGCCATAGACGTGAAAATTGAGAGAGTTCTAACGGGCTTTTTGATTGGCTGAAACAATCTGTTTTGTCAAGGATGCAAATGGGATTTCTTTCAAAAACAGACTTGAAGGACATATAAATTGACGTAAGGTAAGAAATTTTATCATAATTTGAATGGATGAAAGTATTTAGCTAGTCAAAATGACTCGTTTACGCATGGGAAAGTCTGTACACAGATGGGAAGTGGTCATCCCAGCGTTTGTACGACTTCGGATTTTCACGCCGTTTTGTTTTGGTTCGTGTATGATACCTCAGCAGTTCGGAGGCCTACACTAACAATTGGGGTCTCTTTGGAAAGGAAAATTATTTGACTTTCGACTCATGGAAACATTTTTTTAAAATATTAAGGCGTTCCGAAGTTACGATCAATTTAACACGACGACTTAAAAAAATGGGAGCAAGTGAGTTCGCCCCCTTGTAGTATTATATAGTATTATTTTTTTCTTTTTCGGACGCACCTAGCCCCTGTGTGCTCATATAGCCAATAAATATTCGACTACTGTCAGGGCCGTCTTACAGCATTAGTCCCCCGAGTAAAACAGTGCACTGTGGCCCCTACCTACACAACCACTCACAGGAATACAAATGTAAATTGGTCGATACAATTTTTTAGAATTTTTTTTACAGACTATCGAACCTCACATCTCTTTCTAAGGGAAGGGAAGGAAAGGAAGGGTTAAGGGTTGTGAAGGGTGGGTAAAAAGGGGGAGGCTAAGTGTGGTAAAAGGAGGAGGATTAGGGGTGGGAAGAGGGAAGGTTAAGGGAAAAGGGGAGGGTTAAGGTTTAGGAAGAGAGAGTTAATGTTGGGGAAAGAGGTGTTATGTAAGGGTAGGGAAAATGAGAAGGGATAAGGGTTGAAAAAGGTCAAGGGTGGGGAAATAAAGTCATAATGCACAAAATGACATTACCGTACATTAAGGGTGGGAAAAGAAAAAGGGGGAGAGTTAAGGGTGAGGAAAGAAAAAAGAGGGAGAGTTAAGGGAGCGAAAAGAAAAAAAGGGAGGGTTAATGGTGAGAAAGGTGGAGGGTCAAGGGGAGTGTTCAAGGGTGGGAAAGGGGGTGTTCAAGGGTGGGAAAGGGGGTGTTCAAGGGTGGGAAAGGGGGTGTTCAAAGGTGGGAAATGGGAGGGTTAAGGGTGGAGAAATGGGGAAGGTTAAGGGTGGTAAAAGGGGGAGGGAAAGGTGGGTTAAGGATGGGAAGAGGAAAGGTTTAAGGGAGGGACATAAGGTCATAATAGTGATGTTGCACAAAATGACATTACTGTTCATTACTCTACATTACCCGATTTAAGTCCATTGTGCAAGACACACGGGATCGTACATTTTTAGATTAATATAATTGATCGTATGTTAACTAAAGGGCACGCAAGTTTTTATTGATACTATATTTTCAGCAAGCTTAAAATTTTAATAAAAAATCTCGAACAATCACTTGTAATTTGTCTATTTTTTTCAATCTCGACTTTTAAATCTCTAAAGTGCGATTGTCTTTCGTTCAATCCGATATTTTCTGTACAATATGGATATGCAATGGTGAAGCAACGGTTATAGGGGCGAAGGTCAAGCTTTAGAAGTGGACAGGAAAGTGGGGGGTCAAACTATGGGAAAAGAGCAAGCTTTCAAAACTGACAAGCAAAAACAAAAAAACAAAAAACAAAACAAAACAAAAACAAAAGGGTTTTCTCCATCTGACACCGAAACCTGTCAATCTCAAATACGCTTCCAGTTCCTCCTTAGCACACAACAACAGGTTGCAATTCCAAACTAGTTGTTTCGCAGGATCCATCCGTGGTTGTAGTAATGCCAAAGGTGGAATTGAAGTCAAACTGGCGAACGTCAGAAGGTGCAGATAAATGTTCTTCACGTTTGTGGTAGTCAATTACCAAATGAAAAGGGACAAAAGGACAAACAATGATCTACAAAACATTACACAGAAAGCAAATGACCGAGCAACATGTATATGTATATCCGCGAGAAAACGAGGTCGCATTCCTTTGTGAATTCAGAAATTTGAAACGTCCAAAATACTTGCACAAAAGGTATATTTGAGATATTCTGATATCGAACCCTCAGTAAGAGACCCGTATATACACAGGTTAAGTTATCATGAATTTAAACAGCATGTCCAATTTCACCACCCTCAAACCTCAAACCATGATATTGCTTTTGCAAGTGAATTTGAGGTTTTTTTGGGGTCCTATAGATAAAGCTAATTCAGTGGCGTAGCTAGGCGGAGGCTTGGAAGCCAAGACTTCCACGTAGTTCTGACAAAACAATTCCCATTGGGGGTCACAGAAATTCGGAAAGCATATGTGATGTTCCATGGTTTGTAAAAACAATCTTTAGGAAATCCCCCTTTAGGGCCTGACAGAAATGGGGGGAAAATGTGAGGTTCGATGGTCTGTTAAAAAAACATATAAAAATCCCTCTTGGGGGTCTCACAAAAATTGGGAAAGCATATGTGACAGTGGCGTAGGTAGGCGGAAGTTTGGAACCAAGGCTTTCACATTGCTTTGACAAAAAAAGAGAGAGAGAGAGAGAGAGAGAGATATTCGCCTCAAAGCTAATCGTGTACTATGTGGTTCTTCAAGTTTTTAATCGCATCGGAATATCGCCTCATGTCTAATTCTTTAGTAAACAAATATCCGTTTCATAAAAAAACGGTACAAGATGACACTACAACTGATAGTCCATCCGGCCCAACTGCTGTAAATAAGGGTAATAACAAAATTACCGAACTTCGAACAATCTTACAAAGGGAAAGTCAAAACTCATAAGTATATAAACAGACAAAATCAGTCAACAACCGGAAAAGTGTGAAAACCATAATGACCCTGACTTGGTACAGACATTTCTAAAGAAATGGTGGGTTGAATCAGATTTTAAAGCGCCAAACATCCCTCTTTCATTACGGCTCAAAGGTTCCGACTGTCACTATAACAGTATTTATAACAATACTGGAACAAAATAGGTAAAATAGTTGTCAAAGCAGTACCACATTCAGTGAAGTAAATGTCAAAAACACTTTGACGTCACACATTGATAAAAAAAAATGTAACCATTTCACAAGAACCTTTTACACCCAAGCATGAAAGTGAAACAACCGCAAGTTCCAGTTCCTTGTCTAAAGCTGCAGTGGCCAGTATAAATATACCCTCTAATCCACATATATCAAGTCTGAGTGATTCTGATATCCAAAACGCAGATGTCAAGATGAAACTATTGACAGGCACTTGGAAAGATGCTCACAACTTTCCCTTTCCAGTATGGTTTATTTATTTATTCATTGGTCCATTTTTTATTTCATTTCAAAGAAAGGAACGGCATAAAAGGAAACTGTTCATAGGTTCACATAGTATGACTATCAGGACCAAACAAAGTAGCGACAAAAATGAATTCAAAGAGTGTTGATAGAGAAGTCTTCAAGTCAGAAAAAAACATCTCTCTTCAGGATGTTTGGTTATCAATTCTTCCTCAAATGTCTTTTTCCTGATTAAAACCAAGGAGAACCAAAATAAAATAAACGTCATAAGGGATCAAAATCAAACTGCCGTGCGGGAATTAGGAAGAGAATGAGGAAATAAAATGAAAAACAAAATATGCCACACTGTCGGAACAGTTCCAAAATATACCACACTGTCGGAACAGTTCCAAAATATACCACACTGTCGGAACAGTTCCAAAATCCCATCGAAAAATCGTAGAAAGCATCGAAATCGATCGGAAAAGATCATGACTTTTACATTGAAAGTCAGCATTTCAGATTCCCCAGATTATGTATTTCTTTTTATTGTACTTATAACTTTGCATGTTTCGATGACGAATTTGTGTGACATTTTTTTTCTCTCTCATATTTAACACCCATTTATCTGAGCATTGAATTACCAACTGACCAAACATGACACTTGGTAAATTAACAGTTTTTTTTATCGATAACAGGCCTCATCTACATAGCATAGGTCACATAATGGCGTCAGAACTATCTATCCAATCAGAGACTTGGATTTAACAATATGATGATTACCTATATATACAATAAAACGTATCAGAAAATCCAAGAAAAAAGTAATCTACAAAGGAAATAATAACTAATTCAATGGGTTGTGCAGCAACAAAATGTCTAGAACCTCGATGTGAAGGAATGGAACACATTTTTCAACTGTATACAGCCATCGAGCGATGTAACTTCGGAGAGGCCCGTCAGTTAATATTAGACGGAGCTAATGTTAACTGTATGAACTATCTCGGTGGAACTCCTTTAATTGAAACATGTAGAAGTTCTTTATTACACGGGAAGGAGAGAGAACGGGAAAGTTTTGTACGATTCCTCATCAGCAATGGATCAAAAGTTGACTTGTCTGACATTTTTGGAAGAACTGCTGTATTGTACGCGACAGAAAATGGACATCATACGATTGTTAATCTATTAGAAACACAAAATAGAGGAAAAGCAGGTAAATATGATATTTTGTTTTATCGAAATTTGTAGCTCCTAAATTATGTAATTATTATTAAAACTTAGGTTCTCCTTTCTCAGACATAGGTGATCTTAGCCGATTATATCTGTCTTATTTGGGTTGTATTAGTTTTCTTACTCCCAAAGACTTTTAAATTGTTTGACTTTAAAATAGCTTGGTTTTGAGTGTACATGATGAATGTTATTCAAGAAATGCGTCGTGCGCACTAAGCTTGATATCTACCTTTGTATTACCATCTACGTTTTTTACCATTATCAGTAATATATGCACACAATGGATGGAACACCGTGTGAGCTAATAATTAGTGACCGTCGTGGCAGTGATCGTATGGTAGTTGGATTTACAACTACCTATGCAATCCGTGCCTATCACCACTGATGTTGTGAGTTCGAATCTCGATCAGGGCGAGGTGTACACCATTATGTGATAAAGTTTGTCCGTGACTTGCGACAAGTCGATGGTTTTCTATGGGTACTCCGGTTTCCTCCACCAATAAAACTGACCGCCACGATATAGCTGAAACATAGTTGAAAGTAGCGTTAAATACCACCAAACAAACAAACAATATATCGATGATTCGTAAGTTTTTCCTTTGATCTTTACACACGATAATATATATTATCATATACTTACTTATGATATGTACGATTTTTCCATATGCAATACAGATGATTAAGGCAAGTCCATATCACAGCCCATGTAATAATAATGCCGGATCACACGGGGGTGTAATACGGCATTATTATTACATGGGCTGTGATATGGCTAAAATGGCGACCGGAAATTTTGCATGAAATCAAGTATTTAGTTTTTCACAATTAATTTGTCTTTTTTGGAAAAACAAATTCTCTTCCAAAATTCACGTATTCCGGTCCGATCAGTTTTCGTTATTAATGTATCGTTGTTTACTTCCGTCGTCTGTTACTGTCAAAATGGATTACGAAGAAAACAGGGAAAATGATCGTTATGCAACGAATGATGACACTCCTTTATGAAACAAAGATTGAATCATCTTGTGTTGCTGTATAAAAAGTGTAACTGTTTTAGGATTATGTCTCTAAATGCATCTAATAAAAACGTAGATATAATATGACATTATTGCATGCATCATATCCCATTAGCGATCAGCTCTCACAAATACGAAGAAAGACGCATTGAAGTAGCCACGTATGACAATAAGTCGGTCAGTCATTGGAACATGGTTGATTATTTTTTTCATGTTTGAAAAGTAAACATTTTTTCTTTTTAATTATGTTCCTCATCTATTCTAGCTCACATGTCATGTGTAAAGTTCTATTGAAAAAAGATCAATAATAATGACACACTGACCCATATTTTTACTACCCTTTTTCCAAATGGCGTCCTATTACATCATATAAGACCGATCAAAGGTCAATAAAGCACATGATTTTGTCATTGTCATTGTCATTGTTGATGCTATTTGTAATAATGATAGGGTTTTTTTACCCAGATAATCTCATTTTTCTGTCTGGTTTAATTTAATTCTCTGTTCAATTTATGCTATAAATTTTGATAATTGCTGTTAAATTAATTTTTTTTCTATCTTCTCTGTGAATTTCATTTCATTACTCCAAGAAGTAAGGGTTATATTTGTTATTAAAGCAGCAGTGAAAATGCAAAATAATCTGCCATTTTGTGACTAATGGAGAGCACTTGTATGTATTTTCCCGGTAAAATCGGCCATTTTCTAGAAAATGATGGAATCTGAATGATCAATCATCATATTTTCAAAGTATTTTAAAATACAATTTACTTGGCCTACATTCCAGAAGCGGTCATGAACTGTGATGACGATTATGTCAACAAACCGGAAAAATAAAAATGCTTGGGGAACACCATCGATGGAAACATATTTAACAAGCATAATGATCAGGAAAAAAAGACATTAGTGAAAAGGATCTTTTTTACTTGCATGGTACTTTTTCAATTCAAACTTCTGTTTTAATCTCATCTTGTAATTTTGACGTTGAAAAGAATTCCCTCTGTGTTTATGTACGCTATGAATATACAGAATGACTCATTGGTCTCGTGCTGCGCCAGAATTGTAAATCAAAACAAGTGACCGACTTTATTGCATGACCGAGCAGATGTCACGACAGGATATATGACCAATAGGTTATGATATGACAATTTTCATATCACATCCCATATCAACCCTCGAACCATATTATCCCTCGGGACTGCGGCCCTTGGCCTAATATGGGCGCCTCGGGTTGATATGACATGTGATATGAAAAATGCCATATAGTAATATATAATTATTATACTTTATATATATTTGTTTACTATAATATAATAGGTGTTACCTAACTTGGGACGAAGTCCAATAAAAAATATTTAAACAATAATGTGAGACAGTTGCTACCTGTAGTGCCAGCGAAGCACAATCCACATTATCTAATATTTAAATCATGTAAATCCTTGGGATGTTTGAAATAGAAATTTTACTTACTTTTGTGTACTTTTTGGAGTGTACTGTAGTATAATGTAAGGATGCTCTTTCCATCTATTGAAACAGGCACGGCCATGAATGCTCGCGAATCTGAAAATTATCTGCCAATTTCACGCTCATTCAGTGCATCAAAATAGTGTCGAGATTTTTCAGGCCAAGATAAACCGGGGACGACTTTTTTTTAGGGCCGAAATATATTGGGGACGACTTTTAACATTAATAACCAGAAGTAGTCACTCGTCGCAACTTCGGCCGATTCCGTACCTTCATCATACCTCGTCCGTATTACGATAGCTCCCATTGGAACTACTTTCGGAAATCTTCAATGAAGAAGGTATTGAAATAATTTCACTTTCGAATATTCGTCCAATAATAATATATTTTCATTCGTCGCAATGTCGGCTGATTCCGTACCTTCATCAAAGACCAATATTTTTCAAACCAAACTCTTCAATTGTCGCCATTTTAGAAGTTATTCGCGGTGTGCAATGTTTGATTGAAGTGATACGGTCTTCCGGCGAAGAAATGTGACGCGTAGACGCATATCAAATACCGTATTACAGCCGAGGTATTGAGGGAGAGAAGCGGACTCACCCGTGGTTTGCCGACTGCAGAAGTAGTTCCAGATTACTGCGCATCCGATTTTCTGCAGATTTAGCCATGTATTGGTTTCCGGTGTGTCATTTCCGGTGCATGAAATTTAAGCCATTAGTGATATGGATCTGGAATCAAAATATTGCTACTTCTACCATAGTTGGGACTTCGTCCCATAATATGATAATAGGTGTTACCTAACTTGGGATGAAGTCCAATATTATTTTTTAAACAATATTAACTCGGATATATGGACCTATAATTTTTTTTCAAAGTAGACCGGGGGCGGATCCAGACTTTCTTCAAAGAGGGGGCAAATAGGGGGACCCATACCCATAGACGAACAGGAGGAGGAAGAAATAATACTCTGTTTAATGATATTGTCAGTCCCATGGTATATGTTTAATGGGCTAGAACACACTGCGTTTTTGAGTCATTTTTTAACATTCATAACCGGAAGTAGTTCCAGAGTTTCAACTATGCATACAACATTTTAATTAACGAGTTTATTATAAATCTACGAGTTGAAAAGAAGGTACGAAACGTCTCACTGTATATTTTTACCCCGGTACGAAACGACCAGGTTACGAAACATCCTGCACCCTTCCATATTACTGCGCATCCGATTTTCTGCAGATTTAACCATGTATTGGTTTCGGGTGTGTCGTTTCCGGTGCAAGGAATTTAAGCCATTAGTGATATGGATCTGGAATCAAAATATTGCTATTTCTACCATAGTTGGGACTTCGTCCCATATAAATGTAATAAGACGAAGGAGATAACCTTGTGGACAACCAAACATATATAATGTAGAGGAAGACAATAGGTTGTCGTCCGGTCTACAACCCCTGGCAACCGGAAAAACCTTGAAAGTCCATGTTTGTTATGATGACGTAATTATCGAAGCTAATCAGTTCACGTCTGGGTTTTTAAACGTGTTAAATAAATCCTTCAAAAATTATATTCCTAAAGGTTATGACTTAATACCTATAGTTTACATTTTGAGGCAGGTTTCCTTTCCTATAATATAGACAATCTGCCTGCACAACTAGTAGGTCCATCTAGCATTTAAATTAGCAACTTTATACATTTTTTTGTATTTCATTCCATATTAAACTAGTATTTCATGTTCATTATTTGATTACCCATGTATTCTGGTCTCCCACGTAGACAGTTAATTTCTTTGAATGTCATGCCTACTTGATATTACGTCTGTTAGAAGTGTTAATTATGATCTTTTTGTTTAGAGAGTAATGGCTTTTAAACCAGCAAATTCTACATTCGTAGATAGAAGTCCGTTTAGTAGAGCATTTATTGACCCTGCTATTGTACTGTTCATGTTTATGTTATCATTCGTTGTTGTGATATTATGTGGTCTTTTTGAGTGGAAGCGAATCTGTGCTGGTTTTTTATCCTTTGTTTATATATGTATTGCCGTTTTGGATCCAGCTATCAAGAGGGGGAATTGGGTTCCCATTAACCGGTTTAACCCCGCCCCGCCCCGTTTTCCCCCTGTCCCAATCTAGGATCTGGATATCCAACGTCATATTTCATGATTTTTGTTTTTGTTCAGTGAGTTAAGGTGAAAGTTGACTGTTCGTTTTGTTGATATTTGTACAACTGTTGATAATCAGTTTAGACTTTCATTTCATAATTGTAAATAAATTATTTTGAATCTATTAGGAAAGTATACAAAACAGATTTGGTTTCGTGTTGGAAATGAACAAAACCATTGACATCGTGCTGGTCATGGTTTGTTGAGAATTCAAATACGACGTCCTCCATTGCCAATGCCGTGATAAAATCCCCGATATATTATACTTCACACAATACGCATTGCCGGATAAAGTGTGACAATCATTTCAGGGTGATTTTACTTATTTATTCCCGGACCGTAGCACATATAAAATTAAAGATCCCTTTAAAATGTTCTTGTTGTTTCTCTACAATTCAACCCCCCCCCCCCCCCCCCCCCCCCCCCAACTATAAAGACGAAAACACATTATAATTAAAAAACTCGAACGATTACTCGGTCATCCATCGACAAAAGTGTGACAAACATTCCAGAGTGATTTTACTTATTTATTCCCGGACTTTGGAACATATAGCATCAACATTGTTGTTTCTCTTGTTGTTGTGGAACATATAGCATCAACATTGTTGTTTCTCTACAATTCAACCCCCCCCCCCCCCCCCCCGGACTGTGGAACATATAGCATCAACATTGTTGTTTCTCTTGTTGTTGTGGAACATATAGCATCAACATTGTTGTTTCTCTACAATTCAACCCCCCCCCCCCCCGGACTGTGGAACATATAGCATCAACATTGTTGTTTCTCTTGTTGTGGAACATATGGCATCAACATTGTTGTTTCTCTTGTTGTTGTGGAACATATAGCATCAACATTGTTGTTTCTCTTGTTGTTGTGGAACATATAGCATCAACATTGTTGTTTCTCTACAATTCAACCCTCCCCCCCCCCCCCGGACTGTGGAACATTTAGCATCAACATTGTTGTTTCTCTTGTTGTTGTGGAACATATAGCATCAACATTGTTGTTTCTCTTGTTGTTGTGGAACATATAGCATCAACATTGTTGTTTCTCTTGTTGTTGTGGAACATATAGCATCAACATTGTTGTTTCTCTACAATTCAACCCCCCCCCCCCCCGGACTGTGGAACATATAGCATCAACATTGTTGTTTCTCTTGTTGTGGAACATATGGCATCAACATTGTTGTTTCTCTTGTTGTTGTGGAACATATAGCATCAACATTGTTGTTTCTCTTGTTGTTGTGGAACATATAGCATCAACATTGTTGTTTCTCTACAATTCAACCCCCCCCCCCCCCCCCCGGACTGTGGAACATATAGCATCAACATTGTTGTTTCTCTTGTTGTTGTGGAACATATAGCATCAACATTGTTGTTTCTCTACAATTCAACCCCCCCCCCCCCGGACTGTGGAACATATAGCATCAACATTGTTGTTTCTCTTGTTGTTGTGGAACATATAGCATCAACATTGTTGTTTCTCTTGTTGTTGTGGAACATATAGCATCAACATTGTTGTTTCTCTTGTTGTTGTGGAACATATAGCATCAACATTGTTGTTTCTCTTGTTGTTGTGGAACATATAGCATCAACATTGTTGTTTCTCTTGTTGTTGTGGAACATATAGCATCAACATTGTTGTTTCTCTTGTTGTTGTGGAACATATAGCATCAACATTGTTGTTTCTCTACAATTCAACCCCCCCCCCCCCCCGGACTGTGGAACATA
This sequence comes from Bathymodiolus brooksi, assembly GCA_963680875.1. Classification (NCBI taxonomy): domain Eukaryota; kingdom Metazoa; phylum Mollusca; class Bivalvia; order Mytilida; family Modiolidae; genus Bathymodiolus; species Bathymodiolus brooksi. The sequence goes on from OY804581.1 coordinate 111,419,996, forward strand.
TAGCATCAACATTGTTGTTTCTCTTGTTGTTGTGGAACATATAGCATCAACATTGTTGTTTCTCTACAATTCAAACCCCCCCGGACTGTGGAACATATAGCATCAACATTGTTGTTTCTCTTGTTGTTGTGGAACATATAGCATCAACATTGTTGTTTCTCTTGTTGTTGTGGAACATATAGCATCAACATTGTTGTTTCTCTTGTTGTTGTGGAACATATAGCATCAACATTGTTGTTTCTCTTGTTGTTGTGGAACATATAGCATCAACATTGTTGTTTCTCTACAATTCAACCCCCCCCCCCCCCCCCCCCGGACTGTGGAACATATAGCATCAACATTGTTGTTTCTCTTGTTGTTGTGGAACATATAGCATCAACATTGTTGTTTCTCTTGTTGTTGTGGAACATATAGCATCAACATTGTTGTTTCTCTTGTTGTTGTGGAACATATAGCATCAACATTGTTGTTTCTCTTGTTGTTGTGGAACATATAGCATCAACATTGTTGTTTCTCTTGTTGTTGTGGAACATATAGCATCAACATTGTTGTTTCTCTTGTTGTTGTGGAACATATAGCATCAACATTGTTGTTTCTCTTGTTGTTGTGGAACATATAGCATCAACATTGTTGTTTCTCTTGTTGTTGTGGAACATATAGCATCAACATTGTTGTTTCTCTTGTTGTTGTGGAACATATAGCATCAACATTGTTGTTTCTCTTGTTGTTGTGGAACATATAGCATCAACATTGTTGTTTCTCTTGTTGTTGTGGAACATATAGCATCAACATTGTTGTTTCTCTTGTTGTTGTGGAACATATAGCATCAACATTGTTGTTTCTCTTGTTGTTGTGGAACATATAGCATCAACATTGTTGTTTCTCTTGTTGTTGTGGAACATATAGCATCAACATTGTTGTTTCTCTTGTTGTTGTGGAACATATAGCATCAACATTGTTGTTTCTCTTGTTGTTGTGGAACATATAGCATCAACATTGTTGTTTCTCTTGTTGTTGTGGAACATATAGCATCAACATTGTTGTTTCTCTTGTTGTTGTGGAACATATAGCATCAACATTGTTGTTTCTCTTGTTGTTGTGGAACATATAGCATCAACATTGTTGTTTCTCTATCATGCATCCGCCTAAAGAAAACAAACCTTATAATTAACTCGAATGATTACTGCGTCATCTATCGATAATCGTCTGAGGAACTCTGCTTGAATTAAATTTGCGTCACTAGCTGCTGTCTGAATCAGACAACCAATCAGCAACCAGTTATCACTGATTGTACATGATACGAACATCTGGGGGGGGGGCGGGTTTCTTCTAACCAAATTTAGAACATGTTTTCGAATTCATTTCAACATTTTTTTATAACCGAAACAGGCACATGATATCCAATCAAGTCAATTCGAGCTCGTTTATGTTTCGCACCGAATCAAACTTTCAAAGATTTCTTACGGTTTGTGATTAACAGATGTTAAACGTGAGATATGAAACAACATACATCTGTATAGCACATAGCACAGACAGTCATTCTTCAGTCATTTTCCCCTACTCATACATAGTCTGGTTTGGGTGGTTGTACATAGTACAAAAATTAGAAACAATTGCACATGTGCTATTGTGAAACATTGTGTTTTATGTTTAGGGGAATCATAATTTTGATATCATAATCCTGATTCTAAAGCATGTTTCTGCTTTACGAATAAGAAATGCAACCCAGTTGGTTATCAAGAAACGCCGATGTGATCGGTTGCTGATTTATTTTACGAATTTGTTTTAGCATTTTATTTGTTTTATCTGCTAAAATCAAAATGCTGTCAAACTGAGAAAAAAATCAGTAACATAATGCCAACTCAGTGCATTAGTCTATTAAGGAGAAACGACCGTAAACATGAAGGTTAGGGGATTTTGTTATGAGATGGATTGCCCTTACTACTTTCCGCTTAGAAAATAAGTTAAATATTTTCTATTAGAATCGAAATGATATAAGGAAGCCATAAAGTGTGTACGATATTTAACATGAGTAACGTGGTTTTCGTTGAATTTCATCAGACATCATTCGCTGTACGTCGAGATCAGTTCAAAGTGAAATTAATGTTACTATTGTTAAAATCTCTAACAGAGTTGTAGCTACCATGTAATATATTATTTTAAAAAGGTTTACATGGAACATACAACAAATGGATTATATGAAGTCATGTAGAAACAGCATTTATACAGTGAAACAAGTCACACCGTTAAAATTATTCTGAAACATGGTTACGGAGCACCTGAGGTCACCTCTGGTTTTTAGTGGGTTTCGCGTTCTTTCATTTTATGTGTAAGATTTTGTAGATCGTTGTTTTTCCTTTTGATCTTTCTCTTTTGGTCATTGTGTTGTCTGTCATTCGATTTACGGATTCTGATTAACTCTTTGGTATCTTCAAACTCTTCTTACGAGAAATCTTGCATCATCTCCTAAGGTATTATAAGATTACCCTTATTAATAATACGTTGATCCAGACGAAATTCGAGTTTCTTAACTGATTGAATGCATGGTCTTAAAGTAGAATCGTACCTTAGCGAACCTTCAATTAAATTCAAGATGCTTACATATTAAAAAAAGGAATTAATCTGTCGGGACAAAATACCCGTATATTAAGGTCAAAATGTTGAACTTTGGAGAATGATTTTTTTTTATAATATAATCTTCCATATGTTTAAAGAAAAGTTTGAAGATAGCAAAGGAGCAACCAAAAGCCGTAAATCAAAGATAGACAGATAATACAACGGACAAAAGGACAAACAACAATCTTTAAAACATTACACATAAAATTAAAGATCGAGTAACACGAACCCCACTAAACTTCTTATTCTTTAATTTAATTTTAGGCTAATAATAAAATGAATATTAGCTTATCTGATATTTCTGTTTATCACATATTTGTATGCAAAAATATTGGAGTCGAGGAGATGAACCTTGGAAGATTTTTTTTTTCAGCGCGCACGAAATCCAAACAGGAATACGAATTGATTCATTGAAATGTATCTAAGCTTCCATTAATTAGTATATATCTTAGTGATGGCGAATGTTGATATTCACGTCATCGTGTCTACTATTGAGAACTATGAAAATAGAACAGTTACTCTAATTTCTGTCCAATCAACGGTTACTAATAATAACTCTGTTCAGCAAATCGTTATCGCTTTGGTTCCCACAATATCCAACTCCAGAATAGCACTATTCTCATTCTCCAGGGAAATGTGACAATAAATTTTATGACACAAATGATAAGAATTGGACCTCTGATGTATATTCAAATGTGATGTTTAATAGCTGTGATTATTATGGTGAATTATATTGTTGACTTTTACACGTTACTTATTTTGTTGTTATGTTGATGAATAAACATAAATTATTTTCATTTATTTCAATCATCGTTAAATGTGTTATAAACATATTATAGCATGACATTTTCCATATCGGCCCTGGTATCATCCCTAGACCCATATCAGCCCTCGTCTATCGCCTTGGGCTGATATGGGAGTCTCGGGATGATACCGGTACTAGGGCCAATATGGAAAATGCCATGTTATAATATATATTTATTGTAATGGTAATTTATCTTATATTTCTGTTTATTTCAATAATAATTTATCTGATATTTTTGTTTATTTCAGAAGATTTATCGTTCACTGGATATTCAGGAGACGAAGAAGTCATGGTCCATTCTGATAAGTGAAGATATACATGAACAAGATAGTGATGGTCAATTTGTTTTAAAGTTGGGTTTTTTTATGATAGAAGGCCATTTAGTGAAATGTCATGGAGTTAAAGTTATTGACTTTTAAGTTGATCGATTTCTTAAAGTACTGTAATTAAATTATTTTTAACAAAGGTTTTGTATTATAAATTTGACCTTATTAGCAAACTTTCATATATAATAAATCTACACTCCTCTTTTATGCACTTCAACAAGTGTCAACGCTAATTGCTTCATAATTGTCTTTTTATGAAATTTTTAAAGATGCTCTTCCTATGTAAATAACTGCTCGCTCAATTTTCAATTAGATTTATAGATGGTTTAGATTTGACTTGGAATGTCATATACATGTTGCTTACATAGACCAGAGTAACCCGATGGGTACAACTAGTGGAGCAGGAACTGCTTACCCTCACGGAGCACTAGAGTTCACACCCGACTTTCAGTGGGGTTCGTGTTGCTCAATCTTTAGCTTTATGAGTAGTGGTTGGTAGATCATCCAATGTCCTTTTGGCCATTTAATTATAGGTCCATCTTCGATTTGGGGCTTTCGATTTGTCCCTTTGGTACCTTCAAAAATATTTTCGTACAGTTATTTGCCTAAGCGATGAACTCATTACAATAGAGGTTGGAACTTACTGGAATGACAATGAATTTTACGTTTATGTTGAGGATTATTTTGTGTCATTTGAGTGAGTGAGTGAGTGAGTGAGTGTTCAGCAATTTGTCAGCTATATCATGGCGAAAACAAGTTTATCATCAATGAGATGATGATGAGGTTCGTTGTGTACTAGACCAACACGCTGAGTTGGATTTTATAGTGCTAGCTCACTGAAACAACAGTCTGTGGGTAGACATGACGCTCCACTCGGACACATTATTCCGATTCCGAGCCAACCAGCCTTTGCTCTTTCTCCTTCATGCTGCGTGCTTAGTGGAGAAGCAACAAAAAAGCAGTTTTATAGTCTTTGGATTGATCCTACCCGGGCTCGAACCACCCACGATCTACCGCACTCGAGGCGAGCACGCTAACCATTACGCCATCGATGCGGTTGATTCACATTGAAAGATTATAGGGATTAAGCGGTTCTTTTCATGAGTTCATGCATGTATAAATGGTGCCGATGCACTCACAAGCTGAATAAACATCCGAAAGTAAAGGTCACATGTGGAATATTTTGTGTCATTCTTGTGCTTTAAGAGCATAGCTACACGTTTAATCAGTTGTACAAAGGTACACTATCAGAACAAACCGGAGTGAATCCAGTCGGTTCATTCTCGGAAAGTGATTACTGTTATTTGGTTACCTTCAGACGTTACACCGTTCAATTCTCTGATATATATTAGACAGTATATAAAGCAGTCTTGTGTCTTTCAAGCTAATTGTAGTGTAGGGTTCTTAGTGGTAAAGTTGATGCCATCACTTCGAAAGTGTGTCCCGTTATTGGATATTCTTCAGCTGTCACACCGTTAAATTCTCTGATAATGTATATCAGACAGTATTGTGTTGATCAACAAGAGTTTGAAGATACCAATGGGGTAATCAGTATCGGTATATCGAAGAAGAATAGACAACACAAAAGTCAAACGAAAAAATACAAAAGGACAACCAACGATCTACGAAACATACACATAAAACTAAAGATCGAGTAACAAGAACCCCTTTAAAAACCGGGGTGAACTCAGGTGCTCCGGAAGGGAAAGCAGTTCCTGCTCCACTAGTGTAGGGTTCTTAGTGGTAAAGTTGATGTCATCACTCTTTACCGTTATCCAAAACGGAATTTATGTAATAGTGTATCACATATAATGACAGACCTTGGCCGAATACAATAGATATATTGGATGTAGGAGATGCAACATATAGTACAATAATGCATTATTTTGATTTAATAACAACGTAGATATCAAATTTAGTGCGTACAACGCTTTTCTGGAATAACCTTCATCAGGTAGATGAATACGCTCAAAATCGAAAGATTCGAAAGCCAATTAATTTAAAGTTTTGGGTGCAATATACCAAACCGATGTCACTTCCGGCCACGTGACTGACGTCACTTCAGGTCATGCGCAATGGTCCGATCCACCGCAAATATGACTTTGTCCGTACCCATATACTACTACCATCTGACCATAATCAATGTAGGACAACATGTTAGAAAAAGAATATCAACAAAACCTACATGTATAATCACCACTCGTCTCATGACTACCAATATCAACAAAACATACATGTATAATCACCACTCGTCTCATGACCACCAATATCAACAAAACCTACATGTATAATCACCACTCGTCTCATGACCTCCAATATCAACAAAACCTACATATATAATCACCACTCGTCTCATGACCACCAATATCAACAAAGCCTACATATATAATCACCACTCGTCTCATGACCACCAATATCAACAAAACCTACATGTATAATCACCACTCGTCTCATGACCACCAATATCAACAAAACCTACATGCATAATCACCACTTGTCTCATGACTACCAATATCAACAAAACCTACATGTACATTTTTATAATCACCACTCGTCTCATGACCACCAATATCAACAAAACCTACATGTATAATCACCACTCGTCTCATGACCACCAATATCAACAAAACCTACATGTATAATCACCACTCGTCTCATGACCTCCAATATCAACAAAACCTACATATATAATCACCACTCGTCTCATGACCACCAATATCAACAAAGCCTACATATATAATCACCACTCGTCTCATGACCACCAATATCAACAAAACCTACATGTATAATCACCACTCGTCTCATGACCACCAATATCAACAAAACCTACATGCATAATCACCACTTGTCTCATGACTACCAATATCAACAAAACCTACATGTACATTTTTATAATCACCACTCGTCTCATGACCACCAATATCAACAAAACCTACATGCATAATCACCACTCGTCTCATGACCACCAATATCAACAACACCTACATGTATAATCAGCACTCGTCTCATGACCACCAATATCAACAAAACCTACATGTATAATCACCACTCGTCTCGTGACCACCAATATCAACAAAACCTACATATATAATCACCACTCGTCTCATGACCACCAATATCAACAAAACCTACATGTATAATCACCACTCGTCTCATGACCACCAATATCAACAAAACCTACATGCATAATCACCACTCGTCTCATGACTACCAATAGCAACAAAACCTACATGTATAATCACCACTCGTCTCATGACCACCAATATCAACAAAACCTACATGTATAATCACCACTCGTCTCATGACCACCAATATCAACAACACCTACATGTATAATCACCACTCGTCTCATGACCACCAATATCAACAAAACCTACATGTATAATCACCACTCGTCTCATGACCACCAATATCAACAAAACCTACATGTATAATCACCACTCGTCTCATGACCACCAATATCAACAAAACCTACATATATAATCACCACTCGTCTCATGACCACCAATATCAACAAAACCTACATATATATTCACCACTCGTCTCATGACCACCAATATCAACAAAACCTACATGTATAATCACCACTCGTCTCGTGACCACCAATATCAACAAAACCTACATATATAATCACCACTCGTCTCATGACCACCAATATCAACAAAACCTACATGTATAATCACCACTCGTCTCATGACCACCAATATCAACAAAACCTACATGCATAATCACCACTCGTCTCATGACTACCAATAGCAACAAAACCTACATGTATAATCACCACTCGTCTCATGACCACCAATATCAACAAAACCTACATGCATAATCACCACTCGTCTCATGACTACCAATATCAACAAAACCTACATGTATAATCACCACTCGTCTCATGACCACCAATATCAACAAAACCTACATGTATAATCACCACTCGTCTCGTGACCACCAATATCAACAAAACCTACATATATAATCACCACTCGTCTCATGACCACCAATATCAACAAAACCTACATGTATAATCACCACTCGTCTCATGACCACCAATATCAACAAAACCTACATGCATAATCATCACTCGTCTCATGACTACCAATAGCAACAAAACCTACATGTATAATCACCACTCGTCTCATGACCACCAATATCAACAAAACCTACATGCATAATCACCACTCGTCTCATGACTACCAATAGCAACAAAACCTACATGTATAATCACCACTCGTCTCATGACCACCAATATCAACAAAACCTACATGCATAATCACCACTCGTCTCATGACTACCAATAGCAACAAAACCTACATGTATAATCACCACTTGTCTCATGACTACCAATATCAACAAAACCTACATGTACATTTTTATAATCACCACTCGTCTCATGACCACCAATATCAACAACACCTACATGTATAATCACCACTTGTCTCATGACCACCAATATCAACAAAACCTACATGTATAATCACCACTCGTCTCATGACCACCAATATCAACAAAACCTACATGTATAATCACCACTCGTCTCATGACCACCAATATCAACAAAACCTACATATATAATCACCACTCGTCTCATAACCACCAATATCAACAAAACCTACATATATAATCACCACTCGTCTCATGACCACCAATATCAACAAAACCTACATGTATAATCACCACTCGTCTCATGACCACCAATATCAACAAAACCTACATGCATAATCACCACTTGTCTCATGACTACCAATATCAACAAAACCTACATGTACATTTTTATAATCACCACTCGTCTCATGACCACCAATATCAACAAAACCTACATGCATAATCACCACTCGTCTCATGACCACCAATATCAACAACACCTACATGTATAATCACCACTCGTCTCATGACCACCAATATCAACAAAACCTACATGTATAATCACCACTCGTCTCGTGACCACCAATATCAACAAAACCTACATATATAATCACCACTCGTCTCATGACCACCAATATCAACAAAACCTACATGTATAATCACCACTCGTCTCATGACCACCAATATCAACAAAACCTACATGCATAATCACCACTCGTCTCATGACTACCAATATCAACAAAACCTACATGTATAATCACCACTCGTCTCATGATCACCAATATCAAAAAAACCTACATGTAAAATCACCACTTGTCTCATGACTACCAATATCAACAAAACCTACATGTATAATCACCACTCGTCTCATGACCACCAATATCAACAAAACCTACATGTATAATCACCACTCGTCTCATGACTACCAATATCAACAAAACCTACATGTATAATCACCACTCGTCTCATGACTACCAATATCAACAAAACCTACATGTATAATCACCACTCGTCTCAAATCATTGAACACAAAAAGACCACAACATTTGCAGATGGAAATCCAGGTGCTAGCTTGGGACAGGCACAAAATTGTGGCAGCGCTATGTGTATTATGTGGCCATGTAACAATATTATAAGCAAGATACATGTGACCCCAATATAGCACATACACGGAATATCACATGTAAAGTTTACACAAAGACTGATTATTCAAGGGAACAATCATTCACCCATGACGCATTTAGTTTGTATGTACATTTTACTCCTACATTTTATGGAAATTCCTCAAAACTTTGCATGCTTGCTTACTATCATATGAAGATTCACATACTGTTTGCAGGGGCTGTCGTGGTCGTGATCGTTTATGGTAGTTGGATTTACAACTACCTATGCAATCAGTGCCTATCACCACGAACATTTTGAGTTCGAACTCTGCTCAGGCCAGGTGTATTCGATACAACATTATGTGATTAAGTTTGTCAGTGACTTGCAACAGGTCAGTGGTTTTCTCTGGGTACTCAGGTTTCCTCCACCAATAAAACTGACTGCCATGATATAGCTGAAATATTGTTGAAAGTAGCGTTAAACACCATAATCCTAACCCATACTGTTGCCGCATTTTGATCAAACAATTTTTGAGTAATAGGCTATTATAGCCCTTTTTCACTTGGAATGTTTCATCAAATATTTGTAGTGTCAAGGTACTTTTGTGGCCACAATGTATTGACATCTACCAATGTCAATATCATTTGTGCCTATCACGGCTGAAGTTGCAAACTAGATTCCCACCCATGGTTAAATCTACATTTTGTACTTCAATTTTATGCGATTAATGTTTTCAGTGACCTGTGGCAGGCTGGTTGTTTTTTCTGGGTAATTTTGATTTTCTTCACCAATAAAACTGACCGCTGTCACCTTGATATAACCGAAATATACATTGTATTGTTGAAAGTGTAATTTCTGCTGAAGGTTTTGAAGACTATGCAAGACATCTGGTACTTCTACTTCTACCAATTATTGACCTACTTCAACAGTTTGAAGATTATGTTAAGGGAATTGTGTTGCAAAAACGAAAAGGGAAAAAAAAGTAACAATAGGAAAATAAGTCTAAAAATATGTAGAAAACAGGGAGTGAATGATGAGGTAATGGCAGCCCTGAAGGACTCGACTGAGTCACTCAGCACTGCAGTCTGAGGTAGGCGGTTCCAGTCTACAATGGTGCGAGGGAAAATGATGCCTTTCTCTGTTGTGTCCTACAAAGATGGTAGAATATGAAGAGCTAGGATAAAAAAGAAGATGAAGACGATGGTGATGTATCATCTTCGCTAGCCAAGGGTTACGATTCGGGTCCGCCTTCTCTCCACCCTTGGCAGATCTAGAATACATTTTGAGGATTCACGCTTTAATATTTCATTGGTTACGGCTACCAGTACACGTATCCAATCAGAAGACGTTTTACACGGAGCACATGTTATCCGCGAAATGTAAACAAAAATGGCACCGGAATGCCAACGATTTACCGGAATACCAAAAATATGACAACGATTTGCCACTTCCCGTTTTGGTTCCAATGAAAACATCTTTCCCGTCTGCCAAAGCTTTGAAACTTTCACTTGGTTGACAGTAAGTGCTTCCAAATTAAATTTATCACAAATAAGTTTTTATTCACTGGGCGCTGCCATTTTCAACTCTCCAACATACGTATAACAAAACGATTCTGATTGGCTGGCGATGACGACTATCTAAGGGGCGCAACTTCGATAAACCACCAGGTGGCATTGCGCGCGAATTTCAAAATGTATTCTAGATCCGCCAAGGGTGGAGAGAAGGGGGACCCGAATCGTAACCCTTGGCTAGCGAAGATGGTGATGTATGGGATGAGAAAGGCAATGAAAATCCAGAGGAAAACATGATTTGTTAATTGGAACAAATAATAAATGTGATGTCCTTTAGTAAAGGCTTTACTCAGAAATTCCTCATTTGGTATATGTCTAGAAAAAAACATGGCCCTTGCAGGCAATTCTTGTTTCTGATTGGCTAAAATTTCAACAAATCTTCTCTAGTATATGTCAGTGGTGTTAGGCCTGTAGTCAGAATTAAAAAAAATTAAACTAGTTGGGCACCCAGCAACCTTTAGAATTGAAAATAAAAGTTAAGTAATGGTCAAGAAAATAATCAGGCACATCAATACGAGTCACTTCTCTGGCAAACCTCAAACACCTATAAAACACAGAACTTCAGAAGATTGAATGGCTATGACAGAAGTAGATAAGACAACCAGGTGCTGGCTTGGGACAAACTCTACTATATCTAGGCCTAGATTTCAGGCTTCTAAACAGAGATAAACAAGCAATACACCTGTACAGATTTCATTCACCTCGAAATTCCACATAATTCCACAATCGTAGATGTTTTGTATTTTTTTCATGTATACAACACAAGCTCAACACAAAAATAAACAACAGACTGAACAGTTAAACTTAAAAACAACAGAATTAATCATTTAAAAACAGCACTCATTAGCAAAATAGCAAATAAGTTAAAGCACAGACAGGTAAGCATAAAACAGCAAAAATAAAACTTACTCTCTCAAATTAAAAAAATATTCATAACCAAATCAAATCAAATCAAAAAGTTTTATTTAAAGTCGGTACATTTTATAACAATCAACATAAGCTCTCAAGAGCTTTTCAAACCGACATGCATAATAAATTACATAAATTAAATACAGCACAATAAAACATGTCATGCAATACAAAATTAAATACATATCCGGATAATATTTATGCATACATTTCTGTGTTTTGACCTCTGGACCTCCACAGCCAGTGCCTCTCTGTGTACTTATTGTCATAGGACCAGAAGTCAAAACACAAAATAGATGCAGACATTTATAGCACCCATTACACATACAAGTACATTCATGCAAATTTTAAGCAGTCTATGATCAAGCAAATAAGCAAATTAACTCAAAACACATATAAAATATTCATGTACTTTTAGAACATATTCCAAAAATATTCTAAAAACATTTTAAAAATTTTCATGCATAAATAGCAAAGCACTATAATAAATAAAGCACAAGTTAATTGAAAAGCATACAAAGTAAAATATGTATATACTTCTTAAAACACACTCTAAAACATATCTTAAAAATATTCCAAAAATATTTCAAGAATACTTTAAAAATATTTTAAAAATATTCATGCAGAATAGCCAAGCACTAAAATAAAAAACTAAAATAAATAAAGTTAAACTGGATAAAAGCCAGAATTGGTTACTACAACGTACCCTTACAGATACAGATAGTGTTACCCTCTTGAAATAAAGTAATTACTTACTTACTTACAACCAAAAGGGAGGTAATGTATTTTTAACAACACTTTACCGACCAACATCTGGAACACCTCGGACGTTTTCGTTATAGGGGTAAACAAAAAAATATGGCAGGTAAGACAAGACACGTGTGATTGAGATAATTTATGCCAATTTCATTCAATTCACATTTCGGACACGATTCCTTGCCGACGTGTACGACCAATAGAAAACACAGGCACTTGTTTCTATCCATGGGAAGATCGACTATCAATGCATTTATAAGCACAGGGACTTGTCACTAAACAGACACTATCCACGTAAATATACTATCAACATTGATAGTATATGTACGTGGATAGTGACAAGGCCCTGTGGTATAAGCTTATGATAGTCGATCTTCCAATGACATGGATAGAAACATAAACGTCACCCCCACCACAGGGCCTTGTCACTATCAATGTATACACAGTGGCCTTGTCACTATCCACGTAAATATACTATCAATGTATACACAGTGGCCTTGTCACTATCCACGTAAATATACTATCAATGTATACACAGTGGCCTTGTCACTATCCACGTAAATATACTATCAACGTATACACAGTGGCCTTGTCACTATCCACGTAAATATACTATCAATGTATACACAGTGGCCTTGTCACTATCCACGTAAATATACTATCAATGTATACACAGTGGCTTTGTCACTATCCACGTAAATATACTATCAATGTATACACAGTGGCCTTGTCACCATCCACGTAAATATACTATCAATGTATACACAGTGGCCTTGTCACTATCCACGTAAATATACTATCAATGTATACACAGTGGCCTGGTCACTATCCACGTAAATATACTATCAATGTATACACAGTGGCCTGGTCACTATCCACGTAAATATACTATCAATATATACACAGTGGCCTTGTCACTATCCACGTAAATATACTATCAATGTATACACAGTGGCCTTGTCACTATCCACGTAAATATACTATCAATGTATACACAGTGGCCTTGTCACTATGACTATCCACGTAAATATACTATCAATGTATACACAGTGGCCTTGTCACTATCCACGTAAATATACTATCAATGTATACACAGTGGCCTTGTCACTATGACTATCCACGTAAATATACTATCAATGTATACACAGGGCCTTGTCACTATCCACGTAAATATACTATCAATGTATACACAGGGCCTTGTCACTATCCACGTAAATATACTATCAATGTATACACAGTGGCCTTGTCACTATCCACGTAAATATACTATCAATGTATACACAGTGGCCTTGTCACTATCCACGTAAATATACTATCAATGTATACACAGTGGCCTTGTCACTATCCACGTAAATATACTATCAATGTATACACAGTGGCCTTGTCACTATCCACGTAAATATACTATCAATGTATACACAGTGGCTTTGTCACTATCCACGTAAATATACTATCAATGTATACACAGTGGCCTTGTCACCATCCACGTAAATATACTATCAATGTATACACAGTGGCCTGGTCACCATCCACGTAAATATACTATCAATGTATACACAGTGGCCTTGTCACTATCCACGTAAATATACTATCAATGTATACACAGTGGCCTGGTCACTATCCACGTAAATATACTATCAATATATACACAGTGGCCTTGTCACTATCCACGTAAATATACTATCAATGTATACACAGTGGCCTTGTCACTATCCACGTAAATATACTATCAATGTATACACAGTGGCCTTGTCACTATCCACGTAAATATACTATCAATGTATACACAGTGGCCTTGTCACTATCCACGTAAATATACTATCAATGTATACACAGTGGCCTTGTCACTATCCACGTAAATATACTATCAATGTATACACAGTGGCTTTGTCACTATCCACGTAAATATACTATCAATGTATACACAGTGGCCTTGTCACCATCCACGTAAATATACTATCAATGTATACACAGTGGCCTGGTCACTATCCACGTAAATATACTATCAATGTATACACAGTGGCCTGGTCACTATCCACGTAAATATACTATCAATGTATACACAGTGGCCTGGTCACTATCCACGTAAATATACTATCAATATATACACAGTGGCCTTGTCACTATCCACGTAAATATACTATCAATGTATACACAGTGGCCTTGTCACTATCCACGTAAATATACTATCAATGTATACACAGTGGCCTTGTCACTATGACTATCCACGTAAATATACTATCAATGTATACACAGTGGCCTTGTCACTATGACTATCCACGTAAATATACTATCAATGTATACACAGGGCCTTGTCACTATCCACGTAAATATACTATCAATGTATACACAGGGCCTTGTCACTATCAACGTAAATATACTATCAATGTATACACAGGGCCTTGTCACTATCCACGTAAATATACTATCAATGTATACACAGGGCCTTGTCACTATCCACGTAAATATACTATCAATGTATACACAGTGGCCTTGTCACTATGACTATCCACGTAAATATACTATCAATGTATACACAGTGGCCTTGTCACTATGACTATCCACGTAAATATACTATCAATGTATACACAGGGCCTTGTCACTATCCACGTAAATATACTATCAATGTATGCACAGGGCCTTGTCACTATCCACGTAAATATACTATCAATGTATACACAGTGGCCTGTGTCACTATCCACGTAAATATACTATCAATGTATACACAGTGGCCTTGTCACTATCCACGTAAATATACTATCAATGTATACACAGTGGCCTTCTCCCTATAACTATCCACGTAAATATACTATCAATGTATACACAGTGGCCTTGTCACTATGACTATCCACGTAAATATACTATCAATGTATACACAGGGCCTTGTCACTATCCACGTAAATATACTATCAATGTATACACAGTGGCCTTGTCACTATCCACGTAAATATACTATCAATGTATACACAGTGGCCTTGTCACTATCCACGTAAATATACTATCAATGTATACACAGTGGCCTTCTCACTATGACTATCCAAGTAAATATACTATCAATGTATACACAGTGGCCTTGTCACTATGACTATCCACGTAAATATACTATCAATGTATACACAGGGCCTTGTCACTATCCAGTAAATATACTATCAATGTATACACAGTGGCCTTGTCACTATCCACGTAAATATACTATCAATGTATACACAGTGGCCTTGTCACTATCCACGTAAATATACTATCAATGTATACACAGTGGCCTTGTCACTATCCACGTAAATATACTATCAATGTATACACAGTGGCCTTGTCACTATCCACGTAAATATACTATCAATGTATACACAGTGGCCTTGTCACTATGACTATCCACGTAAATATACTATCAATGTATACACAGTGGCCTTGTCACTATCCACGTAAATATACTATCAATGTATACACAGTGGCCTTGTCACTATCCACGTAAATATACTATCAATGTATACACAGTGGCCTTGTCACTATCCACGTAAATATACTATCAATGTATAAACAGTGGCCTTGTCACTATCCACGTAAATATACTATCAATATATACACAGTGGCCCTGTCACTATCCACGTAAATATACTATCAATGTATACACAGTGGCCTTGTCATTATCCACGTAAATATACTATCAATGTATACACAGTGGCCTTGTCACTATCCACGTAAATATACTATCAATATATACACAGTGGCCTTGTCACTATCCACATAAATATACTATCAATGTATACACAGGGCCTTGTCACTATCCACGTAAATATACTATCAATGTATACACATGGCCTTGTCACTATCCACGTAAATATACTATCAATGTATACACAGTGGCCTTGTTACTATCCACGTAAATATACTATCAATGTATACACAGTGGCCTTGTCACTATCCACGTAAATATACTATCAATGTATACACAGGGCCTTGTCACTATCCACGTAAATATACTATCAATGTATACACAGTGGCCTTGTCACTATCCACGTAAATATACTATCAATGTATACACAGTGGCCTTTGTCACTATCCACGTAAATATACTAACAATGTATTAAAAGGGCCTTGTCACTATCCACGTAAATATACTATCAATGTATACACAGGGCCTTGTCACTATCCACGTAAATATACTATCAATGTATACACAGGGCCTTGTCACTATCCACGTAAATATACTACCAATGTATACACAGTGGCCTTGTCACTATCCACGTAAATATACTATCAATGTATACACAGTGGCCTTGTCACTATCCACGTAAATATACTATCAATGTATACACAGTGGCCTTGTCACTATCCACGTAAATATACTACCAATGTATACACAGTGGCCTTGTCACTATCCACGTAAATATACTATCAATGTATACACAGTGGCCTTGTCACTATCCACGTAAATATACTATCAATATATACACAGTGGCCCTGTCACTATCCACGTAAATATACTATCAATGTATACACAGTGGCCTTGTCATTATCCACGTAAATATACTATCAATGTATACACAGTGGCCTTGTCACTATCCACGTAAATATACTATCAATATATACACAGTGGCCTTGTCACTATCCACGTAAATATACTATCAATGTATACACAGGGCCTTGTCACTATCCACGTAAATATACTATCAATGTATACACCGGGCCTTGTCACTATCCACGTAAATATACTATCAATGTATACACAGTGGCCTTGTCACTATCCACGTAAATATACTATCAATGTATACACAGTGGCCTTGTCACTATCCACGTAAATATACTATCAATGTATACACAGTGGCCTTGTCACTATCCACGTAAATATACTATCAATGTATACACAGTGGCCTTGTCACTATGACTATCCACGTAAATATACTATCAATGTATACACAGTGGCCTTGTCACTATGACTATCCACGTAAATATACTATCAATGTATACACGGCCTTGTCACTATCCACGTAAATATACTATCAATGTATGCACAGGGCCTTGTCACTATCCACGTAAATATACTATCAATGTATACACAGGGCCTTGTCACTATCCACGTAAATATACTATCAATGTATACACAGGGTCTTGTCACTATCCACGTAAATATACTATCAATGTATGCACAGGGCCTTGTCACTATCCACGTAAATATACTATCAATGTATACACAGTGGCCTTGTCACTATCCACGTAAATATACTATCAATGTATACACAGTGGCCTTGTCACTATCCACGTAAATATACTATCAATGTATACACAGGGGCTTGTCACTATCCACATAAATATACTATCAATGTATACACAGTGGCCTTGTCACTATCCACGTAAATATACTATCAATGTATACACAGTGGCCTTGTCACTATGACTATCCACGTAAATATACTATCAATGTATACACAGTGGCCTTGTCACTATCCACGTAAATATACTATCAATGTATACACAGTGGCCTTGTCACTATGACTATCCACGTAAATATACTATCAATGTACCGGTATACACAGGGCCTTGTCACTATCCACGTAAATATACTATCAATGTATACACAGGGCATTGTCACTATCCACGTAAATATACTATCAATGTATACACAGGGCCTTGTCACTATCCACGTAAATATACTATCAATGTATACACAGGGCCTTGTCACTATCCACGTAAATATACTATCAATGTATACACAGTGGCCTTGTCACTATCCACGTAAATATACTATCAATGTATACACAGTGGCCTTGTCACTATCCACGTAAATATACTATCAATGTATACACAGTGGCCTTGTCACTATGACTATCCACGTAAATATACTATCAATGTATACACAGTGGCCTTGTCACTATCCACGTAAATATACTATCAATGTATACACAGTGGCCTTGTCACTATCCACGTAAATATACTATCAATATATACACAGTGGCCTTGTCACTATGACTATCCACGTAAATATACTATCAATGTATACACACGGCCTTGTCACTATCCACGTAAATATACTATCAATGTATGCACAGGGCCTTGTCACTATCCACGTAAATATACTATCAATATATACACAGTGGCCTTGTCACTATCCACGTAAATATACTATCAATGTATACACAGTGGCCTTGTCACTATGACTATCCACGTAAATATACTATCAATGTATACACAGTGGCCTTGTCACTATGACTATCCACATAAATATACTATCAATGTATACACAGTGGCCTTGTCACTATGACTATCCACGTAAATATACTATCAATGTATACACCGGGCCTTGTCACTATCCACGTAAATATACTATCAATGTATACACAGTGGCCTTGTCACTATCCACGTAAATATACTATCAATGTATACACAGTGGCCTTGTCACTATCCATGTAAATATACTATCAATGTATACACAGTGGCCTTGTCACTATGACTATCCACGTAAATATACTATCAATGTATACACAGTGGCCTTGTCACTATCCACGTAAATATACTATCAATGTATACACAGTGGCCTTGTCACTATGACTATCCACGTAAATATACTATCAATGTAGCGGTATACACAGGGCCTTGTCACTATCCACGTAAATATACTATCAATGTATACACAGTGGCATTGTCACTATCCACGTAAATATACTATCAATGTATACACAGGGCCTTGTCACTATCCACGTAAATATACTATCAATGTATACACAGGGCCTTGTCACTATCCACGTAAATATACTATCAATGTATACACAGTGGCCTTGTCACTATCCACGTAAATATATTATCGATGTATACACAGTGGCCTTGTCACTATCCACGTAAATATACTATCAATGTATACACAGTGGCCTTGTCACTATGACTATCCACGTAAATATACTATCAATGTATACACAGTGGCCTTGTCACTATCCACGTAAATATACTATCAATGTATACACAGTGGCCTTGTCACTATCCACGTAAATATACTATCAATATATACACAGTGGCCTTGTCACTATGACTATCCACGTAAATATACTATCAATGTATACACAGGGCCTTGTCACTATCCACGTAAATATACTATCAATGTATACACAGGGCCTTGTCACTATCCACGTAAATATACTATCAATGTATACACAGTGGCCTTGTCACTATCCACGTAAATATACTATCAATGTATACACAGTGGCCTTGTCACTATGACTATCCACATAAATATACTATCAATGTATACACAGTGGCCTTGTCACTATGACTATCCACGTAAATATACTATCAATGTATACACAGGGCCTTGTCACTATCCACGTAAATATACTATCAATGTATACACAGTGGCCTTGTCACTATCCACGTAAATATACTATCAATGTATACACAGTGGCCTTGTCACTATGACTATCCACGTAAATATACTATCAATGTATACACAGGGCCTTGTCACTATGACTATCCACATAAATATACTATCAATGTATACACAGTGGCCTTGTCACTATGACTATCCACGTAAATATACTATCAATGTATACACAGTGGCCTTGTCACTATGACTATCCACGTAAATATACTATCAATGTATACACAGGGCCTTGTCACTATCCACGTAAATATACTATCAATGTATACACAGTGTCATTGTCACTATCCACGTAAATATACTATCAATGTATACACAGTGGCCTTGTCACTATGACTATCCACGTAAATATACTATCAATGTATACACAGTGGCCTTGTCACTATGACTATCCACATAAATATACTATCAATGTATACACAGGGCCTTGTCACTATCCACGTAAATATACTATCAATGTATACACAGTGGCCATGTCACTATCCACGTAAATATACTATCAATGTATACACAGTGGCCTTGTCACTATCCACGTAAATATACTATCAATGTATACACAGTGGCCTTGTCACTATCCACGTAAATATACTATCAATGTATACACAGGGCCTTGTCACTATCCACGTAAATATACTATCAATGTATACACAGTGGCCTTGTCACTATCCACGTAAATATACTATCAATGTATACACAGTGGCATTGTCACTATGACTATCAATGTATACACAGGGCCTTGTCACTATGACTATCCACGTAAATATACTATCAATATATACACAGGGCCTTGTCACTATGACTATCCACGTAAATATACTATCAATGTATACACAGTGGCCTTGTCACTATCCACGTAAATATACTATCAATGTATACACAGTGGCCTTGTCACTATCCACGTAAATATACTATCAATGTATACACAGTGGCCTTGTCACTATGACTATCCACGTAAATATACTATCAATGTATACACAGTGGCCTTGTCACTGTTTATACATTGATAGTATATTTACGTGGATAGTAACAAGGCCCAGTGCCCCCACTCAAAAGTTCGAGAATACTTTATTTACTACACCCGGAAGAAAAACTTGAACTTTATCACATCAAGTACACCTCAACATAGTCCGAGATTCCTCTGCCGTCCGACGGCTTTTTTCGACTTGCTGTAGCCGTGGGACATCAGAGAGTTCTACATACGGAAAACAGCGGATTTGCCCTCCAACTCTGGGTCAGTACATTTGCACATTTCATGGCTATTTGATTTTATTTTCTATCAGAAACCCTTATCACCAATCATTTTTCTATTCATTCATAACCATCTAAGGCATCTTACCCTCAGAAAGAGGTGTTACATTCCATTACAGCACGATTTTCCCTTAGACCCTATGATTTCGTCATTTCACATCCATTTTGGAACATTTGTCACGTGACTTCGAGAAAACTACGATTACTGCAATGTATCATGGGAAATAATTTGCATATAAACAAACAAACAAATATTTTTATTGCCAATCATAGGTGCCTGTTAAGGCAGAACAATTACCATAAAATTTAATATTGTTGATTATATTGATTGGTAATGATTTTAACAGCAATAGTGAATTACAGATAACCATAAGAAAAAAATATATGATGTAGTACCTTGTCCAAAAAGGGGGGACGTAACACATGCCCGTTGGTAACACTCTGCCATTGAATCTTTTCTTTCCAACACATTCCGTAATATTTCCTTCTGCTCTGTTTTGATCTGTAGATGGAACTGTTTGTCTTGCAGAATACGCTTAAATGTATCGTCTTCCATGTGATTTGAATGTTGTTTACGTATGCAAATAATGCTCCAAATAATTTGGCACGCTGCATTAATTAGCTCCCATCACGCAATGCGTTGCTGTCATCATTCAGTTAGTATCGCGAGATCACGTTTGTAGATTTGAAAATGGAAGTCAGATGGCGGAATAATAGGATATAAGGCAAAATCGTGCAGTAATGGAGTGTAACACCACTTTCTGAGGGTAAGATGGTTATGAATGAATAGAAAAATGATTGGTGAAGCGATTTATATAAGGTTTCTGATAGAAAATAAAATCTGATAGCCACGAAACGTGGAAATGTGCCGACCAAGAGTTGGAGAGGCAAATCCGCTGTTTTCTGTATGTAGAGCTCTCTGACGTCCCACGGCTACAGCAAGTCGAAAAAAAGCCGTTGGATGGCAGAGGAATCTCGGACTAACCTCAACACAGTTCGGAATCGAAGGATAATCATAAATATACTATATAAACAATTTAAATACTGCTACCAATAGCTTTATAAGAATCTTGGCAATGATAACTGAACTAGTATTTGGAATGATCATTGGGTGACTATGCTCTAAAATAGGAAATGTTGCCATCATGAGAATTAATGTAGCCCTTCAGAACTTGTGTTGTTATAATCAGTTCATTAACATATCCCTATAGAATTTGTTATAGTAATCGGGGCATTTACATTTTACCAGGTCGACAATACAGGCTAAGATGGTAACTTTACCTGGCCAAAGGCCATGTGAGCTTTTCAACGCCTTTTGCCATCATTTGTCGTCTGTCATCAGTTGGTCAGTATTCCGTCCATCTTGTCTTACGTTGAAAGCTTTTTACATTTAAGTCTTCTCCTCAGAAACCACTGAACCAAATTAAACCAAACTTGGCTGGAATGGTTCTTGTGTGGTCCCCTTTCAAAATTATGTCCAAGATGGCCCTTATTGTAGCAAAAATATGTAATACTTTCATTTTCTTTGTTTAAATACTGCTGTTCTAAAATTAGTTATAGAGATACGAGATCTATCGTCTGTAGATTGATCTATAAATAGCCTCACTAATTAATTCTCTACACTGATAATTCTTTGCAGTAGAAAAGTCGAAAGGTGATCCAATAATGCTTTGCAGTAGAAAACTCGAAAGGTGATCTGAATGTTTCTCGATAGTATATATACCTGGGAAATTTTTCACACAAGTCATATACAAAATTATCTTTCAATTAGTGAAACACGCAGATAAGGAATACACAAAAACTTCGTATATTGGTTTGAGGATAGGTTGGGAAGTGTTGAGTCGTTCTGAAGCTATTGCTTGGCGAAGCCTTTCGGAACAACTAATTACACTGATCAACCTATGATAAAGATTGTGCCAGGCATAGTCTGGAGGTTAATACATAGCTTGAGCAGTGTTTGAGACAACTAATTAGTCTCAAGCACTGGGTCAGACACATAGTTTGAAGTCATCTTCAATGGTTTATATGTGTTTGAGGTAACCTCGGGTCTCGGGCATCTGATAACGGTTTATACATTTAGTACGTAACTTGAGCAGTGTTTGAGAGATAAGATGATTAGTCTCAAACACTTGGTTCGAGAATACATCATGCCTCAGACACATAGTTTGAAGCATATCTTCAATGGTTTATATGTGCTTGAGGTAATCTCGGGTTTCAGGAAACTGATGCGAACTACTGCATTTTAGATAAACGGCGAAACACGTTACACTATTATTAAAAATAGAGAGTTGTTTAGACGGTTACCGCTTTGTCTTTTAGAATCAATATAAGCTCAAATTTAAATAACTGCTGCATGACAAATCAACAAATCTTCCATCATGTAATTTAATTTATAGGGGCTGTCATGGCCGTGATCATATGGTAGTTGGATTTACAACTACCTATGCAATCAGTGCCTTTCACCACTGATGTTGTGAGTTCAAATCTCGATCAGGGCGAGGTGTACAACATTATGTGATAAAGTTTGTCAGTTACTAGCAACAGGTTGGTGGTTTTCTCCGGGTCCTCCGGTTTCCTTCACCAATAAAACTGATCACGATATAACTGATACATTGTTGAAAGTGGCATTGAACACCATCAAGCAAACAAGCAAACAATGTAATTTCTGTTGAAGGTTTTGAAGACTATGAAGGACAGTTGGTAGATTATGAAGAGGATAAAGAAGTAGATGAAGATGAAGATGATGATGATGTATGGGATGAGGAAGGCGACGAAAATCCAGAGGAAAGCATCTGTTTATTTTGTGATCGATCTTTTCTGTCAGTTGATGGAGTGTATATACATTGTGAAAAAGAACATTATTTTAACATAACAGATATCGGGAGAAAATGGAAATTAGATTGTATACAGTATATAAAACTGATCAATTACATCAGATCAAAGGTAAAGATTTTTTTTTTAATTAAAACTAAGGTTGTCCTCATTCAAGCATAAGTGACTGTAGCTGATTTAGGCTTTTCTGTTTAGGCATTTTCAGTCCTCACGATGAGCACTGGTCTTCTGGCCCAAGACCGGTAAAATTTTGTTCGGACCTGTAAATTTTTCATTTTTTATGAATAAGAATATAATTTTTATAAAATTCTAGAATTTGATTCGGACCAATAAATCCAAATTTTCATTTCGAGGACTGCATTTTGAGACTTTAAATTATTTGATTTTGAGTGTACCTGATGATTATACCAGAAATGTGTTGTGCAAGCTAAATCAGATATCTACATTTTTATTATAGAAATTAATGTATAGTGTATCAATTATATAAACATAAGTGAGTTCAATGATTGAGCCATTATTTTTGCAAAACCCATTGACCCGAATCTTTCTTTGACAGGTTTTTGTAAACTACATGTAATTAATTATTTTTATTAAAATTCTGCATGAAATTGAATTTGAACACTACACAATTATTTTCTTTTCTTTTATAGAAACCAACATCAGCTGACATTACTCAGGAAAAGGGAGATAATCCACCATGGGATAAAGACGAATATCTCAAACCACAGAACATGGAAGATGGTCTTCTACAGTATGGTAAATAAACAGCTCAATTCAAATAAAGATTAAGTAATTATAGAAATATCAGTAATCCAATCACATTG
Source organism: Bathymodiolus brooksi (assembly GCA_963680875.1). NCBI lineage: Eukaryota > Metazoa > Mollusca > Bivalvia > Mytilida > Modiolidae > Bathymodiolus > Bathymodiolus brooksi. The sequence goes on from OY804581.1 coordinate 111,444,709, forward strand.
ATGTTTTCTTTCACACAAAAAATAATCGCAAAACAAATTTTGTACTTGATCAAATAGCCAATTAGAACAGGATATCAAATAATTATTTTGTTCTGAATGGAAAATTTTGGAATACAAGTACGAAAATCGTACTAAAAAGTTTTATGACCGTAAGGCCTGGGGTCCGTTGTTGAACTTATGATTAAGCTAATTATATGATTAGCTCTAATTACAGGATTAATTCCTAATCATATACTTAGCTAATGCAATGATTAAATATGATTAGTTAATACATTGATTAAAAACAGTTCAGCAACATAATTTATTCATTGCATTAGCTAAGTATGTGATTAGGAATTAAAAATGTAATTAGAGCTAATCATATGATTAGTTTAATCAGAAGTTTATACAGTTAGGTGAAAACAGGTGATTATAAAACTGTCAACCGATGTCACACCACAATCCATTGCATTTGTAATGCCTACAAGATGTAGATGATACCCGTTAATTTTGCAATTAGTGTCCTTGGATAAAGCACCATATTAGGCATAGTGCAACTAGTTAGCATGTGCCTGTTTTTCTCACCGATTTTTGTAAAATTTTCATGACTCTCTTGTGTGAGCGATATTCTCCTCGGTTTCTTTTACCAATTCTAGAAGGTGATGTTATTGTTGAATCACTGACTCTTTTGATAGCTTCATTAGCTGCTGTAATCACCATTACATCGTTTTCAGATGTTGCAGAGCTGAGTGAAGGCAATTCAGAAGAAGATTGTTCACATATTTAAGAACTTTTAACCATTTTAGCAGAGACATGTACTGCATTAGCTGAAACACTTACGATATATAACTGAAATATTGTTGAAATATCGTTAAACACTATAAAACCAACCAACCAACTGAAACACTTTATATGAAAGACAGAAATTTCAGTTCACAAAATGTAATAACTACCAGGAACTCACTGTTATTTTAAATCATTATTGATTTTCCCATCAGTAATTTTTTCAATATCTTTTAGGGCCCAGGTGGCTCAATGAGTTAGGTAGTTGGATTACCTAACAACTCATATAAGCCTATCGCCAATACGGCGTGGGTTCTCGCAAGGCTTTGTAAATTACAAAAAAGGGTGCACTCAACTCGCAGCCGCAAGTGATAAAGTTTATCAGTTGCTTGCCCATGGTCGGTGGTTCTCTCCGGGTACTCCCGCTTCTTCCACCACTAAAACTGGTCGCCATGATATAGCTGAAATATTGCTGAAAGTGGCATCAAACACAATAAATCAAATCAAATCAATATCTTTGAGTATAGTATTGACTATTATTGGTGCCGCTAGATTTTGAAAAACATTCCCCATTCATATATTCCTTCGGCATAAAAACCATATCCATTCATATATTCGAGGTGTGAAAACTATACCCATTCATATATGAAACTAAAATCCAAAATAAACTTATATTAACTTATGTTAAATTTTATCATTATGTCATGATCTCAGATTGCTTTCAGGTTTCTTTGGCCACCACAATATAACTGAAATATTGTTGAAAGTGGTGTTAAACACCATAACCCTAACCCAAATATTTTGGTGATTTGTAGTTGTACAAATGTATGTTTGGAATTTTGCTAATTTTGTAGATATTGAGTATTTTATGAGTCAGACTGCTGGGACAGTTGTGCAAGACAAAAAGGCAAATGAGAAGTCAGACATAAAACAGGACAAACAGCAGACGTCTGTTGTCATGGCACCATCTGAGCATGACAGCCTTTGTTTGAAATTACGATCAGCAAATGACAGAGCAGAAACTGCTGAAAATAATCTTCATAGAGCATTACAAGATCTGCAGAGAATGAGGTAACTGATATTTTACCCTCCATAAAATTAATCAGCGAAAAAAAAAGTTTATTTTTGAATGAAAGAAATTGAATAAATTACAGATCAAGCAAGGATTGAATGACTGTAACTAAAAGGCTTAGAAATACATAGAAGTGAGAGGTATATTATTTGCAAAAGTCCTGGAATTTCGAACACTAAAATGAACAGGCAGAATAAAATTTCTGAACAAATATTAAAAATGTCCAATATTTTAAACTCAAAATCGACCACAAAAACCATTCTTTATCATTTTTAGCTCACCTGACCTATTGCCATCACTTGGCGTCCGTCGTCGTCGTACGTCATAAACTTTTTCAAAAATCTTCTCCTCTGAAAGTACTAGACCAATGGAAACCAAACTTGGTCTGAATCATTACTAGGGTGTCTAGTTTCAAAATTGTGTCCGGTGATGCCGTGCACCAACCAACATGGCCGCTGTTACTAAAAATAGAACATATGGTAAAATTGCAGGTTTTTGGTAATAACTCAAAAACCGTTAATAATATCAAAAATCTGACATGGGGTAAAAATGATCAGCACATCAAGATCTACCTACCCTGCAATTTTGAAGTAAATCTGATTACCCATCTTGGAGTTATTGCCCTTTTTTCATCAAATTTGTAAAATTTTAATACTTTTCGTCTTATATTTCAAAAACTATAAGAGATAAAGGTTAACTTTAAATTGCAAAAATGTGCGGCATATCAAGATCTACCTACCCTGCAATTTTGAAGTTAATCCCATTGCTCATTTTGGAGTTATTTCCCTTTTTTCATCAAATTTTCAAAATTTTAATACTTTTCGTCCTTTATTTTAAAAACTATAAGAGACAGATGGTAAGTTGAAACTGCAAACATGTTCAGCATGTCAAGATCTACCTACCCTGCAATTTTGAAGTAAATTTGATTACCCATCTTGGAGTTATTGCCCTTTTTTCATCATTTTTTTTTTTTCATTTTAATACTTTTCGTCTTATATTTCAGAAACTATTTAGAGATAGATGTTAAGTTTATTGCAAAAATGTGCAGCATGTCAAGATCTACCTACCCTGCAATTTTGAAGTAAATCCCATTACCCATTTTGACCGATTATGCAAATTAGAAAAAAGGGGGGATGAAATTTAAAAAAAATCTTCTCTGAAACTACTGAGCCAATCTCAACCAAACTTTGCTGAAATGATCCTTAGGTGGTCCCCTTTCAAAATTGTGTCCGTCAGCACCGTCCTGTATCCAAGATGGCCGCCATTACTAAAAATAGAAATTTCTTCAAATGGCCAAAACTGCTCTATTTTAAGCCAGAAAGTGCCCAAATTTGAAGTGTATAAGCATAATGATGAGCTTTTTAGCATATATTACAGGATTTTTTATGAACTTTGAACTTTTACCGATTTTGACCGATTATGCAAATTAGAAAAAAGGGGGGGATGAAATTTTAAAAAAATCTTCTCCTCTGAAACTATTAGGCCAATCTCAACCAAACTTTCCTGAAATGATCCTTAGGTGGTCCCCTTTAAAAATTGTGTCCGTCAGCGCCGTCCTGTATCCAAGATGGCCGCCATTACTAAAAATAGAAATTTCTTCAAATGGCCAAAACTGCTCTATTTTAAACCAGAAAGTGCCCAAATTTGAACTGTATAAGCATAATGATGAGCTTTTTAACATATATTACGGGATTTTTTATGAACTTTGAACTTTTACCGATTTTGACCGATTATGCAAATTAGAAAAAGGGGGGATGAAATTAAAAAAAAATCTTCTCCTCTGAAACTACTGAGCCAATCTCAACCAAACTTTGCTGAAATGATCCTTAGGTGGTCCCCTTTAAAAATTGTGTCCGTCAGCGCCGTCCTGTATTCAAGATGGCCGCCATTACTAAAAATAGAAATTTCTTCAAATGGCCAAAACTGCTCTATTTTAAGCCAGAAAGTGCCCAAATTTGAACTGTATAAGCATAATGATGAGCTTTTTAACATATATTACGGGATTTTTTATGAACTTTGAACTTTTACCGATTTTGACCGATTATGCAAATTAGAAAAAAGGGGGGATGAAATTTAAAAAAATCTTCTCCTCTGAAACTACTGAGCCAATCTCAACCAAACTTTGCTGAAATGATTCTTGAGTGGTCCTCTTCCAAAATTGTGTCCCGCATTTCAGAACACCGACCAAGATGGCCGCCACAGCCAAACTTAATTTAACATAGGACCCTATGGGAAATTCCCATAAAAATATTTTTGTCTGAAACCATTTGCTCAATAAGAACAAAATTTTGATGAAATAGTCATTGGATGGTTCTCTTTCAAAAAAGTGTCTGGCGGTTCGACCCTTCTATCCATTTTTTTTTTTACCTGCAATTTTGAAGTAAATCTGATTACCCATCTTGGAGTTCTCGACCTTTTTTCATCAAATTTATAAAAAAAAAAAAATACTTTTCGTCTTATATTTCAAAAACTATAAGAGATAAAGGTTAAGTTTAAATTTCAAAAATTTGCAGCATGTCAAGATCTTCCTACCCTGCAATTTTGAAGTAAATCCAATTACCCATTTTGGAGTTATTGCCCTTTTTTCATCAAAATGTTCCCAATTTTAATACTATCATCTTATATCTCAAAAACTATTAGAGATAGAGGGAAAGTTTAAACTGCAAAAATGTTCAGCATGTCAAGATCTACAAAAAATTTCCCACAGTTAAAAATGTGCGACAGCTGTGAAGGGTTATTCCTCTTGAAATGCATATTTTTGTTGACTCACTGCTTTTGGTTACTCAAATAATCAAAGGGAAGCAACTCTATTACAAAATGTGAAGTAGGAAAAGCTAAATTTGAGAATCATTGACATATATGTTTTTTTACAGCAATTTTGATAACTTACATTAAAGGGGGAACCCCTGCCCACATTTTTTTATAGAAGGTGTCTGCAATGACGAAGGCTACATTTGTTAATTTTTTTTACCGAAGTTATCAAGTTTTATTGACTGATGTTGTTATTATACCCAGGTGAGCTATACAGGCTCCTGGGAGCCTCTAGTTTATTTTGCACGATTGCATTGCAATCTATTAAATTGGAGTTACCTCCCTTTTTAGTTCACCTGGACCAAAGGTCCAGGTGAACTATTGCCATCACTTGGCGTCCGTCGTCTGTCGTCTGTAAACTTTTCACATTTCAAGCTTCTTCTCCGAAACCACTTGGCCGATTGGAACCGAACTTAGCAGGAATGTTCCTTGGATGGTCCTCTACAAAGTTACTGTTTTTCGTTCCAGTCGGATATTCAATATGGCTGCCAGGGCCAATAATATGCTCTGATTGGCTGAAATTTCAAAGATCTTCTTCTCTGAAACTAATGAACTGACTGAACCCAAACTGTAAAGGAATGATCATTGGAATGTCCTTTACCAAGTTACTGTTTTTTATGCCGATCGGAAATCCAAGATGGCCGCCATCGCAGGACATAGATTAACATTGGACCCTATGGGAAAATGTTCAAATGCCTTCTTCTCAGAAACTACAAATATGATTAAAGCCAAACTGTACATGAATGTTCATTGGATGGTCCTCTACAATCTTAAGGTTTTTTGTTCCGATATGAAATTCCAAATGGCGGCTACGGCAGGACTTAGTTTAACATTGGACCCTATGGGAAAAATGTTTCAAAATGCTTCTTCTCTGAAACCACTTGGACAGTTGAAACCAAACTGCCCAGGAATGATCATTGGAAGGTCCTCTACAAATTTTATGTTTTTTATGCCGGTCGGAAATCCAAGATGGCCGCCACCGCAGGACATAGATTAACATTGGACCCTATGGGAAAATGTTCAAATGCCTTCTTCTCAGAAACTACAAATATTATTAAAGCCAAACTGAACATGAATGTTCATTGGATGGTCCTCTACAATCTTAAGGTTTTTTGTTCCGATATGAAATTCAAAATGGCGGCTACGGCAGGACTTAGTTTAACATTGGACCCTGTGGGAAAAATGTTTCAAAATGCTTCTTCTCTGAAACCACTTGGACAGTTGAAACCAAACTGCCCAGGAATGATCATTGGAAGGTCCTCTACAAATTTTCTGTTTTTTATGCCGGTCGGAAATCCAAGATGGCCGCCACCGCAGGACATAGATTAACATTGGACCCTATGGGAAAATATTCAAATGCCTTCTACTCAGAAACTACAAATATGATTAAAGCCAAACTGTACATGAATGTTCATTAGATGGTCCTCTACAAACTTTACGTTTTTTGTTCCGGTATGAAATTCAAAATGGCGGCTACGGCAGGACTTAGTTTAACATTGAACCCTATGGGAAAAATGTTTCAAAACGCTTCTTCTCTGAAACCACTTGGATAATTGAAACCAAACTGCCTAGGAATGATCATTGGAAGGTCCTCTAGAAATTCTATGTTTTTTATGCCGATCGGAAATCCAAGATGGCCGCCACCGCAATACATATATTAACATTGGACCCTATGGGAAAATGTTCAAATGCCTTCTTCTCAGAAACTACAAATATGATTAAAGCCAAACTGTACATGAATGTTCATTGGATGGTCCTCTACAATCTTAAGGTTTTTTGTTCCGATATGAAATTCAAAATGGCGGCTACGGCAGGACTTAGTTTAACATTGGACCCTATGGGAAAAATGTTTCAAAATGCTTCTTCTCTGAAACCACTTGGACAGTTGAAACCAAACTGCCCAGGAATGATCATTGGAAGGTCCTCTACAAATTTTCTGTTTTTTATGCCGGTCGGAAATCCAAGATGGCCGCCACCGCAGGACATAGATTAACATTGGACCCTATGGGAAAATATTCAAATGCCTTCTACTCAGAAACTACAAATATGATTAAAGCCAAACTGTACATGAATGTTCATTAGATGGTCCTCTACAAATTTTACGTTTTTTGTTCTGGTATGAAATTCAAAATGGCGGCTACGGCAGGACTTAGTTTAACATTGGACCCTATGGGAAAAATGTTTCAAAATGCTTCTTCTCTGAAACCACTTGGACAGTTGAAACTAAACTGCCCAGGAATGATCATTGGAAGGTCCTCTACAAATATTCTGTTTTTTATGCCGGTCGGAAATCCAAGATGGCCGCCACCGCAGGACATAGATTAACATTGGACCCTATGGGAAAATATTCAAATGCCTTCTACTCAGAAACTACAAATATGATTAAAGCCAAACTGTACATGAATGTTCATTAGATGGTCCTCTACAAACTTTACGTTTTTTGTTCCGGTATGAAATTCAAAATGGCGGCTACGGCAGGACTTAGTTTAACATTGAACCCTATGGGAAAAATGTTTCAAAACGCTTCTTCTCTGAAACCACTTGGATAATTGAAACCAAACTGCCTAGGAATGATCATTGGAAGGTCCTCTAGAAATTCTATGTTTTTTATGCCGGTCGGAAATCCAAGATGGCCACCACCGCAGGACATAGATTAACATTGGACCCTAAGGGAAAATATTCAAATGCCTTCTACTCAGAAACTACAAATATGATTAAAGCCAAACTGTACATGAATGTTCATTAGATGGTCCTCTACAAACTTTACGTTTTTTGTTCTGGTATGAAATTCAAAATGGCGGCTACGGCAGGACTTAGTTTAACATTGGACCCTATGGGAAAAATGTTTCAAAACGCTTCTTCTCTGAAACCACTTGGATAATTGAATCCAAACTGCCTAGGAATGATCATTGGAAGGTCCTCTACAAATTTTATGTTTTTTATGCCGATCGGAAATCCAAGATGGCCACCACCGCAATACATAGATTAACATTGGACCCTATGGGAAAATGTTCAAATGCCTTCTTCTCAGAAACTACAAATATTATTAAAGCCAAACTGTACATGAATGTTCATTGCATGGTCCTCTACAAACTTTACGTTTTTTGTTCCGATAAGAAATTCAAAATGGCGGCTACGGCAGGACTTAGTTTAACATTGGACCCTATGGGAAAAATGTTTCAAAACGCTTCTTCTCTGAAACCACTTGGATAATTGAAACCAAACTGCCCAGGAATGATCATTGGAAGGTCCTCTACAAAGTTTCTGTTTTTTTATGCCGATCGGAAATTCAAGATGGCCGCCACCGCAGGACATAGATTAACATTGGACCCTATGGGAAAATGTTCAAATGCCTTCTTCTCAGAAACTACAAATATGATTAAAGCCAAACTGTACATGAATGTTCATTGGATGATCCTCTACAAACAATACGTTTTTTGTTCCGATATGAAATTCAAAATGGCGGCTACGGCAGGACTTAGTTTAACATTGGACCCTATGGGAAAAATGTTTCAAAACGCTTCTTCTCTGAAACCACTAGAACAGTTGAAACCAAACTACCCAGGAATGATCATTGGAAGGTCCTCTACAAATTTTCTGTTTTTTATGCCGATCGGAAATCCAAGATGGCCGCCACCGCAATACATAGATTAACATTGGACCCTATGGTAAAATGTTCAAATGCCTTCTTCTCAGAAACTACAAATATTATTAAAGCCAAACTGTACATGAATGTTCATTGGATGGTCCTCTACAAAATTTAGGTTTTTTGTTCCGATATGAAATTCAAAATGGCGGCTACGGCAGGACTTAGTTTAACATTGGACCCTATGGGGAAAATGTTTCAAAACGCTTCTTCTCTGAAACCACTTGGACAATTGAATCCAAACTGCCCAGGAATGATCATTGGAAGGTCCTCTACAAAGTTTCTGTTTTTTTATGCCGATCGAAAATTCAAGATGGCCACCACCGCAGGACATAGATTAACATTGGACCCTATGGGAAAATGTTCAAATGCCTTCTTCTCAGAAACTACAAATATGATTAAAGCCAAACTGTCCATATGTGTGTACATTGGATGGTCCTCTACAAACTTTACGTTTTTTGTTCCGATATGAAATTCAAAATGGCGGCTACGGCAGGACTTAGTTTAACATTGGACCCTATGGGAAAAATGTTTCTAAACGCTTCTTCTCTGAAACCACTTGGATAATTGAAACCAAACTGCCCAGGAATGATCATTGGAAGGTCCTCTACAAGGTGTGTGTTTTTTATGCCGATCGGAAATCCAAGATGGCCACCACCGCAGGACATAGATTAACATTGGACCCTATGGGAAAATGTTCAAATGCCTTCTTCTCAGAAACTACAAATATGATTAAAGCCAAACTGTACACGAATGTTCATTGAATGGTCCTCTACAAAATATACGTTTTTTATTCTGATATGAAATTCAAAATGGCGGCTACGGCAGGACTTAGTTTAACATTGGACCCTATGGGAAAAATGTTTCAAAATGCTTCTTCTCTGAAACCACTTGGACAGTTGAAACCAAACTGCCCAGGAATGATCATTGGAAGGTCCTCTGTTTTTTATGGCGATCGGAAATCCAAGATGGCTGCCACCACAGGTCATAGTATTAACACAGAACATATGGGGAAAATACAGAAATATATTCTTCTCTGAAACTAGTGCACTGATTGAACCTAAACTGTGCATCAATCATTGGAAGGTCCTTTACAAACTTTGTGTTTTTTATGTTGATCGTAATTCCAAGATGACGCAGGACATAGTTTTTACATAGGACCAATTGGTTTTTTTTATTACCAGGTGAACGATACAGGCTCTTGAGAGCCTCTGGTTTATATTGGAGTTACCTCCCTTTTTATATTGGAGTTATCTCCATTTTTTAAATGGAGTTATCTCCCTTTTTTATATTGGAGTTATCTCCCTTTTTTATATTGGAGTTATCTCCCTTTTTAGTTCACCTGGACCAAAGGTCCAGGTGAACTATTGCCATCACTTGGCGTCCGTCGTCTGTCGTCTGTAAACTTTTCACATTTCAAGCTTCTTCTCCGAAACCACTTGGCCGATTGGAACCGAACTTAGCAGGAATGTTCCTTGGATGGTCCTCTACAAAGTTACTGTTTTTCGTTCCAGTCGGATATTCAATATGGCTGCCAGGGCCAATAATATGCTCTGATTGGCTGAAATTTCAAAGATCTTCTTCTCCGAAACTAATGAACTGACTGAACCCAAACTGTAAAGGAATGATCATTGGAATGTCCTTTACCAAGTTACTGTTTTTTATGCCGATCGGAAATCCAAGATGGCCGCCATCGCAGGACATAGATTAACATTGGACCCTATGGGAAAATGTTCAAATGCCTTCTTCTCAGAAACTACAAATATGATTAAAGCCAAACTGTACATGAATGTTCATTGAATGGTCCTCTACAAAATATACGTTTTTTATTCTGATACGAAATTCAAAATGGCGGCTACGGCAGGACTTAGTTTAACATTGGACCCTATGGGAAAAATGTTTCAAAATGCTTCTTCTCTGAAACCACTTGGACAGTTGAAACCAAACTGCCCAGGAATGATCATTGGAAGGTCCTGTTTTTTATGCCGATCGGAAATCCAAGATGGCTGCCACCACAGGTCATAGTATTAACACAGAACCATATGGGGAAAATACAGAAATATATTCTTCTCTGAAGCTATTGCACTGATTGAACCTAAACTGTGCATCAATCATTGGAAGGTCCTTTACAAACTTTGTGTTTTTTATGTTGATCGTAATTCCAAGATGACGCAGGACATAGTTTTTACATAGGACCAATTGGTTTTTTAGTTCACCTGGACCAAAGGTCCAGGTGAACTATTGCCATCACTTGGCGTCCGTCGTCTGTCGTCTGTCGTCTGTCGTCTGTAAACTTTTCACATTTCAAGCTTCTTCTCCGAAACCACTTGGCCGATTGGAACCGAACTTAGCAGGAATGTTCCTTGGATGGTCCTCTACAAAGTTACTGTTTTTCGTTCCAGTTGAATATTCAATATGGCTGCCAGGGCCAATAATATGCTCTGATTGGCTGAAATTTCAAAGATCTTCTTCTCTGAAACTAATGAACTGACTGAACCCAAACTGTAAAGGAATGATCATTGGAATGTCCTTTACCAAGTTACTGTTTTTTATGCCGATCGGAAATCCAAGATGGCCGCCATCGCAGGACATAGATTAACATTGGACCCTATGGGAAAATGTTCAAATGCCTTCTTCTCAGAAACTACAAATATGATTAAAGCCAAACTGTACATGAATGTTCATTGGATGGTCCTCTACAATCTTAAGGTTTTTTGTTCCGATATGAAATTCAAAATGGCGGCTACGGCAGGACTTAGTTTAACATTGGACCCTATGGGAAAAATGTTTCAAAATGCTTCTTCTCTGAAACCACTTGGACAGTTGAAACCAAACTGCCCAGGAATGATCATTGGAAGGTCCTCTACAAATTTTCTGTTTTTTATGCCGATCGGAAATCCAAGATGGCCGCCACCGCAGGACATAGATTAACATTGGACCCTATGGGAAAATATTCAAATGCCTTCTTCTCAGAAACTACAAATATGATTAAAGCCAAACTGTACATGAATGTTCATTAGATGGTCCTCTACAAACTTTACGTTTTTTGTTCCGGTATGAAATTCAAAATGGCGGCTACGGCAGGACTTAGTTTAACATTGGACCCTATGGGAAAAATGTTTCAAAAACGCTTCTTCTCTGAAACCACTTGGATAATTGAAACCAAACTGCATAGGAATGATCATTGGAAGGTCCTCTACAAATTTTATGTTTTTTATGCCGATCGGAAATCCAAGATGGCCGCCACCGCAATACATAGATTAACATTGGACCCTATGGGAAAATATTCAAATGCCTTCTACTCAGAAACTACAAATATGATTAAAGCCAAACTGTACATGAATGTTCATTGGATGGTCCTCTACAATCTAAAGGTTTTTTGTTCCGATATGAAATTCAAAATGGCGGCTACGGCAGGACTTAGTTTAACATTGGACCCTATGGGAAAAATGTTTCAAAATGCTTCTTCTCTGAAACCACTTGGACAGTTGAAACCAAACTGCCCAGGAATGATCATTGGAAGGTCCTCTACAAATTATCTGTTTTTTATGCCGGTCGGAAATCCAAGATGGCCGCCACCGCAATACATAGATTAACATTGGACCCTATGGGAAAATATTCAAATGCCTTCTACTCAGAAACTACAAATATGATTAAAGCCAAACTGTACATGAATGTTCATTAGATGGTCCTCTACAAACTTTACGTTTTTTGTTCCGGTATGAAATTCAAAATGGCGGCTACGGCAGGACTTAGTTTAACATTGGACCCTATGGGAAAAATGTTTCAAAACACTTCTTCTCTGAAACCACTTGGATAATTGAAACCAAACTGCCTAGGAATGATCATTGGAAGGTCCTCTACAAATTTTATGTTTTTTATGCCGATCGGAAATCCAAGATGGCCGCCACCGCAATACATAGATTAACATTGGACCCTATGGGAAAATATTCAAATGCCTTCTACTCAGAAACTACAAATATGATTAAAGCCAAACTGTACATGAATGTTCATTAGATGGTCCTCTACAAACTTTACGTTTTTTGTTCCGGTATGAAATTCAAAATGGCGGCTACGGCAGGACTTAGTTTAACATTGGACCCTATGGGAAAAATGTTTCAAAACGCTTCTTCTCTGAAACCACTTGGATAATTGAAACCAAACTGCCTAGGAATGATCATTGGAAGGTCCTCTACAAATTTTATGTTTTTTATGCCGATCGGAAATCCAAGATGGCCGCCACCGCAATACATAGATTAACATTGGACCCTATGGGAAAATGTTCAAATGCCTTCTTCTCAGAAACTACAAATATGATTAAAGCCAAACTGTACATGAATGTTCATTGGATGGTCCTCTACAATCTTAAGGTTTTTTGTTCCGATATGAAATTCAAAATGGCGGCTACGGCAGGACTTAGTTTAACATTGGACCCTATGGGAAAAATGTTTCAAAATGCTTCTTCTCTGAAACCACTTGGACAGTTGAAACCAAACTGCCCAGGAATGATCATTGGAAGGTCCTCTACAAATTTTCTGTTTTTTATGCCGGTCGGAAATCCAAGATGGCCGCCACCGCAGGACATAGATTAACATTGGACCCTATGGGAAAATATTCAAATGCCTTCTTCTCAGAAACTACAAATATGATTAAAGCCAAACTGTACATGAACGTTCATTGGATGGTCCTCTACAAATTTACGTTTTTTGTTCCGATATGAAATTCAAAATGGCGGCTACGGCAGGACTTAGTTTAACATTGGACCCTATGGGGAAAATGTTTCAAAACGCTTCTTCTCTGAAACCACTTGGATAATTGAAACCAAACTGCCCAGGAATGATCATTGGAAGGTCCTCTACAAGGTGTGTGTTTTTTATGCCGATCTGAAATCCAAGATGGCCACCACCGCAGGACATAGATTAACATTGGACCCTATGGGAAAATGTTCAAATGCCTTCTTCTCAGAAACTACAAATATGATTAAAGCCAAACTGTACATGAATGTTCATTGAATGGTCCTCTACAAAATTTACGTTTTTTATTCTGATATGAAATTCAAAATGGCGGCTACGGCAGGACTTAGTTTAACATTGGACCCTATGGGAAAAATGTTTCAAAATGCTTCTTCTCTGAAACCACTTGGACAGTTGAAACCAAACTGCCCAGGAATGATCATTGGAAGGTCCTCTACAAGGTGTGTGTTTTTTATGCTGATCGGAAATCCAAGATGGCTGCCACCACAGGTCATAGTATTAACACAGAACCATATGGGGAAAATACAGAAATATATTCTTCTCTGAAGCTATTGCACTGATTGAACCTAAACTGTGCATCAATCATTGGAAGGTCCTTTACAAACTTTGTGTTTTTTATGTTGATCGTAATTCCAAGATGACTACCACTGCAGTACATAGTTTTTACATAGGACCAATTGTTTTTTTTTATTACCAGGTGAACGATACAGGCTCTTGAGAGCCTCTGGTTTTATTACCAGGTGAACGATACAGGCTCTTGAGAGCCTCTGGTTTATATTGGAGTTACCTCCCTTTTTTACATTGGAGTTATCTCCCTTTTTTTATATTGGAGTTACCTCCCTTTTTTATTAGTTCACCTGGACCAAAGGTCCATGTGAACTATTGCCATCACTTGGCGTCCGTCGTCTGTAAACTTTTCACATTTCAAGCTTCTTCTCCGAAACCACTTGGCCGATTGGAACCGAACTTAGCAGGAATGTTCCTTGGATGGTCCTCTACAAAGTTACTGTTTTTCGTTCCAGTCGGATATTCAATATGGCTGCCAGGGCCAATAATATGCTCTGATTGGCTGAAATTTCAAAGATCTTCTTCTCTGAAACTAATGAACTGACTGAACCCAAACTGTAAAGGAATGATCATTGGAATGTCCTTTACCAAGTTACTGTTTTTTATGCCGATCGGAAATCCAAGATGGCCGCCATCGCAGGACATAGATTAACATTGGACCCTATGGGAAAATGTTCAAATGCCTTCTTCTCAGAAACTACAAATATGATTAAAGCCAAACTGTACAAGAATGTTCATTGGATGGTCCTCTACAATCTTAAGGTTTATTGTTCCGATATGAAATTCAAAATGGCGGCTACGGCAGGACTTAGTTTAACATTGGACCCTATGGGGAAAATGTTTCAAAATGCTTCTTCTCTGAAACCACTTGGACAGTTGAAACCAAACTGCCCAGGAATGATCATTGGAAGGTCCTCTACAAATTTTATGTTTTTTTATGCCGGTCGGAAATCCAAGATGGCCGCCACCGCAGGACATAGATTAACATTGGACCCTATGGGAAAATGTTCAAATGCCTTCTTCTCAGAAACTACAAATATTATTAAAGCCAAACTGTACATGAATGTTCATTGGATGGTCCTCTACAATCTTAAGGTTTTTTGTTCCGATATGAAATTCAAAATGGCGGCTACGGCAGGACTTAGTTTAACATTGGACCCTATGGGAAAAATGTTTCAAAATGCTTCTTCTCTGAAACCACTTGGACAGTTGAAACCAAACTGCCCAGGAATGATCATTGGAAGGTCCTCTACAAATTTTCTGTTTTTTATGCCGGTCGGAAATCCAAGATGGCCGCCACCGCAGGACATAGATTAACATTGGACCCTATGGGAAAATATTCAAATGCCTTCTACTCAGAAACTACAAATATGATTAAAGCCAAACTGTACATGAATGTTCATTAGATGGTCCTCTACAAATTTTACGTTTTTTGTTCTGGTATGAAATTCAAAATGGCGGCTACGGCAGGACTTAGTTTAACATTGGACCCTATGGGAAAAATGTTTCAAAATGCTTCTTCTCTGAAACCACTTGGACAGTTGAAACCAAACTGCCCAGGAATGATCATTGGAAGGTCCTCTACAAATATTCTGTTTTTTATGCCGGTCGGAAATCCAAGATGGCCGCCACCGCAGGACATAGATTAACATTGGACCCTATGGGAAAATATTCAAATGCCTTCTACTCAGAAACTACAAATATGATTAAAGCCAAACTGTACATGAATGTTCATTAGATGGTCCTCTACAAAATTTACGTTTTTTGTTCCGGTATGAAATTCAAAATGGTGGCTACGGCAGGACTTAGTTTAACATTGAACCCTATGGGAAAAATGTTTCAAAACGCTTCTTCTCTGAAACCACTTGGATAATTGAAACCAAACTGCCTAGGAATGATCATTGGAAGGTCCTCTAGAAATTCTATGTTTTTTATGCCGGTCGGAAATCCAAGATGGCCGCCACCGCAGGACATAGATTAACATTGGACCCTAAGGGAAAATATTCAAATGCCTTCTACTCAGAAACTACAAATATGATTAAAGCCAAACTGTACATGAATGTTCATTAGATGGTCCTCTACAAACTTTACGTTTTTTGTTCTGGTATGAAATTCAAAATGGCGGCTACGGCAGGACTTAGTTTAACATTGGACCCTATGGGAAAAATGTTTCAAAACGCTTCTTCTCTGAAACCACTTGGATAATTGAATCCAAACTGCCTAGGAATGATCATTGGAAGGTCCTCTACAAATTTTATGTTTTTTATGCCGATCGGAAATCCAAGATGGCCACCACCGCAATACATAGATTAACATTGGACCCTATGGGAAAATGTTCAAATGCCTTCTTCTCAGAAACTACAAATATTATTAAAGCCAAACTGTACATGAATGTTCATTGGATGGTCCTCTACAAACTTTACGTTTTTTGTTCCGATAAGAAATTCAAAATGGCGGCTACGGCAGGACTTAGTTTAACATTGGACCCTATGGGAAAAATGTTTCAAAACGCTTCTTCTCTGAAACCACTTGGATAATTGAAACCAAACTGCCCAGGAATGATCATTGGAAAGTCCTCTACAAAGTTTCTGTTTTTTTATGCCGATCGGAAATTCAAGATGGCCGCCACCGCAGGACATAGATTA
This sequence comes from Bathymodiolus brooksi, assembly GCA_963680875.1. Lineage (NCBI taxonomy): Eukaryota > Metazoa > Mollusca > Bivalvia > Mytilida > Modiolidae > Bathymodiolus > Bathymodiolus brooksi. The sequence continues at coordinate 111,460,966 of OY804581.1, forward strand.
ACATTGGACCCTATGGGAAAATGTTTAAATGCCTTCTTCTCAGAAACTACAAATATGATTAAAGCCAAACTGTACATGAATGTTCATTGGATGATCCTCTACAAACAATACGTTTTTTGTTCCGATATGAAATTCAAAATGGCGGCTACGGCAGGACTTAGTTTAACATTGGACCCTATGGGAAAAATGTTTCAAAACGCTTCTTCTCTGAAACCACTAGAACAGTTGAAACCAAACTACCCAGGAATGATCATTGGAAGGTCCTCTACAAATTTTTTGGTTTTTATGCCGATCGGAAATCCAAGATGGCCGCCACCGCAATACATAGATTAACATTGGACCCTATGGTAAAATGTTCAAATGCCTTCTTCTCAGAAACTACAAATATTATTAAAGCCAAACTGTACATGAATGTTCATTGGATGGTCCTCTACAAACTTTAGGTTTTTTGTTCCGATATGAAATTCAAAATGGCGGCTACGGCAGGACTTAGTTTAACATTGGACCCTATGGGGAAAATGTTTCAAAACGCTTCTTCTCTGAAACCACTTGGACAATTGAATCCAAACTGCCCAGGAATGATCATTGGAAGGTCCTCTACAAAGTTTCTGTTTTTTTATGCCGATCGAAAATTCAAGATGGCCACCACCGCAGGACATAGATTAACATTGGACCCTATGGGAAAATGTTCAAATGCCTTCTTCTCAGAAACTACAAATATGATTAAAGCCAAACTGTCCATATGTGTGTACATTGGATGGTCCTCTACAAACTTTACGTTTTTTGTTCCGATATGAAATTCAAAATGGCGGCTACGGCAGGACTTAGTTTAACATTGGACCCTATGGGAAAAATGTTTCTAAACGCTTCTTCTCTGAAACCACTTGGATAATTGAAACCAAACTGCCCAGGAATGATCATTGGAAGGTCCTCTACAAGGTGTGTGTTTTTTATGCCGATCGGAAATCCAAGATGGCCACCACCGCAGGACATAGATTAACATTGGACCCTATGGGAAAATGTTCAAATGCCTTCTTCTCAGAAACTACAAATATGATTAAAGCCAAACTGTACACGAATGTTCATTGAATGGTCCTCTACAAAATATACGTTTTTTATTCTGATATGAAATTCAAAATGGCGGCTACGGCAGGACTTAGTTTAACATTGGACCCTATGGGAAAAATGTTTCAAAATGCTTCTTCTCTGAAACCACTTGGACAGTTGAAACCAAACTGCCCAGGAATGATCATTGGAAGGTCCTCTACAAATTTTCTGTTTTTTATGCCGGTCGGAAATCCAAGATGGCCACCACCGCAGGACATAGATTAACATTGGACCCTATGGGAAAATGTTCAAATGCCTTCTTCTCAGAAACTACAAATATGATTAAAGCCAAACTGTACATGAATGTTCATTGGATGGTCCTCTACAAACTTTGGGTTTTTTGTTCCGATGTAAAATTCAAAATGGCGGCTACGGCAGGACTTAGTTTAACATTGAACCCTATGGGAAAAATGTTTCAAAACGCTTCTTCTCTGAAACCACTTGGATAATTGAAACCAACTGCCCAGGAATGATCATTGGAAGGTCCTCTACAAGGTGTGTGTTTTTTATGCCGATCGGAAATCCAAGATGGCCACCACCGCAGGACATAGATTAACATTGGACCCTATGGGAAAATGTTCAAATGCCTTCTTCTCAGAAACTACAAATATGATTAAAGCCAAACTGTACATGAATGTTCATTGGATGGTCCTCTACAAACTTTACGTTTTTTGTTCCGATATGAAATTCAAAATGGCGGCTACGGCAGGACTTAGTTTAACATTGGACCCTATGGGGGAAATGTTTGAAAATGCTTCTTCTCTGAAACCACTAGAACAGTTGAAACCAAACTGCCCAGGAATGATCATTGGAAGGTCCTCTACAAATTATATGTTTTTTATGCCGATCGGAAATCCAAGATGGCCGCCACCCCAATACATAGATTAACATTGGACCCTATGGGAAAATGTTCAAATGCCTTCTTCTCAGAAACTACAAATATTATTAAAGCCAAACTGTACATGAATGTTCATTGGATGGTCCTCTACAAACGTTAGGTTTTTTGTTCCGATATGAAATTCAAAATGGCGGCTACGGCAGGACTTAGTTTAACATTGGACCCTATGGGAAAAATGTTTCAAAACGCTTCTTCTCTGAAACCACTTGGACAATTGAATCCAAACTGCCCAGGAATGATCATTGGAAGGTCCTCTACAAAGTTTCTGTTTTTTTATGCCGATCGAAAATTCAAGATGGCCACCACCGCAGGACATAGATTAACATTGGACCCTATGGGAAAATGTTCAAATGCCTTCTTCTCAGAAACTACAAATATGATTAAAGCCAAACTGTCCATATGTGTGTACATTGGATGGTCCTCTACAAACTTTACGTTTTTTGTTCCGAGATGAAATTCAAAATGGCGGCTACGGCAGGACTTAGTTTAACATTGGACCCTATGGGAAAAATGTTTCAAAACGCTTCTTCTCTGAAACCACTTGGATAATTGAAACCAAACTGCCCAGGAATGATCATTGGATGGTCCTCTACAAGGTGTGTGTTTTTTATGCCGATCGGAAATCCAAGATGGCCACCACCGCAGGACATAGATTAACATTGGACCCTATGGGAAAATGTTCAAATGCCTTCTTCTCAGAAACTACAAATATGATTAAAGCCAAACTGTACATGAATGTTCATTGAATGGTCCTCTACAAAATTTACGTTTTTTATTCTGATATGAAATTCAAAATGGCGGCTACGGCAGGACTTAGTTTAACATTGGACCCTATGGGAAAAATGTTTCAAAATGCTTCTTCTCTGAAACCACTTGGACAGTTGAAACCAAACTGCCCAGGAATGATCATTGGAAGGTCCTGTTTTTTATGCCGATCGGAAATCCAAGATGGCTGCCACCACAGGTCATAGTATTAACACAGAACCATATGGGGAAAATACAGAAATATATTCTTCTCTGAAGCTATTGCACTGATTGAACCTAAACTGTGCATCAATCATTGGAAGGTCCTTTACAAACTTTGTGTTTTTTATGTTGATCGTAATTCCAAGATGACGCAGGACATAGTTTTTACATAGGACCAATTGTTTTTTTTTATTACCAGGTGAACGATACAGGCTCTTGAGAGCCTCTGGTTATATTGGAGTTATCATCATTTTTTAAATGGAGTTATCTCCCTTTTTTATATTGGAGTTATCTCCCTTTTTTATATTGGAGTTATCTCCCTTTTTAGTTCACCTGGACCAAAGGTCCAGGTGAACTATTGCCATCACTTGGCGTCCGTCGTCTGTCGTCTGTAAACTTTTCACATTTCAAGCTTCTTCTCCGAAACCACTTGGCCGATTGGAACCGAACTTAGCAGGAATGTTCCTTGGATGGTCCTCTACAAAGTTACTGTTTTTCGTTCCAGTCGGATATTCAATATGGCTGCCAGGGCCAATAATATGCTCTGATTGGCTGAAATTTCAAAGATCTTCTTCTCCGAAACTAATGAACTGACTGAACCCAAACTGTAAAGGAATGATCATTGGAATGTCCTTTACCAAGTTACTGTTTTTTATGCCGATCGGAAATCCAAGATGGCCGCCATCGCAGGACATAGATTAACATTGGACCCTATGGGAAAATGTTCAAATGCCTTCTTCTCAGAAACTACAAATATGATTAAAGCCAAACTGTACATGAATGTTCATTGGATGGTCCTCTACAATCTTAAGGTTTTTTGTTCCGATATGAAATTCAAAATGGCGGCTACGGCAGGACTTAGTTTAACATTGGACCCTATGGGAAAAATGTTTCAAAATGCTTCTTCTCTGAAACCACTTGGACAGTTGAAACCAAACTGCCCAGGAATGATCATTGGAAGGTCCTCTACAAATTTTCTGTTTTTTATGCCGGTCGGAAATCCAAGATGGCCGCCACCGCAGGACATAGATTAACATTGGACCCTATGGGAAAATGTTCAAATGCCTTCTTCTCAGAAACTACAAATATTATTAAAGCCAAACTGTACATGAATGTTCATTGGATGGTCCTCTACAATCTTAAGGTTTTTTGTTCCGATATGAAATTCAAAATGGCGGCTACGGCAGGACTTAGTTTAACATTGGACCCTATGGGAAAAATGTTTCAAAATGCTTCTTCTCTGAAACCACTTGGACAGTTGAAACCAAACTGCCCAGGAATGATCATTGGAAGGTCCTCTACAAATTTTCTGTTTTTTATGCCGGTCGGAAATCCAAGATGGCCGCCACCGCAGGACATAGATTAACATTGGACCCTATGGGAAAATATTCAAATGCCTTCTACTCAGAAACTACAAATATGATTAAAGCCAAACTGTACATGAATGTTCATTAGATGGTCCTCTACAAACTTTACGTTTTTTGTTCCGGTATGAAATTCAAAATGGCGGCTACGGCAGGACTTAGTTTAACATTGAACCCTATGGGAAAAATGTTTCAAAACACTTCTTCTCTGAAACCACTTGGATAATTGAAACCAAACTGCCTAGCAATGATCATTGGAAGGTCCTCTAGAAATTTTATGTTTTTTATGCCGATCGGAAATCCAAGATGGCCGCCACCACAATACATAGATTAACATTGGACCCTATGGGAAAATGTTCAAATGCCTTCTTCTCAGAAACTACAAATATGATTAAAGCCAAACTGTACATGAATGTTCATTGGATGGTCCTCTACAATCTTAAGGTTTTTTGTTCCGATATGAAATTCAAAATGGCGGCTACGGCAGAACTTAGTTTAACATTGGACCCTATGGGAAAAATGTTTCAAAATGCTTCTTCTCTGAAACCACTTGGACAGTTGAAACCAAACTGCCCAGGAATGATCATTGGAAGGTCCTCTACAAATTTTCCGTTTTTTATGCCGGTCGGAAATCCAAGATGGCCGCCACCGCAGGACATAGATTAACATTGGACCCTATGGGAAAATATTCAAATGCCTTCTACTCAGAAACTACAAATATGATTAAAGCCAAACTGTACATGAATGTTCATTAGATGGTCCTCTACAAACTTTACGTTTTTTGTTCTGGTATGAAATTCAAAATGGCGGCTACGGCAGAACTTAGTTTAACATTGGACCCTATGGGAAAAATGTTTCAAAACGCTTCTTCTCTGAAACCACTTGGATAATTGAAACCAAACTGCCTAGGAATGATCATTGGAAGGTCCTCTACAAATTTTATGTTTTTTATGCCGATCGGAAATCCAAGATGGCCACCACCGCAATACATAGATTAACATTGGACCCTATGGGAAAATGTTCAAATGCCTTCTACTCAGAAACTACAATTATGATTAAAGCCAAACTGTACATGAATGTTCATTAGATGGTCCTCTACAAACTTTACGTTTTTTGTTCTGGTATGAAATTCAAAATGGCGGCTATGGCAGGACTTAGTTTAACATTGGACCCTATGGGAAAAATGTTTCAAAATGCTTCTTCTCTGAAACCACTTGGACAGTTGAAACTAAACTGCCCAGGAATGATCATTGGAAGGTCCTCTACAAATTTTCTGTTTTTTTATGCCGGTCGGAAATCCAAGATGGCCGCCACCGCAGGACATAGATTAACATTGGACCCTATGGGAAAAATGTTTCAAAACGCTTCTTCTCTGAAACCACTTGGATAATTGAAACCAAACTGCCCAGGAATGATCATTGGAAGGTCCTCTACAAAGTTTCTGTTTTTTTATGCCGATCGGAAATTCAAGATGGCCGCCACTGCAGGACATAGATTAACATTGGACCCTATGGGAAAAATGTTTCAAAACGCTTCTTCTCTGAAACCACTTGGATAATTGAAACCAAACTGCCCAGGAATGATCATTGGAAGGTCCTCTACAAGGTGTGTGTTTTTTATGCCGATCTGAAATCCAAGATGGCCACCACCGCAGGACATAGATTAACATTGGACCCTATGGGAAAATGTTCAAATGCCTTCTTCTCAGAAACTACAAATATGATTAAAGCCAAACTGTACAAGAATGTTCATTGGATGGTCCTCTACAAACTTTACGTTTTTTGTTCCGATATGAAATTCAAAATGGCGGCTACGGCAGGACTTAGTTTAACATTGGACCCTATGGGAAAAATGTTTCAAAATGCTTCTTCTCTGAAACCACTTGGACAGTTGAAACCAAACTGCCCAGGAATGATCATTGGAAGGTCCTCTACAAAGTTTCTGTTTTTTATGCCGGTCGGAAATCCAAGATGGCCACCACCGCAGGACATAGATTAACATTGGACCCTATGGGAAAATGTTCAAATGCCTTCTTCTCAGAAACTACAAATATGATTAAAGCCAAACTGTACATGAATGTTCATTGGATGTTCCTCTACAAACTTTGCGTTTTTTGTTCCGATATAAAATTCAAAATGGCGGCTACGGCAGGACTTAGTTTAACATTGGACCCTATGGGGAAAATGTTTCAAAACGCTTCTTCTCTGAAACCACTAGGATAATTGAAACCAAACTGCCCAGGAATGATCATTGGAAGGTCCTCTACAAGGTGTGTGTTTTTTATGCCGATCGGAAATCCAAGATGGCCACCACCGCAGGACATAGATTAACATTGGACCCTATGGGAAAATGTTCAAATGCCTTCTTCTCAGAAACTACAAATATGATTAAAGCCAAACTGTACATGAATGTTCATTAGATGGTCCTCTACAAACTTTACGTTTTTTGTTCTGGTATGAAATTCAAAATGGCGGCTACGGCAGGACTTAGTTTAACATTGGACCCTATGGGAAAAATGTTTCAAAACGCTTCTTCTCTGAAACCACTTGGATAATTGAAACCAAACTGCCCAGGAATGATCATTGGAAGGTCCTCTACAAGGTGTGTGTTTTTTATGCCGATCGGAAATCCAAGATGGCCACCACCGCAGGACATAGATTAACATTGGACCCTATGGGAAAATGTTCAAATGCCTTCTTCTCAGAAACTACAAATATGATTAAAGCCAAACTGTACATGAATGTTCATTAGATGGTCCTCTACAAACTTTACGTTTTTTGTTCTGGTATGAAATTCAAAATGGCGGCTATGGCAGGACTTAGTTTAACATTGGACCCTATGGGAAAAATGTTTCAAAATGCTTCTTCTCTGAAACCACTTGGACAGTTGAAACTAAACTGCCCAGGAATGATCATTGGAAGGTCCTCTACAAATTTTCTGTTTTTTATGCCGGTCGGAAATCCAAGATGGCCGCCACCGCAGGACATAGATTAACATTGGACCCTATGGGAAAATATTCAAATGCCTTCTACTCAGAAACTACAAATATGATTAAAGCCAAACTGTACATGAATGTTCATTAGATGGTCCTCTACAAACTTTACGTTTTTTGTTCTGGTATGAAATTCAAAATGGCGGCTACGGCAGGACTTAGTTTAACATTGGACCCTATGGGAAAAATGTTTCAAAACGCTTCTTCTCTGAAACCACTTGGATAATTGAAACCAAACTGCCCAGGAATGATCATTGGAAGGTCCTCTACAAAGTTTCTGTTTTTTTATGCCGATCGGAAATTCAAGATGGCCGCCACTGCAGGACATAGATTAACATTGGACCCTATGGGAAAATGTTCAAATGCCTTCTTCTCAGAAACTACAAATATGATTAAAGCCAAACTATACATGAATGTTCATTGGATGATTCTCTACAAACAATACGTTTTTTGTTCCGATATGAAATTCAAAATGGCGGCTACGGCAGGACTTAGTTTAACATTGGACCCTATGGGAAAAATGTTTCAAAATGCTTCATCTCTGAAACCACTTGGACAGTTGAAACCAAACTGCCCAGGAATGATCATTGGAAGGTCCTCTACAAAGTTTCTGTTTTTTATGCCGGTCGGAAATCCAAGATGGCCACCACCGCAATACATAGATTAACATTGGACCCTATGGGAAAATGTTCAAATGCCTTCTTCTCAGAAACTACAAATATGATTAAAGCCAAACTGTACATGAATGTTCATTGGATGGTCCTCTACAAACTTTGCGTTTTTTGTTCCGATATAAAATTCAAAATGGCGGCTACGGCAGGACTTAGTTTAACATTGGACCCTATGGGAAAAATGTTTCAAAACGCTTCTTCTCTGAAACCACTTGGATAATTGAAACCAAACTGCCCAGGAATGATCATTGGAAGGTCCTCTACAAGGTGTGTGTTTTTTATGCCGATCTGAAATCCAAGATGGCCACCACCGCAGGACATAGATTAACATTGGACCCTATGGGAAAATGTTCAAATGCCTTCTTCTCAGAAACTACAAATATGATTAAAGCCAAACTGTACAAGAATGTTCATTGGATGGTCCTCTACAAACTTTACGTTTTTTGTTCCGATATGAAATTCAAAATGGCGGCTACGGCAGGACTTAGTTTAACATTGGACCCTATGGGAAAAATGTTTCAAAATGCTTCTTCTCTGAAACCACTTGGACAGTTGAAACCAAACTGCCCAGGAATGATCATTGGAAGGTCCTCTACAAAGTTTCTGTTTTTTATGCCGGTCGGAAATCCAAGATGGCCACCACCGCAGGACATAGATTAACATTGGACCCTATGGGAAAATGTTCAAATGCCTTCTTCTCAGAAACTACAAATATGATTGAAGCCAAACTGTACATGAATGTTCATTGGATGTTCCTCTACAAACTTTACGTTTTTTGTTCCGATATAAAATTCAAAATGGCGGCTACGGCAGGACTTAGTTTAACATTGGACCCTATGGGAAAAATGTTTCAAAACGCTTCTTCTCTGAAACCACTAGAACAGTTGAAACCAAACTGCCCAGGAATGATCATTGGAAGGTCCTCTACAAATTTTATGTTTTTTATGCCGATCGGAAATCCAAGATGGCCGCCACCACAATACATAGATTAACATTGGACCCTATGGGAAAATGTTCAAATGCCTTCTTCTCAGAAACTACAAATATTATTAAAGCCAAACTGTACAAGAATGTTCATTGGATGGTCCTCTACAAACGTTAGGTTTTTTGTTCCGATATGAAATTCAAAATGGCGGCTACGGCAGGACTTAGTTTAACATTGGACCCTATGGGAAAAATGTTTCAAAACGCTTCTTCTCTGAAACCACTTGGACAATTGAATCCAAACTGCCCAGGAATGATCATTGGAAGGTCCTCTACAAAGTTTCTGTTTTTTTATGCCGATCGAAAATTCAAGATGGCCACCACCGCAGGACATAGATTAACATTGGACCCTATGGGAAAATGTTCAAATGCCTTCTTCTCAGAAACTACAAATATGATTAAAGCCAAACTGTACATGAATGTTCATTGGATGTTCCTCTACAAACTTTGCGTTTTTTGTTCCGATATAAAATTCAAAATGGCGGCTACGGCAGGACTTAGTTTAACATTGGACCCTATGGGAAAAATGTTTCAAAACGCTTCTTCTCTGAAACCACTTGGATAATTGAAACCAAACTGCCCAGGAATGATCATTGGAAGGTCCTCTACAAGGTGTGTGTTTTTTATGCCGATCGGAAATCCAAGATGGCCACCACCGCAGGACATAGATTAACATTGGACCCTATGGGAAAATGTTCAAATGCCTTCTTCTCAGAAACTACAAATATGATTAAAGCCAAACTGTACAAGAATGTTCATTGGATGGTCCTCTACAAACTTTACGTTTTTTGTTCCGATATGAAATTCAAAATGGCGGCTACGGCAGGACTTAGTTTAACATTGGACCCTATGGGGGAAATGTTTGAAAACGCTTCTTCTCTGAAACCACTAGAACAGTTGAAACCAAACTGCCCAGGAATGATCATTGGAAGGTCCTCTACAAATTTTATGTTTTTTATGCCGATCGGAAATCCAAGATGGCCGCCACCACAATACATAGATTAACATTGGACCCTATGGGAAAATGTTCAAATGCCTTCTTCTCAGAAACTACAAATATGATTAAAGCCAAACTGTACATGAATGTTCATTGGATGGTCCTCTACAAACGTTAGGTTTTTTGTTCCGATATGAAATTCAAAATGGCGGCTACGGCAGGACTTAGTTTAACATTGGACCCTATGGGAAAAATGTTTCAAAACGCTTCTTCTCTGAAACCACTTGGACAATTGAATCCAAACTGCCCAGGAATGATCATTGGAAGGTCCTCTACAAAGTTTCTGTTTTTTTATGCCGATCGAAAATTCAAGATGGCCACCACCGCAGGACATAGATTAACATTGGACCCTATGGGAAAATGTTCAAATGCCTTCTTCTCAGAAACTACAAATATGATTAAAGCCAAACTGTCCATATGTGTGTACATTGGATGGTCCTCTACAAACTTTACGTTTTTTGTTCCGATATGAAATTCAAAATGGCGGCTACGGCAGGACTTAGTTTAACATTGGACCCTATGGGAAAAATGTTTCAAAACGCTTCTTCTCTGAAACCACTTGGATAATTGAAACCAAACTGCCCAGGAATGATCATTGGAAGGTCCTCTACAAGGTGTGTGTTTTTTATGCCGATCGGAAATCCAAGATGGCCACCACCGCAGGACATAGATTAACATTGGACCCTATGGGAAAATGTTCAAATGCCTTCTTCTCAGAAACTACAAATATTATTAAAGCCAAACTGAACATGAATGTTCATTGGATGGTCCTCTACAATCTTAAGGTTTTTTGTTCCGATATGAAATTCAAAATGGCGGCTACGGCAGGACTTAGTTTAACATTGGACCCTATGGGAAAAATGTTTCAAAATGCTTCTTCTCTGAAACCACTTGGACAGTTGAAACCAAACTGCCCAGGAATGATCATTGGAAGGTCCTCTACAAAGTTTCTGTTTTTTATGCCGGTCGGAAATCCAAGATGGCCACCACCGCAGGACATAGATTAACATTGGACCCTATGGGAAAATGTTCAAATGCCTTCTTCTCAGAAACTACAAATATGATTAAAGCCAAACTGTACATGAATGTTCATTAGATGGTCCTCTACAAACTTTACGTTTTTTGTTCTGGTATGAAATTCAAAATGGCGGCTATGGCAGGACTTAGTTTAACATTGGACCCTATGGGAAAAATGTTTCAAAATGCTTCTTCTCTGAAACCACTTGGACAGTTGAAACTAAACTGCCCAGGAATGATCATTGGAAGGTCCTCTACAAAGTTTCTGTTTTTTATGCCGGTCGGAAATCCAAGATGGCCACCACCGCAGGACATAGATTAACATTGGACCCTATGGGAAAATGTTCAAATGCCTTCTTCTCAGAAACTACAAATATGATTAAAGCCAAACTGTACATGAATGTTCATTGGATGTTCCTCTACAAACTTTGCGTTTTTTGTTCCGATATAAAATTCAAAATGGCGGCTACGGCAGGACTTAGTTTAACATTGGACCCTATGGGGAAAATGTTTCAAAACGCTTCTTCTCTGAAACCACTAGGATAATTGAAACCAAACTGCCCAGGAATGATCATTGGAAGGTCCTCTACAAGGTGTGTGTTTTTTATGCCGATCGGAAATCCAAGATGGCCACCACCGCAGGACATAGATTAACATTGGACCCTATGGGAAAATGTTCAAATGCCTTCTTCTCAGAAACTACAAATATGATTAAAGCCAAACTGTACATGAATGTTCATTAGATGGTCCTCTACAAACTTTACGTTTTTTGTTCTGGTATGAAATTCAAAATGGCGGCTACGGCAGGACTTAGTTTAACATTGGACCCTATGGGAAAAATGTTTCAAAACGCTTCTTCTCTGAAACCACTTGGATAATTGAAACCAAACTGCCCAGGAATGATCATTGGAAGGTCCTCTACAAGGTGTGTGTTTTTTATGCCGATCGGAAATCCAAGATGGCCACCACCGCAGGACATAGATTAACATTGGACCCTATGGGAAAATGTTCAAATGCCTTCTTCTCAGAAACTACAAATATGATTAAAGCCAAACTGTACATGAATGTTCATTAGATGGTCCTCTACAAACTTTACGTTTTTTGTTCTGGTATGAAATTCAAAATGGCGGCTATGGCAGGACTTAGTTTAACATTGGACCCTATGGGAAAAATGTTTCAAAATGCTTCTTCTCTGAAACCACTTGGACAGTTGAAACTAAACTGCCCAGGAATGATCATTGGAAGGTCCTCTACAAATTTTCTGTTTTTTATGCCGGTCGGAAATCCAAGATGGCCGCCACCGCAGGACATAGATTAACATTGGACCCTATGGGAAAATATTCAAATGCCTTCTACTCAGAAACTACAAATATGATTAAAGCCAAACTGTACATGAATGTTCATTAGATGGTCCTCTACAAACTTTACGTTTTTTGTTCTGGTATGAAATTCAAAATGGCGGCTACGGCAGGACTTAGTTTAACATTGGACCCTATGGGAAAAATGTTTCAAAACGCTTCTTCTCTGAAACCACTTGGATAATTGAAACCAAACTGCCCAGGAATGATCATTGGAAGGTCCTCTACAAAGTTTCTGTTTTTTTATGCCGATCGGAAATTCAAGATGGCCGCCACTGCAGGACATAGATTAACATTGGACCCTATGGGAAAATGTTCAAATGCCTTCTTCTCAGAAACTACAAATATGATTAAAGCCAAACTATACATGAATGTTCATTGGATGATTCTCTACAAACAATACGTTTTTTGTTCCGATATGAAATTCAAAATGGCGGCTACGGCAGGACTTAGTTTAACATTGGACCCTATGGGAAAAATGTTTCAAAATGCTTCATCTCTGAAACCACTTGGACAGTTGAAACCAAACTGCCCAGGAATGATCATTGGAAGGTCCTCTACAAAGTTTCTGTTTTTTATGCCGGTCGGAAATCCAAGATGGCCACCACCGCAATACATAGATTAACATTGGACCCTATGGGAAAATGTTCAAATGCCTTCTTCTCAGAAACTACAAATATGATTAAAGCCAAACTGTACATGAATGTTCATTGGATGGTCCTCTACAAACTTTGCGTTTTTTGTTCCGATATAAAATTCAAAATGGCGGCTACGGCAGGACTTAGTTTAACATTGGACCCTATGGGAAAAATGTTTCAAAACGCTTCTTCTCTGAAACCACTTGGATAATTGAAACCAAACTGCCCAGGAATGATCATTGGAAGGTCCTCTACAAGGTGTGTGTTTTTTATGCCGATCTGAAATCCAAGATGGCCACCACCGCAGGACATAGATTAACATTGGACCCTATGGGAAAATGTTCAAATGCCTTCTTCTCAGAAACTACAAATATGATTAAAGCCAAACTGTACAAGAATGTTCATTGGATGGTCCTCTACAAACTTTACGTTTTTTGTTCCGATATGAAATTCAAAATGGCGGCTACGGCAGGACTTAGTTTAACATTGGACCCTATGGGAAAAATGTTTCAAAATGCTTCTTCTCTGAAACCACTTGGACAGTTGAAACCAAACTGCCCAGGAATGATCATTGGAAGGTCCTCTACAAAGTTTCTGTTTTTTATGCCGGTCGGAAATCCAAGATGGCCACCACCGCAGGACATAGATTAACATTGGACCCTATGGGAAAATGTTCAAATGCCTTCTTCTCAGAAACTACAAATATGATTGAAGCCAAACTGTACATGAATGTTCATTGGATGTTCCTCTACAAACTTTGCGTTTTTTGTTCCGATATAAAATTCAAAATGGCGGCTACGGCAGGACTTAGTTTAACATTGGACCCTATGGGAAAAATGTTTCAAAACGCTTCTTCTCTGAAACCACTAGAACAGTTGAAACCAAACTGCCCAGGAATGATCATTGGAAGGTCCTCTACAAATTTTATGTTTTTTATGCCGATCGGAAATCCAAGATGGCCGCCACCACAATACATAGATTAACATTGGACCCTATGGGAAAATGTTCAAATGCCTTCTTCTCAGAAACTACAAATATTATTAAAGCCAAACTGTACATGAATGTTCATTGGATGGTCCTCTACAAACGTTAGGTTTTTTGTTCCGATATGAAATTCAAAATGGCGGCTACGGCAGGACTTAGTTTAACATTGGACCCTATGGGAAAAATGTTTCAAAACGCTTCTTCTCTGAAACCACTTGGACAATTGAATCCAAACTGCCCAGGAATGATCATTGGAAGGTCCTCTACAAAGTTTCTGTTTTTTTATGCCGATCGAAAATTCAAGATGGCCACCACCGCAGGACATAGATTAACATTGGACCCTATGGGAAAATGTTCAAATGCCTTCTTCTCAGAAACTACAAATATGATTAAAGCCAAACTGTACATGAATGTTCATTGGATGTTCCTCTACAAACTTTGCGTTTTTTGTTCCGATATAAAATTCAAAATGGCGGCTACGGCAGGACTTAGTTTAACATTGGACCCTATGGGAAAAATGTTTCAAAACGCTTCTTCTCTGAAACCACTTGGATAATTGAAACCAAACTGCCCAGGAATGATCATTGGAAGGTCCTCTACAAGGTGTGTGTTTTTTATGCCGATCGGAAATCCAAGATGGCCACCACCGCAGGACATAGATTAACATTGGACCCTATGGGAAAATGTTCAAATGCCTTCTTCTCAGAAACTACAAATATGATTAAAGCCAAACTGTACAAGAATGTTCATTGGATGGTCCTCTACAAACTTTACGTTTTTTGTTCCGATATGAAATTCAAAATGGCGGCTACGGCAGGACTTAGTTTAACATTGGACCCTATGGGGGAAATGTTTGAAAACGCTTCTTCTCTGAAACCACTAGAACAGTTGAAACCAAACTGCCCAGGAATGATCATTGGAAGGTCCTCTACAAATTTTATGTTTTTTATGCCGATCGGAAATCCAAGATGGCCGCCACCACAATACATAGATTAACATTGGACCCTATGGGAAAATGTTCAAATGCCTTCTTCTCAGAAACTACAAATATGATTAAAGCCAAACTGTACATGAATGTTCATTGGATGGTCCTCTACAAACGTTAGGTTTTTTGTTCCGATATGAAATTCAAAATGGCGGCTACGGCAGGACTTAGTTTAACATTGGACCCTATGGGAAAAATGTTTCAAAACGCTTCTTCTCTGAAACCACTTGGACAATTGAATCCAAACTGCCCAGGAATGATCATTGGAAGGTCCTCTACAAAGTTTCTGTTTTTTTATGCCGATCGAAAATTCAAGATGGCCACCACCGCAGGACATAGATTAACATTGGACCCTATGGGAAAATGTTCAAATGCCTTCTTCTCAGAAACTACAAATATGATTAAAGCCAAACTGTCCATATGTGTGTACATTGGATGGTCCTCTACAAACTTTACGTTTTTTGTTCCGATATGAAATTCAAAATGGCGGCTACGGCAGGACTTAGTTTAACATTGGACCCTATGGGAAAAATGTTTCAAAACGCTTCTTCTCTGAAACCACTTGGATAATTGAAACCAAACTGCCCAGGAATGATCATTGGAAGGTCCTCTACAAGGTGTGTGTTTTTTATGCCGATCGGAAATCCAAGATGGCCACCACCGCAGGACATAGATTAACATTGGACCCTATGGGAAAATGTTCAAATGCCTTCTTCTCAGAAACTACAAATATTATTAAAGCCAAACTGAACATGAATGTTCATTGGATGGTCCTCTACAATCTTAAGGTTTTTTGTTCCGATATGAAATTCAAAATGGCGGCTACGGCAGGACTTAGTTTAACATTGGACCCTATGGGAAAAATGTTTCAAAATGCTTCTTCTCTGAAACCACTTGGACAGTTGAAACCAAACTGCCCAGGAATGATCATTGGAAGGTCCTCTACAAAGTTTCTGTTTTTTATGCCGGTCGGAAATCCAAGATGGCCACCACCGCAGGACATAGATTAACATTGGACCCTATGGGAAAATGTTCAAATGCCTTCTTCTCAGAAACTACAAATATGATTAAAGCCAAACTGTACATGAATGTTCATTAGATGGTCCTCTACAAACTTTACGTTTTTTGTTCTGGTATGAAATTCAAAATGGCGGCTATGGCAGGACTTAGTTTAACATTGGACCCTATGGGAAAAATGTTTCAAAATGCTTCTTCTCTGAAACCACTTGGACAGTTGAAACTAAACTGCCCAGGAATGATCATTGGAAGGTCCTCTACAAATTTTCTGTTTTTTATGCCGGTCGGAAATCCAAGATGGCCGCCACCGCAGGACATAGATTAACATTGGACCCTATGGGAAAATATTCAAATGCCTTCTACTCAGAAACTACAAATATGATTAAAGCCAAACTGTACATGAATGTTCATTAGATGGTCCTCTACAAACTTTACGTTTTTTGTTCTGGTATGAAATTCAAAATGGCGGCTACGGCAGGACTTAGTTTAACATTGGACCCTATGGGAAAAATGTTTCAAAACGCTTCTTCTCTGAAACCACTTGGATAATTGAAACCAAACTGCCCAGGAATGATCATTGGAAGGTCCTCTACAAAGTTTCTGTTTTTTTATGCCGATCGGAAATTCAAGATGGCCGCCACTGCAGGACATAGATTAACATTGGACCCTATGGGAAAATGTTCAAATGCCTTCTTCTCAGAAACTACAAATATGATTAAAGCCAAACTATACATGAATGTTCATTGGATGATTCTCTACAAACAATACGTTTTTTGTTCCGATATGAAATTCAAAATGGCGGCTACGGCAGGACTTAGTTTAACATTGGACCCTATGGGAAAAATGTTTCAAAATGCTTCATCTCTGAAACCACTTGGACAGTTGAAACCAAACTGCCCAGGAATGATCATTGGAAGGTCCTCTACAAAGTTTCTGTTTTTTATGCCGGTCGGAAATCCAAGATGGCCACCACCGCAATACATAGATTAACATTGGACCCTATGGGAAAATGTTCAAATGCCTTCTTCTCAGAAACTACAAATATGATTAAAGCCAAACTGTACATGAATGTTCATTGGATGGTCCTCTACAAACTTTGCGTTTTTTGTTCCGATATAAAATTCAAAATGGCGGCTACGGCAGGACTTAGTTTAACATTGGACCCTATGGGAAAAATGTTTCAAAACGCTTCTTCTCTGAAACCACTTGGATAATTGAAACCAAACTGCCCAGGAATGATCATTGGAAGGTCCTCTACAAGGTGTGTGTTTTTTATGCCGATCTGAAATCCAAGATGGCCACCACCGCAGGACATAGATTAACATTGGACCCTATGGGAAAATGTTCAAATGCCTTCTTCTCAGAAACTACAAATATGATTAAAGCCAAACTGTACAAGAATGTTCATTGGATGGTCCTCTACAAACTTTACGTTTTTTGTTCCGATATGAAATTCAAAATGGCGGCTACGGCAGGACTTAGTTTAACATTGGACCCTATGGGAAAAATGTTTCAAAATGCTTCTTCTCTGAAACCACTTGGACAGTTGAAACCAAACTGCCCAGGAATGATCATTGGAAGGTCCTCTACAAAGTTTCTGTTTTTTATGCCGGTCGGAAATCCAAGATGGCCACCACCGCAGGACATAGATTAACATTGGACCCTATGGGAAAATGTTCAAATGCCTTCTTCTCAGAAACTACAAATATGATTAAAGCCAAACTGTACATGAATGTTCATTGGATGTTCCTCTACAAACTTTGCGTTTTTTGTTCCGATATAAAATTCAAAATGGCGGCTACGGCAGGACTTAGTTTAACATTGGACCCTATGGGAAAAATGTTTCAAAACGCTTCTTCTCTGAAACCACTTGGATAATTGAAACCAAACTGCCCAGGAATGATCATTGGAAGGTCCTCTACAAGGTGTGTGTTTTTTATGCCGATCGGAAATCCAAGATGGCCACCACCGCAGGACATAGATTAACATTGGACCCTATGGGAAAATGTTCAAATGCCTTCTTCTCAGAAACTACAAATATGATTAAAGCCAAACTGTACAAGAATGTTCATTGGATGGTCCTCTACAAACTTTACGTTTTTTGTTCCGATATGAAATTCAAAATGGCGGCTACGGCAGGACTTAGTTTAACATTGGACCCTATGGGGGAAATGTTTGAAAACGCTTCTTCTCTGAAACCACTAGAACAGTTGAAACCAAACTGCCCAGGAATGATCATTGGAAGGTCCTCTACAAATTTTATGTTTTTTATGCCGATCGGAAATCCAAGATGGCCGCCACCACAATACATAGATTAACATTGGACCCTATGGGAAAATGTTCAAATGCCTTCTTCTCAGAAACTACAAATATTATTAAAGCCAAACTGTACATGAATGTTCATTGGATGGTCCTCTACAAACGTTAGGTTTTTTGTTCCGATATGAAATTCAAAATGGCGGCTACGGCAGGACTTAGTTTAACATTGGACCCTATGGGAAAAATGTTTCAAAACGCTTCTTCTCTGAAACCACTTGGACAATTGAATCCAAACTGCCCAGGAATGATCATTGGAAGGTCCTCTACAAAGTTTCTGTTTTTTTATGCCGATCGAAAATTCAAGATGGCCACCACCGCAGGACATAGATTAACATTGGACCCTATGGGAAAATGTTCAAATGCCTTCTTCTCAGAAACTACAAATATGATTAAAGCCAAACTGTCCATATGTGTGTACATTGGATGGTCCTCTACAAACTTTACGTTTTTTGTTCCGATATGAAATTCAAAATGGCGGCTACGGCAGGACTTAGTTTAACATTGGACCCTATGGGAAAAATGTTTCAAAACGCTTCTTCTCTGAAACCACTTGGATAATTGAAACCAAACTGCCCAGGAATGATCATTGGAAGGTCCTCTACAAGGTGTGTGTTTTTTATGCCGATCGGAAATCCAAGATGGCCACCACCGCAGGACATAGATTAACATTGGACCCTATGGGAAAATGTTCAAATGCCTTCTTCTCAGAAACTACAAATATTATTAAAGCCAAACTGAACATGAATGTTCATTGGATGGTCCTCTACAATCTTAAGGTTTTTTGTTCCGATATGAAATTCAAAATGGCGGCTACGGCAGGACTTAGTTTAACATTGGACCCTATGGGAAAAATGTTTCAAAATGCTTCTTCTCTGAAACCACTTGGACAGTTGAAACCAAACTGCCCAGGAATGATCATTGGAAGGTCCTCTGTTTTTTATGGCGATCGGAAATCCAAGATGGCTGCCACCACAGGTCATAGTATTAACACAGAACATATGGGGAAAATACAGAAATATATTCTTCTCTGAAACTAGTGCACTGATTGAACCTAAACTGTGCATCAATC
The DNA here is from genome assembly GCA_963680875.1 of Bathymodiolus brooksi. NCBI lineage: Eukaryota > Metazoa > Mollusca > Bivalvia > Mytilida > Modiolidae > Bathymodiolus > Bathymodiolus brooksi. The sequence continues at coordinate 111,480,332 of OY804581.1, forward strand.
ATTGGAAGGAACTTTACAAACTTTGTGTTTTTTATGTTGATCGTAATTCCAAGATGACGCAGGACATAGTTTTTACATAGGACCAATTGGTTTTTTTTATTACCAGGTGAACGATACAGGCTCTTGAGAGCCTCTGGTTATATTGTAGTTATCTCCCTTTTTTTATTGGAGTTATTTCCTTTTTTATATTGGAGTTATCTCCCTTTTTTATATTGGAGTTGTCTCCCTTTTTTATATTGGAGTTATCTCCCTTTTTTATATTGGAGTTTTCTCCCTTTTTTATATTGGAGTTATCTCCCTTTTTATATTGGAGTTATCTCCCTTTTTTTATATTGGAGTTATCTCCCTTTTTTATATTGGAGTTATCTCCCTTTTTTATATTGGAGTTATCTCCCTTTTTATATTGGAGTTATCTCCCTTTTTTATATTGGAGTTATCTCCCTTTTTTATATTGGAGTTCCCTCCCTTTTTTTACATTGAAGTTATCTCCCTTTTTTTATATTGGAGTTACCTCCCTTTTTTATATTGGAGTTATCTCCCTTTTTTTGATATTGGAGTTATCTCCCTTTTTTATATTGGAGTTGTCTCCCTTTTTTATATTGGAGTTATCTCCCTTTTTTATATTGGAGTTATCTCCGTTTTTTATATTGGAGTTATCTCCCTTTTTTAATATTGGAGTTATCTCCCTTTTTTAAATGGAGTTATCTCCCTTTTTTATATTGGAGTTATCTCCCTTTTTTATAATGGAGTTATCTCCCTTTTTTATATTGGAGTTATCTCCCTTTTTTAATATTGGAGTTATCTCCCTTTTTTATATTGGAGTTGTCTCCCTTTTTTATATTGGAGTTACCTCCCTTTTTATATTGGAGTTATCTCCCTTTTTTTATTGGAGTTATCTCCCTTTTTTATATTGGAGTTACCTCCCTTTTTATATTGGAGTTACCTCCCTTTTTTATATTGGAGTTATCTCCCTTTTTTTATATTGGAGTTATCTCCCTTTTTTATATTGGAGTTATTTCCCTTTTTATATTGGAGTTATCTCCCTTTTTATATTGGAGTTATCTCCCTTTTTTATATTGGAGTTATCTCCCTTTTTTATATTGGAGTTACCTCCCTTTTTTTACATTGGAGTTATCTCCCTTTTTTTATATTGGAGTTACCTCCCTTTTTTATATTGGAGTTATCTCCCTTTTTTAATATTGGAGTTATCTCCCTTTTTTATATTGGAGTTATCTCCCTTTTTTATATTGGAGTTATCTCCCTTTTTTAATATTGGAGTTATCTCCCTTTTTTATATTGGAGTTATCTCCCTTTTTTATAATGGAGTTATCTCCCTTTTTTATATTGGAGTTATCTCCCTTTTTTAATATTGGAGTTATCTCCCTTTTTTATATTGGAGTTGTCTCCCTTTTTTATATTGGAGTTATCTCCCTTTTTTATATTGGAGTTATCTCCCTTTTTTATATTGGAGTTATCTCCCTTTTTTTTATTGGAGTTACCTCCCTTTTTTATATTGGAGTTACCTCCCTTTTTTATATTGGAGTTATCTCCCTTTTTTAAATGGAGTTATCTTCCTTTTTTATATTGGAGTTATCTCCCTTTTTTATATTGGAGTTACCTCCCTTTTTATATTGGAGTTATCTCCCTTTTTTTATTGGAGTTATCTCCCTTTTTTATATTGGAGTTACCTCCCTTTTTTATATTGGAGTTACCTCCCTTTTTTATATTGGAGTTATCTCCCTTGTTTTATATTGGAGTTATCTCCCTTTTTTATATTGGAGTTATTTCCCTTTTTATATTGGAGTTATCTCCCTTTTTATATTGGAGTTATCTCCCTTTTTTATATTGGAGTTATCTCCCTTTTTTATATTGGAGTTATCTCCCTTTTTTATATTGGAGTTATCTCCCTTTTTTATATTGGAGTTATCTCCCTTTTTTAATATTGGAGTTATCTCCCTTTTTTATATTGGAGTTATCTCCCTTTTTTATAATGGAGTTATCTCCCTTTTTTATATTGGAGTTATCTCCCTTTTTTAATATTGGAGTTATCTCCCTTTTTTATATTGGAGTTGTCTCCCTTTTTTATATTGGAGTTATCTCCCTTTTTTATATTGGAGTTATCTCCCTTTTTTATATTGGAGTTATCTCCCTTTTTTTATATTGGAGTTATCTCCCTTTTTTATATTGGAGTTACCTCCCTTTTTTATATTGGAGTTATCTCCCTTTTTTAAATGGAGTTATCTCCCTTTTTTATATTGGAGTTATCTCCCTTTTTTATATTGGAGTTACCTCCCTTTTTATATTGGAGTTATCTCCCTTTTTTATATTGGAGTTATCTCCCTTTTTTTATATTGGAGTTATCTCCCTTTTTTAAATGGAGTTATCTCCCTTTTTTATATTGGAGTTATCTCCCTTTTTTATATTGGAGTTATCTCCCTTTTTTATATTGGAGTTATCTCCCTTTTTTATATTGGAGTTGTCTCCCTTTTTTATATTGGAGTTGTCTCCCTTTTTTATATTGGAGTTATCTCCCTTTTTTATATTGGAGTTATCTCCCTTTTTTTATATTGGAGTTATCTCCCTTTTTTTATATTGGAGTTATCTCCCTTTTTATATTGGAGTTATCTCCCTTTTTTATATTGGAGTTACCTCCCTTTTTTTACATTGGAGTTATCTCCCTTTTTTATATTGGAGTTACCTCCCTTTTTTAATATTGGAGTTATCTCCCTTTTTATATTGGAGTTGTCTCCCTTTTTTATATTGGAGTTATCTCCCTTTTTTATATTGGAGTTATCTCCCTTTTTTATATTGGAGTTATCTCCCTTTTTTAATATTGGAGTTATCTCCCTTTTTTATATTGGAGTTGCCTCCCTTTTTTATATTAGAGTTATCTCCCTTTTTTATATTGGAGTTATCTCCCTTTTTTATATTGGAGTTACCTCCCTTTTTTACATTGGAGTTATCTCCCTTTTTTTACATTGGAGTTATCTCCCTTTTTTTATATTGGAGTTACCTCCCTTTTTATATTGGAGTTATCTCCCTTTTTATTTAAAAAAGGGAGATAACTCCAATATAAAAAAGGGAGATAACTCCAATGTAAAAAAGGGAGATAACTCCATTACAAAAAGGGAGATAACTCCAATATAAAAAAGGGAGATAACTCCATTTAAAAAAGGGAGATAACTCCAATATAAAAAAGGGAGGTAACTCCAATATAAAAAAGGGAGGTAACTCCAATATAAAAAAGGGAGATAACTCCAATATAAAAAAGGGAGATAACTCCAATATAAAAAAGGGAGACAACTCCAATATAAAAAAGGGAGACAACTCCAATATAAAAAAGGGAGATAACTCCAATATAAAAAAGGGAGGTAACTCCAATATAAAAAAGGGAGATAACTCCAATATAAAAAAGGGAGATAACTCCAATATAAAAAAGGGAGACAACTCCAATATAAAAAAGGGAGATAACTCCAATATTAAAAGGGAGATAACTCCAATATTAAAAAAGGGAGATAACTCCAATATAAAAAAGGGAGGTAACTCCAATATAAAAAAAGGGAGGTAACTCCGATTTAATAGATTGCAATGCAATCGTGCAAAATAAAAAAGGGAGACAACTCCAATATAAAAAGGGAGATAACTCCAATATAAAAAAGGGAGATAACTCCAATATAAAAAAGGGGGATAACTCCAATATAAAAAGGGAGGTAACTCTTATTTAATAGATTGCAATGCAATCGTGCAAAATAAAAAAGGGAGACAACTCCAATATAAAAAGGGAGATAACTCCAATATAAAAAAGGGAGATAACTCCAATATAAAAAGGGAGGTAACTCCAATATAAAAAAGGGAGATAACTCCAATATAAAAAAGGGAGATAACTCCAATATAAAAAAGGGAGATAACTCCAATATAAAAAAGGGAGATAACTCCATTTAAAAAAGGGAGATAACTCCAATGTAAAAAAGGGAGGTAACTCCAATATAAAAAAGGGAGATAACTCCAATATAAAAAAGGGAGATAACTCCAATATAAAAAAGGGAGACAACTCCAATATAAAAAAGGGAGATAACTCCAATATTAAAAAAGGGAGATAACTCCAATATAAAAAAGGGAGATAACTCCATTATAAAAAAGGGAGATAACTCCAATATAAAAAAGGGAGATAACTCCAATATTAAAAAAGGGAGATAACTCCAATATAAAAAAGGGAGATAACTCCAATATAAAAAAGGGAGATAACTCCAATATTAAAAAAGGGAGATAACTCCAATATAAAAAAGGGAGGTAACTCCAATATAAAAAAGGGAGATAACTCCAATATAAAAAGGGAGATAACTCCAATATAAAAAAGGGAGATAACTCCAATATAAAAAAAGGGAGATAACTCCAATATAAAAAAGGGAGATAACTCCAATATAAAAAAAGGGAGACAACTCCAATATAAAAAAGGGAGACAACTCCAATATAAAAAAGGGAGATAACTCCAATATAAAAAAGGGAGACAACTCCAATATAAAAAAGGGAGACAACTCCAATATAAAAAAGGGAGATAACTCCAATATTAAAAAAGGGAGATAACTCCAATATAAAAAAGGGAGATAACTCCAATAAAAAAGGGAGATAACTCCAATATAAAAAGGGAGGTAACTCCAATATAAAAAAAGGGAGATAACTCCAATGTAAAAAAGGGAGGTAACTCCAATATAAAAAAGGGAGATAACTCCAATATAAAAAGGGAGATAACTCCAATATAAAAAAGGGAGATAACTCCAATATAAAAAAGGGAGATAACTCCAATATAAAAAAAGGGAGATAACTCCAATATAAAAAAGGGAGATAACTCCAATATAAAAAAGGGAGACAACTCCAATATAAAAAAGGGAGATAACTCCAATATAAAAAAGGGAGATAACTCCAATATAAAAAAGGGAGATAACTCCAATAAAAAAGGGAGATAACTACAATATAAAAAGGGAGGTAACTCCAATATAAAAAGGGAGGTAACTCCAATATAAAAAAGGGAGATAACTCCAATATAAAAAAGGGAGATAACTCCAATATAAAAAAGGGAGATAACTCCAATATAAAAAAGGGAGATAACTCCAATATAAAAAAGGGAGATAACTCCAATAAAAAAAGGGAGATAACTCCAATATAAAAAAAGGGAGATAACTCCAATATAAAAAAGGGAGATAACTCCATTATAAAAAAAGGGAGATAACTCCAATATAAAAAAGGGAGATAACTCCATTTAAAAAAGGGAGATAACTCCAATATAAAAAAGGGAGGTAACTCCAATATAAAAAAGGGAGGTAACTCCAATATAAAAAAGGGAGATAACTCCAATATAAAAAAGGGAGATAACTCCAATATAAAAAAAGGAGATAACTCCATTTAAAAAAGGGAGATAACTCCAATATAAAAAAAGGGAGATAACTCCAATATAAAAAAGGGAGATAACTCCAATATAATGAAGGGAGGTAACTCCAATATAAAAAAGGGAGATAACTCCAATATAAAAAAGGGAGATAACTCCAATATAAAAAGGGAGATAACTCCAATATAAAAAAGGGAGATAACTCCATTATAAAAAAAAGGGAGATAACTCCAATATAAAAAAGGGAGATAACTCCATTTAAAAAAGGGAGATAACTCCAATATAAAAAAGGGAGGTAACTCCAATATAAAAAAGGGAGGTAACTCCAATATAAAAAAGGGAGATAAATCCAATATAAAAAAGGGAGACAACTCCAATATAAAAAGGGAGGTAACTCCAATATAAAAAAGGGAGATAACTCCAATATAAAAAAGGGAGATAACTCCATTATAAAAAAGGGAGATAACTCCAATATAAAAAAGGGAGATAACTCCATTTAAAAAAGGGAGATAACTCCATTTAAAAAAGGGAGATAACTCCAATATAAAAAAGGGAGGTAACTCCAATATAAAAAAGGGAGATAACTCCATTAAAAAAAGGGAGACAACTCCCTTTTTTATATTGGAGTTATCTCCCTTTTTTAAATGGAGTTATCTCCCTTTTTTATATTGGAGTTATCTCCCTTTTTATATTGAAGTTATCTCCCTTTTTTATATTGGAGTTGTCTCCCTTTTTTATATTGGAGTTATCTCCCTTTTTTATATTGGAGTTACCTCCCTTTTTATATTGGAGTTGTCTCCCTTTATTATTTTGCACGATTGCATTGCAATCTATTAAATTAAGAGTTACCTCCCTTTTTTATTTTGCACGATTGCATTGCAATCTATTAAATTGGAGTTACCTCCCTTTTTTATTTTGTGTGATTGCATTGCAATCTATTAAATTGGAGTGACCTCCCTTTTTTAAAATTTTGCATGATTGCAATCTATTAAATTGGAGTTACCTCCCTTTTTGGTATTTTGTGCGATTGCATTGCAATCTTAGATTAGAGTTACCTCCCTTTTTGCTCACCAGGCAATCGTTTCACTATTAGTTACGACTTGCGATAAAAAGTGATCGCAGAGTTAAGAGTGGTGGTAGGTACTCGTAAGTCGTAAATCATAAACCTATTTTTGAAGAGAAGAATTGATATCTGTATATTTTTAATATGAACATTGATCAAATGAAGCTCTCACAATTTTTATATTTCGAGAGCCATAGAAAATCATTAAAACAGCTATGTACACATTATTGTTTGTTTTAGTTCCGCATTTACAATATCAACATATTTTATTAACGAGGGTATTTAGAAGAAATTTCAAGAAATGAACGATATCGGGTACATGTACAAACAATGGCTAAAAAATATATTTAAGCACAAACAGAGGGTGCATTACATTTGCGTGTATTTGGGGATTAACAGGTATTCCACTTGCACGGAGAAAGAGCATTACAATTGTCTGTAAAATATATCTGAGAGTTTGTTTTTTTTTACATTTGTGCGGATTGCCTGTTATTTAGAATATACATGTATTTAATTTATTCATAACATTTTCTGCATTTTGCAGCATGACTGACGATGCAATATGGATTATTCACCACTTTCGTCAGCCTTTAAAATAAAAAAAAAATGATATAAGAATAACATACAAATATATGAAATATAAATTTAAAAAAAGATTAATTTGTGAATTTGCAACATACATGTATAAAAGAAAGAAAAAAACAATAATTTTGAAGGCAACAGATATTTCTACAGTCCAAATGTTAAAATGCATTGGTAGTTTTTATTGATTATATAACACTATGAATATAAATCAACAGTACATGTACATGTTAAGGTTTAATATTGTAAGATGTGTATTTTTGTTGTTTTATGTGTTGATGAAACATTATTTTATATGTGTGAATACAGTCATGCAATAAAACTACACATATACTACTCCCCCCGTGGTGGGCAGGGGTTACAGATTAAGTGATTTCTGTCTGGCAAATGAGGTAGAGGTAAAAAAGAAGTTGCTGCAACAGTGCTTATGAAAACCATAAAATATTATGAAAATACGAAATATACTTTAAAGAAAGGTAAAAAGAAATTCTGCACAATTGTCATGTGTTTATGTTCTTCACGTAAATGTAAGATTTTTTCCGTGCAATTGAAATGCACCGCAAACGGAATATCGATGCAGAATGTGAATGTATTGCCAAATTAATGGTCACATTTTTGAAATTTCCCCTTGCAAATAGCATGAAATTTATTAAAATATATTCCATAAAATAAATTTCTTCTCAAATTTTGGTAAAATTTTACACTTAACAATTTTTTTCTAATAGCTTTGGTTTATTCATTTGAAAAATCACTTTAGAGTTTTAGAATTCGTTAAATATTAAAAAATGTATTTTAACACATTTAAAATGTGATTATTAATGTAATACAGCTTCCGAACAATTAATGTAATCAGCTTCCAGGCAATCTCTAACTTTAGGCATTCTATAGAATGCCTGAAAGTTTTAGGCATTCTGAAGAATGACTGGCGTTTTTAGGCATTTTATAAATTGCCTGAAATTTGTAGTCATTCTATTGAATGCCTGAAAAAAAAGTTGTAAATTCAATAAATTGCCTTGTATTTTGACACATTTAATGAACAAAAACTGTTTATTTATCAAAAGTGGAAAAATATAAATTATGCAAACAAAAAGCAAGAGATTAGGTTTGATATTAAATTCCACACAAATTTACAATTTTTAAAAAAAAAATTTAGTTCACTTTTTACTTGTTCATGCAGGTAATGTTTGGATGACAACGGCTATTACACATCAGTCCATTTTTTCTACACAAACATCTTTTCGTGTTGTATCTAGACTTCCCACTAGCACTACAACCACACTTTGTAAAGCCTTGGCCATCACATATTGAGGCATCACTAACTGCTTGTCTCAGAGAAATTTCCGTTTAAAGTTGAACAGTGTCCTTAGCTAAAAAGTTATTATCGGAAAGTTCAAATTGGTTTCTGGTATAAAGCCCACATAATACACCTGACTTTGTTCCAAGTTTATAGCCATGCTCCTCCCTGCTCAAGACTACAGCCAGCAAATTACGTGGATCACCCTTCCCGCTGTCAACCATAGGGATGGGGATAAGAATATTTTTTCCGACTTCAACCTCGGTTAAAATTCTTTCGGACAGATTTCTCATTCTGTTGGCCTGCCTTCTCATAGATTCGGAAGCATTTCGTCTCTCCTCAGAAATAACTTCCTCATTGAAACACAAATGACATACCACCAAATCAGCATTGGCCTTTGAACACATTGAACATTTTACTTTGACAAAACATGATTTTTCACATACTGTGCAAATTTCAATTTCAAGCCCGTCATCTTGAGTGTCTGGTTGATCTAAATGACCAGGAGCCCTTAAATCATTTCCTTCCTCTTCAGCACGATTAAGGTGTTTCACTAAATCTTCCTCGGATTCTAACGAGCAAAGAAGTCCATGTGCTGTAAATTCACGTCCGTTGTCTGATTGAAGGATATGTGGAGCTCCAAAAAGTAAAAATATGTCCAACAGTTGAAAACCAACTTCTGCTGCAAGCTATAAAGTAAGTGGACGTAAGACAGCAAACTTAGTGAGATGATCTTGATAATGCAAAATGAACTTAAAGTCACCATCACGCATGGACTGCATATCAACTAAATCTACTTGTCCTCGACTGTTAAAATCCTTGATAAGAAGTAGTTTGACGACTAGTCCCTTACTTGCATTTTTTCTCTTTTTCAGTTGACATTCCTCGCACATTTCTTTGAATAAATTCAGGACATTTCTTGTAACATTAGCATATTTCTTATTAACCTCCTTTAACATTTTATCTCTTTCTCCATGTCCAGTATTCAGATGAGCCCTCAAGACAATGCTGTACATTTCTTCAGCAAAGGCATAATAAGGAATTGGGTCTGTAATTGCTTGTCTCTTTTTAATCAGTTTTTCAATTTTACCACACTATTACGTCAAATCTGAAGAAAAAAAATATGTTTTTTTCCATTGAATATCTTTATATGTCCCTTATAGAGCTCATACAGTTTTAAAACTTAAAGAAAAAACCCATTTACTTTTGTAGAACTCGACTCTTGCTGAGCATCTTTGGAAGTTTCATCGGATAATATGAAGCAGCCAGCCGCGATACTGGTACTACAATACTGGTAATACCAGTATTTTACCAGTAAATACTAGTATCCCAGTATCTTCCAGAATTTTTCAGTATCTGCAATACTAGAAGATACTGGTCATTGCCAAAATATGAGTATTGTAGATACCAGAAGATTCTGGGAAATACTGGTAATACCAGTATTGCAGATACTGGAAGATTCTGGAAAATACTGGTAATACCAGTATTGCAGATACTGGAAAATACTGGTTATACCAGTATTGCAGATATTGGAAGATTAGGTAGAATTCCGGTTAACCCGAGTTTTTATGTCTACATTATACTAAAAGAATTGAATATAATTCATACTCGTACGTCATTTCTGCTGTACATAACATAAGAGGCAAAAGCCCTGTAATGTCAAAATATTTTGTATTGTCCCTTAGAGTTTGATATATATTGGTAAGGTAATTTGACATGACTGGGCGGAGCCTAATACTAACGGTAAATACAATGAGCTGTGATTTACAGTTAGAATTAGGCTCTGCCCACTCGTGTCAAATTGCCAGATACTAGAGTTTCCAGTATTGTGTGTTTTGCAATACTAGTATTACCAGTATTGCTGGATGAAGAATACTGGAGCTTCCAGTATTGTGTGTTTTACAATACTAGTATTACCAGTATTGCTGGATGAAGAATACTAGAGTTTCCAGTATTGTGTGCTTTACAATACTAGTATTACCAGTATTGTTGGATGAAGAATACTGGAGCTTCCAGTATTGTGTGTTTTACAATACTAGTATTACCAGTATTGCTGGATGAAGAATACTAGAGTTTCCAGTATTGTGTGCTTTACAATACTAGTATTACCAGTATTGTTGGATGAAGAATACTGGAGCTTCCAGTATCGTGTGTTTTACAATACTAGTATTACCAGTATTGTTGGATGAAGAATACTGGAGCTTCCGGTATTGTGTATAGATCAACGATTCTGATATTCCAGTATTGTAAATGCACGATACTGGTACATCCAGTATTGTATAGGTACGATACTGGTATTACCAGTATTGTAACATTACAATACTGGTATTTCTAGTATTGTACAGTGTTACAATACTGGTATTACCAGTATTGTAATATTTACAATACTGGTATTTCCAGTATTGTGAATATTATAATACTGGTAATACCAGTATTGTAAATATTACAATACTGGTAATACCAGTATCGCGGCCGGCTGCTTCATATTATCCGTTTCATTTTGCTCTCGTTTATATGGTTGAAAAGTTATAAGAAAATACAGTTATTATTGTCAAAAACGGTAGTAAATGGTGTGCTCATTGAGACATTCATTTAAAACTGCATTCAATTTTGACAAATAATGAACCCTGTATAGCTAAGTTAATATAACACTCGTATCGGCCCATACCACTCTTATGTGCGGTCGTATAAAAAGTCAACAAAGTAATCAGATTATTTTGAACTTTCCAGCAAAGGTAGATTTTGGCATGCATGATTATATTTGTTCAATGAATGGAAGACAGACGGACTAATTAACCAAGGACGTCGATTGGTAAAAAACAGCTCAAATGTCATGTGACCTTAAAACCATGTATTTGGCCATTTGCAGAATTTAAATTAACGGCAATCTTGGTACTTTGTTAGTTTATTACCACTGGGTCAAAGCCACTGTCTGGTGGACTCTTAGTCAACAGTCCCCGAGGGTATTCACCACCCCAGTATCCAAGTACTTCGGCACGAAAAACAGATATTATTTTGAAAATTGACAATATCTAAAATTTTCGAAATTTATAAAACTAAGGAGTATCTCCTTCGTGCAAAGCTCTGTCTTTAGCTGGTTTTGGCGTTACTGTTTAGGCCCTTCAGGTTATTTGTTCTCAATCAGACATTGTTCTTTCAGTTTTTGATCTTCCAAATCTTTTGACTTTATCTGCACTGATGAGACATAAATTGTTGAAATGACCATTTGCAGAATTTAAATTAACTGCAATCTCAGTCCTTTGTTAGTTTGCTTACCTTTGAATATAGTAGTAATCCACTTTGTTTTCTTTTTCTCCAGTCTTTATTTTGTTTAGAATATTGTAGTATTTATCTCTTTTCCATATAGTTGATTTTGGATTAGACTCCAAAGTCTCACAAAGCTTATTAGTAAATGTTTGCTCATTGGAGAGCACACTGCATTCTTCTGCCATGACAATTTTTACAGAATGATAAAATTAATTCAGTTTTGAGTGAAGACAAACTCACCCTAAGATAATGTTGACAACAATTTTAACCTGTTCAATTAGTTATACATAAATAAAGCCTAGGGGTATTTTCTTATATGTAAAAACATGATAATCTCCTTCTTCATGATTAAGAATGAGCAAAGCGAGTACTTAATCATGAAGGAAGGGATTATCATTTTCTTACAATCTTTCTTATAAACATTCAATATGACATAATGTATTGGACAAAACTGTGAATTTCTTTTATTTAAAGTATTAGTATTAACATTCAGGCAATTTATTGAAAATAGCTAAAAAAATTCAGGCATTCTATAGAATGACTAGATATTTTTAGGCATTCAATAGAATTCCTATTGATGTTAGGCATTCTATAGATTGCCTAAAATTACAGTCATTCTACAGAATGCCTGATTCTTTAAATCGCCTGTAACATATACAATGTATTATTACCTCCACTATAGGAGATGTTACTTGTCGCAAGTCGTAACTGAGTTTAGGACTAGTTTAGTGAAACGCACGTATACGTGCACATAAGGAAATCTTAAGAGTGATTTTAGACTTACGATTTACGATCACTTTAGTGAAAAGGCCGCCTGGCCTTTAGGCCATGTGAGCTATTGTCATCACTTTTTGTCCGTCGTCCGTCCGTCAACATTTCACATTTTAATCTTCTCCTCAGAAACCACTGGGCCAATTGCAACCAAACTTTGGTGGAATGGTCCTTGGATGGCCCCCTTCCAAAATTGTGTCCGACTTCCAACCAAGATGGCCACCAAGCTAAAAATAGAAAAAAAGGGGGATGAAATAAATTGTCCATTGCTGCTTTAGTATAAGTCAAAATGAGCTCAAATTTAACTGCAGCTACATGGCAAGGAGTAGTTTAACATTTAATCCGGGTTTTTCTGTGAAATTTTTCTTTCAGCCGATTTATACTGATTATGCAAATTAGCCATATTTTGATAAAAGATCACATTTAAATCTTCCCCTCTGAAACCGCTGAACCAAATTAAACCAAACCTGGCAGGGATGTTCCCTGGGTGGGTCCCTTTCAAAATTGTGTCCGACAGCCCCGCCCTCCATTCAAGATGGCTGCTGTTACTAAAAATAGAAATTTCTTCAATTGTTCATTGCTGCTTTAGTATAAGTCAAAATGAGCTCAAATTTTAACTGCATCTACATGGCAAGGAGTAGTTTAACATATGCTCGGAATTTTTCTGTGAAATTTTTCTTTCAGTCGATTTATACCGATTATGCAAATTAGGCATATTTTGATAAAAGATCACATTTAAATCTTTTTCTCTGAAACCGCTGAACCAAATTAAACCAAACCTGGCAGGGATGGTCCCTGGGTGGGTCCCTTTCAATATTGTGTCCGACAGCCCCGCCCTCCATTCAAGATGGCTGCTGTTGCTAAAAATAGAAATTTCTTCAATTGTCCATTGCTGCTTTAGTATAAGTCAAAATGAGCTCAAATTTTAACTGCAGGTACATGGCAAGGAGTAGTTTAACATATATTCCGTTTTTAGCTCACCTGGCCTTTAGGCCATGTGAGCTATTATCATCACTTTTCGTCTGTCCGTCAACATTTCACATTTTAATCTTCTTCTCAGAAACCACTGGGCCAATTGCAACCAAACTTTGGTGGAGTGGTCTTTGGGTGGCCCCCCTTAAAAATTGTGTCCGGTGATCCCAACTTCCAACCAAGATAGCCGCCAAGCTAAAAATAGAAAAAAGGGGGATGATATTTAAAAAAAATCTTCTGCTCTGAAACTACTGAGCCAATCTCAACCAAACTTTGCTGAAATGATCCTTGGGTGGTCCCCTTCCAAAATTGTGTCCGGCATTTCAGACCTCCGACCAAGATGGACACTACAGCCGAACTTAATTTAACATAGGACCCTACAGGAAATTCCCATAAAAATCGTCTTGTCTGAAACCATTTGCTCAATAAGACATTGTTATTATTAATTTAAACTAATGTTTACCTCTCTGTATTATTTGTCTTTAACCAACAATGTGTACCTTTTCCTTTTTTAGCTCACCTGGCCATAGGCCATGTGAGCTTTTGTCATGGCTAAGTGTCTGTCGTCCATCCGTTAGCTTTTCACATTTAAATCTTTTTCTCTGAAACCATTGAACAGAATTGAACCAAACTTGCCAGAAATGTTCACTGGATGGTCCACTACCAGATTTGTGTTTTGGTGCTGATTTGAAATCCAACATGGCTGCCAGGGTCCATAATGTGTTCTCATTGGCTGAAATTTAAAAAATCTTCTTGTGAGAAACCACCAAGCCAATTGAATTGTGACTTTGCAGGAATGATCATTGGGTGGTCCTGTACTAAACTTGTGAATCGTTTGCCGATCGGAATTTCAAGATAGCCGCCATGACTCGACTTAGTTTTAACATAGGACCCTATGGCCGTATGGAAAAAAAACATTTTTTTTTTCCCTCTGAAACCAGTTAGCCAATTTAAAGCAAACATGGCATGGATGGTCCTTAGTTGGTCAACTGCCAAAATTGTGTTCAATGACCACGATCTCGGTCCAAAATGGCCGCCGTCAGCAGACATAGTTTTAACATAGGACCCTATGGGAAAATTGTTTAAAAGTCTTCTCCTCTGAACTAGTCTGCCAATTTAAAGCAAACATGGCATTGATGGTCCTTGGGTAGTATACTTTCAAAATTGTGTCCGGTGGCCACGACCTCCATCCAAGATTGCTGCCATGAGCAGACATAGTTTTAACATGGAACCCTATGGGATTTGAATAGTAAAATTTAGATGTATTCGGCTTGCAGACATTCTTAAGAGGGCTTATTTATGTCAGGTGAGCGATACAGGCTCACCTGAGCCTCTAGTTATATATATTTTGCCGAAACTAAAATTGGGTTCTCATTGTGTATATTCCTTTTTACATGTATCTTTTTTAAGGATTCTAAATTATTAATTATGTTATAGACTTATAGTTTAAAAAATAAGCTTGTTTTTATATTTAAAATTAAAATAAAAGCTACCCTTAATTCTTTGAAAAATAATGTGCTTATTTATTATGATTTGATTTGAACAAACTACACTTTGTATAGCTTCAGATGGATATAAATACTGGTCAAGCTTGATTTTGTTTGACCATTGTACTTTCCCAGTTGTATTCATTTTTAATGGCGGTCATCGTTGTCGTGATCGTGATTGTATGGTAGTTAGATTTACAACTACCTGTACAATCAGTTGCTATCACCACTAACATTGTGAGTTTGAATCCCACTCATGTCAAGGTGTCCTGGATAAAACATTATGTGACAAAGTTTGTCAGTGACTTCCGACAAGTAAGTGGCTTTCTCCGGTTATTCCTGTTTCCTCCACCAATAAAACTGGCCGCTACGATATATCTGAAATATTGTTGAAAGTGGCTTTAGGCACCATAACCCTAACCCTTTTAAGGATGTTAAATTAAGCTAAAATTTATGCACCCATTTGGCTTGTTTTTTTCAATTATTTTTATAGATAACCTTCTTTCAGATAAGTAAAACTTTCAGATAAACAAAACTATCAGATAAGTAAAACTATCAGATAAACAAAACATGAATACATCCTATTATTCACAATGGAAACTTTTCATCTACTGTAATATAAGAATTTTTATTTAATACATGGTTTATTTGTTTACTTTTAATGAGCCACTTCATACATTGACAGATCTATGGTACAGGATTTGGTGATGTCGCAGTCACATGAACCAATCAAATCAGAGAGTGCTGTGCACACATTGACAGACGACGAAGATGATGTTTATTTTGGATCATACGCACATTTCAGTATTCATGAAGATATGTTAAAGGTATACCTAATAATACCAGGAAAATTAAATTTGCTAGATATATGCCTCAATTGAAAAAAAAAACATCCCTTGTGAATTCTTTCCAATTTTTCAAAATTAAAACACACGTTAAAAGCATGTAAACTCCCCAATAGCACCCCTTATCCTGCACTTGTTCTATTTGAGCAGTCAAATTGCAGTGACATTATCACATTCTAATATGAAGTTTTACTATATATATTATATATATATATGTATTTTACCATTCAATCTAACAGTCAACGGTTAGTGTGCTCACCTCGAGTGTAGTAGATCGTATCGTCGGTTCGTACAGAAAACTACAAAGATTTTATGTATAAGAATGTGCATTATATTCATACCTGTTAACCCTCCCCCTTTGTGCGGGAGTCTCCCGCGTAAGAGCCTTATCTCCCGCATGGACTGGGTCTCCTGCGCTGGAGACATTAATCTCCCGCACACACCTTGTCCTCCCGCACGATCTCCCCCCAACAAAAAAATCAAGTACAATATAATCTTGACCTACATTTTGCGATCAATATTTCTGGAAATTCCCCATTTGACGAAAAACGTCGAGAGATACGAATGGTAAAGATGTTTAAATGATATCCGGTTATTGATCTGTTTGACACCTTTACAGGTAAATTGGGTCATGGAGATTAATTAAAGTGTTGATGATTATACAACAATTATCCACTGATTGACAGTTAATTGGGGATAAGGAAATGGGTTTGTGGCACACGCTTAGATGATTAGAAGTGTGATAGCGGCAATTAAAAATAGTTATAAACCGTTGTGCAAACAGGAGTCGGACAACTTTTGATGCCGAGGAAAACTTCTTATTTCGATCAAACGTGCAATGAATTCATCTCGGATTGAGTTGTTATGGCTTGTTTGGGACCAAAGCCGATCAAAGTATTATTTAAGGACTAAGTTCCAGGATGGAATTGATAAACCACAAAAATGCAGAAACGTATGCTATCACCCAATGCACCAGCAGCAAAGTGACTTTTTAATTTTAGTGCTCTATGACTTTATTGTTCAGAACATTCTGTCTTCATTGTTATTGCTTTGTTATAACCTTATGATTATGAATAAATTATAAATACAGTTTTTATCCTTCATTCATCATATTAAACACTACTAATAAGACAGAAATGTAAACAATATATATTGAAATGGGATGCAGTTGGTTCAATACTGAAACAAACAAAAAGAAAACATCAATTAACAATAAAAATATGCATCAAATACGTCGATAAAAAATCTCCAGTTATGAGACCAAATCTCCAGCCAAAAATTTACAAATCTCCAGTTGTAGCATAGCAACTCTATCACATGTATGCAACTACAAGGTACAATTTTGTGCGTTTAAAGGCGACGCACAAAATCTCCCCCTTAGAAGAGTTGGTAAGGGGGAGATCTCCCCCCTAGCAGTTCCCAGAGGTTAACAGGTATGTATATTTGTTATATTTTAGGACAAAGTTCGTACAGAAAATTTATGTATTAAAATGTACACTTATTTCAAGATAGAATTATATTGTTTTATTTCAGGACAAAGTTCGTACAGAAAGCTACAGAGATTTTATGTATCAGAATAAAGACTTGTTCCAAGATAAAGTTTTATTGTTTTATTTCAGGACAAAGTTCGCACAGAAAGCTATAGAGATTTCAGAATAAAGACTTGTTACAAGATAAAGTTTTATTGTTTTATTTCAGGACAAAGTTCATACAGAAAGCTACAGAGATTTTATGTATCAGAATAAAGATTTGTTCCAAGATAAAGTTTTATTGTTTTATTTCAGGACAAAGTTCATACAGAAAGCTACAGAGATTTTATGTGTCAGAATAAAGATTTGTTCCAAGATAAAGTTTTATTGTTTTATTTCAGGACAAAGTTCGTACAGAAAGCTACAGAAATTTTATGTATCAGAATAAAGATTTGTTCCAAGATAAAGTTTTATTGTTTCATTTCAGGACAAAGTTCGTACAGAAAGCTACAGAAATTTTATGTATCAGAATAAAGATTTGTTCCAAGATAAAGTTGTACTTGATGTGGGTTGTGGTACTGGGATACTCTCCATGTTTGCTGCAACTGCTGGAGCTAAGCATGTGATTGCAGTTGACCAATCAGATATCATATATCAGGCTATGGACATAGTCAGGTGATTTGATATCATGTGATTTAATAGCAATAATTCTTCCCCTTTTTTAATGCAGAATTCATTGTGGATTTCACGGATGATTTAATTTGTAGTAATTATGGATTGTGCTTCTGCCATATTTGGTATGCACATTCCTCAATGAGTAAATAGGTCACCAGAGATTGACAGCATTTAAACACCTGTTGTCATGTAGAATAGGTTTTTCTTTCTATAATTTCACATGATTACACATGTTTATTTTGCATTTATCATGTACATATATTATACAAGAGTTTATACACATGCAATAGCCATATTTTTGTTTGTCTTGTTCAAACGATATGAACAAAAGTTAGGGCATGTGCACTTCCGTTTGTGCATGGCAACGTAAAAAAATAATGGTGGATTAAAAAAATATCAAAGCAGGTGTGTTGCATTCCACACTTTCTATCTTGAGTATGAAGAATTTTAGAAGAATTTTTTATTGTCCAATAGAGGGCCCACAAGGGACAAAGTCATTACAGTGATTCATAAGCAATAACATTAAAAAATTAAAAATATAAATATTATATGTTACAATGAACAAAACTGCCCATAAAATATACTAAATACTTATACTTATAATAATTAAGTGCCGTCGACTATGACGTTGTTGGCCATATCAGACATCAATGGTTAATTTACATGTAGTGTAGTGGTCAAGTCCTCCCCGTGTCCTAAGCACATGGACAAGTACTGTAAGGTAGTTGTACAAATGCAGAGGAAACCAAGGGCCGGTGCAAATAGGACTATAACACATTCGCACACATATTATACATGTGAAATAACTACATTTTCAAAATTAATTTGATGCAAACATCGCTATAGTCACTGAAGAATAAAAAATAGAAAACTAAAGTTTGATATCTCTGTTTTTATGACACTTTCTTGCATACATTTCACACAGCTTCACACAAAAAATGCTGTAACCATTAAACCTGCAAAATAGTAATATTGCCACCTACTTTTCATTTCAGAGAAAATAACCTTCAGGAGAAGATAACTCTATTGAAGGGTAGAATTGAAGACATAGATCTCCCAGTAAAGGAAGTAGACATTATAATATCAGAATGGATGGGATATTTCTTATTGTTTGAATCTATGTTAGACTCTGTGTTATATGCTAGAGACAAATATCTTAAGCCAGATGGTGTAGGTAAGTCATATAAATTCCTCCACAAATAGGAGCACCATTTAGAACATTTTATTAGCTAGATTGGTCAATCATCATTGCAGTGTTAGAAACTCCCAAAGATATTTAGTAGTCATTTGGACAACCTAAATCAAAATTTAGGTTGTCCAAAAAAATTGTTTGGTTGTCCAATCAAGCCCGCAAAGCAGGCTTGCCCACCTCGCCAAGCGAGGTGGTCCTTACGGCCGGGGGTCAGGGGGCCACTCAAGGCCCCCCCAGAAGCTCTGGGGTAAATGGTGCAAAATCCTGCATTCTGGGCATATCCTGGCATATAAATCTCAGCTTCAAATAGTAGGTTTTTTTTACTGAAATTTTTGCTTGACAATTCACAAGGCACCCAGAAGCTCTGGATTAAAAGGTGCAAAAATATGCAATCTGGCCATTTCCTGGCACATAAACCAGCACATACTCCTTTTGGCAATCTTTTTTTAGATTTTTCTGCCGGAGGCTCCTTCGCCCCGGTCACAAACTTCAACATGTTTGAGAAATGGAAATTGATAAAATACAAGTAATGACCGGAAACGGCATCGGTATTAGATTTCGGTCAAATATCAACAATGCCAAAGTTCTGATGATCGTTTATTTGAAGAACTTTATATTTATAGCCATTTTAAGGGGTAATTTAGGAAAATCTACTCACAAAACTTGAAAAGAATAAATTTCAGCATCTGGGTAAAAGAAAATTTCAGGTCGTCACTCGGACAACTTTGTTACAAATTCAGGTCATCCGTAATCGTTTTTGGTCGTCATTGACGATCGGACAACCGGGAATTTCGAACACTGTCATTGTCTTGTATTTGATTAAAAAAATTAATTGTAATATTCACTATCCATTGTACAATAATTCAGTTGATCAATTCAGGGGTTTCAAAGTTTTTTATAATAGGAGGTACTTCTTAAATTTTAGGAGGTACCTAAAAAATTAGGCTGAGGGCCGTAAGGGGTCCAGGGGGCGGAAGCTCCTGAAATCTAGCATTTTGTGGACCAAAAAATGTACTTCAGAGACTGCAAAACATTAAGTGTTTTTGATAGAAAAATCCCATTAACTTTAAGAGTTCAGATTTCACCAAGAGTGAAGACCATGCATAATGCCTGGATTTCCCCCCCCCCCCCCCCCTAATTTCTTTATTGAATATTTCAGTTTACAGACTTCAGCCAAGATTATTCATAGATAGTCTGCCATATCTTAAAAAAAGAAACCAAAAGGACCATAAAGAGCTATGGTTCCGCAGCTAGACTTGACCAAGCCATTGCTATCAAAGCTTAAACTTCTCAAAATTCTTTTGTTGGCTTTGTCCTTTTCTTTTTCACAATACCTTGGCTTGTTATTACCAGTAATTAAACTCGTCAAAGACCATTGGCAGGATCAAGACATTTAAATGTCATAATTAATGAAACCAAGGACGTACATGTATATAGAATACTCCTTGATGAAACATATAAATTTAATTTGCAATCATCAATCTTTAATAAAAATTTATTATTTTTTAATAGATCAATACAAATATAATTAAACAAAAACAATATATATTGTTACTTTCACGACTTATGTGCAAAAAAAATGTTCGAACAAAAACGATTCGCAGGAAGACATTAAATTATTTTGGAAAAAAGGGGGGCCGGCGTTTTGACATTACAATGTAATTCGTATTTGAGCCATGTCCGGTCCTTTTTCAAGATTTCTGGTAATTTTCTATCCCTTATCTCCTCGTACCCCCTTTTAAAAATGTTTTTTCAGCACACTTTCATTTCTGTGAACAACCGCGGTAGGGCCCCGTCAAAATGTGAGCCATAGGTTTTTATTTTTTTATACCGGAAGTTAAACAATATGGACGGAGTTAAGCAACAAGACAGTACGCCCCAGAATGATTCGACCCTAGGTTTTAAATGGATAAAAAAAAATCGCACAAAATATTGTGTAGTCATATATTCATAATACATAATGATCATACTTATATTACTGGAGATTACACTAAATTGTGTTTGAACATAATTTGTAATCGGTCATTTTTTTATTTTGAAATGATGTCAGCTTTGTTCCGGTCCGAGTTTTACACAAGGATGAAAAGATATTGGGGCGAAAACATAACTATTTACCGTATGCGCAAACTGCTATTTACGATTCTAAGGTAAAGTTATTTTTAAAACAGGGAATATCCCATCAACTTGGTCGTGACGCAGTTGTTCGATTTGAATGTGAGAATTCAGCAATTGACGTGATCATTAATTTTTTATGAAAAATATTCCACAAGCCTATATCGACCATCGTACTTGTGGTTTTGACCACCACTAATTTTGGGGGGTTCAGTAATTTCTGCCGGTACTATACACGATCTCAGGCGGGTAAAAGTACCGGGTACCGACCCACTTTGAAAACCCTGTCAATTGTATTTATTTTTATATTTCTTTTCATTTTAATGTGAAATATATTCATCAAAGTGAAGACAAATATTGTTTTTCTATTATTAAATAAATATTTCTTATTTTAATAAATATACAATATACGTACATTGTCGGTAAATATAAAATTTATTTGTACGAGCTTTAGAAACAGGCAGAATAGCGAGCCTTTGGCAAGCTTTTCAGGCCTGTTTCGCAGCGAGTACAAATGAATTTTATATTTAACGACAATGTACGTATTTTGTGTTTATCCTACAATGTCAAAAAAGTCGGAAAACTTGTCAGATTTAAACAAAAAGGACAGAAACAAGCGTCATTCCTCACCTTTCATAAATGTGGTCCGCGTTACATTAGTACCAGTTTCATACTTGTCTGCGCCCTCCGCTGTACATAGCTACAGGGTACCAGGAAAGTTTATTCGTAGGCTGAAAAGTTTATTCATATAGTACGAAAAGTTTATTCGTATAGTACGAAAAGTTTATTTGTCTAGTACGAATAAAGCAAAAATTTATTTGTATAGCATATTTGTACAGCAAATGTACTGATTGCAGGATAAAAGATAATTCTAGAATATAACTATAGCATTTCAATAATTCATCCAATAATAAAGCCGCATATTTGTGCAATTTTGTTGAAAATATTTTATATTGAACAGTAAAATAACAATAAAAAACATGTAATTCTTCAGCTTATGAATATAAAATCTAATTTAAGATTGTGTACTACAGTGAAACCAGTCTAAACGAACCTTTTAGGGATTAACTTTTGTGTTTGGAATAGACTGATGTTCGGTTTATACAGGTCAAATTAACAAAGATTTCCTACAGTAGGACTTTATCTAAGGTTTTGATTTATTCAGGGTTTGGCTTAGACAGGTTTTACCTGTATCTAGTACCTAAATAAAGCATTAAAATGTATTATCTAACATTATGTACGTTTTCCTTTGAAATAAAAGAAAATTCAAGATGTATCACCACAGTGTGGTGATAAAAGAATGGAGCGACGTTGCACGAGACGTTCTCTGCCGAACTCCTTTGTCATGATGTCATATCATTGGAATGTGGGAAAAAACACATCAATGTAGCAACGTAAATAAGGCGAATGTTTAATGTTCATTCATTCATATCATGTATAGCAAATTCAGGGTCATATTCTTATTTCCAAGAACATAGTTTCAATATTTCCCAACAACTGTACGGTCCACATTTCTCAAAAAGCATTGTCAGACAATTGTACAATGTCACTGAAAATGATAGAACATTAGCGTGACATTGTTGAATGAACGCCAACAAATAATGTGACATCATGCAGTAAATGTGGTCTCCTTAGAGTATTGTACAAATTTGTTAATTTTAATTCGACCCTTGTTATTTGTTAAAATTTGCTTTTATGAGGTCTTGCAGGTCGCCTGAACTAACATCACAACTCGTTGCTATCAGAACTCGTAGTGATATACAACAGGCTCAACATGATACAAAGTCTTATACCTACACAGTATGTATGCAATGGGTATATAACATTTTATTGCAGTTTATCCAGATAAATGTAATATCAAACTGGCAGTCATTGATGATAGAGATCTCCATGACAAACATGTTGCATTCTGGGAAGATGTTTATGGATTCAAGATGAGTTGTATGAAATCAGATGTTGTTAAAGAAGCTTGTGTAGACATTGTTAAGCCAGAAAGAATAATATCAGATCAAGTCATAGTCAAGGTAATCTTCTTTTTTTGGCCTAGAAGTTGTTTTAATTGATTGATTGTTGGTTACTTAACTTCCAGCGGCAGTAATATTTCATGGACAGAGAAAAAAAATCTGATATGACGATTACAGGCCAGTTGCCATGATTTTTCAAGGAGGGGTTTGATAAACTGGCCATTTACCATGGTTTTTTCAGCTGAGGGTCAAAATCTAGACTTTTAATAATAGTCTTACTTCAACCGAAATCTGATTTAAAAAGTCATAATTCAACGATTTGTTTTACCTTAATAGTTATAATTCAACTAAAATCTCAATTTTAATTTAATAGTCCTTCTTGCTTTTTAAGGACGGTTCATCTGCCTACCTGTGTGGATTGTCCATCTAGCAACATCATATTTTTTTACCATTATTTGTTAGATGGTTTCTTTAATGTAGCTTAACTCTGTCTTATATCGTTTTATAATATTGTATCATACAGTTGGTCACAATTTTGTTTTTTATGCTAAAATATACTATCATTGATTTGTTTTGCAAGAATGAATTTCTCACAGCAATATCACAATTTAACTTTAAATACAGGAAGCTAATTCCACTCTTAGATGCATGAAAACAAGTTTAAGGTATAAACAAAATGTACTTTTAAAACTGAGTCAAGTTCAGTGATATATTTCATGACAGGCAAAATTTAGGTCAGCACTTCAGAATTTCTATGATCAGCATCATAATTTGTTTGATCCATATGGAATATCTATGTTTCAACTGAATGCAGACAGGATTCCAGAATGAACAGATGACTTGACCAGAATTAGACATTAGGTTCCATTAATTAGACAATGTGCTCATCTTTTGTGGAGCATTTTTAGTACATTGTATAACTGGGTAATTGTAGAAGAGTGAGTGAGTGATTGTTGTTTAATGCCAACTCAGCAATTTTTCAGCTATATCATGGTGGGAACAAGTTAATATTCAATTGTGATGATGATGAGGTCCACTTGGTACTAGACCAACAATCATAGTTGGATTTTATAGTGCTAGCTCACTGCAACAACGGTCCGCAGATAGGAATGTCGGCCCACTCTGACACATTATCCTGATCTGTTTCAGAATCAACCAGTCTTTGCTCTTTCTCCTTAATGCTGCGTGCTTAGCAGAGAAGCAACAAATACCAATTTTCTTGTCTTTAGTTTTACCCGATCTGGACTCGAACCCACGATCTAACGCATTCGAGGCAAGCATGCTAACAATTACACCACCGATGCGGTTAATTGTAAAAGATAATTATCCAGGGGAAATATGTACTGATAATATCTTTTGTAGGAATTAGATTGCTGCCACTGTAACATAAAGGATCTACAATTCAAACAGGAATTCAAATTGTCAATGACAACAGAAGGGGAGATAACTGCTGTTTTTGGATATTTTGATATTCACTTTGACAAACATTGTAACAATAAGGTAAACCTTGACAAATGGCAACTCACTTAAAAGGTCACACATAAAGTACATGCATATTTTGCAGGTGTATCACCATTGGCTGTTATCTTATTATTTAACAATTCCCGAGCACTGCCATCTGGTTGATTTTGTTAGTTATGTCCCTTATAATGATATCATTTTCAACCAATTGGCACTAGGCATTCATTTCACTTCTGTCAAGATATGTACATAGTTAATTGAAAACATTAAATTTGTCCCCAAAACTTATTCTGTGCTCTTTTGGTAGTTGCTCATATGGCCATTTATTCACTTTTCATGCAAAATATGTGTTATGAAACACTCATTCTAATTGGTTGCATCTATTGCTGGATGTATCTGGTTAAAACCGTCAGTGTGACCACAAAAACCAGGTTAATGCTGCCAAGGGTAAAAGAGGATGGAAGGCGGATCGTGAAGCTTGGCTGGCGAAGATGGATCTCATTTTAAGATCTATAAAGATGACAAAAACCCAAACCCTAAGTGCTTGCCAATAGCTTAAGCTTAGAGTTTTACAATGTTCTTTACTTCTTAATAAAATATTACAACTGAATATCTGTCATTTTGATGGTGGATAGAATCTCCCCCCTCCTCCAGAGGGGCCATCCTGGCCTTGATCGTATGGTAGTTGGATTTAAGCTACCTGTGCAATCAGTTTTTAGCTCACCTGGCCTTTAGGCAATGTGAGCTATTGTCATCACTTTTCGTCCGTCGTCCGTCCATCAACATTTCACATTTTAATCTTCTCCTCAGAAACCACTGGGCCAATTGCAACCAAACTTTGGTGGAATGGTCCTTGGATGGCCCCCTTCCAAAATTGTGTCCGGTGATCCCGACTTCCAACCAAGATGGCCACCAAGCTAAAAATAGAAAAAAGGGGGGATGAAATTTTAATTGTCCATTGCTGCTTTAGTATAAGTCAAAATGATCTCAAATTTTAACTGCAGCTACATGGCAAGGAGTAGTTTAACATATATTCTGTGAAATTTTTCTTTCAGCCGATTTATACCGATTATGCAAATTAGGCATATTTTGATAAAAGATCTTATTTAAATCTTCTTCTCTGAAACCGCTGAACCAAATTAAACCAAACCTGGCAGGGATGGTCCCTGTGTGGGTCCCTTTCAAAATTGTGTCCGACAGCCCCGCCCTCCATCCAAGATGGCCGCCATTACTAAAAATAGATATTTCTGCAAATGGCCAAAACTGCTTTATTTTAAGCCAGAATGTGCCCAAATTTGAACTGTATAAGCATAATGATGAGCTTTTTAACATATATTATGGGATTTTTTATGAACTTTGGA
Organism: Bathymodiolus brooksi; assembly: GCA_963680875.1. Taxonomy (NCBI): domain Eukaryota; kingdom Metazoa; phylum Mollusca; class Bivalvia; order Mytilida; family Modiolidae; genus Bathymodiolus; species Bathymodiolus brooksi. The sequence continues at coordinate 111,506,230 of OY804581.1, forward strand.
CTTTTGCCGATTTTGACCGATTATGCAAATTAGGCATAAATAAGCAAAAAATCATTTAAAAATCTTCTTGTTAGAAATCACTAGGCCAATTTCAACCAAACTTTGTCTGAATGATCCTTAGGTGGTCCCTTTTCAAAATTGTGTCCGTCAGCACCATCCTGTATCCAAGATGGCCGCCATTACTAAAAATAGAAATTTCTTCAAATGGCCAAAACTGCTCTATTTTAAGCCAGAATGTGCCCAAATTTGAACTGTTAAAGCATAATGATGAGCTTTTAAACATATATTACAGGATTTTTTATGAACTTTGAACTTTTGTCGATTTTGACCGATTATGCATATTAGAAAAAAGGGGGGATGAAATTTAAAAAAATCTTCTCCTCTAAAACTACTGAGCCAGTCTCAACCAAACTTTGCTGAAATGATTCTTGGGTGGTCCTCTTCCAAAAATGTGTCCGGCATTTCAGAACTTCGACCAATATGGCCGCCACAGCCGAACTTAATTTAACATGGGACCCTATGGGAAATTCCCATAAAAATCTTCTTTTCTGAAACCATTTGCTCAATAAGAACAAAATTTTGATGAAATAATCATTGGATGGTTATCTTCCAAAAATGTGTCCGACGGTTTGGCCCTTCGAACATGATGGCCCCCACAGCCGAACTTAGCTTAACATAGGACCCTATGGGAAATTCACATAAAAATCTTCTTGTCTGGAACCTTTGAGTTGCTCAATTGGAACCAAACTTTGATAAAATAGCCATTGGATGGTCCTCTTCCAAAATTGTGTCTGGTGGTCCTGCCCTCTGACCAAGATGGCTGCACAGCTGTACTTAGTTTAACATAGGACCCTATGGGAAATTCACATAAAACCATCTTGTCTGGAACCAGTAGCTCAATTAGAACCAAACTTTGATGGAATAGTCATTGGATGGTCCTCTTCCAAAATTGTGTCCGGCAGTCGTGCTCTCCCACCAAAATGGCTGCCGCAGTGCAGTTGCGTTGTTATTGAAAGCAGCTTTGATCCAGGTGAGCGATTACAGGCTCCTGGGAGCCTCTGATTATCACGGCTAACGTTGTGAGATCGAATCCCACCCAGGAGAGGTGTACTCTATACAACATTATGTGATAAAGTTTGTCAGTGACTTGCGACAGGTCAGTGTTTTTTTTCGGGTACTCCGGTTTCCTCCATCAATAAAACTGACTGCCACAATATAGCTGAAATATTGTTGAAAGTGGAGTTCAGCACCATAAAACCAAACCAAGCCCTCCTCCAGATATGGAGCTATTAACAAGAATGAAAAGTAATCTTACAATACTGTCATTAGTGCATGACATTACACACAAAAATAACAAATACAGTCAAACCTGCCCATGAGGTCACCTCTATTAAGTCAAACCTTCCCATGAGGTCACCTCTTTCCAGTCAAACCTGCCCATGAGGTCACCTCTATTAAGCAATCACTTGTATTAAAAGGGCACCTTTTTTTTGTCCTGTCATAGAAAATTTCATATAAATTGAACCTCTTTTAAGAGGTCACCTGTCTTTAAAGGCCACTTTTTCTTTGTCCCAAAGGTAACCTCTTAATACAGGTTTGACTGTATATATAAACCAAAGTGTTTTCATCAGGCAGTTTGTAATAACACACTGTTGTATGTTGTAGGTCATGTTTTCTACTGGACCTAAAGATACTGCCACTCATTGGAAACAGACAGTATTTCTGCTGGAGAAATCTATACCTGTTAAAAAAGGTAATTATACCCCCCTGCAACGAAGTTGTAGGGGGGTATACTGGTTTCACCATGTCCGTCCGTCTGTAGACAAATCCTATGTCGTACGATAACTTGAGTTGTGTTTCTTAGAATCTTTTAAAATTTTATCAGCTGTTTACTGGTGAAGAGAGGAGGATCCCTTTCTTTTTTGACGATTTTCACTTTTGCCGTTCCAGAGTTATTGGACTTAATATGACGGAAAATAGGATTTTTACCTTATGTCGTATGATAACTTGAGTAGTGTTTCTCAGAATGTTTTGAAATTTTATCAGCAGCTTACCGGTGAAGAGAGGAGGATCCCTTTCATTTTTGACGATTTTCACTTTTGCCGTTCCAGAGTTATTGGACTTGATATGATGGAAAATAGGATTTTTATGCTATGTCGTATGATAACTTGAGTAGTGTTTCTCAGAATGTTTTGAAATTTTATCAGCAGCTTACCGGTGAAGAGAGGAGGGTCCCTTTCATTTTTTGGTCGGAACAATCAGTAATGTTTTGGTTATGGAAATAGGTTGGACAGTTGTGGGGAGCGGGGGATATATCTTAGTGAGCTGTGCTCACAGTAATACTAGTTACAAATTGTTTGGAATTCAAATTAGTATAAGACTGAATCGGTGGTGTAATTGTTTGTTTGCTTGCCTTGAGTGTGATAGTACGTGGGTTCGAGCCCTGGTCGGGTCAAACCAAAGACTATAAAATTGGTATTTGTTGCTTCTCCGCTAAGCACGCAGCATTAAAGAGTAAGAGCAAAGACTGAGTTGGCTCGGAATCAGGATCATGTGTCTTTTGTGTACTAGATAACACACTCAGCTGGATTTTTATACCGCTAGTTCATTGAAACAACAGTAATATTCTCCCTCACTTCATTCGTCCAAATATAAAGTAATTCTGTTCATATCAAGGGGCAATATAATGAAAACATAAAACATACATAGGAATGGTACTTGCTACAACATTTATTCAAAAGATATACTTTATTGTACACATATTACTATTAATTAAATAATCAAATTAAAGAACATAAATACATGTATAACAAATTATAGCTAAATAAATCTATCTCACTTGGTTATAGCGAGCTTTTATGTGACAATTTGTCACATGACCAAATACCTACATGTATCCATGTTTCAATAATAAACACCCACAACAAAACAAATTGTATATAGACACTTCACTGTGATGATAGGGATATATCTCCAGCAATATCATCCAATATAATAAATGTGACATTGAAATCCCTTCTAGGAGAACATCTGAAATTGTTTATTTATCAGAATTTTTGCATAAAACGTAATACATCGTGAAATTATGCAAAGTTTTAGAAAACAATGAATTAGGAAAGGAAATCCAATCAGTTATCTTTTAAAACATACTAAATTACATAAAATACAAAATGTATTATTCAATTTGGATACAGACAATTTACGTGAAAATTCTTGCCAGTTTTAAAGAAGTTATGTGGGGTAAAATCACCTCTGGCATTTGATTATCATAGAAAAGTAGCATTGCTCTAATTGCTGTTATTTGTTTCACTCAAGTAGTCCCTTCAATGATGAAGACATAAATACTGAGTTTCACAAAAAAAAAATTATCTATCGACTTGATGACTATTCAGAAATAATGATCAGAGCCACAGTGTAGAACCCATTACATTAGAAATATACAAATGTACAATCTATGCACAAACATATCTGATGATGCAAATATTTGTCATTTTTATTCCTTATTTCAGGTGAAACTGTTGATGGTACTATATACTGCAGAAAGAATAGGAAAGACCCTAGATCTCTACTTATAACTCTTAACTTACAGGACCATTCTCAGACTTACTTAATGCAATAAAACTGTAAACACATCTCATATTACTTACTACAGTTTTACAATACCGTATAACCGGTAATTTCTGCGGCAATCTAATTTCTGCGGTATTCTGCAGTCAACTCCGGACCGCAGAAATTAAAATCACAGAATATTATGTAAAATAAATGTTTAATGTCCCGTACAAAATACGTTTTCAAACTCTAACTCCGATTCCGCCGTAAGTGTCAAATATTTAATTAGTCGTAATTACTATATCCAGATAAACAAAACCTGGTACTATATTAATGTTTACACAACAATTAAAGGTTATTTAGCTGTGGCATGATGATTTTTACCTGTTAATTACAATTACTCCAGATCAAGAAATATGATTGTACCAAGCTGACACCGACAATATAATTGAAACAATCACCTGATTAAATATTTACAATCATAATAAAGTTTATTAAAGCAATATTTAAAATTGTTATTTCATAAATTAACATTAGATATATTTTTTTAATTGTTGTAGTAGCTAGCTTCGATTGAATAATATCAAACTGCGTGATCGCAGGATTCATCTAAAGACCAAACAAATAGAAATGTACTGGTAGTAGAATTCCGGTTAACCTGAGTTTTTATGTCTACATTATACTAAAAGAATTGAATACAGTTGCTTCTAATCATAATTCTTTAAAAAATATTGTTATATGATAAAGTATGAAAATTCAACATTAAAAATATACATCCGAAATATATCAAAGTTTATACCGATATCGATCCAACTGTTGACTTCGTATTTCCTGTCAACAAAATAAATCGCGAAAACAGTGAAAAAATAGTTTCTTAAGACAAATTTGAAGTTAACCAAATGTGTATTCAGAAGTTGTAGCGTTTGAAAACTTTCTAAAGAACTAAATATGTTTTTACTTCTAATGATCACTGTAATGTGCACCAGTTGTTTATTGCAACATCGCTTCAGTTGTTGCTTCCTGTAATACAAACAATTTTTTTTTCGGTGCCGAGATTTTCAATCCGCAAAAATAAAAATCCGCATACATTAAATGTCATCTTTTTAGACCAAAACTGCCGAAATTTCACACCGCAGAAATTACCGGTTATATGGTAGAATATTTGTGGGGAGATATCAATGGTGTTTAATGCCACTTTCAACAGTATTTCAGTTATATCGTGGCACTCAGTTTTATTGGTGGAGGAAGTCACCGACCTGTCGTAGGTCACCGAGTTTATCACATAATGTGTATTGAATACACCTCACCATGAGCGGGATTCAAACTCACAACTTTTAGTGGTGATAGGTACTGATTGCATAGGTTGTTGTGAATTCAACTACCATACAATCACAACTACGACGGCCCCCAAACATTCTTGATGGGGAGATATCGATGTTGTCTTATACGACAGGTGGTCACTATGCAAAGTTAATGTGTGGTATTTACTTAGTACAAGTGTTAGATTCTTATCAAATCTTGAAACAAGCAAACTTATTGCATAATTTTTAAAAAGAAATCTGAATCATAATATTTATTTAGAGGTACATCATACAGTTTTTTTCAAACTATCAAGAAAATTATAAAAAAAACCAGGCTTCCTCTTTATGTTTCAAATTTTTTTACCATAAAAATTAAACATTGTAGTATTAAGAATCTCATAATTTGTCTATATCTACAGCAGTCACATGTTTTTGCATACACATTTATAGTGATGAAACTTATCAATCATGACATTAACTTTGCAGAGGCTTAGGTAAAAATTGTCTCATTGAAAACCTATTTTTAGCTCACCTGGCCTTTAGGCCATGTGAGCTATTGCCATCACTTTTCGTCCGTCGTCTGTCCGTCAACATTTCACATTTTAATCTTCTCCTCAGAAACCACTGGGCCAATTGCAACTAAACTTTGGTGGAATGGTCCTTGGATGGCCCCCTTCCAAAATTGTGTCCGGTGATCCTGACTTCCAACCAAGATGGCTGCCAAGCTAAAAATAGAAAAAAGGGGGGATGAAATTTTAATTGTCCATTGCTGCTTTAGTATAAGTCAAAATGAGCTCAAATTTTAACTGCAGCTACATGGCAAGGAGCAGTTTAACATATGTTCGGGGTTTTTCTGTGAAATTTTTCTTTCAACCGATTATGCAAATTAGGCATATTTTGATAAAAGATCACATTTAAATCTTCTCCTCTGAAACCGCTGAACCAAATTAAACCAAACCTGGCAGGGTGGGTCCCTTTCAAAATTGTGTCCGACAGCCCCGCCCTCCATTCAAGATGGCTGCTGTTACTAATTAGAGGCTCCAGGAGCCTGGTTTTCAATTTGACATCTAAAGTTGATAGAAAATGGGGGTGTTACACATAATTTTTAAAGTGGGCCACCCAAAGATCATTTCAACTCAAATTTCTGAGCAAAAGATTTTGATGTGATTTTTATCTCATAATATTCCTAAATGGAATAAAATCTCACAGAAAAACCCAGAATATATGTTAAACTACTCATTGCCATATAGCTGCAGTTAAAATTTGAGTTCATTTTGATTTGTAATAAAGTGGAAATTGACAACTAAAGAAATTTCTATTTTTAGTAACAGCAGCCATTTTGAATGGAGGGCGGGGCTGTCGGACACAATATTGAAAGGGGACCACCCAAGGACCATCCCAGCCAAATTTGCTTTAATTTGGTTCAGCGGTTTCAGAGGAGAAGATTTAAATGTGATCTTTTATCAAAATATGTCTAATTTGTATAATCAGTATAAATCGGTTGAAAGAAAAAATTCACAGAAAAACCCAGAATATATGTTAATCTACTCATTGTCATGTAGCTGCAGTTAAAATTTGAGCTCATTTTGATTTATAATAAAGCAGCAATGGACAATTGAAGAAATGTGTCGGGCATTTCAGACCTCCGACCAAGATGGCCGCCACAGCCGAACTTAATTTAACATAGGAAATTCCCATAAAAATCTTCTGGTCTGAAACCATTTGCTCAATAAGTACTAAATTTTGATGAAATAGTCATTGGATAGTTCTCTTCCAAAAATGTGTCTGGCGGTTCGGCCCTATGACCAAGATGGCTGCACAGCTGAACTTAGTTTAACATAAGACCCTATGGGAAATTCACATAAATACCATCTCGTCTGGAACCAGTAGCTCAATTAGAACTAAACTTTGATGGAATAGTCATTGGATGGTCCTTTTCCAAAATTATGTCCGGCAGTCGCGCTCTCCCACCAAGATGGCCACCACAGTGCAGTTGCATTGTTATTGAAAGCAGCTTTGATCCAGGTGAGCGATTGCAGGTTCCTGGGAGCCTCTGGTTTCTGGAAATAGAAGAGTCGATACGATATTCCAGAGTTTGTGGTTCCTATCAGGATTTCCATGATAGAGGGTTGCTGCTAACATTACAAGAAAGCTACTGAACCAAGGGTTCCTATTGGTAAAGTTGAAGCCATCACTTCGAAAGTTTTAGTCTCCACCAAGACTTAGTTGCCCGTTATGGAATATCTGTGTCACAAATGACCACGGATATGTTCAACTTGTTGTAAATACTTCCTGGTCCTTTCCTCATTCATGACTCACCGGGTTTGTAACTAGATTAACACGATGGGTGCCACTAGTGGAGTAGAAACTGCTTACCCTTCTGGAGCACCCGAGTTCACCCCCAGTTTTTAGTGGGGTTTGTGTTACTCGATCTTAGTGTAATGTTTTGTAGATCATTCTTTGTTCTTTTTCTTACATTGTTTAGAAGAATATAGGAAATAAGGATGCCTAGGTCCAGAAGAAGTCTGATAAACAGGCAAGTGTGACGAGAAAGAATTTCTGAATCGAATTCCTTCAGAAGAGAATCGTCCAGATAAGAATGAGCTTGAACCGACAGAGTATGCAAGTGAGCTGTAACCGTCTGGAAAACCTGAGTAAAATCCTGTGGTGCAACCGCCAGGCCAAACGTGACAGCCAGAAACTGGTAAACCTTGTTGTTCCAGACAAATCGGAGAAATTTCCTGGAAGCCAAAGAAATTGGGATATGGAAATAAGCATCCGAAAGGTCCAGTTTGGTGGTCAACATACCTGGAAGAATACAAGCTCCGATAGATCTGTTGGTCTCCATTTTGAAATGGGGAACCGAAAGGTAACTGTTCAGAATAGAGAGATCTATCACAGGTCTCATTCCCCCAGTTTTCTTGAGAACCCTGGTGTCAACTGAGTCAGAGGAATTTCCTCTATTACTCTTTTCAGTAATAGAGATTGAACTTCCTCTGACAGAAGACGGAACTTCTCCTTGTCTGAGGTCTGAGACATAGGAATCGGACTGTCCGACAAAAGAGGGCATTCCTGAAACACAAGATCCAATCCCCCTCGAATTACTGACAAAACCCATACATCTGTGCTGAACTTCTCCCAATGATGTAGAAACTGGGTAAGCTTCCCTCCCACTGGAACAGAGGGAAGAGGAACAGGAAACTGCTCCTCTCCTAAGGGAGGTGTCGGCAACATACAAGGGGACAACAACCTATTTACGAGACCCAGGCTTCTTGGCACCTTTAAAACCTCCTTTCTGATGGGGTTTCTTAGGACCAGAAGCATTGGGAACAAACACTTTCCTCCTCTTGTCAATACCCGTTGAGGCAGAAGATGAAACAGAAGCTGACCTCTTACCATTAGCCAATTGCACATTGACCCTAAGAGGCTAAGGTGTCTTATTGACCGCCTCCTGAACCTTGTAAAGATAAACCAAAAACCTTATCAGAAAGAGGAGAACGAAGTAAGGAGTCCTGAAGAATTTCATTGACAGAAGACTTCTCTAGTATTTCACGCCTTTTAGAAAGAGTGCCCATGAGAAGGCACTGAGAGGACCCAAGGGCCTGATCTCTTGCAGAAGAGACTTTACTTCTGCTAGATCATCACCTTCCTTTCCCTGAAGCAAAGCACCAACTGCTGAAAGAGAGAACTCGGCAGTACCCAGAACATGTGAAGCACTACGGAGCAAGTTCTCCGATTTGGCCCACAAGGACTCAGAAAGGCGAAGCCCATCAACTGGTTTGGCCCCGAGAAGTTGTGAAAAAGACTTATCACAAACTGGGACCGTTTTCCCGATAGAAGAGTGATAGATTTCAAAATCTTTACTCTTGAAATTACCGGGAAAAGAACTGGCACCAAACCCAGAAAAAGAAGAGCCCTGAGAAGACTTGTCATTTACTTTCACTGAAAGACAGTCATTCACAAACTGAATTGCAGAAGAAACATGATTAGATTCTGGAAAAGAGCCAAAAGTATTGGGTTTATCCTGAACCAAACCACAAGAAGTCTCAAAGATAGAGCTAGTCTTCTTAAGTCTAGGAAGAGAGGACAGGGGCACATGAGCAACTTCTCTTAAGAGAGAGTAATATCTAGCCCTCAACTGGTCTTCAGAAGAATCCTCTGCCTCCGATTCCCTAGGGAACCAACATCCGTAGATGTAAGACTTAGTCTGACCAGCCAAAGAGACCTTATCAGCGACTCTAGCCATTGAAGACTTACCTTCCTCGTGTTCATCTTCACTGAGGAAGGTAGCTTCTTGACTCCCTGGTGCCATAGAAATCAGATCAGATACTTCCTCACAAGGTGTTGGAAGAGAGACCCGATGGCCAGCTTCCAAAGAAGAAATCCTGGAAGAAATGGTAGCCAAATCATCAGACATCGACTTCTTAAAGTCAGATAAAACCTCCTTAACAGAACTAACCAACTCAGAATTCTGTGAGACAGAAGAAGAGTTAGACTGACTACAAGTAACCAGAGTCCTTATGATATCCTGACTGAAAGGAACTGGCTGAGGCCAGTAAGCAAAGGGGTTAACACCCTGAGAGCCAGGATAAGACTGGGTGGGTACAGCCCATGGTGGACTAGCCCAAGTCTGCACAGGAGGTATGGAAGGACACTGTAAGCAGTACCCATATGAAAGGTTCAAAACCATAGACAAACCAGGTGCTGTAGAAAAAGACCCTGTAGTGTTTACTGGTCTTGAAAAAGTATGGTCAACAGTAGACACGGTAGGTATACCCACCTTTGGTCTTGACGGAACTGGGTCCACAAGACCGCTGACTCTCGCACCTGCTCCAGAAGGCTCAGGTATATTGGAGGAGACAGACATGGTTGGGCTACCTACCGACACTAAAGGATTGGACACAGACCCATCCCAAAAACAATCCTGACCCGTTGTACTAATCGCCTCGTAGGGCAAAGTATCACTTACACTAGACACACTTTCTATGTTGTCGAAATCCATTATTTAACTCACCAAGTCAAATTACACTCTATTTTACCTGTTCCTCGGTAAAAGCAGTAAGAATAATAATAAATACTAATAAATATAGTATTAAACAATAATTTAAGCAATGATAATAAAGTTATCTTTGGTTTTCTGTAGAATCAGCTGCTGCACGAATTTCACGTGCGTGATGAATCACAGTAGGAAATGGAATGAGGTTTATAGGTGAATTGTTGGGATATATCCGGTGTTGAGCGAGTATCTCAATGTTATTTTTATTGTGATTTTCTACTACTGTGGGTGAAGGTCGCTTGTGGGAACGTCTCAGAATTTATAGTGGTAAGCTATTTATTGCTATAAATATGCCATGGTTTGACAGAAACATATGGTTTTGAGGCTATTATGTCTCTGAATCTGGGAGTAATATAACACAAGGTACAACATAATCTATGTGTGTTCATTTTGGATTTTAGTCTAATATATGAATGGGTATATTTTTCATACATCAACTATATATAGGGCCCAGGTGGTTCAATGAGTTAGGTAGTTGGATTATCTAACAACTCATACAAGCCTATCATCAATACGGCGTGGGTTCGCGCCCAGCTTTGTAAATTACAAAAAAGGGTGCACTCGACTCGCAGCCACAAGTGATAAAGTTTACCATTTGCTTGCCCATGGTCTTTGGTTCTCTCTAGCTTCCTCCACCACTAAAACTGGTCGCCATGATATAGCTGAAAGTGGCATTAAACAAATCAATCAAATATATCAATCAATCAATCAATTTTATTGTCATTTAAGCAAGTAATACAGCTTGTGACAAAAAAAGTATACACTATTCATATAAAGAGCTGGTTTGTTAGTCTGAGAGTCCACTGTCCTCAGTTAAACGCCTCAAACAGGAGGTCAAGACTTTGAACCTGATAAATTCTCTTTTAGAATTCATTTCAAATTTTTTTTTATTTCAGATAATTCATTCACCTCTTTTTCAAAAGTCAAACTCATATAAAAAGTTTTTATTTCTAACATCAGTTTCTTTCACAATGAAAAAAGAAATGAAATTCATCATCAATATTGTTATATTTGGAAAAATTACAAATTCTATGATTACGGGGCACTTTTTTTTTTATATCTACCCAATTAGATTTCTACATAATCTAACATTTGTGATAAATTTGTGGAATTCAAATATATGAATAGCTATGGTTTTCATGCTGGGGGAATATATGAATGTAAATTTTTTCAAACTCAAGCTGCGACATCATACCCAATTATAACCCCCTGGTGGCTGACTAAAAGCAATTATTTAATTAAGGACAGAATCATGGGTTCTCTAAACGTGGGAAGAATGAGGCAATTTGGACAATCAGACATTTGACTGTCCCTGGGAAAATTCAGATGTTGACTAGGCAAAAATATGGTTGTGGTTATGTAATGCATCTACTCGTCCAAAAATATAAAAATTTGGTTCTTTTAAATGCAAGGAGCATGACACTTGCAGTACTTGCTCCCAGCAACCAGTTGGTAAATATGTTTGCTGAAAAAGGATTACTAAAAGTACAATCCATTGTTATTTTTCAGTAGGCTGTACGTGGCATTGATAGTCATTTTTTTCAGTAAAAAAATTTAGTGGCAGGATACAAGTTCAGTCTTAAACAAGGCACCCGCTATAGTCCATGTTCTGGTTGATCAAAATCTGATGTACAAAAAACAAAACCCCCCATCTTTAATAACACTATGTGATAAAGTTTGTCAGTGACTTGCGACAAGTCATGGTTTTCTCCGGGTACTCCAGTTTCCTCCACCAATAAAACTGACCACCACGATATAACTGAAATATTGTTGAAAGTGGCATTAAACATCATAAACCAAACCAACCCATTTTTACACATAGGGGCCTCTTGCTTGGAAATAGGTGGGGCTACCATACTCCAAATAAATACCAACCTTTATTTTGATAATTAAAAAAAATCAGTCAACTAGAGCTTATGTTATCGTAAGGAAACCATTTACTCTACAGACAACAGACCCATAACATAATACGACTACACAATTTTGTGGATGTACAAAGGAGATTCGAGTGACATATTATAAATAATATTAATACTAGCACCGAAAGAAAAAATAAATTTTGCAAAATTTAAGAGTTTAAAATGCCCTTAAAATCCACATTATTTAAAATTAAATCTTTGTCTTCAAATATTTCATTCCTAGCCTGACATTTCTCCATATGTCTTTGTAGATGGAACTTCCTAGCAAAACATTTCGTACAAAATTGACACTCAAAATCTCTGACTCCTGTGTGAATCAACATGTGACGTTTATAATTCTGTAATTTGTAGAAAACTCTGCCACATTCTTCACATTTGAATGATTTCTCTTTCGTGTGCTGATATTCATGCTGTTTTCTATCGCCTTCACGTGCAAATGACTTGTCACAGAAATAACACCTGAGATTTTTTTGTCCTGTATGGATGACCAAGTGTGTCTTAAGATGTGCTTTCTGTCGAAATGTTTTATCACATATGTCACAGCTGAATAACTTCATACCTGGTAAATTGAAAGTTAAATTAATGGTTATAAACAAAAACAGTTAAAAAAAAATCCATTTATACTTCTAAATATAGATTATAGTTAACATGTTTTAAACTATATATACAAACATTCCATTCAGCAATGCTATCTAAATTTAAATCAAATTAATTTCCAATTAAACTTCCAAAGATGCTCAGTAAGAGTCGAGTTCTACAAAAGTAAATGGGGTTTTTTTTCTTGAAGTTTTAAAACTGTATGAGCTCTTATAAGGGACATATAAAGATATTCGATTGAAAAAAACATATTTCTTTTTTCAGATTTGACGTAATACTACATGTACAGCATGGTGACATTGAAAAACTGATTAAAAAGAAACAAGCAATTACAGACCCAATTCTTTATTATGCCTTTGCTAAAGAAATGTACAGCATTGTCTTGAGGGCTCATCTGAATACTGGACATGGAGGAAGAGAGAAAATGTTAAAGGAGGTTAATAAGAAATATGCTAATGTTACAAGAGATGTCCTGAATTTATTCAAAGAAATGTGCGAGGAATGTCAACTGAAAAAGAGAAAAATTGCAAGCAAGGGCCTAGTCGTCAAACCACTTCTTAGCAAGGATTTTAACAGTCAAGGACAAGTAGATTTAGTTGATATGCAGTCCATGCGTGATGGTGACATTTTGCATTATCAAGATCATCTCACTAAGTTTGCTGTCTTACGTCCACTTACTTCAAAGCTTGCAGCAGAAGTTGGTTTTCAACTGTTGGACATATTTTTACTTTTTGGAGCTCCACATATCCTTCAATCAGACAACGGACGTGAATTTACAGCAAATATTATTAAGGAACTGAAAGATATGTGGCCAGATTGTACTTTGGTTCATGGTAAACCAAGACACCCTCAGTCATAAGGAAGTGTTGAAAGGGGTAACGCTGATATAAAAGATATGCTTATAATCTAGATGGAGTATTGGCCTAAAATTTGTAGTTTGAAAAGAACAATAGCCATCACTCTGGAATAAATAGATCACCATACAAAGCAATGTTTGGCTGTGATGCAAAAATTGGACTGTCAACATCTTCTCTGCCACATGGACTACTTTGCTCGTTAGAATCCGAGGAAGATTTAGTGGAACACCTTAATCGTGCTGAAGAGGAGGGAAATGATTTAAGGGCTCCTGGTCATTTAGATCAACCAGACACTCAAGATGATGGGCTTGAAATTGAAATTTGCACAGTATGTGAAAAATCATGTTTTGTCAAAGTAAAATGCTCAATGTGTTCAAAATCTGTACATGAAATGTGTTCAAAGGCCAATGCTGATTTGGTGGTATGTCATTTGTGTTCCAATGAGGAAGTTATTTCTGAAGAGAGACGAAATGCTTCCGAATCTGAGAGAAGGCATGCCAACAGAATGAGAAATCTGTCCGAAAGAATTTTAACCGAGGTTGAAGTCGGAAAAAATATTTTTATCCCCATCCCTATGGTTGACCGCGGGAAGGGTGATCCACGTAATTTGCTGGCTGTAGTCTTGAGCAGAGAGGAGCATGGCTATAAACTTGGAACAAAGTCAGGTGTATAACGTGGGCTTTATACCAGAAACCAATTTGAACTTTCCGATAATAACTTTTTAGCTAAGGACACTGTTCAACTTGAAACGGAAATTTCTCTGAGACAAGCAGTTAGTGATGCCTCAATATGTGATGGCCAATGCTTTACAAAGTGTGGTTGTAGTGCTAGTGGGAAGTCCAGATGCAACACGAAAAGATGTTTGTGTAAAAAAATGGACTGATGTGTAATAGCCATTGTCATCCAAACATTACCTGCATGAACAAGTAAAAAGTGGTAAATTAAAAAAATAATTTGTAAATTTGTGTGGAATTTAATATCAAACCTGATTTTTGTTTGCATAATTTATATTTTTCCACTTTTGATAAATAAACAGTTTTTGTTCATTAAATGTGTCAAAATACTTTTAGGCAATTTATTGAATTTACAACTTTTTTTTCAGGCATTCAATAGAATGACTACAAATTTCAGGCAATTTATAAAAATGCCTAAAAACGCCAGTCATTCTACAGAATGCCTAAAACTTTCAGGCATTCTATAGAATGCCTAAAGTTAGAGATTGCCTGGAAGCTGATTACATTAATTGCTCGGAAGCTGATTACATTAATAATCACATTTTAAATGTGTTAATATACATTTTTAATATTTAACTAATTCTAAAACTCTAAAGTGATTTTTCAAATGAATAAACCAAAGCTATTAGAAAACAATTGTTAAGTGTAAACTTTTACCGAAATTTGAGAAGAAATTTATTTTATGGAATATATTTTCATGCTATATACAAGGGGAAATTTCAAAAATGTGACCATTGATTTGGCAATACATTCACATTCTGCACAGATATTCCGTTTGCGGTGCATTTCAATTGCGCAGAAAAAATCTTACATTTACGTGAAGAACATAAACACATGACAATTGTGCAGATTTTTTTTTTACTATAGTATTATTACATGATGTTTTTCATATTGGCCTAGTTATAGGTCTGAGGCCTTCTGTATACAGCAGACCGAGACCTATAACTAGGTCAATATGAAAAACATCACATAATGATACCTTTATTAATTAACCAGTCCAATATGATGTTAACTATATAGGCCAATATGAAAACATGTGATTTCCATCAAATGACAAGTTTTTAGGCATTGCATGACTCATTCAAAGCAAATTCAAGAAAAACAATAAAACAACATTACTGAATCAAACAAACTGCAGAATATCTGAATTAGAAATATTAAGAGTAAAATATTGTTAGAAATGACTTAAGAGTCCGAGTTACAGTTACTGACTACAGTTAATTGTGTTCTTTCTATCTCCAGAGTATACATTAATGTTAATTACACAGTATTTGGGTAATTTTATTGCATCACTGTATTCACACATATAAAATAATGTTTCATCAACACATAAAATAACAAAAATATACATCTCACAATATTTAACCTTAACATGTACATGTACTGTTGATTTATATTCATAGTGTTATATAATCAATAAAAACTACCAATGCATTTTAACATTTGGACTGTAGAAATAACTGTTGCCTTCAAAATTATTGGGTTTTTTTTCTTTTATACATGTATGTTGCAAATTCACAAATTAATCTTTTTTTAAATTTATATTTCATATATTTGTATGTTATTCTTATATTATTTTTTTTTCATTTTAAAGGCTGACGAAAGTGGTGAATAATCCATATTGCATCGTCAGTCATGCTGCAAAATGCAGAAAACGCTATGAATAAATTAAATACATGTATATTCTAAATAACAGGTAATCCGCGCAAATGTAAAAAAAACAAACTCTCAGGTATATTTTACAGACAATTGTAATGCTCTTTCTCCGTGCAAGTAGAATACCTGTTAATCCCCAAATACACGCAAATGTAATGTGCCCTCTGTTTGTGCTTAAATATATTATTTAGCCATTGTTTGTACATGTACCCGATATCCTTCATTTCTTGAAATTTATTTTAAATACCCCCGTTAATAAAATATGTTGATATTGTAAATGCAATCGCACAAAATAAAAAAGGGAGGTAACTCCAATTCAATAGCTTGCAATGCAATCACGCAAAATATAAAAGGGAGGTAACTCCAATTTAATAGATTGCAAGGCAATCACGCAAAATATAAAAGGGAGGTAACTCCAATTTAATAGATTGCAATGCAATCACGCAAAATATAAAAGGGAGGTAACTCCAATTCAATAGATTGCAATGCAATCACGCAAAATATAAAAGGGAGGTAATACCAATTTAATAGATTGCAATGCAATCACGCAAAATAAAAAAAGGGAGGTAACTCCAATTTAATAGATTGCAATGCAATCACGCAAAATATAAAAGAGAGGTAACTCCAATTTAATAGATTGTAATGCAATCACGCAAAATCTAAAAGGGAGGTAACTCCAATTTAATAGATTGCAATGCAATCGTGCAAAATAAAACCAGAGGCTCCCAAGAGCCTGTAATCGCTCACCTGGATCAAAGCTGCTTTCAATAACAACGCAACTGCACTGTGGCGGCCATCTTGGCGGGAGAGCGCATCTGCCGGACACCATTTTGCAAGAGGACCATCCAATGACTATTCCATCAAAGTTTGGTTTTAATTGAGCTACTGGTTCCAGACAAGATGGTTTTTATGTGAATTTCCCATAGGGTCCTATGTTAAACTAAGTACAGCTGTGCAGCCATCTTGGTCAGAGGGCGGGACCACCAGACACAAATTTGGTTCAGCGGTTTCAGAGGAGAAGATTTAAATGTGATCTTTAATCAAAATATGCCTAATTTGCATAATCGGTATAAATCGGCTGAAAGAAAAATTTCAAAAAAAAAAACCCAAACATATGCTAAACTACTCCTTGCCATGTAGCTGCAGTTCAAATTTGAGCTCATTTTGTCTTATACTAAAGCAGCAACGGACAATTGAAGAAATTTATATTTTTAGTAACAGCAGCCATCTTGAATGGAGGGCGGGGCTGTCGGACACAATTTTGAAAGGGAACCACCCAGGGACCATCCCTGCCAGGTTTGGTTTAATTTGGTTCAGCGGTTTCAGAGGAGAAGATTTAAATGCGATCTTTTATCAAAATATGCCTAATTTGCATAATCGGTATATATCGGCTGAAAGAAAAATTTCACAGAAAAACCCAGATTACATGCTAAACTACTTCTTGCCATGTAGCTGCAGTTAAAATTTCAGCTCATTTTGACTTACACTAAAGCAGCAATGGACAATTAAAATTTCATCCCCCCTTTTTTCTAATTTGAGCTTGGCGGCCATCTTGGTTGGAAGTCGGGATCAACGGACACAATTTTGGAAGGGGGCCATCCAAGAATCATTTCAGCAAAGTTTGGTTGATATTGGCTCAGTAGTTTCCGAGGAGGAGATTTTTTTTTAATTTCATCCCCCCTTTTTTCTAATTTGCATAATCGGTCAAAATTGGCAAAAGTTCAAAGTTCATAAAAAATCCTGTCATACATGCTGAAAAGCTCATCATTATGCTTATACAGTTCAAATTTGGGCACATTCTGGCTTAAAATAGAGCAGTTTTGGCCATTTGAAGAAATTTCTATTTTTAGTAACAGTGGCCATCTTGAATGGAGGGCGGGGCTGTCGGACACAATTTTGAAAGGGACCCACCCAGGGACCATCCCTGCCAGGTTTGGTTTAATTTGGTTCAGCGGTTTCAGAGGAGAAGATTTAAATGTGATCTTTTATCAAAATATGCCTAATTTGCATAATCGGTATATATCGGCTGAAAGAAAAATTTCACAGAAAAACCTGGAATATATGTTAAACTACTCCTTGCCATGTAGCTGCAGTTAAAATTTAAGCTCATTTTGACTTACACTAAAGCAGCAATGGACAATTAAAATTTCATCCCCCCTTTTTTCTATTTTGAGCTTGGCGGCCATCTTGGTTGGAAGTCGGGATCAACGGACACAATTTTGGAAGGGGGCCATCCAAGAATCATTTCAGCAAAGTTTGGTTGATATTGGCTCAGTAGTTTCCGAGGAGGAGATTTTTTTTTAATTTCATCCCCCCTTTTTTCTAATTTGCATAATCGGTCAAAATTGGCAAAAGTTCAAAGTTCATAAAAAATCCTGTCATACATGCTGAAAAGCTCATCATTATGCTTATACAGTTCAAATTTGGGCACATTCTGGCTTAAAATAGAGCAGTTTTGGCCATTTGAAGAAATTTCTATTTTTAGTAACAGTGGCCATCTTGAATGGAGGGCGGGGCTGTCGGACACAATTTTGAAAGGGACCCACCCAGGGACCATCCCTGCCAGGTTTGGTTTAATTTGGTTCAGCGGTTTCAGAGGAGAAGATTTAAATGTGATCTTTTATCAAAATATGCCTAATTTGCATAATCGGTATATATCGGCTGAAAGAAAAATTTCACAGAAAAACCTGGAATATATGTTAAACTACTCCTTGCCATGTAGCTGCAGTTAAAATTTAAGCTCATTTTGACTTACACTAAAGCAGCAATGGACAATTAAAATTTCATCCCCCCTTTTTTCTATTTTGAGCTTGGCGGCCATCTTGGTTGGAAGTTGGGATCAACGGACACAATTTTGGAAGGGGGCCATCCAAGAATCATTTCAGCATAGTTTGGTTGATATTGGCTCAGTAGTTTCCGAGGAGAAGATTTTTTTTAAATTTCATCCCCCCTTTTTTCTAATTTGCATAATCGGTCAAAATCGGCAAAAGTTCAAAGTTCATAAAAAATCCTGTAATATTTGCTAAAAAGCTCATCATTATGCTTACACAGTTCAAATTTGGGCACATTCTGGCTTAAAATAGAGCAGATTTGGCCATTTGAAGAAATTTCTATTTTTAGTAACAGTGGCCATCTTGAATGGAGGGCGGGGCTGTCGGACACAATTTTGAAAGGAACCCACCCAGGGACCATCCCTGCCAGGTTTGGTTTAATTTGGTTCAGCGGTTTCAGAGGAGAAGATTTAAATGTGATCTTTTATCAAAATATGCCTTATTTGCATAATCGGTATATATCGGCTGAAAGAAAAATTTCACAGAAAAACCTGGAATATATGTTAAACTACTCCTTGCCATGTAGCTGCAGTTAAAATTTAAGCTCATTTTGACTTACACTAAAGCAGCAATGGACAATTAAAATTTCATCCCCCCTTTTTTCTATTTTTAGCTTGGCGGCCATCTTGGTTGGAAGTCGGGATCACCGGACACAATTTTGAAAGGGGGCCATCCAGGGACCATTCCACCAAAGTTTGGTTGCAATTGGTCCAGTGGTTTCTGAGGAGAAGATTAAAATGTGAAATGTTGACGGACGGACGACAGACGAAAAGTGATGACAATAGCTCACATGGCCTAAAGGCCAGGTGAGCTAAAAATGACAATGATGAAACTGGAAATATTCTGTTAAAATACGTTTTTACCAGTCTATAATCTAGCACAAAAGGGGCACCTGTCCCCCTCTGGATCCACCTATGTATCTCTTAGGGGATGGCCATTTGATTCTGAGAGGGATCTAGAAGGTTTTTTTTAGAAATAAATATTCTGGCTAGGTCATGAGCAAAATTAAGATAAAACGAAACAAAACGAAATACAGCATATAGACGACTTGATAATAGATGAAAAAAATATTAAAAATGTCGCTCGTAAATATCAGAGCCAAGGAGGTTTTATTCAGAATTTCTACGTAAATAAATTCGGTATTATGTAAACAAATGCATTTTTAACATGAAATATTTTGGTGAAGATAATTTTTTTTAAATGTTTTGCATTTCAATGGAACAAGTGAAGCTTATCATGACATACTTATCTTTAGCAAAATATACAATCTTTAGGAAAATATTACCATAACAAGTGTGGATGATGAAAGTAACATATTAATAACAAGTGTGGATGATGAAACTAACATATTAATAACAAGTGTGGAGTATGGACGATGAAACTAACATATTAACTAGAACTGTGAATGACCTCACTGAGTGATACCCACCGCTTGCAATACTATGATGTTCAAACTTTGGAATACAGGTATATTAGCAAGTTAATTATCTCCCCTTCTAAATTTTAGACAGCAACGGTATTCCTTCATGCACATCTGCAGGTTGTGTACTACAACTGTGTAAAGTTTCATAAAAATTCAATAAGCAGTTTAGTAGGAGTTGTACTTACAAGGTACATGCCCCCCCCCCTTTTCGTGAAAGTATAAGTTGAATTTATCTCCCCTTTTAAATTTTGGACAGCAACCATATTCCTTCATGCACATCTGCAGGTAGTGTACTACAAATGTGTAAAGTTTCACAAAACTCCAATAAGCCGTTTAGGAGGAGTTGTGCTTACAAGGTACACGACCCCCCTTTTCGTGAAAGTATAAGTTGAATTATCTCCCCTTCTAAATTTTAGACAGCAACGGTATTCCTTCATGCATATCTGCAGGTTGTGTACTACAACTGTGTAAAGTTTCATAAAAATTCAATAAGCAGTTTAGTAGGAGTTGCGCTTACAAGGTACATGCCCCCCCCCCCCCTTTTCATGAAAGTATAAGTTGAATTATCTCCCCTTTTAAATTTTGGACAGCAACCATATTCCTTCATGCACATCTGGAGGTAGTGTACTACAAATGGGTAAAGTTTCATAAAAATCCAATATGCCGTTTAGGAGGAGTTGCGCTTACAAGGTACATGGACGGACGGATGGACGGACAGGGTAATTCCTATATATCCCCCCCCCCAAACTTTGTTTGCAGGGGGTATAATAACAAGTGTGGAGTGTGGATGATGAAACTAACATATTAATAACAAGTGTGGACGATGAAACTAACATATTAATAACAAGTGTAGATGATGAAACTAACATATTAATAACAAGTGTGGACGATGAAACTAACATATTAATAACAAGTGTGGATGATGAATCTAACATATTAATAACAAGAATGGAGTGTGGACGATGAAACAAACATATTAATAACAAGTGTGGACGATGAAACTAACATATTAATAACAAGTGTGGATAATGAAACTAACATATTAATAACAAGTGTGGAGTGTGGATGATGAAACTAACATATTAATAACAAGTGTGGATGATGAAACAAACATATTAATAGCAAGTGTGGACGATGAAACTAACATATTAATAACAAGTGTGGATGATGAAACTAACATATTAATAACAAGTGTGGAGTGTGGATGATGAAACTAACATATTAATGGCAGATGAAGCTGGAACAAGAAAAGATCAATTTTGAACTGCCGATCATAAAACTTACAATATAGTCAAGACAATATTAATATGTTATTGGACAGTAAATTTTAAGGAATAAGGTAAACCACTGATCATTCATTCTCTGCTAAAATGACCAATACAGGTTTTTCATGTGCCCTCTAAATCTTCAATGCCTTTTAAATTATCATGGCTTGCATTTTTTTTAAATTTTATAAAGAGGTCCTTAAAACAATTTACAAGTTGGCATATTCTGCAGACAGAAAAAAAATACAGACTGTCAAATGGGAACAAAAAAAGTAAATTTCAGTGTCCCCTTCAAAAAACGGCATTGGTACTTGTTTTTGTTTAATTGTATCAATGATTAAATTCCAATAAACTTTTCTTCCGTTGACCTTTTCCACTCCATCTTTTATATTGCTTTAATAGTGTCCATAATGTCTGAGTCTAATGCAATAACACATTCCAAAAAGCTATATTTATTTTTCTAATTCACTAAATTGGCACAATATAGTGTAAAATAATCCATTCTATATAGATTAACAAAATATCTTAGAGGATGTATCAAAAAACCTATACATCACAAAAATATCTCTTAATTTCAATTGTTACATTTACTTTTGATCAAATATGTTATGTAAGTTAAAATCAAATATGTTATGTAAGTTAAAATCAAATATGTTATGTAAGTTAAAATCAGATGTGTTAACAGAGTTGGCAAGTTTATATTTCACACATTTTCATAAATAGTTTGATTCTGTATAGCTGTGACTAAGTCCTAATCGGTAAATTCACAATAGGGAAAAGCTTTGATAATAACACATCTTGAAAGAAGAAACTGAATGACAAAATAAAATAAGTTTTATAAGCTAGTGCTTAGCATATATTTCAATACATCCTGCTTAATTTAATACAATTTTGTTCTCTGTCTTTTCTTGACCTTGATTGTTGTTTACATAACGTAACTGATGACAGCGTAACATATTTGACCAACACTTGCTACTTTTGTCTCATTTAATAAATGTTAAATTCAAATGCTTGATTGATTTTACTTTTAGTTAGTAACTGTAACGTGAGGTGCACTTTCAGTTACCTTGGTCAGAAAAAAAATTCTAAAGGGAATTAAATGCTCTTACCTGTATGCAGTTTTAAATGTACTTTTAGATTGCTCTTGTCAGTAAAGTTTTTATGACAGACATGACAGACATGTGGTTTCACTCCCATATGTATCAAAGTGTGTCGGTTGAGAGAAGACAAGGAGGAGTATAAATGGTCACAAATGTGACACTTATACTTCTGGTAAGTTGGATGTTCCTTCATGTGCAGTTTCCTTGTGGACTTGTCTATGAACACTTGACCACATATAAGACATTCAGACAGGCTCGCTTCACTGGCAAGAAATGGAAGACCTAATGTATAAAAAAGTATATTTTTTATTGTCACGATGCAATGTACATGTATTTCCCACTGAGGGGTGAGGGTTATGGTATGTAATGCCACTTTCAACAATATTTCAGTTATATCGTACCCACAGAAAACCACTGATCTTTTGTTGAGGGTGTAGATGGCTTTACATCTACCTATTGTTATCAGTGTCCATCACACTCAAGTTGTGAGTTTCATTCTACACAAGTGCAGAGGTAAGTTTATCAGTGACATGTGACATGTCAATTGTTTTCACTAATAACACTGACAGCAACGATACAACTGAGATACTGCTGATTTGATTTGATTTGATTTCTTGTGTTTTAACGCCACTTTCAACAATATTTCAGCTATATCATGGCGACCATTTTTAGTGGTGGAGGAAGCCGGAGTACCCAGAGAGAACCATCGACCATGGGCAAGCAACTGGTAAACTTGATCACTTGCGGCTGCGAGTTGAGTGGACATTTTTTGTAATTTACAAAGCCGGGCGCAAACCCATGCCGTATTGGTGATAGGCTTTTATGAGTTGTTAGATCCAACGACCTAACTCATTGAGACACCCGGGTCCCTGAAATACTGCTGAAGTGGTGGTGTGGACCAAATATAGAAACTGACTTAATCACGAAAAATTGCCGTCAAATTAACAAAGTAGACTGAAAATGAGGACATGGTCTGATGACACATGCTATACTGACATGTATCTTCCATGATCAATATGTGGACCAAATATAGTGAGCCTAGGCTGTATGGTAATGGAAACACTGACCTAATTACGAAAACTTGACTTCAATTTAACAAATTCAGTAGACTAAGTCAAGGTCAGTAGAAACATTCCTGTCTGACAAAATACTGATAATATGGAATCTTCCTTTGGAAAGTCGATACAAAATACTGATAATATGGAATCTTCCTTGGAAAACCAATATAAAATACTGATAATATGGAATCTTCCTTGGAAAACCAATACAAAATACTGATAATATGGAATTTTCCTTAGAAAACCAATACAAAATACTGATAATATGGAATCTTCCTTTGGAAAACCAATATAAAATACTGATAATATGGAATCTTCCTTGGAAAACCAATATAAAATACTGATAATATGGAATCTTCCTTGGAAAACCAATATAAAATACTGATAATATGGAATCTTCCTTGGAAAACCAATATAAAATACTGATAATATTGAATCTTCCTTGGAAAACCAATATAAAATACTGATAATATGGAATCTTCCTTGGAAAACCAATATAAAATACTGATAATATGGAATCTTCCTTGGAAAACCAATACAAAATACTGATAATATGGAATCTTCCTTGGAAAACCAATACAAAATACTGATAATATGGAATCTTCCTTGGAAAACCAATATAAAGTACTGATAATATGGAAACTCCCTTGGAAAACCAATATAAAATACTGATAATATGGAATCTTCCTTGGAAAACCAATACAAAATACTGATAATATGGAATCTTCCTTGGAAAACCAATATAAAATACAGTGTATGTTGTGGTTTCAGTTGTGTTCAATGATTTTTGGTGGGAGGTGGTCGTTCATTTTGTTGATATTGATGGAATGTTTAAACTTTCTGCTCAGTTTCATTTTTTTTCTTTATTTTTTTTTTTAAATATCTTTAAATGCAAAACTAAAATTTGAGAACTGTTTGCAGAATAAAATGATAGTAAATACCTGATAATGTGGCATATTCCTTGGAAAACCAATACAGTAATTCTTGACCACAGAAAACTTCTTTAGTTGTAAAAAAATATATGTGATGACCTAGCTGGTGTGCTATCAGATTCTGGGTCTTTTCACAACGAGCTGGCTTGATAAACATCATCCAATTACATTCGTTTTCATCACACATATCTACTGTATCTGATTTTGTGTCTAAAAATATCTGAAAACCAGAATAATATGTCCATAAAATGTAAAGCAATGTTATCAATTTATAGTGTCACAACTGAAAAATATGTTTGGTTCAATTCGCTCTAGTGATTTCAGAGAAATAGATTGTAATATGAGAAGCTAATGGAATCAGGAGATAGAGACAAAGTGATGATAATACCTAAAATAGTCTAGGTGAGATAATACTGGAAGCAGGGGACAGAGACAAAGTGATGATAATACCTAAAATAGTCTAGGTGAGATAATACTGGAAGCAGGGGACAGAGACAAAGTGATGATAATACCTAAAATAGTCTAGGTGAGATAATACTGGAAGCAGGGGACAGAGACAAAGTGTTGATAATACCTAAAATAGTCTAGATGAGATAATACTGGAAGCAGGGGACAGAGACAAAGTGATGATAATACCTAAAATGGTCTAGATGAGATAATACTGGAAGCAGGGGACAGAGACAAAGTGATGATAATACCTAAAATAGTCTAGGTGAGATAATACTGGAAGCAGGCAACAGAGACAAAGTGATGATAATACCTAAAATAGTCTAGATGAGATAATACTGGAAGCAGGGGACAGAGACAAAGTGATGATAATACCTAAAATAGTCTAGGTGAGATAATACTGGAAGCAGGCAACAGAGACAAAGTGATGATAATACCTAAAATAGTCTAGATGAGATAATACTGGAAGCAGGGGACAGAGACAAAGTGATGATAATACCTAAAATGGTCTAGATGAGATAATACTGGAAGCAGGGGACAGAGACAAAGTGATGATAATACCTAAAATAGTCTAGGTGAGATAATACTGGAAGCAGGCAACAGAGACAAAGTGATGATCATACCTAAAATAGTCTAGGTGAGATAATACTGGAAGCAGGAGACGGAGACAAAGTGATGATAATACCTAAAATGGTCTAGGTGAGATAATACTGGAAGCAGGGGACAGAGACAAAGTGATGATAATACCTAAAATAGTCTAGGTGAGATAATACTGGAAGCAGGAGACGGAGACAAAGTGATGATAATACCTAAAATGGTCTAGGTGAGATAATACTGGAAGCAGGGGACAGAGACAAAGTGATGATAATACCTAAAATAGTCTAGGTGAGATAATACTGGAAGCAGGGGACAGAGACAAAGTGATGATAATACCTAAAATAGTCTAGGTGAGATAATACTGGAAGCAGGCAACAGAGACAAAGTGATGATCATACCTAAAATAGTCTAGGTGAGATAATACTGGAAGCAGGAGACGGAGACAAAGTGATGATAATACCTAAAATGGTCTAGGTGAGATAATACTGGAAGCAGGGGACAGAGACAAAGTGATGATAATACCTAAAATAGTCTAGGTGAGATAATACTGGAAGCAGGAGACGGAGACAAAGTGATGATAATACCTAAAATGGTCTAGGTGAGATAATACTGGAAGCAGGGGACAGAGACAAAGTGATGATAATACCTAAAATAGTCTAGGTGAGATAATACTGGAAGCAGGGGACAGAGACAAAGTGATGATAATACCTAAAATAGTCTAGGTGAGATAATACTGGAAGCAGGGGACAGAGACAAAGTGATGATAATACCTAAAATAGTCTAGGTGAGATAATACTGGAAGCAGGGGACAGAGACAAAGTGATGATAATACCTAAAATAGTCTAGATGAGATAATACTGGAAGCAGGGGACAGAGACAAAGTGATGATAATACCTAAAATAGTCTAGATGAGATAATACTGGAAGCAGGGAACAGAGACAAAGTGATGATAATACCTAAAATAGTCTAGATGAGATAATACTGGAAGCAGGGGACAGAGACAAAGTGATGATAATACCTAAAATGGTCTAGATGAGATAATACTGGAAGCAGGGGACAGAGACAAAGTGATGATAATACCTAAAATGGTCTAGGTGAGATAATACTGGAAGCAGGGATCAGAGACAAAGTGATGATAATACCTAAAATAGTCTAGGTGAGATAATACTGGAAGCAGGCAACAGAGACAAAGTGATGATAATACCTAAAATAGTCTAGGTGAGATAATACTGGAAGTAGGGAACAGAGACAAAGTGATGATAATACCTAAAATGGTCTAGGTGAGATAATACTGGAAGCAGGGAACAGAGACAAAGTGATGATAATACCTAAAATAGTCTAGGTGAGATAATACTGGAAGCAGGCAACAGAGACAAAGTGATGATAATACCTAAAATGGTCTAGGTGAGATAATACTGGAAGCAGGGAACAGAGACAAAGTGATGATAATACCTAAAATAGTCTAGGTGAGATAATACTGGAAGCAGGAGACAGAGACAAAGTGATGATAATACCTACAATGGTCTAGGTGAGATAATACTGGAAGCAGGCAACAGAGACAAAGTGATGATAATACCTAAAATGGTCTAGGTGAGATAATACTGGAAGTAGGGAACAGAGACAAAGTGATGATAATACCTAAAATGGTCTAGGTGAGATAATACTGGAAGCAGGGAACAGAGACAAAGTGATGATAATACCTAAAATAGTCTAGGTGAGATAATACTGGAAGCAGGGGACAGAGACAAAGTGATGATAATACCTAAAATAGTCTAGGTGAGATAATACTGGAAGCAGGGGACAGAGACAAAGTGATGATAATACCTAAAATAGTCTAGGTGAGATAATACTGGAAGCAGGAGACAGAGACAAAGTGATGATAATACCTAAAATGGTCTAGATGAGATAATACTGGAAGCAGGGGACAGAGACAAAGTGGTGATAATACCTAAAATAGTCTAGATAAAATAATACTGGAAGCAGGCAACAGAGACAAAGTGATGATAATACCTAAAATGGTCTAGGTGAGATAATACTGGAAGCAGGAGACAGAGACAAAGTCATGATAATACCTTAAATGGTCTAGATGAGATAATACTAGAAGCAGGCAACAGAGACAAAGTGATGACAATACCTAAAATGGTCTAGGTGAGATAATACTGAAAGCAGGGGACAGAGACAAAGTGATGATAATACCTAAAATAGTCTAGGTGAGATAATACTGGAAGCAGGGGACAGAGACAAAGTGATGATAATACCTAAAATGGTCTAGATGAGATAATACTGGAAGCAGGGGACAGAGACAAAGTGATGATAATACCTAAAATAGTCTAGGTGAGATAATACTGGAAGCAGGGGACAGAGACAAAGTGGTGATAATACCTTAAATGGTCTAGATGAGATAATACTAGAAGCAGGCAACAGAGACAAAGTGATGACAATACCTAAAATGGTCTAGGTGAGATAATATTGGAAGCAGGGGACAGAGACAAAGTGATGATCATACATAAAATGGTCTAGGTGAGATAATACTGGAGGCAGGGGGCAGAGACAAAGTGATGATAATACCTAAAATGGTCTAGGTGAGATAATACTGGAAGCAGGGAAACAAAGTGATGACAATACCTAAAATGGTCTAGGTGAGATAATACTGGAAGCAGGAGACAGAGCCAAAGTGATGATAATACCTATAATGGTCTAGGTGAGATAATACTGGAAGCAGGAGACAGAGACAAAGTGATGATAATACCTAAAATGGTCTAGGTGAGATAATACTGGAAGCAGGGAACAGAGACAAAGTGATGATAATACCTAAAATGGTCTAGGGGAGATAATACTGGAAGTAGGGAACAGAGACAAAGTGATGATCATACATAAAATGGTCTAGGGGAGATATTACTGGAAGTAGGGAACAGAGACAAAGTGATGATAATACCTAAAATGGTCTAGGTGAGATAATACTGGAAGCAGGGAACAGAGACAAAGTGATGATAATACCTAAAATAGTCTAGGTGAGATAATACTGGAAGCAGGGGACAGAGACAAAGTGATGATAATACCTAAAATAGTCTAGGTGAGATACTACTGGAAGCAGGGGACAGAGACAAAGTGATGATAATACCTAAAATAGTCTAGGTGAGATAATACTGGAAGCAGGAGACAGAGACAAAGTGATGATAATACCTAAAATGGTCTAGATGAGATAATACTGGAAGCAGGGGACAGAGACAAAGTGGTGATAATACCTAAAATAGTCTAGATAAAATAATACTGGAAGCAGGCAACAGAGACAAAGTGATGATAATACCTAAAATGGTCTAGGGGAGATAATACTGGAAGCAGGGGACAGAGACAAAGTGATGATAATACCTACAATGGTCTAGGTGAGATAATACTGGAAGCAGGCAACAGAGACAAAGTGATGATAATACCTAAAATGGTCTAGGTGAGATAATACTGGAAGCAGGAGACAGAGACAAAGTGATGATAATACCTTAAATGGTCTAGATGAGATAATACTAGAAGCAGGCAACAGAGACAAAGTGATGACAATACCTAAAATGGTCTAGGTGAGATAATACTGGAAGCAGGGGACAGAGACAAAGTGATGATAATACCTAAAATAGTCTAGGTGAGATAATACTGGAAGCAGGGGACAGAGACAAAGTGATGATAATACCTAAAATGGTCTAGATGAGATAATACTAGAAGCAGGGGACAGAGACAAAGTGATGATAATACCTAAAATAGTCTAGGTGAGATAATACTGGAAGCAGGGGACAGAGACAAAGTGGTGATAATACCTTAAATGGTCTAGATGAGATAATACTAGAAGCAGGCAACAGAGACAAAGTGATGACAATACCTAAAATGGTCTAGGTGAGATAATATTGGAAGCAGGGGACAGAGACAAAGTGATGATCATACATAAAATGGTCTAGGTGAGATAATACTGGAGGCAGGGGGCAGAGACAAAGTGATGATAATACCTAAAATGGTCTAGGTGAGATAATACTGGAAGCAGGGAAACAAAGTGATGACAATACCTAAAATGGTCTAGGTGAGATAATACTGGAAGCAGGAGACAGAGACAAAGTGATGATAATACCTAAAATGGTCTAGGTGAGATAATACTGGAAGCAGGGAACAGAGACAAAGTGATGATAATACCTAAAATGGTCTAGGGGAGATAATACTGGAAGTAGGGAACAGAGACAAAGTGATGATCATACATAAAATGGTCTAGGGGAGATATTACTGGAAGTAGGGAACAGAGACAAAGTGATGATCATACATAAAATGGTCTAGGGGAGATAATACTGGAAGCAGGGAAAAGAGACAAAGTGATGATAATACCTACAATGGTCTAGGTGAGATAATACTGGAAGCAGGAGACAGAGACAAAGTGATGATAATACCTAAAATGGTCTAGGTGAGATAATACTGGAAGCAGGGAACAGAGACAAAGTGATGATAATACCTAAAATGGTCTAGGGGAGATAATACTGGAAGTAGGGAACAGAGACAAAGTGATGATCATACATAAAATGGTCTAGGGGAGATATTACTGGAAGTAGGGAACAGAGACAAAGTGATGATCATACATAAAATGGTCTAGGGGAGATAATACTGGAAGCAGGGAAAAGAGACAAAGTGATGATAATACCTACAATGGTCTAGGTGAGATAATACTGGAAGAAAGGGAACAGAGACAAAGTGATGATAATATCTAAAATGGTGTAGGTGAGATAATACTGGAAGCAGGAGACAAAGTGATGATAATACCTACAATGGTCTAGGTGAGATAATACTGGAAGAAAGGGAACAAAGTGATGATAATACCTAAAATGGTCTAGGTGAGATAATACTGGAAGCAGGAGACGGAGACAAAGTGATGATAATACCTAAAATAGTCTAGGTGAGATAATACTGGAAGCAGGGGACAGAGACAAAGTGGTGATAATACCTAAAATGGTCTAGGTGAGATAATACTGGAAGCAGGGAACAGAGACAAAGTGATGATAATACCTAAAATAGTCTAGGTGAGATAATACTGGAAGCAGGAGACAGAGACAAAGTGATGATAATACCTAAAATGGTCTAGGTGAGATAATACTGGAAGCAGGAGACGGAGACAAAGTGATGATCATACATAAAATGGTCTAGGGGAGATATTACTGGAAGTAGGGAACAGAGACAAAGTGATGATCATACATAAAATGGTCTAGGGGAGATAATACTGGAAGCAGGGAAAAGAGACAAAGTGATGATAATACCTACAATGGTCTAGGTGAGATAATACTGGAAGAAAGGGAACAGAGACAAAGTGATGATAATATCTAAAATGGTGTAGGTGAGATAATACTGGAAGCAGGAGACAAAGTGATGATAATACCTACAATGGTCTAGGTGAGATAATACTGGAAGAAAGGGAACAAAGTGATGATAATACCTAAAATGGTCTAGGTGAGATAATACTGGAAGCAGGAGACGGAGACAAAGTGATGATAATACCTAAAATAGTCTAGGTGAGATAATACTGGAAGCAGGGGACAGAGACAAAGTGGTGATAATACCTTAAATGGTCTAGATGAGATAATACTAGAAGCAGGCAACAGAGACAAAGTGATGACAATACCTAAAATGGTCTAGGTGAGATAATATTGGAAGCAGGGGACAGAGACAAAGTGATGATCATACATAAAATGGTCTAGGTGAGATAATACTGGAGGCAGGGGGCAGAGACAAAGTGATGATAATACCTAAAATGGTCTAGGTGAGATAATACTGGAAGCAGGGAAACAAAGTGATGACAATACCTAAAATGGTCTAGGTGAGATAATACTGGAAGCAGGAGACAGAGCCAAAGTGATGATAATACCTATAATGGTCTAGGTGAGATAATACTGGAAGCAGGAGACAGAGACAAAGTGATGATAATACCTAAAATGGTCTAGGTGAGATAATACTGGAAGCAGGGAACAGAGACAAAGTGATGATAATACCTAAAATGGTCTAGGGGAGATAATACTGGAAGTAGGGAACAGAGACAAAGTGATGATCATACATAAAATGGTCTAGGGGAGATATTACTGGAAGTAGGGAACAGAGACAAAGTGATGATCATACATAAAATGGTCTAGGGGAGATAATACTGGAAGCAGGGAAAAGAGACAAAGTGATGATAATACCTACAATGGTCTAGGTGAGATAATACTGGAAGAAAGGGAACAGAGACAAAGTGATGATAATATCTAAAATGGTGTAGGTGAGATAATACTGGAAGCAGGAGACAAAGTGATGATAATACCTACAATGGTCTAGGTGAGATAATACTGGAAGAAAGGGAACAAAGTGATGATAATACCTAAAATGGTCTAGGTGAGATAATACTGGAAGCAGGAGACGGAGACAAAGTGATGATAATACCTAAAATAGTCTAGGTGAGATAATACTGGAAGCAGGGGACAGAGACAAAGTGGTGATAATACCTAAAATGGTCTAGGTGAGATAATACTGGAAGCAGGGAACAGAGACAAAGTGATGATAATACCTAAAATAGTCTAGGTGAGATAATACTGGAAGCAGGAGACAGAGACAAAGTGATGATAATACCTAAAATGGTCTAGGTGAGATAATACTGGAAGCAGGAGACGGAGACAAAGTGATGATAATACCTAAAATGGTCTAGGGGAGATAATACTGGAAGTAGGGAACAGAGACAAAGTGATGATCATACATAAAATGGTCTAGGGGGGATATTACTGGAAGTAGGGAACAGAGACAAAGTGATGATCATACATAAAATGGTCTAGGGGAGATAATACTGGAAGCAGGGAAAAGAGACAAAGTGATGATAATACCTACAATGGTCTAGGTGAGATAATACTGGAAGAAAGGGAACAGAGACAAAGTGATGATAATACCTAAAATGGTCTAGGTGAGATAATACTGGAAGCAGGAGACAGAGACAAAGTGATGATAATACCTAAAATGGTCTAGATGAGATAATACTGGAAGCAGGGGACAGAGACAAAGTGATGATAATACCTAAAATAGTCTAGGTGAGATAATACTGGAAGCAGGGGACAGAGACAAAGTGGTGATAATACCTTAAATGGTCTAGATGAGATAATACTAGAAGCAGGCAACAGAGACAAAGTGATGACAATACCTAAAATGGTCTAGGTGAGATAATATTGGAAGCAGGGGACAGAGACAAAGTGATGATCATACATAAAATGGTCTAGGTGAGATAATACTGGAGGCAGGGGGCAGAGACAAAGTGATGATAATACCTAAAATGGTCTAGGTGAGATAATACTGGAAGCAGGGAAACAAAGTGATGACAATACCTAAAATGGTCTAGGTGAGATAATACTGGAAGCAGGAGACAGAGCCAAAGTGATGATAATACCTATAATGGTCTAGGTGAGATAATACTGGAAGCAGGAGACAGAGACAAAGTGATGATAATACCTAAAATGGTCTAGGTGAGATAATACTGGAAGCAGGGAACAGAGACAAAGTGATGATAATACCTAAAATGGTCTAGGGGAGATAATACTGGAAGTAGGGAACAGAGACAAAGTGATGATCATACATAAAATGGTCTAGGGGAGATATTACTGGAAGTAGGGAACAGAGACAAAGTGATGATAATACCTAAAATGGTCTAGGTGAGATAATACTGGAAGCAGGGAACAGAGACAAAGTGATGATAATACCTAAAATAGTCTAGGTGAGATAATACTGGAAGCAGGGGACAGAGACAAAGTGATGATAATACCTAAAATAGTCTAGGTGAGATACTACTGGAAGCAGGGGACAGAGACAAAGTGATGATAATACCTAAAATAGTCTAGGTGAGATAATACTGGAAGCAGGAGACAGAGACAAAGTGATGATAATACCTAAAATGGTCTAGATGAGATAATACTGGAAGCAGGGGACAGAGACAAAGTGGTGATAATACCTAAAATAGTCTAGATAAAATAATACTGGAAGCAGGCAACAGAGACAAAGTGATGATAATACCTAAAATGGTCTAGGGGAGATAATACTGGAAGCAGGGGACAGAGACAAAGTGATGATAATACCTACAATGGTCTAGGTGAGATAATACTGGAAGCAGGCAACAGAGACAAAGTGATGATAATACCTAAAATGGTCTAGGTGAGATAATACTGGAAGCAGGAGACAGAGACAAAGTGATGATAATACCTTAAATGGTCTAGATGAGATAATACTAGAAGCAGGCAACAGAGACAAAGTGATGACAATACCTAAAATGGTCTAGGTGAGATAATACTGGAAGCAGGGGACAGAGACAAAGTGATGATAATACCTAAAATAGTCTAGGTGAGATAATACTGGAAGCAGGGGACAGAGACAAAGTGATGATAATACCTAAAATGGTCTAGATGAGATAATACTAGAAGCAGGGGACAGAGACAAAGTGATGATAATACCTAAAATAGTCTAGGTGAGATAATACTGGAAGCAGGGGACAGAGACAAAGTGGTGATAATACCTTAAATGGTCTAGATGAGATAATACTAGAAGCAGGCAACAGAGACAAAGTGATGACAATACCTAAAATGGTCTAGGTGAGATAATATTGGAAGCAGGGGACAGAGACAAAGTGATGATCATACATAAAATGGTCTAGGTGAGATAATACTGGAGGCAGGGGGCAGAGACAAAGTGATGATAATACCTAAAATGGTCTAGGTGAGATAATACTGGAAGCAGGGAAACAAAGTGATGACAATACCTAAAATGGTCTAGGTGAGATAATACTGGAAGCAGGAGACAGAGCCAAAGTGATGATAATACCTATAATGGTCTAGGTGAGATAATACTGGAAGCAGGAGACAGAGACAAAGTGATGATAATACCTAAAATGGTCTAGGTGAGATAATACTGGAAGCAGGGAACAGAGACAAAGTGATGATAATACCTAAAATGGTCTAGGGGAGATAATACTGGAAGTAGGGAACAGAGACAAAGTGATGATCATACATAAAATGGTCTAGGGGAGATATTACTGGAAGTAGGGAACAGAGACAAAGTGATGATCATACATAAAATGGTCTAGGGGAGATAATACTGGAAGCAGGGAAAAGAGACAAAGTGATGATAATACCTACAATGGTCTAGGTGAGATAATACTGGAAGAAAGGGAACAGAGACAAAGTGATGATAATATCTAAAATGGTGTAGGTGAGATAATACTGGAAGCAGGAGACAAAGTGATGATAATACCTACAATGGTCTAGGTGAGATAATACTGGAAGAAAGGGAACAAAGTGATGATAATACCTAAAATGGTCTAGGTGAGATAATACTGGAAGCAGGAGACGGAGACAAAGTGATGATAATACCTAAAATAGTCTAGGTGAGATAATACTGGAAGCAGGGGACAGAGACAAAGTGGTGATAATACCTAAAATGGTCTAGGTGAGATAATACTGGAAGCAGGGAACAGAGACAAAGTGATGATAATACCTAAAATAGTCTAGGTGAGATAATACTGGAAGCAGGAGACAGAGACAAAGTGATGATAATACCTAAAATGGTCTAGGTGAGATAATACTGGAAGCAGGAGACGGAGACAAAGTGATGATCATACATAAAATGGTCTAGGGGAGATATTACTGGAAGTAGGGAACAGAGACAAAGTGATGATCATACATAAAATGGTCTAGGGGAGATAATACTGGAAGCAGGGAAAAGAGACAAAGTGATGATAATACCTACAATGGTCTAGGTGAGATAATACTGGAAGAAAGGGAACAGAGACAAAGTGATGATAATATCTAAAATGGTGTAGGTGAGATAATACTGGAAGCAGGAGACAAAGTGATGATAATACCTACAATGGTCTAGGTGAGATAATACTGGAAGAAAGGGAACAAAGTGATGATAATACCTAAAATGGTCTAGGTGAGATAATACTGGAAGCAGGAGACGGAGACAAAGTGATGATAATACCTAAAATAGTCTAGGTGAGATAATACTGGAAGCAGGGGACAGAGACAAAGTGGTGATAATACCTTAAATGGTCTAGATGAGATAATACTAGAAGCAGGCAACAGAGACAAAGTGATGACAATACCTAAAATGGTCTAGGTGAGATAATATTGGAAGCAGGGGACAGAGACAAAGTGATGATCATACATAAAATGGTCTAGGTGAGATAATACTGGAGGCAGGGGGCAGAGACAAAGTGATGATAATACCTAAAATGGTCTAGGTGAGATAATACTGGAAGCAGGGAAACAAAGTGATGACAATACCTAAAATGGTCTAGGTGAGATAATACTGGAAGCAGGAGACAGAGCCAAAGTGATGATAATACCTATAATGGTCTAGGTGAGATAATACTGGAAGCAGGAGACAGAGACAAAGTGATGATAATACCTAAAATGGTCTAGGTGAGATAATACTGGAAGCAGGGAACAGAGACAAAGTGATGATAATACCTAAAATGGTCTAGGGGAGATAATACTGGAAGTAGGGAACAGAGACAAAGTGATGATCATACATAAAATGGTCTAGGGGAGATATTACTGGAAGTAGGGAACAGAGACAAAGTGATGATCATACATAAAATGGTCTAGGGGAGATAATACTGGAAGCAGGGAAAAGAGACAAAGTGATGATAATACCTACAATGGTCTAGGTGAGATAATACTGGAAGAAAGGGAACAGAGACAAAGTGATGATAATATCTAAAATGGTGTAGGTGAGATAATACTGGAAGCAGGAGACAAAGTGATGATAATACCTACAATGGTCTAGGTGAGATAATACTGGAAGAAAGGGAACAAAGTGATGATAATACCTAAAATGGTCTAGGTGAGATAATACTGGAAGCAGGAGACGGAGACAAAGTGATGATAATACCTAAAATAGTCTAGGTGAGATAATACTGGAAGCAGGGGACAGAGACAAAGTGGTGATAATACCTAAAATGGTCTAGGTGAGATAATACTGGAAGCAGGGAACAGAGACAAAGTGATGATAATACCTAAAATAGTCTAGGTGAGATAATACTGGAAGCAGGAGACAGAGACAAAGTGATGATAATACCTAAAATGGTCTAGGTGAGATAATACTGGAAGCAGGAGACGGAGACAAAGTGATGATAATACCTAAAATGGTCTAGGGGAGATAATACTGGAAGTAGGGAACAGAGACAAAGTGATGATCATACATAAAATGGTCTAGGGGGGATATTACTGGAAGTAGGGAACAGAGACAAAGTGATGATCATACATAAAATGGTCTAGGGGAGATAATACTGGAAGCAGGGAAAAGAGACAAAGTGATGATAATACCTACAATGGTCTAGGTGAGATAATACTGGAAGAAAGGGAACAGAGACAAAGTGATGATAATACCTAAAATGGTCTAGGTGAGATAATACTGGAAGCAGGAGACAGAGACAAAGTGATGATAATACCTAAAATAGTCTAGGTGAGATAATACTGGAAGCAGGGGACAGAGACAAAGTGATGATAATACCTAAAATAGTCTAGATGAGATAATACTGGAAGCAGGAGATGGAGACAAAGTGATGATAATACCTTAAATGGTCTAGATGAGATAATACTAGAAGCAGGCAACAGAGACAAAGTGATGACAATACCTAAAATGGTCTAGGTGAGATAATATTGGAAACAGGGGACAGAGATAAAGTGATGATAATACCTACAATGGTCTAGGTGAGATAATACCGGAAGCAGGCAACAGAGACAAAGTGATGATAATACCTAAAATGGTCTAGGTGAGATAATACTGGAAGCAGGAGACGGAGACAAAGTGATGATAATACCTTAAATGGTCTAGATGAGATAATACTAGAAGCAGGCAACAGAGACAAAGTGATGACAATACCTAAAATGGTCTAGGTGAGATAATATTGGAAGCAGGGGACAGAGACAAAGTGATGATCATACATAAAATGGTCTAGGTGAGATAATACTGGAGGCAGGGGACAGAGACAAAGTGATGATAATACCTAAAATGGTCTAGGTGAGATAATACTGGAAGCAGGGAACAGAGACAAAGTGATGATAATACCTAAAATGGTCTAGGGGAGATAATACTGGAAGTAGGGAACAGAGACAAAGTGATGATCATACATAAAATGGTCTAGGGGAGATATTACCGGAAGTAGGGAACAGAGACAAAGTGATGATCATACATAAAATGGTCTAGGGGAGATAATACTGGAAGCAGGGAAAAGAGACAAAGTGATGATAATACCTACAATGGTCTAGGTGAGATAATACTGGAAGAAAGGGAACAGAGACAAAGTGATGATAATACCTAAAATGGTGTAGGTGAGATAATACTGGAAGCAGGAGACAAAGTGATGATAATACCTAAAATGGTCTAGGTGAGATAATACTGGAAGAAAGGGAACAAAGTGATGATAATACCTAAAATGGTCTAGGTGAGATAATACTGGAAGCAGGAGACGGAGACAAAGTGATGATAATACCTAAAATGGTCTAGGTGAGATAATACTGGAAGCAGGAGACAGAGACAAAGTGATGATAATACCTAAAATAGTCTAGGTGAGATAATACTGGAAGCAGGGGACAGAGACAAAGTGATGATAATACCTAAAATAGTCTAGGTGAGATAATACTGGA
The DNA here is from genome assembly GCA_963680875.1 of Bathymodiolus brooksi. Classification (NCBI taxonomy): domain Eukaryota; kingdom Metazoa; phylum Mollusca; class Bivalvia; order Mytilida; family Modiolidae; genus Bathymodiolus; species Bathymodiolus brooksi. The sequence continues at coordinate 111,544,220 of OY804581.1, forward strand.
AGCAGGAGACAGAGACAAAGTGATGATAATACCTAAAATGGTCTAGATGAGATAATACTGGAAGCAGGGGACAGAGACAAAGTGGTGATAATACCTAAAATAGTCTAGATAAAATAATACTGGAAGCAGGCAACAGAGACAAAGTGATGATAATACCTAAAATGGTCTAGGTGAGATAATACTGGAAGCAGGAGACAGAGACAAAGTCATGATAATACCTTAAATGGTCTAGATGAGATAATACTAGAAGCAGGCAACAGAGACAAAGTGATGACAATACCTAAAATGGTCTAGGTGAGATAATACTGGAAGCAGGGGACAGAGACAAAGTGATGATAATACCTAAAATAGTCTAGGTGAGATAATACTGGAAGCAGGGGACAGAGACAAAGTGATGATAATACCTAAAATGGTCTAGATGAGATAATACTGGAAGCAGGGGACAGAGACAAAGTGATGATAATACCTAAAATAGTCTAGGTGAGATAATACTGGAAGCAGGGGACAGAGACAAAGTGGTGATAATACCTTAAATGGTCTAGATGAGATAATACTAGAAGCAGGCAACAGAGACAAAGTGATGACAATACCTAAAATGGTCTAGGTGAGATAATATTGGAAGCAGGGGACAGAGACAAAGTGATGATCATACATAAAATGGTCTAGGTGAGATAATACTGGAGGCAGGGGGCAGAGACAAAGTGATGATAATACCTAAAATGGTCTAGGTGAGATAATACTGGAAGCAGGGAAACAAAGTGATGACAATACCTAAAATGGTCTAGGTGAGATAATACTGGAAGCAGGAGACAGAGCCAAAGTGATGATAATACCTATAATGGTCTAGGTGAGATAATACTGGAAGCAGGAGACAGAGACAAAGTGATGATAATACCTAAAATGGTCTAGGTGAGATAATACTGGAAGCAGGGAACAGAGACAAAGTGATGATAATACCTAAAATGGTCTAGGGGAGATAATACTGGAAGTAGGGAACAGAGACAAAGTGATGATCATACATAAAATGGTCTAGGGGAGATATTACTGGAAGTAGGGAACAGAGACAAAGTGATGATAATACCTAAAATGGTCTAGGTGAGATAATACTGGAAGCAGGGAACAGAGACAAAGTGATGATAATACCTAAAATAGTCTAGGTGAGATAATACTGGAAGCAGGGGACAGAGACAAAGTGATGATAATACCTAAAATAGTCTAGGTGAGATACTACTGGAAGCAGGGGACAGAGACAAAGTGATGATAATACCTAAAATAGTCTAGGTGAGATAATACTGGAAGCAGGAGACAGAGACAAAGTGATGATAATACCTAAAATGGTCTAGATGAGATAATACTGGAAGCAGGGGACAGAGACAAAGTGGTGATAATACCTAAAATAGTCTAGATAAAATAATACTGGAAGCAGGCAACAGAGACAAAGTGATGATAATACCTAAAATGGTCTAGGGGAGATAATACTGGAAGCAGGGGACAGAGACAAAGTGATGATAATACCTACAATGGTCTAGGTGAGATAATACTGGAAGCAGGCAACAGAGACAAAGTGATGATAATACCTAAAATGGTCTAGGTGAGATAATACTGGAAGCAGGAGACAGAGACAAAGTGATGATAATACCTTAAATGGTCTAGATGAGATAATACTAGAAGCAGGCAACAGAGACAAAGTGATGACAATACCTAAAATGGTCTAGGTGAGATAATACTGGAAGCAGGGGACAGAGACAAAGTGATGATAATACCTAAAATAGTCTAGGTGAGATAATACTGGAAGCAGGGGACAGAGACAAAGTGATGATAATACCTAAAATGGTCTAGATGAGATAATACTAGAAGCAGGGGACAGAGACAAAGTGATGATAATACCTAAAATAGTCTAGGTGAGATAATACTGGAAGCAGGGGACAGAGACAAAGTGGTGATAATACCTTAAATGGTCTAGATGAGATAATACTAGAAGCAGGCAACAGAGACAAAGTGATGACAATACCTAAAATGGTCTAGGTGAGATAATATTGGAAGCAGGGGACAGAGACAAAGTGATGATCATACATAAAATGGTCTAGGTGAGATAATACTGGAGGCAGGGGGCAGAGACAAAGTGATGATAATACCTAAAATGGTCTAGGTGAGATAATACTGGAAGCAGGGAAACAAAGTGATGACAATACCTAAAATGGTCTAGGTGAGATAATACTGGAAGCAGGAGACAGAGCCAAAGTGATGATAATACCTATAATGGTCTAGGTGAGATAATACTGGAAGCAGGAGACAGAGACAAAGTGATGATAATACCTAAAATGGTCTAGGTGAGATAATACTGGAAGCAGGGAACAGAGACAAAGTGATGATAATACCTAAAATGGTCTAGGGGAGATAATACTGGAAGTAGGGAACAGAGACAAAGTGATGATCATACATAAAATGGTCTAGGGGAGATATTACTGGAAGTAGGGAACAGAGACAAAGTGATGATCATACATAAAATGGTCTAGGGGAGATAATACTGGAAGCAGGGAAAAGAGACAAAGTGATGATAATACCTACAATGGTCTAGGTGAGATAATACTGGAAGAAAGGGAACAGAGACAAAGTGATGATAATATCTAAAATGGTGTAGGTGAGATAATACTGGAAGCAGGAGACAAAGTGATGATAATACCTACAATGGTCTAGGTGAGATAATACTGGAAGAAAGGGAACAAAGTGATGATAATACCTAAAATGGTCTAGGTGAGATAATACTGGAAGCAGGAGACGGAGACAAAGTGATGATAATACCTAAAATAGTCTAGGTGAGATAATACTGGAAGCAGGGGACAGAGACAAAGTGGTGATAATACCTAAAATGGTCTAGGTGAGATAATACTGGAAGCAGGGAACAGAGACAAAGTGATGATAATACCTAAAATAGTCTAGGTGAGATAATACTGGAAGCAGGAGACAGAGACAAAGTGATGATAATACCTAAAATGGTCTAGGTGAGATAATACTGGAAGCAGGAGACGGAGACAAAGTGATGATCATACATAAAATGGTCTAGGGGAGATATTACTGGAAGTAGGGAACAGAGACAAAGTGATGATCATACATAAAATGGTCTAGGGGAGATAATACTGGAAGCAGGGAAAAGAGACAAAGTGATGATAATACCTACAATGGTCTAGGTGAGATAATACTGGAAGAAAGGGAACAGAGACAAAGTGATGATAATATCTAAAATGGTGTAGGTGAGATAATACTGGAAGCAGGAGACAAAGTGATGATAATACCTACAATGGTCTAGGTGAGATAATACTGGAAGAAAGGGAACAAAGTGATGATAATACCTAAAATGGTCTAGGTGAGATAATACTGGAAGCAGGAGACGGAGACAAAGTGATGATAATACCTAAAATAGTCTAGGTGAGATAATACTGGAAGCAGGGGACAGAGACAAAGTGGTGATAATACCTTAAATGGTCTAGATGAGATAATACTAGAAGCAGGCAACAGAGACAAAGTGATGACAATACCTAAAATGGTCTAGGTGAGATAATATTGGAAGCAGGGGACAGAGACAAAGTGATGATCATACATAAAATGGTCTAGGTGAGATAATACTGGAGGCAGGGGGCAGAGACAAAGTGATGATAATACCTAAAATGGTCTAGGTGAGATAATACTGGAAGCAGGGAAACAAAGTGATGACAATACCTAAAATGGTCTAGGTGAGATAATACTGGAAGCAGGAGACAGAGCCAAAGTGATGATAATACCTATAATGGTCTAGGTGAGATAATACTGGAAGCAGGAGACAGAGACAAAGTGATGATAATACCTAAAATGGTCTAGGTGAGATAATACTGGAAGCAGGGAACAGAGACAAAGTGATGATAATACCTAAAATGGTCTAGGGGAGATAATACTGGAAGTAGGGAACAGAGACAAAGTGATGATCATACATAAAATGGTCTAGGGGAGATATTACTGGAAGTAGGGAACAGAGACAAAGTGATGATCATACATAAAATGGTCTAGGGGAGATAATACTGGAAGCAGGGAAAAGAGACAAAGTGATGATAATACCTACAATGGTCTAGGTGAGATAATACTGGAAGAAAGGGAACAGAGACAAAGTGATGATAATATCTAAAATGGTGTAGGTGAGATAATACTGGAAGCAGGAGACAAAGTGATGATAATACCTACAATGGTCTAGGTGAGATAATACTGGAAGAAAGGGAACAAAGTGATGATAATACCTAAAATGGTCTAGGTGAGATAATACTGGAAGCAGGAGACGGAGACAAAGTGATGATAATACCTAAAATAGTCTAGGTGAGATAATACTGGAAGCAGGGGACAGAGACAAAGTGGTGATAATACCTAAAATGGTCTAGGTGAGATAATACTGGAAGCAGGGAACAGAGACAAAGTGATGATAATACCTAAAATAGTCTAGGTGAGATAATACTGGAAGCAGGAGACAGAGACAAAGTGATGATAATACCTAAAATGGTCTAGGTGAGATAATACTGGAAGCAGGAGACGGAGACAAAGTGATGATAATACCTAAAATGGTCTAGGGGAGATAATACTGGAAGTAGGGAACAGAGACAAAGTGATGAGCATACATAAAATGGTCTAGGGGGGATATTACTGGAAGTAGGGAACAGAGACAAAGTGATGATCATACATAAAATGGTCTAGGGGAGATAATACTGGAAGCAGGGAAAAGAGACAAAGTGATGATAATACCTACAATGGTCTAGGTGAGATAATACTGGAAGAAAGGGAACAGAGACAAAGTGATGATAATACCTAAAATGGTCTAGGTGAGATAATACTGGAAGCAGGAGACAGAGACAAAGTGATGATAATACCTAAAATAGTCTAGGTGAGATAATACTGGAAGCAGGGGACAGAGACAAAGTGATGATAATACCTAAAATAGTCTAGATGAGATAATACTGGAAGCAGGAGATGGAGACAAAGTGATGATAATACCTTAAATGGTCTAGATGAGATAATACTAGAAGCAGGCAACAGAGACAAAGTGATGACAATACCTAAAATGGTCTAGGTGAGATAATATTGGAAACAGGGGACAGAGATAAAGTGATGATAATACCTACAATGGTCTAGGTGAGATAATACCGGAAGCAGGCAACAGAGACAAAGTGATGATAATACCTAAAATGGTCTAGGTGAGATAATACTGGAAGCAGGAGACGGAGACAAAGTGATGATAATACCTTAAATGGTCTAGATGAGATAATACTAGAAGCAGGCAACAGAGACAAAGTGATGACAATACCTAAAATGGTCTAGGTGAGATAATATTGGAAGCAGGGGACAGAGACAAAGTGATGATCATACATAAAATGGTCTAGGTGAGATAATACTGGAGGCAGGGGACAGAGACAAAGTGATGATAATACCTAAAATGGTCTAGGTGAGATAATACTGGAAGCAGGGAACAGAGACAAAGTGATGATAATACCTAAAATGGTCTAGGGGAGATAATACTGGAAGTAGGGAACAGAGACAAAGTGATGATCATACATAAAATGGTCTAGGGGAGATATTACCGGAAGTAGGGAACAGAGACAAAGTGATGATCATACATAAAATGGTCTAGGGGAGATAATACTGGAAGCAGGGAAAAGAGACAAAGTGATGATAATACCTACAATGGTCTAGGTGAGATAATACTGGAAGAAAGGGAACAGAGACAAAGTGATGATAATACCTAAAATGGTGTAGGTGAGATAATACTGGAAGCAGGAGACAAAGTGATGATAATACCTAAAATGGTCTAGGTGAGATAATACTGGAAGAAAGGGAACAAAGTGATGATAATACCTAAAATGGTCTAGGTGAGATAATACTGGAAGCAGGAGACGGAGACAAAGTGATGATAATACCTAAAATGGTCTAGGGGAGATAATACTGGAAGTAGGGAACAGAGACAAAGTGATGATCATACATAAAATGGTCTAGGGGGATATTACTGGAAGTAGGGAACAGAGACAAAGTGATGATCATACATAAAATGGTCTAGGGGAGATAATACTGGAAGCAGGGAAAAGAGACAAAGTGATGATAATACCTACAATGGTCTAGGTGAGATAATACTGGAAGAAAGGGAACAGAGACAAAGTGATGATAATACCTAAAATGGTCTAGGTGAGATAATACTGGAAGCAGGGGACAGAGACAAAGTGATGATAATACCTAAAATAGTCTAGGGGAGATAATACTGGAAGCAGGGAACAGAGACAAAGTGATAATAATACCTAAAATAGTCTAGGTGAGATAATACTGGAAGAAAGGGAACAGAGACAAAGTGATGATAATACCTAAAATAGTCTAGGTGAGATAATACTGGAAGCAGGGGACAGAGACAAAGTGGTGATAATACCTAAAATAGTCTAGGTGAGATAATACTGGAAGCAGGCAACAGAGACAAAGTGGTGATAATACCTAAAATAGTCTAGATAAAATAATACTGGAAGCAGGGGACAGAGACAAAGTGATGATAATACCTAAAATAGTCTAGGTGAGATAATACTGGAAGCAGGGGACAGAGACAAAGTGTTGGTGCTTTTCAACCTTTTTCAGTCAAGTCTATCTCAGAGACCATAAAAGAGAGAAGATCTGTCGACATACTACCGAAAGTTTCAACACAATCAACTCTACAATAAAACTAGAGGCTCAGCATTGAGCTGAGCCTTTGTCGCTCACTTTTCATTCTGCTCTGAGGAAACTTAATACAGAACCTTCCATAGCCTATAGGTGCTTCCCACCAAATTTCGGTTCGTTTCAGAGAAGAAGATTTCTAGAAAGCGACCAATCTAAAACAAGAATTGCCTGTGGCAGCCATGTTTGTTAATGGATCAAAACGAAATGAGGAATCTCTATAGAGGACCTTCCATAGATGCTTCTTACCAAGTTTCATATCATTTGGCCAAGCGGTTTCAGAGGAAAAGCTGTTTTAGAAATCAAACAATAAGAAACAAGAATTGTCTATGACGGCCATGTTTGTTAACGGATCAAAACGGAATGAGCAATTCCCATAGAGGACCTTCCATAGATGCTTCCTACCAAGTTTCGGTCTATTTGGCCAAGCTGTGTCAGAGAAGAAGATTTTTAGAAATTGACCAATCAGAAAAAAGAATTGTCTGTGGTGGCCATGTTTGTTAACAGATTGGGACAAAATGAGCAATCTTTATAAGAGGACTTTCCATAGATGCTTCCTACCAAGTTTCGGATCATTTGGCTATGCGGTTTCCGAGGAGAAGATTTTTAGAAATAGACCAATCAGAAACAAGAATCGCCTGTGGTGGCCATGCTTGTTAATATATACGGGACAGAATGAGCAATCTTTATAGAGGACCTTCCATAGATGCTTCCTACCAAGTTTCGGTTCATTTGGCCATGTGGTTTCAGAGGAGAAGATTTTTAGAAATAGACCAATCAGAAACAAGAATCGCCTGTGGTGGCCATGTTTGTTAATGGAATTGGAACGAAATGAGTACTCTTTATAGAGGACTGCCCATAGATGCTTCCTACCAAGTTTCAGATCATTTGGCCAAGTGGTTTCAGAGGAGAAGAATTTTTAAAATCAGCCAATCAGAAACAAGAATCGCCTGTGGTGGCCATGTTTATTACTGGATCGGGACGGAATGAGCAATCTCTATAGAGAACCTTCCATAGATGCTTCCTACTAAGTTTCCGATCATTTGGCCAAGCGGTTTCAGAGGAGAAGATTTTTAGAAATCGACCAATCAGAAATAAGAATTGCCTGCGGTGGCCATGTTTGTTAATGGATCGGAACGAAATGAGTAATCTTTATAGAGGACCTTCGCCCCCTCCTCTTTCTTACTTCAAGGTAAACATCTGCCCTTTTCCCCTTCCCAACTTCGCCTCAATATTTTTTGCTTATTTGTGATCCTTTCGCTGACCCAATTATATCGTTACACTCCCAAGATATTTCTATTTACGATTGCCACATTTAAATATACCTACCGGGCCCCTCTCAGACGAATTGGACAAGAATATCAGCGAACGTAGCTTGTTTTATTTTTAAGACATTGAAACGGTCCGGTTTAAATTGATTTAGAAAATTTTAAAAAGGGTGCTTTAAGAATCAAATGTCAGTAATTTGGAGTTGAACATATTTTTATAATCTGCATTGGAACAATTATCTGTATTTTAAAGGCTTACTTTATATTTGAGAGGATATGATGATGGCATCGCTACACATGGCCGGTCTAGAGAATTCCGAATGCATATGAAAAATCCAGCACAAACCGGAAGTGGCTGTATCCGTTTCAATGTCTTAAAAATAAAACAAGCTACGTTCGCTGATATTCTTGTCCAATTCGTCTGAGGGGGGCCCGGTAGGTATATTTAAATGTGGCAGTCGTAAAGAGAAATATCTCGGGAGTGAAATGATATAATTGGATCAGCGAAAGGATCACAAATAAGCGAAAAATATTGAGGCGAAGTGGGGAAGGGGAAAAGGGCAGATGTTTACCTTGAAGTAAGGAAGAGGAGGGGGCATATATTTTTTGAATGAAACAAGTGCCTGTGGGACCTTCCATAGATGGTTCCTACCAAGTTTCAGTTCATTTGGTTGAGGGGTTTTAGAGGCATATTTATCTGTAATTCAATTCAGAGATAACTACATTTTGAATAGATACAAAATGTATCTATATTTAAACTAGTGTTATCTCCCTTTTAACAGAAAAAATGTTTTTTTAGATATCACTCAATCAGAAACAAGATTTAATCGCCTGTGGCGGCCATGTTTGTTAACAGATCAAGATGAAATTAGCAATCTTTATAGAGGACCTTCCATAGATGCTTCCTACCAAGTTTCGGTTCATTTGGCTAAGCGGTTTCAGAGCAGAAGATTTTTAAAAATAGGTCAATCAGAAACAAGAATTGCCTGTGGCGACCATGTTTGTTAATGGATCGGGACAAAATGAGCAATCTTTATAGAGGACCTTCCATATATGCTTCCTACCAAATTTCAGTTCATATGGTTGAGGGGTTTCAGAGGAGAAGATTAAAATCTGAAAAGTTAACGGATGACAGACAACGGACGACGGACGCCAAGTGATGGCAAAAGCTCACATTGCCTTTGGCAAGGTGAGCTAAACAAAAACACATAAAAATTGGATGAAAAATAAAAATTCTATATAAGTTTCGGTACTTGAACCACTTTTCAAAATAAAATAGAAAAAAAGTTTTTATGGCCCATCAATAATCATAAAGATGAACACATTGCAAAAATATTTAACCTCCTTGACCCCTTTTATGTCAATTACAGTAACAATTACATAATAACGCTACACTCGTTTCTGAAAGTGATTTTCTAAAGGAAAGCATTTAAGAAATCCTCATCAAAAACAAATGAACAATAAATAATTTATGCCTATTTTTGACACATTTGGGCCTCTCGTTTATTTTTGTTGTACTTCTGATCAACAAAAAAAACATAAACTTTGTAGGGGACCATCCAATAAACATTCCTACCAAGTTGGGTCCCACTTAACCCAGTGGTTTCAGAGAAGAAGATTAGAATGTAAAAAGCTTACAGACAACGACCCCAGCGACAAGTGATGGCAAAACCTCAATACCTAAAAAAATTAATATTACGATCCTGTAAATATTATTTGCATCAGGCAAAATGATATGGATATCTAGACATACATATGTGTCATGAATACATGAAAGAAAGAAAAATGTGTAAATCAACAAACCTTCCATCCTGGAAAGCAATAAGCTGTGTCCTCTTTCTTTTCACTCTCAGGTGTAATCTTACCAACAAGTGGACCAAACTTTGTATGGGCGGGAATGTTTTCCTTTGTCCACACACCTATCAAAGAACACACATATATATCAAATGAAAAACACATATAGTCTAATACACATTTTAAGGAACATGCATATATCAGGACACACTCACATACGGTATCACAGGACCTACATTTGACTTTGAATCAATATTTCAGCTGTATCTAAAAGAGATGGTAAAGATATCTGTTTGTACTAGAACAATATGCTGAGTTTTATAAATACTAGCTCATTAAAACAACAGTCAATTGGTAAGTTTTATAAATACTAGCTCATTAAAACAACAGTCAATTGGTGAGTTTTATAAATACTAGCTCATTAAAACAACAGTCAATTGCTGAGTTTTATAAATACTAGCTCATTAAAACAACAGTCAATTGCTGAGTTTTATAAATACTAGCTCATTAAAACAACAGTCAATTGTTGAGTTTTATAAATACTAGCTCATTAAAACAACAGTCAATTGGTGAGTTTTATAAATACTAGCTCATTAAAACAACAGTCAGTTGGTGAGTTTTATAAATACTAGCTCATTAAAACAACAGTCAATTGGTGAGTTTTATAAATACTAGCTCATTAAAACAACAGTCAATTGGTGAGACATGACACTCCACTTAGAAAGTCTTTGTTGTTACACCTTAATGACCTCACAGAGGATCAAACCACAATCTACTCACAACCACTGCACTCGTAGAGAGCATGCTAACCATTACACGACCAAGGTGGCCATTGTATACGAGTTATCCAGGGTACATTTTACTTATAACTAGTACAAATGGAATCTCAATTTGAGGTGTGGCTGTATCAATGAGACAGTAATTTGCTGGACCCACTGTATTTTGGACATTTGTCTTATTTTACTATTTTAACAATTGTGCCTTTTAATCCTGTTCAACCCTTTTAATCTTGGAAACCATAAGAATTAGCTAGCTTAAATCTAATTTATAATTGAAAATAATTAAACAATCAATTCAAAGAAAAAAATGCAACAAGGATTTCAAAATTAGATGAAAAATATAAATTATGCTTATCTACCCAATATGTGAAATTTTGGAATTTGGGCACCATTTAGCCTCTTTTCCATACAAAAATAGCTCTTATATGATCGAATATCATTAATAAATCCCCAAAAATTAACAGTTGCCAGGTTTTAAAAATACTAATTGCCCAAATGGCATCCAATAGTGTATTTCAGGTGGACTGGTTGCTTTTTGTGTCACTGTTTTAGTAGACTGAATATTAATAGCTGTATGCTGTTAATTATGCCACAATGTCTTTGATACAGAGATAGAGCAAGACCAAACTAACAAAGGCTTTTGATTAATGTATAAAAGATGCATTTTCATTGTGACTTAATATATCTCAAATATTTATGCTGGTTGAAGAACCAGGCAACTAGAATCAAATAAAACAAACCTAAATACACATTGTAATTTCCGAATGTAGATGTTGGTTGAAGAGCCAGACAGCCTGGGATAGATGTTCTAGCTTTAGATAAAATTGGGGTATCTTTTATGTGGTTATAGTTGATTTTATGGAACTGGCATTCTTCATTCAACATGGCCGCTTTACAAGAAAGACAATCTGAAAAATAAAAACAAAGGAAAACTGTATGTCTGTTCTGTAAGAATTGTATTTTTGTTAACATATCATGTATTTCACTGCAGAAAGATTACTATTAATAATTAACATATCCTGCTCTCTGCTCCTTCCCAGTCAAACAATTATTGACTATGTTGTATTCATTGTGTTACAAGCAGGATTACTATAATTCTCACCTTTGAAATCCAGCTGTTTATTAATCACTTTTCCATACAATGCAATCACCATGTAAAATTTATTGTAATTATTCTGCCTGAAAGGGGTCTTTAATTTGCAAGAAAAGAAATTTATTTGCATATGAAATCTGAGTTTACAAGAAACGACTGTGGCATGTTAACAATATTTTTTTTGTATCTGTGAGACTCTCATTTAGAAAGAGGTAAGCCAGGGCTATAATCCCTACAGAAGGAAAACAAAATGATGACTCACCCATAGCATTATTCTCACTTAAAAAATCAATTACATGGTGTAAAAAAACAACCTTAACTTCCAAATAACTTTGTTCTCTACTTCTTACTCAGTTAAGTAATGTGTAAACTAGTACTATTCTAATTTATTATATCTCTTGTCAGCTATGTGATTTCTTAAAGTATTTTAACCATCTAGACTTACAGAGGTTGTGGTGGTCAGACAATCTTCCCTCTTGTTTATTTACAAAGTGTCCATTTCTAAATACATTTTAAGTCGAGGGGCACCATGATCATGATCATATATTAGTTGGATTTGCATCTACCAGAGCAATCAGTGTCGATCACCATTTAACAAATAGTTCATGGCACTAAGGGCCATATGGCAGTTTATGGACCGGGATGTCACTCACAAAATATTATATGGACCGAAGACCGGTCCATAAACTGCCATTTGGCCCGAAGTGCCATGAACTATTTGTTATATTATATTCAATACATGCAAATCTGTCAGATGACATGTTTTTGTTATTGTATATCTAAGACAAACAAGAGGCTCCTAGGAGCCTGTAATCGCTCACCTGGATCAAAGCTGCTTTCAATAACAACGCAACTGCACTGTGGTGGCCATCTTGGTGGGAGAAGCGCGACTGCCGGACACAATTTTTGGAAAAGGACCATCCAATGACTATTCCATCAAAGTTTGGTTCTAATTGAGCTACTGGTTCCAGACAAAATGGTTTTTATGTGAATTTCCCATAGGGTCCTATGTTAAACTAAGTACAGCTGTGCAGTCATCTTGGTCAGAGGGCGGGACCACCTGACACAATTTTGGAAGAGGACCATCCAATGACTATTTTATCAAAGTTTGGTTCCAATTGAGCTACTGGTTCCTGACAAGAAGATTTTTATGTGAATTTCCCATAGGGTCCTATGTTAAACTAAGTTCGGCTGTGGGGGCCATCTTGGTCGATGGGCCGAACCGCCGGATATATTTTTGGAAGAGAACCATCCAATGACTATTTCATCAAAATTTTGTTCTTATTGAGCAAATGGTTTCAGACAAGAAGATTTTTATGGAAATTTCCCATAGGGTCCTATGTTAAATTAAGTTCGGCTGTGGCGGCCATCTTGGTCGGAGGTCTGAAATGCCAGACATAATTTTGGAAGGGGACCACCCAAGGATCATTTCAGTAAAGTTTGGTTGAGATTGGCTCAGTAGTTTCAGAGGAGAAGATTTTTTTTAATTTCATCCCCCCTTTTTTCTATTTTTAGCTTGGCGGCCATCTTGGTTGGAAATCGGGATCACCGGACACAATTTTGGAAGGGGGCCATCCAAGGATCATTCCACAAAAGTTTGGTTGTAATTGGCCCAGTGGTTTCTGAGGAGAAGATTTTTATGTGAATTTCCCATAGGGTCCTATGTTAAGCTAAGTTCAGCTGTAGGGGCCATCTTGGTCGAAGGGCTGAACCGCCGGACACATTTTTGGAAGAGAACCATCCAATGACTATTCCATCAAAATTTTGTTCTCATTGAGCTAATGGTTTCAGACAAGAAAATTTTTATGGGAATTTCCTATAGGGTCCTATGTTAAATTAAGTTCGGCTGTGGCGGCCATCTTGTTCAGTGTTTTGAAATGCCGGACACTTTTTGGAAGAGGACCACCCAAGAATCATTTCAGCAAAGTTTGGTTGAGATTGGCTCAGTAGTTTCAGAGAAGATTTTTTTTAAATTTCATCCCCCCTTTTTTCTAATTTGCATAATCGGTCAAAATCGGCAAAAAGTTCAAAGTTCATAAAAAAATCCGGTAATATATGTTAAAAAGCTCATCATTATGCTTATACAGTTCAAATTTAGGCACATTCTGGCATAAAATAGAGTAGTTTTGCCATTTGAAGAAATTTCTATTTTTAGTAATGGCAGCCATCTTGGATGGAGGGCATGGCTATTGGACATAATTTTGGAAGGGACCGACCCAGGGACCATCCTTGCCAGGTTTGGTTTAATTTGGTTGAGCGGTTTCAGAGGAGAAGATTTAAATGTGATCTTTTATCAAAATATACCTAATTTGTATAATCGGTATAAATCATCTGAAAGAAAAATTTCACAAAAAAACCCCGAACATATGTTAAACTACTCTTTGCCATGTAGCTGCAGTTAAAATTTGAGCTCATTTTGACTTATTCTAAAGCAGCAATGGACAATTAAAATGTCATCCCCCCTTTTTTCTATTTTTAGCTTCGCGGCCATCTTGGTTGGAAGTCAGGATCACCGAACACAACTTTGGAGGGGGGCCATCCAAGCACCATTCCACCAAAGTTTGGTTGCAATTGGCCCAGTGGTTTCTGAGGAGAAGATTAAAATCTGAAATGTTGACGAACGGACGAAAAGTGATGGCAATAGCTCACATGCTAAAAAGGGCAATAACTCCAAAATGGGTAATGGGATTTACTTCAAAATTGCAGGGTAGGTAGATCTTGACATGCTGCACATTTTTGCAATTTAAACTTAACATCTATCTCTAAATAGTTTTTTGAAATATAAGACGAAAAGTATTAAAATCAACAAACAAAAAAATGATGAAAAAAGGGCAATAACTCCAAGATGGGTAATCAGATTTACTTCAAAATTGCAGGGTAGGTAGATCTTGACATGCTGAACATGTTTGCAGTTTCAACTTAGCATCTGTCTCTTACAGTTTTTGAAATAAAGGACGAAAAGTATTAAAATTGTGAAAATTTGATGAAAAAAGGGAAATAACTCCAAAATCGGTTACAGGATTTACTTCAAAATTGCAGGGTGGGTAGATCTTGACATGCTGCACATTTTTGCAATTTAAACTTAACCCTTATCTCTTATAGTTTTTGAAATATAAGACGAAAAGTATTAAAATTTTAAAAATTTGATGAAAAAAGGGCAATAACTCCAAGATGGGTAATCAGATTTACTTCAAAATTGCAGGATAGGTAGATCTTGCTGTGCTGATCATTTTAACCCATGTCAGATTTTTGATATTATTAACGGTTTTTGAGTTATTACCCAAAACCTGCAATTTTACCATATGTTCTATTTTTACTAACAGCGGCCATGTCGCTTGGTGCACGGCATCACCGGACACAATTTTGAAACTAGACACCCTAGTGATGATTCTGACCAAGTTTGGTTTCCATTGGTTTAGTACTTTGAGAGGAGAAGATTTTTGAAAAAGTTTATGACGTACAACGGACGACAACGACGGATGCCAAGTGATGGCAATAGCTCAAATGACCCTTCGGGTCAGCTGAGCTAAAAACGAGTTCGGACAAAATCCGGAAGAAAACATTACATTGATCAAGCCCGGTCAATATACTAAAATATTGACCGGCTGCAAATAGGGAAAATAAAAACGTAAAGTATAATATTAAGTTATAACCTAATTTGCACAAATGGTGAGGTGTAAATAATACAACTTAATGTTATAACATTTGACAGTGATTTGCGACAGGTAGGTGGCTTTTATCCCACTACATAACCACAATTGGGTTTTATCTGTATTAACTAAAGTTTACTATAGTCATAGAGGGGTAGGTGGATATTCAGGATGATTCCTTTAAATTTCCCCAATAAACATACTGGGAGTACAGTTCAAGTACTTCCTGAAAAATATTATGGAAACTTTTCATAATTCTTCTTTTGGAGTAGATGCAGTTTTGGATGGGTATGCTAAGGAAAAGCAACTTCTTTTTTCTCATGAAATGCCTCATAGAAACACATACATTGTTTGAAACCTTATAGAAACACATACACTGTTTGAAACCTTATAGAAACACATACACTGTTTGAAACCTTATAGAAACACATACACTGTTTGAAAATATTTGGAACATCTGTTGAATCTTCCTCTGAGTCATGATGTGATAATATCATCTGGGTTTTTGATGTGTTTGAATCTGGCAAATTCTGACAACCTGCAATCAAAGTTAAAATGCAATACTTTTTTATAGTGACTATTGTCTTAACTTAATACATAATGTCTGACATGAGTAAAATGCATGTTGAATGTGTGTTTCTAGCACTTAGCACTTATTGAGTCCACTAGAACTTAAGTTATCCCACAGAAACTATTCTGTCTAGAGATGGACAATGACAGCACCATAACAAAATATAAGTTGTTCATAAATATGATTTATAATAGAAAAAACAACTATAATTTTTGGAGTTGGCCCATTTGACCCCTTTTATCTCGGAACCCATTAAAGCTGGCCACATCTGTTTGAAAACACAGACAGGAAATTCATGAGATTCAATAGGAAAACACCCAATCAAAATCCGACTGAAAATAAAAATTCTAAATGTTGGGTGTTCGTACCTTGGAAACGACAAGATCCCGTCCCCACATATTTTAAACAGAGTAATTTTGATGGTTTATTTACACTATAACACTGTCTGTACGAAGCGACTATTGATGGCATCAATGTTCATCGATGACCCGTCACTCCTCAGCCGCCTGGAATAACTATCTCTACTGCCCTTAGCATTTCAGTTCACGACTGTCATACGTTCCCTGAATTTCTGAACCCACCTATGAATGTGTCCTTTGTCCAGATAACGATGACATTGAAATTGTCTGTGAAAGCAGACTTGCACTGCAATGAAGGATGTTGTCTCAACATAGGTTTCTATGGAAAATATTTGTTCTTGAACTGACAAAATAATATCAGACACTACAAGAGTACATATATAACACAAGTCTATATATTACTGTATACCAAATATGACATAAATGCAAAACTTTGTGTTTTTGTGTTTCCAACATAATTTACTTAGATGGCTAAGGTTATTCCACCTCAGCAAGGAAGACATAACATTTTGAGATGGATTTGATTCGCAAAAATCTTTCATAATCTTAAATGTTTTAAAGTGCCTTCTTTGGGTGGAAAGTGTTGAAATGAAATGCCCCTTTAAAAATGAAATTTGCAACAAATTGATACCTGGTATCTCCATTGGTACTTGACTGGACAAGATTCCTTGATCTATGTTCTCCAAGGCCGCACCAGAGTTATCTCCCCTATTAATGAGATATGATTCCATGTTTGTTTTGTTGTACAAAAAGTTTTGGTCATCATACAAAGGTTCTGAAAACAAAATGAAGACTAATATACATAAAATGTACACAAAATAAAGAAGAAAACAAAACAAAAACAAAATCATAAAGATATTTTACCTTAAAAAGAAAAAAAAAGAAAAATCAATATTTGTTTTATACAAACTGAAACAGCAATAGCTCAACCTGTAAACCAGACAATGTATTATGTAATTTATTCATTATCTGCCATAAATCCATGAAATTCAGGGGCCATTGTGGTCGTGATCAGATGGTAGTTGGATTTATGACTACCTATATGCAATCAGTGCCTATCATCACTAACATTGTGAGTTTGTATCCCGCTCAGGTGAGGTGTACTCTTTACAGCATTATGTGATAACGTTTGTCAGTGACTTGTGGCAGGTCAGTGGTTTTCTCCGGTTTCCTCCATCAATAAAACTGACCGCCACGATTTAACTGAAAATTTGTTGAAAGTGGCGTTGAACACCATAACCCGAACCCCTAACCATATAGCCAAATCACCAGGTAGAAGACCTGATATTTTTTCTGAGTAGAGCAAAAACTCTGTAATGCTCATGATTTTATGTGGTAGCCGAACATAGATATGTATTTTGTTTTAAATATAATTCAATCAAAATTGCTATGAAAACTGACCTGATATTTGCTATTTTTCCAAAACCAAGTGAAATGCACAAAGTTCATGCTTTCACAAGAAGTTCAATGATATGGTCCACTTCACAGGTGTACTTGATTTGTTACTTTGTTTATATAAGAGCTATAGTCCTCAGTATAATCAATAACACAGTGAAATTGTTAATATATGGACCATCTCAAAATTATTTTGCATTTACATGGAACTTAGTCAATTTCACATGATTTTGGAATAAAGAAAAAAAAATGAATTGCAAGTAGCAGGTCAGTTTTCTTTGCAGTTTTTATTGAAACATATTCAAAAATACACATCTATGTGCTGCTATCTCTTAAAATAATGAACTTTGCATAGTTATATTAGATCTTTTTCCTGGTGATTTTAGGCAATTAGTTATGCTGAACCTAATCATAACCATAAACAATGTAAATTAATTCTGATGGTGTAAATTTTATTTATTTTTAATTTGTCTATCTGAGTAATTGGTTAGTTTGAAATTTAAATGTTGCACCTGTTGATTTATTCCATTTTTGCTGAAATAAAAAAAACCATACCTGTTTGTTCTGATAAGAACGAATCTTCCACCAATCTATCTTCTGTATTCATCATGAACAACTGGTTTCCTTCATCCACTAAACCACTGTCTACAGCTAACTGGTTTCCTACACCCCTATTCCGAAGACCTGTCAGCTGTTCTAGTTGGTCTGACTTACTTTGGCAAATCAAACTAGAATTGTTATCAACAGTAGAATTAGCAGTATTTTGCTCATCTGTGTTACAGTTCATTTGGTTTTCTTTGTTATTAAGAGGGGATTGTACAAAGGAGAATGGAGCATCAGATATTGGGTTGGAACTAGCCATATCCTGTAATGGCAGGTTTAGACCGGTAGAAAGGGGTTTGTGATTTAATAAATTCTGAACTGATGTAGACACTATAGGGGGAATAAGTTTCTGTGTGGCGTCAAGCTGTCCCTGTAAACCTGAAATTAAAGAACTAAGAACAGACTGCAGCTGTAGATAATTGACAGTTATATTTTCAGAATTTGCTTTTTCACATTGGTTCAGTGGTATTAGGATTGATCCTTGTTGAGCTGGTCCCTGTGATGATAATGAACTCAGATTTAGTGATATCAAACTATCCTCTTCTGTGGGTGTACTCTGTGAAGATTTAAGCTGAGCTATTGATGCATCTTGTTGTTCAGATTGTGTTGTAGTCTTAGATATATCAGGTTCCTCTCCTATCAAAGTCATTTCATTTTCTATTAATGGTAGACTTGTTGGAGTGGATGATTGCTTACTTATGACTGACAGTTCGCTTTGTTTCTCCTGATGTGTAGACCCTGTACTGATAAGCTGACCAAGCATAGATGTCACAGTTGACAGGGATCCAGGTGACAATTGGCAGATACCAGATGATTGTTGTAAACCAGCTGTACCTGATATCTGTGTTTGACCAGGAATTGACTGTAAACCAGTAGATCTGTTACTTGGCATTAACTGTGAAATAGTTGAACTGGTTCCTGATAGCAATTGTGTTGTATGAGAACCCTGTAGAGGAGACACTGACTGTATACCTGTTATTGTATTCCCTGACAAAAATTGTGTTAAAGATGGAACAGACTGTAAACCAATTGAATTGGTTCCAACTAATTCTGGCTGTAATCTTGTGATATTACAAGGTACCGGTTGGGAAGATGCCATGTTTGGTAGTATACCTGGTATCAATTGGGTTACAATTGGTTTTGTATTCAGACTTGGTACATTACTATTACTTCGTTTATTAGTTGATAACATGTCTTGAATAAGAACTTTCCTCATCAGATTTGAAGCAAATAGTTCATTAGACTTAGGAAATGCTGCTACACTGTCAGACGTAGAACAAATGACTTGAGAATGAGTTGATATATTTTCTGTAGTCGTGGTTGTACTAGTAATACTACCACGGTTGGGACCCTCATCCTGTTTTAGCTTAGTTGATAAAAGTTGTTTAATCTTTTGACTTTTTTTACTTGGTTTAACCTGACCTTTACGTGGCCTTGATTTAGACTTTGGTGACTTGCTTTCATTACGGTTATATCTTTTATTGTCTCCCTTTGTTGAAGTAGACGAAATGGTTCCAACACATCCCACATTGACTTGTGATTGGTCAAATTCAGCGTATTCTGGTACAATACTGTTGACATTCAAGGCCAAATACCCTTGATTAGAAGAACTTCCCATATCATTTTGTTCACAAAATTGTTCACCTTCTTCTGATGATTCACATTGTTGTGCTAATTTTTTACTTTCACAACCTTGTATTTCAAAATTATTTTCAGTTTTATTTACTGCATTATTCCCATATAAACTTTTGGATGAGACACTTCCTTGAATAGGTGAAAATGAATGATTGCTATAGCTCCACAGAAAACTTCCAGACTGATGTGGAAATGAAGCAAGAAGCTGTGCTTGTAACTGCTGACTATTTGGTATTTGTGGAGATATTGGTTGTTCATTATATACAACAGATTCTGATTCTTGTGGTAAGAAGGCTGTATGGGTTGGATTTGATTCTAAAGCCTGTGTTAAAGCTTCAAGTCCACTCTGTTGATCAAGAGGTAAAGTAGGAGGAAGTGTACCTAAAAAATAACAAATTGATGTAAACCATGTTAATGATTATGGCTATAATTCTATGGAATGTCAATCAGATGATTTCAGGTAATGCCGCATTCCATTAACACTGAGCATTAGATTAACCTGGAATTTTTGTTAGTAAAAAAAAATGATATCTAGATATCACAAGGTTGTCCTCAATAAATGTTGCAGCATTTCCCTTCCAGGTTCATTAGAAGAAAATTTTGTCAAGATTTCATTAATTTTCCCCTTTTAGGATCTATACTAGCCCCTTCCCATTGATGATCATCTTTATTTGCTTCAACACTAACATGGTTTATTAGATATATTTATTACTGAAATTTACAGTTCCTAAACAATGTAATTATTAATGAAACTAAGGTCCTCCTCCCTCAAGCACAGGTGACCGTAGCGAATATTGACTGTCCTGTTTGGGACCTTTGGCTTAATGCTCCCAAAAACTTTACACTGTTTGGCTTTCCAATCTTTTAATTTTGAGCGTACCTGATGAAGGTTATTCCAGAAACTTGTCATGCACACTAAATTTGATATCTACGTTTTTATTTTAAAATCTTAATCTTCCAAACAATCATCCTTGCCAGGTTTGGTTCCATTTGGTTGAGTAGTTTTTCAGGGGAAGATTAGAATACAAAAAAAGTTCACAATGACAGATACCAAGTGATATATCTAGAGGCACATCTGATTATTCATACACATTTTGTGTTCTTTGTTCATTGGTAGACTTTGAGAAAAATTATTATATTCATTTTCACATATGTTAAACTGTAACTCATTCAAATATTCTCTGATGTTTATTTTATGACTTAAATGAAAATCTTTTAAAATGGGTCCCTTTTAGACCTATTTTCAAAATAAAACAGCAAACTTTTCGATGGTCCATAAAGATGTTCATTTTGTAAAAAAAACCAAGATGTTGCACGCTACATCGTGCTAAGAATACCCCCACTCATTCATTTGTGTCAAATTTGTATATATCTCAACACTCATTACCAGAAAATGCTGTAAAAACATGAAAAATTCTTAAGTCACACGGTAAACAGGAAGTAGATGTGCAGTAAACCTGGAAAGAGGAGACATGGTACAAGTCACCATGCCAAAGCCACATATCAAATCATTTCTTCTAGTAGAAGCTGAGATATCTGTTACGAAAGTTTTCATTACGGCAAACATGAAAAATTCTAAGTCGTTCGGTAAACAGGAAGTAGATGTGCAGTAAACCTGGAAAGGGGAGACACGGTACAAGTCACCATGCCAAAGCCACATATCAAATATAAAATCATTTCTTCTAGTAGAAGCTGAGATATCTGTTACGAAAGTTTTCATTACGGCAAACATGAAAAATTCTAAGTCGCGCGGTAAACAGGAAGTAGATGTGCGGTAAGCCTGGAAAGGGAAGACACGGTACAAGTCACCATGCAAAAGCCATATATCAAATATAAAATCATTTCTTCCAGTAGAAGCTGAGATATCTGTTACAAAAGTTTTCATTACGGCAAATATGAAAAATTCTAAGTCGTACGGTAAACAGGAAGTAGATGTGCGGTAAACCTGGAAAGGGGAGACATGGTACAAGTCACCATGCCAAAGCCATATATCAAATATAAAATCATTTGTTCCAGTAGAAGCTGAGATAACTGTTACGAAAGTTTTCATTACGGCAAACATGAAAAATTCTAAGTCACACTGTAAAAAATAAAATAATTTCTTCCAGTAGCAGCTGAGACATCTTAAAGGAAAGTGTGAACGGATGGACAAACGGACGGACAAGGTGATTGCAATATAGCCCCCTCTCTACGAGTGGGGGTATAAAAATATAAACAATAATAATGTTAAAATTTTCCAATTCCACACACAGGTAATCTAAACTTTGACCCATAGGTCAATCCCAGTGCCATCTTTTTACATTGTACCTACATGATTTATTGTTTGCAAATATAGCTGAAATGCATATATTTATGAATAGTAACAGCCGCCATCTTGAATGTAGTACAAGGCTAATTTGGTTCGGTGGTTTCACAGAAGTACCTTTAATACATGTTAAACTATATTGATGTCATCTACCTGCAACTAAAATTAAGCTCATTCTGACTTACAATAAAGTAGAGGAGCAGATTTAAATGAGACAGTTTATGACGTACAACGGAAGCCAAGTGATGCAAAAGCTCACATGGCCTTTCCCCAGGTGAGCTAGAAATGTCACCAGCAAAATCTTGATTTGGGTAAAGAAAAGACCAGGAGAATAAGAAAAGTTCTCCTGGTTGTAAGGTTAAAAGAAAAGACCAGGAGAATAATAAAAAAGTTCTCCTGGTTGTAAGGTTAGAATGAGTTATGTCAGATGTATATCAACCATTGCATACAAGCTCTATCTAATCATTTGATTGCAATCAGACCAGGTCATACAGAACCAATTTGTAACCATTATTATTTTAACATGATTTCAACGACACAGTCAAACTCTATATTGTTGAAGTTAATCAAACCAATTATTCTATTTCAGAAGACCATTGTTTGAGTAATCTGTTATACAATGAGCTAAAAAATTTACAAGCAGATGAAATTCTTTATTTTGTTTATCATCCATAGAAACGACATTAACAGAGTCCTCAGTAATGGTGTTCCATTGTGTTTCACTTGTATACTATAGGTCAGTTGTTTGGTTTTTTTGGGGGTTAATTTGTTAGAAGAAAACAACTTACCCTACGAAAACCACAACCTACATGTATCACAATTATTACATAACATTGCGTTGAGCATTGAGCATAACTTCCCCTAGGTGAGATTCAAACGTGAGTGGATCTGATGAATATACATTATTATAGAATTTATAGGCAGATATAAAACCGACTATCAAAAGATTGCAGCTTCGTCTACCTCTTCCATTATTCAAGTAAATAAGTAATACACTACATACCAGATTTATTACTGTTATTTATTTTCATGCCAAAGGTCAATGTTGAAATCTGCAACACAAATTATACATTATACAATGCACATAATCAGTCGTCTATCATGCTTTGACGTAAAGTAGGGCATGTTAAACGGTGAGGCACTAAAACTCTAATATTAATACATACATGTATGTCCTAATTATAGACATCAGGAAAGAAGAAATGTACATAATCCCAGATTTTGTGTAATTGTCTGTTTCTGTAATATGCTGTTTTTTAGAAACAGGTGATTGTTATGGATTTTGCAAACAAAGGGTTAGATATAAAGTAACATTATGTAATTCTTTGACTGTCCAAACAACTTTCTACTTTCCCCACTCCCTAATTGTAAAATTGGTCAATCAAAAAATTTATTATATAAATATAATAAAACTTAAATTTTGAGCTTAGAACTTGTCAAATACCGTATTAAATATTCTATGGCCGAACTGGTAGTGTGGCCGAAACCACTATGGCCGAACTGGTAGTATGGCCGAAACGACCTGCACCTGTCTGGAGATACAAACTTGCAAAGAACATTTCTTCGCAACGAGATCACAGGGGCTAGGTGCGTCCGAAATAGTTTGGTTTTTTTCGGACGCACCTAGCCCCTGTGAACGAGATTAGTCACCTGACTGTTGAAGCAAAATAAAATTTCTGTGAGTGCTTGCGTGTAAACAGTTTGTCTTGTTATGCTTTGTGTACTTAGTGCTATATAGTTTTAATAGTTTTAATATTACCCTATCCTGATCTGCTATTATGCTCTTAGATTCAGTTCTGATTAATTTTATATGAAACTGTATTTATGTATGAATGAGTTTGCTTTTATGTATGTCTATGTATGCATGAGCTTATGTGTTATGCTTTTAGATTCAGTTCTGATAAATTTTATATGTAACTATTTATGCATGCATGAGTTTGCTTTTATGTATGTCTATGTATACATGAGCTTATGCTTTTATGCTTTTAGATTCAGTTCTGATTAATTTTATATGTAACTGTGTTTTATGTATGCATAAGTTTGCTTTTATGTATGACTATGTATACATGAGCTTATGCTTTATACTAATGTCTATGCATGCATGGTTTTTTTAGTTGTTTTGCTTTGTGATGTCATGTAATATGTGCTTGTAAAGTTATTTTATACTTGTATGTGCTTTTTATGTAATAGTCGATTCAAAACTTTTGACAAAAGATCACTAGATTATGAGTTTACAAACCGGCTTCGGTACGGAGAAGCGATATAGATATTTCGACTTTAAATAAAACTTATTTGATTTGATTTGACTAGAGCTTATGTTATGTGTTATAGATATTTCGACTTTAAATAAAACTTATTTGATATTTGATTTGATTTGAGTGTGATTGTGTTCGAAATAAATTATACATACGCAAGTTAATTGCCAATAAATGCAAGAGAAATGTGATTAATTCACTATATACATTTCAGAATTTCCTAAAAAAATCTTTAGCGGAAATGCTCGCAGGAAGTTAATTTTGGATCAGAACCGGACATGTTTCGCTTCTCCGTACCGAAGCCGGTTTGTAAACTCATAATTTTAGATTTTAAAAGATTAAGAGCTTTTTTGTTGTTTTGTTTTTTTTTCGTTTTTTTTTATGGATTTTAAAATTAAGAGTTTTTTTTTTTTTTTAGATTTTAAAACTAAGAGTTTTTAGATTTTGGAATTAAGGACTTTTAAATGATATAGTATATGTGTCATTTTAGAATTCAGGATTTTTTAAGTAATAGAGTATTTGAAACATTTCATTTTTAAAGTGAGACAATATCTTATAAACTCAAATGTATATAGTGTTCAGGAGGATACTAAGTCCGATTTTATAGATTTTAATTCAAGGTGATGGAATTGTGATATTCTGGTTAACGGATGTATGTTGTGTACATAGTTTTATCAATCTGGATTATGGATATATGAATGTATTAGGTGACAAAGATCACTGATCTTCAATATTGGAGGTGAAGAAAGAACAGAACAGAACAGAACAGTAATGTGCATATGCTAGCAAATAGGCTAGATTTTCTCAAATTTGAGTATAAACCTATTCAGGGTGTAGAAACTGTTAAGCATCTCCACAAACTAAACCAAAATGGAAATTATAGAGTAAAGTTCCAAGGAATACTAGTATTGGAGAGAATAGGTACCATACACGGTGAGGAATGCCACATGACTTTTCGAGGTGGGGCTCAGCGTAGTTAATGGACTTTCCGGGTTGCAAATAATATATGGCCTCATATATGACATAAAATGGACAGAGCAGAAAAAGGGAAGTCGTTAAGTGTGCTTAGCAATATTTTCACGGAATGTCCCAATGTATGTATATATATAGTATCTATGTGTTTTTTCCCCTTCTTATCTTGT
Organism: Bathymodiolus brooksi; assembly: GCA_963680875.1. NCBI lineage: Eukaryota > Metazoa > Mollusca > Bivalvia > Mytilida > Modiolidae > Bathymodiolus > Bathymodiolus brooksi. The sequence continues at coordinate 111,569,774 of OY804581.1, forward strand.
TAATGTATATGTAACAAGTTTGATGTATTATTTGTTTATGAAGAATATTTTTGTTGACAAATGGGTTACCAAAACTTAATAGAAAATGTTGTTCACATGTCAGCAAAGAATGGGTCAATTCAGGGTTAGGGGTTGTGGTGTTTAACGCCACTTTCAACAATATTTCAGTTATATCGTGGCGGGCCGTTTTATCAGTTGATGAAACCGGATGCAAAAGTGAGTTCACACCACCAGGTTACACCGTCATAGCCAGACGGGATAGACAAGATGGATATGGTGGAGTTTTCATCCTGGTCAAATCAAATACCCCCTGTGATGAACTTTACTCTTCAAAACAGTCAGAATTGGTAGCAATATCTGTTGGAAGAAGTAACAACCAACCACTTATCATTGCTGGTCTTTACAGACCCCCAAGTGGTACCCAAGATCAAGCTGAACAAATCTGCACTGAGGTACAAGAATTAGTACGTAACCATGCAAACGCCTCATTCTGGTTGACCGGGGATTTCAACCTTCCAGATATTTCATGGAAACACAACATCTCTGGAAATCAAAATGCACTAGGAGTGAACGACGCTTTCTTGACATTAGTTGAAGATATTGGCCTACAACAGATGATAGACTTCCCCACCAGAAATAACGCTACACTGGACTTGTTCTTGACAAGCCGACCTTCATTCATCAACCACCTGAAACCAATCCCAGGAATAAGTGATCATGAGGCTCTGTTCATTGATAGCGATGTCCAAGCAAAGTTAAGAAGGCCAACTAGTCGTAAAATATTCCTCTGGAAAAAAGCGGACCTAGAAAAACTCCAGAATGACATGCAGGCTTTCTGCCAGTCATTTATTTCCAAATTCTCAACATCACACCCTGTTGATAGCTTATGGACTGCATTTAAGAATGGCTGCCTTAATGTCGTAGGCTCAAACGTACCATCCAAAATGACAACCGAGCGATATATAATACGGTAGCCAGCCTTGGATCAACCGACAGATTAAGCAGCTAACAAAAAGGAAACAGCGAGCCTACAATAGATACAAAAAGACTATGCCAACTACAAACATCTCAAGAATGTGGTACACAGTACTTGCGTTAAGCGGTACAATGAGTATGTCAATGACATAATGGATGAGAACCATAAGCCAAAACGACTATGGAGCTTTATTTAAAGCAAACGGACTGACTCGTGTGGCGTTGCACCATTGAAGAGAGATGGGATAGCCTATAGTGATGCCAGAATGAAGGCAAACACCCTGAACAATCAGTTCACTTCAGTGTTCACATCAGAGGATCCCTTACAGCCCTTACCACACTTGGGCCCCAGCCCACATCCTGCAGTTTCAGACATCACTATAACTCAGGAAGGGGTACAAAAACTGCTATGCCATCTCAATCCATACAAAGCCACCGGTCCCGATCAAGTCTCACCTGGATTGCTCAAGGAAACAGCTAAGCAGATCTCTCCAGCATTGACTTTGGTATTTCAAGCCTCAATCAACCAAGGTAAAGTACCAGAAGAATGGAAATACGCCAACATCACACCACTCTTCAAAAAGGAGACAGAAGTGCACCAGTAAACTACCGTCCAGTGTCGTTGACTTCAGTATGCAGCAAAATGATGGATCACATAATCCACAGTCATATCATCAAACACATGGACAAACTAGGATTATTAGCTGATTCCCAACATGGCTTCAGGAAGCGACGATCAACTGAAACCCAGCAAATCCTTTCCATAGATGACCTAGCTAAACGTCTAGACGTAGGACAACAGATGGATTGTATTCTCCTGGACTTTTCCAAGTCCTTCGATAAGGTGCCACACAGTAGACTTCTGATGAAACTACAACACTATGGGGTCAAAGGCCACCTCTATGACTGGATAACCAGCTTTCTGCTTGGACGCATTCAATCTGATTAAGATCATATTCTCATCTTGCTCCCGTTTTCTGATATGTCGCTGCGTGAGAGTTCTGACGAAACGCCGTAGACATCCTCGTGCGGTCAGTGACCTAGGGTCAATGAGTGAATTGACCAATCAGATTGCCGCTTTCAGGATCTTGAAAGTAATTACGATAATCTGATTGGTCAATTCACTCATTGACCCTAGAAAGATTGGAAAGCCAAATAATTTGATAGTTTTGGGAACACAATATCTATGGGTATTGATGTTATGTAGGAGTTTCTTTACACCTGGTAGAGATATTGGGAGTACCCCTTCCACACCCTTAACCATGCTTACCCCTTCGCCCTTTCTTACCCTTCCCTTCCCCATTAACTTTTTTCCCACCATCTTAAACCTTCCCCTTTTCTTACCCTTAACTTTCCCCCTTTTCCACACTTAACCCATCCTCCTTTTCCCACCACCCTTAACCCTTCCCCCACCATTAACCTTCCCCTTTTCCACACTTAACCCTTCCTTCATTTCCCACCACCCTTAACCCTTCCCCTTTTCTATCTTTAGCTCTTCCCCCTTATCCACTTTCAACCCACCCCTTTCACCTTTTACACCCTTAATCCATCCCCTTGTCACACTCTTAACCTTCCCTTTCCCCTTCCCATTCTTTCCCCTTCCCTTCCCTTCCCTTCCTTTCCCCCTTTCCCTTTCCCTTCCCCATGTTCCACCCTAAAAATACTACCCTTTTTTCTCCATTTGCCCCCTTATTCAGGGTACCAGTAATATACTTATTGGTGCTACTAGGGCTCAATTTTAAGCCCATTAACATAGCATCTATAAGTGAGAACTGGATTTGCAACTTGGAAGGGAAGGGAAGAGAAGGGAAGGGAAGGGGAGGGGGGGATAGGGTAAGGGAACGGAAAGGGTTAAGGTTTAAGAGTGGGAAACGGGATTGGTTAAGGCGGGAAAAGGGGAAGGGTTAAGGTGAAGAAGGGGAAGGGTGGTAGGAAAACGGATGAGTTTTAACAGGGAAAGGGGGAAGAGTTAAGGGTAGAAAAGGGGGAAGGGTTAATGGTGGTGGGAAATGGAGGAAAGGTTAAGGGTGGTGGGAAAAGGAGGAAGGGTTAAGTGTGGAAAAGGGGGAAGGTTTAAGATGGTGGGAAAAGGGTTAAAGGGGAAGGGAAGGGTGGGATAGCGGGAAGGGGTAAGCATAGTTAAGGGTGTGGGAAGGGTTAATGGTGGGAAAAGAGATGTGTGTTGTTTGCGAGTTCAGGAAGGGGGTATGGGTATGATTAACATTGATTCGCTCATTTAAGCTAAACAATTCAAAAGTATGCATACAATATTAAACGGCAAAATTGACAATTGGAATTATATAGGTAAATGAGGGACCGATTTGGCGGTGGTAGCGTCATGGTCTGGGGTGGTATAGCGTATGGGAGAAGAACGCAACTTCACAATTTACGGGGAAACTTAAACGCTATCAGATATCGGGACGAAATCCTTTCTCCTCATCTTCTTCCATTTCTACAGCAGCATAATCTGACATTACAGCAAGACAACGCTCGCCCACACGTCGCCAGGATTTGCACAACTTACCTTCAGGCACACAACATTGATGTCTTACCGTGGTCAGCATTCTCCCCCGATCTTAACCCTATTGAGCACCTCTGGGATGAATTAGACAGAAGGGTGAGACGACGTGATAATCCGCCATCTTCAGTACCGGAACTTGAGCAGACATTACGTCTGCCCTATCATATCTAACGATTTTACTATAGTTTCATCTACCAAGTATTTAAACAGAAACAACTAAAGATAACCCTAACAGGAAGACCACTGTCGGATTTAATGAGAAAGATGTTGATACGGTGCGAGGTTTAATAAGTCAAGATGCCAGATATACAGTTGAGGGGTTAGCTACGTTATCGGGGATGAATTCATCAGCGTTTTAACAACATCTATCAAACTCCAATCTGGTGGAAGATATATAGGGCCCGATTTGAAAACCAGCGGACTTTTAATATGCAAATGTTTAGATTCGGAAGAATTAAAAAGATAGTTAAATTATAGTTTTCCGTTTTTAATCGAATTTTCTATGCATATTATACTTTTATGATACAGAGTAAGAACAAAAAGCACATTAAGATTCCCAGAGCAGAGTAATAGTATTTGTAACAGAAGACAGCCTACAAGTCAATTTCCAAAGCAAACAATCCCAGGAATATCACAAATGTTCGAAAATACTACTCATATCAAGGATTATGTGTATCGTTTTTATACTTCATTGATCTCAGGCAAACCATAGTGTGATGAACTACTTTGTTTCCAGGTTTGGTTTGGTTGGTTTGGTTTCGTAACTAGATATAACAATTTTCTTGTCTTTAAAATCTATCTTATCCTGCACTTGTTCTATTTAAGCATTGACTGGATAATATCACTTCCACATGTTACCTGTTGAGCTTTGAGAACCTAATTAACTGTAAATCCAGTTCACTTCCTGTTGACAGAAAATATCAAAAGGGGCAATCAAGGGATAATTATATAATTTTGATATTTAATTCAAAATATAAACGTCAATGGATTAATGTGAGTTTTCTGCAGGATAAACACAATATTAATGCAGTGTCTTAAAATACAAAGTGTATGTGTATTCGGCACAAAACTGGGGAATGGTTCGGTGAACCTCGCCTTTATCCCAGTTTTTAAGCCTCATACGCATAAACTTTATATTTTAAGACACTGCACTAATATTGTCTATTTATCAAGATAATATCAAAATAGGTCAGGGCCGTCATGGCCATGTTCGTATGGTAGTTGAATTTACACCTACCTATGCAATCAGTGCCTATCACCACTGATGTTGTGAGTTCGAATCCCATTCAGGGAGAGATGTACACCATTATGTGATCAAGTTTGTCAGTGACTTGTGGCAGTAGGTGGTTTCCTCTGAGTACTCCGGTTTCCTCCACCAATAAAACTGATCACCACGATATAACTGAAATATTGTTGAAAGTGGCATTAAACACCACAAAACTAAAATATCTACATAGAAGTTGTATTTGTGATTCTAAATGCTTCTGACAAGGATATAAAATGCTCATAAATTTTCAGATGTGTTGTCTGTATTCTTAATTAGAAATGTGTAACCAAATGGGTGATGCAAAGGAAGAGTTCTTCAAAATCTTCTACTTGGTGATTTACCAGTACTTGAAAATAACTTACTATATCCCTATTTCAGAAGACTTTGTCCTGTCCATATTTACCTCGCATAATCATTAATACTTTGTGATATATGTAATCTCAGATTTCCTTACAACACTTAATACTTGTAGAGCTATAAATTGATAATTTGTGTCAACTGGTTGTGTAGGGCGATTCAAACACACTATTGTATATGAAACGGGGATTGGTAGTTCTTGCAAGGCAAGACTTTCTTACCCTCTCTGTTACATCCTTTTCCTTGTGGCAATTTAAGATTTCACCCATAGGCTCATCTTAGTGCCACATTTTCACACACATGATTTATTTTATATCAACTTGTCCTGATTATGAATATATCTGAAATACTGCCGACTTGACCTTAAACAACAATACATCTATGTGTTACTTTTCTACTGGTATGTAACAACAATACATCTATGTGTTACTTTTCTACTGGTATGTAACAACAATACATCTATGTGTTACTTTTCTACTGGTACTTAGTACATGTAAATTACAGGATAATATTACCAGTATACAAACTGTCAACAACATTTAGGTGTTATTTCTTTATTTACTTGTATTTCTTGTACCAAACATATTTCATAATACACGAAGCTACTTATTCCTCCAAAAAGACCTGTCTTAAAAAGTTTTATCCAATGATTGCCAAATCATCATCATCCTCTATCCATGAATTTTTTTTAATTTATACTCAAGTCATTGTTGAGAGGCTGAAGAAAACATTTCTAAGTTGAAAGATCATCTTTTTTTTATATATTTCATAGACAATTTTAAGAAAAACAAGAAGAATATTATTTGTTAACCCAAATCAAAGTTAAAACATTTCAGTACTAAAAAAAAAAGCCAAAATCAGATGTAAAAAAATCTTGAACGAAATATTGAAATGATTATTGACAACAATAAATGACATACATGAAATTAAACAATACAAACTATTTATACAGATATACAAGAATAACGATGTGTATCAAGCAAAAAAAGACAGATGTGTAATAAAAAAAACATTTCTTACAATAAATAATCAAATAACTTTATATAAAATTAATTATTGAAGATCAGATTTCATCTTGCAACAATTTTTTTTTCAGAATAGATATTAATTTACATTATTTTGACAATCAATTATAACACTAAATCACTAATACTGGTCATAATTATATAAAGTATAAAACCAAGTGTGGTGTAGATATTCAACGAATATTATTGTTACCTTTTAAGTGATAAAATTCTTTTTTTGTTGTTGTATAGTAGAACTGAGAATTCATTATAACAACATCAAAATTTAAATGCAGGATACTACTGTAGAAAAATGACTTTCATTTCAGATTTATGTTATAAAAATTGTAAAGATTTATTCTAACATGTACTTTATAAAAAAAATTACATATCTGTCACATCAAATATTTTCTTGCTGATGGAGTCTTAAAAACAATGACAAAATAACTAATGCACAAATTTTTTAATCATTGCCTGTATCTATTGAAATAGATATAATTTGTTTACAACAACGATAATGCTTGAAAGTTCATGTCAACAAATAAACAATGCAAGTCACTTATTTTAATGTTCAACCAATCACAGTAACGATATTCAGCAAGCCAGATAACATTGTCCTCCTCTCATAACTGAAATAATACACAAATGTAATTATTTTTACACAATTATAAAAACTAATAATGGTAAAGATATTAAATAAAGGGCTACACAGAGCGAAGTACGATGCGATCGCAGCATTTTGAAAAGGGAAATTTGAACAAGTGTATATTAAAAGCAAGCATGGACACTGTAATTTGGACATTCGTCTACTCTTTTAAGTGTTAAGTATGCCTTCCAAATATGTGAAATTTCTGAATTTTGGTCTCTTTTATGCCCCTTTTAAAAATAAAATAATTTTGTATCGTCCATAAAAATGACCATTTTGCAAAAAACTGCATTACAATAGGATATAAAATAAGAAAGTTCAAATTTTGGAATTCAGCTGTTGTTCCCTTTCGGTTGTGTTTATCTTTGAACCATAAAAGATAGAGGAAATCTTTCAACTTACTACCAGACACTCCTGACCCAATCAATTCAAAGAAAAAAACTGCATGAGAATTAGATGAAAAATAAACTCTCCATATACAAATAACAGAAATATCAATTTTCTGCATTGTATTCAGGTAGTAAATATATGTACATCTAGGTGTACGTGTATAGATTGCATGTTTTAGCTGTATTACAGAAATAACCAAGTTATGTTATATAATGGGACACAAATTATCAAACTTACGTCATCAATATCCTCATCATCGTCATCAACTTCGTCGAAAATAATGTTGTCTCCTCCTTGTTCGTCATCAAATGTAGCATCATTAATTCTTGCTGATAATATAAAATAGTAATATTGTATTTACATTGTGCTGACATGCAAATAATTTCATTTCAATTATATTTCACAGCAAAATCTGCAACATATGTTGTAATGAAGCTTCAGTTAAAATTTTAAATTAAAATAAAGCAATAATAATCAATACGTTAAATGTTCTATGTTTAGTAACAGTGGCTATCTTTAATGGAGGTTTGGGCTGTCAAACAATACTGAAAGGTGACCACCTCAGCTAAGTTTGGTTTAATTTGATTCAATAGGTCCTATATACATAATAAGTATTAATCAGATGAAAGAAATATATCATAGAAAAACCTGCAAGAAATGTTGCTCTATTCATTATCATGCAGCTGCTGTTTAAATTTGAGCTTATTTTGTAACGAACGCCACCTTGAATGGAAGGCACAATGTCAAAGGGGACCACCCATGGTTATGGACAATGCCAGCAAAGTTTGGTTAAATTTGGTTGTGGTTTCAGAGGAGAGGTTTTAAATGTAATTTTTCAAAATATGCCCAGTTTGCATAATAAATTGACTGAAAGAAAAATTTCACAGAAAAGCCTGAAAGAGATGTTGAACTACTCAATTTACAATTTAAATTTGAGCTCATTTGACTTATAATAAAGCACCAATAGGCAATTTCTATTTTTTGTAACATCAGCCATCTTGAATAGAGGTCAGGGCTGTCAGACATAATATTGAAAGACCACATAAGGACCATTATCGCTATTTTGTTTATTTTCCCTTTGATGTTTAAAACCGATATATTTCATATCACGTAAGCGCATGAGATGATTCCAATTATCGCTAATCGCTAAGCGTTGTCAAGGACGCACGTAGTATTATCTTGTTTTCTAATATGACATTATAATGACGTCACATTACTCAATTCTTGATAATTAAGTGATTAATGATATAAAATATTAATTGTGTTTAAAAAAATGTCAGTATCTCAACAAAAATTATTTAATTATGAATACAAAATAGCGATAAAATAATTAAAGATGTTTTTTAAAACTTGAGGATGTTTCTCAGTCATCTCTCATCTCAGGCTTCGCCCTTCGATGAGAGATGACCGAGAAAAGTCCTCTCGTTTTAAAAAATATCGTTAATCACTTATTCCAGCCAAATTTGGTTTAATTTTCTTCAGCTGTTTTAGAGGAGAAGATCTGAAAAAGTGATCTTTTATCAAAATATGCATAATTGGTATAAATCGACAAAGACAAATTTCACAGAAAAACACAGAATATATTTAAACTACTCATTGACGTGCTAGCAGCAGTTAAAAATTGAGCTCATTTTGATTTATAATAAAGCAGCAATTGTCAATTGAAGAAATTTCTATTTTTAGTAACAACAGCCATCTTGAATTAAGGACAGGGCTGTCGAACCTAATTTTTGAAAGGGTCCTACCCAAGGACCATTCCTGTCATGTTTGGATTAATTTGGTTCCATGGTTTTAGCGGAGAATATTCAAACGTGAATGGCAAAAGCTCACCTGGCCAAAGCTAAAAACAACATAAACTTTGTAGGGGAACTGAATGATGAACATTCATACCAAATTTGCTTTCAATGACAATTGGTCCAAAGGTTTTTTTGAGAGAAGACTAAAATGGATGACAACAACAGACTCAAGTGACGACAATACTTCACATGACCCTTTAAGCTAAACTATATGGACAGGAGAGACAATTTGTTTTAAATTTGCTATCAACATTCAAAATAGCTATTGAATGGCCAATGTGCTGAGGTATTACACAAGTAGTTGTAACATTTCTTATTTTACTTAGCACTTACCGGATTCTGGTAGTTCTCCATAAGCCTTCAAATTTCTGGCTTCGTCTGGTGTATATTTTAATATAACATCTGCTTTTGCGTCTTGGTAATCTCTTAAACCCAGTAAAATAATGTCTGCTCCGTTTATCCATACCTGTAGAATTAATAAATCAATGCTTTATTTCTTCATAGCAAAAAAAATCATGAAAGTTAAACAGTGATAAAATGATACATAAGAATAATGATCAAACTAGAGGCACCCAGAAGCCTGTAATCGCTCACCTGGTTTTAAATTTGACTTCTATATCTTATAGATCAATTTCAGATGAATGATTTTTTCCCTGCATTTAATGACTAAGCAAAGAATATCTTTTTTTTAGGTTGGTTTATGGTTTGGAAACCGTACTACCCGGAGAAAACTACAGACCTGTCGCAATTCAATGACAAACTTTATCACATAATGTATTGAGTACACCTCGCCATGAACGGGTTTTGAACTCCCATTTTTAGTGATGATAGGCACTGATTGCACAGGTAGGTGTAAATCCAACTACCATATGATCACGATCATGACCACAACGGCCCCTCTTTTTTTTAGGACCACACAATGGTAGTTTCAGGAGATGATTCAAATGTGGAATTTTTATGAAAAAAATGCAGGTACAAAGCTTTATGAAAGCCAGAAGAGATAAAAACTTCTGAATGTTCATAGATTTCTAATGTCTCCACTAAGTTGAGTAATACTTTTACCTTCTTTCTCAGTTTTCCTCGTATGTGACATAACCGTTTGACCCCATCAAAACACATGGCTTCTAATCTGCCATTACCAAGCATCTTTGTAACCTGTGCATATTCTAAAATATAAATAAATTAAATATTGAAGATTTTGAACAAAGCATAACAACAAATCATACCAAATTACAGTCTGTAATTTATAGGAGAGAATAACTGTTGCTTAAAGTGATTTTTAAGTTTTATTGTGGTGAGAAAAAGTTGCTTTTTGATGAGATGATGACATTTTCCTACAGGACAAACACAATGAGTTGGATTTTAGTGTTAACTCTTAAAACTGACACAACAGTCAGGGGTTAAAAAATCTGCTGGTCCGAGACCGGCAATTTGTGGCTTCGGACCTAATATTTTCTAATCCTGTAAAGACCGACAGACCAGTTAAAACTGCATTTACGGACTTGAAATAAATAGGAAGTTAAAAGTCTGAGTGACAGATGTTACTGCATAATTTTAATCCAACATTCACTGTCCCTTTTAATATTGTTAACATTGGGTTATGTAATCTGAAATAATTCAAGATCAAGTGTGTTTTGTTCTATACGAACCTCCGGTAATTAACGGAGCACACACACCGGGATGGTTATAACAGAATAGCTTAAGATCAGTTTTGCACTTTACGGAAACGGTAATTCTTTCGATAATACAATAAGCGTATTAGTGAAGCAGTTCAAACATAAAAATGGCCGAAAGTCAATGACCAGTTTTTTTAAAGTTAACGGAGCGGTCGTGATACTGACAACAATAAATTACATAATGAAAAAACTAACAAAAGATAAGATACGATAGGGTTAAACGGAAGAGAACATTTCAATCATCGTGGAAGGAGAAAATTCCTTGGGTTGAGACAAGTGGTAGGCTGACATTCCCGGCGATCTAATCTCACCGAAATTAAACTTCCAAACACAAAGACATTTTCTGCTCTGTATCTCTATATATTAGACTTTTGAAGACATTTTCTGTTCTGTATTTGTGGCAGTCTAATTATCTCAACAAGATTACCATGCTAATGAAAATTATGAAGTAAATATGTGGAATAAATACTGTAGAATATATCCAGAATTTGCACAAAAAAACAACAACAATGCTTTATTAAAGGTACAACCAATATATGAAAATTGACTGATAGCCCAAGACAAAATGAAAAGCAGGTTTTATAAAATTAAGTGTACAACAGCATCTGATCAGGTATTAAATTGCCAATCTGAAATAGTCATTTTAAATAATTTAAGTCACTCAGTTACTAGTATGTTAATTTTGTAGTCAACAAATTTTATTTCCATCATTCCGATATTCAGGACCAGTAGAACAATTTTCAGGACCAGTAGATTCCTGATGCTCACTGACACTGGTCCTGGACCAGTGAACTTTTGGAAAAAAAATTAACCCCTGAACAGTACACATGTAGTTATGCTGCTCCACTGGAATACATTATCCTGACTGAATTCTTTATATTATAACATCATAGGATGACCCATTCATTGACCCATGCATTGATTGTATTGTACACACATGGTATGTGTATTACCTGACATAAAATGGACTAGTCCGGGCAATAGATAAATAATAGTCTAGTCCACATTTTATGTCAGGTGTTACACAATACACATACTGAAACCGATGTTTCGTTTATAGATTGTAGCATTCCATTCTGATGAAAATCACCAATAATGAAATCTCAATCTTCAAATTCTTCAGAAATGTTTCAATAACTACGTTTTCTAAAATTTGTAGTGTTCCGGTCAGTATATTAGTAATTATAAAATCATCAGCGACAGCAAATGAAAACAAATTTAGTGTGTGTTCTTATAATACCATACAATTTTATTCTTCTATTAACATTTGTCAAACATACTCTTGAAATAAGACTATTTGAATAATTATAGTCAGTAAATACATTTAGTAGCACGATTATTGTCACCTATGATCAATCATCGGTCGATGTTGGTATAACGATCCTCGATCTCGAAAATGTGACCGATTCCCATCACTACCACTAGTACTTGTAATAGTAAACATTGCCATCGACCATCCCATAATAGTTGCCTAGCAGTTGCTTATGAATCAGTAAAGGTTGGTTTCATAAAGGAATATAAAAACATGCCAACATATAATGCACAAATGTACAGCCTGAAAAATATTTTGAAGTTGTATAAAAATCAATATCAAACATTTTTGTACAAAACTTTATTCTAAAATTAAATGTTTTTGCAACAGAACAAGCAAATAGTAAAGTGGGGAAATATACCTTGACCATCTTCTTTGAATACCAATTCACGTTTTTCGTTTTCGTTCTCATTCTTTCCTCTTCTCCTATTTTTACCTCCCTTTCCTGTGAAAAGAAATCATAATTGAAAACACCATATGTTCCCACTGCCACTGGGCTAGTTTATCTACGTCTCTTTGCATGTTTACTTTAGCCAAGTTTAGGGCATCGCTGTTTGATTTAATCAAAAGGCATGCAATTGTAATGTACCATCTGCAAATATAGTCTTATGGTGGAGTCTAGACCAGTGGGGGTGCCGTTGATATAATACTAATGGAGAAACAGACTTGGTCTCAGGACTGATTCCTGGGGAACTGCAGAATCGACAGGGATGTATGAAAATTGTTCACCCTTAATGACCATTATTTGCAAATGATTGCCATAAATTATACAGTACCTTTATTTTTAGGCATACTTTCTCTTTGGATTCCTTGATTAAATTGGTTTTCAACAGAGAAATACGTTTGCTTGTGTGGTTCTTTTGTAATTAACACGCAGTTGACAATCAAATGCAGGGAATTTATAGTATAAGGGAAGGGAACACGGTAATACGATCTGCGGAAGATTTTCGTTCGAGGTTTTTCGCATTTTTCATTGTGAAGTACAATAATTATTCCTTGTAGGGTGGTGCATTCGGAATATATCTTCCAACTGAGAAATCACGCGAGAAACGGCGCTTGTAGATCTCATTAGTCAACAACTGGGTTAATTTTGTACGGATGACCGAATAAGAACTTTGAACTGAATTTGTCATACTGCAATATAAAATCTAAGTGATCCGATTGGTTATTTACTCGATTTTACTAATCCATATTATACGGCTCTAGCCGGTAATATGAAAGCACGTGCCAAGAAAGATAACTCATTTTGAAATCATACGTAATCAAGATGGCGACCCCAGGTTCGCCTGTCATCTGACGCCGTTATTGAGGCAATTCTAAATCATTTGTTATATTTCTGTTAAAATTGTTAAGTTGTTTATTAAATATGTTGAAGAATTAATTTCTTCTTAAGTTAAAGCAAAGTCATATCTGGGGTTAAATGTTCATGAGACAATACATGTATAGTAGTCATGTTCTTTATTTAGGCTTTACACAGGTAATATGGACCCATGATATTGCAGTATGACAAATTCGTTATATAGGCTTTAGACAGGTAATACGGGCTCATATAACCTGTCTGTGTTGTATATTTCCCTCGCCTTCGGCTCAGGAAATATAAAACACAGACAGGTTATATGAGCCCGCATTACCTGTCTAAAGCCTATATAACTAATAATATAGGACGGAAATATATTTGAAATTAAAATAGTGTTAAAAATAACTTTATAGAAAATTAAATGAAGTTTTGGAATAGTAAAAGAATGGAAAATTACGAATTTATTTTTTTATTATATATTCAAAAATGTATTAAAAAAGAACCTTATCTAAAAATAGATAATTTTCAGTAAAACGGAAAAAAAATTCTCAAAATAGTACCTTTACATAAGTGACTGACTTTCCCGACGTAAAAGTACATGTTGATGAATTATCGTCTGCTCGAATTTGGCAGAAAAAAAATGTGTGCGACATTGTCCACATACGTCTATATAAATTACCGCCTTCCAATCAAAGTATACTACCCATAGCCAGAAATGATGGGTACTTTGCTCATTTGCATACGCTTAAATGTATGGTCTTCCATGTGATTTGAATGTTGTTTACGTATGCAAATAATACTCAAATAATTTGGTGCGCTGAATTAAGTAGCTCCCATCATGCAATGCGTTACTGTTATCATTCAGTTAGTATCGCGAGATCACGTTTGTAGATTCGAAAATGGAAGTCAAATGGCGGAATAATAGGATCTAAGGCAAAATCGTGCTGTAATGGAGTGTAACACCACTTTCTGAGGGTAAGATGGTTTTGAATGAATAGAAAAATGATTGGTGAAGCGATTTATATAAGGGTTTCTGATAGAAAATAAAATCCGATAGCCACGAAACGTGGAAATGTGCCGATCCTAGAGCTGGTGAGGCAAATCCGCTGTGTTCCGTATATATCACCCTCTGACGTTGAACGGCTACAGCAACTTTATAAATGCCGTTAAACGACAGAGGAATCTCGGACTAATTTTCCCCAAGTTCATGCAAAAAACAAATAAATAAACAGAATTCTTACCTTATTCTTGCCTTCTTACAGTCCGGTTGCGTTTCGGAATTAGATATGCACGAGTCCAAACATTTTTTGCCGGTTCAGTTTGTACACAGTGGTGGAGACATAGCTGAATAATAGTTGAAAGGCCAGATTAACATATCTAATCATGCAATAATACAAATAACCAACAACTGGGTTAAAATCTCCCTCTCCCTCAAAACCACTATCGGTCGTGTAATGGTGTGCGGTAGATCGTGGGTTCGATCCCCGATCGGGTCAGACCAAAGACTGTAAAATTGGTATTTGTTGCTTCTCTGCTAAGCACACAGCAGTGAGGAGAAAGAGAAAAGACTGGTTGGCTCTGAATCAGGATAATGTGTCCGAGTGGTGCAACATATATATCTGCGGACTGTGAACTAGCACTATAAAAATACAACTAAGCGTGTTGGTCTAGTACAAAGGGGACCTCATCATCATCATCTCAATGCAAATTATCTTTTTGTCGTCATGATATATGTGTGAAAATGCAAACAAACCAATGTAAATATAAAACAATTGCTGATTAAAATCCGTTCTACGCCATTTTAGGGTCTAGCTCACATAGTATGCGGGATGAATCAAAATAAAAACCACATATCCAGAAATTGATGGTACTTTCCTCATAAATCATCATCATATTTAAATTAGATTTTGATCACGTGACTGCAGTTTCAAGCTTGATGGATCGTTTATTAGATTTGTCAAAAAATAGCATACAGTACGGAAATTCAATGTGTCCGTCAATGATTCGAAAATTAAATGTTATTGTTTATTTCCGCAAAGTTTTCCTTCTGTCAAAATTCAAATATTTTTGTTTTGTAACGATTCTAGACATGTTTTTGATATTGCGATCATGCAAAAATGATCATATTATATTTAATGTGGGAACCCCGAGATTAGAAGCGAGAAATATAAGGTTAGTCAATATAATTACATATATTATTGAGGAATCTAAATTAATTTCAGAAAATATGTCGCCAAATGTCATTCATTGCTAAATTTTGTGTCACACGCCACCAGTTTCATGTATTTCAGACATTTTTACATAGACTCTTAAGGCCAAATAAGGGTTCGTCGCCTCGGATTTTCATTTAGTCCAGGAACCTCGAATATTTAATTGTTTTCATTAATTTTTATTTCATTTAATTCAGCTTGATTCAGTGTATCATTTTCAAGTTCAGAAAATGACACACATGCAATTATGAATGATATCGTCTATATAGATCATATGAAAATTGCAGACGTCCCGGCGTCGCCATCTTAGATATGCAAATGAGCAAAGTACCCATCATTTCTGGCTATGCGAGGTCCTTTCCTCGTTCATGACTTATACACGGGTTTGTAACTAGATTAACATGACGGGTGTCACTAGTGGAGCAGGAACTGCTTACCCTTCCGGTTTTTAGTAGGGTTTATGTTACTCGATCTTTAGTTTTATGTGTATGTTTTGTTTATTCTTTTGTCGTTATTCTTTTGCCCATTGTGTTGTCTGTCTTTCTTCGATATATACGGATTATGATTACCCCTTTGGTATCTTCAAACTCTTCTTGAACGTCTTCTTCCGATAAGTTTCAACAATGTTTTAGTTATTAGTATATCGTGGCGGTCAGTTGTATTGGTGGAAGAAACCGGAGTACCGGAGAAAGCCCCCGACCTGTCGCAAGTCACTGAAAAACTTTATCACATAAAGTTGTACACCTCGCCCTGATCGCGATTCGAACTCACATCAGTGGTGATAGGCACTAATTGCATAAGTAGTTGTGAATCCAACTACCATACGCTCACGGCCGCGACGGCCCCTAGTCTGTCGGTCTTGGAATAATTACCGTGTAAATTACTTTTGTACTAGGATTTGCCAACGTCCTGGTGGTATAAATTATCCTATTGTAGAAATAGCCAAAACCAGCTAATTTACAACTGTTTACGTTATTAGAACCTACTAAGTATATGAAATCAAAGCTATATCAAAGTTGACAGAGTGAAGTAGTCCGAATCCTCAATTCTAGCACCCGGATAAGGCTTGCAGAAAATACTGACAGTTTGATATATGCTCAAAATGCTTTCCTATGGAATCACATATCAAAGTCGCTGTCTTTTTTTGTAAAATTATCAATAATAATTACTTAAAATCTTTAATTAAAAAATTTTCATCATTCTGTCTAGCAACTTTGTACCTTTCTGTCAATGAATGAACAACATACTGTTTATACCCTTCACTTTTCCAATATCCCATTAATTGTATTAAATTTGGAGCCACCCTTGATCTAGCAGCTAGGTGTAATGGCTAGCTTATTCGCCTCGAGTGCGGTAGATCGTGGGTTCGAGCCTCGGTCAGATGAAACCAAAGACTATAGAATTGGTATTAGTTGATTCTCAGATAAGCATACAACATTAAGGAGAAAAGGCAAAGATTGGATGGCTCTGAATCAGGATAATGGGTCTGAGTGGGGCGGCATGTCTATCCGCGGACTGTTGTTTCAGTGAGCTAGCACTATAAAAATCCAACTGCGTGTTGGTCTAGTAAAAAGCGGACCTCATCATCATTTCATTGAAAATTAACTTGCTCTAGCAAAGATATACTATCATAGAAGATATCCAATTTATCAAGTAGTCATAATATATTAAGATAAGACTGGCTTATTTAATTGTTAATGACGTTTATGTAACGAATCTCTATTCTTTGTGTATTTGTTTATGCATGAATTTCTTATCTTCAAGAAAGTAAGAAAAACACATTGATAATATAGCACAACAGATTTATATCATGTCACCAAATTAAGTGAATAATTCTAACGTTTTGATTGGCTAGAATTAATATTCAGAAAGAGGCTGCAAAACTATTTTGTTTTATTGTTCTGAATAATAGAAATATCTCACAATTAGCGAACTGTTTTACAATTTATCGCCACAAAATGGAGATTTTGGTATATATTTTGTTCATAATAAATACATGATCACGCTTGTAATTTCACGTAGAGACATTCGATATGAATTAATTTATAATAACAAAGTTTTTGATAATTATTTCATGTTTTTCCCTACACCCTCAGGAATACAATGCGCGATGATGTGTTATCAACAATCAACATGTACATACTTCAGTTTTAACAAAGACTAAAAATTATGTATGTTCCACTCAGAGGAGATTTATGTTGAAAAACTGCCTTACACAATGGACGAGGAATGGAATATAATAATTAAATGAACCTACACCTAAAGGTATGTTGTTTGTGGTATTTTTTTGTAGAGATGACTTATTTGTGTAACCATATAACATCGTGTTATGGGTTTTCGTACTATTATCGATTTTCCGATATAGCGATCAACAGTGTTAACCCTTCATTCATATGACGATTGGAATTTTCAAAGAATGGCTAGTTAAATATTTCTTTGTACACTACATAAGATTGTTTTTAAAGCCATTCTTGTATTTTAATATACTCTCGATTATCTGGCAAGTTTAGCTGTCAGTAAAATGACGTCATCTGTTTTCGTATAAAGTAAAAACGGGGCCGATATACGGGATGGAAACGAATATAAAATCCGGAAATGGCTGGTTTTAAAATTTCATGGTTCTGGCCATCTACCAAATCATACTACATCTAAATGAAATAACAGAATGTTTGAAAATGACCACTTTCAAAATTGTGTTTACTTTTGATGTTTTTTTTAATGCTGAAACCACAATGCACTGCAAAGTGACATGTATTTTATTTAAGAAACAGGCACATTTCAGTCAGCTCTTTTGCTTACAAGTACGATCAGTGACCCCATGACAGTTACATGACAGGAAGAGCCGGTGTCTGAGAGGCAGACGACATAGTTCAATTTTATATAGCCCTTCTGGATTTTTTCCCAGCTACTTTATAAATGAAGTAAATTACAAAAAGTATGGTTCAGTAGGTAGGTTCATTGTTTTCGGTACGTACGTCTTTAAAAGCAAACTTTAACATTTTTTACAGATATAACGTTGTAGTCCTGTTTATGTTCCATAAATAGAAACCGGAAGACACGTCAAAAATAATGCGTGCGCTGTGGAAATCAAAATAAAATGGATGATACGAAAACACATGACATACGAAAACACATGATGCATGAAAACACATGATGCACAAAAACATATGACGCACAAAAACACATGACGCACGAAAAGACATGACGCACGAAAACACATGACACACGAAAACACAACGCACGAAAACACATGATGCACGAAAACACATGACACACGAAAACACATCACGCACGAAAACACATAACGCACGAAAACACATGATGCACGAAAACACATGACACACGAAAACACATAACGCACGAAAACACATGATGCACGAAAACACATGACGCACGAAAACACATGACGCACGAAAACATGACGTATGAAAACACATGCATCATGTATTTTCGTATGTCATGTGTTTTCATGCATCATGTGTTTTCGTGCGTCATGTGTTTTAGTATGTCATGTGTTTTCGTACGTCATGTGTTTTCGTACGTCAAATTTAAGCAATGCAGAAGTTTAAAATTTCTGAATAAAGATAATTAATTAATTTTGTTATTCTCATATGTGCAGAAAAGAGGTTTTCAAATGTGTGCACATGCAGATGCTTTGAACCAAGTAAACTATGTACAATAACCATTAATATTGAAATGATACTTGTTTTGTTCTTGTTGTCTTTCCTACGATTTACGGATTATGATAAACGCTTTTGTATCTTCAAACTCTTCTTACCTATGTTATGAATGCTATTTATTCATTATTGATGATCTTCTTTAGAAATGGGATAGTTTTAAATGTATACACGTTTTTCCCTTCATATAAATGTCAAAAATACTAATATTTGGTTGAAATAATATGCCACTTCTCCATGTTCTTAAAAATAAAACAGAAAAATATATTGTTATCTTCCAATGCTCTTTCGACACTTCGTTAGTTAAACGTTCTTAGTTTTAATTAAAAGTTGTTTCCTTTTCAGTTAAACATCCAAAATAGGTAGTTTATCACTTACTTTTGGGTAACTCAAATTTTAGGAATATAGCTGTTTAGTGGGTTTGTTCTTTTACGCATTTATTCTTCACAATCACCAACAATGACAAACGCTATTTTCAAGCATTGGCGATTTTTGTAAATAAAAAATCTGTAATATAGGTCTACCCTTAGCATTATATAGCGTCTTAATACCATGAAGGGGGTCTCAGCAAGGATACAGAGAATGTTTTGGTGTTCAAAACGTGATACATGATATTGAATTCTGTGTAGGATAATGCATTTGGTTACACTTGAAATAATAATAATACTGAGGGAATATCCTCACCCGTCTTTAAATGAATCATTGAAGGGATCAGGAAAGTATTTTTGCGTTAATAAAAAAACCATTTAAACACTTCATTTGTTACAGTTACCATTAATTTCCTACTATGCATGTATACATATATAATGTAGTCCTTTCTTCAGAAGCATTTGGAACCTTCTGTCTAGCTTTAATCTCGATGTTGTTTTCAACGTGTATGCATTCACTGTGACCAGTTACCTGCTGTGACTTATCATATTAGCCTGCAATTTTACCTGTCCTAAGCCAGTGCTCATGCAGATATTGCAAATTTGTCCAACTTCATTTTAATAATGGTGAAATGTCTTTTCAACTATTTTTCATATTACCCTAACAAGACGAAAATGATGAGCACTAAAGGATAATTCATGCATCATATAATTTTGTTCATGTTCCATGATGAGGTACTTTTTGCATTTCCAATTGACATCACAATTTTATATAAAGGCCCACAATATGATCCCATACACAATTTGGTTATAAACTTTGAAGTGGTTTCTGAGAAGCAGTGTTTGTATGTATTTTCCACAGGATCTTTTATTTAACTGTGATAAATATGATGAATTAAGAAAAACACTTTTTCACAAGATTAAATCATTGCTCTGTCCAAATGTGAGTTTCAAAAATGAATTAAACACATATTTAGTTGAGCTTTTTCTTCAATGAAGTGATCATTTATCTATGGATGATAATATAGTTATATTTCAGTGTGTATATGAATTCATTGAAAATAGCAATAGATTTCTATAGATTCTATGTTTTGTAAATATTTTAAATTGCTATTGAAAATATAATTTGTATTAACTATTATGTGTGAATGAGTGTGAGACAGTCTGTTGTATTGTCTTGTCGTGTATCATATGTATGTTGAGGAGACCAACTTTGTAGCCTTCAGGCTGTTTGCAATCCTCTTGAAATAAATAAAGCATTAAATTAAAATAACTATGTTCCATGCCAGAAGTGGTATTTTTTAATTTGTAATCTAGCTTCTGTACCAGACACTAATGTTGCATACAGTTACTTACATGAAAATATTAAGAAGAGTTGTTATTCCTGTTGGGAGGATCCTGATTCAAAATGAAAAGAAGATTTTCCAGATGCAAAACTTTTAACCAGTGTGAACAAAAATTAACCTGTAGTATACTTTCTTTGTATTCCTATATATCAAGAATCATTGATATGTATACTAATGGGGGCTGAGCCTGTGTCGCTCACCTTTCATTCTGCTTTGAGGAAACTTAATACAGAACCTTCCATAGGTGCTTCCCACCAAGTTTCGGTTCATTTGGCTAAGCAGTTACAGAGAAAACGATTTTTATAAATCAACCAATCAGAAAAAAGAATTGCCTGTGGTGGTCATGTTTGTTAATGGATCGGAACTAAATTAGCATTCTGGATAGAGAACCTTCCAATGATGCTTCCTACCAAGTTTCGATTCATTTGGCCAAGCGCTTTCAGAGGAAAAGATTTTTTAGAAATCAACCAATCAGAAACAAGAATTGCCTGTGGCGGTCATGTTTGTTAACGGATCGGAAATAAATGAGCAACTTTATAGAGTACCTTCCAAGGATGCTTCCTACCAAATTTTGATTCATTTGGCAAAGCGGTTTCAGAGGAGAAGATTTTTTAGAAATCAACAAATCAGAAACAAGAATTTCCTATGGCGAACATGTTTGTTCATGGATCGGGACGAAATGAGCAATCTTTATAGAGGACCTGCCATAGATGCTTCCTACCAAGTTTTACTTCATTTGGCTGAGGGGTTTCAGAGGAGAAGATTAAAATGTGAAAAGTTAACGTACGATGGACGCCAAGTGATGGCAAAAGCTCACATTACCTTTGGCAAGGTGAGCTAAAAAGGGTGCAGTCGAATCGCAGCCGCAAGTAATAAAGTTTATCAGTTGCTTGCCCGTGGTCGGTGGTTCTCTCCGGCTTCCTTCACCACTAAAACTGGTCGCCATGATATAGCTGAAATATTGTTGAAAGTGGACTTAAACACCAAAAATCAAATCAAATCAAATCTGGACAAGTATACAGGGGTAACAGGCGGTATTAGCCAAGTTGGATATTCATTTTACTCTTATCACAAATACATATGCAGAGTTGCCTTAGGAGGTGTGGACCCCATAACATAATAATAATCATGGCTGTTCTCTGTAAAACCTAGTGTTTTTGTTTGTGTGTACTTGAACAGCTGAGAGTATGCAACTTCAGTGGGGCCCAATTGGCCGCTGTATATATGGTTCATTCTACCTAGGGCCATAATTTCGTGTTGGTACGCTAGTTGGATTTACAACTACCAGTGCAATCAGTTTCTATCACCACTAAAGTTGTGATTTCGAATCCTGCTCGTGGGGAGGTGTACTTGATACATTATGTGATAAAGTTTGTCAGTGTTTTTCTCCATTTTCCTCCAACAATAAAACTGACCACCATGATATAACTGAAATTTTGTTGACTGTGGCATTAAACATCATAACCCTAACTCTTCATTCTACCTATTAGTACAACAATGTATTACGACTTTTTGAAAATAGACAAAAAATATATATAATTTTTAACCAGAATATGTGGAATACTTTTTTGCTATATTTTGCAGCAGCCAGACAAGACATAGATTAGAAAATAATCCTACATAATATATCTCAATCAGGGCGAGGTGTACAACATTTTGTGATACAGTTTGTCAGTGATTTGCAACAGGTCGGTGGTTTTCTCCGGGTCCTCCACCAATAAAACTGACCACCACAATATAACTGAAACATTGTTGAAAGTGGCGTTAAACACAATCAAACAAACAAACCAAATATATCAGAAAATACATGTAATTCAGTCAATCAATATTCAGTAAGTATGATGTTGGTCACCAAACTGGATGGTAGTTATTTATAGATTGCAAAGTCATTCTTTTTAATTTAGTTCATCAACTCTGTTGTCAATTGCTTGATAATTTTTTTTTATATACTCTTATTCTCAGCTGATACTGATATATGTCAATAAAATATAATAAACATAGGCAAAATTTCAAAATCACTTTTTTATTAGAAAATCTGAGTCTTAGTTCATAATAACAGTCTTTTATCGTACATCTTTGAACTATAAAAATGTCTTCAAATAAGTTGCATATGGTTATTTCTACTACATGTACATGTATGTGATGTCATAAACAATGTAAAATTATTAATACAGATAAAATCCGTTTTTAATATTTAATAAAAGAAAAGGTTTTTAAAACAAAATGAAAATCAAATAACCTCAATTTATTTTATTGATTTAGTTAAAGTATTTGTACAAGGAAACTTCCTCCAAAATCATGTAATGTCTCAATAAATAAATTAAAAAAAAACTCCCTTCCAGATCTCAGCTAACGTATTCCGATGAATAAGGTTCATGTTAAATTTATAAAAATTTAACTAATTACTCATGTCACATGAAAAGTTGTCTATTTTCAGTTAAAAAAAATCCTTTCACCCCTTCTCCCCCCCTCCAAACCCCCCCCCCCCCCCCCTCCCAAAAAATAACCTCAACAACATAAAATTTAGGATGAAGTCTTGATGACTGAACTGAAAGCTTAAATAGCGTAAAAATTAGTCATAGCAATGGTCCTCCTATATTGGAATTTGATCTGTCATCTGAAAAACTTCTAAGCCAACATCCAGTTCATGTTGTATTTGCTACCAAGTTCCTGACAACCATTCTGGAATCCATTAGCTGTAACAAAATACCTGTATATGTACTTGATAACAGAAATTCTAAAATAATATGACATTTAAAAAAAAATATATGATGTCTCAAAAGAGGTACCATTGTTTTAAGGCAAACTTATGTTATATGTTAAAAGAATTCTCTATTTAAGATATATACTTTGATTGTACCTCCCTCGTTTGATACTGTACATCACTTTCTCAGTCAAATCACAAAGTTTGTAGTTACTGTATGTAGTACTAAGGTATATATACTGCTGTTTTGTCTTACATGTAGAACACTACATGTTGATATCAATAGAGGAGTAGCAGAATTTGACACTCATCTGAGCCACAGGCGCTCGTGGCACGGACCTACCACCCCCCTTTTTTTAACTTTCTATTTACAAATTTATTTTCAATAAAATTTCTTTAATTTCTTTATTATTTCATCTCTTTTTCTTTATTTTAACTCGTTCGTGTCAATATTCATACAATCTTATATTAACATCAAATTGCATGTGTAGACCCTATATAGATACTGATTATTAGTATCTATTAGGGTCGACACATGCAATTTGATGTTAACATAAGATTGTATGAATATTGACACGAACAAGTTAAAATAAAGAAAAAGAGATGAAATAATAAAGAAATAAAGAAATTTTATTGAAATAAATTTGTAAACAGAAAGTTAGAAAAAAGGGTGGTGGTAAGTCCGTGCCACGAGCGCCTGTGATCTGAGCCTGTATCTCTCATGCATTGTCGTTTCAATATATATGCATGTATATATATAGATGGCTTCATCATGCAGTTTTATATTATTGCATTCAAGTTTAAATCAAAATACATGTAGCTATCTGAGAAAACAAATTCTACAAGTACATGCATGATGAAGTTAGCCACCTCTTTGATCTGCATTGTTATATTCCTTTTTTCCATGATCATAGCACAGGCGCTCGTGGCACGGACTTACCACCCCCCTTTTTTTTCTAACTTTCTGTTTACAAATTTATTTCAATAAAATGGATTATTAGTATCTATATAGGGTCGACACATGCAATTTGATGTGTAACATAAGATTGTATGAATATCGACACGAACGAGTTAAAATAAGGAAAAAGAGATGAAATAATAAAGAAATAAAGAAATTTTATTGAAAATAAATTTGTAAACAGAAAGTTAAAAAAAGGGTGGTGGTAAGTCCGTGCCACGAGCGCCTGTGGATCATAGTGTTATTTTTAGTCAAAATAATTAATCTTCCAGCAATCCAGAGATTTGTATTTTTTAGGTCGCATTAATTTCTGTATTAACAGGAGGAAGCTGATTTAAAAATTGCTAATGAAAAGTATAGCTTCCTGCAGTTATTTGGACTATGAGTGATATTACAAACAGCTAATGACCAAGTGTTATTGGTGATATGGATATACAAAATGTATACATATATGCATATCATTAATCTTTCAACCAAAAATTGTGGCTATTTTTAACCAGAAGCATTGTGAGTCATGTGACATGTTGTTTTGTAAACAAATGCAATTTAAGCATTATTTTTAGTTAAAATAATAATAATCAAATTAAACAAAGTTAAAAGATTTAAATTATATAATAAATTAAGCAATCGGTCATTTTAAAATCCTTGTAATGACACCTTTATTTTTTTTCTATTGACGCAAATCCACTGCTATACTGGTCGGGGAGTAATTCTCGCCATTTTTAGCTCACCTGGCCAAAGGCCACGTGAGCTTTTGCCATCACTTGGTGTCCGTCGTCCGTCCGTCCGTCGTACATCGTAAACTTTAATCTTCTCCTCAGAAACCACTGGGCCAATTGCAGCTAAACTTTGGTGGAATGGTATTTGTATGGCCCTCTTCCAAAATTGTGTTCGTTGATCCCGACTTCCAACCAAGATGGCCGCCAAGCTAAAAATAGAAAAAAGGGGGGATAAAATTTTATTTGTCCATTGCTGCTATAGTATAAGTCAAAATGAGCTCAAATTTTAACTGCAGCTACATGGCAAGGAGTAGTTTAACATATATTCCGGGTTTTTATGTGAAATTTTTCTTCCAGCCGATTTATACCGATTATGCAAATTAGGAATATTTTGATAAAAGATCACATTTAAATCTTCTCCCCTGAAACCGCTGAACCAAATTAAACCAAACCTGGCAGGGATGGTCCCTGGGTGTCTGACAGCCCCGCCCTCCATTCAAGATGGCTGCTGTTACTAAAAATAGAAATTTCTTCAATTGTCCATTGCTGCTTTAGTACAAGTCAAAATGAGCTCAAATTTTAATTGCAGCTACATGGCAAGTAGTTTAACATGTATTCCAGGTTTTTCTGTGAAATTTGTCTTTCAGCCGATTTATACCGATTATCAAAATCAGGCATATTTTGATAAAAGATCACATTTAAATATTCTCCTCTAAAACCGCTGAACCAAATTAAACCAAACCTGGCAGTGATGGTCCCTGGGTGGGTCCCTTTCAAAATTGTGTCCGACAGCCCCCTGTTACTAAAAATAGAAATTTCTTCAATTGTCCATTGCTGCTTTAGTACAAGTCAAAATGAGCTTAAATCTTAACTGCAGCTACATGGCAAGGAGTAGTTTAACATATATTCCGGTTTTTCTGTGAAATTTTTCTTTCAGCCGATGTATATCGATTATGCAAATTAGGCATATTTTGATAAAGGATCACATTTAAATATTCTCCTCTAAAACCGCTGAACCAAATTAAACCAAACCTGGAAGGGATGGTCCCTGGGTGGGTCCCTTTCAAATTTGTGTCCGACAGCCCCGTCCTCCATTCAAGATGGCTGCTGTTACTGAAAATAGAAATTTCTTCAATTGTCCATTGCTGCTTTAGTATAAGTCAAAATGAGCTCAAATTTTAACTGCAGCTACATGGCAAGGAGTAGTTTAACATATATTCCGGGTTTTTCAGTGACATTTTTCTTTCAGCCGATTTATACCGATTATGCAAATTAGGAATATTTTGATAAAAGATCACATTTAAATCTTCTCCTCTGAAATCGCTGAACCAAATTAAATCAAACCTGGCAGGGATGGTCCCTGGGTGAGTCCCTTTCAAAATTGTGTCCGACAGCCCCGCCCGCCATTCAAGATGGCTGCTGTTACTGAAAATAGAAATTTCTTCAATTGTCCATTGCTGCTTTAGTACAAGTCAAAATGAGCTCAAATTTTAACTGCAGCTACATGGCAAGTAGTTTAACATGTATTCCAGGTTTTTCTGTGAAATTTTTCTTTCAGCCGATTTATACCGATTATGAAAATTAGGCATATTTTGATAAAAGATCACATTTAAATATTCTCCTCTAAAACCGCTGAACCAAATTAAACCAAACCTGGCAGGGATGGTCCCTGGGTGGGTCCCTTTCAAAATTGTGTCCGACAGCCCCCCGTTACTAAAAATAGAAATTTCTTCAATTGTCCATTGCTGCTTTAGTACAAGTCAAAATGAGGTTAAATTTTAACTGCAGCTACATGGCAAGTAGTTTAACATGTATTCCAGGTTTTTCTGTGAAATTTTTCTTCCAGCCGATTTATACCGATTATGCAAATTAGGCATATTTTGATAAACGATCACATTTAAATATTCTTCTCTGAAACCGCTGAACCAAATTAAACCAAACCTGGAAGGGATGGTCCCTTCAAAATTGTGTCCGACAGCCCCGCCCGCCATTCAAGATGGCTGCTGTTACTGAAAATAGAAATTTCTTCATTTGTCCATTGCTGCTTTAGTACAAGTCAAAATGAGCTCAAATTTTAACTGCAGCTACATGGCAAGGAGTAGTTTAACATATATTCCGGGTTTTTCTGTGAAATTTTTTTTTCAGCCGATGTATACCGATTATGCAAATTTTGATAAAAGATCACATTTAAATCTTCTCCTCTGAAATCGCTGAACCAAATTCCCTGAGTGGGTCCCTTTCAAAATTGTGTCCGACAACCCCGCCCTCCCTTCAAGATGGCTGCTGTTACTAAAAATAGAAATGTCTTCAATTGTCCATTGCTGCTTTAATATAAGTCAAAATGAGCTCTGCAGCTACATAGCAATGAGTAGTTTAACATATATTCTGGGTTTTCTGTGAAATTTGTTCAGCCAGTTTATTCTGTTTAGGAATATTATGAGATAAAAATCACATTTAAATCCTTTGCTCAGAAATTTGAGTTGAAATGATCTTTGGGTGGCCCACTTTCAAAATTATGTGTAACACCCCCATTTTCTATTAACTTTAATTGAAAACCAGGTGAGCGATTACAGGCTCCTGGGAGTCTCTAGTTTACGTTTTTTATCCAATATTTTTAAGAAGCAGTCGAGAAACCTTTGTTTCACCCCATTATTATTTTGCATGAACCATAACGATTTACCTACGAAATGAATTTTCATATAGGAGAGCGCACGCTGATCGGGGATCCATTATTACGATGTTGCGTTTTTTTAACAAATTTCGTGTCCGACATCCTACGTTATGACGTACATTCTCCCCCTGAAACATTTCCTTGAATAATCTGAAATAATGAACGATCTATGAATGATCTATATATTTTATACAGGTGTATGTTATGTCAAAATGTTTATAGATTGACTTTATATATATTTCTGTTTCGTTGAATGAAATTATTGAAGTTTAATATGTGAACTGGTAAGTCATAATAAAGAGAAAACAATCAAAATAACTGATTTTTATCATAAAAACTGTATCAGTGTCATTTTTTTTATTTAGACCTTTAGATCAGTTTGTATACATTGTTTGTATGTAAATGCTTATTTTTTAGACTATGTAGAAATTCAGCTTTTAATTATTAAATCTCGAGAACATATTGTCAACACCAACAATACTCTAGTTCACAAAATGTACTTAGCAACTGAATATAATAATCTGTGGGTTAACACATGTCTTAGTGCCATATATGTACCATCATTAATTTGTGGACCAAATAATGCAACCCTAGATTGCATATTAATAGAAATACTAATCTAATCTTGAAAACTTAACATACATTTAAGTTAATAGACCATGAAAATGAGGTCGAATGTCATGTGGCAAATACCTGGTTGATATGTACCCTCCATCATTAATGTGTGGACCAAAATTCTAGGTTGTATAGTAATGGGGAAAACTTTACAAGGTCAACAAATAACAAGATATGATTATAATCTAACGATTATGGAGTCTCCCAAACCGGCCACTGACAACAGGTTTAAAAAATAAATCAAAAGCTAAATTTGAAATTTTTCGATGTCGGGAATCAATTCAGGTCATCATAATCTACGTACATATGAAATTTTGTTGAAATCGAACAATGTTGAATTTGTGCGGTATTGTGGCGGCCATTTTGAAAATGGCGACCGGTAGACATTTTTCAATGTCGGGCATAAATTCGGAACATCATTATCTACCCACATATCAAATTTTGATGATATCGGACAATGTTTAATTTTTGCGGCCATTTTGAAAATGGCGACTGCTAGAAATGTTTCAATGTCTGGAATAAATTCGGGACATCATAATCTACCAACATATGAAATGTCGTTAAAATCGGACAATGTTGAATTTGTGCGGTATTGTGGCAGCCATTTTTGAAAATGGTAACCGCTAGAATTTTTTCAATGTCGGGAATAAATTCGGGACATCATAATCTACCCACATATGAAATGTCGTTGAAATCGGACAATGTTGAATTTGTGCGGTATTGTGGCGGCCATTTTGAAAATGGCGACAGCTAGAAATGTTTCAATGTCAGGAATCTATTCGGGACATCATAATCTACCCACAAATGAAATGTCGTTGAAATCGGACAATGTTGAATTTGTGAGGTATTGTGGAGACCATTTTTGAAAATGGTAACCGCTAGAATTTTTTCAATGTCGGGAATAAATTCGGGACATCATAATCTACCCACATATGAAATGTCGTTGAAATCGGACAATGTTGAATTTGTGCGGTATTGTGGCGGCCATTTTGAAAATGGCGACAGCTAGAAATTTTTCAATGTCAGGAATCTATTCGGGACATCATAATCTACCCACAAATGAAATGTCGTTGAAATCGGACAATGTTGAATTTGTGAGGTATTGTGGAGACCATTTTGAAAATGGTGACCGCTAGAAATTTTTAAATGTCGGGAATAAATTCGGGACATCATAATCTACCCACATATCAAATTTAGATGATATCGGATAATGTTGAATTTTTGCGGTATTGTGGCGGCCATTTTGAAAATGGCGATCGGTAGAAATTTTTCAATGTCAGGAATCAATTCGGGACATTATTATCTACCCATATATCAAATTTTGATGATATCGGGAAAATGTTGAATTTTTACCGCCCATATTTTATGCCGTGTTTTGGCAGCTATTGTGAAAATGGCAGACATTTTGAAAATGCAGAATTGCTCCTCTAATGGTGACCGATCACTGTGTAAAATGTTATGTCTCTTATCATTATCGATTTAGAAGTTATCAACATTAATGTACGAAATTTCAACTTTCCCATAGGATTCTATAGTAACCCCCAACCCCTTTGAAGCCCTCAAAATATTACTTTGACCCCCTTTACCACAAAGCTGAAACCTTCAGGACCAACTAGAATCATATATCTATAACTCCACCAAGTTTCATGAAATTCTGTCCAGTAGTTCCTGAGATCTGCCGTGGACAAGTTCATGGTTCATAAGTCATATACCTAACTAGAGGCTCCCAGGAGCCTGTATAGCTCACCTGGGTATAATAACAACATCAGTCAATAAAACTTGATAACTTCGGTAAAAAAAAATTAACAAATGTAGCCTTCGTCATTTTTATAAATTTGATGAAAAAAGGGCAAGAACTCCAAGATGGGTAATCACATTTACTTCAAAATTGCAGGTAAAAAAAAAAATTGATCGAAGGGTCGAACCGCCAGACACATTTTTGGAAGAGAACCATCTAATGACTATTTCATCAAAATTTTGTTCTTATTGAGCAAATGGTTTCAGACAAAAAGATTTGTATGGGAATTTCCCATAGGGTCCTATGTTAAATTAAGTTCGGCTGTGGCGGACATCTTGGTCGGTGTTCTGAAATGCCAGACACAATTTTGGAAGAGGACCACCCAAGAATCATTTCAGCAAAGTTTGGTTGAGATTGGCTCTGTAGTTTCAGAGGAGAAGATTTTTTTAAATTTCATCCCCCCTTTTTTCTAATTTGCATAATCAGTCAAAATCGGTAAAAGTTCATAAAAAATCCCGTAGTAATGGCGGCCATCTTGGATACAGGACGGCGCTGACGGACACAATTTTGAAAGGGGACCACCTAAGGATCATTTCAGCAAAGTTTGGTTGAGATTGGCTCAGTAGTTTCAGAGAAGATTTTTTTAATTTCATCCCCCTTTTTTCTAATTTGCATAATCGGTCAAAGTCGGTAAAAGTTCAAAGTTCATAAAAAATCCCGTAATATATGTTAAAAAGCTCATCATTATGCTTATACAGTTCAAATTTGGGCACTTTCTGGCTTAAAATAGAGCAGTTTTGGCCATTTGAAGAAATTTCTATTTTTGGTAATGGTGGCCATCTTGGATACAGGACGGCGCTGACGGACACAATTTTGAAAGGGGACCACCTAAGGATCATTTCATCAAAGTTTGGTTGAGATTGGCTCAATAGTTTCAGAGAAGATTTTTTTTTAATTTCATCCCCCCTTTTTTCTAATTTGCATAATCGGTTAAAATCAGTAAAAGTTCAAAGTTCATTAAAAATCCCATAATATATGTTAAAAAGCTCATCATTATGATTATACAGTTCAAATTTGAGCACTTTCTGGCTTAAAATAGAGCAGTTTTGGCCATTTGAAGAAATTTCTATTTTTAGTAATGGCGGCCATCTTGGATACAGGACGGCGCTGACGGACACAACTTTGAAAGGGGACCACCTTAATATCATTTCAGCAAAGTTTGGTTGAGATTGGCTCAGTAGTTTCAGAGGAGAAGATTTTTTTTTAATTTCATCCCCCCTTTTTTTTTATTTCATAATCGGTAAAAATCGGTAAAAGTTCAAAGTTCATAAAAAATCCCGTAATATATGTTAAAAAGTTCATCATTATGCTTATACAGTTCAAATTTGGGCACTTTCTGGCTTAAAATAGAGCAGTTTTGGCCATTTGAAGAAATTTCTATTTTTAGTAATGGCGGCCATCTTGGATACAGGGCGGCGCTAACGGACACAATTTTGAAAGGGGACCACCTAAGTATCATTTCAGCAAAGTTTGGTTGAGATTGGCTCAATAGTTTCAGAGGAGAAGATTTTTTTTTAATTTCATCCCCCCTTTTTTCTAATTTGCATAATCGGTCAAAATGGGTAATGGGATTTACTTCAAAATTGCAGAGTAGGTAGATCTTGATATGCTGCACATTTTTGCAATAAACTTAACATCTATCTCTAAGTAGTTTTTGAAATATAAGACGAAAAGTATTAAAATGAAGAAAAAAAATTGATGAAAAAAGGGCAATAACTCCAAGATGGGTAATCAAATTTACTTCAAAATTGCAGGGTAGGTAGATCTTGATGTGCTGATCATTTTTACCCAAGTCAGATTTTTGATATTACTAACGGTTTTTGAGTTATTACCAAAAACCTGCAATTTTACCATATGTTCTATTTTTAGTAACAGTGGCCATGTTGGTTGGTGCACGGCATCACCGGACACAATTTTGAAACTAGACACTCTAGTAATGATTGAGACCAAGTTTGGTTTCCATTGGTCTAGTACTTTCAGAGGAGAAGATTTTTGAAAAAGTTTACGACGTACGACGACGACGGACGCCAAGTGATGAGAATAGCTCACATGACCCTTTGGGTTTGGGTCAGGTGAGCTAAAAATCAAGCTTGACCTGTATTTTAGCAATCATGTTTTCATATAATTTTGGCTAATTATGACTTTATTGTTTTTAGGATATCTTTAACATATACCCTTAGGTTAGTTTTCCTCCACCAATAAAACTGAACGCCACGATATAACTAAAAAATTGGTGAAAGTGGCGTTAAACACCATAACCCTAACCCCCTTTACCCTAGATGAATATGTCCTTCCCTCTTTTATCTTTTTTAGATTTTGTATTTGTGATATGAAATTAATTTATATATATTGGAAAGAATATGAATTAATTATACATTGTATAATTTAAATACTCTTTGTGAGGTCAATAGCAGGAAATGTGGACATATGCTTGTGACTAGAGGTCACCGAAAGTTACAGGTCAAGGGTTCTCATTTTCTGTTATTGACCTCACAAAGAGTAATTATTAATTGTTTTATTAGAACTCTTTTCCCTTTATGCTGCAAGATTATTAGAGAACCATCAAATACCAATTTTAAAGTATATTTTGAAAGAACTTTGACTGAATAAAAGAAAAGCAATAACAATGAATGAATGGGTATGTCAGACACAGCATGACACAACCGAAGCAAGCAATAAGGTTGTCCTCCTCCACCAGTTTTACTGCAATCAAATAACTCTAACTCCAGAACCACAACTCATAGCATAATTTCACTGAAGAACTAGTCACACTCAGTTAAAGGAACGAAACTGTATCAAAATTTTATGAAAAATAACAAGAGCCGATACGTTATTATGTTCACCTGAAAAATATAGTTAATTCTGTGTATTCTTATGTACATAATTTTGACAGATATTATATATTTACATGTAATTCTACACCACTATGGATCTTAAACAAATTTGAATTTGAATGAAACCTTTATTGAAACCTGTTTTAAACATATTTACCTACACATATATACCTGTCCATGTACATCTTTGGTCCCACCCTTGAATGGACAGCCTTCATTTCAATAAAACTGAATATTCAGTACATGTATATCATAATGTCTTAATACAAGTTAAAGCAAAGTTATCACCTCCTTTGTTGAGCTTGAGAAAATATTTTCTGTTGTATAATTTGGTCAGGCTGGCTCCCCTTTTACAATAAAGGGCTATGCAGAGCACAGCATGATACAACCGAAGCATGTCGACAAGTGGAAACAAATTTATTAAAAGCAATTGGAACACAGTATTTTGCTTGACCCATTGTATCTCGTTTAACCCCTTTAATCTTGGAAACCATATTAACTAGCAATTCAAATTTGATTGTTCAGTCGAGTATACATTATGTATATCAGAAAATATAACAGATAGAGGGTAGATTATTATGGTCCATCAATAACCCATAAAACTTTTGGAAATTGTGACTTTTCTGCCTCACAGATTATAAACACATGTAATCCTTCAGCACACTTATTATAGACACATGAAACCCTTCGGCACACTTATTATAGACACATGAAACCCTTCAGCACACTACCAGAGGATATTGGCACGTTCAATTCAAAGAAAAAAACACATCAAAATTGGACGAAAAATAAAAAATTTACGTTAATTCCAAATACAGTTGACTCTCGTTATCTCGAATTCGATGGGACTATGGAAAAAATTTGAGTCAACCGTAGTTCGACTCAAGAGGAGCTATGAAGATACCGGAAGCGTGGTTTGTTTAACAACGAAAGGGAGACAACTCGAGCGAAATTTTGAAGAGCTAAAACCAGCATCGCATGTCCCTATTCTCGGAACGATTTTAAATATATTCGATGTTTTTGTTGCTGTTTTTTTCTCTCCGTTAAATTCTTTGAATCTTGTGAAACGACTGATAACTTCTAGATATCTTTTTTGTGTGAATGAATATGTTTATCCGTTTTGTTTATGTTTTTCACCTGTTGCATTGTCATTAAACTTCACCCATCATGACGTATTTTTCTTTGTGCAATACTGTTTATTTACAATAAATGGTGTGTTTTTATTATTCAATAAAGTGTAGAAGAAAACTATTCTTCTTTAATCAAAATTAATTTCCGACAAATAATTCAATAGATAAAACGTTTCCTTTGTGTACTTTTCATAATCATTGATGTATGCCGACCCAAGCGCACTTATTATGAATCGATAAATTTTTATTGTACACATCTAACCTGTGTCATAATACCAAGCCAATTCAAATATTATCACTAATTAATTTGACAGATTGTGAAATAAACATGTGAAATAGCCTAAGGTAAAAATGTCAAATTCAATGACCGGATGTTTCACCTGTGATTCGATTTTAATCCTAAGGTAATACACATGTTTTGACAGGTAAATTTGACTTAACGAATGTAAATAATATGGCTTTCTACATCTCGGGACCAAAACTTTTATTCGAGACAACCGAAATTTCAACTCATACGAATTCGACTCAACAGGAGTCAAATTATATATATTTATACACAACGAAGTTCGGGACTTCGATAAAAATTCGACTCAACCGGAAATTTGAGTCAACCGAATTCGAGACAATGAGAGTCAAATGTATGTGAAATTTCGGAATGTATAACCCATAAAGATGACCATTTTGCAAAAAATTACATGGAATAGGATGAAATATAATACAGTATAAATTTTGAAATTTTTGTTGGTCCCCTTTGGTTTTACTACTACAAGCTCTTTTTGCAATCAATAAAAAAAAACAAAAACAAAACTGCATCCAAATTTTCAATTTTCCTGTCAAACTGCTATATATGTAAAAACTTGTCCTGCAATATGCAATTTTGGAATATGAATGCACATAAAAAAATGTAAAAGTTTTTCAGGAAGAGCTTTATATACATTTTTCCATAGGGTGACTGTGGATTCTTTCAAATGGTAGCACCAAGATCATTCTTACACAGTAACAATTCCATACCATAAACACAACCTAACACTTTGTAAGCGATCATCCTAGAATCATGCTCACAATATTAAAACTAAATGTTGAATTTCTAATTTGAACCTAAATCACAAATTCTGATGAGGATAAACATTCCAGTAAAGCTTGCTTCATTTTGGCCAAGACTTTGAAGATGGTCCTTTGGACCAAGTGAGCTAAACAGGTGTCACAATTCTGGAAAATACATGTCCAGGACCAAGTGAGCTAAATAGGAATCACAATTCTGGAGAATAAATGTCCAGGACCAAGTGAGCTAAAGAGGAGTCACAATTCTGGAAAA
This sequence comes from Bathymodiolus brooksi, assembly GCA_963680875.1. Lineage (NCBI taxonomy): Eukaryota > Metazoa > Mollusca > Bivalvia > Mytilida > Modiolidae > Bathymodiolus > Bathymodiolus brooksi. The sequence goes on from OY804581.1 coordinate 111,605,360, forward strand.
TACATGTCCAGGACCAAGTGAGCTAAAGAGGAGTCGCAATTCTGGAGAATAAATGTCCAGGACCAAGTGAGTTATAGAGGAGTCACAATTCTGGAGAATAAATTTCCAGGACCAAGTGAGCTAAAGAGGAGTCACAATTCTGGAGAATAAATGTCTAGGACCAAGTCAGCTACAGAGGAGTCACAATTCTGGAGAATAAATGTCTAGGACCAAGTGAGCTAAAGAGGAGTCACAATTCTGGAGAATAAATGTCCAGGATCAAGTGAGCTACAGAGCAGTCACAATTCTGGAGAATAAAAGTCCAATCTGTAAATACTCGTTTATGCTCATCTCTATGTAGTGTCATTCATTAATACAATGTATTTAGAATATTTTCAGAATTAAACTTTTTTCATCAGGTTTACTTGATTACATCGGATTCTGTTAATTTACAAAATCACATGTAAATGTTTATAAGAGTTAAAAAATCAAGATGTAACTATAATATTATGTTTCTACACATGAAACTGTCAAATAAGACTGGTATAAATCGTTGTAAAATAACCTGAGTTGTGTAGACGATTGTACAAAATCAAAACAATGTCAACATGTAAAACTGTACATTAAGATGGCTAGCTCTGTCTTAGGGTAGTGTCATCAGTGTGATTGTTGGTAAACATCATTCTCCTGTCCCCTGCAAAATATTCAAGGATATTTGTATTTAAATAATTTTAATACTAAAATAAAAACAAATAAAACCAAAGTGTCAAAAACACGAATAGATATGATTTCATACTAAAAAACAAAATACATGTATGATATTGTGAATTACTAAAGAACTGTCAAGACTGAAAACAATTCATGGGTTCTTTATGTACATGTATAATTGTGAATAAGCACAACTACTGTTGTCACATTGGTCAAATAAAACTTCCTAATGTGTTCTTCTAGGTTTAATATTTGTATGTAAATTATATTGTGCAGTCAAAATAGTGTAGTCCTAAAAAGCACCTCATTAAGGTATCCACTAAACACATGGTTAAAAGTTAGATTTTTAATATCTATACTTCAATTTTAACCTATGTGGTATTTTTTTTTCATTTTCTGAATCTGTGGCCTTTGGGGTCTGGCAGGCTAAAAATCAGATTTAAAGAAATAAGTTTTTTTTTACTTCTGTTCTCCATCATATCATTTAACCTTATAATGTGATGGTTTATTTTTATCACTATCAGTTGACACACGTTTAAGAATCATACACAGGGTTCGACACCAACGCTAGCCCGAGACTAGTAAAACTAGAGGCTCAGCCCACTGGGCCTGTATCGCTCACCTGACAATAGAATGATACTGAAGCAAATTTCAAAGGGAGATAATCATTACCTTAAAAAACAGCAGCCATCTTGAATGGAGGGTGGGGCTGTCGGACACAATTTTGAAAGGGACACACCCAGGGACCATCTATGCCAAGTTTGGCTAAATTTGGCCAAGCTGTTTCAGAGGAGAAGATTTTTTTAACATTAGCCAATCAGAAAAAAGAATTAATCTTGGCGGCCATGTTTGTAGGCCGAATGGAACCAAATGAAGAAGCTTTATAGAGGATCTTACATAGATGCTTCCTGCCAAGTTTGGCTCCATTTTGTCAAGCAGTTTCAGAGGAGAAGATTTTTTTAAACAGTACTCAGTAGCCAATCAGAAACAAAAATTGCCCTTGGCGGCCATATTTGTTGGTGGAACGGAACGAAATGGAGAAACTTTATAGAGGACCTTACATAGATGCTTACTGCCAAATTTGGTTCCTTTTGGCCAAGTTGTTTCAGAGGAGAAGATTAAAATATGAAAAAGTTAACGGACGGACGACGGAGCCAAGTGATGGCAATACCTCACATGGCCCTTTGGGTCAGGTGAGCTAAACAATGATGAAAAAAGGGCAATAACTCCTAGACGGGTAATCAGATTTACTTCAAAATTGCAGGGCATGTAAATCTTGACAAGCTGAACATGTTTTCAGTTTACACTCAACATCTATCTCTTATAGTTTTTGAAATAAAGGATGAAAAGTATTAACATTTTTAAAATTTGATGAAAAAAGGGCAATAACTTCAAGATGGGTAATCAGATTTACTTTAAAATTGCAGACTAGGTAGATCTTGACATGCTGAACATGTTTGCTGTTTAAACTTAACATCTATCTCTTATAGTTTTTGAAATAAAAAACGAAAAGTATTAAAATTTTGAAAATTTGATTAAAAAAAGGGCAATAACTCCAAGATAGGTAATCAGATTTTCTTCAAAATTTCAGGGTAGATCTTGCTGTGCTGATCATTTTTACCCCGTCAGATTTCTGATATTATTAACGGTTTTTGAGTTGTTACCAAAAACGTGTAATTTTACCATATGTTTTATTTTTAGTAACAGCGGCCATGTTTGTTGGCCGAATGGAACTAAATGAAGAAGTTTTATAGAGGATCTTACATAGATGCTTCCTGCCAAGTTTGGCTCCATTTGGCCAAAGAGTTTCAGAGGAGAAGATTTTTTTAACATTAGCCAATCAGAAACAAGAATTGCCCTTGGCGGCCATATTTGTTGGCAGAATGGGACGAAATGAAGAAACTTTATAGAGGACCTTATATAGATGCTTTCTGCCAAGTTTGGTTCCATTTGGTCCAGTTGTTTCAGAGGAGTAGATTAAAATATGAAAAGTTAACGGACAGGACGAACGACGGACGCCAAGTGATGGCAATACCAGGTGAGCTAAAAATGATCAGGGCTAGTTAAAGTTCTGATAAGCGTAGCCCAGTGGGCTAGTAAATTTTATTATTTACCAAAACGGCAAAAGCTGTTTTGAATTCTAAATCCAATGTAGATTGGTTATTTTTTTTAATTCTGTTAACGGGAACCAGTTACTTCTGATTTAAAGCGTCATAATCATGCTAGCGCTTTCTTCCGTGCGATTGTCGATCTGTATGAAAAAGAGTCAGATTCCACGTCAGAATCATATTTGCGCTTTCATCCGTACGATTAAAGTAACGTGTTCGAACTTAAAATTTGACACGGAGGAATAATAAAATCAGTTTACATAAATTTCTGGGGCTTGCCTTGAATTACAAACAATCCTTTCAAGCTTCAAATTGAACTTGATAATTGGAGGCTACAACGAACTTGAAATTGATGATAATATAAATCAGGCATTATCTAATAACAGAGCCAAATTTTTAAACAAGAAAAGCAAAAAACATACGAAGGAAAATCCTTTGGTGCTTTCAACTAAATATAACCCATGTATCAGAAAGATGAAACAATGTCTAGTCAAACATTGGCAATTGTTAAAACATAACGAGATCTGTAGACATTTTTACAAAGGAACCAATTATTGCTAATAAAAAGCATAGAAACTTGGGGGACATATTGACCTCCTCGAAAATAAATGGGTATAAATGGAAAAGGCAGATCCCTGACGATGGCATGCCTTTTTAAAACGCTGAAACACTAAATTAGTGTAGGATCGAGTTTGACAATTAAGATATACATCTATTATGTTATCAAAATAAATTTTATCACTGAAGATACAAAGATTTTTTCTTATATTGAGAAACAGCTTAAAACATAAAATGAAGATTAAAAACCCCTAAATTAGGGGTAAAAGTCGGTTGTGGTTATTTCTTAATGATGATGGAAAACATGGATGTTGGGTGTCAATTTTATTTATCTACTAATGAATAAAATATATTTGCAAACTGTCTCATTTTTTGGCAGTTTTCAAATTCACAATAAAAAAAACTTCAAACTTTTAATTTGCTCTACAAAAAACTAGTTGAAATTCAGAAATTGAATTGGTACAAATCAGTAAATATATAGCTCAGAATGCAGGATTTTGCATCAAAATATTCAAAATTTTCGTGGGGGGCAAACCCCTCCTCCAGCTCGGGCCATTTACACGGCCCTCATGACAAGGACTACCAAAGTTTTGGAAGGGCTAGTTAAATTCTTAGACTACTAGCCCTTTGGACTAGAATACTGAAGTAGTTAGTGTCAAACCCTGATATATGTGTACAGGCTAACCTGTGTCATGTGATCTTCCAAGGGAACAGTGAAATAGGGTCACATAAGACAGGTGGTCGCTTAATACAGGTTTCATTGATATAAAATGCAGTGAAGAGAAATAAAAATAAGGTCACATAATACAAGTTATTGCTTAATAGAGGTGATCACTAAAGCAGGTTTAACTGTAACTTAATAGAGGTGATCACTAAAGCAGGTTTGACTGTACTTAATAGATGTGATCACTAATGCAGGTTTGACTGTAACTTAATAGAGGTGATCACTAAAGCATGTTTAACTGTAACTTAATAGAGGTGGTCACTAAAGCATGTTTAACTGTAACTTAATAGAGGTGGTCACTAAAGCAGGTTTGACTGTAACTTAATAGAGGTGATCACTAAAGCAGGTTTGACTGTAACTTAATAGAGGTGGTCACTAAAGCAGGTTTGACTGTAACTTAATAGAGGTGATCACTAAAGCAGGTTTAACTGTAACTTAATAGATTTGGTCACTAAAGCAGGTTTGACTGTAACTTAATAGAGGTGGTCACTAAAGCAGGTTTGACTGTAACTTAATAGAGGTGGTCACTAAAGCAGGTTTGACTGTAACTTAATAGAGGTGGTCACTAAAGCAGGTTTGACTGTATTTTGATTTCATAATTAACTTTATGTAGTAAAACCTTATAATGTTGAAGAGACTGGTAATTTTACTTCGAAGTAACATAGTATTTGAGTAGTCCTGGATGAATGAGGCTCAAAAATACTACAAGTGAATCATATTTTGTACTTCTAGTTTTCCAATGAAACGACGTGTCATTGAAGTTTGAAATAACAAGGTTCAACTACATGTATATAAATGATACAAAACTTACATCTTTTCCTCTTCGTTTGACCTCCATTCTGAAGAAGAAGAAAAATTCAATTCAAATAGAGTACCAATAATATAGGGCTACGCTGGGCGCACCATGATATGATCGCAGCAAGTTGACATGGGTTTCCTCCTACACCAGGTTACTGAAATAAAGTAACTCAAAAACCATTACTATCTGGAATACTACATGAATGCCTTGTCACAATCAATTCAAACAAAAAAACACTCATTTGACAAAAAAAAAATTGTGGATACCTTCCAAAAATGTGAAAATCCTATGTTTATTAAATGTTACAAATAGGAATAGCAATTGCCTAATTGGTGGCAATGTTTTTTCTGTCACAATGTAATAAAATGGGAAACAGATTTTTATAACGGAACTCCGAAACACCATTCCTATAAAGTTTGCTTACACCTGTTACAGTAGTTTCAGAGGAAAACACAACACTAAACAATTTTTTGGTATATTGGTCTATCAGAAACAAGAATTTACTGTGGCGGCATGTTATTTGTCCAATTAAAAATGAGAAATTTTTGTCCAGAACCTTATATACATTAGTCGTGTAAAGTCTGGTTCAAATTGGCTGAATAGATCTGAGGAAAAGAATATTTTGGTATATTGGTCAATCAGAAACAAGAATTACCTGTAACAGCTATGTTTTTTGACCGATCAAAATGAAATGAGAAAATTTTGTAGAGAACTTTTAAACATCATTCCTGCAAAGTTTGGTTCCAATTGGCATAGTAGTTTCACAGAAAAAGATTTTCTTTGTATATTGTCCAATCAGAAACAGAAATGCCTAAATCGACCATGTTTTTTGTCCGATCACAACGAAATGAGGACATTTTGTTGAAAACCTTCTAAATGTCACTCATGTAAAGCTTGGTTAAAAGTGGCCAAGTAGTTTCAGAGGAGAAGATTGGAATGTGAAAAGTTAACAGACAACAGATGCCAAGTGATGGCATGTGAGCTACAAATTAGCCTTGTATAAAAAGTCACATGGTACTACATCCTATTATCTTTATTTGTATTAATACATACTTCAGACAAATACAACTCAAGAAATACAAACAATGTCAAAACCATAACTGATATTCCTGTGTGAACTGAAAACCATATGTTCTCAATTCTAATGATTGTTTTATAAAGTTGCAGACATAAGTTCAAATTAAAATTGTAAATATGCAAAGTTCACTTTAAATTTGAATGAAGTTTCGACTCCCTTTCACAGAATTGGTGACATAATTTGACAGTTGGCTATATTGGGCAACAAACTTTTTGAAACCAGAGCAATTCCTGATTAAGATACTGTAGGTATTGGGAGGAAATCAGAATGCTTAATGACGACTTCTCTGGAGGGCTGGATAAATGAAAATGAAAACAGGGCATTGGTTTATGAATATATTCCAGAGATTGAAAAAAAAAATAAGATGAAAATATTGTGTTTTTATTGGTCCACTAATACATGGTTCGACCAAAACAAGATTTTGTTAATTTGGGAATCGCTGTCATCTCGAATGCTCACTATAGACACAAATGCCCAATTATGTACATCAATAAGGTTTCTAATTAATTGAAATTTATTTTGACCATATTTGACAACATTATTTTAAAATGCCTTTCTTCATTGGATTGTTACAACTATATAAAAATGATTTATAATACAACTTACTTGTGCCTTGATTTACTTTTACTTTTTTTATGACGTAATGGTCCTCCAGCTTTGTGTAATTTACCAGAATGTGATGGTGGAGGACTGTCATCATTGCCGTTTGTTTGCGATGTGTTTGCACTATTCAGATTATTTTGTGAATCTGGACTTGATGGCTCTCGTTCACCTGATTATATAAAAAATGACTGTTATAGATATTAACTGAAATTACTTTTGAGAAATTCAAATTAGTTAGTCAATGTATACATTTAGTAGGTAATTGTCACGGATGATCGATCATCGGTCGATGTGGGTATAACGATCATCGATCTTGAAAATATGACCAATTCCCATCACTAATCTTGAATAAATAGAACTATTTTATGCAGGCTACATCCTCCCATTAATGAATTCCTGTTGCAAAATTTGGGGTAACTGCCGCAATTAGGGTCTAAATCTTATTCTGAAATGACAGAAAAGGGATGAAAGGTTAATTTTTCATGCTGATCCATATGCACCAACGTTCCCCTTGTTTGAAAACTTAATTCGATCACAATAGAAGACAGAATTAACTATCACAAATCCCTATTAATTTTAAATGCTTGAGTGATAAAGCCCAACTACATTTCGGAAGATTACCTATATCAACTTCGAAATGCTGTAAATGGGAGCCTAAAAATCCCATAAACTAAATACAGAATTATTCAAGAAATCATTCAGGTATTTAAGACCAAATTGGAAGGTTCCAAGTATCCATGTATTAAAAACTCATCTTCTAAGTGAGTGAGTGATTGTTGTTTAACGCCAACTCAACAATTTTTCAGCTATATCATGGCAAGAACAAATTAATTTTGAATGAGATGATGATGAGGTCCACGTTGTACTAGACCAACATGCTTAGTTGGATTTTTTTAGAGCTATAGCTAGCTCACTGAAACAACAGTCTGCGGATAGACATGTCGCCCGATTCTGACCTTAGTGGAGAAGCAATAAACACCAATTTTATAGTCTTTTGTCTCACAGGATCGGAGGTCGAACCCACAATCTACTGCACTCGAGGCGAGCACGCTAAACCATTACACAACTGATGCGGTTCATCATAGTTAGGGTGTTATGGTTATGGTGTTTAACTCCACTTTCAACAATATCGTGGCAGTTTATCTTCTTAGTAAGTTAACCATTTGACTGCGCTAGGGACATATATGTCCCTGGGGAAAGAAATTTACTTTTATTTCTATTTTCTTTAAGAATAAGTTACTGAAATACATTATAATTAGATTACACAATTTAAAGTCAGATACAGATATTGCACATATAGAACCACTTTAAAACTAGAACTGTGAGTAACCTCACTGAGTGATACCCCCCTCTTGCAATACTATGATGTTCAAACTTTGAAATACAGGTATATTATTAAGTTAATTATCTCCCCTTCTAAATTTTAGACAGCAACAGTATTCCTTCATGCACATCTGCAGGTTGTGTAAAGTTTCATAAAAATTCAATAAGCAGTTTAGTAGGAGTTGTGCTTACAAGGTACATGTACATGCCCCCCCTTTTCGTGAAAGTATAAGTTGAATTATCTCCCCTTTTAAATTTTGGACAGCAACCATATTCCTTCATGCACATCTGCAGGTAGTGTACAACAACTGTGTAAAGTTTCACAAAACTCCAATAAGCCGTTTAGGAGGAGTTGCACTTACTAGGTACACGACCCCCCTTTTCGTAAAAGTATAAGTTGAATTATCTCCCCTTCTAAATTTTAGACAGCAACGGTATTCCTTCATGCACATCTGCAGGTTGTGTACTACAACTGTGTAAAGTTTCATAAAAAATCAATAAGCAGTTTAGTAGGAGTTGCGCTTACAAGGTACATGCCCCTCCCCTTTTAAATTTTGGACAGCAACCATATTCCTTCATGCACATCTGCAGGTAGTGTACTACAAATGTGTAAAGTTTCATAAAAATCCAATAAGTCGCTTAGGAGGAGTTGCACTTACAAGGTACATGGACGGACAGGGTGATTCCTATATACCCCCCAAACTTTGTTTGCGGGGGGTATAATTAAAAAGAAACGGTAAATAACGTCACATTGCTGTTAAAATGACGTCACTCTGCTGAAAGGGTCATAACGTCAGGAATAATACTGCACACCACGTTACGATTATACACGAAACATTGCAGTCAAAGGGTTAAGTGCACAAACATAACATTTGATTATTGTACCTTCAGGTCAGATTTCTACTTATTATATATTGTATTGTACATGTATTTTTTTGTCACCTATTTACTGTATCATTAGCATTATAAGATTGTTTTCTATTTGAGGGCCTCAGGTAAGATAAGTGTGTAATAATTGTGTCACCCTCTTAAAAAACGTTTTTATTATTATTATTATATTATATTATTAGGATCTTACAGGTACTTACTATTTTTGTTCATCTGGTCAACTATACCACTAACAGCCTAAAATTAAAATACATACATTTAGAATTCTAATGTAGTTGCTTAATATTCCTGGTTTGTGATTGGACAATGTTGTAATTTTCACGGTATCAATTCCACGGTTGAAACATTATGAGATATTTTTAGCAAATTACCGCTTACATCATTTTGTCAATAATGTGGCAATACACATGATTACATTAGAATAGAGATAACTGTATTGTATTTTAAAATTTCATGGCATCAATTGTCGATTTAATGGTGTAATTTTCATGGCACCAATTCCATGGTTGAAATAGCACGAGATATTTTTAGAATTTTAGCTGATTACCGCTTACGTCATCTTGTCAATAATGTGGCAATACACATCTATGTATAGATAAACATGATTACATTAGAATGGAGATAACTGTATTGTATTTGACAATTTCACGGCATCAATTGTCGATTTAATGGTCGCAAATATCCATTTACTGGCTCCGTTAATGCGTCGCCAGTAAACTCAACTTGCGACCATCAAACCTCCAATTGATGCTGTGAAATTATCAAATACAATACAGTTATCTCCTAATTACATTGTAACTCTCCTTTCAACTTTTCCTCTAGGTTTTATTACCTCATTAAAATACCAGTCTGCAACGTTAGCCACTAGCTTGATGTCAGAATAGTAAATTTAAAAATGCTGTGTGACTAGTCCGAGTTATTTCTCATGTTTTTCTAGCTTCTGAATAATTTTAATCAGTTGAAAAGTAGAAAATAGATCAAACAGAGTTGAAGAAAAAAATCAAACTCTTTTTATAGCACAGAAACCATTGTTTATAGATAAACGTCGAATATAACAGCGCCATAACATAAGACGACCACAAAATCTTAGTGGTTGTATAAAAAATTCACCTTGGGATCTCTTAGTATTTCACCATCATCTATATCATATATATTTTGAACATGCATTTCCTAGTTAAAAATAACTTACAGCTGCTGAAGTGACTGAGGATTTAGAAAACAATCTGTCAGCATCCTTAAACTTCCTGTTCCTTTTATCACCCTTGCTGTTTGTGTTTCTGGAAAAAATGCTATTGTCAGCAAGAAAAGAAAACAAATTATTAACATTGCAATACAACAATCATGCTAAATACATGCCAACTAAAATGTCACATAAATAACTACAGGCTCACCTGAACCTGTGTCACTCTGCCTCACCTGAGCCTGTATCACTCTGCCTCATCTGAGCCTGTATCACTCTGCCTCACCCGAGCCTGTGTCACTCTGCCTCACCTGAGCCTGTATCACTCTGCCTCACCTGAGCCTGTATCACTCTGCCTCACCTGAGCCTGTGTCACTCTGCCTCACCTGAGCCTGTGTCACTGCCTCACCTGAGCCTGTGTCACTCTGCCTCACCTGAGCCTGTGTCACTCTGCCTCACCTGAGCCTGTGTCACTCTGCCTCACCTGAGCCTGTGTCACTCTGCCTCACCTGAGCCTGTATCGCTCTGCCTCACCTGAGCCTGTATTACTCTGCCTCACCTGAGCATGTGTCACTCTGCCTCACCTGAGCCTGTATCGCTCAGCCTCACCTGATCTTCTGGAGTCAATATTCCATATCAGTTTTACTTGACTGCCAATTTAAGACAAGAGGGGAGGGGTCAAAATACCATAGGCTGGGGTTTTTATATACAATGGGTAGGGGTGCAATGTGGGATAAATAATAATTCAATTAATTCTATCCAAATATTTATTTTCATATGCATGAAAATAATGATTTATGATAAATGCAAAACAAAATGTAATAAAACTGGACAAATTAAAATACACATTGAAAGTATGGAATATACCTGTATATGATAAACTACATGCTATAGAAACTCTATACCATAGCAGGATTCATTTTCTGAACTTTTCATGCGAGTAAAATTTATTTGGTAAACTAACAATCTTTCCAAAATCATATTTAATTTCTTTGAACAGTCAGCTGTGATTGAGAATTCATGTATACATGTATATGTCTAATGCTCTGGATTGTATTCAGAATGCCTTTTTTCTTTTTTAAATCTGAGTACAATCGAGAAATCAGTTGTCAAAGATGATAGTGACTGATTGTTTAACACCAAATTAGCAATTTATCAGCCAAATCATGGCGAGAACAAGTTACATTTGATGAAATGATAATGATGTCGGCTTTGTACTAGACCGACTGTACTTGGACCTGATTCCCAGTCAACAAGTCTTGGCTCTCTCTCCTTAATGCTATGTGCTTAGCAAAGAAGCAACAAATATCAATTTTATAGTCTTTCATCCAACCTGACCGGGGCTCGAACCAATAATCTACTGCACTCAAAACGAGCATGCTAACCATTACACCACCGATGTGCTTCAAATGACAATTAAAGTACATTGTTTGTATTTGGTAGAAATTTATGATAATATGAAGCAGCCGGCCGCGATACTGGTATTACCAGTATTGTAATATCTACAATACTGGTATTACCAGTATTATAATATTCACAATACTGGAAATACCAGTATTGTAAATATTACAATACTGGTATTACCAGTATTATAATATTCACAATACTGGAAATACCAGTATTGTAAATATTACAATACTGGTATTACCAGTATTATAATATTCACAATACTGGAAATACCAGTATTGTAAATATTACAATACTGGTAATACCAGTATTGTAACACTGTACAATACTAGAAATACCAGTATTGTAATGTTACAATACTGGTAATACCAGTATCGTACATATACAATACTGGATGTACCAGTATCGTGCATTTACAATACTGGAATACCTGAATCGTTGATCTATTCACAATACCGAAAGCTCCAGTATTCTTCATCCAACAATACTGGTAATACTAGTATTGTAAAACACACGATACTGGAAGCTCCAGTATTCTTCATCCAACAATACTGGTAATACTAGTGTTGTAAAGCACACAATACTGGTAATACTAATATTGTAAAACACACAATACTGGAAGCTCCAGTATTCTTCATCCAGCAATACTGGTAATACTAGTATTGTAAAACACACAATACTGGAAACTCTAGTATCTGGTAATTTGACACGTGTGGGCAGAGCCTAATTCTAACTGTAAATCACAGCTCATTGTATTTACCGTTGGTATTAGGCTCCACCCAGTCATGTCAAATTACCTTACCAATATATATCAAACTCTAAGGGACCATACAAAATATTTTGACATTACAGGGCTTTTGCCTCTTATGTTATGTACAGCAGAAATGACGTATGAGTATGAATTATATTCAGTTCTTTTAGTATAATGTAGACATAAAAACTCGGGTTAACCGGAATTCTACCTAATCTTCCAATATCTGCAATACTGGTATAACCAGTATTTTCCAGAATCTTCCAGTATCTGCAATACTGGTATTACCAGTATTTTCCAGAATCTTCCAGTATCTGCAATACTGGTATTACCAGTATTTCCCAGAATCTTCCGGTATCTACAATACTCATATTTTGGCAATGACCAGTATCTTCTAGTATTGCAGATACTGGAAAATTCTGGAAGATACTGGGTAACTAGTATTTACCAGTATCTGTCCCAGTATTGCAGATACTGGAAGATACTGGTAAAATACTGGTATTACCAGTATTGTGTACCAGTATTGTAGTACCAGTATCGCGGCCGGCTGCTTCATATCAATTCTTAGTACAAAATGTCCAAAAGTCAGGTTAACCAGGGCTTTCAATATTTTCCCAGTCTACCAGTACTTCACTATTTACAGGCGGTACTTTTTATTATTAAAATTTGATCAATTTTCATGAATATCTTACCAAGACCATTTTAAGCAAATACAAGTACCTGGTACCGCCCCTTAATGAAAGGCCTGGTCAACCAACTAAGAGGTAGAATACATGTTAAACTTACTTGGTATTTGCCAGATATCTGTCCCATCCTCTAATAATATTACCATACAGCTGTGTATCTTCTAAATAACTCCCTTCAAAAGCATATATTTGTCTTTCCAAATTGGCTAATGTGTCCTAAAATAAAAATAACTAATACATGTAGCTGTACTAACATCATACCAAAAATTTAAAATCCTACAAAAAGTCTGCCAATCTAAAATTAAAACATAAAACAACGTCATTTATTACTTAATATCGAAAAGTTTATGATCAAACTAAACATGAACAAAAACATAGTTTGTTAAATTGAAAGGAAAAATGTCTATAGCAGCCCTCATGATGAGCACCGGCCCTCCGGCCCAAGACCAGTAAATTTTTCAGTTTTTATTATATATATACTTTTATAAATTCAAAAATTAGATTTGGACCAGTAAATTCAAATTTTCATTTCGAGAACTACTGTAGCATTGAAATAAGATGACAATTGATGACCATAACTAAAATATCAATAAAAATACTGTAGCATTGAAATAAGATGACAATTGATGACCATAACTAAAATATCAATAAAAATACTGTAGCATTGAAATAAGATGACAATTGATGACCATAACTAAAATATCAATAAAAATACTGTAGCATTGAAATAAGATGACAATTGATCACCATAACTAAAATATCAATACAATGAAGTACGTACAAAGCTAAAACTATCTACAATAACTGAAAGTAACTTTCATGTCAAAAACAATTATAATTTGTGTCTCGTCCATATCGAAAAAAATGAATAAACTAACAAAATAATTAACACATCATATTAAACTTCTATTTCTTCTCCAGTTGTTTCATTGCAGAGTAAACAAGCATTAAATAACTAACAAGGGTCACAGATTCACGTGCTAAAACAGCCAAAAGGAATAAAATTATTAATTTCAATGTTACAGTACACATACATTGACTCTAGGATATTGCTTTTGCTGTAATTATACAATCGTTTTTCCATGGCCTAGCTATAGGCAGTAATTGCATAGGTAGTTGTAAATCCAACTACCATACAATCAAAACCATCATAGCCCCAAAATCGATTTTAAATTATTTGATTAACTTCATCAATCTTACAGATATCATGTTCAAATAAATTGAATTTCACTACCGAAATGCTACATATATATAACATCTGATTTCAATAACTTGTGTTGATCATTCAGCACACAATTCAATTAGCTTACCCTCCCCAGTGGAGTTTATTATTAATTACTTGAATGATAATACAGCTGCCAATGACTTTTGAAATTTCTTTAAAGCGTAATCTGAAAAATCTAGTATCCCTGATGTATGAAAGTTTGTCACCCTAACGCTTCGTCGATAATTTCTATTATCATAAACGTTTGTTTATATTTCGTTTTGGTCTTAAGTCATATATCAGTGAAAGAAACCACCGCTCGCAAACTCTCCTAAAGCGAGAAGAGAAAAAATTTGGCGAGTACGTTTGTGTAAGAACTCAACAATCCGGCGACCGAACATCGTGAGGCGAGTTCCAATTATTTTGCACTCGCCCCTGTCAACCAACTTGATGAAGTAGTTTCTCAGTCAATGAGTTCGTAAAATTTTTGATTCGACAATAAAAGATGTAAAGAAATCCTTCAAAATTGTTGATAGGACTAGCGGTGCAATGTTTCACGCCCTCCATATTGATTTCTCTTATTGATAGAAAACGCTAAAAGATGGCGTCCTATTCCGAACCGGGATAAAATAAAATTAATATATACCTCCCAAAGTTCAATGCAAACGATTCAGATTATCTTAAATACAGATTCGGTAGAGTAAAACTTGATGATATCAAATAAAATTAGGTTTGGGTGGACTTTATATATGGTAAAAAGGTAAATGTTAAAAAATCGTAATTTCCGAGTCAGGGTCAGATTTTGCAGCAATTATTTTTGATGGCGAGTAGAAATATCTACCCACTGGCCAAACTTGGCAAGTGCAATTCTATTTTGGCAAGGACAATTTTGAAGCAACTAGCCAAAATGGCGAGATAAGATTAAACCAGAGGCTCTCAAGAGCCTGTATCGTTCACCTGGTAATAAAAAAAACCAATTGGTCCTATGTAAAAACTATGTCCTGCGTCATCTTGGAATTACGATCAACATAAAAAACACAAAGTTTGTAAAGGACCTTCCAATGATTGATGCACAGTTTAGGTTCAATCAGTGCAATAGCTTCAGAGAAGAATATATTTCTGTATTTTCCCCATATGGTTCTGTGTTAATACTATGACCTGTGGTGGCAGCCATCTTGGATTTCCGATCGGCATAAAAAACAGGACCTTCCAATGATCATTCCTGGGCAGTTTGGTTTCAACTGTCCAAGTGGTTTCAGAGAAGAAGAATTTTGAAACATTTTTCCCATAGGGTCCAATGTTAAACTAAGTCCTGCCGTAGCCGCCATTTTGAATTTCATATCGGAACAAAAAACGTAAAGTTTGTAGAGGACCATCCAATGTACACACATATGGA
Organism: Bathymodiolus brooksi; assembly: GCA_963680875.1. NCBI lineage: Eukaryota > Metazoa > Mollusca > Bivalvia > Mytilida > Modiolidae > Bathymodiolus > Bathymodiolus brooksi. The sequence continues at coordinate 111,620,752 of OY804581.1, forward strand.
CAGTTTGGCTTTAATCATATTTGTAGTTTCTGAGAAGAAGGCATTTGAACATTTTCCCATAGGGTCCAATGTTAATCTATGTCCTGCGGTGGTGGCCATCTTGAATTTTCGATCGGCATAAAAAAACAGAAACTTTGTAGAGGACCATCCAATGAACATTCATGTACAGTTTGGCTTTAATAATATTTGTAGTTTCTGAGAAGAAGCGTTTTGAAACATTTTTCCCATAGGGTCCAATGTTAAACTAAGTCCTGCCGTAGCCGCCATTTTGAATTTCATATCGGAACAAAAAACCTAACGTTTGTAGAGGACCATCCAATGAACATTCATGTACAGTTTGGCTTTAATAATATTTGTAGTTTCTGAGAAGAAGGCATTTGAACATTTTCCCATAGGGTCCAATGTTAATCTATGTATTGTGGTGGCGGCCATCTTGGATTTCCGATCGGCATAAAAAACATAAAATTTGTAGAGGACCTTCCAATGATCATTCCTGGGCAGTTTGCTTTCAACTGTTCTAGTGGTTTCAGAGAAGAAGCGTTTTCAAACATTTCCCCCATAGGGTCCAATGTTAAATTAAGTCCTGCCGTAGCCGCCATTTTGAATTTCATATCGGAACAAAAAACGTAAAGTTTGTAGAGGACCATCCAATGAACATTCCTGTACAGTTTGGCTTTAATCATATTTGTAGTTTCTGAGAAGAAGGCATTTGAACATTTTCCCATAGGGTCCAATGTTAATCTATGTCCTGCGGTGGTGGCCATCTTGGATTTCCGATCGGCATGAAAAACACACAACTTGTAGAGGACCTTCCAATGATCATTCCTGGGCAGTTTGGTTTCAATTATCCAAGTGGTTTCAGAGAAGAAGCGTTTTGAAACATTTTTCCCATAGGGTCCAATGTTAAACTAAGTCCTGCCGTAGCCGCCATTTTGAATTTTATATCGGAACAAAAAACGCAAAGTTTGTAGAGGACCATCCAATGAACATTCATGTACAGTTTGGCTTTAATCATATTTGTAGTTTCTGAGAAGAAGGCATTTGAACATTTTCCCATAGGGTCCAATGTTAATCTATGTCCTGCTGTGGTGGCCATCTTGGATTTCCGACCGGCATAAAAAACAGAAACTTTGTAGAGGACCTTCCAATGATCATTCCTGGGCAGTTTGGTTTCAACTGTCCAAGTGGTTTCAGAGAAGAAGCATTTTGAAACATTTTTCCCATAGGGTCCAATGTTAAACTAAGTCCTGCCGTAGCCGCCATTCTGAATTTCATACCAGAACAAAAAACGTAAAGTTTGTAGAGGACCATCCAATGAACATTCATGTACAGTTTGGCTTTAATCATATTTGTAGTTTCTGAGAAGAAGGCATTTGAACATTTTCCCATAGGGTCCAATGTTAATCTATGTATTGCGGTGGTGGCCATCTTGGATTTCCGATTGGCATAAAAAACATAAAATTTGTAGAGGACCTTCCAATGATCATTCCTAGGCAGTTTGGTTTCAATTATCCAAGTGGTTTCAGAGAAGAAGCGTTTTGAAACATTTTTCCCATAGGGTCCAATGTTAAACTAAGTCCTGCTGTAGCCGCCATTTTGAATTTCATACCAGAACAAAAAACGTAAAGTTTGTAGAGGACCATCTAATGAACATTCATGTACAGTTTGGCTTTAATCATATTTGTAGTTTCTGAGTAGAAGGCATTTGAATATTTTCCCATAGGGTCCAATGTTAATCTATGTCCTGCGGTGGCGGCCATCTTGGATTTCCGACCGGCATAAAAAACATAAAATTTGTAGAGGACCTTCCAATGATCATTCCTGGGCAGTTTGGTTTCAACTGTCCAAGTGGTTTCAGAGAAGAAGCATTTTGAAACATTTTTCCCATAGGGTCCAATGTTAAACTAAGTCCTGCCGTAGCCGCCATTTTGAATTTCATACCAGAACAAAAAACGTAAAGTTTGTAGAGGACCATCTAATGAACATTCATGTACAGTTTGGCTTTAATCATATTTGTAGTTTCTGAGTAGAAGGCATTTGAATATTTTCCCATAGGGTCCAATGTTAATCTATGTCCTACGGTGGCAGCCATCTTGGATTTCTGACCGGCATAAAAAACGGAAAATTTGTAGAGGACCTTCCAATGATCATTCCTGGGCAGTTTGGTTTCAACTGTCCAAGTGGTTTCAGAGAAGAAGCATTTTGAAACATTTTTCCCATAGGGTCCAATGTTAAACTAAGTTCTGCCGTAGCCGCCATTTTGAATTTCATATCGGAACAAAAAACCTTAAGATTGTAGAGGACCATCCAATGAACATTCATGTACAGTTTGGCTTTAATCATATTTGTAGTTTCTGAGAAGAAGGCATTTGAACATTTTCCCATAGGGTCCAATGTTAATCTATGTATTGCGGTGGCGGCCATCTTGGATTTCCGATCGGCATAAAAAACATAAAATTTCTAGAGGACCTTCCAATGATCATTCCTAGGCAGTTTGGTTTCAATTATCCAAGTGGTTTCAGAGAAGAAGCGTTTTGAAACATTTTTCCCATAGGGTTCAATGTTAAACTAAGTCCTGCCGTAGCCGCCATTCTGAATTTCATATCGGAACAAAAAACGTAAAGTTTGTAGAGGACCATCTAATGAACATTCATGTACAGTTTGGCTTTAATCATATTTGTAGTTTCTGAGTAGAAGGCATTTGAATATTTTCCCATAGGGTCCAATGTTAATCTATGTATTGCGGTGGCGGACATCTTGGATTTCCGATCGGCATAAAAAACACAAAATTTGTAGAGGACCTTCCAATGATCATTCCTGGGCAGTTTGGTTTCAACTGTCCAAGTGGTTTCAGAGAAGAAGCATTTTGAAACATTTTTCCCATAGGGTCCAATGTTAAACTAAGTCCTGCCGTAGCCACCATTTTGAATTTCATATCGGAACAAAAAACCTTAAGATTGTAGAGGACCATCCAATGAACATTCATGTACAGTTTGGCTTTAATAATATTTGTAGTTTCTGAGAAGAAGGCATTTGAACATTTTCCCATAGGGTCCAATGTTAATCTATGTCCTGCGGTGGCGGCCATCTTGGATTTCCGACCGGCATAAAAAACAGAAAATTTGTAGAGGACCTTCCAATGATCATTCCTGGGCAGTTTGGTTTCAACTGTCCAAGTGGTTTCAGAGAAGAAGCATTTTGAAACATTTTTCCCATAGGGTCCAATGTTAAACTAAGTCCTGCCGTAGCCGCCATTTTGAATTTCATATCGGAACAAAAAACCTTAAGATTGTAGAGGACCATCCAATGAACATTCATGTACAGTTTGGCTTTAATCATATTTGTAGTTTTTGAGAAGAAGGCATTTGAACATTTTCCCATAGGGTCCAATGTTAATCTATGTCCTGCGATGGCGGCCATCTTGGATTTCCGATCGGCATAAAAAACAGTAACTTGGTAAAGGACATTCCAATGATCATTCCTTTACAGTTTGGGTTCAGTCAGTTTATTAGTTTCGGAGAAGAAGATCTTTGAAATTTCAGCCAATCAGAGCATATTATTGGCCCTGGCAGCCATATTGAATATCCGACTGGAACGAAAAACAGTAACTTTGTAGAGGACCATCCAAGGAACATTCCTGCTAAGTTCGGTTCCAATCGGCCAAGTGGTTTCGGAGAAGAAGCTTGAAATGTGAAAAGTTTACAGACGACGGACGCCAAGTGATGGCAATAGTTCACATGGACCTTTGGTCCAGGTGAACTAAAAATGTTTCCCACAATGTATATGTATTCTTTTCCTGCAATTGTGACATATTTTTGGTGCAATTATTTTTTTTAATGCACTGTAAAAACGTAAACAATGAAAACTAGGTCAAAACCATATCGGAAATAGATGCAGACTTTTTGAAAATCGTCGGAGTAGTCGGACCTGGGGGGCAGAATTTCATAAGGTCCAGCATTTCCGTCGTCCTAGTCGGCCCTACTGTCCACCTAACGCTTCAGTTTCGTGTAGGATGAATGTTTATATCCTGACTGGAAACGAAATAAATCGAGTTGTCTTTTCTAATTTAATTCTAATTTCTGTAAGTTTGTCATTGGCAGGCATGTACTCTCAGAGTAAACAGGGGATAATGATTATATAATTCGGAGATTGAAAACAAATCTTAGTGTTTGAATTTGGTTACGATTTAACCTTAATTTTGTGTATGAAAAAGCACTGCTGTGACAAAGAAACGAGTCGATGGCCAATTTTTTCTTTCGGCCTCAAATTCTCGTTCCATTTATGATATTCCGGTTTTTATCTAACGTTTTTGTTCACTTCAGAGGATAAATATGCAATGACCGAAGGCTGAAGAAGTGAAGAATTAATTATTTCTTATGCTAAAACATTACGATTCACAGTAGGAATAATAAATAAAAGTTTAATCATTCCAACAGAAGATTTGAGGCCGACTAGCTTTGGTCCGAATGACATTGATATTAACATCGATGAAGTGGCAGAAATATATTTTGGACTTTTGTCCAAAAAAGCAAAAAGATGATTAAAATCATTTGAATTAATTGATTAAGAGTGAAGGGAATATAACTCACTTTTATGTTTTCTATCAAAGTAAGCAGGTCTAATCTTGTAAAGTTGTATCAGTATAGAGAAAAGGGGGTACTCACGAATACGATGAGCACCTGTCCTCTGGCCCAAGACCAGTAAAACTTTGCTTAATTGTTCAGATCACTAAATATTTTCAGTTTTTATTTAGAACTATATATGCAGGAATTTGATTCGGACCAGTAAATTCAAATGTTCATTTCGGGGACTGGGTCAGTTGGGGTGCAAGATGCCACGTTCCTTTTAAAGTTCTGACTCGAATATCGGGAATGATATTGCACAATTAACCCGTAGCAGGAGATTCCGAATAGAGTTTGGAATTCCGAATGAAATAATTCGGAAATATTCGGAAACAGCTTGGAAATTTGGACTTTGCCATTTTTTAGGTCGGAAAAAGTGCGGAAATTTGAACTTTGTCATTTTTTATGTCGGAAAAAGCTCGGAAAGTTGGACTTAATCATTTTTAATGGCGGAAAAAAATGCGGAAATTTGGACTTTGTCATTTTTTATGTTGGAAAAAGTGCGGAAAGTTGGACTTTATTATTTTTATTGGCAAAAAAAGTTCGGAAAGTTGGACTTTGTCATTTCTATTGGCGGAAAAAGCTCGGAAAGTTGAACTTTATCATTTTTAATGGCGGAAAAAGATGCGGAAAGTTGGACTTTGTCATTTTTGATGGCGGAAAAGTTTGGAAAATAGACTTTGCAATATTATATGGTTAGAATAAATTCGGAAAATAGGACTTTGTCATTTTTTATGTTGGATAAAGCTTGGAAAGTTGGACTTTGATTTTTTTAATGTTGGAAAAAGTTCAGAAAGTTTGACTCTGTCATTTTTTAGGCCAGAAAAAAACATTTTTTTGTGGAAAAGTTGATTTAGTCATTTCTTAAGGTTTTATTTTTAAATTTAATTAATATCTAATTGAATGAAGAATATCAACTAATATTAACTAATTGATTAATACTGCCAAGTCTTCAGTTAGAATAAAAATTTAATAAATAGTGATGTTTCTAATCTTCACTGAAACAGGTGTTAAAACTGTTCAACTCTTTGGTATATTCAAATTTTTTCAAAGAAAATTAGACAAAGACCAGCATAAAACATAGAAAATTGAAAACAAGTAACATGAACTTCACTAAAATAGTGAAAACTTGTGTTCTCCAGAAAATTGAGCATTCACTGTGCTACACATAGTTATTAGTTTGATGGATGCAGATTACATTTTTTCTGGGTTCTGAAAATTTACTCCTCATCAAATATTCAAAATTAGATCAAGTTTCCATCATAGTATGCATAAGAAAGTTAATAGGTACTATATTGATCACTCATCATGTACATGCAATTACTGAGGTCTTGAGGTTTCTAATGATGATTGAAGTTTAAATATTGTATACAGTCGAACCTCGTAATGTCAAACTTCTTACTTTTAGTTATCCAAAGAAACAACTTATTTGAGATGGAGTAAGTGATTGTTGCTTAACGCCAATTCAGTAATTTTTCAGCTATATCATGGCGAGAACAAGTTAATTTTCAATGAGAACATGTTCAGGTCCACTTTGTACTAGACCAACACGCCGAGTTGAATTTTATAGTGCTAGCTCACTGAAACAACAATCTGCAGGTAGACATGTCACTCAACTCGGACACATTATTCTGATTCCGAGCCAACCTGCTTAGTGGAGAAGCAACAGATACCAATTTTATATTCTTTAATTTGACCCGAACAGGGTTCGAACCCACAATCTAGTGCACTCGAGGTGTATCTGATATTGACATAACCAGGTATGACTGTATATACAACACTTTTCAACATTGTTCAGCAAACCTCATTGCACAGAAAATCATTTTTTCATAAAAACAAAAGGAAGAAATCTGAATATGGCAACTTTTACTTGCTGATAATAATATTTATATAGTTATAGTACATAAACATAGGATAACAAAGTAGAAAATAAATAGAATACAAAGGCTTCTAAAAAAAAAAGACTTCAGGAATAGTCACTATATTGTCTGTTGCATGCTTTCAATATTATAATAAAAATGGCCATCTTGATCGTATGGTAGTTTGATTTTCAACTACATGTGCAATCAGTGCCTATCACCACTAAAGTTGTGAGTTCAAATCCTGCTCGGTGGTTTTTTCCGTTTTCCTCCACAAATAAAACTGAGCTTCGTGCACTGTGATACAACTGAAAGATTGTTAAAAGTGGCGATAAACACCCTAACACTTCAATATAATAAAGTGTCTTAATCATTTTTCATTGATTTTCCCCCAACTCAAGATTCTCCCAAACATTCAGAATAAGAGTATATATCTCTCTCAACAAAGTTCTCAACCAGTTCTTCTTCAAATGTCCATGTCTATCTGTAACAAGTGATTGGTCTGTACTACAGTTAAATTTAGCCGTGCTTTTCTGTCTTCAACAGACATTTACACTTGATCCACACGTGTCAATATTCCCTGAATTGAAAATATGTATGTTGTGGTTCCTCTATGACTGACTGATCATCTTGTTCTTCAATTTTCCTGAAATAAAATTACAAAATATGTAAGAAAAACAAACCTTAAAATAACTTATTACATTTAAATATACAAAATGTAAAGATTTCACATATTAATACAATATAGTAGGTTATTACAGTTGTATCCTGCTGTCAAATTACAACTTCAGACAATAGAATTATACATGGAAATTTATAGGTAAAATGAAATTAAATATATTAAAAAAAAAAATTGCATGTTTTATTTCTGCATGACCAGCACTAATTAAGTTGGTTTTTTTCATAATATATTTGTTCCATTTTGAAATCATATTGTGTAAGTTACAAATAATTGATTTAGCAACTCAATTATTTTCTTAATCATCAGATTTTATAATTATTTTACCTTGCTCTAAGTTAAGTCCTAGTTTAAATATTTATGGGAACAAATAACCAAAATTGTAGACACTATACATCTATACATTTAGTAAGTGAATGATTGTTGTTTAGTTGTTTAATGCCAAGGGAGCAACGTTTTAGCTATATCATGGCGAAAACAAGTTACAATTTGATGAGATGGTGTCTGCTTCTTGTAGACCAACACGATTTTTAGCGCCAGATCACTGAAATAACAGTCTGGAATAAGGCATGCCTCTCCAACCTGGAACATTATGCTGTGTGATTAGTGGAGCACAAGAACCAATTTGAGTCTTTGTTTTAACCTTACTGGAGCTCAAACCCATGATCTACCACACCATAATGCACTATACACTTAAGCATGAAGCAGTGGAAAATGTACCAGGCATAACATAGACAAATACACAATGAATAAATACCTGCGATAATAAGGGGTCTTGGGCAAGGGAACATCTTCTTTTGGCTACATACAATTTGTACCAGCTGAAAACAAATAAAACACATTTAAAATATTACATAAAACTTATGGTGTTCTATATATATATATATATATAAAAGATTACTACAGTGAAATGTCATGTCTTTCTAAATAATCATAGTAAACACTGAACTTGACCAATATGGATAAACACCAAGTCTTTGCTTTTTATATTTGTGCATCATGCATTCATGACAGGACAAAAAAAATAAATGTGTCAATTTGTTTGCATAACGAACTGCAGAGGTCATTGAAATATAATGTATATATGATTATTTTTTTAGATCATTATTTATATAAACTAATCCAATTGGAAATGGCATTCCATTGATAGGCGATACTTTTACGTTTGTCTTTGAGTTTGAAAATTCTAATTTTCTATTTATTATGTACAGTGTATATAAATGTTGTTATTTTATCAATTTGAAATTTTTAATCTTGTCTGTTCGCGCCGATGTATAATCATCACGAGTGATGGAACATCGTAGGATGTAGAAGATCAATCATAAGTTAACGTGAAACAAACCGTCGAAAATGGGTTATGATATATAGGCTCTTGAAATGTTACTTTAATGCAGAAAGAGTTTCAAAGGAAAGAAACGATACCTAATTACAAATGGTGTCTGTGCATGATTAGATTCCCTACGACCGCTAGCCAGGTTGCATTGGCCATTCAAATGGGGGGGGGGTACTATTTTCTGTTGTTTATAGTGCCTTTGAATCCATTTGGGATTCAATTTATGTCTAAGGATAGACTTGACTGTGTGCTTCATAGGTCGTTTTGTAAACAAATTACCTTCGATGCTACCAAGAACACGTTTTTAGTACTAGTTCGTGTTTTCATCTAACACTAACAGATTTAAAGATGGCGGGTTGTTTACAAATGGCATTATGGGAGAAAAATATTTAATAATAATTGTTGAAAAAGAAAATCCAGCAAATTAAAACTCTTTATTTATTTATTTTTTTACTAAAGATCAAATTTAACATTACTTTAAACATCCATATCTATGAGTTGATTAAACAAACTTTCGTAGACACGCATCGGAAATTAACGAAATGCAGGGAATCCGATTCAACGACCAATCATCGAGAAGCGTGGGAGGCGCCAATTTTGTAAATATTTTGAATATAAAAAATGTAAACAACAAAAATTATCGCTACGTTCAGTATGGATATCACGCATATTTGAATTTATTATATGGACAAACGACAACCCAATTACCGGCAACTTTCTTAATGTCAGCAACATAATAGAGTCTCGCAAAATCTTGACTTCTTGTTAGATTTGGTAAAGCCTTTGATTCGTCGTAAGTATCATATATCATATGTAATTTGTAACAATGTATAGACCAAGAACTGGAGGATTTATCTCTCAAAAGCTATCTACACACCCATCTGGCTCAACAAGTTTTCTTAAAATGTAATGCAACTACCCTGTGTTGTCATTTAGGTCAAATTAGGGGGGGGAAAGGGGGGGGGGGGGGGGGGGGGCGAACTACTCCCGACCAAATTCAAATTATTTATTGATATCAAATCCAGTAAATGGATTATCATAAAAAATAATACAAAACTAACCCTAACCCAACCAGAAATGCTTGCAACTCGTATGAGTGAATCCTGGACTCATTACCATAGTATCTATCCTCTAGGTCAAATTTTTTTTTACCAGAAACAAGTGCCTGTGCTCATTACTTGTGCTTAGATTCTAAGTTAGAACTCACTATTTTTTTTACAAGTGAGACTCATGATTTTCTTTATTGACCAAAATAAGGGCGAATGGACCCAGGTTAAAAAAAAGAAACATGTAAAAAAAAAAATTAAAAATGAGGTGTGCATATATATTATGTATATATTGTAATATAAGCTGGGTTAATTTATATAAACTATTCTTATTATGTAAATTTTAAAGTATACATGTACTAGCAGAATATGCACAAGAATTATGATTTTGAAACTTTCTGGCATTGATTTTGTCTTTAAGCCAATGACATGCTAATGTGTTAAATCAAACTTTATCCTATATTACCCAATGTACATGTACCATGGTCATTCGACTTTCCTTTGTTAAAAGTGTGATGATATCTGCACATAAATGTATCACATAGGAGGAGTCAAGGCATTTGCCATTTCATCATCACACTTTTAACAAAGGAAAGTCGAATGACCAAGGTACATATGACTTACTATATTGGAAATGATGGGTATGTATAGATACAGCATGGGTAGGACAAAATTAACTCGAAAGCAAAGCTTTCTCGTGAATTTTAGTCCCACCCATACTGTATCTATACATGTACATACCCAACAATTTCCAATATAGTAACTAAAACATAAAAAACAAGCTTGTTGACAAAAAATAATGCACAAGTACACCTTACTTAGGAAACCAATAATCAGTAAAAAAGCAGCAACTAGTTATGTCAAACACTAAATATTGAAACAAATATTTCAGAAAAACTTAAAAGACAGTTGTATTTCTAAATTGATTATTAGCTTTGTTAACAATTATATATCCTAAAACTGAATGCAAATACAATTATATTATAGTTACTTACCAGCAAGTCAACTCTTCAAAGAATCCATGGACATCCTAATGTCTCCAGAGCCTTCAACCAGCACGCAAAATCACGAAGTATGTGTAGATTGTACCATTCTACAAGAGGAGGTCACACGCAACAACCAACAAATACAATGTCTACAGAATCAACTCAATACCCCCAAGATTGAGAACCAGTATTTACAGATAATCACACAGAACATGCAGCAACAACTTGTAAATTTGCGGTACTAGGTACAGTACTAGTTGTGGAATAAACATCAGGTAAATTATACATTGGCATGCATTTGGTGTCAAGTTCAAAATCTGCTTATCATTCGATTGTCTTCTACTCTAAGGGTGCTGCCATTATGAATTCTTGATAACCATCATGTTAATAAATGCAATATGAATGATAGAAGAATGAAAATATCTACCATAAAAACCAGTTTTTGTTAAATTTATTATATTTTAATACTTGCATATAGTAAAAGAGGGTTTTGATCATGATGTTTAACACCACTTTCAATAGTATTTTAGTTACATTGTGGCGGCCACTTTTATTGGTGAAGGAAGCCATAGGACCTGGAGAAAACCACGACCTGTCATAAGTCACTAACAATCTTTGTCACATAATGTTGTACTTTACTCAAGACATATTTTATTGACAATGAATTAGACACAAGTTATAAAGTTACGATGTCTTCTCTGTTACATATAAATCATTAAAAAGACAATATATTACCAAAACATAACATTATTTCGTTCAAAATTATTTGGGAAAATTGACATAATACTGCAAGTGAATTTGATATTGATGTTCTATCGAGGACACCTCACCATAAGCAGGGTTACAAGTTTTGCATAGGTAATTGCAACTTGCATATGATTATGACCATTATAGCCCCATATAGAAATAAAATGTCCAGAATTTGTCTTCTATGCTGCAAATGATTAAATGACATCACATTTTCTAAGTCGTAAACAAATTATGAGAGAAAGAGATAGACATGTTAATGTAGGGAAGTTGATATAAGCTTTTAAATGTTTAAAAATATTAATTAATATAATTGATATTCCTGTACATGATGTAAAATAACAACAAATAATATTTCAATCTGAGTGGATGTGCAATAAATGTATATGAAACAAAATCACATTATAAACTGATACTGATAGTGATAAGCACGAATAAAAAAAACATGCTTTGATATTTACATGCATTACAAAAAATCTTTCTTTTTCAGATATTATTGGTAAAAGGTGGCCAAATGTAACTAAAAAGGATGATACTGGGAAGTTGGCAGAAGCCTTGAAGCCAAACCTGTTCAAGGAGCTTTAAAATTAGATATCTACTTAGACAATAGTGCCAAAAACACTTTTTTACAAAGATAGTGGACATTGTTTTTTCTTTGAAGAATTAAAATAAAACAAAAAGTATATTATGTTAAATGATTTCATTGTCAGACATAAATCTACTTTTTCTGATTTTATGGAAATTTATGTATAAAAAAATTTATACAGAATTTTTGTCCGAATGTAGTTCTGAAACTTTTTAACAAATGTAGTTTGGGGATTTTTTCCAGATATAGTTCGGAAATTTTTTCCGAATGAAGTTCAGAATTTTTTTCCGAATGAAGCTCAGAAATTGCACCAAAAGTGGCAAAGCTAATGCGGAAATTTTCTCAGAGCTAGCTTGGAATAATTTCCGAATCTGACGATATTTTCCAAATAAGGGTGGTAGTTTCCGACCTTAATTCGGAATTCCGAATTTTTTTCCGAGGTCAATTCGGACAATTCAGAATTTTTTTCCGAGGTCAATTCGGAGTATTCGGACAATTCCGAATTTTTTTCCGAGGTCATTTCGGAGTATTCGGACAATTCCGAATTTTTTTCCGAGGTCAATTCAGAGTATTCGGACAATTCCGAACTGATTTCCGAATTATATGCGGAAATAATATGGAAATTTATCAAAATATTTTTTTTCTCATTCGGAAAAGTCCGAATACTCCGAACTCTATTTTCCGAGCTAATATTCGGAATCTCCTGCTACGAATTTATGCGATGTTCCTAGTCATTTTCATGAGTCCCCTGTCTGAAATTATTTTGATTTTCAGTTTGAGGACATGGGATACATGAAAAAGTATCTAGTCTGTCAAACGGCAACAGGTCAAAACGCCCCCACTCTTTACCAAAACGCCCCACTTTTTTCCAAAATAAATCATTATAAAAAAAATATTTTTTGTGATTCAAATGTTTATAAATGTCTTCCCGCGATTTGTTTTTGTTTTATTATATTTTTATTAATCTATTTATTAAAATTATAAATTTAATTAATGATGATTGCATTAAATTAAATTTATATGTTTTATTAATTATTACAATAATTATATGCCTTTATCGGTGTCGATGGTTTTTGATGAGCTTAATTACCGGTAAGAAAGTAAAAACACACACAAGCCAAGGTATTGTGAAAAACAAATGTACAAGGCCAACAAAAGAATTTTGAGAGGTTAAAGCTTTGATAACAATGGCTTGATGTGGCCGTATGGCTTAATATTTAGTGAATACTGCAAATCTTTTATATTTTGCTATGTAAATTAGGTCCCGTAAATTGAGAATTCTTATATTTTTGGTTAACTTTATAGGTGAATTTGAAGTTAATTAAATTTTACTAAATATTTATGGGTTGAAAAGTACACCTTTGGACCTCTTGTGTGTTATTTTGCATCCTATGTAACAATGCAATACTACTTTAGACTTTAATAAGCATGTAACTAAAAGTCCCGTTGATTATAAATGTATCGACATTTTGTACCCCCTTGTACACAAACGTGTCTAATTTCTATTCACGTAGTCATCTCTGGTCTCTAGGAAGTTGGTATCCGTGAGAAAATTGTTATTCCATGCAGAATAAAGAAAAAGTAATCAATGGAGTAAACTAGTTGGTCGGCAGCAATTGTCACGGTTCTGTGAGAATTAGTCTATATTTTATTGTCACAAAAAAAAAAAAAAAATAAAGACAAATGGATAAGACACCGGAGCGTATATATACAAGTTCGTTGTCGTCTGATGTAAAATAAACATGTATATATACAATATATAAATTTACTGGACAAATCTTGAATTACAAGATATCATCGTTTTGAGTAGAAAAACAATATTAAACGTGCCATTTTGGAAATAAAATAGTGGGGGTATTTTGGTAGTGGGGGGCATTTTGACATGTATTCTGTCAAACTATAGACTATATGCAGATGTCTATGACTATATGAATATAAGAACTGTCGATCTCCTTCTGAAGCACATGCATGAGTTCTCCCTTAAAATATTTTATGGGGGTTTGTGTCATTTGTGATTGTATATTTTCAACAAAATAAAAGTTTATTGAAATGTATGAGTCTTTGACTACTTTCATTGTTCATTTTGTATTGGGTCCAGGTTTGTGGTTACATTAACAAACAGATTCTTGAATATTACTTACCTTTGAAAGTTCTTTTCTGTTATTCAAAAAAGTTAAATGCATACTTTATTTCAAAATCTTAAGAGAGAAATTACAGTAAGAATATACAGAAAATTGCTATTTTAATCATTCAAAAACTGCGAAGAATCTGAATGTTGATATAACTTCATACTACAGGGTTTCCGTTTGGCGTCGGTCATCGGCCGATAATTTGCGTATATGACAGGAAATAATTTGACATTGCTGTCAAAATGACCGTTTGTTTCAAAATAAGTGGCCAAAAAGACCGATACATGCTACGTCTGAATCGGACACGTGATCCAGTATTTTCCAATTTGTCCATAATTTATTTTGATTAAAACTAAAATGGGTAATTTGGAAAACAAGAAATTATATAAAATATAATAAAAGCATTTACAGGGAAGCAATAGTTATCACAAATCTCAAAAATGAACTCAGAAGTAATATACAAATGATGATTAAAAACCCAGAAGTTCGAAACTTATGAATTGGATACATTATGAATTTAGTTGTATTAATAATTCCTTTCATTGTTTACTGTGTAAAAATGTATGTTTATAAATTGAATACGAGAGATAAAATATGATTTATTTGCTTATGGTATTGTATTCTTACTACAACTGTACCAGTATTTATTTATTTAATTATATTGTTCATTGTAAATATTTGTAAACCTTTGAGGTTTCCTGGCACCCAGAGGTAAATTGTTCATAGGTGTAATATAGATATAATAAAAAAAAAAAAAAAAAAAAAACTAAAATGAAACGCCAAATCAAAACTCTTTTATTTTATCATTTATCGTTCCTGCATAATTTGATAAAATTAAAGTCGCAATCTCAGAAACGCTTTAATGAATGAAAATATCAATATTTGAAATATAAGAACAAGAATCACTCTGGACCGGACACGTAAAAATTATCGGATATCAATTAAGCGCCAAATTTAAACTTGTCTTTTGTGCAAAATACGATAGAGGACTTGATTTAGGTTTTTGGGAAATACTGAAACCTTTGAAATGGACAAATATTACAAGTTTTTCCTGATTAAGACAAATGGTTGAAAAGATCCACTAAAATTTTTATTTCTCTGTGAATTTAAATAAAATACTTTGCTTTATTTATATATAAAAACAAAAATTCTACAAAATGTTTACTTCAAAGCAGACTTTTTTGTAACCTATTTAGGGTAGCTTTCTCTTAAGTCTTTGACTCATTCCTCATTGGGGAATATGATTTTAATTTCTATTCATTTTCACTTAAGTTTAACTTTTTTTGGAAAGAGATGGTGACCTCTGAAAACCTGTCTGGTTGTCAATTCCAAATATCATAATAAGTATGCAAGTTTGAAACAAATGAATATTAAATTAAGCTCCAGCTGCATCTTAATGAATCAAACCACACCTTAATATATCATTAAATGACCTATAAGTTTTAGACAAATTAGGACACAACTGACCTATTGAATAAGTGCCTTTCAGGACAAAAGGCCTGAGGAATTTATACGAGTTAGGTCATTTGACCTTGGTATAATAAAATCCAGCTGAAACCCTGTACTATGTCAAGGAAATGAAGCAAACACCAATATTATCAAATCTTTATGTTCAATAGTACATAATCATAGGAGAAGTTCATATTTCTTTTTCGAATGATCAAGTTTATTTCTACTGCCTACCAAATTGTACATTTATCTTTGACCTGAAAAATTGTAGACTTTCTCAGAAATAACAATGGAAAATGACTTATGGTTGTTAATCTTGAGAAATCATTCTCAATGAAAAATTATCCAATGGTCAAGAAGATCATGAAAATCCTGTATACCTGTCTGAAAAAAGATTTTTATTACATTTTTCTTTTTCTCAGTTAGTCAGTGTAAATTTAAGCAAAAAGAAACAATTTTAAAGCTAGGAAACACCCTCAAAAGCAAGTCAAAATTCACCAAATCAAAAATCGGCTGGGGTGCTTCCACCTCCATCCCTTACCAGGGCTTTGCCTTTACACTGAAACCACTGGGGGCCTTCTGACTCTCGGCCAAATTTTCTCTCTGCCTATAATTCTAAAAGCTCTCCCTCTCAAAATGTGTAGTGAAAACACTGAGAGAGAGAGACTTTTAGATGTGATTTCATTCTCTGTCTGAATTAATATATGAATGTATTAAATAATTCGATTTTTTTTCATATTATAAGCTGTGTCGACAAATCAGGTCCAGCAGAAACTCAGTAGGTCCACCAAAAATTGTCCAGCAGCTGAATTTTTTTTCTTCCAAAAGTCTGTAGATGTGCATAAAACTTTGTCACCTTGCACATGTACTAAAGATGTGACATATTACCAACAGTTTTAAAGGCCTAAAGCTATTAAGACATTTGCTTAAATATGGACTAATGTTTCTAATTTATTATACATATGAGCAAGAATATGGTATTTGAACTTTTGGTTTCTTTTGGTATCCAAATGGTTAAATACTAAAACTTAAATATTTCACACGTGGAATATGATTATATCAATACTGTACAAAAGAAACAAGTGATATAAAGGGAAAATATTTACCCATCTTTTTAAACATGTTTATCGTGACAGGAAACCAAATGCTTATTACAAGTTATGGTAATAAACATTTGGTTTCCTGTCGCGATAAAAATGTATGAAACGGCACCATCTAAGACCATTTGGGTTTTTCTTGGTTATTTAATGCATGTATATACCATTTTAAATATTAAAGTAGCATATTTTTTTTTATTTTTTAACACGACAGGATACCACAAGCACTGTATCAGAGTTATAATATTATCATACAAAAATTGTATAAATGTTCCGAAAATCACACTTCCATTACACGTGGTTCACTTGTGACCGGAAGTTCAATTGGGCGGAAATTGTAAATCAGACTAATATATTTAATCTTTAAATTAACGTTTCTTTTTGGATGACATGTAACGCATAACGTAACAGGTGGATGATTGAATAAAAAAAATAGAAAATGAAAAGCTTAAATGTAAACATCCGTGATTAATATATTTAAACATCTCACGAGAGTTTATTTATGCTAATCGTTGTTATGACGACTGTTACAAAAAGGAGATAACACAACTTAAAATAGCGTTACGAAATCGGAAACCAATGTAACGCGCAATATATGACACCTGTAACAGAAATACTTACTCTGCTCAAAATTTTCTTCTCTCCATTCTTCATTATCAATGTTTGTCAATATTTTAACGGCTAGCTTACATTTTTGTATGTCACAGTTGTGTGGAAATCCAACACCGTTACGCAGTTCGGAGACGAAAATAACGATAAGAAACGACGCATAAAAGTACGAAGATGGACATTAAAAATAATTTGTATTCATAAAATATTTACAATATATCAATGGTCACCATTCATCTAACACACCAACCAACCATTTGGCCATAGAATTACAACATATATCAAAGAAATATCCAATTTTATCAGTTTTCTATCGTTATCAGAAACGGTTCATATACCATATTCTTGCTCATATGTCACTTATGCATAAAAGGATAACAAATTGTCTTGTATTTTACTGTTACAACTCGATGGTTTTTTTCTAAAAAAAATTCTGATTCCCAATGTTGCTGAACAAAATATTCTGATTTTGGTAGAGGAAAAAAAATAATCTGATTCAGAGTTTTTGTCATATAACCTAATGTGGAATTCTGGAAAAAAAAATTGCACTTTGTGTGACAAAAAAAAATAATAATCTGACTCGTGTTGTCCCAAAAAAAAATTCTGAACGAAACAAAAAACCATAACCCCCCCTCTTCAAGTTAAATGGTCGGTCCCTAAGGAACGACAGTTCGATTGAATGAGACTAGATTCGGCCCTAAAAAAAAGTCGTCTCCGACATATCCCGGTCCAAAATATCTCCACACTTTTTGATGCACTGGTTGAGCGTGAAATTGCCAGATAATTTTCAGATTCGCGAGCATTCATGGCCGTGCCCGTTTCATATTATATATAACTACACTTCTACAGTATCATTTCAACAACCGGAAGTTGAAAATGAAATCAATGAAATAAAATTTACCGAAAAATAATCAACAATTTCGATTTTCTTTGAAAGAAAATAAACAAGAACTATAACATATCACGCTGACGCTAATGATATAATAGTATGCTTTATGTGAATACATACTGCTAACTCTGCCCGACGTCGAACCAATTCATTTAATTCTTCTCTTGTATTTAGTATCTGCGGTCCCTTTGCTGCCATTTTCGCCTTTTTCTGACTGTTATTGGGTAACTCGGACCATAACAAACACGGACCATAACCAACTCGGCCCACAATTATTTGCACAAAGGAATAGCGTGTAAAACTCGGTCTATAATATGTTGGAGTTTTTTTTATTATTCTTTATGAGTTCGATCCATTTGCTTTACATTTTTTAGATAAACATTAATATACGATATATATCAACAAATATATTTTTACGGTCTGTTTTATATTGGGATAAAAAAAAGAAATTGTAACGATGAATCTAAAATTAATATGATTGACAAAGAATGGTTGTTTATAATAATGTTGTTATAGTCGTTAGAATAATTAATTGACGGTTAATATAGATCTATATCATGTTAGACGGTTTGTCTGTAAAAAAGAAACAATGATTGTTTTAAAACTGGATAAAAATTCCCTTGCTGTTGATAAGGATGTTTTATATGTTTTTCATATATTCCACACGAAAAATCTAATTTTAATAACAATATGTGAGACGGATTTTCATGATGTTATTGAAGATATTGTAAATGATTAAGTATAAAGAAAGGGCAACCGTATT
This sequence comes from Bathymodiolus brooksi, assembly GCA_963680875.1. Classification (NCBI taxonomy): domain Eukaryota; kingdom Metazoa; phylum Mollusca; class Bivalvia; order Mytilida; family Modiolidae; genus Bathymodiolus; species Bathymodiolus brooksi. The sequence goes on from OY804581.1 coordinate 111,639,546, forward strand.
GTTTTGGATTGTGGAGATTTAATTGCTGCATGTGGGAATTAAATGATTTTTGTTAAATGACGAACAAATCTATTTAAAATTCGACCTTTGATTGTTCCCGATTATGTCGCACATAAAGATCGAATAATTAGATTGATGACGAACTAGACTTGTATTTATATATGAATGAATTCTTTATTTGCAAAAAGCATATACATGCATTACATTGGGGCGGAATATGGCTTCATTAGTAATTGGTATTTGTTGTTGCTACGCTATAAGCATGCAGCAGAAAGGAGTATCTTGTACAAATCATAATTCATTTCATACATGGGCCATGATATAACTGAACAATTGCTAATTATATTGATTAAATCTTTAAATTTTAAACTTTAAAATTGGTATGTGTTGCTGTTACGCTATAAGCAGGATCCATCTCATACATGTATTATCATATACAACTTGTTAATTTTGTTTGCCATGATATACACCGTAGCTTAATATTAATTATAGTAATTAAAACCGCCCCTTTTTTTTTACATTTTCTCATCCGCCCCAATGTATACATTTTCACCGCCCCATTGTATTGGGTTTTTTTTGTAAATTAGATCTGTAACTTGTCATTATACGCCTGTAGCCAAATATCAAAGCATCTCAAAATCTCGAGATTGTAGAAAAAAGTCCCGATATATGATTGATATCCCCTCTTTGCGGAAAATGGAGTTATCGTTCGTAATTTGAATTATCGTCCTTGGCAGTGGGTATACAGCATTTCCGGTTGCAAAAGTTTTCCTGGCGGTTTTTAATAAATTTATTGAATAAATAATAAGTGCGAAAAAATATGAAATTAATTGACGTAGATTCTAAGGCAACACTTGAAGACTTCCTAACTTTAAAAAAAAGACTGAACTTGTACAGTTTCTACGGAAATGTAATGAAAAAATCAGTGGTATCAAGAATGAGCTTAAGCTCCGACAAAGATGTAGAGACGTATCTTTTAAAAAGCCGGTCAGATGACAATGAAAAAAATGAGCTGCTATAGACAGTTCATTAGAGTCTTTAACTTTTATAAAGAAAATTATATACACGACATTCCCTTTTCTTAAACTTCTATAAAGAAAAGTTATTTACTTTAAAATATATGTTTCTCTGAATTTGTACCATTTTTTAACAAATAACTCCAAGTTTGTATTTTCATACCACTGAACATGTTACATAATTAACTTTCTGAAATGTTTTGGATGATTGTCACCAGATTTTTCTGCAAAACGGAAATACTGCGCGATTTTCCTTGTACATTTACACTGAAAGCGGGAATATTTAATTCTCTCCTTTCATTAAAAAGCATATTTGAGTTTTTTCATTACACTCGAGCGGTCGAAGACAAGGCAAGATAAATTTGAAAGCATTGTTAGAAATAATAGAATCTGTTGTTTTTTCACCATTTGTAAAAGCAGAAGCGGATTTGGTAGAATATTTTGTACTGTGTTTGAAGCGGTATGTGCGCTTATCAGATAAGTGAACACCTGCATCTAACATTTGCCGACCATCTCGACTTGTACAGTCAACAAGCAAATCCCAATTTTCGGTTTCCGTCAGAGCAGATCCCACTTTTTTCTGAATGAATAATGTCCCCCGTCTGGAATATTTTGAATAGGAAATAAAGCGATCACGAACGCAGCTTTTTTCTGTTTTTAATATATTAAGAACAAGCAATCGGTCTATCGTTTAAAATACAATGGTGTATTTGGAGATCGCATCTCTGTCCATTGAAACTTATCTGTCATATTAAAGATGTATTTTTAGACATATGCACTTCTCGACCGCTACCCATGATTTCGGATACCGTTTAAGTACTGACGACAAATAGGTTTTTTGGCAATAAATGCATTTACAGTCTCATAATCTTACAGCCAAAAATGCCGTCCTTGAAGCTAAGCTTAACAATGTAGACAAACAAACAAAAGGACTGTTGGGATTCGAATCACCTTCTAGAACTATCCATTCCATCACAAGGCAGCGCCAATGCGATCATGACTACTGTGCTCCCGCATTTAGTCAAGTAAATTTATTACTTAATACAGTAGTGATGGGGTAAAATGCGAATTAGTAAACATAGCAGACGATTTGATTTCTCAATTGTAGATTTAAGAAAATAACTACCAAGCACAAAAAAAAATATATAAAAAAAGCTCTGATGGTTTACTTAAGATAAAAACGACATGTGCTAAATTGCTTTATTTTTTATTGATTATGACAGTTTACGTGATGTTTGAAAAAAACCACACACAAAAAGCCCCGACAGAATAGTTAATATTGATTAAGAAAAATATGAAATTAACAGCTTGCATTCGTGTTATGAATTCATATGTAAGGAAATACTCGTTGTGCGGCTTTCCAAAAATCAATACAAATCTACTGTACAATCACAATTCTTATAATATGTAAAAAAAAAAAAAAAATATTATAGATATAGCCTCCATTTTTATCACTTTAACCGAAATTAATAACGAAAAACATATAGGCTACTGGACCAGGGCTATAAAAAGATTCGCTTTATTCGATCTCTTAAAAAGTTTATATTCCGAAACCAAGATCTTGTCGAAATATATTCCGTCTCTGCAGAAACGATTATAAGCGATGCATTTTCATATAGTGAAAATGTATAAAGATAAAGAAGTCAACAAAAATGTCAAAAATATTTTTTTATCAATGTGTGACGTAAAAGTGTTTTTGACATTTACTTCACTGAATATGGTACTGCTTTGACAACTATTTTACCTATTTTGTTCCTGTATTTAAATACTGTTATAGTGACAGCCGGAACCTTTGAGCCGTAATGAGAGCGGGGGGTTTGGCGCTTTAAAATCTGATTCAACCCACCATTTCTTTAGAAATGCCTGTACCAAGTCAGGGTCATTACGGTTTTCACAGTTTTCCGGTTGTTGACTGATTTTGTCTGTTTATATAATTATGAGTTTTGACTTTCCCTTTGTAAGATTGTTCGGAGTTCGGTAATTTTGTTATTACCCTTATTTATTGGAAGTACCAATACAATAAATATATTTCTAATTTTATCGACCATTTACATTGTTATTCCTGTGAGTGGTTGTGTAGGTGTTTTTCCGGGAAGCCTATACTGCTGTTAAAATGGCTCTGCGCAGCTCTGTCGTAGATAAAGTCCTATTTGAATGACCGAACTCAACGTGTCGCTGTTGGCTCAGTAGTGTCAAATTCAATGCATCTTCAATGTGGCCTGCCGCAAAGTTTTGTCTTAGGTCCCATATTGTACTATATTTTTGCAAAACCAATCAGTGATATTTGCAGACGCCATAATTTTAGTCATCACAGTTATGCCAATGACACCCAAGTGTACCTTGTAATCAAACCACTTGATAACTGGAAAAATATATCCAAACGCCTGGAGACTTGTTTATCAGACGTTAGTGTGTTGATGAGCTCAAATATGCTCAAATTAAACCAAGACAAAACAGAACTTATTGTATTTGCACCGAAACACCGTGTGAAGGAATTTTCAGAATGTTGTCTCTCTTTCGATGGAACTATAGTAACAAATGCTTCATTTGTTAAAATCCTCGGCATATTTTTCGACAGCACATTATGCATGCACAAACAAGCAAGTGCAATTACAAAGTCATGCTACTTTCAAATTCGCAACATCGAAAGTAATCGACCGTACACCTCCGAAGATGCGCTCAAAACATTAGTTTGCTCGCTTATAGCGTCAGGTTTGGACTATGGCAACGCTTTGTTGTATGGAGTAAATACCCAACATAATCTCGAAGTTACAGCGTGTTCAAAATACAGCAGCTAGATTGATAACTCGTAGCAAGAAACATGATCACATTACACCAGTTCTCATGTCACTTCACTGGCTTCCGGTGCAGTATCGCATCCAATACAAATTATTATTATGCACTTTCATAGCTCTTCATGGCCAAGCTCCGATATATCATAAAGAACTTATCAGTTTTTATCAACCATAAAGGTCGCTACGGTAAGAGAACGCCATGATGATTCAACAACCACGAGTAAGGACACAAACTTATGGTGATAGACGATTTGACAAGACAGCTTCCACACTTTGGAATAACCTGCCTAGTGAAACCCGAAATGAACAGTCCCTGGAATTTTTTAAGAAAAATGTGAAAACTTATCTTTTTAGAATTGCTTATTGTGATTTTATGTAAACTTCTTACACTGATAGTTTTACATGTTTTTTTTAGCAACTTCTATATTTATATTTATCATTCCCTCTTTTTAATGTGTGTCAATTTTATTCTTGTAGGGATTCATCAATAATCTGAAACAATCAGCATTGATATGCACACAATTTTTCATCAAGTAGTATCTGTACATTGAAAACTGACTGTACAGTGGCAACATAATGAAAAGAGAAGCAAAAATATAGATGTGGAGATGTCGGGGATCAAAACCGGACCTTTCACATGCAAAGCGAACGCTCTACCACTGAGCTACCTGTTGCATCATGAAAAACCGGAAACTTTACTTGGTGTAGAGAATAACTATTATTGGTGCTAGACCAATGCTTGGTGTAGAGAATAACTATAACTGGTATCAGACCAATACTTGGTGTAGAGAATAACTATAACTGGTGTCAGACCAATAATTAGTGTAGATAATAACTATAATTGGTGTCAGACCAATACTTGGCTTAGAGAATAACTATAACTGGTGTCAGACCAATACTTGTTTTAGAGAATAACTGTAACTAGTGCCAGACCAATACTTGGCGTAGAGAATAACTATTCCTGGTGTCAGACCAATACTTGGATTGGAGAATAACTATAATTCACTGGGGTAAAGCTGATGACCCTAACTGTAATTATGTCCCAAGATGGCGGACGTGGAATCGGGTAAGATTTTTTTTGTCGATTACATTGTTTCTATAATGTATTTTAAATGGCACATGCATTGGTACGATAGTAATCTATGAACTTATCACAAGGAAATCACAAATTACGACTGTAAAATGTATATGAAAGAGAAAATCCGATTTAAAAAAATCGCTAAGATGACGGTAACTGATCCTTCATCGGCGGTGCAATTACGGTCATCTCAGTTTTTAAGCTACGGTCATCTTATCGATTTTTTAAAATCGGATTTTCTCTTTCATATACATTTTTCAGTCGTAATTTGTGATTTCCTTGTGGACAGTTCATCGATTACTATCGTACTAATGCATGTGTCATTTAAAATCCATTATAGAAACAATTTAATCGACAAAAAAGATTCTTACCTGATTCCATGTCCGCTATTTTGGGATGACCGTAATTACAGTTACGGTCATCATCTTTACCCCAGTGTATAACTAGTGTCTGTCCAATACTTGTTTTAGAGAATAACTGTAACTAGTGCCAGACCAATACTTGGTGTAGAGAATAACTATTATTGGGGCTAGACCAATACTCGGTGCAGAGAATAACAATAATTGGTGCCAGACCAATACTTGGTGTAGAGAATAACTATAATTGGTGTCAGTCCAATACTTGGTGTAGAGAATAACTATAACTGGTGTCAGACCAATACTTGGTATAGAGAATAACTATGATTGGTGTCAGACCAATACTTGGTGTAGAAAATAACTATAATTGTTATCAGACCAATACTTGGCTTAGAGAATAACCATAATTGGTGTCAGACCAATACTTGTTTAAAGAATAACTATAACTAATGCCAGACCAATACTTGTTTTAGAGAATAATTATAATTTGTATCAGACCAATACTTGGTGTAGAGAATAAGTATAATTTGTATCAGACCAATACCTGTTTTAGAGAATAACTATAACTCGTGCCAGACCAATACTTGGTGTAGAGAATAAATATAACTGATGTCAGACCAATACCTGCTGTAGAAAATAACTATAATTGGTGTCAATAGGTACTTGACCTACATTTTGCATGTGTTCACTTATAAAGAAAACAAATGATATGACATAGCTGTGAATTCTAAAAATAAATAAGATCATCTATCCATTTGCATACATTTTTATAATGCATCAAACTTTTTTTTTAATCGTTTTCATCTTTCTAGTCAGTTAATTGATTATTTTCCTTTTAATATTAACTTGCATGAAAGGGGGTGACTGATTCACTTGTGACAAAATAGTGGATACTGCGAATCAAACATCTTGGTCTCTAAAAAAGATCACGTAAGTGTTGGTATAAAAGTGAAAAAGTTCTAGACCTAAAGATCTTATTTTGATTCTTTATAGAATGACAGAAATTTGACCTCATTAATATCATCAGCTGATTATGCTTCTGGACATTGTCATTATTAATTTACACTAAAGTTTACCTCTCGGTATCATTTGTTTTTAATCAACAATGTGTACCTTTTTCTATTTTCTTCGTGAATTTCCACTAAATAAGTATCAAATTAACGATAAACGTGCGTGTATCATTCTCGCACTTGGCTCCATTAAGAAAAGTATATCAATTCATGAAATCACAAACTGAGCACATAAACATCCATAATTTCCATCTTATTTCAGAAATGTTTACAATATATTTACCTTTTCATACTGCAAGAAAATTAGTATTGAATTTATGTTATTATCAAGTGAGTATAAATTAACTAACCGTATACATGCCCTACAGCAAAGCAAAGACAGTATATGTACATGTATACCTATTAATAAAATAATTACTGCCCTTATTTAGAAACAGTATTTCGAAAAAGGGTAGGAAAAGCGGGAGGGGAGGGAAGGGTTAAGGGTAGGGAAAGGAGGAGGGAAGTGTTAAGGGTAGGGAAAGCGGGAGGGGAGGGAAGGGCAGAGTAGGAAAAGCGGGAGGAAAGGACTAAGGGTAAAGAAAGCGGGAAGGGAAGGGAAACGGGAGGGGAGGGAAGGGTTAAGGGTAGGGAAAGCGGGAGGGTAGGGAAAGCGGGAGGGAAGGGAAGGGTTAAGGGTAGGGAAAGCGGGAGGGAAGGATTAAGGATAGGGAAAGCGGGAGGTGAGGGAAGGGAAGGGTATGGAAAGCGAGAGGGAAGGGCTAAGGGTAGGGAAAGCGGGAGGGAAGGTTAAGGGTAGGGAAAGCGGGAGGGGAGGGAAGGGAAGGGTAGGGAAAGTGGGAGGGAAGGGAAGGGTAGGGAAAGTGGGAGGGAAGGGAAGGGTAGGGAAAGTGGGACGGAAGGGAAAGCGGGAGGAAAAGGTTAAGGGTAGGGAAAGCGGGAGGGAAGGGTTAAGGGTAGGGAAAGCGGAAAGGTTACGGGTGGGAAAATAGGGAGGGTTGAGGAAATGGATGGTAGGGAAAGGATGATGGTTAACCGTGGGAAAGGTAAAGGGGCGTGAGGGGAAGGGTTAAGATTCGGGAAAGCGAGAGGGAAGGGTTAAGGCTGGGGGAAGGGTTAAGTCTTAACCCTCCTCCTTTTTCCCACGCTTTAATTTCTATTTTCGAATTTTTAGACACAAATTTTAAACACAAACAAGACGAAGCGAGGAAATCGTGCTAATACCCCCACTTGTATATATAGTTTGATATTATACAAATATTCCATGTGATTGTGGTCAATATACAAGAATATTTTCCCGAGGTACCTTGAATTGCATGGATCTGTTATTTTGCCCAACGCCAACGGCACTGCTCTGCCCGGGGGCGTATAAGGCTGTAAAGACGACCATGGTCGGATACATTCATGTGTCACGAGGGATGTCGGCCACACACACCTTATAGATAAAGCGGCTGTATAGCTTGAATAGCAGGCGATTTTAAAGCAGTTGGAATACCGTTTGATTATTTTATGTAGAGGAAATAAAAGTATAATTACACCATATCAATTATACACCAGGACTCAACTACTTTGACACATATGATACCCTCTAGTTTTAAAGAAATACAATAAGACAGTTAAAAAGATATGATATATTACATTTGGGGAACAATATTAAATGCATAATTTTTATTTTTTTGCACATCTGGAAAACAATAGAAATAAAATTATAACTTGTATAACTGTCTAATAATTGCCGAGTTAAAAACATATCATTGTCGGTAATCAACGGCTTTTTCTACCACTCGTTAATAAAACGATTTTATTAGTACACTCGGACGCATGGAAATGTGCAGCATGAGGTCATATTACATGTACAAATATGAAAAAAAACATGACAAAAAATGAACATGGGATTACAATTGGAACAATACAGAAAATCAATAATACAATATATACACTCCGACAAAAGTTAAGCACCACCCTATATTTTTATCGATATATTTTTTACATCAATACTGTTAAAACAATAAAATAGATATCACCATTTTTCTTACACTTCTTAAAAGACTACACCAAGGGCTCTAAAATTACCATTCTACGAAGTATTTATCATCCTGAAAGACGTGACTATGACGTGGCAAAAATGGGGTTCAAAACAGGCGCTGGAAAAACGTAAAACCAGTTTGTCTTTGATGGAAGTTTTTAACATTGCATTAAAATGCAGAGTCTTCAGATTTTAAGAACTTTTAAATCCATCTATTGTGCGTATGTGTAAGGCATAAAAATCAATAACGAGTATATCCACTGCGCTTATTGTGAAGTTCAATAACACGCCTCTATCAAGGAAATCCTGATATGAACCACAAGTTCTGGAATATCTGATCAACTGAGAGTACTATACTCTACATGCAGGTGTTGTTGGAATGTTGCTACATAATAATGGAAAGATCACAATGGGAAAATTGAAATCGTCTCTCTTGCCGTAAAATTTCGTTCTTAATCGGCCTTCACTGTAAATTTCAAGGTGTAGGTCAAGGTATGAAGCAGACCTAGCTGTATCTGTGATATTATTTATTTCAAGCTCAATGGGATAGATATGATCTACAAAATCACAAAAGTTAGAATTATTTTGAGAAAGGATATCATTTATATACCGGAACGTGGAATTAAAAGATCGGGATAGCTTCTTTTCGCTTTTCATGAGAAATCCCTGTATGAAATCTGCCTCATACGAATAAAGGAACAGGTCGGCGAGAAAAAGAGCACAGCTTGTACCAATAGGTATGCCGAATGTCTGTTGAAAACCACGACCACCAATATAACAAATATGTTGTCAATCAAAAACTCGAGCATTTTGATGATATCAGATTCAGAGAACTTTTTGGCAGATTCAAATTGAAAAGGAGGATTTATATACTCTTTCTGAATGGGTGAAGTGTGTGAGGTCGTTGATTCAAATTAGAATTTAAATACAAAATGTAAACTCAATGGGTCAATTAGCACTTGCAAAAACATCAATATTTAAACACTTGTCTTGCCTCCATGACAAATATGTAGTTGTCCCGGTCGGCAAGGCTACTAACTGTATTTATGTGTAAATCGCATTACATTGACTGCTTGATAAAGGAAATATGCATTGGAAATTCATTTGCCAACCCTACATATATCCCGACGACACTTACGAAAGATGAAACCCTGAACAACCATATGTCTGTTTTGTTTATCTTTTGAATTTCAACCACAGATGAAGAAATGGATCTACCATCACTACTGGATTCCTAAATTACACAACTGTTATTGCAAACAACGCTATATTGCTGGGTCTGCCAAATGCTCCATGAAACCTCTTTCCAAATTATTAACATATATTCTAGCAGCTGTCAAAATCGGGCTTCGGAGTTACTGTGATACTAGCTACTCAAGGGATGAGGTGAACCAGATGTGGATTCTGAAGTACATACCAGCTAGAACCCTCTCTTCCTGCAATATCATTAAAACATTTGACTTCTCTGCCCTTTACACGACTATTCCTAACGATAGGCTGAAGGACAAATTAAGGGAGTTGGTCCAATTGTGTTTCATAAAAAAGAATGGCCAACGTAGATACAAATACCTTGTGCTCCTCTTCTCGCCGACTTGTTCCTTTATTCGTATGAGGCAGACTTCATACAGGGGCTTCTAAAAAAAAACCAAAAGAAGCTAGCCCGATTCTTTAATTGCACGTTCCGCTATATGGATGATGTCCTTTCACTAGATAATTCTAGGTTTGGTGAATTTGTGCATCTATCCCATTGAGCTTGAAATAAAGGATATCACAGATACAGATAGGTCTGCTTCATACCTTGACCTACACCTCGAAATTGACAGTGAGGGTCGGTTAAGAACGAAACTTTACGACAAAAGAGATGATTTCAATTTTCCCTTTGTGAACTTTCCATTCATATGTAGCAAAATTCCAGCAGCACCTGCATATGGAGTATATATCTCTCAGATGAAACGATATCCAGGGCTTGTGGTTCCTATCAGGATTTCCTTGATAGAGGGTTGCTGCTAACAAGGAAGCTACCGAACCAAGGATTCCTTTTGGTAAAGTTGAAGTCATCACTTCGACGAAGATTTTACGGTCGACACCATGACTTGGTTGCCCGTTATGGAATATCTGTGTCACAAATGACCACGGATATGTTCCACTTGTCGTAAGCACTTCCCGGTCCTTTCCTCATTCATGACTTATTACCGGGTTTGTAGCTAGATTAACACGACGGGTGCCACTAGTGGAGCAGGAACTGCCTACCCTTTCGGAGCACCTGAGGTCACCCCCGGTTTTCAGTGGGGTTCGTATTACTCGATCTTTAGTTTTATATGTATGCTTTGTAGATTGTTGTTTGTCCTTTTGTCCTTTTTCTTTGTGTTGTCTGTTCTTCTTCGATATACGGATTCTGATTGCCCCCTTGGTATCTTCAAACTCTTCTTGTACTCAATCGACAGCCTCGACGACAGTTCCCGGTGACCAAAGACCTGGAATATACTATTCAGGCATAAACACACTATTATTTATTACAGTGGTTTCAGAAGTCGGCACGATCCCACTGTTTTTCCAGAATCTAACACTGATTTTGGTTGACGTTTCTTCGCGCCAATTTTCAATTTATTTTTCGGGAGAGAAAAGAATTGTTTTCTTTCTTCCCGCAAAGATATATGGCGCGTTGTTGCATTTAATAGCGTGTTGATCTATTTCGGGTCATATTTACCATATTTAGTTTCCAGATTGCCTATTATTTCTGGATTTTTACTTTATTGACCCAACCCCCTTTTTTGTAGTCACTGCCCAAACAATCACTGTATTATTATTCATGCTGTGTTTTTGACATATCCTGCATTCATTTATACAGTTAAGGAGGACAGCAGCAGTGCAGTATTGAAGGATATATCGATCAATATTTTTGCTATATATTTATTTCCTTGTTCTTTCTGCAGCTCTGTGCGTCAGATCTTCTGATGCTGTGGTTGGAATAAAATTTATTTGCATTTTGATGTGTTATTTTGGACAAGATTGGTGATATTTTTAAAACATTATAGGACTTTATTTTTCCGGTAATTTTCAGGTGCTGAAGTACTGATTATTGTGTGAACACTTATCATTACTTATTATATTGAAAGTGTAATATATAGTATAGTATAGGGCATACCCCGAACTAGGATGTTTGTCATTTTGTGAAATTTTGCAACTACAACAGTACATTTAATTTTTTCTGTTAGTATTTTTCTTTTTTCTCACATAGATTTTCATAGTTGTGTACGACAGATCTTCTGATGTCGCAGCTGTGTCAGGAATAATTTTGTTTGATTGTATGTATTGATTGATATTTTTTTCTCGCATTCCTTTTTGAGTGACAACTGTACAAACGTTGCCACTGCCTGCATTTTTTGTTTGTTTTGTAATTGTTAATTGTTATTATATAGAGTTATTTTTTTCCAAAAACAAAGCCAAAATCACTATATAATTCAGAATGACAACGCCAATTAATATCAACAATGCATCCTTAGACGAATTGAAAGGAATTACAGGAATCAGTGATCGAAGAGCACAGAAGATCATCAAGTTAAGAGAAGAGAAAGGGTTTCCATTAAAACGTGAAGACTTGAAATTGATGTCTGACATATCAAACACCATGTTGGATTCACTCATACAAAATGGAGAAGTCACATTATAACAAGAGGAGCAGAAATATAGAGCTGAGAAAGGCAAAGTGATAGAAAAATGTCAAAGTGAACAAGAAAGGACAAAGAATTTAGAAAGATATAATGCAGAATTAAAGGCAGAAGAATTCTGTATATTATAGAAACAGAATACCTTAATGCAAGCCGAGTTTGAGCAAAATTGAACGAAAGGAGTGTTGATTTCAAGGTCAAGATTAAGAACCAGATACATGAATTTGAAAAATTACAAGAAGCAACTGAGAGAAACCACAGACAAGAAATACAGAGGTTGTTAAAAGACACAAATGAGAAAGAAGAAGAATTACTCAAACAGATAGGTGAACGTGAAAAATTAGAGCGTTAGAAGACACACCGAGAACAAGACTTAATGATAAGGCACTCTTAAAAGCATTTCTCGGCCTAGACCAACCAAAAATGACATTGGAAGATATAAGTTAAGAAACATGTTAATAATTCATCGGGACATGGACAGAGCAGACCAAGTGGTCCAACGCCTCCAAAGATGAGAACCTTTAATGGAAAGGATCAATGGCTTCCTTATTTCCTGCAATTCTCCCTTATTGAAAATAAATACGAATGATCTGACCAAGATCGGTTAGATAAGCTTATCGAATGTCTTAGAGATCGTGTCCTAAAAAATTTTACAAGACCAAAGTTTGTACAAGATAATTACAAACTTACATGCAAGAAAATCGAGGAGAGGTTTGGATGCAAATATTTGCCAAACGTAATACGTCGTCAGCTACAAGAACTGCGTCAAAGAGTCACTTGAAGAATATGCAGAACGCGCACAAGATCTAGCAGTTGATGGGTTTCCGGGTACATCGGATGACTTCATACAGATAGTGATTGCTGATGCCTTCCTCAAAGGATGTCAAGATAAGCTGACATCATTCGCCGCCTTGAACAAGGACCCAGACAACCTAGACAGAGCTGTACAGTTGGTGAAGTCTACTATGACTAACCAGAGATTGATTCTGGGAACTAAGAAGACAGATGTGAAAAGAGTGACTTTCCAAGAGGCAGAGATAGAGGATTGTGATCCTGATGATGACTTTCAAGCATCAGCAAGTTTGAGAACGATTTATAGAACGGAGACAGATTCAACCACGAGTAAGTTTGAAGCCAGATTAAAGAAGACGGAGGAAGACCTAAAAGAAACAAAAACAAATGTCAAGCAGATATTGGACATTTTAACAAGAAACAATACAGTTAATAGGGCAATATCACATCAAAGACAAAATAGTTCGAGGAGTCCGGTGAGAGATGGCAGGTGTTACAACTGTGATGAAGAAGGGTACTTCAGTTCCAGTTGTACTAAACCAAGAAGACCGAGATCACCACAACGGTTTGGATCAAGGACAAGGTCTCCAGCTCCAGACTCAGAAAATGTTAATTTAAGCTTTCAGGGACTGAAGACGTAGGCCGCTCTTCAGTCCATCCGGTTCATGCCGGTTGGCCACCTCCAATTGTTCATGAGGAATTAAGAGCTAAGGTCCACCTATACCAGCCAGGCGCAGACCAGATAGACACCAAAACTTTGTATATAAAAATGCATGTTAGCAACAAAGAGATTCACGGAATTGTAGACACAGCAGCACAAGTGTCTATCATTAACTAATCTCTCTTTGAACAAGTTGTTCCAAGACCCAAATTGCAAGGACGAATAATATTGAAGGGAGTAGATAAATTTTCGGAAATGGAAGCCAGGTTAGCTGAAAAAATAAGATCTAGATTGGCAGTACAGCTATAAATTGGAACATGGTTGTTGCTAACATTGCAGATAGTGTAATACTGGGCATATACTTCCTGGCAAAGCAGAGAGCGGTTATTAATTTGTCAGATTATTCCATTCGATTAAATGGGCAAAACATTCCACCAGTGATGATAAATACAGCAGATAACCAGTATGTAAAGATATACAGGGTGAAATCAACAAAGCTTCAATCACCTTGGAAAGGTCATTATCTCATAACGACAGTTAAACCACCAATGCTATATCAAATAAAAGACAGATTAAAGCTTTGCGAACACAGAGAACTTCCTATCTGGTTAACGCATCAATGCAATGAGCGGAAGATAACGCGAGTACGTCATGCCGCAAACAGACAACGGTCAAAGTTCCGTAAATGCGCCAGATCTTCTGGTGTCTCGAGGGGTTGTTGACGACAGAGGAATTCCACATCTTTGATAGGAAGATCATCGAGTATTTAAACAAATTACATAATGACAACACAGTTAGTTTGAACGAGGCCTTTTTGTATAGGGTACACGGTGACAGTACAGACGAATCAATGCGACATTTGCTTCACTCTCGAGAGCAAAGACGAGCGAGAAGAAGACCAGCATATCGCGACGGTTTTGTGGAATAGAATACACATTTTTCGATATATGTATACATTGTATATGTTTTTATTCATGTATTTGTATTCTATCGGTTCTATTTCATTTGCTTCTTCAATAATGAACTTATACCGTAAATGTGCTGCTTTCTTTTTTGTACATTTGTTTTATCAATGTTTGTGTGTTTACATGTGTATATATTATACAGAATGGATAAGAAGTGTTTTTATTGGACATGACAGTAGTTAATTTTGACTATATAGACACTTAACGTTTTTGACGTCTCCAGCCACTTTTGAACACCAATTACTCATATTCTACTGCTATATCGGACCTATACATCAATTCTATGAAAGAGGGAGGAATGTAAAGAACAAACCATTAATTTGGAACACCTCTAATTGGAATATCGGATGGGACAGTTAAGTTATATCTAGACAGCAGTCACCCGCAAGAATTCGAACTGTCAAGACGTACATTGTACTCAAACGCCATCCTTGACGACAGTTCCCGGTGATCAAAGACCTGGAATATACTATTCGAGTATAAACACACTATTATTTATTACAATACGATACATTAAAACAATGATGTTTGTGTAAAAGTAGTTCCGACTACAGTGAAACCCGTGGGGAAAATAACGAGAGTGAACATAAACGATTTATTTCACATGTACATTACAGGGATTTATTTCATCAATAAATATCAGTAAATCACACCTATCTATATCATAAATATATTTATGTTTTGCTTCGGAAAAGAAATGTCCACACGACACAACATAGCCATGGCAAATAAATTGTGATAACCCAATTCGGTAGAAAAGAAAACCTGAAACTTTGCCACTTTTATCTGTACCGCAAGTGCAACCAAGCCGCTTGATTTTTTGGATATGGGAGGTAGAATAACAAACTCAATATATATCCCATAAATGTCATTTATTCAAAATGACGAATAAGTTTTAAATGAAGTGTTGTAATTGTTTTATTACATTTAACATGCCAATTTTTGTCCTGGTGTACCTGGATCGATTTTAGGATTGTTTGTTGTTTTCTTCAAATTCAAAAGCATCTGAGCTGATCCATTTAATACCATAGCACTCTTGTTCTAATTCAGTGCGTACACATTCATATCTGCATTCTGCTGCATTTGTAAAACTTCTGTGCCACTTCGGTTTTTCAACTATAATTACATATAAAACTCATGTTTCATACCAAAACCTTCAATATAAATCAACATGAACTAACAAATTTTTATAGGTATGGTAATATCGGAAAATCGTCATTTGTTTGTAAAGTTGACAGATCCACTGTCATTCTCGTCTGCCATTTTTGTGTTTGTGTGACGTCATTGCACCGGATGTAGAAAACGATTGGCTGGTAAATTTATAAATTCACCCACTGTTAAAAATAGATCAGACACCGTTCAATATGAAAACCTGCCGTGCAATATGACGATTAATCACAAAAACGAATTCTATAATTTTATAATACTGTATCAAACTATAAATGTAATAAAACATATCACTGTTGAAAGTGGCTATTTCTATTTAAACACTGTTAATACTTTTATAGAAAAAGATACTTCTCAACATCAGGAACATGAGAATGAGGATATCCGTGAAATTAACACAAGCAGCATGTAGCAACGGGATAAATATTAGCTTAGTTCCTAAGCAAGTAGATATCACCATGATTCATATCAAAAAGACATGCCATTTTCATACTTCTTTAAATCTATATAAGAACAGCTAGTCTGGTACGTATTGCATATTAACACAATTAGTACATGCTACATTCACAGAACCAAGTCAAATAAAATGTTTGAATAAAAGAACCTAGCTGGAAAATCTTCTAAAATACTTGACTTGTAATATCTGGGTATGTAAATATATATATGCAAAAAATAAAAAATAAAATAATTTTTTAAGATATCTTATATCACAAGGTATTGCATATTCCATTTTTTGTTTTGGTGATCAGGTCTATTACGACACTCGGATGAACATAGGTATTATAATTTTTATGTTCATTTCCACTTATTTTATTCTGCCACCTTGTATACTTTATTTTTTTCCATTTTGCAATGGACATAAAATGAACATTACTAGTTGAAAAATATGATGGATATAATTCTATCACACCTGACGTACTTGGAAGAAATATAGACATAGTCATGCCAGCTCCATGCATACCAATTAATATATCGGTATTAGCTATTGTATGTAACTGTTTCTCAAATGGCAACGAGTCGAGTTGAACACCGGTAACTTTATCACCGGGAAAAGTTTTAACCATATTATTTATCAACTCCTGTTCGTTTTCTATTTTGCGTTTTATAACTCCTTTCATATTTCGCGGATGTGCTACATAATCGTGACGAAACACAAAAAAGATATTTAGGCTCTTACAATCTTTCTTGTGATTTGTCGGAATATTAAATGCCTGCAAGAAAAAAGACCGAAATTCTTCTATATATGGCACTGTAGCTAAAGAATGTTGATTGATGAAACTGTCATATCCGTTAATAGACCACACTAATCTATGTAATAATAATGGTCGGTCTAAACGTCCCGCTTGTAATGTTGACCCAAACAATGTCTTCCAAACTCTATCCAAAGACCCTTTTGGATGACCATCCATAAATAAAACCGTTACATTTTTGGGATTTTGCTTAAACACTAATGCCATTAAAAATGTATTAAACCAATCTGTCATTGTGTGGTATACATTAACATACTCATATCGTTGTACGGCTATCACAAAATTGTCAATTACTTTTTCTTTTACAATAATATTGTCTTGTGATGTAGAACATTTCAGTACTTTTAACCACTGGGATTTGGGGTCTCTCGCATTGTATGCATAGTTTATCCTTTCTGCACAATTAGGACATGAAAGTGTAAAATATCCTAGATCTAAAGTGAGATATTCTGCATATTCTGGTTGGTCTTTAACGTCTTTTATTTCTTCTCCTCCTTTGTGATTGAAATTCTTTGATGGGTCTAGTTTTACATCTGTTAGTTGTGCAAAAAGATGTGCATATCCAATAAAATTCCCACCGCAAAATGGCGCTTGTTCAGCTAACCATTTCGTAATTGGCAATTCACTTATGACATACTTGCTGAAAAAAATGTCGTATGAATTATTTTGATAAGCGCTATTACTGTTATGAAACCATTGATGT
Organism: Bathymodiolus brooksi; assembly: GCA_963680875.1. NCBI lineage: Eukaryota > Metazoa > Mollusca > Bivalvia > Mytilida > Modiolidae > Bathymodiolus > Bathymodiolus brooksi. Next base: position 111,657,033 of record OY804581.1, read on the forward strand.
GGTATGCTAGAATTAGAATGTGCATTCCGATATATTGTAGCGGATTCCGTCATTTCTGGCAGTTGTGTTAGAGGTGAAATATGTAAAGTACTAAGAAGATAAAAAGAAAGAAGGCAAAACAACAAAGAGGTAGAATAAAATAACGTCCGTCTATTAGATATCCAGTAGCATTTCATCATGACCGGTATTCGTCTTATTTGTTTTGGAATACAATGGACAACACAACATTTCTTCTTCATCATGAACTATCTGCATTCATTTAAAAAACAGTACCTGGAAATATAATACAAAAATGTAGATAATATTATGAAAAGATTAGTGAGAAGCATCAGATATTGTATTACTTTTAATAAATCATAATAAAATAGGCGTCTTTTACTTTATCTTTAAATACTTAAGTTGGACCATTTACTATATTTTTCCAGTAATACACACTCTCCAAATACATCTATTATAAAGCCAACAATAAATAAAACAAACAAATGAAGCTAGATTATATCTCTCCCCCATAAAATATGGAAGAATACAATTTGTGATGAGCAAATATTATAGATTCGCTTCAAGTCAACTGTTCACTTATTTTCACGGAAATGATTGCAACATAAACACTAGCAGAATAAAACAGAATAAGTTCATGTTAGTAGTTAGCTAACTATAATAGTATAAAACAGACTAAGTTAATGTTAGTAGTTAGCTAACTATAATAGTATAAAACAGAATAAGTTAATGTTAGTAGTTAGCTAACTATAATAGTATAAAACAGAATGGATCTTGAAGACTTGCAACGTTTTCAATATTGGACGTACTAAAATAGGGAACATTTCTTCTTTCTTCAATAATAAAATCCTTCTTCTGACTAACATTATGTAGATATTCTATAATGACTTAATTTGATGTGAATACTCCAATCTGATTGGATGATCCACCTGGAGCAACATTGGTTATACTTTATAACCTGGGTTGGTATTGTGACGTCGCCAACATATTCATTCGCCAACGACAAATTCATATAGTCCCATGAAATAATCGTAATTAAAATCGATGATCATTACATTTTGTTGTAAAACATAATTTATAAGGAATATGTTCAATTTTTGAACAGGTTATAAACTGCCCCAAACCAACCACGTTATATCGCATAACCTGTTCAAACATTGCACATATTCCTTAATTAATATGGGATATCAGGTATTAGATACAAAACGTTGTATCATATGTATGTGATATAAGATTTCCTGTGTACGTTGTACTTTCACCAGCTTGAAAAACCTTATAACGTCTTAGTTAATATTATGCTCTCAAATTCCAACCGATACACGCTACATCTTCGATAAATAATGATCATTGCGTGGAAACAAAATAGTTCGATACAGGTACATTGTATGGTATCAATGGATCTGTGTGGTTTTATCAGTCATTTCGATATAACTGTCCTAACGTTCCTCTCACAATCTGACCGCAATTACGACAATAAAGTGTGAACAGTGATAGTCAGCGATTCCATCAAAATCAACAAAAAGAACAATCACATTTCATCTTAACTCATTGAACATTTAAAAAGACCATGACATATGACGTTGGAAATCCAGATCCTGGATTAGGACGGGCACAAAAATGTGGCGGAGTCATGATATAGCAGACAATTATCTGTAAGTGACGATAAGATACAATAACACAACCTCGTGGTGTCTACTCACTTCAAGCAATTAATTGCTTATTTGGGTATTTAACGTGTCGTTATTACATACACACGAGATCATGATATTCCCGATTTGCGATAACTAGAGTTATCGTTCTTGAATCGAGTTATCTTTTCCTGACAGAGGGTATGTACACTTCCGGTTACATAACTGTAAACGTCACAAAACGTTTAAAAAATTGAAAAAATCTATGTATTCTTATTCAAATAAAATCCGATTTATTGGAATTATTTTATTTAGCTTTTTATATCGCCCGATATCGGTGGATTCTATGAGATTTGTATTTTTATTTCATATCCTGAATGACCGTAATAATTAATAAATTCAGTGTTTTATATTCAAAGATGTAGCATTTTCTCGAAAATCGGCTTTGTTGTTAAAATTACGGACGTTAATAACGATGTATGCAAAATTCATTCCGATTTTCGCAGTGGAATCATTTGTTTTATTTTATTTTAAAGGGGATTATCTTAATCTTGAAATGTTCAAGATATTTTATCTGCTTGGAGTCTATTACAAAGATGTCTATTTTTGCATGATATTTAGTTTTCTTTTCTTTTTTTCAAGAGATCAATGTAGATTCCCATAAAAATTCCCACAGGCTCCATTCAAGAAATTGAATATTTTACCTTTAGTTATATACATGGTTCATAACTATTCATTCTTTGGTTCCACTGCGGATTTTGTAATAAAAAAGGAACATATAGGGTTTTTACCGGATTTGCCATCTCCAAACATCAGAGACGTCGGGTAGAAATATAACCGTAGAGTCAGACAGCCGACATCCGCTCCTTCCAAAAGCTGGATGGGGAAAATGAATATTTGACTCTGATCTTAAGAAAAAAAAATGGAAACTTTTGCAGATACAAATCCTTTCAATGCTGGTGTAAAGGAGAAAAACACGAAAGCAATACAAAATTACAATTGTTAAAAATCAAAAACTTGCAACACAAAACTTCCTTTTTAACATGCATATATACATTTTCCCTTTGGTAACATATAAAGACTTTTCCTTTTATGGAAAATATGCTTAAATATGATTTTATGAAATATAGGCATCGTCTGCTTTATCATAGAGTTGCACCAATTTACAACAGGTACACCTTTATATATACCATAAAAAAAGAAAACAAAACTTACAAATTTGATCATTGTACCATAGCCGTGATCGTATAGTCGCTGCTTCGCGACCCCTGCCGATTTACACTGAGAGTGCGAATCCTGTCGGAGCAGTTTTGTCTTGTTTTTTTGGGGGGAGGGGGGGGGGGTGTTGGGTTTTTTTTTTTTTTTTTTTTTTTTTTTTTTTTTTTTTTTAGCAACATAATGTGTTTCGTTATTAATTTCGGTTAAAGTGATAAAAATGGAGTCTATATTTATATTAAATTTTTTTTCGTTTACATATTATAAGAATTGTAAGTGTATACAGTAGATTGGTATTGATTTTTCGAGAGCCGCACAACGAATATTTCCTTACATATGAAATCATAACACGAATATACATGCAAGCTGTTAATTTCATATTTTTCTTTATCAATATTAACTATTCTGTCGTTTTTTTGTGTTTTTTTTCGAACATCACGCAAGCTGTCATAATCAATAAAAAATAATGCAATTCAGCACATGTCGTTTTAATCGGAAGCAAACCATCAGAGCCTTTTTTATATTTTGCTTTGTGCTTGGTAGTTATTTTCTTAAATCTGCAGTTGAGAAATCAAATCGTCTGCTATGTATACTAATTCGCATTTTACCCCATCACTACTCTAAGTAATAAATTTACTTGACTAAATGCGGGAGCACAGTAGTCATGATCGTATTGGCGCTGCCTTGTGATGGAATGGATAATTCTAGAAGGTGGTTTGAATCCCATTAATCCTTTTGCTTGTTTGTCTACATTGTTAAGCTTAGCTTCAGAACGGGATTTTTGGCTGTAAGATTATGAGACTGTAAATGCATTTATTGCAAAATAACATATTTGTCGTCAGTACTTAGACGGTATCCGAAATCATGGGTAGCGGTCGAGAAGTGCATATGTCTAAAAATACATCTTTAATATGACAGATAAGTTTCAATGGACAGAGGTGCGATCTCCAAATACACCATTGTATTTTAAACGATAGACCGATTGCTTGTTCTTGATATATATTAAAAACAGAAAAAAGCCGCGTTCGTGATCGTTTTATTTCCTATTCAAAATATTCCAGACGAGGGACATTATTCATTCAGAAAAAAGTGGGATCTGCTCTGACGGAAACCGAAAATTGGGATTTGCTTGTTGACTGTACAAGTCGAGATGGTCGGCAAATGTTAGATGCAGGTGTTCACCTATCTGATAAGCGCACATTGCTAATGAAGACGCACATACCGCTTCAAACACAGTACAAAATATTCTACCGAATCCGCTTCTGCTTTTACAAATGATGAAGAAACAACAGATTCTATTATTTCTAAAAATGCTTTCAAATTTATCTTTCCTTGTCTTCGACCGCTCGAGTGTAATGAAAAAAATCAAATACGCTTTTTAATGCAAGAAGAGAAAACCTTTTTAAAAGAAAATATTCCCGCTTTCAGTGTACAAAGAAAATCGCGCAGTATTTCTGTTTTGCAGAAAAATCTGGTGACAATCATCCAAAACATTTCAGAAAGTTAATTATGTAATATGTTCATTGGTATTATGAAAATACAGATTTGGAGTTATTTGTACAAAAATGTTACAAATCCAGAGAAAAATATGTTAAATAAGTAAATAACTTTTTTTTATAGAAGTTTAAAAAAAGGGAATGTCGTGTATATAATTTTCTTTATAAAAGTTAAAACCTCTATTGAACTGTCTATAGCAGCTCATTTTTTCATTGTCATCTGACAGGCTTTTTAAGAGATACGTCTCTACATCTTTGTCGGAGCTAAGCTCATTCTTGTTACCTCTGATTTTTTCATTACATTTCCGTAAAAACTACAAGTTCAGTCTTTTATTTAAAGTTAGGAAGTCTTCAAGTGTTGCCTTGGAATCTACGTCAATTAATTTCATATTTTTTCGCACTTATTATTTATTCAATCAATTTATTAAAAACCGTCAGGAAAACTTTTGCAACCGGAAATGCTGTATACCCACTGCCAAGGACGATAATTCAAATTACGAACGATAACTCCATTTTCCGCAAAGAGGGAATAGCAGACAATTATCTGTATGTGATGATAAGATACAATAACACAACCTCGTGGTGTCTACTCACTTCAAGCTATTAATTGCTTATTTTGGTATTTAACGTGTCGTTATTACATACACACGAGATCAAATTATATAATTTTTATGTTCCCTTTAAAATCATTGATTATCGTGAAATATGATATTTGTGTATCAAGGACAATAAAACAATTTGTGATTTATAGGTTAATACACGTCCTTTTCCATATCAGGACTGTTATCATCCTTCGACTTATATCACCCCTCGGGCTGATATAGGGGTCTCCTGATCTCGGGATGATACCTGGGCTGATATGGAAAAGGTAATGTATTAATATATATATATATATATATAAATTTGACAACTCTAAAATCTAATTCTAACACTGTTTGATTTAATTTTCAGACGTATATATATATACAGTGTTAGAATTATATATATATAGGGAGTGGATGTGGTCGAGTGGTCTAGGGCGCTGGACGTAAGGCTAAGCGAATGGTGATGCAGTGTATCAATGGTGTGGGTTCAAATCCCGTCGAGGGAAGAACAAAAATTTGACAGCTCTAAAATCTAATTCTAACACTGTTTGGTTTAATTTTCAGACGTATATATATATAAACAATGAAAAACCTGCTCAGATTGGATTTACACCTATGTATAATGTATTCAATATCTACAAGAGTTAACACTATATCATTACGAGTTTGATATGTTGCAAATGACTTATGGAAGCCCGGTGGACTCCTCCGTTACACCGGTTTCATCCACCGATATAACTGATCACCGTTTTTTAATGTTATTTGAATCGCTTATAATGTACTCATATAAAGTAGCAAAACCGTAGATATCTAATTTAGTCAACACCGTCGGTTCTGGAATAACATTTATCAGCTACATATACGTTCAAAAGCTATGAAGCCAAATATAAAACCTTTATGAGCAAAAAAACACAAGGATCTAAACATGATGGCTAAATTCAATCAATGTTTTGTATAGAACGGTACCGTTAAAGTCTAAGGGACAGATCATTTTATTTCGAAATGCCCCGGTATTTCAAACGGACCAAATTTTATATATCACAACTCGGAGAGAGATTACATCACTGGTGAACGGCACTAAAATATCACAACCTACACTAGTAGAGAGAGACTAAATCACTAGTAAACAGTACTAAAATACCATAATCCATAGAGATGACATCACTAGTGAACGGTACTAAAATAGCACAATCCTGAGAGGTGACATCGCTAGTGAACAGTACTAAAATAGCACAATCCTGAGAGAGGTGACATCGCTAGTGAACAGTACTAAAATAGCCCAATCCGGAGAGAGGTGACATCGCTCGTGAACAGGACTAAAATAGCACAATCCTGAGAGAGGTGACATCGCTAGTGAACAGTACTAAAATAGCCCAATCCGGAGAGGTGACATCGCTCGTGAACAGTACTAAAATAGCACAATCCTGAGAGAGGTGACATCGCTAGTGAACAGTACTAAAATAGCCCAATCCGGAGAGAGGTGACATCGCTCGTGAACAGGACCAAAATAGCACAATCCTGAGAGAGGTGACTTCGCTAGTGAACAGTACTAAAATAGCCCAATCCGGAGAGGTGACATCGCTCGTGAACAGTACTAAAATAGCACAATCCTTAGAGAGGTGACATCACTAGTGAAAAGTACTAAATATCACAATTCTGAGTGAAATGACATCACTAGTTAAAAGTACTAAATATCAAATTCTGAGAGAGGTGACAACGCTAGTGAAAAGTACTCAATATCACAATTCTGAGAGAGATGACAACGCTAGTGAAAAGTACTCAATATCACAATTCTGAGAGAGATGACATCACTAGTGAAAAGTACTGAATATCAAATTCTGAAAGAGGTGACATCGCTAGTGAAAACAGTACTAAGATATCACAATCCATATAGAGATGACATCTGTAGTGAACAGTACTAATATATCACAATTCTGAGAGATTTTCCATCGCTAGTGAACAGTACTAAAATATCACATTCTAGAGAGAGGTGACAACGCTAGTGAATGGCACTTTAATATCACAAGATAGAGAGAGGTGACATCGCTAGTGAACAGTCCTAAAATATCACAATCCATATAGAGATTACATCACTAGTAAACAGTACTAAAATATCACAATCCAGAGAGATGTGATATCACTAGTAAACAGTACTAAAATATCACAATCCATATTGAGATGACATCAGTAGTGAACAGTACTAAAATATCACATTATAGAGAGAGGTGACATCACTAGTGTACTGTTCTAAAATATCATATTATAGAAAGAGGTGAACAGTATACACTTATTGACTGTGTATGAGGACAATAACACTTTTATTGTCCCCAAGGTATCAACTATTGTCCAAAGCAATGCAGAGGACAATAGTTGGTACAGAGGGGGCAATAAAAGTGCAATTACCCTAATATCGAGTCTATAAGTGTATTATTATACTCAATAACTGTGCAATTCAAAATTCTAATTTGTATGTCCTTTTCTGGTGGATTTCTAGTCTACTTTATTAGTGCTTTTTAAAACTACTAATATTACCCTTTGATGTGTGTGTATTTGAAGAAGAAATTAATAACAAAAAGACATTCTATATAGATCTAGTTCGTTCTTTTTTGTATGGATATTGACATTTGTCCTCTATTAGAGGGTGATAGGATCATTCCATTATATACAAATTCCTAAAAGCAGTCTTTTTTCTTTATTTAAATATTTCATAAACTGCCATTGCTTACTTGTCGTCTGCCGTCTTGGTAGTTTAGCTCGCGGAGTGAAAAAGTCCGAGGACTTGAATGACGTCATTTCATTTAAACCAATGAGATGAATGATTTAGAAAAGTCCGGGAAATATGATTGCTGAAATTACCACAGAGAGGAATAGTCCTAAAACTATTGACCTGCACCATCGGGGGAATAGTCCTGCAGTTGATTTTAGGATGCAATGGCAATGTTTTTATAAAGGAAAAAAAAGATACTGAAGTATAATAATACTAAATATCACAATTCTGAGAGAGGTGACATCGCTAGTGAACGGTACTAAAATATCACAACACAGAGAGAGGTGACTTCGCTAGTGAACAGTACTAAATATCACAATCCTGAGAGAGATGACATCACTAGTGAAGAGTACTAAAATATTACAATTCTTTGAGAGGTGACATCGCTAGTGAACAGTACTAAAATATCACAATCGATATAGAGATTACATCACTAGTCTACAGTACTGAAATATCACAATCGATATAGAGATTACATCACTAGTCTACAGTACTGAAATATCACAATCCCGTGAGAGGTGACATCACCAGTGACCAATTCTAAAATATCGCAATCCTGAGAGAGGTGATATCGCTAATGAACAATACTAAAATATCACATTATAAAGAGAGGTGACATCGCTAGTGAACAGTACTAAAATATCATAATTCTGAGAGAGATGACATCACTAGTGAAGAATACTAAAATATCACAATTCTGAGAGATTTTACATCGCTAGTGAGCAATACTAAAATATCACAATCCTGAGAGAGATGACATCATTAGTTCAACAGATAATATAAAAGAAATATATCAAACAAATCAGACAAAACGGAGTACAGGGATGAAATTTAGCAGAAAATAAAATAACATTTGCTATGAATACTCACGGACTTTGCTCCCATTTTAGCTCAGAATAGTATTTCAAATTCATTCAATCGTAAAGATATTTTATTGACTGACTAGTGTAAGCATGAATTATTTACATATTTACAAATGTATATGTAATTAATATACTTTCTTTTTGTCATCTATATTTAAATGTGTGTATGGTTAAAAGAATATATGTAATAGAAGCGACCATGTATATATACAGTATGTACTTAATACCTGCACGCGAGGTCAATAGCGAGATCTATTTTTCCAAGGGGTAGACTATTGACCGGGACGAATGAACTAGTGACGGTCACTAGTTTATCCGTCCCAGTCAATAGTTCACTAGTTCATTCGTCCCGGTCAATAGTCTACCCCGAGGGAAAATAGAGCTTGCTATTGATCAAGCGTGCAGTTATTAAGTACTTTATTACACCGACTTAATCAGTGGAGAGGGTAAACCATTTACTGCAATTTCGGTACTATGTTGTATTTTATATTTGTTATTTTATGTTATTTCTTCTCAATATGAAGAACAACAATGAAAGCGCTATTTCCTTGCTATTTGTTTCCCTGTATATAGATTGGAATTTTATCTTATGTACATTTACTTTTTCTTCTTTTGTCATTAATTTTGTTCCGAGTTCCGAGAGATATAAGTTACAAAATCGCTTCCGTGTTTTTGGGGGTTTTTGTTTGTTTTTTTTGGTGATTACTCGATAAAACCAATCAAACAATGTTTCTATAACGTATTTATAACATTGTGATAATGTATTTTCGTGTATTAAAGATTACCGTATTCTTGTCTATTTTTCAATGGGTTGTTTTATATTAAACAAGTGTGGACACAGAAATGTGCTGTCCAAAAGGCAAGTGTGGATGTCAATATTTCATATTATTTACTTTAAAAAAAAGAAGAAAATTCATGGATACAGGGGTCCTGCATTTTTTTAATAAAAAACTAATCCTGGATTATTATTTTTGCTTAATGTCTGGTCCTGTGTATTTATTTCAAATTTTCATCATAGCCCCCACCCCCTTCCCAATGTATCATTAATAATAAATTAATAAATAATAAATTCAGATTTTCTATTATCTTTTTACCATGCGGAGTCAGTGTGTTTTTAATCGGTCATCCAATCAGGACGCTCATTATTCTTGTCCAAGATAAAAATACATCGCTAAAATTACCTGTGGGTGTTTCCCCACTTCAACTCGTAAATTTACATAGAAATCGCAGATATTTCGTCATAAAACTTCACACATGGTTTTGTCTATCATATTTCTTGAAGACAAACATAAAATTTGATTGCATTTATCAATATTTTATGAGTATCAACAGTTTTTTCAACACCGTATCTGTTTCTCGATACAGCCGCCCGATTACAGTGACCCGTGACCCACTTTAGCACGTTCTACCAGGTTTTTTTCTTAATAATGTTGTTTAACAAAAGCAAATTTTTGGAATGCGGCGTTATATGACGTCACTGATGACGACCGTGCACTAGTTTCGAAGACGTGCACTAGTTCTAGGACTAGTGTACTGTAAGGCATGGATTTCATTCAAATGAGTGCATTAGTTTAAAATAAAACTAAATCATGTGGTATCAATTCTAATTTTAAATTGGTTCTTAATATAAGAGTGTGTAATAATGCAGTATAGAAATTATTTGTATACAAATTGAAGTGGAATACGAAAGTGATGTTGTTATCCTTAGCATTAGTTTACTCCGCCAATAACACTAGCTACCATGATACAAAATAAATATTGTGACGTAAAATATCCATTGCTCATCCAGGCTAAATTACACGTACATTATAGTTACAGTCAATGGACATAAATATTCGTCACCCTCGATTTTACACTATATATTTCATATAAAACCACATTTTTCAAATAACATATATTGTGAAGTCATTTCTAAACGGATTTTGATAATTTTTGCACCAGAAGAAGCAGAAATTATCAAAGAGTATTTGTTTATTTTAGCATGATTTTCCATTAGATTGCCTTTATTTTCTTATGATTTAAAGACAATTTTTTTGTTTTCTGATGTCAAATGTGCTATATATTTTAACATTTTATATCACCAGAAAACAAAAACCATGCAGACAAAAATTACTATCAGATAAACAAATAAAATTCAAAGAATTCTGCATGTCTTAAAATAAATTTCATAAAGATCTGCCCAGAAATAGTTTTAAAATATTTTTTTGAAAAATTGTGGTTTTATAGAAATATATAGTACAAAATCGAGGATGACGAATACTTATGTCCATGGACTGTATATCTGTACAATCGCCGCTGTAAAATATTTTTTTATATGTACGATGAATCCCCAAAAATATTAGATTCAGGCAATTATTAATTTCTTTACCATTTTGATATGCCTAATTAAATAGACTCTCTCATAAGTTCCCTAAGAATCAATTTACGATCACTAGAATATTTATAGCATGGCCGTTTTATGGGCCCGAAACTCCACATATAAGTGTAATGGTGCGGTCATACAAGCATTTTAAACATCTGAGTGAACTTAATACATAAAGTTTATATTTTAAAACTCATACCTTACGTTCGATCTTCCAGTTTGTTATCGGGCCCGGGTGGCTCAATGAGTTAGGTAGTTGGATTACCTAACAACTCAAACAAGCCTGCCACCAATACGACGTGGGTTCGCGCCCGGCTCTGTAAATTACAAAAAGGGTGCACTGGACTCACAGCCGCAAGTGATAAAGTTTACAAGTTGCTTGCCCATGGTCGGTAGATCTCTCTGGGTACTCCGGCTTCTTCCACCACTAAAACCGGTCGCCATGATATAGCTGAAATATTCCTGAAAGTGGCGTTAAGCACAATAAAAATAAACATCAAATCAAAATTTCCAACGTTGCCGTCTTCCGAGTAATAAACTATCAAGTCAAGGATTTTTAAAGATTAGTCTCGTCTTTTTTCCAACATGTTTTACTGGAATTATCAACATATTGTTAAAAGGAAATCCGTCACTCGCGTACAAATAACGAAAGATAGCATTGGCAGTTAGAATTTGGTTCAAAGTTGACCATTGTTCCCTTATTATGCCTTACGATAGGTTTGTACACTACATATCTGTATCTAATATTAACATGATGAATGACACATCAAATCATGTTAACGGTTTCTTGAAAAAAATGTGTATTAGAGATGGTACATTGGACTTCATTGATATCCACAAAGAATTTAGTAAACAAGGTAGTGCAATAAAACCCTTGTTTGATACTAACGACGTCAGCGGAGTACACATCAGTAGCGCTGGTGAAGAAAAACTATGCGAGATATTTTCCAAATACTTGACGGCGCTACCGGGGTAAAGTGAATTTCCAGTAACACCACAACACGACAAAAAACGTAATCTTAGTGATATTACAATAAGTCCGTCTTCAGCCGAGGCCAAACCTAAGCACACAAAAGCGGGATCGCCAATGATGTCTGGCATCCTAAACAGATAAACTCTTATCAATGTTTAGTAAATTTATGCTTGTGTATATATGTGTTATTTATTTTAACTATTTCTCAAGAAACTTAAAAGAAAAAAAAATAATAATAAAAAAAATAATGTCTTTTTGTTACCTTTACATTATTACAGTGATCTTGTGTGTAATGTATTGTACAATTGTAGCTTATTATATGCATTGTAAAATATGCAAAGTCCACACATTTTTTGTAAAGAACAAATGTTGTGTTACCAATATAGTATTTAAAACATTTGTTGTAAATAGAATTAATTTTATGCATTATATTTATTTCATATTTATGTTGTATACACTATTTGTAAATGCAACTGTTTGTAAACATTATAAAGTTAAAATATTGAAGATAAATGATAATCGAACAAACCGTAGTAAAGTTATAAATAGGGCAATACACATACTCTTTCACGGTAGCGTAAACAAACTACTTACATAGTATTGTCTAAATGACCTTGTCCCTAGCTACAATACATGTTAACGGTTTAAGAGACAAAAAGAAACGTGACTTGGTTTTTAACTGGCTGGTAGCCAAAAAAATTGACGTAATTTGTTTACAAGAAACTCACTCAACAAAAGATGATTTGATTCGATGGCAAAATGAATGGAAAAACTGTGGGGGGTGGCAATAGCTTTTTTAATTGTGGTACGAGTGACTCAAGGGGTGTGGGAATTTTATTGGGCAAAAAATTTAAAGAAAATGTAGAATTCTTTTCTCAGGATAATTCTGGTCGCATTTTACGTAGTACATTAAAAATAAACGACTCAACTTTTTATATATCAAATATATATGCGCCGAATAATGGTAAAGAAAGAAAATCGTTTTTTAATGCAATTAACGATACACTGTTCAAATATACAGACGATTCCGATAAAAACTACAGTTTAATTTTGGGTGATTTTAATTGCGCTATTCAAAAAAACTTAGATCGCAATCCTCCTCAACAATTAGACGACATATCAGTCCGAGAATTCCAAAGCATGTTACATAGAAATGATTTATTTGATGTGTGGAGAAAGTTAAATCCAGAAACTAAGAGATATACTTTTAAACGCGTTAAATCGAAATCAAGAATCGATTATATTTTATGCAGTAACGCCGTAAGCAGTAAGGTATTTGGTACTCGGATTAATCATTTCCCATTTAGTGATCATGATATCATAATAACAAAATTAAAAACTGAAGATATTAATAGAGGTCCAGGTATGTGGATAATGAATCTTGAAACAATAAAATCTGAGCAGTTTAGACATGCTTTTAAAATTTGGTGGGATAACTGGAAAATTGAGAAAAATAAATACAGTGATATACGGGAATGGTGGGATCTTGCGAAAAACAAAATAAAATTGTTTACAATGGAAATAGGTAGAAACTTAAATTCTAAGCAAAGCAAAAAAGAAATCGATAGATTAGAAAGGAAACTCGATAAATTAAAACTAATAGCGAATGAAACGAATGAAATAAACGCGCAAATAAAGCAATTAGAGGGCTTAATTAAAAACTATTATAATAAAAAAACAGAAGCAGCGAAAATTAGATCTCGTATTAAATGGGCGGAAGAAGGGGAAAAATCAACGCGATATTTCTTTAACCTTGAAAAAAAGCGGGGCCAAGAAAAGTTATGGTATAGGATTAAAACGACAGACGGTAATTATAAGTATGACATTGACTCGATAATGAATGAGCAGGTTGATTTTTACTCCAAACTTTTCCAATCAGAAGGGAACTTACAAGGTATATTGTTAATAAATTGGACAATAACGAAAAAGAAACGCTTGACGAGGACATTAACTTAGATGAAATTAGTAAAGTTATTAAAATATTAAAACCAAATAAATCCCCAGGAGAAGATGGTATTATTTCAGAATTTTATCAACTTTTTTGGCAAGATATAAAAAACGAATTCTTTGAAGTGATTGAAAAAATTTTCAAATTCGAATATACTTTAAGCGCATCACAGTACAAGGGGGTCTTGACTTTATTACATAAGGGAGGGGAACGGGAAGACATAAAAAACTGGAGACCATTGACCTTACTGAATTGTGATTATAAAATAATTTCGAAGCTTTTGGCCGAACGATTAAAAAATGTTTTAACTAAGCTAATTCATCCGGATCAAAAAGGGTTTGTAAAGGGTCGGAACATAAGTGAAGCAAACAGAATGATACAAGACATCATACAATACGCAGACGAAGAAAATGAAGAAGGCATAATAGTTTTCTTAGATCAACAAAAAGCATTCGATAGAGTTGAATGGGGGTGGGTAGACTTCGTGTTAAAAACATTTAACTTCGGGGAAAATTTTAGGGGGTGGATTCAAATGTTAGTTAAAAATGCTACAACATCCATAAAGACAAATGGATTTGTTTCAAAATTGTTCTCCATATCTCGCTCATGTATATATCTTTATTTCTCATAACCAATTTTACAAAGGTACAGAGATAACAACAATATAACACATATTATTACATTTAAAGGAAGATAGAAGGTGGATCAACCTGGAGGACATACCCTCATATTTACAATTCTGATATATTTACACATATTACATAAAACGCTAACTGATTTTGAATTCATCAGATTACAAAACTTAAGTATATTTGGTCTATTTATAAAGTGTGGTTCAAAATACTTCTTACGTTCATTTGACAAAGATGGACATTCAAATAGATAGTGAAATTCATCACCTAAGTTTCTTCCGATGCATAGGTTACAAATCCGATTTTCCCTTTTTATATTACGCCAACGCCCACCTTCTATCGGTAGCCTATGGTTTGAAGTCCTAAATTTAACAAGTAAGAATTTGTCCTTATCATCTAATACATCCAAATAATCTTCAAATTTTAAATCATGCTTAAATAACTTATAATTATCTCCTTTTGATGAATGTTCAATCTTTGAAGTCCATGTTTGTTTAAATTGATCCACTAAATTATTTTTAACTACTAATTTCAACCATTTATCAGAAATACAATTCTGCATGTTCCAAATATATGACATACCACAATCATTCAAAATACAACGAATTCTATTTAACCAAGCACATGTAACATTTTTATTATGAAAATCTTTTATATACAATAGTTTGTATGATAATGATGAAATTTTTGACTGATTTCCTAAAATGAGTTTTGACCAATATGAAATCAAACGAACTTTAATGTCAATGTCAATTGGATATCGGCCCAATTCCCCATAGACCATAAAATTTGGTGTGGATGTTTTTACATGCAAAAGAAGCTTACAAAATTTTAGATGAACTCTCTCAATAATATCGTTTTTCCCAAAGCCCCAAGTTTCACAACCATATAATAGTATAGGTTTTACTGTTTTATCGAAAATATCCAGTTGACATTGTATTGACAAATTATGAAGTCTACCTTTCTTCAATACTTCATACATAGCTTTCGTACCTTTATTTACAAGATCTTTTTTTGCTGCGTTGAATGATCCAGACTTTGAAAATGTTATACCAAGATAAGAAAAAATTGGGACAATTTCCAAGTCTCTATTGTTATAAGTAAATTTTAAATTTGCATGTAATCTACCATTACTAAACACAAGAACTTTCGACTTTTCAGCATTTACTTTGAGTTTCCATTTTTTGCAAAAATCATTAAAAACATTTAGCTGGTTTTGCATATCTTCTTTTGATTCCGACATAATAACAGTATCGTCGGCATATAAAAGTACAAAAAGTTTTAAATATACATCTAGTTCAATTTCAAAATCCTCAGTAATAGATGTTAGACCGTTGACATTTCGATCGTTTAAAAACTGTTCCAGATCATTTAAATACATCGAGAAAAGGAAAGGGGAAAGATTTTCCCCTTGTCGCACACCATTATTACAATCGAAAAAATCTGACACTGTGTTATTATATACAATTCTAGATTTTATATTCTGATACATATTATAAATAACTTTATACATCTTCCCATTTATATTATTTAAAAGTAATTTACACCATAAACCATCCCTCCATACCTTATCAAAGGCTTTTTCAAAGTCCACAAATGTAACAAATAACTTTTTCTTTTTTAATTTTAACAATTCAAAGAAGGCATATAGAACAAAAATATTATCAATTGTCGAATAACCCTTCCTGAAACCACTCTGGTTTTCATTCAAGATAGAAATTTTTTCAGAAAAAGCATTTAATCTTGTCAGCAATACTGCTGTAAATAATTTGCCAAAACAGCTCAAAATCGTGATCGGACGAAAATTTTTCGGGTCTAAATGATTTCCTTTGTTCTTGTAAATGGGCTTAACATTGCCAGTTAACCAGCTCTCAGGGATAATACCTGAGTCAAATATACAATTGAACAACTTTAAATAAACGGGTAAAAAGACATCAATTGATGATTTAATATACTCATTTTTAATAATATCATCGCCACAAGCTTTCTCATTTTTCAAATTTTTAACACAATGTAGTATTTCTTCACTTGTAATATGCCCATTAATTTCTATGTTTAGATTGTTAACCAAATTTTCGTTTATTTCCGGTAGTACAGTTGCACCATCGCCATCATTTGTTGGGTTTTGATTCAGGGTCTTTAAAAAATCAAATAGAGTGTCGATAGATATATTTGGCTGTTTTCGATATGTACCTTTTCTCATCAGCTTCCAAAACTCCTTGCTGTTGTTAGATCTTAAATTTTTAATCTTTTTCGTCATTTCCTTTCTATGTTTTTTTATACTTACATCCATTTGTTTCTTATAATATTTCTCAGCTTTTTTCATTAATTCTCGTGTTTCTTCAGTATTGTTAGTTTTACTTCTCCGTTTAAGTTTGCGGTAATGTTGCCTCGCAAATTTGCAATCAGCTCCAAACCATGGTTTTGAGCTAATACATACCTTTCTTTTCTTATTCTTAAATGGTTTACTGGCTATTCCAAATGTTTCCTTCGCAGATGATACAAATATTTCTCCTAGCTTACCTACAAGAGTATCTATGTCGGACTGTACAACGTTCTCAATATTCAAGTTTTCCAATTGTATTTTCAAGTTTTGTATACTATCTACATCAATGTTATTTACAAAATCTACCTTATATGTCTCATCCCATTTTTTAGGTTTCTCACGACAAGCTTCTGCATTATTACTTACATTTTCAGTGACCATTATTTCATCTTTATTTTCACATGTCAATGACAGCGATATTGGTGAATGTACATCGGAAAATAGTTTACTAAATTCACAAATACTAAAATTTACAATATGTTTCAAAAAATCAACGGACGAAATAACATAATCAACAACACTACTATTCTTACAAGTCAGTTTACCAATACCTTTGTCATTTCCAATCCTTCCATTTATGATAAATAAGTCATTACCTTTACATAAATCTAACAATCTACTACCATAATGATTTTTGACACTATCTTTATTAATCCTACCTACAGGTATATTTAATGACTCTAATATATTTACACTATTTACATCTGATAATTCGAAAAAAATCTATATTATCATTATTGTTTTCAATATAGATGAAATCAGGGTCTTTCGCTGTTCTGCTATTAAAATCCCCGTTTAGAAATATATATTTATAATTCCTCTGCAAAGCCAAATATTCATTTTCTAATTCACTAAGCGCGTCTACAGAGGAATAAACCGTATACTCCGGTGGAATATAAACTATACCACAAACAACATCCTCATCTAACCAAAATAGCTCTCTAGATATTCTAAACCAGAATACATACGAACTATCAGTAGGAATGGGATGTATAAAACTATCATATTCTTCCTTAAAACCCAATACAATTCCCCCTGATTTTCTATTTGAAAAACTTTTACGATTTTTCATCTTTATCAAAAATCCCGGTAAAACAATTTCATCTAAATCGTCAGTTTTTGATTCAACAAAGCAAAGAATATCAAAGGTATTAACAAACTCATGAAATTCTGGATAATTTAGTTTCGATTTTAAACCACAACAGTTCAATGACAAAAGATTTAACCCTTTATTTACACAAGATTTACGGTTATAGTTCGAATTATCACATATATTATCAGAATTGTCTTTAACAATACTACCACTAATAAGTGAACAGTTTTTAGAATTTTGTTGATGTACATTTACAGTTTGACCTCCTAGGTGATCCTAGTATGTAGGTCGCTCGGGGGTAGATCCAATACGAGGTCGTTTCTCTGGCCGGCCGTCACGATGGGGGGGGGGGGCACAGGCGTGGTCGACCGTGCCTGTTTAAAGTTCATGCTGGTTGCTGCTGGCAATGTTATTTGCTCTTCTTCGGGTACATATTCCTCATTGTTTATAAAAAGTCTATCCCGTACAAGTTTTACCCGTTTTCCTCTGTTTTTTGCCTCTTTCATTACCGGATACAACGACCGTCTACGGTTTTCAATCTCTGCCGGGAATTGCTGGTTTATTCCGTATGGCTTCCCCCTTAGCCGCTTCGCGCATTCGAGCACATAAGCCAAATCGTTATAGTATAAGAAGCGAGCTACTATAGGGCGAGGTCTTATTTCAGTCCCGTTGGTGTTATTCTGGCGGGATCCGAAACGGTGCACATTACCAAACTCAATGTAGTAATCAATATTGAGCTCACATCTTAAAAAGTCCCTCAATTTAGCTTCCGTTTCCTCATCTGCGGTTTCCCTTAATCCTGTGAATACCAGGTTGTTCTTCATTGAACGACATCTTAAATCCAGCAGTGTGCTTTTCATTTCATTCCGTTCTAATTTAAAAGCTTTCAGATCTTCCGCCAGTGACTCCATGTGTGTGCAAATACTAATATTGTCTTGATCAAGTTCCTTAATAGCTTTGCTGTTATCTGAACATTCACTTCGTACGTTATCAAAAATGTTACTCATGCCTTGTGTATGTGTTTCGAGATCGACATATTTCTTACTGAGTTCCTTGACTTCATTTTGAACAGTTGTTACAGTACCAGAAATTGATCGTACTGTCTTTTTTATATCGTCTAATTCACCCACTGACTTTGTTACATTAGTTTCTATTGTTTTTAATCTGTCATCAAGTCTGGTCATAAATTGGAAAAACATACTATTAGAAAGCGGATCATTTGGCCTATCTGTACCATAAAGAGTTTCTCTACTTTCATTTAATACTTCAGACGTTTGTTTCTGTTTGTCCTTGTTTCCACTATTCCCCCTATTGTGTGGCATTTTTAAGGCGCCTCGTATAGGCCCTCAATAACACTGTCGCAGTTCGTTCACTTACGCATTCATGCATGCATGAATACGCTTCAATACACAACTTCAAACAAAGGGTTTCAGGTGTCAGGGTTGGCGTTCAAAACTTCAAAATTACAAGTCTAATGATAAAACTAAGTCGGGGATCAGGACCCAAATACATATCTGAATTCAGCTTTCAAATTTTATCTATGAGAAAGTTATATTTACGTCAAAAATCACAAAATTATCAGCCAAGTGAAAATCACACCTTCCATACTTTCTTTCGGAACCTCTCCTCATGTAGACAGGGGTGTCCCGTCGCACCGCTAATTTACATATTGCAAGCCGAACCCATGGCATGTGCAATTAGAGGAAATAATGATATAAAGGGGATTAAATTACCAGGTGAACCGGGTGGGAAGGAATTAGAAGCCAAAATAAGTATGTTTGCAGATGACACACAACTTTTCAATAAAGATGAACGCTCTGTTGAGAAATCCTTCGATATACTTACAAAATATGAAAAAGCATCCGGATCAAGAATTAATTATAATAAAACAAAGGCAATTTCTATTGGCAATGCCCGCCATAGAAAACCAAAATTTAATAAAATATCATGGATTAAAGAAAATGTAAAAACTTTGGGGGTACATCATGGTTACAATGTTGACAATGATAAAATTTGGAAGGACATTATTGATAGAATGAAAAATTGTATACAAGTTTGGAAAAGCAGAAAACTTTCCTACAAAGGTAAAACTATAATTGTGAAAAATCTTTTGTTATCATATTGTGGATTTGAAATTGAAATGAAGGGCATTCCTGATAAATTTAAAAAGGAAATTGAAACATTAATGTGGGACTTTATATGGGAGGGGAAAGTTAATCAGATTAAAAGAGATGTATGTTGTTTAGATATAGAAAATGGTGGCATGAGTATGGTTAATCTAGATTCCTACATTGACAGTAGAAGAATAAAATTTATTTATCGCATTATTAACGAACCAATTGAAAATTGGAATGCTATTGGAAAATATTGGTTAAGTAGACTTGATTTTAAATTTAATGAAACTTTTTTTATTTGCAAATGCTCAAATGTTTCATCCTTAAATTTAAACAGGTATCCCTTGTTCTATCAAAAATCAATCCAAGCATGGACAAAATTTTTACAATGTGTACAAAAGGTGGAAACCAAAACAGATATCTTACATGTTAGATTATTTGGGAATTGTAATATAACCTTCCAAAATAAACCTTTAATATTTTCTTCATTTTTAAGAAGTAATATAAAAACTTTTCAAGACATATGGGATGAAAACTCAAAACAATTCATCGATTGTGATTTATTATATTCTCAGCTGATAGACAGGAGAAACTGTATCTCAGAATACTCTAAAATTAAGAAATGTATTCCAAAAGACTACTTAAAGTTCTTAAAAAATGAAAATAATGATATAGAAAACAAAACTAAAAGTAGAAATAAAATGAAATTGTTAAATAATTTAACACTTACAGATATTAGAGGCAAAATTATTAATACAAAAGACGTGAAGATTAAAATTATACAAATAATATTGAATAAAAAATCAATACCAAAATGTCAAGATAAATGGAATAATGTTTATAATGAAGAATTTCAATGGCCAAAAATTTGGAATAATCTTAAAAGACTGGACATCAGTAATAAAATTAAAGAATTCCAATGGAAATGCAACCATAACATTATTTACACCGAAAGTAGACTTAGAAAAATGAACCTATCCAATGGAAGATGTCACCTTTGTAAAGAATCGAACATTCAAGAAGATCTCCAACATTTGTTTTTTAAATGCATTATATCTAACCGATTCATATCAAACATCACAATTTTAATAAACACTTTAAATGTGGGAATTGTTAATTTAAATGAGAAAAATATGATGTTTGGGTTCAATATGGGGGGTAAACATGAACTTCTATTAAATACATTAATTTTTATATCTAAGTGGTCTATTTGGAAGGCAAGAAACAAAGTTAAATATGACAAAATTCATATCAATCAGAATGTACTTTGTAATATATGGAAACAGACTTTAAAATTTGAACTAAAAATTTTGCTAACGGCCAAGCCAAAATCTTGACAATTCTATCAGTGATTAGTAAGTAGTTATAATATATGAGTACAATGCATGTATGTAAATGTTATAATAAATTATGTTGAAGCTATCATAAAATGCCGATATAGATTGACTTACATGTTGATTTTATTATTGATAAATTTAGTTGTATTTTTGAAATGGGATCATGTGGACTCTAATAAATCTCTTATTAACCCTGGATAAGAGATATATTGTAAAACAAGGAACCTTAGATTATTTTTGCTTACCTGGGCATCTAAGGTGTTTTGTTAACAGGCGAGTCAAACAATAAAGTATTATGGAAAAAAAAAAAGCAAAAAAAAAAAAAAAAAAAAACATGATGGTTGTGGCCATTGGTTTTCTTTAATAGAACTAATTTATTAAACATGAGAACTTCTGTGTAACGAAGATTAAATATATCATGTATATAGTGTTCACTATTATAGAGTTTTCTTTTATAACAACACGTAGTTATGTGTGAGGGTTCGCATTTCACTCACATGTGGAAAACACTCGCATGACCGCATCATTTCACTAAGAGAGGATGCTTTGACCATGAACCTAGTTTAACTCCGAAACCTTGCATTGATGTGCCTGTGCAAATCCCGGAAAGTGAGCGGACATATATATGTCCTAGGAATTTTCGCTTTTGTCTCTTTCTACGATTTTTCTGTTGGATTTTTGAAATGTTCCAGCAATGTGGTATTGTTGGTTTTGATATTATGACTTAATATATGCAACAAAAGTGATCAGATATCAACTGCTAAATGGAACATCAATATTACTGAATCGCTTCCTAGCAAATCTTCATATCTCAAAGCACATGTGACATTAGATAATGTAGAAAAAATATCACACTTAAGCTGTACTACTAGATAAATTCCACGTGCCGTATAAAACAAATAATGTACAAAAGTTAAGCGAAGACAAAGAATATAGATGAGCATTGTATATTTTACGGAAACAAAATCTCAGAAAACCCCCGCCAAAAAACCCAACATTTTAATATACCTAGCATAGTCCAAACTTGTATAAATATAGATATCAACATCAGATTGATTGATTGATTTTGGGTGTTTAATGCCACTTTCAGCAATATTTCATCTATATCATGGCGACCAGTTTTAGTGGTGGAAGAAACCAACCCTATTATATTAGAGATGTGGTTTATATACATTTGTCAAGAAACGATACCTACCCTATTATATTAGAAATATAGTTTATCTACATTTGTCAAGAAACGTTACCTACCCTATTATACTAGAGATATGGTTTATATACTTTTGTCAAGAAACGATACCTACCCTATTATACTAGAGATATGGTTTATATACTTTTGTCAAGAAACATTACCTACCCTATTATATTAGAGATATGGTTTATATACATTTGTCAAGAAACGTTACCTACCCTATTATACTAGAGATATGGTTTATATACTTTTGTCAAGAAACGTTACCTACCATATTATATTAGAGATATGGTTTATATACATTTGTCAAGAAACGTTACCTACCCTATTATATTAGAGATATAGTTTATATACTTTTGTCAAGAAACGTTACCTACCATATTATATTAGAGATATGGTTTATATACATTTGTCAAGAAACGTTACCTGCCCTATTATATTAGAAATATAGTTTATATACTTTTGTCAAGAAACGATACCTACCCTATTATATTAGAAATATAGTTTATCTACATTTGTCAAGAAACGTTAACTACCCTATTATACTAGAGATATGGTTTATATACATTTGTCAAGAAACGATACCTACCCTATTATACTAGAGATATGGTTTATATACTTTTGTCAAGAAACGATACCTACCCTATTATATTAGAGATATGGTTTATCTACATTTGTCAAGAAACGTTACCTACCCTATTATACTAGAGATATGGTTTATATACATTTGTCAAGAAACATTACCTACCCTATTATACTAGAGATATGGTTTATATACTTTTGTCAAGAAACGTTACCTACCCTATTATACTAGAGATATGGTTTATATACATTTGTCAAGAAACATTACCTACCCTATTATACTAGAGATATGGTTTATATATATTTGTCAAGAAACGTTACCTACCCTATTATACTAGAGATATGGTTTATATACTTTTGTGAAGAAACGTTACCTACCCTATTATACTAGAGATATGGTTTATATACTTTTGTGAAGAAACGTTACCTACCCTATTATACTAGAGATATGGTTTATATACTTTTGTGAAGAAACGTTACATACCCTATTATACTAGAGATATGGTTTATATACTTTTGTCAAGAAACGTTACTTACCCTATTATACTAGAGATATGGTTTACATACTTTTGTGAAGAAACGTTACATACCCTATTATACTAGAGATATGGTTTATATACATTTGTCAAGAAACGATACCTACACTATTATTCTAGAGATATGGTTTATATACTTTTGTCAAGAAACATTACCTACCCTATTATACTAGAGATATGGTTTATATACTTTTGTCAAGAAACATTACCTACCCTATTATACTAGAGATATGGTTTATATACTTTTGTGAAGAAACGTTACCTACCCTATTATACTAGAGATATGGTTTATATACTTTTGTCAAGAAACATTAACTACACTTTTATACTAGAGATATAGTTTATATACATTTGTCAAGAAACATAAACTACACTTTTATATTGGAGATATGGTTTATATACATTTGTCAAGAAATGTTAACTTCCCTATTATACTAGAGATATGGTTTATATACTTTTGTCAAGAAACGTTACCTACCCTATTATATTACAGATATGGTTTACATACTTTTGTCAAGAAACGATACCTACCCTATTATACTAGAGATATGGTTTATATACTTTTGTGAAGAAACGTTACCTACCCTATTATACTAGAGATATGGTTTATATACTTTTGTCAAGAAACGATACCTACCCTATTATACTAGAGATATGGTTTATATACTTTTGTCAAGAAACGATACCTACCCTATTATATTAGAGATATGGTTTATATACTTTTGTCAAGAAACGTTACCTACCCTATTATACTAGAGATATGGTTTATATACATTTGTCAAGAAACATTACCTACCCTATTATACTAGAGATATGGTTTATATATATTTGTCAAGAAACGTTACCTACCCTATTATACTAGAGATATGGTTTATATACTTTTGTGAAGAAACGTTACCTACCCTATTATACTAGAGATATGGTTTATATACTTTTGTGAAGAAACGTTACCTACCCTATTATACTAGAGATATGGTTTATATACTTTTGTGAAGAAACGTTACATACCCTATTATACTAGAGATATGGTTTATATACTTTTGTCAAGAAACGTTACTTACCCTATTATACTAGAGATATGGTTTACATACTTTTGTGAAGAAACGTTACATACCCTATTATATTAGAGATATGGTTTATATACATTTGTCAAGAAACGATACCTACCCTATTATACTAGAGATATGGTTTATATACTTTTGTCAAGAAACGATACCTACCCTATTATATTAGAGATATGGTTTATCTACATTTGTCAAGAAACGTTACCTACCCTATTATACTAGAGATATGGTTTATATACATTTGTCAAGAAACATTACCTACCCTATTATACTAGAGATATGGTTTATATACTTTTGTCAAGAAACGTTACCTACCCTATTATACTAGAGATATGGTTTATATACATTTGTCAAGAAACATTACCTACCCTATTATACTAGAGATATGGTTTATATATATTTGTCAAGAAACGTTACCTACCCTATTATACTAGAGATATGGTTTATATACTTTTGTGAAGAAACGTTACCTACCCTATTATACTAGAGATATGGTTTATATACTTTTGTGAAGAAACGTTACCTACCCTATTATACTAGAGATATGGTTTATATACTTTTGTGAAGAAACGTTACATACCCTATTATACTAGAGATATGGTTTATATACTTTTGTCAAGAAACGTTACTTACCCTATTATACTAGAGATATGGTTTACATACTTTTGTGAAGAAACGTTACATACCCTATTATACTAGAGATATGGTTTATATACATTTGTCAAGAAACGATACCTACACTATTATACTAGAGATATGGTTTATATACTTTTGTCAAGAAACATTACCTACCCTATTATACTAGAGATATGGTTTATATACTTTTGTCAAGAAACATTACCTACCCTATTATACTAGAGATATGGTTTATATACTTTTGTGAAGAAACGTTACCTACCCTATTATACTAGAGATATGGTTTATATACTTTTGTCAAGAAACATTAACTACACTTTTATACTAGAGATATAGTTTATATACATTTGTCAAGAAACATAAACTACACTTTTATATTGGAGATATGGTTTATATACATTTGTCAAGAAATGTTAACTTCCCTATTATACTAGAGATATGGTTTATATACTTTTGTCAAGAAACGTTACCTACCCTATTATATTACAGATATGGTTTACATACTTTTGTCAAGAAACGATACCTACCCTATTATATTAGAGATATGGTTTATATACTTTTGTCAAGAAACGATACCTACCCTATTATACTAGAGATATGGTTTATATACTTTTGTCAAGAAACGATACCTACCCTATTATACTAGAGATATGGTTTATATACTTTTGTCAAGAAACGATACCTACCCTATTATATTAGAGATATGGTTTATATACTTTTGTGAAGAAACGTTACCTACCCTATTATACTAGAGATATGGTTTATATACTTTTGTCAAGAAACGTTACCTACCCTATTATACTAGAGATATGGTTTATATACTTTTGTCAAGAAACGATACCTACCCTATTATATTAGAGATATGGTTTATATACTTTTGTCAAGAAACGATACCTACCCTATTATACTAGAGATATGGTTTATATACTTTTGTCAAGAAACGATACCTACACTATTATACTAGAGATATGGTTTACATACTTTTGTGAAGAAACGATACCTACCCTATTATATTAGAGATATGGTTTATATACTTTTGTCAAGAAACGATACCTACACTATTATACTAGAGATATGGTTTATATACATTTGTCAAGAAACGATACATACCCTATTATATTAGAGATATGGTTTATATACTTTTGTCAAGAAACGATACCTACACTATTATACTAGAGATATGGTTTATATATATTTGTCAAGAAACGTTACCTACCCTATTATATTAGAGATATGGTTTATATACATTTGTCAAGAAACATTAACTGCACTTTTATACTAGAGATATAGTTTATATACATTTGTCAAGAAACATAAACTACACTTTTATATTGGAGATATGGTTTATATACATTTGTCAAGAAATGTTAACTTCCCTATTATACTAGAGATATGGTTTATATACTTTTGTCAAGAAACGTTACCTACCCTATTATATTACAGATATGGTTTACATACTTTTGTGAAGAAACATTACCTATACTATTATATTAGAGATATCGCTTACATTCATTTGTCAAGAAGAGAATATATCACATGGTCAATGTTTTCAATAAATTATAAGCGTCCATATTTGCCTAGATTTATGTGGTACTATCCATTTCACATTGGAATGCTTTTATCGATGACGAAGCTTAAGGTAGTACACGCAGGAAGCTTAAAGCAGCACACCTGCAGCAAATGTACATTCAATTTATTAGCTGCCTACTTACTGCATGGCGACGAAAATACAAATAATATTGGTTAATTTTGTTTCTTTGTCGCAGTACTTCATGAAACAGGTAAATAAATTAGATGTAATATTTTGTTGATTAAAGCAATGATACTTACATTTGTCAGATGCTATTCCTAAAAAAACAATTCATGCGAATCTTTCAGTGAGTTCAATAAGTTTCTACATATTATCACCTATTGCAGGGTAGCGTGTACGTTGTTGTTGTTTTTTAACGATTCAATGCAGTTAAAATTTAAACGCATTCTATAATGTGAAACACAACTCTGTAAGGATTTGTAAACGGCAATGAACTGTATTATTACCCAGGTAGTTGTTTGTTCAACCGTTTATACTTGTTTTATGACAGAGAATGCTATTTTTATTTTGATAAATATATATATATATATAAACATGTATATAAAAAAGTAGATATCTAGATTAGTGCGCACCACGCGTTTCTCGGACAATTTTAATCAGGTCCCCCCATGATCAAACTATTGGAAAGACATATAATTCAAGTGTTTTGGAGCAAGAAAACTTAGCGACCTAAACGAGATGTCGGCCAAGGTAGCCTGTGCCAAGGGATGTGGCAAGATATGGTGCTTAACTTTCAACAATATTTGAGTTATATCGTGGAGGTGATATTTATTGGGGAGGAAACTGGAGAAAACTATCGACCTGTCGCAAGACAATGACCAATTAAGTGCCAGCGGAAATAAACCGTAGTTTTAATACTATATTATTTATGAACTGTAGATTTTAATAGTAAATCATACATCATGTTAACTAAATAAATTAAATCAATGTAATTTGAACATTAAATGTTATTGAAGGTCCAATGTTACTATCAAATGACGAACAGAAACGAAATTTTCACTTTGATAAGACATTCATGAAGCACAATTTTACTTCAAAGGGGTTGAAGGCATATGACTAATATTGTACGATGTTGCATTTATTTGAAGACCTATGATTAGATAAAATAATTTCTAAAAATAACGATAGAAAGGAGAGCCATATATGGAAATCTAGAGAATAAGATTAATACGCTTTACCTGGCCAGGAGAAAATTCCATTCATAAAAATAACGCGCAGTAACGAAATGATGCAGACTGAAAATTACAGGTCAGTGGGCGGTGCTTAATTTTGTGTAGTGACCATTACGTCTTTAGCCTTAGAATTCCATTCATAAAAATAACGATGCATACGATAGATAAACTTGCAGTTACGAAACGTTGCAGACGGAAAATTACAGAAGGTCAGTCGGCGGTGCTTAATTTTGTGTATTGACCATTACGTCTTTAGCATTAGAACTTCCAAGAAAGTCCGTCAAACATAGTTCGTGGAAAAAACTTAGTTACTGTTTCAATTTATAGATCAGCAACATCGTACAAAAATGTTATAAGCTCCCGTGACCGACTATGGTTATTTAGACCGTAAGTAAATAGTTGACAAATATCATACAATTTTTCATTATTTTTCAATAGAAATGGCAATAGCAATTCAACTTATACTACATTATATGAATGTTTTATGCAAAGGTCGGGACCAATATTCTCAGTCACCAGGACATTTTAACCAACCAGAAAAACCAACTTTTGGATAACAATATCATTGCTGTTGCTAGTTGGGAATATAAACAGGATGGCGATAATGTAAACATGTAAAAAACTACTCATGAAAACATTTCGGATTTATATATATATATGCATTTCTGCTAAAAATTAGTTAGCGAATGATATTAAATAGAGATTGATTCTACTTTCACCATTATAAGGAGAAAATTTGTACGCAGTAAAAACCGGTTGAAAAGTGTTCACCGTGTCTACTGAAAATCTAACTGTAAGTGGCAAATCAGTCAATACACCTCAGATAAACCTACTAAACGGAAAGCTATAAGTCAAAATGTAGACAGTTCACCATTAACAACTCAGTTTAGGTATTCGTCGCCAGACTTGTCTCCACCGAGTCAATGTCACACGAACTTGACCGAGCCACTCAAAACTATAGGGGAAAATCCTGACTTAAAGTTCTAATTAACCAAACAGTTAACAGGGGCGGATCCAGAGACTCTGTTGACGGGGGGGCTCAGATATGGAGCAATATTTTCAATAATTGATGGAACCAACTGTAGTCCCAAAGCGGTTCTGGCGTGGAGGTCGGTAAACCTTGTTTTCATTTCATTTAGCGTACAGTAGAGAAAAGGTACACTTATTGACTTCCTAAAGTAGTCTTCCGGACTCTCTGCTTCAACATTATCTCTCATTATTTGTCTCCCGCACATTCTAGGTTTTTTAACCTCTATGTCTAGCGGTTCACATATTTTAGCACTCCTCTCAAAACACTGGTGGTTGGATTGTTCAACATTTGCTCTGCAGTCTAGTGAGCTCTGAATTAAATTTACGCTTTTTAAGGCTCTGCCTATGTCAAGTGATCTCTCTTGTAGAGGACCTTTGTAAGTTGAAATAACTTGTGTCCGATCCAAATGTTATATAGTTAACAATAAAGTAAGTTTAATCTAAATCTAGTGATCTGCTGAGCCATTTCTTAAAAGCCAGGCACATTTGAACAATAACAATGGTTACGACAAAATCAAAGTTGCAAATGGAATTCAACAAAGAAGTTACATCAGCTTCTTCTGGTCTGGTGTATGTGTGTTTTGGCAGTTTTGTAAAGTGCTCAAGGGTTCGAGAAATAGCAGGGAAAAAATCTAATTTAAGTCGATTTTATTTCTAATTAATTTTAATTATTTTATATGTATTTATATTTTCATTTAGAGTTTAAAATATGCTGTATTCATATATTTTCAAAACGTAAACTCGTGTATTTTTAATTTTTTGTAATACAACAACATTTGCCTTTAAATTTTTTGTAAAAAATAAATGATATTTAAGAAAGAATTTCCTTGAAAGAGCCTCAATTTACAGGTGTTGGTGGTTATACCTATATGAAATTATGACACTAGACATGTTTATATAACGGTTTAAGACAATACCTGATATTAATTGGTATTTTGACAATACATTCATAACTAGTCATAAAAACTTCAAATAAACTTGAAAATTTGATTTAGCATAATTACTTATAATTACCTCTTTTAAGATTAATTCAATACAAAGAAATTAATTTGTATATTCTTTTACTTTCATCACACAGATCGAAACCATTCAATTAAAAGTCACATCGTGACGTTAACTAACCTTGAAAAGCGTATGTTAATATATGTGCTTGAATTATTCGACGGGGGGCTTAAGCCCCCAAAGCCCCCCCCCCCCCTTGAATCCGCCACTGGTTAAAGAGGAATTTGTCGAAAAAATTGTCAAATTATCATCAAAGAAATTGTCATAATGTTACCTGCGCCAATAGTAGAAATCAAGGGAAGATAAGGCAATAAAACAACACTTCATGAATGCTCCGACAATAAAACAACACTTCATGAATGCTCTGACAATAAAACAACACTTCATGAATGCTCTGACAATAAAACAACACTTCATGAATGCTCCGACAATAAAACAACACTTCATGAATGCTCTGACAATAAAGCAACACTTCATGAATGCTCCGACAATAAATCAACACTCCATGAATGCTCCGACAATAAAACAACACTTCATGAATGCTCTGACAATAAAACAACACTTCATGAATGCTCAGACAAGATTGTAATTTAAGACAAATCTATCAATGAACTATCCAAGTATGTTGACCAGATACACGGTGAACTCCCAAAGGTTCCATAATGTTGCACTTCAAGAAAACGAAAAGAAACAGACCGCCGCAAAGATTGTTGGTATATGCTCTGAAACGCTCGGGGTGCCCATTGCGGAAGACAACATTTTTTTAGATCTCATATGATTGGCAAATTAGATCGACATGGCATGGCTCAAAGCATCTGCCGTTTCCGCAACTGTAAAGTCAAAAACTCAATTTACAGCCAGAAGAAGTCCAACACCGACGGTATCATTATAACTGAAGACCTAAGCTAAATATAGGCAGAACATTGTACACCACTACAACCTTGCCCGTAAAAAGAAACAACTATCGTCTTTTTGGACCAATAACGGAATGATTATTGTCAGGTTCAATGAGGTCGATGATAAAAGATTGATACGTTGTTAGTATAATTTAGCGATCTAGGAAATTAGACAACTTGATTTGTTACTAAATAAACCACATGTAGTTACCATATAAACTTCGTCTGTTATAACGAGTATATTTCACACTCAATTAGTTAAACATGAAAATGTACATCTATATTTCAGATTATATCAACTCAACTCCTCCATCTTCCAGTGCTGTGGTCTTTTTAACGAATTTCCAGGGGATGATTTCACATAAAAAATGATGACTGTGCTGAAGCGTAGTGATCTCGTTCTGTTGATTATACGCTGACTATGTAATATAATGCTTTATTTTCTCGATATCTCGAATTATTTATCTCATGTTATTAAGTTAGCAAGTTAGATTTTTTTCCTACTAGAATCGAAATAATTGATGGAAGCCATAGATTGAAGTCAGTAATAATGGAAATGCATGTAATAACAAAATCTACTAATATTATAACCTTCATGTTTACAGTAGTTTTCCTACATTGACAACTAGACGGTGATGCAATTAGGTTACTGATAGTTTCCAATTTAATGGCATTTTTCATTTAGGTACTTAAACAAGTAAAATGCTCACAAAATCGTAAAATGAATCAGTAACTAGCTTGTGCCAATGTCACCAGCGTTCCTTGTAAACTACGTCACCGGAAGAAAAATTATGTTAAGAAATAATTCGTGAATTTTTATGTTTGCATGCACCACGGTCCTGTATGTTGTTTGTAAACGGAACAGACGATGACGCAACAACTTTTTCTTTTCAAGGGGATGTTGCGAAATTAACGGAACAGCCGGAAAAGCCGTTTGTGGAGGAAAATATGACTTTTTAAACATAGTTAAGACATGTATTCCTTTAAGATTTAAAGAAAACATTATTAATTTCTATTTTTATTACTTTAATTGCTGGTTTACCTATGGGTACAAACTATGCTCCCCTTCTCGCCGACTTGTTCCTTTATTCGTATGAGACAGACTTCATATGTAGGATACATAGTGTCCGCCGTGAAATAGAGTTCTATGTTACAATTGTTTTCTATGATAAAGTCCGAGGGCGGAATAAAGCGCACAGGTGACTTCTTTTGGTCTGTTGTGAATTTTTCATTTGAAAAAGATATAATCGGACATATTTTCACAGGACAATATTATGGCTTACACATGCAGGGGCTTCTCAAGAAAAACGAAAAGAAGCTAGCCCGATCCTTTAATTTCTTTTTAATCATATCCATATCTTATCAGTTCAAAGATGATCAATTATGTTCAAACTGTACAAACTCACATCATGTGTATTATACAGACGATACAGCAGTAAAATATATAAATGGTAATATAACTTTAGCCAACAACCTAAATCTTGACATCTACAATGTTATGTTCTATCATCTGAAACATGGGAGATTTAAACTTTTGTCAATCCCAATAGAACTGAATTGTAAACACCATAGACTTTTCATAATCATTATACTGTGTAGCGGGGATATATCCTTAAAGCCAGGACCAATAAAATACCCATGTGGCAAATGCTACAAACAAGTAGCAAAGAATCATAGAGCTATATTCTGTGAAGTGGGAAATCAATGGTGGCATATACAGTGTGCGAATGTAACACCACAAGAATACAAAGATTTAGAACAGAACAGTGACCTATGGATATGTAATCTGTGTAACAACTTTAATTTTTCAGAATCCTTTTTTGATACAAGCTTAGATCTCTCACATTCATCCCAAGAAATTTATATGTGTATACCTAAATATAAACAGTTTGAGATATCAATTCTGTCATATATGTGAATTATTAACATCAAATACAATTGATATGCTATTCTTGGCTGAAACCAAAATTGACGACCAATTCCCAGATGCACAATTTCAAGTAAACAATTATCACTTTTGGCGTGCTGATCGAACAGCGTACGGCGGAGGAATTGCTGCATATGTGAGATCAGACTTGCCATGCGACCGTAAGAAAATTCTTGAATTTAAAAATATAGAATCAATATGTATAGAAATATTAGTAGGTAATAAAAAATGGTTAATTTCAGGTGTCTACAGACCACAAACAATAAATGACAAAACTTTCAATGATGATTTTATTAAAACATGTGATAAAATTACAACAAAATATGATAATTTTATGTATATTGGTGATCTCAATTATGATTTTTTTAGATGAGAAAAAATGTGCACCATTGGTAAGTGTTTGTGATATCTTAGATCTTACAAACCTGGTAAAAAGGCCAACATGTTTCACAAAGATAGCAGATCCTACTTTAAATGATGTTATATTAACTAATTCACCCAATAATTGTATGAATGTCTTAAATTTCAATTGTGGTATTAGTGATGTCCACAACTTAATTTCTGTGCAAATAAAGGGTAATATAAATCCTGCTAAAAAGAGCTTTAAGACATACAGGAGTTTTAAAAACGTTTCTGAAGAAAATTTTGTAAATGATCTAATGAAATCTGATTTGGATAAAATTACTGAAATTGAAGATGTAGACGAAGCTTATAATAAATTTGAAGAAGTTATGGTCAATACTATTGATGAACATGCTCCTATGAAAAAAAGGAAATCAATATCACAGCCAGCCCCTTTTATGAATAAAACCCCGAGAAGTGCTGTTTATAAAAAAACGGATGACACATAATAAATTTTTAAAAGATAAAAGTAACAAAAATTGGGAGGCATATCGAAAGCAAAGAAAGTTAGTAACAAAATTAAAAAAGCAATCAATTAGAACATATTTCTATGAAAGATGTGTTGGCGGACCAAAATCTACTGACTTTTATCCAACAATTAAACCATTTTTAACTAATAAGGGTAGTAATATAACTAAAGATATTATCTTAGAAGACAATAATAAGATCATAAATGACCAACTTCAAGTAGCAAATAATTTTAATAATTTTTTCATAAATGTGGCAAAGGATATTGGTAATGATAATAATTTATCTGCCGAAGAACATCCAAGTATTAAAATTATAAAAGAAAATAAGAAAGAAATTCCTAAATTAATATTTCATGAAATTGAAAATGATTTTATATCAAAGCAAATAAATAAAGCAAATTCAAAAAAAGCAACCGGACGTGATGGCATTTCGGCAAAACTTCTAAAATTTGCAGAACCAGCTATTGTTAAACCAATTACAAATTTAATAAATAAATCAATAAATAATTCCATTTTTCCAGAAAAATTAAAAGAAGCCCAAGTTGTACCACTATTCAAGAAAAATAACTCTTTAGATAAATGCAATTATAGACCTGTAAGTATCTTACCTACTATTTCAAAATTTTATGAAAGAGCAATATATGAGCAGACTGTGACCTTCTTTGACAAGGTGTTTCATCCTTCTCTGTCAGCATTCCGATCGGGTTATGGTTGCCAAACAGCTCTTCTAAAAATAATAGAAGATTGGAAAAAGGCCCTGGATGAGAATAAATTTGTAGCGGCCATCCTCATGGATTTGTCAAAAGCTTTTGACTGCCTTTCCCATAAACTGTTAATAAATAAACTAGATGCATACGGAGTAAGTGAATCTGCATTGAAACTGATAAAAAATTATCTCTCTAACAGAAAACAGTGTCAAAATCGGCAATATAATGAGCGAATGGGAAGACATATATAAAGGTGTACCTCAAAGTTCTATTTTAGACCCTGTACTTTTCAATATATTTATAAATGATATATTTTATTTTATACAAGAAAGTTCCCTCTATAATTATGCAGATGATAACACTTTGTCATATGAAGGCCACAATCTGGATCAATTAATCACAGTACTTGAAAGAGACAGCCTAACTTTAATAGACTGGTTTACTGAAAACCAAATGAAAGCAAATCCAGACAAATTTCAAGCGATAGCAATTGGAAAAAAAACTAAAAATGAAAATATATCTTTTAATCTTAATGGTAATATAATAAAATGCGAAGATGAGGTAAAACTTTTGGGAGTCACAATAGATTTTGAACTAAATTTTAATACTCATATAGCAAATATCTGTAAAAAAGCCTCAAGACAACTGAACATTTTAAAAAGAATTGGTAAATACTTAACAAAACTTGGTAGACTTACAATATACTACTCTTATATTTTCTCGAACTTTAATTATTGCCCTGTAACATAGCACTTTTGCAGTGAACAAAATACAAATAAAATGGAAAAAATACAATTTAGAGCTCTGAAATTTATCTATGATGATACTGACAGCACATATGAAGAACTTTTAACAAAATCCAAATTACCCACTTTAAAAATCGGGCGAATTAGAACTATAACCATTGAAATATTCAAAATTGTCAATAAAACCAGTCATTTGTACTTACATGATAATTACAATTAAACAAAGTAAATATTCTTTCAGATACCAAAATACTGCTAGTATACCATCGACCAGAACAACTAGGTATGGTATTAAAACTTTTAAATATTTTGCTGCCAAAACATGGAATGAGCTACCAAACCACTTTAGACTGGAAAATTCTTTTAAATAATTCAAAAACTTGATTAATTCATGGAATGGTAGCTCATGCCACTGTAATGCTTGTAGATAGCTTTAAAGCATAATTTTATTTATTTATTTGTTTTGCTTATCTGTGATGCTTTTGAAATCTGTGCTTTGTCTTTAATTATAGTTACTTTTTAGGCTGCTTATTTTAATTTATTTACTTAGTGTTTGAAATTTTAAATTAATTAGTTTAAATTATTTTTAATATAGATGTTTTAATTTTTGCTAGTATTTTTATGTACCTTGTATGTATGCATGTATGTTGTTTTTGTTATATGTATAGTCGATTTGAAAAGCTCTGTAGAGCTTGTGTTTTATGTATGTTGTGATATGTATCGACTCTAAATAAAACTTTATTTATTATTTATTTATTTTTTTCACGTTCCGCTATATAGATGTTGTCATTTCACTAAATAATTCTAGATTTGGTGATTTCGTTGATCGCATCTATCCCATTGAGATCGAAATAAAGGATACCACAGATACAGATAAATCTGCTTCATACCTTGATCTACACTTCGAAATTGAGTGAGGGGTGGTTAAGAACGAAACTCTACGCCAAAAGAGATGATTTCAATTTTCCCATTGTGAACTTTCCATTTATAAGTAACAACATTCCAGCAGCACCTGCATATGGAGTATATATATCTCAGTTGATAGGATATTCCAGAGCTTGTGGTTCCTATCAGGATTTCCTTGATAGAGGTTGGCTGCTAACAAGGAAGCTATTGAATCATGGGTTCCTCTTAGTTAAGTTGAAGTCATCACTTCGAAAGTTTTACGGTCACCACCATGATTTGGCTGACCGTTATGGAATATCTGTGTCACAAATGACCACGTGCACAGATATGTTCCACTTGTCGTAAACACTTCCTGGTCCTTTCCTCATTCATGACTTATCGCCGGGTTTGTAACTAGATTAACATGATGGGTGCCACTAGTGGAGTAGGAACTGCTTACCCTTCCGGAGCACCTGAGTTCACCCCCGGTTTTTAATGGGCTTCGTGTTACTCGATCTTTAGTTTTATATGCATGTTTTGTAGATCGTTGTTTGTCCTTTTGTACTTTTTCTTTTTGCCATTGTGCTGTCCATTTCTCTTCGATATACGCATTCTGATTACCCCTTTGGTATCTTCAAACTCTTCTACCCCGATCAGAGAGTGAAAAACATTGGAAAACACAGATAGAAATTCGCGCAATTCCTTAAAAATTGTTCTATTTAGAGAATAGGTTCGTTTACAAAGCAAAAGCAGCACGCCAATTACAATATAAACTTCATCATTATTTGATATAAACATTTTAAACTTAGGTTTATGGTGTTTAACGCCACTTTCAACAATATTTCAGCTATGTCGTGCACGTGATGATCAGTTTTATTGGTGGAGGAAACCGGAGTACCCGGAGAAAACCACAGACCTGTCGCAAATCACTGACAAACTTAGTTTTACCACATAATGTTGTATCGAGTACACCTCGCCATGAAGGGTGTTCGAGCTCTTAGTGGTGATAGACACTGATTGTACAGGTTAATCCAACTGCCATACGATCACAACCACGACGGCTTCTATAAACATTTCATTGTGTAATGTAAAACCAAACCTAAATGGTAGATAACTTATATGTTGTGTGAGAAAGACTTTTGGTGTAATGATGTAGACGTACAATGGAAGAAGAAGGTCGATAATGATTGCATGTCTTTTAAAAATGTTTGAAACCACTTGCGTGTATTATGTGCCATTACCGTACTTTTTTCAATAATATAATGCTTCGAATTCACATTATATGCAATAAAAATCATTCACTAAAATTCTAAACGATATTAGGTGAATATTCCCGCTCGGTATACTATGCACAACCACCTACATGTACCTCCACAAAACATAACAAGGGCAAGACAAAGCGTGGCGTATCCCCTCGCCTAAAAATTTGACCCGGTGACTTTGACCTTTGACCTATAACCTTGAAAATCAATAGGGTGCCAAATTCTCTTAAGGACTAAGTATGTACCAAGTTTAGTCAAAATCCATTGAAGGATGTTGATTCTAGAGTGTTCACAAGGATGTTACGGAAGGACGGTAGCATTACTATATCCCTTCGCAACTTCGTTAGCAAGGGGATAATAAACATCATTTCTATAACAACTATCTTATTTACAAGCTGGTACGTATAGTCTTACAGAAATAACTTTTACTTAAAAATGACATTTTTTTTTCTCAATAAGAGTTGAAATAGAAATTAGATTTCAATGAACATTTTAGAGGTAACTAAGTGGTTTATCCAAATAACCAGAGGCTCTCAAGAGCCTGTATCGTTCACCTGGTTATAAAAAAAACCAATTGGTCCTATGTAAAAACTATGTCCTGCAGTGGTAGTCATCTTGGAATTACGATCAACATAAAAAACACAAAGTTTGTAAAGGACCTTCCAATGATTGATGCACAGTTTAGGTTCAATCAGTGCAATAGCTTCAGAGAAGAAGATATTTCTGTATTTTCCCGATATGGTCCTGTGTTAATACTATGACCTGTGGTGGC
Organism: Bathymodiolus brooksi; assembly: GCA_963680875.1. Classification (NCBI taxonomy): domain Eukaryota; kingdom Metazoa; phylum Mollusca; class Bivalvia; order Mytilida; family Modiolidae; genus Bathymodiolus; species Bathymodiolus brooksi. Next base: position 111,695,236 of record OY804581.1, read on the forward strand.
AGCCATCTTGGATTTCGATCATTCCTGGGCAGTTTGGTTTCAGAGAAGAAGCGTTTTGAAACATTTTTCCCAAAGGGTCCAATGTTAAACAAGTCCTGCCGTAGCCGCCATTTTGAATTTCATATCAGAACAAAAAACGTAAAGTTTGTAGAGGACCATCCAATGAACATTCATGTACAGTTTGGTTTTAATCATATATGTAGTTTCTGAGAAGAAGGCATTTGAACATTTTCCCATAGGGTCCAATGCTAATCTATGTCCTGCGGTGGTGGCCATCTTGGATATCCGATCGGCATAAAAAAACACACACGTTGTAGAGGACCTTCCAATGATCCTTCCTGGGCAGTTTGGTTTCAATTATCGAAGTGGTTTCAGAGAAGAAGCGTTTTGAAACATTTTTCCCATAGGGTCCAATGTTAAACTAAGTCCTGCCGTAGCCGCCATTTGAAATTTCATATCGGAACAAAAAACGTAAAATTTGTAGAGGACCATCCAATGAACATTCTGTACAGTTTGGCTTTAATAATATTTGTAGTTTCTGAGAAGGCATTTGAACATTTTCCCATAGGGTCCAATGTTAATCTATGTATTGCGGTGGCGGCCATCTTGGATTTCCGATCGACATAAAAAACATAAAATTTGTAGAGGACCTTCCAATGATCATTCCTGGGCAGTTTGGTTTCAATTGTCCTAGTGGTTTCAGAGAAGAAGCGTTTTGAAACATTTTTCCCATAGGGTCCAATGTTAAACTAAGTCCTGCCGTAGCCGCCATTTTGAATTTCATACCGGAACAAAAAACGTAAAGTTTGTAGAGGACCATCCAATGAACATTCATGTACAGTTTGGCTTTAATAATATTTGTAGTTTCTGAGAAGAAGGCATTTGAATATTTTCCCATAGGGTCCAATGTTAATCTATGTATTGCGGTGGCGGCCATCTTGAATTTTCGATCGGCATAAAAAAAACATAAACTTTGTAGAGGACCTTCCAATGACTATTCCTGGGCAGTTTGGTTTCAATTGTCCTAGTGGTTTCAGAGAAGAAGCGTTTTGAAACATTTTTCCCATAGGGTCCAATGTTAAACTAAGTCCTGCCGTAGCCGCCATTTTGAATTTCATATCGGAACAAAAAACGTAAAGTTTGTAGAGGACCATCCAATGAACATTCATGTACAGTGTGGCTTTAATAATATTTGTAGTTTCTGAGAAGAAGGCATTTGAACATTTTCCCATAGGGTCCAATGTTAATCTATGTATTGCGGTGGCGGCCATCTTGGATTTCCGATCGGCATAAAAAACATAAAATTTGTAGAGGACCTTCCAATGATCATTCCTGGGCAGTTTGGTTTCAATTGTCCTAGTTGTTTCAGAGAAGAAGCGTTTTGAAACATTTTTCCCATAGGGTCCAATGTTAAACTAAGTCCTGCCGTAGCCGCCATTTTGAATTTCATACCGGAACAAAAAACGTAAAGTTTGTAGAGGACCATCCAATGAACATTCATGTACAGTTTGGCTTTAATAATATTTGTAGTTTCTGAGAAGAAGGCATTTGAATATTTTCCCATAGGGTCCAATGTTAATCTATGTCCTACGGTGGCGGCCATCTTGAATTTTCGATCGGCATAAAAAAAACATAAACTTTGTAGAGGACCTTCCAATGACTATTCCTGGGCAGTTTGGTTTCAATTGTCCTAGTGGTTTCAGAGAAGAAGCGTTTTGAAACATTTTTCCCATAGGGTCCAATGTTAAACTAAGTCCTGCCGTAGCCGCCATTTTGAATTTCATATCGGAACAAAAAACGTAAAGTTTGTAGAGGACCATCCAATGAACATTCATGTACAGTGTGGCTTTAATAATATTTGTAGTTTCTGAGAAGAAGGCATTTGAACATTTTCCCATAGGGTCCAATGTTAATCTATGTATTGCGGTGGCGGCCATCTTGGATTTCCGATCGGCATAAAAAACATAAAATTTGTAGAGGACCTTCCAATGATCATTCCTGGGCAGTTTGGTTTCAATTGTCCTAGTGGTTTCAGAGAAGAAGCGTTTTGAAACATTTTTCCCATAGGGTCCAATGTTAAACTAAGTCCTGCCGTAGCCGCCATTTTGAATTTCATACCGGAACAAAAAACGTAAAGTTTGTAGAGGACCATCCAATGAACATTCATGTACGGTTTGGCTTTAATCATATTTGTAGTTTCTGAGAAGAAGGCATTTGAATATTTTCCCATAGGGTCCAATGTTAATCTATGTCCTACGGTGGCGGCCATCTTGAATTTTCGATCGGCATAAAAAAACCATAAACTTTGTAGAGGACCTTCCAATGACTATTCCTGGGCAGTTTGGTTTCAATTGTCCTAGTGGTTTGAGAGAAGAAGCGTTTTGAAACATTTTCCCCATAGGGTCCAATGTTAAACTAAGTCCTGCCGTAGCCGCCATTTGAAATTTCATATCGGAACAAAAAACGTAAAATTTGTAGAGGACCATCCAATGAACATTCTGTACAGTTTGGCTTTAATAATATTTGTAGTTTCTGAGAAGGCATTTGAACATTTTCCCATAGGGTCCAATGTTAATCTATGTATTGCGGTGGCGGCCATCTTGGATTTCCGATCGGCATAAAAAACATAAAATTTGTAGAGGACCTTCCAATGATCATTCCTGGGCAGTTTGGTTTCAACTGTCCTAGTGGTTTCAGAGAAGAAGCGTTTTGAAACATTTTCCCCATAGGGTCCAATGTTAAACCAAGTCCTACCGTAGCCGCCATTTTGAATTTCATATCGGAACAAAAAACGTAAAGTTTGTAGAGGACCATCCAATGAACATTCATGTACAGTTTGGCTTTAATAATATTTGTAGTTTCTGAGAAGAAGGCATTTGAACATTTTCCCATAGGCTCCAATGTTAATCTATGTATTGCGGTGGCGGCCATCTTGGATTTCCGATCGGCATAAAAAACATAAACTTTGTAGAGGACCTTCCAATGATCATTCCTGGGCAGTTTGGTTTCAACTGTCCTAGTGGTTTCAGAGAAGAAGCGTTTTGAAACATTTTCCCCATAGGGTCCAATGTTAAACTAAGTCCTGCCGTAGCCGCCATTTTGAATTTCATATCGGAACAAATAACGTAAAGTTTGTAGAGGACCATCCAATGAACATTCATGTACAGTTTGGCTTTAATCATATTTGTAGTTTCTGAGAAGAAGGCATTTGAACATTTTCCCATAGGCTCCAATGTTAATCTATGTATTGCGGTGGCGGCCATCTTGGATTTCCGATCGGCATAAAAAACAAAAAATTTGTAGAGGACCTTCCAATGATCATTCCTGGGCAGTTTGGTTTCAACTGTCCTAGTGGTTTCAGAGAAGAAGCGTTTTGAAACATTTTCCCCATAGGGTCCAATGTTAAACTAAGTCCTGCCGTAGCCGCCATTTTGAATTTCATATCGGAACAAAAAACGTAAAGTTTGTAGAGGACCATCCAATGAACATTCATGTACAGTTTGGCTTTAATCATATTTGTAGTTTCTGAGAAGAAGGCATTTGAACATTTTCCCATAGGGTCCAATGTTAATCTATGTATTGCGGTGAACCCATGATCTACCACACTTGAGGTGAGCACGCTAACCATTACACCACCGATGAACCCATGATCTACCACACTTGAGGTGAGCACGCTAACCATTACACCACCGATGAACCCATGATCTACCACACTTGAGGTGAGCACGCTAACCATTACAACACCGATGAACCCATGATCTACCACACTTGAGGTGAGCACGCTAACCATTACACCACCGTTGCAGTCTCTTTTCCTGGGAAAACTTTCAGATACTGATTGTTTATAAAAGAAACATAGTGTTACGTCTATTTGCAAATTTCAGAAACCAATCGTTTGATTCTGATAAAAATATTATTTGAAATATCATCCATTTGTATATAAAAAAAAAACCAAATATATCTTGTGTATTTATGAAGTTTTTTTATTTAAAAAAAAATCAAATTTAATGCTATATGACATAAGATTTTTTTTGGTTTGTGACCAGAGTAACCAGCTTGATTTGTAAGGTGTTTCACATGTGATGTTGCAATATTTATCATCTACAATTAGCCACTTGCAACTTTGATTTTCATATTAACAATATAGTCTTCTTTAACTAGCCCTAATAGGATTGATTTATTGATTGGTGTTTAACGTCCAGCGAGCAATTTTCAGCTATATTCAGGAAGAGAATATTTAAAAATTTAAATGCCACGGAACTCAAAACAAGCAAAGGTGATGGGTAGGGACGGATAATTTAGCCAGTGCAACAGGTCTCCTATGGACCACTCATCATGAGCATAAATGCTCATAATGAGCTGTTACACTGGGTTCTTTAACGTGCGAATCTTTAGGAAATTATCTTGGCTGATAATATTCAGATCACCGGTTATGACATGTCCAGATCATGGCAGATGTGTTATAGTTGAAAGGAGAATGGGAACAATCACATTTCATGTGACTTTTGATCATTAGTCGACACAAACAAATAAATTAAGAAAATAACAACCTGTTCTTTCACAATTTTATTTGAAAATAAATGTATAAATAATATGTAAAATGAAATATGCAGCATCAAAATGTAATGGGTTCATATCACAACCATCATAAACTAGTGCTCCCTCATATGTCATATAAAGTTGAATAAAAATGATAATGGTATTCTAGGTAATTGGACGGATTTCTGAACACTTAAAATTGGTGATTTTCCTTCATCAGCTTCTCCACATGGACATTGATGGATTCCCATGTCCCTCATAATATTGACCATTATCAGGAGTATCAGCTAAAACATCACCAGTTTGGGCAGCTTCCATCTAAAAATCAAAAACAGCAGCTTCAAAATAATTTTATCAGGCAGAGGGAGTACCTGACAGCTATTTCAGGAACTTTGAACTTGTAGGGAAAGTCTTCTTTAAAAAAAAATTAAGTATGACACGTCACATCTGTTTCTTGTGATAAATTAAGTATGACACGTCACATCTGTTTCTTGTGATAAATTAAGTATGACACGTCACATCTGTTTCTTGTGATAAATTAAATTAAGTATGACACGTCACATCTGTTTCTTGTGATAAATTAAGTATGACACGTCACATCTGTTTCTTGTGATAAACATATTTGAAAAGTAGTTTTTCATGAATATTTTCTATTATATTGTAGTATGTTTTTCAATACACTGTATTGCCTTCTTATTGAGCTTTATAAGACAATTCAAAACCCATAAAAAAGGAAAACTGCAATACTGATCTATATCATGGCATGTCTATTTCCTGAACAAAACCAATTCCCATACAAATAACTGAAAAATTTGCAATATATACATTGTATATAAATATCTAAATAGCCTATGGGTAACTGTAATTGTAGGATGTTTCTTGCTAATGTATCTAACATTTAGGAGACAATAAACCCAGATATTGTACGTGGTAGAAAAATAGAGTACTGTTTAACTACAGTCAAGGATATACTTAAGAAATAAATCATGGAAGTCAGAATGTGTTTTGAGTTTTAACATGGGTTGGCAAATATTTGTATCTTATCCTGAGCTGGAGGCGAGGGATAAAATTGACTAATATCTGCCAACCCATGTTAAAGCTCAAAACACATTCTGGCTTCCATGAATTATTTCGATTCTGATATGTCTAAGAGCACAAATACGGCAGTATACTTTGATTGGAAGACGGTAATTTATATTTACGTTTGCGGACAATGTCGCACACAATTTATGCTGCCAAATTCAAGCAGACGATAATTTATCAACATGTACATTTACGACAGGAAAGTCAGTCCCATGCACCGGCGCATGTGCTAATGAGATTATACCCAATCGATAAATCGCTCGTTTGTCTACAAAGCGAAAGAAGGACGTCATGTTAGAATTATATTTAAGTCATGAGTAACATTCAACTGGTCGTTTTCATGAGGTAAAAGTTATATTTAATTTAGCTTGTTTATAAACACTAAAATTAAAATCTAGTATTACATATAAAATGAAAGATTAGGCAAGGCATTCAACAATCTTACCAACCATAACAGAAACCCCTCCATCATGCCAACCCAAAGTTTACACAGAAACCCCTCCACCATGCCAACCCAAAGTTTACAACATAAGGTAAAGACAACAAGAAAAGTGGATCGAAATCTAGATCATGGTATGTGACAAGACAATGCACAATAGTTTAACTGAACGTTAAAACAAGAAGCCTCAGATGAATGCAGACTTGGGGTCAATTACTTTCAAATGTAATCGATTACATTACAATTACTTTGCAATTTTCATGATTACATTACGATTACATCAATTTTCAAATGTAATCGATTAAATTACAATTACTTTGTAAATGTAATCGATTACATTACTGATTACATTTAATGTCATGACAACCAATATTAGTGTTTTATGTTATAATTTTGTCTCATATGCATCTATCCAATATCTCCTTTTTCAATGTATTTCTTACTCAGAACAATGAATTACAATTCAGTTTTAATGTGATCATTACATGCAATAAGATACATTATTAATTAACTCTATATTATTGTTGTCAATACAACCTAAACTGTCTTTACAATATAAAATCATAAACTCGGCCAATATAAAAAAACTAAACCAATATCGATATTGGCTTAGTTTTTTTATATTGGCCGAGTTTATGATTTTATAATTACCCATTATAAGTTAAAATTTTATGGTTAATTAATAAATATACCATTTACGTTGTAAATTATAAATAGCAATTCTCATTTTCCTTTTTTCATAAAATAAGTTGTGTCTTATTACTATGACCAATATTCATTCCATCTTATACTATTAGTAAATATTATAATACATTTGCACATTTTAATAATATATATCAAATAATTTCAAACATCCTGTCAATAGTTTATTGTGGATAATAAACTAGCAGTTAACCTGAGCCACAGATAAAATTTGTAATTAAGGTCTTATTTATGACACCAAATTATGTAACAATCATCATTCTAAATTTCACACCATTTACATGGGTGTCCTTGATATATAATTCAGAAGATAAAAAAAACCAAGTTATTCTGATTCTAAACATTTGCTTAAAAATATGCATAATTTCTCAGTCTAAATATGAAAACTAAATCTTTAATTTATGTAAATAGGTTTAATAAAATATAATTTAAAATTTTAGAGCTGTTTTCACTGAAATTTTTAAACCCCATTGAAATTGAGATATTATCTGTTTGGATATCAAGTCTTTGAAGCCATACTTAATATTTTTTTTGTACTTGTGATAGTTTTGATTGCAAAATATCTTTTGATCATGTTGTGATTGCCACTTTATTTTAATAGAGTTTTTTTTTAAATTTCATAACATATTATCTTTTATCTAGATGTCAATAAACTTTACCGTATTTAGGGTTGCATAATGCGCATTGGTACATAATGCGCACCCCCTCTTGGCCTTGAAAATCTCCAGAAAAAAACTAGTTCGTGTCTATAATGTGCATGGACTTTTGAAAAAAATCGTCGTCGGAAATGTAAGAATTAAATATCAATCGTATATATTTTTGAGCATGTTTCATTTGCTGGGAGAATTTAAGAACCATTTATCTCTTTTCATCTTCAATAAAGTTGCAAAATATTAAATGTGTTGGGTTTTATTGGCGTCTTCAATAATTAAAACATAGTAGATGCAATTAATTATTTTGTGGAATAGTGTCCAAACAATTTAAGAAATATTTAACTTTGCATGTTGACAATAGTAAACAAAAAAACATGGCAGACATGTGATTTTCCGGTCTGGGAAAGAGTGAAACACATTGTTTCTGTTTATAATGCACACCCCTCCTACAAAATAAAGAATCTGGGCAAAAAACTGTGCATTATGCAACCCTAAATACGGTATAAGTTTTCTAGTAAACCATTCTACATTATTTGTTAAATAAATTCCATGAAGAAAATTCATTTACATAAATCATACATTAAATATCTAAGGAGATATATGTTTCAGTTAAGAAAAAATAAGTCAAAATGATGAAAAGTAATCTAAATGTAATGAGAAAGTAATCATGATTACAGGGTGAAAATGAATGTAATCGATTACATTACGATTACATGTAATTTAAAAAATCGCCGATTACAGATTACATCCGATTACATGAAAAAATGTAATCGATTACAACTGATTACAATTACAAATTACGATTACCCCATGTCTGGATGAATGTAAGACTATATTTTTGATTTTGACTTATTGAGAGATCATTCTTGTTTTAGAAATGTTATTTTTAAATTCGATTGTGTGTGTGAGATAACTCTGGATAATTTTATGAAAAAAAAGTTTAAATTGTGATGGTCAACAATTCCACCAACATCAGCAAAATAAACAACCATAATATCTCAACTCAAATAAAACAAGGGCAATGCAAAGCGTGGCGTATCCCCTCGCCTAAAAATCAAACCCTGTGACCTTGACCTTTGACCTTGAAAATCAATAGGGTTCCAGATTCGCTTACGGTCTAAGTATGTACCAAGTTTGGTCAAAATCCATTGAAGGATGTTGATTCTAGAGTGTTCACAAGGATGTTACGCAGTAAAAATTTTACCCCTTGACCTTTGACCTTGAAAACCAAAAGGGTTCCAGACTCTCCTAAGGACTATGTATGTACCAAGTTCGGTCAAAATCCATTAAAGGATGTTGATTCTAGAGTGTTCACAAGGATGTTACGTGGTAAAAATTTGACCCGGTGACATTGACCTTTGACCTTGAAAATCAATATGGTTCCAGACTCTCCTAAGGACTATGTACCAAGTTTGGTCAAAATCCATTGAAGGTTGTTGATTCTAGAGTGTTCACAAGGATGTTACATGGTAACAAATTTACCGAGTGACCTTGACCTTTGACATATGACCTTGAAAATCAATAGGGTTCCAGATTCTCCTAAGGACTAATTATGTACCAAGTTTAGTCAAAATCCATTGAAGAATGTTGATTCTAGAGTGTTCACAAGGATGTTACATGGTAGCAAATTTACAAGTGACCTTGACCTTTGACCTTGAAAATCAATAGGGTTCCAGACTCTCCTAAGGACTAAGTATGTACCAAGTTTAGTCAAAATCCATTGAAAAATGTTGATTCTAGAGTGTTCACAAGGATGTTATGCAGTAAAAATTTGACCTGGTGACCTTGACCTCTGACCTATGACCTTGAAAATCAATAAGGTTCCAGATTCTCTTAAGGACTAAATATGTACCAAGTTTGGTCAAAATCCATTGAAGGATGTTGATCCTAGAGTGTTCACGAATGCGACGAAAAATGTGCATATATGTTAAATGTGTATAAAAGCCAACTAAGTCAGCAAACAGGAAGTAGGAATCTGACGGGTCAAAAAACGCTTTCCACAAAATGGGGTACCTATATGAAGCTTGTGACGAAATATCAGATTTCTGCCATCAATATTTGCTAAGAAAAATGCGACGAAAAATGAGCATATATGGGTCCCAAAAACGCTTCCCATAATATGGCATACATGTACCTATATGAAGCTTGTGACCAAATATCAGATTCCTGTCATCAAAATTTGCTGAGAAAAATGCGATGAAAAATGTGCATATATGTTAAATGTGTATAAAAGCCAACTAAGTCGGCAAACAGGAAGTAGGAATCTGACAGGTCAAAAAACGCTTCCCACTGTATATGAAGCTTGTGACAAAATATCAGATTTCTGCAATCAATATTTGCTGAGAAAAATGCGACGAAAAATGAGCATATATGTTCAATGTGTATAAAAATCAACAAAGTCGGCAAACAGGAAGTAGGAATCTGATGGGTCCAGAAACGCTTCCCACAATATGGGGTACCGATATGAAGCTTATGACCAAATATCAGATTTGTGTCATCAATAGTTGCTGAGAAAAATGTGACGAAAAATGTGCATATACAGATCCCTCCAAGTGTATCAAAGAACAAACGCTCAGGTCGGACACAGAGTTTTGTCGGACTTCACTCTTAAAATTGTCCGACAAATGTCCGACCAAATCCTCCCAGGTTGGAGTGAGAGTCTCCACTCTCAGATAGTTAAACTGTAAACAGGAAACGTCCCCAAATTCTGCTAACCAATAAATTTGTGCATAAAGAAACATGCGTATCTTAGTAAAGCTGAAGTAAATGAGTGATATACAGTGGTACGGAAAGAATAGATATGTTAACGGCTGTCACGGGCGATATATATATAATAATATCCATGAATAAAATGTATTAACATGCAGTACCCATGTTTTAAGTGCACTAGAAGTGAATATTAATATGTCCCTATGTACTCGCGACAATCGATGCCAAGGCCCTTTCACTTGTTGCAGACAGTTGCCGGTTTACGATATCGGGTGCGTTTGCTCTTTTACGTGTTTGCCAAATGTAGGGCGAACGAACCCGGGTAAATAATTCTAATTTATACATTTATTTCTTTAAAGGCAAATTTGGATTAAAATTAATCAGTAAAATTTAAGTTTTATTTTGTTTATGGCAAATGGGTCATAAATCCGTAAATCCCGGTTTTTTTTCTTGAAAATTGGCAGTCTGCGGAGTCCTGATATAGGTGAAATAATATTTTATTAGTGTATTCTACGTTTTTTTTTTTACAGTTTACCTGTCAAAACATCACCCATCTCAGCATGTTGTCGCATCGTGCATTCATGATATACAAATACACCTATCACGGGTGTGAAAAAAACGTTGCTCAAGACTCTTTTTACTAAGACTTATAAACATAGATAACTATTCTGCGTTTTCGATTTTCAAGCCGTCTTCCAATTTATTTGTACTTAAAAAATAAATTTATATCTTTTTTCTTATATATGTGTATAAATATCTTGATAAAATAAATACATTTACGGTGAGAAATTATTATACGTCATGATATCGTTATTTAGGTAAATACTTATTAGACAGATTTTTTTTAAAACCATTTTTGTCTTTTTAATTGATAACTGACCCAAGCTAAATAAATGAAATGTGACTTAATGTGTTAATTATATAAATCCTTGCCTTCTATAAATTTTAATTTCTTATCTAATTCTTATTCTTATTTAACAATATGGTCAGGTTGTTATTTTCATTGAATGGCTTCACAGTAGGGTCTCTTCCTGTATATTGGTTACATCCTGTATATTACAACTGACAGCTAATGCATGACAAACAATTTTAATCAGCCATCATTATCATGAAATACATTTTTTAATCTTTATTTTGATGATGGCACCTAATTCCTATCACCTAATCCAAATTAGTATAGTAGAGGAGTACCGTATTTTTCGGACGATAAATCTAGATAAAAATGACGATTTTGTTCACAGTACAAAAAATGTATACCTTTATTTTGCTGTAGGTTTATTTCTGAATAAGAAGACTCGTATCATCGATGTTCTTGGTGTTATTTTGTTTTTTAAATAAAGCAATAAAAGTATACTAACAGGGGGTGCAATTCTGGGGATAAAATATTCAACATCCGAAAAAATCAATATTCAATGATTGAAGTGTTATCGAAAATCAGTTCAATATTGTATTTTATAATAAAATATATACTATAAAAAATGTATCTTGTTGAAAAAAATCACAGGGTGGATCGATTTACAATATAAAATTATTATCACAAAATATCTAAATATAGCTATAGCTTTCCATCAAACACAAGCATGCGCACGTGATTGTAGTAAAAAATGGCAGTTGCAATACATCTCGCAGTGAACGTGTAGAACAAGCTTTTTATACTAAATATACTGGAAAATAATTTATATCAATTTCGTTACTTAATCGATATTTTATTGCAATAATTTAAATGAGGCTATGGGTGTTTAAACGTCACTTTTCAACAATATTTCAGTTATATATTGACCTTTGAGCTACCTTTCCTGGCGCGAATATGGTGCAAGGTAGAAATACACTAGGGTATTTACGTAACCGGACATTCTACATACCGGAAAGAAAGTACGCTTACAAATATGCATCGATCACAAAATGTTTGACATGTTCACCTCGAGAAATGTAAAAAAAATCTTTAAATATCCACTCTCACGTCCGACCAAATTGTCGGACTTAGAGAGTGTTGACTCTCAATTTAAATTTACTTCAATGATTGCAAATGTACCTACAAACAAATAGTAATAAAAAACAACAACATTAACTAGAATTAATTATAATTGTTCTCCCCCTGGCACCTGAAAATTTGTGTCAACAAGATGTTCCTTCCATTATTGACACCTGTAACCTGAGCTAATTAATTCATATCAAGCTGGCTGTAATACCTAGTCCAATACACATATTGCCGTCACAGATGAACAAGTATAGGGACTTGAAATATTTGTAAACGGAATATTGTGTAACTTTAGCCGGTGATTTTTGCATCCGTTATTTCACCTTTATATGGATATCACACTCTGAAAGAATTATCTCTTATTCATTCATGTACACAGCCGTACCGGCCTCACTGACTCTGTTTTAAGTGACAACAGATTATTTTTTTTTAAATCGTCATAGATTTCTCCAAACAAACAAAGTCAAAACGCAAACATAAGTCGAGTTTTTACTCAAATTTAATTTGGTTTGTTAAGAAAACTTTTTTCGAGAAATCCAAGCCAGGCTGGACTCGGCGTATATAATTTTAAATTTAGATTTCGGAAAAGTTACGATATTTCTAGCATTCCGATTGTAATTGTAAAATTTAAATGTACTAGAAAGATCTATTAAAATTAAACAGATTAAAGAAACACAAACGGTGTAGCTCGAAATTATTGTACAATTCTTTGATTATGAGGTGCTCCTATGCATCGAACGACTGTTGTGCCCGAGCGTGACAAATATTGACCTTGGAGCTACCATTCCTGGCGCGAATATGGTGCAAGGTAAAATTACACTAGGGTATTTACGTACCCGCACATTCTACACACCGGAAAGAAAGTACGCTTACAAATACGCATCGATCACAAAATGTTTGACATATTCACCTCGAGAAATGTAAAAAAAAATCTTTTAATATCCACTCTCACGTCCGACCAAAATGTCCGACCAAGACCAAAATGTCCGACCAAATAGTCGGACTTAGAGAGTGTTGACTCTCAAATTTGTCGGACATTTTGGGAGGAATATGTCGGACCTGAGAGTATGATCGTGATACACTTGGAGTCGGCAAACAGGAAATAGGAATCTGATGGGTTCAAAAACGCTACCCACAATATGGCATACCTATATGAAGCTTGTGACCAAATATCAGATTTCTGCCATCGATAGTTGCTGAGAAAAATGCGACGAAAAATATCTTGGGACGGACCGGCGGACAGAAGTAAAACAGTATATCCCCCTCCCCCTCCGGGGAGCGGGGGTATAAAAAACCGACATAATTACAGCAGTGGAAATACATTTCTTGGCTTAGAACAGAAACAAAAATGTGGAGAGATTAAACAGATTAATGGTTCAGCTAGTGGAGCCAATCAGATTTGATATGAATAATCATGTGACTACAAGGATTTCTCTGTCGGTTACCCCACGGGTGATGAATGGAGAATAGCATAGCATGATTAGCAGTTGGTCTCTGATGATTCACCACCCCTGGAATAGCTAGTGTCACAATAACTCTGATCCTCGGTTTTTACTGTTGATAAAATAAATGTTAAAAATTAGGAAAGAGGGTTGATGGAACATTTAGTAGCTCCTTCACAAGGATGATCTACTTCATCATACAAATGTCAATCTCCTCTTCACATGTTACATCCCTGTGAGGTTTTGTTTCATTTGATTTAGCAGTTTTGCATGAGGAAATTATAATGTGAAAATTTTAATGACAATAGATGGACAACAACAGAAGCAATGTGAAATTTAACACTCTTAGCCAGGCGAACAAAAAACCTGTATATATTCATTTCAACTCAAAATGACTACATATGACAGATATACAGTGACACTAAAGGAGACACTACAATGGTCAATGGATGGATTACTACACTGATTTCAAGATTACAATGTAGAATATGTTGGTTGTAGATAATTATTTTTTGATAGATTTACTATCACTGTGTCATAAATATCTAAAGAAATCAGCTCTTCTTCATGATAGGACATACAAAAATTGCCAGCTGATTCCCATATTGATTTGCTGATTTTAATAGATAATGATGAATGTAATAAAAAGGCACTATAATATTTTTTATGATAATATAATTATTACCCATTAAAATCTTTGCAGCAAATATATTGAAATTTTGAATAAAAGGATAGATCAGTGGGTTGGTTCTTCAACCTCCACTACCACCCCAAGCAAGTTTTTTTTCTTCTAAACTAGATGCTTCTCAGAAGCCTGTAATCGCTCACCTGGTTTTCTAAAGTTTATTGAAAAAGGGTGTGTCACAAATAATTTTGAAGGATCATTTCAGCTCAAATTTCTGAGCAGAAGATTTTAATGTGATTTTTTTCTCATATGTCAATTGGTATAATATGTCTAAAAAAATTCACAGAATTACCTGAAAGATATGTGGAACTACTGAATGTCATGTAGCTGCAGATTGAGCTCATTTTGACTTATAATAAAGCAGCAATAGATGATAAAACAAAATGTCTTTTTTAAAAAGCCACCATCTTGAAAGGAGGGTGGGGCTGTCAGAAACAATTTTGAAAGGGACCCACCCAAGACCATCCCTGCCAGGTTTGGATTTATTTGGTTCAGTGGTTTTAGAGGAGAATATTTAAATGTGAAAATTTATGATGTACAACAGATGCAAAGTGATGGCAACAGCTCACATGGCCAAAGTCCATGTGACCTTAAAAGTTATTTCAAAATAGTTTGCTATTAAAAGTTGAAATACAAGCACCTTATACATACAAACCTTGAGTTTATCTGTATATTGACCATTCATTGGCTGTGACCTCATTACATATGCAGATCCAGGTCTTGAGAAATGAGCGAGATCTGACCTTGGTATTACTGCTAATGATGGATCATCTTGACTAACCTACATTTGTACATCATAACAATATCAAACATTTCATAAAATCAATTATTATATGACTATAAATATTTTCTTTATCTAATTGGCTAAAAGCATGAGATTTTTTCTTGATAAACCTTTATGAATACTGTCTAAGCCTTCAATTTCCACAAAGATAAATTCAGATCGTTCCAGATGAGCCTTTGGAACTTTATATCAACTTCACATGACTCTAAAAATAAAAGTAGGGGTTTTCCGATTTTATATCTAAGATTAATTTAGATCATTCCAGAGTAGCCTTTGGAACATGATATTAACCTCGCATGACTCTAAAATTAAAAGTAGGGTTTTTCCAATTTTCTTCCTAAATCTTGTTACCATTAAAATTTACAAAAATACATGTAGTGTTTAATGCCAATTTATAAAACATGACCCATAGGACATAAATAACAGTTTCATATAATAAAACAATTACTGACTTTCATTTCGATTAATATTAAACTCGCCGAAAGTCAATAATTGTATAATATTGTGCAGTGGAACAAGTTACCAAACTGATTAAAATATCATCATTTCTGGTTGACTAAAAGGAGTATATTTCTGGATAGTAAGTTAAGCACAATGTCTTGATTCAAAACAAAGACAGGTAAACTTGTACTTGGAAGGACGATGAAGTTGGATTTATATGCAGATTTCTTCCATTTAATTCCTTTGAAAAACTCCTGACTGGAGTAGAGCAACAGCTTTGATGTACCTTTTAATTAGTTTCTAGTTTTATTAAAATAAAGACCAAATGGGCAACTTTTGTAATAATACACCAAAATTTTGAAATTACTTGTCAGAGTTCGTATATATCATACATTAAAGGGAAACTTTGTGATTTTTTACATGTTAGCTTAATATGTTCCTGGTGATATAAAATACATATTCACAAAGTTTTATCGACATATTTCCACAAATAACGAAGCAAATCGTAAATTTGTAATTTTAATTTCTAATTTTTCAACTAGTTTGTGACGTTTTAAACTACAAATGCATTGTGGGATTGAAATTTAAAGTCTGGGTCGCTGATGTTAAATTCGCTTCATTTAAAGCGCTCAGAGGACTGTAATTTAAATCTAATAACCGTTGGAAAATTAAATACTGAAGTGAACAGCTACGTACCTTTTTGACAAACAACTATTTTAAATGAACAAAATGTTTCATTTCCTTTATATTTACAACGGAAAGAGTGTTTTATAACAGTCACCTATATTCGCTATATATCGAATCCCTTTTACAATTATGTTCATTTTGTTTTACTGCTAATGTGCTGAAAAATATAATGGATAATTTTGACAATGCGTAACTTGTGTATTGATTTCTAGATTCTGTTTTAATCCCTTTTTTATAATCATTATTCGGCATGCTGTTTACTGTTATTTTGATCTCCGCATGTAGATGTCCGCTTGTGTGTTTTCTAGCCGGAGGGTAAAATTATACAGGTGTAAAATTCAAGGTGACGGGATTAATAAAATGGGAATTTGAATACACACTATTTGCTTTCCAAGACGAGTTGGTAGATCGTTTATTATCTATTAAAGATAAAAATATTCTTAAAACATTAGAATAAATATAATGTTGAAATAACAGGAACAATTTATGTTTTAGATGATAAAAAAGTATACACCATCCTTGAAATTATAAGTTTTCATTATGAGAGGCGCCAAATTGGCCTAACTATATATAGCTGTCTCATCATAATAATTTAACGATCGATGTTCATAAAAGATGTTTTAATTTTAATATTAAATAAAATGATTTAGGCCTAAATGTTTAGAAATGAATTTTTCTTTTTAACAATAAAAAAAAATGATTATGATTTTACTCAATCATTATTTTAACAGTCGGTGTTCATAAAAGATGTTTTAATTAATTTAATTTTAATCAAAGGATTATGATTTTACTCAATCATTATTTTAAGTCGGTGTTCATAAAAGATGTTTTAATTAATTTAATTTAATAAAATGATTATAATTTTACTCAATCAATATTTCTTTACTTTTCTTTTGTTCAACGCACGTTGTTTGTTTGGGAACATTTCTATATAAAGCACCGAAATTAACGTTTTAGTTATAGCTTAAATATGTCGAGCTCAGGTATGGAAAGTGACTCTAGCGCCTCAAGTGATGTAGATTTCGACGACTATGGAGAGTTCGGTAACCAACTTGAACCAGAATATACGGAAGAAGAACTCAGACAAATGGAAGAGGCAGCGAGTGCCCAACGTCAGGAAATAGAGAACAACCCACGTAAGAACGACACAAATTTGATATCCACTGATATTTATTTAGACAAAGTTCGGAAGAGATCATGATCATGAGTGGTATAAACAGATGAAGGGCAGTCAAAAATTAAAAAGAGATTAGGCCACACCAGATTTACTTCTTGTTCTTCGGATTTTGTGCTAAAAACGTTGTCCAGAGCGAGCAAGTGATTTAAAAATGTTAATTTCTTTTCCTTTTTTTGCTTGTCATTTTTGATGAGCGAAACGTAAAATATTATGCGAAAAATATATTTCTTATATTTTTCATGTATTTTCAGAAGCGAGAGACCATATTTTTATTTTAAATATTTTATTCTTCAATAAATTAAGGCAAATAATTCCTGAAGTAAGAAGTGAAATGCGGGATTTACTTATTTTTATCTTCATTCTGAAAACGACAGGTACATTCACACCGGTTCACTCAGCAGGATACCTAATATTGCATAATGAGTTTAGGTTCACACAGGAAATCGCCAGGCAGAATATACAAGTGTCATTTTACATCCGGTCGATGGGCCTCTGACCGAATACCTGAATACATGTGTCACAATATTTGGCAATAATCAGAAACGCAATGCACATTTTGTGACCCGTTAACTAACTAAAATTTTACCCTTAAGGGTTGAAGGCATGTACACGGAATATATACAAACAATGTACACAAGTCAAATAGACAAAAACATAATAAGAACAGAAAATAAAATGAAAACAAATTACGCTACCCGTGTCTAGAATAGCAGATGCAATACACATTTTAAAGGTTCTAATAGGTGATCAAAATACACGGCCCTGATCACGTTGAAGTATACATTAGGAATGGGTGCATATTAATGCACACTGCCGGATCAAGGGGGTGTTCGACAATTTAGTAAAATTCGTGTATAAATTGGGTAAAAATTGGCAAACAAGAGCCTGGCACCCCGTTTTCAAAACTGCTGGATCCGCACCTAATGCAGCAATGATTCATGGGCTATTTTCACAAAAAAATCTTAAGATTACCATTGATCGTAAGCTATATTGAATTGTTCATTTTTATCTTGATTTTTTTGTGCCCCATCAGAATGATGTAGCAACAACCAAAATTATGAAATAAAGCAGGGTGAACAGGGCAGGGTAGAAATTCTTCTTGCAAAATAGACATAAAACCATTCGTATACAATTTTTCCTTATAGAAATAGAAATTAAAATAAGTTTATTAACCAAATCAGAGCCCCAGGAGGGCATATACAAATAACAATTATGATTGATACACAACAACAATACATCAAACTAAATATTGGTGGTGAAATATCAATAATTGTGATGAACAAATTTTTTACGACTATTCTGAGATTAATCAGAAGGGTCCGCCAGTTCGAAAGACGTGATTAAAATAAACAAAATATGTTACGCTTTGTTTTTGTGTAATAAACTTTAAAAGTATTTATAATACTCATCGTCTGTAATTGTCAAATGAAATCTATTACAAATTATATGTTTACATAATCCTCTCAATTGTATGGCTTCCTACCCTGTAACTTTCTGTGCTTTTAGCTTATGTGTATCTTTATTGTAGTGCATGCACGATCGATTACAAAGTGCATCTTACTGAATAATGTCATTAAAACAATTTTGCCCCGTAGTATAGGCCTTTTTGGATTTTTTTTTTAAAACAAATTCAGGGCATTGTTCCGATGTCCGTTCTTTTTTTAACTTAATTTCGTAGTTCTTCAATTTTGGAAAAAAAATCTTTTGTAAATGTGTCTCATTAAAGACGAACCTTTCCCCCCCCCCCGATTCATTTGTTTTGCCATAATCTATAGAAGCAAAACGTAAATCTGCAAAAAGTGATTGTGTAATAAATTCATATATTTAGAATAATAAGAAAAATAAAAAGAATTACCATCAAGTTAAACAACCGTACGCCTGACAAGCCATATCGACACTGAATGAGGACCCTGGTTTGTCACGCTTGTTTTGGGGCGTGGTGGTATTTAGACGTCACGTGATACTTGGTATTGAGATGCTATCAAAATGGCGACTTCCATGTATCGTTGACAGAATTTTAAAATCGATTTCATTCCCTTATCCAACATAATAAAATGCTAATATACATATAAACATCCATATTTATACATCAGGAAAAACATATAAAAAAATATTTTTTTTGCGAAGTTTCCCTTTAATATACATCTAGAAAAATAAATGTCGATTTGAAAACTGGATTTTTAAGAATTTTTTTCTGAAGATTAATAGAAGTCAAACGGACTATAGACTACTTGAAATTTCTTGCTGTTTGTCTCATTTAGTATGTCAACTTACACTTATTAATATTTTTTTTTTAGTTTTGATTAATTATTTTACTATTAAAATATAATATAACAAATATTTGATGTGACTGTGGTCAATATTGACCACAGTGACATCGAATATTTGTATACTATTAATTTTATAAGGAAAATCAGTAGATCATTGATTGAGCAAGATATTTACTTATATCTAAAGCAGAGGCTACAGGGAGCCTGTAATCACTCACCTGGTTTCCAATTTGACTTCTAAAGTTTAAAGAAAATGGGGGTGTCACACATAATTTTGAAAGGGGACCAAAGATCATTTCAGCTAAAATGATAATTGAAGAAATGTCTATTTTTAGTAACTGCTGTCAACTTGAATGGAGGACAGGGCTGTCAGACACAATTTTAAAAGGGGATAATCCCACCCAAATTTGGTACAACAGTTTCAGGAGAAGATTTAAAGGTGATTTTTTAAATCAAAATATGCCTAATTTGTATAAAATCTGAATAAATCGGCTAAAAGAAAAATTTCACAAAAAAAAAAAAAAATTGCCATGCAGCTGCAGTTAAAATTTGACCTCATTATGATTTATAATAAAGCAGTAATGGACAATTGAAGAAATTCCTATTTTTAGTAACAGCAGCCATCTGAATGTAGGCCGGGGCTGCCTGACACAATTGTGAGAGGGACCCACCCAAGACCATCCAGGTTTGGTTTAATTTGATTCAGTGGTTTCAGAGAAGAATATCTAAATGTGACAGTTTACGACATAAGACGGACGGATGACAAATGATGGCTCCCTTTAACCCCTTTTATCGGAAACCACAAACCAGGTTGAAACAACATAAAGGCAGATAATTTCAGGCAGGAATCTAAAGAAAAAAAAGAAAAAAATTCTAAACTTTGGGTGAAGGCCCATTTTGACTCTGTTATATGTTGGAAACAGAAAGAGCCTTGAAAAATTTATTAACATACTATTTTTAAAATGATAATTTTATAAGGAACATATAAAAGCCCATTAAAATTGGTTGAAAAATAAATGCTCCACATACAAAACTCTTATTGACACCACTCTTGTTTCTTTTGTGTACTTCCCATTAAAAAAAATCCATAAACTTGTTACGAAACCGTCCAATCAACATTCCTATCAAGCTTAGTTCCAAGTGGTTTCAAAGAAGACAATTAAAAATGGAAAACACCCTTTTTGACATCATTAGGCCCTCTAGTTTCTTTTGTACAATTCCGATCAACAAAAAATTTTAAATAAACTTTCTATAGAACCATACAATAAACATTGCTATAGTCCGTTTGGCCAGCCTAAAACAGGACTAAAAAATTAATTAAAAATCAACAGTTCAACTTATTGATTTTTTTCTTCACACATTTACTTGTATATCATCCACCTACTCCGACAAATCATTTCAGAATTTTGACACTATTTTCCAAGCATGCATGAGATGTTCATTTCACTTTCACCAAGTGACAATTTTGATTCGGCTTCAAAATAATCAAACACTTTTAGTATTAAATCCTGTTTTTCATCTGAAGTTTTGAGAGGCATGACTATCCTTTCTATATAAGTATTGGTAGAGTTCTAAATAAGGGCAGATAATTTTTAATTTGTAAATATTAATATATTTTATATTTGTTCTTTTTATATATTTAAAAAAAAATATATTAATTACTTGTTTTTTTTATTATGCTTAAATAACATACATGAAACTTGGTTTCATTTTCTAAAAGTATACACAAAGCATGCAAAGCATGGGCTATTTACATGGTATATTTGGTCAATACACATAGGCTAAACTTTATAACCATGTTCTTCGAGTTCAAATACTGGGCTTTAGAAAACACCAAAACAAAGTGATTTTATTTAGAATTTAAAGAAAAAGATTTAAAATTCAAAGGCTTGCATTTATACTTTTTACTTTTATATCTAATTTCCAATAAAATGTAAAAAGTTAAACTTTGGGTGAAAATCTTTGTGTTTGTTTATAGAATAACCTATTGTCACTTGAAAGTGAAATGAACATCTCATGCATGCTTGGGTTCTGGTGACATATTCAAAGTAGATAATCACATGACAATGAAATGTAAATAAAACCACAGGTGTTGTTGTTATTGTTTACACTGGAAGTTGGTAACAACAAGCATACTAACTCCCTCTGCACATATCCACATTTGATACAAATATTTAACAGAGACCTAATGGGCAACTTTTTGGAAAATAGTGTCAAAATTCTGAAATTATTTGTCGGAGTAGGTAGATGATATACAAGTAAATGTGTGAAGAAAAAAATCAATAAGTTGAACTGTTGATTTTTAATTATTTTTTTAGTCCTGTTTTAGGCTGGCCAAATGGACTATACCATGTTTGGTTCCAATCGACTCAATGGTTTCAGAGAAGAAGATTTAAATGAAAATTTTTAAGGACAACAATGCAGCAGATGACAGATGACGGACACCAAGTGATAGAATACCTATATACATGACTGCATGAGAACAATAACAATTACATGGTTTCAGCTTGGCACAAACAAAATTTAGCTATACCTTTTTAACTATATCCATTCTTATTAATTCAGATTTCATTGTTCTTCTACAGCCAGCAGCTAAAATAAAACAATGCAACTTCTATTAAAAAGCCAATAATTTAGTTCTCCTGGAAATGAATTCTAATTGCTGTCAATTTAGGCATTTAATATCATATGTTCATGGTTTAATGGAAAATTGAAGCAATAGATTTATTGTTGCTTAGCATCATGGGACCTGAGTATTTCAGTATTTCATAACATTTGTTTACAATATTCCCTTTTGTGGTGTAAATTGAATTTCATGCTCTGATTTGTATCACCATTGTGGTGATTAAACTTGCTGCATTGATTAGTATCACCTTTGTGGTGAACTGCACATGCCATATTAATTTGTATCACTTTTATTTATAATCATTGCTCCATTGTGTTCCATAGAATTCTATATCTTTTGTGGTGTACTGATTTTGTTTCTATTTCTAAATTCATTTGTATCGTCTTTGCATGGAGCTTAAAATTTTCTGGTTTGATGGGGTTGTTGCATTGGGGTCATATGGTAGTTAAATTTACAACTACCTATGCAATCAGTACCTATCACCACAAAAGTTGTGAGTTCGAATCCCACTGATGGCAAGGTGTACTCGATACAACATTATGTGATAAAGTTTGTCAGTGACTTGCAACAGGTCTGTGCTTTTCTTCGGTTTCCCCCACCAATAAAACTGGCCACCACAAGTCCACGATATAACTGAAATATTGTTGAAAGTGGTGTTAAACACCATATTACCCTTGGTTTGAATGAATAAAAAAACTACAAGTAAGAGTTGATAATTATGCACAAAATATCCCCTGAGAACCCATTGTCCATTCTTGAAATGCCCCAATCATTTCAAGAGTCAAAATTCACGAGAGTATTATTTTGACAGAGCCTATTACTTTATCCCACATAGATTGGAGGGGGTATAATAACACTAAAAGATTTAACATGTATAATAAGATAAGCTTTGGATGTAAACATGAAACAAAATCGATCATCTGTAACTGAATGCTATTATTGTCGTTTCTACTATGAGCATTTTTTTTTTTATCATCTATATCATAGCAGAATAAATTTGTCTATTATGCATCATATAATTATCCAAAATGCAAATGAATTGCTGAATTCCAGATTAAAAACAGTTTATCTTTAA
This sequence comes from Bathymodiolus brooksi, assembly GCA_963680875.1. NCBI lineage: Eukaryota > Metazoa > Mollusca > Bivalvia > Mytilida > Modiolidae > Bathymodiolus > Bathymodiolus brooksi. The sequence goes on from OY804581.1 coordinate 111,718,526, forward strand.
AATCGGAGTCTCATAATTTCAGAATTGTGCCAATAATTTAATTTTATTATCAAATCATAACCACCACGATATAACTGAAATATTGTTAAAAGCGGCGTTAAACACCATAACCCTACCCCCTTCAAAACATATAAATTTTACCCAAAAAATTGAAAATGAGGACCTTGTACAAGGCAGTGACTTAAAAATCTTCCAAGTCAAATGATTTTCCATCCCTATTTGTTTATTTTTCCATATTCTTCAAATTTTGTTAATAAATCTAAATGTTAGATCATACTTTCTTACCAGCAAAAAATGGCCATATAGAGTCCAATGCTGATGCAAAGTCTACGGATGTCCTAGAAAATAGCAATAGTATAATCTTTTTATATATATCATTTAAATCATGTAAGATCCTGGATCCTAGGTTAATTTTTTTTTTAATTTTAGATTAAATTTCCAGTCAAAAAACTGTGTTGTAATTAGTTGCAGGTTGTACACCAAATTTACTACACTATAAATGCATTTACTAGGTAATTGTCACTGATGATCGATCATCGGTCAGTGTTGGTATCACAATCATCGATCATGAAAATGTGACAGATTCCCATCACTTCTGACCATACCAAGTGCAACCATGTCAAGTTAGCTTTAATTAATCTCAGAGGAAGAATTAAATGTGTTTTTCTTTCTTTAAAATATGCCCAATTTGCATAATCAGTATTAATAGATTTACTCGCTGCAGTTTAAACCTGATAGTGATATTAATTTGACTTAATACAATAAAGCAATAATGTTCAAATAAAGAAATTTTGATTTAAGCAACAGCAGACATCTTGAATGCAGGGTGAGGCTATCGGACACAGTATTGAAAGGGGACCATTCAAGGACCACCCACAGTATCTTGACGTTTTATCTGGCGAAATAGAGAAAAATCTGTATAAAATCTGTATATTATATATATAAAGACACAAGTAATGAAACAAGTTTTTCCCTCCAAAGGTTGTCTAACTGTAAATTTTTTGTAACCTTCGTTCGCCCGTAAAATAATGCTACGTTGGAATGTTGGAAGGTAAATCCCTTTCATGCATAGTTTATTTGTACCAAACATTGCAATGTTTCCTACCTATTTGTCTTTTTTCACAGCAGACAGACGTTCTTGTTTTTAAAATTTAGCCTATGTGGTCATAACTTCCGGTTCGGCAGCAAATAAAGTTGACAAATAAATTATTTGCTTTACGTCTATCAAAAAATAATTGACGGTAAGTAGCATTCGTAGTTTATTTTTACTTAATGTTTTTTGTATATAATTTTGTAAGATACCAACTGTAACAATACTCTAGCATTTACCGAAAAGGGAGGTAATAACAAAAACATTTGGCGGCCACTTCAAATTGGTAGATTGAAATGAAATGAAATGTCTAAATATTTGGACCTACTAGCTTGGTATGTGTACACATAGTGTCAACTATTTCTATTACATACTGCCTTTAAGAAAAAGAATGGCAGAAGGTTGCAAAAGGAAGGGGTGCATAAAAGTTCAGCTCCTGAACCCGGAAAATTTTTCAGGTCATTTCCGTTTTTGGAATAGTTTTATTGTCAACTTTATTTGCTGCCGAACCGGAAGTTATGACCACATAGGCTAAATAAAACTTGTTTCATTACTTGTGTCTTTATATATATAATATACAGATTTTATACAGATTTTTCTCTATTTCGCGCGATAAAACGTCAAGATACTGTGGACCACCCTTGAAGAGTTTGGTTAAATTTTGTTCATTGGTTTCAGAGCAGAAGATTTAAATGTGAAAAGTGTACAACAGACACAAACTGATGGCCCACATCACCTTTTGTGTCAAATGAACTGAAAAGTGTACAACAGACACAAACTGATGGCCCACATCACCTTTTGTGTCAAATGAACTGAAAAGTGTACAACAGACACAAACTGATGGCCCACATCACCTTTTGTGTCAAATGAACTGAAAAGAAAAGCATCTCTAATCAACACTATAATTTTCATACATTGAACATTTCATCTTTTCTTAGTTACATTACAGTATCTAAGGTTATGCTTTAGTGAATGGATATGAGTATGCTGACCTTGGATACAACTCAGGCTTTCACTAGTTTAAACAACTTTTCATTCATGTTTACAAACAGTGTCATATGTGTTCTTCAGCTTGACATAGAGTGAGTGAGTGATTGTTGTTTAACACCAACTCAGCAATTTTGTAGCTATATCATGGCAAGAACAAGTTAATTTGCAATGAGATGATGATGAGTGAGGTCCGCTTTGTACTAGACCAACATGCTTAGTTGCATTTTTTATAGTGCTAGCTCACTGAAACAACAATCCACGGATAAATATGTCGCACCACTCAGATACATAATCCTGATTTCGAGCTAACCAGTCTTTGCTCTTTATCCTTATTGCTGCGTGCTTAGCGGAGAAGTAACAAATACCAGTTTTATCGTCTTTGGTTTGACCAATCAGGGCTCGAACTCACTATCTACCTCACTCGAGACGAGCTGGCTAACCATTACACCAACAATGTCTAGCTCCATCTTCTGGTATTTATCTCCACCTATCAACAGAACACCTATTAATAGAGAGAAATCACATTCTGTGAAGCAGAGCATTCAATAGTCTGATTTAATGAGAATATATAGACAGTGTTTTTGATATGTGGTTTTTGAATTTTGCTGTTTTTCAAATTTATATTACCTTCCTTGGTTGTCTTTCAGAGTGAGATCAGGATTATGATCCATCAGTTTCATGATGACCTTGCCATGACCTTGGAATGCAGCACAGTGTAAGGGTGTCCATTGGGTTCCTTTATTGCACAAGTTTATGTTTGCCCTGTTTAAAAAAATATCAAAAGCATATACATATACAGAGGAATCTACCTTAATGCATATTGGTCATTGCATAAAATCAACCTTTGGCTAACACAGGTATTAGGTATGGATTTCAAATGCTAATAGTGTAATACAACTTGTTCCAAGTTATAGTAAGTGTAAATCAAGTTAAATTGCTTTATTTAAACAGAACTTGTTCTCTTTCTTACAGTATACAGTCAAACCTGTCTTATGTGACCTTCTAAGGGAACATTGAAATAGGGTCACATAAGACAGGTGATCGCCAAATACAGGTTTAATTTATATGAAATGCACTGGTAATATCTAACATTTAAATGATGGTTAAGGCCATCGGCTTTCAATTGACGAGTAAAAGAGCCGTTGCACACGGGTCCCCTGACGCCAGGGTTACTTTATAACTTCAAATATTGAAATTATTCTGTAATAACTTCAGTAAGAAGTGTCAAAAATGCATACCACACATCTGACCTTCCGTTCACAGGTTATCATCAGGAAACAAAACATTTAGTCAATTTGAATCCCGTACAACTCTGGTAAGAATAATAGAAAAATCCTCAATATCGAACTTGACCTAGATACTCATAAGATACACTTACATACCACATCAAGCTCTAATTTGACTTTTCGTTCACAAGTTATCATCCGGAAACCAAACATTTAGCAAACTGGAAGTACAAAAAAGGGGCATAACTCTGATAAGAATAATGAGAAAATTGTCATTATAGAACTTGACCTAGATATTCATAAGATACACATACATACCACACCTAGCTTCAATCTTACTTTTCATTCGCATGTTATCATTCGTAAACCAATTTTGGACAGACGCACGGACGATACTCATTACTCTAGTCCCCCTTCGATGAAGCGTTGGGGGACAACTAGTATCATTTAAGAATAAAAATACATGGTACTCAGGTTAAAGATTAGGACGCAACATTCATTACAACAACACTTACTGCTCACCATGTTATATGTGGTCAGCATTATACACATGTGGAAAACACTTGCATGACTGCATCATATCATAAAGAGCCTTGGAGAATCGGGTCCATAAAACTAGCTTAACTCTGCCAATTTTTATTGAAGTGCATGTGCTAAGACAGGAGAGTGAGCAGTCATGTGTATCTATTATAGGAGTATTAATTTAGCCTCTGTTTTTGTGATTTTGTGATTTGATTTTGGAGCTTTTCTAACCATGTTTTTATTTATTATTTTATTGATTAACCAATTATGGAGCTATGTTAATATTTTTGTACATTGTAAGACGCAATACCTACCCAATTTCCAGTAAAAATTCTGCGATATCTGCATATCCCCAGAATGCTGCTACAGCTAACGGTGTCATGCCATCATTAGAGTATTCATTGATCTTTCCACCCTGTTCAACACACTGACGAACATACTGTAATAAAACAAGAATTATGATCATGCCATGAGTCCCGTGCCAAAAATGATAGTACAATAAACAGCTCTCCTTATAGAACCTTTATTGGTATTCATTGTTACTTTCAGCCTTTTTGTATTGGATGGAAAACTCAAGACAGGTTTAAAGAACTGACAGGTGAAACCCTGTCCATGGGCCACTGTCTGAAAACCTTAACACTTGAGATGGGTATCAGTGTGGAAACCCATAGCAGTGGTACATGTATTAGGTTTATGGTCAGATGTCAACAACTTTATTAACCACTTGGCCACACAGGCCCCTCTTGTAGGCACTGTGACTATATTATTATGTTAAATAAGACAATATTAATTTGTTACTGAATTCTATTTAAAACTGATACTGTTTCCATATTATGATTGACTAAAGTAATTGTCTTTTAATTCAACCATGTCAACTTTCCAATACCAGGGTTCTGTATCTTTCAACAAGATTAAGGACTCTTTTAAATAATGTTTTACCTCAATACGAGTTTCATGATTAATATCTTATTGTATTGTTTGTGTTTGCTTCATGTGTCCAGCATTTTGTCCAATCATATGTCTTTACATTCCGAGTTCTGTGTTGTGATGTCTGCTACGATTTCCGTATAAAAACGATGTTCAGTTCACGTCTTATTTATGTTATTTGTGTTTGTTTGCATATAGTGGTGTCCAATACATCTTGCCTAGATGAGTAACATGGAAGGTGTCTTAAAAGAGGCTGGAACTGAAGGGTAAGCAGTTCCTGCTTCTTATAAAACACCAGCTGTGTTACTCATATATACAGTCTGGTTAAAGTGTTAGCAGTGACAGTTGAGGAAAGAAAAAATCTAGGTAAAAAGTATAAGATACATGTACACTGTCATTTGAGATATGGATATTTCATAAAGGTCAACCAGTGAGTAGCTGAGCACAATTTGTACCCATTGGAATACCAATTGTTTGTTGAAACACATGTCCAAAAAACTGGACAAAGGTGTTGTCGATCAATAAATCAACTGGACAAAGGTGTTGTTGATTAATAAATCAAACATTTGAATGATATTGTTCTGTTTATATTTATTATTAGATTTTGAATAGCTTTCTACAAGGTCAGACTTGTTTCTACTAATAACAAGATACTGATACATTGGTTCTCTGTTCTTCTTTGAGAAGCAATGCTTAATCAATTCTAGATTTCAGTAGCTTATATAGAATGTTGATATATAAGGTAGAGAAATCAAATGTTTAAATGCAGCTACAAACATACAGATATCTAGAACTTAAAGTCTCCAGCATGTCTTTTGAGTTTTTTAATATCCATATTTGATTAACGCCACTTCTAGAAAAGCAGGTATCATGATATTTTTGGAGACCTGCTTTAACAGCTGTAAAAACAGAAGCTAAAAGCGAGTCTTGGTATAACACTTCTACTTCTACCAATTATTGACCTACTTCAACAGTTTGAAGATTATGTCAAGGGAATTGCGTTGTGAAAAAGAAAAGGGAAAAAAAGTAACATTAAGAAAATAAGTTTATAAGATATATCCCCCGCTCCCCACATCTGTCCAACCTATTTCCATAACCAAAACATTACTGATTGTTCCGACCAAAAATGAAAGGGACCCTCCTCTATTACCCAGCCAATGATTATTTAGTAAAGTTTCACCAGATTCCTTCATACATTACTAAAATTTTCCTATGACATTGTATAAAATATAATGCCCCTAACTCTGGAACAATAAAAGTGAATATCATCAAAAATGAAAGAGACCCTTCTCTCTTCATGAGTAAACTACTGCTCCTCAAATTTCAAAATATTCTGAGAAACACTACTCAAGTTATAATACTCCCCACATCTGTCCAAGTAAAGTTTCATCAGATTTCATTATGCATCAAGTTATCCTATGACAAATTCTAACCCGTTACCTTGAGTTAAGTGTTGCAAGTCAAGCGTCTTCCGGATAAACAATAATTAACGGTACCAGACACGAAAAAAATCTGGATTTTGAAAACGTCGGAATACACGTTTATTATATTGGAGGTCGGATTAAGGGTCTGAAAATCGGAGAAACTCCGCCGAAATCGTGGTTGGTGGCATCCCTGCAGTTTCCGAAGGGATCCCCTTCTCTTCACAATTAAGTCACTAATAAAATTTTAAAAGATTTTGAGAAACACTTGCTCAAGTTGTTGTACTTCATATAGGGTAAAATACCCTACTTTCCGTCATATCAAGTCCAATAACTCTGGAACGGCAAAAGTGAAAACCATCAAAAATGAAAGGGATCCTCCTCTCTTCACCAGTAAACAGCTGATAAAATTTTAAGATTCTAAGAAACACAACTCAAGTTATCGTATGACATAGAATTTGTCTACAGACGGACGGAACATGGTGAAACCAGTATACCCCCTTACAACTTCGTTGCGAGGGGTATAAAAATATGTACAAAACAGGGAGTGACTTTAAAGATAAGATGAGGTAATGGCAGTCCTGAAGGACTCGACTGAGTCACTCAACACTGCGGTCTGAGGTAGGCGGTTCCAGTCCACAATGGTGCGAGGGAAAAATGATGCCTTTCTCTGTTGTGTCCTACATATATATAGTGCGACCTGATATGACTGAGAGTGCATATTTATGGAGTGTCTCAGGAGTGGTGAAAATCTGTCACTTTTACTGACTGCCACCTTGTCATGGGAGATTTTATAGTTATACATCATGACAAGGCGTGCATCTCTACGTCGATCTTCGAGACCGCCAACACTAGATGTATTACGTATTACGTTGTCTGAACATTGGTGACATATCTCGCAGCCCTACGTTGAACCATTTCTATTTTGTTGATGTCAGATTTAAGATGAGGATCCCATACAGAACAGGCATACTCCAGTGATGATCTGACTAATGATTGCATGCCTATTCTTTAACAGAAGTGGAACCAATGTTCAGGTTGCGACACAGGAAGCCGAGAGTCTTATTGGCTTTACCATATATGTTGTTGATGTGGCTTTCCCATTTGAGGTCCTCGCTGATTGTAACTCCCAGATACTTTGCCTTATCAACTGATTCCAAGACATGACCGTGAAGGCAATAATTGAATTTCACAGGTGTTTTATTATGCGAGATGGTAAGCACGTTACATTTATCTGGGTGGAAAGCCATCTTCCATAATTTACGATAGATGTTATAATTTTCAGGAAAGACTTTGTTATTATGGATGTTGCAAATTTACAACAGTTTAATTGGTTCAGTTTTACAGTATGCTAGCTGTGTATGGCAAATTGGAAATAAAGACAATCTAGATAAGTTAAACACAGTACAGAGGAAAGGATTGTCAATAATCCTAGGCTTACCATCGACTGCCAGTCTAGAGGCAATGGATGTAATGTCTGGGGTAATACCTTTAGACTTTAGGAGAGAGGAAATCGCCATCAGAAACATTGGAAAAATTTACTCATATTCTGCAAAAATTCCCATTAAGAACCAACTGGACAAATGGAGAAGAAAAGATAGGCATTTATCACCATTAGGATTGATGTGTTTACAAGGGGAAGAAATGAAAAAAGAAACGGAAATAGATGTTAAAAATATAGAAGAAGAATTTCAATTCCATGGCTTACAAGCAAGCAAATCACCACCAGAATATTGGAGAAATTTGGGATCATCAAAAACTAGAACAAAGGAACAGGAAATCAAAGGTAGAGATTTGATACTTCAAAAGATCACTGAAACAACCGAAAATACAGCAATAGCATTCACCGATGGTTCATGCCTTAATAATCCTGGATCATGTGGAGCAGGGGCAATAGTATTTGTTGAGGAAGAAACAACAGAACTAAAACAACCGGTTTGTAAAAGAGGATCTATATTATTAGGAGAGTTAATAGCAATCAAAATAGTATTAGAAAATAAGGGTAATAACAAAATTACCGAACTCCGAACAATCTTACAAAGGGAAAGTCAAAACTCATAATTATATAAACAGACAAAATCAGTCAACAACCGGAAAACTGTGAAAACCTTAATGACCCTGACTTGGTACAGGCATTTCTAAAGAAATAGTGGGTTGAATCAGATTTTAAGGCACCAAACCTCCCGCTCTCATTACGGTTCAAAGGTTCCGGCTGTCACTATAACAGCATTTAAATACAGGAACAAAATAGGTAAAATAGTTGTCAAAGCAGTACCATATTCGGTGACGTAAATGTCAAAAATATTTTTACGTCACACATTGACAAAAAAAATATCCTTGACATTTTTTGACTTCTTTATCTTTATACATTTTCACTATATGAAAATGCATCGCTTATAATTTTTTCTGCAGAGACGGAATATATTTCGACAAGATCTTGGTATCGGAATATAAACTTTTTAAGAGATCGAATAAGGCGAATCTTTTTATAACCATGGTCCAGTAGCCTGTTTCTCAGATGAAGATGACGTTTCAGGAAATCAGAATAATTGCTACTGGCCCTTGCATAGCGAATCAATTGCGAGATGTTAACACCATATGCAGGAGAAGCTGGTATATTGCTGCACATGTTTGGAAAATTTATGATTTTAAAATTGAAGTCGTCCCGCTTATCATAAATTTTAGTACTGAGTTGACCACTGTCGTCAAATTCGAGGTATAAGTCCAAAAATGATGCGGACAAAGCTGTATCGGTGGTCTCTTTAACTTCTAGCTCTGGAGGATATATCAATGGAAGAAATTCTGCAAATCTAGAATTATTGATAGATAAAACGTCATCAATATACCTGTATGTGAAATTAAAGGCTCTAGCCTCATGAATCTTCTTATCTTTTACAAGCTTTTGAAGAAACTCCGACTCATATGAGTATAAAAATAAATCGGCTAGAAGAGGGGCACAATTCGTACCCATTGGTACGCCGACGACCTGCTGAAACAGTGTCCCTCCAAAGGAGACAAATATGTTATCAATGAGGAACTCCAGCATACTGATCACTTGTTCCTCGGAGTAGCATGTTTTATCTTTTTGAATTGTGTTGGAAAAATATGTGGAATTGTAGCCCAACACAACAAATTTTGAGCCATAGTTTCTATGACTAAAAGCTTTATGAATTGTTTCTTTTAAGCGGGTTTTTAATTTGTCATGCGGTAGGGTGGTATATAGAGTTGAAAAATCAAAAGTTTTGATGGAGGATACCTGAGAGAAAGATCTTGATTTCAGGTTATCCAAAAGATCTTTAGAGTTTTTCAAAATCCACATGTGATTTATGCCACTACGCGAGTAAACAGTTTCACAATATTTCTGTTGTCCCTCTTTTACTGCAGACAGAATCTTTGTCAGGTGAATAGACAAATATATAGATCAACCAGAAATAAGAAGAAAAATAGAACAACTTACAATATTTTCGGACAGTCAAACAGCAATTGGAATACTTACCCTACATTGGAAAATTGAAAACCACAAAAGAATTACACTCGAAATTTTGGATAAAATGAAAAGAATACAAAAAAATGGAATCGAAATAAAAATTCATTGGACACCAGGACATGCGAATGTTAATGGAAATGAAATAGCTGACAGATTAGCTAAAGAAGCTGCAAAGGAAGCAAAACAAAATCAATCAGACTCTCACAATACTATAACTAAACAAGATGTGAAAAAAGCAGCAAGGGACCATATTACAGAAAAATGGCAAAGCAGATGGAATTTCAGTAATAGAGGAAGATTCTACCACAATTTCCATCATCAAGTAAAAACAAAAAACCTTCATGACTTTCCAGACAAAAAAATTTCAACAATAATTTACAACCTCAGATCAGGATATGCCAAACTTATTGATTACTGCCACAAATTAAACATCACAGAAAGTGCAAACTGTCAATGTGGAGAAAGGGAAACCGTAGAACATTATATTCTTCATTGTGACAAATATGAAGAAGCAAGAGAAAAACTAATTCATGACATTATTTTATTGTCTGGCTCAATGCACCTCAGTCTGGAGGTGCTCCTTACAGTAGGAGCCGATGAAGAAGTTTCACTAACGGAAACAGAATGGATTCGACTTCTAGCAGATTATATACAGGAAACCGAACGCTTCGATTTATAATTTATTTGTTATTTCTACCGTAATTATTTTATTTTATATATCAGTGTCCACCTATCAAAAGTACAAGTGTGTTGAAGTTACCGAGTGTAAATTGTACATGCGCATAGACGATACCAATAATTACAAGAGAGACAATACAGAATACAGAATGGATGTTGGGTTTTAACCAGGTTTCAGTGCCTATTACAATATCTGGTTTTGAACTTTCTATGATGTTATTCACTTATTGACAAGATGTTGCTTCCGTTTGACGTACTGGAAGTTTATATTACCATCGTGTTATCGGTTTTCGTGCTATTATCGATTTTCAGATATAGCGATTAACAGTGTTAACCCTCCATTCATATAACGATTGGAATTTTCAAAGAATGGCTAGTTAAATATTTTTTTGTGCATAAGATTGTTTTTAAAGCCATTCTTGTATTTTAATATACTCTCGATTACCTGGCAACTTTTGTTGTCAGTAAAATGGAGTCATCTGTTTCCGTGGCAAATAAAAACAAGGCCGATATACGGGATGGAAACGAATATAAAATCCGGAAATGGCTGGTTTTAAAATTTCATGGTTCTGGCCATCTACCAAATCATATTACATCTAAATAAAATAACAGAATGTTTGAAAATGACCACTTTCAAAATTGTGTTTACTTTTGATGTTTTTTTTAGTGCTGAAACCACAATGCACTGCAAAGTGACATGTATTTTATATAAGAAACAGGCACATTTCAGTCGGCTCTTTTGTTTACAAATACGATAAGTGATCCCATGATAGTTACATGACAGGAAGAGCAGGTGTCTGAGAGGCAGACGACATAGTTAAATTTTATATAGCCCTTCTGGATATTTTTCCAGCTACTTTATAAATGAAGTACATTTTTGGCATTACAAAAAGTATGGTTCAGTAGGTAGGTTCACTGTTTTTGGTACTTACGTCTTTAAAAGTAAATTTTATCATTTTTTACAGATGTCAGCTTTCGTATTGTTTATGTTCCATAAATAGAAACCGGAAGACACGTCAAAAATAATGCGTGCGCTGTGGAAATCAAAATAAAATGGATACCACGAAAACAGATGACGCACGAAAACACATACCGTGACGATAAGAACTCTGAGTGGAAGATTGGAGGTTCCCGTGATATAACATTGTTTGTAATTGTATGGACACTTGTTTTTGTTTTTATTTGGTTTCCAGTACAGTAAGGTAATATCATAATCCTCATCCATATGAGAGGTACCAACGGTGATCCTTCCACAAGTACCTGTGACTGTGTAGTATACGGTTACCTCTCGTGAAATGTGCATTGACGACCACTTTTTTTTTTACTTTCCTTAGTTCTATACTACAATAGACCGAGTGTATTTACTTTATTTTTTTTTACAGTAAAAAAATCACTGTCATTTCATTTGAAAAGAGACTGGGTTTTGTTTTTGAGTCATAAATTTTACCGTTAAATCCCCATTAGCAGCTGCGTTGGCAACACTCATGGAGGCTGCCATTCTTTTTCGTTAATCATGTGACTATCACGTGATTAAATCGAATGCGAGTCAAGTCGCCCCCAAGACAATTCGCACCCTTCTCCCAAGATAAGTCGCTCCCTTCTCCCAAGACAAGTCGCCCCCTTCTTCCAAGACAAGTCGCTATTACAATTAATAGCGTTGTTAAAAGTCCATTCTGTTGTTTAATTATTCATATTTAGTAAAATTTAACGTATATACACACAGCACTAAAACTAAAGATAAAAGCGCAGTCGTAATTTAATGTTCTTTCCTTCACGCACTCTCCGAATACAGCAATTATTCCGTTGTTAAAACAAATTGACTCATAACAGGTAAAATCATCATTTAAGTATGCGCATAAACTGTTTAAAATGTAAAACGATCTCTTTAATGAACGGATCGGGTGCTGGACACAGTAAGAAAAATATGCTATTAGCTGACTTATATATGTTTGTTAAATTCCAGAAAAAAAAGAAACAGTTCTATAAATGTACTATTAGCTATTGACTATCTGCCTTTCTACAAAATGTTCTTCAATATTTCAGTTCTCTTTTGGTGTAACACAAAGCAGTAGTATTGCGTGGCTCTTTCAATTTGCACTAAATCCTGGTTTGTATATGGAATCAGTTGGTTTATTTTACATGAGGTGCAGTCCAAGATGAGTTGCATAAGCAGCCCATTTTGTTCTATAGTTCGTGTACCCCCCCCCCCCCCCCCCCCCCCCCCCCCCTTTTGCCTCTTCTAAGTTCTAGAGCTTCACATAGTTTCACCATTTGTGTTTTCTGTTTTCTTTAAAGGACCGACCATTTAACTTGAAAGGTGGAGGGGCGGGGGGTTATGGTTTTTTGTTTCGTTCAGAATTTTTTCTTCAGACAACACAAGAGTTAGAATATTTTATTTTTTTTGACGCGCAAAGCGCAATTTTTTTTCCAGGATATAACATTAGGTTATATGACAAAAACTCTGAATCAGATTATTTTTTTCCCCTCCAGGATTAGCCCATCATAAATGTTCCTTAGTAATAGCCATATATCACCAGTAATTCCATCGTGGTATAGCTTATTTAGCATTATGTCATGGTTGACGGTATCAAATGCTTTTTCTGCAAAGCATGTAACATGGTCATTTGTGACACAGATATTCCATAATTTATATTATATACGATTTATATTGTGTATAGTTGAGTATAAAACAAACAAAATGTATCTAACAATTCAAGACAATTATCAAAATCTTCGGAATAAATAGGACCAACCTGAATCTTTCACAATTGATTTTTCTGACGTAGGACAGTCGACTTCTATCGAATCTTTAGAATATCTGCCTTTCTTGTAATATTATCAAAATATCTTCTGCATTGAAATCGGTATTTCCTGGGGAAAAAGATAATAATATATTTGATTCAACATGGCAATGTCATATGTACATGTATACGCCACTTTATATATATCTTATTCTACACATGGGTTAGAACTATGTTTGATAAATGCCACTTTCAACAACATTCCAGTTATATTTTTGCTTTCAGAATACCATAGGACCCGGATTAAACTAACGACTTGCAGAAAGTTACGTTGTATCAGACGAGAGTCACGGACTCTATATCAGTGATAATTGTCACGTGGCTACATAGGTAGATGTAAAGCCAACAATTATACATCACGGCCACGTTGAAGACCAGTCAAAACTTCCATAACCATGATTATTAACACGTCATACATAAGTTGCTATATTTTTTTCTCTCGCAAAATTGAAAACGCCACATTGAACGTTAACATTAGTTTTACGTATTATATATACCATGGATCTTACGAATTAACTTATCCAAACTAACGAATCCGAAGGATGAGTTGATTTAAATAAGTTCATGAGTAAGATCCATGGTATATAACTATTATATGGTTTGTAACAGAAATGACATGATTGACATATCTATGACGTCAAAATCATGGAATAACAGATCCTATGACGTCAAAATCATGGAATAACAGACTTATGACGTCAAAATCATGGAATAACATCAAGATCTTCATATTAGACCATGGTTTGTAAAAGTTCACTATTATTAAGGGAACGACCATTTAACTTGAAAGGGGGGGGGGGGGTATGGTTTTTTTCTAAAACAAATATTCTGATTCCCAATGTTGCCGATTTTGGTGGAGGAAAAAAATAATAATCTGATTCAGAGTTTTTGTCATATAACCTAATGTTGAATACTGGAAAAAAAATTCGCGCTTTGCGCGACAAAAAAAATATTCTAACTCTCGTGTTGTCCGAAAAAAAAATTCTGAACGAAATGAAAAACCATAACCCCTCCTTCAAGTTAAATGGTCGGTCCCTACCTTGATTACTGCATAAAAACATCAAAGGAAAAATGAGTATTTATGTTACAATAATATGTTACATTGAACGTTAACATGAGTTTACTAGTATGTCACATTGAACGTTAACATGAGTTTACTAGTATATCACATTGAACGTTAACATGAGTTTACTAGTATGTCACATTGAACGTTAACATGAGTTTACCAGTATGTCACATTGAACGTTAACATGAGTTTACTAGTATATCACATTGAACGTTAACATGAGTTTACTAGTATGTCACATTGAACGTTAACATGAGTTTACTAGTATGTCACATTGAACGTTAACATGAGTTTACTAGTATGTCACATTGAACGTTAACATGAGTTTATTAGTATATCACATTGAACGTTAACATGAGTTTACTAGTATGTCACATTGAACGTTAACATGAGTTTACTAGTATGTCACATTGAACGTTAACATGAGTTTACTAGTATGTCACATTGAACGTTAACATGAGTTTACTAGTATGTCACGTTGAACGTTAACATGAGTTTACTAGTATGTCACATTGAACGTTACCATGAGTTTTACTAGTATGTCATGTTTTCAAACTGTATATTATAGGAGCTACTTATGTTTTTTGTGAATTCGATTTTCGCCAATCGTACAATATTCTTTATACAACTTTATATTATAAAGTGTGTTATCATAGTGAATTTTTGTCTGAAAGGTCTCCGGTTTAAACCCACCAAACGGACCTAAATCACTTATTGAAAGTGGCGTTCAACACTAAAAAGACCTCATAAATAGTGATCTTGTATACCTGTTATCCATAGTATTTAATACCTTCCATACAAACATAGTGTTCAACAGCTCCCATGATTTGTTTCCGTGGGTATTTGAATTTCATCAAAGTAGTGACAGCAGTGGTATAGTACAAATCTTCAGTGTAAAGATCAGATAATAAAGAATAAGCATCAATAAACTTCCTGGAAACGTTAATACGAATAAGTATATTTGTTGACAAGGAAGTTTTTATTACAGCTATTTAAAAGATACTTCCATGTTTATGGTGGTTTTTAATTGGTGATATAGGTTTTTCCATAAAGACCAAGTACAAAGTGTATTAATTAGCCGAAATTGTACCTTTGTTGTATTATTTAACAAATAGTTCATGGTACTGAAGGCCATATGGCAGTTTATGGACCGGGATGTCACCCACAAAATATTATATGGACCGAAGCGAAGCAGTCCATATAATATTTTGTGGGTGATAGACCGGTCCATAAACTACCATTTGGCTCGAAGTGCCGTGAACTATTTGTTATATTATACTTCGCCTCCAAAAACAAGCACAATTTAAATTTGACGTCATAATGGTGAATTTAAACGAAGACATGGACCGGGCCCGGTCTATATACTGTTATATGGACCGGCTGGCTAACAAAGACAAATAGGGAAAATCTAAACAAAGACATGGACCGGGCCCGGTCTATATACTGTTATACGGACCGGCTGGCTAACAAAGACAAATAGGGAAAATATAAACGTAAAGTATAATATTTATCAATTATGGACTTTTTACGAGGTCAATATGTTATACATGGACCTGTTAGGGTTATATTGACCTCAGACTTCGTCAGACTTCGTCTTCGGTCAATATAATCCTAACAGGTCCATATATAACATATTGACAGAGTAAAAAGTCCTTAATTTTTATATTACATATGTAATGTATTACTCGTGTCATTGAAAATAAAATATTAACACACTATTATTTTATTG
Source organism: Bathymodiolus brooksi (assembly GCA_963680875.1). Lineage (NCBI taxonomy): Eukaryota > Metazoa > Mollusca > Bivalvia > Mytilida > Modiolidae > Bathymodiolus > Bathymodiolus brooksi. The sequence continues at coordinate 111,734,463 of OY804581.1, forward strand.
TTTAAGAACACAATAAAACTAGAAAATTGTTTACTACAGGTGGAGTGTAAACGCGGTCCGGAACGGACAATATCCGGATCTAAATTTAGTAACATAGCTGCTATATTGACGGTCAATATACGTAAAAATAGAAACATAGCGTCAATATACGTAAAAATAGAAACAAGACGTCTGGTTTCTTCACATTGGAAAAATACATTAAATATTCTGTATATCACGTGACTGATTCAGCCAATGAAATTGTAGGAAAACCACACCATATGTAATATTATTTCATATTAAAAATAATCCGCCGGAAAGAATATTATGGAGGATAAAATCAAATGTTACATATACACTAAATTTTGGGAGGAATCCATTAAAAAAAATATCACTGAAAAAAAAGGAAACAAACTAAGAACATACAAGGATTTGAAGAAGAAATTTGAGATGGAAAACTTTTTGAAATTAGATATTGACAGATCTGATATTTCAAATTTTGTAAGACTCAGAATAAGTAATATTATCCTTATGATCGAAAAGAGCAGGCACAGAAAAATAGATTTAGAAAACAAATTATGCCCCCTATGTAAATTTGAAGCAGAAGATGAATTGCACTTCACTATAAAAATGTACCAAACTCCAAGAGTCGAGAAATAAATTTTATCAGAAAATTTCAGATATTTTACCCTCTTTCTATAATCTTTCAGACACTGAAAAATGCCATCTCATATTTCGTAGTAATGATTATGATGTCAGTAAATGTTGCATAAAAGGTATTAGTGACATGTACAAATTTAAATGTTCATTAACTTAATTTATTCCACTATATATATCATTAAAATATATATTCATACATATTAAGATTATATATTTTATTAAACATTATATACTTATATTATTATAATATATATAAGTATATAATATATAATATATATAAGTATATAATTGATTTCATTTATAAAACATACAACGAAAACCTACAACGAGAGAATCAGATGATGAAACTGAGACAGTGTGTAGAAACTTTTGTGTCCCAAGAAAATGGTCACTTCTCTTTAAATAATGGTTCAAATAGTTCTTGAATTCGAAATTCTGCAATTTCATATGAAAAAAAATATTATAAGTTTGATTTGCATACAAATACCTGAAAATGTTGCCTTTTACTTTTCAAGTAAAGATCAGTAAAAATACGCATTGGTATATTGTACATTAAAATACAAAAGTAACATATTAATAAAAAAAAAATTAGCGGCAATTTATTTGTAACAATCTCTGCATCTGCCCGAGGTATCTGCACAAGAAAATGTGAACATATCCTTTGTCCGGGTACGTTTATATTATTTATATCTACCAATGGATGTCTGTACAATTTTTTTTACACATTTTTAACAAAAAATTCGGAGCCGGCCGCGATACTGGTATTACCAGTATTGTAATATTTACAATACTAGTATTACCAGTATTATAATATTCACAATACTGGAAATACCAGTATTGCAAATATTACAATACTGGTAATACCAGTATTGTAACACTGTACAATACTAGAAATACCAGTATTGTAATGTTACAATACTGGTAATACCAGTATCGTACATATACAATACTGGATGTACCAGTATCGTGCATTTACAATACTGGAATACCAGAATCGTTGATCTATGCACAATACCAGAAGCTCCAGTATTCTTCATCCAACAATACTGGTAATACTAGTATTGTAAAACACACGATACTGGAAGCTTCATTATTCTTCATCCAACAATACTGGTAATACTAGTATTGTAAAGCACACAATACTGGAAACTCTAGTATTCTTCATCCAGCAATACTGGTAATACTAGTATTGTAAAACACACAATACTGGAAGCTCCAGTATTCTTCATCCAGCAATACTGGTAATACTAGTATTGTAAAACACACAATACTGGAAACTCTAGTATCTGGCAATTTGACACGAGTGGGCAGAGCCTAATTCTAGCTGTAAATCACAGCTCATTGTATTTACCGTTAGTATTAGGCTCCGCCCAGTCATGTCAAATTACCTTACCAATATATATCAAACTCTAAGGGACCATACAAAATATTTTGACATTACAGGGCTTTTGCCTCTTATGTTATGTACAGCAGAAATGACGTATGAGTATGAATTGTATTCAATTCTTTTAGTATAATGTAGACATAAAAACTCGGGTTAACCGGAATTCTACCTAATTTTCCAATATCTGCAATACTGGTATAACCAGTATTTTCCAGTATCTGCAATATTGGTATTACCAGTATTTTCCAGAATCTTCCAGTATCTGCAATACTGGTATTACCAGTATTTTCCAGAATCTTCCAGTATCTACAATACTGGTATTACCAGTATTTCCCAGAATCTTCCGGTATCTACAATACTCATATTTTGGCAATGACCAGTATCTTCTAGTATTGCAGATACTGGAAAATTCGGGAAGATACTGGAATACTAGTATTTACCAGTATCTGTACCAGTATTGCAGATACTGGAAGATACTGGTAAAATACTGGTATTACCAGTATTGTGTACCAGTATTGTAGTACCAGTATCGCGGCCGGCTGCTTCATTTTATCCAAAAATTCTGACTACAATTTACATATCCAGAAATTGAGGGTACTTTCCTCATAAATATTCATCATATTTAAATTAGATTTTGATCACGTGACTGCAGTTTCAAGCTTGATGGATCGTTTATTAGATTTGTCAAAAAATAGCCTATAGTACGGAAATTCAATGTGTCCGTCAATGATTCGAAAATTAAAAGTTATTGTTTATTTCCGCAAAGTTTTTCTTCTGTCAAAATTCAAATATTTTAGTTTTGTAACGATTTTAGACATGTCTTTGATATCGCGATCATGCAAAAATGATCATATTATATTTAATGTGGGAACCCCGAGTTTAGAAGCTAGAAATATAAGGTTAGTTAATATAATTACATATATTATTGAGGAATCTAAATTAATTTCAGAAAATATGTCGCCAAATGTCATTCATTGTTAAATTTTGTGTCACACGCCACCAGTTTCATGTATTTCAGACATTTTTACATAGACTCTTAAGGCCAAAAAAGGGTTCGTCGCCTCGGATTTTCATTTAGTCCAGGAACCTCGAATATTTAATTGTTTTCGTTAATTTTTATTTCATTTAATTCAGCTTGATTCAATGTATCATTTTCAAGTTCAGAAAATGACACACATGCAATTATGAATGATATCGTCTAAATAGATCATATGAAAATTGCAGACGTCCCGGCGTCGCCATCTTAGATATGCAAATGAGCAAAGTACCCATCATTTCTGGCTATGATTTGTAATAAATTAATATCTACAACTGCACATGAAAGTGTGAAAATAATCTCGACAAAATGGTTTATGCATATCTCACACCTGATTTCCGTAAGCATATTTCTCCAGAACTTTGATACATTTTTTTTGTTTGATCTTTTAGTGTAATGAGGTTTTTACGCCCATTGCTCAAACACTTGATGTCCGTCCGTTCGTCCGTCCGTCTGTAAGATTTCTGCAATCCGCAACTCCCCTGACTGTAACCACGCAATTGATTGACGTTAAACTATATAATGTACTTGAAATACATTGTAGTTTTGCACAATGGTTTTTAGATTTTTCATTGAAGGCCAGGTGGAGGGGGTAGGAGGAGGATTCTGCAACCCGCAACTCCTAAATAACAACTCAATGGATTGAAGTGAAACTTAAACTACAAATTTGACATACAATGTAGTTTGCTCACCACGGTTTTATTTTTAGAATTGGAGGTTAGAGGTAGGAGGGAGATTCTGTATTCTGTTTTTTTGGCGTAAAATCGTGAATTTTCACACGAAATACCCCAAAAAATGTTGAGCCTCCCTCCACTCGGCGCAATTTTTTTAAGTGCGCGATTTTTGTTTATGCATATTCACGCCGGGTATTCGGACACTTGGAACCGGGTCGAACACTAAGAACCGGGTCAGACAAGTGACAACAACGTATTTGGGTGAGTATGCTATTTTTATCCTCAGCGACGTCAGCGATATTAACAACAGAAATAAATTGACACATTGTCTTTGCTATTAACGTACTAGGTTTATTCCAAGTTGTGAGTATTATAAGTGGATACTAAATCGACAAGAACGGTTTAATATCGGAAGTTTCAGAAAAAATATGTGAATCTTTAACTTCAGTCGCTTATATCTACTCACGCGGAGAGCGAGTTCCATGATTGTTTTGGTCGATATACCTCCCATAATCTATACTAGACTATTCATTAAAAAATAGGCTTTTGACTAGCGGTTTCTAGCGCAACAGCTATCTTTTTATAATTAAAATTACAAAATAAAACTATATACAGTACAGTAAATTACATGGTTCATTACACATTAATTTTGGAGGGAAAATACAGACTTTCTATTGGTAGATTATCTTTTCCTCACACCTGTGATAGAGCACAACAGAAACTAAAGTCAGACATTTTGGTTTACTCAAACATGTTGTTTACTCAAACATTTTCAAACTGGAAATTAATTTGGACCACATGTACTACTATTCTATTTGTTTTCTAAAGGTCAGTTATCTTTCTGTTTACTCATTTTACTATTTCTAATTTTCACCATGGTATGAAATAGTGGGAACAGTGTTCTAGCTAGGATTTAAGAAGGGCAGGGTGCAAAACTGAAAAAGGCCAATTCTATGCGTGCGACCTGTGAATAAAAGGGCAATGTGTCAGGGGGGTCTAAATCAATTAATTTTCTCTTTAATGTGTTAATCTGTGGTTCATTTGCTTCATTTTGGTTTCTACAAAACACAAAGATTGTTGTCTAGAAAAAAGGAAACAACAATCCAAAGTAAAGCAAAATTTGATATAATTAATCTTAAGCAAATTAGGGATCAAGTGACTTTGGCGACCACAATAATACTGGTGTGAAAATTGTATACCGGTATTGTAAAGTTTTTCAAATTTTTGTATTGTAATGGATGTCTATTTACTCATGTGTGTTATTACTACCGGTAATGTATAGAACTGGCTGTTGCTAAATATTGTCTTTGTTTCAGTTTAAGTAGACAGGTTTTTATTTCAGATTAAACTTAAGTGTTATCAACTGTTGAAAAGCATACTAAAAGTACAAGTTCATTGTGTATCATTTTATTGGCATTTATAACATCGTATCAGTAATACATCACAATACACAACAATCCGTTATGGATAGAGTCAAGATTAGTATACAGCGACACAAGAACAACTACTTCAAGAACTGGTCTACCCAGGAACTAACATTTCCACAATACCTATTACAATACTTACTACAATACTATACACAAGTAAAAAAATATTTTTTTTAAATCACAATACTGGTACAATACTGGTATACAATACTGGAACAAATTTTTATACCAGTATTGTGCACAATACTAGTATACCAGTATTGTGATCGCCAAGTACAGGAGATCCAACCAGATCCTGGTGTTTGATAATAAAATATTGTATTAATGTAAATGGCATATTTAGATTTTGTTAATTTTGGTTTGTTTCAAGTATAACAAAGTGAAATAACTCATTTTTTATATCGTTGAAAAATACGATGTCAAACTTTTGTTTTCCTTGGCCACTTTCTTTGCATTTTCTTTCAAACGTCTTTCCCGGGAAGGCATTGTGAATGATATGATTTTCAAAGTTCAAATTTTTATAATTACCGCGAAATCTAATCAGAAAATCGATCAAATAAAGTTGAAAAGATTATAAATAATATCAACATCAAAAAAGCAACAGGTGCTGATGGTATACCTGCCAAAATAATAAAATGTAGTAAATCTATTATTGCACCTCGGATTACAAGTATTTTAAATATGTCAATAGATCAGAATGTTTTTCCGGATAAATTAAAGAAAGCACAAGTAACACCTTTATATAAAAAGAATGATCCACTTTTGAAGACTAACTACAGACCCGTAAGTGTACTATGTATTTTTTCAAAGATTTTTGAGAAAATTTTAGAACAGCAATTGTCTGATTTTTTTGAAAATATTTTTAATCCTTATTTATGTGCTTTTAGAAGAGGTCATGGATGTCAGACAACCCTGCTCAGGTTATTAGAGGACTGGCGGAATGCCCTTGAAAAAAATCAGTATGTTGCTACAGTCCTAATGGATCTTTCCAAGGCATTTGATTGCCTACCCCATGATATTTTATTGGATAAACTTTAGGCCTATGGTATGTCCACTGATTCTGTATCCCTTCTTGAGTCCTACTTATCAAGTAGGAAAGAGCAAATTAAAATTAATGGTATCCTGAGCAGTTGGTCTGACATCCAAAAAGGGGTACCCCAAGGGTCAATCTTGGGGCCTCTACTTTTTAATGTCTTTATTAATGATATTTTTTATTTTGTAAAAAAGGGTACTTTATATAATTATGCGGATGACAATACTTTGTCTTATGGTCATCCTGATTTTAATGTACTTACCTCAGTTTTAGAATCAGAGTCAAATGTTCTTATTAATTGGTTTAAAGTTAACAAAATGCAGGCTAATCCAGATAAATTTCAGGTACTTGCGGTTGGGAAGAAGACTTTTGACAAAAACATGAAGATTTGTAAACAGAATTCTACACTTTCATGTGAAGAGACAGTAAAACTTTTAGGAATTGAAATAGATTATCAATTAAATTTTGACATTCATATCAGTTCAATCTGTAGGAAGGCATCACAGCAACTGAATATACTTAAACGTTTGGGCCGATATTTAGACAGATTAAGCAAATTAACTATATTCCACACTTTCATTCTCAGTAACTTTAACTTCTGCCCTTTGGCTTGGCATATTTGTACCGATAAAAATTCAAAAAAATTAGAGAAAGTGCAGGAAAGAGCACTTCGCTTTGTATACGATGACTACACCAGTTCATATATCAACCTTCTTGAAAAAGCTCTAGTGCCCTCCTTACAGATCAGACGTATTAGGACAATGGCCTTGGAGACATATAAGATCGTTAACAAATTAGCTCCTGTATGCCTTCATGATTTGGTTAATGTGAAGAATTCTAAATATGCTTTCAGGTATTCGAACATATTAGATGTACCTCAAGTTAGAACTACAAGGTATGGCAAAAAATCATTCACGTTTGCAGCTGCAACTCTGTGGAACGACCTTCCGAACCATTTCAGAACTGAAAACAGTTTCAACCACTTTAAAAGTTTGATTCAGTCCTGGAATGGCTCAGTATGTCGTTGTTCTGCATGCAGATAACATATTCAGCTTTCTGTTTTATTTCTAGTGCTTTTTCCAAGTTTTAATGCTGCTTAGTTATTTTATGTTTTCTTGATATTGCTTCAGCATGTTTTAGAATGTCTTTTATTTTTGTGCTTTTTATGTTGCATTTGCTAACTGTATGTGCTTTATATGTGTGTTTATGTGATTATGTTAATATGTGTATGTATCTTGTGCTACTATGTATATTCGGTAAAAAGCTCCTGAGACCTTGTGTTTATTGTTATACAAAAACCGAATTCAAATAAAGTTTTCTTATCTTATCTTATCGATATACGTTATATTACCATCGTGTTATCGGTTTTCGTGCTATTATCGATTTTCAGATATAGCGATTAACAGTGTTAACCCTCCATTCATATGACGATTGGAATTTTCAAAGAATGGCTAGTTAAATATTTTTTTGTGCATAAGATTGTTTTTAAAGCCATTCTTGTATTTTAATATACACTCGATTACCTGGCAACTTTTGTTGTCAGTAAAATGGCGTCATCTGTTTCCGTGGCAAATAAAAACAAGGCCGATATACGGGATGGAAACGAATATAAAATCCGGAAATGGCTGGTTTTAAAATTTCATGGTTCTGGTCATCTACCAAATCATACTACATCTAAATAAAATAACAGAATGTTTGAAAATGACCACTTTCAAAATTGTGTTTAATTTTGATGTTTTTTTTAGTGCTGAAACCACAATGCACTGCAAAGTGACATGTATTTTATATAAGAAACAGGCACATTTCAGTCGGCTCTTTTGTTTACAAATACGATCAGTGATCCCATGATAGTTACATGACAGGAAGAGCAGGTGTCTGAGAGGCAGACGACATAGTTAAATTTTATATAGCCCTTCTGGATTTTTTTCCAGCTACTTTATAAATGAAGTACATTTTTGGCATTACAAAAAGTATGGTTCAGTAGGTAGGTTCACTGTTTTTGGTACTTATGTCTTTAAAAGTAAACTTTATCATTTTTTACAGATGTCAGCTTTCGTATTGTTTATGTTCCATAAATAGAAACCGGAAGACACGTCAAAAATAATGCGTGCACTGTGGAAATCAAAATAAAATGGATACCACAAAAACACATACCGTGACGATAGTTAATGTTCTAAATTTAGCTTTGACATATTCAAATTGGTAGGGGGCGCTACAATGTAAACATGAAACACTATTGTTCGAAACGTGATCCACAGATAAAAAGGGCACTTGTGTTTACGAAAAAGATATCCACGTTAGTCACAAAGGGCAGGGCGCTGCTACAAATAGAGAAAAAGGACAGGGCGTCACTTGGACAAGGGCGGGCGCTGCGCCCTGTAAAAACGGGCTAGCGAGAACACTGTGGGAATGTACATATTGAGATTGAAGCACAAGCACTTGTTTCTGGTAAAAAAAAATATACCTAGATATTTATTTTTACCAGAAACAAGTGCCTGTGGATTGAAGTATGAATCTGAATCTGAATAAATACGATGCAGGACCGTCACTGGTATAAACGCATCGGTGAGAGAGCTGCTAAATTAGTAGCAGGTCGGGAGTGCAACTGTCTTTGCACGTGCTGTGTCCTCGGGTAGTTTGTTCCAGTTCACAATAGTGTCAACAAAGAATGAATTCCTATATTGGTTGGGTTTCGAAACTGGGACCGCGAATGATCTAGTATTGTTTGACACCTGACGGTCGATAATGTTTTGTTCTACACAGTCTAAATTTGACGGATCTGATTTGAATCTGAGTATAATTGTTTTATAATTTCATTTAAAATTAGAATGAGAGGAATGTTATCATGGTTATTCTTTCATATTTTTACAAGTGTTGAATTTCTGTAAACTTTGATATACAATTTATATACATCTGATTAATTTATTCAAGATGATGCTTTTGTTATGTTCTGAAGTCATTTTGACTTATCAATGCCCCTTTTATTTTATTCAGGATTTATTATGATGTAGACCTACAAAGATCCTAGAGTGATCCATTCTTCTGGTACCCTTGTGACATATATAGGGTAAGCTTTGTGTATTTGATTGTTTATACATTTGTGTATTCGGTGAATTGTGTTTACTGAGTGTAATAGTGTTTGTCATTTTTATTTGTGTCATATATTCTCTCCATAGACATTTATTTTTTGAGTGTATAAACTCACAGGGGCTATGTGCGTCTGGAAAAAAAAGGGACGCACCTAGCCCCTGTGTATAAACTATGCTGAAACTAATTCTGAGGTGATGCAATTGTCTTGAAGTTGCAATTATTTGGTTATTTAGGGATCGTCGCAAAATGTGACAGTTTTTTTCAAATGAAGTTAGTTTCATTTGGCTCAGACCACCCACCCACCCCCTCCAAATGAAAGTGTGAAAAACAGAATACCGATGTATTATAAACCAAACTCCACCTAACAATATAGGGTTTAGAACCATGTATTCTCCATATGCATGTCATGATAAAGGGTCTATCTATGAATCTTTATCCTTTCAAAATCACAGACACTTGATTTCATCTAAGTGTACATATAATTCAACAAACATACAGTACCAATAAAATGATATTTATAGATTAATATAGACATCTCTGTAATGTGCATTCTTATAATAAGTGCAAAGATCTGGAACACTTATTTATTATTTGTGGAGCAGTGCATGCATCTTGTATATCAAGAAATCCATTTAAAGCCCTTTCTATACAAGTGAACCATAAAACGTTTCAAGAATCGAAAACATTATTTTTTTTGATTTGCAAAAGAAGACTGTTGCTTTTCGTTGCGCATGATATTTAGTTGTACTGCAAACAGGATACATATACACCCATTACTTATTCAGTAGCCCGGGGTTCTATGGTACCACGGTAGTTAATGTTTTACCAGAAATAAATAAAAACGGTTATATACCCGAGTGAAAATATTATTTTTGTTACTTCAGCAGATCCCTTCCTTCATATCCAATGCATTATTTTTAACCAAAGTATGTTTACGAGTCTATAATCGGCAATCCGCACAACAGCGTCCATTTTATAGGTCAAGAAAAGGAGATTCCTATGGTACCGAGGTAGTTCCGAAAATCAGTCTATGGAGTGCTGTATTATAAGATTTTGACAGATGATCGTAAACCATTCTCTATCCAGAGTTGTTGTTCCCGCTATGCTCCACTCAGCTCTGTCAACACTCATTTGACAAGATGTTTGTAAAATTTAAAAACAGTAAAAAAAAATGTACTTAAAATTGTTTTAATTATTGTAAATATCAATAAAGATGAAAATAAATCACTCATTTCAAATAAATTCTCTTAAGCTTAAAAATGATTTCCCCCCCCCCCCCCCCCACTTCTTGGAGAAATATTTTGCGGAGGTAAAAATTAAAAACGATCACAAATCATTTTTCATCTTTTGTGATATTTACAATAAATAAAACAATTCTAAGTACATTTTTTTTTACTGTTCCTAAATTTTACGACAACTCTGGATAGAGAATGGATCGTAAGCGTGTAGGTTGGGACTCCACTATACCAAAATAGATCTGCTACTAGGTGGCGCTGCAATTGCGCAATCGTGTGAAACGTAAATACCGTGGTATCATAGAACTAGTTCTAATAATAAAACCCTAAATGCTCGCTTACTCGCAAGGGTTATAACGGGATGCCATTACACGTAATGGAGCAGCCGCCAAGATTTTTTGGGCTCGCTTACAGAGTTTCTGACGCCTGCATTTATCAATAATAAGACATAACCTTTCCTTTTGTCCATTATTATAACAAGTTTTTATCACCTACCAGTATTTTAGAATGTAATTCCCACAAAATAAAAATCCATGTTTACTTTCTCTCTGAACATTTTGAATTTCGTCATTTGCGGCCTCACTATTTGGATGTCGATACCATATTTGGCGATTTGAGGCGTGAATGTTTACATCAGCGTGTAGTAAGAAATACCATATTTAGAAAAGCTCCGCCTTCCGTAGTTTCCGGTTATGGAAAACGATCGATAAATTTGAACAAGTTTGTTGCTACCTTTGAAAAGCATATATTTCTCAGCCAAACCGATTTAACAAGGACTGTGAAATGTTTGAAGCGTAAATAGTGAGTTTTTATGTTTCAACTGCAACTTTTTTTTGCTCCATTGTGACGAATGGGACCGCGTTGTAGCTCTGCCGAGACACAAGTTTGTCACAGGAGCTACATTATTGCAGCTATCATAGAACCCTCGGTACCATAGGAAGGGAGTATACTAAAGAAACGGTACAATATACAGACTCGAAAGAAATTAAAACGATGTTCCATTCAATGTTATGCCGTTTTTTAAGTGCATTTTTTAAGATTTATTGACAAATCTCAATGTGCGATTTTGGTTTTTTTCCAAACGAGAGAGCTCAAAACCACCCACCTACCAAACGAAACTAACTTCGTTTGAAAAAAACTGCGACAATGTGCGACGATCCCTTACCAAAGAGAGAATAATTTACTTTATCGTGTACTTATTAGAAGAGTAAGCTATATTGTGGTATTTTTCTCATAGAAGATAACTTGTAGAAAAATGTTTTATTTTATATTTCTTTGATAAATCATAGAGAATTATCTCCCTTTGATTGTGTATTAATGTGGTCTGTCTTGTCATGTATTTATGTTTGTTATTTGTATATTTGTAGGGTTACTGTTATATGCCAATGAAAGCATCCAACCCAAGCTGGACTTATTATCACTGACACATTGAAGCCCTGCTACAATATGCTTAAGGACCGACACAGAAAATGATATTTATATATACATAATCCCAAAATGTGATACAATCTGGTGAGTGATATAGATTCTCGTGAACTTCAGTGCTTATTGCAGAAGATTATTGTGTAAATAAGACATAATTCTCAAAATTCTTGTTTTAAAAAAAAAAACAAACTGGAATGTTCACCCAAAAATGCTGCTCATATCATACCAAAAAATATGGTTTTATGGTTGTTTTTTTCTCAACTTATTGCATCAGTAAGATCCAATTCTCAAAATCCATGTAATTTCAACAAAAACTAAGATTTTCCACAAAAATAATTTAGAAGATCTTTCATCTGAGGCCGTTGTATTTGAAAGTTCTATGCCAAATAGTTTTTAAACAAATAATGTATATTCTAGTTATTGCTAAAACAAGTACATTCTCAAAATCCCTTATTTTCAACTAAAACCTTTTATTTATATTTAATCAACGATATGACTGAAATATCCTTGAAAGTGGCATTAAACACCATAAACCTAACCCTATACCAGTATTTAATAATGATTGTTTATTGAGAATAAAAGATTGACTGATTGATTGATTTTTGGTGTTTAACACCACTTTCTGACAGCAATATTTCTGTTATATCATGGCGACCAGTTTTAGTGGTGGAAGAAGCCGGAGTACCCAGAGAGAACCACCAACGATGGACAAGCATCTGATAAACTTTGTCACTTGCGGATGCGAGTCGAGTGCACCCTTTTTTGTAATTTACAAAGCAGGTCGCGAACCGACGCTGTATTGGTGATAGGCTTGTATGAATAGTTAGGTAATACAACTACCTAATACCTAACTCATTGAACCACCCGGGCCCTTTGAGAATAAAAGATATTTGTTCATGATATAAACAGTTTAAATGATAATCTTATGTTGTAATAAACAGTACAAATGTTATCCTAAGAGTGAGTGACTTTTTTTTATTTTTGTGTCGATATTATAGTTGCAGATAAATTTATTAATTGATTTAAGACACATAGTAATGAGTTCTAAATTGTGTTATTCAGGTTGTGTCCAGAATTAGTATTGGCAATAATGTACAACATATAGATCAAATCATAAGATCACCGAGGACCTTTGTACCTTGTGTGAGGTAAGCATAGAATTGTGTTCTTTTTATGTTTTTCATTAGTTCACCTGGACCAAAGGTCCATGGGAACTATTGCCATCACTTGGCGTCTGTCGTCTGTAAACTTTTCACATTTCAAGCTTCTTCTCCGAAACCACTGGGCCAATTGGAACCAAACTTAGCAGGAATGTTCCTTGGATGGTCCTCTACAAAGTTTCTGTTTTTCGTTCCAGTCGGATATTCAACATGGCTGTCAGGGCCAATAATATGCTCTGATTGGCTGAAATTTCAAAGATCCTCTTCTCTGAATTTGAAACTAATGAACTGACTGAACCCAAACTGTAAATTAATGATCATTGGAATGTCCTTTACCAAGTTTTTGTTTTTTATGTGGATCGGAAATCCAAGATGGCCACCACCGCAGGACATAGATTAACATTGGACCCTATGGGAAAATGTTCAAATGCCTTCTTCTCAGAAACTACAAATATGATTAAAGCCAAACTGTACATAAATGTTCATTGGATGGTCCTCTACAAACTTTAGGTTTTTTGTTCTGATATCAAATTCAAAATGGCGGCTATGACAGGACTTAGTTTAACATTGGACCCTACATATATGCCAACCCTCGAGAGACTAATAGCGGTAGGGAGGGGTTTCCCTCCCCCCCCCCCCCCCCCCCCGAAAATGTTTTTTCAGAAGGACGCAAAATGGTGCATTCTGTTGCATTTTAGATAGACAATCTGTTCAGTCAAATCTTTAAAGATAAATGTAGTATGAAAAAGTGGACATATTCATTCAGACATTGATCTGTTGATGTTTAGGAATCATAAGTTCAAAATGTAGTGCTTCAAAACTTTATTTTAAATACCATTTCTGATTGGTTTAATGATAAAGAATTGACCAATGGAAGTTTCCGGTACAAATTAAGAGGGAAACAATTACGGAAAGGGCCTAAATAATTTGGATTTGTACTCATTTATACGTCGTAGAAATCTACAAGAATAATCAACATATGAACAATTCACGATATTTTTTCTTAAAATCGGTAGGCGGTAGTAGAAGACTTAAAAATTTGGTAGACTACAGCGTAAATCGGTAGGGTTGGCATGTATGGACCCTATGGGAAAAATGTTTTCAAAACGCTTGTTCTCTGAAACCACTTGGACAATTGAAACCAAACTGCCCAGGAATGATCATTGGAAGGTCCTCTACAAAGTTTAGGTTTTTTATGCCGATCGGAAATCCAAGATGGCCACCACCGCAGGACATAGATTAACATTGGACCCTATGGGAAAATGTTCAAATGCCTTTTTCTCAGAAACTACAAATGAGACTGAATCCAAACCAGACAGGAATGTTCATTGTATGGTCCTCTACAAAGTTTAGGTTTTTTGTTCCGATGGGGAAAATGTTTCAAAACGCAAAAGTTGATCGGAATTCCAAGATGACTACCACTGCAGGACATAGTTTTTACATAGGACCAATTGGTTCTTTTTATAACCAGGTGAACGATACAGGCTCGTGAGAGCCTCTGGTTATTTGCTTATAATTAATGTTTATTTGCATACTAATACTTATTCATGTGTTAATGCTCATTTATAATCTGCTTTGCTACCGCTTGTGTTATTATTGTTAACTATTTTTTATGTGTAACTGTCAAGATTTACACAAATCCCTATATTTTTGATACCAGAGTATGTTTATGAAATGTATACATACATGTACAAGCAAACAAAACAACTCTGTTTATATTTGTTTACACTCACAGTGCAACAGTACTTATTTAATAAATAAGACTTCTATTTATTTAATTTATTTTTAATATGGAATAATTAAACATTCATTTAACAAAAAAGCATTTTTATCATGTTGTACAAATTGCTTATTTTTCGTTTTTGTTTATTGTTCATACATTTTTGCTTATTATCTCCCCTTGTTCTTGTACATTATATGGTGCCATCTTATACAAATTCTGAGTACTACAGGATACACATAAATGGAGTTAATATTTAAGATGTGAAGGTTTACAGCAAAACTAACATATTTTATTTCTTTGCAGTTGTATCAAGTTCTAATGTGATAACAGACATATATACTGCCTCCAACATCAAGTTGTTTACAGAAACTTTGACAGGTAGAACATTTGTTTTCATTGTTGTGTATTTAAGGAATTTTTGAACAGGTTATACAATATAACCTGGTTTGAGGCAGGTTATGCTTAATAAACTGCGAAGTGGTTTACGAAAAGCGTAAACTGTTCCAAACCAGGCAGGGGTTGAAAATTCCTCAAGTCCGATGCCCGGGACTAGAAAATTGAAACTTCGGGCTTGCCGTTTTTCCATGGAAAAAGCCGGTCGGGCATGCCTTTAATAAAATAAAAACTCCACTTTTTTCTAAGCGTCTTGTTGTCAATTCAAATCACATGCAAGTTTTTGTCAATTGTCTCCTTACTAAAAAGCTATTTTAAGAACGGTAATACACATCCTGGATGGAGCGATATTCCTCATGAATATTAATGAATTCCGAATCACCTAAAAATGTAGGCGCTTCCCACATACCTATGTAAAGTCAAGCGTCGGAATAACATTGATCAATCGTATGTTTATGTTGACAACTTTTGAGAAAAATGTTGTTGCTTAATTTTAATTTTGGTCAAAAAAGCGTAAAAACGGAAAGCGAATGACGAGCCAAACTGATACTGAAACTCCCAGGAATAAAGATCTTAAGTATGATAGGGAGAAACGAACGAGAACATTTCAAAACTCATGGATAGATAAATTTCCTTGGGTCGTCTTTGACGATAATGCTCAGGAAATGTACATGTACTGCAAGTACTATAGAAAATTTCCACATTTGTCAGATAGGAAAGATGCCCTTACTCGGGGAACTAAAAATTTATGCATTGATGGACTTAAGTTACACGATAAACACCAGGAGCACTTGTTATGTGTCAAGCATTGGTTTAAGGCACTTGATGATCCCCAGGCAGCTGCCGTCCCTTCACATGCCTTTGCTGACACACCAATAGGCCAGTCATTATTGAAATTAGATGAAAGTCAGAGAAAACGTCTTGAAAGTTTGTTTAAAACTGCCTACAGTGTTGTCAAAGCTGGAAAACCATTTTCAGATTATGAATTGATAAGTGAAATACAAGTTAAAAATGGACTTGACCTGGGTGAAAACTATAGAAATATTAATGGTTGTAAAACTTTAGCTGCATCAATTGCATAAACTTTAGTTGACAAGCAAGTAAAATTTCAAATTTTATCCTACAAATTGGAACTTTGCAAATCACTGACCGGACTTGGGTTAAAAAAGTTTAAAAAGCCCTGGGCTTGGGCGTGCCCCAAAAATATTTCAACCCCTGCCAGGTTATGCAAGTATAACCTGTTCAAACATTTCAAATATTCCTTATAATTTAATTTTTACAACGATTTTAGTTACGATTATTTCATGTGACTATTTGAATTTGTCGTTGGCGAATGAATATGTTGGTGACGCCACAATACCAACCCAGGTTATCAAGTATAGCCAACATTTTCTCCAAGCGGATCAGCCAATCAGATTGCAGTATTCAAATCAAATTAGATTATTATACATTTAATGCAGAGAATATTTAGCTCACCTGACCCAAAGGGTCATGTGAGGGCTATAGTGTCCGTTGTCCGCAAAGTTTTACATTTTAATCTTCTCTCAAACCACTGGGCCAATTGAAACCAAACTTGGTAGGAATTTTCATTGGATGGTCCCATTCAAAGTTTATGTTTTTTGTTGTTGATCAGAAATACACAAAAGAAACAAGAGGCAAAGCTATCAAAAAGGGTGTGTCCATATATATGTGTATATATTATTTATTTTAACATGACGTCCTTCATTGGATATATAAATAATACAGTGATAAAAGTTACCATATATTTTAATTAGCACATGTGTATTGACGAACAAATTACAAACATCATTCCTCATTGAATTCATGTATTCATACAGGACCGTGGTGCATACAAACATAAAAATGCTCATGTTGTTTTTTTCCCGGAATAAATACTAAAGACAACCATCTATTGACTGACTGTTGTAATTTAACGTTTTCCCACGACATAGTTTACAAGGAATGCTCACAGTTGCTTGTGTAGTCAAAAATATGCTTGCTATGTACCTAAAATACCACAAGGCCAGACTCACTCCTACTACCCCTGTCACTTCAACCGCTATTTCCCCTGTCAAAATGTCGAAAGGACACAAATCGCTTACTAATTTGCGTAGTGAAATGATTTTTCTTCTAGGAAAACCCGTTTTTTATATCTTCCTACCATCTACACCCATATACTGACAGATAATCCTCCGATTTTGTTGACAATGGACACCTACATGTATGTGGCTGCAAAAGGGAAAGTAGGTCACATGACATCTTCAGCCTTTCGGTCGATCTCGGGTTTTATCATTGCCTTACGAAACATATATGAGAAATTCATATTTTGGCGCCTTGGAATTTCTAGTGTTTAGTATTTATATATGATAAAACCCGAGAGTGACCGAAAGGCGGAAGATATGACGTGACCTACTTTCCCTTTTGCAACCACGTAGGTGTCCATTGTCAACAAAATCGGAGGATTATCTGTCAATATGGGGGTGTAGATGGTAGGAAGATGTAAAAAACAGGTTTTCCTTGAAGAAAAATCATTTCACTATGCAAATTAGTAAGCGATTTGTGTCCTATCTACATTTTGACAGGGGTAGTAGGAGTGAGTCCAGCCTTGTGGTATTTTAGGTACACAGCGAGCATATTTTTGACTACACAAGCACCTGTGGAATGCTGATGACATTAACACAAGCTGGTTACTGATTTATTTACAATTTTGTGAGAATTTTACTTGTTTAGTTGCTAATTTCAAAATGCCATCAAATTGGAAAATATCAGTAACTTAATGGCATCAAAGTAGGTAGTTATACATAAAAGAAAACCAACTGTAAACATGAAGATTAGTGGATTTTGCTATGAAATGTATTTCCATTACTGATTTCCACATTTGTTTTTATGAGTTTTTTAATGCATCCCTTAACAAAATTTCTATCAGAAACATGCATATTACCATTTTTGACATAAAAGGGGGGGGGGGGGGAATAAACAAACATGATTTTTTTAAACTTTCATCCAATTTTAATGTAGTCTTTTGGCAAAGTGTTTCTCATTATGTGTTATTGATAGGCCATACATTTTTTGGGGCTATTTTATTTGAAAAAGGGGTAAACATTTTGAAATGTTGCATATTTTAAAGGTGCATACAATTTTTTTTGTCTTCATCCAATTGTTTTTTTGTTGTTGAATGGATTGTGTTGAGAGCTTTCGATAGTATGTCGATGGATTTGCTAGAGATATCTTTTATGGTTTTTAGATAAATTTGATCGAAAGAGGCTGAATAAATGATAGAGTATAATGAAGGGCCAATCAAAAACAGACAATCCAGAGAAACTGGCAACACAGATTACATAATACGAAGAAATGTGCTAATTTCCAAAGTTTGAAAGTTTTTATTTTTCATCAAATTTTAATGCAATTTTTGTGAAGTGTTTATATTAATGGGCTGTTAGTGGACCATAAAAAAAATTGTTTATTTCGGAAAAGGGTCTAATAGGGGCCCAAATTCTGAATGGATTGTGTCGAGTGCTTTCGGTAGTATGTCAACAGATTTCCTCTGTCAATGCTCATTTAAAAAAAAATTGGAAGTCCTACGTTAATTTGGGGCAGTCATCAGAGTTGCAGATAACAAAAAATTCCTGTCAGACATTGGGTCCTGCAAGTAAGAGAGTTTTGACAGACCTACTTTTTTTTTTAGAAATTTTTTAATATTTCACTTTCAATACAGTATGATTAAAGGGACAATCTTAAAGCCTTGACACAGTTAACGACTACTACGACCAGAATCAGATTAAGGATATTGCCAAAGGGGGGTTAGTGACTGAGACCACATTCAATTTAGATAGCCCTGCAACATCAAATAATCAATACTTCATATTAGTAAGATATTATTATTCCTCTAATGATTATTTTGATATCAAGTCGTCATTTGTTTGTTCATTTTGTCCTTCCATTTTCAATTAAAGGACCGCCCCGGTCGCCTGTCCTTCTCATATGCAGACCTTTTGAATTTTTTATTCTCTGTAGATAAATCGATAAGTAGTGGGTGCTTTTTTCCAGATTTAGACCCCTCCGTAAATTTAATTGGCCATGCAGCCATAACGGAAATGATCAAATTACAATTTACAACGATTACCGATAGGATACGAAATAAAATCCGGAATGGGAACTGGTTCCCGAAATTTAGCATAAACAGAAAGGAACAGAAATTTTTACTGATTTTTTTACGACTTTTGACTTTATTAACGATAATCAAAGATCCTTCGCTTAGGGGTCTAAGAGGTAACCAGGACCGACAGAAATTTGATTTTTGACAGCCCCAAGCAGTAAAAATGTTTGCCGGTCATTAGGTGTGACACAAAGACGTCATTTGCCAGACCCTCTAAAATTCTTCCCCCTAGGTCCGACAGGGCCGATGATTAGCTGCATCTCTGGGTCATGGTTGTGTTGATATGGTAGTTGGATTTTCAACTACCTGTGCTATCAGTACCTATCACCACTAAAGTTGTGAGTTTAAATCTCGAGGTGCACTTGATCAACTTTTTGTGAAAATCTATCTAAAACTGAATAAAATAATTTTTCTTAGTCTAGTCCTTGACCTCATTTTCATGGTCTACTTACTTTATTAAATGTGTGCCAAGTTTTTGTGATTAGATCATTTTTTCCATTACCATGCAACCTAGGTTCACCAGGCATGTGCCACCTGACCTTGCCCTCACTTTTACAGTCTACTGGCTTTGTTAAATTTGCATAAATTTTTCATGCTTAGGTCACTTTCTCCACTACCATGCAATGTAGGTTCATCATACATTTTGTACTTGATCCACATATTTATCATGGTGTGTACATTTCAGTCAGGCATATGTCGCCTAACATTGACCTCATTTTCATGGTCTACAGATTTTATCAAATTTACATCAAGTTTTCATCATTGAGTCACTTTCTCCACCACCTACAACTTAGGTTCACCATGTTTGGTCTACACATTTATCATGGAGGGTACCTGTCAGACTTACATGTGTCACCTATCTTTGACCTCATTTTCAGTCTACTGGTGTTGTTAAACATGATTAGGTCTGTTTCTCCACTACATGTACCATACCACCTAGGTTCACCATGCTTGGTCCACACATCATGGTGTGTACATGTCAGTCAGGCATTTGTCACCTGACCTTGGCCTCATTGTCATGGTCTGTTGACTTTGTTAAATTTGCATCAAGTTTTCAGATTACATGATTAGACCATTTTCTCCACTACCATACAAGCTAGGCTCACAATCATTGATCCACACATTTATCATTGTATGTGCATGTCAGGCAGGCAGGTGTCACCTGACTTTGACTTCATATCGATGATCTGTTGACTTTGTTAAATTTGAGTAAAGTTAATGATTAAATCACGTTCTCCACTACCATACAACTTAGGTTCACCTTATTTGGTCCACACATTGATCAGTCAGGCATATGTCACACGACCTTCACCTCATTTTCAGTCTGCTGACCTTGTTAAATTTATGTTAAGTTTTGCTGATTAGGCAGGTTTCTACAACCTAGGTTCATCATATTTGGTCTATGCAGTCAAACCTTCCCATGCAGTCACCTGTATTAAAAGGTCACCTTTATTTTGTCACGTCATAGAAAATTGATATGAATTTAACCTCTTCTAAGAGGTCACCTTTCTTATAAGGCCTCTTTTTCTTTGAAGCAAAGGTGACCTCTTAATACAGGTTTTATTGTACTTTGATGATGGACCTGGTACAGTACATTAATTTATTGTCTAACAAAATATTTCGCACAAACAATTTGCAGGGGGCAGGTGAGACATAGATCTGTCTACACTTGTTTCATGTTTTACCACTAATCTACTGTTTCCAGTTTCCAATTTAATGTACATGAAAGGATGTTATTTAGATAACTATAAATATAATATTGTTTTGTTTTATAGAAAATACTGATGTCTTTAAAGTCTGGAAGATTGCCAACATCATTTATTTCCTCAAGTCTGGAAGATAACCATTTGTTGCTTGGAAGAATGCCAAGAAAAATAGAAGAAATGCCTGTAATCTAAAGGATTTTCAATGAAGTTTATTTGATGGAAAACTTTAATCATATTTGTATTTTGACTTATGAATGATTTATTGAATGTTGTTTTTTTTTAAATGATTTATTGAATGTTGTTTACATCCATTGATGCAGAGATATGCAAGTTTTATTTATGTATTATTCATTTCTTGTTCAGTTTTAATATCGGGGTTTGAAAATCTGAAATATGGCAATAATAATGTGTAGATAATGTATTGAATAATATGAAGGTGAATAAAAATAAAATAAGTTGAAGATTTCTTTTTGCAGTTTTTTATTTTAAGTTCAGGATACATTGAAAATAAAACACTAATGGTCATCAATATTAGTAACCATGACAACATAAAAACCACATCAAATGCTAATGATTGTTTACAAATAGCCATAACAACACACAACTACCTGCAAATCTCAAACACTAAGCACAAAAAACACATGAAAGGCTGAAGGAAATTGTATCTCCTGGCTTGTGATGGGTACAATTAGGAAGGATTGGTATTTAATGACCCTCGCCTATTTATAACTAGATATCTGGCAGAAAAACCAATATAAACTTTAAAAAATTGGACAGATTCACATTGATTTGCAAACAAGAAACTTTCAACAACATATTAAAATATTCCTGCAATTATCTCTACTGTACATAACCAGACTGGACAATTGCCTTGATCAAGGGAACAATTTGACTTGTTCTGATGCAACCACCTCTGTTCAGAGGACATGTTCAAATGCAATGACCTTTTCTGAGGACAACTACCTGTAACCAAGGAACAGTTGGAACATGTTTTATTTGATGCACCCACCTCTATTCAGAGGACAACCTGATCTTGGGAAGAGGTAGGTGGAACTATTTGTTCTTGGACCTTGGACAAACTAAAGCATAAAAGTTAAGCCTGGTGTGTTTGGGGTTCACATCTATGAACGTCCCCCTATGCCTAAATGTCCAGGTCCGAGTACATTTAGGCAATATCCAAATGACAGGAGTTGCATTTGGAGGCCACGTCTCTTGGGTACTATGCTCTGTGTACCTCGACTAGGAGGCGGTGGGGAGGAACAGGTGTCAGCAGCTACACCGGGGTCCTATTTTGGGGGTGTCGTGATCTCCTAAGTTGAACTACAATGCTGGCGTAGTTCGACAAGGGAGATAATGACTGAAGTGTCAGGAGCTACACTTGGGTCACTTGGGGGGAGGGGCAGGGTGGGGAAGATGTCAAAGATTAAAAAGAAATTGCATCGAGAAGAGAGTGGTAAGTAAAAATTCTCTTTTAGGATACCTTTTATATTTGCCAGTCTTTGAAGCTACATAACGATCCAAATAATTTGTTAAATGTGAGAACCTCAATAAAAATTCCTCATTTTGTATAGGATAAGCATGAACTATAAATTCATTTACATTCATATCAATATGTGATGCAATTTTCCTGAGATATTTTTTTGACAAAGAATGATAACTAATTTTCATAAGAATAGTTTGAATAAAAAAATTACTAGTAAGAAAGGACATGGATGTAAGTGATCATAAGAGACTACATGTATCAAACACTACACTTGAGACACAAGTAAAGCATTGATCTTCTCTACATTTCTCAGTCACAGAATGGTCTTCCAGGCTATATCTACATATTTACTGAAAAAACAATTTATTCTGTTTCTGACTAATCACAGAAATTAAAACTAGAAATCACTATTATATTTATAATTCATTCATGTTTACAAAATTTAGTAATCCTGTAAGTTGTAAAATGTTCTATTTGTTAATTTTATGTATTTAAAAGACTAAGGAGGGGAGACAATGTTGACAAAAAAAACTATATAAAGAGGGGAGACAATGTAGACCAAAAAAAACTATATAAGGAGGGGAGACAATGTTGACCAAAAAAAAACTATGTAAGGAGGGGAGACAATGTAGACCAACAAAAACTATATAAGGAGGGGAGACAATGTTGACAAAAAAAACTATATAAGGAGGGGAGACAATGTTGACAAAAAAAACTATATAAGGAGGGGAGACAATGTTGACCCAAAAAAAAAAATTTAAGGAGGGGAGACAATGTTGACAAAAAAAATTAAAAAGGAGGGGAGACATTTTCTTTTCATAAAATGTTTTGTATTTCACAAATTATTTGCTCTTAATTTTTGTAGACTTGATACATTAAGAGCAGGAATACGGCAGCCGAGAAGTATTTTCCTGAAACCTGTGTATTCTATTAGTGAATAACTCAGGCCAACATGAGCAATGGTATTTATTTTTTTAGGGTTTATGTCCTGGTTTTCCTTCCTCTAGCTCTTTTTATAGAGTATACAGCTGAGATATGTACCTATATTTGTTGCATTTTACTTTTTGTCTACTCCCCCAACCACGTTTTTCTTTATTGTCTAAATCGATCGGCTTGCCTGTGCTCATAGAATATGTAATTCCACATCTATCTCCTCTCTTTATGCAAACTGTCCAATGTAAATTTTAATCGGTTCTGAAATTGAAAAAAAATAGTCACTAAATTACCCTTGAAATGGCAATTTATTTGACCAAAAAACAATAGAGTTACGTC
Source organism: Bathymodiolus brooksi (assembly GCA_963680875.1). NCBI lineage: Eukaryota > Metazoa > Mollusca > Bivalvia > Mytilida > Modiolidae > Bathymodiolus > Bathymodiolus brooksi. The sequence goes on from OY804581.1 coordinate 111,758,299, forward strand.
CCATTGACTAGTGCAGATTTTTTACTCGTGAATTTGGAGTCTTAAAGATGGATTTGTATCTGTTTTTATTATATTACAGTATTTTAAACTTTGAATTAAATATTTTGAGCATGTAATTTAATTTTTTTTTATCTCCACTTAAAATGGCAAATATTGAATAGAAAAAATGGTATTTTACACAAGAAATCACTTTATTATAAATTAAATTTGAGAGGGGAAAACAACTCGGTTTTCAATTGCAGTATAGAATAATTGTTTATTTCATTCATATTTGATCTCTATGTATGTTTATGATATCTTAACCTTTTACTTTGTACAGATTCTTGGATTGGGGTGCAACATACTCAACAGTTGTCCTAGAACGTAACAGAGAACTCTATGGGATTTCTCTTCAGAATGAAGGTATGTATTGTCTACAACCTAAACTATGTTTTTTCTTGGTAAGTCTTGTATATATTGGGTTGTCACAGTCACTTTTATCATGCAGCTTTGTTATTCTTTCATTATTTGGAGGAATATTTCCAGGTTTAAAAGTGTAAAGGGGAAAAAGGGGGCGAGGGTTTGAAATCCAAAATACATTACTTAGCAGGAATGACAGTCGTTAAACAGGTGCCCCTTGTTAAAATATCTAGATTCTTCATATAGATAGTAAGACATTATATGAGTTTTGTTACAGCCAATGTGAGGACTGAGATTCTTAATTGTTATCTTCATAGCTACTTATCAGTGGCAATTAAATCATAGAAGACTGGGATGCAGAGTATATCAATAATGAAAACAATTGGGGAAAAAAAGACTTACAAAAATAGTGAAAATTACTAGCATTTTTGATAATTTTATGATATTTGGGGTAGATTCCACCCATAATAAATTAAGAGATCAACTTACAAGTGCACAAAGAAATATAGTAGGTACAAATATAAAAAAACATCACAAATATTGATACTAGTCAAACATTATATAGGAAAATAGGATTTGTTTAGATGAAAATGTAGAGGGCCCAGGTGGCTCAATGAGTTAGGTAGTTGGATTACTTAACAACTCATACAAGCTGATATGGCGTGGGTTCGCACCCGGCTTTGTAAATTACAAAAAAGGGTGCACTCGACTTGCAACTGCAAGTGATAAAGTTTACCAGTTGTTTTCCCATGGTTGGCGGTTCTCTCTGGGTACTTCGGCTTCTTCCACCACTAAAACTGGTCGCCATGATATAGCTGAAATATTGCTGAAAGTGGTGTTAAAACACCAAAAATCAAAATCAATCGGCAAGAAAATGTAAGAAAAAAGTCAGCCACCTCTTAATATTGAATGGGTACTTAATGTTTGTGATAAAGGATGTCTAATTTCCCCCCAAAAATAAAAATCCTGCATCACTATTGTAGATTTATGGCAAGTAACAAATAAAATACATAATACATTATCTGGTTTACTGTTTCCATAAAACAAATGTTGAAATTTTATTTGTTCTTTGAAAGTAAAATCTCTATGATTTTGTTTTCTTTTGTGTTTTTTTATTCTTTTATTTGGGGGGGGGGGGGGGGGATGGGAGGGTATCATTTTTAGCTCACCTGACCCAAAGGGTCAGGTGAGCTATTGCCATCACTTGTCGTCGTCGTCCGTCGTACGTCGTAAACTTTTTCAAAAATCTTCTCCTCTGAAAGTACAGGACCAATGGAAACCAAACTTGGTCTGAATCATCACTAGGGTGTCTAGTTTCAAAATTGTGTCCGGTGATGCAGTGTACCAACCAACATGGCCACTGTTACTAAAAATAGAACATATGGTAAAATTGCAGGTTTTGGGTAATAACTCATAAACCGTTAATAATATCAAAAATCTGACACGCGGTAAAAATTATCAGCACATCAAGATCTACCTACCCTGCAATTTTGAAGTAAATCTGATTACCCATCTTGGAGTTATTGCCCTTTTTTCATCAAATTTGTAAAATTTTAATACTTTTCGTCTTATATTTCAAAAACTATAAGAGATAAAGGTTAACTTTAAATTGCAAAAATGTGCGGCATATCAAGATCTACCCACCCTGCGATTTTGAAGTAAATTTGATTACCCATCTTGGAGTTATTGCCCTTTTTTCATATTTTTTTTTTTTAATTTTAATACTTTTCGTCTTATATTTCAAAAACTATTTAGAGATAGATGTTAAGTTTATTGCAAAAATGTGCAGCATATCAAGATCTACCTACCCTGCAATTTTGAAGTAAATCCCATTACCCATTTTGACCGATTATGCAAATTAGAAAAAAGGGGGGATGAAATTTAAAAAAAAATCTTCTCTGAAACTATTGAGCCAATCTCAACCACACTTTGCTGAGATGATCCTTAGGTGGTCCCCTTTCAAAATTGTGTCCGTCAGCACCGTCCTGTATCCAAGATGGCCGCCATTACTAAAAATAGAAATTTCTTCAAAGGGCCAAAACTGCTCTATTTTAAGCCAGAAAGTGCCCAAATTTGAACTGTATAAGCATAATGATGAGCTTTTTAACATATATTACAGGATTTTTTATGAACTATGAATTTTTGTCGATTTTGACCGATTATGCAAATTAGAAAAAAGGGAGGATGAAATTAAAAAAAAATCTTCTCCTCTAAAACTACTGAGCCAATCTCAACCAAACTTTGCTGAGATGATCCTTAGGTGGTCCCCTTTCAAAATTGTGTCCGTCAGCGCCGTCCTGTATCCAAGAGGGCCGCCATTACTAAAAATAGAAATTTCTTCAAATGGCCAAAACTGCTCTATTTTAAGCCAGAAAGTGCCCAAATTTGAACTGTATAAGTATAATGATGAGCATTTTAACATATATTACGGGATTTTTTATGAACTTTGAACTTTTACTGATTTTGACCGATTATGCAAATTAGAAAAAAGGGGGGATGAAATTTAAAAAAAATCTTCTCCTCTGAAACTACTGAGCCAATCTCAACCAAACTTTGCTGAAATGATCCTTATGTGGTCCCCTTTCAAAATTGTGTCCGTCAGCGCCGTCCTGTATCCAAGATGGCCGCCATTACTAAAAATAGAAATTTCTTCAAATGGCCAAAACTGCTCTATTTTAAGCCAGAAAGTGCCCAAATTTGAACTCTATAAACATAATGATGAGCTTTTTAACATATATTACAGGATTTTTTATGAACTTTGAACTTTTGCCGATTTTGACCTATTATGCAAATTAGAAAAAAGGGGGGATGAAATTTTAAAAAAATCTTCTCCTCTGAAACTACTGAGCCAATCTCAACCAAACTTTGCTGAAATGATTCTTGGGTGGTCCTCTTCCAAAATTGTGTCCGTCATTTCAGAACACCGACCAAGATGGCCGCCACAGCCGAACTTAATTTAACATAGGACCCTATGGGAAATTCCCATAAAAATCTTTTTGTCTGAAACCATTTGCTCAATAAGAACAAAATTTTGATGAAATAGTCATTGGATGGTTCTCTTCCAAAAATATGTCTGGCGGTTTGACCCTGCGATCAATTTTTTTTTTTTACCTGCAATTTTGAAGTAAATCTGATTACCCATCTTGGAGTTCTTGCCCTTTTTTCATCAAATTTATAAAAAAAAAATAATACTTTTCGTCTTATATTTCAAAAACTATAAGAGATAAGTTTAAATTGCAAAAATTTGCAGCATGTCAAGATCTTCCTACCCTGCAATTTTGAAGTAAATCCAATTACCCATTTTGGAGTTATTGCCCTTTTTCATCAAAATGTTCTCAATTTTAATACTATCATCTTATATCTCAAAAACTATTAGAGATAGAGGGAAAGTTTAAACTGCAAAAATGTTCAGCATGTCAAGATCTACAAAAAAAATTCCCACAGTTAAAAATGTGCGACAACTGTGAAGAGTTATTCCTCTTGAAATGCATTTTTTGTTGACTCATTGCTTTTGGTTACTCAAATAATCAAACGGAAGCAACTCTATTACAAAATGTGAAGTAGGAAAAGCTAAATTTTGAGAATCATTGACATATCTGTTTTTTTACAGCAATTTTGATAACTTACATTAAAGGGGGAACCCCTGCCCACATTTTTTTGTAGAAGGGGTCTGCAATGATGAAGGCTACATTTGTTAAATTTTTTTCCCGAAGTTATCAAGTTTTATTGACTGATGTTGTTATTATACCCAGGTGAGCTATACAGGCTCCTGGGAGCCTCTAGTTAGCTTTCACCATCACTTGGCGTCCGTCCGTCCGTCGTACGTCGTAAACCTTTTAGCTCACTTGTGTGAGCTATTGCCATTACTTGCCGTCCGTCGTCTGTCTGTAAACTTTTTAAAAAATCTTCACCTCTGAAACCACTGGGCCAATTTAAACCAAACTTGGCCTGAATCACCCTCTTCAAATGGCCAAAACTGCTTTATTTTAAGCCAGAATGTGCTCAAATTTGAGCTGTATAAGCATAATGATGAGCTTTTTAACATATATTATGTGATGTTTTATGAACTTTGAACTTTTGCCAATTTTGACCGATTATGCAAATTAGGCATAAATAAGCAAAAAATCATTTACAAATCTTCTTGTTAGAAACCACTCTGTCCCCTTTCAAAATTGTGTCCATCAGTGGCGTCCTGTATCCAAGATGGCTGCCATTACTTAAAATAGAAATTTCTTCAAATGGCCAAAACTGCTCTATTTTAAGCCAGAATGTGCCGGAATTTGAACTGTATAAGCATAATGATGAGCTTTTTAACATATATTACACAATTTTTTATGAACTTTGAACTTTTGTCGATTTTGATCGATTATGTAAATCAGAAAAAAAGGGGAGATGAAATAAAAAAAAAATCTTCTCCTCTGAAACTACTGAGCCAATCTCAACCAAACTTTGCTGAGATGATTCTTGGGTGGTCCCCTTCCAAAATTGTGTTTGGCATTTCAGACCTCCGACCAAGATGGCCGCCACAGCCGAACTTAATTTAACATAGGACCCTATGGGAAATTCCCATTAAAAATCTTCATCTGAAACCATTTGCTCAATAAGAACTAAATTTTGATGAAATAGTCATTGGATGGTTCTCTTCCAAAAATGTGTCTGGCGGTTAGGCCCTTCGACCAAGATGGCCCAAACAGCCGAACTTAGCTGAACATAGGACCCTATGGGAAATTCACATAAAAATCTCCTTGTCTGGAACCAGTTGCTCAATTGGAACCAACCTTTGATAAAATAGTCATTGGATGGTCCTCTTCCAAAATTGTGTCTGGTGGTCCCGCCCTCTGACCAAGATGGCTGCACAGCTGAACTTAGTTTAACATAGAACCCTATGGAAAATTCACATAAAAACCATCGTCTGGAACCAGTAGCTCAATTAGAACCAAACTTTGGTGGAATGGTTCTTGGATGGCCCCCTTCCAAAATTGTGTCCGGTGATCCCGACTTCCAACCAAGATGGCCACCAAGCTAAAAATAGAAAAAAGGGGGGATGAAATTAAAAAAAAATCTTCTCTGAAACTACTGAGCCAATCTCAACCAAACTTTGCTGAAATGATCCTTGTGTGGTCCCCTTCCAAAATTGTGTCCGGCATTTCAGACCTCCGACCAAGATGGCAGCCACAGCCGAACTTAATTTAACATAGGACCCTATGGGAAATTCCCATAAAAATCTTCTTGTCTGAAACCATTTGCTCAATAAGAACTAAATGTTGATGAAATAGTCATTGGATGGTTCTCTTCCAAAAATATGTCCGGCGGTTCGGCCCTTCGACCAAGATGGCCCCCACAGCCGAACTTAGCTTAACATAGGACCCTATGGGAAATTCACATAAAAATCTTCTTGTCTGAAACCATTTGCTCAATAAGAACTAAATTTTGATGAAATGGTCATTGGATGGTCCTCTTCCAAAATTGTGTCTGGTGGTCCCGCCCTCTGACCAAGATGGCTGCACAGCTGAACTTAGTTTAACATAGAACCCTATGGGAAATTCACATAAAAACCATCTTGTCTGGAACCAGTAGCTCAATTAGAACCAAACTTTGATGGAATAGTCATTGGATTGTCCTCTTCCAAAACTGTGTCCGGCAGTCACGCTCTCCCACCAAGATTGCCACCACAGTGCAGTTGCGTTGTTATTGAAAGCAGCTTTGATCCAGGTGAGCGATTACAGGCTCCTGGGAGCCTCTGGTTTATTTACATAATTTTTATATATATCGGAAGTAAACTTTTTTTTTAACATCAAAGAAGATCAAAATCCTTTACCAGATGAGTTGAATTTTTATGGGAGTTTTAATCAATAAGTGATTGACTTCTCTTCCAAATATACATCAATGAGTTTAAATGTCCAACAATTGGATTCACATGTAAACAAAGGCAATTGTATTCAAACAATGGATCAATTCCTTTTCCAGTTTGTCAAACTGGGCCCGGTTGTTCAAAATACTGGATAAAGTTATCCACTGGATAAGGTTGTCCACTGGACAACTGCTTATCCAGTGGATACCTAGCCAGTGGTTAAAATTGGTTGATCAAAAGCAAAGACAATGATTGGATAGCTATTCACTGGATAAAATTTTGTCCTGTGGACAACTCCCATGCTCTTTTTGCACTTCCTCTCTTAAAGCAATCCAGACCAAAAATGAAAAACATAATTAACTCCAACTGTTGAGAGACAAAAAAACAAAACAAACAAAAACAACAAGAATTATCAACTCAAATCGGTTCCAAATCTAAATCAAAAACAGCAAACAGATCTAGTAAACAATTGCCCATCACTAATATCATCATAAGCCATTCTTCCACTTTTGAACTAAAGAAAAGGGGGGTCCTCGTCACTATTCATCAAAAGTATTTTTTACTGGTCAATTGAAGGCACGGTAAATAAATTCTTCTGTTCATATTAAAAAAAATGTAACCCAATGTAATTGAAAAGGTATTTTTTTACCATTTATACATCCTCGCTAGTCGGTTTATTTTGTCGGCAATTGAACTGTGGATGTGTCCAGTAATTCATGTAATATTGACAACATCTTTGAGAGGAAAAAACCAACAAAGAACAAACACAGAAGACCACATTGAAAAAAGGTTCACAAAAAACGTAGACGAGAGGCGTATATCATGAAGAATGTAAAATAAATTTGACTGAAAACGATTCACGGAAAATGTTCTCATAACGATTCACGGCACAAAAAACCCAACAGAAAATATTTTGGAAGAAAACCAGTCCCATCAATTACACCTCTCTTTAATTTACTCGCACTGACAACAAATTAAATCCGAAATCAGTTCTGATGGTGTGTGTGGGTTTTTTTCTCCTCAATTTATTATTTATATTGTATAACATTTATTTATTTACATTTGTATTTAAAATCTATCTATTTATCTTAGTTCCTGTTATGTGTAGTGTAGTCTATTTCCAAAATAAAGGGAAATGCTATTTTTGAAATTAAATAAAAAAATAAAATCGAATGTAATTTCAATTGGCGATCATACAAAAAATGTATTTATTTTATCCACTGGATAAAACTTTATCCGTACCCAATTAAACTTGACAAAAGTTGTCCAGGATAAAGCACATTTGTCCAGTGGACAACTTTTGAGCAACAGAAGTTGTCCACTGGATAGATGATTTATCCAGCAGATAACTTTATCCACTGTTTTGAACAACGGACCCTGCTCTCTCAATACCAATTGAAACATTGGTAATCTATCAGGTGGTCTCTCATCATTATGTATTTTATTTGTTTCAGTCAGGAATTTATACCAATTCATAGGATCCTAGCCCAGATATAAAGAAAAAAATAGAGCAAGTTGGAACAGAAAATGTCTGTTCTGCATGTCAATGAGAAAAATATTTAAAAAAAATTGTCCATGTCCAAAACCACTCTACCATTGAAATAAAACTTGGTTGGTTTGGAATGTTCCTTAGATTGTCTGCTGCTGGTTTTTTTTATATGGAGACTTAATGGACAAACTTTTTATTAATTGGCCAAACATTTTGAAATTAATTATCATACTTTATAGATATCATATATGTACATACAACTGCAAAAAAATTGTTGATTTAAAAAATGAAATTTTAAGATTTTATTTCTGGAGATTTATAGAAGTCAAACGGACTATAACCATTGAATATACAACCTATTTAATTAGATAATCAAAGGGGAATAATGCGAGGAGAAATAATTTAATTATTCTGAGAAACCACTTAACCATTTGAAATAATACTTGGACGAAACATCCCTTGGATGGTTCTCAACAGATATGTTTGTGTTGATCGGAAATCAAAGATGGCCAACATCACAGGACTTTGCTCAGCATAGAGCCCTACTTAAAAATGAATAAATTTCAAAAACAAAACTCTTGATTGACCCAAAACTGTACATGAATAAGCATTGGATGGCCCCTTACAGTGTCATTATAATTTTTCCTATGCTTCAGAATGTCAAGATGGCTGCCACTGCATGACATAATTTGTGTAGGACCGATCATATGTGAAAAGAGGTAAAATACAAGAAAAGTGAAATCATACAGTATGTTACATTACATCATTGTAGAATTGCTCTGAAAATGTCTTCAAGATATTATTTTTAACATTCTTCATTATTTTTCAGGACCAACAGCGCTCTTTCAACATGGATAATATGAAATGTTATAGGCCTACATAAGTTGACCCAGACATACGAACAGTCAACAGACAGAAAACATACATACAGATGTAATGGTATACATGTACTGGATCAACAGTTAGTTATACCTAGACAGATGTAATGGTATACATGTACTGGATCAACAGTTAGTTATACATAGACAGATGTAATGGTATTCATGTACTGGATCAACAGTTAGTTATACATAGACAGATGTAATGGTATACATGTACTGGATCAACAGTTAGTTATACAGAGACCGATGCAATAGTATACATGTACTGGATCAACAGTTAGTTATGCATAGACCGATGTAATGGTATACATGTACTGGATCAACAGTTAGTTATACATAGACAGATGTTATGGTATGCATGTACTGGATCAACAGTTAGTTATACAGAGACAGATGTAATGGTATACATGTACTGGATCAACAGTTAGTTATACATAGACAGATGTAATGGCATACATGTACTGGATCAACAGTTAGTTATACATAGACAGATGTAATGGTATACATGTACTGGATCAACAGTTAGTTATACATAGACAGATGTTGTGGTATACATGTACTGGATCAACAGTTAGTTATACATAGACAGATGTTGTGGTATACATGTACTGGATCAACAGTTAGTTATACATAGACAGATGTAATGGTATACATGTACTGGATCAACAGTTAGTTATACATAGACAGATGTAATGGCATACATGTACTGGATCAACAGTTAGTTATACATAGACAGATGTAATGGTATACATGTACTGGATCAACAGTTAGTTATACATAGACAGATGTTGTGGTATACATGTACTGGATCAACAGTTAGTTATACATAGACAAATGTTATGGTATACATGTACTGGATCAACAGTTAGTTATACATAGACACATGTTATGGTATACATGTACTGGATCAACAGTTAGTTATACATACAGATGTAATGGTATACATGTACTGGATCAACAGTTAGTTATACATAGACTGATGTTATGGTATACATGTACTGGATCAACAGTTAGTTATACATAGACAGATGTTATGGTATGCATGTACTGGATCAACAGTTAGTTATACATAGACAGATGTAATGGTATACATGTACTGAATCAACAGTTAGCTATACATAGACAGATGTAATGGTATGCATGTACTGGATCAACAGTTAGTTATACAGAGACCGATGTAATGGTATACATGTACTGGATCAACAGTTAGTTATACATAGACAGATGTAATGGTATACATGTACTGGATCAACAGTTAGTTATACGTAGACAGATGTTATGGTATACGTGTACTGGATCAACAGTTAGTTATACATAGACAGATGTTGTGGTATACATGTACTGGATCAACAGTTAGTTATACATAGACAGATGTAATGGTATACATGTACTGGATCAACAGTTAGTTATACATAGACAGATGTTATGGTATACATGTACTGGATCAACAGTTAGTTATACATAGACAGATGTTATGGTATACATGTACTGGATCAACAGTTAGTTATACATAGACAGATGTAATGGTATACATGTACTGGATCAACAGTTAGTTATGCATAGACAGATGTTATGGTATACATGTACTGGATCAACAGTTAGTTATACATAGACAGATGTTATGGTATACATGTACTGGATCAACAGTTAGTTATACATAGACAGATGTAATGGTATACATGTACTGGATCAACAGTTAGTTATACATAGACAGATGTTATGGTATACATGTACTAGATCAACAGTTAGTTATACATAGACAGATGTAATGGTATACATGTACTGGATCAACAGTTAGTTATACATAGACAGATGTAATGGTATTCATGTACTGGATCAACAGTTAGTTATACATAGACAGATGTTATGGTATACATGTACTGGATCAACAGTTAGTTATACATAGACAGATGTAATGGTATACATGTACTGGATCAACAATTAGTTATACATAGACAGATGTAATGGTATACATGTACTGGATCAACAGTTAGCTATGCATAGACCGATGTAATGGTATACATGTACTGGATCAACAGTTAGTTATACATAGACAGATGTTATGGTATACATGTACTAGATCAACAGTTAGTTATACATAGACAGATGTTGTGGTATACATGTACTGGATCAACAGTTAGTTATACATAGACCGATGTAATGGTATACATGTACTGGATCAACAGTTAGTTATATATAGACAGATGTAATGGTATACATGTACTGGATCAACAGTTAGTTATACATAGACAAATGTTATGGTATACATGTACTGGATCATCAATTAGTTATACATAGATAGATGTAATGGTATACATGTACTGGATCAGCAGTTAGTTATACATAGACAGATGTTGTGGTATACATGTACTGGATCAACAGTTAGTTATACAGAGACAGATGTAATGGTATACATGTACTGGATCAACAGTTAGTTATACATATACAGATGTAATGGTATACATGTACTGGATCAACAGTTAGTTATACATAGACAGATGTAATGGTATACATGTACTGGATCAACAGTTAGTTATACATAGACAGATGTAATGGTATACATGTACTGGATCAACAGTTAGTTATAAATAGACAGATGTTATGGTATACATGTACTGGATCAACAGTTAGTTATACATAGACAGATGTTATGGTATACATGTACTGGATCAACAGTTAGTTATACATACAGATGTAATAGTATACATGTACTGGATCAACAGTTAGTTATACATAGACAGATGTAATGGTATACATGTACTGAATCAACAGTTAGCTATACATAGACAGATGTAATGGTATACATGTACTGGATCAACAGTTTGTTATACATAGACAGATGTTGTGGTATACATGTACTGGATCAACAGTTAGTTATACATAGACAAATGTTATGGTATACATGTACTGGATCATCAATTAGTTATACATAGATAGATGTAATGGTATACATGTACTGGATCAGCAGTTAGTTATACATAGACAGATGTTGTGGTATACATGTACTGGATCAACAGTTAGTTATACAGAGACAGATGTAATGGTATACATGTACTGGATCAACAGTTAGTTATACATATACAGATGTAATGGTATACATGTACTGGATCAACAGTTAGTTATACATAGATAGATGTTATGGTATACATGTACTGGATCAACAGTTAGTTATACATAGACAGATGTAATGGTATACATGTACTGGATCAACAGTTAGTTATACATAGACAGATGTAATGGTATACATGTACTGGATCAACAGTTAGTTATAAATAGACAGATGTTATGGTATACATGTACTGGATCAACAGTTAGTTATACATAGACAGATGTTATGGTATACATGTACTGGATCAACAGTTAGTTATACATACAGATGTAATAGTATACATGTACTGGATCAACAGTTAGTTATACATAGACAGATGTAATGGTATACATGTACTGAATCAACAGTTAGCTATACATAGACAGATGTAATGGTATACATGTACTGGATCAACAGTTTGTTATACATAGACAGATGTTGTGGTATACATGTACTGGATCAACAGTTAGTTATACATAGACAGATGTAATGGTATACATGTACTGGATCAACAGTTAGTTATACATAGACAGATGTTATGGTATGCATGTACTGGATCAACAGTTAGTTATACATAGACAGATGTTATGGTATACATGTACTAGATCAACAGTTAGTTATACATAGACAGATGTTGTGGTATACATGTACTGGATCAACAGTTAGTTATACATAGACCGATGTAATGGTATACATGTACTGGATCAACAGTTAGTTATACAGACAGATGTAATGTTATACATGTACTGGATCCACAGTTAGTTATACATAGACAGATGTAATGGTATACATGTACTGGATCAACAGTTAGTTATACATAGACAGATGTTATGGTACACATGTACTGGATCAACAGTTAGTTATACATACAGATGTAATGGTATATATGTACTGGATCAACAGTTAGTTATACATAGACAGATGTAATGGTATACATGTACTGGATCAACAGTTAGTTATACATAGACAGATGTAATGGTATACATGTATTGGATCAACAGTTAGTTATACATAGACAGATGTAATGGTATACATGTACTGGATCAACAGTTAGTTATACATAGACAGATGTAATGGTATACATGTACTGGATCAACAGTTAGTTATACATAGACAGAAGATATGGTATACATTTACATGATTAACAGTTAGCTATACATGGATAGATGTTATGGTAAAACATAAGATGTAATCAACAGTTAGTTATACATAGACAGATGTTATGGTACACATGTACTGGATCAACAGTTAGTTATACATACAGATGTAATGGTATATATGTACTGGATCAACAGTTAGTTATACATAGACAGATGTAATGGTATACATGTACTGGATCAACAGTTAGTTATACAGACAGATGTAATGTTATACATGTACTGGATCCACAGTTAGTTATACATAGACAGATGGAATGGTATACATGTACTGGATCAACAGTTAGTTATACATAGACAGATGTTATGGTACACATGTACTGGATCAACAGTTAGTTATACATACAGATATAATGGTCTATATGTACTGGATCAACAGTTAGTTATACATAGACAGATGTAATGGTATACATGTACTGGATCAACAGTTAGTTATACATAGACAGATGTAATGGTATACATGTATTGGATCAACAGTTAGTTATACATAGACAGATGTAATGGTATACATGTACTGGATCAACAGTTAGTTATACATAGACAAATGTAATGGTATACATGTACTGGATCAACAGTTAGTTATACATAGACAGATGTAATGGTATACATGTACTGGATCAACAGTTAGTTATAAATAGACAGATGTTATGGTATACATGTACTGGATCAACAGTTAGTTATACATAGACAGATGTTATGGTATACATGTACTAGATCAACAGTTAGTTATACATAGACAGATGTAATGGTATACATGTACTGGATCAACAGTTAGTTATACATAGACAGATGTAATGGTATACATGTATTGGATCAACAGTTAGTAATACATAGACAGATGTAATGGTATACATGTACTGGATCAACAGTTAGTTATACATAGACAGATGTAATGGTATACATGTACTGGATCAACAGTTAGTTATACATAGACAGAGGATATGGTATACATTTACATGATTAACAGTTAGCTATACATGGATAGATGTTATGGTAAAACATAAGATGTAATTAACAGTTAGTTATACATAGACAGATGTTATGGTACACATGTACTGGATCAACAGTTAGTTATACATACAGATGTAATGGTATACATGTACTGGATCAACAGTTAGTTATACATAGACTGATGTTATGGTACACATGTACTGGATCAACAGTTAGTTATACATACAGATGTAATGGTATACATGTATTGGATCAACAGTTAGTTATACATAGACAGATGTTATGGTATATATGTACTGGATCAACAGTTAGTTATACATAGACAGATGGAATGGTATACATGTACTGGATTAACAGTTAGTTATACATAGACAGATGTTATGGTACACATGTACTGGATCAACAGTTAGTTATACATACAGATATAATGGTATATATGTACTGGATCAACAGTTAGTTATACATAGACAGATGTAATGGTATACATGTACTGGATCAACAGTTAGTTATACATAGACAGATGTAATGGTATACATGTATTGGATCAACAGTTAGTTATACATAGACAGATGTAATGGTATACATGTACTGGATCAACAGTTAGTTATACATAGACAGATGTAATGGTATACATGTACTGGATCAACAGTTAGTTATACATAGACAGATGTAATGGTATACATGTACTGGATCAACAGTTAGTTATAAATAGACAGATGTTATGGTATACATGTACTGGATCAACAGTTAGTTATACATAGACAGATGTTATGGTATACATGTACTAGATCAACAGTTAGTTATACATAGACAGATGTTGTGGTATACATGTACTGGATCAACAGTTAGTTATACATAGACCGATGTAATGGTATACATGTACTGGATCAACAGTTAGTTATACAGACAGATGTAATGTTATACATGTACTGGATCCACAGTTAGTTATACATAGACAGATGTAATGGTATACATGTACTGGATCAACAGTTAGTTATACATAGACAGATGTTATGGTACACATGTACTGGATCAACAGTTAGTTATACATACAGATGTAATGGTATATATGTACTGGATCAACAGTTAGTTATACATAGACAGATGTAATGGTATACATGTACTGGATCAACAGTTAGTTATACATAGACAGATGTTGTGGTATACATGTATTGGATCAACAGTTAGTTATACATAGACAGAAGTAATGGTATACATGTACTGGATCAACAGTTAGTTATACATAGACAGATGTAATGGTATACATGTACTGGATCAACAGTTAGTTATACATAGACAGAGGATATGGTGTACATTTACATGATTAACAGTTAGCTATACATGGATAGATGTTATGGTAAAACATAAGATGTAATGATAAAAGATCACATGATAAAGAACTATTTTGTGAATGTATCAGTTATTTGTGATATATTATTACTCTGATGTATGTTTTGTAAATATGTTCAAACCTTTGAGAATTATTATAGTAAAAAATGAAGTTCAATATTTGAATGAGAAACTTGGCACACATCAAATTTTTAAATACAGGTTAAGGCAAACAAAATTTCTGCAACAAATTCTGACTTTTTACTAGGAGTACAAAATAACAAAATTAATAATGGATCTTCTTTTTAATTATGAAGATAACATTTCAACTTTTTAAATCTATAAAATGTTTGTCTCATTTGGGTTGAATTAATTGATTTTTTTAATTGATGGAGTTGATATGAAAAATAGTGACATTTTTTATATGTACAGTCAAACCTGTATTTAAGGGAACCTGATAATATGGTCTATATGAGCAGTTGCCCTTTATATAGAGGTTAAAATTATATGCACTATTCATTAATGGGAGAGAATGAGATTGTCCTTTATATACATTGATTTGTTATATAGAGGTGCCCTTTAAGGCAGGTTTGACTACTAATTATGGTAAAAATATATACTGGCTACGGTATTAGGGCACAAAGTTCTTTTCATAGCGAGTTTGTGCACTATTATCAGATGGCCATATAATGAACAGATAAATGTGGTCAGAAAGTCTACTTTGAAAAAAATGTATCAGACATGCTTTGTTATGGTTTTCTATATACTATGCTTCACTTAGTTATACACACCACCCCCGTACTAACACATGCTTCACTTAATTACACACCACCCCTGTACTAACACATGCTTCACTTAATTACACACACAACCCCTGTACTAACACATGCTTCACTTAATTACACACACCACCTCCGTACTAACACATGCTTCACTTAATTACACACACCACCCCTGTACTAACACATGCTTCACTTAATTACACACACCACCTCCGTACTAACACATACTTCACTTAATTACACCCTCCCCCCCCCCCCCCCCCCCCCCCCCCCCCCCATACTAACACATGCTTCACTTAATTACACACACTACCCCCGCACTAACACTATGGCTCAACACTTCAGTTAATATCACTGAGCTGTACTTTCCAAATTGCACTGATTAAAAACCTCCTATACTAAAAATGTATTGCTCAACACTATATAACTCACAGCTTTACATTCCCCATTTCACTTATTAAAAAACTAAACATGTATGGTTACTAACACTATGGCTCAACACTTCAGCTAATGTCACTGAGCTGTACTTTCCAAATTTCACTGATTAAAAACCTCCTATACTAAAAATGTATTGCTCAACACTATATAACTCACAGCTTTACATTCCCCATTTCACTTATTAAAAAACTAAACATGTATGGTTACTAACACTATGGCTCAACACTTCAGCTAATGTCACTGAGCTGTACATTCCAAATTTCACTGATTAAAAACCTCCTATACTAAAAATGTATTGCTCAACACTATATAACTCACAGCTTTACATTCCCCATTTCACTTATTAAAAAACTAAACATGTATGGTTACTAACACTATGGCTCAACACTTCAGCTAATGTCACTGAGCTGTACTTTCCAAATTTCACTGATTAAAAACCTCCTATACTAAAAATGTATTGCTCAACACTATATAACTCACAGCTTTACATTCCCCATTTCACTTATTAAAACACTAAACATGTATGGTTACTAACACTATGGCTCAACACTTCAGCTAATGTCACTGAGCTGTACATATCCCTTTTCACAATATACCTGTTACCAGTTAACAGCTAACTGTTCAGAAAACCACAAATAATACATGTATGGTTCATAGTGTACTTTGGTTGAGATTGTTCTTACCACAAGATTTGTTCATTGATATGGAATCTGATTGCCAAACTCCTTGTTGTATGACTTTGTGTTCTAAGATTGTGGTTATGTATGTATTTTCTATATCTGGTTTGAACTTATGATGACTAATAACATGATATATTAAAATTTGACATGCTTGAATGTCAGTTGACATTTGATTGGTTGTTTTTAATTAGCATAATGTTGGATCATTATAATAATTGTACAAGTTTGCATATTAGATATACAACTTTTTCATTATTCCTTAGTATGTCTAATTGATTAGTTCTCTATTCAGAAGTAATTTGTTTAAATTATGAACAAGATTTCAAGACTTTATTTTACTCAAGATATAATAAACTGTCACATGAGAATACAATTAGATAATGACTTTCAAAATGTGCAAGACATATAATTAAATGCAGCAGTTGTGAATATACATGTACAATATATAATATTATATATCATATGGAAATATAATGAAGAAAATATTAATGATATTATAATAGTTTCACAATATTTGTCAGAAAAATGGATAGCTATTTAATATTTATTTGTTTCAAAATGACATCATTCCTTTCAGTTTTATTAATGATGAATTTTGAACACAATACTGTGGAATATACCTCTTTCTCTCCATTTCAATAACATCATTTTAGCATAAGAATAGATAATGACATTCATCTCCATGATGTGCTATTCAGAATATTTATATGAAATGCAATATTTATCTGTAATGTAGGATTAGAAGTACCAACATTTTATTTAATATATAACTTCAGGCTTGTATGTTTTGTAACTGAATTCTAAGAGACCCTAACTTTACAGCACTATTTATCTGGTTCAAAGTTATTGCTTTTTCTTTATTCTTCAGTGTTGTATAAGGTCCAATTATAGTTAAGATGGGTTTGATTTGTCATTGGGCAAATAGTAAATATTGTTTCACTGGTACATTTCATGTCTTTGTAATTGTAGCTTTTTTGTATATATGTTCAACTATATATATATATATATATAAATAAACATCTGAAAAAGTAGCCAACGTATAAATCTACGAGATGTCGGATCGGAAACAAGTGTTAACGATACTGTGCAAACAAACAAAAATGATAAATAGACGTCTAAAATGTTAGCACAACGATATCAAAAAAATATGTTAAAATGTAACAAAAATAACTATAAGTCTACAAAAAGACTATAATTATAATGAAATCGACGGATATTTCGCTTGACCGACAAGCTTCATCAGCGTCTGTAATCCGCCTGGACCTTAGCTAGTTGGTAAACTTCATTACATTTTCTCATTCTGTTCATATTTATAAATTAGTGTGCAATATACTTGAATAATATAAAGTATAAAGTTCAAGATTATGATTTTTAGTAATTTACGTCACGATAACCGATGCTCACGTGACAATTTTTCAAATCGGATTACAGACGCTAAGCGAATGGTGCTGCAGTGTAACAATGGTGTGGGTTCAAATCCCGTCGAGGGAAGAACAAAAATTTGACAGCTCTAAAATCTAATTCTAACACTGTTTGGTTTAATTTTCAGACGTATATATATATATATATATATTGTTTATATAAAGGAGAAGATGTTCTAAGTTGTAAAACTTGTATCTGATCCTATTGTCATGTTTTTGGACAATGAAATATGTTTAAACTGTTCATTATAAATTATACAGAAATAGAATGGTTGATTAAAACAAACTAATAATCTAAAGATAAATGTACAGTTGTGAATGTTACATTTTTGCCAGGATGCATACTATTGTATGGTAAAATGTGAGTAGGGAAAAGATGTACTTATTCTGTGTAATCAACTATTGTTCCTATGGCACTGGTCCAAATTCCATGAAGCTACAAAATAATTACATACATATTGAAGTTATTCATGGTATATTACAGAAGTTTTAAGAATTTTTCTCTAATTTTTCCATCTTTTGAATCTTTGTCATCTTCAGCAGAGTGTGCTTATTTTGTGTTATATTTCCCTGAACCTTTAAAGACCACATTTATACATAATAATGTTGTGCACCTCAATTCTCAGAGACATTCAAGACTATTTTTTATTTATTTTTTTTTTGGTTGAAATTTTCATTTTAGTCACATTTTCATTAGAAGATACATATTTTCTGTAAATCTTATTATTTTAAATACAAAATCTTAGGCTTTCACAGAATTATTACATTGGAGCTAGGTATCTCATATACTAGTAGTGCTCAAGATGTTTCTAGATTTCTGTATAATTTATAACTACTCATACAGTTTACCACAGATGCAAAATATGCATTGTATTCTCCAGTATATTTTAAAATCAACTCTCCCACAGTTGTAAAATGAGGTATTCACCAGTATTTTGTGTAATACACTTAAAGGGTAATTTATTTGCTCTCAATTGTTTTTGTTGCTAGATATTTTAAGAACAAGTTGTTATTTGTATTACAATTAAACTTTTTATTGTTTCCTAAAAGATTCTAGGAAGAAATAATCTGTGTCAAATCTAGCAACAATTTCAATTTTGCAATCACTTGTCGTCCGTTTTTTTTCCAATGCTGGTTTTTTATCTCTAGCTTTTAACGCAGAGTTTCCACGGTTTTTAATAAAAGACATAGTCTTGTATATTTGATTAATGTTGATTATAAAGATTAACTTGCTACACATGTCAACTAATGTTCTCAATGTTTGCACACAAAATTGTCATATATAAAACAGATGCTAATTTTTAACACAATATGTTTTCTATATTCACAGTTTACTACATTATATGGTATCCACCAGTATTTCATGTAATACAATAAAAGGGTAATTTATTTGCTCTCAATTGTTTTTGTTGCTAGATATTTTAAGAACAAGTTTTTGTTTGTATTGTGAAAATTTGTATTGTAATTAAACTGTTTATTGTTTCTTAAAAGATTCTAAGAAGAAATAATCTGTGTCAAATCTAGTAACAATTTCAATTTTGAAATCACTTGTCGTCCGTTGTCTATCTACTTTTTTCAAATGTTCATCACTGCCTCATTTCAAGTCACAACTTTTAAGGTCTGAAAATGAGCAATTACATGATTATTGGATTCTGTGAATCACTGGTTTTTAAATAGCTCCCCTCACAGTTTTAAACATTAGATATCCACCAGTATTTTATGTTAACAGCCCCTCTCACAGTTTCAGTTTTAAACATAAGGTATCCACCAGTAGTTTATGTTAACAGCTCCCCACACAGTTTTAAGCATAAGGTATCCACTAGTAGATTATATTAACAGCCCCTCTCACAGTTTTAAGCATAAGGTATCCGTTAGTAGTTTATGTTAGCAGCCCCTCTCACAGTTTTAAGCATAAGGTATGCATTAGTATTTTATGTTAACAGCTCCCCGCACAGTTTTAAGCATAAGGTATCCACCAGTAGTTTATATGTTAACAGCTCCCCTCAACGTTTTAAACATAAGGTATCCACCAGTAGTTTATATTAACAGCCCCTCTCACAGTTTTAAGCATAAGGTAACCGTTAGTAGTTTATGTTAGCAGCCCCTCTCACACAGTTTTAAGCATAAGGTATGCATTAGCATTTTATGTTAACAGTTCCCTGCACTGTATTATGAATAAGGTATTCACCAGTACTTTATGTTAACAGCTCTACTCAAAGTTTTAAACATAAGGTATCCACTTGTAGTTTATGTTAACAGCTCACCTCACAGTTTTAAACATAATGTATCCACCAGTAGTTTATGTTAACAGCCCATCTCACAGTTTTAAAAATAATATATCCATTAGTAGTTTATGTTTGCAGTCCCTCTCACAGTTTTAAACATAAGGTATCCATCGGTAGTTTATGCTGTCAGCCCCTCTCACAGTATTAAACACAAGGTGCCATCAGTAATTCATGTTAACAGCCCCTCTCACAGTTTTAAGCATAATGTATCATGTAGTAGTTTATGTTAGCATCCCCTCTTACAATTTTAAACATAAGGTGTCCATCAGTAGTTTATGTTAGCAGGACTTCACACGGTTTTAGACATAAGATGACACCAGTAGGTTATGGTAACAGCACCTCTCACAGTTTTAAGCACAAGATGTCAATCCGTCGTTTATGTTAATATTCCCAGTGTTCAACTTAAGGTAATCGCCAGTATTTTGTGTAAATAAATCTCCCAACAGTGCTCAACATAACGTAGTCCCTAGTATTTTGTGTAAATAAATTTTCTCATAGTGTTCAACATACAGTATTCCTCAGTATTTTGTGTAAATAAATCTTCTCACAGTTTTCAACATACAGTATTCCTCACTATTTTGTGTAAATAAATCTTCCCACAGTGTTCAACGTACAGTATTCCTCAGTATTTTGTGTAAATAAATCTTCCCACAGTGTTCAACGTACAGTATTCCTCAGTATTTTGTGTAAATAAATATTCCCACAGTGTTCAACATAAAGTATTCCTCAGTATTTTCTGTAAATAAATCTTCTCATAGTGTTCAACATACAGTATTCCTCAGTATTTTGTGTAAATAAATCTTCTCACAGTTTTCAACATACAGTATTCCTCACTATTTTGTGTAAATAAATCTTCCCAAAGTGTTCAACGTACAGTATTCCTCAGTATTTTGTGTAAATAAATCTTCCCACAGTGTTCAACGTACAGTATTTTTGTAAATAAATCCTCCCAGTGTTGAACATACAGTATTCCTCAGTATTGTGTCTAAATAAATCTTCCCACAGTGCTGAACATAAAGTATTCCTCAGTGTTTTGTGTCAATATATCTTCCCACAGTGATCAGCATTCACTATTCCTCAGTATTTTGTGTAAATAAATCTTCCCACAGTTTTCAACATAAAGTATTCCTCAGTATTTTGTGTAAATAAATCTTCCCACAATGCTCACCATACAGTATTCCTCAGTATTTTGTGTAAATAAATCTTCCCACAGTGTTCAACATAAAGTATTCCTCAGTATTTTCTGTAAATAAATCTTCTCACAGGGTTCAACATACAGTATTCCTCAGTATTTTGTGTAAATAAATCTTCTCACAGTTTTCAACATACAGTATTCCTCACTATTTTGTGTAAATAAATCTTCCCACAGTGTTCAACGTACAGTACTTCTCAGTATTTTGTGTAAATAAATCTTCCCACAGTGTTCAACGTACAGTATTCCTCAGTATTTTGTGTAAATAAATCTTCCCAGTGTTGAACATACAGTATTCCTCAGTATTGTGTCTAAATAAATCTTCCCACAGTGCTGAACATAAAGTATTCCTCAGTGTTTTGTGTCAATATATCTTCCCACAGTGATCAGCATTCACTATTCCTCAGTATTTTGTGTAAATAAATCTTCTCACAGTTTTCAACATAAAGTATTCCTCAGTATTTTGTGTAAATAAATCTTCCCACAGTGCTCACCATACAGTATTCCTCAATATTTTGTGTAAATAAATCTTCCCACAGTGTTCAACATAAAGTATTCCTCAGTGTTTTGTGTCAATATATCTTCACACAGTGATCAGCTTTCACTATTCCTCAGTATTTTGTGTAAATAAATCTTCTCACAGTGTTCAACATACAGTATTCCTCAGTATTTTGTGTAAATACATCTTCCCACAGTTTTCAACATACAGTATTCCTCACTATTTTGTGTAAATAAATCTTCCCACAGTGTTCAACGTACAGTATTCCTCACTATTTTGTGTAAATAAATCTTCCCAGTGTTGAACATACAGTATTCCTCAGTATTGTGTGTAAATAAATCTTCCCACAGGGCTGAACTTAAAGTATTCCTCAGTGTTTTGTGTCAATATATCTCCCCACAGTGATCAGCATTCACTATTCCTCAGTATTTTGTGTAAATAAATCTTCTCACAGTTTTCAACGTACAGTATTCCTCAGTATTTTGTGTAAATAAATCTTCCCACAGTATTCAACATACAGTATATTCCTCAGTATTTTGTGTAAATAAATCTTCCCACAGTGCTCAGCATACAGTATTCCTCAGTATTTTGAGTAACTAAATCTTCTCACAGTGTTCAACATACAGTATTCCTCAGTATTTTGTTTAAATAAATCTTCCCACAGTGTTCAACGTACAGTATTCCTCAGTATTTTGTGTAAATAAATCTTCCCACAGTGTTCAACGTACAGTATTCCTCAGTATTTTGTGTAAATAAATCTTCCCAGTGTTGAACATACAGTATTCCTCAGTATTGTGTGTAAATAAATCTTCCCACAGTGCTGAACATAAAGTATTCCTCCGTGTTTTGTGTCAATATATCTTCCCACTGTGATCAGCATTCACTATTCCTCAGTATTTTGTGTAAATAAATCTTCTCACAGTTTTCAACATAAAGTATTCCTCAGTATTTTGTGTAAATAAATCTTCCCACAGTGCTCACCATACAGTATTCCTCAGTATTTTGTGTAAATAAATCTTCTCAGTGTTCAACGTACAGTATCCCTCAGTATTTTGTGTAAATAAATCTTCCCAGTGTTCAACATACAGTATATTCCTCAGTATTTTGTGTAAATAAATCTTCCCACAGTGCTCACCATACAGTATTCCTCGGTATTTTGTGTAAATAAATCTTCTCAGTGTTCAACGTACAGTATTCCTCAGTATTTTGTGTAAATAAATCTTCCCAGTGTTCAACATACAGTATATTCCTCAGTATTTTGTGTAAATAAATCTTCCCACAGTGCTCAACATACAGTATTCCTCAGTATTTTGAGTAACTAAATCTTCCCACAGTGCTCAGCATACAGTATTCCTCAGTATTTTGAGTAAATAAATCTTCCCACAGTGCTCAACATACAGTATTCCTCAGTATTTTGTTTAAATAAATCTTCCCACAGTGCTCAAACATACATTTTTCCTCAGTATTTTATGTAAATAAATCTTCCCACAGTGTTCAACATACAGTATTTTGTGTAAATAAATCTTCCCACAGTGTTCAACATAAAGTAATCTCCAGTATTTTGTGTAAATAAATCTTCCCATAGTGTTCAACATAAAGTAAACCCCAGGTTTTTTTTTTAATAAATCTTCCCATAGTGCTCAACATACAGTATTCCTCGGTATGTTGTGTAAATACATCTTCCCACAGTGTTCAACATAAAGTAATTCCCAGTATTTTGTGTAAATAAATATTCCTACAGTGCTCAACATAAAGTATTGCCCAGTATTTTGTATAAATAAATCTCAGTGTTCAACACAACGTATTTCCAAGAATTATATGTAAATAAATATTCCCATAGTGTTCAACAAGAAGTATTCCTCAGTATTTTGTGTAAATAAATCTTCCCACTGTTCAACGTAAAGTATTCCTAAGTATTTTGTGTAAATAATCTTCCCACAGTGCTCAACATACGATATTCCTCAGTATTTTGTGTAAGTAAATTTTCCCACAATGCTCAACATACAATATTCCTCGGTATTTTTTGTAAATAAATCTTCCCACAGTACTCAACATAACGTATATCCCAGTATTGTGTGTAAATAAATATTCCGACAGTGTTCAACATAAAATATTTCCCAATATTTTGTGTAAATAAATCTTCACACAGTGCTCAGCATAAAGTATTCCCCAGTGATCTGTGTAAATAAATCTTCCCACTGCTCAACCTACAGTATTCCCCAGTAATTTGTGGAAAGAAATCTTCCCACAATGTTCAACATGAAGTATTCCCCTAGTATTTTGTGTAAATAAATCTTCCCACAATGTTCAACATAACATATTCCCAAGTATTGTATGTAAATAAATCTTCCCACTGTGTTCAACATAAATATTCCCTAGTATTTTGTGTGAATAAATCTTCCCACAGTGTTCAACATATGCTTTGTATAATGTTTTATAATAATTAAATTTGTTCTATCAATGCCACTGAACCAAATTAAATTAAACTTGGTTGATATGGTACTTACAAGACATACACCACTTTCCATGACCACCATTTGTAAAAATCTTAAATTTTTTCAATTTTCCATTACTACCTTATTTTAAGTTATAATGAGCTCAAATTTGAACATCAGTTCTATGACACATATATTCCGGGTTTACTGTGAGATATTTCGTTCATGATAATGAGTAGTTCAACTTCAACATATCTTCTTGGTTATTCTATTTAAATTTTCTTTCTCTCGATTTATACTGATTATGCAAAATCACATTAAAATCTCCCCAGAAACCATTGATTCAAATGTTCCTGAAATGAACTTTCATTGGTTCACTATCAAGATATGTGTGAAAGCCCAACCCTTCCATCCAAAATCACTGCCACTATTAAAAATAAATTTATGATAGTTTGTTTTATTTTATTCACACAAGTACAAAATTGTTTCACATCATTATTCAATTTCAAATAGGGAAGGGACAACCAATACACTGCCTATATAATATATTTCGACTTCTTGTGTAAAAGTTTGAAGTCTGAAAATGAAAACCAGGTCAGCGATTACATGCTCCATAATGTTTAATGGAATTGAGGAAACTAATGCTTTTCTAGAGTTTTTCCCATAATAAGGTTTTTCTCTAGTTTTTAAGGCAGAATTTCCTCAGTTTTTATTAAAAAATATATCCATGTACATTTGATTAATATTTGATTGTAAAGCTAACTTGCTTCATATGTCACCTAATGTACTTAATGTTTGTGTTGTATAATATAAAATTGATGTTAGCTTTCAAAAATATGTTTGTCTTATTTCGATATGGAAGCCAATGATTTGCTATCGTCCCAACAGTCACAATTAAATGAGCTTCTGATTAAAAACAAAGAATTATTTGTCACTAAAGAAAACCCAAAGTTAGGCTTGACTAATCTGGTAGAACACCAGATACATCTGAAGCCTGATGCAGTTTCTAAACACCAAAGACCATATAAACTGCCACCTCACAGATTGCGTCATCAACTTGATGAACTGTTAAGTCAAGGAAGAATTGCACCGGTAAATGAAAAAGAACATATACCCATTTCAAGTCCCATTGTTTTAGTTTCAAGGAGAAATCGACCAAACTCAGGGTTAGAAACAGGTTCAAATGAGGGGAGCCTATTAATGTCTAGGTTTTGTGTAGATTTTCGATATCTGAATTCCAATACACAAGCTTTTCTATATACAATTCCGAATGTGGATGAATTAACGGGATCATTTACACGGCATATTCCAAATTTCATATCTTCCATTGACTTCAAATCAGGTTTTTTTCAAATGGGCATTTCGCCAGAGTCTACCAAGTATACTGCCTTCAATACTGTTTTAGGTTTTAGTACATTTAAGTTTAATGGGTTACCTATGGGTTTGAAAACATCATCAAACAGTTTTCAGCTGCTCAAGAATAAAGTATTGAATGGTTTATCTTTTCGAAACACATTATGTTACTTGGATGATGTCTGGGGGGGGGGGGGGGGGGGGTTCTGAAAAATTTTAAGTCTTTGAAAGATTTACACGAGTTTTTATTGACGATTTTATTCAGCTGGATTGAAGCTATCACCTTAGAAATGTATGTTTGCACAAAGGAATTGCATTTTTTAGGACACGAAATATCAAAAGAAAGGATAAGACCACCAGATTAAGAGCGATATTTTAGATTAATGAACTGGTTCCAGAGAAATATTCGTGATTAGAGCGTTAAAGCAAATTTTTGATACAAACTTCTACGTAAAGGTGTGAAATTTATATAGAAAAAGAAACATCACGTAATTTTGACGAATTGAAATATGCTGTTGGGAAACGTCAAGTAAAGGTATTGGTTTAATCAGAGCAATTTATGAAAGATGGAATTTAATTTTGAGATTCAATATAAACCTGCTGAACAACTGATAGTACCTGATTCATTGTCAAGAGGGTTTTGGTTTATGGTGTTTAACGCCACTTTCAACAATATTTCAGCTATATCGTGACGGTCAGTTTTATTGGTGGAGGAAACCGGAGTACCGTAGAAAACCACCTACCTGTCGCAAGTAAATGACGAACTTTATCACATAATGTTGTATCGAATACATCTCGCCATGAAAGGGCTTCGAACTCAACGTTAGTGGTGATAGGCACTGATTGCATAGGTAGTTGTAAATCCAACTACCATAAGATCACAACCTCGACACTGCCCCCCCAATTGTCAAGATGTCAACCTAATACTAGAAGTGATCCTGCAGTTTAAAGTCGAAATGAAACACCCTTGTTTTCCATATGTCTCAGGACATACAGGTGAAATAACATCACACAACGGGTTCTCTTTACAAGAATTAATTAATAAGTCTAGTGACTGTATCTGTTTTTAAGCATGTATCACATAACAATGATATAGTAACACACCAGGAATCAGATTATGATGGTGATACAGTAACACCTCATATGTCAAGGAAACACAACGTGATTAAGCAAAAAACTAAAAACACAGCGTGAAATAAAAGAGTTGTATTGTCCTGTCTCGTCAGATGAATCACAAATCAAATAAGTGAGCATAGATTTATTTGAACATTTTGATTTTAGCCCAGAAAAATTAAAAACTTTGCAAGGAAATGACAAGACTTTACCTTATCTAATCAACTACCTAGAGTTCAATGAGATACCATTAACAGGGGCGCATCCAGGATTTGTGGTTAAGGGGGGCGTGAGTATGCGAGGGGTCTGGGGACTTGAGCGGGTCCCGGACAGAACCTTTATAGGGAACGGAAGCTCTGGGGGTTTGAGGAATTACAGACATTTATTTGAACGACAATTCGGAAGCAACCACACCATTTTTATCAGACAAAAAAAAAATTGACTTTGAGTCTTAATTTTGTCGGATAATTGTTAACAGCTACGTGTATGTTTTTGTCAGATTATAAGAACCTAAAGTAAAACTTTTTTTGAACAACCGTGATGCGAATTGTTCAACTCATGACTGATCGATCACGATATTTTAACCCTTCAAAGAACTATTGGTTTAGTCTTAACGCATTCCTCATTTCACTAATTGGTCTGTACTTTCGGTGCTTGTCCTTTCGGGTGGTTCTAGTTATTACTGCCCGTCCGGATGGGGCAGGCTTTTCTTTTCGTCGTTTGATTCATTCATTGAAAACGTATGATTCGACCGTTCTTATTATAAAGCGGAAATTGTCAACACATGAACTTGTTGTTGATTTCTGATAAGCTAACGTAACTAAATTAGATGATCAGAATCGTTTCATACAGCATTAAAGTTAACATATTCGCCTTTGTCTGTCTATAAACAAGAACGAATCATACGTTTTCAATGAATGAACCAACGGTGAAACGAAAAGCTTCATCCGGACGGACAGTATACTGATTATATATCAATGGGTGGAGCTTTTTAGAATGATATCCCAAATTTACTCCTAATATCATTACTATTCATTTTGACTTACAGGTCACGAGTTAACCATTCATGAAAAAGTTGTTTGTTGAACTGCTTAATTAACGTTGTATAACATATGCTTTGCGAATTTTAGGGGGGGCGCACGCCCCGCACGCCCCCTCTAAATCCGCCTCTGGTTATGAATGATACTGATGTTGAAAGAACATCAGTATCCTTTCAACATCAGTATCAGGATTTAAGTTTACTATAAATGCTTTGATCTGTAAAGATTTGTTTTTCTTATAGTTGTAAAATTGACTGAAGAAATAATGTTTAATTAGCATGAGAAAATAGTTGATGTCTGGTACCTCGCAACCAATCAGAATGGAATAATCTTTGAACAACTGACGGCGAATCCATATATAATCAGCGAACATACCCAACGTGTATTTACAATTTGTAGGAATATTTTACCACAGGTCACGAGTTAACCATTCATGAAAAAGTTGTTTGTTGAACTGCTTAAATAACGTTGTATAACATATATGCTTTGCGGATTCTAGGGGGGGGCGTTTATTTATTACAAAATACACTTAGTCAATCTCCAATCGTAACTACTCGGCCATTCTCGCTACCCTGCAAATAACCTCGTATGCATTAGTCGTATGAATCGCACTACTTTTCACATGTCAGTTACATGAAAGTTTGATAAAGTTATATTTTAAACAATTTTCTATATTTCAATTAAAGTTTTAATTAGTTTTGCATGATTAGATTTTACTTAGTATGTCTTTCATATTGGATTTTCGTGGGCTATATTTTTGTGCGGCTTAACTTAATTTAACTTCCGGCAAACAATTTAAGAAGAATTTCTACTATGTACGTACGAGGTTATTTGCAGGGTAGCGAGAATGGCCGAGTATTTACGATTGAGTCAATCTCGTTGACTCGCTACAGAAAAATGGAGCTCGCCGCTAAAGTAGAGGGAAAAAAGGTATAAATATTGGCATGTGTTATTGCCGGTTCTAAAAATTCATAAAGTAATTTGAATTGATTTATTATTTTTCATGTTGATATGATTATGATTTAATCATCCGAGATATTCAACAAGGGAAAATGTTTGTACAGAGCGAGATAACTCTAAACATGTTTATTGACTGATAGCCTATGTAACTATTTCGACTTCGACATTTCAGGACTATTTCTGGGTCACAATTGACTATATGTTATGAGGAGTTGTGGTAAACTTTACAATATTTAGAATTGTATTGACTGCCTCTTTCTGCATTCCTACAAAGAATGGAATCCCTACTATAATCTGAATATATCCTGTCTTTTCAAAATTCACTGACTCTCCTGTCAGCGACATACATGTAGGAGTGGATCGTACAGTGCGGGTTAGAGATGAAAGTGCACAGGGGGACAAGTGTCCAAAACTGTCAAGCAAAAAAAATGCACTTTGGTTTCAAAGTATACTCTTATACTGCACAACTTGATATATTTTTGTCTTCCATGTTATAAATTCATCTTTTTTCAAATATTTTTACCCAAAAGAAGGGGCTCCTACACCCTGTCTGATCTAAACCTAGCTGGTGATCTTCATTCGGTACCTGAACAAGATACATATTATATCAAAAGTTCACCTCTTATAGTATAAATATTAAAAATATTGGAACTCAAATCTACGTGACTTGTATATGTTGTTTGTTCTCAACAATAACATTACCTTTGGAACACTTAAAACAAATTATGTCATATATTGGTAATCTTTTGTAGTAGCATCCTGTCTCAATTCAAAGGGGCCAGGGTGGCTCAATGAGTAAGGTAGTTGGATTACCTAACAACTCATACAAGCCTATCACCAATACGGCGTGGATTCGCGCCCGGATTTGTGAATTACAAAAAGGGTGCACTCGACTCGCAGTGATAAAGTCTACCAGTTGCTTACCTATGGTCGGTGGTTCTCTCCGGGTACTCCGGCTTCTGCCACCACTAAAACTCGTCGCCATGATATAGCTGAAATATTGCTGAAAGTGATGTTAAGCACCAAAAATCAAATCAATTCAAAGATCAAATCTTGTCGTTCATATGCACCAAGAATTTCATCTTGCCATCCATCATCAACAAAATTGGAAGTGCTTCTATTAGAATCATATCTGTCATCTAAATGCGATAAATGCTAGGTATTACGCATGGATTCTGGAATAGTGTGATATTTCATCGTCTTAAATGTTAGTTTTACTCCCTTCGACTATTACAGTAGGTTCGTTGTTAACATCCACAACAGTATCATCAGTAAACAATGGATCACTGCTTTGTTAACATCCACAACAGTATCATCAGTAAACAATGGATCACTGCTTTGTTAACATCCACAACAGTATCATCAGTAAACAATGGATCACTGCTTTGTTAACATCCACAACAGTATCATCAGTAAACAATGGATCACTGCTTTGTTAACATCCACAACAGTATCATCAGTAAACAATGAATCACTGCTTTCAATTCTCTCCTTAGTTGACAGCAATATCTTCAGTTTTTTACAAATTGGATCATCGAAGCTATTCAGAATCTTTGTCTATCATTGTGTTTACTAACGAATTGATAGCTTGTTCGTACGTTTATCTCACTATAACACGGATAACGGATCATTTGTGTGGATGCAAAATAGAAAATGTCGCAGATTAAAGAAACGATGCATTTAGAAATCGGTATGACACGATTTTCGTTCATAAACAGTTTCACCTGTCACAGTTTAGGTCAAATCTCATTCGGTGCATATGTCGATCTTAGTGCTGGCCATTCTCTGGATCAGATATGCAAATTCTTGGCAATATCAGATCTATGGTGAAATTCACTTCCTAGTGATGGTTCATGGACCCGTTCATCCCCCCCTCATCTTTTTGCTGTTACAATGAAGCATGATACACCTGTAATTTGAAAGAGTGTCTGGTGTGTCTAATAATTTGATAACGTATTGTAAAGTCTAAGAAAAATAACTTAATTAACAGGTTTTGGTTGAATTTCACCAGAGTTTTATGTAACTCTGGACAAAACGGCACTATTTTTAAATTAGTGCGTTTGGGAATTTTTGAACTCTCAACTAACCATATTGATCCCCTTTTCCACAACATATTTCCATCGATAAGCTCACATATCTCAGCTACTTGATTTGTGAAAACATGTTAGTGGTTTACTTGAATTCAGCCAATGTTAATCAAATATATATTTCAGATGATTCACCAACACTGCTCATATCACTGCGGTGATTAGTTATAACTCTCTTAAAGTTAATTAAACATAGATTTCTGATTTCGTGTGCGCATCATGCTCATGGGATAATCTTTATCGGATACGCTCAAAGTCATATGAATGGAAAGCCGAAATTAACAGTCTTTGGAAGCATGAAAAACAAAGATCCTAAACGGGATATTCAAAATCAGATAATATTATCTATGCCTAAGGAGAAATGAACCTTAGTTTTCTATTACAAATATTTAGGAACTGTAAATTTCAATAATTTATATATCTTATAAAACATGTAGTTCCGAAACACTTATATACCGGAAGTAAATAGAAAACTTCATAGTCGACGATATAGAAATTAAACATAATTGTGGTCCTTCAAAAAGAAATAAGGAGTGTAAAAACACAGGCGTGTCATCACCCAACGTCAAAGGCATAACCCACACCACTTGTCTTAACAGAAACACCAAACAAGCTCTTCCTTTCAACTTTCATCTCACCAAAGCCATTGAAGCAAACATATGCATCTGAACTCAACATCTTAACAAACAAAATACATGAAATAGAAATTCATAACAAAACATACAACAAATGAAACATCAATGCTACTCAAAAATCGTAATCCATAAAAGACAATATCTTCAGACAAGATATCGCCATCATTTCTGAAAGACGTGCATGGAAAAATATTCCTTATAAGATATCCAACTTGTTGCTCATTTAAAAAAAAGGTCAAAAAGCAAACCGGAAAATTACAGACCGATCTTCCTTATTTGCATTCATATTTATTATTATATACTAGACCTACATGCTTAATTGGATCTTCATTGAGCTAGTCACGGAATCAACCACCCGTGACACAGTATCTTGACTGCGATCCAACCATTCTATGCTGTTTCCCCTAAAGCTGCTTGCTTAATGGAGAAGCAAAACAATATCAATTTCATAGTCTTGATCAGACCGTGGATCGAACTCACAGGCACGTGTTTCAACCAACGTATATTTACTATCTACACTAACGTATATTAGTTCTTATTTTGAACACAAGACAGTTGTGTCGTTCCACGCATTAATCCTGATTCAGAACCAGCCAATACTTTCTCCTTACTCCTTAATGCTGCATGCATGCTTGTGAACCGACCGGGGCTAGAACCAATGATCTATCTCACACACGTGATCGCCATTTTTGGTTCTAATTGTACATTGAGTTTTTACCTCGCTTCGTTAATTTTACCTCTAACATTTTCAATAACAACTGTTAGAACATCTTTGGGACGAACTTGATAGACGCGTCCGCCAACGCTAACCCTCACCTCAATCATTGGAACAACTCAGTCAAGCGTTGAAACGTTAATGGCAAAGGATACCACAGGTCCGAATACAAAATTTGATTCGATCCCTGCCAAGGAGATGTAGAATAGTGTTAACCGCATATGGTAATCACAATTATATAGATACTGACTTTAACGTGTCCGGAAATTGACCCAATTTATCGTATATCACTAGGTTTTTTTTCAAATCTTTGTTCAGTATCCTGTATGATATCCGTTTGTGAAATTTGATCTCAATATACCAAAGCATTTCTGAACAAATCGATTTGAAGTACACATCATTTTTTTAATCCATTATGCGTTTCATATTTTGCAGAGTATATCATAAATATTTCTACTGTTTTTATTGATAAAAAATGAACATCTTGATATTAAAAACTACTACATGTACATGTATTTTTGAAAATAATATTGATGAAGAAAAAAAAACATTGCAGAAACGTTATATTGAGTCTTTTCAGAGCGATTTGTCTATTCATTCTGTCATTGAAAATTCGTGGGCTTCGGTTGATTGATTGATTTGATTTTTGGTGTTTAGCGCCACTTTCAGCAATATTTCAGCTATATCATGGCGACCAGCTTTAGTGGTGGAAGAAGCCGGGGTAACCGGAGAGAACCACCAGCCATGGGCAAGCAACTGGTAAACTTTATCACTTGCGGCTGCGAGTCGAGTGCACCCTTTTTGTAATTTACAAAGCCGGGTGCGAACTCACGCCGTATTGGTGATAGGCTTGTATGAGTTGTTAGGTAATCCAACTACCTTACTCATTGAGCCACCCGAGCCGTCGGTGGCTTCGGACTTATTAGTCACAATTTTGTCAATATATGTGATTTTCAAGCGAGTTATATCGAAAGTTTGAATGCTTTAGAGACTATTTTTAGTATCAGGGGGCTTTCCTTATGCATGACAAAGAAAAACGAAATACGGCAAATGTAAATGAAGATATTCATATATTAATAACATGTGTAAGAAATAGTCCAAAGTTACACGAATCTCCCCTTCAATTTTGTCTTACAGATTTTGTTTTAATTACCCTGAAGTCAATTCATAATATTAATAAAGGACGACCAAAAGATTGGTGAATTTCATTGTTTTATTTCGTTTCGTGTAAATTTGTAAAGTGCCGTTTCGTTTCTGTTTGTTTCATTTCTTTTCATTTCTATTTGTTTCGTTTCTTCTTTTATAGGTACTCCTTAAATACCCAATAAGTTAAATTGAATAGAGATGCACATATATTTTATTTCTATTTTTCCTTTAAATATAATGTTTAATCCAATGAATAGAATAACACCTCAATGTGACAATTTAATCAAGCATCAATGAATTCGAACGATAAAGGCAATATTACCGTTTATATTAGATAACATATATGTAGCGTGAATCATGCTGTAAATCTGATGGTTCGGTTAGTAAAGGTAAGATCAACAAAACAGCTATTGATTCAGATAGAGAGATAAAATCAACGTCTACATGTGGACTAAAAGATAATAATACGAACGTCAGGCAAGATGATCATATCTGACAAAGTGAGAGAAACCAGTGATTTAACAGAAAAAGATACGTGTAATGTTAATCAACCTGAAACTGCTGAAGAGTTCACATTTTGGGGGACTGAAGAATTATAAAACTATTCATATAGGTATGAATTGTGGCATTGTTTATAATCCATACATTGATATCTGTCAAATCAGTGCAAGTTTGCCTTGGGTGTCATTGTAGAAGCCGTAGCTCTTATGTTTTGTTTTTGTTTTTTGTTTTTTGTTTTTTTGTTTTGCTTTTTTTTTTCTTTGCAAGGGCGGGGGAGGGGCAAAAAACCATAAGAGCTACAGTTAGCCGGCTAGTGTCATCACATATATCATTTTGTTCTCTTATTACAATCACACTGTGTACAAACGGACCCGGCAAAAAATGTTTGGACTCGTGCATATCTAATTCCGGAACGGAACCGGACTGTAAGAAGGCAAGAAGAAGGTAAGAATTCTGTTTATTTATTTGTTTTTTGCATGAACTTGGGGGAAATAAATGCTTTATTAACCATTTCCTGCTGTCAGATGAAACATTTTGGCTATGTCATCGTATATTAATTGAGAAATAAGCGATAATGTGCCGCAAAATGACGATCAGCTTGACCCCAACCCCGAATTTCGCTCAGTTTCTCTCTGAATTGCTCACATTGAATGGAACGAAATGTATTGAAGGAACGATTGATGAATAAAGATGACAAGAATCGTCACTTTGTGCTTTTAATTATTGATATAAGTAAGCACGGAGCGAAAGAAATGGGTCATGTCAAAATGGCAGGACCCGGTTTCGTGAATGATGTTACAGCTTTCTTTCTTCAGGTATGATGACCTGGGTTTTGTTCCAAAAAAATTTACGAACAAACAAGAACCTAGGCAACAGAAATCCACAGCCACCATTGTTTATACTGTGGTACAATATTTCCACAATTCGATGACTTAATAAAACATTCTAGAGAAAATCATCCGCACCATTGTTATTACTGTAAAACAACCTTCGTCCTATTTGAAGAAGTAATAAAACACTCGACGGAAAACCACGGCTCACTAATGTTGAAAGTTAAATACCTTGAACTGAATCCATCTAGTGGACATTATGGTTACAAAAGCCATAATTTCAATGTTATTCCAGAGAAAATAAAGGCTTTGGTTCCTGTTTGTTCGTAATTTGTTTTGGAACAAAACCGGGTCATCATGCTGTAACATCATTCACGAAACCGGGTCCTGCCATTTTGACATGACCCATTTCTTTCGCCCCGTGCTTACTTATATCAATAATTAAAAAAAAAAAGCACAAAGTGACGATTCTTGTCATCTTTATTCATCAATCGTTCCTTCAATACATTTCGTTCCATTCAATGTGAGCAATTCAAAGAGAAACTGAGGGGTTGGGGGTCAAGCTGATCGTCATTTTGCGGCACATTATCGCTTATTTCTCAATTAATATACGATGACATAGCCAAAATGTTTCATCTGACAGCAGGAAATGGTTAATAAAGCATTTATTTCCCCCAAGTTCATGCAAAAAACAAATAAATAAACATAATTCTTACTTTCTTCTTGCCTTCTTACAGTCCGGTTCCGTTCCGGAATTAGATATGCACGAGTCCAAACATTTTTTGCCGGGTCCGTTTGTACACAGTGAATCAGTAACGTGTGTATTTTATCACGGCTAATACATCAAATACAGTCTTTTGTGTGTTATGTTCATAAACCATATCGGCCTATTATATACCAGTATATATACCGAAATGAACAACTATTGAGTACCGAAACGACATTATGTATATATTTAAATTGTCAATACATGATCTGTTGCTATACATTGAACTTCAATGGATATTATTGTTAACATTTCAAAATCATTGGTAAGTATAGTCCGTTTGACTTCTAAAAATGTTCAGAAAAAAATCTTAAAAATCCAGTTTTCAAATTAACATTGTTTTTGTTCTAGATGCATACATATTAATATATCATATATAAAAACTAAGACAATTAATTTCAAAATGATTGGTCCATTAGTTAAAAAGTTACACATTAGGTCTCTATGTTAATTCTATTTTCTTCATATATTTCTCTGGCGTCACGCAATTGTTTGAGCAGTGTTTTTTTTTCAAAGAATTTACAGTTTATTATTTTGTTCTTGCGTCTATGAAATTTAACCTTTTACAATTTAAGGCTTAAAAAGGTGTTTTAAATATTATGTGACTTGCGGGTATTGAACCCCTGCAGAACTAGTACTTTGTAAAGTCTGCTTGAATTTTGAAAACTTGCGTCTAACCATCCGGCTACGCTGATCACAGTACTATATAACTATATAATTTATATGATTATTGACAGTAAACTTTATTAAAAAAATATATCAACAATTTGATTAAATGATTAATTGATCAATTTATATGCAAGGAATGATCAGAATATAGGAATGGTCAATCAAAAACAGACAATCCAGAAAAACTGGCAACAAGTCGAAGAAAAATAAAACACAAAACACAAAATAGGTTTTAGACACCAATATAAAGAAAATGGGGTCCGACCTATAATCCGACAGTCCGATAGTCCGATAGTCCGACGGTCCGATAGTCCGACAGTCCGATAGTCCGACAAATGCTTTATTTCTTTGAAAGTTAACACTATAACATGTGTAATATGGGGCCAAAAACCGAACCGTTTACTCACCAAAGAAAGGTCCAGATTATCGGAAACACGATATCATAGACGGACAAACAATTGGCAGGGCCACACAAGAACTCAAAAAACACATATATGAACAACACGGACTCCATAAAAACCTGGATCCAGTCGTGATGAACCGGTAGTGTAAGTATCCCGTATATTTTTTAGTAGCGACTACTTCAGGCTTTATTCAAGTAGCGTGTAGCCGAGTCCAGCCAAGAAAAGTCACTATTGAAAAGAAAGATGAAATAAATGAATACAAAAAAATAAGAAATACAAAATAAAAAAGGAAAAGACAAAAAGAAGAGCGTAGCAGTGTCCCCCGCCCTTTATCATGGAATATTTATGTTAAAAAGCAATGTCGACACATCAATAGAGCTGGATATGATTGATTGATTGATTGATTGATTGATTGATTGATTGATTGATTGATTGATTGATTGATTGATTGATTGATTGATTGATTGATTGATTGATTGATTGATTGATTGATTGATTGATTGATTGATTGATTGATTGATTGATTGATTGATTGATTGATTGATTGATTGATTGATTGATTGATTGATTAAGGTCCAGCAAGCAATATTTCAGTCATATTCAGGATGAGAAAAGTTTGTAAGCAAAAAATCAGAAAGAGGGGACTCTGGGATGGGTCAACATGGGCAACGACTTAACACGGGAACTTGTTTTTCTATCTCTTCCGACGACAAGTTGGTCCTATTTATATTCCCCGGGATTCCGACGGGTGATCCTGCTATAGTCGCCTTCTACGACAAGCGCATATATATAAAAAGTTACGATTGAAGGAATTTTCCCTAAGTGACCCCTTATATCACGGAAAGAAACAGCATCGGAATATGACAAAATAAACAACTGTGCCATGATTACGCCCCCCCCCCCCCCCCCCTTTATGACAATTGAAGGTCAGTTGCTCAGCGTGAGAACAGTAATTAATATGCTGGCATTTTTTAAACCAATTGGCGTTATCCAAACTGACTAAAATCACACCTCTCACTTGCTCCCCCTTTTATCAATACAATGTATGTCACGACGTGACCTATCAGTAAAAGAGGGAACAAGTGAGAGATGTTATCGTACGAGGCGTGGACGGACGGACGAACAGCGGTATGCCATAAAAAGCCCGTATTTTGACGGGCGTATAAAAATGAATGGCCCATATCCTGAAATTACGAATATATCATTTTTGGCCAAATTATTTTTCAAAACTTTCATCAGTTTAAAGCATTTGTCGGACTATCGGACTGTCGGATTATAGCTACGGCCCCAAAGAAAATAATGTTTCAAATGCAAACTCATGAATTAAATTATGTTTTAAAATCATTTATCTTTTATATCCAACAACCAATGACCACAAATGTTAAATAAGATGAATATTTTTTGGTTAGTCAAACGTCAGGGTTTACTGTGACTTTGTGTTCCATATCAACACAAGTGTACTGTGATTTCATGTACAAAATAATTTAAGA
The DNA here is from genome assembly GCA_963680875.1 of Bathymodiolus brooksi. Taxonomy (NCBI): domain Eukaryota; kingdom Metazoa; phylum Mollusca; class Bivalvia; order Mytilida; family Modiolidae; genus Bathymodiolus; species Bathymodiolus brooksi. The sequence goes on from OY804581.1 coordinate 111,796,885, forward strand.
AAGCATTTTCATTCGATGTTTAAGTCCACCATTCATTTCATTTGTTATTACTGTGATGAGAAGTTCAACAAATTTTAGCACAACAATACACACCATCAGATGCAAAGGGTAAGAAAGTAAATTTCATTACAAGTAAAACAAATGGATATGCCAATAACATAAATCTGGCAAATAGTGTGTTTCTGTTTCATATTAGCAAACATGACACATATACTGTATGGGCATGTGATCAGAAAGACAATTCGCAATCCGTCAGTTTTCTCCATCCTTTACTTTTCATTCAGTTGAAAATCATATTGAAATTTGATATTGTCAATTTAATTAACGTATACTAGTAATAGGAAACTAATATAAGCAAAACTAGACCTGTTTTGAAAACAACTCCATAAAAGCTAATTATGAAACCGATTAAAGTGTAAACTGCACAATTGTGATAATTCATATGACTGTGCCAGACTATTTACCCCCACAAAATATTCCAAGTACAAAAAACATAACATGAGAAAACCTCTACAACAAATTCATGAATTGATAAATTGAATGGTTACAACAGAATGTCTCAAAAACAGAAAAGGCTGTCTAAAATTTCATCTTGACATGGGTCTTCTTCTATTTGAATGAACCTCTGAGATCCCCAAACGGATGGCAGATCCTCAGGAAAAAAATCGTATAATTAGAATTTCTTTGAGCAACCTATAATTTGTATGACTTTAATGCCACAAGACTAGTCAAAACATTGTACCGTGTTTCGTGAATAGTTAGTTGCGATTTCTTAATATATATATTTATATACTACGTTTGTTATTCTTTTAATCGATCTTTATTTGGTTGGTTGGTTGGTTGGTTGGTTGGTTTATGGTGTTTTTACGCCACTTACAACGATATTTTAGTTATATCGTGGCGGTCAGTTTTATTGGTGGAGGAAACCGGAGTACCAGAAGAAAACCACCGACCTGTCGCGAGTCACTGACAAACTTTATCACATAATGTTGTTACCGAATACACCTCAACATAAACGGGATTCGAACTCACAACTTTAGTGGTGATAGGCACTGATGCACAGGTAGTTGTAAATCCAACTACCATACGATCACGACCATGAAGTCCAGATCTTTATTTGGAACTCCTCTTGGCCTTTATCATTACTATGTAATGTTGTTACACTTTCAGCAGGCCTGTTTGAATAATGGTATTAAGTAATTAATGGTTAATGTTGGCAATGATTTTAATTTTAATTTTCTTGATAGATATGGAATTAAAGAAATAGCAACCGATGGGAAATGCTCCAACTTCGTCATTACCGAAATATAATCAAGCGGCCAGGATAGAAATTCAAACACCCCAATCTGAGGAAAATTGCGGTACTCGTGTCAAGTTTGCAAGAGACAAGAGAAACCACCAAACGTACACTCTTACACCGAAAATGGTGGTCGGTGAACTCCATCCGGATGATATCTTTCCAAAAGTAATACGCAATAGAACAAAACCTTCTGCTGGTTTAGATGAAGATGAAGCCAAGGAAAAAGCTGCTAAATATAGGTCTGCATCTGAAGCCTCCATTAAACCACATACTGATGTCAAGGACGAATATTCTGGTGATAAAATTCCACCAAAACATAATACACTGAAAGAAGTTGACAACATTTAACAAATCACAATTAGTTATTTGTATAATAAAAAAAACTTTTAATTTAATGTAATTATGAAAAAAATGAGAATACCTATAATATGGCATAGAGTGCAGATTTTAAATAATACCAGGGGAGTTCATGGAGATGGGAAAATCGCGAAGTTTCCCTTTAACGTGTAGTAGAGAGATGGTGATAATATGGCGTCTTTCTTTTCGGAATGTTTCTATGCTTGTCTGTTGCCACAAAGATCATACCTAAGAGACTTTCCGTACTTCCTGTATATTGCGATTAGTCGTTATTAATATATTAACAAATATTTCGTATGCATGTTAACCTGATTTGTGACCCGTCAGAGGTCAATACTTTTGTTAGTCAAAATTAAAATATAATGCACGAGTATGTGGGAGTTTTGCTACGTGACAAAGGTGAATAAAAGTTGAAACGTGGAAAGATCTTTGTCAGTTCATCGTACTCGTAGCTATTTACGGGGAGAAATGAGTTCTTCAATATAATCATTTTGGCGGTATTTTTTTGGTCTGCAGCTATTTGGTCTATAAGTAGTTTGTAGAATTTTTGTATTAATATCGTTGACTTTGGTTTTGCTGTGTTGGTTTTGAGCCACACCACAGCGTTTGTCTCCCTATTTTTGTCTTGTGTTGTATTTTTATATTTTATTTTGGTATTGCTGTGTTGCTCTTTACGTGGACTGCTTTTTCAGTCACTCCACCACTGCCGGTGTTCTAGAGCCATTTTTCCCCCTAGCCATCTTTACCCCGGAAAAATGGCTATATAGATTTTATTTGAAAAAAACCCAACAAAAAGCTATTATTCATTATTATTATTATTATTATTATTATTATTATTATCACTATTATTATTATTATTATTATTATTATTATCACTATTATTATTATTATTATTATTATTTATATACTTGGAGTAAAATACATACATTTTTATTATGCATGATGCATGACTTTGCAAGACATGTATCACCTACCCTATATCGCATCCCTATTCGGGTGTTATTTGAAGAATTATACATGATCAAACTTATACTACATGCTATGTCAAGCCTCGACCAATATCACCCCTAATATAAGATAATAATAATAATAATAATAATAATAATACTATAACTAGATGACATGGAGATGGAAGCTATCTCTAAGGACCCCGCCGTTGCAAAATAAAGTCAATATCTAAAGAATCTGTTGGGGTACCAAAATTATCGTCCCATGAAAAACCCTAAGTTTGAGACCTTGACCTTTGAAGGACAAAAATGAATCAAGTAAGACCTTCTCACAGTGGTTAACAATCATGCAAAATATCATCCCTCTACAATAATTGGAGCGGACACGATTTTCTGTAGTTCACAATATAGGGGCCCCATCACAGGGGCTCGCAGTTATATTTTCACATCGCCAGGTATATGTTAAAAGAGAAGGGAGGACACTTTTTTTGCTGCCCAAAGTGAAAGTAGAATTTCGGCACCTTTTTTCGCTTCAAAAACGCTTCAGTCTTTGTTCTTACATAATATTAATGCAAATATCGTTGTTTTTTGCTGATTGACTGGTTTACATTGGAATAACACTCGTTTTTAAATTCCAAGCGGTCTGGACAAGTTCTTATCATACTCATTTCCGGTTTATACGGACTTAATAATATTGATAGAAATAAAAAAATCGAAATATAATTTTAAAAAGTAGGAAAAAAGACAACTTAAATCTCTTGCATTAAAATATATTTTTTCCTTGTCTCAATCAATCTGGAAATATAGGAAGACAGCATTTTAAGAATATCTTTTGACAAGATGAGTAAATAATTTCCCGCAAAAATGCCAGTTTAAATCCTTCGACCAATGAAAATTCACCTTGATATTTAGTCCGTATAAACCGGAATTGAGTATGCTAAGAAGTTGTCCAAACCGCTTGGAATTTAAAAAGGAGTTTTCTTCCACTGTAAACCAGTCAATCAGCAAAAAACATCGATATTTGCATTAATTTTATGGGAAGAACAAAGACTAAACCGTTTTTGAAGCGAAAAAAGGTGCCGAAACTCTACTTTCACTTTTGGCCCCCCAAAAAGTGTCCTCCCTTCTTCTTTTTAATACATACCTGGTGATGTGAAAATATAACTGCGAGCCCCTGTGGGTCCCATGAAAAGTTTGGGACCTTGACCTTTGGAGGACAAACAAGAATATGATATGCGACACACCTTCTAATAGTAGTTAACAATCATGCAAAGTTTCATCCCTCTACTATAGAATAGAGAAATGACTGGTTATAAGGGTTATGAAGCGGACACGAATGTGTTTCGGGCGGACGGACAGAGCGATCACTATGGGGCGTTCGCCACTATGTGGGGGGCCCTGATAATCTGTTAAATGTTTTTTTTAACATTAATGTACCCTTTGGAAGTGATTACTTCGCTTTGATATCCCAACATAATTTATCTGTGTTTTCTTTTCGAGGACATAAGAATTAGAAATGTATATACCTGAATTCATTCATCGGAAACCCAAAGCTATAGGTCTTACGCACTCACGCTGTGCAGCACTTACAGTTAAGTGTAGAATTGGAATATGACTGTTATATGAGCGGCAAAATGTATTGCACATATATTATATACAGTACTTTGTAGTATTTGTTAATAATTATGTCACTTTCGTGTACTTTGGATTAAACTCTGGGCATGAAAATGGTAGATTGATATGAAAATTGAGCTATTAAAAACAAAATATCCTAATGTTAGGTTGCAATTTTTGTCGCTAGCAAAGCAAGTTTCGACTGAAAATCGCCAATTTCTTTTACAATAACACATGTATAGTAGTCCATATAGTAACCCCACGATCAAACGGTATGTGAATGGCGATAACCACATGACGTAGTTTTTCACCTCTCGGGATTTTTTGTACAAGTGTAAATTTTCTGGGTGCAAATGCTTAAAGAACAGAACTATTGTGAAGTTTCTTTATAATTCTATCGAACCATTTTAACGTGAGGTGATTTTCATAACACGAAAGCCCAATATTTCAATATCTAATGACACTGAACCTGAATGTAAACAAACAAAATGGACGACCCCCCTCCAACTAGTTTTTCAACTTAAGAGGCCGCTGTTGATAACACACCAGACAATAGAGGAAGAAGTTCCCCCCGTAAACGTCAGTTGTCATCAACCTCTGCAGACCTAATGAAACCACCTCAAAGTCGTCAAAGATCATTATCAGTAACACGTCAGTCTGTCAAGTCGAGTGGTCCGTTATCTAACCCAGTCACATTCAAAACTCAGGGCGAGTCCTTCAACATGTCTAAACTAGTCCAAGAAACTTTATTAAAACTCAGGGCGAGTCCTTCAACATGTCTAAACTAATCCAAGAAACTTTATTAAAACTCAGGGCGAGTCCTTCAACATGTCTAAACTAGTCCAAGAAACTTTATTAAAACTCAGGGCGAGTCCTTCAACATGTCTAAACTAGTCCAAGAAACTTGATTAAAACTCAGGGCGAGTCCTTCAACATGTCTAAACTAGTCCAAGAAACTTTATTAAAACTCAGGGCGAGTCCTTCAACATGTCTAAACTAGTCCAAGAAACTTTATTAAAACTCAGGGCGAGTCCTTCAACATGTCTAAACTAGTCCAAGAAACTTTATTAAAACCAGACTTGATCAAAAATATTGTTCCATCCTTATTAAATGAAATTAAAGCTGAACTAATTAGTGAATTAAAATCGGCTATCAGATCCACAGTAGCAGAGGCCATTGAAAAGGTGGTCAACCCCCTCCGTCAATTAATTAATGAACACCAAAATAAAATAAAATGTCTCGAAAATGAAAATAACCAACTAAAAGAACATGTAAAATCCAGCATAGCCAGCGTCGAAGCCAGATACGAAAAATTCAGAAATGTGACAAATAACACCGCCACCTTTATTGCTGACAATAAAAAACTAAAAGCCGACAATCTAAAGCTCATTCATGAAGTGTCGCAACTAAACGGCAATGTTGAGGAACTGGAACAATACGGACGCCGAACATCGCTCCGATTTCACAACGTTCCGATGGTGCAAGGGGACCTCCAAAAAACCGACCAGCTAATTGTGGACATTGTCAATAAAAAACTGAAAATCACTCCACCACTTTGTGTTGATGATATAAATAGATCTCATATTATTGGAACCATCAACAATGGCAAAGGTCAACTCATTTGCAGATTTAAAAATTGGAAAATAAAAAATGATATCTACATGTTAAAAAAAAATCTGAAAAACAACCCTGAGAAGATATTTATCACAGAGGACCTGACAAAAACTCGTCAATTTATTGTTAAAGAACTCAACACTCAAAAGCGAGATAATAAGATCCATTCGTTTTGGACTTTTGACGGCCGTATTTTCGCAAAAAAGGATGCAAACGGTCGAAAACAGCTCATCAAGATGTTCAGGATATTGACTATCTGATCAATTCCGATTAAAACACCGACTTTTGCGTTTTTCAAATACGGAGCATTCGGACTTTTGATTTTTACAACAATTTTTTTTTCAGTATTATCCAAATCTTGCTTTATCAATTTACCTGAATATCAGTATATCTACTTGAATTACTCCTTGAAATAGTTTACTTGATAAATTAGATATATGTATATTCTTACTTACCTACTTCATGTATTATATCCAAGTAATTAAATATATGTTCACTGTTATAATCATTTTGTCAACAACACTGTATAGTCGACACGTGGTTTTTATTTATTTACCTTTGTACACGTGTTTGCATGTGACCGATTGAAAAGGAGCACTCGATTCCAAACACTAACCTCTAAAATCAATATTACTAGGTTTTTTTTATTTGGTTTTTTTTGTTGTTGCTTTTTGTTTTTTGTTTTTTTTTAAAGAACTTGCTAAAAAACTAAAGACGGTTGTCTTAAATATAAATTATTGCTCCTACATAAAAATGATAATAATAATAAATGAAAAAAAAAAAATGTGTAATTCCAAACACATAACTAATTGCGGACCGCGTGTTCCAAGTTACCAAATCATCAATCACTATTGATAAACAAATCACCATAACCATATTTGTTCTGCTTTTAATGGAAATTCTTATGAATAATGTTGATCATGTTTTTTGTTTGTTTGGTTTTTTTTTCATTTATTTTTTTCTTTAAATTTTTCAATACCCCCCTTTTTTTTTCTTATTTTATATGTTAGCTATATTGTACAAAACCCTTACCATATCAATGATACAGCTTGAATTAGCTGGTGTTTTTCTATTGTCACAATCCATGTATTTTTTGAGTATCTGTTTCATGTATGTACCTTACTTACTTTTTAATTATGCATTGTATATATTTGTTCATATTTTCACTGGAGTTGAGATGCTATGTTTATTTGTTTATCAGTTGTTTATTGACCTATCTTGTGTTTTCATATGTAATTTAGATATATTTGACAATGGATAATGACTTACAGTCATACCGCTCTTCGATAGGTCATTTTTACTTCAATACGCATTCTGGGTTTTTCAAAAGACATTTTTTTAGATCAAATAATCATTTAGTGTTATATATATTATTAATGTTAATAATTAGAATATGTTTTCAAAGATTTGTTAATTTTTGTCATTCAATTTATCTGGCACTTCTATCACAGAATCCAGTTTCAACATTTATAATTTTATTGCTGATACTGCTTAGTAATGATGTTGAGCTAAACCCAGGCCCTACAAAGGAAGGTGAACTCTCAATTTTTCATTTAATAAAACACTAGAAGTATGCGTCATAAATTAGATTACATAGAAAGCATTTGTAATGAAGCAGATATTATATGTTTAACAGAAACACATCTTGATCAAAATATAACAAATGATGGCATTTTTATAGAGGGATACTGCAAAGATCCGTATAGGAAAGATCGAAATAATTTAGGGGGAGGTGTAATAGTATATTTTAGTAATCATCTAATTGTCCAACCCAGAACAGATTTAAATTTTGATAGTGAAGCTATTTGCCTGGAAATTGTTTTTCCTGCATACACAATGCTCCTTTGTGTTGTATATCGCCAACCTAATGCGAACTATCCATTCTGGGATATGTTTCAACAGTCCGTGGAAAACGCCACGAATTACTCGTCAAACGTTGTGATAACGGGGGAGATTTAAATGTAGATTTTCTTAGTGAACATTCTCACAAATTATTTGATATTATGAAGTTGAATGATCTGAAAAACATGATTACTGAACATGTAACACGCGCCAATCTTTACTTGACCCTGTTTTAGTATCTGATAATTGTAATGTCCTTGAGTCGTATGTAATTCAAGTAGATAGAAAATATAGTGACCATGAAGCAACAATTGTCTACCTAAAAGTCCCTCTTAAATCAATCAATACTTATAAACGATTAGTCTGGGATTATCGAAATGCTGATTTTGAGACCTGTAACGATTGTATATCCTCCTTAAATTGGAACTCAATTATATCTCCAGAAAATAGTATGGACGAAAACTGTCAAACATTTACAAAAACATTTATTGAAATAATTAAAAATTGTGTGCCCCAAAAAGAAGTTACAATAAGACTAAAAGATAAAGTTTGGTTCAATTCCGAATTAAGAAGGGAAATAAGAAAACGAGACAGACATCGAAAACTGGCTCGTAGATCTAATAGTGATTCCAATATTAATAAATACAAGAAGCAAAGAAATCATGTAAATAATTTAAAAAAGCATGCTAAAGAACAATTTTATTTTAATGTTAATACTATACTAGATGATTTTTCAAGTTCAAATTCAAAATCTTACTGGTCATTGATTAAAAAATTGGTTAAATCGTCTGGTGATATGTCACCAATTAGTCAATTAAAAAAAGAAAATAATGACCTCATCTCAGATGATTACGAAAAAGCATGTCTTCTAAATAATTATTTCTGTTCTATATCTACATTAAATGACAGTAATACATCAAAACCAGACTGTCCTCTCAGAACAAATGCAACACTAGATTTCTTTCAAATTACTCCGAGTAAAGTTCTTGATATTTTACAAATTTTGAAACTTGGAAAAGCGTCAGGTCTGGATTCCATTAGTCATCAAATGCTTAAGAAAACGTGTAATACTGTTTGTGTTCCCCTCTCTCTCTTGTTTAATTTATCGCTTTCTAAATCGGAATTTCCAACGCAATGGAAAACCGCATCTGTTATGCCACTCTTCAAAAAGGGAGACAAATCATTAATATCTAACTATAGACCAATATCATTACTATCAGCAGTTGGCAAAGTATTCGAAAGAACTGTTTTTAAGGAAGTATTTAATCATTTAATATCAAATAATTTATTGTATAAATTTCAATCAGGTTTCATCCCAGGTCACTCTACCGTTCACCAGCTAATAGAAATCTATTACAGAATATGTATGTCTCTGGATGATCATTGGGATTACTACCCTTATTTTATGTGATATTTCTAAAGCATTTGATCGGGTCTGGCATACAGGGCTTTTACTGAAACTTAAAGCTTACGGGGTAGATGGTAAATTATTTAAATGGTTTGAAAGCTATATTTCCAGTAGGAAACAATGTGTATTTATAAACAATTCCAAATCCCCCTTAGTAAATACAAATGCAGGAGTCCCCCAGGGATCAGTGCTTGGTCCGCTACTTTTCTTATTATATGTTAATGATATTGCAGATAACCTTTTAAGTCTTACTAGACTGTTTGCAGATGATACTTCTCTTTCATATTCTAGTTAAAGTCCATATACTATAGAAGATGTAATAAATAGTGATTTGGAATCTATATCTATATGGTCTAAGCAATGGTTAGTAAATTTTAATCCTCAAAAAACTAAAGCAATGGTATTTTCCAACATTAATCTTCCCAACGATATAGAAATAACATTCCAAGACAAATTAGTAGAATTTGTTACCTGTCACAAACATTTGGGTATTACTTTTGACAGCAATGGAAAATTTCATACCCATATAGTTAATATTATTAAATCAGCAAGTCAGAGGTTGTGTGCCCTAAGAAAACTTAAATATGCATTAAATAGACATTATCTTTCTCGTATGTATTTGATCTTTATAAGGCCTATGTTGGAATACGCATGTGAACTTTGGGATGGTTGTAGTCAACAAGACTCTGATAATTTAGAAAAGCTTCAAATAGAGGCAGGACGAATAATAACCGGACTGTCTCTATTTGCAAGTCGTCAATCTATCTATTCTGAAACGGGTTGGGAATTACTATCTGATAGGCGAAGGGTATGAAGGCTCAGCTTATTTTATTCTATTCACAACAAATCTGCCCCAGACTATCTTTGTGATTTGATGCCCCTTCCGGTTGGTAGTGTTTCCCAATATAATTTACGAAATAGTAATAATTATGTTTTACCTAATTGTCGATTAGAAATTACCAAAAAGTCCTTCTTCCCCTCTACTACCCGGGACTGGAACAATTTAAGTCCGGAAATTATAAATTCTGGTAATATTAACATATTTAAAAGAAAAATTAAAATATTGCTTGAAAAAGTGCCTTTTTATTTCGGTTGGGGTGATAGAAAACTAAATATTATTCATAGCAGACTTAGAAATATGTGCAGTTCGCTAAATGCAGATTTGCACCTTGTCAATTTAAAACCTAGTCCTGCATGTATCTGTGGTCATGGTTTTGAAGAGTGTATACACTTTTTCCTTGAATGTCCCTTTTACAATGAAAATAGGGCAATCTTGTTTAATAAATTAAAGAATTACGTAGTTACAATTGAATTGATATTAGCTGGTGATGAAAATTTGACTCCTAACCAAAACATTGAAATCTTCTCTGTTGTTTATTCTTTTATTAGAAGCACCCAGCGCTTTAACTAATATACTAGCTTACTCACTCCAGTCCATGTTGTTTTTTGTTGTTTTTGTTTGTTTGAAACCTTTCTTCTTCTTCCTATCCTTCTTTCTATCCCTATGTTTTGAATATTTTATTTCACCTTATTTTTCTTTATATTTACTTTATTATTAACGTCTAAATATATCATGTTGTAAAATTTATTTGTATAATTATCGCCATTATGTACAATTATTTTTTGTTTATATCTTTGTAAAAGGGAAAGGACTTCACTAATGTTGTCATAACTTGTGTCCAATCCCATTTGCAACTTTTATGCAAATAAAATATGTTTAAACTAAACTAAACTAACCCCACGATGTATTTTGAGGTCATTGAATGGATTGGTCAGGTTTATTATTGTTGACATTTTTGGGTCATGAAACGGAGTCACGTGTAACATCCGTATCAGGTAATGTACTCGACCAGGTAATCATTTCCCTAAGACCCTTTAATTATGGACATATCACTGAAAAGTGGAATTCATCTTCTACATCTAACCTGCATGTGGAACATGTTTTATTGTACCGACATTGTTCTTAAGTTCTTCTGCTGTTACTTATCCTCAATTTTGAAAATGAATTTAAGGAAAACCACGGTTGTTGTTTCTTTAACACAGTCCCCGTTTCCATTCTCTATACTATATAAATAATTAGTTTCTTTTCATTTTTTTCAAATAAAATGTTTATACATTAAAATAAAATTATAAATTATTCATAATAAATGAGATATATATTTGGGGGGGGGGGGGGGGAACTACTATATAGCCATTTCCCCCCTATTTGCCAAGGGGGGGAAATAGCCATTTTTCTGGGGGGGGGGGGGGGGGGGGGGGATCTACTATATAGCCATTTTCCCGCCTATCCAGGTAACGGGGGAAAATGGCTCTATAACACCGGACTGATGCTTGTTACAAATTATTTTATCCCTATTTTTAAAATAGTGTACTGTTTTTGCAGTCGCACACTTGTCTAAATGTGCACTGTTTTTCCATAATCTACTTGCCTTAAAATGTGCATTGCTTTTGCAGTCACTCTACTTGTTTTAATGTGCACTGCTTTTGCAGTCATATATGTTATTAGAAGTCATTCAGCAGGGCCGTAACAAGAGGTTTGAAACAGGGGAGGCAGTGAAAAAGTGAGACTTAACGGCCCAAAACAACGCATTTTTGTTTATCGATTTCTATATAATTGAGAGGCTTTATATACCAGTTACTATCGTCAATAGCGACCACGCCGTCGAAGCTTCTATGGTAAATTAATATAACACAACTGATTGATTTTTAAAATAATATTTTAATGAATAACTTCAAATGATAATACATTGTACTGTAGTCGGTGAATGCAATATTGATTTTCCTCACATGCACATGAACCGACTGGTAATGTTTAAAGTAGCTTTATAATCACATGAAGCATAATAAATTGGGTCTGTAAGTGTGTTGACAAACTCCAAGTTGCAACGGATACATTTTGCCACCCATCATTCAACCTCCTGTGGAATATCATTTGGGTATGGCAAGTCATTCGTGAATTCTGTTTTCATGTCATTAGCTATTTCGGATTTACATTATTTACAAGGGCTGGTACCAGACAATTGCCGTAGAAAATTGCTTTCAGCTTTTGGGGAAAATCGCGAATTTAGATGTGATATGATATGATCAATGAATAGAAGAAAGTAGAAAACGCGACAATGATCGCCGATACTTTCGAATGGGGCGTTTGCTCTGTGTCTTTGTCTTTATGTACTCCTTGGCTTTATCGGCAAAACGTCATTTTCATTTGCAATGGAAACGCTCACACAGATCATGAAACTTTGCATCGGATGCCCTTATATGCCCTGAAAAAGCAAAACAAGAACTCGAGCCTCTTGGTGGGCTTTCATTAAGTTACAAGACTCGAACTAAGGATAGGATAGACAAAGGTCTTGTGTACCCTAATGCGTACTGTAGCATAACTACAACAACGATGAAATCGAATTTGAGTAACACAGCGTGATATATGATGAAGCATCGGCTGCTGCCTGACTTCTGGATTTTGACTGGACAGTTACGAGAACACTTAACAGAGACTTATAATCAACCAAGAGCCAAGACAGGGGGTCATGGTCGATGATTAAAACTAGTTGAAGTTGGCTTTCAGTTCCTCTCTCTCTCTCACAAATCATAAGTTCCCAATTGAGCAGGGTAGGTGGGATAATATTGATAGAAACTTTATTTTGATATATAAGTTTATTATTTTTTGTGTACATTAAAGTATGAAAATCTTGACAGGACGGACTTTTGCACACAACAAAATGGTGAGCAATTTATCAATAATCTTATCTCTGATGTTGAATAAATTGCCTTAACATATAAAAACTGTCGGTCATTTTAACTTAAGTAAAATCCCATCCTTTCAATATTTTCATATCATAAAGTTTCAAACAAGAATAAATGTATATATCAAAATAAAACTAATTTTCCAAATGTCAAGATTTTCATCCTTTAATGAACACAAAAATAATAAACTTATATATCAAAATAAAACTTATTTTACAAGCTTTCCAAATATATCTTTTGACAGAAATTATTATTAAAAGAATAATTTGACATCAAAGACGAAAGATAATTTTCTAACTTTTTTGTTTTGTGTAAAAGTCCGTCATGTCAAGATTTCCATATTATAAAATTAAAAAAAAAAAATTTTTTTGTGCCAAAATAAAGCTTATTTTACAAGCTTTCCAAATATATAATTATCTTTTGACAGAATTTGTTATTAAAAGAATAATTTGAAAGCAAAGACAAGTACACTGATCATTTTCTCGCCATTTTGTTCCGTGAAAAAGTCCGTTCTGTCAAGATTTTGATTTCATCTTTCAGTATTTCCAAATAAATTTTATATCAAATGCTAGATATTTGTTTCTACTTTACAAATCAATTTAATTTTTTTCTAAAGCTCAAGAAATATGCGAGCGTTAGCGAGCTCTTTATGGTATAACATGTGTACTTAGGATTTTTTGATAAACATGGCTGCACATACTGATGAATAAAATAAATTTCGACGCTTTTTTTAAACCAGTTCCGTGTAACACACTAACACACTCCACTAATGAAGATCTTCTTAACATAAAGCGCAAAGGTGATCATGAAGTCTCGTACCCTCTCTCGTACGTCCGATACCACTGAAACCCGGAACCCGTGTGTAATAAAAGTCATTTTGTTAGCTTGTTTTACTTATATTGATATTTTTTAATTTATTAAATCTCTTCTGACATACTGACAATAATTTTTGTTTCTACGCGGAAGTTAACTTTTGAGATTTCGTAAGGAACGACAGCTCGATTGAATGGGTGGACCATAGATCCTATGGCGGCTAGCCAGATCCGGCAATTTTTACCGTATTTGATTTCTTTTATTAGTTTTGTGGAACTCTCTAATATTTGAGATTTATTTTAGTTTTCTCGGCGGGAAAAACCAAATAGATCGGTCGGTAGATTTAAAAAAGAGACAATATTGAAGAATTTGGAACTAAAACAGTTTGGCATGAGCCAAAAGTTATACATCAGAATCTAGAAACAATTGGATTTGCCAAAAATATACAATTAAAGGAAAACCTAGAAGTAGTAAAAGAAATAATAGAGAGAGAAACCAAAACAATCATTAACAACATCACTAGAATTAGGTACTGGGATACCAAGAAACCTATGCCGGTTGTAAAATTAGAATTTGAATGTCCTGAAGATCTAGATAAAGCAATTAAAACAGAAATTATAATCTTAGAGGGAAAAAAAGAAATTGTCCTTGAAAGGAAAAGAAATAGTAAAATTGTACGGTGCTTTAATTGTAATCGTTTTGGTCATAGGGCAAGCTCTTGCAAGTCACAAAGAAGGTGTTACAACTGTGGAAGTGAAGATTGTGTGGATAGTAATTGCACAAAAATAAGTAAATGTTCAAACTGTGAAGGACAACATAAAGTTTCTTCGTCAAACTCCTGTATTCAAGAAACTCAAAAACCAAAGACAAATCAACAGAATCTTACAAACATCCAGTTCAGATAGTCAAAATGAGAATTCTTTTCATTAATTGTCAATCATTTAAGACAGCATATGGACTTTCAGACACAATTGAAAAATATGATATTGACGTCTTATGTCTGAATGAAACTTTTGAAAAGGATAAAAATCGTTTATTTTACAAAGATTGGAAAATATATTCATCCCCCCGACCAAATCAAACCAGAGGTGGAGCTGCAATTTGCTTGAAACCAAGCATAAACTATGTCTCTCAACAAATTTTTAATGAACAGATGCAAACTATTGAGATGACTTGTGTAAAAATTAATTTCAAAGATCAACAAATTCTTAACATTTGGTGTCCTTATGTTCCACCAGAGAAACCAAAACTAATGGAAGAATTATGTAATCATATAAATAGAAAGATGTCAGAAAATACCATTTTAGTAGGAGATCTAAATGCCAAAAGTTACCAGTGGAATAACGGGAATGAAAACAGTCATGGAAGATTATTAGAGGATTGTAAGACTCAAAATCAGTTAATTTGTTTGAATGATGGACAGGCTACCAGACGAAATAGTAACAGTATAATAGATTTGGCTTTAACTACCCAAACCACATACAAAAAGTCTTTGGAATGTACCACGTTAACACACAGGGGCTAGGTGCGTCCGAAAAAAAAAAAAAAAAAAAAATACTATATAATAGTATTATATAGTATTTTTTTATTTATTTTTTTCCGGACGCACCTAGCCCCTGTGCGTTAACACATGAAAATGTTAAATCAGACCATATGGGAATTTATGTGAAATTACATTCATGTATTACTGACTCTAAAAGAGAAGATGAAGACCCAAAATGGAACATTCACAAATGTGATTTAGGATTATGGAAACAAACAACAAAAGATCAATTTTCAAATGTACAATTAAATGATGACCAAAATTTAGAACATATGTACCAACAATTTGAAGATAATTTCCTAAACTGTATGGAAATAGCTGTCCCAAAAATTTCAAAATCATGCAAGAAATTCAACAGACCATGTTGGTGGAATCCAGAAGTTGGAAAGAAAAAACATGACCTAAATAAATCTCAAAGAATTTTAAACTCAAGAGTTCACCAACCAATCTATCATCTCTAATCAGAGCTGAAGAGGAATATATAGAGGCAAAAGAAGCTGCACTAGAGAAATGGTCAGAAAATATTTGTGCAAATATCAACAATGCAAGAAATATAAAAGATAAATGGATGGAATTTAGAAAGTTCACTAACAAGAAAAGCAATAACACAATACTACCATTTATTCAACCAGATAATACAGTTATATTCGAAGAAAACAGCAAAGCAATTGAATTAGAAGAAACATTCTTTAAAGGAAAACACTTAAATATTAATCAATTTGATGAACATTTTTATGATGAAGTGATGGGTGAATATATAACAATGACACTAAGTGATGATGAAGGAGAAGAAGATTATTACAACAAAGAAATTAGCATGGATGAATTAGAGGGAGCAGTATCCAGATTGAAAATTGACTCAGCACCAGGACCAGACAACATATTTTCTAAATTACTTATCAATGCAGATATAACAGTTTTGGATTTTCTACTACAAATTTTTATCAAAAGTTGGAATGAAGGATACTTACCCAAACAATGGAAAAAGGCAAATGTAAAATTTCTAAGAAAAACCAGGAAAACCTAATTACAATAACCCATCATCATATCGACCTATAAGTTTAACCAGTATCATTGGCAAACTAATGGAACGAATAATTACAAGTCGTCTAGAAGGATTTGTAGAAACAAATGACATTTTAGATGAGGAACAGGAAGGATTTCGACATTATAGATCAACAACAAAAGCTCTTTTAAATTTAACACAATCTATAGTGGATGGTTTTAATGAAGAGAAATTTACACTAGCAGTATTAATTGATTTCGAAAAGGCTTATGACAGTGTCTGGAGAGAGGGGTTATTAGTAAAGTTGTTTAAATCAGGAATACAAGGGAAAATGTGGAAGTGGATACAAAACTTCTTAGATGAAAGACTAGCAAAATGCTTAGTCAACAATACAGAGGGAAAATGGTTTAAAACCAACATTGGATTACCTCAAGGTGCAGTGATTTCTCCAATATTATTTAATATTATATATGTCAAAGATTTGTTTGAAAAAATTGTTTCACAAAGATGCAAGTTTGCAGATGACAGTACAATGTGGAAATCAGGGAATAATTTAGTAGAAGTTTCTGATTGTATACAAAAGGACATCAATGAAATTATGGAATGGAGTAGAAAATGGAGAATCAACATCAATGCAGATAAAACAGAATATAGCATATTCTCTAGATTAAAACAACATCCTGGACATACAATCTTAAAATTAAACAACAAAATTCTAAAATACAATAGAAATCCAAAATTATTGGGAGTAACACTAGATGAAAAGCTTAACTTTGGACAACACATTCTGAATATTGAGAAGAAAGCAGGAAATTCATTAGGAATGCTGAGAGAAATCAAAGGACTAGGCCAAATAAAGACAAAATTTGTATTGCAAATTTACAACAGTTTAATTGGTTCAGTTTTACAGTATGCTAGCTGTGTATGGCAAATCGGAAATAAAGACAATCTAGATAAGTTAAACACAGTACAGAGGAAAGGATTGTCAATAATCCTAGGCTTACCATCGACTGCCAGTCTAGAGGCAATGAAAGTAATGTCTGGGGTAATACCTTTAGACTTTAGGAGAGAGGAAATCGCCATCAGACATTGGAAAAATTTACTCATATTCTGCAAAAATTCCTATTAAGAACCAACTAAATAAATGGAGAAGAAAAGAAAATACTGATAGGCATATATCACCATTAGGATTGATGTGTTTACAAGGGGAAGAAATGAAAAAAGAAACGAAAATAGATGTTAAAAATATAGAAGAAGAATTTCAATTCCATGGCATACAAGCAAGCAAATCACCACCAGAATATTGGAAAAATTTGGGATCAAAGGAACAGGAAATCAAAGGTAGAGATTTGATACTTCAAAAGATCACTGAAACAACCGATAATACAGCAATAGCATTCACCGATGGTTCATGCCTTAATAATCCTGGACCATGTGGAGCAGGGGCAATAGTATTTGTTGAGGAAGAAACAACAGAACTAAAACAACCTGTTTGTAAAAGAGGATCTATATTATTAGGAGAGTTAATAGCAATCAAAATAGTATTAGAATATATAGATCAACCAGAAATAAGAAGAAAAATAGAACAACTTACAATATTTTCGGACAGTCAAACAGCAATTGGAATACTTACCCTACATTGGAAAATTGAAAACCACAAAAGAATTACACTCGAAATTTTGGATAAAATGAAAAGAATACAAAAAAATGGAATCGAAATAAAAATTCATTGGACACCAGGACATGCGAATGTTAATGGAAATGAAATAGCTGACAGATTAGCTAAAGAAGCTGCAAAGGAAGTAGAACAAAATCAATTAGACTCTCACAATACTATAACGAAACAAGATGTGAAAAAAGCAGCAAGGGACCACATTACAGAAAAATGGCAAAACAGATGGAATTTCAGTAATAGAGGAAGATTCTACCACAATTTCCATCCTCAAGTAAAAACAAAAAACCTTCATGATTTTCCAAACAAAAAAATTTCAACAATAATTTACAACCTCAGATCAGGATATGCCAAACTTAATGATTACTGCCACAAATTAAACATCACAGAAAGTGCAAACTGTCAATGTGGTGAAAGGGAAACCGTAGAACATTATATTCTTCATTGTGACAAATATGAAGAAGCAAGAGAAAAACTGATTCATGACATGTTTTTATTGTCTGGCTCAATGCACCTCAGTCTGGAGGTGCTCCTTACAGTAGGAGCCGATGAAGAAATTTCACTAACGGAAACGGAACGGATTCGACTTCTTGCAGATTATATACAGGAAACCGAACGCTTCGATTTATAATTTATTTATTATTTCTACCGTAATTATTTTATTTATTTTAGTTTTATTTTATTTTATATGTCAGTGTCCGTCCACCTATCAAAAGTACAAGTGTGTTGAAGTTACCGAGTGTAAATTGTACATGCGCGTAGACGATACCAAAAATTACAAGAGAGACAATCCAGTGTCTATGACACGAAGAATACAGAATACAGATTTATCCATTTGATTAAAAACCCAAAGAATACGGAAAGATGACAGAAATATCAGCTAAATCTGTATCTGATGTACACGGAATCATACAGAACTATGAAATTGAGAATAATTCCAAGTTCAGAGTAGTTAAAAAGGACGTAAATTTCGGAAACGATGGAAAAGGTGCGTGCACATCCAGATATAACGAGTAACATTCAGGGGTTGAAATAATCTACCACACTAGCCCAGGGCTTTCCACTAGTATGCCCCTACTAGCACCAGATGGGAATCTACTAGCCCAGGGCTGGTCAGACATCTTTAAATACTTATATAAATACATTTGCATACCTGGATCATAGGTACCTGAGGACAGGATACCCCTTTGGTACCCCTCTTTGCCCCCCCCCCCTAATGTCGATCAGTATGTCTAAAATTGGGGTCAACTGAACTTGGATAGTGGGTGTTCAAAAAACACTTCTACATATACGTATATGTTAAAATTGTACCCTTTGACTACAAGGTCGAAGGATTTTTATTGCTGTTTCTTCCAATTTGTCACATTATAATTTATACAAATAAAACGTGTCATCTGTGACATCCGTAGATGTATTGAATGTTTTTTATTTGGTTTTGTAGATTTGTCTGTTCTAGTCAAGAAGGTACGGTTTCGAGATCCTCAACCAGATTCTTTTCCAATAATTCCCTGTGATGGAATTCCTTTTGTAGTGGTAGGAAGGAAGCTGTTAGAATGCCACCAGGGTATTGACAGGGATGGCCATCGCAAAGAAAAACGCAGGAATGAGAAGCAGAAAAAAGTAAAATTATAAATGAAAAATAAGGAATTTATATATATAATAGCATGTATTAATTAGTATTATCCCATGTTATGTTGTTTTGTAATCCGATACCTGGATTTATCTCTGGAATGCTTGCATAACGGTCAAATCTGTGAGGCATGTCCCCCTTAAATATTATAAGGAACCCATTTATGATGTTTTTGTGTCACATGGGATAAATAGGAAAACCCCTTTGGGCTAACGCCCTCAGGTGGTTTTCCTATACTTATTTTTTTAAGGAAAATTACAACATGTATGAAGTAATAATATATTCTAATGCAACACTGTAACGTCGTAATATGCTGAGAAATAATCCAATTCAAAGAATTGTTTTATTTTTGCCTTGTTTCAACTTTCGTTATAGGGAGATCATGACTTCACAAGAAAAAGGAGACTAGTTCAACCAACTAAAAAGAAAGATTGTCAAGCAAAGCTAAGAATAAGACATATCATAACGTTTCCAGATATCAAGGTTTATAAATAAAATAAGATTTAAATTGTCGTGGTTTTTTTTGGGGGGGTGGGAGGCAAACTTACCCATATTTTTTCTTACATTTCAATATTACTGCATGTTGAGGTGAGACCCATTTTAAATTTGACAATTACATGTCATTTTGATAGTAATTTTAGCATAGCTACATGTATATGTACCTATAATTTCTTATTATTTATTGCCAAAACAATAGCCTGACTGGAAATAAAACATTGGTGTTTTTTTTTTATTGTTTCAGCTCTTCAACAAAGTTGGTCAGTAAAAAATTTGAAATGTAAATCATTTATATATTTCTTTATATATTTATTATTGTAAGTCATTCTGGAATTTTGGTTATATGATGTTCCTGTATATAATCAGTAATGCAAAGGATGCATGCATTATTTGACTTGTATTTATAGGCTTAATGAAAAATATCATATGTATGTGCATGTTTTATTTTTTTACTTTTATATTTATACAGTATTTATATTCACAATGTATATGCATGCTATTTATAATCTTGTTCAATAATTGTCCAATTATATTAATGCCATTGTTCATTTATTTTTGAAATTAAATAAATTAATATAACAGTATTATAAGAAAATAAACAACTTTGTTGCATAAATAAGCTTAAGTTTTCCAAAAACATGATTTAGGACAGATCAAGACCTTTGAGAAATAGTACAGTTTATAAAAAAAAATGTTTAATTTTGTATCTAAGACAAAAAGATGTAAATATAATTTGGGTTGTGTATAGAAGATGTTTAAATTTGCTTGTTTGTTTTAATTGTGTATAGGTGACTTTCCATAAACTACCAGATATATTGTATTCTTTTTCATTTTGTTTGATTTAAATTTGTTTGTTTGTTTTTAGCTATTTAATATTTTAGTATGTTTACTTGCATGATTTCGCATGATTTGAAGTTCAAGATTTTTAACAAGAGTTATGTGTGGTAAGTAAAGATGTTTAAACTATTGTTATGTTAAAACAGTTCTTGCTTTCTAATAGTCGATTTGCCAATTGTTGGTTACTGTGTGTTTTTTGGGGTAATGTTTCATATTTTGAACCAGTTACAAACTGGTACCTACTAGTCTGATATGTCACATGATTTATAGAGAGCAATCAACAACAGATCATTGGTTACATATTAATGAGATGCAGCTGATGTTTAATACCTGGTTCCTGTTTAATGAAATTGTATCAAAAAATAGAAAACGTAGTTAAAAGAATTTAAATGTATGTAGGATTCGAATAATTTGCATGTACTTTACCAAAGGGTTGAATGATAACATCCAATTGTTGTCCGGTTACCTTTCATAATACCAGTACAAATCTAAATGCAAAGCAAATCCAGTTTTAGTTCGAAATTGGAATTGACAAATGGTCTATTAGTCATTTGATAATAAAATTTATATGTCTTAATCAAGAAAAAAGAATTTTTTTCAGATGCAATAAGACTGACATATTGTAAACACATTTATTTTAATACCGTAATATGACAAATAAAACAACTTAACTTCATAATGTTGGTTTCTAATTTGATGTTTGATGAAATATTGATGTATAAAAAAGCAAGAAAAATGCAACATAGCCAAACTGAAAAAGGTGTTGAACAAGAAAACAAAAACCATATGACATGTATGGCAAATACATTAAACACAAAACCAAAAAAGGATAGAGTCAATTAACACTAGGTGCTCCAGAAGAGTAAGCAAATCATGCCTTGTTAACAACACCTGTCGTGTAGTTGATGATACCAGCATCATACAGAAAATTACAACACATAAATAAAACATGGAACATAAAATAAAGTGGAACTCCAAAACAAACTAAGAGTGATTACAGACAAGATAATTATGCATCTGCAAATACTAGACATAAATTGAAGAAATAGCAAGTGATCATCGAATTACTTGATAGTTTTCTTTTGTTAATAAATCTGAACAAATACATGTATATTGCATGATGATATCAAATGTGCATTCTGGTATAGTATTATTGCAACATGAATATACATTTATTTTCAGATTGATATGAATAGTTCTGCATATGAAAGATATTACATGAATTATCAGGATAGCTGGATTATTATGACTTCTCCTGTCATATGTCAGTATAGAAACATTATCCGGGTAGCTGGATGATGACTTCTCCTATCATATGACAGTATCCGGGTAGCTGGATGATGACTTCTCCTATCATATGACAGTATCCGGGTAGCTGGATGATGACTTCTCCTCTCATATGACAGTATAGAAACATTATCCGGGTAGCTGGATGATGACTTCTCCTGTCATAAATCAGTATAGAAACATTATCCGGGTAGCTGGATGATGACTTCTGTCATAATTCAGTATAGAAACATTATCCGGGTAGCTGGATGATGACTTCTCCTGTCATAATTCAGTATAGAAACATTATCCGGGTAGCTGGATGATGACTTCTCCTGTCATAATTCAGTATAGAAACATTATCCGGGTAATTATAAATGGGCTCCATTCCATAGACCAGAGATTGAAAGACCATATCAGGAAGATGGTTTGGGAAAACAATATTACAAGTGTTCCACAGATGAAAACTTTGTTGGAAGTGTTTATGAAGGAAGTTCTTTTTTCAGGACACCATATTCCAGCAATTACCAACAAGAGGTTTTGGTCCTCAAATATTGACATCCAGAATCATATTGCACTTGCCATAAAAAAGCAACGGAATAACAATATTGATCAGGTAATTTTAACACGGAAGCTTAGTTTAGGAATTCATGATTTAAAAACTGTAAAAAATAATAATAATAGCTCTTCATCAAGACAATAACTGTTAACCACATACAATAATCACTGGCGGGGCAGAGTGTTCGTTCAACACATATATTATACTTGTTTAATTCTTAATCTAAAACATGAAATATCATCTGTAGATGACTTTCATTTTCTGTTGTCTATAGGAAGTAGTTCTGGAGCTATTAAATCAGTGGAAAGAGGAAAATCCAGGAGAACGATTTTATTTACGTCGGAAGGGGGACAACAATGTTGACGACGGTAAGTAGTTAATTTTCAGTGTTAAAGTAATAGATATTAAATTGTATTGTAAGTTCTTTCTTTCAAATATTTCATATATGTCAAGCAGTATGTTAACAGGCCAAAGGATACTTTTCATATTTGAAGGCCAATTGAAGCATACTAGAATCGAACTGCTTAATTAAAAATGGATATGGACGTCAGTAAACATGAAAAATAATCGCAGTCATATAACACAAAGTGAAATAAATAAATGAACAGTGCTATGGTTGATTGCTGTTCTACATCTCAGTCAATATAGGATCTTCATCAAGCATTTTGGCCAAATACAATATTGTCTGTATGATCATATAGTTATAGATTTGGAAAGAATTTGATTGATATCAAAGAGGAGCAGTTGTAAAACAACCCAAAATATTAATAGTTTCAGATTTAGAGACAACTGAAGAATGTATAGATGATGTCAGAATTGGGGAAACATACACCAAGACACTTTATGGGACCGACAGGAAATTCCTGTATGTGCATCAAACACCATGGCAAAAACGGCTTCTGAGCTTATATGGGAATGAGATAGCTTTGTTGGATGCCACTTACAGAACCACAAGATATTCACTGCCTCTGTATTTCTTGTGTGTTCCAACAAATGTTAATTATATTAATGTTGCAACATTTGTAACAGAGACAGAAGACAGTTCTTCCCTTATTGAAGCACTACAGGTTATTAAAGAATGGAACCCTGATTGGTCTCCAAAATATTTCATGTGCGGCTATGCAGATGAGGAAATAAATGCACTTGGAAATGTTTTCCCAGGTATCTTAATAATAATAATCGTTATTTGTCTTTGTAAACATACAATATGATTAAAAGGGATATGGACATCAGTAAACATCAGAGATAATCACATATAGCACAATTATTTAGTATTAAAGCAAAGGAACAGCGCTGGGTAGAGTCTTCAACAATGAGCATAACTCACACATGTTTTAAGGAGGTTTGCTTGTGACGTTTCTGACTTTTGACCAACATTTTGTAACTCCTCTAGAGTATTCATAGAAAATATATATAGCTTAATGTTGCAGCATAAATATTGCCCTTCATTACTTTTTATTCCTTTTTAGAATCATTTGTCTATCTATGTGACTTTCATCGAGAACAAAGTTGGGACAGGTGGTTAAGTGCTACACACAATGGGATGAATACCAAGAAGAGTGATGTTTTGCTGCTACTTGGACCACTAGCACAAGCACTATCTGATGATGATTTTAATGAAGCATTGAATATATTACAGGTGAGAAACTTGAAATATTGGGTTATTTGGCATATAGCAGATATATTAATTACAATACCATTAAACCAAAACAACAATCTGCCTGACACAATAACAAAACTAAATTATGACTGTATTTCCCATATCATTTACTTGTTTGATTTACACCATGTGACAACAGGGATAGTAGAGGGTATACATTATTGAGAAATAGCTCACAGCAAACTTGTAGTGATGAGGATTTGTTTCATTTTTTTATAAGTTACAAAAAAAACAAAGCAAGATATCAATAGAAATGTTTGTTGCCTTGTATGTTTAAAAGCAGTGAAATTGAATAATTGTACACTACTTTGTTTTTAGTCGAGTTTATTTATGGAAAGACAATGAGAAACTGAGGAAGTGGTTTGAGAAAACTTGACTGACCTGTTACAAAGTATGTTAAGAGTATATTGAGTGTAGAGCATTGTTATATTTTATTTCTTCCTCTTAGCTAATTAAAAGGTAGGGAAAATTCAACGACCATGGATGACCCACAGCTGAAGTAAGAAAAACCCTTTCCATCCCACTTAGACTATGTAAGGGCTATTCCAGAAAAAAGTGTCTCCTGGGGGCAGAACGCCATCGATATAAAATTGTCTTGGTGGGGGGTAAAACTGCATTTGAAATTTGCTGGTGGGGGTGTGAACAAAGAAAAGGAATGTATTGGGGGGGTTACAGTGATTTTTTATTACATGAAAATGGACGCAGGATCAAGTTACCACGTTTCTGGCCAGAAATGGCCTGGAACATTACAAAGACAAATTTATTGGTAAGTAACAATGTAAGATATGATGTTCAGGAAAAGGTTTTTGACACTGTGCCCTTGTATATATTGCTTGCCCACGTGCAGTCAAGAAAATTAGGAATTTGAATCCACAGGACATGCGGTGGGTACAGGACGTTTCGGCCATAGTACCAGTTCGGCCACACTTTATAAAGACGTTTCGGCCATGGTTTTATTTATGTTGTTTTATGTGTTATTTATAACAATATTATGCATTAATAATCGTATTGAATACAAAAATAAATAAAAAAATTGAGAAAAAACGATATATTTTAGCAAATATTATCACTATTCTTCTTTTCCCAATCGCGGCGATGTGCAGGTCCACATGAAGAGAAGAAAACAAAATCTACGTTTTACATAATATTAAGTCTTATAAATCTAGATTTAATAACCATTTTCAGTACTTTGTTTTTAAAAAACAATTATTTAACAAATATTATCATTGTTCTTCTTTTCCCAATCGCTGCCATTTGCAGATCGACACGAAGAAAAGAAGTCATAATCTACGATTTACTTAGTTTTGACTTAATATACGTCCTTGGTTTTGAGTGTTACCTATATGAAAATCTGGAATTAATCATCATTTTCTGTACTTTATTACAAAAAAAATATATTTAAAACGATATATTTTAGCAAATATTATCATATTTCTTCTTTTCTTTTCCCAATCGCGGCGATTTGCAGATCTGAAAATCGCGGCGATTGAGAGAAGAAGAATAATGGGGCCCTGATTTGGTTAATAAACTTATTTCTATTTCTATAAAATATTTTTTTTTTATATTAATCATGAAATTTCGGAATTTGGATATCCCGGAATTTTAATTTTTTAAACCATTTTATGATTAATGATCAATATAAACTCGATACTAAAAAGTACAGACTACGACACTCGATTTTTCATCCATACTTACGAAAATAACAAAGTAAATAAATGGTCAGTCATCTCGACGCCAATCAATGAATATGTAATGCGTATATGTATCACTGTGATGTGTATGGTGATTAATTAAAAAAAATCCCCTAATAATCCATACTAAATCCATACTAAAGTACAGACTACGACACTCAGTTTCTTCATCCATACTTATTAAATATAAACTATGGCCGAAACGTCTCGAAAGCCATTCGGTCCTGTAAACTGTGAGGAATTACAGGACCGACAATAAAATAATGATTTTTTTTTTAAATAATAAATTTATTTTATTTAAGTGTCACATATTGATTGCATTAAACTTACAATCACAAAAGCAATATCTACAATTAGACAACGGCGTAAAGGTTAGCGTGCAAGTGCTCATCATGGGTTCGTGCTCCGGATCTGGTCAGACCAAAGACTATAAAATTGGTATTTTTTGCTTCTCTGTTAAGTACGGAGCATTAAGGAGAAAGAGCAAAGACTGGCTCTGAATCAGTATAATGTGTGACAGTGTCCAATTTAGTCCGAGATTCCTCTGAAGGCTTTTACGGACTTGCTGTAGCCGTGGGACGTCAGAGGGCTATACATACGGAAAACAGCGAGATTTTCTTCTCCAACTCTTGGTCGGCACATTTCCACGTTTCGTGGCTATCAGATTTTATTTTCTATCAGAAACCCGTTAATATATAAATCGCTTCACCAATCATTTTTCTATTCATTCATAACCATCTTACCCTCAGAAAGTGCTGTTCTCTACAGTACTGTAATTTTTTTAAACCACAACATTATAATTTTGGAATCCGGGTCGTTTCGCCCCGTAAAGTGAGTCGATTCGCCCCACTTAATCGATATTATATTATAAGAGATGAGGACTTTTTCGACAATTTTTTGGTAATTATTTATTTATTAGTTGTATGCAAAAAAATAATAATTCATTCATTTTGGTCTACTTTAATTATTTATTTATTAGTTGTATACAAAAAAAATAATAATTCATTCATTTTGGTCTACTTTTGTCAAAGATCTCAAGCGAAACTTTTCTTGCAAAATTAACAAAAAACCATGCAAGAACAGTAAAAAGGTTGTTTTTTTTTGACCAACCCAAAAGTGCATGAAATGACTAAGATGCTGTACAAGTGCACAAAAACCTCTTTTTTTAATGAATTACGCATCAAATGCTAAAATAGTATAAATTTAATCAGATGTCAAACAAAGAGTGAAGCAATATATAATATTAAACACCGTACACGTCAAGAAAGCATGTTAATTATGAGGAAGACAAAAATAAAGTACCCATGAACAAGCCTTACAACATCCAAAATACGAATATTTGCAAAGGTATTTTCCATATTTCATTTTTTAAAGCACTATTAATAAATGAGGGCGAAACGACTCAGGGGGCGAACGGGATTCGGGGCGAAACGACCCGGTACCATAATTTTGGGTATATGACTAATAACCAGTGCTATTTTGAAATTAGGGGAGAACACCATGACTTGCATGTTTGCACTGTTCTTATCAGTAGAACAATTTATTCTCAGAATGACTTTAATACATGTACCTGTAGGTGCCCTTTTCAGTGTGTGGGCAGCATATGCGAAATCAAACAATAGTTTAATTTTATATCATTTAATACAAGGCAAATTCAAATACAAGTTTTACTTCCCAGATGATCATTAACATGTACATTTTTGCCATTGAATTCGATTATTATGAGGAAAACTGATCATCTACCATTTCAGACATTATGTACATGTACACGTACACATAGATTGGACTATGTACATGTTGTAAGTATAAAGACAGCTTTGGTGGAGGTTTTATAACTTGAACTATTATATACACATGTAATTTCTCTATTCAAACCCAGACAGTTTTGGTGGAGGTTTTATAACTTGAACTAATATACCTATATATATATATATATATACACACACATGTAATTCCTCTATTCAAACCCAGACAGTTTTGGTGGAGGTTTTATAACTTGAACTAATATACCTATATATATATATATACACACATGTAATTTCTCTATTCAAACCCATTTTTAAAATTAAAGTACTAATCTTTTCTCTCACCTCACATAACCACTGTATTCATGTACACTGGACATTACTGTTAACTGGACCCCTGTGCATTGTTCCAAGGGCAGATCCAGGATTTTGGTTTAGGCCAAATAAAATCAAAGGACAGATTGTCTACAAGGAAAGATTGCATCTGAAACATTGTGGTATTCTCATGTTTTCACAAAATACACACTAGAATCTACACATGGAATGATGCTACAGGGAAAAAATTTGCAATATTTCCCAAAAATCCTGTGTTTCCTCTAACCCGACCAACCCTCATTTTCAGTGCCTAACCTAAATTTATTTTTTGAATGAGCATTGTTAAAGTCAAGATGAGTCCTCTACAGTATATAAGGCCAAACAAATATATGTCTGTTTACACCTTTACGGTTTCATTTGTGAAAAAAAATAGGGTCGGTCGGCATTTTCATTTTATTAAGTCTCCCAAACAACGTTTGGAGACTTATTGTTTTTGCTCCGTTTCTTATTATTATTATTATTCTCCTCTTTCTTTCTTTCCATGGACCAAGAACTTGTCCACGGCAGATCTCAGGAACTACTGGACAGAATTTCATGAAACTTGGTGGAGTTATAGATATATGTTTCTAGTTGGTCCTAAAGTTTTCAGCTTTGTGGTAAAGGGGGTCAAAGTCATATTTTGAGGGGTTCAAAGGGGGTGGGGGTTACTATAGAATCCTATGGGAAAGTTGAAATTTCGTACATTAATGTTGATAACTTCTAAATGAATAATGATAGAGACATAAAATTTGACATGGTGATAGGTCACCATTAGATGAGCAATTCTGTGTTTTAAAATTTTTCGAGATATCTGCCATTTTCAAAATGGCTGCCAAAACACCGCATAAAAAATGGGCAGTAAAAATTCAACATTGTCCGATATCATCAAAATTTTATATGTGGGTAGATAATGATGTCCCGAATTGATTCCTGACATCGAAAGATTTCTACCGGTCGCCATTTTCAAAATGACCACCACAATACCGCACAAATTCAACATTGTCCGATTTCAACAACATTTCATATGTGGGTAGATTATGATGTCCCGAATTGATTCCTGACATCGAAACTACCGGTCGCTATTTTCAAAATGGCCACCACAATACTGCACAAATTCAACATTGTTCGATTTCAACGTCCTGAATTGATTCCCGACATCAAATTATTTCTACCGTTCTCCATTTTCAAAATGGCCGCCACAATACCGCAAAAATTCAACATTGTTCAATTTCAAAGGTAGCTTTTAATTTATTTTTTAAACCGGTTGTCGGTGGCCGCTTTGGGAGACTTCATAATCGTTAGATTATAATCATATCTTGTTTATTTTGACTTGCACACATTTCCGTCATTGTCCGTGGCAACAGGCCTCTTTTCAACCTTTTCTCATCGTTTTCAGTTGCTCCAAATGACTGTATTCAGACAAGTTTTAATTCAGAACGTGCAATTACTTTTAAAAATTGATTGAATGTTGCTGAAAACTTGATTTTTAGATGAAAATCAATGAAGAATCCATTCATTTCTATAAAATGATGCCATTTTGGGACATGAACGGTATCTTGTTTCATAAAAGGTGGGGAATTTCGAAAAAAAATTGGCAATAAAATCATGTAGGGTCCGATGGGTTACCGTTAACAGATATATTTTTTTGCTTAACGTACATTGTATACAGTTTTGGAAAAATTAAAAATTTTGCCTACCTACCAACCCTAATTTTTACTACCATGTTAGCGGAAACACATGTTGTTTTTTTTGTCTTGAGGGGTGTGGACCTGAATTTTTTTTTGGTCATTTTGTAAGATAAAAAAATCCATATTTTTTCCAATTTTAGGGAAGCACATGCCCAGTATGCCCTCTTCAAATCTGTGCCTGTAGTTCACTGCCACTATAAAATGTATATTAGCGGAGCAGAGTTTTAATATACTGTACTGTACATTGCTGTGGTGTACAATGAATTTCTCCTGGTTCCCTGTTGTGTAATGCTCGTAATTTTTGGATTAATTTGACAATCAGGTACCAGTTAAAGCAATATCTGATGTACAGGGATACAGTGATAAGGCAAAAAAAATTGATGTGTTTACTGTTCCTAACAAATATTTTTTGTCTTTTTTTTTTGGTCGTAAAAATCTGGAAAATTGTTTCAGTTTGGTTCCGTTTTTAGGTAGATTAACTGGAACATTGTAAAATGACAAACTGGACAATATTAAACATGATTTTATTTCTTAATTTTATGTATAATTATAACCTCTGCAAACAAAGTTTGAGGGTATATAAGAATAACCGTGTCTGTCTGTCTGTCTATTTTTGAGATTATATGGGTGGGAAACTTTTTTTGTTTTTTATACGATTTTGATTGGGTTTGTTTTAAAACATTCCTTATGAAAAATGCCACAAAAGTTACTCTAAGCATTTTTTCATTACTATTACTGTGTAGTGTTTTCGAGATAAATGGGGTCAAAGTTAGCATAATAGGCCAATTTGCCAGACATGTTAAGAAAAAAATATTTTTTATTGGATTTCAATGGGATTTTTTCAATTGATTTGTCTCTTTGAGAGCTTGTACTTCAGTGTTAACAGGTTTCCTCAATGGAAGACTTACACTTATTTTAACATGATGATTCTTCTCAGATATTGATGTAAAATATTCTTTCTATGATTTGATTGGATGAGTTTTTATAATACAAGCTTTTAGATGTATAAACATTGTTATGCATGTATTTAAACTTATTTCAGAGGAAGAAATTGATGGTGAAGGCATTCTTTGTTTAAATGATGAGGACCTTTTAGCCTTGTTCCCGAAGAGAGGACCAAGGGCCTAATTCAGAGGTCTCCTACAAAAGCTAAAGGTATATGATAAATAGACGTACCAGGCCTATTAAAAGTAAAATTAGCTTCAAAACTTGCAAGGAATACATGTGTGATCAACTGCCAAAAAAAGGGGAAAACAGTAAAAGGTTAAAATAGTATTAAACCATAGACTAAAAAATATACTCATACTGTAAATTCATAAATTAATAAGTGCATTTATTATGGCAAATCTTCAACAGCCAATGAGAATGCGAGTTTAATTAATAGGAATATTGTCAATTGTAGTGGTGAAGATCAAAATATGAGTTTTATTTATTGCGATTGCCATCCTGCCACATTTTGAGCAAAGAAGGTAGAAAAACTGCAGAATTCGTCATTTTACCAGAAATATCGAAAATGAAATACGGAATCGGATTCCGGAATCGGGAACGACTATTTCCGGTTTTGCCGATAATAAAAAAAAAAAAAATCCCGACCGACCGACCCTAGATTTTTTTTAACATGTGACAGTAAACACACATATATTTTTTTTTGGCCTGATCAGGATAATTGAAATGTCCGCCGACTGGGCAGTCTTCATCATTGGTAACATCTTTAGATGTTCTGATTAACGGTTACCCAGGCAGCGATAGGTTTCCCCAGTGTATATTTTGTAACAAAGATTTTGCAGTGATATAAGTGAAGCCATTCCAAATGGTAAAGCTTCCATCAGGGCCATGTATCTTGTTTGTTACAAGTGTATGACACATCTTGGGCATTTACATTTTACATGACCATTTTTCGGAACATCATAGAGATGTTATCAATGGCAAAGATTGGCTGTTACTAAAATAAGAAGCTTAGAACATAGGAGATAAAATAGCCAGAAGTTGTAAGCCCAGTGGAGAGTTTGCATGTACCTAGTAATGCAGATGAGCAGACAGTAGAGAGTTTGCCAGTACATAATAATGCAGATGAGCAGGCAGTAGAGAGTGAACCTACAGGAAATGTTGCCAAGGTATGCTAGGGGTCAGGCGTATTTTTAAAAAATCCTGGGTTTCCGGCAACATGTTTGAAAAAATTAGGGTCAGTGATTTTTAAAAATTTTCATTTTTTTTTGTACATATTAAGTTATATACATGTAGGTGACTCATCTTGACTTGAACAGTGCTTGTTCAAAAATAGTCAAAAGAAATTAAGGGTAGACACCAAAGATTCAAGTCGGTCAGACACAGGATTTTTTTTATTTGGCCTCACTAAGATGTTCACTATTACATCCATCAGTTCACATTCTCCATAAAACTTCTCCGCTGAAACCACTCAAAGATTGATAACCCTCTAGATCCACTTGGTAATAATTATTCCTAGAGTGTCCTGCTTTTAGGGAATCTGTATGACAATGTTATTGATCTTCTAATTATCTTTCATTAAAAAATATGAACTAGAAGAATACCGAAACAATAAATTAAGGTAGAGTCAGAAATTGAAAATCCAGAGAGACAATACTAGACCGAGACCTACAAAAATCTACAAGGACAGACAACATACAATGATCAATAATCGAAACCAACAACAACATTGAAAACTAAAGCTTGGGCAATATGGACTCGTATAAAATGTGACCTGGATTTTTGTGAGTCTTTCAATGAAGCTTAAAAATACAAAACTTTTGTGCATCTTTCTAATTTTGGTCCCTCCTTTAGGAATTGGGAGCATTAAGTATTACCCATGTCTTTCCATCAATCTCAAAAATGTTTCTGTATTTTACTGAAACATCTTGATAGATTTTGAACAAAGTACACACCATGAGACACAATAATTTAAAACTTTTGACTTAAAACTAAGATAGAATATTGTTTATTTTCAGAAGCAACAAACCATGCTAAGTTTCCTGGCTGATGTAGAGCGGAAAACATTTGTGGACAAATATAGTATACTAAGAAATATGAAGTGTCATGTATATGGCGAAAAAGAGATCAGTGCAGCTCAACCTCTCCGTGCTGAATACTTGAAGTTCTGGAATGAGGAATGTTTGCGTTTAGCAAAGCTTGGGGGAAAAAAAGAAGTAATGGAATACTTGGTTAAGAAGGCATGGAATGGATCAGGGCGGTTTGATGCTTATTTAAAAGTAGGTGAAGAAGTGGGTCACTTGCATAAATTGGCAGTAGAATGGCAAAAAAAGTACTCGGAACAATACAGACAAAAAGTGGAAACCATTAAAGATTTGGAAAACAACAGTAGGTGGGAAGAGGATATATTGCATGAAAGAATGAAAAAGGGAACAATCACTACTGATGATAAAAAGTCAAAAAGGTGTCACATTGCAAAGTTACAAAATGATGTCAAACTTGAAAACACTCTTCTAGATAAAATTTCCAGAAATTGGAGCAACCAAATAAACAATATTAAGAAAAAAGACCCATCAAACAAACCCAGAGGAAGAAAACCAAGAACGACATTCAGTAAAGTAGACTTCAAGACGGCAAAGGATCTTAAGAAAATAGGGGTGTCCATTGATCAAGAGGAAGCTGAGACTAATACAATTGCCACAGAGGGAAACACTGAAACTGATACCTTCATTGAACCCAGCACAGAAATTGAAATGAATGTTGACATTGAAACTGAATTTACCACAGAAATAGAAACAAATGTTGTTGACAAAGTAGACACAAATGAAAGAAATCAACCTGCAGAGAAAGATATTATAAAGTCAAATAATGGTGTTGATGCATACAAGGAATCATTTCAAACAGAAGATGGTCTGAGTGTAATTCTTCCTGGCTTTTGTCAGAATACAGTTTTAAACCA
Organism: Bathymodiolus brooksi; assembly: GCA_963680875.1. NCBI lineage: Eukaryota > Metazoa > Mollusca > Bivalvia > Mytilida > Modiolidae > Bathymodiolus > Bathymodiolus brooksi. The sequence continues at coordinate 111,830,577 of OY804581.1, forward strand.
GAATTCAGATTTAGGGTCAAGTGCCTGTGTTGGAATATGTTTACTTATTATGAAATCCATTTTGAGAGCACAGTGGTAGATGTGATCAAACAGAAGTAGTGGAAATCTTTAAGGAAGCTGTTACTTTAGGATACCAGTACTGGATAAAAAACCATCTCACAACTATGGATGTCAAAACTGCATTGAGATTGCCCATTTTCCAGGATTTAAACACTACAGTAGCTATTGATGTTGATATATTGTGGCACAATACATTAAGAATTGGAGGATATAATAGTGGACCAGATGCAGTCCTGGAGACTTTCAGCAAGATGAAAAATAGGGGTTTAGCAGGGGCATTTCTCTTTACTGTTTTTCCGGACAAATCCTTCATAGTTTTCTTCAATGAAGATTTTAACTTAACTTTACTTGACTCTCACATTCACTTCACTGCACCTCCCGAACAGCTTTCCTTTGAAGCTGCATTGAAGAGAAAAGATTGTCAAGGTATGATTATTTGTGCTACAAAAGCCCAATACAGAGACTTGGTAAAATATATTTTCCGTACAGTTATCAAGGAAATTCGGGCACAAGACAACCAAGGTAACATAATTGTATTACTTGCAAAAAACTAAATACAACTACCACTGCCGAAATGTACGACTATAAAGATGTTAGGAGAAAAGTTAGAAATGAATCTAGAACTCGAAACAGACAAAGGGCCAATGCGGACAAAAAATTTATGTGGTATGATGGGAAAATGTGCCCCTATTCGTGTTTGTTAGATGCAGTCAAAAAACATGTCAAAACAGTTAACAATAGAAAATTGCACATTTCGTCTCGAATTAGAGCATGTGGATTTATAGTCCTTGCTGAAAAACTTCAAGACAATGGAATATTGGCTTTACATGATGCTTACACTATATTTTTTGAAGCAATACAGACAGAATGTAAATCAGTAGGCCAAAAAATGGAAGGCATTTGCATGAAAATGTACAAATCATCCGAAGCTAGGGATTTGTTCATGAGAAATTTACCAGTTATACTTGTATATGGCGGCAGTGGTAGTTATATTGTAGACAAATCGGAGACTATAGATTGGGACAAGTTAATGACGAAAATTGAATGGCCAATGAAGAAAAGAATTATTCAAGATAAAGTGAATCTTTTGAGTGACTTTATACAACCAGCTTTGTTTTACGCTACAACATCACATGACAGTAATTTGCTGAAGATTGTATTGTCAAAACTAACATCAAAGACATTCATGTCAAGTGGTGCACTTGGAATATCTTTCAACAAAATATCTTTAAATCATGCTGAAATTGAGATTGACAACTATAACTACAAACAAACAAACAATAAACATGAAAGGTCAATAAAATTGCCAGGATCAGGTCGTCCAAACTTTGCAGAACAATACCCTGAACTGTCATCAATTATGTTATCACTATTTGATGCTGCCGGTCAGGGGCTGAGTTCACACCCTCGTTTAATATGTGATACTTTATTTATGGACAAAACCAGTTGGCTGGACATGCCACGATGCGTCTCCATACTTAATCAGGTGTTTGGTATTCCTATTAAGTTATCGACTGCCTATACTTATACAGAGAATTTTCGCTCAAAAACGAATCAGGCCAAGAGGCACCATGAAGGAAGAGGGCTTAATCCAGGAATATCATTGAGAAAATCGACAAGAGATGGACAAAAACACAAGTCAATTAACAGTCACTATGCAACAACAAGCATGAATTACACTTTAGAAAATATGTTTAACAGAAAAGCAGCAGGCATTGCAAGGGATAATAAAGCATTGGTTCATACTGATATAGAGATTGTACAAAGACCTAGTAAATACAGGAAAAAGATTAGTTACTCAGATCATGATTGGGATAAGGATAGGAACAGGACATTAGCTATAACTACATACCAACTGATACAAAGGAAAATGGATACAGAGGAATATATTAACCAATTAAATGGCATTCCGCTTTCTAGGTCTCGGTTATCAGGAGAAGGTATCAGCATTGTAAAAATGTCTTTTTTTCAAAAGGAGGGAGCTTTCCGGCATCTTAATGAAACTTTCTTTATTATGTCAGAATTTAGCAAACATTTTATGGTCAACCAAAAGTTTGTTACTGAAATTATCTTTACGGTCGATGGTGGTCAAGGAACAAATTGACTAAAATTCTTTTGACTTTATTCAGACGTATTCTTGATTTGGATCGAGTGAAGGTAATATCATATGCTGAAGGCGACTCAAAACTGCATTCTGTAGAAAGATATCATGTGGCTGAAAACAGGGCTTTGAGTCAGTTGGGTGAAATAGACCCCCATAGCATTAATAATGTGGAGACTGATGAAAATGGATGTTTTAGTAGAACAAAATTTTCTGAAAACATGAAATTTGCAGCAGAAGATGCTGTGTCAGTATTTCTGGCACACCTTATGCTGGATGCAAGATGAATGCATATATGGCTCCAGACGAGAATTCTTGGATATTTGAGGCTTCTTTAGAACAAAAATTTAAAGAGTTTCTGAAAATTGACTACTAATCATCGTATTCAACACAATTTCAAAATATCACCAAAAGGCCCAATTTGGAATAAAATTTGTGAATTATTTTCTGTAGATAAATCAAAATGTGTTAGTGCCATATCAATCTATAATGAAAGCACCAATCCTGAAAACACGTGGGATGGGCACTATGAATATGCTGTTTATCGACCTGATGACGCATGGCGAGGAAAAGCATTTAATAAGTTCGAAATTCAGCCAGTTATTGACGTTAACAAACTTCCAGAACATCATTATCTTCCTTTCGAAAAGGCAGAGGAATTTGTCAATTACTTCAGGGATAATAAGCTAGATTTCCCACTGTGGTTATCAGTTGCAGACTTTTTCTTGCCTTCAAAAAATATACAATATGTATATGAAAATCACCCCAGTGTACTAAATAGTTCAGAAATGAAAAATTTCAGTGACATGATTGGAATTGTACCAGAAAGAATACTGGAGTATGTACATCATGTGGAGGAAAAGGAGATGGCAAAATCTGGAAGGTCAGAAATAGTGAAAAAAATTTCCATGTCTTTAGCCTTATTTACCAAGAATGAACTGAAATTGTGTCTTGAACGAGAAAATGTAACTTTCACCAGGGAACAGGATAACAAGGCAGACTTAGTACTATTATTAGCTTCAGTGTTGGAGAAAAAAAATATTGATTTGAAAACATATGTGAACAATTTCCAGTATTGATAAAAGTTTGAAATTGTCAGACTCCAAACTACATATCAAATGGGCATTAATTTTTAGTCTTCTGATGTATAGTATAATTTGTATGGATATTATAATGAAGACAAAAACAGTTTTAGTGTTCATTTTTGTGCTCACAAAACATATATAATAGGTATTTAGAATGGGAAACTTTCATATTTACTGGTACTTTATCGACATTATTTTGATATAATTATAATTGATATATATGCTTAGAGATACAGGATAAATCAAAACTATATTTTTAGATGGATTCCATCCCCCACCCTTCCCAATTTTGTTAAGATATAGTTTACCAAAAATTTGTTAAACAATTTATTAATAGGGTATGTATTATTTCGTTTTTCTAAGAATTTGAATAACAATGAAGAAATTTTTTGCTTTGATGCCTAAAAATAACAAAGAATGTATGGTAGAATGGAGTACAAGCAACAGTTTGAAAGTGAAATATTTACTGAATCTAACTGCCAATTTTAATCTTTTAGTTCAATAATCTCTTTTGACTAAGGTTTAAGTATCAAAACAGTTAGAAAGATGTTTGATACTGTGACACAAGTGTAGCATCTTTATTTGATGTTGATAAAGTAATGTTTTGTCTTGCCATATATTAATTTAACTGCCATATATGTATACATGTATATAATTTAACAACTTTTTGAAAAAAAAAGATTGTTTCAGTATCATGTGTGTAATTTTTTTTTTTAAATTGAATAGAATAATAAACAGTTATACGTATTCTTGGATTTACTTTCATTCATGCCATTGACTACTAATTCCACCGAACCGCATCGGTTGTATATACAGGGAGCATTTATTTTTAAAAACAAATTTGATTATTTTTTTACCTCATCTCGTTAGAAACCACTAAGCCAATTGCATTGTGACTTTGCAGGAATGATCATTAGACCCTATGGGAAAAAATGTTTTAAAATCTTCTCCTCTGAAACCAGTAAGCCAATATAGCAAACATGTCATCGATGGTCCTTAGGTGGTCAACTTCCAAAATTGTGTTCAGTGATCCTGATCTCGGTTCAAAATGGCCGCCGTCAGCGGGCATAGTTTTAACATAGAACCCTATGGGAAAATTGTTTAAAAATCTTCTCCTCTGAAACCAGTCAGCCAATTTAAGGCAAACATAGCATGGATGGTCCTTGGGTAGTATACTTTCAAAATTGTGTCCGGTGACCACGACCTCCATCCAAGATGGCTGCCATGAGCAGACATAGTTTTAACATAGAACCCTATGGCAGTATGGAATATGAATAGTAATTTAGATGTATTCGGCATGCAGACATTCTTAAGAGGACTTATTTATGTCAGGTGAGCGCTACAGGCTCACCTGAGCCTCTAGTTTTTTATAGCTGAACTGAGCCAAATGGTCATGGTGATTGCCACAGCTTAGCATCCATTGTCAGTGTTGTCATCTGTGAACCTTTACATTTAATTTTCTATGAAACCACTCAGAGTTAATTGGAGACAAACTGGGTAGGAATTGTCACCTTAATAAAAAAAATTCTGATTGGAAATCCAAATGCAAATAGGGTGTTTCCATATATATTTTAAAGATGTCTAATTTAGTGGGGGCATTTCTAAAACAACCTTAATTAGGTAAGCTCCAAGTCCAAAGATTGGAAAGCGAAATACAAGAATTTGGGAGCAAGAAAACCAAAGAGCCTAAAAGGATAGCCAGATTAGGCTATGGTCACTTTGTTAGAGTTAAATATTGAATATATAATAGTAATACAATATAGAATGAAATAAGAGTAAGAACTGGTTTATTTACTATTTTGTACCCAATACTTCTACCAGCAGATTGTCTATATTTTTAGCATTTTCAAAATTTCATTTCCTGTAATAATTATAAAGGTAACCCAATTCAAATGTGAAATTTTCACCTACCATGCAATATAAATTGACATTTATGCTTTAAATATCAAACCACATCAGTCAACAAATTTCAAATTTTACAAAAAAAAAGATTGTTATGGCCAAAAACATGTATAATGGAGAAGGACAAAAATAAGCCGTGTTTCCACATGAGCAAAGGGGAAAGCAACATGAAAAATCCGAATTATACAAAAGTTGCCGTAACATCTTAATATTTCATACTTTAGGAAGAAATTAATTGCCCCACTTCCAGTCAACTAGTCTTTGGTGAAGAATCATTTGATAATCTACATTTGGTTCTGGTTGAGTGAGTAACATAGCTACCAATGAGATTCCTACAGTTAATGCTTGTAAATCCAAAACTAATTTTTGGCATGATTTGATTAAAAAAAATGCACTTGGAAAGTGTATGACACAAACAAGCACAAATACAATAGTAGAGAAATGTATGTTTATTCATTCAAAAGTATGAATATAACAGATGGTGAGGTTAATGGCAGTGAAAATCCAAATATATGGGTATACTGGGTATGTATATTGTCAGTATTTAAAAAAAAAAAATGTGCATTTAGGCAGGTTCCCAACAAATATTCAGATTTTGACAAAATAAGACTTGGTAGAGGTCATCATATGGTAGAGTCTTAATTAGTCTAAGAAGGAAATTTGTATTCTTGTGTGATTTAATCTCAATGCACAATGAGGTGCCTTCAACTCCAAAAGTTCACAACTCGCTGCAAATTTAAGGCAGTCTGTACCACTGGTTGAGTGGAACTCTTTGATGTTCAAATCAATAAATTGATACTAGAATAGACATAACATTGTTATTCTAGAAGACCTTGAAAATATCTTTGGTATATTTCACCTAAAAATATATTAAAATCATAGAAGTGTCTATAAAACATTAAAATCCGAAATCAGTAAAGAGCATTAGTATAAGGATGTAAATGGGTGGTCCCATTTGAATACATGCATTGTCTTTACAACTGTATTGCAATAAAAAGCTAAAAGCTAAAACTATAGGATTTAATTTATCTATAACATGGAAAAAAATAACTTCATTTTTTATTTAAATTTGTTGGTGGGGGGGTTTACCCAAAATGTGAAATAGTTGGGGGGGGGGGGGGGGGTTAATTTAAATGTATTGGTGGTACCCCTAAATTTCATGGGCATCCTGCCCCCAGGAGACACTTTTTTCTGGAATAGCCCTAATGGAATAGCCATGAATAATGCATAATGAAAATAATGAAAAAAAGTTACAATCAATTCAAAACTGGATGAACTCAGTTTTTGCAAAAGGGCAGCACCCATAAAATATAAGCTTTGCCAATAGTGAAGAAATCCATACCATTTTTGGTATGCTATATGTAATTAATGGATCTCTGTTGTTTCATTTTTAGCGTTGGGTTCGAGGATACAGACAGGATAGGTTTAATGTTTCTGTCAATACCAACAATGGAATAGAGAGACAGAATCTTTCCCTAAAATATGAATACTTGGACAAAAAGAAGGCTCGTTCCCTCAGCCAGTTGTTGAGTGTTCTTGTGAAGAAATTTCTACCAGAAAGTTACGTGAAGTAAGCTTTTATTATATTATGAGTTATATGTATCATTTGATTTTTTTTACCCCGCAGACAAAGTTTGGGGGTATATAGGAATCACCATGCCCCTGTTGAGATTCATTTGCGTGGATTAAAATTCTCCCCTTCCATCACTTGTAACATTATTGTACATGTATGTCCTGATATATACATGTATAAAATAGCAAAATGTTTTAAAACAAGATGATTTAATTACCAATATCAGGAGAGGGTAGTGCCCACAGGCCACCCCAAGATGAACCAGCAGAGGACCAGCAAGATCAAACAGGAGAGGGTAGTGCCCACAGGCCACCCCAAGACCAACCTAAATTACTCACTGCTCTTAAACGTATTTTTTTTAGAAAACAGATTTTTGGAAGATATATTTCTGTTCTTTTCAATTGTTTGAATTATATATTGAAATAATTAATATTGCGAAGGAAATAAACATATGCAATATATACTTTATAGCTCATTCCTATTAATATTATGCAGAGTTTTCATATTAATATTATTAGATGTTTAATCAAAGATTCATTGTCTGGAAATTAAACAATACTAATGTTGATTGGAAAAATACGGCCACAGTATTAAATTGCGTGAGCGCGAGATGGCAAGATGAAGAAGACAGACCGCCGATTTCGATATTTTGGGCTAGCCCGTGCTTCGCAGGTGACAGCGAAAGCTACAATCCTCTATGGAACTTAGAGAGATCTACCGGACACGTTCCCCATACGATCGCAAATATTTACTATCCCGAAATCTCTGGTTATTGCAAAGAGTCCAAACCAAGTTCCGAATCGGTACCGATTCAGGAACCGACCCCTCTGGTATGCAAAGAAGGCCCCCGTTTACGAACATGAAAATACAAATCCCTGAGGTACCACAGGAGAAAATAATCAAAATATGAGCTCACGTAAAATGTGGGGACCGACGTGTCCCGTCTTCATCTTGCCATATCCCGCCAACGATGTGTCCAAAACTGTGACAATTTTATTAAGTCATATAATACAGTACAAATGTATATACAATAATTATAAACTATAAGATATTAAATGAAAATATTTGTCAAATGCAATTTAAAATTGAAACTATATTTCCTTATAAAAGTCTTTATATAAGCTTTTGACAAAGTTCCTTAAATATGTCCAGCTTCTGATGTTCGATTGAGTCAAAAAGAAAATCAACTTATTTCAATATACAATTATATATAACGATAAGAATAGAAAATCTAAAATTTGAAAAACACTTAATACTCTCCACAGTGTCAGTTATCTCTCCGGCTGATGTTCGATTGAGTCAAAAAGAAAATCAACGTATTTCAATAATACAATTATATATAACGATAAGAATAGAAAATCTAAAATTTGAAAAACACTTAATACTCTCCACAGTGTCAGTTATCTCTCCGGCGTGGAACGCCCTTGTGAATAAAGTTCTCCATTGGTTTTCCCTAAATGTCCATTGTGTTGGGCTCTAGTCCATGTCAGCGACAAATCTGAAATATTAACAAAACAGCAGCAGAATCTGGTCCATTATTGCAGCAAAGGGGATAAGGAGTTGGAGGGGCGGTGGGTGGGATTTTTTTGTTGACAATGTGCCTGTTGTCGAAAATTGGATGCTGGGAATGTGTGACGTCGCAGATTGTATAAATGACGTTCGCGATCCGGAGACAATCCGGTTTTCGGATTTCCAAAATTTTAAAACATAAGTTAAGACTAAGTTCACTTTTATTAAATCCGTTTATCCTTTAACGATAAACTTAATTAATCAAAGATTCATTGTCTGGAAATTAAACAATACTAATGTTGATTGGAAAAATACGGCCACAGTATTAAATTGCGTAAGCGCGAGATGGCAAGATGAAGAAGACAGACCGCCGATTTCGATATTTTGGGCTAGCCCGTGCTTCGCAGGTGACAGCGAAAGCTACAATCCTCTATGGAACTTAGAGAGATCTACAGGACACGTTCCCCATACGATCGCAAATATTTACTATCCCGAACTCTCTGGTTATTTCAAAGAGTCCAAACCAAGTTCCGAATCGGTACCGATTCAGGAACCGACCCCTCTGGTATGCAAAGAAGGCCCCCGTTTACGAACATGAAAATACAAATCCCTGTGGTACCACAGGAGAAAATAATCAAAATATGAGCTCACGTAAAATGTGGGGACCGACGTGTCCCGTCTTCATCTTGCCATATCCGCCAAATGAGTGGGGTAAGCCCTACTCACCGCCACGCAACCACCCTGTTTTAGTTTAACGTTAGTGAACAGTCAACATCCTCCTCCTTGTGTTCGATTCGATTTAAGCTTGAATTGGAGGGAAAACAAGAGAACCTCCAGAGGAAATAAAATGTTCGAGGGCGCCCTGAATATTGTTTAGATAGATTTCTGTTCCTGAATTGGACAGATGTGTGCCGTCGTTACGATAAAGATTTACTTCTCTGGCACGAAGGTTACAGTGCCTTATGGCGCACCCTCCTATACTTATTACTTGGTTTCTTACCAAGAGGTTCACTCGTTTACGAGTTTTTTCAATAGATTTGCCATTGTTGGCATTGTGCCAGTATCGTCTTTGCAATATATCGGACCATACAATAAGCGTATTTTGCATTAAGTCGTATATACGAAGAATGTCGCATATTATGTTTTCTGCTAGTTGCCAGCCTTTAACGGTGCCAAGATCGTTTGACCCAAGCTGTATAACAACAAATTTCGGAGGAGGATGTCTTCTCAAAAGAAACTCAATCTTTGGAATTAATTCCTTCCAAACCATACCCCTTTTCCCGAACCAAAACCCTTGAAAACCTACATTATGGAGACCAAGATGACGTCCCCCTTGTCTTGAAACCACTTCTTTACCAGCCCAATATACTATACTCGATCCCAATATCCAAATAGAGCGGGAACCTATAATATAAATGAAATCGTGCGAGATATTTAATAAATAATTCAGATATCTAATCGTATGTATTTCGTATAAGCATCGGACGTCCAACGCCCCCATTTTTTTATTACGTCGTCATGAATACCAAAACGTTTAGCCTCTGTTGCAGCCCCTATTCTGAAAGAATGTGGTCGAAAATGTCCTTTGACTTCACAAAATGACAAGGCCCTTTGTAAGACGATTGAAAATTGATATCGCGTTAGATCTGATCCGTCAAAGTGCAAATAAAGATTAGAGTCGAGTGCATGTTGTCGGACTTCCAAATAACCCTTAAGAAGGTGTACCGGACATATGGAGTTATCGGTTTGACTACAAATAATCAATGTGGTACTATGTGAGTGTTGATCTGTTTTGGAACTACGTATCATTAAATGTAAGTTAACGGAGTCTTGTTTGTGGACAAGTTTTATGTCGGATATGTGAATGACGTGCTTCCCGGCTCGACCTTTACTTTGACTAGTTATTTCACCAACGCGGAGAAGTCCGAAAAAACACAAACTGAACGCGCTTGCGAACATAGTGGATTCATATACTGACGTACAAACAAAGGGGAGCGATTGAATTAATCGTTTTAATAAATTCATTGAGACTGGTAGACGCAAGTCAGCTTTCGGGGAGTTTTTCCGTTTTGAACCCTCGAGTATTTTGGTAACCAAAAACGATTTCGTATTGTCCGTGTGACCATTTAATTTATGCATTGTACTTATACCGGAAATGTAAGTAGTAATAGTACTGGCTGACAAGCCTGTGTGAGACATGTATGCAATGTAGAATAACAAATCATATAGAGGGGCGGGCCAAGTATCTTGTAAATTATACAATTTGCGAAATGATTGAAAAGATTCGACTGCCGTTTTGTATGTTTTCCACGTAGAATCTGCCATTGAAGCATTCACCAATGAATCAATTTCAGTTGTTAAAGTTTCCAGAGATGGTCTGGTATTTCGGTGCCTCGTTGGTCTGCCTCTGGACAAAGGTTCCGGAAACGCTGCCAATCACAACGAGATAAAGAATCAGCAATTTTATTTGAAATTCCAGAAATATGTAAAGCTTTGATCATAATATTATATTGTAAGGTTGACAAAACAAGATGCCTTACAAGGGACATAACTCTAACAGATTTTGAAGACTTTTTATTAATAATGTGAACCACAGATTGGTTGTCTATGTTAAAAATAATTTTCTTGTTTTTTAACTGTTCCCCCCAGATACACAGTGCAACAACAACCGGAAATAACTCGAGAAATGTAATGTCCTTAAGAATGGCCATTTCTTCCCATAATTTTGGCCAGCATTTTTGCGCCCATTTTCCTTGAAAATAAATACCAAACCCTCTGTTTTGACCACCAGCGCTGTCGGTGAACAATTCTAGGGTTTCATTTGAAGCCCATGCATTATCAGTGATAACGGTTACCCCATTATATTCTGACAAAAAGGTTAACCAGACTTTAATATCTTCTCGCATTGATTTTGACACGCGAATTCTGTGATGAGGTTTTCTTATATTACATGTCGCATCAATAAGCCTCCTGCAAAACGCCCTACCCGGTGACACGACTTGACACGCGAAATTAAGTAACCCTATTAAGGATTGTAATTGTCGTAATGTGACCTTTTTGGACTGGACGAATAATTCGAGAGTATGCTTCAATTCAACGAGTTTTTCGTTTGGCAGCCACAGTTCCATCGCTAAAGTGTCGAACTCAATGCCTAGGAATGTTAAGATTTCTGTCGGCTCTACAGTTTTATCTTCGGCTACAGGAACCCCCCATAATTTACATATATCCCGAAAAGTTTGTAATGTGAATTGACATTTCGGGCTATCAGCTTCTGCACCAAAGAGAAAATCATCCAAATAGTGCAAAATATCTTTATTACCAGTCTTTTGCCCTGTAAACCAGTGTAATGCTGTTGAAATTTTTTCGAAGAGTGAGCAACTTATCAAAGCACCAAATGGGAGGCATTTATCAAAGTAGAATTTGTTATTGAAAGAAAAACTTAGTTGGTCAAAGGCAGATGGGGAGACTCTGAGTAATCGAAATGCACTCTTAATGTCAGTTTTTGCCAACTTCCCCCCTTTACCTATTCTGTTGATCATGTCTATGGCATCGTCAATGCCTGAATATCTTACGGTGCAAAACTCTGGATCAATGAAATCATTGACCGAATACTGGGTTGGGTATGAAAGATTATGGATCAGTCGAAAATCGCCGTTCTTCTTTCTTACGAGAAAAATTGGAGATACCCTAAAGGTAGGCATCGGAAGGTAATCGAATGGGCCAGCCACTCTGCCTAGATCAATTTCTTTAAATATCTTTTCCCGTACTAAATCTGGGTTTTCCGAAACACTTCTCGAATTTTTTGACTGAACTGGTAACCTAGGTCCATTGTATTGTAATTTAAATCCATGGTTTAGCCCCTGAATTAATTCTGTTTTTACATTCCCGAACGGGTAAAAAGACAAAGATTTTTCAACCTCGTGCACACAAATAGGGGAGCTACCAAGTGAATAAAGGTACGAGTTATTTGTTATTACAGAACTTGAAGGGATGGTCCCCTGCGCAATTTGAACATTTGTGTGCATATCTACACTTTTGTACGTATGAACATTTACCTTTGTTGAAGTTCCAGCAGGATCGAAATCCACGCTGGGTGTTGCCTTTTTGGCTTTGATGGGTTTTCCCCCTTTTGAAGTCTGCAAGAAAGGGCTCATTTTTGCTCTCTAACTTCTGGCTCACATTCGTATTGTCAAGGTGTGCGTATTTAGCAGGGGTGGAGACGTGTAAAAGCCATAGCTCCATATCGATGTCACCCCATGGAGTGTGAGGATATCTAGCTTTGCGAAGACGATATTGTTCGTCATATGCGGCCCAACCCGTACCTGATCCCCGTGAGGCCGCAAGACGTACATTAAACATGTATTTCAGATATTCCTGGCCTTTGTTAGGCCATTTTTCGAGCATAACACCCATGAATATCATAAAGGCCGATGTCCATACATGTATGTTGGAAATTGCTGCGATTTTTGGCTGTGTGACTGTCAACTGACCACCCTTTATGGAAAGGTCGCCGCTAAATTGAGAGTCAGTTGCGAGCTCTCGGACCGACTTTAGGAGGACATACAAATCAATATATTCCCCTGCCCAAATTTTTTCCTTAATTTTTAATGGAATGTGAGCGCTAATCGGGTCAGTGAAACTAGGTGTAAATGTTGGCATTTGGCTCTCATGTACAACACCCATTCCCATCAAACCCCGAGAATCCCCAGAAAACTCTAAATTTGTACCTTGTTGTAACGTACCATTGGACTGGCTGTGTGGATCTGCAGTATACTGTGCTCTGGTACTGATAGGCGCCATGGAGACATCATTTTGCATGCTCGGTTGTGAAACGGCTGCCCTTTGGTAAATCAATTCATGGTCTGTATTTTGTGCTGGGTTCACTGGACGAGTCTCGGTGCCACTAACTTGTGTGTGGCGAAGGGTTTCGCTTGAACTTTCCGCACTGATGTGGCCATGTGTCCGTGCATCATGCATGGTCTGAGTGTGTGAAGGGTTTCTTCCGGACCATCCTGATGTAGACGGTGTCGGTGCGTTCATGCTCGTGTCATTCTGACGATTGTTACCATCATTGTGTGTTTGTATGTCGGTAAAAGTTCTGGTGTTACTACGTGATACCACTGGAGGCACGTTGTAGCTATCTGTTTCTTGTCTCTGCTGTCTGTTTGAAGTTTTTTGTCGTTTTGGTCCCGATCCTTGTGTCATCTGTGATTTTGCAGATTGTTTCCTCTGCCTTTTTGGAGGTTTCATTTCGTTGATGGTGGTGGATTCAAATCGATTTAAATTTGTTTTGTAAATTTTTTTTGTTGACAATGTGCCTGTTGTCGAAAATTGGCTGCTGGGAATGTGTGACGTCGCAGATTGTATAAATGACGTTCGCGATCCGGAGACAATCCGGTTTTCGGATTTCCAAAATTCTAAAACTTAAGTTAAGACTAAGTTCACTTTTATTAAATCCGTTTATCCTTTAACGATAAACTTAAATATTTCAGCAATTAAGGCAAGTAAATGTTGTACAATTATTTAGCTGGTTCATTGAACTGAAATTTTCATTCACATTGCAATATAATAAAAACAGGAAATCATGTGACCTGTTTTTGCCCAATAGAATTGAGAATAGAATATGCTTTATGTAGTAATGCACTGTAAGAAGAGATAAAATATGCATGTTATATTTTTCCTTCGTACAGGTTGCTGGCCATCAGGAGGACTAATGAATGCAGGGAAAAATTTGTGTTTTGCAAATTCTCTTCTTCAGTGTTTAAGAATTACTGACATCCATAAAATTCTTGAACATCACAACAATTGTATAGGTTTGTTACTTAATGAATGATACAATGCTTTCTGTATTACATAGCTTATTGGTGTACATATAAATGTAAAAGCAATCAACCAAGCACTGGAACAGTGCTTTGATTGCTGTTCTTCATCTCAGTCACCATGAGGTCTTCAACAATGAACAACTCATACCTTATAGCAAGTTCTTGGGAGGCCCTAAAACAGGCTCTAGATTGGAATTCACTTGTAGAAGTCGAGGATCACTACATGTGTGCAGTTGAAGTATAAGTAAATGACAAATAAATAAGTTATAACTACATATATAGTGACACAAATTGTGTCACACAATCGATAACCCCAGTATGAATGATCTCCAGAGGTTTTGTTCTTTGTTAAGTTGTTCTCTAAGATTTGTTTAAAAAGTTTACCATAAAAGAAAAAAAAATAACATTGACATATGATGAGGTGGTGGATTACTTGAATTGATTAGATGCGAGTAATTTTTTTTGTACAAAATGAGATGAAGTAAATGCATAACTATTTTTACAGAAATGGATCAGTGTGTTGTTTGTGCACTAAAGGATTTTATAAGAGAAGGACCAATTACAGCTGAGCCTCTGTGCCAAAAAATGACAGGTAATTGGAATGTTTGAAGTAATCATATAAAATAAAAAGGATAACATTAATGTAGATTACAAGTTGTTCAGTTTTAGTCATGTTAGAGTTATTTTGTATGTTTAATATTTAACTAAGCATCCAAAAGCTAAACAAATGAAGTATTTGTTTTACATGTTTATAGGTGTCTGGGAGGGATATTGTGTTGGACAGCAGCAAGATTCTGAGGAATTCCTACGAAAAATTATGGAAGAAGTCAGAAGGAAGTGTTTTAGGTAGGTTGATGTTAATGCAATGTATTAAACTATTGGTTTCAGGTGTAATACAATTTATCTTTAGAATAGATTCTATATTCAAATGTAGCATCATTGTAATTTCACTGTATTTTCTGTTGTTATAGATGTGATAATTTGAGAATTGATCATCAACAGATATTTTATGGTACAGAGAGAAGCACAGGTAAATATCCTTAGTTAGATTTTTTAATGTCTCTGTTGAAAGTTGTGGGTCCATTGTTTTCCCTTGCTCATTCCAAATTCCTATGTCGTGCAATATTGTAAGATTACATAACACAGGTGAAGTAATCTTACAAATACTGTGATCACAGTACCCGACATCACTAAAAAAACATGCACATTTATTTGTTTGTCCACCAAATGCACAGATGAAAAACAACCACAGGGCTCTCATCAAGTTATTTGTAAGAAAACTAGACAAAGTAATACAATTTGTAGTGAGCAATATATACAACAGCATTCTAACTAGCAATTCAGTAAAAAAAAATAACCTAGCACCCAAATGCTTGAAAGTTAAACTATTATCTGTTAACATCTGTTTGTTACTTTATTTATTTTATTTGACTTTCATAAACTCATTATTGTTTGTAGTGAAATGTAACAGTTGTAATTTTGAGTCCAGAAGAACAGAAGTTTATACAGACATCAGTGTTTCAATTGAGAAGGTATCTTGAAATCAATGGAATTTTTTGCAGTGTTATCTTTAATATTTATTGTTTTATACAAAATTCATTCATATATAAAATTTGATCAGTATAACAAAGCTATCCAGATATTATCATGCATAAATTGATAGTGTGGTCATTCAGCTATAACAAAGATATGGTCCAATGACCAAGGTAAAAATTCATAGACGATAAATAAAACCCCACAAGGTTTATATGTATTTACATTTAAAACTAACTAATTATAAAAACTTTTTTATTACCAGATTCAGAATGTTGGACAAGCAATCAAAGATTATTTTGCTGATGAAGAAGTGGATCTTGTTTGCTCAAAGTATGTTAATTATTTATTATATATTAGTTTTTGTTGTTAATTTTTATTATGTGGATGCATATATTTCATGTTTGTGAAAAACCATTGCATGACATGCCACATTTCATATTTCTGTCCTTAGGCTTTATAGATTTGCTATCATAACTTGTGGTCAGAAGGGATTATTACAACTCAGTATTAAGACAAATGCAACGTCACCAAACCGTTAATCAATAGTCGAAAATCAAAGGACATGTATGACAAATCCGTTGCATACAAAACAAAAAACCGGGAGTGACTTCAGGTGCTTCGGAAGAGTAAGCAAGTCCTGCCTTGTTAACACCTGTCGTGTAATATGACGACACGAACATCGTTTTGACACAGAAATCATTTAGGACACAAAAGTTTCATATGCACTATTGCCTTCACATGTACATACCCAGGAAAACCCTTCCGGCATACATCTTCAGCAGTAAAAAGAACACTAGGGCTGTGAAGAGCCTTTGCTTAACGTCCATTCCACGAAATTTCATAATTCATTTCAAAAGGTAAAAATACTATTTTACTCCATGAAAAAGTGTCATGGACAATAGTTGATTATTTCACAGTATAATACAGTTGTCTAGTGGACATTACTATCTTTATAGGTATGAAAAACTGATAAATAAGTTGCTAAGCGTATGTAATCTTTATACCCCCCACAACGAAGTTGTAGGGGGGTATACTGGTTTCACCATGTCCGTCCGTCTGTAGACAAATCCTATGTCGTCCGATAACTTGAGTTGTGTTTCTTAGAATCTTTTAAAATTTTATCAGCTGCTTACTGGTGAAGAGAGGAGGATCCCTTTCTATTTTGACGATTTTCACTTTTGCCGTTCCAGAGTTATTGGACTTGATATGACGGAAAATAGGATTTTTACCCTATGTGTATGATACAGTACAGAAAGGGACATACTGTGATTGATCACTCCGAGAGACATAATTTTTAATCCTTTAGACATATCATCACAGACATAAACCCACTGTGATAGACCTAAAAAGGACCATAAAACAAGGTGGTGGGGATTAAATTTTATTGCTCTCGGTCACATGTGCGCCGATTGATATTTTACCGCCAATTAAAAGATTAGCGTTACCTGTTCTACCTGTTGACTTTTAATATCGTAAGCCGTAATTATTGCTACTGAAGGATGTATTTTTGACAATTAATTTTGTATCCTCTTGCTGTTAATATTTGACTGTTTGTTGCTTTTCATTGCCAAAGAATGTCTGTCTTGTTATCGTTTTCGTTTGTTTTAGAAAGTTCTACTTTATGACCTCGAGTTCTATATTAAGAATTTTGTTGAAACCGCAACTGAACTTTATCTTGTTTAATTTTAATTTCTCATTTTTTTTCTTCTGTTGGGTCGAATTCAGTATGTATTGAATTATTCGTAAATACGGGCTACTTCATCGATGTATTTTTTGTTTATAAGTTATACCGCAAGCGCAAGGTTTTGAAGCACGGACTTTGCAAGCGCAAGTTTTGTAGTGTTTAGTTGGTAAAGAGCAGACTTAAAATTGATTATTGGTTTATTTTGTGTTTTGGACTTTTACCTCTCGTATTGAAAAAAAATAACAATTCAAGTAAACTGTTTTACACACTTGGCTTGTTACGTAATTCCGTTATAGATGAAAATAATTTTCTTTAAAATTGCAAACAAAAACCTATAACAATCCAAATTTACGTAGCCTAATGGCTACAAAATGAACAAAAAGCGGAAAACGAAGAGCATGCTTTTAATTTGTTCCATAAACTTTGTTTTTTTTGTTGGCTGTATTTTGTCACAAATCTATTGGGTTGAAAGCCAATTAAGATTTGAATTTGAATAAATAAATAAACTGGTGACATTTGATTTTGGTCAAACATTTGTAGGGGTAAAATCATGATAAAGGTTAATTCCTTATTTCCTTTCACGTTTCTAAACTTTCTGCAGATTAGCCGCTAATTTCCAAAATATATCCGTAAATTTAGTGACTTTTGGACATGTAGTAGGGAGGTCAGGCTATTTTCTAAAGCAAGGAATTTTCATATATAAATATGACAGCTGTGTAGATTTCTTCAATACCATCACAGAACAGTTTAGTTTTTGGGAATCGGACAAGTGGTTCAAAAGTTATGCTCGATTCAAGTATAGAAATTTACTCCTAAATTTTATCCAAGATGGCCACCATTTGTGCTGTATTTATGGCCGAATTCAATGCAGATTATTGGTAAAAGACCGAATTCTACATGCAATATTCTTTATTTTGCTTGAAGATTGTTTTTTGGTTTTTTTAAAGGAACATGTTTCAGTATTGGCATTGTTTGCTTACTTTTTAAAAAAATTGGTCAGTTTCCAGGTTAGCAGTCATTTTCGAAAAATGAAAAAAGATGCTAGTCTAGATTTCTGTGCTAGTAGTGGCTGCTAAGATATCAAATGATAATACACAGCTTTGTCTCAAGTAAACATTTGCGCTTCTGACTGCCAATTTCAGTGTTAATATTGGTTCTTTTTCTCATCAAAGAAAAAATATGTTGGTGCCAATATGGCTTTCAAGCCCCTTTTTTGAATGGCACCAAAATGTTGAAATCAACCTATGAAACCCATTTATAGAGCAATTTTTCCTATTGAAATTGTATTTATCCTGATAAAAGCTTAAAAAAAGTATAAATGAACAAAGTATTCCCATTTCAGGCTTATATTTTCTTTAAAAATCAGGTTTTGCATCTAAAAGGAGCATTTCTGATAGAATTACCTCCCTTTTTATTTTTGCAAAAAATAGGTTTTACGTGTTTATCCTATTTATCCGGAAACAGCTAGTGGTTATATTGAAAATATAGACTTACCTTATATTTAACAACATTATAACTATAATAATAATGACTTCTTATTTGATTATTTGCTGTTTAAGTATAATCTTTGGAAAAAACAGTAAATTTTTTAAAGCAACATCTACAGGCTTCTGCAAATTGTCCCAACAACTTCAACTATGGGGTATTTAAGGTAAGAGTGGATTTATTCATTATTTTATCATACTTTCTCATAAATAATGACCACTTCCCTTTGAATCAGTTTGCAAAACTTGATTTTCTCTGTAATTACCTCCCTTTTTTATTTTTCCAAATGACGTTTTTCACACTTTTGGTATTGAAAAAAGTAGGATTAATACTAGTAATTATTAAGTTTAATACATTTTATTTTTGTGCATTATAATTGTACTGTTGATTGCTCTGTTTCCAAAGCAAATCATCTTTTTAAGTAGAATATTGCAACAATAGGCTGTGACAAATTCAGAATTCTTCTCATCACCAGTCAAGTTAAATGCAGCTCTCATGACACAAAAAGTGCTATAATATGATTCAATCTGTTTTCCACTACTGGCACTAGTGAATGCAATAAGGGCATCTGCAAATTGGGCATACAAATATCAAGCTAGTGTTATGTTATTTGCCCAAATGATCTCAGTTCCTGATCTAGAATATGTCAGTAAAATGTACTGTTAAATTACAGAATATATGCTGTACCATTCACGCAAGCGAAAAACAGTCATAATATTTTCATGAACTTTTGTCAGATATGATTTCTTTGTACAATGTTGATATACATCCATAATCCCATCAGTGCGACTTTGCAAAGCAGAAAAAGCAGACCAAACCAATGATTCAAAATCCTTTTAACTTGAGTTGATAGATATTGATGAAACATGCCAAATTAAGAAGTCCAAGACCTAAATTAAATAACTGTTTGTTTGCTGTTTACGGCTTTTTTGTTGGTAGGTGGGTAAAGAGCAAACAAACGATATTTTATTTTTGGCCTAACTGGCATATTTTTGTGGGATTACATTGATTCAATGATTGGTAATACAACTACAAGTTTTTCTTTTTATCTTTTAATATTTGTTAAATGCTTTAATACATTATCCATCACCAAACTATTAATCATGCATAATTAGTAACACGCATCTTATTAGTTAATATTAAGTCATTATCCTTTACCAAACATTCATGCATATATAATTAATAAATAATTTGTACATCAAATCGAAATCTAAAACGTGTAAATCTCATGAAATTAAGAACATTGACACATACTTGCAATAAATTATTAATGACATCATGTAGACCACCTCATGGAATCTTGGGATATAGAAATAGGACACAGCTTCATGTGTGGTAAAAAAAAAACCTTCTGAAGGGAGAGCATAGGTTGTGTAGAATCTACAAATACAAAGCTATGTCCGTTGTTGCATGTCCTCCTACTCCGAATGGAGAAACCAACAGTGTGAAATGAACATATTCAAAGCCAGTATGTGTGTCAACTGGGGATGATTAAATCCAAGGTGCCATGTTAAAAAAAAATACTTCATTGTGATCCCTGAAAGGCTTGTTACAAGGCTAAATTTGTTCATATCCATTATACCCGCCTCTTCAAGGACAGTCAAAATTTTAAGCCCAATGACCCATCCTATTCTTCAAAATGTGTTTATTATTCCCCTTCCGGATTGTCTTCTTGTTGTAATTGTTCACCAAGTTCTTATTTTTTTGTTTTCACATTTTCGCCTGGTCTCTGGATTGTGGTCTTTGGATATTCCCCTTTAATTTGTTGCTTCGGTATTCTATTGCCAATGTTTTATTGCTTGTCCTCTTTTCAACTTGAATATATAAGCTGAAATATTGCTCTGCATGTTCAGCAATCAATCATTCAACTTTAACTATTAGTTCCAAATGAATGCTTTCATGTTCACTTACATGTTACATCAATACCCAAATAAACCATAATAAATTAGATTTGAGCATTTGATTAACTGAGAAAAATTCAGTCAAGTTAAGTATATCACAGCAGAATTAACATCATATATAAAGACAAAGGATCTGAAAAAAAATTGCTTTTAATATCATTATTAAAAAATCAGGAATAAAGTCCTCATTTATATTGCTTGTCTTGTACAATACCCATAACTCCCTTTTTCACCAATTTCAAAATACTGTTAAGTTTTAAATTTGACAAAATTAAGTTCCTGACTAACCCCCTGCCCTGCACCTCTTTTGCTAAAAGAGGGGGGAAAAATTGTCATGTCCTATCAAACGATCTTTTCAATGAACATCCATATGATTGTGAGACTAAAATATCATTCTAGTTCAAGGGCCTTTCAAATAAAATGTTAATGTTTGCGCTAAAAAAAAATCAATAAAGAAAGCCGACGATTGTATTGCAATCTATTGGCGGGAGTTATTTCCCATCATGTGGAAGCGTCAATAATAACAGGGAAACCAGGTCATTTCGTAACATTTGTTAATATTGAAATCTAACGATTTCATCCACAATATATATTTTTCGTAGCCTATGCTATCATTTAAAACGTACCAGTGTAATTTCCTATTGTGATGAGTTGGTAAATCATGTCATTTGTTGCACCACGTGCTTCCAGTTCAGCTCCGACCCAATTTACGATAGACTCGTCCAGAGACTGAATTTTACCGGACATGTCAAGGGGGGTAGTGGTCTTTATGTTATCTAAAACAAATGTTGCTGAGTTAATTGAAGTGAAAAGATATTTGCATGGGCAAGAAGAAAGGTAAACTTGAGTTCCGAGATTTCCGTTTGATTGAATCACGTTGAATTTCACAAAAAAATAATTTACTCAAGTTTTCTCTTGACGAGATAGATTCCGAAAAGGGGGATTTTCCCTCAAACGGCATTATCCAATCAAAATTGAAAGCTTCTTCTGTCATGTGATAACTTTATTTTAAGGGTAAAACATCAGCAACATTTGTTTTTTTTTCGATCTCAAAATAGAAGTGGCAAAAACTCCGGTGCCATTTTTGTGGCTACCATGTTTTCCGACAAAATTGGGTATCCAACAGACAACAAAATAACAATGTAAACTATGATTTATTTGATTAACAATATTTTTTATATAATTTTTAAACATTACCTGTACGATATAGACACATTTCATTGCACATTTTACGCGACATTTTTTTATATTGCAAATAAAAAAAACTACTGATTGACTATTAAACTCAGAATATAAACAAAATGGCGGAAGTCACTGACCTCCCTACATGTAGTACTTCTTTGAACGATCTGTTTATAAATATTTGTTTCGTTAATTTTTAATCAAATTCTTCAATGACCGTATACAAATTATTTAGTACGTATTTCTACAACGAAAAGGGTTTTAAATGGGTTTTCTACGAAGACTAAAAAAAAAAAAAATTATTGAACGTATAAAAAATATTAGTGAACTAAAATGTAATATTGAACTGGAAATACGTTTTAAAACGTAACAAATCACGCATATCGTGCATGTGTTTATGAAACTTCATTTGTGCACAAGCCAGGTCACGTGTACGCGTGTAGATACGCAATACACAGCCAATGTTAAAAATCTTTGAAACAAATTTGCACAACCCATGATTTCACTGAATTGAAGTTGAATAATCATTTAGTATTTACATTTTATTCATCAATTCAAATGAACTCTCCGTTCTCGTGCTATTTTCTTGATCTCAGGATTTCATTCCCGGGATTACGTTCAAGGATGTTTTACGTTTTGAGGAAAGAAATAAAAATGTGTTTTCTTAATTCTGAGGGGAATCTGAGACAGTACCTGAAAAAAAATAAATAGGCGATATAAAAACGTAATTTCACCTGTAAATCTTATCTGACTAGTTTACCTGTAAAACGACACACTTGTTTACAAGATTAACACCTGGTGTTTTATTGCCCCCTGATCACCGACATGAATTAAAATTTTTAATCCCCATCACTCTCCTAGACTTGATCACGGTATGTCCCTTTCTGTACTGTAACTTGAGTAGTGTTTCTCAGAATGTTTTGAAATTTTAGCAGCAGCTTACCGGTGAAGAGAGGAGGATCCCTTTCATTTTTGACGATTTTCACTTTTGCCGTTCCAGAGTTATTGGACTTGATATGACGGAAAATAGGATTTTTACCCTATGTCGTATGGTAACTTGAGTAGTGTTTCTCAGAATGTTTTGAAATTTTATCAGCAGCTTACCAGTGAAGAGAGGAGGATCCCTTTCATTTTTGACGATTTTCCTCGTCTTTTTCTGGAAATTAATTATGTGATTTTTGTTTAATGCGAAAAATGTGAATGGTTGAGAATTGCATTAATTAAACCTTGCATTAAACTAATATTTGTATTGTTAGGTAGCAGTAAATCTTGAAATTCGAACTAATAAGATTCGCATTTCTGTCATCCTAGAGGAAATCGCATTAATAAGTGCATGCATTAATTTCTGAATTTACAGTATTAAATGATTTTCCTTAAAATTGACCTCAAAATATCAATAACGGTAAATCTGTTGTTGATTTCTTAGGCCTTGGAAGATAAAGCAAAACTGTTTGCTGTCATTGTGCATAGTGGAAGCACCCTGTCTAGTGGACATTACTATGCTTTTATACAGTTTGCTGGGCAATGGTACAAATGTAATGACATGCAGGTAATTATTTAAAAAAAAATGTGTACCCATGTACAGATAAACAGAATAAAGGAGTAAAAATAAATATCTAAGAAAAAAAAGAAAATATGATTTCCAAAGACTAACTTTAAATTAAACACTATCCATTTCATTTTCATGTGCAAGAATTTTGTAATATGATATCTTTGTTTATTATCATAATAAATCATGTTCCTGCATATGATATATTTCATTGAAATTGATTAAGCTTTTTGTTATAGGTACAGAAAGTATCCATTATGAGTTTACAGATTTGTAGAGACCACCCATATTTGCTGTTTTACAGAACATTGCCAAGACCTTATATTTCATGAATTTGAAATGAAATGTAAATACTTGTATTTAATGTCATATTGTATAATATTGTTGTGATTTTATCATGTGAGCTACATTGTATTGTCATTGGCTGTAATTTTGTGTGCACTTTTTAGCTCACCCGACCCTAAGGGTCATGTGAGCTATTGTCATCACTTTGCGTCCCGTCTCCGTAAACTTTTCACATTTCAATCTTCTTCTCTGAAAAAATCTTCTCATAAACTACTAAGCTGATTGAACCCAAACTGTACTGTGTTATGGGGGCTTTTGTCCTGTTCCCCTTAAAAGTACTATTATAATGTTTTTTCAAGATGGCCTTTGTAGAGAGGTTTGCCTCAGGTGAGAAGGTCCTTATAAGGGAGAGACTACTGTATGTTTATGTCTGATTACATTATATATTTTCTGTTATAAATTGTTTAATCTTTATTGCATTGTGTATTATTATTATTATTATATATTGGTTATTCTTGGTACATTGTGTATTTTTTGTTGTAATTTGAATTTGAATTTTTGGTGTTTTAACACCACTTTCAGCAATATTTCAGCTATATCATGGCGACCAATTTACAAAGCCGGGTGCGAACCCATGCCATATTGGTGATAGGCTTGTATGAGCTGTTAGATCCAATGACCTAACTCATTGAACCACCCGGGACCTTTTTTTTTTGTTGTATGTTTTTGCTTGATTACATTGTGTATTATTATTATATATTGTTTATTCTTGATTACAGGTACATTGTGTATTTTTTGTTGTAATTTGAATTTGAATTTTTGGTGTTTTATGCCACTTTCAGCAATATTTCAGCTATATATCATGGTGACCAATTTACAAAGCCGGGTGCGAACGCACGCTGTATTGGTGATAGGCTTGTATGAGCTGTTAGATCCAACGACCTAACTCATTGAACCACCCGGGACCTTTTTTTTTCCTTTTTTTGTTGTATGTTTTTGCTTGATTACAGGTACATTGTGTATTTTTTGTTGTAATTTGAATTTGAATTTTTGGTGTTTTATGCCACTTTCAGCAATATTTCACCTATATCATGGCGACCAGTTTTTAGGCGTTGCCCTTGTTTATTATATGTTTATACTTGATTACATTGTGTATTGGTTGTAATATACTGTTGATGTATTTTTTGTATATATTTAATTCTATCAGTTAACATTTTCATTGGATCCACTTACTTTTTAGCTCACCTGACCTGAAGGGTCATATGAGCTATTGCTATCACTTGGCGTCCGTCGTCTGTCGTAAACATTTCAATCTTCTCCTCTGAAACCATTGGGCCATTTGGAACCAAACTTGGCAGGAATATTCCTTGGGTGGATCTCTACAAAGTTTTTATTTTTGGCGGATCAAATTTAAAACATGGCCGCCAGGGCCAATTATGTGTTCTGATTGGCTGAAATTTCAAAGAACTCCTCTGAAACCACTTGACCAATTGAACTGAAATTTGGTGAGAATGATGAGGGGATAGACCTCTATAAAGTTTTGTGGTTTTTTTTGTCGATCGGAAATTCAAGATGGCCACCGCCACAGGACATAGTTTACATAGGACCCTATGGGAAAACTTCAGAACTAACAAATCCACCAACAGTGGTATTAACCCAGTGGTAGTAAATAAACATGCAAAAATAGTGTTCTTTAATTAGATCCAATAGACTACGATTTGTTTTTCATGAGTGGGGTGTACTAGGCATGACAGCAATTGCAACCCCACGTTTACAAATTTGTCAGGTGAGCGATACAGGCTCTCGAGAGCCTCTGGTTATAATCAGTTAACCAAGACGGCATTAACTGTGGTTTCATACAAGTCCATGTTTGATTGGGTTTGATTTTTAGGACCATCTCCTTCAATAACATTTTCTTTAAATGCAGAAAAAGCAAAGAAAAACCCCTCAAACATGGATCATGTATAAAATGGGTCGAAACTTTCTTGGCGACATCATTTGGCAAGACACATCTCTGTAAACAGTTTATAGATTTACAATTGGTAAAATCTTTTCAGATTTGCAATTTGATATTCTCTTTAAAATTAACATTATAGATTTTTTATTTAAATTGCCTGTAAACTCCACGAGTATGCTACATTGATCCAATATTTATATATAGCCAGTTTACTGTCATGGCTTTTCTTTTCTAAATTACTGACGCCAAGAAGGTCTCGGGGATTTTCAATAAAATTAGTACTCACTTTAATGAACTTTTATGATAATAAAATATATTATTAATTTAACAACAACTTTCTTTTTCGGCAAGAGTATGTACATTGTATATGGATGTTCATGAGAGAAAACTATATACAAAGTTGGACACAAGACATGATTGATACCAAGATAATGTCTACACTGTCATATGACGACAGAAGTCCTAATCCAGCCACCCAGATAATGCCTCTATAAAATTATGACTCACTGCAAAAGTCATAATCCAGCCATCCAGATGTTGTCTATATACGGTCATATGACTGCAGAATCATAATCCAGCTACCCGGATCATGTCTATACTGTCATTTGACGACAGAAGTCATAATCCAGCTACACAGATAATGTTTCTATACTGTCATAGGACTGCAGAAGTCGTAATCCAGCTACCCGGATCATGTCTCTATACTGTCATATGATGGCAGAAGTCATCATCCATCTACCCGGATAATGTCTATACTGTCATATGATGCCAGAAGTCATAATCTAGCTACCCGGATCATGTCTATACAGTCATATGACAGGAGAAGTCATCATCCGGCTACCCGGATAATGGGGGTGTTGTATAATATGACTGGAGAAGTCATAATCCAGCTACCCGGATAATGGGTGTATAGTATAATATGACGGCAGAAGTCGTAATCCAGATACCCGGATAATGGGTGTATTGTATAATATGACGGCAGAAGTCGTAATCCGGATAATGGGTGTATTGTATAATATGACGGCAGAAGTCTTAAACCAGCTACCCGGATAATGGATGTATAGTATAATATGACTGCAGAAATCGTAATCCAGCTACCCGGATCATGTCTCTATACTGTCATGACGGCAGAAGTCTTCATCCAGCTACCAGGATCATGTCTCTATACTGTCATTTGACGACAGAAGTCATAATCCAGCTACCCAGATCATGTCTACACAGTCATATGACAGGAGAAGTCATTATCCGGTTACCCGGATAATGGGGGTGTTGTATAATATGACTGGAGAAGTCATAATCCAGCTACCCGGATAATGGGTGTATAGTATAATATGATGGCAGAAGTCGTAATCCAGATACCCGGATAATGGGTGTATTGTATAATATGACAGCAGAAGTCTTAAACCAGCTACCCGGATAATGGATGTATAGTATAATATGACTGCAGAAGTCGTAATCCAGCTACCCGGATCATGTCTATACTGTCATATGACGGCAGAAGTCATCATCCAGCTATCTGGATCATGTCTCTATACTGTCATTTGACGACAGAAGTCATAATCCAGCTACACAGATAATGGGTGTATAGTATAATATGACGGCAGAAGTCGTAATCCAGATACCCGGATCATGTCTCTATATTGTCATATGACGGCAGAAGTCATCATCCAGCTACCCGGATAATGTCTATACTGTCATGATGACAGAAGTCATAATCCAGATACCCGGATATAATGGGTGTATTGTATAATATGACGACAGAAGTCATAATCCAGCTACACAGATAATGTCTCTATACTGTCATATGACTGCAGAAGTCGTAATCCAGCTACCCGGATCATGTTTCTATACTGTCATATGATGGCAGAAGTCATCATCCAGCTACCCGGATAATATCTATACTGTCATATGACGCCAGAAGTCATAATCCAGCTACCCGGATCATGTCTCTTTACTATCATTTGACGACCTAAGTCATAATCCAGCTACACAGATAATGTCTCTATACTGTCATATGACTGCAGAAGTCGTAATCCAGCTACCCGGATCATGTCTCTATACTGTCATATGACGGCAGAAGTCATCATCCGGCTACTCGGATAATGGGGGTATTGTATAATATGAGTCATCCTGACCAATTTTGAATCCTAGATTAAATTCCATTGTTACAGTGTCAACAACACCATTATTGTGAAAATTATTTGGTGGTACCTGCAGGATTCAAACCCATAACCTTGGCAGTTGGCTTTATACATTTTATTTTAGCAAATATTGTTCCAGTCTGGTCAAAATCATTTCCATCCAATCTTTCTTTAACTCATCACCAGGATGAAGACCATCATGCAGTTTGTAATATTGGTACCTGCCTGCTCCTCTGCCTCCTCTCCTAACTCTCAAAGCCCTATGTAAGGGTATATGAACTTCAGTTTCATTGTTATTAAAGCCCCACTGGCTAAGATACGACCGTTTTTTTAATGAGCTGCATTCTCCTAAAAATGTACTATACATGCTTTATATTTAATAAAATAATGTTTTAACTCATTTTCGTGTTGATATATGTGAGAAAGAATGGGTGAGAGAACGATATTTGTTGACGAATTCCAGGATGCTGAATCAAAAGATGGCGACTGATTAATTATCGGCAAATTTACGGAGTCTGTCGAATGATCCAATCGTAACTACTCGGCCATATACGATTGCCGAATGATCGTGTTGTTCCAACTATAAATAAACAGCGATGGAAGAGGTAAGCACATGTACTCTTTTCTCACTATATTATTCTTTTATTTCAAATGTTTTCCCGATAAAAAGTGGTCATGGTTTTAAAAAAGAAAAGTACGTTAGTAATTTGTGCATAGCTCGAGAGAGGAGAAATAAAGTTAGCGGATAATTGTTAAAAAAAAAAGTATTTTGACAAAATTGGGGTACGATAAGGGAAATACCAAGTGAACAATAAATATGTTGTATTCGTAAAAAAAATCTGAATGAATCCGCATTATTCAGTAAATAATGTTCGCAAATTAAATATTTTAGGATTTTATCTTTATTATATTTGCTATCAGTTTGAAAAACTTGCAAAGTGTAACCGTCCTGACGGAAATCGTACCGTTTGGGCTCTTTAATTTCTGTTAGCCCTCTAAATTCTTTGATTTTCTGTTTTCTAAATGTTTTGATTCTAAGTGTATCGAGGTTACATAAATTGTCGAAGTTACCCTATACAACAATAAATTTTACTGTAATTTCTGTACTACAGTCATCTGTCAAAAGTATTGGGAAATGTAAAAAAAAAAAACCCTGCATAATCAACCAAAACAATTTTTTTTTTTGGTTTATTTACTCATGATGTTGTTATGAGTGATTTTTATTTGTACATAATATAATTTAACACAACAAATAAAAATTAACTGATTTTCCTATATATTTCAACTAAAAATAAATCCTAAAAATTTAAATCATGGAAAAAGTATGTACAAATAAAAACCACTCATATAAACATAATGAATAAATAAACAAACAAAATATAGACAATTTTGAATGTTTTGGTGTAAAATTTGTTAAATTTTATCCAGAAATGACTTCACAATAATTTAAAAAAAAAATATGGTTTTAGTTGATTATATATGAATTTTTTTTTTGGACATTTTCCAATACTTTTGACAGATGACTGTATTTTGTTTGGTCCTCAATTTTGGTTGCCATAAAAGATTGAATTAAGGATCTTTTGATTTATTCATACAAGATGATAAAAAAATTCTATTTATTTTAGAATTCAGATCAATCACACAGCCTTCATTTGTCTTCAATTTATTGGAGCAAGAAAATGAAAGAAATCCAGATCCATCCTGCTCCTCAGCCTGGTCAACCTGACTGGTGCACCTGCACCTATTTCAGGGAGATGCCAGAGGGAGAGAAAGTGTGTTGCAAGGAGAACAGTGAGAGGTGCCACTCAAGAATGCCTGTAAATATTATTTTTTTCATATGCCTTTACTATTCTGTTGCATTTTATTTTTGACAGTTTTGTGGTTACACCAGTATTGACTTTGCCATCACCATGTAATCTGTTGTTTGTATGCAACATACCATCTAATGTTTAAACATGTATTTACCATTTAAATGAAATGAAATATGGGGTAAACAACCAACAAATCACACAAGAATAATCCTCGGAATTAAATACAAGACAGGTTATCAATACAGCCCTCAACAAGCAAAAACCCACATCTCATGACAAACTGTTGATGGCCCCTCAAATAAAGCATAACTGAGAAAGTATTCATCCAGCACCACAACATCTTTTTCAAACTAGCTTATCTGAATGAAGTGATGTATTACAACAGAAAACTATGGATTGTTTCTCATCTATATTTTTCCTTTCTTTTCAGGATTTCTATACCATAGTTTTGGATGAACTTGTTTTGGAGGTTGTTACTCGCCATAGAGATGATGTTCTGGCACAACCTCCAGATCAAGATTACAACAGAGACAGAAGACACACTGTGTAGACAGTACATTTTGTGGCGACATGGCTGTTTGGGGGCAGGAAACAGGCATGTTGTACCAAGTTGCTGTGTATGGCGGATAAGGGGAAAATATCCAGACCCACTTGGACAGTATGTTGTTTTCATGCCTGGAAGAGTCGGATAGATAATCCAAAATAAAATTATTTTCTGTGCCAAATTTATTTACACACTTTATTTGTTTACATTTTTGTACATCTGTTTTGCAGTGAAGGCAAGTAGTCAACAACAGTATGAAGCAACATTATTGATGTGATGGTTGCTCATTGACACTTTCCCCATATACACATGTATATCTTTTCATACATATATAAAACTAGAGGCTCAGTGGGCTGACCCTGTGTCGTTCTCCTTTCATTCTGCTTATATCGGACCTGCTGTTAGTTTACCCATGTTTCAATTGGTATTGTGTCAGGAGTTTAAAAAACTGCAATAGGAACTGATCTATTGAAGGAATACAATTGCCTTTGTTTACAGGTGAATCCTATTGTTGGACATTTAAACTTCTTATTGTATGACTGGAAGAGAGAAGTCAATCACCCATTGATTAAAACTCCCTAGAAAAATATTCAACTCATCTTATATATGCATAGATGTATATGTACATGACCTATAGAAAGAAATACTGTCATTACCGTTGCATAATATGCATTGATGCATAATGTGCACCCCTCTTGGCCTTGAAATCTCCAGAAAAAACTAGTTGGTGTCTATAATGCCATTTTAAGTATATTTTTGACATTAGAGAAATAGGGAAAACTTTAATTTTGAAAATTATTTGCCACAAGTAAAAAGATTCATTCTAGTTGCAAATAATCTGGTTACATGGTTAAATATATGTATTGAGAAAACAAAACAAACTTAAACTTAGTTTTTAATTAAATTGTTTTCTAAAAATCAAACATTATTCAGGGGCCGTTGTGGTCATGATCATATGGTAGTTGGATTTGCAACTACCTATGCAATCAGTGCATATTACCACTGAAGTAGTAAGTTTGAATCCCGCACATGGTTAGGTGTACTCGATACAACATTTTGTGATAAAGTTTATCAGTGACATGTGGCAGGTCTGTGGTTTTCTCCAGGTACTCTGGTTTCCTTTACCAATAAAACTGACGGCCACACTATAGCTGAAATATTGTTGAAAGTGGCATTAAATACCATGACCCTAACCCTCAAACATCATTCAACAAATGTAGGGTTTCTAATCACAGGAACCATGTTAATGGAAATATTGAGAGAAAGGAAAATCATTATACAAAAAAAAATTAAGGTACAAATTTTAATCAGAAAAGTAATAAATGCAAACAACATGAACTCCTACAAAACACTTTATATAATTTTAATGAATATATCCACAATGCTTAAAATATCATTACAAGTGTGTTGATCAGCAGAGTATCAACCACAAAAATTATAAGCAAGCTTAAATAGGTCATCTTCTAATTGGTTTATTGTCTCCCATCATTATAAATGCTGATTAGCCAAACACAGAGCACCCATGTTTCAAGTAATAATGACCAATCTTTATAGAGGACCATGTGGCGACCATGTTTGTTAACGGATTGGGACGAAATGAGCAATCTTTATAGAGGACCTTCCATAGATGCTTCCTACCAAGTTTCAGTTCATTTGGCCAAGCAGTTTCAGAGGAGAAGATTTTTTTAAATCGGCCAATAAGAAACAAGAATTGCCTGTGGTGGCCATGTTTGTTAATGGATCGGGACAAAATGAGTAATCTTTATAAAGGACCTTTCATAGATGCTTCCTATCAAATTCAAAAAATCAAAATCCAGTTCATTTGGCTGAGGGGTTTCAGAGGAGAAGATTAAAATGTGAAAAGTTAACGGACAAGTGATGGCAAAAGCTCACATTGCCTTTGGTAAGGTGAGCTAAAAACAACATATAATGCTCCATTAAGAATGGTAGACTAAGAGGATTACAGGCCAAAGGATATCTCTATTGAAAAACTGACAAAATCTTGAAAACTAAACGTGTGCAATAAAAATAAAATTGAGATTAAGGTTATAGTGCTGGTGCAAGACTGACTTGTACAGCACAAGTATCAAATACCCTTGAAGTATCTCTGATAGTCCATGGCAAATTGACCTAGTCACAAAAACTTGAACACTCAATTGTTGACTCTATTATTAGCATACCTATGTTATTGGCATAATAACTAAACATAACCTAACGGGTATGTTATTAGCATACCTATGTCTCGGCCAAAACAATACCAACAAAAGGTAATACATGTTTTGGATATATTTTTTGCTGAATAAAAAACGCAACAAAGAAAAAACTTCATAATTTGTAACTTTCTGTAAGAAATTTGATACAATAATATACAGGCAATTTTGATAAATTCAGTACTTGTGGACACACACAAAGAACAAATGTTATAACATATACCAAAGTATGAATTGTAAGGAACACATTACAAAAGAAATAGATGACAACATATAGTATTGGTCGTGTCCACTTATTATGACAAAAAAAAAAGATATGGAGTAGATGCACACACAAGACATAATTATAATATTTACACATCAAAATAGCCTGTATCGCTCACCTG
Source organism: Bathymodiolus brooksi (assembly GCA_963680875.1). Taxonomy (NCBI): domain Eukaryota; kingdom Metazoa; phylum Mollusca; class Bivalvia; order Mytilida; family Modiolidae; genus Bathymodiolus; species Bathymodiolus brooksi. The sequence goes on from OY804581.1 coordinate 111,863,300, forward strand.
ACATAAATAAGCCCTCTTAAAAATATCTGCATGCCGAATACATCTAAGTTAATAATCAAATCTCATATGATAGGGTTCTATGTTAAAACTATGTCTGCTCATGGCAGCCATCTTGGATGGAGGTCGTGGTCACCGGACACAATTTTGAAAGTATACTACCCAAAGACCATCCATGCCATGTTTGCTTTAAATTGGCTGACTGGTATCAGAGGACAAGACTTTTTATACAATTTTCCCATAGGGTCCTATGTTAAAACCATGTCCGCTGACGGTGGCCATTTTGGACCGAGATCAGGGTCACCGGACACAATTTTGAAAATTGACCACTTAAGGACCATCCATGCCATGTTCGCTTTAAATTGGCTTTCTGGTTTCAGAGGAGAAGATTTTTAAACATATTTCCCATAGGGTCCTATGTTCAAACTATGTCCGCTGATGGCGGCCATTTTGGATGTTATGGCCAATTTTCTCAAATTTCACAAGGAATTTTTATATATGTTCTTTACTGGAAAAGTATGGGGAGGGGTTCCAATTCTTGATACCTCCTCCCTTTCAAGTGGATCAACCACTGCTTATTCTATTTATTGGAGGTTTTTTGTTTCCATGGCCCATAAAGTTCAAAAAGAAATTGCCATGGGTTTGCATCCATCAACATTTTCCATTGGTTTTAATCACTGAAGACATTGCAAGACATTTGAATTGAATTAACACTAATAGCTGACACATAAGAACTTGGATGGAAAATGGCTGCATCGCAATGTACAGTATAAGATGGGTCTAAGGAAATATGTCTTGTAGAAACTACAAAACAATTCTTCTATCAAATATGTGTTTCCCCCTCTAAATCCGAAATTCAAAATAGCCACAACTAATACTGCAGGTCCTTTTTTGATTCTTTGATTTAATTGTGGCCTTGTCTTAACTCATTTTCAAGATATACATTTACAATTCCCCCTCAGTAAACAGTTTAATTGTGGCCTTGTCTTAGCTCATTTTCAAGATATACATTTACAATTCCTCCTCAGTAAACAGTTTAATTGTGGCCTTGTCTTAACTCATTTTCAAGATATACATTTACAATTCCCCCTCAGTAAACAGTTTAATTGTGGCCTTGTCTTAACTCATTTTCAAGATATACATTTACAATTCCTCCTCAGTAAACAGTTTAATTGTGGCCTTGTCTTAACTCATTTTCAAGATATACATTTACAATTCCTCCTCAGTAAACAGTTTAATTGTGGCCCTGTTGTAACTCATTTTCAAGATATACATTTACAATTCCCCCTCAGTAAACAGAAAGGATACAACATAAAATACAACATTATTTGTTTTCTTCAAGTTGGCCAAGAATTGAAAAGATGATACAATTGTTCACAAAGATTTCCTTTTTTCAGCTAGCTTATGAAGCAGCATGTGATGCTCTTATTTTAAAGAATGGATATGACGAGAAATTGAAGGATGATATAGCCATTCATAAAGATTTTTTGTGAGTATATAATTCTTTAAAGAGTTTGTTATATCTGTTAATTGTACCCTGTAAATTTCTGGTATATTTATGGTTATTGATGTAATTTTTTACCTCACCTGACCCAAAGGGAGGGTCATGTGAGGTCATGTCATCACTATGCAGCCTGTCAGTGTCAGACTCTCAAAGGGTCATGTGAGGTCATGTCATCACTATGCAGCCTGTCAGTGTCAGACACTCAAAGGGTCATGTGAGGTCATGTCATCACTATGCAGCCTGTCAATGTCAGACTCTCAAAGGGTCATGTGAGGTCATGTCATCACTATGTGGGCCTGTCAGTGTCAGACTCTCAAACCCATATTTTTTTAAGTACCTAGGCCTAACAACAGTACATTTGTTTAACCAGAAGAACAATAACTGTGAATTCCAACTTTGGTAAATATCCTGGAAGACCCCACTTCAATGTTCCTAAATAGTGCAGGAATAATTAGGTCAACATTGCAGGCTAACAGGAACTCTTTTTTTTCATATAGTTTTCCTTAAGAAAGTACATGTTTTGTACTAACACCCAACTTTAAATGCCTACCACATATACATGATATTTGTCCAGTATTGCAGTATAACAGAGATAAAACACAAAAATCAAGTTCAACCTACATGTACTCTTCAAAATATGGAAACCTGAATCACACTTCTTTATGTTTCATACAAAAAATATAGCACAGGTAATATTATATAAATTTGTAAATTTTAAATGTTATTTGTAAATCTTGATATTCGAGTGATTAGTGTCTCAACTGTTTACGCTATGTGTGAATATACTGTGAAATCATTATTAATTGTGGGGTTCTAATTTTTGTGGATTTCGTGGTTCACTTAAACCATGCAATTAAAAATACAACGAAATACAATTTTCCCATTGACTGTGGCCTGTAATGTTTAAAACCATGAATTCAAGAACCCAAGGATCACTGATTTTTGTAGAAACCATGAACATTGGTGCCAATGAATTATGTACTTTCACAGTAATTCATTGATTGATTATAAATTTTAGCGATTACTTTCTCATCAAGAAATTGTGTCCAGTTCTGTCCACTATATATTATCATGTATTTAATTTATGTTTTCAGGTCTACTCCTTTTGATTGGAATAAGTCTTTTATCATATCCAATTTGAATTTTGCTCTTTGATGTCGCAGCAAAAAAAATACATGACAAAAAAAATCATACTTGACCTGTTTTGATATTTTTGTAGACAATCACATATATTCTATAATTATTTGCCACCAGACTTTACAACAATACACTTCTTTTGTAGATGTAAGGGTCTATTTTTAGATGCAGATAAAGGGAACATTTTAAAATTATCTCATGATGGTAAAGTTCTCAAGTAAGTAGGTACATTTTGTTTGTTATACATTTTAAAATTACTTGATATAGAATGTCTAAGATCTGGATCTGGTACCCTTTTGGTTTACTCCTAATTGATAGGAAACCAGGAGAGAACCTATTTTTTTCCATCACATGGCGTCCGTCGTCTGTCATCTGTCATCCGTCGTCCGTTAACGTTTTACATTTTAATCTTCTCATCTGAAACCCCTTAGCCAAATGAACTGAAACTTGGTAGGAAGCATCTATGGAAGGTCCTCTATATAGATTGCTCATTTCATCCCCATACGTTAACAAACATGGCCACCACAGGCAATTCTTGTTTCTGATTGGTCGATTTCTAAAAAATCTTCTCCTTTGAAACCGTGTGGCCAAATGAACCGAAATTTGGTAGGACGCATATATGGGAGGTCCTCTATAAAGATTGTTCATTTAGTCCCAATCCGTTAACAAACATGGCTGCCACAGATTTGTCTACAGATTGCCAAACTTATGATTTTTTTAACCACATTTGTGGTGTAATGGTTAGCGTGCTCGGCTCAAGTGTGGTAGATTGTGGATTTGAGCCCCGATCAGGTCAAACTAAAGACTATGAAATTGGTATTTGTTGCTTCTCTGCTAAGCATTAAGGAAAAAGAGCAAAGGCTGGTTGGCTTGGAATTGGAATAATGTGTCCCAATGGGGCGACGTGTTTATCCGCGGACTGTTGTTTCAATGAGCTAGCACTATAAAAATCCAACTAAATTTGTTGGTCAGGTCTAGTACAATGTGAATCTCATCATCATCATCTCATTGAAAATTTACTTGTTCTTGCTATGATATAGCTGAAAAATTGCTGAGTTGGCCTTAAACAACAATCACTCACTCACTGACTTGGAACTTTTTGTAACAATGATTTCATTTTAAGGCTAGTCATGGTACAAAATTATTAACTACAGATCAGCTTTATAAAACATATGGAAAAGATCTTCACTGGGAACATTTCCAAGAAGCCAAAGACAATGTTAAATGTTCTGATGGTAATATTAAGATAAAATAAAATATTACACTACTTTATATGACAAAATATTATTAGCTATTCTGAGCTGAAAGGCCATGTTTGTTTCATTCTATTGCCTTTAACTGATTGTTTTTTAAATAAGCTTTACATATCTTTCAGTTTGTATTTTTCTTGTCCATCAAAACCACTTACCTTTAGTCAACAGGTCAGTTGAATAATGTTTACAGGAATGTCCATCAATGATCCCCTATATTGTCATCTTTTATTTAGTTGCAATAGGAATTAAAAAAAAAAAAAAACTGATAAAAGATTATAATTCCAGGAACCAAATACAGTAGTCCCCCTCTTGAGTGGCCACACCCACCAAAGGCCACCCCTCTTGTGTGACCACACCCACCAAAGGCCACCCCTCTTTTCAGGCCAGATTTCAGATGCTCTGAGATAATTAAATACAATGTAATACTAAATAATTCCTGTCAAGAGAGGCCATCCTTTAATAAGAAAACTTTTTCATTGGACAAGAGATGGCCTTATAAAAGGGAGACTTCTGTTACATTGTTGATTGATTGGTGTTTAAAGCCAACTTCAGCATTATTTCAGCTAAATCATGGCATGTGTTACATTGTAAGCTGTTGAAACGTTTTATATTTTTTTATGTTGATAAGAAATCAAATGGCCACCGCCATAAAAACTGTAGTTTAAAATATAATATTATTGGAAAATGTTTAGCGATCTTCTTCTTCTCATAAAATAAAAAAGCAGACTAGACACGAGTGATAATTGGATTGTCCTTTACAGACTTTAGTGTTACAGAGTTATGGGTTTTTTCAACAACATTTCAGTTCAGACAACCATTTGTCTAGTAGACCATACCATTTTATAATGAGTTAGAGAAAATAGATTTGTTGCCAGAATTTAATGAAATTTTCAACTAAGATAGGGTTTTATTTTTTTATTTGTGAAGATAGTTTCAAAATAATTCTAGTATTCAAAACTTTATGTTAAAAATATCTTGTCATTATTTACAGAGGTGAATACAAGCTATTTTTATATCACTACACAATGGAAGTAGTGGTCGTGATCATATTGTAGTTGGATTTACAACTACCTATGCAATCTACCTATAACCATTTTGTTATGAAGTGAAGTTGTGAAGTTCGAATCCCGCACATGGCGACGTTTACTCGATACAACATTATGTGATAAAGTTTGTCAGTGACTTGCATCAAGTCAGTGGTTTTCTCTGGGTACTCCAGTTTTCTCCACTGACCTCCACGATATAACTGAACAATTTTTGAAAGTGGTGTTTAACACCATAGCCCTAACCTTATAATACATGTATGTATATGTCTTCAGCTTGATATGTACAGCAGGTGATCTATATGTAACTTATCCTATGCTGAACATGTTTTTCTTGTTTTATTTCAGCCAAGTTTAAATACAGATTCTTTGAGAATTATTTTGACATTCCTGCAGTCGTTCTTTGTGCACACGTGGTAGATTACATTGATGAAAAGGTAACCTGGTTATACATGTATCTCTAATTCTCTTGGTCAGTTTGGCCAATATAATATCAATTTGTCAGTCATTGTTTTTGTGGGGCATTAGTGGCAGACCTGACATAAAGGGAACATCATATATATCATCTTGCATCATCATCTGTGCCATCCCTATTGATGAACTGTAACTCCTCTTGTCGCACATACTGAAATTTAATCAAACATCACTCATTCTTTTCCATTACCAACTGATGTACATCTCATATTTATCTAACATTTGGGGCATTCAATTTTACCCATGTCTGTACATCTATGCATCTGTCCATCTATTTGGTTTCAGCTCAATAATTTCAATTCCCCTACAGCAAATCATTTGAAATTGATACAGAAGGTCAGGGTCCATAAAAGGAACACCAAGTTGAATTTCTGACTCTACCCATTTTTCTGTTTTTAAAGTGATGCCCGTTTCCTATAGCTTGAAATGAGTCATCCATGCCCTATGGACATATAGGGTCTAACACCAAGAAAGGTGCAAGATTGTAAAATTTGAGACACCCAAGGTTAAGATTTAAATCGTATCTGACAAGGCTTGGAATTCATGTTGTACCATACTCAATTAATCAGCTTTATTGAATCCAAAGGAAAATGAGTGAGGCTTATTCCATGGTACAAAGATGCAGGTCTGAATGTTGTGCCATAGCTAAATATCCATGCCAAATAACAGTCACTTGATTTCTGTTACAAAACATATGTATCATGTGTCTTACTCATGAACTTATTTAAGGGTGTAGGCCTGGGTAACTCCAACATTTTCCCATAGTTTAATTTTTTTTAAATTTGCATCATTGAATAGATATGTCTAAATACATTATCTGCCAAAGTTCAAGAAATTTCACCATGCCGTTTTCTCTATAGCACATCCTAAATATAGCAATTTTGGGGATATTCTTGACGCCAGATGGTAATACTAGTTTCGGAAGCTTCTAATAGATATACACATTTATTTCTGGTTGAAAGGGAATATTTTGGCTTTAATATTTTTGAGAGTTATTGTTGAATAATTATGAAATATCTAAATATATGAATATCATGTTTGGAGATAGTCACGTGCAAAACAGTTGAATTTGGATCCCTGAGATACCATCCTGGTATTAAGAATCTGATTAAAAAAAAACATTAATTGCCACCAAAAAATATCACAGTAAAGAATATACATGTAGACATCATTGCACCAAATTTTGCAATCTTTTACGGTCAGATTTTTAAAATATTTCAAATTATGTTTTTCATGGATGGCACCCAGAAAAATGAAATTGTTGAGGAAAGTTATTACACACTCATCCTTTGCCTAAATTTCTTTATTTGTGAGATAAAAAACTAGTTACAAATAGCAAAAAGCTTTTGAATTCTTATATTTGACATAGTGGATGTCCAAATTACTGCTATTGTCTTTTTTTGTCGGGTCGGTTAGGGAGGGGGAGGGGTGGTTTGAGGGTAGTTCTGATAATAAAACCCTAAATGCTCGCTTACTCGCAAGGGTTATAACGGGATGCCATTACACGTAATGGAGCAGCCGCCGAGATTTTTTGCACTTGCTTACAGAGTTTCTGACGCCTGCATTTATCAATAATAAGACATAACCTTTCCTTTTGTACATTATTATAACAAGTTTTTATCACCTACCAGTATTTTAGAATGTAATTCCCACAAAATAAAAATCCATATCTGAACATTTTGAATTTCGTCATTTCCGGCCTCACTATTTGAATGTCGATACCATATTTGGCGATTTGAGCCGTGAATGTTGACATCAGCGTGTAGTAAGAAATACCATATTTAGAAAAGCTCCGCCTTCCGTAGTTTCTGGTTATGGAAAACGATCGATAAATTTAAACAAGGTTGTTGCTACCTTTGAAAAGCATATATTTCTCAGCCAAACCGATTTAACAAGGACTGGGATCATCAGTAATAGTTGTAATGAAATATTTGAAGCGTAAATAGTGAGTTTTTTATTTTTTTTATTATTATATCTATATTACACCTGTGAACAATTTACCTCTGGGTGCCAGGAAACCTCAAAGGTTTACAAATATTTACAATGAACAATATAATTAAATAAATAAATACTGGTACAGTCGTAGTAAGAATACAATACCATAAGCAAATAAATCATATTTTATCTCTCATATTCAATTTATAAACATACATTTTTACACAGTAAACAATGAAAGGAATTATTAATACAACTAAATTCATAATGTATCCAATAATAGCTGTAATTTCCTAATATTATATAAGTTTCGAACTTCTGGGTTCTTAATCATCATTTGTATATTACTTCTGAGTTCATTTTTGAGATTTGTGATAACTATTGCTTCCCTGTAAGTACTTTTATTATATTTTATATAATTTCTTGTTTTCCAAATTACCCATTTTAATATACAAATTACTAAATTCATTAAAAGTAGATTTTCAGTTATTTCTCCCTCATACACCCCAATGATTAAGTTTTCCTCAACAAGTACTATATTTTTTTCAAAAATGCTATTAAAAATGTGTTTTAATTCATCTAAGACATGTTTAATTTTATGACACCTGTAAAACAAATGCATAAGGGACTCTATTTCATTTTTACAAAAATGACATTGACCATTTGATTTTCCCATTTTTTGTAATCTATATTCTGAATAGACAATGTTATGCAAACATTTCCATTGGAACTGGATAATGCTTTGTTTACATTTAATCTTGTTCAGTATATACCAAATTGATATCCAGTTAAATTTCTTTTCATAAATTGTATCCCATTTGAATTGACATTTTGGTGTAATTGGTTTACGTATTTCTTTCTGGATATTCTTCAGTTTCAGCTCTTTTGGAACAATGATTTTATTATTATGATTTCTAATATTCAAATTACTATCTATTTTTAAACCTAATGATTTTTTTATCTTTTCGTTATCATCGGATTTTAATTTCTTAACAAAATTTTCTGGTATTGATTTTTGTATTTTTGCCCATTCTGATATCCAGTTCCTTTTATCATCCAGTCTATTAAATATAGTCTGATTATCAACAAAGGTATTATTGTTTTTATCCCATATATCGTTTATTTTAAATATATTATTTCTCAAAAACGATTGAAAAAAAAGTGGATTTCTATTAAGTTTGATCTCAGAGTTACCAAATATGTTTTTATCTAAAATGTCATTTTTAGACTCCGTAGAACATGACCCCAAAAAATTGTTCCATGCTTGTATAGCGTCTTGATAGTATTTTGGAATGGATGCAATATCTAAACCTTTAATATCGGAGCATTTACAAAGAAAAAAATCAACTCCAAATTTTTTATCGTATTTCTGTAACCAGTGTTTACCTATCGCATTCCATGAGTCCATCTCACTGTTGATTATTTTGTATATAAATATTATCTGTTTACTTTTGACAAAATTGTCTATGTTAATCATTCCCATCCCCCCTTCATTAATATTTAAGCAACATACATTTCTTTCTATTTGGTTTGGTTTATTGTCCCAAAGAAATTTCCAAATCAAATCATTCACCTCTTTTTTATATTTCTCTGGTATCCCCCTCATTTCAGTTTCAAATCCCATTTGAGCTAACAGAAAATTTTTAACAATTAAAGTTTTTCCCTTAAAGGTTAAATTTCTGGTTTTCCAAACCTGAGTGCAGCTTTTCATTTTATTTATAATTTTTTTCCAAATGTCATCAGTGTCTATATTGTACCCGTGAAAAACACCTAAAGTCTTTATATTATCTGAAATCCATGATATGTTAGTTAATCTGGGTCGTTTCCCCCTTAATCTACCAATAAATAATCCTTTTGTTTTTTCATAATTTATCTTAGAGCCGGATGCCTTTTCAAATTTCGAAAGAATTAAAAAGGATTGTTCAACAGATTCTTCGTTTTTGTTTAAGAGTTGCGTGTCGTCTGCAAACATGCATATTTTTGCTTCCTTTACGGGCTGCCCCTCACAGTCGGGTAGTTTGATACCATGTATTTCCGGAGTGTTTCGGATAGCACAAGCCATCGGCTCTGCCTGAATAATGTACAAAATCGGTGCAGCAGGACATCCTTGTCTGGCTGAACGCGATATTGCGAAAAATTTTGATATGAAACCATTTGTTTTTATACAGGTTTTTCCCTTTTTAAATAACATATAAACCCATTCACGAAATTTCAGTCCAAAATTAAAACATTCCATAACATAATTTAACCACCCCCATTCCATTCTATCAAATGCTTTTTGCTGATCAACAAAAATAATTACACCTTCCTCATCTTCATTATCTACAAATTCTATAATATCATCAATCATACGATTATTTTCACTTATATTTCTCCCTGCTACGAATCCTTTTTGATCCGTATGAATAATTTTGTTTATGCGATTTGCTAAAAGTTTTGATATGATTTTATAATCACTATTTAATAATGTTATTGGACGCCAGTTACGTATGTTATCTCTATCCCCCCCTTTATGGAGTAGTGTCAACATTCCTCGACACTGGGAATCACATATTTCAAATTTATCAAAAATTTCTAGTAATACTTCAAATAAATCTTCCTTTATTGTATCCCAATATATCTGATAAAATTCATTTATAATCCCGTCTAATCCAGGTGATTTGTATTGTTTCATCGAAAAAATTATTTTCTTAATTTCATTAATTGTCAAGTCTTTTTCTACATCTTCACTTTCGTCGCATGTTAATTTTCTATCCATATGAGTAACCAGTACCTCTGCTATATTTTTATCCCACCCTTCTGTTGAAAATAGATTTGCGTAAAAATTTATCTGTTCATCTAGTATCTCATCGATATCATATTTTAAATTACCATCTAGACCCCTGATTTTTTGCCATTATTATTTTGTCCATTTTTTCTCTCTAGATTAAAAAAATATTTAGTTGATTGTTCCCCCTTCTCGTACCAGTCAGCTTTAGCTCTTAACCTTGCGGCGTCAGTTTTATTTTCATAATGTGAGTGTATTTGGTTTTCTGAGTCTGCTAACTCTTCTAATTGTTGCCTGGAGGGTTCAGATATATCCTTTAATGTCTCTAATTTATTTTCTAGAGCCTTTATCTTGTCGTCAGTAGTGTTTACCTTTTTAGACGCTTCTATAGTTATCGATTTAATCTTAATTTTGGCTATGTCCCACCATTCCCTCAAATTTGAAAAAGATTTCTTTTCTAATTTCCAATATACCCACCAATTTGTAAACACTTGTCGAAAATAATCAGATCTAATTGTATGCAAATTCATTATCCAGGTACCAGACCCTCTAGTGACATCGCATACGTTTAATTTCATAATTTTAATATCATGATCACTGAATGGACAATGAATTATTTTAATGTTAATGATATGACAGGAAAGTTCTTCACTGATCAATATTAAGTCAATACGTGATTTAGAATTACCTCTTCTAAACGTGTATTTTTTCACTGACAGATTTTTTTCTCTCCAGATATCGATTAGATTATTTTTCGTCATAATAGTCTTAAGTTCTTTTCCCCCCGTATCATCATAATTACGAGAAGGATAACGATCTATTTCCTTATCTAAAACACAATTAAAATGTACATGGTTTGTCCGGCTATCTCCTCCTACAGTTTTGGAGCTACAGCTTTAATATTTTGTAGGATGTTTATACACATAATGGAGGTGTGCCTGTCCACAGGATTTTGATTTTCTTCAAATATTCTCAAAATGACAGGTAGCTGGACTTAGTCATTTTGTTCGTACTAGCTGCATAAAGGGAACATGGTTTGTCCGGCTAACTCCTACAGTTTTAGAGCTACAGCTTTAATATGTTGCAGAATGTTTATACACATAATGGAGGTGTGCATGTCCACAGGATTTTGATTTTCATCAAATATTCTCAAAATGACAGGTAGTTGGACTTATCATTTTGTTCGTCCGTCCGGATATAGATACATGGTTTGTCCGGCTATCTCCTACAGTTTTGGAGCTGCAGCTTTAATATTTTGTACGATGTTTATACACATAATGGAGGTGTTCATGTCCACAGGATTTTGATGGTCAGGCGGGGGCATCATTTGTGTCTTACAGACACACTTCATTTTTATAAAATCACTCCTAACAAAACAACTTTGTCCATAATTATCAAGTGCGGGGGCATACTTCTTTTCTAGTTATCTCTTGAAAATGTGAAAATGTGCTTGTTTGTGCACTAGCAATAAAGTTCTCCCACAGATTAAAAACAAATTTAATATACAGTCCAGTTCAAAACTGGAATTTTTCATAAAGAATATTAATAATATATGTCAACTTGGGTAGTGCATCTCTGTGTTTATAAACATTTCTTCTCATGAACATAGCTAAAATCCTGCTAAAATGAGGTTAAAGGTCAATCAATCAATCATTTGTATTTGTTATATTTGGTTTTTGTTTTAACTGAATTCTGCCTTCGTTTCTGTATATGTAAGTACAAGCTTTATATACAAAAATATTTTAAATTTTTATTTCTTGTACAATGGGACTATAGTGGATAACAACACTTTCAACAATATTTCATTTAATTCGTGGCGGTCAGTTTTATTGGTTGAGGAAAACAGAGTACCCGGAGAAATAAGGGTAATAACAAAATTACCGAACTCCGAACAATCTTACCAAGGGAAAGTCAAAACTCATAATTATATAAACAGACAAAATCAGTCAACCCGGAAAACTGTGAAAACCGTAATGACCCTGACTTGGTACAGGCATTTCTAAAGAAATGGTGGGTTGAATCAGATTTTAAGGCGCCAAACCTCCCGCTCTCATTACGGTTCAAAGGTTCCGGCTGTCACTACAACAGTATTTAAATACAGGAACAAAATAGGTAAAATAGTTGTCAAAGCAGTACCATATTCGGTGACGTAAATGTCAAAAATATTTTTACGTCATACATTGATAAAAAAAATATCCTTGACATTTTTTGACTTCTTTATCTTTATACATTTTCACTATATGAAAATGCATCGCTTATAATCGTTTCTGCAGAGACGGAATATATTTCGACAAGATCTTGGTATCGGAATATAAACTTTTTAAGAGATCGAATAAGGCGAATCTTTTTATAGCCCTGGTCCAGTAGTCTGTTTCTCGGATGAAGATGACGTTTCAGGAAATCAGAATAATTGCTACTGGCCCTTGCATAGCGAATCAATTGCGAGATGTAAACACCATATGCAGGAGAAGCTGGTATATTGCTGCACATGTTTGGAAAATTTATGATTTTAAAATTGAAGTCATCCCGTTTATCATAAATTTTAGTACTGAGTTGACCACTGTCGTCAAATTCAAGGTACAAGTCCAAAAATGATGCGGACGAAGCTGTATCGGTGGTCTCTTTAACTTCCAGCTCTGGAGGATATATCAATGGAAGAAATTCTGCAAATCTAGAATTATTGATAGATAAAACGTCATCAATATACCTGTATGTGAAATTAAAGGCTCTAGCCTCATGAATCTTCTTATCTTTTACAAGCTTTTGAAGAAACTCAGACTCATATGAGTATAAAAATAAATCGGCTAGAAGAGGGGCACAATTCGTACCCATTGTTATGCTGACGACCTGCTGAAACAGTGTCCCTCTAAACCACAGACCTGCCACAAGTCGCTGACAAACTTTATCACGTGATGTTGTATCGAGTACACCTTTCCATGAGCTGGATTTGAATGCACAACATTATTGGTGACAGGCACTCATTGCACAGGTGATTGCAAACTCAACTACCATATGATCACTATAATAACAGCACCTCTTGTACAATCACACAAAACAAGTAAGGTAATGCTTGTAAACAGATTTTTCTAATGCATGTTCATCATGTACATTATTAAAATAATGAATTGTAGTCTTGGAATCCTTGTGCCGTGCCATGTTTGCAAAAAATAATGTTCACAAACTCATAATTACTAAGATTACATTGTTTATACATTTACAGATGGGTTCAAGGAAACAACACCAGTATCAGAGTTACAACCCAACATGTGCTATTCCAGGGGTAATCATACAGACTTAATGCAATTCCTATCACAGCAGACACAGAGAGTTAAACCTAAAGTAAGAAATCCAATGTTACCCTCCCCCCTTCCACCCCCAAAACAAATATAGAATTGAATAGAGAATTTAAGTTATCTGTCCCCTTCTTTTTTTGCTAAAACTAGGATGTATTTTTGAGTCACCTTTGTAAAAGAACCGACATATAGCAATCACTGTTCACCGTCACGCATCGTTGTACTTACACTTGTATACTGGATCACATTCACAGATACAGTAGTCTCCCTATTATATGATCTTCTTGACAATGACCATATGTCTATACAGGCAGAATCCTTGAGCATTGCTCATTGTAGTGTAAAATTGTCTGCCACCAATGACTACCAATTTTGTGTATTTAACTCAAAGATGACTAGAAGTGTCAAATATTTAATTGTTGAATCCAGATAAATACAAGATTCATGTTGTGACTATTTGTTTACATGTTTAAAGGTAATTTATATGTGGCTTGATTTTTTAACTGTTAGTTACAATTACTTATTGTACTTAAAGCTGAGGTGTAATAAAATAATCAATGATATTCAGTCACATGATCAAATGTTTACAATTGTAATGAAAGTAATAAAACAATATTAAACTTTATTATTACTTAAATTAATATCAATGTTTTTTAGCTCACCTTGCCAAAGGCAATGTGAGCTTTTGCCATCACTTGGCGTCCGTCGTCTGTCCTCCGGTAACTTTTCACATTTTAATCTTCTCCTCTGAAACCCCTCAGCCAAATGAACTGAAACTTGGTAGGAAGCATCTATAGAAGGTTCTCTCTAAAAAGTGCACATTTTGTCCCGATCCATTAACAAAAGTGGCCGCTACAGGCAATTCTTGTTTCTGATTGGTTGATTTCTAAAAAATCTTCTCCTCTGTTAAAAGAAAGATAACTCTTGCCATTATCTCCCTCAGAAATTAACTAATGCTGATATAGTGTAACATGTTTATTCTATACATTACAAGTAGGTATTCACATTTTAATATTCTTTTTGTCATCCGTTTACTTTTCACATTTTAATCTTCTCCTCTGAAAACCCTCAGCCAAATGAACTGAAACTTGGTAGGAAGCATATATGGAAGGTCCTCTCTAAAGAGTGCACATTTTGTTATGATCCATTACCAAACATGGCCACCACAGGCAATTCTTGTTTCTGATTGGCCGATTTTTAAAAATCTTCTCCTCTGAAACCACTTGGCCAAATGAACCGAAACTTGATAGGGAGCATCTATGGAATGTCCTCTATGAAGATTGCTCATTTCGTCCCGATCGGCTAACAAACATAGCTTCCACCGAAACTTGGTAGAATCATCTATGGAATGTCCTCTATGAAGATTGCTCATTTCATCCTGATCGATTAGCAAACATGGCTACCACCGAAACTTGGTAGGATGCATCTATGGAATGTCCTCTATGAAGATTGCTCATTTCGTGCCGATCGGTTAGCAAACATGGCCACCACATGCAATTCTTGTTTCTGATTGGTCGATTTCTAAAAAATCTTCTTCTTTGAAACTGCTTAGCCAGATGAAGCGAAACTTGGTAGGAAGGATCTACATGTATGGAAGGTTCTGTATTAAGTTTCCTCAAAGCAGTATGAAAGGTGAGCGACACAGGCTGAGCCCACTGACCCTCTCGTTTTTAGTTCACCTGGACCAAAGGTCCATGTGAACTATTGCCATCACTTGGCGTCCGTCGTCTGTCGTCTGTAAACTTTTCACATTTCAAGCTTCTTCTCCGAATCCACTGGGCCGATTGGAACCAAACTTAGCAGGAATGTTACTTGGATGGTCCTCTACAAAGTTACTGTTTTTCGTTCCAGTCGGATATTCAATATGGCTGCCAAGGCCAATAATATGCTCTGATTGGCTGAAATTTCAAAGATCTTCTTCTCTGAAACTAATGAACTGACTGAACCTAAACTGTACATGAATGATCATTGGAATGTCCTTTACCAAGTTACTGTTTTTTATGCCGATCGGAAATCCAAGATGGCTGCCACCGGAGGACATAGATTAACATTGGACCCTATGGGAAAATATTCAAATGCCTTCTTCTCAGAAACTACAAATATGATTAAAGGCAAACTGTACATGAATGTTCATTAGATGGTCCTCTACAAACTGTAGGTTTTTTGTTCCGGTATGAAATTCAAAATGGCGGCTACCGCAGGACTTAGTTTAATATTGGACCCTATGGGAAAAATGTTTCAAAATGCTTTTTCTCTGAAACCACTTGGACAGTTGAAACCAAACTGCCCAGGAATGATCATTGGAAGGTCCTCTACAAATTTATGTTTTTTATGCCGATCGGAAATCCAAGATGGCCGCCACCGCAGGACATAGATTAACATTGGACCCTATGGGAAAATATTCAAATGCCTTCTTCTCAGAAACTACAAATATGATTAAAGCCAAACTGTACATGAATGTTCATTGGATGGTCCTCTACAATCTTAAGGTTTTTTGTTCCGATATGAAATTCAAAATGGCGGCTACGGCAGGACTTAGTTTAACATTGGACCCTATGTGAAAAATGTTTCAAAATGCTTCTTCTCTGAAACCACTTGGACAGTTGAAACCAAACTGCCCAGGAATGATCATTGGAAGGTCCTCTACAAATTTTCTGTTTTTTATGCCGATCGGAAATCCAAGATGGCCGCCACCGCAGGACATAGATTAACATTGGACCCTATGGGAAAATATTCAAATGCCTTCTTCTCAGAAACTACAAATATGATTAAAGCCAAACTGTACATGAATGTTCATTAGATGGCCCTCTACAAACTATAGGTTTTTCGTTCCGGTATGAAATTCAAAATGGCGGCTACGGCAGAACGTAGTTTAACATTGGACCCTATGGGAAAAATGTTTCAAAATGCTTCTTCTCTGAAACCACTTGGACAGTTGAAACCAAACTGCTCAGGAATGATCATTGGAAGGTCCTCTACAAAGTGTCTGTTTTTTATGCCGATCGGAAATCCAAGATGGCCGCCACCACAGGACATAGATTAACATTGGACCCTATGGGAAAATATTCAAATGCCTTCTTCTCAGAAATTACAAATATGATTAAAGCCAAACTGTACATGAATGTTCATTGGATGGTCCTCTACAATCTTAAGGTTTTTTGTTCCGATATGAAATTCAAAATGGCGGCTACGGCAGGACTTAGTTTAACATTGGACCCTATGTGAAAAATGTTTCAAAATGCTTCTTCTCTGAAACCACTTGGACAGTTGAAACCAAACTGCCCAGGAATGATCATTGGAAGGTCCTCTACAAAATTTTTGTTTTTTATGCCGATCTGAAATCCAAGATGGCTGCCACCGCAATACATAGATTAACATTGGACCCTATGGGAAAATATTCAAATGCCTTCTTCTCAGAAACTACAAATATGATTAAAGCCAAACTGTACATGAATGTTCATTGGATGGTCCTCTACAATCTTAAGGTTTTTTGTTCCGATATGAAATTCAAAATGGCGGCTACGGCAGAACTTAGTTTAACATTGGACCCTATGGGAAAAATGTTTCAAAATGCTTCTTCTCTGAAACCACTTGGACAGTTGAAACCAAACTGCCCAGGAATGATCATTGGAAGGTCCTCTACAAATTTATGTTTTTTATGCCGATTGGAAATCCAAGATGGCCACCACCGCAGGACATAGATTAACATTGGACCCTATGGGAAAATATTCAAATGCCTTCTTCTCAGAAACTACAAATATGATTAAAGCCAAACTGTACATGAATGTTCATTGGATGGTCCTCTACAATCTTAAGGTTTTTTGTTCCGATATGAAATTCAAAATGGTGGCTACGGCAGGACTTAGTTTAACATTGGACCCTATGGGAAAAATGTTTCAAAATGCTTCTTCTCTGAAACCACTTGGACAGTTGAAACCAAACTGCCCAGGAATGATCATTGGAAGGTCCTCTACAAATTTTCTGTTTTTTATGCCGATCGGAAATCCAAGATGGCCGCCACCGCAGACATAGATGAACATTGGACCCTATGGGAAAATATTCAAATGCCTTCTTCTCAGAAACTACAAATATGATTAAAGCCAAACTGTACATGAATGTTCATTGGATGGTCCTCTACAATCTTAAGGTTTTTTGTTCCGATATGAAATTCAAAATGGCGGCTACGGCAGGACTTAGTTTAACATTGGACCCTATGGGAAAAATGTTTCAAAATGCTTCTTCTCTGAAACCACTTGGACAGTTGAAACCAAACTGCCCAGGAATGATCATTGGAAGGTCCTCTACAAATTTTCTGTTTTTTATGCCGATCTGAAATCCAAGATGGCTGCCACCGCAGGACATAGATTAACATTGGACCCTATGGGAAAATATTCAAATGCCTTCTTCTCAGAAACTACAAATATGATTAAAGCAAAACTGTACATGAATGTTCATTGGATGGTCCTCTACAATCTTAAGGTTTTTTATTCCGATATGAAATTCAAAATGGCGGCTACGGCAGGACTTAGTTTAACATTGGACCCTATGGGGAAAATGTTTCAAAATGCTTCTTCTCTGAAACCACTTGGACAGTTGAAACCAAACTGCCCAGGAATGATCATTGGAAGGTCCTCTACAAAGTTTCTGTTTTTTATGCCGATCTGAAATCCAAGATGGCTACCACCGCAGGACATAGATTAACATTGGATCCTATGGGAAAATATTCAAATGCCTTCTTCTCAGAAACTACAAATATGATTAAAGCCAAACTGTACATGAATGTTCATTAGATGGTCCTCTACAAACTTTAGGTTTTTTGTTCCGGTATGAAATTCAAAATGGCGGCTACCGCAGGACTTAGTTTAACATTGGACCCTATGGGAAAAATGTTTCAAAATGCTTCTTCTCTGAAACCACTTGGACAGTTGAAACCAAACTGCCCAGGAATGATCATTGGAAGGTCCTCTACAAATTTTCTGTTTTTTATGCCGATCGGAAATCCAAGATGGCCGCCACCACAGGAGATAGATTAACATTGGACCCTATGGGAAAATATTCAAATGCCTTCTTCTCAGAAACTACAAATATGATTAAAGCCAAACTGTACATGAATGTTCATTGGATGGTCCTCTACAATCTTAAGGTTTTTTGTTCCGATATGAAATTCAAAATGGCGGCTACGGCAGGACCTAGTTTAACATTGGACCCTATGGGGAAAATGTTTCAAAACGCTTCTTCTCTGAAACCACTAGGACAGTTGAAACCAAACTGCCCAGGAATGATCATTGGAAGGTCCTCTACAAATTTTATGTTTTTTATGCCGATCGGAAATCCAAGATGGCTGCCACCGCAATACATAGATTAACATTGGACCCTATGGGAAAATATTCAAATGCCTTCCTCTCAGAAACTACAAATATTATTAAAGCCAAACTGTACATGAATGTTCATTGGATGGTCCTCTACAAACTCTACGTTTTTTGTTCCGATATGAAATTCAAAATGGCGGCTACGGCAGGACTTAGTTTAACATTGGACCCTATGGGAAAAATGTTTCAAAACGCTTCTTCTCTGAAACCACTTGGACAATTGAAACCAAACTGCTCAGGAATGATCATTGGAAGGTCCTCTACAAATTTTATGTTTTTTATGCCGATCGGAAATCCAAGATGGCTGCCACCGCAATACATAGATTAACATTGGACCCTATGGGAAAATGTTCAAATGCCTTCTTCTCAGAAACTACAAATATGATTAAAGCAAAACTGTACATGAATGTTCATTGAATGGTCCTCTACAAACTTTACGTTTTTTATTCCGATATGAAATTCAAAATGGCGGCTACGGCAGGACTTAGTTTAACATTGGACCCTATGGGAAAAATGTTTCAAAACGCTTCTTCTCAAACCACTTGGATAATTGAAACCAAACTGCCCAGGAATGATCATTGGAAGGTCCTCTACAAGGTGTGTGTTTTTTATGCCGATCGGAAATCCAAGATGGTCACCACCGCAATACATAGATTAACATTGGACCCTATGGGAAAATATTCAAATGCCTTCTACTCAGAAACTACAAATAAGATTAAAGCCAAACTGTACATGAATGTTCATTTGATGGTCCTCTACAAACTTTACGTTTTTTATTCCGATATGAAATTCAAAATGGCGGCTACGGCAGGACTTAGTTTAACATTGGACCCTATGGGAAAAATGTTTCAAAACGCTTCTTCTCAAACCACTTGGATAATTGAAACCAAACTGCCCAGGAATGATCATTGGAAGGTCCTCTACAAGGTGTGTGTTTTTTATGCCGATCGGAAATCCAAGATGGTCACCACCGCAATACATAGATTAACATTGGACCCTATGGGAAAATGTTCAAATGCCTTCTACTCAGAAACTACAAATAAGATTAAAGCCAAACTGTACATGAATGTTCATTTGATGGTCCTCTACAAACTTTACGTTTTTTGTTCTGATATGAAATTCAAAATGGCGGCTACGGCAGGACTTAGTTTAACATTGGACCCTATGGGAAAAATGTTTCAAAACGATTCTTCTCTGAAACCACTTGGACAGTTGAAACCAAACTGCCCAGGAATGATCATTGGAAGGTCCTCTACAAAGTTTCTGTTTTTTATGCCGATCGGAAATCCAAGATGGCTGCCACCACAGGTCATAGTATTAACACAGGACCATATGGGGAAAATACAGAAATATATTCTTCTCTGAAGCTATTGCACTGATTGAACCTAAACTGTGCATCAATCATTGGAAGGTCCTTTACAAACTTTGTGTTTTTTATGTTGATCGTAATTCCAAGATGACTACCACTACAGGACATAGTTTTTACATAGGACCAATTGGTTTTTTTTATAACCAGGTGAACGATACAGGCTCTTGAGAGCCTCTGGTTTATTGTTATCTTTGATTTATGTTTATTTTTAAACCAAATCATACATAAATGATACCGGGGTATACCTCTATGGAAATTTTGTTGTCGATCTTAAATACAAGACAAGTGCCAACGTGGAAAGGAAACAGCTTCATTTCAGAAATCATTTTACACATTTAAACCAATTCAACCACAAATGGGACTAGGATAGACATCTACCAAACTTGTCATGTTGGTGCTGATCTGAAATCAACAATGACTGTCACTGTCAGAGGAGGAATTTCATGGGTTTTTTTCTTCATATAATTCAGGTGAGAAATACAAGCTGTGAGAGTCTCTGGTTTGAATAAAAATAAATATGTAATTCCGGTTGGGAGGGTTACAAACTGGACTATCACAGGAAGTGGACAATAATTCAAGCTGATGATGGTGTATGTGTTCTGGCAATTTCCCCTTATTTTTTTACAGATACTAAATTTTTATTATACTATGTGTTTAGACATTTACATTCGATTTTTTCAGGTTTTATATTTTGGTGACAGTTTGTGTTCTGACAGTTTCCCTGCTAACAACTATGCAGGATGGGATGTTGTATTAGTATTAGAAGAAATGGAGGCTGAAGGGTATCATTTAACACCTAAAGATCTAGAGTGTGATGACACTCCTACTACAAAGAAACTGAAGAGACCTGTAGGTTTAGAGTCAATGTTTATCATTATAAATAAGAGTTCTGTACATCTAGCTAAATATGATATGAGTAATCAACAGCATATAACAGGAAGCTTCTTCAATCTATTTCTCTTGAAATAATCTACAGCATATAACAGGAAGCTTCCTCAATCTATTTCTCTTGAAATTTCAAAATTTCAATTTGCATGGAACTTCACATTGAATTACCTTTAATGATGAATTTTATGTAACATGAGAAAACTTATGTTAGTTATGTATCTTGAGAAATAGAATTTTGGTAGCTTACATGCACCCCTAAAGGAAATTATTTTATTTTCTTCTTAGGGCCCGGGTGGCTCAATGAGTTAGGTATTTAAAACTAAAACTGGTCTCCATGATATAGCTGAAATATTGCTGAAAGTGGCGTTAAAACACCAAAAATCAAAAAATCAAAATCACTTTATTTTCTTCCATTCATAATATACAGCGCCGTCTCAAAAGTATTCGCGAAAACAAGATGGCGGACGTCAACGAGTTTGAGTTATTGCTCTTTGCACCATTAAAATACACTAGGTAAAAATGAAAAAGTTACCTTAATATTTTGTGAGGTAACCCTTCGACCGTATAACTGCCAGAATCCTGCGTGGAACGGAGGTATACAAGTTCTGAATGTAATCCACAGTAAAGTTCATCCAAATATCCTGAATGGCAGTAAACAGTTCTTGAGGAGTATTTATGTTTCCTGCTGAATTTTGTAACGATCTCTTAATGCGAAGCCACAAATTTTCAATAATATTTAAGTCCGGAGACTGAGCTGGCCATGTCATGCCATGAATATCATTGTCTCGTTTGAATTCTTCAATTAAGCGGGCCCGATGGACAGGGGCATTGTCATCTTGGAAACGATAAGGTTTGTCGGCAAAATGACGGGCTAAAACGGGCCAAAGATGATTATCAAGGATGTCACGATATTTCACAGCATTTATATTACCATCAACCTTACATAAAGTTCCCACACCATACCATGTAATGCACCCCCAGATCATAACAGACACCTTCCTCTGATATGGCGGACACATGCACTCGGGGCGGTAAGCCTCATTCGAAGATCTCCACACGTACACACGGTTATTTTGTCCAATAACTATCTGCGATTCATCACTGAATATTACTTGATTCCAGTGTAAATTAACAGTCCATCTCCGTCGTTCCAGACACCAAGAAAGTCGTTTCTTTTTGTTGACCTCTCTGACCACCATTTTCTTACGAACAACACGTCTAAATATTTTGTTTTTGTGTAAATAACGCTGTATAGTCTTTGGGTGGACACGAACAACCCCTCCTTCATTGAAATCATTGGTAATTTCTCTTAAAACCTTGCCACGATTCTTTTTTACCGTCCTCAATAATCTAACCTCACCGCGTCGTGTCACTTTCCTTGGTCGTCCAACTCTGGGAATGTTTTCAACATTACCTGTGCTGTTGTACTTCTTCCAAATTGAACGAATTGTAGATTCAGGTATATGCAACAATTTCACGATCTCACAATTTCTATGCCCTTCCCGTTTCAAATCCACAACCAGTTGTTTCCGATCCTCACTCAATTCCTTTGACTTGCGACCCATCTTGAAAACACGTCTGTTTATTTGTAAACACGTAGCAGACGACCTTAAAATTACGTCACATATTTGGGGAACGTTCAAAAGGGTAGCTCAAGACAGCTTAAAACTATGTAGTTCTTTTTATTACAACGAAAAACATTGGTGACAATTTCAACTCGCACTACCGATCGCAGCCATTTTCTTATTTTCGCGAATACTTATGAGGCAGCACTGTAGATAAGGGAGATAACTTGAGAACGTTTTACTGTCTGTATACGCTAATGATACAAGTGACATGGGCTTCTTGTATAAGCTCAAAGATTCACTACTCATAATGCAAATAAGAATTTCATTTCACATTCAAACCTGTAAAATACATTTTTGCTGATATGGAGCAAACTAGCCCTCCACTTACAGTTTGAACCACATCGGTAGCATAATGATTAGCGTGCTCACCTTGAGTACGGATCGTGGATTCGAACCCCGCTCGGGTCAATCCAATCACTATAAAATTGGTATTTGTTGCTTCTCCTCTTAAGCAAGCAGCATTAAGGAGAAAGAGCAAAGATTGGTTGGCTCGAAATGAGAATAATGTGTCCGAGTGGAGAGACATGTCTATCCGCGGACTGTTGTTTCAGTGAGTTAACACTATGAAAATCCAACTCAGCGTGTTGGTCTAGGACAAAGTGGACTTCATCATCAACTTGTTCTTGCCATGATATAGCTCAAAATTTGCTTAATTGGTGTTAAACAACAATAACTCACTTACTTACGGTTTGTTGAATTCCAGTTGTTCCCACCATATGAAATCTTCTTTGCATTTTGATTTCTTGACAAATGCAAACCAAATTTGTGCACATCCTATACATGAATAATATCTAAGACTAATTCTTAGACCATCATTTTTCATCAAGAATTTTAATAGCTATGCCTTTGAATATGTAAAAAAAAGTGTGAAAATGTTCTTTTTAGCTCACAAACAAAATGGTTCCTCAACATATTAAAACCAAATTTATATACAAGCTTAATACATTTATGGACGATATTTCAGTGGGGTTCGAAAACCATAATCTTTTGTGGAGAAAATTAAGAGCTATTTTTTCTGGAGATGTAAACAATTGTGGAAATTTTCTTCATAGTAAATTAGCAAAATGGTTCAACTGATTCAAAACATTAATACAAAAGCTATGTATGGATGATATCTCGGTGGAGTTCTAAATCAATAATTTTTTGTGAAGAATTTTAAGAGCTATGTCTCTTGGAAGTGTAAAAAAGTGAGAACATGTTTTTGGTAGCACACTAGCAAATTGGTTCCTAAAACAGATTCAGACCAAGTTTATTCACAAGCATATCTTTTATTGAGTTTTTCATCAATATTATGTCCCATGTAGATGTTGAAAAAGGGGGTTATGGTGCTTAATGCCATTTTTAACAATGTTTCAGATATATCATGGCTGTCAGTTTTATTGATGGAGGAAACCCGAGTACCCAGAGAAAACCACTGACCTGCTGCAAGTTACTGACATACTTTATCACATAATGTTGTATATAGCACACCTCACCACGAACGGAATTCGAACTCACTACTTCGGTAGTGACAGGAACTGATTACATAGTTAGTTATAAATCCAACTACCATACTATCACAACCACAACAGTCTGATGTAATTTTAATTACAAATGTAACAATCCAGATGCTTTCTTAAATACACACATACATTAGATCATGCTGATATCCACAATTTTTCTGCTGTAAGGTATGACACACTGAGAGTCATTTTACCATTATATTATAATATGATAACATTAACATTATTAGTAAAAAAAAAGTTTAATTATCCATTACAATGATCTTAAGATGTGTACTTTTATTTTAATGTTTGTGATATTTGTAGGTTAACCTATATATAGATCCAGAAGAAGAATCTTTTCTATTGTCCAAAACATGGGGATCATTCTTCTATCACACCGAAGAGGATATCAAACACGACAAGCACATGAACACGTTCTGGGTTCGTCCCATCAGTAAATATAATGTGATTGCTATACCTCATGTAGAATATATAGCAGGTAATATAACAAGCACATGAACACATTCTGGGGTCGTCTCATCAGTAAATATAATGTGATTGCTATACCTCATGTAGAATATATAGCAGGTAATATAACAAGCACATGAACACATTCTGGGGTCGTCTCAAGCACATGAACACGTTCTGGGGTCGTCTCATCAGTAAATATAATGTGATTGCTATACCTCTTGTAGAATATATAGCAGGTAATATAACAAGTACATGTACACATTCTGGGGTCGACTCAAACACATGAACACATTCTGGGGTCATCTCATCAGTAAATATAATGTGATTGCTATACCTCTTGTAGAATATATAGCAGGTAATTAAAAAAGCACATGAACACATTCTGGGGTCGACTCAAGTACATGAACACATTCTGGGGTCGTCTCATCGGTAAATATAATGTGATTGCTATACCTCATGTAGAATATATAGCAGGTAATATAACAAGTACATGCACACATTCTGGGGTCGACTCAAACACATGAACACATTCTGGGGTCATCTCATCAGTAAATATAATGTGATTGCTATACCTCTTGTAGAATATATAGCAGGTAATTAAAAAAGCACATGAACACATTCTGGGGTCGACTCAAGTACATGAACACATTCTGGGGTCGTCTCATCAGTAAATATAATGTGATTGCTATACCTCATGTAGAATATATAGCAGGTAATATAACAAGCACATGAACACGTTCTGGGGTCGACTCAAACACATGAACACATTCTGGGGTCATCTCATCAGTAAATATAATGTGATTGCTATACCTCTTGTAGAATATATAGCAGGTAATTAAAAAAGCACATGAACACATTCTGGGGTCGACTCAAGTACATGAACACATTCTGGGGTCGTCTCATCAGTAAATATAATGTGATTGCTATACCTCATGTAGAATATATAGCAGGTAATATAACAAGCACATGAACACAATCTGGGGTCGACTCAAGCACATGAACACGTTCTGGGGTCGACTCAAACACATGAACATGTTCTGGGGTCAACTCAAGCACATGAACACGTTCTGGGGTCGACTCAAACACATGAACAAGTTCTGGGGTCGTCTCATCAGTAAATATAATGTGATTGCTATACCTCTTGTAGAATATATAGCAGGTAATATAACAAGCACATGAACACGTTCTGGGGTCGTCTCATCAGTAAATATAATGTGATTGCTATACCTCATGTAGAATATATAGCAGGTAACTTTACAAACACATGAAAAATATTCAGGGCTTTTTTCAATGGTAATTGAAATGAAATATTGGCCCTACTTATAGCCTATATCAGGTTTTAAAATATTTTATCTTTAAACTGGCAGGTTTTATTTTTCTAAATATCAGAGAAGTAAGATTAAATTCTATTTTGCTATGATATCACAAATCACTTTTTATGATTTTAACTATATGTGGTAACCATGACGACATGTCCTCAGAATCATACGATTTTTGTAAAATAAATTATTTAATAATATTTAATTATGTTGAGTGTCAGATAATTTTCAATTTTCGAGAGACCAGTTTTCAATGTTTTTCTAGTAGTTGCTTCCCTTTAAGCTAGACAAAAGTGTCCATTTCATGCAATGTTCAACCAAAATATTATATATTTTTCTCATACTCAGTATAAAATTTAAATATTGTAATGACTTGTGAATTTTTTATTTGCTAAAAAATTAACCTCTGTTATTATACAAAGTTCAAATATAAATTTAAAGAAAATTATTCTCAAATTCTTTGTACTTTCCATTGCTCTTGCATGGAATGGGAACCATTTTGTCCTCCTAAAGGGAACCGCATCGGTTGTGTAATGGTTAGTGTGTTCGCCTCAGTACAGTAGATTGTGGGCTTGAGCCTCGATCGGGTCAAACCAAAGATTATAAAATTGGTATTTGTTGCTTCTCCGCCAAGCATACAGCATTAAGGAGAAAGCAAAGACTGGTTGACTCGGAATCAGGATAATGTGTCAGAGTGGGGCAACATATCTATCCGCGGACCATTGTTTCAGTGAGCTACTAGCACTATAAAAATCCAACTCAGCGTGTTGGTCTAGTACAAAGTGGACCTCCTCATCATCGTTTCATTGAAAATAAAATTGTTCTCGCCATGATATAGCTAAGCTCAACTACGAATTGAATAATTTTGTGATGAAGGATCATTTCATTCATCAGTTATGACATCAATCTATACTTATTGTCAAATATTTTTCTTTGCTTTTCAGGAATGCCTATAGATCACAAGTACACAAGATTTGGTAGTGAAGTTGGTAGTACAGATGGATTTTCACCTAAACCTTTGTTATAAATAACAATCAGAAGCTGTTATTGATGTGTCATATTATGAGTGATTTTATAGATCAGAAAAGAACAGAAAAGTTCTGGTGAACAACATTTCCAACTTAATTTTATACTCGTATTTAATATTAAACAATTATTGCCTTCAATGGATTGTTAACCTGATGGGGGTTGTTTTCCCGAGGGAAACAACCCCTTGAGGGTTAACAATTCTGATGTTTACAATCTATTGAAGGCAATAACTGTTTTATTATACCGAACAACAGACCAAGGATTGGGCATTTAAATAAATACATGTATGTTAAACTATTTCATGTTTATATTAAAGTTCACAACACAACCAGTGATATAGGGCACAAACCAGCCATCAGTAATATTTTCAACAGATTTAAAATGTGTGTTTAATAACTTCAAAAATTGCCTCGGGCCAATACAACCTTCCTTGAGCCATTATGACTAATCTTGGACATATAACCGGTCCATTATGAAAACACCCATTTCTTAATACTTTTATTAACCAGTCAATTTCAATTTTAGGTAATCTTCATTCTTTTTGAAGAAGGCAATAGTATTGACTGAAATGGTAGGCTATAACTGTTTTATCATTTTTCAATATTATTATTTAAATATTAAAATTTTTAAATTTTATGAAAACTGAAATTTTTTTATTTTTAAATATTGAATTTTTTTTTGAAATTTTGATATCTTATGAAATTTTTTTAATTTTTTTGAAAATTTTGAACTTTAAATTTTTTTTTTTTTGTTATTGATTTTAGAATTTTGAAATTTTATGAAATTTTTGAAAGAGTTGTTTCCCTTTTTAGGCACGCAATGGGTTGTTTCCTGTTTGGGTTATTTTTCACAAAACATTAAAATTGTTTCAGGTCATGTGATTTAATATAAGCCAATGAGAAGTTAGTGAGGTATAATAATTTATATTATTACATATCCAAGTATTTAGGTTGCAGTTGTTGACCAGAACTTGTCAAAAGCTGGCCTGATTTTTTTTGTTTTGTCTGTGACAAAAGTAGCTGATGCCGAGACATATGTTTTACTTTTCTGATGGCACCGATTGTGTTAACGATGTCAAGTTTTTATGTTCCTATCTCCATAACCATACAATCTATGCACACCATATTTAGTCCAGACATTAATCATAGTGGGTACATGTCCACCAGTCATGTCACCTGGCATGCACCTTATTTTCATGGTCTTCTGACTATGTTAAATTTCTGTCAAGTTTTTGTAATTAGGTCAGTCTGGCCATTAACATTCATGTGGATCTTGCCATAATTGGTCCACGCATTGATCATGGTGTGTACATTTCAGCAAATTATGTGGATAGATGATTATCTTTTTTTATTTTTATTTTATTTATTACAAGCTCACTTGCTTGTTGCAGCTTGGGTTGCCAAGAGGTTAACATTTTTACTGAAATATGTGAACCTAATTCCATACATGTGAACCTTCCGGCAGGAGCATTTTTCTCCCAATTTTGAGGGTCCCTCCCGTCAACTTTCAAAATCTTCCGCCTGTGAAAAAAATCAAGTACAATAAAATCTTGACCTACATTTTGTGATCAATATTTCTGGAAATTCCCCATTTGGAACTCCCGCGCTGACGAAAAATGCAGAGAGATACGAATGGTAAAGGTGAATGTCATATTTAATGATATCCGGTTATTGATCTGTTTGACACCTTTACAGGTAAATTGGGTCATGGTGATTAATTAAGGCGTTGATGATTATACAACAATTATCCACTAATTGACAGTTAATTGGGGATAAGGAAGTGGGTTTGTGGCACACGCTTAGATGATTAGAAGTGTGATAGCGGCAATAAAATGTTGTGTATCAATCATAATTGTTATTTGTATATGCCCTCCTAGGGCCCTGATTTGGTTAATAAACTTATTTCTATTTCTAAAAAAAAAAGAAAGTTATAAACCGTTGTGCAAACGGGAGTCGGACAACCTTTGATGCAGAGGAAAACTTCTTATTTCGATCAAACGTGCAATGAATTCATCTCGGATTGAGTTGTTATGGCTTGTTTGGGACCAAAGCTGATCAAAGTATTATTTAAGGACTCAGTTCCAAGATGGAATTGATAAACCACAAAAATGCCGAAACGTATGCTATCACCCAACGCACCAGCAGCAAAGTGACTTTTTAATTTTAGTGCTCTTATGACTTTATTGCTCAGAGCATTCTGTCTTCATTGTTATTGCTTTGTTATAACCTTATGATTATGAATAAATTATAAATACAGTTTTTAACCTGCATTCATCATATGAAACACTACTAATAAGACAGAAATGTAAACAATATATATTGAAATGGGATGCAGTTGCTTCAATACTGAAACAAACAAAAGGAAAACATCAATAAACAATAAAAACATGCATCAAATACGTCGATAAAAAATCTCCAGTTATGAGACCAAATTTCCAGCTAAAAATTTACAAATCTCCAGCTGTAGCATAGCAACTCTATCACATGTATGTAATTCCAATCTCTATTATTATCCTCAAGATTTCAATACATCTACCCTTGGTGTGCAGTTTCATCGTGGCAGCTTGATAATATTTTCAGAAGTACATACTACAAGATCTTTGTCCTCATTTAAATGATCAAATGACCATGTATATAGCTCCATATAGTTCTGTTTATCAATAATAAAACATCCTACAGTACTTATATTTATTTTATTGATATGTCAACTTGACCTAATTTTGTTTTCATTGCACAAATGTACTTTTATTTTCAAAAATATATTTACACAAATGATTTACAGAGGACTGGCGAGACATAGATCTTTATCCTCAATTGTTGTGATGGTGCTTTTAATTTTGTTTATATGCTTACAGTTCCCCATTAAGGTGTTGCTACTTTCAACTTAGGACTTAGGCCTGAGAAAAGTGCATAACAGAGAGAAATGGGGAGACTTCTGGGAAAAGTAAATTGCATTTAGTCAATACCTCTTTACATGCACAACCTTTAGTAAATGTGTGGTTTTAAAGCAATCAGCTTTGTTTTATTTTTTTTTAATTACATCTATAAAATCTGGAGACAAAAAATTATATTACTAAAAATAGAAATTTCATTTTATGGCCAATGTTGACATATCATTCTTGAATAAGCTGACATCTGAACCACGGTAGCCATATGACAATAAATTGTAAGCAGTATCATGTAAGGTTCAATATAAAGTCATTCTCAAGAAGGACCAGATTCGCCCGTAGCAGGAAATTCCGAATATTAGCTCGGAAAATAGAATTCGGAGTATTCAGACTTTTCCGAATTAGAAAAAAATATTTTCGTGAAAAAACAGGATTTTGATGAATTTCCATATTTTTTCCGCATATAATTCGAAAAAAAATTGGAATTGTCCAAATAGACCTAGGAAAAAATTTCGGAATTGTCCGAATTAAGGTCGGAAACTACCACCCTTATTTGGAAAATATTGTCAGATTTGGAGATTATTCCGAGCTAGCTCGTAGAAAATTTCCACATTAGCTTTGCCAATTTTTGTGCAATTTCTGAACTTTATTCTGAATAAATTTCCGAACTACATTTGGGAAAAATTTCCGAACTATATCTGGAAAAAATCTCCAAACTACATTTGGGAAAAGTTTCAGAACTACATTCGGAAAAAAATTCTGTACTAGTACTGAAAATTTCTACATAAATTTCCATAAAATCAGAAAAAGTAGATTTATGTCTGACAATGAAATCATTTAACATTATGTACTTTTTGTTTTATTTTAATTAATTCTTCAAAGAAAAAACAATGTCCACTATCTTTGTAAAAAAGTGTTTTTGGCACTATTGTCTAAGTAGATATCTAATTTTAAAGCTCCTTGAACAGGTTTGGCTTTAAGGCTTCTGCCAACTTCTCAGTAACATCCTTTTTAGATACGTGTGGCCACCTTTTACCAATAATATCTGAAAAAGAAAGATTTTTTTGTAATGCATGTAAATATCAAAGCATGTTTTTTTTTATTCGTGCTTATCACTATCAGTATCAGTTTATAATGGGATTTTGTTTCATATTACATTTATTGCACATCCACTCAGATTGAAATATTATTTGTTGTTATTTTACATCATGTACAGGAATATCAATTATATTAATTAATATTTTTAAACATTTGAAAGCTTATATCAACTTCCCTACATTATCATGTCTATCTCTTTCTCTCATAATTTGTTTACGACTTAGAAAATGTGATGTCATTTAATCATTTGCAGCGTAGAAGACAAATCCTGGACATTTTATTTCTATATGGGGCTATAATGGTCATAATCGTATGCAAGTTGCAATTACAATTACCTATGCAAAACTTGCAACCCTGCTTATGGTGAGGTGTACTCGATACAACATCAATATCAAATTCTCTTGCAGTATTATGTCATTTTTCTCAAATAATTTTGAACGAAATAATGTTATGTTTTTGTAATATGTTGTCTTTTTAATGATTTATATGTAACAGAGAAGACATCGTAACTTTATAACTTGTGTCTAATTCATTGTCAATAAAATATGTCTTAAGTAAAGTATATTATGTGATAAAGATTGTTAGTGGCTTATGACAGGTCGGTGGTTTTCTCCAGGTCCTACGGCCTCCTTCACCAATAAAAGTGACCGCCACAATGTAACTAATATACTATTGAAAGTGGTGTTAAACATCATGATCATAATCCTCTTTTGCTATATGCAAGTATTAAACTAGAATAAATTTAACAAAAACTCGTTTTTATGGTAGATATTTTCATTCTTCTATCATTCATATTGCATTTATTAACATGATGGTTATCAAGAATTCACAATGGCAGCTCCCTTAGAGTAGAAGACTTGAAGTTATAATTTTTTGACTAGAAAACCGAAAATTTGAGTTTTCTCGAAAACAATACATTTTTTTTAAACACAGTAAACGAGAGTTTTGTGCAGAATTTTACTACCATTTTTAAAATGTGCATTTCATCTAACCATAACCTTTCATTATTGCTGCACTCATCTGAAATTTGACATTTTCCCTGATTTTTACCGCCAAAATAAGCGTTGACAGAGATGTTATGTAGCATAGCAGGGACGACAACTCTGGATAGAGAATGATAATTATAGGACAGATGGTCGTTTCCCCCGGAATCCTGTTTGCACCGTGAGTCGTTTCGCCCCGATTCCCTTTCGCCCTCATTTATTAATAGTGCTTTAAAAAATTAAATATGGAAAATACCATTGCAAATACGGTCGCAGTCCAAATGTTAATATTCATTGGACGATTGGTAGTTTTTTATTGATTATATAAAGCGTTAAACACTCACTTTGAATATAAATCAACAGTACATGTATGCACATGTTAAGGTTTAATATTGTAAGATGTGTATTT
Source organism: Bathymodiolus brooksi (assembly GCA_963680875.1). Taxonomy (NCBI): domain Eukaryota; kingdom Metazoa; phylum Mollusca; class Bivalvia; order Mytilida; family Modiolidae; genus Bathymodiolus; species Bathymodiolus brooksi. Next base: position 111,895,637 of record OY804581.1, read on the forward strand.
TTGTTATTTTATGTGTTGAAAAAACATTATTTTATATGCGTGAATATAGTGATGCAATAAAATTACCCAAATCCTTCCGAGCTGTTGGGTTTATGTATAAAATATACAAAAAAAGGTGCACTCGACTCGCAACCGCAAGTGATAAAGTTTACCAGTGGCTTGCTGCCGTGGTCAGTGGTTCTCTGGCTTCTTCCAGCACTAAATCTGGTCGCCATGATATAGCTGAAATATTGCTGAAAGTGGCATTAATCACCTAAACTCAATCATCTTATATAAAATATATGATACAATATATCTTTTTACCTCCATTATAGGAGATGTTACTTGTCACAATTCGTATCTCTTAAGATTAGAACTAGTTTAGTGAAACGCACATATACGTGCACGTAAGGAAATCTTAAGAGTGATCTTAGACTTACGATTTATGATCACTTTAGTGAAACGGTCGCCAGGACTCATGAAGGCTTAGTTACGAGAATCTCTACCATGATGATATTTTATTACTTGAATTTTCTTCTACATGCTCATAAGGGACCAACCATTTAACTTGAAGAGGGGGGGTTATGGTTTTTTGTTTTGTTCAGAAATTTTTTTTCGGACAACAGAAGAGTTAGAATATTTATTTTTTTTGTCGCGCGAAGCGCAATTTTTTCCCCCAGAATTTAACATTAGGTTATATGACAAAAACTCTGAATCACATTATTTTTTTTTTCTTCCACTAAAATCAGAATATTTTTTTCAGCAACATTGGGAATCAGAATATTTTTTTAGAAAAAACCATAACCCCCCCCCCCCCTTCAAGTTAAATGGTCGTTCCCTAATAGAAAACAAGAAGGTCGTCTTACCCACCTGAATTTTTTATTTTTCATTTGGTTTTTGGTTGGTTTTATGGTATTTAACCTCACTTTCAACAATATTTTAGCTTTATTGTGGAGATCGGTTTTATTGGTGGAGAAAACCGGAGGACCCGGAGAAAACCATCGACCTGTCGCAAGTGACTGAAAAACTTTATCACATAATGTTGTACACCTCGTCCTGATCGAGATTCGAACTCTACACTTCGCGAGGTAAACTCAACTTGTGACAGTAAACCGACGATTTACTGTGGCAACACAAATACAATAGTTATTCCCTAAGTGCATGAAATTAGAATACATGTACATATATTACTCACAATGCATCAGTGATAACTACATTGTATTATAATAATGTTTACCTCGCTGATACAACATTATATTCTACCATAGATTCCAGCAGATCTGTTAACAATGTCACTCTGTCACTATTCATCTGCTCATAAATCAAATGTATATATGTCTTCAAGGCCAGCTCAACTGATTCCTGTTCAATAAATATACATATAGACATGGTATTTGTTCAAATATATATTACCAATGTTAAAACTATTTATATTGATTCCAATACTTAGGAGATAACTGTATTATATTTGAAAATTTCACGGCATCAGTTGGAGATTTGATGGTCACAAATTTAGTTTACTGGCGACGCGTTAGCGGAGCCAGTAAACAGATATTTGTGACCATTAAATCGACAATTGATGCTGTGAAATTTCAAATACAATACAGTTATCTCCATTCTAATGTAATGATGTGTAGGATAGATATACATACATCATATATGTATATTTCAGTATTATTGACAAGACGACAAAGCAGTCCAAATTTCATGCTACATGTATTTCAACCGTGGAATTGGTGAAAATTACACCATTAAATCGACAATTGATGCCGTGAAATATTCAAATACAATTCAGTTATCTCCATTCAAATGTAATCATGTGTTTTTTAGCCGAGTTGCAACGAAGTTGCAGTCTCGTTGCAGTCGGCTTATGTTTTGGCGAAAGGCGGGCGGGTGGGCGTATGTTAGCCTATCTTCGTTAACGCGATCAACATAATTTTTGGTAGGAAGCATTATTACACTATTATTTAGAGCGAGTTCGAAATTCAGATTAATCTATTGTTTTTTTCTTGTAAAATCATGTTTTTTTTATAGAAAAAAGTATATTTTAAGAATTATCTTCGTTGACGCGATAGCACATCTATAGTTTTTTTCTTGTAAAATCATGGTTTTTTTTATAGAAAAAGTACATATTTTGAGAAGTATCTTCGTTAACACTTGGCAGAAATTTACATTGGATGGTCATATACAAGATTTTTGTTTTTGGCACTGAGCGGAAATCCAACATGGCTGCCAGGGCCCATAATGTGTTCTGATTGGTCGAAATTTTTAAAATCTTCTTGTTAGAAACCACTAAGCCAATTGAATTGTGACTTTGCAGGAATGATCATTGGGTGGTCCTGTACTAAAATTGTGAATCGTTTGCCAATCGGAAATTCAAGATGGCCACCATGACTCGACTTAGTTTAACATTGGACCCTATGGGAATTTCACATTTTCATCTTTTTCTCTGAAACCACAAAACAGATTTGAACCAAACTTGGCAGAAATGTTCATTGGATGGTCATATACAGGATTTTTTTGTTTTTGGTGCTGATCGGAAATCCAACATGGCTGCCAGGGCCCATAATGTGTTCTGATTGGTCAAAATTTTAAAAAATCTTCTTGTTAGAAACCACTAAGCCAATTGAATTGTGAATTGTGAATCGTTTGCCGACCAGAAATTCAAGATGGCCACCATGACTCGACTTAGTTTAACATTGGACCCTATGGGAATTTCACATTTTCATCTTTTTTTCTGAAACCACAAAACGGATTTGAACCAAACTTGGCAGAAATGTTCATTGGATGGTCATATACAAGATTTTGTTTTTGGCGCTGATCGGAAATCCAACATGGCTGCCAGGGCCCATAATGTGTTCTGATTGGTCAAAATTTTAAAAATCTTCTTGTTAGAAACCACTAAGCCAATTGAATTGTGACTTTGCAGGAATGATCATTGGGTGGTCCTGTGCTAAACTTGTGAATCGTTTACTGATTGGAAATTCAAGATGGCCACCATGACTCGACTTAATTTTAACATAGGATCCTATGGAAAAAATGTTTTAAGTCTTCTCCTCTGAAACCAGTAAGTCAATTTAAAGCAAACATGGCATGAATGGTCCTTGTGTGGTCAACTTTCAAAATTATGTCCTGTGACCCCGACCTCCATCCAAGATGGCCACCGTCAGCAGACATAGTTTTAACATAGGACCCTATGGGAAAAATGTTTAAAAAAAATTTCCTCTGAAACCAGTAAGCCAATTTAAAGCAAACATGGCATGAATGGTCATTAAATGGTCAACTTTCAAAATTATATCCAGTGACCCAAACCTCCATCCAAGATGGCCACCATCAGCGGACATAGTTTTAACATAGGACCCTATGGGAAATATGTTTAAAAATCTTCTCCTCTGAAACCAGTAAGCCAATATAAAGCAAACATGGCATGGATGGTCCTTAAGTGGTAAATTTTCAAAATTGTGTCCAGTGACCCTGACCTCCATCCAAGATGGCCACCTTCAGCAGACATACTGTAGTTTTTAAAATAGGACCCTATGGGAAAAAATGTTTTAAAATCTTCTCCTCTGAAACCAGTAAGCCAATATAGCAAACATGTCATCGATGGTCCTTAGGTGGTCAACTTCCAAAATTGTGTTCAGTGATCCCGATCTCGGTTCAAAATGGCCACCGTCAGCGGACATAGTTTTAACATAGGACCCATGGGAAAATTGTTTAAAAGTCTTCTCTTCTGAAACCAGTCAGCCAATTTAATGCAAACATGGCATGGATGGTCTTTGGGTAGTATACTTTCAAAATTGTGTCCGGTGACCACGACCTCCATCCAAGATGGCTGCCATGAGCAGACATAGTTTTAACATAGAACCCTATGGCAGTATGGGATTTGAATAGTAACTTAGATGTATTTGGCATGCAGACATTCTTAAGAGGACTTTTTTATGTCAGGTGAGCGATACAGGCTCACCTGAGCCTCTAGTTTGTTTGTTTGTTTGTTTGTTTTATTTTTTTGTAAAAAAAATTTTGCATAAAATTTACAAATTTTATAACAAGAATATAATATATATGAAATAACTATGTATTTTCATTTTCTTAACTTTCCTTTTTAAAAGTTATCGCTAAACTACTTATTCATCCGGAATTTTTCCATTCACATTCCTATCGCCCGATAACAAATATTTCTGGTCTCCCCCCAATTTCCACTGCAATAACCTTAAAAGCCACTGTAATTTATAAAATATATATGCAATTTATTAAAAACATATAAATTTATTTGATAGAAATCATAATCATCCATTTAAATATCATTTTGTGCTTCTGGACTCATCTGGACTCTTGATCTTTGTTCTGGACTCACTTTCGAGGTGCCAGTAAAAGTCCATCCTGTCAAGATTTTTATACTCTATAGGTTTTTAAAAAAAATAGATATATGTATCAAAATAAAGCTGTTTTACACGCTTTCCAAATATATAATCATCTTTTGACAGAAGTTAATGTTAAAACAATGATTTGAGATCAAACATCTTTCAGTATTTCCAAATAAACTTTATATCAAAATAAAGCTTATTGCACAAGCTTTCCAAATATATAATTATCTTTTGACAGAAATTATTATCAAAAGAATAATTAGACATCAAAGACGAGAACACTGATAATTTTCTCACCATTTTGTTCTGTGAAAAAGTCTGTCCTGTCAAAATTGGTGATGAGGTCCACTTTGTACTAGACAAAAACAGAGTTGGATTTTTAGTGCCAACTCACTGAAACAACAGTCCGCGGGTAGACATGTCGTTCCACTCGGACATATTAATCCCGATTCCGAGCCAACCAGTCCTTGGTTTTTCTCCTTAATGCTGCGTGCTTAGCGGAGAAGCAACAAATATCAATTTAATAGTCTTTGGTTTGACCCAACTTGGGCCCGAACCAAAGATCTACCGCACTCGAGGCGAGCACGCTAACCATTATGCAGTTCAAACTTTTTGATTGATTGATTGATTTTTGGCATTTAACTCCACCTTCAGCAATATCATGGCGACCAGTTTTAGTGGTGGAAGAAGCCGGAGTACCCAGAGAGAACTACCGACTATGAGCAAGCAACTGGTAAACTTATCACTTGCAGCTGCGAGTTTAGTGCACCCATTATTGTAATTTACAAAGCCGGGCCGAACGCACGCCCTTTTGGTGATAGGTTTGTACGAGTTGTTAGGTAATCCAACTACCTTGCTCATTGAGCCACCCAGGCCCTTAAACTTTAAACATGCTGTAATGATATGCAAATCTCCATATAGGAAAACACAAGCAAGTAATTTGAAGAAAAGGGGATGCTTGTACAAACTTTTTGAGTGAGTGAGTGGGTGGTTGTTGTTTAATGCCAATTCAGCAAATTTTCAGCTATATCATGGCGGGAACAAGTTAATTTTCAATGAGATGATGAGGTCCGCTTTGTACTAGACCAACACGTCGAGTTGGATTTTTATAGTGCTAGCTCACTGAAACAACAGTCCGCAAGTAGACATGTCGCTCCACTCGGAAACATTATTCCGATTCCGAGCCAACCAATCTTTGCCTTTTCTCTTTAATGCTGTGTGCTAAGTGGAGAAGCAACAAATACCAATTTAATAGTCTTTGGTTTGACCCAACTTGGGCCAGAACCCAAGATCTACCGCACACGAGGCGAGCACGCTAACCATTACGCCACCGATGCAGTTCAAACTTTTTGATCGATTGATTTTTGGCATTTAACTCCACCTTCAACAATATCATGGCGACCAGTTTTAGTGGTGGAAGAAGCCGGAGTACCCAGAGAGAACTACCGACTATGAGCAAGCAACTGGTAAACTTATCACTTGCAGCTGCGAGTTTAGTGCACACATTATTGTAATTTACAAAGCCGGGCCGAACCCACACCCTATTGGTGATAGGTTTGTACGAGTTGTTAGGTAATCCAACTACCTTGCTCATTGAGCCACCCGGGCCCTTAAACTTTAAACATGCTGTAATGATATGCAAATCTCCATATAGGAAAACACAAGCAAGTAATTTGAAGAAAAGGGGTTGCTTGTACAAACTTTTTGAGCTAGTGAGTTGGTGGTTGTTGTTTAACGCCAATTCAGCAAATTTTCAGCTATGTCATGGCGGGAACAAGTTAATTTTCAATGAGATGATGACGAGGTCCGCTTTGTACTAGACCAACATGTCGAGTTGGATTTTCATAGTGCTAGCTCACTGAAACAACAGTCCGCGGGTAGACATGTCGCTCCACTCGGAAACATTATTCCGATTCCGAGCCAACCAGTTTTTGCTTTTTCTCCTTAATGCTGTGTGCTAAGTGGAGAAGCAACAAATACCAATTTATTAATCTTTGGTTTGACCCAACTTGGGCCCGAACCCAAGATCTACCACACTCGAGGCGAGCACGCTAACCATTATGCCACCGATGTGGTTCAAATTTTTTGTGCTTAGCGCCACTTTCAGCAATATTTCAGCTATATCATTTCGACTAGTTTTAGTCGTGGAAGAAGCCGGAATACCCAGAGAGAACCACCAACCATGGGCAAGCAACTGGTAAACTTCTCACTTGCGACCGAGTCGTTGAGTGCACCCTTTTTTGTAATTTACAAAGCCGGGCCGAACCCACGCTCTATTGGTGATAGGTAGTTGGATTACCCAACAACTCATACAAGCCTAACTCATCGAGCCAAGAATGTTCCAATCAAACTGCCATACAGATCTCAATATGGTAGTTATGAAGCCTACACAGTTTTAAGGAATTTCTTTTTAAAATGAAAGGTGTTCTACATACAAAGTTATGCAATTCTCCATATGCAGAGCTCCAGATAATGTTCCTGTCCAAAGGGTAATTACCCCCTACTTTTGAAAATGATGGGTATTTGCATATTTCCTTTGCACTGTTGTACTCTCTACTTCAGAAAAGATTGCTTACATGTACACTTTTAAAATTATGTTTGACACAAGAGTTATTCAATAAACGAAGGATGCAAGTGAAATGTATATCTCTGTTTAATTTGACACGATTGTGTCATGTTTATTAATAAAATGTTGTAAATATTTTGTTTTTTGCTTTCCGACTTCGGCAGTTTTCACAGCCGTGTTGATAACATCATCAATGATTCCTTTAACTATACTGTCACTAGACACAGATGAAACTGTCAGGAACTTAAGTATAGAATTTTCCGTAGCGGGCTTATTGATGTTCTTGCTCATTTTCAACGAACAACGTGTTCCCAAATTTACTTTCGTTTTAGTTCTTACTTATTACGTAAACCGCATTTATTTGTGATATTGACCGCGATTGGATGATTTATCGTAAACATCCAATCAGATCTCCTTTGACATCGATGTTTAGAAAGGCAAGCATTCTGTACCCCTCGGAAGTATACACTCTCTCCTTCGAAAAGTATAAAGTGAAGTAATTACAGGGAATTTCTCAAAGACGAAAATGTATTGTTATGTACAAGACTGTACAAGTATGCTCCGAATTTGGAAAGTTTGCTTACACAGCAATATGTATGCGTAATGTGTACACTCTGATCTGATAATACATGCGTTTTTACTCGTTTTCATAGCGTAAAAAACACAAATACGCAGCTTATCTGGAGCTCTGATATGGTAAGCAAACAAAGTTTGTGGATTCACTTTTAAAATATAGGATTTGCATGTACAATTTTTTGCTTTGTGACCGATGGAGGGATAGGATGAAAACAATTTCATAATTAATGATCAATCTATCATTTTTCATCTGTATTTTTTAATGTTGATGCTAATTTTATGAACAATAAGTTACAGTTGAATCTTGTGTAAAATTCATAAGGACTCACAAACTTACTTGAAATAGAGAATTTGAGTTATATCGAAAATATCAAGCTTAAAGCTACTACTATGAGAAAATAATTTTAACTTCAAGCTATCAGAGGAAATGACTCATGAGTTTGTTAATAACAAGGTTCAACTGTATAAAAATTAACACATTGATAAAGACAAAACTATTGTGCATGTTAAAAAATTCTTTGTGTAACAATTAATTACAAAAATCTAGATAACAGGTTCTACTTGTAACAGCATACTAGTATTACAAAGCGATACTAACATAAAAAAATTGTTATAAAAATGGCCACAGATCTGCCATCTTGATTTTTAGAAAAAAAAATGTGCTTCCTTATAAAATATAACCTTATGATCTCAAACCACAGCCCATTTTCAGGGTAGGGTCTGTTATGGTCGTGATCGTATGGTAGTTGGATTTACAACTACCTGTGCAATCAGTGGCTATCACCACTAACATTGTGAGTTCGAACACCGTTCATGATGAGGTGTACTTGGTGAAGTTTGCCAGTGACTTGCGACAGGTCAGTGGTTTTCTCCACCAACAGAAATGACCGCCACGATATAACTGAAATATTGTTGAAAGTGACATTAAACACCATAAACCCAAACCCCTCCAAAAATTATTTAAAAAAAATATAATTCCATGATTTTTAAATGTAATGAATTCTGGAAGTGGGAATGTTATTGGGAGTTTCATGCCTTTTTGAAAAATACCTCTGGATAAAGGGAAATAACTTATACATAGTATGACATATAATCAAAAAATACATATTTGTAACAAATAAAGATATTGATCAATTAAAGAAATGTTATAAATTGGTCCATTTACAAAATCAGCTTATATATGTCTCTTGTCTGCATCAATGGATTTAAACAACATTCAATCAATCACAAGTCAAAATATATCACTGATCAACTTCTTAGATTTTGTTGCATTGAAATTATTTCTGATTACAGAGATTCTTCTATTCTATCTGGCATTCTTCAAGGAAACAAAAAGTTATCTTCCACGCTTTAGACAGTAAATCATATTGGCAATCTTTCAGACTTTAGGCAGTAAATGATATTGGCAATCTTCCAGACTTTAGGCAGTAAATGATATTGGCAATCTTCCAGACTTTAGGCAGTAAATGATATTGGCAATCTTCCAGACTTTAGGGATATCTGTTATCTCTATAATACAAAACAATAATATATTTATAATTATTTAAATAACATTATTTTATGTACATTAAATTACAAAAAACCCAATTATCAAAGGGGGGATGGGAATCCTATTAACCAGTTTAACACCTCCATATATGTGTGCCTGTCCCAAGGCAGGTCCTTTCTCCTTTCATTTTTGTGTTGTTCATTGATTTTAGGTGAGAGGTAGTTGTTTGCTTTGTTGATATTGGTGGAAATAAGGACCTTAAATACACAATATCAGTATGTCAGTTCATATAATAGGTAATATACAATGCCATGACTTAATCAGTGTTCGGTACTGTTCATTTCCATTTTTTTCTTCTGTTGGTCCCTACATTTCATCCATTTTATTATTTAAATAATAAAATGTTTAACTCTGCTACAATTGTGCCTGTCCTAAGGCAGGACTTGGATTTCCATCGGAATATGTGGTAGTGGCGAGAGGTATATATGTCTTTGTTTTGTTGATATAGGTGGAATTTGTGACGACTAGTTTACAATAACTCTCTTCATTAAATGTATAATACGCAACAATGAAAACAAATTATCTACCTGTCATAAAGTTTCTCTAAACAGCTTGATGTTGGAGGCAGTATATGTCTGTCATCTAATGTCTGTTATCACATAATATAAGAACTTCATACAACTGAAAAGAAATAAAATATATTAGTTTGGCTCTGTAAACTGTTACTTCATTAACATTTGCTCCATTTATTTAATTTTTATCCTGTAGTATTTATATAATATACAAGATGACATCATAAAGCGATTTCATTTCTGATTTGCTTTCAAAGCTTGACACAGTTGAAGATATTGCTCTGTTTCCATTTCTAATTTTGCATATTTGTCACAGGATGCTCGTATGTATTTAAAAAAACCGCATTGGTGATGTACTTGTTAGTGTGCTTGCCTTGAGTGCAGTCAATTGTGGGTTAGAGCCTCGGTCAGGTCTAATTAAAGTCCATAATTTGGTATTTATAGCTTCTCCACTAAACGTGTAGCACAAGGGAGAAAGAGCAAAGACGGGTTGGCTCTGAATCAAGATCATAGATCTGAGTGACGAGACATGTCTACCGACAGAATATAGAGCTAGCAATATAAAAATCCATCTAAGCGAGTAGGACTAGCACAAAGCCAACATCATTATCACTTCATCACATGCAACTTGTTATCGCCATGATATAGCTGAAATATTGCTCATTTGGCTTTCATTCTTTGTATTTAAAATACTGACATATTTTTATTTTCATGGATTGTGTTTGTCTTTCAAGTTTTGACGAAATATTTAAGGTATTTCACTTCTTTGCTACACCCAAGCTGTTTGTTACCATCATTCAACTCAACATTATACCATTTTGGGTCATTACTTTTACTTTGGAGTTTGTCAAATCGCAGTTTTGAACTATGAGAAATATGTAACCCAAACTCCTAAATACTAGAACAACATTATCAATCTCAATATATTAACAATTTATTTTATCTATTTACCTCAATCTTGAACAATATATCCATATCAATATATGACTGTAGCAAAACTTGAATAACTGAATACCTTGAATAACTGAAAAATAAATTTCAATTTATAATAGTTGAAAAATAAACACTTCTTAGTAATACTAAAAAGTTGTATTGTGTAAATATTTAACATAAATATTATCCTAAAAATGGTCACTGTACAAGAATATGTAATGCAGGTATTCCCAGAGTTTTGATGGGTGCTACTTTCATCAATTTGTAAGTGTAGATTCATTTTGCTTTGGTCTAGAAAGTGTCAAATTGCTGTTTAATGCAAATCTATAATGCTAAATGAGAGCTATTTTTTGTGTGTCGCTTCTCTTTTTCTGGTGAAATTAATGATTTTCCCTACTTTCAAAAGATATGCACAAAATAGTTTGCTCTCTCCGAAAGCTTCAGCGATATCATGGGTGTTTTTTCCTTCATTTTGTTATTGAAATATAAAGTTATGAAATACAAATTACAATTAAATTTTCTACATTTTTACATTCTAATCACAAATTGATTGCTGTGCAACCATTCAATAAAAGGTTAAGCATACAGATATTTGAGATATAAAGTTATTTACCTTCTATATACACAAGGGCTGCCATCAGAAATATCTCATAATGTACACTACTGCAATCAGTGATATACATCTGCTGTCAAAGATGTTCATAATTTACACAATTCCCTCCAATCAGTGAATAGTATCTGCTGTTGTTAGACATATTATACTGTTCATATCCTACTAATGTACAAATGTCACTCCAATCAGTGAAGTTACACCTGTTGTTCCTAAAGCCATCTTCAAAAGTTCATATCCTTGATAAATTTATATTAGCATCTTGCCCAGTCCATATCCTTGAAGAATGTATATCCTGTCACAAATGTATATATCTCTCCAAACATTCGTTGTTCTCAAATTTAAAGCAATTAATTTTCTTGCTGAATTGAAGTCCTGTCAAAAATGTATATATCTATCTAATCAATGACCATGATCTGTTACCAATTTTTGAGACATGTTCCACCATTAATATCAAATGTATCTGTATTATATCTCTTCAAATAAGTGTCATATCCACAGAACTAGATTTTAAATTGTTAATTTATCTGACTGAACCTGTCCAAGTCTATCATTTGTTACAAATATGGTATTCAAAAAATCATAAATATATTAAAACAATTTTTTTTTAATTCACAAGTATCATAACATATCATAATAAAATAACATTCAGATAAACATGTGATATGAAATAAGTTTTTAATAGACTCAAACCCTTCCCCAACATAATACAAGTTACTTTGAATTGTGTTTACAATTTTTTTTTTTAAATTACAGAATCCCATGTAACATAACTAAACATCTGATATGATAACACATTAATTATTTAGATTAAATATCAAATAATTAAGGTGCTCCTTCCTCATGCATATAGACTGATAATTTAGAAAATAAATAGAAAAATCAAACCCTTCCCCAACATAATACAAGTTACTTTGAATTGTGTTTACAATTTTTTTTTTTAATTACAGAATCCAATGTAACATAACTAATCATCTGATATGATAACACGTTAATTATTTAGATTAAATATCAAATAATTAAGATGCTCCTTCCTCACGCATATACTGATAATTTAGAAAATAAATAGAAAAATCAAACCCTTCCCCAACATAATACAAGTTACTTTGAATTGTGTTTACAATTTTTTTTTTTTATTACAGAATCCAATGTAACATAACTAATCATCTGATATGATAACACGTTAATTATTTAGATTAAATATCAAATAATTAAGGTGCTCCCTCCTCATGCATATAGACTGATAATTTAGAAAATAAATAGAAAAATCAAACCCTTCCCCAACATAATACAAGTTACTTTGAACTGTGTTTACAATTTTTTTTTTTTTAATTACAGAATCCAATGTAACATAACTAAACATCTGATATGATAACACGTTAATTATTTAGATTAAATATCAAATAATTAAGGTGCTCCTTCCTCATGCATATAGACTGATAATTTAGAAAATAAATAGAAAAATCAAACCCTTCCCCAACATAATACAAGTTACTTTGAATTGTGTTTTAATTACAGAATCCAATGTAACATAACTAAACATCTGATATGATAACACGTTAATTATTTAGATTAAATATCAAATAATTAAGGTGCTCCTTCCTCATGCATATAGACTGATAATTTAGAAAATAAATAGAAAAATCAAACCCTTCCCCAACATAATACAAGTTACTTTGAATTGTGTTTACAATTTTTTTTTTTAATTACAGAATCCAATGTAACATAACTAAACATCTGATATGATAACACGTTAATTATTTAGATTAAATATCAAATAATTAAGGTGCTCCTTCCTCAGGCATAGATTACCCCTTTGGTTTATTTTGTTTTTTTTTATAGATAACTACGATTTTATAAATACAAAGTGAGAAAGCTTACCATTTACTTATATATACAACATGGAATTATCAATTGCAGACTACTTGATTGAGGTACAATTTTGTATCCCTTTTTTATGTGAGGAAGTTAATTCCTGAACAGAATATTTCACTGTTATGGTTAAGGAACAAATTTGTACCCCAATACAGTATGTGGAAGTTTACAATTCATGTAAAGAATAGTTCACTCATGATTGAGGTATAATTTTGAAAATAGTTCAGAGAGAGAAAATTCAGTTCCGTTACTGAAATTTCAGAGTAATTACCGAGGTACAATTTTGTACCTATTGTTATCTTTTAGTCATAGGTAGCTTACAATTACAATACAAAATATGCCATTGTAATAGCTGAGGTAGTTTCTACTCAGATCAGTGTCTGGAAGTTTACAATTCTCTTAATATTTCCCATAACGGGGAAATATTGTTTGAGAATTGTAAACTTCCAGACACAGGCAGAGGTACAATTTTGTACCCTGTTGTGTTTGAAAAAGTTTGTAATTCCTTTAGATAACTAGAGGCTCAGGTGAGCCTGTATCGCTCATCCGACATAAATAAGTCCTCTTAAGAATGTCTGCATGCCGAATACATTTAAGTTTTACCATTCAAATCCCATAGTGTTCTATGCTAAAACTATGTCTGCTCATGGCAGCCATCTTGGATGGAGGTCGTGGTCACCGGACACAATTTTGAAAGTATACTACACAAGGACCATCCATGCCATGTTTGCTTTAAATTGGCTGACAGGTTTCAGAGGAGAAGACTTTTAAAAAAATTTCCCATAGGGTCCTATGTTAAAACTATGTCTGATGACGGTGGCCATTTTGGACCGAGATCGGGGTCACTGAACACAATTTTGGCAGTTGACCACCTAAGGACCATCGATGACATGTTTGCTATATTGGCTTACTGGTTTCAGAGGAGATTTTAAAACATTTTTTCCTCATAGGGTCCAATGTTAAAACTATGTCTGCTGAAGGTGGCCATCTTGGATGGAGGTCAGGGTCACTGGACACAATTTTGAAAATTTACCACTTAAGGACCATCCATGCCATGTTTGGTTTAAATTGGCTTACTGGTTTCAGAAGAGAATATTTTTAAACATTTTTCCCATAGGGTCCTATGTTAAAACTATGTCCGCTGATGGTGGCCATCTTGGATGGAGGTTTGGGTCACATGACATAATTTTGAAAGTTGACCATCTAAGGACCATTCATGCCATGTTTGCTTTAAATTGACTTACTGGTTTCAGAGGAGAAGACTTTTAAACATTTTTTCCATAGGGTCCTATGTTAAAACTAAGTCAAGTCATGGCAGCCATCTTGAATTTCCGATCGTAAAACGATTCACAAGTTTAGTACAGGACCACCCAATGACCATTCCTGCAAAGCCACAATTCAATTGGCTTGGTGGTTTCTGACAAGAAGAATTTTTAAATTTCAGCTAATGAGAACACATTATGGACCCTGGCAGCCATGTTGGATTTCAAATCAACACCAAAAACACAAATCTTGTATATGACCATCCAATGAACATTTCTGGCAAGTTTGGTTCAATTCTGTTCAGTTCTGATTCACAGAATTTTTAAAGTTGACCATCCATGCCATGTTTGCTTTAAGTTAGCTTACTGGGTTCTGAGAAGAAAATAGTTAAAACAATATTCCCATATAGTCCTACGTTAAAACTATACCTGGAGGAATGGTCTCATCATGGATCAGGATAAACTAGAACTGTGAGTGACCTCACTGAGTGATACCCCTCGCTTGCAATACTATGATGTTCAAACTTTGGAATACAGGTATATTAGCAAGTTACCTATGAAAAATGAACGGATATGGAGTTATGTCAAGGAGACAACATCCCATCTCCAAAATAAACAAGTTGAATTATCTCCCCTTCCAAATTTTGGAAAGCAACCATATTTCTTCATGCACATCTGCAGGTAGTGTACTACAACTGTGTAAAGTTTCACAAAAATCCAATAAGCCGTTTAGGAGGAGTTGCGCTTACAAGGTACACAACCCCCCTTTTCGTGAAAGTATAAGTTGAATTATCCCCCCTTCTAAATTTTAAACAGCAACGGTATTCCTTCATGCACATCTGCAGGTTATATACTACAACTGTGTAAAGTTTCATAAAAATTCAATAAGCAATTTAGTAAGAGTTGCACTTACAAGGTACATGCCCCCCCCCCCCCCTCTTTTCGTGAAAATATAAGTTGAATTATCTCCCCTTTTAAATTTTGGACAGCAACCATATTCCTTCATGCACATCTGCAGGTAGTGTACTACAAATGTGTAAAGTTTCATAAAACTCCAATAAGCCGTTTAGGAGGGGTTGTGCTTACAAGGTACACAACCCCCTTTTTCGTGAAAATATAAGTTGAATTATCTCCCCTTCTAAATTTTAAACAGCAACGGTATTCCTTCATGCACATCTGCAAGTTGTGTATTACAACTGTGTAAAGTTTCATAAAGATTCAATAAGCAATTTAGTAGGAGTTGCGCTTACAAGGTACATGACCCCCCCTTTTCGTGAAAGGATAAGTTGATTTATCTCCCCTTTTAAATTTTGGACAGCAACTATATTCCTTCATGCACATCTGCAGGTAGTGTACTACAACTGTGTAAAGTTTCACAAAACTCCAATAAGCCGTTTAGGAGGAGTTGCGCTTACAAGGTACATGACCCCCTTTTCATGAAAATATAAGTTGAACTATCTCCCCTTCTAAATTTGTACCCAGTTCTGTATGAGAACATTATCCATAAGGCTATTACAGACAACTTTTCACTGACTGAGCTACAATTTTGTACCATGTTCTGTAAGAATGTTTACTCTTCTCTGATAGTAGGGATGGGGATGAAATGAGCAATCTCTATAGAAGACCTTCCATAGTTGCTTCCTACCAAGTTTCGGTTCATTTGGCTAAGAAGTTTTAGAGGAGATTAAAAAAAATCTGCCAATCAAAAACAAAAATCGCCTGTGGCGACCATGTTTGTTAACGGATCGGGACGAAATGAGTAATCGGGACAGAGGACCTTCCATAGATGCTTCCTACTAAGTTTCACTTCATTTGGCTGAAGCGTTTCAGAGGAGACGATTAAAATGTGAAAAGTAAACAGATGACAGACGACGGGCACCAAGTGATGGTAAAAGCTCACATTGGCTTTGGCAAGGTGAGCTAACAACGGTCAGCGGGTAGATATGTCGCTCCACTTGGACACATTATGCTGATTCCGAGCCAACCAGTCTGCTCTTTCTCCTTAATGATGCGTTCTTAGCGGAGAAGCAAAAAATACCAATTTTACATTCTTTTGTTTGACCCGTCCTGGGCTCATACCCACAATCTATCGCACTCGAGGCGAGCACACTAACCATTATGCTACCGATGCGGTTCCCTATTTTTTTTAATTTTTTTTTATTGTCCTTCAATATATTATTTGAAAACAAAAATTAATCCAAAACAATTAAGAGTTACTTGATATCTATATAAACAGTGAGAGTTCCTACTTTTGATCAAACACTCTTTGAATATTGCAATAATCCAACAAAATTACAAGTTCTATACAAAATCATGACCATTCTGTTGAAGGAGACTTGGCGAATGCCAATTCAGCACAAACCGTTTTGTATTTCTTTCTTTTACATCCACATGTAACATATTTTGACTATGTGCTGTTGTTTTTTTTTCACAACTTTTATTCATTTAAGACAATATTTTGTTTTTTTTCTTTTTATCAATTTGCAAGTCGAACATACCCTTGACAAGTGTTATAATGAACCTTAAATAAATTACAAAAAGGAAACATAATTGTGATATTGAGCTGTTTTCGCTATTCTTTCATTTTTTTACAGACAAAACCGGTTCTACTGAAACACAATTTTTGGGACCCAACCTGAAAGTAGTGGCTGACAGAGCCGAAACGAATGTACCTAAATAAGCATTGTATTTTTCACTGTAGTAAGTCTAAAACTATTCATGGTGGCACGTCAGTGCAAACTATCATATATATAAGCATTACAAAGGGTTTGTGTACTTTAAATACACATATAGACTACTTTTTATAGCTTTATTTGATGATTTCAATCTCATTATTAGCATTTGTCATTGTTTATGTCCATCATTTTATCCATATCTGAGTAATTGATGAAGTTAACCACAGTAACATATAGGTAAAAACAAACAAAAATAATCGACAGATGAACATTTTCTGGATTCAAGATATAATAATACTATATGATCATAATATTTACTTTTTGTCGTCGCCTGTATGTCAATCATGCCTAAGTGACCTGTACCGGAAGTTGACAGTACATTTTCGACCGGAGCTCTTTGATGACAGTGTTCTACCTCTGTTTACAATTCCATCCTTCTCAGTAGATTTGTAATATAAGTAAAGCAACTGTTGCTAAAAGTGCAGCAGGAACTACCTACCTTTCTTGGGATTCTGAGTTCACCCCACTTGTTTAAGTTTGTGATTGTGTTGTCATTAAGCTGTAGATTCCAAGTAAATTTCTTGCCCTCTACATCTGCATGTTTCAGAAGATCGACCAATTCAGCAGGGAAGTCTATTGTTGATTGATTGGGTTTATCGCCAACTTTAGATTTGGTTGACCAGTATAGAATATAGAAATGACCACGGATACATGTATGCTCCACTTGTCGTAAACACTTCCTGGCGCTTTCCTCATTCATGACTTATCACCATGTTTGTAACTAGATTAAAACGACTGGTGCCACTAGTGCAGGAGGAACTGCTTACCCTCCAGGAAAACCAGTCCACCCTCAGTTTTTAGTGGGGTTCGTGTTACTCGATTTTTTATGTGAATGTTTTGTAGATCGTCGTTTGTCGTATTAAAAAGATAAAATTGTTGTTTGTACTTTTTCTTTTGGCCATTGTGTTCGTCTGTTCTTCTTCGATATAAGGATTCTGATTAAACCTAAAAAGTTGGTATCTTCTGCTATATCATGGCGTGAACAAATTTGATTATTGGACACCTACAAGCCATTTAGAAATAAAACATACTAGTCTATAAAACTATCGGATTATATGTACAAATAAAAAAAACACTAAAAACATAAAACCATAAATATCATAATCTAGGAATTCATGTGAAAATGACATGTTTACCAATAGCAACTAGGCTTTATAAATTTCAACTATTTTTAAAATGAAAGGGTTTTGGAACTCTTAATTGCCAACAGGCAGATGGCAATCAAAGAGAATAGACCTGCTGGTGCTATTCTATCACCATCCAGTATTAGCCCAGTTCTGTTCACTGATGTCGTGATGAGTTACATTCATTAGTCAATCTAGATCTGAAATTCGACGCATTTGTAACACAGGTCTCTTTATATAATGCCATTGGAAATACCATGTCAGTCGGGGTTGACATTTGTGAAATTTTCATTCCTTCCATTGGCTAAAGACCTGGCGACAGAGAAATGGAAAACAATATTTTTTGGCAGAAGTTATGAGCACCGCCCAACTGCTAGGGGCCGTTTCACACACATATTAGGGGGCATGAGTTATGCTCATTGTTGAAGACCCTACTGTGACTGTCAAATATTGAACAGCAATAAAAGTGCTGTTACTTTACTTTAATTTGTGTCTTAAAGGAGAACGAAATCGACTGATGATTGGGGTTTTACAGAATTTAGAACCAATAAAAAAAATGAAAATGTGACTTTTTAAATGAAAATTTTACAAGGGCTGGTGTTAAAGCACGTCTATATCTTATTAATTTTAAATTTCCCCCTAAACATGGAGGCTGCCATTTCTCACTTATCTGTGACGTAAATCCATCTATTCCGATTTACCTTATCAGCTAAACTGCATCAAAACAAAAATCAGTTTTGGAATTCCGTCTTAATGGATAGAAAGTCTAAATTTCTACCCAATGTTTATTGGATTTTATTGGCAATACACTAATGCTAAATCTTCGTGTATCACCCAAAAATGGCCCCAAACAAACATCCTATGGTGCTTAGATTGGCTCATTTTATAAGAATGTCTGGGGTTATGGAGTGGATGAGATACATGCTGTAGGGTGCGAGATGTTCAGGGTTATGAAATAATGTGGCGTTTTTGGATTTTTGGACAGAAAACTAGGGGACGTCAGAGAGAACAACTAGAATAGTCAGGACAAGTACTTAACAGGACTCTCCAATACAGAGTACAAGAAAAGTGTATGTCCCCGATACCCAGGAAGGAACCCTCCCCTAACCAAAATACAATACCGCAACAAAAGAAAATTTCACATTTTTATATTCTATTACAGAAACTATTGTAAGAGTGAGTGAGTGAGTGATTGCTTAATGCCAAATGAGCAAGCTACATTCAATGAGAATACAATGTCTGTTTTGTACTAGACCAACATGCCAAGTTGAAGTTTTAGTGCTAAAACTAAATACAGTCCGTGGGTACACATGTTGCTCCACTTCAACACATTATCCCGATTCCGAGCCAATCAGTCTTTGCTCTTTCTCCTTAATGCTACTTGCTTAGCAGAGAAGGAACAAATAGCACTTTTTTAAGGTCTTTGGTTTGAGGCAACCTTTGTTTGAACCCACAATCTACCTCACTCAAGGCAAACACACCATTTATTGGTAGAAAAAGGGTGAATGGGACAATTTTGAATACATCTGCCAAAAAAAAATCAAAATGATAAATGAAAAAAACAAACCTATTTTTGAAGTCAATGAGTATGACATGAAGGAAAACGAGATATTTCATTCGTTCATTAATTTTAAATAGTCATCCAAATTTCTAGGTCAATCATTTCAGCTACTCTTGTGCATTAAAGAGGAATATTGGGAAGTTACACTATTTACTTAAAAAAAGGTACATTTTTCAAATAGTTTGAACACTCCCTCCCCCTCCCCAAAAAGGAGCCAAAAAAATTTTTGGACAAAAAACAACCCATTATTCCTCTCTATTGTTAGTAAAGTGGAGGCAGGATTATAGGTGATTATGTAAGAATAGCTGAGATCATTGAACTAATAAATTTACCTATTAATCAAAGGCCACCCACCTCGCTGAACAATGAAAAATCTCGGTCATAGTCATTACACTATAATAAATCACATGGCAGATGAAGAACAACAATCAAAATATGTTTCCACAGAAACTGAACCGCACAGGTGGTGAAATGGATAGCATGGTTGTCTCAAGTGCGGTAGATGGTACATTCAATCCCTGGTCGTGTCAAACCAAAGACTTTAAAAATAAAAAATTGTATTTGATGCTTCTTCCATAAGCATGCAGAACCAAAAGAGAAAGAGAAAAGATTGACATGTCTAGCACTATAAACTTTCAACTAAGTGTGTTCAAATGGTCTAGTACAAAGCAGAAATCATCTCATCAAATGCAACTTGTTCTTGCCATGATATAGCTCTAGATAACTTGCCATGATATAGCAGAAATATTGCTCATTTGGCATTAATAATAATCACTCAACAAAACTTCCCATGATATAGCTGGAGAATTGCTGGCAAATAATCACTCACTGTACAAAACTTCCATCAGGGCGAGGTGTACAACATTATGTGATAAAGTTTGTCAGTGACTTGCGACAGGTTGGTGGTTTTATCAGGATTCCTCCACCAATAAATCTGACTGCCATGATATAACTGAAATAGTTGAAAGTGGCGGATGATATAGCTGAGAACTTGCTGGAATATACAAGTTTCTAAAATAGAAATATGAAATGTGAAGTTTGATTTGTTGCGATTTTGTTGGTTAAAGGGAAAGTTCTTCCTGAACATCACAGACAAACACCTTCCCCAGACGGTATTGAATTGTCCATTAAAGTATTGCCCCACAACCATTCAAGGTGTTCAATCTAAAGATCCCCATTGAATCTGTCCAAAAATCTAAAACACACACAAATATTCCACCCCTGAAACACTCACAACCCTCAACACATATCTCTTCTCCAATCTCCATAACTTACCAGCCATTCTCTCCAACTGAGCCAATCAAAGCAAAATTAGGTGCTTGTTGGGTCATTTTGTGGGTAACATACTAAGATCTAGCATTAGTAATTATTGCCAACAAAATCCAACCATATTCCAATTTTATTCCCCTTGACACTTAAGACACAAATTAAAGTAAAGGACCAACACTTTTATTGCTGTTCTACATCTAACAAAGTAGGGTCTTCACAGACAATGGATGCCCCCACCCCCTGAAAAGAGTCATTCAGTTGTGTGATACAAATCAGGTACACAACTCTGATGAAGGTTGCAACGGTCATGTGAGGTATTGCTGCAACTTGGCATCCGTTGTCCTCTGTAAACTTTCACAATTAAACCTCTCTGAAACCACTGGGCTAAATGGAACCAAACTTTTTTTGGAGAACTAATCGTAGAATTAAAAAATACATCAATGGCCTAAGAATAGACAGTGCCATCTCTGAATTAAGGATTTCATCAGCTCATAGATTTATTTTTAATTTTTTTTTAATTTTTTTTACAGTCAGATTAAAATCAAATGATATATTGGGTTTTAATCTGAGTGAACTAGGTATGATACCATGAAATCCTTAATTCAGAGATGGCACTGTCTATTCTTAGAGCATTGATGTATTTTTTAATTCTACGATTAGTACTCCAAAAAAAGTTTGGTTCCATTTATCCCAGTGGTTTCAGAGAGGTTTAATTGTGAAAGTTTACAGAGGACAACAGACCCCAAGTTGCAGCAATACCTCACATGACCATTACAACCTTCATCGGAGTTGTGTACCTGATTTGTGTCACACAACTAGATGACTCTTTTCGGGGGGAGGGTAGTGGTACCCCTCAGTGGAGAAACTAAGTCTTATTTCTATACTCTGTGATTATATACTTGGGGGTGTGTTCTTTAAATTTATATACAGTTGTATGTATGTAAACACATGTATCAGCAATTAAAATACCTTTATTGCTCGATACAACATTATTGATAAAGTTTGTCACACTTGTGGCAGGTCGGCGGTTTTCTCGGTATACTCCACCGATAAAACAAGATAGCCATGGCGTTAAACACCATAACTTCCCCAATTTGACCCGCCACTTTTTTTTAAATGAACAATAAATAATTAAAATCCATAATTATATAATATGGAAACATCCTCTTTTGAAAAAAACAACACAAGTTTTGTAGGAAACCATTCAATGAACATTCATACCATGTTCGGTTTCAATTTGCCAAGTGGTTTCAGAGGAGAAGATTAAAATCTAAAAGCTTACAGACAACGGATGCCAAGTGAGAGCAATACGTCATATGACCTTTACATTCTTGATCAGAGTTGTTACACACCTAGTTGACTCTTTTTGGGGGGATGGGGGTTGTACCCCTCAGCAGAGAAGCTAGGTCCTATTTCTATACCCCGGGGGATGTTCTTTAAATTTATATACACAGTTGTGCATATGTAAATACCGGTATCAGCAATTAAAACACCTTTATTGCTCGATACACCATTACGGATAAAGTTTGTCAGACTTGCGGCAGGTCAGTGGTTTTCTCGGTATACTCCACCGATAAAACAAGATAGCCATGGCGTTAAACACCATAACTCCCCCAATTTGACCCGCCACTTTTTTTTAAATGAACAATAAATAATTAAAATCCATAATTATATAATATGGAAACATCCTCTTTTGAAAAAAACAACACAAGTTTTGTAGGAAACCATTCAATGAACATTCATACCATGTTCGGTTTCAATTTGCCAAGTGGTTTCAGAGGAGAAGATTAAAATCTAAAAGCTTACAGACAACGGATGCCAAGTGAGAGCAATACGTCATATGACCTTTACATTCTTGATCAGAGTTGTTACACACCTAGTTGACTCTTTTTGGGGGGATGGGGGTTGTACCCCTCAGCAGAGAAGCTAGGTCCTATTTCTATACCCCGGGGGATGTTCTTTAAATTTATATACACAGTTGTGCATATGTAAATACCGGTATCAGCAATTAAAACACCTTTATTGCTCGATACACCATTACGGATAAAGTTTGTCAGACTTGCGGCAGGTCAGTGGTTTTCTCGGTATACTCCACCGATAAAACAAGATAGCCATGGCGTTAAACACCATAACTCCCCCAATTTGACCCCCCTTTTTTTAAATGAACAATAAATAATTAAAATCCATAATTATATAATATGGAAACACCCTCTTTTGAAAAAACAACACAAGTTTTGTAGGAAACCATTCAATGAACATTCATACCATGTTCGGTTTCAATTTGCCAAGTGGTTTCAGAGGAGAAGATTAAAATCTAAAAGCTTACAGACAACGGATGCCAAGTGAGAGCAATACGTCATATGACCTTTACATTCTTGATCAGAGTTGTTACACACCTAGTTGACTCTTTTTGGGGGAGGGGGTTGTACCCCTCAGCAGAGAAACTAGGTCCTATTTCTATACCCCGGGGGGATGTTCTTTAAATTTATATACACAGTTGTGGATATGTAAATATCAATAATTAAAACACCTTTATTGCTCGATACACCATTACGGATAAAGTTTGTCAGACTTGTGGCAGGTCAGTGGTTTTCTCGGTATACTCCACCGATAAAACAAGATAGCCATGGCGTTAAACACCATAACTCCCCCAATTTGACCCCCCTTTTTTTAAATGAACAATAAATAATTAAAATCCATAATTATATAATATGGAAACACCCTCTTTTGAAAAAACAACACAAGTTTTGTAGGAAACCATTCAATGAACATTCATACCATGTTCGGTTTCAATTTGCCAAGTGGTTTCAGAGGAGAAGATTAAAATCTAAAAGCTTACAGACAACGGATGCCAAGTGAGAGCAATACGTCATGACCTTTACATTCTTGATCAGAGTTGTTACACACCTAGTTGACTCTTTTGGGGGGGGGGGGGGGGTTGTACCCCTCAGTCGAGAAGCTAGGTCCTATTTCTATACCTCGGGGGATGTTCTTTAAATTTATATACACAGTTGTGCATATGTAAATACCGGTATCAGCAATTAAAACACCTTTATTGCTCGATACACCATTACGGATAAAGTTTGTCAGACTTGCGGCAGGTCAGTGGTTTTCTCGGTATACTCCACCGATAAAACAAGATAGCCATGGCGTTAAAACACCATAACTTCCCCAATTTGACCCCCCATTTTTTTTAAATGAACAATAAATAATTAAAATCCATAATTATATAATATGGAAACATCCTCTTTTGAAAAAAACAACACAAGTTTTGTAGGAAACCATTCAATGAACATTCATACCATGTTCGGTTTCAATTTGCCAAGTGGTTTCAGAGGAGAAGATTAAAATCTAAAAGCTTACAGACAACGGATGCCAAGTGAGAGCAATACGTCATATGACCTTTACATTCTTGATCAGAGTTGTTACACACCTAGTTGACTCTTTTTGGGGGGAGGGGGGTTGTACCCCTCAGCAGAGAAGCTAGGTCCTATTTCTATACCCCGGGGGATGTTCTTTAAATTTATATACACAGTTGTGCATATGTAAATACCGGTATCAGCAATTAAAACACCTTTATTGCTCGATACACCATTACGGATAAAGTTTGTCAGACTTGCGGCAGGTCAGTGGTTTTCTCGGTATACTCCACCGATAAAACAAGATAGCCATGGCGTTAAACACCATAACTCCCCCAATTTGACCCCCCTTTTTTTTAAATGAACAATAAATAATTAAAATCCATAATTATATAATATGGAAACACCCTCTTTTGAAAAAACAACACAAGTTTTGTAGGAAACCATTCAATGAACATTCATACCATGTTCGGTTTCAATTTGCCAAGTGGTTTCAGAGGAGAAGATTAAAATCTAAAAGCTTACAGACAACGGATGCCAAGTGAGAGCAATACGTCATATGACCGTTACATTCTTGATCAGAGTTGTTACACACCTAGTTGACTCTTTTTTTGGGGGGGTTGTACCCCTCAGCCGAGAAGCTAGGTCCTATTTCTATACCCCGGGGTTCCCTCGGGGGATGTTCTTTAAATTTATATACACAGTTGTGCATATGTAAATACCGGTATCAGCAATTAAAACACCTTTATTGCTCGATACACCATTACGGATAAAGTTTGTCAGACTTGCGGCAGGTCAGTGGTTTTCTCGGTATACTCCACCGATAAAACAAGATAGCCATGGCGTTAAACACCATAACTCCCCCAATTTGACCCCCCTTTTTTTTAAATGAACAATAAATAATTAAAATCCATAATTATATAATATGGAAACACCCTCTTTTGAAAAAACAACACAAGTTTTGTAGGAAACCATTCAATGAACATTCATACCATGTTCGGTTTCAATTTGCCAAGTGGTTTCAGAGGAGAAGATTAAAATCTAAAAGCTTACAGACAACGGATGCCAAGTGAGAGCAATACGTCATATGACCGTTACATTCTTGATCAGAGTTGTTACACACCTAGTTGACTCTTTTTTTGGGGGGGTTGTACCCCTCAGCCGAGAAGCTAGGTCCTATTTCTATACCCTGTGGTTCCCTCGGGGGATGTTCTTTAAATTTATATACACAGTTGTGCATATGTAAATATCGGTATCAGCAATTAAAACACCTTTATTGCCATCTCTGAATTAAGGATTTCATCAGCTCATAGATTTATTTTTAATTTTTTTTTTATTTTTTTTACAGTCAGATTAAAATCAAATGATATATTGGGTTTTAATCTGAGTGAACTAGGTATGATACCATGAAATCCTTAATTCAGAGATGGCACTGTCTATTCTTAGAGCATTGATGTATTTTTTAATTCTACGATTAGTACTCCAAAAAAAGTTTGGTTCCATTTATCCCAGTGGTTTCAGAGAGATTTAATTGTGAAAGTTTACAGAGGACAACAGACCCCAAGTTGCAGCAATACCTCACATGACCATTACAACCTTCATCGGAGTTGTGTACCTGATTTGTGTCACACAACTAGATGACTCTTTTCGGGGGGAGGGTAGTTGTACCCCTCAGTGGAGAAACTAAGTCTTATTTCTATACTCTGTGATTATATACTTGGGGGTGTGTTCTTTAAATTTATATACAGTTGTATGTAAGTAAACACATGTATCAGCAATTAAAATACCTTTATTGCTCGATACAACATAATTGATAAAGTTTGTCACACTTGTGGCAGGTCGGCGGTTTTCTCAGTATACTCCACCAATAAAACAAGATAGCCATGATATAACTGAAATATTGCTAAAAGTGGCATTAAACACCATAACTCCCCCAATTTGACCCCTGCTTTTTTTTAAATGAACAATAAATAATTAAAATCCATAATTATATAATATGGAAACATCCTCTTTTGAAAAAACAACACAAGTTTTGTAGGAAACCATTCAATGAACATTCATACCATGTTCGGTTTCAATTTGCCAAGTGGTTTCAGAGGAGAAGATTAAAATCTAAAAGCTTACAGACAACGGATGCCAAGTGAGAGCAATACGTCATATGACCGTTACATTCTTGATCAGAGTTGTTACACACCTAGTCGACTCTTTTTGGGGGGGTTGTACCCCTCAGCCGAGAAGCTAGGTCCTATTTCTATACCCCGGGGTTCCCTCGGGGGGATGTTCTTTAAATTTATATACACAGTTGTGCATATGTAAATATCAGCAATTAAAACACCTTTATTGCTCGATACACCATTACGGATAAAGTTTGTCAGACTTGCGACAGGTCAGTGGTTTTCTCGGTATACTCCACCGATAAAACAAGATAGCCATGGCGTTAAACACCATAACTCCCCCAATTTGACCCCCCTTTTTTTTAAATGAACAATAAATAATTAAAATCCATAATTATATAATATGGAAACACCCTCTTTTGAAAAAACAACACAAGTTTTGTAGGAAACCATTCAATGAACATTCATACCATGTTCGGTTTCAATTTGCCAAGTGGTTTCAGAGGAGAAGATTAAAATCTAAAAGCTTACAGACAACGGATGCCAAGTGAGAGCAATACGTCATATGACCTTTACATTCTTGATCAGAGTTGTTACACACCTAGTTGACTCTTTTTGGGGGGAGGGGGGTTGTACCCCTCAGCAGAGAAGCTAGGTCCTATTTCTATACCCCGGGGGATGTTCTTTAAATTTATATACACAGTTGTGCATATGTAAATACCGGTATCAGCAATTAAAACACCTTTATTGCTCGATACACCATTACGGATAAAGTTTGTCAGACTTGTGGCAGGTCAGTGGTTTTCTCGGTATACTCCACCGATAAAACAAGATAGCCATGGCGTTAAACACCATAACTTCCCCAATTTGACCCCCCACTTTTTTTTAAATGAACAATAAATAATTAAAATCCATAATTATATAATATGGAAACATCCTCTTTTGAAAAAAACAACACAAGTTTTGTAGGAAACCATTCAATGAACATTCATACCATGTTCGGTTTCAATTTGCCAAGTGGTTTCAGAGGAGAAGATTAAAATCTAAAAGCTTACAGACAACGGATGCCAAGTGAGAGCAATACGTCATATGACCGTTACATTCTTGATCAGAGTTGTTACACACCTAGTTGACTCTTTTTTGGGGGGGGGTTGTACCCCTCAGCCGAGAAGCTAGGTCCTATTTCTATACCCCGGGGTTCCCTCGGGGGATGTTCTTTAAATTTATATACACAGTTGTGCATATGTAAATACCGGTATCAGCAATTAAAACACCTTTATTGCTCGATACACCATTACGGATAAAGTTTGTCAGACTTGCGGCAGGTCAGTAGTTTTCTCGGTATACTCCACCGATAAAACAAGATAGCCATGGCGTTAAACACCATAACTCCCCCAATTTGACCCCCCTTTTTTTAAATGAACAATAAATAATTAAAATCCATAATTATATAATATGGAAACACCCTCTTTTGAAAAAACAACACAAGTTTTGTAGGAAACCATTCAATGAACATTCATACCATGTTCGGTTTCAATTTGCCAAGTGGTTTCAGAGGAGAAGATTAAAATCTAAAAGCTTACAGACAACGGATGCCAAGTGAGAGCAATACGTCATATGACCTTTACATTCTTGATCAGAGTTGTTACACACCTAGTTGACTCTTTTTGGGGGGAGGGGGGTTGTACCCCTCAGCCGAGAAGCTAGGTCCTATTTCTATACCCCGGGGTTCCCTCGGGGGGGTGTTCTTTAAATTTATATACACAGTTGTGCATATGTAAATACCGGTTTCAGCAATTAAAACACCTTTATTGCCATCTCTGAATTAAGGATTTCATCAGCTCATAGATTTATTTTTAATTTTTTTTTAATTTTTTTTACAGTCAGATTAAAATCAAATGATATATTGGGTTTTAATCTGAGTGAACTAGGTATGATACCATGAAATCCTTAATTCAGAGATGGCACTGTCTATTCTTAGAGCATTGATGTATTTTTTAATTCTACGATTAGTACTCCAAAAAAAGTTTGGTTCCATTTATCCCAGTGGTTTCAGAGAGATTTAATTGTGAAAGTTTACAGAGGACAACAGACCCCAAGTTGCAGCAATACCTCACATGACCATTACAACCTTCATCGGAGTTGTGTACCTGATTTGTGTCACACAACTAGATGACTCTTTTCGGGGGGAGGGTAGTTGTACCCCTCAGTGGAGAAACTAAGTCTTATTTCTATACTCTGTGATTATATACTTGGGGGTGTGTTCTTTAAATTTATATACAGTTGTATGTATGTAAACACATGTATCAGCAATTAAAATACCTTTATTGCTCGATACAACATAATTGATAAAGTTTGTCACACTTGTGGCAGGTCGGTGGTTTTCTCGGTATACTCCACCGATAAAACAAGATAGCCATGGCATTAAACACCATAACTCCCCCAATTTGACCCCCCCTTTTTTTTAAATGAACAATAAATAATTAAAATCCATAATTATATAATATGGAAACACCCTCTTTTGAAAAAACAACACAAGTTTTGTAGGAAACCATTCAATGAACATTCATACCATGTTCGGTTTCAATTTGCCAAGTGGTTTCAGAGGAGAAGATTAAAATCTAAAAGCTTACAGACAACAGATGTCAAGTGAGAGCAATACGTCATATGACCGTTACATTCTTGATCAGAGTTGTTACACACCTAGTTGACTCTTTTTGGGGGGGTTGTACCCCTCAGCCGAGAAGCTAGGTCCTATTTCTATACCCCGGGGTTCCCTCGGGGGGATGTTCTTTAAATTTATATACACAGTTGTGCATATGTAAATATCAGCAATTAAAACACCTTTATTGCTCGATACACCATTACGGATAAAGTTTGTCAGACTTGCGGCAGGTCAGTGGTTTTCTCGGTATACTCCACCGATAAAACAAGATAGCCATGGCGTTAAACACCATAACTCCCCCAATTTGACCCCCCTTTTTTTTAAATGAACAATAAATAATTAAAATCCATAATTATATAATATGGAAACACCCTCTTTTGAAAAAACAACACAAGTTTTGTAGGAAACCATTCAATGAACATTCATACCATGTTCGGTTTCAATTTGCCAAGTGGTTTCAGAGGAGAAGATTAAAATCTAAAAGCTTACAGACAACGGATGCCAAGTGAGAGCAATACGTCATGACCTTTACATTCTTGATCAGAGTTGTTACACACCTAGTTGACTCTTTTGGGGGGGGGAGGGGGGTTGTACCCCTCAGCCGAGAAGCTAGGTCCTATTTCTATACCTCGGGGGATGTTCTTTAAATGTATATACACAGTTGTGCATATGTAAATACCGGTATCAGCAATTAAAACACCTTTATTGCTCGATACACCATTACGGATAAAGTTTGTCAGACTTGTGGCAGGTCAGTGGTTTTCTCGGTATACTCCACCGATAAAACAAGATAGCCATGGCGTTAAACACCATAACTCCCCCAATTTGACCCCCCTTTTTTTTAAATGAACAATAAATAATTAAAATCCATAATTATATAATATGGAAACACCCTCTTTTGAAAAAACAACACAAGTTTTGTAGGAAACCATTCAATGAACATTCATACCATGTTCGGTTTCAATTTGCCAAGTGGTTTCAGAGGAGAAGATTAAAATCTAAAAGCTTACAGACAACGGATGCCAAGTGAGAGCAATACGTCATGACCTTTACATTTTTGATCAGAGTTGTTACACACCTAGTTGACTCTTTTGGGGGGGGGGGGGGGGGGGGTTGTACCCCTCAGCCGAGAAGCTAGGTCCTATTTCTATACCTCGGGGGATGTTCTTTAAATTTATATACACAGTTGTGCATATGTAAATACCGGTATCAGCAATTAAAACACCTTTATTGCTCGATACACCATTACGGATAAAGTTTGTCAGACTTGTGGCAGGTCAGTGGTTTTCTCGGTATACTCCACCGATAAAACAAGATAGCCATGGCGTTAAACACCATAACTCCCCCAATTTGACCCCCCTTTTTTTTAAATGAACAATAAATAATTAAAATCCATAATTATATAATATGGAAACACCCTCTTTTGAAAAAACAACACAAGTTTTGTAGGAAACCATTCAATGAACATTCATACCATGTTCGGTTTCAATTTGCCAAGTGGTTTCAGAGGAGAAGATTAAAATCTAAAAGCTTACAGACAACGGATGCCAAGTGAGAGCAATACGTCATATGACCTTTACATTCTTGATCAGAGTTGTTACACACCTAGTTGACTCTTTTTGGGGGAGGGGGTTGTACCCCTCAGCAGAGAAACTAGGTCCTATTTCTATACCCCGGGGGGATGTTCTTTAAATTTATATACACAGTTGTGCATATGTAAATACCGGTATCAGCAATTAAAACACCTTTATTGCTCGATACACCATTACGGATAAAGTTTGTCAGACTTGCGGCAGGTCAGTGGTTTTCTCGGTATACTCCACCGATAAAACAAGATAGCCATGGCGTTAAAACACCATAACTTCCCCAATTTGACCCCCCCTTTTTTTTAAATGAACAATAAATAATTAAAATCCATAATTATATAATATGGAAACATCCTCTTTTGAAAAAAACAACACAAGTTTTGTAGGAAACCATTCAATGAACATTCATACCATGTTCGGTTTCAATTTGCCAAGTGGTTTCAGAGGAGAAGATTAAAATCTAAAAGCTTACAGACAACGGATGGCAAGTGAGAGCAATACGTCATATGACCTTTACATTCTTGATCAGAGTTGTTACACACCTAGTTGACTCTTTTTGGGGGGAGGGGGGTTGTACCCCTCAGCCGAGAAGCTAGGTCCTATTTCTATACCCCGGGGGATGTTCTTTAAATTTATATACACAGTTGTGCATATGTAAATACCGGTATCAGCAATTAAAACACCTTTATTGCTCGATACACCATTACGGATAAAGTTTGTCAGACTTGCGGCAGGTCAGTGGTTTTCTCGGTATACTCCACCGATAAAACAAGATAGCCATGGCGTTAAACACCATAACTCCCCCAATTTGACCCCCCTTTTTTTTAAATGAACAATAAATAATTAAAATCCATAATTATATAATATGGAAACACCCTCTTTTGAAAAAACAACACAAGTTTTGTAGGAAACCATTCAATGAACATTCATACCATGTTCGGTTTCAATTTGCCAAGTGGTTTCAGAGGAGAAGATTAAAATCTAAAAGCTTACAGACAACGGATGCCAAGTGAGAGCAATACGTCATATGACCGTTACATTCTTGATCAGAGTTGTTACACACCTAGTTGACTCTTTTTTTGGGGGGGTTGTACCCCTCAGCCGAGAAGCTAGGTCCTATTTCTATACCCCGGGGTTCCCTCGGGGGATGTTCTTTAAATTTATATACACAGTTGTGCATATGTAAATACCGGTATCAGCAATTAAAACACCTTTATTGCTCGATACACCATTACGGATAAAGTTTGTCAGACTTGCGGCAGGTCAGTAGTTTTCTCGGTATACTCCACCGATAAAACAAGATAGCCATGGCGTTAAACACCATAACTCCCCCAATTTGACCCCCCTTTTTTTAAATGAACAATAAATAATTAAAATCCATAATTATATAATATGGAAACACCCTCTTTTGAAAAAACAACACAAGTTTTGTAGGAAACCATTCAATGAACATTCATACCATGTTTGGTTTCAATTTGCCAAGTGGTTTCAGAGGAGAAGATTAAAATCTTAAAGCTTACAGACAACGGATGCCAAGTGAGAGCAATACGTCATATGACCTTTACATTCTTGATCAGAGTTGTTACACACCTAGTTGACTCTTTTTGGGGGGAGGGGGGTTGTACCCCTCAGCCGAGAAGCTAGGTCCTATTTCTATACCCCGGGGGATGTTCTTTAAATTTATATACACAGTTGTGCATATGTAAATACCGGTATCAGCAATTAAAACACCTTTATTGCTCGATACACCATTACGGATAAAGTTTGTCAGACTTGCGGCAGGTCAGTGGTTTTCTCGGTATACTCCACCGATAAAACAAGATAGCCATGGCGTTAAACACCATAACTCCCCCAATTTGACCCCCCTTTTTTTTAAATGAACAATAAATAATTAAAATCCATAATTATATAATATGGAAACACCCTCTTTTGAAAAAACAACACAAGTTTTGTAGGAAACCATTCAATGAACATTCATACCATGTTCGGTTTCAATTTGCCAAGTGGTTTCAGAGGAGAAGATTAAAATCTAAAAGCTTACAGACAACGGATGCCAAGTGAGAGCAATACGTCATATGACCGTTACATTCTTGATCAGAGTTGTTACACACCTAGTTGACTCTTTTTTTGGGGGGGTTGTACCCATCAGCCGAGAAGCTAGGTCCTATTTCTATACCCTGGGGTTCCCTCGGGGGATGTTCTTTAAATTTATATACACAGTTGTGCATATGTAAATATCGGTATCAGCAATTAAAACACCTTTATTGCCATCTCTGAATTAAGGATTTCATCAGCTCATAGATTTATTTTTAATTTTTTTTTTATTTTTTTTACAGTCAGATTAAAATCAAATGATATATTGGGTTTTAATCTGAGTGAACTAGGTATGATACCATGAAATCCTTAATTCAGAGATGGCACTGTCTATTCTTAGAGCATTGATGTATTTTTTAATTCTACGATTAGTACTCCAAAAAAAGTTTGGTTCCATTTATCCCAGTGGTTTCAGAGAGATTTAATTGTGAAAGTTTACAGAGGACAACAGACCCCAAGTTGCAGCAATACCTCACATGACCATTACAACCTTCATCGGAGTTGTGTACCTGATTTGTGTCACACAACTAGATGACTCTTTTCGGGGGGAGGGTAGTTGTACCCCTCAGTGGAGAAACTAAGTCTTATTTCTATACTCTGTGATTATATACTTGGGGGTGTGTTCTTTAAATTTATATACAGTTGTATGTAAGTAAACACATGTATCAGCAATTAAAATACCTTTATTGCTCGATACAACATAATTGATAAAGTTTGTCACACTTGTGGCAGGTCGGCGGTTTTCTCAGTATACTCCACCAATAAAACAAGATAGCCATGATATAACTGAAATATTGCTAAAAGTGGCATTAAACACCATAACTCCCCCAATTTGACCCCTGCTTTTTTTTAAATGAACAATAAATAATTAAAATCCATAATTATATAATATGGAAACATCCTCTTTTGAAAAAACAACACAAGTTTTGTAGGAAACCATTCAATGAACATTCATACCATGTTCGGTTTCAATTTGCCAAGTGGTTTCAGAGGAGAAGATTAAAATCTAAAAGCTTACAGACAACGGATGCCAAGTGAGAGCAATACGTCATATGACCGTTACATTCTTGATCAGAGTTGTTACACACCTAGTTGACTCTTTTTGGGGGGGTTGTACCCCTCAGCGGAGAAGCTAGGTCCTATTTCTATACCCCGGGGTTCCCTCAGGGGGATGTTCTTTAAATTTATATACACAGTTGTGCATATGTAAATATCAGCAATTAAAACACCTTTATTGCTCGATACACCATTACGGATAAAGTTTGTCAGACTTGCGGCAGGTCAGTGGTTTTCTCGGTATACTCCACCGATAAAACAAGATAGCCATGGCGTTAAACACCATAACTCCCCCAATTTGACCCCCCTTTTTTTAAATGAACAATAAATAATTAAAATCCATAATTATATAATATGGAAACACCCTCTTTTGAAAAAACAACACAAGTTTTGTAGGAAACCATTCAATGAACATTCATACCATGTTCGGTTTCAATTTGCCAAGTGGTTTCAGAGGAGAAGATTAAAATCTAAAAGCTTACAGACAACGGATGCCAAGTGAGAGCAATACGTCATATGACCGTTACATTCTTGATCAGAGTTGTTACACACCTAGTTGACTCTTTTTTGGGGGGGGTTGTACCCCTCAGCCGAGAAGCTAGGTCCTATTTCTATACCCCGGGGTTCCCTCGGGGGATGTTCTTTAAATTTATATACACAGTTGTGCATATGTAAATACCGGTATCAGCAATTAAAACACCTTTATTGCTCGATACACCATTACGGATAAAGTTTGTCAGACTTGTGGCAGGTCAGTGGTTTTCTCGGTATACTCCACCGATAAAACAAGATAGCCATGGCGTTAAACACCATAACTTCCCCAATTTGACCCCCCACTTTTTTTTAAATGAACAATAAATAATTAAAATCCATAATTATATAATATGGAAACATCCTCTTTTGAAAAAAACAACACAAGTTTTGTAGGAAACCATTCAATGAACATTCATACCATGTTCGGTTTCAATTTGCCAAGTGGTTTCAGAGGAGAAGATTAAAATCTAAAAGCTTACAGACAACGGATGCCAAGTGAGAGCAATACGTCATATGACCGTTACATTCTTGATCAGAGTTGTTACACACCTAGTTGACTCTTTTTTGGGGGGGGTTGTACCCCTCAGCCGAGAAGCTAGGTCCTATTTCTATACCCCGGGGTTCCCTCGGGGGATGTTCTTTAAATTTATATACACAGTTGTGCATATGTAAATACCGGTATCAGCAATTAAAACACCTTTATTGCTCGATACACCATTACGGATAAAGTTTGTCAGACTTGCGGCAGGTCAGTAGTTTTCTCGGTATACTCCACCGATAAAACAAGATAGCCATGGCGTTAAACACCATAACTCCCCCAATTTGACCCCCCTTTTTTTAAATGAACAATAAATAATTAAAATCCATAATTATATAATATGGAAACACCCTCTTTTGAAAAAACAACACAAGTTTTGTAGGAAACCATTCAATGAACATTCATACCATGTTCGGTTTCAATTTGCCAAGTGGTTTCAGAGGAGAAGATTAAAATCTAAAAGCTTACAGACAACGGATGCCAAGTGAGAGCAATACGTCATATGACCTTTACATTCTTGATCAGAGTTGTTACACACCTAGTTGACTCTTTTTGGGGGGAGGGGGGTTGTACCCCTCAGCCGAGAAGCTAGGTCCTATTTCTATACCCCGGGGTTCCCTCGGGGGGGTGTTCTTTAAATTTATATACACAGTTGTGCATATGTAA
This sequence comes from Bathymodiolus brooksi, assembly GCA_963680875.1. NCBI lineage: Eukaryota > Metazoa > Mollusca > Bivalvia > Mytilida > Modiolidae > Bathymodiolus > Bathymodiolus brooksi. The sequence goes on from OY804581.1 coordinate 111,931,164, forward strand.
ATACCGGTTTCAGCAATTAAAACACCTTTATTGCCATCTCTGAATTAAGGATTTCATCAGCTCATAGATTTATTTTTAATTTTTTTTTTATTTTTTTTACAGTCAGATTAAAATCAAATGATATATTGGGTTTTAATCTGAGTGAACTAGGTATGATACCATGAAATCCTTAATTCAGAGATGGCACTGTCTATTCTTAGAGCATTGATGTATTTTTTAATTCTACGATTAGTACTCCAAAAAAAGTTTGGTTCCATTTATCCCAGTGGTTTCAGAGAGATTTAATTGTGAAAGTTTACAGAGGACAACAGACCCCAAGTTGCAGCAATACCTCACATGACCATTACAACCTTCATCGGAGTTGTGTACCTGATTTGTGTCACACAACTAGATGACTCTTTTCGGGGGGAGGGTAGTTGTACCCCTCAGTGGAGAAACTAAGTCTTATTTCTATACTCTGTGATTATATACTTGGGGGTGTGTTCTTTAAATTTATATACAGTTGTATGTATGTAAACACATGTATCAGCAATTAAAATACCTTTATTGCTCGATACAAAATTATTGATAAAGTTTGTCACACTTGTGGCAGGTCGGTGGTTTTCTCGGTATACTCCACCGATAAAACAAGATAGCCATGGCATTAAACACCATAACTCCCCCAATTTGACCCCCCCTTTTTTTTAAATGAACAATAAATAATTAAAATCCATAATTATATAATATGGAAACACCCTCTTTTGAAAAAACAACACAAGTTTTGTAGGAAACCATTCAATGAACATTCATACCATGTTCGGTTTCAATTTGCCAAGTGGTTTCAGAGGAGAAGATTAAAATCTAAAAGCTTACAGACAACGGATGCCAAGTGAGAGCAATACGTCATATGACCGTTACATTCTTGATCAGAGTTGTTACACACCTAGTTGACTCTTTTTGGGGGGGTTGTACCCCTCAGCCGAGAAGCTAGGTCCTATTTCTATACCCCGGGGTTCCCTCGGGGGGATGTTCTTTAAATTTATATACACAGTTGTGCATATGTAAATATCAGCAATTAAAACACCTTTATTGCTCGATACACCATTACGGATAAAGTTTGTCAGACTTGCGGCAGGTCAGTAGTTTTCTCGGTATACTCCACCGATAAAACAAGATAGCCATGGCGTTAAACACCATAACTCCCCCAATTTGACCCCCCTTTTTTTTAAATGAACAATAAATAATTAAAATCCATAATTATATAATATGGAAACACCCTCTTTTGAAAAAACAACACAAGTTTTGTAGGAAACCATTCAATGAACATTCATACCATGTTCGGTTTCAATTTGCCAAGTGGTTTCAGAGGAGAAGATTAAAATCTAAAAGCTTACAGACAACGGATGCCAAGTGAGAGCAATACGTCATGACCTTTACATTCTTGATCAGAGTTGTTACACACCTAGTTGACTCTTTTGGGGGGGGGGGGGGTTGTACCCCTCAGCCGAGAAGCTAGGTCCTATTTCTATACCTCGGGGGATGTTCTTTAAATTTATATACACAGTTGTGCATATGTAAATACCGGTATCAGCAATTAAAACACCTTTATTGCTCGATACACCATTACGGATAAAGTTTGTCAGACTTGTGGCAGGTCAGTGGTTTTCTCGGTATACTCCACCGATAAAACAAGATAGCCATGGCGTTAAACACCATAACTTCCCCAATTTGACCCCCCCTTTTTTTTAAATGAACAATAAATAATTAAAATCCATAATTATATAATATGGAAACATCCTCTTTTGAAAAAAACAACACAAGTTTTGTAGGAAACCATTCAATGAACATTCATACCATGTTCGGTTTCAATTTGCCAAGTGGTTTCAGAGGAGAAGATTAAAATCTAAAAGCTTACAGACAACGGATGCCAAGTGAGAGCAATACGTCATATGACCTTTACATTCTTGATCAGAGTTGTTACACACCTAGTTGACTCTTTTTGGGGGGAGGGGGGTTGTACCCCTCAGCAGAGAAGCTAGGTCCTATTTCTATACCCCGGGGGATGTTCTTTAAATTTATATACACAGTTGTGCATATGTAAATACCGGTATCAGCAATTAAAACACCTTTATTGCTCGATACACCATTACGGATAAAGTTTGTCAGACTTGCGGCAGGTCAGTGGTTTTCTCGGTATACTCCACCGATAAAACAAGATAGCCATGGCGTTAAACACCATAACTCCCCCAATTTGACCCCCCTTTTTTTTAAATGAACAATAAATAATTAAAATCCATAATTATATAATATGGAAACACCCTCTTTTGAAAAAACAACACAAGTTTTGTAGGAAACCATTCAATGAACATTCATACCATGTTCGGTTTCAATTTGCCAAGTGGTTTCAGAGGAGAAGATTAAAATCTAAAAGCTTACAGACAACGGATGCCAAGTGAGAGCAATACGTCATGACCTTTACATTCTTGATCAGAGTTGTTACACACCTAGTTGACTCTTTTGGGGGGGGGGGGGGGGGGGGTTGTACCCCTCAGCCGAGAAGCTAGGTCCTATTTCTATACCTCGGGGGATGTTCTTTAAATTTATATACACAGTTGTGCATATGTAAATACCGGTATCAGCAATTAAAACACCTTTATTACTCGATACACCATTACGGATAAAGCTTGTCAGACTTGTGGCAGGTCAGTGGTTTTCTCGGTATACTCCACCGATAAAACAAGATAGCCATGGCGTTAAAACACCATAACTTCCCCAATTTGACCCCCCATTTTTTTTAAATGAACAATAAATAATTAAAATCCATAATTATATAATATGGAAACATCCTCTTTTGAAAAAAACAACACAAGTTTTGTAGGAAACCATTCAATGAACATTCATACCATGTTCGGTTTCAATTTGCCAAGTGGTTTCAGAGGAGAAGATTAAAATCTAAAAGCTTACAGACAACGGATGCCAAGTGAGAGCAATACGTCATATGACCGTTACATTCTTGATCAGAGTTGTTACACACCTAGTTGACTCTTTTTTTGGGGGGGTTGTACCCCTCAGCCGAGAAGCTAGGTCCTATTTCTATACCCCGGGGTTCCCTCGGGGGATGTTCTTTAAATTTATATACACAGTTGTGCATATGTAAATACCGGTATCAGCAATTAAAACACCTTTATTGCTCGATACACCATTACGGATAAAGTTTGTCAGACTTGCGGCAGGTCAGTAGTTTTCTCGGTATACTCCACCGATAAAACAAGATAGCCATGGCGTTAAACACCATAACTCCCCCAATTTGACCCCCCTTTTTTTAAATGAACAATAAATAATTAAAATCCATAATTATATAATATGGAAACACCCTCTTTTGAAAAAACAACACAAGTTTTGTAGGAAACCATTCAATGAACATTCATACCATGTTTGGTTTCAATTTGCCAAGTGGTTTCAGAGGAGAAGATTAAAATCTAAAAGCTTACAGACAACGGATGCCAAGTGAGAGCAATACGTCATATGACCTTTACATTCTTGATCAGAGTTGTTACACACCTAGTTGACTCTTTTTGGGGGGAGGGGGGTTGTACCCCTCAGCAGAGAAGCTAGGTCCTATTTCTATACCCCGGGGGATGTTCTTTAAATTTATATACACAGTTGTGCATATGTAAATACCGGTATCAGCAATTAAAACACCTTTATTGCTCGATACACCATTACGGATAAAGTTTGTCAGACTTGCGGCAGGTCAGTGGTTTTCTCGGTATACTCCACCGATAAAACAAGATAGCCATGGCGTTAAACACCATAACTCCCCCAATTTGACCCCTGCTTTTTTTTAAATGAACAATAAATAATTAAAATCCATAATTATATAATATGGAAACACCCTCTTTTGAAAAAACAACACAAGTTTTGTAGGAAACCATTCAATGAACATTCATACCATGTTCGGTTTCAATTTGCCAAGTGGTTTCAGAGGAGAAGATTAAAATCTAAAAGCTTACAGACAACGGATGCCAAGTGAGAGCAATACGTCATATGACCTTTACATTCTTGATCAGAGTTGTTACACACCTAGTTGACTCTTTTTGGGGGGTTTGTACCCCTCAGCCGAGAAGCTAGGTCCTATTTCTATACCCCGGGGTTCCCTCGGGGGGATGTTCTTTAAATTTATATACACAGTTGTGCATATGTAAATATCAGCAATTAAAACACCTTTATTGCTCGATACACCATTACGGATAAAGTTTGTCAGACTTGCGGCAGGTCAGTGGTTTTCTCGGTATACTCCACCGATAAAACAAGATAGCCATGGCGTTAAACACCATAACTCCCCCAATTTGACCCCCCTTTTTTTTAAATGAACAATAAATAATTAAAATCCATAATTATATAATATGGAAACACCCTCTTTTGAAAAAACAACACAAGTTTTGTAGGAAACCATTCAATGAACATTCATACCATGTTCGGTTTCAATTTGCCAAGTGGTTTCAGAGGAGAAGATTAAAATCTAAAAGCTTACAGACAACGGATGCCAAGTGAGAGCAATACGTCATATGACCGTTACATTCTTGATCAGAGTTGTTACACACCTAGTTGACTCTTTTTTTGGGGGGGTTGTACCCCTCAGCCGAGAAGCTAGGTCCTATTTCTATACCCTGTGGTTCCCTCGGGGGATGTTCTTTAAATTTATATACACAGTTGTGCATATGTAAATATCGGTATCAGCAATTAAAACACCTTTATTGCCATCTCTGAATTAAGGATTTCATCAGCTCATAGATTTATTTTTAATTTTTTTTTTATTTTTTTTACAGTCAGATTAAAATCAAATGATATATTGGGTTTTAATCTGAGTGAACTAGGTATGATACCATGAAATCCTTAATTCAGAGATGGCACTGTCTATTCTTAGAGCATTGATGTATTTTTTAATTCTACGATTAGTACTCCAAAAAAAGTTTGGTTCCATTTATCCCAGTGGTTTCAGAGAGATTTAATTGTGAAAGTTTACAGAGGACAACAGACCCCAAGTTGCAGCAATACCTCACATGACCATTACAACCTTCATCGGAGTTGTGTACCTGATTTGTGTCACACAACTAGATGACTCTTTTCGGGGGGAGGGTAGTTGTACCCCTCAGTGGAGAAACTAAGTCTTATTTCTATACTCTGTGATTATATACTTGGGGGTGTGTTCTTTAAATTTATATACAGTTGTATGTAAGTAAACACATGTATCAGCAATTAAAATACCTTTATTGCTCGATACAACATAATTGATAAAGTTTGTCACACTTGTGGCAGGTCGGCGGTTTTCTCAGTATACTCCACCAATAAAACAAGATAGCCATGATATAACTGAAATATTGCTAAAAGTGGCATTAAACACCATAACTCCCCCAATTTGACCCCTGCTTTTTTTTAAATGAACAATAAATAATTAAAATCCATAATTATATAATATGGAAACATCCTCTTTTGAAAAAACAACACAAGTTTTGTAGGAAACCATTCAATGAACATTCATACCATGTTCGGTTTCAATTTGCCAAGTGGTTTCAGAGGAGAAGATTAAAATCTAAAAGCTTACAGACAACGGATGCCAAGTGAGAGCAATACGTCATATGACCGTTACATTCTTGATCAGAGTTGTTACACACCTAGTTGACTCTTTTTGGGGGGGTTGTACCCCTCAGCCGAGAAGCTAGGTCCTATTTCTATACCCCGGGGTTCCCTCGGGGGGATGTTCTTTAAATTTATATACACAGTTGTGCATATGTAAATATCAGCAATTAAAACACCTTTATTGCTCGATACACCATTACGGATAAAGTTTGTCAGACTTGCGGCAGGTCAGTGGTTTTCTCGGTATACTCCACCGATAAAACAAGATAGCCATGGCGTTAAACACCATAACTCCCCCAATTTGACCCCCCTTTTTTTTAAATGAACAATAAATAATTAAAATCCATAATTATATAATATGGAAACACCCTCTTTTGAAAAAACAACACAAGTTTTGTAGGAAACCATTCAATGAACATTCATACCATGTTCGGTTTCAATTTGCCAAGTGGTTTCAGAGGAGAAGATTAAAATCTAAAAGCTTACAGACAACGGATGCCAAGTGAGAGCAATACGTCATGACCTTTACATTCTTGATCAGAGTTGTTACACAACTAGTTGACTCTTTTGGGGGGGGGGGGGGGGTTGTACCCCTCAGCCGAGAAGCTAGGTCCTATTTCTATACCTCGGGGGATGTTCTTTAAATTTATATACACAGTTGTGCATATGTAAATACCGGTATCAGCAATTAAAACACCTTTATTGCTCGATACACCATTACGGATAAAGTTTGTCAGACTTGTGGCAGGTCAGTGGTTTTCTCGGTATACTCCACCGATAAAACAAGATAGCCATGGCGTTAAACACCATAACTTCCCCAATTTGACCCCCCCTTTTTTTTAAATGAACAATAAATAATTAAAATCCATAATTATATAATATGGAAACATCCTCTTTTGAAAAAAACAACACAAGTTTTGTAGGAAACCATTCAATGAACATTCATACCATGTTCGGTTTCAATTTGCCAAGTGGTTTCAGAGGAGAAGATTAAAATCTAAAAGCTTACAGACAACGGATGCCAAGTGAGAGCAATACGTCATATGACCGTTACATTCTTGATCAGAGTTGTTACACACCTAGTTGACTCTTTTTTGGGGGGGGTTGTACCCCTCAGCCGAGAAGCTAGGTCCTATTTCTATACCCCGGGGTTCCCTCGGGGGATGTTCTTTAAATTTATATACACAGTTGTGCATATGTAAATACCGGTATCAGCAATTAAAACACCTTTATTGCTCGATACACCATTACGGATAAAGTTTGTCAGACTTGCGGCAGGTCAGTAGTTTTCTCGGTATACTCCACCGATAAAACAAGATAGCCATGGCGTTAAACACCATAACTCCCCCAATTTGACCCCCCTTTTTTTAAATGAACAATAAATAATTAAAATCCATAATTATATAATATGGAAACACCCTCTTTTGAAAAAACAACACAAGTTTTGTAGGAAACCATTCAATGAACATTCATACCATGTTCGGTTTCAATTTGCCAAGTGGTTTCAGAGGAGAAGATTAAAATCTAAAAGCTTACAGACAACGGATGCCAAGTGAGAGCAATACGTCATATGACCTTTACATTCTTGATCAGAGTTGTTACACACCTAGTTGACTCTTTTTGGGGGGAGGGGGGTTGTACCCCTCAGCCGAGAAGCTAGGTCCTATTTCTATACCCCGGGGTTGCCTCGGGGGGGTGTTCTTTAAATTTATATACACAGTTGTGCATATGTAAATACCGGTTTCAGCAATTAAAACACCTTTATTGCCATCTCTGAATTAAGGATTTCATCAGCTCATAGATTTATTTTTAATTTTTTTTTAATTTTTTTTACAGTCAGATTAAAATCAAATGATATATTGGGTTTTAATCTGAGTGAACTAGGTATGATACCATGAAATCCTTAATTCAGATATGGCACTGTCTATTCTTAGAGCATTGATGTATTTTTTAATTCTACGATTAGTACTCCAAAAAAAGTTTGGTTCCATTTATCCCAGTGGTTTCAGAGAGATTTAATTGTGAAAGTTTACAGAGGACAACAGACCCCAAGTTGCAGCAATACCTCACATGACCATTACAACCTTCATCGGAGTTGTGTACCTGATTTGTGTCACACAACTAGATGACTCTTTTCGGGGGGAGGGTAGTTGTACCCCTCAGTGGAGAAACTAAGTCTTATTTCTATACTCTGTGATTATATACTTGGGGGTGTGTTCTTTAAATTTATATACAGTTGTATGTATGTAAACACATGTATCAGCAATTAAAATACCTTTATTGCTTGATACAAAATTATTGATAAAGTTTGTCACACTTGTGGCAGGTCGGTAGTTTTCTCGGTATACTCCACCGATAAAACAAGATAGCCATGGCATTAAACACCATAACTCCCCCAATTTGACCCCCCCTTTTTTTTAAATGAACAATAAATAATTAAAATCCATAATTATATAATATGGAAACACCCTCTTTTGAAAAAACAACACAAGTTTTGTAGGAAACCATTCAATGAACATTCATACCATGTTCGGTTTCAATTTGCCAAGTGGTTTCAGAGGAGAAGATTAAAATCTAAAAGCTTACAGACAACAGATGTCAAGTGAGAGCAATACGTCATATGACCGTTACATTCTTGATCAGAGTTGTTACACACCTAGTTGACTCTTTTTGGGGGGGTTGTACCCCTCAGCCGAGAAGCTAGGTCCTATTTCTATACCCCGGGGTTCCCTCGGGGGGATGTTCTTTAAATTTATATACACAGTTGTGCATATGTAAATATCAGCAATTAAAACACCTTTATTGCTCGATACACCATTACGGATAAAGTTTGTCAGACTTGTGGCAGGTCAGTGGTTTTCTCGGTATACTCCACCGATAAAACAAGATAGCCATGGCGTTAAACACCATAATTCCCCCAATTTGACCCCCCTTTTTTTTAAATGAACAATAAATAATTAAAATCCATAATTATATAATATGGAAACACCCTCTTTTGAAAAAACAACACAAGTTTTGTAGGAAACCATTCAATGAACATTCATACCATGTTCGGTTTCAATTTGCCAAGTGGTTTCAGAGGAGAAGATTAAAATCTAAAAGCTTACAGACAACGGATGCCAAGTGAGAGCAATACGTCATGACCTTTACATTCTTGATCAGAGTTGTTACACACCTAGTTGACTCTTTTGGGGGGGGGGGGGGGTTGTACCCCTCAGCCGAGAAGCTAGGTCCTATTTCTATACCTCGGGGGATGTTCTTTAAATTTATATACACAGTTGTGCATATGTAAATACCGGTATCAGCAATTAAAACACCTTTATTGCTCGATACACCATTACGGATAAAGTTTGTCAGACTTGTGGCAGGTCAGTGGTTTTCTCGGTATACTCCACCGATAAAACAAGATAGCCATGGCGTTAAACACCATAACTCCCCCAATTTGACCCCCCTTTTTTTTAAATGAACAATAAATAATTAAAATCCATAATTATATAATATGGAAACACCCTCTTTTGAAAAAACAACAAGTTTTGTAGGAAACCATTCAATGAACATTCATACCATGTTCGGTTTCAATTTGCCAAGTGGTTTCAGAGGAGAAGATTAAAATCTAAAAGCTTACAGACAACGGATGCCAAGTGAGAGCAATACGTCATATGACCTTTACATTCTTGATCAGAGTTGTTACACACCTAGTTGACTCTTTTTGGGGGAGGGGGTTGTACCCCTCAGCAGAGAAACTAGGTCCTATTTCTATACCCCGGGGGGATGTTCTTTAAATTTATATACACAGTTGTGCATATGTAAATACCGGTATCAGCAATTAAAACACCTTTATTGCTCGATACACCATTACGGATAAAGTTTGTCAGACTTGCGGCAGGTCAGTGGTTTTCTCGGTATACTCCACCGATAAAACAAGATAGCCATGGCGTTAAACACCATAACTCCCCCAATTTGACCCGCCACTTTTTTTTAAATGAACAATAAATAATTAAAATCCATAATTATATAATATGGAAACATCCTCTTTTGAAAAAAACAACACAAGTTTTGTAGGAAACCATTCAATGAACATTCATACCATGTTCGGTTTCAATTTGCCAAGTGGTTTCAGAGGAGAAGATTAAAATCTAAAAGCTTACAGACAACGGATGCCAAGTGAGAGCAATACGTCATATGACCGTTACATTCTTGATCAGAGTTGTTACACACCTAGTTGACTCTTTTTTTGGGGGGGTTGTACCCCTCAGCCGAGAAGCTAGGTCCTATTTCTATACCCCGGGGTTCCCTCGGGGGATGTTCTTTAAATTTATATACACAGTTGTGCATATGTAAATACCGGTATCAGCAATTAAAACACCTTTATTGCTCGATACACCATTACGGATAAAGTTTGTCAGACTTGCGGCAGGTCAGTAGTTTTCTCGGTATACTCCACCGATAAAACAAGATAGCCATGGCGTTAAACACCATAACTCCCCCAATTTGACCCCCCTTTTTTTAAATGAACAATAAATAATTAAAATCCATAATTATATAATATGGAAACATCCTCTTTTGAAAAAAACAACACAAGTTTTGTAGGAAACCATTCAATGAACATTCATACCATGTTCGGTTTCAATTTGCCAAGTGGTTTCAGAGGAGAAGATTAAAATCTAAAAGCTTACAGACAACGGATGCCAAGTGAGAGCAATACGTCATATGACCGTTACATTCTTGATCAGAGTTGTTACACACCTAGTTGACTCTTTTTGGGGGGGTTGTACCCCTCAGCCGAGAAGCTAGGTCCTATTTCTATACCCCGGGGTTCCCTCGGGGGGATGTTCTTTAAATTTATATACACAGTTGTGCATATGTAAATATCAGCAATTAAAACACCTTTATTGCTCGATACACCATTACGGATAAAGTTTGTCAGACTTGCGGCAGGTCAGTGGTTTTCTCGGTATACTCCACCGATAAAACAAGATAGCCATGGCGTTAAACACCATAACTCCCCCAATTTGACCCCCCTTTTTTTTAAATGAACAATAAATAATTAAAATCCATAATTATATAATATGGAAACACCCTCTTTTGAAAAAACAACACAAGTTTTGTAGGAAACCATTCAATGAACATTCATACCATGTTCGGTTTCAATTTGCCAAGTGGTTTCAGAGGAGAAGATTAAAATCTAAAAGCTTACAGACAACGGATGCCAAGTGAGAGCAATACGTCATATGACCGTTACATTCTTGATCAGAGTTGTTACACACCTAGTTGACTCTTTTTTTGGGGGGGTTGTACCCCTCAGCCGAGAAGCTAGGTCCTATTTCTATACCCCGGGGTTCCCTCGGGGGATGTTCTTTAAATTTATATACACAGTTGTGCATATGTAAATACCGGTATCAGCAATTAAAACACCTTTATTGCTCGATACACCATTACGGATAAAGTTTGTCAGACTTGCGGCAGGTCAGTAGTTTTCTCGGTATACTCCACCGATAAAACAAGATAGCCATGGCGTTAAACACCATAACTCCCCCAATTTGACCCCCCTTTTTTTAAATGAACAATAAATAATTAAAATCCATAATTATATAATATGGAAACACCCTCTTTTGAAAAAACAACACAAGTTTTGTAGGAAACCATTCAATGAACATTCATACCATGTTCGGTTTCAATTTGCCAAGTGGTTTCAGAGGAGAAGATTAAAATCTAAAAGCTTACAGACAACGGATGCCAAGTGAGAGCAATACGTCATATGACCGTTACATTCTTGATCAGAGTTGTTACACACCTAGTTGACTCTTTTTTTGGGGGGGGGTTGTACCCCTCAGCCGAGAAGCTAGGTCCTATTTCTATACCCCGGGGTTCCCTCGGAGGATGTTCTTTAAATTTATATACACAGTTGTGCATATGTAAATACCGGTATCAGCAATTAAAACACCTTTATTGCTCGATACACCATTACGGATAAAGTTTGTCAGACTTGTGGCAGGTCAGTGGTTTTCTCGGTATACTCCACCGATAAAACAAGATAGCCATGGCGTTAAACACCATAACTTCCCCAATTTGACCCCCCACTTTTTTTTAAATGAACAATAAATAATTAAAATCCATAATTATATAATATGGAAACATCCTCTTTTGAAAAAAACAACACAAGTTTTGTAGGAAACCATTCAATGAACATTCATACCATGTTCGGTTTCAATTTGCCAAGTGGTTTCAGAGGAGAAGATTAAAATCTAAAAGCTTACAGACAACGGATGCCAAGTGAGAGCAATACGTCATATGACCGTTACATTCTTGATCAGAGTTGTTACACACCTAGTTGACTCTTTTTTGGGGGGGGTTGTACCCCTCAGCCGAGAAGCTAGGTCCTATTTCTATACCCCGGGGTTCCCTCGGGGGATGTTCTTTAAATTTATATACACAGTTGTGCATATGTAAATACCGGTATCAGCAATTAAAACACCTTTATTGCTCGATACACCATTACGGATAAAGTTTGTCAGACTTGCGGCAGGTCAGTAGTTTTCTCGGTATACTCCACCGATAAAACAAGATAGCCATGGCGTTAAACACCATAACTCCCCCAATTTGACCCCCCTTTTTTTAAATGAACAATAAATAATTAAAATCCATAATTATATAATATGGAAACACCCTCTTTTGAAAAAACAACACAAGTTTTGTAGGAAACCATTCAATGAACATTCATACCATGTTCGGTTTCAATTTGCCAAGTGGTTTCAGAGGAGAAGATTAAAATCTAAAAGCTTACAGACAACGGATGCCAAGTGAGAGCAATACGTCATATGACCTTTACATTCTTGATCAGAGTTGTTACACACCTAGTTGACTCTTTTTGGGGGGAGGGGGGTTGTACCCCTCAGCCGAGAAGCTAGGTCCTATTTCTATACCCGGGGTTCCCTCGGGGGGGTGTTCTTTAAATTTATATACACAGTTGTGCATATGTAAATACCGGTTTCAGCAATTAAAACACCTTTATTGCCATCTCTGAATTAAGGATTTCATCAGCTCATAGATTAATTTTTAATTTTTTTTTTATTTTTTTTACAGTCAGATTAAAATCAAATGATATATTGGGTTTTAATCTGAGTGAACTAGGTATGATACCATGAAATCCTTAATTCAGAGATGGCACTGTCTATTCTTAGAGCATTGATGTATTTTTTAATTCTACGATTAGTACTCCAAAAAAAGTTTGGTTCCATTTATCCCAGTGGTTTCAGAGAGATTTAATTGTGAAAGTTTACAGAGGACAACAGACCCCAAGTTGCAGCAATACCTCACATGACCATTACAACCTTCATCGGAGTTGTGTACCTGATTTGTGTCACACAACTAGATGACTCTTTTCGGGGGGAGGGTAGTTGTACCCCTCAGTGGAGAAACTAAGTCTTATTTCTATACTCTGTGATTATATACTTGGGGGTGTGTTCTTTAAATTTATATACAGTTGTATGTATGTAAACACATGTATCAGCAATTAAAATACCTTTATTGCTCGATACAAAATTATTGATAAAGTTTGTCACACTTGTGGCAGGTCGGTAGTTTTCTCGGTATACTCCACCGATAAAACAAGATAGCCATGGCATTAAACACCATAACTCCCCCAATTTGACCCCCCCTTTTTTTTAAATGAACAATAAATAATTAAAATCCATAATTATATAATATGGAAACACCCTCTTTTGAAAAAACAACACAAGTTTTGTAGGAAACCATTCAATGAACATTCATACCATGTTCGGTTTCAATTTGCCAAGTGGTTTCAGAGGAGAAGATTAAAATCTAAAAGCTTACAGACAACAGATGTCAAGTGAGAGCAATACGTCATATGACCGTTACATTCTTGATCAGAGTTGTTACACACCTAGTTGACTCTTTTTGGGGGGGTTGTACCCCTCAGCCGAGAAGCTAGGTCCTATTTCTATACCCCGGGGTTCCCTCGGGGGGATGTTCTTTAAATTTATATACACAGTTGTGCATATGTAAATATCAGCAATTAAAACACCTTTATTGCTCGATACACCATTACGGATAAAGTTTGTCAGACTTGCGGCAGGTCAGTGGTTTTCTCGGTATACTCCACCGATAAAACAAGATAGCCATGGCGTTAAACACCATAACTCCCCCAATTTGACCCCCCTTTTTTTTAAATGAACAATAAATAATTAAAATCCATAATTATATAATATGGAAACACCCTCTTTTGAAAAAACAACACAAGTTTTGTAGGAAACCATTCAATGAACATTCATACCATGTTCGGTTTCAATTTGCCAAGTGGTTTCAGAGGAGAAGATTAAAATCTAAAAGCTTACAGACAACGGATGCCAAGTGAGAGCAATACGTCATGACCTTTACATTCTTGATCAGAGTTGTTACACACCTAGTTGACTCTTTTGGGGGGGGGGGGGTTGTACCCCTCAGCCGAGAAGCTAGGTCCTATTTCTATACCTCGGGGGATGTTCTTTAAATTTATATACACAGTTGTGCATATGTAAATACCGGTATCAGCAATTAAAACACCTTTATTGCTCGATACACCATTACGGATAAAGTTTGTCAGACTTGTGGCAGGTCAGTGGTTTTCTCGGTATACTCCACCGATAAAACAAGATAGCCATGGCGTTAAACACCATAACTCCCCCAATTTGACCCCCCTTTTTTTTAAATGAACAATAAATAATTAAAATCCATAATTATATAATATGGAAACACCCTCTTTTGAAAAAACAACAAGTTTTGTAGGAAACCATTCAATGAACATTCATACCATGTTCGGTTTCAATTTGCCAAGTGGTTTCAGAGGAGAAGATTAAAATCTAAAAGCTTACAGACAACGGATGCCAAGTGAGAGCAATACGTCATATGACCTTTACATTCTTGATCAGAGTTGTTACACACCTAGTTGACTCTTTTTGGGGGAGGGGGTTGTACCCCTCAGCAGAGAAACTAGGTCCTATTTCTATACCCCGGGGGGATGTTCTTTAAATTTATATACACAGTTGTGCATATGTAAATACCGGTATCAGCAATTAAAACACCTTTATTGCTCGATACACCATTACGGATAAAGTTTGTCAGACTTGCGGCAGGTCAGTGGTTTTCTCGGTATACTCCACCGATAAAACAAGATAGCCATGGCGTTAAACACCATAACTCCCCCAATTTGACCCGCCACTTTTTTTTAAATGTACAATAAATAATTAAAATCCATAATTATATAATATGGAAACATCCTCTTTTGAAAAAAACAACACAAGTTTTGTAGGAAACCATTCAATGAACATTCATACCATGTTCGGTTTCAATTTGCCAAGTGGTTTCAGAGGAGAAGATTAAAATCTAAAAGCTTACAGACAACGGATGCCAAGTGAGAGCAATACGTCATATGACCGTTACATTCTTGATCAGAGTTGTTACACACCTAGTTGACTCTTTTGGGGGGGGGGGGGGGGGTTGTACCCCTCAGCCGAGAAGCTAGGTCCTATTTCTATACCCCGGGGTTCCCTCGGGGGATGTTCTTTAAATTTATATACACAGTTGTGCATATGTAAATACCGGTATCAGCAATTAAAACACCTTTATAGCCATCTCTGAATTAAGGATTTCATCAGCTCATAGATTTATTTTTTATTTTTTTTTTATTTTTTTTACAGTCAGATTAAAATCAAATGATATATTGGGTTTTAATCTGAGTGAACTAGGTATGATACCATGAAATCCTTAATTCAGAGATGGCACTGTCTATTCTTAGAGCATTGATGTATTTTTTAATTCTACGATTAGTACTCCAAAAAAAGTTTGGTTCCATTTATCCCAGTGGTTTCAGAGAGGTTTAATTGTGAAAGTTTACAGAGGACAACAGACCCCAAGTTGCAGCAATACCTCACATGACCATTACAACCTTCATCGGAGTTGTGTACCTGATTTGTGTCACACAACTAGATGACTCTTTTCGGGGGGAGGGTAGTTGTACCCCTCAGTGGAGAAACTAAGTCTTATTTCTATACTCTGTGATTATATACTTGGGGGTGTGTTCTTTAAATTTATATACAGTTGTATGTATGTAAACACATGTATCAGCAATTAAAATACCTTTATTGCTTGATACAAAATTATTGATAAAGTTTGTCACACTTGTGGCAGGTCGGTAGTTTTCTCGGTATACTCCACCGATAAAACAAGATAGCCATGGCATTAAACACCATAACTCCCCCAATTTGACCCCCCCTTTTTTTAAATGAACAATAAATAATTAAAATCCATAATTATATAATATGGAAACACCCTCTTTTGAAAAAACAACACAAGTTTTGTAGGAAACCATTCAATGAACATTCATACCATGTTCGGTTTCAATTTGCCAAGTGGTTTCAGAGGAGAAGATTAAAATCTAAAAGCTTACAGACAACAGATGTCAAGTGAGAGCAATACGTCATATGACCGTTACATTCTTGATCAGAGTTGTTACACACCTAGTTGACTCTTTTTGGGGGGGTTGTACCCCTCAGCCGAGAAGCTAGGTCCTATTTCTATACCCCGGGGTTCCCTCGGGGGGATGTTCTTTAAATTTATATACACAGTTGTGCATATGTAAATATCAGCAATTAAAACACCTTTATTGCTCGATACACCATTACGGATAAAGTTTGTCAGACTTGTGGCAGGTCAGTGGTTTTCTCGGTATACTCCACCGATAAAACAAGATAGCCATGGCGTTAAACACCATAACTCCCCCAATTTGACCCCCCTTTTTTTTAAATGAACAATAAATAATTAAAATCCATAATTATATAATATGGAAACACCCTCTTTTGAAAAAACAACAAGTTTTGTAGGAAACCATTCAATGAACATTCATACCATGTTCGGTTTCAATTTGCCAAGTGGTTTCAGAGGAGAAGATTAAAATCTAAAAGCTTACAGACAACGGATGCCAAGTGAGAGCAATACGTCATATGACCTTTACATTCTTGATCAGAGTTGTTACACACCTAGTTGACTCTTTTTGGGGGAGGGGGTTGTACCCCTCAGCAGAGAAACTAGGTCCTATTTCTATACCCCGGGGGGATGTTCTTTAAATTTATATACACAGTTGTGCATATGTAAATACCGGTATCAGCAATTAAAACACCTTTATTGCTCGATACACCATTACGGATAAAGTTTGTCAGACTTGCGGCAGGTCAGTGGTTTTCTCGGTATACTCCACCGATAAAACAAGATAGCCATGGCGTTAAACACCATAACTCCCCCAATTTGACCCGCCACTTTTTTTTAAATGAACAATAAATAATTAAAATCCATAATTATATAATATGGAAACATCCTCTTTTGAAAAAAACAACACAAGTTTTGTAGGAAACCATTCAATGAACATTCATACCATGTTCGGTTTCAATTTGCCAAGTGGTTTCAGAGGAGAAGATTAAAATCTAAAAGCTTACAGACAACGGATGCCAAGTGAGAGCAATACGTCATATGACCGTTACATTCTTGATCAGAGTTGTTACACACCTAGTTGACTCTTTTTTTGGGGGGGTTGTACCCCTCAGCCGAGAAGCTAGGTCCTATTTCTATACCCCGGGGTTCCCTCGGGGGGATGTTCTTTAAATTTATATACACAGTTGTGCATATGTAAATATCAGCAATTAAAACACCTTTATTGCTCGATACACCATTACGGATAAAGTTTGTCAGACTTGTGGCAGGTCAGTGGTTTTCTCGGTATACTCCACCGATAAAACAAGATAGCCATGGCGTTAAACACCATAACTCCCCCAATTTGACCCCCCTTTTTTTTAAATGAACAATAAATAATTAAAATCCATAATTATATAATATGGAAACACCCTCTTTTGAAAAAACAACACAAGTTTTGTAGGAAACCATTCAATGAACATTCATACCATGTTCGGTTTCAATTTGCCAAGTGGTTTCAGAGGAGAAGATTAAAATCTAAAAGCTTACAGACAACGGATGCCAAGTGAGAGCAATACGTCATGACCTTTACATTCTTGATCAGAGTTGTTACACACCTAGTTGACTCTTTTGGGGGGGGGGGGGGTTGTACCCCTCAGCCGAGAAGCTAGGTCCTATTTCTATACCTCGGGGGATGTTCTTTAAATTTATATACACAGTTGTGCATATGTAAATACCGGTATCAGCAAATAAAACACCTTTATTGCTCGATACACCATTACGGATAAAGTTTGTCAGACTTGTGGCAGGTCAGTGGTTTTCTCGGTATACTCCACCGATAAAACAAGATAGCCATGGCATTAAACACCATAACTCCCCCAATTTGACCCCCCTTTTTTTTAAATGAACAATAAATAATTAAAATCCATAATTATATAATATGGAAACACCCTCTTTTGAAAAAACAACAAGTTTTGTAGGAAACCATTCAATGAACATTCATACCATGTTCGGTTTCAATTTGCCAAGTGGTTTCAGAGGAGAAGATTAAAATCTAAAAGCTTACAGACAACGGATGCCAAGTGAGAGCAATACGTCATATGACCTTTACATTCTTGATCAGAGTTGTTACACACCTAGTTGACTCTTTTTGGGGGAGGGGGTTGTACCCCTCAGCAGAGAAACTAGGTCCTATTTCTATACCCCGGGGGGATGTTCTTTAAATTTATATACACAGTTGTGCATATGTAAATACCGGTATCAGCAATTAAAACACCTTTATTGCTCGATACACCATTACGGATAAAGTTTGTCAGACTTGCGGCAGGTCAGTGGTTTTCTCGGTATACTCCACCGATAAAACAAGATAGCCATGGCGTTAAACACCATAACTCCCCCAATTTGACCCGCCACTTTTTTTTAAATGAACAATAAATAATTAAAATCCATAATTATATAATATGGAAACATCCTCTTTTGAAAAAAACAACACAAGTTTTGTAGGAAACCATTCAATGAACATTCATACCATGTTCGGTTTCAATTTGCCAAGTGGTTTCAGAGGAGAAGATTAAAATCTAAAAGCTTACAGACAACGGATGCCAAGTGAGAGCAATACGTCATATGACCGTTACATTCTTGATCAGAGTTGTTACACACCTAGTTGACTCTTTTTTTGGGGGGGTTGTACCCCTCAGCCGAGAAGCTAGGTCCTATTTCTATACCCCGGGGTTCCCTCGGGGGATGTTCTTTAAATTTATATACACAGTTGTGCATATGTAAATACCGGTATCAGCAATTAAAACACCTTTATTGCTCGATACACCATTACGGATAAAGTTTGTCAGACTTGCGGCAGGTCAGTAGTTTTCTCGGTATACTCCACCGATAAAACAAGATAGCCATGGCGTTAAACACCATAACTCCCCCAATTTGACCCCCCTTTTTTTAAATGAACAATAAATAATTAAAATCCATAATTATATAATATGGAAACATCCTCTTTTGAAAAAAACAACACAAGTTTTGTAGGAAACCATTCAATGAACATTCATACCATGTTCGGTTTCAATTTGCCAAGTGGTTTCAGAGGAGAAGATTAAAATCTAAAAGCTTACAGACAACGGATGCCAAGTGAGAGCAATACGTCATATGACCGTTACATTCTTGATCAGAGTTGTTACACACCTAGTTGACTCTTTTTGGGGGGGTTGTACCCCTCAGCCGAGAAGCTAGGTCCTATTTCTATACCCCGGGGTTCCCTCGGGGGGATGTTCTTTAAATTTATATACACAGTTGTGCATATGTAAATATCAGCAATTAAAACACCTTTATTGCTCGATACACCATTACGGATAAAGTTTGTCAGACTTGCGGCAGGTCAGTGGTTTTCTCGGTATACTCCACCGATAAAACAAGATAGCCATGGCGTTAAACACCATAACTCCCCCAATTTGACCCCCCTTTTTTTTAAATGAACAATAAATAATTAAAATCCATAATTATATAATATGGAAACACCCTCTTTTGAAAAAACAACACAAGTTTTGTAGGAAACCATTCAATGAACATTCATACCATGTTCGGTTTCAATTTGCCAAGTGGTTTCAGAGGAGAAGATTAAAATCTAAAAGCTTACAGACAACGGATGCCAAGTGAGAGCAATACGTCATATGACCGTTACATTCTTGATCAGAGTTGTTACACACCTAGTTGACTCTTTTTTTGGGGGGGTTGTACCCCTCAGCCGAGAAGCTAGGTCCTATTTCTATACCCCGGGGTTCCCTCGGGGGATGTTCTTTAAATTTATATACACAGTTGTGCATATGTAAATACCGGTATCAGCAATTAAAACACCTTTATTGCTCGATACACCATTACGGATAAAGTTTGTCAGACTTGCGGCAGGTCAGTAGTTTTCTCGGTATACTCCACCGATAAAACAAGATAGGCATGGCGTTAAACACCATAACTCCCCCAATTTGACCCCCCTTTTTTTAAATGAACAATAAATAATTAAAATCCATAATTATATAATATGGAAACACCCTCTTTTGAAAAAACAACACAAGTTTTGTAGGAAACCATTCAATGAACATTCATACCATGTTCGGTTTCAATTTGCCAAGTGGTTTCAGAGGAGAAGATTAAAATCTAAAAGCTTACAGACAACGGATGCCAAGTGAGAGCAATACGTCATATGACCGTTACATTCTTGATCAGAGTTGTTACACACCTAGTTGACTCTTTTTTTGGGGGGGGTTGTACCCCTCAGCCGAGAAGCTAGGTCCTATTTCTATACCCCGGGGTTCCCTCGGGGGATGTTCTTTAAATTTATATACACAGTTGTGCATATGTAAATACCGGTATCAGCAATTAAAACACCTTTATTGCTCGATACACCATTACGGATAAAGTTTGTCAGACTTGTGGCAGGTCAGTGGTTTTCTCGGTATACTCCACCGATAAAACAAGATAGCCATGGCGCTAAACACCATAACTTCCCCAATTTGACCCCCCACTTTTTTTTAAATGAACAATAAATAATTAAAATCCATAATTATATAATATGGAAACATCCTCTTTTGAAAAAAACAACACAAGTTTTGTAGGAAACCATTCAATGAACATTCATACCATGTTCGGTTTCAATTTGCCAAGTGGTTTCAGAGGAGAAGATTAAAATCTAAAAGCTTACAGACAACGGATGCCAAGTGAGAGCAATACGTCATATGACCGTTACATTCTTGATCAGAGTTGTTACACACCTAGTTGACTCTTTTTTGGGGGGGGTTGTACCCCTCAGCCGAGAAGCTAGGTCCTATTTCTATACCCCGGGGTTCCCTCGGGGGATGTTCTTTAAATTTATATACACAGTTGTGCATATGTAAATACCGGTATCAGCAATTAAAACACCTTTATTGCTCGATACACCATTACGGATAAAGTTTGTCAGACTTGCGGCAGGTCAGTAGTTTTCTCGGTATACTCCACCGATAAAACAAGATAGCCATGGCGTTAAACACCATAACTCCCCCAATTTGACCCCCCTTTTTTTAAATGAACAATAAATAATTAAAATCCATAATTATATAATATGGAAACATCCTCTTTTGAAAAAAACAACACAAGTTTTGTAGGAAACCATTCAATGAACATTCATACCATGTTCGGTTTCAATTTGCCAAGTGGTTTCAGAGGAGAAGATTAAAATCTAAAAGCTTACAGACAACGGATGCCAAGTGAGAGCAATACGTCATATGACCGTTACATTCTTGATCAGAGTTGTTACACACCTAGTTGACTCTTTTTGGGGGGGTTGTACCCCTCAGCCGAGAAGCTAGGTCCTATTTCTATACCCCGGGGTTCCCTCGGGGGGATGTTCTTTAAATTTATATACACAGTTGTGCATATGTAAATATCAGCAATTAAAACACCTTTATTGCTCGATACACCATTACGGATAAAGTTTGTCAGACTTGCGGCAGGTCAGTGGTTTTCTCGGTATACTCCACCGATAAAACAAGATAGCCATGGCGTTAAACACCATAACTCCCCCAATTTGACCCCCCTTTTTTTTAAATGAACAATAAATAATTAAAATCCATAATTATATAATATGGAAACACCCTCTTTTGAAAAAACAACACAAGTTTTGTAGGAAACCATTCAATGAACATTCATACCATGTTCGGTTTCAATTTGCCAAGTGGTTTCAGAGGAGAAGATTAAAATCTAAAAGCTTACAGACAACGGATGCCAAGTGAGAGCAATACGTCATATGACCGTTACATTCTTGATCAGAGTTGTTACACACCTAGTTGACTCTTTTTTTGGGGGGGTTGTACCCCTCAGCCGAGAAGCTAGGTCCTATTTCTATACCCCGGGGTTCCCTCGGGGGATGTTCTTTAAATTTATATACACAGTTGTGCATATGTAAATACCGGTATCAGCAATTAAAACATCTTTATTGCTCGATACACCATTACGGATAAAGTTTGTCAGACTTGCGGCAGGTCAGTAGTTTTCTCGGTATACTCCACCGATAAAACAAGATAGGCATGGCGTTAAACACCATAACTCCCCCAATTTGACCCCCCTTTTTTTAAATGAACAATAAATAATTAAAATCCATAATTATATAATATGGAAACACCCTCTTTTGAAAAAACAACACAAGTTTTGTAGGAAACCATTCAATGAACATTCATACCATGTTCGGTTTCAATTTGCCAAGTGGTTTCAGAGGAGAAGATTAAAATCTAAAAGCTTACAGACAACGGATGCCAAGTGAGAGCAATACGTCATATGACCGTTACATTCTTGATCAGAGTTGTTACACACCTAGTTGACTCTTTTTTTGGGGGGGGTTGTACCCCTCAGCCGAGAAGCTAGGTCCTATTTCTATACCCCGGGGTTCCCTCGGGGGATGTTCTTTAAATTTATATACACAGTTGTGCATATGTAAATACCGGTATCAGCAATTAAAACACCTTTATTGCTCGATACACCATTACGGATAAAGTTTGTCAGACTTGTGGCAGGTCAGTGGTTTTCTCGGTATACTCCACCGATAAAACAAGATAGCCATGGCGCTAAACACCATAACTTCCCCAATTTGACCCCCCACTTTTTTTTAAATGAACAATAAATAATTAAAATCCATAATTATATAATATGGAAACATCCTCTTTTGAAAAAAACAACACAAGTTTTGTAGGAAACCATTCAATGAACATTCATACCATGTTCGGTTTCAATTTGCCAAGTGGTTTCAGAGGAGAAGATTAAAATCTAAAAGCTTACAGACAACGGATGCCAAGTGAGAGCAATACGTCATATGACCGTTACATTCTTGATCAGAGTTGTTACACACCTAGTTGACTCTTTTTTGGGGGGGGTTGTACCCCTCAGCCGAGAAGCTAGGTCCTATTTCTATACCCCGGGGTTCCCTCGGGGGATGTTCTTTAAATTTATATACACAGTTGTGCATATGTAAATACCGGTATCAGCAATTAAAACACCTTTATTGCTCGATACACCATTACGGATAAAGTTTGTCAGACTTGCGGCAGGTCAGTAGTTTTCTCGGTATACTCCACCGATAAAACAAGATAGCCATGGCGTTAAACACCATAACTCCCCCAATTTGACCCCCCTTTTTTTAAATGAACAATAAATAATTAAAATCCATAATTATATAATATGGAAACACCCTCTTTTGAAAAAACAACACAAGTTTTGTAGGAAACCATTCAATGAACATTCATACCATGTTCGGTTTCAATTTGCCAAGTGGTTTCAGAGGAGAAGATTAAAATCTAAAAGCTTACAGACAACGGATGCCAAGTGAGAGCAATACGTCATATGACCTTTACATTCTTGATCAGAGTTGTTACACACCTAGTTGACTCTTTTTGGGGGGAGGGGGGTTGTACCCCTCAGCAGAGAAGCTAGGTCCTATTTCTATACCCCGGGGTTCCCTCGGGGGGGTGTTCTTTAAATTTATATACACAGTTGTGCATATGTAAATACCGGTTTCAGCAATTAAAACACCTTTATTGCCATCTCTGAATTAAGGATTTCATCAGCTCATAGATTTATTTTTAATTTTTTTTTTATTTTTTTTACAGTCAGATTAAAATCAAATGATATATTGGGTTTTAATCTGAGTGAACTAGGTATGATACCATGAAATCCTTAATTCAGAGATGGCACTGTCTATTCTTAGAGCATTGATGTATTTTTTAATTCTACGATTAGTACTCCAAAAAAAGTTTGGTTCCATTTATCCCAGTGGTTTCAGAGAGATTTAATTGTGAAAGTTTACAGAGGACAACAGACCCCAAGTTGCAGCAATACCTCACATGACCATTACAACCTTCATCGGAGTTATGTACCTGATTTGTGTCACACAACTAGATGACTCTTTTCGGGGGGAGGGTAGTTGTACCCCTCAGTGGAGAAACTAAGTCTTATTTCTATACTCTGTGATTATATACTTGGGGGTGTGTTCTTTAAATTTATATACAGTTGTATGTATGTAAACACATGTATCAGCAATTAAAATACCTTTATTGCTCGATACAAAATTATTGATAAAGTTTGTCACACTTGTGGCAGGTCGGTAGTTTTCTCGGTATACTCCACCGATAAAACAAGATAGCCATGGCATTAAACACCATAACTCCCCCAATTTGACCCCCCCTTTTTTTTAAATGAACAATAAATAATTAAAATCCATAATTATATAATATGGAAACACCCTCTTTTGAAAAAACAACACAAGTTTTGTAGGAAACCATTCAATGAACATTCATACCATGTTCGGTTTCAATTTGCCAAGTGGTTTCAGAGGAGAAGATTAAAATCTAAAAGCTTACAGACAACAGATGTCAAGTGAGAGCAATACGTCATATGACCGTTACATTCTTGATCAGAGTTGTTACACACCTAGTTGACTCTTTTTGGGGGGGTTGTACCCCTCAGCCGAGAAGCTAGGTCCTATTTCTATACCCCGGGGTTCCCTCGGGGGGATGTTCTTTAAATTTATATACACAGTTGTGCATATGTAAATATCAGCAATTAAAACACCTTTATTGCTCGATACACCATTACGGATAAAGTTTGTCAGACTTGCGGCAGGTCAGTGGTTTTCTCGGTATACTCCACCGATAAAACAAGATAGCCATGGCGTTAAACACCATAACTCCCCCAATTTGACCCCCCTTTTTTTTAAATGAACAATAAATAATTAAAATCCATAATTATATAATATGGAAACACCCTCTTTTGAAAAAACAACACAAGTTTTGTAGGAAACCATTCAATGAACATTCATACCATGTTCGGTTTCAATTTGCCAAGTGGTTTCAGAGGAGAAGATTAAAATCTAAAAGCTTACAGACAACGGATGCCAAGTGAGAGCAATACGTCATGACCTTTACATTCTTGATCAGAGTTGTTACACACCTAGTTGACTCTTTTGGGGGGGGGAGGGGGGTTGTACCCCTCAGCCGAGAAGCTAGGTCCTATTTCTATACCTCGGGGGATGTTCTTTAAATTTATATACACAGTTGTGCATATGTAAATACCGGTATCAGCAATTAAAACACCTTTATTGCTCGATACACCATTACGGATAAAGTTTGTCAGACTTGTGGCAGGTCAGTGGTTTTCTCGGTATACTCCACCGATAAAACAAGATAGCCATGGCGTTAAACACCATAACTCCCCCAATTTGACCCCCCTTTTTTTTAAATGAACAATAAATAATTAAAATCCATAATTATATAATATGGAAACACCCTCTTTTGAAAAAACAACAAGTTTTGTAGGAAACCATTCAATGAACATTCATACCATGTTCGGTTTCAATTTGCCAAGTGGTTTCAGAGGAGAAGATTAAAATCTAAAAGCTTACAGACAACGGATGCCAAGTGAGAGCAATACGTCATATGACCTTTACATTCTTGATCAGAGTTGTTACACACCTAGTTGACTCTTTTTGGGGGAGGGGGTTGTACCCCTCAGCAGAGAAACTAGGTCCTATTTCTATACCCCGGGGGGATGTTCTTTAAATTTATATACACAGTTGTGCATATGTAAATACCGGTATCAGCAATTAAAACACCTTTATTGCTCGATACACCATTACGGATAAAGTTTGTCAGACTTGCGGCAGGTCAGTGGTTTTCTCGGTATACTCCACCGATAAAACAAGATAGCCATGGCGTTAAACACCATAACTCCCCCAATTTGACCCGCCACTTTTTTTTAAATGAACAATAAATAATTAAAATCCATAATTATATAATATGGAAACATCCTCTTTTGAAAAAAACAACACAAGTTTTGTAGGAAACCATTCAATGAACATTCATACCATGTTCGGTTTCAATTTGCCAAGTGGTTTCAGAGGAGAAGATTAAAATCTAAAAGCTTACAGACAACGGATGCCAAGTGAGAGCAATACGTCATATGACCGTTACATTCTTGATCAGAGTTGTTACACACCTAGTTGACTCTTTTTTTGGGGGGGTTGTACCCCTCAGCCGAGAAGCTAGGTCCTATTTCTATACCCCGGGGTTCCCTCGGGGGATGTTCTTTAAATTTATATACACAGTTGTGCATATGTAAATACCGGTATCAGCAATTAAAACACCTTTATTGCTCGATACACCATTACGGATAAAGTTTGTCAGACTTGCGGCAGGTCAGTAGTTTTCTCGGTATACTCCACCGATAAAACAAGATAGCCATGGCGTTAAACACCATAACTCCCCCAATTTGACCCCCCTTTTTTTAAATGAACAATAAATAATTAAAATCCATAATTATATAATATGGAAACATCCTCTTTTGAAAAAAACAACACAAGTTTTGTAGGAAACCATTCAATGAACATTCATACCATGTTCGGTTTCAATTTGCCAAGTGGTTTCAGAGGAGAAGATTAAAATCTAAAAGCTTACAGACAACGGATGCCAAGTGAGAGCAATACGTCATATGACCGTTACATTCTTGATCAGAGTTGTTACACACCTAGTTGACTCTTTTTGGGGGGGTTGTACCCCTCAGCCGAGAAGCTAGGTCCTATTTCTATACCCCGGGGTTCCCTCGGGGGGATGTTCTTTAAATTTATATACACAGTTGTGCATATGTAAATATCAGCAATTAAAACACCTTTATTGCTCGATACACCATTACGGATAAAGTTTGTCAGACTTGCGGCAGGTCAGTGGTTTTCTCGGTATACTCCACCGATAAAACAAGATAGCCATGGCGTTAAACACCATAACTCCCCCAATTTGACCCCCCTTTTTTTTAAATGAACAATAAATAATTAAAATCCATAATTATATAATATGGAAACACCCTCTTTTGAAAAAACAACACAAGTTTTGTAGGAAACCATTCAATGAACATTCATACCATGTTCGGTTTCAATTTGCCAAGTGGTTTCAGAGGAGAAGATTAAAATCTAAAAGCTTACAGACAACGGATGCCAAGTGAGAGCAATACGTCATATGACCGTTACATTCTTGATCAGAGTTGTTAGACACCTAGTTGACTCTTTTTTTGGGGGGGTTGTACCCCTCAGCCGAGAAGCTAGGTCCTATTTCTATACCCCGGGGTTCCCTCGGGGGATGTTCTTTAAATTTATATACACAGTTGTGCATATGTAAATACCGGTATCAGCAATTAAAACACCTTTATTGCTCGATACACCATTACGGATAAAGTTTGTCAGACTTGCGGCAGGTCAGTAGTTTTCTCGGTATACTCCACCGATAAAACAAGATAGCCATGGCGTTAAACACCATAACTCCCCCAATTTGACCCCCCTTTTTTTAAATGAACAATAAATAATTAAAATCCATAATTATATAATATGGAAACACCCTCTTTTGAAAAAACAACACAAGTTTTGTAGGAAACCATTCAATGAACATTCATACCATGTTCGGTTTCAATTTGCCAAGTGGTTTCAGAGGAGAAGATTAAAATCTAAAAGCTTACAGACAACGGATGCCAAGTGAGAGCAATACGTCATATGACCGTTACATTCTTGATCAGAGTTGTTACACACCTAGTTGACTCTTTTTTGGGGGGGGTTGTACCCCTCAGCCGAGAAGCTAGGTCCTATTTCTATACCCCGGGGTTCCCTCGGGGGATGTTCTTTAAATTTATATACACAGTTGTGCATATGTAAATACCGGTATCAGCAATTAAAACACCTTTATTGCTCGATACACCATTACGGATAAAGTTTGTCAGACTTGCGGCAGGTCAGTAGTTTTCTCGGTATACTCCACCGATAAAACAAGATAGCCATGGCGTTAAACACCATAACTCCCCCAATTTGACCCCCCTTTTTTTAAATGAACAATAAATAATTAAAATCCATAATTATATAATATGGAAACACCCTCTTTTGAAAAAACAACACAAGTTTTGTAGGAAACCATTCAATGAACATTCATACCATGTTCGGTTTCAATTTGCCAAGTGGTTTCAGAGGAGAAGATTAAAATCTAAAAGCTTACAGACAACGGATGCCAAGTGAGAGCAATACGTCATATGACCTTTACATTCTTGATCAGAGTTGTTACACACCTAGTTGACTCTTTTTGGGGGGAGGGGGGTTGTACCCCTCAGCCGAGAAGCTAGGTCCTATTTCTATACCCCGGGGTTCCCTCGGGGGGGTGTTCTTTAAATTTATATACACAGTTGTGCATATGTAAATACCGGTTTCAGCAATTAAAACACCTTTATTGCCATCTCTGAATTAAGGATTTCATCAGCTCATAGATTTATTTTTAATTTTTTTTTAATTTTTTTTACAGTCAGATTAAAATCAAATGATATATTGGGTTTTAATCTGAGTGAACTAGGTATGATACCATGAAATCCTTAATTCAGAGATGGCACTGTCTATTCTTAGAGCATTGATGTATTTTTTAATTCTACGATTAGTACTCCAAAAAAAGTTTGGTTCCATTTATCCCAGTGGTTTCAGAGAGATTTAATTGTGAAAGTTTACAGAGGACAACAGACCCCAAGTTGCAGCAATACCTCACATGACCATTACAACCTTCATCGGAGTTGTGTACCTGATTTGTGTCACACAACTAGATGACTCTTTTCGGGGGGAGGGTAGTTGTACCCCTCAGTGGAGAAACTAAGTCTTATTTCTATACTCTGTGATTATATACTTGGGGGTGTGTTCTTTAAATTTATATACAGTTGTATGTATGTAAACACATGTATCAGCAATTAAAATACCTTTATTGCTCGATACAAAATTATTGATAAAGTTTGTCACACTTGTGGCAGGTCGGTAGTTTTCTCGGTATACTCCACCGATAAAACAAGATAGCCATGGCATTAAACACCATAACTCCCCCAATTTGACCCCCCCTTTTTTTTAAATGAACAATAAATAATTAAAATCCATAATTATATAATATGGAAACACCCTCTTTTGAAAAAACAACACAAGTTTTGTAGGAAACCATTCAATGAACATTCATACCATGTTCGGTTTCAATTTGCCAAGTGGTTTCAGAGGAGAAGATTAAAATCTAAAAGCTTACAGACAACAGATGTCAAGTGAGAGCAATACGTCATATGACCGTTACATTCTTGATCAGAGTTGTTACACACCTAGTTGACTCTTTTTGGGGGGGTTGTACCCCTCAGCCGAGAAGCTAGGTCCTATTTCTATACCCCGGGGTTCCCTCGGGGGGATGTTCTTTAAATTTAT
Organism: Bathymodiolus brooksi; assembly: GCA_963680875.1. Lineage (NCBI taxonomy): Eukaryota > Metazoa > Mollusca > Bivalvia > Mytilida > Modiolidae > Bathymodiolus > Bathymodiolus brooksi. The sequence continues at coordinate 111,960,511 of OY804581.1, forward strand.
ATACACAGTTGTGCATATGTAAATATCAGCAATTAAAACACCTTTATTGCTCGATACACCATTACGGATAAAGTTTGTCAGACTTGCGGCAGGTCAGTGGTTTTCTCGGTATACTCCACCGATAAAACAAGATAGCCATGGCGTTAAACACCATAACTCCCCCAATTTGACCCCCCTTTTTTTTAAATGAACAATAAATAATTAAAATCCATAATTATATAATATGGAAACACCCTCTTTTGAAAAAACAACACAAGTTTTGTAGGAAACCATTCAATGAACATTCATACCATGTTCGGTTTCAATTTGCCAAGTGGTTTCAGAGGAGAAGATTAAAATCTAAAAGCTTACAGACAACGGATGCCAAGTGAGAGCAATACGTCATGACCTTTACATTCTTGATCAGAGTTGTTACACACCTAGTTGACTCTTTTGGGGGGGGGGGGTTGTACCCCTCAGCCGAGAAGCTAGGTCCTATTTCTATACCTCGGGGGATGTTCTTTAAATTTATATACACAGTTGTGCATATGTAAATACCGGTATCAGCAATTAAAACACCTTTATTGCTCGATACACCATTACGGATAAAGTTTGTCAGACTTGTGGCAGGTCAGTGGTTTTCTCGGTATACTCCACCGATAAAACAAGATAGCCATGGCGTTAAACACCATAACTCCCCCAATTTGACCCCCCTTTTTTTTAAATGAACAATAAATAATTAAAATCCATAATTATATAATATGGAAACACCCTCTTTTGAAAAAACAACAAGTTTTGTAGGAAACCATTCAATGAACATTCATACCATGTTCGGTTTCAATTTGCCAAGTGGTTTCAGAGGAGAAGATTAAAATCTAAAAGCTTACAGACAACGGATGCCAAGTGAGAGCAATACGTCATATGACCTTTACATTCTTGATCAGAGTTGTTACACACCTAGTTGACTCTTTTTGGGGGAGGGGGTTGTACCCCTCAGCAGAGAAACTAGGTCCTATTTCTATACCCCGGGGGGATGTTCTTTAAATTTATATACACAGTTGTGCATATGTAAATACCGGTATCAGCAATTAAAACACCTTTATTGCTCGATACACCATTACGGATAAAGTTTGTCAGACTTGCGGCAGGTCAGTGGTTTTCTCGGTATACTCCACCGATAAAACAAGATAGCCATGGCGTTAAACACCATAACTCCCCCAATTTGACCCGCCACTTTTTTTTAAATGAACAATAAATAATTAAAATCCATAATTATATAATATGGAAACATCCTCTTTTGAAAAAAACAACACAAGTTTTGTAGGAAACCATTCAATGAACATTCATACCATGTTCGGTTTCAATTTGCCAAGTGGTTTCAGAGGAGAAGATTAAAATCTAAAAGCTTACAGACAACGGATGCCAAGTGAGAGCAATACGTCATATGACCGTTACATTCTTGATCAGAGTTGTTACACACCTAGTTGACTCTTTTTTGGGGGGGGTTGTACCCCTCAGCCGAGAAGCTAGGTCCTATTTCTATACCCCGGGATTCCCTCGGGGGATGTTCTTTAAATTTATATACACAGTTGTGCATATGTAAATACCGGTATCAGCAATTAAAACACCTTTATTGCTCGATACACCATTACGGATAAAGTTTGTCAGACTTGCGGCAGGTCAGGAGTTTTCTCGGTATACTCCACCGATAAAACAAGATAGCCATGGCGTTAAACACCATAACTCCCCCAATTTGACCCCCCTTTTTTTAAATGAACAATAAATAATTAAAATCCATAATTATATAATATGGAAACACCCTCTTTTGAAAAAAACAACACAAGTTTTGTAGGAAACCATTCAATGAACATTCATACCATGTTCGGTTTCAATTTGCCAAGTGGTTTCAGAGGAGAAGATTAAAATCTAAAAGCTTACAGACAACGGATGCCAAGTGAGAGCAATACGTCATATGACCGTTACATTCTTGATCAGAGTTGTTACACACCTAGTTGACTCTTTTTGGGGGGGTTGTACCCCTCAGCCGAGAAGCTAGGTCCTATTTCTATACCCCGGGGTTCCCTCGGGGGGATGTTCTTTAAATTTATATACACAGTTGTGCATATGTAAATATCAGCAATTAAAACACCTTTATTGCTCGATACACCATTACGGATAAAGTTTGTCAGACTTGCGGCAGGTCAGTGGTTTTCTCGGTATACTCCACCGATAAAACAAGATAGCCATGGCGTTAAACACCATAACTCCCCCAATTTGACCCCCCTTTTTTTTAAATGAACAATAAATAATTAAAATCCATAATTATATAATATGGAAACACCCTCTTTTGAAAAAACAACACAAGTTTTGTAGGAAACCATTCAATGAACATTCATACCATGTTCGGTTTCAATTTGCCAAGTGGTTTCAGAGGAGAAGATTAAAATCTAAAAGCTTACAGACAACGGATGCCAAGTGAGAGCAATACGTCATATGACCGTTACATTCTTGATCAGAGTTGTTACACACCTAGTTGACTCTTTTTTTGGGGGGGTTGTACCCCTCAGCCGAGAAGCTAGGTCCTATTTCTATACCCCGGGGTTCCCTCGGGGGATGTTCTTTAAATTTATATACACAGTTGTGCATATGTAAATACCGGTATCAGCAATTAAAACACCTTTATTGCTCGATACACCATTACGGATAAAGTTTGTCAGACTTGCGGCAGGTCAGTAGTTTTCTCGGTATACTCCACCGATAAAACAAGATAGCCATGGCGTTAAACACCATAACTCCCCCAATTTGACCCCCCTTTTTTTAAATGAACAATAAATAATTAAAATCCATAATTATATAATATGGAAACACCCTCTTTTGAAAAAACAACACAAGTTTTGTAGGAAACCATTCAATGAACATTCATACCATGTTCGGTTTCAATTTGCCAAGTGGTTTCAGAGGAGAAGATTAAAATCTAAAAGCTTACAGACAACGGATGCCAAGTGAGAGCAATACGTCATATGACCTTTACATTCTTGATCAGAGTTGTTACACACCTAGTTGACTCTTTTTGGGGGGAGGGGGGTTGTACCCCTCAGCAGAGAAGCTAGGTCCTATTTCTATACCCCGGGGTTCCCTCGGGGGGGTGTTCTTTAAATTTATATACACAGTTGTGCATATGTAAATACCGGTTTCAGCAATTAAAACACCTTTATTGCCATCTCTGAATTAAGGATTTCATCAGCTCATAGATTTATTTTTAATTTTTTTTTTATTTTTTTTACAGTCAGATTAAAATCAAATGATATATTGGGTTTTAATCTGAGTGAACTAGGTATGATACCATGAAATCCTTAATTTAGAGATGGCACTGTCTATTCTTAGAGCATTGATGTATTTTTTAATTCTACGATTAGTACTCCAAAAAAAGTTTGGTTCCATTTATCCCAGTGGTTTCAGAGAGATTTAATTGTGAAAGTTTACAGAGGACAACAGACCCCAAGTTGCAGCAATACCTCACATGACCATTACAACCTTCATCGGAGTTGTGTACCTGATTTGTGTCACACAACTAGATGACTCTTTTCGGGGGGAGGGTAGTTGTACCCCTCAGTGGAGAAACTAAGTCTTATTTCTATACTCTGTGATTATATACTTGGGGGTGTGTTCTTTAAATTTATATACAGTTGTATGTATGTAAACACATGTATCAGCAATTAAAATACCTTTATTGCTCGATACAAAATTATTGATAAAGTTTGTCACACTTGTGGCAGGTCGGTGGTTTTCTCGGTATACTCCACCGATAAAACAAGATAGCCATGGCATTAAACACCATAACTCCCCCAATTTGACCCCCCTTTTTTTTTAAATGAACAATAAATAATTAAAATCCATAATTATATAATATGGAAACACCCTCTTTTGAAAAAACAACACAAGTTTTGTAGGAAACCATTCAATGAACATTCATACCATGTTCGGTTTCAATTTGCCAAGTGGTTTCAGAGGAGAAGATTAAAATCTAAAAGCTTACAGACAACGGATGCCAAGTGAGAGCAATACGTCATATGACCGTTACATTCTTGATCAGAGTTGTTACACACCTAGTTGACTCTTTTTGGGGGGGTTGTACCCCTCAGCCGAGAAGCTAGGTCCTATTTCTATACCCCGGGGTTCCCTCGGGGGGATGTTCTTTAAATTTATATACACAGTTGTGCATATGTAAATATCAGCAATTAAAACACCTTTATTGCTCGATACACCATTACGGATAAAGTTTGTCAGACTTGCGGCAGGTCAGTGGTTTTCTCGGTATACTCCACCGATAAAACAAGATAGCCATGGCGTTAAACACCATAACTCCCCCAATTTGACCCCCCTTTTTTTTAAATGAACAATAAATAATTAAAATCCATAATTATATAATATGGAAACACCCTCTTTTGAAAAAACAACACAAGTTTTGTAGGAAACCATTCAATGAACATTCATACCATGTTCGGTTTCAATTTGCCAAGTGGTTTCAGAGGAGAAGATTAAAATCTAAAAGCTTACAGACAACGGATGCCAAGTGAGAGCAATACGTCATATGACCTTTACATTCTTGATCAGAGTTGTTACACACCTAGTTGACTCTTTTTGGGGGGGTTGTACCCCTCAGCAGAGAAGCTAGGTCCTATTTCTATACCCCGGGGGATGTTCTTTAAATTTATATACACAGTTGTGCATATGTAAATACCGGTATCAGCAATTAAAACACCTTTATTGCTCGATACACCATTACGGATAAAGTTTGTCAGACTTGCGGCAGGTCAGTGGTTTTCTCGGTATACTCCACCGATAAAACAAGATAGCCATGGCGTTAAACACCATAACTCCCCCAATTTGACCCCCCTTTTTTTTAAATGAACAATAAATAATTAAAATCCATAATTATATAATATGGAAACACCCTCTTTTGAAAAAACAACACAAGTTTTGTAGGAAACCATTCAATGAACATTCATACCATGTTCGGTTTCAATTTGCCAAGTGGTTTCAGAGGAGAAGATTAAAATCTAAAAGCTTACAGACAACGGATGCCAAGTGAGAGCAATACGTCATATGACCGTTACATTCTTGATCAGAGTTGTTACACACCTAGTTGACTCTTTTTGGGGGAGGGGGTTGTACCCCTCAGCAGAGAAACTAGGTCCTATTTCTATACCCCGGGGGGATGTTCTTTAAATTTATATACACAGTTGTGCATATGTAAATACCGGTATCAGCAATTAAAACACCTTTATTGCTCGATACACCATTACGGATAAAGTTTGTCAGACTTGCGGCAGGTCAGTGGTTTTCTCGGTATACTCCACCGATAAAACAAGATAGCCATGGCGTTAAAACACCATAACTTCCCCAATTTGACCCCCCCCTTTTTTTTAAATGAACAATAAATAATTAAAATCCATAATTATATAATATGGAAACATCCTCTTTTGAAAAAAACAACACAAGTTTTGTAGGAAACCATTCAATGAACATTCATACCATGTTCGGTTTCAATTTGCCAAGTGGTTTCAGAGGAGAAGATTAAAATCTAAAAGCTTACAGACAACGGATGCCAAGTGAGAGCAATACGTCATATGACCTTTACATTCTTGATCAGAGTTGTTACACACCTAGTTGACTCTTTTTGGGGGAGGGGGGTTGTACCCCTCAGCAGAGAAGCTAGGTCCTATTTCTATACCCCGGGGGATGTTCTTTAAATTTATATACACAGTTGTGCATATGTAAATACCGGTATCAGCAATTAAAACACCTTTATTGCTCGATACACCATTACGGATAAAGTTTGTCAGACTTGCGGCAGGTCAGTGGTTTTCTCGGTATACTCCACCGATAAAACAAGATAGCCATGGCGTTAAACACCATAACTCCCCCAATTTGACCCCCCTTTTTTTTAAATGAACAATAAATAATTAAAATCCATAATTATATAATATGGAAACACCCTCTTTTGAAAAAACAACACAAGTTTTGTAGGAAACCATTCAATGAACATTCATACCATGTTCGGTTTCAATTTGCCAAGTGGTTTCAGAGGAGAAGATTAAAATCTAAAAGCTTACAGACAACGGATGCCAAGTGAGAGCAATACGTCATATGACCTTTACATTCTTGATCAGAGTTGTTACACACCTAGTTGACTCTTTTTGGGGGGAGGGGGGTTGTACCCCTCAGCCGAGAAGCTAGGTCCTATTTCTATACCCCGGGGGGATGTTCTTTAAATTTATATACACAGTTGTGCATATGTAAATATCAGCAATTAAAACACCTTTATTGCTCGATACACCATTACGGATAAAGTTTGTCAGACTTGCGGCAGGTCAGTGGTTTTCTCGGTATACTCCACCGATAAAACAAGATAGCCATGGCGTTAAACACCATAACTCCCCCAATTTGACCCCCCTTTTTTTTAAATGAACAATAAATAATTAAAATCCATAATTATATAATATGGAAACACCCTCTTTTGAAAAAACAACACAAGTTTTGTAGGAAACCATTCAATGAACATTCATACCATGTTCGGTTTCAATTTGCCAAGTGGTTTCAGAGGAGAAGATTAAAATCTAAAAGCTTACAGACAACGGATGCCAAGTGAGAGCAATACGTCATATGACCGTTACATTCTTGATCAGAGTTGTTACACACCTAGTTGACTCTTTTGGGGGGGGGGGGGGGGGGTTGTACCCCTCAGCCGAGAAGCTAGGTCCTATTTCTATACCCCGGGGTTCCCTCGGGGGATGTTCTTTAAATTTATATACACAGTTGCGCATATGTAAATACCGGTATCAGCAATTAAAACACCTTTATTGCCATCTCTGAATTAAGGATTTCATCAGCTCATAGATTTATTTTTAATTTTTTTTTAATTTTTTTTACAGTCAGATTAAAATCAAATGATATATTGGGTTTTAATCTGAGTGAACTAGGTATGATACCATGAAATCCTTAATTCAGAGATGGCACTGTCTATTCTTAGAGCATTGATGTATTTTTTAATTCTACGATTAGTACTCCAAAAAAAGTTTGGTTCCATTTATCCCAGTGGTTTCAGAGAGATTTAATTGTGAAAGTTTACAGAGGACAACAGACCCCAAGTTGCAGCAATACCTCACATGACCATTACAACCTTCATCGGAGTTGTGTACCTGATTTGTGTCACACAACTAGATGACTCTTTTCGGGGGGGAGGGTAGTTGTACCCCTCAGTGGAGAAACTAAGTCTTATTTCTATACTCTGATTATATACTTGGGGGTGTGATCTTTAAATTTATATACAGTTGTATGTATGTAAACACATGTATCAGCAATTAAAATACCTTTATTCCTAGATACAACATTATTAATAAAGTTTGTCACACTTGTGGCAGGTCGGCGGTTTTCTCAGTATACTCCACCAATAAAACAAGATAGCCATGATATAACTGAAATATTGCTAAAAGTGGCATTAAACACCATAACTCCCCCAATTTGACCCCTGCTTTTTTTTAAATGAACAATAAATAATTAAAATCCATAATTATATAATATGGAAACACCCTCTTTTGAAAAAACAACACAAGTTTTGTAGGAAACCATTCAATGAACATTCATACCATGTTCGGTTTCAATTTGCCAAGTGGTTTCAGAGGAGAAGATTAAAATCTAAAAGCTTACAGACAACGGATGCCAAGTGAGAGCAATACGTCATATGACCTTTACATTCTTGATCAGAGTTGTTACACACCTAGTTGACTCTTTTTGGGGGGAGGGGGGTTGTACCCCTCAGCCGAGAAGCTAGGTCCTATTTCTATACCCCGGGGGGATGTTCTTTAAATTTATATACACAGTTGTGCATATGTAAATATCAGCAATTAAAACACCTTTATTGCTCGATACACCATTACGGATAAAGTTTGTCAGACTTGCGGCAGGTCAGTGGTTTTCTCGGTATACTCCACCGATAAAACAAGATAGCCATGCCGTTAAACACCATAACTCCCCCAATTTGACCCCCCTTTTTTTTAAATGAACAATAAATAATTAAAATCCATAATTATATAATATGGAAACACCCTCTTTTGAAAAAACAACACAAGTTTTGTAGGAAACCATTCAATGAACATTCATACCATGTTCGGTTTCAATTTGCCAAGTGGTTTCAGAGGAGAAGATTAAAATCTAAAAGCTTACAGACAACGGATGCCAAGTGAGAGCAATACGTTATATGACCTTTACATTCTTGATCAGAGTTGTTACACACCTAGTTGACTCTTTTTTGGGGGGGTTGTACCCCTCAGCCGAGAAGCTAGGTCCTATTTCTATACCCCGGGGTTCCCTCGGGGGGATGTTCTTTAAATTTATATACAGTTGTGCATATGTAAATATCAGCAATTAAAACACCTTTATTGCTCGATACACCATTACGGATAAAGTTTGTCAGACTTGCGGCAGGTCAGTGGTTTTCTCGGTATACTCCACCGATAAAACAAGATAGCCATGGCGTTAAACACCATAACTCCCCCAATTTGACCCCCCTTTTTTTTAAATGAACAATAAATAATTAAAATCCATAATTATATAATATGGAAACACCCTCTTTTGAAAAAACAACACAAGTTTTGTAGGAAACCATTCAATGAACATTCATACCATGTTCGGTTTCAATTTGCCAAGTGGTTTCAGAGGAGAAGATTAAAATCTAAAAGCTTACAGACAACGGATGCCAAGTGAGAGCAATACGTCATATGACCTTTACATTCTTGATCAGAGTTGTTACACACCTAGTTCACTCTTTTGGGGGGGGGGGTTGTACCCCTCAGCCGAGAAGCTAGGTCCTATTTCTATACCCCGGGGGGATGTTCTTTAAATTTATATACACAGTTGTGCATATGTAAATATCAGCAATTAAAACACCTTTATTGCTCGATACACCATTACGGATAAAGTTTGTCAGACTTGCGGCAGGTTAGTGGTTTTCTCGGTATACTCCACCGATAAAACAAGATAGCCATGGCGTTAAACACCATAACTCCCCCAATTTGACCCCCCACTTTTTTTTAAATGAACAATAAATAATTAAAATCCATAATTATATAATATGGAAACACCCTCTTTTGAAAAAACAACACAAGTTTTGTAGGAAACCATTCAATGAACATTCATACCATGTTCGGTTTCAATTTGCCAAGTGGTTTCAGAGGAGAAGATTAAAATCTAAAAGCTTACAGACAACGGATGCCAAGTGAGAGCAATACGTCATATGACCTTTACATTCTTGATCAGAGTTGTTACACACCTAGTTGACTCTTTTGGGGGGGGGTTGCACCCCTCAACCGAGAAGCTAGGTCCTATTTCTATACCCCGGGGTTCCCTCGGGGGGATGTTCTTTAAATTTATATACACAGTTGTGCATATGTAAATACTGGTATCAGCAATTAAAACACCTTTATTGCTCGATACACCATTACGGATAAAGTTTGTCAGACTTGCGGCAGGTCAGTGGTTTTCTCAGTATACTCCACCGATAAAACAAGATAGCCATGGCGTTAAACACCATAACTCCCCCAATTTGACCCCCCTTTTTTTTAAATGAACAATAAATAATTAAAATCCATAATTATATAATATGGAAACACCCTCTTTTGAAAAAACAACACAAGTTTTGTAGGAAACCATTCAATGAACACTCATACCATGTTCGGTTTCAATTTGCCAAGTGGTTTCAGAGGAGAAGATTAAAATCTAAAAGCTTACAGACAACGGATGCCAAGTGAGAGCAATACGTCATATGACCGTTACATTCTTGATCAGAGTTGTTACACACCTAGTTGACTCTTTTGGGGGGGGGGGGGGGGGTTGTACCCCTCAGCCGAGAAGCTAGGTCCTATTTCTATACCCCGTGGTTCCCTCAGGGGATGTTCTTTAAATTTATATACACAGTTGTGCATATGTAAATACCGGTATCAGCAATTAAAACACCTTTATTGCCATCTCTGAATTAAGGATTTCATCAGCTCATAGATTTATTTTTTATTTTTTTTTTATTTTTTTTACAGTCAGATTAAAATCAAATGATATATTGGGTTTTAATCTGAGTGAACTAGGTATGATACCATGAAATCCTTAATTCAGAGATGGCACTGTCTATTCTTAGAGCATTGATGTATTTTTTAATTCTACGATTAGTACTCCAAAAAAAGTTTGGTTCCATTTATCCCAGTGGTTTCAGAGAGATTTAATTGTGAAAGTTTACAGAGGACAACAGACCCCAAGTTGCAGCAATACCTCACATGACCATTACAACCTTCATCGGAGTTGTGTACCTGATTTGTGTCACACAACTAGATGACTCTTTTCGGGGGGAGGGTAGTTGTACCCCTCAGTGGAGAAACTAAGTCTTATTTCTATACTCTGTGATTATATACTTGGGGGTGTGTTCTTTAAATTTATATACAGTTGTATGTATGTAAACACATGTATCAGCAATTAAAATACCTTTATTGCTCGATACAACATTATTAATAAAGTTTGTCACACTTGTGGCAGGTCGGCGGTTTTCTCAGTATACTCCACCAATAAAACAAGATAGCCATGATATGACTGAAATATTGCTAAAAGTGGCATTAAACACCATAACTCCCCCAATTTGACCCCCCCTTTTTTTTAAATGAACAATAAATAATTAAAATCCATAATTATATAATATGGAAACACCCTCTTTTGAAAAAACAACACAAGTTTTGTAGGAAACCATTCAATGAACATTCATACCATGTTCTGTTTCAATTTGCCAAGTGGTTTCAGAGGAGAAGTTTAAAATCTAAAAGCTTACAGACAACGGATGCCAAGTGAGAGCAATACGTCATATGACCGTTACATTCTTGATCAGAGTTGTTACACACCTAGTTGACTCTTTTTGGGGGGGTTGTACCCCTCAGCCGAGAAGCTAGGTCCTATTTCTATACCCCGGGGTTCCCTCGGGGGGATGTTCTTTAAATTTATATACACAGTTTATGCATATGTAAATATCAGCAATTAAAACACCTTTATTGCTCGATACACCATTACGGATAAAGTTTGTCAGACTTGCGGCAGGTCAGTGGTTTTCTCGGTATACTCCACCGATAAAACAAGATAGCCATGGCGTTAAACACCATAACTCCCCCAATTTGACCCCCCTTTTTTTTAAATGAACAATAAATAATTAAAATCCATAATTATATAATATGGAAACACCCTCTTTTGAAAAAACAACACAAGTTTTGTAGGAAACCATTCAATGAACATTCATACCATGTTCGGTTTCAATTTGCCAAGTGGTTTCAGAGGAGAAGATTAAAATCTAAAAGCTTACAGACAACGGATGCCAAGTGAGAGCAATACGTCATATGACCTTTACATTCTTGATCAGAGTTGTTACACACCTAGTTGACTCTTTTTGGTGGGGGGTTGTACCCCTCAGCCGAGAAGCTAGGTCCTATTTCTATACCCCGGGGTTCCCTCGGGGGGATGTTCTTTAAATTTATATACACAGTTGTGCATATGTAAATATCAGCAATTAAAACACCTTTATTGCTCGATACACCATTACGGATAAAGTTTGTCAGACTTGCGGCAGGTCAGTAGTTTTCTCGGTATACTCCACCGATAAAACAAGATAGCCATGGCGTTAAACACCATAACTCCCCCAATTTGACCCCCCCTTTTTTTTAAATGAACAATAAATAATTAAAATCCATAATTATATAATATGGAAACACCCTCTTTTGAAAAAACAACACAAGTTTTGTAGGAAACCATTCAATGAACATTCATACCATGTTCTGTTTCAATTTGCCAAGTGGTTTCAGAGGAGAAGTTTAAAATCTAAAAGCTTACAGACAACGGATGCCAAGTGAGAGCAATACGTCATATGACCGTTACATTCTTGATCAGAGTTGTTACACACCTAGTTGACTCTTTTTGGGGGGGTTGTACCCCTCAGCCGAGAAGCTAGGTCCTATTTCTATACCCCGGGGTTCCCTCGGGGGGATGTTCTTTAAATTTATATACACAGTTTATGCATATGTAAATATCAGCAATTAAAACACCTTTATTGCTCGATACACCATTACGGATAAAGTTTGTCAGACTTGCGGCAGGTCAGTGGTTTTCTCGGTATACTCCACCGATAAAACAAGATAGCCATGGCGTTAAACACCATAACTCCCCCAATTTGACCCCCCTTTTTTTTAAATGAACAATAAATAATTAAAATCCATAATTATATAATATGGAAACACCCTCTTTTGAAAAAACAACACAAGTTTTGTAGGAAACCATTCAATGAACATTCATACCATGTTCGGTTTCAATTTGCCAAGTGGTTTCAGAGGAGAAGATTAAAATCTAAAAGCTTACAGACAACGGATGCCAAGTGAGAGCAATACGTCATATGACCTTTACATTCTTGATCAGAGTTGTTACACACCTAGTTGACTCTTTTTGGTGGGGGGTTGTACCCCTCAGCCGAGAAGCTAGGTCCTATTTCTATACCCCGGGGTTCCCTCGGGGGGATGTTCTTTAAATTTATATACACAGTTGTGCATATGTAAATATCAGCAATTAAAACACCTTTATTGCTCGATACACCATTACGGATAAAGTTTGTCAGACTTGCGGCAGGTCAGTAGTTTTCTCGGTATACTCCACCGATAAAACAAGATAGCCATGGCGTTAAACACCATAACTCCCCCAATTTGACCCCCCTTTTTTTTAAATGAACAATAAATAATTAAAATCCATAATTATATAATATGGAAACACCCTCTTTTGAAAAAACAACACAAGTTTTGTAGGAAACCATTCAATGAACATTCATACCATGTTCGGTTTCAATTTGCCAAGTGGTTTCAGAGGAGAAGATTAAAATCTAAAAGCTTACAGACAACGGATGCCAAGTGAGAGCAATACGTCATATGACCTTTACATTCTTGATCAGAGTTGTTACACACCTAGTTGACTCTTTTTTTTGGGGGGGGGGTTCTACCCATCAGCCGAGAAGCTAGGTCCTATTTCTATACCCTGGGGTTCCCTCGGGGGGATGTTCTTTAAATTTATATACACAGTTGTGCATATGTAAATATCAGCAATTAAAACACCTTTATTGCTCGATACACCATTACGGATAAAGTTTGTCAGACTTGTGGCAGGTCAGTGGTTTTTTCGGTATACTCCACCGATAAAACAAGATAGCCATGGCGTTAAACACCATAACTCCCCCAATTTGACCCCCCCTTTTTTTAAAATGAACAATAAATATTTAAAATCCATAATTATATAATATGGAAACACCCTCTTTTGAAAAAACAACACAAGTTTTGTAGGAAACCATTCAATGAACATTCATACCATGTTCGGTATCAATTTACCAAGTGGTTTCAGAGGAGAAGATTAAAATCTAAAAGCTTACAGACAACGGATGCCAAGTGAGAGCAATACGTCATATGACCTTTACATTCTTGATCAGAGTTGTTACACACCTAGTTGACTCTTTTTGGGGGGGTTGTACCCCTCAGCCGAGTAGCTAGGTCCTATTTCTATACCCCGGGGTTACCTCGGGGGGATGTTCTTTAAATTTATATACACAGTTGTGCATATGTAAATATCAGCAATTAAAACACCTTTATTGCTCGATACACCATTACGGATAAAGTTTGTCAGACTTGCGGCAGGTTAGTGGTTTTCTCGGTATACTCCACCGATAAAACAAGATAGCCATGGCGTTAAACACCATAACTCCCCCAATTTGACCCCCCACTTTTTTTTAAATGAACAATAAATAATTAAAATCCATAATTATATAATATGGAAACACCCTCTTTTGAAAAAACAACACAAGTTTTGTAGGAAACCATTCAATGAACATTCATACCATGTTCGGTTTCAATTTGCCAAGTGGTTTCAGAGGAGAAGATTAAAATCTAAAAGCTTACAGACAACGGATGCCAAGTGAGAGCAATACGTCATATGACCTTTACATTCTTGATCAGAGTTGTTACACACCTAGTTGACTCTTTTGGGGGGGGGGTTGCACCCCTCAACCGAGAAGCTAGGTCCTATTTCTATACCCCGGGGTTCCCTCGGGGGGATGTTCTTTAAATTTATATACACAGTTGTGCATATGTAAATACTGGTATCAGCAATTAAAACACCTTTATTGCTCGATACACCATTACGGATAAAGTTTGTCAGACTTGCGGCAGGTCAGTGGTTTTCTCAGTATACTCCACCGATAAAACAAGATAGCCATGGCGTTAAACACCATAACTCCCCCAATTTGACCCCCCTTTTTTTTAAATGAACAATAAATAATTAAAATCCATAATTATATAATATGGAAACACCCTCTTTTGAAAAAACAACACAAGTTTTGTAGGAAACCATTCAATGAACACTCATACCATGTTCGGTTTCAATTTGCCAAGTGGTTTCAGAGGAGAAGATTAAAATCTAAAAGCTTACAGACAACGGATGCCAAGTGAGAGCAATACGTCATATGACCGTTACATTCTTGATCAGAGTTGTTACACACCTAGTTGACTCTTTTTGGGGGGGGGGGGGTTGTACCCCTCAGCCGAGAAGCTAGGTCCTATTTCTATACCCCGTGGTTCCCTCAGGGGATGTTCTTTAAATTTATATACACAGTTGTGCATATGTAAATACCGGTATCAGCAATTAAAACACCTTTATTGCCATCTCTGAATTAAGGATTTCATCAGCTCATAGATTTATTTTTAATTTTTTTTTTATTTTTTTTACAGTCAGATTAAAATCAAATGATATATTGGGTTTTAATCTGAGTGAACTAGGTATGATACCATGAAATCCTTAATTCAGAGATGGCACTGTCTATTCTTAGAGCATTGATGTATTTTTTAATTCTACGATTAGTACTCCAAAAAAAGTTTGGTTCCATTTATCCCAGTGGTTTCAGAGAGGTTTAATTGTGAAAGTTTACAGAGGACAACAGACCCCAAGTTGCAGCAATACCTCACATGACCATTACAACCTTCATCGGAGTTGTGTACCTGATTTGTGTCACACAACTAGATGACTCTTTTCGGGGGGAGGGTAGTTGTACCCCTCAGTGGAGAAACTAAGTCTTATTTCTATACTCTGTGATTATATACTTGGGGGTGTGTTCTTTAAATTTATATACAGTTGTATGTATGTAAACACATGTATCAGCAATTAAAATACCTTTATTGCTCGATACAACATTATTAATAAAGTTTGTCACACTTGTGGCAGGTCGGCGGTTTTCTCAGTATACTCCACCAATAAAACAAGATAGCCATGATATGACTGAAATATTGCTAAAAGTGGCATTAAACACCATAACTCCCCCAATTTGACCCCCCCTTTTTTTTAAATGAACAATAAATAATTAAAATCCATAATTATATAATATGGAAACACCCTCTTTTGAAAAAACAACACAAGTTTTGTAGGAAACCATTCAATGAACATTCATACCATGTTCTGTTTCAATTTGCCAAGTGGTTTCAGAGGAGAAGATTAAAATCTAAAAGCTTACAGACAACGGATGCCAAGTGAGAGCAATACGTCATATGACCTTTACATTCTTGATCAGAGTTGTTACACACCTAGTTGACTCTTTTTGGGGGGGTTGTACCCCTCAGCCGAGAAGCTAGGTCCTATTTCTATACCCCGGGGTTCCCTCGGGGGGATGTTCTTTAAATTTATATACACAGTTTATGCATATGTAAATATCAGCAATTAAAACACCTTTATTGCTCGATACACCATTACGGATAAAGTTTGTCAGACTTGCGGCAGGTCAGTAGTTTTCTCGGTATACTCCACCGATAAAACAAGATAGCCATGGCGTTAAACACCATAACTCCCCCAATTTGACCCCCCTTTTTTTTAAATGAACAATAAATAATTAAAATCCATAATTATATAATATGGAAACACCCTCTTTTGAAAAAACAACACAAGTTTTGTAGGAAACCATTCAATGAACATTCATACCATGTTCGGTTTCAATTTGCCAAGTGGTTTCAGAGGAGAAGATTAAAATCTAAAAGCTTACAGACAACGGATGCCAAGTGAGAGCAATACGTCATATGACCTTTACATTCTTGATCAGAGTTGTTACACACCTAGTTGACTCTTTTTTTTGGGGGGGGGGTTCTACCCATCAGCCGAGAAGCTAGGTCCTATTTCTATACCCTGGGGTTCCCTCGGGGGGATGTTCTTTAAATTTATATACACAGTTGTGCATATGTAAATATCAGCAATTAAAACACCTTTATTGCTCGATACACCATTACGGATAAAGTTTGTCAGACTTGTGGCAGGTCAGTGGTTTTTTCGGTATACTCCACCGATAAAACAAGATAGCCATGGCGTTAAACACCATAACTCCCCCAATTTGACCCCCCCTTTTTTTAAAATGAACAATAAATATTTAAAATCCATAATTATATAATATGGAAACACCCTCTTTTGAAAAAACAACACAAGTTTTGTAGGAAACCATTCAATGAACATTCATACCATGTTCGGTATCAATTTACCAAGTGGTTTCAGAGGAGAAGATTAAAATCTAAAAGCTTACAGACAACGGATGCCAAGTGAGAGCAATACGTCATATGACCTTTACATTCTTGATCAGAGTTGTTACACACCTAGTTGACTCTTTTTGGGGGGGTTGTACCCCTCAGCCGAGTAGCTAGGTCCTATTTCTATACCCCGGGGTTACCTCGGGGGGATGTTCTTTAAATTTATATACACAGTTGTGCATATGTAAATATCAGCAATTAAAACACCTTTATTGCTCGATACACCATTACGGATAAAGTTTGTCAGACTTGCGGCAGGTTAGTGGTTTTCTCGGTATACTCCACCGATAAAACAAGATAGCCATGGCGTTAAACACCATAACTCCCCCAATTTGACCCCCCACTTTTTTTTAAATGAACAATAAATAATTAAAATCCATAATTATATAATATGGAAACACCCTCTTTTGAAAAAACAACACAAGTTTTGTAGGAAACCATTCAATGAACATTCATACCATGTTCGGTTTCAATTTGCCAAGTGGTTTCAGAGGAGAAGATTAAAATCTAAAAGCTTACAGACAACGGATGCCAAGTGAGAGCAATACGTCATATGACCTTTACATTCTTGATCAGAGTTGTTACACACCTAGTTGACTCTTTTGGGGGGGGGGTTGCACCCCTCAACCGAGAAGCTAGGTCCTATTTCTATACCCCGGGGTTCCCTCGGGGGGATGTTCTTTAAATTTATATACACAGTTGTGCATATGTAAATACTGGTATCAGCAATTAAAACACCTTTATTGCTCGATACACCATTACGGATAAAGTTTGTCAGACTTGCGGCAGGTCAGTGGTTTTCTCAGTATACTCCACCGATAAAACAAGATAGCCATGGCGTTAAACACCATAACTCCCCCAATTTGACCCCCCTTTTTTTTAAATGAACAATAAATAATTAAAATCCATAATTATATAATATGGAAACACCCTCTTTTGAAAAAACAACACAAGTTTTGTAGGAAACCATTCAATGAACACTCATACCATGTTCGGTTTCAATTTGCCAAGTGGTTTCAGAGGAGAAGATTAAAATCTAAAAGCTTACAGACAACGGATGCCAAGTGAGAGCAATACGTCATATGACCGTTACATTCTTGATCAGAGTTGTTACACACCTAGTTGACTCTTTTTGGGGGGGGGGGGGTTGTACCCCTCAGCCGAGAAGCTAGGTCCTATTTCTATACCCCGTGGTTCCCTCAGGGGATGTTCTTTAAATTTATATACACAGTTGTGCATATGTAAATACCGGTATCAGCAATTAAAACACCTTTATTGCCATCTCTGAATTAAGGATTTCATCAGCTCATAGATTTATTTTTAATTTTTTTTTTATTTTTTTTACAGTCAGATTAAAATCAAATGATATATTGGGTTTTAATCTGAGTGAACTAGGTATGATACCATGAAATCCTTAATTCAGAGATGGCACTGTCTATTCTTAGAGCATTGATGTATTTTTTAATTCTACGATTAGTACTCCAAAAAAAGTTTGGTTCCATTTATCCCAGTGGTTTCAGAGAGGTTTAATTGTGAAAGTTTACAGAGGACAACAGACCCCAAGTTGCAGCAATACCTCACATGACCATTACAACCTTCATCGGAGTTGTGTACCTGATTTGTGTCACACAACTAGATGACTCTTTTCGGGGGGAGGGTAGTTGTACCCCTCAGTGGAGAAACTAAGTCTTATTTCTATACTCTGTGATTATATACTTGGGGGTGTGTTCTTTAAATTTATATACAGTTGTATGTATGTAAACACATGTATCAGCAATTAAAATACCTTTATTGCTCGATACAACATTATTAATAAAGTTTGTCACACTTGTGGCAGGTCGGCGGTTTTCTCAGTATACTCCACCAATAAAACAAGATAGCCATGATATGACTGAAATATTGCTAAAAGTGGCATTAAACACCATAACTCCCCCAATTTGACCCCCCCTTTTTTTTAAATGAACAATAAATAATTAAAATCCATAATTATATAATATGGAAACACCCTCTTTTGAAAAAACAACACAAGTTTTGTAGGAAACCATTCAATGAACATTCATACCATGTTCTGTTTCAATTTGCCAAGTGGTTTCAGAGGAGAAGATTAAAATCTAAAAGCTTACAGACAACGGATGCCAAGTGAGAGCAATACGTCATATGACCTTTACATTCTTGATCAGAGTTGTTACACACCTAGTTGACTCTTTTTGGGGGGGTTGTACCCCTCAGCCGAGAAGCTAGGTCCTATTTCTATACCCCGGGGTTCCCTCGGGGGGATGTTCTTTAAATTTATATACACAGTTTATGCATATGTAAATATCAGCAATTAAAACACCTTTATTGCTCGATACACCATTACGGATAAAGTTTGTCAGACTTGCGGCAGGTCAGTGGTTTTCTCGGTATACTCCACCGATAAAACAAGATAGCCATGGCGTTAAACACCATAACTCCCCCAATTTGACCCCCCTTTTTTTTAAATGAACAATAAATAATTAAAATCCATAATTATATAATATGGAAACACCCTCTTTTGAAAAAACAACACAAGTTTTGTAGGAAACCATTCAATGAACATTCATACCATGTTCGGTTTCAATTTGCCAAGTGGTTTCAGAGGAGAAGATTAAAATCTAAAAGCTTACAGACAACGGATGCCAAGTGAGAGCAATACGTCATATGACCTTTACATTCTTGATCAGAGTTGTTACACACCTAGTTGACTCTTTTTGGTGGGGGGTTGTACCCCTCAGCCGAGAAGCTAGGTCCTATTTCTATACCCCGGGGTTCCCTCGGGGGGATGTTCTTTAAATTTATATACACAGTTGTGCATATGTAAATATCAGCAATTAAAACACCTTTATTGCTCGATACACCATTACGGATAAAGTTTGTCAGACTTGCGGCAGGTCAGTGGTTTTCTCGGTATACTCCACCGATAAAACAAGATAGCCATGGCGTTAAACACCATAACTCCCCCAATTTGACCCCCCCCCCCCTTTTTTTTAAATGAACAATAAATAATTAAAATCCATAATTATATAATATGGAAACACCCTCTTGAAAAAAACAACACAAGTTTTGTAGGAAACCATTCAATGAACATTCATACCATGTTCGGTTTCAATTTGCCAAGTGGTTTCAGAGGAGATTAAAATCTAAAAGCTTACAGACAACGGATGCCAAGTGAGAGCAATACGTCATATGACCTTTACATTCTTGATCAGAGTTGTTACACACCTAGTTGACTCTTTTTGGGGGGGTTGTACCCCTCAGCCGAGAAGCTAGGTCCTGTTTCTATAACACGGGGTTCCCTCGGGGGGATGTTCTTTAAATTTATATACACAGTTGTGCATATGTAAATATCAGCAATTAAAACACCTTTATTGCTCGATACACCATTACGGATAAAGTTTGTCAGACTTGTGGCAGGTCAGTGGTTTTCTCGGTATACTCCACCGATAAAACAAGATAGCCATGGCGTTAAACACCATAACTCCCCCGATTTGACCCCCCCTTTTTTAAAATGAACAATAAATATTTAAAATCCATAATTATATAATATGGAAACACCCTCTTTTGAAAAAACAACACAAGTTTTGTAGGAAACCATTCAATGAACATTCATACCATGTTCGGTATCAATTTACCAAGTGGTTTCAGAGGAGAAGATTAAAATCTAAAAGCTTACAGACAACGGATGCCAAGTGAGAGCAATACGTCATATGACCTTTACATTCTTGATCAGAGTTGCTACACACCTAGTTCACTCTTTTTGGGGGGGTTGTACCCCTCAGCCGAGAAGCTAGGTCCTATTTCTATACCCCGGGGTTACCTCGGGGGGATGTTCTTTAAATTTATATACACAGTTGTGCATATGTAAATATCAGCAATTAAAACACCTTTATTGCTCGATACACCATTACGGATAAAGTTTGTCAGACTTGCGGCAGGTCAGTGGTTTTCTTGGTATACTCCACCGATAAAACAAGATAGCCATGGCATTAAACACCATAACTCCCCCAATTTGACCCCCCTTTTTTTTAAATGAACAATAAATAATTAAAATCCATAATTATATAATATGGAAACACCCTCTTTTGAAAAAACAACACAAGTTTTGTAGGAAACCATTCAATGAACATTCATACCATGTTCGGTTTCAATTTGCCAAGTGGTTTCAGAGGAGAAGATTAAAATCTAAAAGCTTACAGACAACGGATGCCAAGTGAGAGCAATACGTCATATGACCTTTACATTCTTGATCAGAGTTGTTACACACCTAGTTCACTCTTTTTGGGGGGGGGGGGGGGGTGTTGTACCCCTCAGCCGAGAAGCTAGGTCCTATTTCTATACCCCGGGGTTCCCTCGGGGGGATGTTCTTTAAATTTATATACACAGTTGTGCATATGTAAATATCAGCAATTAAAACACCTTTATTGCTCGATACACCATTACGGATAAAGTTTGTCAGACTTGCGGCAGGTTAGTGGTTTTCTCGGTATACTCCACCGATAAAACAAGATAGCCATGGCGTTAAACACCATAACTCCCCCAATTTGACCCCCCTTTTTTTTAAATGAACAATAAATAATTAAAATCCATAATTATATAATATGGAAACACCCTCTTTTGAAAAAACAACACAAGTTTTGTAGGAAACCATTCAATGAACATTCATACCATGTTCGGTTTCAATTTGCCAAGTGGTTTCAGAGGAGAAGATTAAAATCTAAAAGCTTACAGACAACGGATGCCAAGTGAGAGCAATACGTAATATGACCTTTACATTCTTGATCAGAGTTGTTACACACCTAGTTGACTCTTTTTGGGGGGGTTGTACCCCTCAGCCGAGAAGCTAGGTCCTATTTCTATACCCCGGGTTCCCTCGGGGGGATGTTCTTTAAATTTATATACACAGTTGTGCATATGTAAATATCAGCAATTAAAACACCTTTATTGCTCGATACACCATTACGGATAAAGTTTGTCAGACTTGCGGCAGGTCAGTGGTTTTCTCGGTATACTCCACCGATAAAACAAGATAGCCATGGCGTTAAACACCATAACTCCCCCAATTTGACCCCCCTTTTTTTTAAATGAACAATAAATAATTAAAATCCATAATTATATAATATGGAAACACCCTCTTTTGAAAAAACAACACAAGTTTTGTAGGAAACCATTCAATGAACATTCATACCATGTTCGGTTTCAATTTGCCAAGTGGTTTCAGAGGAGAAGATTAAAATCTAAAAGCTTACAGACAACGGATGCCAAGTGAGAGCAATACGTCATATGACCTTTACATTCTTGATCAGAGTTGTTACACACCTAGTTGACTCTTTTTGGGGGGGGTTGTACCCCTCAGCCGAGAAGCTAGGTCCTATTTCTATACCCCGGGGTTCCCTCGGGGGGATGTTCTTTAAATTTATATACACAGTTGTGCATATGTAAATATCAGCAATTAAAACACCTTTATTGCTCGATACACCATTACGGATAAAGTTTGTCAGACTTGCGGCAGGTCAGTGGTTTTCTCGGTATACTCCACCGATAAAACAAGATAGCCATGGCGTTAAACACCATAACTCCCCCCAATTTGACCCCCCTTTTTTTAAATGAACAATAAATAACTAGGAAGAACTGTTTTAGATACCTAAAACGTACGTCTCCCCTTAATGCGGCCATCTGTACAACAACCTATCTCGATGTACAAAAATGTTATGGCCTGGGCAAGAAAACACTATTTAAAAACAATTATTTGACCTTGATATCAAAGGTCAAGGTCCCACGAATGTCATTATGGTATGAGACACACTGCCTTATGGTCATGCACCCACATACCAAATATCATTGAGCTATCTCGAAAGACAAAAATGTTATGATCCGGACAAGAAAATACTGTTTAAAAAACAATTATTTGACCTTGAGGTCAAAGTCTCACAAAGGTCATTATGGTATGCGACACACCGACTTATGGTCATGCACCCACATACCAAATAAATACTATTTAAAAAACAATTATTTGACCTTGAGGTTAAAGTCCCACGAAGGTCATTACAGTACGCGGCACACCGCCTTATGGTCATGCACCCACATACCAAATAAATACTATTTAAAAAACAATTATTTGACCTTGAGGTTAAAGTCCCACGAAGGTCATTACAGTACGCGGCACACCGCCTTATGGTCATGCACCCACATACCAAATATCATTGACCTATCTCGAAAGACAAAAATGTTATGGCCCGGACAAAAAAATACTAACTAAAAAACAATTATTTGACCTTGAAGTCAAAGGTCAAGGTCCCACAAAGTCATTATGGTATGTGACACACCGCCTTATGGTCATGCACCCACATACCAAATAAATACTATTTAAAAAACAATTATTTGACCTCGAGGTCAAAGGTCAAGGTCCCACGAAGGTCATTACAGTATGTGACACACCCCCTTATGGTCATGCACCCACATACCAAATATCATTGACCTATCTCGAAAGAAAAAAATGTTATGGTCCGAACAAGAAAATACTATTTAAAAAACAATTATTTGACCTTGAGGTCAAAGTCCCACAAAGGTCATTATGGAGTGTGACACATCGCCTTATGGTCATGCACCCACATACCAAATATAATTGACCTATCTGGAAAGACAAACAAGTTATGGTCCAGACAAGCTTCGCTGAGAAGAAGCAGAACCAGAAGAAAAAATCAGACTAAAACATTATGTCCCCCTTCGTTCGAAGGGGAGACATAATTAAAATCCATATATAATATGGAAACGCCCTCTTTTGAAACAACAACAAAAGTTTTTGTAGGAAACCATTTATATCATGTCACGTTTGGTTTCAATTTGCCAAGTGCTTTCAGAGGAGGAGATTCAATCTAAAAGACAACCATGATATAACTGAAATATTGTTAAAAGTGATGTTAAACACCATAACTCCCCCAATTTTTTTCCTCAAAAATATGAAATTGGAAAATATCTTCTGCCAACGGTAAATACACTATTTCATTTTAAACATATTCTATTCATAAATACACTATAGCTGTCGATACATAACTAAATGAAAACAAACATCCAATTTTTCTCAACTCGATCGCGTATATATATATATACGATCGCGTACCCATCCGTAAAAAATCGATAAATGTACAAACATCTATATATATATATACGTCTGAAAATTAAACCAAACAGTGTTAGAATTAGATTTTAGAGCTGTCAAATTTTTGTTCTTCCCTCGACGGGATTTGAACCCACACCATTGATACACTGCAGCACCATTCGCTTAGCCTTACGTCCAGCGCCCTAGACCACTCGACTACATCCACCCCCTAAAATAAAGGAGCTTCAATAGTCGTAGTGTTACCTTGTCTCGTAAGGAAAATCTAGGGATAGACGTAAGACATGTGTATAAGCGTGTGTAGATGGTACATATATACTTTAATATTATAATTTGACAGCAATCTAACTCAGCAATTTTTAATATATTGTATAGGATAATGAAGAATTCATTATACAGTCACAGGAAATAAAGTATATTATACAAACGTCTAGAAGCAAGTGACAACCATACAATATATCTGTCCCACTGGATCTCAAAGTTACTTTAAAGGATACTAGGTTAATACTAAATATTATATACGTCTGAAAATTAAACCAAACAGTGTTAGAATTAGATTTTAGAGCTGTCAAATATATATATATATATATAAAGATTATCGAAAGATTATCGATTAAATCCTGCCAAATAAAGTATGAAATTGAACTACGAAGTAATAATTTACCGATACAGGTTATAATCTCTCGAAGCATGTATAAATCTCTCGATTTGAATCTAATCTCCATTATTGTGCATTAATCCCTACATTTCACATGGAATCTCCGCTGAAAAGTACGAATAATTGGCACTTCCTGACGGAAATTAATATACAGCCAAGGAAATTAGGATTTTGATGTCCCTAGTGGTAGTAGAGCAACAATTTGGACAGCCATAACAAAGACCAGTCCAAAGGACAACATTCTATTTGGGATTAAGAAAAGTCCCAATGGATTTATTTTTAAATCTTTAATTTCTAATTTTAGTTTAAACATATTTTATTTGCTCAAATATGCAAAAAGGATAAGACACAAGTTAAACAAACTTATGAAGTCTTCTCCTACATACAATAAGTTACAACATTATTTGATAGAGCATGCATGCATATGAATATTTCTTACATTAATATGTGTAAATTGAAGAAGAACAGAGAATGAAGAAAGGAATTAGAGAAGGAGAGAGAGAGGTTGGTGGTGATGGTGTGTGTGGTTGTTCATTTGGTGAACCACTTAAACAAGTGATATCTATAAAAATGAAGTGAACTTACAAGCAACTGTACTGGTCAAATCTAACTTGTTACTGATTCAGATATATTGGATTCACTGTGACTGATCAAGAGCTCCTGCAAAAAAAGAACAATATTTAAACAAAGTCTTACATTGTGGAAAAGTAATGGACATGCTCGACAACTTTTACAAGGAACCATGACCTAAACAAGTCTTACAAAGTAACTGGAACAAGGCAAAACTTGTGCCAAAAGTAAAGCTTACAAGGAACATGGCTAAAAACAAACTTTAATGGAACTACAAAAGTGTACATGTAGGATACAAACAATTGTGGGAATTTTCCATACATCTTTGGCTAAAATGTAATAAGGCCATATAAGCTCGTCTTACTAATCTCGTGCTTACAAATGGTTATTTGCTTTTTATGTAGCCCTTTTCTTTTCACAACTAGTACTCTCAACTAGAGGCTCAGTGGTCTCAGCCTGTGTCGCTCACCTTTCATTCTGCTTTGAGGAAACTTAATACAGAACCTTCCATAGGTGCTTCACACGAAATTTCAGTTCATTTTGGCAAAGCAGTTTTAGGGAAGAAGATTTCTAGAAATCAACCACTCTAAAACAAGAATTGCCTGCGGTGGTCATGTTTGTTAAGGGATCGGAACGAAATGAGCAATCGCAACAGCAGACTTTCCATAGATGCTTCCTACCAATTTTCGGTACATTTGGCCAAATGGTTTCAGAGGGGAAGAATCTAAAAAATCAGCCAATCAGAAACAAGAATAGCCTGTGGTGGCCATGTTTGCTAACGGATCGGGATGGATTGAGCAATCTTTTTTGAGGACCTTCCATAGATGCTTCCTACCACGTTTCAGATCATTTGGCCAAGCAGTTTCAGAGGAGAAGATTTTTAGAAATTGACCAATCAGAAACAAGAATTGCCTGTGGTGGCCATGTTTGTTAATGGATCAGGACAAAATGAGCAATCTTAATAGAGGACCTACCATAGATGCATCCTACATCATTTCGGTACATTTGGCCAAGCGGTTTCAGAGGAGAAGATTTTCAAAAATAGGCCATTCAGAAACAAGAATTGCCTGTGGCGGCCATTTTTGTAAACGGATCGGAATGAAATGAGCAATCACATCAGAGGACTTTCCATAGATGCTTCCTACCAAGTTTCGGTACATAAGAATTGCCTGTGGCAGCCATGTTTGTTAATGGATCGGGACAAAATGAGCACTCTTTATAGAAGATTACCCATAGATACTTCCTACCAAGTTTCAGTTTATTTGGCCAAGCGGTTTCAGAGGTGAAGAATTTTTTAAAAATCAGGCACTCAGAAACAAGAGTCACCTGTGGCGCCACACAGTGTGGACCATGTTTGTTAACGGATCGGGACGAAATTAGCAATCTTTATAGAGGACCTTCCATAGATGCTTTCTACCAAGTTTCGCTTCACTTGGTCAAGTGCTTTCAGAGGAGAAGATTTTTAGAAATCGACCAATCAGAAAGAAGAATTGCCTGTGGTGGCCATCTTTGTTAACGAATCGGGACGAAATGAGCAATCTTTACAGAGGACCTTCCATACATGCTTTCTACCAAATATCAGTTCAAACTTTTGAATACATCGATTGTGATATGATTCATTAAGCTCGTCGGTCTTGCTAAGCATCACCACTTCAATGCCCATATTTGGAAATCACCGTCGCCAATAACCTTACTTATTGACAAATGCGAGCTGGAAGAAAGCACATGGAGAATCAAAATAAGATCTTTAAGCCTAGAATAGAGATGCCGGTAATTTCCGCCATTTTCTTTTCCGGTAATGAAAATGACCAAAATTGACATTTTCAAAAATTTTGAAAATTGACCAATCAGAAATAGAATTGGTGGTGGCGGTCATGTTTGTTAATTCATTTGATTGAAACGAATAAAGAAATCTTCATAACGGACCTTCCATAGATGCTTCCTCCCAGTGTCTGTTCATTTGGCCAAGCAGTTTTAGAGTAGAAGAATTTTTGGAAATTTGAACAGTGGTTACTGAGGAGAAGATTAAACTGTAAAAATTTACAGACAACGGATGCCAAGTGAGAGCAATACCTCGCAAGACCTTTATATTCTTCATCAGAGTTGTCACACACCTAGACGATTCTCTTTTAGGGTGTTTTACCCCTCAGTGGAGAAACTAGGTCCTATTTCTATACCCTGGGGTTCCAGCGGGGGTATGTTATTAATATTTATATGCAGTTGTACTTTTGTAAATATCAGCAAATAAAAAACATTTTTTGCCCAATACAACATTATGGGATAAAGATTGACAGAAATTTGCGGCAGGATGGTGGTTTTCTCGGTTTACTCCTCCAATAAAACAGACCGCCATGATTGATATAACTGAAATATTGTTAAAAGTGGCATTAAACACCACAATTCCCCCCCCCCCACCCTTTTTTTGAAAACAAATGAACAATCAACAATTAAAACCTATATATAATATGGACAATTTTTGAAACCTTTGAAGCTCTTGTGTACCTTTAATCAACAACACAAGCTTTGTAGGAAACCATTCAATGAACATTCATACCATGTTCGGTTTCAGAGGAGAAGATTAAAATGAAAAAGAGGTTACAGACCAAGATGGCCCCTACAATTTTTGCATCCTGTAAAATAAGTCAGGGTTAGAAATTAAATATTTGAGATAGTAGTCCTTTGGGCTATTAAGAAAATATTTGGACTAGTCCTCCAGAATTTTGACTAGCCTGTGGGCACAGCGTAAAGCTGTGAGCCTTGTTAAAGGGGGTCTTTGAAAATGTTGACACAAAACCCTACATTCTGCATGGTTTCTGGAATGTAAATAAAGCATAGAAAATGGCAGTTTTTATTAAGAACTAGAGGCTCAGGTGAGCCTGTATCGCTCACCTGACATAAATAAGTCCTCTTAAGAATGTCTGCATGCTGAATACATTTTTTGTACATTTGTACATCCAAGTTACTATTCAAATCCCATAAGGTTCTATGTTAAAAATATGTTTGCTCATGGCAGCCATCTTGGATGGAGGTCGTGGTCATCGGACACAATTTTGAAAGTATACTACCCAAGGACCATCCATGCCATGTTTGCTTTAAATTGGCTGACTGGTTTCAGAGGAGAAAACTTGTAAACAATTTCCCCATTGGGTCCTATGTTAAAACTACCCTGTATGTCTGCTGACGGCGCAAGGGCCATAACTCGGCCAAAAATAATTTGACAGGAACGAAACGTACACTTGATCCGTTTTATTTCGGAATTACGGAATGACGGACATGGGTAACACTATACATGTACAGTACAGCTGACAGCATACACTGATAAATGCTGAGCATTTAAAAGGCTCAGCATTCAATGCTGAGGTTTTATTGGGGGTCGTAAATCATGGGCTGATGATCAGTTTTATTACCCTCACCTGTACAGATATTCAGCAATTTAATAAACAATATTTACATAATTATTTCCAGGTAGATGTACCTGATTCAATAGGTGTTAGTAAAATTTACCTGAGCATGTATGTGTGATTTAGTGGAAATATTTACATAATAAATTTTCTATTTTACAATGTAGTAATGTTTTGATAATTCTAAAATTGAATTAAAATTTCTTTGTTTTTCAATTGATTTGTTTTGTTAAAATTTCAATTATTATCTATATTTTAAAATTTAAAAGTAAATTATTTGAAAATATTTACATGTATACAATAGATGTGTATCTATTCTTTTTTTAAACCATTTGTTTGTTGTCTTTTTTTCTTTTTTTTTTGCTGTAAAGCTTCATATTTTCTTCAATTTGTTTGTCTTATCAATGTTTTAAATCTTGAAAGTAAACTCTAACTAAACTGGATATTAAACTTGGTGCACAATCAGAGAATAATATGTTTTAATTACATTTATTAAACATGGCATAGAGATTTTTCTCCACATTATCATTAATATATGTAAAATTTACATATTATTTTCTTATGATGCACCATTAGATTTGTTTACCATAAGAGTCACAAAGAAGAATATATATAAGTTGTCATATTTTAATAATCATATCACATTTTAAGATCAATATATTAAATTTAAACTACTGATAATCAAATTATTTTTAAACAAGTTTAATTCAAAATTCATGAATATTTATGAAAAAGATATTTATAGTAATTTAATTTTAACCATTGAACATTTCACATTTTATAAAAAAATAATATATGTATTTAATTTAGGAATCTAGTTGAATATGTGTGTGTGTTTTTCTTTTTCATTAGCCTAGACAGTATCATTTATGACATGAGAGTGAATAAGTGGCAAATTACAAGTGTCCATAAATCCTTCATTGATTGAGATTTTCTATGCTTACCATATCTGTGTGTTAATATACAAAAAATACTTAATTTGTCATTTTTTATATTGAAAAGAATGTATTTAAAATCAACTGGCATATTTTTTTTCAATGTTTAGAATGTATGTTTAACAAAATAAGAATAAAAATGTGAAGCAAAAAAAGGTTCAAGAAATGTCCTGAATAACAAAAATAAAACCTGACATGTCACAAAATAAACTATGAAAAGAAAAGAAATTAATATTACCTTGGATGAAATGGATTAAAAAAAAATCGAAACATAGTAACAAGTATATTTTTGAAATTGGATTACATTTATTTGATTAAATTGATAAAGCAAATTAAATATATTATTCCTCTGCAAAAACAGATAAAATTAATTACAAAATAAAATAAAATTTTAAATACATGTATCATAAAAGAACAACTATAACATTTTTGTCAAAGTTGAAAAACAAAAACAAAAACTCTTAAATACAAAAGGTACATGACTAACATGTACACACATGCACATTACATAAAAAGAAAATTCTTAAAATGTTAAATCTAATCTTAATTAATTAATCTATTGATTAAAATGGCATCACAATTAATCTTGTTCTTCTTTGCCATATTTTCAGTTAAACATTCTTTTTATACAACACAAATTTATGATTTCATTTCAATTATTTGTTTAAATTGTTAACTGATGCTAATATCACAAAATATTAAATTTTGAAAATATTATTTTATTGACAAATTTTCAAGGTACAGTTAGATGTCCTTTTTCTACACATCAAAATCACTGAAATCCAAATATGCCCATTTCCTGTAATGTAACACAAACAGGTGTATATATTTACCTGTAGATCACCTGTGAAATCAACAAGACACTACTGACCAGGTATTTTATGGCCCTGTTTATTACCTTGGGGTTAATTAACAAACCATCAGCGAAAATGCTGAGCCTGGCTCAGCATCCAGATTATGCTCAGCATTTATCAGTGTATGCTGTCAGCTGTACTGTACTTATATTACTGGAGATTACACTAAATTGTGTTTGAACATAATTTGTAATCGGTCATTTTTTTATTTTGAAATGATGTCAGCTTTGTTCCGGTCCGAGTTTTACACAAGGATGAAAAGATATTGGGGCGAAAACATATCTATTTACCGCATGCGCAAACTGCTATTTACGATTCTAAGGTAAAGTTATTTTTAACAGGGAATATCCCATCAAATTGGTCGTGACGC
This sequence comes from Bathymodiolus brooksi, assembly GCA_963680875.1. Classification (NCBI taxonomy): domain Eukaryota; kingdom Metazoa; phylum Mollusca; class Bivalvia; order Mytilida; family Modiolidae; genus Bathymodiolus; species Bathymodiolus brooksi. The sequence continues at coordinate 111,991,077 of OY804581.1, forward strand.
AGTTGTTCGATTTGAATGCGAGAATTCAGCAATTGACGTGATCATTAATTTTTAATGAAAAATATTCCACAAGCCTATCGACCATCGTACTTGTGGTTTTGACCACCGCTAATTTTTTTTGGGGGGTTCAGTCATTTCTGCCGGTACTATACACGATCTCAGGCGGGTAAAAGTACCGGCCCACTTTGAAACCCCTGTTCACTTAAAGAGGGAAAATTAAGAACTTATTTAAAAATAAAAACCAATTTTGGATATGAGAATTATTTGTCAATCATTAAAAATTTTGAGCAGAGAAGAAGGTTGTCCAAATTAAGAATATCAGCTCACAAATTACAAATAGAAATAGGAAGATACCAGGGTACTCTCCGGGAAAACCGCATCTGTTGCAGGTGCACTTCGGGTCAGGTAGAAGATGAGATCCATTATTTACTTTATTGTACTTGCCATGCAAACCATAGGGAAATTTTTACTACATATTTGACATCGGAGTGTCAAAATTTTCAAAATTTAGATGACAAATGTAAACTCATATGGATCTTAAATAATGAAGACCCAACTATACTCAGATATCTTTGTCAATATCTTTTATCAACAACTATTTGATTAAATGGAATTGGAGATCTGCAAACTGGATGACCTGCATTGAGCATGAGAAAGAAAATATTCTTTTTGGCATCGTCCCTTGATGCTCACTACTGGTTATCCAAAAGCTCTGATCCCTCTCCATGTTCCAAACAATATTCCTTCCACATCAACATGGCCGGTCTGCACTAGACACAAGTAGGACTTTATTCCTTTTAGCATCGACTCAAGGTGTCTCTTGCAGATTGGTGATGAATCACCTGATATATATGTATATGTTCTCTCTCAAACTATTTCCGGAATGGGACCCGGATAATGTTATTTCAACTGAAAAAACTACCGGAAATAATCAATTTGACCCGTTTTTTTAAATCATTTTGGATATTATACATCGATTATATCATTGTCTATAACGCGTTTTATTCGAAGTTGACTTTCTACATAATAAAAGATCGTTGTTAGATACACGCTCTAAAAGTTTTTCGGTCGCCAGTGTGGCAACTGCTACACAAATTATCCTCGCCACACTACCGTTATATTCGCAAAATGCGACGTGGCGATCGTCTACCGCTAACACAGAATATCATATATGCAGTTACATACAGATAACAAATTAAGCCTGCTTTCTATTTATAACACACACACTGGCTGGTTTTTGTTTTCAGTCACATTCATTCAATCATTGCATACCTGTTACACATAAATTCATAATTCATTTGCAGAAGAAAATCAGGTAAAACTTAAGTCAGCATTCCTAAATATATTTGATAAACTAATTGCCTTTGAAATAATCGCCACATTAGATATGTACAAGATTAACTGACAGCAAACAGGAAAGGAGTTTAAACAAAGTGTATTGACGAGATGGGGAAAAAGGGGGGGGGGGGGGTCGTAATCTGAAGTAAACAATGCAGTTTTCTTGTAAACTTTCGGTTAAAATATAAAGATATTAATAAATCTTATAAAAGGCAGACATATACACACTCCACCATGGAGTCCATGGGTGTGTTGGGGGAGAAATGGGCAAATTTTACACTAAAACAAGGCGAAAATTAAAAAAAACATGCCTCGTCGAATTTTCTTTCAGGTATGATTTCCGTTCAGGGTGACGGAATTTCCAGTTGAGGGAGCATTTTCTATAGGTTGATGATGCTATATCACTCCTGTATCATCAATTTCATGTCCTAATATAGAATTGTGTCGAAAAATGTAAACAAACCGAACCTCGTGTTTTTACACATTCTAGAATGCACGATTCGAAACACGTTTTTGACTAATATAAACCTCGGTCGCTTGTCTGATATAGCCAGTCATTGCAAAAAATATATAAATATTTTATAGACATCACGTTTCTGTCACATTTTTGTCTATTTAATACTTTATTTCACGTTTATCCTACAACAGCGCGAATGGAAAATTTTGCGGGACTTGTAAAGCGGCACCTAGCGGGAATTTTTTACGGTTATCGCCCCCTGACTGCGTGGTTTTAGAATCACTAGCTATAACGGTCAAATCATGGGTTTGCTTTCCGACTGATTATGTAGTATTATTACGCTCCTCCAATAATAATAATAATAATTTTCTGTAGGGTTCTATTATTTATTTCTGAGACAAAATTAATAATCAATATAAGTACAATGTCAATGAAAAGAAAGACAACTCTAAAATAAAATACACTGATTCTTACCTCACGTGAGGTGCAAAGGATTTCTATGTAGTTAGATCTCCATAGGTGAACTCGTTATATTTGTACCTGTATAATAAAAGATTTATTTTACTCTCTTTAAATATATACATGACATTTTAATAAACAAAATGCACACGCAATTGGTTTTTTTTTATTATAAATTATGTGTACCATTTACCTATATTTGTAATCTTAAATGTTCACACTCCTCTGACAATCTTATGTGTGTGTTTTAGATTTTACCACAATTATGTGCAACGATGGAGGTATCCTAGATTTTATCACTTTTTAATGCCTTGAATTTTGCCAAATCTATGTCACGATGTGTCTTGATTTTACCACACCTATGTGCATCGATGGATGTGTCTTAGATTTTACCACTATTATGTGCATCGATGGATGTGTCTTAGTCAAAGTGCGTGTGTTATGACACTCTTTTTAAAAATGTTCCACATCCCGTATAAAGTATAAAATATAATGTGATAAAAATTCATAAGAAATATAAACCGCTTCAATAATGGATGAAGATCCGTTGAAGAAGTGGTTCGCCTGACAAAGGCGGCAACATACAGAGAAGGTAACAGGTAAGGTCTTGGCTTAGCAGTAAATTAATCAAACTTGTTAGGATAATAAATTTAATTACCGGTCCATTTGTTAATTATAATTAAATTATCAACTAGGAAATATAAGCATTATTTACAAAATTCAAATGGTTTAATCTGTAGTCAAGTTTATCATTTATTTTACACTTTCAACTATCATTCGGATAACTCGTACTCAAACCAAGGACGTAGGATACGTATGATACGTCCTTGCTCAAACTCATACAATGTCATGCTATAATCCATTCATACAGGATAAAATTATGAATACGGACATTTAGTATCATATTAGATTTTAGAAAAGAAAGTAACTGACCTTAGAAAAAGAAACAAACTATCCAAAGGTTAGATTTCTCAATTTCTCAACAACAGCTCTATATTTCTGTTGTTTAGAGGTCCATCAAAAGCAATATGGTGTCATACAAAATTAAGGACAATAGACCAAAGAATTTTACCGCCAAAATAGAAGTGACCAATGAAGATAAAGTTAAAGTGCGGTTCAACGAACCATAGATAGAAATGATTAAAGTATGGAGTCCGTGATTATGTCATGTCTGTCAAACAGATCTACAGTAAAATCAATTAATCAAAATAATATAAATATGCTTAATTACACTTTGTAATTAATTTGTAAGAATAGAAAGTAATTAAATAATTCCTTTTTATTAAATTATTACCAATGATTAATACTGAAAAAGAATAGAAAATAAAAACTGATAATTTCATAAAATGACCGCTAAAATACAGGCTATCACAAAAACACAAATTCTTTTCCGTCTATGAATTTTCCCTCATAATTCTAATTTTATCGTCTTGCAGTTTAGTTCATTTAACTATGTATTTCAGTTTAAATTTAGGGTCATCCCAAGTTAAAAAAAATATATATAGATTTTGCATATACATACGATAAGCAAATGTAGGTCACGGAATATAAAAATATCGATGAATGGAGCTTTTCATCCAGATCAGGTAAAAGCTTGTAATATTTGTCCATTTCAATAGTTTCAATATTTCCCAAAAGCCTAAATCAAGTCCTCTATCGTATTTTGCACAAAAGACAAGTTTAAATTTGGCGCCAAATTGATATCCGATAATTTTTACATGTCCGTTCCGGAGTGATTTTTTCTGAGATTGCGACTTTAATTTCCTCCAGAGCTGGAAGTTAAAGAGACCACCGATACAGCTTCGTCCGCATCATTTTTGGACTTATACCTCGAATTTGACGACAGTGGTCAACTCAGTACTAAAATTTATGATAAGCGGGACGACTTCAATTTTAAAATCATAAATTTTCCAAACATGTGCAGCAATATACCAGCTTCTCCTGCATATGGTGTTTACATCTCGCAATTGATGCGCTATGCAAGGGCCAGTAGCAATTATTCTGATTTCCTGAAACATCATCTTCATCTGAGAAACAGGCTACTGGACCAGGGCTATAAAAAGATTCGCCTTATTCGATCTCTTAAAAAGTTTATATTCCGATACCAAGATCTTGTCGAAATATATTCCGTCTCTGCAGAAAAAATTATAAGCGATGCATTTTCATATAGTGAAAATGTATAAAGATAAAGAAGTCAAGAAAAATGTCAAGGATAATTTTTTTTGTCAATGTGTGACGTAAAAATATTTTTGACATTTACGTCACCGAATATGGTACTGCTTTGACAACTATTTTACCTATTTTGTTCCTGTATTTAAATACTGTTATAGTGACAGCCGGAACCTTTGAACCGTAATGAGAACGGGAGGTTTGGCACCTTAAAATCTGATTCAACCCATCATTTCTTTAGAAATGCCTGTACCAAGTCAGGGTCATTACGGTTTTCACAGTTTTCCGGTTGTTGACTGATTTTGTCTGTTTATATAATTATGAGTTTTGACTTTCCCTTGGTAAGATTGTTCGGAGTTCGGTAATTTTGTTATTATCCTTATTTGTCAATGTCCTTGAACTTCATCACAGCATGGAGAACGATAAATGATACAATAAAAAGAGTTTTGATCTGGCGTTTCACTTTAGTTTTAATCAAAATAAATTATGGACAAATTGGAAATCAAACAGGGCTCTTTTATACAACAAACCCAGTATTTTATACCAGTGGAAATAGATTTGTCCGTCGTATCGGCACGTTTGGGAATCTGACTTTTCCACTTGTCCCGTCGGACAACCGTAATACAAGATCTCCTTGTCCGACGTCAGTTTTCACTGGTACCGGACAATCGGACAAACGTTAATGTCGAGGCCTGTTGTCCATTGCTGATTTAGTATAAGTCAAAATGAGCTCAAATTTTAACTGCAGCTACATGGCAAGGAGTAGTTTAACATATATTCCGGATTTTTCTGTGAAATTTTTCTTTCAGCCGATTTATACCGATTATGCAAATTAGGCATATTTTGATAAATAATCTTCTTCTCTGAAACCGCTGAACCAAATTAAACCAAACCTGGCAGGGATGGCCCCTGTGTGGGTCCCTTTCAAAATTGTGTCCGTCAGCACCGTCCTGTATCCAAGATGGCCGCTGTTATTAAAAATAGAAATTTCTTCAAATGGCCAAAACTGCTCTATTTTAAGCCAGAATGTGCCCAAATTTGAACTGTATAAGCATAATGATGAGCTTTTTAACATATATTACAGGATTTTTTATGAACTTTGAACTTTTTCCGATTTTGACCGATTATGCAAATTTAAAAAAAGGGGGGATGAAATTTAAAAAAAAAAATCTTCTCTGAAACAACTGAGCCAATCTCAACCAAACTTTGCTGAGATGATTCTTGGGTGGTCCTCTTCCAAATTTGTGTCCGGCATTTCAGAACTCCGACCAAGATGGCCACCACAGCCGAACTTAATTTAACATAGACCCTATGGGAAATTCCCATAAAAATCTTCTGGTCTGAAACCATTTGATCAATAAGAACAACATTTTGATGAAATAGTCATTGGATGTTCTCTTCCAAAAATGTATCCGGCGGTTCGGCCCTTCGACCAAGATGGCCCCCACAGCCGAACTTAGCTTAACATAGGACCCTATGGGAAATTCACATAAAAATCTTCTCCTCAGAAACCATTGGGCCAATTGCAACAAAACTTTGGTGGAATGATCCTTGGATGGCCCCCTTCCAAAATTGTGTCCGGTGATCCCGACTTCCATCCAAAATGGCCACCAAGCTAAAAATAGAAAAAAGGGGGATGAAACTTTAAAAGAATCTTCTCCTCTGAAACTACTGAGCCAATCTCAACAAAACTTTGCTGAAATGATCCTTGGGTGGTCCCATTCCAAAATTGTGTCCGGCATTTCATACCTCCTACCAAGATGGCTGCCACAGCCGAACTTAATTTTACATAGAACCCTATGGGAAATTCCCATAAAAATCTTCTTGTCTGAAACCATTTGCTCAATAAGAACTAAATGTTGATGAAATAGTCATTGGATGGTTCTCTTCCAAAAATATGTCAGGCGGTTTGGCCCTTCGACCAAGATGGCCCCCACAGCCGAACTTAGCTTAACATAGGACCCTATGGGAAATTCACATAAAAATCTTCTCCTCAGAAACCAGTCGGCCAATTGCAACCAAACTTTGGTGGAATAGTCCTTGGATGGCCCCCTTCCAAGATTGTGTCCGGTGATCCCGACTTCCAACCAAGATGGCCACCAAGCTAGAAATAGAAAAAAAGGGGGGATGAAATTAACAAAAAAATCTTTTCCTCTGTAACTACTGAGCTAATCTCAACCAAACTTTGCTGAAATGATCCTTGGGTGTTCCCCTTCCAAAATTATGTCTGGCATTTCAGACCTCCGACCAAGATGGCCACCACAGCCGAACTTAATTTAACATAGGACCCTATGGGAAATTCCCATAAAAATCTTCTTGTTTGAAACCATTTGCTCCATAAGAACTAAATGTTGATGAAATAGTCATTTGATGGTTTTCTTCCAAAAACATGTCAGGCTGTTCGGCCCTTCGACCAAGATGGCCCCCACAGCCGAACTTAGTTTAACATAGGAACCTATGGGAAATTCACATAAAAATCTTTTTGTCTGGAACCAGTTGCTCAATTGGAACCAAACTTTGATAAAATAGTCATTGAATGGTGCTTTTCCAAAATTGTGTCTGGTGGTCCCGCCCTCTGACCAAGATGGCTGCACAGCTGTACTTAGTTTAACATAGGACCCTATGGGAAATTCACATAAAAACCATCTTGTCTGGAACCAGTAGTTCAATTAGAACCAAACTTTGATGGAATAGTCATTGGATGGTCCTCTTCCAAAAATGTGCCCGGCAGTCACGCTCTCCCACCAAGATGGCCGCCACAGTGCAGTTGCGTTGTTATTGAAAGCAGCTTTGATCCAGGTGAGCGATTACAGCCTCCTGGGAGCCTCTGGTTCCATTTATAGCCAAATTGAAATTACCGTCAAATTTCAGTACCATTCCTAAATAACAGTAGTTTGCTACTGTTTCAATATCAACATTATTATAAGTAAATTGGTTTAAATATGTTTTACCATTTGAGTTAAATACCATTATTTTTGATTTATCAGTATTAACTTTTAATTTCCAAGAATAGCAAAAATCATGCAATATATTTAGGGAATTTTGAAGTCCCTCTTTACTTTGAGACAATAAAACAATATCATCAGCATATAGAAGTATATTCACTGATGTGTCTCCAATGACAACTGGGTCTGTATTATCTTTATTTAGATCATCTACCAAGTTATTTATAAAATAATTTAATAGTAAAGGCTTAGAACATCCCCCTGTTTTACTCCTCGTTCAGATGAAAAAGGGGCACGAAGCCCATTAGAAAATTTTATTCTGCATATGGTGTCTGTATACATTGAATGAATAATATTAAAAATCCTGTGTGGGATATTGTCTTAATAGTTTATAAAATAATGCAAGTCTCCAAATGGTATCAAATGCCTTTTTTAAGTCTATGAAAGCAGTAAAAACTTTCTTGCTTTTCTGCTTATATTGATCTATAATAGTTTTTAATGTAAATATGTGGTCAGCAGTGCGACTCTTCTCCTTGAAACCAATTTGATTTTTACTTATCAAGTTTTTGTTATTCATAAAGGTTAACAGACGTTTATAGATAACTTTATTAAAAGGTTTCCCAAGATTGGAACTAATAGAAATACCTCTATAGTTCCCTGGGTCAAATGTGTCCCCCTTTTTATGTAATAGAACTAAGAAGCTCTCATTCCAGATCTTTGGGAAAGTCCCATTTTTTAATATAAGATTGAAGAGTTTTTGAAGTGGTTTTATTAAAATTGGGACTGCATTTTTTAACATTTCATTTGAAATCAAATCTGTAGACACAGTTTTACCATTACGAATTGATCTAATGGCTTCTATTATCTCATCAGTACTTGTCTCATTATTCAAATCACCAATAACTTCTGACATGTTGAAATTATTTTTCAGAGATACAAATTCTTCAATAATTTGTTTTTGTACACTGTTGTGATCTTTGTCACGACGGTTTAGATTTTTATAAAATTTGATGAAATCCTCGTGTGGCAAAATTACCTCCGTTTTACTGTTTTCACCTTTTAGTCTGTTAAGGTTGTTCAAAATGTCCCAAAAAGCTTTTGGATTTTTATTACTTATATTGCTTAGCTCAGAACATTTTTTTCTTTGTATTTTTTTTCTTCAAATTTACACAGAGGTCTAAATTTAGATCTAAAAGAATAAAATTTATGTCTATATTCAGTATTTTGGGGATATTTATTAACCAATTTTTCATAATTTTTCACTGTATAAACTCCGGCAAACTCACAAACTCACAAACTTCGGACTTTATTCAGTTTGTGAGTGAGCTGCCGGAGTTTATACATAGATAATTTCCTAAAAAACAGTGTTTAATCCTATAATGAAAAATTAAAATATTTGATTATCCAATGAACAGTTTCTCGATATACGCGAACTAGACGAGAATTTCCTTACTTATTAATATGAGACAGGCAACCTGTTTGAAGGACGAAGTCCTAAAATTTCAATAATACGATGATCCGTACACGTTAGCCTCACCGCCACCGGACGCAATTACGAACAATTTCGATGATATTGACCGTGGCATTTGATAATAATTTATAAATTTGACCAAATTGATGAAGCTGATTGCATGTTCATATTTCAGATTAAACACCAATATTCCTTTTGAATCATAGCCCATATACTATTCAATGCATTGTTACGGGTTTTAACTTGGAACAGATTTTCATGACCCCGTTCTAGTCACTCTGTGACCTAGATCCGGACACAATTTCGAACGACATCATAATAACCTTTCTAGTGTAAATTATTTAATGACAACTGTTAAAATTGAATGAGCATTCATTCATTTACGTTCACATATAGACAATTTGTATATAATACACATGACATAAAAACCTTTCCTTTATTCATACCATAAATGTGTGCCAGTTTGCATTCGGAATTCCTTGGACTCTTCAATGAATAAGGTACATCACGGATTTTGACATTGTGGGATAGATCAAGGTAAGGAAAATGTATTATATTGACTGTTTTTGTTTTAATTTCAATGTGTTCTACATATGCATAGAACCAGGAGATCATATTCTTTCCAATTACAGGCATAAGATAACAAAATATGCGAACCTCAATGAATTTTAGCGATAGATTCCAAGTGCAATTGTCGATCGTTTTCTGTTTACAAATATGAAAACCCGTCGTCTGCAACATTCAACAACTGCACATGAATAATTTTCTCCCAAAACACGAGTAATTTAGCGGGTTATCTATTTATAAAAGCATTTTTTTAATTCATGTTTTGAAGGAACAATTAGGGGACATACTTTTTATTTCGTTCGTAATTGCGTCCGGTAGAGGCTATTATCTTTTATGTTGAATGAATTGTGTAGCCGATTTGTTATGACGTTCATTTTATCTACGCCGCTCTTCCATCGGTAAACTGACGCGTTCCCCTGGCTCGTACCTCGGCTAGATTGAGACAGATTGAGTCAGTCTATTCCATCGGGAGTTTCGTAGAAAGAGATTTTTTTATTAGAATTTTATTAAAAGTTTATTTCGATTTTGCATAGAGTAAATAATCAAAGAATTGGGAATTTTTCATTGAAATAGATTTCTTTTGCGTTTCTAAATTATTAATTGATATATTTTTTAAACTTCCGGTGAGCAGATTTTTAGCTATCAATATATATACAATACTTGTGCACTGTCGAAGCATATGGGTAATATGTGTATGAGGCTTAGAAACGCGGGAAAAGGCGAGGCTTCGCCGAGCCTTTTCCCGCGTTTCGCGCCGAATACACATATTTACTTATATGCTTCGACAGTGCACATGTATTGTATTTATCCTGCAATTCTAAATCGTAAATAAACGTTTACTGGACGATGATAAAAGTATTTGAAATAATTTTGTGTATGTATTTGAAAACAATATCCCCCGATGTGCCCCGTTTTGCATTTGTATGTTCTATTTATAACTGACCAATATCAAAAAATGTTCTATTTATAACTGACCAATATCAAAAAAAATATTAGGCAGGCTATATTGGTCGGTAAATGCTGTCTTTGCAGGATAAAGAAGGAAAAATCGGACAGCTTACTGTTAGAAGGACTTCGTCCTTTATTAGAAGTATAAACTGTGGTATGCCAAACTTCTCCACAACTTTTTTTCAATAGTACCATACCTGAATTATCGAATGCCTACTCAGAATTAGAAATAAGCAATGATTCTGAAAATGAAAGCACTGATAATATTGGATTACCAACATACACATCATCACCAATCCAGATAAATCAAACACAGTCATCATCGACAACCAAGAAAAAGCAAGGTAAAAATAAAAAGGACTCCCACACGTCAAAAAACTCTGAACCACTAAGAGTGCTTACAATAAATTTTCAGTCGATAAAGAACAAAAAACCTGAAGTAGAACTTATCATTGAATCTTGTAAACCCAGCATAATATTTGGTACCGAGACATGGCTCTCAAATGACATCTCTCCATATGAATACATCCCATCCTCTAAATACAACATTTATACAAAAAAACAGAAAGGATGGCTATGGGGGAGTATTACTGGCTATCTCAAACCAGCTGACATCCACACAAATCACAAAAGCAGGTACCGATTTAGACCTTGAAACAAACTGCGAAAATGTGTGGGCAAAAATATCATATGAAGGCAACAAATCACTTTACCTTTGCACATACTATCGACCACCATCCGATAAAGGTGAATCATTAGAACAACTTGGTATCTCACTGAATAGAGTCTTATGTAAGAAAACAAATTCTAACATCTGGGTAAGTGGCGATTTCAACCTTGGCCACATAGACTGGAATACACCAGCAGTCATACCTAACAAACCTGAAGCTTCACTACACCAACAACTCCTCGATATATTACATGACAACAACCTAACACAAGTCATAAACAAGAACACCCGAAAAGACACAACACTAGATCTGCTGTGCATGACAAACCCATCATTTGTCAATAGAGTAGAAACATTACCACCAATCGGTGCGAGTGATCATGATATAGTTTTCAGTGAAATAAACCTAGCCCTGCCGCAAAATAAACAACAAGCTCACAAAGTGTTAAACTACAAAAAGGCACAATGGGATCAAATAGAAAAAGACCTCATTGAAACTTACAAACAACTAAAAAAAGATCAGGATAAAATGAGTCTAGACGAATTATGGAACATCTTCAAAACCAATGTCCAAGAGACTATCCATAAGCATATTCCAACAAAAAGCATTGGCAACAAATCAAGATTACCTTGGGTAAATAACCAACTAAAAAAGTTAATTAACAAGAAAAACAAGTTATATAAAAAGAAAAAACGTAATCCCAAGTATAAAGAACAATATCAGAAAACTAAAGCCAAGCTCCAGAACGAAATGAGAAACTCATACTGGCGATATATAGAAAACATGATTTTTGATATTGAAATAAATGAACCAGATCAACCAAGCTTCAAAAATACACCCAAAAAACTTTATTCTTACATAAAAAGCCAGAAAAATGAAAACACCGGCATAGCTCCCCTACGAAGTGAAGGTACCCTACACTCACATCCATCTGAGAAAGCAAATATACTAAACAAACAGTTTCAGTCTGCTTTTACATCTGAAGCAAACACTAACATTCCAGATAAAGGTCCTAGTACTCATCCCACAATGGAACCCATAAAAATCTCTAGGGATGGTGTTTATAAACTCATCAAAAACATAAACCCTAGTAAAGCTACTGGTCCTGACACCATCGCAGGCAGAGTACTGAAAGAAAATATTGATATATGTACAGACATCCTCACATTATTATTCACCAAATCATTGGAAACAGGCAAAGTACCATCTGACTGGAACCACGCAAATGTCACGCCTGTTCTCAAAAAAGGAGATAAACACAACCCAGGTAACTACAGACCTATATCCATAACATGCATAGCTTGCAAATTACTCGAACATATTTTTGCCAGCAACATGATGCAACATCTAGAAACCAACAACATACTTTATGAATTACAGCATGGCTTTAGGGCAAAACGATCATGTGAGTCACAAATAATTTCTTTAATACATGATTTATCACAAAACAATGACAAAAATATACAAACAGATTTGATAATAATGGACTTTGCAAAAGCTTTCGACAAGGTACCACACAAAAGACTGCTGTACAAAATGAAATACTTTGGCATATCAGAACAAATCATAAACTGGGTTAAATCTTTTCTCTCAAACAGAACTCAAACAGTACTTTTAGAAAATATGACATCATCAAAAATACCAGTCACATCCGGTGTCCCACAGGGTACAGTTCTTGGACCAATACTTTTTCTAATCTACATTAACGACCTCCCTGAATACATCAAACATAGCCGTATCCGACTTTTTGCAGATGACAGTATGATCTATCGACAAATCAAATCACAAAGCGACTGCCTCAAGCTCCAAGAAGATCTCGAAGCTGCCATAAAATGGGAACAAGACTGGCTCATGTCATTTCACCCAGACAAGTGTAACATCATGAATATAACAACCAAGAGAAATCCAATCCACTTTTACTATAACATGCATGGCCATATATTAGAATCTGTTCAACACGCAAAATATCTAGGTGTCACAATCTCAACAGACCTAAAATGGAACACCCACATCCAACAAACTGCCGCCAAAGCAAACAAATCATTATGTTTCATCAGAAGAAATCTAAAAGTACAATCACAAACGATAAAAGAACGAGCATATCAAACCCTAATAAGACCCAAATTAGAATACTGCTGCACTGTTTGGGATCCTCACACAAACGAAAACATCAACTCGCTAGAAAAGGTACAGCGACGGGCAGCCAGGTATACATGCAACAGACATCATAACACCAGCAGTGTGTCTGAGATGTTAAACACCATGAATTGGCAAACTCTACAAGAACGCCGACTAAGAACTAGGCTCATAATGTTTCACAAAGTAATAAATGAAAATATCGCTATCCCTACACAAAATATATTACTTCAGAGCCAGTCTACGACAAGATCTTCCCGAAAAGACTCCTACAGACAAATCCAATGCAATAAAGACAGTTATAAATTTTCTTTCTTTTGTCAAACCATTAAAGACTGGAACAAATTATCCCCTGACATAACCAAAAACACCACTACAGAATCCTTCAAGGGTGCACTCACTCACAATGTGCTCCTTGATACTTATCCACACAGAATAAAATAAACAGAAATCATGTTTTTATCTTAATAAATGAAAAATAAAAAATAAAAAAATTGTAAAAATCCTAAATTAAAAGAAAAATTGTAAAAACTGATAATATAAAACTAAAAAATAATAATAACAATTATATCAAATAAATTATCTATGTTCTGAAAATTTTTATAAATTTGAAAACATTTTACCAGGCATGCGCCGGAAAGTAAACATCAGTACGTTGATGGTTTTCCGTAACCAAAGAAGAAGAAGAAAAAAGACTTCGTCCTTTATAAAATCCCGAGATACATCGAATGGTAAAATCGGCCATTTGCTAGCATAATTATTTGCCGATTCCATCCCCTTTTTTCCCTATGACATCCCCTGCCAAGATTTAGTGGTAAAGTTTAACCGTGTATTATCGTTTATTGACAAATCTGTCGGCATTACTGCAACAATGCTTAAATGACCATTTACATATCTCAGCAATCGACTGCAGCGAAAACAATATCTATTTACGACACACATCAAACATTATTGCTGAATTTATATACAAAGTCAAAGAAAAAGTTGACAAACACGACAATGAAACATTTATTTTATCTCGATGTAAAATCGCCAAGTAATCTCTGAAGGGTTTTCTTGTAAAATTTTGTCCTAGCTCTACTTCACTTCACTACTAAATATATATTTCCGAAATAGGACACGTCCTAGCTTCTGTACATACTCTGATAAATCATGTCCATACCTCTTGATGTGAGATCATTGACATTGATCCAGGGCCGAGTAAACACACTTTAAAAAAAAAAAAAATTCTTTGAAAATATTTAAGAATTGAATGTAAGTGTTGTACAATATTATTGTCAAAACACAGAATAAGATGTGAGGTCACCAATACTACTAAGGTTATCCCTTTTCCAAAAATAGAATTTGTTTCTTGAAAATCATATTTGAAAATTTACACATTATTGTCAAAACACAAACTATCATAACAAACCCAGACTCAATTTTATCCTTGAGCAGCAATCTTCAAATAAAAGTTTACTTTATACCATTGTCCCTTCTTTAAATATTTTTCAACCTACACATCAAAGTGAAAGTAAATATTTAACTTGAAACAGTCCTACTTTCAGTTTCTAAGTTGTTCAAAGAAAGAAATTGTTTCTTGAAAATGTTTTTTTCTGAATTATTTGTGATGTTTTTCATAATATTGTGAAATACACAAAATATCATATCGAATACAGGATCAGTTTTATTCTCAAACAACTGTCTTCAAATGAAGTTTACTTCATATGCTATTCTTTTGATATTTTTTCAAGCTATGTCAAAGTGTAAGTAGCTATTTATTATTTTGAAAAAGCAATTCTTTCACTATGTTCTAAGTCCTGATTGATGGAATTAGCATTATTATTAATTGCTTGACACAAAAAATAAGAACCCATTCGGGATATGGATGGACATACATATAATAAAGGAATATTTAAAGAGAGTCGATTATCTTGAAAATTTTATTTTCATAATGTTGAAGGTAAGATTATTTCACAAATTTTTTGGGGAGGATAAATTACAGTTTGAATCTCGTTCTGTTAAAATAAGTTTACTTGTAATTTTCATTAAGTCAATATTTTTCTGAAATCCCATTTTAAGCTTGGTGCTTTTCAACTTAATTTACTCATCTTTTCTCAAAATTTAATGTGTCAAAATTTTGGGTTTCTCAAAGCCACTTTACAATCACTAAGTAATATACAGATTGATTCAAGTTATGTTCGTTATGTTGAAATTATAAATTAAATCAACTATCAAAACTGTCAAGGTGTCAACAGCATGGTCTCTGATCTTAACTTCCTCTTGTGAGATTTTATTTTGATAACTGTACTTTTGTAAAGAAAACAATTGGATTTCTTAATTGAAGCATTTTAGTGATAGTGATACTGATATTAATTTAATATTTTTGCCATAAATTTCAAATATTGGATATCATGACGCCTTGAGTGTAGCGAGAACTCCAAAAACAGCCTGTTTACTGTGGTATCATTGTATTTTTTTTATGAAGCAATATTCATTTAAACGGTGTACTGTTCAGAATACCATTTCACCATTTTGTTTGGTTGCTGATTAGCTTTTACAAGAGAATAATAAAAGATATTAGTGTTCGTTATCAAGTATGTGGTATTTATAGATTTCAATGAAAGTGTTTTGTTGACAGTTTTGTATTTTTTAAATACACAATTATTGTGTATTGCCATATTATGTATGATTATGATGTAATCAAATCGGCCTAGTCACAATCAGATGCACATTTCATACTAGGTCTGTGTTATAGAGTCTTTACAGGATAATAGAAGACATTAATTATTGTATTTTTGGTTTAAATTGTACCAGAGGAACAGAGATTCAAGGTCCAGACTGAAGATTGGGTAAGTGAACAACCAACCATATAAAAAATATTTCAAAATATATGCGACAAAAGTTGCAAAAAACTAACGTTATGTTGTTTCATTCAAAATTTTACTATTTTCACCAGTTTATTGTAAAAAACTATAAGTGCCTTGATCTTAGTTTTTGTTATATTATTAAAAAAACGTTTCTTATCTTTGTTTTGCAAGTTGTTGCAAGCAAATATGATGATTGGTTGCAGAGTTATGACAAAAATGCAAAGCCCCCTGATCGTTATGAAATTTTCATTACCAATTTTAAGCTTGTTCAGAATAAGAAAAAATAGGGGAAAAATGAAGAAAATTTCATACATTAAGATGTTTTCTGTTTACTTACTCATCTCTTAACTGAGAATATCTCTCAACATTAGGTTGGCAGAGCTTTTTTCTGAGTAAAATGGGTTATATATTAGATTGCCGAATTTTGTTAGAAAAGTGTCTTGTCCGTAGACATGCATTATCTTAGTAAACTGAAAGTGTAATGACATTTCTGTTGCAATGCTGAGAACTTGTTATTGTGTAGATATGAAAACATGGTAAGACATATTTTTTACCATCACTATTAAACACCAGTATTGGGCACGAAGTCCAAAATGTCTTGTTCGAAGACACCTGTCTTCTCCGTAGACATAATTTAAGCTCTTATTCTAGACAATTAATGGTCAATATGTTCTTTTAATCTTAATCAGCTGTACTGTACTCTTGAAATTAATGTATTTAATTAATGATCAGTCATTTTATTATCAGACTGAACTAAAATATACCTGGCAATAATGGAAAATGTAAAAAAGTCATGAATTTTCAGTGGAAAAAAAAGATACCATTTAATTCTACTGCTCTATTTTTAGTTGTTTACTGACTTAAGATGTTGAATAAAACAAATAAATGAACAACTTTTTCTTAATCTTAAGTAGTATGTTGCTATTCCTGATTTAATAAATGAGAGAGTGGTGTCTACAGACAAGACACAGTATCAGATGATGTGTATAAAAACAAAATATTGTTGGCTTAGGAATGGAAATACTATTAAAAATTATTAATTACTTCTAAAGTAATATAAGCATACATTTTTAAAAGGGTGGGGACATAACACATGACTTAATTCTCTCCCTTACTATAAGGACTATAACTCTTATAGATCAGCTGAAAGTTTTAACAAAACAATAAATTTCAAGCATTTTATAAACTATGGTCAACAATATACAAGGCAAATATAATGTTTAATGTAGTTACAAACTGGTGTGTACTTCTATAGTTTAACATTTTCAACAAAATGTTACTGCAATATTTATTTTCTAAAACTAAGAGAACGCATGTCTACAATTTACAAACAGAAACTTTTAACATTTTTTTGTTTGTTTCAGAAGAATTAGAAAAACATTGATTTAAGAGAGGGAAAAACCAGAAAAAGAAGTAGAGATCCCTACAAAGTCAATAAGAATGAAAAGATACAGGCAAAAACATAAAGCCAATTCAGCAAAGTACAACAAAATGAAAAAAAAAGATAGAGAAGAAAACAGGCAGAAAGAAAGTTCAAAGAAGAAAAAACAATTGAATGACAACAATCAAAAACTTCTAAATGATAGAATGAAATGGAAAATGCAGAAAAAGAACATACAGGGAAAGCAAACAAAAAACCTTATGGCAATGAAAATAATATTAGCATGGACAAAGCAAAACTGTTTCAAACAAAGGTAGTACTGTCAACAAGAACTAATGGCTAGATAAAGAAAGAGGAAAAAGTGCTACAGTAAGGATACAAAATTGGCATTTGGCAATAGAACCGAAGAAAACATACCTGAACAGTCCTTCCAATTATAACAGAAATAGCACCAGAGAATATTTTCCAGGACATCAGAATGGGGGGCAACCAAAAAGGCCTAGAAGGCAATGCCAGGAAATCCTCCTAGACGATCTATTATGCTAACTAAATTAATCATCTCCCAAAGTATAAGGAAACATGGAAGATAGAGGAGTTAAAATAAAACACGGAAAAGGTAGTAAGACAGTAACAAGTGAGTGAAGCTCTAATGGGATCCATAAAAGTAGTGTTCAAGAAGTGAAAAAAGGGAACCGTGCAATCTGACAAGAATAAAATAAATACCACAAATGAGACTGAATACATGAAAGAAATGGTAATGAAGAATCAGAATGGTGGAAATCTGAACCAAGAAACCATAGAAAGCACATAGTTAAAGAAGGCATAAAAGAGAAGACTTAAACTTTTTACCTGTAAGGTTAGATCAGTAGAGAAGTACCAAACAAAAAAGACACTGTGAACATGGATGACAGAGTCAACAAACACATTATGACCATGACACTAGCAGAGTTTTTTGCAGTTATTAAAACTTGTGTTTTTTCAAGTTTAGCCACAACTAAAAATTATACTTATTCTTATTGTATCTTTGTTTAAGTAACATTTGAAACAATTCTGTTTGTTTTAATTGATGACAATATAAAACATATTGTTAATAAAAAATAAAAAAAACACCAGCATAACATTGTCCTGTCCGTAGACGTATGATTGCTCATATTATTTGAGACTTTCCAGGCTTCTACAAAAAACTATATATGCAAGTGATTATTAATTATATTATCAGAAATAGTCAACATTTCAAAATATACAACAAATTCATATACATGTATATTAAAAAGAATTTTATCTTGAAAAAAAAATTATGTGTGCAGTATTTGAATTTACTATTAAAAAAAATTACAAGTTGAGTTACAACTTAAAAATTGAATTTTTTCTGGTTTGATGTTTATCCTATAAACATTTGAAACATTTATAATTGCTTTAATTCCTGACAGTATTAAAACTTACCGAATATGTACATATAAGGGAAAATGTCCTGTCCGTAGACAAAATTCAATGAATAATATACTCAAGTTTAAATTTCGATAAGTGTACAACCATTCGCCTAAGAATAATAAACTATATATCAAATGAAAGGAAATTAAAAATCCTTTCCAGAAAAGTGAAGAATTTAGAAATTCAGACAAAATTGATTGAATTAGATTATTCCAAAGATACTACATACATCAAAATGTAGGCAAAAACTTGACAAAATTCATATTTTTCAACAAAAATTAATGTTGACCATGATAAAATGCACAATATTTTTGAAACTATGTACCTCTATCTTAATATAAACACACTTTAACACTACAACAGAGGAAAAAATAATTGAAAATGCTTGTGAAGAAAAGATATGTAGCATGTTTTTTTCCCTCTAAAGTTTAAAATTCAAGATATTATTTCTGAGAAACTGTTTAACGATATTGAAAATGTCTATGATTTTCATAAATTATAAACATTTGGGACTCATAAAATGACATTATCAGTTGTGTGTAATGAATGTTAAAATTAACCCCTTGTGAAACATGAAATGTGCATCTGATTGTGACTAGGCTGAAATGTGAGTTTCGCAATACCTACAAAAAGATGATAGAAATTTCAGATATGATGGACAACAGGTGTCCGTGCACACGATTTTCAAACTTGACTGACCGAGTTGTTTATCTTACTTTCTTCTTGCTCCCCTTTATTTGAATTTTTCAGCGGTCCCGTGAAGTTCTAAAAAATGAGATTTGACTGTATTTACTCATTCTAGATGTTGATCTTGCCTTTCTAAATTTCAGAAGGCAGCACAAAATATTGAGTCGAGTCACATATTATTTTTTTTTATTATAAAGCAATTCTATTATAAATAACACTTCCAATATTTTTAAAGGGCCGTCCTGGTTGTGATCATATGGTAGTTGGGTTTCTAACTACCTATGCAATCAGTGCCTATCACCACTAACGTTGTGAGTTTGAATCCCACTCTGATGTGGTGTACTCAATACCACATTTTGTGATAATGTTTGTCAGTGATTTGTGGCAGGTTAATGGTTTTCTCCGGGTACTCCGGTTTCCTCCTCCAATAAGACTGAATGCCACAATATTGTTGAAAGTGATACCCCTAACCCTCAGAGGGCTCACCACACTTGCAAAAGAAAGGAGACTTGACTTCTCCCTCAGAGGACAGGAGGGAGAAGTGAAGGCATGACAGGGAGACATGTTTCCGCAAACATGTGTTGTTTCTTCGCATCATTTAAATAAAATTGCATTTTATGTGTGCCTTTGCTAATATCTTGTTAATTTCCTTCATATTTAACCCTAAATTCATGTTTTGTACTTGTATTATTGTTGTTGATCTTATATTTGTCGATTTTAAACTTTATTCGTTTCGCATTGAAATCTATAAACTACAATGTATATAGTAAATCAAAATGTGAGTTCCCTCCCTTTGTTTCTATTAAAATGCCGCCATGTTTAAAACTTGACAATTCTATTAGAATCCAAAGGGTCAGCTGAGCTTTTGCCATCACTTGATGTTTGTCTTCGTCTGTTCATCCGGCGTAAACTACATGTATTTTAAAAAATCGTCTTTTCTGAAACCACCGGGACAATTTCAACCAAAATTGTTCTGAATCATCCTTAGGATGTCTACTTTCTATATTATATGCGTTGATCCTGTCAGTCATCCAACATGGCTGCTGTTACTTTAAATAGAACATAAGGGTAAAATACACCTACAGACCCAATAAAGCCACAATCGTTTATCCAAATGAGTAGAAATTTGAATGGAAGGTTCATTTTAATGAAGCGTACGACATATGTTAGTAAATGTATTGCTACAAGTTTTGATGAAGATGCATATATATAATATGTAAATAAAATCATGGATGGTGTTTAATAAATATAGAACAATACTGGCCTTAAGGCAAAATTTTTAAGTTTCCTATTGAACAATTAATTTTTTTGTTCAGTGTTATTTTTTATTTTTTTATTCAGTTAGAACACGGAAACCATGTGACGAGAGGAATGTCAACAGATGGGTTTGAAGGCAGTTCAGATACCGACACAATTGAGTACACCGATAATGACTCGACTGGTAGACCACCTCCTAAAAATTCAGGTAAATAAAAGATTTGAACAGCATCAAATATTGCCACAATACAGGGGTTTCAAAGTGGGCCGGTATCCGGTACTTTTACCCGTCTGAGATTGCGTATAGTAGCGGCAGAAATTACTGAGCCCCCCAAAATTAGCGGTGGTGAAAACCACAAGTACGATAGTCAATAGGCTTGTAGAATATTTTTCATAAAAAATTAATGATCACGTCAATTGCTGAATTCTCGCATTCAAATCGAACAACTGCGTCACGACCAAGTTGATGGGATATTCCCTGTTTTAAAAATAACTTTACCTTAGAATCGTAAATAGCAGTTTGCGCATGCGGTAAATAGATATGTTTTCGCCCCAATATCTTTTCATTCTTGTGTAAACTCGGACCGGAACAAAGCTGACATCATTTCAAAATAAAAAAATGACCGATTACAAATTATGTTCAAACACAATTTAGTGTAATCTTCAGTAATATAAGCATGATCATTATGTATGACTACACAATATTTTGTGCGATTTTTTTTATCCATTTAAAACTCAGGGTCGAATCATTCTGGGGCGTACTGTCTTGTTGCTTAACTCCGTCCATATTGCTTAACTTCCGGTATAAAAAAATAAAAACCTATGGTTAATTTATTTACATATTTTGACGGGGCCCTACCACGGTTGTTCACAGAAATGAAAGTGTGCTGAAAAACATTTTTAAAAGGGGGTATAAGGAGATAAGGGATAGAAAATTACTAGAAATCTTGAAAAAGGACCAGACATGGCTTAAATACGAATTACATTGTAATGTCAAAACGCCGGCCCCACTTTTTTTCCAAAATAATTTAACTTTTGTGATTCAAATGTTAATAAATAATCGTTTTTGTTCGAACATTTTTTTTGCACATAAATCGTGAAAGTAACAATATATATTGTTTTTGTTTAATTTATATATTTGTATTGATCTATTAAAATTATAAATTTTATTAAAGATTGATGATTGCAAATTAAATTTATATGTTTCATTAATTATGACACTTATATGTCTTGATCCGTGCCAATGGTCTTTGATGAGTTTAATTACTGGTAATAAAGTAAAAAAAAACACACAAGCCAAGGTATTGTGAAAAAGAAAAGGACAACGCCAACAAAAGAATTTTGAGAAGTTTAAGCTTTGATAACAATGGCTTGGTCAAGCCTAGCTGCGGAACCGTAGCTCTTTATGGTCCTTTTGGGTTTTTGCTCACCTGGCCACAGGCCATGTGAGCTTTTGTCATGGGTAAGCGTCCGTCCGTCCGTTAGCTTTTCACATTTGAATCTTCTTCTCTGAAACCGCTGAACAGATTTCAACCAAACTTGCCAGAAATGTTCACTGGATGGTCCTCTACCAGATTTGTGTTTTTGGTGCTGATTTGAATTCCAACATGGCTGCCAGGGTCCATAATGTGTTCTCATTGGCTGAAATTTGAAAAATCTTCTTGTCAGAAACCACTAATTCAATTGAATTGTGACTTTGCAGGAATGATCATTGGGTGGTCCTGTACTAAAATTGTGAATCGTTTGCCGATCGGAAATTCAAGATGGCCGCCATGACTCGACTTAGTTTAACATAGTACCCTATGGGAATTTCACATTTTCATTTTTTTTTCTGAAACCACAAAACAGATTTGAATCAAACTTGGCAGAAATGTTCATTGGATGGTCATATACAAGAATTTTGTTTTTGACGCTGATCGGAAATCCAACATGGCTGCCAGGGCCCATAGTGTGTTCTGATTGGTTGAAATTTTAAAAATCTTCTTGTTAGAAAACACTAAGCCAATTGAATTGTGACTTTGCAGGAATGATCATTGGGTGGTCCTGTACTAAACTTGTGAATCGTTTGCCGATCGGAAATTCAAGATGGCCACCATGACTCGACTTAGTTTAACATTGGACCCTATGGGAATTTCACATTTTCATCTTTTTTTCTGAAACCACAAAACAGATTTGAATCAAACTTGGCAGAAATGTTCATTGGATGGTCATATACAAGATTTTTGTTTTTGGCACTGATCGGAAATCCAACATGGCTGCCAGGGCCCATAATGTGTTCTGATTGGTCGAAATTTAAAAAATCTTCTTGTTAGGAACCACTAAGCCAATTGAATTGTGACTTTGCAGGAATGATCATTGGGTGGTCCTGTACTAAACTTGTGAATCGTTTGCCGATCGGAAATTCAAGATGGACGCCATGACTCGACTTAGTTTAACATTGGACCCTATGGGAATTTCACATTTTCATCTTTTTTTCTGAAACCACAAAACAGATTTGAACCAAACTTGGCAGAAATGTTCATTGGATGGTCATATACAAGATTTTTGTTTTTGGTGCTGATCGGAAATCCAGCATGGCTGCCAGGGCCCATAATATGTTCTGATTGGTCGAAATTTTTAAAATCTTCTTGTTAGAAACCACTAAGCCAATTGAATTGTGGCTTTGCAGGAATGATCATTGGGTGGTCCTGTACTAAACTTGTGAATCGTTTGCTGTTCGGAAATTCAAGATGGCCACCATGACTCGACTTATTTTAACATAGGACCCTATGGAAAAAATGTTTAAAAGTCTTCTCTGAAACCAGTAAGTCAATTTAAAGCAAACATGGCATGAATGGTCCTTAGGTGGTCAACTTTCAAAATTATGTCCTGTGACCCCGACCTCCATCCAAGATGGCCACCATCAGCAGACATAGTTTTAACATAGGACCCTATGGGAAAAATGTTTAAAAAAAATGTTCCTCTGAAACCAGTAAGCCAATTTAAAGCAAACATGGCATGGATGGTCCTTAAGTGGTCAATTTTCAAAATTGTGTCCAGTGACCCTGACCTCCATCCAAGATGGCCGCCTTCAGCAGACATGCTGTAGTTTTAACATAGGACCCTATGGGAAAAAATGCTTTAAAATCTTCTCCTCTGAAACCAGTAAGCCAATATAGCAAACATGTCATCGATGGTCCTTAGGTGGTCAACTTCCAAAATTGTGTTCAGTGATCCCGATCTCGGTTCAAAATGGCCACCGTCAGCAGACATAGTTTTAACATAGGACCTTATGGGAAAATTGCTTAAAAGTCTTCTCTTCTGAAACCAGTCAGCCAATTTAAAGCAAACATGGCATGGATGGTCTTTGGGTAGTATACTTCCAAAATTGTGTCCGGTGACCACGACCTCCATCCAAGATGGCTGCCATGAGCAGACATAGTTTTAACATAGAACCCTATGGCAGTATGGGATTTAAATAGTAACTTAGATGTATTCGGCATGCAGACATTCTTAAGAGGACTTATTTATGTCAGGTGAGCGATACAGGCTCACCTGAGCCTCTAGTTTTTTAAGATATGGCGGACTATCTATGAATAATCTTGGCTGAAATCTGTAAACTGAAATATTCAATAAAGAAATTGGGGGAAAAAATCCAGGCATTATGGATGGTCTTCACTCTTGGTGAAATCTGAACTCTAAAGTTAATGGGATTTTTCTTTCAAAAACACTTAATGTTTTGCAGTCTCTGAAGTACATTTTTTGGTCCACAAAATGCTAGATTTCAGGAGCATCGGCCCCCCTGGACCTGTTACGGCCCTCAGCCTAATTTTTTAGGTACCTCCTAAAATTTAAGAAGTACCTCCTATTATAAAAAACTTTGAAACCCCTGCACAATATGACTGAAATATTGTTGAAAGTGGCATTAAACATCATAACTCTTAAATTAATAGAAATCGATCACTATTTTTGTCTCACCTGCTACTCATTAACAAATCATGTCAAATGTCTAATTTTTGTGTAGATAGTTTCTCCATTACCATGCAACCTAGGTTCACCATACTCGATACCCACATTGATCTTGTTATGTACATAAGAACCAGACATGTGTCACCTGCCCATGACCTCATTTTCATGGTCTACTGACTTAGATTTACATCATGTTTTCATCATTAGATCAGTTTCTCCATTACTATGCTAAAAATTTTCTAGTGGAAGTCAAAAGTTGTTGCACTGATTGTCCTATTCCACCCTCATCTTTATATACAATCAAACCTGCCCGTCTGGTCACTTGCATTAAAAGGACCCCTTTTTCTTATCCTGTCATAGAAAATTTCATATGAATTTAACCTCTTTTAAGAGGCCACCTGTCTTATAAGGCCACCTTTACTTTGTCCCAAAGGTGACCTCTTAATACAGGTTTGAATGTACATGTATTGTTGAATTTGTTCTCGTTCTGAATATGCTAGGAATGCAGATATCCAATTGCCAATGTGAGCAGTTTAAGACTGGGCCACTACAATTCAGTAGTCTGGTTGCCCACATTACCAACATATTTTTCTTGGTATTTTTCCCGGTTTTAGAGCACTGAGTTCATATCTAATTTTAGTTTTTCAGTCCTGTCACTAAAACGTTTTATTTAAAATGTTACTTCCAATGATTTTATTTGAAGTTTTAGGTCAAAATCCACCAAATCAATTAAACATGTGGCAATTATATCATTTTAAAAGTTTACCTTAATTTGACTAAGTGATGATGTCATAATCTCAAAGTGCCATACCTTCGTAAAATAATATAAAATCGACGTCCAAACTATTTTGCCCACTCACACTGCTGTCGATGTACTGACTGACTTTAAAAACACTACTTCTTGCAGTCAAAATTTAATATAAACACATTTGCATTCTTGATGATGACAGTTTCACATCAAAAGAAATACTCCATATAGAAAGTACCAGTATTGATTTTGATCTATTTTTTTCTGAATGATTTCTGAATCAGATCAAGATATTTGCAATAATATTTTAATGCACAATGAAAGTAGAACTACTTTGTTTCAGTAAGTACCACTTTTACTGATGGGAATTGTCCATTGGCTTGTTCAGTGCGTAGGGGCAATCAAAAATGGACAATCCAGAGAAACTTGCAACATAGAGTACACAAGACGTAGAAAAACAAAACAAAAAGACAACGCGATATGTGTTGGATACCACAATACGCTAACAAACACAAATAACATAAATAAGACATGAGCCCTCCTACAAACAACTGTAGCTAAAGACGAACCGAACATTGTTTTCATGCGGTCATCGTACTGGACATGACAACATGGAACTCTGAACGTAAAGACACATAATAGGACAACACAAAAAACTAAAAAGATGAGCAATACGGACCCCACCAAAAAAATAATCAATACGGACCCCACCAAAAAACCAGGGTAAGCAGTTCCTGCCTCTTATAAGACACCCGCCATGTTAATCATATATACAGTCAATACGTGTTGGACACTACTATATGCAACAATCACAAATAACATAAATAAGTCATGGAAATTAGGTTATAAAAGTAATTATCAATTGTTTATGATTATGTCATTATATTTTTGTTAGTAGGAATGGAGAAAAATAACAACATTAAAGATTCAAGAAAATCTTGGGTTAAAGATTTAAGGAATGAAGGAAATAAGACACTCTTTGGGAGATCAGGAATCCAGATCCGAGGGTTGAGACCTTCAAAAAGTAATATTACGTCAGAATCTAGACCGAAAAGAAAGAAGAAATACAACCATATTCTGGATAGCTCTGATGATTCAGAAGATAACTCTCCAGCACATGATACTATTAATGGAAAGAAATGCAGGAATTCTTCATCTGCTTCAACAGATTGTGATGACAATTCACATTTTTCTGTCACAACAAATAAAAAACATAAGCAATCTAAGAAGAAACAATCTCCACCGTTGAAAAGGATATCATCCTCGTCTAGTGAGACGGACGAATACAAATGGCAAGTAATAAAAAAACATGTTAGGAAAAAGTCGGGTACGTCCAGTAAAGAAGCTTCAGGAATCATCATAATTTCCTGCGAAACTGATGAGTCTAGTAGTACAAACATATCAGTTTCATCAAATAAGCAAAAGAGACAACTCTCAGATTCAGGTGAAGCAAGCTCAGGGCCATCTACTGCCAAAAATTTAAAATATATTTTGGAAGAGTCGACTGAAGAAAATTCTGACAGTCATTGGATGTCCATCAAGAATCTTAAGAAAAGAGGATCAGACCATGGCTTCACAGATTCAGGTGAAGCAAGCTCAGGGCCATCTACTGCCAAAAATTTAAAATATATTTTGGAAGAGTCGACTGAAGAAAATTCTGACAGTCATTGGATGTCCATCAAGAATCTTAAGAAAAGAGGATCAGATCATGGCTTCACAGATTCAGGTGAAGCAAGCTCAGGGCCATCTACTGCCAAAAATTTAAAATATATTTTGGAAGAGTCGACTGAAGAAAATTCTGACAGTCATTGGATGTCCATCAAGAATCTTGAGAAAAGAGGATCAGATCATGGCTTCACAGATTCAGGTGAAGCAAGCTCAGGGCCATCTACTGCCAAAAATTTAAAATATATTTTGGAAGAGTCGACTGAAGAAAATTCTGACAGTCATTGGATGTCCATCAAGAATCTTGAGAAAAGAGGATCAGATCATGGCTTCACAGATTCAGGTGAAGCAAGCTCAGGGCCATCTACTGCCAAAAATTTAAAATATATTTTGGAAGAGTCGACTGAAGAAAATTCTGACAGTCATTGGATGTCCATCAAGAATCTTGAGAAAAGAGGATCAGATCATGGCTTCAAGAAGAGGAAGTCAGCTCATCTTGAAGATAGTTCTTCCTCTGAAACAGAGGACAAGGAGAAATTCCTTAGTCTTAAAAAAACCAGAAGTCTGGTGCTACCAAGCCTGAGTTTAAAGTTTAATTCTTCTGATGAGGAGAGTGGTGATAAATTAAGGCCAGACCTTCTTAATGTGAAATCTTTAAAGAAAGGGAAGACTGTTGAAGAGGTCGTTTCAGACTTGGACAGTCCTGAAAATGACCTCCCTATGTTGGTTAGACCTTGTAAGAGGTCAAATAGGTCAGCTTTCAGTAATGCATCTACAGTTCCATGCCAATTGTCTGAGGTGGGTGTCAAAGAAGACAATAATGAAAATTCGTTTCCAATTGAAGATCCAGAATTTTTGTCTAATGCGGAAGTCAGTTCATCTGAAGCAGACTCTGATGTTCCATTAGAAGAACTTATGAGAAAACGGAGTAAATCAGGCACAAATGCAACAGAAAAGATTGCATTGATTGGGGATGGAATCTCAACTGAAGAGGAAACAGCACAAGACAATGATTCAGATACCAATCACTCAGAATCGTTATTTTCACAAAATCAGAAACCAATTGACAGAAAAGTACAGAATGAAAGTGGAGAAATATCATACACAAAAGAAGAGGATTGGATTTTCATTGCAGATTCAGATGATGACCTCTACACTAGTATGTCTGAACAAAATCTTACGATTGATTATGACGACAACCCTGCCGAAACTGAAAATGATGAGGATCAACTCGCCCGCTTTTTTCTTGGAGATCAAAAAGAAGACAATATTGATACAACAATTAAAGTAGAAAGTCCTGAACATTTACTTAATTTTGATTGGTCTAAAACACCAAATAAACCTGAGGCTGTCAAAGAACATAAGTACGATATACAAGTGCAAATAAATTCTGTAATGAAATCAGAAAGGAATGATGTCTACGACGCAGACACACAAATCATCCTTTGTGACGATTTCAGTGATTCTGACGATGAACAGTACGGTGCTGAAACGCAAATTGACGGCAACTGTAGCGCTGATATAGAAGATGAAGATTATCATTACTGTGCCCCAACTCAGCCTGATGTCTTTCAACAGAATTTGAAGAATACCGGTAATAATTTCGATAGAGAAACTGAAAGAAGCAATGCTTATTATGATGCAATGACTCAGTCTGATTCGAATGTAATTCAAAACAAATTACCAAATAGTTTTGATTTGGACCAATCAGATGATGAATCTGATTATGATAAAGAGACCCAGGTTGAAAAAAGGCACAGAACGATTGAGATGAAAAAATGTGATAGAAAAGACAGTATGGATAGTTTATACTATGCTCCTACACAAGTAGATAGGACAAACAAGCACTCGATAGTCAAACGTACTAGTAGTGACGACGGCCCATGTACGGTAGAGCACACTAAAGTAGAAACTGTCAAAGGTACCAAGCAGTTTTCATCTCCAGACGAAGCTAGGAAATATTTAGAAAAAGTCAAATCTTCCACCGATGATTTGTTTGTCGAGACACAGGAATATGATTGGGCAGAGGAAAAAACGATAACACCCAAAAGGAAAACTCTTCATAGTCAAAATGTTAAGGATGTTGAAAAGACAGCGAAAGCACATGAAGATGTTTATGACATCATGACACAGGTGAAAATAGATGAGAAAAAACAGGATCTTGAAAATGAAAAAACGAGTGATATAAAAATGCCTTTTAAAAAGGACAGAAAATTAGAAGAACAGGAAGATGAAGAAGAAACTGACATCAGGGAAATTATTGAAATTGACGATGATGAGAATGATGATGAGTTGTACAATGCTGCAACTCAAGTTGAATCAAATTTGAAGTCTGCAAAGAATGAAAAATCGAACGATGGAAGCATTCTTGGTAAGGGTATGCAACAAATTTCAAGTAAATTCAGGGTTGGAGTACCACAAGACATTCACGATACTATGACTCAAATGGAATTTATACCTAAAAAAACTAATGATGTTTCTAAGTTTTATAATGCTGCTACTCAAGTTGTCGACAAATGTCAACAGCAGAGTGATGACGAATGTTACATAGAGGAAACCCAAAATTTTAACAGTGATAAACAAACTGGTAGTGATAAAGAACCGAAACAAATTGTCAGTAAAACGGATAATTATATAGTTCAGACTCAAAGAGTAAATGAGGAGGAAGAAATTGGTCAAGACTGTTACAATACACTGACTCAAGTAGCGAGTAACATTGAACATATTACCAATAATGACACACGGAATGCATTTTTGGCCTTAACGCAAGTTGAAAATACCGTCGATAGTTGTGAGAATGAAGAACTGTATACTGCAGAGACTCAAGTAGTTAATGCTGATATCGAGCATAACACAGACGAACTTCGAGATGAAAATTCTAATGCTAACGAGGCTAATAATGAAAGTGATGCAAGTTCTGAGGAATATGTTTGTATGTTGGATGAAGAAGAAAGGTCGGAGGAAAAACCAGAGAGCAGTTATGTGCCAATGTTAGATGATTCATCAACAGAAGAGGAATCATCGTTAAGATCAGAGGAAAAGAAAACGCCTATAAAAGATAAGACTTACGAGAGACATACTTTATTAAAGAAAATATCATCCGACGTTAGAAAGGCTAAATTCACTTCACCACAAAAACAAAAGTCTGGCAAAGAGATAAGAGAATCATTTATAATTGGTAAAGAGCAATTTTATTCTAAACCTTCACAACCGAAATTAGATGCAAAACATGTAAGCAATTCTAACAATAATATAATAGTGGAAGATGACAACTGGCTTTCAAAACAACAGAGAACAAGAGAAAGTCATGAAAAGAAGAATAAGAAACATTCAAGTAAAAATGTGAATGTTGACAATAGCCTTACAATAGAAAAAATTCAAGAAGCCAAGAATAGAATGGCACAGAGAGGAAAGCAGCTTGAAGTACAACCCAGGCCTGTTAAGAAAAAGCGTTCTGTTGAAAGTAAGTAAAAAACGAAAATATTAATTTATTTATGGTTATTTAATTATGCACATTTTGAAATTTTTAATAACGTAATTTTAATGACCGATTTGTAAAGTAAAAGGTACAAAGTATATGCACATGTACCTGTACCAGTGTACTAGGAAAGTAAACTTATGTTTTCCTTCACTGTGTTTATCCGAACATAAATATTTTCTTGTGTTACAATAGTAGGGAGTCCAACGTCATTATGTGAATCGTTGTCAATACAGAGAAACAACTGAATTTCAGCAGAAAATTATTAAAAATTAATACTTTACCACTGAAATTGATAATCTCTTGAGGAAAAATAATACTTTAATAGCACTACAGTGCCTGAAATGGATGGTCGCCAAATGCGACTAATATCTTATTTGGGCGACCAAAAGCTGCTCCAAATTAGGTAGTCACTGGCCCAACACGTTTGGGCGATTGCCTAAAAGACCGTTAAAAATTGTTGTTTTACCGAAACCGGACATACATGTAAACTGTAACTTCAACGGTAGATAACTCTTCTGTTCTAGTCGAAAACGGTTTGTTACGAGCACAGCGATTGGTCCAAATACATTTTTGTAACCAATGAATACACAGCTAATGAAATTTACTGTTCTCCCCAATTATGTATTTTTATCGAGCCAATCAATACACGTTTCCTACACGTTTTCATGTAATACACAAGTATTCACTAAATATTAGAAAAGAAACATGTTTTTTTGTTTCTTTATGATTTAATTATTAAAATTGTTAAAAATCACGGACGAAGTGGAAAGTTGTGAACAATAAAGAGAATTCTGTCAACTTGTAATGTTTGCGATCTGGTATCTTCCACGGTTCGGAAATTTATTCATTCAATCTGCTGCAACATGTACAGGTACGAATTTCAATTTACAGAAATCGGAAACCTTTTTGTGTCAATCCTTAGGTAATCATTGAAAAACTTTTCCCCAACAATGTAGAGAAAATCGTTGACAGTAATGTCAAACTACGGAAACGATCTGGCCTGTCACTTTTAAACTTTTCATAGTTCATGTACACAGCATACCTGTTAACCCTCCCCCTTTTCGCGGGAGTCTCCCGCGTAAGAGCCTTATCTCCCGCATGGACTGGGTCTCATGTGCGGGAGACATTAATCTCCCGCACGATTTCCTCCCAACAAAAAAATCAAGTACAATAAAATCTTGACATACATTTTGCGATCAATATTTCTGGAAATTCCCCATTTGGAACTCGCGCGCTGATGAAAAACGCCGAGAGATACGAATGGTAAAGGTGTTTAAATGATATCCGGTTATTGATCTGTTTGACACCTTTACAGGTAAATTGGGTCATGGAGATTAATTAAGGTGTTGATGATTATACAACAATTATCCACTGATTGACAGTTAATTGGGGATAAGGAAGTGGGTTTGTGGCACACGCTTAGATGATTAGAAGTGTGATAGCGGCAATTAAAAATAGTTATAAACCGTTGTGCAAACAGGAGTCGGACAACCTTTGATGCTGAGGAAAACTTCTTATTTCGATCAAACGTGCAATGAATTCATCTCGGATTGAGTTGTTATGGCTTGTTTGGGACCAAAGCCGTTCCAAGTATTATTTAAGGACTAAGTTCCAGGATGGAATTGATAAACCACAAAAATGCCAAAACATATGCTATCACCCAACGCACCAGCAGCAAAGTGACTTTTTAACTTTAGTGCTCTATGACTTTATTGTTCAGAGCATTCTGTCTTCATTGTTATTGCTTTGTTATAACCTTATGATTATGAATAAATTATAAATACAGTTTTTATCCTTCATTCATCATATGAAACACTACTAATAACAGGCCTCGACATTAACGTTTGTCCGATTGTCCGGTACCAGTGAAAACTGACGTCGGACAAGGAGATCTTGTATTACGGTTGTCCGACGGGACAAGTGAAAAAGTCAGATTCCCAAGCGTGCCGGTACGACGGACAAATCTATTTCCACTGGTATAAAATACTGGGTTTGTTGTATAAAAGAGCCCTGTTTGATATTCCAATTTGTCCATAATTTATTTTGATTAAAACTAAAGTGAAACGCCAGATCAAAACTCTTTTTATTGTATCATTTATCGTTCTCCATGCTGTGATGAAGTTCAAGGACATTGACAAAATTAAAGTCGCAATCTCAGAAACACTTTAATGAACGGAAATATCAATATTTGAAATATAAGAACAAAAATCACTCCGGAACGGACATGTAAAAATTATCGGATATCAATTTGGCGCCAAATTTAAACTTGTCTTTTGTGCAAAATACGATAGAGGACTTGATTTAGACTTTTGGGAAATATTGAAACTATTGAAATGGACAAATATTACAAGCTTTTACCTGATCTGGATGAAAAGCTCCACTAAAATTTTTATTTCTCTGTGAATTTAAATAAAATATGTTGCTTTATTTATATCACAGGCACTTGTTTCTGGTAAAAAAAAATATACCTAGATAGTGGTATATATAGTATCTAGGTATATTTTTTTTACCAGAAACAAAGATTTATATAACACAAATATGAGTTATTACAATTTGTGTGGTATTGGATCACAACACAGTAATATTTCAAAAGGAAGGGGGGGGGGGGGGGAGGGGGTACACATAAAAATCACTGGTATGCAAGACTCCAATCAAGGTAGACAGAAATAAAAATGTGACATTGAATAGATGTCCTTAAGGTAGTCGTGAATAAAAAAAAAACCCAGAACAAATCAGTTCAGGCAGTTTTAACTAATTACTTAATTTGGGTAGGGTAACGTCAGAGGTGTCGTGAAACAATGTTTTGATTAATCGCAATTGACATCTCCCAGAAGTCTCCCCACTTCTCCCTCTAATTTGAAAGTAGTGAGAGCCCTGGATAATTATTCTCTAGTTTTTGTAATTTTTATGAATGTTTTCGGACAACGAAAAGATTGAGTCGGACGGACCAGTACTTTTTTTAGTTAGTTATCCGAAGGGACAAGTTGAAAAATATGTTAATGTAGAGGCCTGAATAAGACAGAAATGTAAACAATATATATTGAAATGGGATGCAGTTGGTTCAATACTGAAACAAACAAAAAGAAAACATCAATTAACAATAAAAACATGCATCAAATACATTGATAAAAAATATCCAGTTATGAGACCAAATCTCCAGCCAAAAATTTACAAATCTCCAGTTGTAGCATAGCAACTCTTATCACATGTATGCAACTACAAGGTACAATTTTGTGCATTTAAAGGCGACGCACAAAATCTCCCCCTTAGAAGAGTTGGTAGGGGGGAGATCTCCCCGCTAGCAGTTCCCAGAGGTTAACAGGTATGACACAGCTACATTTTAATGACAATTAGGAGTGGTTTTCTTTTTTGGAACCAGAACTTTTGTTTACAAATTAGAAAATAACAGGAAAAGATAACAGTTGTTTATATAACAGAAAATGACAGCACCGTTTGTTATTTCAACAAAGGGAGATAACCAACTGACATTACCCCGAACTGAGAGGTTATTTTACTTTAAAATCACTTCTTCATAGTGGATTGAAACAAGTGATGTCACTCTTCACTCTGGGGAGTGCAAGAGCGGTCCTTGTAGTGGCATTCGTCTACTCTTTTCCAGATGTCTTGAATGTGATCATGGCATTGATCTCCCCTTGCACAAACCAGCCTTTTATTGTCCCCATCCGATGGACTAGCATCGTTTCTTAAGATCACCCTAGCCAATGGCGTCAAGGTTGTCAAAAAGGTTATAACAAGTAAATTTAGGTTTCATTTGATAGCAATATATGCATTGGGGTGTTTTCGCAATTTCAGCTGCACACCTGTACCTACCAAAATTACCTTGAAGAGCCCCCCAACCCCCGTGAGACTAGTGAAAGAATGAATTTTAATGTTATTGATAAAAAAAACAATTAATCTGAAAACTGTTTATATATTGATATCTGATGTCTTTTTTTCATTAAAAAAAAATGTCACAAAATGTTTGGGCCACCATTTGGACCAGTGACTCTAATTTTTTACTGGCCCCAAAAAAAAATTCAGGTACTGGCACTAGTGCAGTAACCGTTTGAACTACATGTAGATACTGTTTTTTTCTCGACAACTAAAATGCATGCCAAAATACATTTAATGTTCTTCTTTACTACAAGAAATACATATAACTATTCTCAAAATATCATTCACTATAACAATTTATTGAATGCTGAAAATGTGTTGGAGTAATGTTCAGCATGCTAACCTTGAGTGCGGTAGACCCTTGGCTTGATCCACGGTCTGGTAAAACCAGAGATTATAAAATTGATATTTGTTGCTTTTCGACTAAACACACAATGTGAATTAATAGCAAGGAGTAAGAGCAAAGACTGACTGACTCAGGATAAAGGTGTACAAATGGAGTGATATGTGTACCCATAGTCTGTGGTTTTGATGAGCTAGCACTATAAAAGACTAAGCATGTCAGTCTAGTACAAAGCAGACATCATCATAATCTCAATAAAATGTACCAGGGTACCTTGTTCTTGCCAGAATAAAGCTGAATAATTGCTCATTTGATGCTAAACAACAATCACTCTCTCACTTACATATTTGTTCCAAGCACCACCCTGGTGATCAGAATGTAACTAAAATGATGAGAAGAAGTTTCAAATAAAGATGTTCATATTTACAGATAAGACATAACAATATGCATGTAATTACAGTCAAACCTGTATTAAGAGGTCACATAAAAGTGGCCTTATAAGACAGGTGGCCTCTTTAAAGGGGTTCTATTCATATCAAATTTTATGACATGACCAAAAAAAGGTGAACCTTTTAATACAAGTGACTGCTTGCTAGAGGTGACCACATGGGCAGGTCTGACTGTATAATGAAATTAAAAATTGTTTTCTATTTTTAGATGATGCTGATGAATCAGATGTTCAACCTCCTGATGAAAAGGAAATCTTTGCTAAAGGACTTCCATTACTAGAATTCCCCCCAGTTAATAACCGTCAGACTGACAACAGTGGAAAAGAAATAGGTGAACGAAGCCCCCCAGTTAATAACCGTCAGACTGACAACAGTGGAAAAGAAATAGGTGAACGAAGCCCCCCAGTTAATAACCGTCAGACTGACAACAGTGGAAAAGAAATAGGTGAACGAAGCCCCCCAGTTAATAACCGTCAGACTGACAACAGTGGAAAAGAAATAGGTGAACGAAGTCATCAATATTCAGAAAAGGACGGAGATAAGAAAAAAGATGAAAAAACAGAACCATCAACTTCGAAAGCAAATAATGGAGACCAACAAAAAAGTAATGATAAATACTCTAAATACAAACATGATAAAAAATCAAGTGGAAAAGATGAAAAATCTAGTGATAAAGATAAAAATAGAAAGTCTACTGACAAAGAGAAAGAAAGAAAGTCTACTGACAGAGAGAAAAATAAAACAATTACTGATCATGAGAAGGATAGAAAGTCTGGTGTTAAAGAGAAAGATAGAAAGTCTGGTGATAAAGAGAAAGATAGAAAGTCTGGTGATAAAGAGAAAGATAGAAAGTCTGGTGACAAGGAGAAAGATAGAAAGTCTGGTGACAAGGAGAAAGATAGAAAGTCTGGTGACAAGGAGAAAGATAGAAAATCTACTGACAAGGAGAAGTATAGAAAAAGTAGCGACAAAGAGAAAGATAAAAAATCTATGGACAAAGATAGAGACAAAAGGTCAAGTGACAAAGAGAAAGATAGAAAGTCTATCAACAAAGGGAAAGATAAAAAGTCTAGCGACAAAGAAAAAGACAAAAAGTCTAGTGACAAAGATAAAGATAAAAATTCTAGCGACAAAATTTACATAGCGAAGGATAAAAGAGTTGGTGAAAGACCATCAAGCAAATCAACTGAGAAAAAGGACATAAAATCACACGACAAAGATGACAAAGGAAAATCAAGTAGCAAATATTCTTCTAAAAGTTCTGGTCATGCTAGATCTTCTCATAAAGGCAAAGATTCAGGCAATTTAAAAAGCAGAGACAAAGAAAACAGTGATACAGATCCTGCCAGTACCATGGGAAAGATCCCAAAACTGTCAGAAAAGGCACAATTAGAAAAAAGTCAAGCGACAACATCAAAATCACCATTGGTATCATTAGATTCAGAAATGTCTAAAGGTATTTTGTCGTTGATAGGGATATCTGGTATCCATAGTAACACAACCACACAACATATTCAGGATAGACCTATGCAACAGCAGACGACCAATGGTGATATGTCAAACTCGTCTGATTATACAAAAGATACAGAAGTAGATAATACCATAGTGAAGGACAAGGAAAGAGACGATGGGAATTTGACTGCAGGAACTTCCAACAGGGAGATTTTCCCTAAGTCTATTCTTCGTCCAGTAGGAGCACAAGGAAAAGGATTAAATGTTAAATTTACACTACCAACATATTCACAAATAGAAGCGAATAAACGTTTGGAGCAATTAGCAACTCACTTTCCTAAAGAAAAGTGGGTAAAGAACTGCTTTCCAGGGGGAACATTGCCACTATTACCATATCATTATCAACAGAATGTTCCTGGTTCACAACAGCCACTGATTTCTGCAGGTGGACCAATTGTAATTCCACATGTTAGTATTAAATAATAGATATTTACCCTACAAAATACATGTCATCTAAAGAATAGCGTAAGTTAACAATCAGCTTCTAAGTTATAGCACAAGTCAATCAATCAATCTAAGTTATAAAACTGTGTTCGTCTGGAGTATGGTAGATCGTGAGTCTGAGCCTTGGTCTGGTCAAACATATAAAACTGGTATTTACTGGTTCTCCTCTTGGCAGGCAGCATTAACAAAGACTTGTTGGCTCAGAATCAGGATAATGAGTACGAGCGGAGCGACATGTCTACCCGTAAACTTGGTTCAGTGAACAACCACTATTAAAATCCAAGTTCGATAATGACGAATTTTCGACAATTTTTATCAGAGATATGCCCCTTTTTGTTCCTCAAATTTTTGGTTTCGAATGATAACTTGTGAGCGAAAAGTCAGATGTGTGGTATGCCTTTTTAACACTTCTTTCTGAAGTTATTACAGGATAATTTCAATATTTGAACTTTCAAAGTAACCTTGGCATCAGGGGACCTTTGGGCCAAAGACCTTTTATTAGCTCACCTGACCCAAAGGGTCAGGTGAGCTATTGCCATCACTTGGCGTCCGTCTCCGTCGTACGTCGTAAGCTTTTTCAAAAGTCTTCTCCTCTGAAAGTACTAGACCAATGGAAACCAAACTTGGTCTGAATCATCACTAGGGTGTCTAGTTTCAAAATTGTGTTCGGTGATGCCGTGCACCAACCAACATGGCCACTGTTACTAAAAATAGAACATATGGTAAAATTGCAGGTTTTTGGTAATAACTCAAAAACCGTTATTAATATCAAAAATCTGACATGGGGTGAAAATGATCAGCACATCAAGATCTACCTACCCTGCAATTTTGAAGTAAATCTGATTACCCATCTTGGAGTTGTTGCCCTTTTTTCCATAAAATTTGTAAAATTTTAATACTTTTCGTCTTATATTTCAAAAACTATAAGAGATAAAGGTTAACTTTAACTTGCAAAAATGTGTGGCATATCAAGATCTACCCACCCTGCAATTATGAAGTAAATCTCAGTACCCATTTTGGAATTATTTCCCTTTTTTCATCAAATTTTCAAAATTTAAATACTTTTCGTCCTTTATGTCAAAAACTAAGTTGAAACTGCAAACATGTTCAGCATGTCAAGATCTACCTACCCTGCAAATTAGAAACCAGAGGCTCCCAGGAGCCTGTAATCGCTCAACTGGATCAAAGCTGCTTTCAATCACAACGCAACTGCTCTGTGGTGGCCATCTTGGCGGGAGAGCGCAACTGCCGGACACCATTTTGGAAGAGGACCATCCAATGACTATTCCATCAAAGTTTGGTCTTAATTGAGCTACTGGTTCCAGACAAGATGGTTTTTATGTGAATTTCCCATAAAGTCCTATGTTAAACTAAGTACAGCTGTGCAGCCATCTTGGTCAGAGGGCGGGACCACCAGACACAAATTTGGTTCAGCGGTTTCAGAGGAGAAGATTTAAATGTGATCTTTTATCAAAATATGCCTAATTTGCATAATCGGTATAAATCGGCTGAAAGAAAAATTTAAAAAAAAAAACCTGAACATATGCTAAATTACTCCTTGCCATGTAGCTGCAGTTCAAATTTGAGCTCATTTTGACTTATACTAAAGCAGCAATGGACAATTGAAGAAATTTCTATTTTTAGTAACAGCAGCCATCTTGAATGGAGGGCGGGGCTGTCGGACACAATTTTGAAAGGGAACCGCCCAGGGACCATCCCTGCCAGGTTTGGTTTAATTTGGTTCAGCGGTTTCAGAGGAGAAGATTTAAATGCGATCTTTTATCAAAATATGCCTAATTTGCATAATCGGTATATATCGGCTGAAAGAAAAAATTCACAGAAAAACCCGGAATATATGCTAAACTACTTCTTGCCATGTAGCTGCAGTTAAAATTTCTGCTCATTTTGACTTACACTAAAGCAGCAATGGACAATTAAAATTTCATCCCCCTTTTTTTCTATTTTGAGCTTGGTGGCCATCTTGGTTGGAAGTCGGGATCACCGGACACAATTTTGGAAAGGGGCCATCCAAGAATCATTTCAGCAAAGTTTGGTTGAGATTGGCTCAGTAGTTTCAAAGGAGAAGATTTTTTTTAAATTCCATCCCCCCTTTTTTCTAATTTGCATAATCGGCAAAAGTTCAAAGTTCATAAAAAATCCTGTCATACATGCTGAAAAGTTCATCATTATGCTTATACAGTTCAAATTTGAGCACATTCTGGCTTAAAATAGAGCAGTTTTGGCCATTTGAAGAAATTTCTATTTTTAGTAACAGCGGCCATCTTGAATGGAGGGCAGGGCTGTCGGACACAATTTTGAAAGGGACCCACCCAGGGACCATCCCTGCCAGGTTTGGTTTAATTTGGTTCAGCGGTTTCAGAGGAGAAGATTTAAATGTGATCTTTTATCAAATATGCCTAATTTGCATAATTGGTATATATCGGCTGAAAGAAAAATTTCACAGAAAAACCCGGAATATATGCTAAACTACTTCTTGCCATGTAGCTGCAGTTAAAATTTAACCTCATTTTGACTTGCACTACAGCAGCAATGGACAATTAAAATTTCATCCCCCCTTTTTTCTATTTTGAGCTTGGCGGCCATCTTGGTTGGAAGTCGGGATCACCGGACACAATTTTGGAAAGGGGCCATCCAAGAATCATTTCAGCAAAGTTTGGTTGAGATTGGCTCAGTAGTTTCAAAGGAGAAGATTTTTTTTAAATTCCATCCCCCTTTTTTCTAATTTGCATAATCGGCAAAAGTACAAAGTTCATAAAAAATCCTGTCATACATGCTGAAAAGTTCATCATTATGCTTATACAGTTCAAATTTGGGCACATTCTGGCTTAAAATAGAGCAGTTTTGGCCATTTGAAGAAATTTCTATTTTTAGTAACAGCGGCCATCTTGAATGGAGGGCGGGGCTGTTGGACACACTTTTGAAAAGGACCATCCCTGCCAGGTTTGGTTTAATTTGGTTCAGCGGTTTCAGAGGAGAAGATTTAAATGTGATCTTTTATCAAATATGCCTAATTTGCATAATCGGTATATATCGGCTGAAAGAAAAATTTCACAGAAAAACCTGGAATATATGTTAAACTATTCCTTGCCATGTAGCTGCAGTTAAAATTTGAGCTTATTTTGACTTCCACTAAAGCAGCAATGGACAATTAAAATTCATCCCCCCTTTTTTCTATTTTGAGCTTGGCGGCCATCTTGGTTGGAAGTCGGGATCAACGGACACAATTTTGGAAGGGGGCCATCCAAGAATCATTTCAGCAAAATTTGGTTGATATTGTCTCAGTAGTTTCCGAGGAGAAGATTTTTTTTTTAATTTCATCCCCCCTTTTTTCTAATTTGCATAATCGGTCAAAATCGGCAAAAGTTCAAAGTTCATAAAAAATCCTGTCATACATGCTGAAAAGCTCACCATTATGCTTATACAGTTCAAATTTGGGCACATTCTGGCTTAAAATAGAGCAGTTTTGGCCATTTGCAGAAATTTCTATTTTTAGTAACAGTGGCCATCTTGAATGGAGGGCGGGGCTGTCGGACACAATTTTGAAAGGGACCCACCCAGGGACCATCCCTGCCAGGTTTGGCTTAATTTGGTTCAGAGGAGAAGATTTAAATATGATCTTTTATCAAAATATGCCTAATTTGCATAATCAGTATATATCGGCTGAAAGAAAAATTTCACAGAAAAACCCGGAATATATGTTAAACTATTCCTTGCCATGTAACTGCAGTTAAAATTTGAGCTCATTTTGACTTGCACTAAAGCAGCAATGGACAATTAAAATTTCATTGCCATCACTTGGCGTCCGTCATACGTCGTAAACTTTTTCAAAAATCTTCTCCTCTGAAAGTACTAGACCAATGGAAACCAAACTTGGTCTGAATTATCACTAGGGTGTCTAGTTTCAAAATTGTGTCCGGTGATGCTGTGCACCAACCAACATGGCCACTGTTACTAAAAATAGAACATATGGTAAAATTGCAGGTTTTGGGTAATAACTCAAAAACCGTTAATAATATCAAAAATCTGATATGGGGTAAAAATGATCAGCACATCAAGATCTACCTACCCTGCAATTTTGAAGTAAATCTGATTACCCATATTGACCGATTATGCAAATTAGAAAAAAGGGGGGATGAAATTTAAAAAAAATCTTCTCCTCTGAAACTACTGAGCCAATCTCAACCAAACTTTGCTGAGATGATTCTTGGATGGCCCCCTTCCAAAATTGTGTCCGGTGATCCCGACTTCCAACCAAGATGGCCGCCAAGCTCAAAATAGAAAAAGGGGGGATGAAATTTTAATTGTCCATTGCTGCTTTAGTGTAAGTCAAAATGAGCTGAAATTTTAACTGCAGCTACATGGCAAGAAGTAGTTTAGCATATATTCCAGGTTTTTCTGTGAAATTTTTCTTTCAGCCGATATATACCGATTATGCAAATTAGGCATATTTTGATAAAAGATCGCATTTAAATCTTCTCCTCTGAAACCGCTGAACCAAATTTGTGTCTGGTGGTCCCGCCCTCTGACCAAGATGGCTGCACAGCTGTACTTAGTTTAACATAGGACCCTATGGGAAATTCACATAAAAACCATCTTGTCTGGAACCAGTAGCTCAATTAAAACCAAACTTTGATGGAATAGTCATTGGATAGTCCTCTTCCAAAATGGTGTCCGGCAGTTGCGCTCTCCCACCAAGATGGCCGCCACAGTGCAGTTGCGTTGTTATTGAAAGCAGCTTTGATCCAGGTGAGCGATTACAGGCTCCTGGGAGCCTCTGGTTAACATGTATTACAGGATTTTTATGAACTTTGAACTTTTGCCGATTTTGACTGATTATGCAAATTTAAAAAAAATCCTCCTCTGAAACTACTAGTAATAATATGTTTATATTTGCAGAGTTCACTATCAAGACCAATCTCTGCTCCTAATCAACATACCAACATAGTAGATCAGATTGTCGGAACACAACAGAGACTTTTCGCTGATGCCAAAGTACAACCAAATACCAACGGAGGCTACAATAGACAGTTAGGGAATCAACCAATGGCTGGACAGCAGCATCAACAATTCGCACCTTACATATCAGTACCTATTTGTAAACCAGGAGGGAGTCCTACATCAGACCTGAGTATCATAGATATCAATTATTTCTTTGTCAGAATCTTAAAGTGGAATGCTAACTGGTTTGATGAATATGGTAATCTTTAGATATACATGTGCTCTTATTTAAGTAATAAATGCAGTCAATCCTTCTTTAGTGACCACCTTTATTATGCAATAATTTGCATTGTGTGAACTTAATTTTAATTTCCTTTCAGAATGCATTTTTCATTAATTAAAGCTGTATTAAGTGACCACATGTCTTCAAAGTTTCCAAGGTTTCCCTGGATGGTCACATAAGATAGGTTTGACTGTATGTAAATACAATAGAATTTTTGCAATCAAACACTCGAGTTTTCCAACATCCTGTGACATCCGACAAAAAATTATGGTCCCAAAGTATTTCTGTTAACTAAAGTAAAACCTGAGTATTCCGACATCCTGTACAATACGACACATTTCCCTGGTCACTTGGTGTGTCGGATTAAACAGGTACCACTGTATATGTATCTAATTTAGTGTGTATGCCACCTTTCTGGAATAGCCATCACCAATTACGCTCATAGTCAAAAGATTATAAAGCAAAAACAAGTTACATTCAATGAAATGGTCCCCTTTGTACAAAACCAACACAGTTAATTGGATCTTTCTAGTGCTATCTCATTGAAAAAACAGTCCGCGGATAGAAATGTTGCTTCACTTTGACACATTATCATGATTCTGTGACAACCAGTCGTTGCTCTTGCCCTTTCAAGCTGCATGCATAGCGGAGAAGCAGCCAATAGCAATTTTATTGTCTTTTGTTTGACCAGACCGGGCTCAAAACCACAATCTACCACACATGAGGTGAGCACGCTAACCATAACACCACCACCTGTTTGAATGCAACCCTTTTGTACAGTTAAAATTTGTTAAATTTCCAAGATGATTTTAAAACATTTTTGTCTAAAGCAAACTATAAAAGACTATACTGGTATACTGGTATTTCACCAGCACTATTTTTATGGTAACTTTAATATGTTTCCAATTTCTATTTTATTTTCGTTGAAATTATTTTAAGCAACTTTTTTAGTATGTATTTTTACTTTTACTATTTACAAGTCATAAAGTCACAGAGACAAGATGGCTAAATTATATTTAATTTTAGAATTAAATTGAAAAAAATGTAGTGACAAATGAACTGAAGCATCCTATAAATACATTGATCGATAATTTGATCACTTTCTTTGATATTATCAGTTTCAACGAACTGACTCTGATACTGAAAATTATCGGTCTGTGACTGTGTGACGTCAAAGACATTATGACGTTACCGATAACAGTAACGTCAGTTCTGAAGGTCTTAACAAACATTATAACTAGAAATGCCGCTCGTCCTACCGGACTCTCTACGATACTAGTAATAATGTCTGTCTCGACCTTCAAAACTGGCGTTATTCTATATTTATCTTTAAACCATTTGACCAATGATATTGTGATATGTGTTGTAGAGAAAATCAAAGTAACACCACCAGATATTGAGGAGGCACATCCTGTGAAACATTTGTTAGAATCCTACAATAGTTATGAAGACTACTTCAATATCCTGTTGCCACATCTTCTATTGGAAACATGGGAAGTGGTGAGATCTTCTTTTTAGTGTGATTTAAACTTTTCTGGTCTAGGTTTATGGTGTTTAATGCCACTTTCAACAATATTTCAGTTATATTGTGGCAGTCAGTTTTATTGGTTGACGAATACCTGGAGAAAACAAACCACCAACTTGTCTCAAGTCATTGACAAACTCGATCACATAATGTTGTATCAAGAACACCTCGCCATCGGCGGGATTTGAACTCACAACGTTAGTAGTGATAGGAACTGATTGCACAGGTAGTTGTAAATCAAACTACCATACGATCACGACCATGACTGCCCCATAGCTTTTCTGTACCCATTGATAACCAACTTATGCTTGTTGGTAGACCAACGTTGTTCAGATTCTATTCATATTACTTTCTTAATAAATAGAGGGGATCGAATCTCCCCAGTATAGTCATAGTTTACGATATTACTTAATTCTTTAGTTCTTAATTTATTTCTAAATTTATTATTTATTTAACATGTAAAGGCTTGTGTGTAAAAAGAAGAAATGAAATTATGAAAAAAAACATTTTCAAAAGTTCAAATTTTGAACAGAT
The DNA here is from genome assembly GCA_963680875.1 of Bathymodiolus brooksi. Classification (NCBI taxonomy): domain Eukaryota; kingdom Metazoa; phylum Mollusca; class Bivalvia; order Mytilida; family Modiolidae; genus Bathymodiolus; species Bathymodiolus brooksi. The sequence continues at coordinate 112,035,628 of OY804581.1, forward strand.
TTCTTTTATATAGTGGATGGATAGTATTCTGTTCTGTTTCATTGTCATGTGGTTACCCGGTATATCTCTTGGCAAGCAAACAAAATCTCGAATTCTTTTAGTATAAGGGCATTGAGTGGGTGTGTTTTTTCAGTAGAATTTTATTGAATATTATGAGATGATTTTCATGTCTTATTTGTCTACCATATTTTTCAGTGTGTGAAAAAATGGCAGGAGAACAAAGGCAAACAAAGATGTATATATGTTGTATCTACTAAAGTAGAAAAACCTAATGAAAGTTTATATCTCTACACTTTTACTGGTAAGATTCTAAATTTTAATAGAGAACGCATACAAGATATCTAAATATTTTTACGATATAGTTTACGAGATTCTAGTTGAAAGGGAAAATGATGGTCCATTTTTTTATGGAGAGATATACACTATTTTAGGTGTCTAGTAATGATAAAGTGTCATGTTGTATTATTTTATGGACATGTATATATTATATCAATGTTGTAATTGTCTATCGGAAGCAAAAATACTTTTGTCTACCTAGTAGATTTAACACTTTTTGTTCTATGCGTAATTTATATTTACCATGAGGAGAAAATTTAGATATTAAACGTCCATTGATAATTGTCAAATAATATGTTTACTTTTCTTTTTCAGCTTTAGTTCCCAAGAATTCGAACAACTTAGTGAATGAAAATGATCTGGTAATAGTGAATACATGGGGAATTAATTCTAGACAGAAGGTCCAATACTATCCACAGCTTGGTTTTATAGAGAGGATCAAATACCATAGACAGCAGGAGAGTGTTGACAAAACAATTAAAACATTTCCTTCTTTAGGTAAATATGGGTTATGGGTTATGATGTTTAACGCCACATTCAACAATATTTCAGCTATATCGTGGCGGCATTTTATTGGTGGAGGAAAACGGAGGACCTGGTGAAAAACATGACCTGCCGCAAGTCACTGACAAACCTTATCACATAATGGTGTATCGTGTACACCTTGCCTGAGCGGGATTCGAACTCTTTAGGTAAATAGATGAATGTGAAAAGAGATATGTAAAAACACAAGAATATTACTTATATACTACCTATGCAATCAGTGCCTACCACCACTAAAGTTGTGAGTTCGAATCCCACTCAGGTGAGGTGTACTCCATACAACATTATGTGAAAGTTTGTCAGTGACTTCAGGCAAGTCAAAGATTTCCGCCACCAATAAAACTAACCACCACCACCACGATATAACTGAAATAGTAAACACCATAACACTACTTAGCTCTCAACATTGTTATTGTTGTTTCTCCCATTATTACGACGTTTTAACCCCGCTGAACCAGTGGTGGAAAAATCTGTAATCCTCTAGAGGATTAAAATGTCTCGTGCCTTTCCCTCGCATTTGACTCGTTTGACGGCATTTGAAATAAAGTTTGTGTTAAATAATGGGAGAAACAAATTCTCCTTCAGTTGCCCATGTGGGTTACGATATTTCTCCACTCTCGAGAGATAGATTAAAAATTTTAACCACTCGCCTAATGGCTTGTGGTTAAAATTTTTAATTTAACTCTCTTGAGTGGAGAAATATCGTATCCCACGGGCAACTGAAGGAGAATCTATATATCTCTAAAAAAAATCTTGTAATGTTAATTACATACGAAAACTAATCTGATTGAAATCAGCTGTTATGAAACATTGCGCTCCCCTAACATCTGATTTTGTCATTGGTATATCCTTTATATTTGCTTATTCGATATACAAATGACCGAAGATTTTTCCTATATAACTCAAGAAATGGTTTGGTGTAATGAGAGAATATCCAATTTTCCAGAATTTATACTATATTTGATTAAGGGGAGTTAGCTATTTCTAGATTTTGGTGTTGTCTGACCCTGTCAATACATTCATGGTTAACATCATTATCTTGGTTAAAATTTTATATCTGAAATGTATGTGATAACATGTGTATTGATTATACAGTTAAAAAGGAAAGTCAGAGAAGATAAGATATCAAATAAAAGTACATTTGTATAAAATGAACAGATAAAATGCTGTTGTGGGCATGATTGTATGGTAGTTAGATTTACATCTACCTGTGCAATCAGTGCCTAGCTATCACCACTAAAGTTGTGAGTTTGAACCAATTCATGGCGAGGTGTACTTGATAAAATATTATGTGCTAAAGTTTGCCAGTGACTTGCGACAGGTCAGTGATTTTCTCCGGGTACACCGGTTTCTTCCACCAGTAAAACTGACCACCACTATATACCTGAAATATTGTTGAAAATGGATTAATCACCATAATACCTGATACAACAAAGTTATGTGATAAAGGTGTATCAGTGACTTTCGACAGGTCAGTGGGTTTTCTCTGGATTCTACAGTTTCCTTCACCAATAAATCTGACCTCGAGGATATTATAGAGATACAGTCAAACCTGTATATAATAAACACTCAAGGGAACCTGAAAATATACCCTTTATATGCAGTTGCACTATTCATTAATGGGGAAAATGTGGCTGCCCTTTATAGACAGTGATTTGTTATATAGAGGTGTTCTTTGTGGGCAGGTTTGACTATTGTTGAAGTGCTTTTAAATACCCATAAACTATAGCCACAAGATACATTTTGTAATTTCTAATTTTAAAAAATGTATTTTATTGAGGTTTTGCATATTTTCAGGGGTACCTGAAGGAGAACCTGCCTCAGGTTTGATAGTATTAGAAATCAGTGTGAAGATCAGATTAAGACAATTTAAAATTTTACCTGACAAGAGATCCAATATAAAGGTATGTTTTAGAACTAGAAAAATTGTGTTCAAAGTTATTTGCTATGTTTGAAATGTGGCATAGCACTGATTTCATCTTCAAACATCACTCTGTTAGAGGTTATTCCATTAGCTTGTGGGCTGTTGTGGTCGTAATTTTATCTGGGTCTGAAAGGGGTCTAAGCATGATACGTGAATGGCCTTTTTTCGGAAGCGTGACACGTGAAAAACGGAAAATATAGACGTGAAAACGTGATCTCTAGTGCAACGTGATCCGTGAAAAATCATTATTCTGTACGTGAATGCGTGAAAATCTAACTTACTTTTAAGAGTGAAGACAAAACACAAGCACGTCTGGTGTATTCATTAGCAGCTAGTGTATTCATATGCTCAGGAAGAGTGAGCAATATCTACCACTCATATATAGTCAACAACATTCAAATCGTAATATAATCGGTGAAATTAGTCACAATCTGGCAGCTATGAGGAACTGCCATATAACTAAACAACAAAAACCAACTATAAAACTACACATGCAGATGTCTCAATAAGGTCTTTCACATATATAACTGACACCAAGAAGTCCCTGACAATAAACGGTAATCAATCCATGCAGATAAGCGTGAAACGTGAAATATCCAAATATCTAAGCGTGAAACATGATTTTGCCAAATTTTAAGCGTGATTGCGTGATTGGTACTCCCCTTTAGGACCCCCTTGTATGGTAGTTGGATTTACATCTACCTATGCAATCTGTGACTATCACCACTAACGTTGTGAGCTAGAATCCCACTCAGGCGAGGCGTATTTGATACAACTTTATGTGATGCAAGTTTGTCAGTGACTTGCAGCAATTCATTGGTTTTCTCCGGGTACTCCGGTTTCCTCCACCAATAAAAGTGACCCACCAAGATATAACTGAAATTTTGTTGAAAGTGGAATTAAACACCATAATCCCCCCCACCCCCCTCAAATCTGGAGGATTTCTTAAGTAGTTTAAAAAAAATTATTGTCATAAACAGGACAATTGGATCGGAAATTTCTTATTTATTAAATTATCTAATTTTTTTGCTGTTTTATATTTGAGGCAGTTTATTTAAATAAACTGATCACATGAAATTAATCAATATAAGACATAAACTTATAGAATGTACAGAATTATTTCAAAAGATTGTAATTTTTTTTCAGGTTATCTGTTCTCTGGTATCTATTTTGCGTCATTACTATGCATTGTCTCACCTGTACAAGACAACTCTTTGTGAAAATATACTGACACCTGGTGCAATTCGTGTCTTCCATAACCACCCAACCATTAGAGAAGACGATATGGTTGATTTGGTTTGTACTTTATTATTGTTTATCCTTTAGGGAACCCCAGGGTATAGATTAGGACCTAGTATCTCTGCTGAGAGGTGCAAACCCTTCTAAAGGGGGCGTCGACTAGTTGCAGACCTGTTTACTACTACGTTTTCGCCGTATTTACTACACTTTTTTGCAGTAAATTACACCCTACGGTTGAACCTGACTATTCTACGCTTGAACAAACATCGTTTTTTCAAAATTCGTTTGTACAGAAAGGGACATACCGTGATTGATCACTCCGAGAGACATAATTTTTAATCCTTTAGACATATCATCACGGACATAAACCCACTGTGATAGACCTAAAAAGGACCATAACACAAGGTGGTGGGGATTAAATTTTATGGCTCTCGGTCACCTGTGCGCAGCGTTACCTGTTCTACCTGTTGACTTTTAATATCGTAAGCCGTAATTATTGCTACTGAAGGATGTATTTTTGACAATTAATTTTGTATCCTCTTGTTGTTAATATTTGACTGTTTGTTGCTTTTCATTGCCAAAGAATGTCTGTCTTGTTATCGTTTTCGTTTATTTTAGAAAGTTCTACTTTATGACCTCGAGTTCTATATCAAGAATTTTGTTGAAACCACAACTGAACTTTATCTTATTTAATTTTAATTTCTCATTTTTTTTCTTCTGTTGGGTTGAATTCAGTATGTACTGAATTATTCGTAAATACGGGCTTCTTCATAAATGTATTTTTTGTTTATAAGTTAAACCGCAGGCGCGGGTTTTTGAAGCACGGACTTTGCAAGCGCGGGTTTTGTAGTGTTTAATAGTTGTTAAAATCCACCTGTGATGTAAATCTATTGTCAAAACTCTCCATTATTTTTAAGGAATGGAGAGTTATTGTTCTCTTTGTACTTTTAAGGTCCCACAAGGGGCAAACAATTTAATACTTTGTACTTTAGATACTATACACAGACTTTTTTTTGTTACAAGATTAATAATTAATAAAATTAATAAAGTACAATGGGTGGATTTTAAGTTGGAGAATGTCCTCGTATCTCTCCATTCCTTAAAAACAATGGGCCTCGGCTCCATTATCTTTAAGGAATGGAGAGTTACTTGGACATTCTCCTATACGTAAAGAGCAGACTTAAAATTGATTATTGGTTTATTTTGTGTTTTGGACTTTTACCTCTCGTATTGAAAAAAATTAACAATTCAAGTAAACTGTTTTACACACTTGGCTTGTTACGTAATTCCGCTATAGATGAAAATAATTTTCTTTAAAATTGCAAACAAAAACCTATAACAATCCAAATTTACGTAGGTTAATGGCTACAAAATGAACAAAAAGTGGAAAACGAAGAGCATGCTTTTAATTTGTTCCATAAACTTTTTTTTGCTGTATTTTGTCACAAATCTATTGGGTTGAAAGCCAATTAAGATTTGAATTTGAATAAATAAATAAATAAATAAATAAATAAATAAATAAATAAATAAACTGGTGACATTTGATTTTGGTCAGATACTGTGTAATGGTCAAACATTTGTAGGGGTAAAATCATGATGAAGGTTAATTCCTTATTTCCTTTCACGTTTCTAAACTTTCTGCAGATTAGCCGCTAATTTCCAAAATATATCCGTAAATTTAGTGACTTTTGGACATGTAGTACTTCTTTGAACGATCTGTTTATAAATATTTGTTTCGTTAATTTTTAATCAAATTCTTCAATGACCGTATACAAATCATTTAGTACGTATTTCTACAACGAAAAGGGTTTTAACTGGGTTTTCTATGAAGATTAAAATAAAAAAAAATACTGAACTTATAAAAAATATTATTGAACTAAAATGTAACGTTGAACTGGAAATACGCTTTAAAACGTAACAAATCGCGCATGTGTTTATGAAACTTCATTTGTGCACAAGCCAGGTCACGTGTACGCGTGTCAATAAAATACTAGGTGTAGATACGCAATACACAGCCAAGGTTAAAAATCTTTGAAACAAATTTGCACAACCCATGATTTCACTGAATTGAAGTTGAATAATCATTTATTATTTACATTTTATTCATCAATTCAAATGAACTCTCTGTTCTCGTGCTATTTTCTCGATCTCTGGATTTCAATCCCGGGTTACGTTCAAGGATGTTTTACGTTTTGAGGAAAGAAATAAAAAATGGTTTTTTTTAAATCCTGAGGGGAATCCGAGAAAGTACCTGAAAAAAAAAATAGGTGATATAAAAACGTAATTTCACCTGTACATCCGACTAGTTTACCTGTAAAACGACACACTTGATTACAAGATTAACACCTGGTGTTTTATTGCCCCCTGATCATCGACATGAATTTAAAATTTTAATCCCCATCACTCTCCTAGACATGACCTTGATCACGGTATGCCCTTTCCGTACTGTATGACCTAACTCATTGAGCCACCCGGGCCCCCATCTTCAGTAGATACATGTAACTAAGGTAGATATTTGGTATGTATATACTGTGTGTATATACCATTATGGCACCAGCTCATGAATCAGAAACCATTGTTTTCAATTTCCGAAAACTACTCTCAACATTGCCAAACTACGCTGAGCTGGAGCAAATACTACTCTTTAGTGTCAATTGGGGTAAACAGGTCTGTAGTTGTGAAAAATGAATAAAATACACAACTCTCCCTTAATATTGAATGTAGATGAGTGCCTTGTGTAGAATGCCACGTTTCTTGCAGGTTATAAACTTGTAGATATCTATTTACCTAGGACAGATTAGTGGTTTTCTCTGCGTACTTTGGTTTCTTCCACCAATAAAACTGACTGCCGCGATATAACTGAAATATTATTAAGTCTCCCAAACAACGTTTGGAGACTTATTGTTTTTGCTCCGTTTCTTATTATTATTATTATTCTTATTCTTATTCTTCTTCTTTCTTTCCGTGCACCATGAACTTGTCCACGGCAGATCTCAGGAACTACAGTACAGAATTTCATGAAACTTGGTGGAGCTATAGATATATGTTTCTAGTTGATCCTAAAGTTTTCAGATTTGTGGTAAGGGGGGGTCAAAGCCATATTTTAGGGGGTTCAAAGGGGGTGGGGGTTACTATAGAATCCTATGGGAAACTTGAAATTTCGTACATTAATGTTGATAACTTCTAACTGGATAATGATAGAGACATAAAATTTGACATAGTGATAGGTCACCATTAGAGGAGCAATTCTACGTTTTCAAAATTTTCAAGATGTCTGCCATTTTTAAAATGGCTGCCAAAACACGGCATAAAAATGGGGGGTAAAAATTCAACATTGTCTGATATCATCAAAATTTGATATGTGGGTAGATAGTACCAGTGGGCGGTTTGGAAGACTTCATAATCGTTAGATTATAATCATATCTTGTTATTATTATTATTCTCCTTTCTTTCTTTCCGTGGACCATGAACTTGTCCACGGCAGATCTCAGGAACTACTCGACAGAATTTCATGAAACTTGGTGGAGTTATAGATATATGTTTCTAGTTGGTCCTAAAGTTTTCAGCTTTGTGGTAAAGGGGGTCAAAGTCATATTTTGAGGGGTTCAAAGGGGGTGGGGGTTACTATAGAATCCTATGGGAAAGTTGAAATTTTGTACATTAATGTTGATAACTTCTAAATAGATAATGATAGAGACATAAAATTTGACAGTGATAGGTCACCATTAGAGGAGCAATTCTGCATTTTCAAAATTTTCGAGATGTCTGCCATTTTCAAAATGGCTGCCAAAACACGGCATAAAAAATGGACGGTAAAAATTCAACATTGTCCGATATCATCAAACTTTGATATGTGCGTAGATTATAGAATCTAACACCGGGGAGAGTACAAGATAGGGAAATCTCCGACACCCGAAGGTAAGATTTCAATCGTTCTCTTTACGAGGCTTGCCGAGTTAGAGAACGATTGTAATCTTACCCAAGGGTGTCGGAGATTTCCTTATCTTGTACTTTTTCCGGTGTTTGATTTTATTTCTCACTAAACACCTAATTGTTTTTGTTTACATTCCATCGAGCGTTTTCCCGCAATTTATTTTTCCATTGCTTAAGTAAATATTCGATTTATCCATATGCAACCGTATCTCAGCAGTATTTCAAATGTATTTCATCATAAAGTACAATGTATTTAATAAATATATTATAAATGTTACTACAACAGAGAAATACCTGTAAAAAAATATTTGAATTTGGTCAAGGGAGGTAATTTCTTTCTTTACGTTAGTTACTAACAAGGGAGAGCACTCTATTATTTACTCAAAGTAAACAAACATTGACTGGAAGAGAGCCTGAAAAAAGAATCAAACACTGTGAAAGGTGCACGTTAGCTAGCAGAATATAATACATAAATGAATTTAAAAATAATTTTAAAAAGGAAAAGCATGGAGAATTGGGGGGCAGTTGACATCCAACTGTACAGCATGCATTTGCCGGTAAAACGCACGTGACTTTTTTGTCTTGCACTAGTGCAACATAAGAAAATCTCACATCGGTAAAAATAGGAACTGGTCTGTCTCAAAAGTGAGAAAATGATGTCCCAATTGATTCCCGACATTGAAAAATTTCTACCGGTCGCCATTTTCAAAATGGCCACCACAATACCGCAAAAATTCAACATTGTCCGATATCAACAAAATTTGATATGTGGGTAGATAATGATGCCCCGAATTGATTCCCGACATTGAAAAATTTCTACCTGTCGCCATTTTCAAAATGGCCACCACAATACCGCAAAAATTAAACATTGTCCGATATCATCAAAATTTGATATGTGGGTAGATAATGATGTCCCGAATTGATTCCCGACATTGAAAAAATTCTACCTGTCGCCATTTTCAAAATGGCCACCACAATACCGCACAAATTCAACATTGTCCGATTTCAACGCCATTTCATATGTGGGTAGATTATGATGTCCCGAATTGATTCCTGACATTGAAAAATTTCTACCGGTCGCCATTTTCAAAATGGCCACCACAATACCGCAAAAATTGAACATTGTCCGATATCATCAAAATTTGATATGTGGGTAGATAATGATGTCCCGAATGGATTCCCGACATTGACAAATTTCTACCGGTCGCCATTTTCAAAATGGCCACCACAATACTGCACAAATTCAACATTGTCCGATTTCAACGCCATTTCATATGTGGGTAGATTATGATGTCCCGAATTGATTCCTGACATTGAAAAATTTCTACCGGTTGCCATTTTCAAAATGGCCACCACAATACTGCACAAATTCAACATTGTTTGATTTCAATGACATTTCATATGTGGGTAGATTATGATGTCCCGACATTGAAAATTTTCTACCGGTCTCCATTTTCAAAATGGCCGCCACAATACTGCAAAAATTCAACATTGTTTGATTTCAAAGGTAGCTTTTGATTTATTTTTTAAACCTGTTGTCAGTGGCCAGTTTGGGAGACTCCATAATCGTTAGATTATAATCATATCTTGTTTAAAGTGGCATTAAGCACCATGTCCCTTAACCCAAAAGAGTTGATATTTGCAATAAGTTAAATTTACAAAGGAATTCTAAAAAAATTAATAAAAATGCAGCAGAAAGTTGACAATATATGTAAGAAATATTTGAACTTAGTTATCTATAGTATGTTTTTCGGGAAAAATAATGATATAAAGAAACAACACGAACATTTTATAGGGACTTTAATAAGTACATGAAATCACTCCGAAATGATGGCCACAGTACTACATGTGTATATATGTGTGAAGCTTAATATATCAGGAATTTTATCACAGGATTTTTTATACAGCCAATTAAGGGCGTCCAATTCGATAGAACGTTACAAATTTTTGTTTTAATATGGTTATAGAGTTGTTTCAGTATAAGACCAACAATGACTACAATATTTTTTATGTATTATTTTGAGGATATATTTAGGAGTATTTTTTCATAGATATATTTATTTAAGGATTGATCGCAATTTTTGTTCGGTTCATTAGGAAATAACCTCAATCAGGTTGTACACACCGTGTAACCCATGTAGTGGGTTACGCAAGGGTGTGTATAACCTGATTGAGGTTATTTCGAATGAACCAAACAAATAATTTCGATCAATCCTTATAAATTAATTCAAACTTTTTTTGTTATGATATTGAGAAATATATTTATTTTTTCAAAATAAGGCAAATAATCGGAAATAAATTTAAATAACCCCAAAGGTGCCTCATTTAAAGAAAATCACCTGATGACAACGGCACGTGACGCCTTGAGAACAACGTCTATTTTTCGATTCGGTACATATACAAATAACCTCAACTTTTTAAACCAATCAAAACACGTATAAAATGACATGTGACTCTAAAATTAATTTATATGAGAATAAAATTGCTAATTATAGAAATTTTGTGCAAAGTTGTATGAAAAAAGATTTTTATATAAAAAAAAATCAATAATAGTTGTAAAATGGTCTTTTATGATCTTCCAGGATGAATATAATCACTCACAAAAGAAAGCTATTTGTGTAGCGGCAAAGTTGTCACTGGAACCTGCACAGAACAGACGAATCTGTCTTATCCAGGGACCTCCTGGCACTGGAAAATCACATACGATTGTCGGTATCATCAAAAGGATATTTAAGGTGAGCTCAATGACAAGTAAATTATTCATCAACCATGCATTTTTCACGAGGGGTTTACTGTTCTGAAATAATGATAATTGAATCTACTCTTCTGCTTTGTTATTTTAAAATTTATGGGGAGTTTTGCCCTCATTTTTCGTATGTTATCATTTTACTTCAGTCTTCTTTTTACATGTCAATCAGAGGGCCGTCGTGGCCGTGATCATATGGTAGTTGGATTTATACCTACCTGTGCAATCAGTGCCTATCACCACTAAAGTTGTGAGTTCGAGCCCATTCAGGGTGAGATGTACTCGATACAACATTATGTGATAAAGTTTATCAGTGACTTGCGACAGGTCGGTTGTTTTCTTCGGGTACCCCGGTTTCCTCCACTAATAAAACTGACCGCCATGAAATATAGTTGAAAATGGCATTAAACACTATAAACCTAACCCAAACCTACCTGTCAATCATCTTCCCACAAACCACTGTAAAAATTAAACTTGGCAGGAGTCTTTCTTATATGGTTCTTTAAATGATTTGGTTTGTATTTATCAGAAAACCAAAATATCCACCACACTGTTAGCCATTTTGAAAACTTGTTTTCTTAGGAAATGCAGAACTGATTGATTAACATATATACAAGTGTGCTGACAAGATAGTCCTTTAAATTTTTTTTATTTTTGTGTCCATTAGAAAACAATGACAGCCACTGCTAGACATAGTTTAACAAAGGACTTACAGGAAAATGTTAAAAAGTCTTATGCCCTCCGACACAGATAAACCAATAAAACCCTAACTGTAAATGAACGATGATTGTTAGATCCTATTCAAAAGTAATTTTTACTCTTTTCGATCAGAATTCTAAAGACGACTGCCATTGTTGAATATTTTTCAATTTTATTAATGTTTATGTAGTTCAGTTCTTAGAGACTTTTTTTTTAACTCAAAATGTGGACATTCTATCTCAAAATATCAAGAAGAATTGTACCATTCAGTAGTAGTGAATTCTGTCTTAAAGTGACAATGTCTACGATTTTTCATAATTTTTAAGTTTGACAACAACTTGAAAATAAGATAGATAAATCAATAAAATGACCAAATAACCATCTCAGATAAACAAAAATTTGTTTAATTAGATGTAATTAAACAAATTACTTCTGATCGTCTGCTGGCCAAACTCATTAATTATTCATGACCCAGTTTGATAACACTTCTAATGCATTGACCTAGATTTATCAAAACAAAGACATATCTTTAGACTAAAATGTTTAATTCATACATGTTTAATGATAAATTACACATATTTACCTATAAGAACACAATTTATCTATCAAAACTCAAATTATTAGCCATTTTCGGTTAAAGTCGGTTTTCTTCCACGGTTAGATTTTCTGACAGAAGACATTTTCATCAACAAGCCGATTCCACGAGTGCACAGTTCATCATACAGAGGCGGAGTTATCTTGATTGACTTGAATTAGAGTAACCCAGACACAAATTGCTTGCGAAGACGTTTTCCCCGAAATATTTCGTGAAAACCACTTTTCGGTGTTTCTGGCTGTTTTAGATGAATTTTTACTCACATCTGTTCAAGTTTGGGAGAAAAATTCTGATTTAAAAAATCTGACAAAATCGTAGACATTGCCCCTTTAAGAAGCAGAGTTTTTTACCTGTTGATCATGACTAATATGAAGATTTATACACTCAAACCTGCTTTAGTGACCACCTTTATTAAGCAATAACTTGTGCGATGCGACCTAAATTTGCATTTCCCTTCACAGTGCATTTCATATCAAGTAAACCTGTATTTAGCGACCACCTGTCTTAAGTGACCCTATTTCAATGTTGCCATGGCAGGTTTGATTGTATATACAGTTATTACATACAGTGCTATATGTTTTGTTTAACCAGACAAGTAACAGGAAGTGTCGTATTTGTTTGTTTGATTGTATATACAGTTATTACATACAGTGCTATATGTTTTGTTTAACCAGACAAGTAACAAGCAGTGTCATATTTGTTTGTGTGCACCATCCAATGCTGCTGTTGATGAACTCATCAAGCGTTTGATAATCGAAAGAAGAAAAATGGAAGATCAGAGTAAGTCCATGTACAATTAGTATGAAAGGATATGGATGTAATTGAACATAAGAGACAATCCAACGTTACACTTAGACACAAATTCAAGTAAAGGAACAACGATTTTATTGCTGTTCTGCATTCCACAGTCACAATAATGAGCAAAACTCAATCATACACTAAAACAAGTGTGAAAATGACATCAAAAAATTGAAAGTTGAAGGAGTGTAAGACTTGAATATTATACTCTATCACACACAATAGGTCCACAATGTATAGATGTATAGTTTATAATATTATACTCTATCACACACAATAGGTCCACAATGTATAGATGTATAGTTTATAAATAATCCAGATTTGTAAAGATTATAATAATATTTATACCCATTTTAATGGAAAACTACCTCTACTTAAAATCAAGAAGTACATATACTTAACTCAAACAAAATCAAAGGTTTTGGACAAGCAAGAAGAAAAACATAAAATAGATTTTTGACAAACTATGACAAAAAAAAAAATGTAAATAAGACCAGATGCTTTGGGTGGTTAGTATTACCTTTACCTGCCCCATTACATCACAATCATATAATCCTAATTCCAAAAGTCTGTCAATAAGAAAGTAAATTATGACATTTATAAGCAATCGGTCAAGACAGTTTGATTCTGCATATTGGATCAAATCGTTTTGTGGTGTCATTGTATCTCTAGGCAAATTGGTAAAGATAGAACTGTTTTAGGAAGCAATAGAATAGTATACAGGGCTCAATTTTGTCTACTAAAATGGTGGCCTGGGTGACAAAATTTTGTTTTTGGCGACCAAAATTTAAATCTGGTGGCCAGCGTGACCACCAGCATAATTGAGGTTGACAACCGAAAATTCTGGATCATTTTCCATCAGAGAGAGGAAAATATTGAACTTTCAATATCAAAACTGGCCTACAGAAGAGGACATTAAACTTGAAGACTAATTAAATCATTGAAAGAATATTTGTTTTTATTCTTTTACCTTGTATCTTTGGCTACCAATTTTTTTCACTTTGGCCACTGAAATATGAGTTTGGCCACCAGATGTTTGGAGTTGGTGGCCATTTGGTCACCAAAATTAAAATCCCACTTTGAGGCCTGGTATATATATATGTTATTTTGTTTTGATGGTTGGGGTATTATACTATTGAACTCACTCCATCCAGATTTTTACACTTTAGAAAATATAATTAGCATAGAGACCCAATGGGTAACTTTTTAGCTCACCTTGCCAAAGGCAATGTGAGCTTTTGCCATCACTTGGCATCTGTTGTCCGTCGTCTGTCGTCTGTTAACTTTTCACATTTTAATCTTCTCCTCTGAAACCCATGAAGTCGTCTTGATTACTTTCTTGTATCTGAGGATCTTTTTTCACTTATGAAAAATACAAAAATAATTCCAGGATATAAAACTGACCATTCAGCAATCACTTTCACTTTTTCTGCCAGTCTTGCCAGAAGGGGAAAGGGGAAAGGGGTATTGGAAATTTAATTCTCAGTTACTGTTTCTGTTTATGTAGAGAAGGTTAAGACATGTATTAAAGAAACTGTCTCTGAGTACTATTTATCTGGAGATATTAATGATCTTTTAAATGTTGAACTTACATGTAATGACCAAGTATTTTTTGAAATTCTTAAGATGAAGATCAGAAGTATTTCAATATCTCATAGTATAACAAAAACAAGGGAAGAAAAAGACCTTACCCTTAAACTTGAAAAGGATATTCTTAATCTAGAAGATATTATGAACTCAGCACCAAGTGAATTAATACAATCGTCTTTAAATAATAAAAAAAATAGAGTTTGAAAGGAAAAGGGAGGAAAAGGTAGAGGGTATACTTCTTCGATCAAAGGCAAACTGGCATGAAAATGGAGAAAAATGCTCACAATACTTCTGTAAACTAGAAAAGAAAATTTTTTTTAAAAAAAACTATAACTGAGCTTATTGATGACGCTGGTCATCATATATCAGATCAATCTAAAATTCTCCTTCAACAACACGATTTTTACAAAACATTGTATTCAACAACAAATTTAGATTGTAATGATTAGTCCTTTTTTAATCATAATATTAAACTCACAGAAGAACAAAAATACTTGTGTGAAGGTAATATAACATTTAAAGAATGTGCCCAATCACTGAAGTTAATGACAAATGGAAAAAGTCCAGGTTCTGATGGATATACTGTAGATTTTTATAAATTTTTTTGGGAAGATATTGGTCCATTGCTTTATAGGTCATTATATTTAGCCTATGAGTCTGGAAGCTTCACTGATTTTCAGTATCAGGGAGTCATAACATGTATTCCAAAAGAAGGAAAGGACAGGCGTTTTATTGGCAACTGGAGACCAATAAGTTTATTAAATACTGACCTTAAAATAGCTTCTGCTGTAATTGCTAATAGAATTAAACCTCTATTACCATTTATTATTAGTGATACACAAAAAGGTTTTATAAAAGGAAGATTTATTGGGGAAAATACAAGACTGTTGTATGATTTGATGCATTATCTTGAACAACATAACAAAACCGGTCTTTTGCTTCTTGTAGATTTTGAGAAAGCATTTGATTCAGTTGAATGGAAATTTTTGAAAAAAGCCCTCTCAAGTTTTAATTTTGGACCATCTGTTTGTAAATGGTTTGAACTATTCTATTCAAAAGCCAAAAGTTGTGTTATAAATAATGGTCACATGTCAAATTTTTTTTCTCTAGAAAGAGGCTGTCGACAAGGTGATCCGCTTTCACCTTATTTGTTTATAATCGGCGTGGAGCTGCTTTCATTAAAATTGAAGGCCAACCAAGACATTCATGGTATTATTATCAATGAAGTTGAATCTCTCATAAGTTTGTATGCTGATGATACCTTTCTTATTCTAGATGGGAGTGAAAATTCATTGAGGGAGGCTCTTGAATGTTTTGAATCTTTTTACAAGGTGTCTGGTTTAAAAATGAATTCATCCAAAACAAAAGCTGTGTGGGTTGGAAACAAGAAGTATTCAGATCAAATTATTTGTCCAAATATGAAACTAAATTGGTCTCATGAAAACTTTAAGGTTTTGGGAATTGATTTTTCACTTGATTTAAACTGTATTACAGATATAAATTTTACCAAAAAAATCAAGGAGGTTAAGGCAATACTAAAAAGTTGGCAGCATAGAAAACTGACATTACTTGGTAAAATTACAGTTATAAAAACTCTTGCACTACCAAAGCTAATTCATTTACTGACATCTCTACCAAATTTACCTCAGACAAAAATAAATGATTTAAATTCACTTTTTTATAAATTCATAAGGAACGGGAAGTCAGATAAGATAAAGCGAAGTACTTTAATCGGTGATATATATCAGGGGGGGGGTTTGAAAATGATAGATCTTCAATCATTTAATATTTATCTGAAAGTAGGTTGGATTAAACGATTATTTTCCAATTTAGATGGTGATTGGCAAAAAGTATTATTATTCAATCTTCAAAGCTATGGCGGTGAAAGAATTTTAACTTTTCAGAAAGAAAAGCTAAAGGAAGTTGCTATGAAGCTTACAAATCCTTTTTGGAAAGATGTTCTGTCTAGCTATCATTTTGCAAAACCTTATACAAAGATGAATACTAATGAACTATTGTCTCTTGATATCCTTAATTTTGTACCCGTAACTGATTTAAATTATTATATTAGATGGATAGAACATAATGTGCAGTATTTATGTGATCTTATTGACCCACATTCTGGTAATTTTTATACTTTTGAACAGACTAGAAATAAACTGAATACCAATAATTTTTTGAAGTACTATAGTCTGGTGTCAAATGTTCCCAAGTACATCAAAGATCATCTGAAGGAAAACTGTGTAAATGTAAATTTTGACATACTTAGTAAAACGGATGCCTATTTAGAAAGAATAGTTCATAGTAAAAATGTTAGGTTTGTTTATAAAGGTCTTGTGAATGCAATCATTTCTTTACCAACAGAAAAAATTTCCAAATGAGAAAAACTTCTTAATTGTGAAATAACAAATTGGTCAAAATATTTTATTATTTTAAAAAAATCTTGTAGAAACTCATATCTTCAAAATTTTCAATTTAAATTGTTACACAGGATCATTCCTACCAATTCCTTTTTACATAAAATAAAGCTCAAGAATACTAATTTATGTACATTTTGCAAAATTCATGATGAAACTATTGAACATCTATTCTTTGACTGTCCTGTGACACAATTTTTTCTCAAATCTTTGTCAAAACAATTAAAACAATATTACAAGAATTTGATTTTTGACAAAAAAGAATATTTCTTTGGTTTTGAGTCAGGGGATCTTCTTGTTAATTTGATTTCAATTATTGCAAAAAATTACATCTTCAAGTGCAAACTCAATGAACAAAGGCTAAATATTGTAGAATTTAAACATAAAATTATGTGGTACCGTTCACTTGAACAATATATATCAAAGAAAAACAATACCATTTTAGCATTTGAAAAAATGTGGACCCCCTTACAATATATTTTCAACTAATCATAATATTTTTTGTTTGTTTGATTCATATAGTGATGAGATTCTTTTTTCAGCTTTTTTGATTAAGTACAAAATGTCAGGAGCAATCAAATATTTTAGAAAAACAAAATGGTAAGAGAGTGTGTGTGAAAGATGAATGAAAGTGTTTATTACTATTATATATTATTATTTCTTTATTTTGTTTATCAAAATGTAAAACCAATGTAGTCACAAAACTTATTTTTGAAAACTGCTGTCACACCCTAGTCAGGTGGTGATGTAAGGGAATTTATAAAATCCTGACTATAGGAAAAAATAAATAAAAAAAAAAAAAAAAAATGAAGTGAAACTTGGTAGGAAACATCTATGGAAGGTCCTCTCTAAAGATTGTTCATTTTGTCCCGATCCATTAACAAACATGGCCACCATAGGCAATTCTTGTTTCTGAATAGCCGATTTAAAAAAATCTTCTCCTCTGAAACCGCTTGGCCAAATGGACCAAAACTTATGGGAGGTTCTGTATTAAGTTTCCTCAAAGCAGAATGTAAGGTGAGCGACACACTGAGCCTCTAGTTTAATAATGAACCAAAAATTTTGAAATAAAATTTGTCAGAGTTTGTATATATCGTATACATTTAGAAAAAAATTATTGATTTGTAAAAATGGATTTTTAAGAATTTCTTTCTGGACATTTATAGAAGTCAAGTGGACTATAGTATGCAGTCTTCGCGCTAACCCACTTGCCCGAAGCCCGGGACAAGTAAAACTGGATTCTGAAAAGTGAAAATTATGAAAGAATTTGTTTGAATAAATAGAAATATTTTTCTAAATTTGGCTTTCGTGCAAGTAGGTGAAAAAAATTAAGTCAAAGACTGAGTATGAATTGTCTGGTTAGTGAATAAATGAAAATTTGAACTATGTGTATTTGTTTTTCAGGCAAACATTCAGGCTTTAATCTGGTTAGGATTGGGAAACCAGAAAATATTTATTCTGATGTATATAAATATACATATAATGAAGTTGTCAGAACCAACCAAGCTGAAGGTTAGAACATTGAGAATAAATTATCACTGATTAGTTATGCTCATTATGTTTGTTAATTTTATTTATATGTGAAAATTGAATTATGCATGTTGATGGTTATTAATTAAATACTATATGATGTGGTAGATTAGATGCTCAGAAATAAAAAAAAATCTTCTCTAGGTTCACTCGCATATATGTGATTCATAATGGGGTTTCTTCAGATCGTCCATGCCGTGACATCAGTTTGTTTGTTATTTTGTTTGATGGTGTTTAACGCCACTTACAACAATATTACAGCAGTGTTAGAAACTCCCAAAAATATTTAGTAGTCATTTGGACAACCTAAATCAAAATTTAGGTTGTCCAAGAAATTGTTTGGTTGTCCAATCCAAGCGAGGTGGTCCTAACGGCCGGGGGCCCTTCGCCCCGGTCACAAGCTTCTACATGTTTGAGAAACGGAAATTGATAAAATACGAGTAATAACCGGAAACAGCATCGGTATTAGATTCCGGTCAAATATCAACAATGCCAAAGTTTATTTGAAGAGTTTTATATTTATAACCATTTTAAGGGGTAATTTAGGAAAATCTACTCACAAAACTTGAAAAGGATAAATATCAGCATCAGCATAAAAGAAAATTTCAGGTCGTCGCTCCGACAACTTTGTTACAAATTCAGGTCGTCCGTAATCGTTTTTGGTCGTCATTGACGATTGGACGACCGGGAATTTCGAACACTGTTACAGTTATATCGTGGCGGGCAGTTTTATTGATGGAGGAAACCAGAGGACCCGGAGAAAACCACCGACCTGTCGAAAGTCACTGACAAACTTTATAGGATAATTTTGTACACCTTGCCCTAATTGAGATTCGAACTCACATCAGTGGTGATAGGCACTGATTGCATAGGTAGTTGTAAATCCAACTACTATTCGATCACGACCATGACAGCGCCTCATGACATCAGTAAAATGGGGCAAGTGAGAGATGTTATTCAATCAGATAGCTTAAAAATGTAAATAATTTCCCAAATATTTGTCATGAATTATATTATATTAACAGATATCTATGTATAATGTATTTTACTATGATAAATAATAATAGCTTTTGCAACACTGATATACGAGTGAGTGATTGTTATTTAATGCCAACTCAGCAATTTTTTAACTATATCATGGCGAAAACAAGTTACATTCGATGAAATGATGATGATATCTTCTTTGTACTGGATCAACAGGCTTAGCTGGATTTTTTCAGTGCTCGCACACTGAAACAACATTCAGCGTGTAGATGTGTCGCTCCACTTGGACACATTATCCCGATTCCGAGGAAACTAGTCTTTGCTCTTTCTCCTTAATGCTGCATGTTTAGCGGAGGGAGAAACAACAAATACCAATTTTATAGTCTTTGGTTTGACCCGACAGGGGCTCAAGCACATAACCCACCACACTCAACGTGAACATTCTAAGTACTACAGGCTCAAACACATAACCCACCACACTCAACGTGAACATGCTAAGTACTACAGGCTCAAACACATAACCCACCACACTCAACGTGAACATGCTAAGTACTACAGGCTCAAACACATAACCCACCACACTCAACGTGAACATGCTAAGTACTACAGGCTCAAACACATAACCCACCACACTCAACATGAACATGCTAAGTACTACAGGCTCAAACACATAACCCACCACACTCAACGTGAACATGCTAAGTACTACAGGCTCAAACACATAACCCACCACACTCAACATGAACATGCTAAGTACTACAGGCTCAAACACATAACCCACCACACTCAACGTGAACATGCTAAGTACTACAGGCTCAAACACATAACCCACCACACTCAACGTGAACATGCTAAGTACTACAGGCTCAAACACATAACCCACCACACTCAACGTGAACATGCTAAGTACTACAGGCTCAAACACATAACCCACCACACTCAACGTGAACATGCTAAGTACTACACCACTAATGTGTTACACAGATATATGTACAATATTTTATGTCAAATATGTACATAAAATTGCAGCATCTGTAGATTCTACCAACTTTTTCTTTATTTATTTGTTTGTTTGTTTTTAATATCAGAGTTGAAAAAGAAAAGGAAAGGAAAAGTAAATAGTAGCACAATCCAGGAAATAGACAGACTGAGTGATAGGATACTGGTTTTAGAAAAAGAATTGGTAGATAAAACAGTCGCATTACAGCAGTTTGAGGTACAGCTTTATTTACAAATCTTGTATTGGTGATCTGGGAATTTCTAGTTTTTTGCTGAATATGAATAGGAAATGTAACTCTAGGTGACATGACCTGACCTGACAGGTTGTTGGCCTGGGTCAGGTCATGTCAGGTCAGGTCACCAAGAGTCGTAGGTCAAGGGTCCTCATTTTCTGCTATTGACCTCACAAACAGTAATTAATTGTTTTATTATAACTCTTTTCTCTTAATGTTGCAAGTTTATTGGAGAACCATCAGATACCAATTTTAGTCTATTTTGATAGAACTTGAACTGAACCCATGATAGCGATCAGAGCATGACAAATCATGCTTTTTGAAATTCAAGCGATGAAAACTTCCATTATGTTTTTGAATGACGTCAATATTGCTATGTCAAGATAATCGCAGGTCACATGATCAAAAAAAAAAACAATAAGAAACATGTATTAAGCAATATATATTAATGATGTATAATAAAACAAAATTATCGACCCATGAAAGGATATCGACCTTGGACTTCATCCTCTGTCAATATACTTTCATACGGTCGATAAAAACATGTATTGACCTCATACAAAGGCTATAATTGTATATTATTCTGTTTAAAGATCAAAAGGAAAAATTGACAAATCATTGATAATGTATGCTCTTCAGATATGATGCATAGCTGTGCATGTAGGGAAAATGTATCACTTTAACAAAACTCACAGAATGCTTGTTAAAGGACAAATGACACGATTTTTTATTTTTCACAAAACTTTGTGAAATACTTCCAAAATGCTGTAAAAATAATTACTTTTTCACTTTCATGTGATTAACGATACGTACAAAGGGATAAACACCCCTTTTATCGCCCTTTTTGCTGATCTAGAAATTATGCAGATTTTGAGTGTGATAACGAGGCTGAACCACTCGTGACGTCACATGCGCCAGTCATCTATTTCTAAATCAGCCGATTGATATCGATACGAAATTTGCATTACAAAGCCGTGAATAGCAAACCAAAACAAACATCCACGTGGATGAAATAGCTAGAAGTTCCAAATGGTGTCCTGTGCAGCGTTTGGGTGCAACAACAGAGGAACCAAAGGCAATGGACCGAGTTTTTTCTCGTTCCCAAAGGACGGCCAGCTGAGAAAAGCCTGGATCCATTACTGTGGACGATGGAATTTCGATCCAACATCAGGTTCCAGATTGTGCTCCACCCACTTCACCCGTGACTGCTTTTAAATGGATCCTTTGAGAATGATGGAACTTGGTGTTGATGGAACCTTCAAGCGACGACTGAAGCCAGATGCAGCCCCAAATGTGCCCCTAGCATCACCTGACCCGGAGAAAAAAAATGGCGAAACTCCAGTTGTTCAACACCTACACATTCGCAGGGGAGCACTACAGAAGTGTCAAAAGGCCGAGGTATGTGATTTTTAACATTACACATGTGTAAAGGCTAGTCGAGAATATCGATAATAATTAATGATATTAGAGTGCAAGTCATGCTCCCCCCTTTTTCCCAGTTTACTACAAACAGACGATCCCAGGGCGTATACATCAAGTTTTGCATGTTGTAATCTCGTTTAAATTTCATGCATAGTATACAAGTGTTATAATTTCTTTCCAGTTTCATAAATTACAAGTATATACGTTCTCCACACACGTACAAATGTACGTACGGTCCAGATTCTGACCTTTACCAAATGTAAACAAATAACAATACTATTTTTAACTCAGATTTGACAACTGAAAATACACCACTGTATGTTACAGTGCAAATATAAAAAAAAAACATTCATATAAACATGATGAAGAGGAAAAATGAACAAGCAAACTCGAAGAAAAAAATACAAGTGTGAAATTCTTTACCAAACAGAAAAGTGCAATGTATACTGATGTAACCTTTTGAACATGTAGCTTATAATATTGTTTATTCATAAGAAAAAGTGTTTGCATCCAAAAAGTAAAATGTGGTGGTTTTATTTTGTAACAAATCAAATGTAAATATTTGTATATTTTTTTTCAAACTGATTTGATTTTTGCAGGTTAGGAATAGCTGCACTTCATTACAACGAGAACTGCAACAGAGACCAAGCAACAACTAAAGATGGACAGCAATGCTTCAACACCTGCTACCCTAAGAAGGGAACACATGCTATTGCAAAACCTAGGACACCACCACCATCATTTGGTTAGTATTGTCAAACATCAGTAGCTTGAGAACCACTCATTTCTCAATCCACTTTTTCAATCCTGCATATTCTTTTATTAGTAACTAAACAATATGCATTTCTTGAAAAAAATTGTGCAGTCTCTGTGATGTTTTACTGTACATGTATACTTCACACTGTAATGTAAAAGTCATACCTTTTGATAAGTTTAATTTTGTCAAACTTCCAGTTTCACCTAGATGAAGAACAGCAATAAATATAAAAACCTTGTTCTTTTGCACTGATTTTCTTTTTTTCTCTCATGCATTATGCCCTATCCATCCTGTTTTCAGTTAAAATTTGCTAAAGCAGCTTAACGGTTTATTTGATGTGTTGCATCAATGAGCTATACATTTATACTGATAATTTTTCATGCTTTTAACTAAAGATTAATACCGGTAATTCAAGGAAATATAGTCATATAGGTACACAGTGTTGAGAAACAAATTAAAAATATCAACTCTACTAATATAAAGTTGCAATTGTGATACATGTATATGTCATTTACCAGATTTTATAACTTTCTTTTTTATTGTAGAGTATGTGGCCCTGATAAAGCAGGCAGTAGTGGAAAGAAGACGATGATGTAAAAGTGCTCAACACTACCAATCCACCGTCTCTGACATCATTCACTATATTTGAGAAAGCAGACCTCATTCAGAGACATCGATCAAGATTTAGCAGACAATGAAAAGACTGTGTGAACATTAAAATTTAATTCTTTATGTAAATTGTATATAATAATCTGCAGTGTATATAATTCAGTTCATAGAAATAGTACATATTTCAAACAAATGTTACTCAAATAGTAGCGTATTTAAACCCACAATATTCTTCTGATGGAAAAGTCTCTCTTATTTTCTGAACAACACAAGTTGGTAAAATTTTCCTGTTATGACGTCCAAGTCTGTGCCAAATCCACTGTCTGTAAGCCATAAATCTGTATTGTCTGAAATAAAAATACCAACTTTTAGATTCAGTTTCACTTATTATAACAGTTTATAAAATGATTAATTAGAAGATTTTACAGAGTATGATTCTAAACATTTTATATCTTCCTATATTCACAATTATTTGTATATTAAAAATATAATTTTTAATTTGTCCTGTAAATAATTCTTCTGTATATCCAATAATAATTTATATAAAAACAAATTTATGAGTTTACATGACAAAGTCTTGTGTTGTAAGTTCTGTATGTTAATAAATATAATTTGTATAAAGATACAAATTATTCATTGTAAATATACCTGTTTATAGTTATGCACATTTTACTGAAAAATGCACATACTGAATAAAATGTTGAAATATGATTACATACTCATTTATTGGCTCGTTGTCGTCAAAGGGACCAACATTTTCCAAGAACTCGTACATGCTGACGTGAAGAACATGTCGGTTAAGGCAGTTGGAAATAAAAATGTCACTGTCTGTAATACACTGCATGTCCTCTGATAGCATCTGGGAGTGAACTGCGGGCACTTCAACACAACAAATACATTCTTCTGGTGTTGTCACTGAGGAGCAATTGCCACATTCACACCTAAAAAATAAGATACATTACTTACATATAAAGCAAGCATAACATGAAAAAATATACACATGGGGTACATCTACAAAGTAAATACATATGGATATAAAGTAGACTGATGGGACTGACAGAGTGGTTCCAGAAACAGATGGTGTAAAGCTTATGAAGGGTTTTACTATACAGTTGGGAAGAAAAGGAACAGATATGGAGCAAATGTCAATGAGAGAACATCCCATCTCCGAATTGACTGGCTGATCAAAAATAGACATATAGGTGGCCACACCATCTTCAACAAGCGGGACACCCCACAAAATACAGCAAGCCCTAAATGACCCCCAACAAAAAACAAAGTGGATCAGTGGCCAAAATACTAGAACACTTTTTCAATTATGATTGAAAACTGCCTCTAATCTAGAATGAAATTGAGAAGTAATTGATTCTTGTTGTCTCGAATACATTTAAGTCAACATGTCAGGTAACTCGAAAAAGTTTTCTGGATCTTCAACAGTAATTACAATGCAAATTTACCCCTGATGAATACAATTACTGGCTGTGTACCCTATCCTGCCAGGTACCCATGCAAGATGTTTCTGTCAACTTGAAAGTGCCAGTTAAAACATTTCATTGTTTGAAATCAACAGGGAGCCACTTTACCAGAACTTTCTTTAAAATTTCGGCAAATTTTTTGTAGAAATGTACGTAACATGCATAAATACAATGGTTAGTGTTGAGATTGGGTACTCAGCCAGTAGACCTGACAACTCAAAAGAAATGTACCAACTTGCAGACTTGTTCAAGATATGCATAATATCAGTAATTGTATAAGCAAATATATAAAGTTGTGGGTTTTCTGGAAAAGAGGTTAATGCTTGAGCTGTTGTGGATTATTTGTTTGCTGCTTCATTTGAGTGAAAATAATGTTAAAATTACTCGATTTTCTCTTTACCTGGCAAGACTCACACTATCAGTATCAATATGGCTGTAGCACTAACAAAAGTCAGATGGGCTTAAAATTCTTTCGTTTTTAATCTCTCCTGTTCGAAATGTGTCAGGGTTCATTTTATACATGTGCGAAGTAGAATCCTAAAAAAGGGGGACATATGAGGCACTACGACAGTCGTCTTTATTCATTAAAACTTTCGTAAATTTGGGGGGGGGGGGGGTTAAGATATCATCGTCAGTACAACCTGTTGACTTATGTTATTTCAGTTTTTCGTTCAATCATGTTTTTTTTTTTAATATTGTTAACAAATAAACAAAACCTCACCAGTCGGTGTTGACTAGTCTGTCCTGAGCTTGGGAACTTTCGTCGATATCGGAGTCTTCTGATGTTGAATGTTCTCTTTCCTGTTGACTTTCATCATTACATAATGGCTCGAACTGATACGACTGGATGTCTAAATCACCAACATGATCGGAGATATTGCTGTCATCACTGTCTATGATATTTATCAGCTGTTTACTGTCTCACTTCGATCGCTCAACTGATCGTTTATCATGGAAGCCATCCTTTGGCGCATGTGACGTCACGTAATCACGTGACCACTTAGCTCATTAAAATGTATAGGTCAGAGATCGCAACGATTTCAAAAGGTAGTAATCAATAAAATGGGTGTCCTAGGGGGTTATTTTCAATTAAGACAATGTTTATAGTTTATTTAATGACCAAATCAAACAAAATTGAGAAATTTATTTTTTGTGTCATTAGTCCTTTAAGGATTTATTTTACTTGTGGTATATAGTGCTTATATGTGTACCATACTTTTGATGCAGATTTTATTACATTGCTAGGCAAGGAACATTCAGAGTGAAATTACCAAGCTGAGGAAGAAAAAAGGAGACATGGAAAGAGAAATGCATGCCCAGTATAAAGTAAGATTTTCTTGTTATTCTGTCCTGAATGTTAAAAGTGTAACTATTTCAAATAAGGTCAACAAATGTATTTTTAGTCAAATAAAAAAATATTTGAACGATGTTTCAAGTATCTCCAAGTAAAAGCATAGACAAATAAAATTGTGTTTTGAATAAGATTTTTGTAACTTTTGAATCAGTGATCCATTTGGTGAAATACCATGTCATTAACTGTTATGTTTGATGAATTAAAAGTGAATACAGTAGTCTCCCCTCTTATAAGGTCAACCTTTTGTGCCATTAGAAAGATAGCTTTATAAGAGGGATGGCCTCTATTGATGGTAACAGCTTAGTTGTATTTTACTGTCTCTGTGCATCTGAAATCTGGCAAGAGAAGAGGAGTGACCTTTGATGAGAGTAATAAGATGGGGACTACTGTAGGGGGATCGTAGGGTTATTGTGTTTAACACCACTTTCAACAATATTTCAGTTATATGGTGGTTAGTTTTATTGATGGAGGAAACTGGAGTAAACCACTGACCTGTCGCAAGTCACTGACAAACTTTATCACATAATGATGTATCGAGTACACGTTGCCATGAGCGGGATTCGAACTCACAACTTTAGTGGTGATAGACACAGATTGCATAGGTAAACTGCTGTAATAAAGTCTTGAACAAGACTTAACATATAAACATTTTGACAAACAAGCCCGAACAGAATTTTAGATTTTTTTTTCTATTTGATTAAGCACATTATTTTTAATATTTACTAGCCTGATTCAATTTTTACTAGACTTGGGCTTAAGGCGAGTGGTTTTTGGCACAGACTGCATATATAACATAAACTGTAGAGAAGTGATTTACATATATTTCAGGATGTAAGGTTGACGAGGGATGAAGAGGAGAAGATCAAAAGAGATGTGTTACGAAGGTCTCATGTTGTATGTGGAACACTGAACTCATTTGGGAATCGTTACTACATGAATATCCTCTCTCCATATGTTTACCCGGCCAGAAGGTCAATCTTTCATTGTATCATCATGGATGAGGTAAATTTGATTACTTACAATGAAAAAAAAATGAAACTACAATGAAATCATTTTTTATGCCCCTGCCGCTAGTCTTCAGGCATCAAATTTTACCAATTTCTGTACATCCCACATTTGGTTTCCACTCAATAACTTAAGTTCCTCTTAAACAAATTACTTGAAATTTATACTCAAGGTCAGGAACCATAATAGGAAGGCCAAGCTCAATTTCGGACTTTTTCCTTTCTGGAGTTATGCCCCTGTTCTCTGTATGCTCTCTGGAAGCAGGGGTATCCTTGTCCTATGGACGTATACTTCCGTTTTCAAGTTTATAGAATACAGAGACTGGAGTTCAGCTGGATATTGTATCTAAAGTTTGTCAGTGACTTGAGACCAGTCAGTGGTTTTCTTCTGGTCCTTCGGTTAACGGTTTCCTCCACCAATAAAACTGACCGCCACAATATAAGTGAAATTTTGTTGAAAGTTGCGTTAAACACCATCAAACAAACAAACAAACATAAGCATCACCTTAAATTATTGGTTTTAGTTTTTTCTGAAATTTGTAAATGAATTATCTCATAATTAAAACAGAGATATTAGGGTCTATGAACAAAAATACAGTTTCGGTAATTTACTAGAGAAGTCATTTCAGCCTGTTAGGATTATTAAGACAGATATTACATGTACTTAAATTTTAATGGTATTAAATGTGGGAAGCATTTAGAAGTTATCTCCCTTTGTGAGGCTAGAAAAGTGAGATTGTTTGATTGTTTCCCTTGCATAACTTGCTTAGTAATGTTCCTCGTACAAATACAATTCTATAATCAGAATACCTTTGAAAAGGATGTAAACCAGGGAGAAAATTCCGAAAAAAAATTAGCAGCAAAAAAATATCATACAAGATAATAGGAAACTACTTTCTAACTTTTTTGGAAAGATTTTCTTTAACAGTCTTTGTATTTTGGGAAACACAGCTTTTATCATGACAAGGAAGATTGTCTTTACCTTGCTTTGTATAATATGAAACACTGCTTTTATCCTTACTGGTAATATTGTCTGTATATTATATTTATATTTTTTTTAGTTCACCTGGACCAAAGGTCCAGGTGAAGTATTGCCATCACTTGGCGTCCGTCGTCTGTAAACTTTTCACATTTCAAGCTTCTTCTTCGAAACCACTGGGCCAATTGGAACCAAACTTTGCAGGAATGTTCCTTGGATGGTCCTCTACAAAGTTAGTGTTTTTCGTTCCAGTCGGATATTCAACATGGCTGCCAGGGCCAATAATATGCTCTGATTGGCTGAAATTTCAAAGATCTTCTTCTCTGAAACTAATGAACTGACTGAACCCAAACTGTACATGAATGATCATTGGAATGTATATTATATTTATATTTTTTTTTAAATTGAAATAGAATTTGATCATTATAAATATGTATTTCAGACTTCTCAGGCAACAGAACTGGACACACTGGTTCCTGTTCAATATGGTACAACAAAACTAATTATGGTTGGGGACCCAGAACAACTTCCACCAACTGTACTATCACAGGTATTCTAAAAAAATTATATATTTTTTATACACTCGAAGTCAATAGAAGCAATAATTTCATCCCCCAAAAAATAGATAACCAGCATATTTGATTCATCATGGTTGTAAGAGGTAAATTAAGCTACAATATGCACTTACCAAACACATTTTTACTATTGTTATCCAATGAAATGCTCTATCATAAGAGTTCAACATAACAAGATTAAACTCTCTCGTATCCTATCTTATTCTATGCATCTATCTGTCTATATTTGTTTTGAATAACATTTTCAAGGAATCAATCTATTCCATTATTATTTTCCAGCAATCATCCAACAAGAGCTATGGACAATCAATGTTTGAGAGATTTTATAATCACTTCCGCTTCAGTGAATGTAATCCAGTGTTACTGTTAGATACACAGTATCGAATGCATCCTGAGATAGCACAATTTCCTAATACATTTATGTACAGTGGAAATCTTAAGACTGACGAGTAAGTATATTGTTTAGTTTAGACTGACGAGTAAGTATATTGTTTAGTTTAGACTGATGAGTAAGTATATTGTTTAGTTTAGACTGACGAGTAAGTATATTGTTTAGTTTAGACTGACTGGTAAGTATATTGTTTAGTTTAGACTGATGAGTAAGTATATTATTTAGTTTAGTTGCTCTCTTGTTCAGCTAATGTTTTACAGGATCAATTTCTGTCTGCATCTGTTTTGGTGTTAGAAATAGTGGTTCTTATTGTTGCAGTAGCTTATATTGGAGCTGACGTGATTGTATGGTAATTGGATTTACAACTACCTATGCAATCAGTGACTATCAGCAGTAAAATTGTGAGTTCGAATCCTGCTCATGTACTCGATACAACATTATGTGATGAAGTTTGTCAGTGACTTACAGTAAGTCAGTGTTTTTCTCCTGGTACTCCGGTTTCCTCCAACAATAAAATGGACTGCCACAATATAACTGAAATATTGTTGAAAGTGGCATTAAACACCATAACCCCTGGTTTATATATCGTCAACCATTACTCATTGTAATAATCTGTAAATAGACATATTGGATGATAAGAGCAGTTGTGGTGGCTGGAATTATTGACCACCAATGCTTAACCTTCCCATTTCACTATGCACATTCAAACACAGGTATAATGTTCTATGAACATTTATTTTCGTTTGAAACCATAAAAGGAAAAAGATATAAACTTACATTGTTAATATGAAGAAACTTTTGTACAGTGGTATTAAGACAATAAAACAATTTCAGTTAAAACAAAGAAATTCATTTATACTATAACTATTAAGGACTATTAAAGAAAATAGGGCTATCGTATGTGAAAAGTTTGATTTCCTGCTGTTTGTTTACTGACTCATATTAATAGTGTATGCTCCTGTATAACTTTTTATTCAATCTGTCGATTTTGGTGGATTTGAATATTAACTTGAATATCTTGTATATATCCACAAAGTGCCACGATATAACTGAAATAGTGTTGAAAGTGTCGTTAAACACCATAACCCTAACCCTATATCCACAAATTCTGTGAGAATTTATGTTTTAAAACAATTTGATATTTGTATGCCAATAGGAAGAGAGAGAGATGCAAGATATTTGATTGGCTTAATAATACAGTGTTCTTTATATAATTGTAGGTCAGTTGAAAAAAGATGTCAAAAATATGATTTGAAGCCATATGTTTTATTTGACATACAGGAAGGACAAGAATTAGCTACACCATTTGGGTAATTATTGAATAAATGATATTGATACCAGATAATGATCAAATATACACTTACACACAACCAATGATATATAGTCTCAATATACAATATACTTGTGCTATAATATGTATATTTCTGTTTGATTACTATAGCATGTATGTGCTTTTTGCAAATAAAGAATTCATTCATTCAATATGTCTGTTTCCAAATTGGCATAAATTTGTCAACAACAAAAATTCTATGTTATCAAATTCTTCTTCAAAGAATGTTTTCATTCAAGTTTTTCCAACAATTCATATGCTCTGTTACATCAACCTTATTAAATATTATTCAACATTGGAAAATAGAGAAGAATCTTGTTGTAGTGGAATTGCGGAGCCCTTTTTCTAGTTCAATTATCCCAGTATTCATGTCAGTAGGGCAACTTTAGATAACAATAATCATGAATTTACTATGTTTACTCAATACAACATTATGTGATAAAGTTTGTCAGTGACTTGCAGTAGGTCGGTGGTTTTCTCTGGGTACTCTGTTTTCCTCCACCTATAAAACTGATCGCCACCGATATAACTGGAATATTGTTGAAAGTGGCATTAAACACCATAATCCTAACCCTAATCCCTATGTTTACTTCAAGTTATCCCAGTGTTCAATCTAGAAATTGGTCACAGGGGTTCATGTTGGCCCAGGCAACATTTGACAGGGGGCCAAATCTGGAAGTTAGGGGTCAATGTCAAAAGACATGTAATTGGGCTATAACCATATCTTGTTGATGAGTTTGTGTCAATAAAAGAGTTTGAATTTGAATTTTAAATTAATAGTAATTCTAATATGATGTCTATAAAACGGCACACACGATAATACTCAACAACTCTATTTAGCGCAAGTGCAGTACACAACAAATCTGGCTGATCCATTGTGACTCCCGCTGTGAAATTACCGTGACGATCGAGTGTAAACAAACAAAACACTGGCATATAACGTATTTTTAGTCCTTAAAATAAAAATTCCCCGTCAGTTATAAATAAATATTCTGTAACTAAGTATTTTTTTATCATTTGTTTTGAAAATTTACATTTGGGGATCCCCAGTACGCACAGTCACATAGACATACATTCCATTCATTGATATGTGTCGGCCATGAATAACAAAATACACTAACCTTGTTTTTCTACATATACATTGATATCTAGACGGTGATGTAATTAAGTTACTAATATTTTCCAATTTGATGGCATTTTGAATTTTGCTACTCAAACAAGTAAAATGCTCACAAAATCGTAAAATAAATCAGTAACCAGCTTGTGTCAATCAGCGTCCCTTGTAAACAACGTCACAGGATGACGATATATTACAAAAGTCAAAGTCGATAGATGGTTGTCTTAAGTATTTTTTCCGGAATTGTTTTTTTATGTCAACAATACAAGCTTTTTTTTTTCATTGGCATTTATTTTTTTAATTTCATATCTAACAATAATTGTTGATTATTAACAACTGTTCAAGTGTTCGATATTATGTTTGACAACTCCGCTCCGCCATCTTGTTAGCGCACGAAATGATGAACGAATGAACTCCGACTTTTTTTTTAAATAATTTTATGCAGGAATTGTTCAATCGAATCTATGTTGGAAAATACACAATAAATATGTTTTTCATGTTAACATCCATATCTTTGTTTTAAAATATCTCGTTCAAATACAAATAATTAAAAATCAATTCAAAATAATGGAACAGCCACCAAATGCTGTGTGTATACAGTTCACGAATGGTTAAAAATTACCGTATTTGTCCTATTAGAATCGAAATAATTCATGGCAGGCATAGAGTTGTGCAAATTTACACATGGGCTGGGCCTTTATATTCTTAGATTTTACCCCTCGCTATCGCTCGGGGTCAAATTCGAATATGAAGTCCCAGCCCATGTGTAAATTTGCACAACTCTATGCCTCCCATGAATTATTTCTTAAACAACATTTTTGTATTAAAACTAATAAAAAAAAATCCCTTTACGACCGGTTGCACGAATTTTAGAACATCTACCCTAACATCACCGTCCAGTTATCAATGTATACATAGGAAAACATGAAGGTTATTCATGGCCGACAAATATCAATGGAATGTATGTGTGCATACTGGGGATCCCCAAATGTAAATTTTCAAAACAAATGATAAAAAAATACTTAGTTACAGAATATTTATTTATAACTGAAGGAAAATTTTTATTTTAAGGACTTTAAAAATACATTATATGCCAGTGTTTTGTTTGTTTACACTCGGTCGTTGCGGTAATTTCACAGCGGGAGTCACATCGGAACAGCCAGATTTGTTGTGTACTGCACTTGCGCTAAATATAGAGTTGTTGAGTATTATCGTGTGTGCCGTATTAGAGACGTCATATTAGAATTGTTAGCATTGTACTGCAGCCACTCCTTGTATTTTGTATCAGTTGACCACTGCTGTTGAAACTTGCGTGGAGCAGGTACACCCGACGACTCATTCTATTTCTGACCTTCAATTCCACTTTCTGAAGGATTTTCAAAATTTGTACTGATTGCTTCGTTTTGGTTTTCACCAGTGGCAGTGGGTTTCACTCTTTTCTCCCCCGCTAGAGCAAAATATGAAGATATATACACTTCATGACTTTGACCTGTCACGCATCATGCTTAAATTTACCTCGACAAACAAATTCTTAACGTGACTTGGACGCTTGAAAGCGACTTTACGTAAAGGTCTCTACTGACACAGATAAAGACTTTGTAAAAACCGGACGTATTTCGGGACTGATTTCCGGAATTTATTACCGGGACGATCTCAAAAGGTAAAAAAGCAATGCGCTCGATTTGGCCCAGTTGACCATTTCAATCATGCCAGAAAGACAAAAATCGCGGGAATGGTGCAATGGCGCACTCTAGATTGAACACTGGTTATCCAAGAAAATTACTTACCTTAGTAAGATAACAATGTTTTCTGCAGTAAAAAATATAATATACCGTTATTACACTTCAGTCCGTTATTTTTCTTTTATTAAGCAGCAAAATTTTGAAATGTCGAATAATTTTAATTTGACCTTTTTGATTTATTGTTATAAAAGAGATTAAACAGCCAAAAAAATTAGGTCCATATAATGGTATGGTATTTGTTGTCATTGTGTATTCTAAATCTGTTTTTTCTTTCGAGCAAAATCTTGCTATATTTTAGAATGATTCCTTTGATCCAAATCTAGTACCATGATAGTTAAATCATTCACATAACCAATCTTTCTTCTATGAATTGTACACTATCACATTTAGTTCAATCTTGTATCATAGCTCTTCTGAAAAAGAATTGAGTACTGTCACAGTTTGTTCAGTCCTCCATAACTAACCTGTTAGAACGAGTAACATACTGTAATATACATGTAGTTAAATCTTGCATAACAAACCCTTCTAAAACCAACAGCATCCAATAGATAGTCTTGATTTTATGGGGAAAATTTTAGAAAAGAACAAAAGTTTTTTCTCTCTCAAAATCTTTTTTTGATCTGTCTGAAAATTGTCAGTATATTGTAAAAATCAAGGAAAACAATTTGTTTTCTACCCTGTTGCTCATTTAAAAGAACTACTGGTGCATACTACAACAGTTAGTTCATTAATTTACATAGCCACACTTCCATTTCATATCGTAGGGGCCATAGTGGCCCTGATCGTATGGTAGTTGGATTTATAACTACCTATGCAATCAGTGCCTATCACCACTAATGTTGCGAGTTCGAATCCAGCTCAGGGGAGTTGTACTCGATATAACATTATGCGATAAAGTCAGTGACAGGTCGATGGTTTTCTCCGGGTCTTCCGGTTTCCTCCATCAATAAAACTGACTGCCACAATATAGCTGAAATATTGTTGAAAGTGGCATGAAACATCATAACTCTCTCTCTCTCCATTACATTAAACTATCAGGTAGCTACTTACTGTAGGGTTTTTTTCTGAATAAGAAGACTGAAATCATCGATGTTCTTGGTGTTATTATTTTTTTTAATAAAGCAATAAAAGTATACTAACAGGGGGTGCAATTCTGGGAAAAAAATGTTCAACATCTGAAAAAATCAATATTCAATGATTGAAGTGTTAGCGAAAATCAGTTCAATATTATATTGTATAATAAAATATATACTATAAAAAATGTATCTTGTTGAAAAAATATCACAGGGTGGATCGTTTTACAATATAAAATTATTATCACAAAATATCTAAATATAGCTATATAGCTTTTCCATCAAACACGAGCATGCACACAGGTTATAGTAAAAAAATGGCAGTTGCATTACATCTCACGATAAGCGTGGAGAACAAGCTTTTTATACTAAATATACTGGAAATGTTCTACACTTGAATTGGTCAATTAGGAACAAATAAAATAATCACCATGAGATAATCAACACAGATGAACCTCAGTCTGCACTTAAATATCCTGATCAGCTGATTGAAAATTTACTGGACCGAGATGATCACATAATTTGTGGACTATTATTACATTGTTACAGGTCAAATGTTTACCGATGTATATAAAAAAATGTGACAATACTTATCCAAGTTGTCATCGGCATCTTCGACCCATGGAGTGCTTCGACCTATCTTAGTATTCCCCAAAAAATTTAGCCAAAAAGCAGCAATTCGACCTATAGTCCGTAAAATACGGTAGTTACTAGATGTTGTGCCATTGTTTTACATGTTATATAGTTCAAGTATATATGATTGTTGACCATTTAATTTAGTTTAACCATATTTTTATCAATGATTCAGCTAGGCACCGGTCTCTGGACATTTGCCTACCTTTTTCTCAAATTGTCCTGAAGAACATTATAAAAATCAGTTTAGTTATTCAGAATGTTCTGTCAATTGTCCTGAAGATTTCAAAGTCTAGCTGAAGCATTTTTTTATTCAAAATAAAGCATACAGTCATGTTACAATTTATACAAGATATTATATATAACAGGATTCGGCAACAAGATAAATTTAGCTTATACTAATCTGTCTCCATTGAATTTGTCCTTCCTTCAAGCTGGTATGATCAGCTCTTTTTCAACCATTCTGTCGAACTGAGTCAACCAAATTATGTATATTATACTTGCAATCTTCATGTATTGTATATAATATCATTCACTTATTTTACATAAACACTGGGGGTCATCATGGTCATGATCGTATGGTAGTTGAATTTACAACTACTTATGCAATCAGTGCCCATCACTACTTAAGTTGTGAATTTGTATCTCGCTCAGGCGAGGTGTACTTGATACAATTTTATGTGATAAAGTTTGTCAATGACTTGCATAGATGCCAACCATTACGATTTTTCCATAATTGTTACGAATTTCGGGCCAAAATTACGGTGTTACGGTCAACAGTCTACTTGTTACGGATTTCCGATTATTGCCGGCCCAGAACCGTACCCCATTTAAATATCATTGTGATCATTTAGACGCTTTATTGTATGTTAAAATTGCGTAATGATAAGCGCTTGAGGGATTTTGATTATTTAATCCTTTAGGGATTCTCGGGACTATCTATAGTAGAAAACGATCTATCCATTTCTTGTTCGATCCCGAGTAGTTAATAAACACAGCACGTTTTTGTCAATTTCACGATGTCTGAGGGAACAAGTGAAGCTTCTGCAGCGAAGAAAAGAAAATTGGAACAACGATTTCGTCCCGAATATTCTTTTCTTGCCTTATGAAATCGACACAGGAACATTATGCCTATTGCAAACAAGACTTGTCCATTCAGCACGGTGGTCGGGATGAACACACATATACAACAAAACAGTTCAAAAGTGCCAAGTCAACAACATATCAGGCACTCCAGAATTAGACATTAATTATTCCATGGGAGGGTGAGGGAGGGCCACTTCAGGAAATTTTCATTTCTATTGACAGTAAGTTGAAACATAGAATACATTTGTAAGTTAACATACATGTATTAAAACTTAACTTTTTATTTCTTTTTGTTGCTCATCAATTTTACATCTAGTTGTCACAAATAAAGGAAATCATTTGCTCATCACTTTGTGCCTAGTCTGTAGTACGATTATGGTAAAATGTTATGAAAAATTATGATTACTGAAAAAAATCACAAATTACTGACATCTCAACTTTTTGTTACTGATTGCATCAAAAAGGGGTTGGCATCTATGGACTTGCAGCAGGTCAGTGGTTTTCTCCTAGTACTCGTCCACCAATAAAACTGACCGCCACAATATAACTGAAATATTGTTGAAAGTGCCATTAAACACCATAACCCTAAACCTACATAAACACTGTTCAATTATGAAAGTCGGTGCCATTTAATTAGTGGTCTGTATGCCAATATCACATTAAGGGGAGATAATAAAAAAAAATCATTTGTTGATTTATATTCCCATCATTATGACATTCATTTGGTATGAGAGACAGTAACAGCACATTTTGCATGGAATGTAGATATGCTTCATGCTAAAAATATCTCAAATTATTGTTATTTTAGCCAAAAATTATTTCTCATAAATTAGTCTTAACATGTCCATTTTAATATATTATCTTTTTGGCAAAATCATAAAACAATATTGATGTATTTTGTTGACATTATATCTAACCACAAAAACTTAAACCACACCTGGTAAACTCTAACTCCTAAGCACAAAAAAAGACAAAAGACAGAAGCAAATGGAAATCAAGATCCTGACTTGGGATAGACACAAAAGTGTGGCAGTATTAAACCAGTTGATGGAATCAGTCATCTTTATTATTATGATAATACAAATATTCTAAGTAATCTATATTTTTATGATATTTTTTTTTTTTTTTTGCAGAAACATAATAAATTCAATTGAAGCAGAATTTACCATAGAGCTGTGTGAGTTTCTCACTAAGAAGACGAAATTACAACAGACAAATATTGGTATAATATCTCCCTACCAACAACAGAAGAAAATCATCATAGAAGGCCTTACTTCTAAGTATGAAACTTTCTGTAAAGATTTAGTCAACCTCTTTTATAGACAACATGCTTATATAGATTTAGTCAAATGTGTATCAAGAAAAGTGGTCTTTTAAAACAGGTGTCCTCTTAAAAGAGGTTCAATTCATGGGAAATGTTCTATGACAGGACAATAAAAAGGTGACCTTTTAATACAGGTGACTGCTTAATAGAGGTGACCACATAGGCAGGTTTGACTGTATTTGAATAATTGTTTTGAATCAAGAAATGCATATCACACTCAAATTCTGTCCATTATCCAATCAAAATAAGCCTTAATAAAAAAATATTTTGAAGTGTGTATTTTCAAATTAATATTTTTATTGCAGAAGATTACAGAATATAGAGGTCAATACAGTTGACGGTTTTCAAGGTCGTGAAAAAGAGGTTATCATATTGACCTGTACTAGAGCAAAAAGTACATCAGGAGGAATAGGGTAAATAATTTGTTTGGTTTGAATCCTGGTTTTCTTAGGTTCATTCATTCTGACATAATGTACATCAAGTTATCTAAATATTTATCACAATATAAAATTACCATAAATATTTGGTAAAGTTGACTTTTTATTCCTTCCATATGCAGAGGTCGACGTAACCGCTGGCCTGCTGGCCCGTGGCCAGTATATTTACGGTCGGGCCAGTCAAACTGAACAAAGATCGGCCCGCTGGGCCAGTTGATATTCTCGGTCCACTTGGGCCAGCAACTTTCGTTTCTTCCGTGTCATTCAATATCGACTGATAACAGACTAATGAAAGGACTGGGAGCTATAAGGGCCAAAATCGGCCCCACCTCAGATGTCGATAAAATTTTCTCAAAAATGTATTCACAATATGTGCTTTTCATAAATAAATACAGTTAGTTAATATGTGCATCTAATTCCTCACAGCGGACCGACAATGTCAGGTAATGAAAAGCACCGAACGTCATTTTTTTCAGAATACAGAACGTACGTATCATTGTATTATAATGCATATCTTTAAAAAAGAAAAACAAAGCATAATAAAACTTAATAAACAAAGCATAAATTTGACTTAATATGCAATGTGGATTGATTTCAGGAATAAAAACATGTTCTGAAACTCTATTATGAAATTAAAGTGAACGAATAGTAATGTCGCAACGTCACCCATTTTCGACGGTCTCCTGTTTTCGACGGTTTGTTTCACGTGATAAAATCTCTCATTATTTTGATCGCTTCATTTGTCAGAGGTTATATTATGATGCTGAAATTGCATGAATGATCTCAAGAAATCTGATCTAAAAATGTTATCTTTAAATGTAAGAACTACGTACCACATCTATTATTTCACGTTCAAATTGTATTTTTTCGTAATTCATTTTTTCGTCATCTTAACAAAGCTTTAATCATTTAAAAAATATATCTCATACAGACCAATTTTGGTTTCATCGTCTACTATGACATTGATAATGTACATATTGAGATCATATCAATTCAGAAACTTATTAACATTGATTGTCGAAAACTGGTCGAAATGTTGGTATTAACCTTAAAGAAGTAATAGATAGATTTATTTGAGGAATAGAACTTTGTCATATTTGAAATTTTTTTAAGCACTTTTTTAACCGTACTTTATTCTTAACGACAACCAATGTTATGATATATTCCAGTACATTTTTACGGACAGCCATCATAAATCTATAAAAAAAAAAAAAAAAAATGCCAAGGTGCGGGTTGAGAGAACTTGATAACGTAAAATATTTGCATTTGGTTTTGCAGTTTCCAGTTTCTAAGAAAAAGATTAAATATTAATATGAAAAATTATGGACGACGGACACTAAATGATAGTATTACGATTTTTCTATTGAATGTCGGAACTGTTCCGACAGTGTAATATATATTTTTTCATTTTATTATATGTTATGAAAAAAAAACAGCTGAGTTGCAATTGTTAAAAAAAATATGGTTGTGATCGTCTTCCGTAATTAAAATCGTCAAACTGAGATACAACCGAATTGATATCAAATGGCGACATGTTTCAACCGCATTTAAAATATACCTTGAAATGCTTTCATACTTTTACATCATGTTCACGATATTTTATTACAACACTATTTCACTCAAGGGTAAACAAAATTCTGTTCTAGTTAAAGGACTTTATCAAACAGAATAATACAGTTTACATGTAATGCAGTTAATACGCATTTAAACCACAGAAGAATATTTCTATTTTCCACACCTTGTGGTGGTGGGTCGCTATTGTGCATGCGAAATATTAATTGCAAACCCCATTGACTGGCTATATGCTGCCTGTCAAGAATATTTTATTTTTTTCTCGATCGACAGTTCAGAAGCTAGAAAACAATATGATGAATATTGTCTGTCAATCATGCAAACAATAACTTATGCACATGACAGAACGCATATATACGGATTCTGATTGCCCCTGTGGTATCTTCAAACTCTTCTTAAGGATATGTTGGATTGTGCCCAAAAAATATCTACTCCTTTTGGATCAAACTATTTTACTTCATTTTAGAAGTAGCATCGATAGACCATTAAACCTACCTCAGTATCCCGGTAGTAATAACTATTTCAGTATCCCGGAAGAAAAAATATATAATCAATAATTGAGGGCTTATGAAAAAAAAACTATTTTGGATGAAGTGGTGTTTATTTTATTTTTATGTTATATAACTGTTACGTGCCGACATACCATCGTTTTTTTACAGCAAAT
The DNA here is from genome assembly GCA_963680875.1 of Bathymodiolus brooksi. NCBI lineage: Eukaryota > Metazoa > Mollusca > Bivalvia > Mytilida > Modiolidae > Bathymodiolus > Bathymodiolus brooksi. The sequence continues at coordinate 112,075,738 of OY804581.1, forward strand.
ATTGCTTCTCAAACATCAAAACGTCATCTAAGCGCTTGTAATATTTGAACATTTTCCCGTCGCTTTTCAAGAAATTTAACACCTCGTGCACCAAAAAAAATACTTTAACAGTAGTTGTGTTATATTTATTTTAATAATCTTGTAAATATTGTCTGGTGCACGACTACGGAGGTGCTTAATTTCTTCGAAAACCGTCCAAATATCGCGGGCAAAATTCCACGAAATACAGAAAACAAGTAACGCTCATGACGTCACAATGACGTCAAATACGTATCGATTTTGTTGGAAACAAGTTTTAACATCAAAAGTATGATGTCGTCTATAAAATAAAACACATCAAATTTTAATCAAGTATTTTCTAAGATAATGATTCATTAAATATGGGGCCATATATGGAACTTATAGTCCCCAGTTCTTTTTATCGCGTTGTCGCCGGACTGCATGCACTGAGTTTTTCTCCTGGTTTCAATATATACAATCTGTATTTAAAATAAATACAATTATTTACAGAAACAAGTTATTTACTGATGAATTTCATTACTTGAAATGAATCATAAAATGTACAGAGATTGTGTATATATACATAATGGTATCATATATACAATCAGAAGAGTGAAAATATTGATTTTAAGGGTCAGTCCGAGGTTATAAATAAATTAATATTTAACAACCTCCACAATCCTCCACCAGCAAAATATTTTGATACAATCATTAACCCTCTATACTCAAAACAACTGCTCAATTTGGTGTTGGTGGAAGACTGTGGAGATATATAAAATAGCTAAAATGTACATTGAATATGTCGTTTATAGTCCATTTTTAGCATTATCCGTCTAATCATGATGTCATTATGACGTCATAGCGCACCCAATCTCACGGAAAAATATATTGTTTGAAAATTTGTAAATATAACAATTAAATTAGTAAATGGTTTTTATTCTATGTCAAGCATTATTTTTTGATAAAATGTGGGGCCAATTTTGCACCTTAGCGCCTCTCCCTCTTTCCTGACAAAACGTTAAAATTCAACTTCAATCACTCTCCGAAAGCTATAAATAGCCTAATCACGCAATCAGCAACGAATATTGACAGAAATATATGCTGGGAACCAGTACTTCATAATTCAATAATTTTCAAAATCACGATTATTTATTTATAAAACTGAAAGATTAAAACGGTATTTTCTATAGTAAGCAATTTTAAATATTTAATATAAATAAGAAATAAACCCAAATAAACCAAACAACAATAATAAATCATCACGTGAACATCTTACCTGTAAAAAAAAATGGCGGATACACAATAATGCTAATCGTGACTTCATTTAATATGAAAAATCTATTATTATGAACTAGTAACAGGTATGGACTTGGTCAGTAGATCATGCCGATATCAGCAAGAGGGATATTGGCAACAATCGCTGCATCAGCTGGGCAAAACGGAAAATTTTCAAAAGTCGGGACTGTGTTTGTTTATTTATTATCTAACTTCCGGTTTGATAATAATCTTCTAATAGTCGTTATATGAAGGATTTTTACCCAAAGAACATGGTCGTTAGTCGCGTTAGACAGTGGGTCGTTATATAAAGGTCGAATGCACGGGAAAACGCTGGGGAGAAATAAATAAGATTGGCTAAAAAAGGAAGCCGTTATACAGAGGGGGTCACTGAGATTTCTTCTTCTTTATATTTCTGGCCGTCCTTCACTACTGAAGATTATTGGCCGAGCGCCGTATTAAATTTAGTTAATACATAAGTTAACATATATACAATAAACAATGCATCAAAGGTTAAAACTATATATTTGATAACAAGTTTGACTATCTATATGTAGATTGTTTGATTATCTTCTAACCATACCTGTTAATTTGAAATGCATTAAAAACACTGCATGTATGGGAAAATGTCATGAACTTTACCCTTGTTTAAAGCAAGTACAACATTCATTCATAGAATACAAAAACTATATGTACATGTTTAAATCACTGTCAGTCAATTTAATTATTTGCGGATGCCGCTAGTGGAGCAGGAACTGCTTATTCTTCTGGAGAAAATGAGTTCACCCAAGGTTTTAATGGGGTTCATATTGCTCGATCTTTAGTTTCCTGTTTCTTGGGAGGAGGGGGGGGAGCAAATCCCCCCTTTTATATCAGTCCACTTCCTGGACCGATATTTCTCAGGCTAGTGGAATTTTGAAGGGGCCAGTTGTTCAAAAATTTTACTGGCCCATAGGGCCAGTTAATTTTTTTTCTTAAGTCGACCCCTGATATGTAGAAATTTACAAAACTGAAAACATAATCTTTAATGAATTTGAGGAGAAGAGCATGAAGAAACAATTAATTAACATAGAGTTACACATACAAATTTCAAGGGGCCATCATGGTCTTGATCGTATGGTAGTTGGATTTACAACTGCCTATAGCCTTCAGAACCTATCACCACTAACGTGAGTTTGAATCCCACTCAAGCGATACTGTCATACAATATTATGTGATAAATTTGTCAGTGAATTGCGACAGGTCAGTGATTTTCTCCGGGTTCTCCAGTTTCCTCCACCAATAAAACTGACCTCCACGATGTAGCTGAAATATTGTTGAAAGTGGTCGTTAAACACCATAAACCCAAACCCATATACAAATTTCAAATGCCATTGATTGAATTTCAAAGGAAGTTGTGTATTTTATTAATAGGTTTCTGGCTAACAAGAAGAGATTGAATGTGGCATTAACCAGAAGTAAAACTGCACTGTATGTGGTTGGAGATCTTAGCTCGCTCAGGGTAAATATCATTATTGTAGAAAAAGTACAATAGCATATTAATTATATATTCTATGAATATCATTCAACAAACAATTTTGAATCACAGATTTACAGTAGGGGTCGTCGTGGTTGTGATTGTATGATAATTGGATTTACAACCACCTATGCAATCAGTGCCTATCACCACTTATGTTGTGAATTCTACTAGATATTTTGCTGTCATTGACATTAATAAGTCAATGTAAAACATGTACTTATCACCACTATCATTGCGAGTTCGAATCCATCTCATGGCAAGGTGTATTGAATACAACATTATGTGATAAAGTTCGTCAGTGACTTACGGCAGGTCGGTTGTTTTCTCCGGGTAATATGTTTCCTCCACCAATAAAGCTGACCGCCACGATATAACTGAAATATTGTTGAAAGTGGCATTAAGCACCATAACCCTAATACATGTACAGTAGTCTCCCTTGTATAAGACCACCCATTCTGCAATGAAAAGGTGATCTTTATTCCCCCCGCAACGAAGTTGTAGGAGGGTATACTGGTTTCACCATGTCCGTCCGTCTGTAGACAAATCCTATGTCGTACGATAACTTGAGTTGTGTTTCTTAGAATGTTTTGAAATTTTATCAGCAGCTTACTGGTGAAGAGAGGAGGATCCCTTTCATTTTTGACGATTTTCGCTTTTGCCGTCCGAGAGTTATTGGACTTGATATGACGGAAAATAGGATTTTTACCCTATGTCGTATGGTAACTTGAGTAATGTTTCTCAGAATGTTTTGAAATTTTATCAGCAGCTTACCGGTGAAGAGAGGACGATCCCTTTCATTTTTGGAGATTTTCACTTTTGCCGTTCCAGAGTTATTGGACTTGATATGACGGAAACTAGGATTTTTACCCTATGTCGTATGATAACTTGAGTAGTGTTTCTCAGAATGTTTTGAAATTTTATCAGCAGAAATATAACCTGATAAGAGGGGTGGTCTTTAGTGAGAAGGGCCTTGTAAAGGAGAGACTACTGTACCAAGAAATTTGACATTTTCCATTTTCGTAGCTTTGAAATGTAAAAGTTTGTTTTGCCAAAATTATTTGCTATATTCCATAAATTGATGATATTAATAATGCAATCATTGATGCTAATTTCAGAATGGGGATTTAGTATGGAGAACATTGATTGAAGATGGAGAATCCAGACAAGCTATTTGTAAAGTTCAAACGAACAGCAAATATAACATGGTTTTTAATGCATGTCTGTCAGTCAATTCAAGAAAAGGACATCAGTTTATAAGCTGATAGGAGTAGATAGGAAAGCAAATGGGAAGAAAAATTGCTATGCTATGATAGGGTACAGCTGTAAGCTGTAAGAAATTGAAAGCATACAGTCAAATGGAATGGAGTAGAGTACTAGATTTTAACATCGAGAAAAAGTGGATACAGGTTTTAACCTTAGAAGTTGAGAAATTGACTTACAAATCAACAATTGTTAAACAATTGAAACAAAAATATACTTGTCATGAAGGGAAGGATGAAATAAACTGGATATCTTAAGTATCCATGGAGACGACAGAATCATTCGTAAGGTTGTGGAGATAGTGCTCATGTTTTTCAAAATGTTCCAGAGAGTTAGTGTGATATAATGTACAGCATGTGTGATAGTTCATTCAGTAGGATATTCGTAACTTCTAATGTATATTAATGTATTCGAGCTGGAATGTGTTTGGAACACAAATATCGATAAACAAAATGCATTTGTTATTGTTTTATTTTAAAAAAAAAATTAAATTCATACCGTATTTTACGGACGATAGGTCGATATTTTTTTTCTTCAACACGCTGGCTTCGACCTATCATCCACATCGACCTATACAAGGATGAAGTTTAAAAAATCTGGAATCCCTAAAAAAAAATCTCGATAAAAATGACGATTTTGTTTACAGTATACCTTGAATTTGTTGTAGGTTTTTTTTTCTGAATAAGAAGACTGAAATCATCGATGTTCTTGGGGAATAAAAGTATACTAACAAGGGGTGCAATTCCGGGGGAAAAATGTTCAACATCCGAAAAAAATCAATAATATTCAATGATTGAAGTGTTAGCGAAAATCAGTTCAATAATGAATTGTATAATAAAATGTATACTATAAAAAATGTATGTTGTTGAAAAAAAATCACAGGGTGGATCGTTTTACAATATAATATTATTGTCACAAAATATCTAAATATAGCTATATAGGTTTTCCATCTAACACGAGCATGCGCACGGGGTTGTAGTAAAAAATGGCGGTTGCATTACATCTCACAATAATTTGAATACACGTGGAGAACAAGCTTTTTATACTAAATATACTGGAAAATAATTATCGATTTCGTTAAACTAGAATGCTCTACACTTGAATTGGTCAATTAGGAACAAATAAAATAATCACCACGAGATAATCAACACAGGTGAACATCAGTCGGCACTTAATTATCCTGATCAGCTGATTGAAAATTTACTGGACCGAGACATCACATAATTTGTGTACTACTAATTAAACACAGTTTAAAGGTATGTCAATAAAACTGCACAAGGTGATACATTGTTTTGACAGCTTGATTATTTTATTGTATGGACATCCGTTTACCATCTATTGTGACACCCACACTGGGCCACAGATGGCCTGATTTGAATGTCATCGATGTCTGGCTTTACAAACCAGACTCCTCATAAAAAACAAGTTTAAAAACAAAATTTTATTTAATTTAATTTTCATAATTATTTCGTTTATGACACATAAGAATAGTATTCTTGAGCTAATACTTACATATACTTACCGAAGAACATCGTTATAGGACAAATGTTTACCGATGTGAAAAAAAAACACAAAAAAAGTTTGATGTGACGATACTTACCCAAGTTGTCATCGGCATCCTCGACCTATGGAATGCTTCGACCTATCTTAGTTTTCCCAAAAAATTTAGCCGAAAAGCAGCAATTCGACCTATCGTCCCTATCGACCTATAGTCCGTAAAATACGGTATATGAAAATAATAATATTATAATTGTTAATTTTTATATTGTGAAATTTTACCACCATCAAAAATAATGAATTTATAAACATGTAAAAACCAAAAGGATATTTAATCAATTTTATATGGTGGAGTTTTGCCACCATAAAGATTAAATATAGTAATTGGTCATTTATATTTTGTGAAGTTTTCTCACCAATTTTAAAACATATTGCAGGGTTAGCGAAATTTCATATGGGTTGGGTGGTCCTAGTGAAAAAAAATTCAGTCCTCATAAATTTTCTATTGCAAAATACCAATCTTGTGTCAGTCCTCAGCAAAATCTGGCGAAATTTTGCTGGTCATGTCTGACAGGACTGACAAATTTCATGAACTCTGCTAATTGATAATATGAATTACATTTAAGACAGTATTACAGTATTTGAGGGGTTATTAGGTGGTCAAGTTTACGACGGCAGAATTAATCAGTTAAGGAGGATTAGTCAGGTCAGTTAGCATTAATCAGCATTACCTGTATTTATTTTCCAGTGAAATATACAGTCAAACCTGCCCATGTGGTCACCTCTATTAAGCAGTCACCTGCATTGAAAGGTCACCTTTTTCTTGTCCAATCATAGAAAATTTCATATGAATTGAACCTCTTAAGAGGTCACCTATCTTTAAAAACCACTTTTTCTTTGTGCCAAGGGTGACCTCTTAATACAGGTTTGACTGTACTTGTAGTGAAATAAATGATCAATGATGTAGCATCTAATCTCATATCACATGATGCTAAAATGTTCAATTTTTATACTAAAATGGCAAAATACATTAAAATTTATAAAGTTTTAATTAAAAAAATCAATTTTGCTAATTAAAATGATGTTTATGCAGAACAAGGTTTGACACTAACTTTCAAGTCATACCAGTCCAAAGGACTAGTGTAAAATTAAAGCTTCTAGTCTTACTAAGAATGTGGTAGTCCTTCTATCTGCCAGGCCCGAGTTGAAAGGGGGGGAGGGGATTATTAGAATTGCTGAGTGCTGATTTGGATTGCTATTCTTCAAAATAAAAAAAGTTATTGTTTTAAAAAATAACCAAATGTTTTGTCTCGATGTGACTTATCAATGAAAGAAAGATAGAATAAAATGTACTGATTTATGTAAAGATTATTCGAAGGAAGGGTTAAAAATGATTGACATTGATCAATATTTAAACTCTATTCAGATATCTTGGCTTAAAAGGTTAACAATGTCAACTCCTATGATCAGTAGCTGAAAAATTATACCACTGAGTTAATTTGAAAAATTTGGACCAGATTTTCTCATTTTTAAAACAAATATGGATAATAAATAGCCAAAATATTTCAATTCCCTTGGGATTCAGTATTTAGCTGAAAAAAATAAATATTAAATTTTATTCTGAGATTGAGAAAAGTCTGACATTTGTGTTTAAAAACATGAAAGAAAACAAATTTAAAGTTTATAAATGGAAATTAATCCATTATATTTGACCATGTAAAGAATTATTATTCAAATGGCATATAACCACTAATAACTTGTGTAATAATTGTCAAATTACAGAAAATCATGAACACTTTTTCTTTGAATGCAAAAGATTGGAAACATTTTGGAGGATAATAAAAAAAAAAACTGTTTTCAAAACTTAAATTAGGGGAACATATTCTAACCTTGAAAAATTTAGTTACAGGGTACAAAATAAAAGAAGAATATTATGATGTAAATTATTTACTCACAATAATAAGATTCTCCATATATGAAATAAATAAGGGTAATAACAAAATTACCGAACTCCGAACAATCTTACAAAGGGAAAGTCAAAACTCGTAAGTATATAAACGGACAAAATCGGTCAACAACCGGAAAACTGTGAAAACCGTAATGACCCTGACTTGGTATAGGCATTTCTAAAGCTATTATGTTTCAAGTCAAAGGAAAGAAATATTTGATATAATCAATATTCTTGTCAGAGAAATTAAATTTATATTTTTCTATGAAAAAAATGACCATATTAGGAAGATGCTAAAAACAGTTTTACAAGAATTATAGACAACAAATATCAAATATTTCATACATGCACATGTAAATAATGTAAATCTAATGTGCAATAATACATGATACATACATGTACAGTGTACACTGTTGTTTATATTTGCAGTGTGTACTGCATGGTGTGTATATTTGCAGTATAGGCTGTTATATGTTGGCAAGTATCATATTCAGTAAATAATACTATATGATTATATCTTGTTAGTATAAACATAAATTGTACAAATAATGTTGAGTCACACACTGTGTTGTCTCTTATATGTGTATTTTGTTTTGTTACAATAAACAATTATTGCCTTCAATGGATGTAAACATCCAGAATTGTTAACTTGATGGGGGTTGTTTTCCCGAGGGAAACAACCCCTTGAGGGTTAACAATTCTGATGTTTACAATCCATTGAAGGCAATAACTGTTTTATTATACCGAACAACAGACCAAGGATTGGGCATTTAAATAAATACATGTATTCAAGCAAAATGTGTGTTTAATAACTTTTGAAAAAAATTTAACAAATGTTAAACTATTTCATGTTTATATTAAAGTTCACAATACAACCAGTGATATAGGGTACAAACCAGCCATCAGTAATATTTTCAACAGATTTAAAATGTGTGTTTAATAACTTCAAAAATTGCCTCGGGGCCAATACAACCTTCCTTGAGCTATTATGACTAACCTTGGACATATAACCGGTCCATTATGAAAACACCCATCCATTTCTTAATACTTTTATTAACCAGTCAATTTCAATTTTAGGTAATCTTTTTGAAGAAGGCAATTGTATTGACCGAAATGGTAGGCTATAATTGTTTTATCATTTTTCAATATTATTATTTAAATATTAAAATTTTGAAATTTCATGAAAACTGAAATTTTTGAAATTTTTGAAAAAATTTGATATCTTATGAAAATTTTGAAATTTTTTGAAATCTATATTAAAAAAAGGACAAAGGCCACGAATGGTCGATATCGGCCCTGTAAAATGACATTTTTTTCAAAATGAACGCAGAAACGTGCTTTACTTCCAAAAGTTTCCTTCTGGCATTGAAGTTTATCGAGTATGATCAAATTATATAATATGACGAAGTATTCCGGAATTCTAACACCCAGAAACATGCCGGAAAGCCGAAAACGGACCACTTTTGTCAAAATTTCTAGCTATTTTGTAAAATTTTGATGTGGCCGCATGCGTTGATCAAAATAAAAAAGTGCTAAAAATAAAGTTATTTTAATATTAAATTGTTGTCACTCAAATTCATTTTGATCGACGAATGCGGCCACTTCGAAATTTAGAAAATTGTAGTTACATATTACGTGGATTTGAGCCAACGTTTTCCGCGGTCCAACGATTAAAATGAAATTCGTAACTATAATTAAATAAACATGTTGGAGATTTCCTTTAGCATAATTAAGCTTCTATATAATGTGAAGTACGACACATTTTTTATTGTAAACCTAGTACATGTATATATAAAACAGTATGACTCTGTAATCCGATTGCGGCTCCCCAATGACAAAATTATCAAACCAGGACCATCGTCAGAATACATATTCAAACAATGTACACTACATGTCTGCTCTGGTCTCTTAATGTGGACAGTTTTTTCTTAAAAAGGAAGGGGAAGAGTCACATGCACGCATGTCTGGGATGCATGTACGCATGTTTCACATTTATATATAGTTTCTATCCCATTTTTCGTCACTCAGTGAACAGGGACCGGGTATATTAATATGTTCTCTTGCTTGCAATAATAACGATGACAAACTCATGAAAACTACTGACTAAAGTATGAAGGATTTAGCTCAAACATATACGGGGGGTTCATATACATGTACACATGACATATTGTTTAAAATGAAGATGTTATCATATCTAGAAGTTGCATACGTATTTAACAATATTAACGTATTCATTTATCAGTATTTGTAATGGCTGAAGAGGTCGTCTGCAACTTGGAATATATTGAAGTGAAAAAAAAATTGTATGAATAAATTGCATATACACACAGACAATGGACAAAAGTATTTGCACGCTTCCAATTTTCCCTATATATTTCATATAAAACTACAATTTTTCAGAAGCTTATTCTGAAGTCAATTCACACCCGATTTCGATATTTTTTATGTAGTTTTACTGTATAATTTCAAAATAATTTTCTATGATAAACATTTTGAGAATATACAAGCTAAACATGCAACTGAATTAATTTCTTTCGAAATACAATGGTTTGATAGTACCTTTGTAGACAAATTATTTAAGTCTGTGTTTAAATCATTGCGATTTGAAAAACATGATTTTTGTCCATCAAGAAGATGATCATTTGATACGCGTTCGGTTACAGAGTCACCACACATCATCCAGGACATATTTGTTATGGATCGAGTACCGCCTTATGAGGGGGGGGGGGGCTGGGCCCCCTACCAGGGCTCTGTCTACGACCCACTGGGGACATTAAGTGGTCCCCAGACCCCTCGCCTACTCACGCCCCCCCCCCCCTAACCACAAATCCTGGATCCGCTCCTGGTTGGCATTGTAGAATGTCTGCCGAACATCGGCAACATCCACACAATCAATCAAGACATATTTTAATGAAAAATTAGAATTACAAGGAATACATTCCGGTCGTTCCTCGTTATTTAACAAATAGCTATGAGTAAGTCTACTATGACCTATACGACATCTGGTCAAGACTACCTGTTCCTTCCGATTTTTTGACCGTAAGAAAAAGGAGTCTTGCCAACTATAACGATGGATAGACGTAGATAGTAAACAAATATATATGAAACGAGTGCCTGTGACTTATACCTCCCTCTGTTGACAGGACAAAAACGTTTTTTTTTGCTTCCATGCTAAACATTTTGGCTCTTTCTTAGATTTTACGAAAAAAAGTTGGATGGGCACAAAAAACATAGTTCCCACACTTTTCAGTGTGGAGGAGCAATATAGCCCCTTATCCCAGACCCCAATGACTCTGCATCTTTTCTAAATATCTATTTCTAGACGTATTTGTCTCATCTCTATTTTATGAATTGAAAGACCTAAATTAAAATTGAAATATGACTCAAAAATTTAGATTAGTCACGTAGAAACAATAATAAAGCTTCTTGTATTTTCTCTACTATGATAATACTGCAAATAAATATTAATCATTGTCTATTTATATACTTTTCATTGCAACCTAAGATCTACTTTATCTTTTAATTGTGACACGCCAGGTCGGATAGTGCGTTGCCATAACAGTTCAGTCTTTCAAAGGTGAGTGTATTTTGATCATTTCAGACAAAAAATTGATACAATTATGTGATAGCTGCCATATAAATAATGGTAACAGAAAAGAAATGGAAAATATTATCTGATATTGGCCTTGATGACCACACTAAAGATGGAAGCATTTTAGACATAAATTTGATTTTCTAAATCTCTGACGAAGTCGCAGAATGTTATATATTTTTTTAATGATTCATTTGTATTTCACTAACTGGACGTTTAGAAGGCTATCATATTCCATGCGTGTATCTTATACAGGGGCGGATCCAGGAGGGGGCGTGCCCCCCCCCTAAAATTGGTAAAAATATGATTTTTTGGCGTAAAATCGTGATTTTTCACACAAAATTTTTCACGCCTACCTCCGATCGGTGCAATTTTTTTAAGTGCGCCCCCCCCCTAACTTGAAATCCTGGATCCGCCCCTGGAAACACCTTATATTATAATAATGATTCTATAACATTTATTTGTTTTTTGTTGGGTTTTTTTTGCAGTTGAAATAATTCTAGTAATAATTCACATCACAAGTATTAGTACTGCTGTTAAGGTTTTATATTTTTTCATACTTAAACAGCCTTTTAGAATAAATGTGGTAATTTATTCATTACTCCAAATAATATAATTTAAACTGAGTAAATTGTAAATAAAGAAAACAATTTTCTACATACATCCATAATGTTGAAAAATAAGTCTGATTTAATATTTTTCATAAAATTATATATTTTTTTATCAAAAGTCTATTTTTATCCGAAAAATGTAGTATTTAAATTGAACACAAATTATAAATGATATAAATAACGTTTACATCTTACCATACTTTGTTAAAATATGATCAAATGAACTTAATTACAACTTTTTTCAAAAAAAATTAAAAATTATGTAATTTTGTATAAAAATGTGTTTTTTTACCCTAAAATATTGTAAATAATCTGAAAAAATGTAAATAAAGTAAACATATGTCTATATACCTTCATAATGGTCAGTTTGAAATATTGAGAAATGTTAAAATGAGCTAAAAAAAAAATATGAAAAATATTTTCCAAAAATCTGTGGTTTTGTTTACTCAAAAATGTAATTTCTCCCCAAAAATACAGTGTTTTAACAATTAGATTGTTAATGTGTGTACATATATGTCAACATAATCATATTATCAACAGTTCCACTTATTTTTAAATGTTGAAAAACAATGTTAGAAATTTTTTAAAATATTTACCTGAAATCTGATTTTCATAAAGAAATTACTATTTTTACCAAAAAAAGAGCCATATTACATGTTGATATTACAAAAAATATATCATTAATACAAAAATGACTTGGAAATAAACCTTATTCATTATGCATTTCCATTATTAGTTGTTCTTTCTATTTATTATTGAAAATGTCCAGAAATTTGGGATTTTTCATCAAATGTTAGTTTTTTGGCCCCAAAATGGACAAAAATGCTAAAATATGCTAAAAAAATCACATTTATCAATAGTATCAAACATATATTAGCAGAATATGATGAACAAATATGTTTTGAAGATAGGGCCGAATTCCACCCTTCGTGGCCCTACTCCTTTGAAATATTGAAATTTTTTGAATATTTTGAACTTTAAATTTTTTGAAATTTTTGTTGATTTTAGAATTTTGAAATTTTATGAAATTTTTGAAAGAGTTGTTTCCCTTTTGAGGCACGCAATGGGTTGTTTACAGGGAAACAATAGGGTTGTTACCCGGTAAACAACTAGTTGTTTCCCGTTTGGGTTAATTTTCACAAAACATTAAAATTGTTTCAGGTCATGTGATTTAATTTAAGCCAATGAGAAGTTAGTGAGGTATAATAATGTATGTTGTTTTCTGTATTTATTTCTGTGTTTCTCTATATTTTGTTTTGTTATTTTGCTCTTTTTAATTTTCAAGTAAGACATAAATGGAGAGAAAAAAAATTCTATCTACTCACAGTCAGCAATGTGAGGATGAAGATCCTATGGTTTGAATGGTTAATTATATCCTTGTTTAAGTTGTTGAATCGAAATTGAGTGATTTCAAGTATCTCTTTTTTCAAAACTCAAATATTTTCTGGATAGAATAATGTCTTAAATAATCTATTTTGTATCTCTGTTGTATTTAATAATCCATATATAATATTGATAAAAAAATGAATTAATCCTCATTTCAAAATAGTTAGTGCCTTAAGATTTATACAATTCCACACCACTTCTAATGAAATTTTCTAAGACAACATGAAATCTTTTCATTATAACTTCAATTTAACATGTATAAACAGTCTTGATATAAGTTAAGGTAGCTGATGGGAATAAATAATCTGTTTAATATAACAAAAGTTTTCATTGTAAATGGACTGGAATGTTGTTTCTCACCACTTGGATAAAGTAGCCCGATAATTTAGGTATCCGTGTCTTGACAGTATTTTAAATGTATTTCGTTATAAGATATATAGACTGTATCATTAAATTCTACTACAACAGCGATGAATACAAATAAAAATGATTTGACCCACAGTTTGCATTTTCCGGAACTACATTATTTAGAATTTGGTCACACATTGACATGGTAGAAAGAGGTGAGAGAAAAAAGTGTCAAATGCCATGTGTTCTTACAATTCAGATTGTACATAGCATGTCCCTTTTTTTATATACTTAATGTAGAATCAGGTTTCTTTTCTAAGTACACATTCAAAACAAATTAAAAGAAGACAGACACTTTTGATTCAAACAGTGAACTTAAATTTCAGTAAATCTATGCAAAACAAATTATTTTTTTATATTGTGTTATCTATGATATACATGTAAGTAAAATTTATGTGTTGCTGTATTTGTTTAATACAATTGTTTTATGAATGCAGGCTGTTCTTGAAAAAGTGTATAGGGAGTATGTGTGTACTTGAATGTTTTATAACCTTGAAGGAAAGTGACTTGACATTTTCAGGAGGCAAGGACATGGAAATAAGTCCCCACTTCCGATACTTTCTGGAATAAACCTTTGTTGAAATAGTTATACTGGTTAAAAGAAAAATAGTTTATATACTGTCTAAACCGAACCTCCATGGGACCAATTTTATCTTTGGAATAGACAGGCATTTCGTTTATTTAGGTTAACTTGACAAAAGATTTTCTACATTTGGACTCCGTTTTATTCAGGGCTTCTGTTGTCACAGGTTTCACTTTTTATCATACATGTGCTCAAATCTTACAAATGCTCAGTACTGGTATTTGGGTGAGGGGGGGTACAATTATAGATTCATATTTGAATAATTCCCAGAACACACCAAGCAAAAAAATGTACATTTTTTGGTACTTTTATATTGTCTTATGTTAAGATTATTTTAAATGATACAAATGTGGTAAAACCTAATTCTTACAACTTCATTGTTCAAAAAAAGAAGAAGAAAAAAAGCAAAAACAAGGTTGTTTTCATGGAGCTATTAAAGATTGTAATGTCCTTTGATGACATGTTACTCACTTTTCAACACTTTTACTGTTTGACTGGAAACTTTTGTTTCACTGAAGCTACAGATATATTCTAACAAAATCACATGTGTTCATATCCATTTTGTGTTCATAACATAATTTGACTTTATTTCTGTATTTAAAAATCCCCAACTTGATTGTTTTAGTATACAAATTTGAATCATCTGTGCTCTTCAATTAATCTATTTTTAGACTACCGGGTATTACTTTCACATTTTTAAAATATTGGTTGTTGGTAGTGTTTTACAGATACCTCACACTTCAAAGTTGTAATATAAGCTATTTTTTAATGAAAAGAAATTTTCAAAAATGATGATCAGCAATTCCACCAATTGAACACAAAAAAAACCAACCAAATTTGACAATGGAAATCCAGGTCCTGGCTGGAGACAGCCACAATTGTTTTTTAGTTTAAAAATGATAATGCATACACATTGAGCAGAGTTTGTATGGAAGGGAGGTAACCTGCTCCTTGTACTATAGTCATTGTTAGTGCCTCTTCTCATATCCAGTCTATTTAAAGACACAATTTATTTTTATATTTACTATCATTTTTTTGTAAGACATTTCAAGTGAAAATGTATATGCAGCTTATCTATCAACAATGTAAAAAAAATAATTAATAACATTAATAACATAAGCTGCATATACATTTTCACTTGAAATGTCTTACAAACATATCAACTATCTTTTTTTGGTTAATAAATTTATACTTTCAAAATGTGTTGTTTGTTACTGATACCAAAGTATGCATGTCTGAGTGAGTGAGTGATTATTGTTTAATGCCAACTCAGCAATTTTTCAGCTATATCATGGAGAGAACAAGTTAATTTTCAATGAAATGATGATGAGGTCCACTTTGTACTAGACCAACACACTGAGTTTGATTTTTATAGTGCTAGCTCACTGAAACAACAGTTCGAATAGACATGTTGCCCCACTCAGACACAATATCCTGATTCTGAGCCAACCAGTCTTTGCTCTTTCTCCTTAATGCTGCATACTTAGCAGAGAAGCAACAAATACCAATTGTATAGTCTTTGGTTTGACTCGAACCCACGATCTACTGCACTCGAGGTGAGCACGCTAACCATTACACCACTGATGTGGTTATATACATGTCTGTATTATCTTTCAGTATATAATATAATCTTAAAGATCTACTTATACATTCATTCCCTGGTCTGTAGAATCTTGGTTATATACATGTCTGTATTATCTTTCAGTATATAATATAATCTTAAAGATCTACTTATACATTCATTCCCTGGTCTGTAGAATCTTGGTTATATACATGTCTGTATTATCTTTCAGTATATAATATAATCTTAAAGATCTACTTATACATTCATTCCCTGGTCTGTAGAATCTTGGTTATATACATGTCTGTATTATCTTTCAGTATATAATATAATCTTAAAGATCTACTTATACATTCATTCCCTGGTCTGTAGAATCTTGGTTATATACATGTCTGTATTATCTTTCAGTATATAATATAATCTTAAAGATCTACTTATACATTCGTTCCCTGGTCTGTAGAATCTTGGTTATATACATGTCTGTATTATCTTTCAGTATATAATATAATCTTAAAGATCTACTTATACATTCATTCCCTGGTCTGTAGAATCTTGGTCTTTGCTGCTTCCCTGGATTGACACCTTTCAAATTTATGTATAGCCCCACCCTCCATCCAAGAACAGACATAGTTAGATGCCCGTACTACAACAGATTTGAAAATTAAACAACATGAAGAGGTGGGAAGAATTCAGATTCACGGTAATTGCAAGATTGTTGAAATATGATGGCATCAATTCAAATTTGAAAATTAATTCTCGTTATAAAATACCACAATTTTACGGACATCTATTGATCTCTTAAATGTTTTAGCCAATCTGACTGAAAATCAAAAAGTCAAATGAGGTTTTGGCGTTCAGGGTTATCATTTAGCATTTTAATCTTCTCAGAAACCACTGCACCAATATGAACCAAACTTGGCAGGACATGCAATTGGATTTTGAATTGCTTCAAAGAGTAACAATCAAGTTCTTCAAGACCCCTAAGGGAACATTTGGAATTTTAAATTGCTCCAGAAAGTAACAACTATTCTTCAAGACCTATAGAGGAACATTTCTGGCAATGTCTGATGATTTCATGTAGTTTGTTTGAATGAGAGGTTGAAAATGTGAAAAAGTTTACGACATGCAAACGAACGGACCGGGGAAACTTTTCAACCAGAAAAACTCCTGCCTCAGATGAGGTCAAAATGCTGGTGTCATTCTATTCAGGTTTAGCTATAAAATAACACAGGGAAAATGAACAAAAAATAACAACTCTGAAACTTTTTTTAATGATGAGGTTGAATTATCTTGGGCATTGAGAGTGGGCATCCATACAATTCTGTCCTCATGCCAATATAGTTCGATCCACTGTTATTTTTCTTGTGGAAATCTATTATGTTGAATCGTATATACTGGGACACAATGGGTGGGTTCAAAATTTGGTACACGATCTTGTCCTGGTCCCTATTTCCACTCGTATACTGTAAAAGTCAATATATTTTAGAATTTAACTTTTGACATTATGTTTAACTGTCTGTAGCATAGGATGGGTTTGTTGGATTCTAAGAGTTGTAAATGCAGTGACAGAAGTAATTTGCATATTTGGCTTGAATGACGTTTCATATATATATGCAGTTTGTTAAAGATGAGATGAAACGGACTGAAATGGCAACCGGCCTAGGTGGACATTCAATATATCTCAAAATCAACTGGACCAATTTCCAGAGCGATTGTTCACAGGCTATCTGTCAATTACTGGTGTCTACCCATAACTGTTATTTTGATGAGAAATAAATGTCTGTTGTTGTTGGGGCTGTCGTGATCGTATGGTAGATGGATTTACAACTAGCTATGCAATCAGTGACTATCACCACTAACATTGTGAGTTAGTATCCCATTCAGGCGAGGGGTTCTCAATACAACAATTATGTGATAAAGTGTATCAGTGATATGCAGCAGGTCAGTGGTATTCTCCAGCTACGGTTTCCTCCACCAATGAAACTGACCGCCACTATATTGTTGAAAGTGGCATTAAACACCATAACCCTAACCCTATTATTACAATTTCTATCCTCTTGTCTTTGGCTTATGTGTTTTAATTTTTAGAATGACTTGATCATACCTTCATAAATGATAATACAACATGCAATCAGCTTATTTCATAAATATTTGACCAACGTGCAAATTTTGAAATTTTGTTCGCATAATTATATGAACAAAACATTTCTTCATAATAGCTGAACTATCTCTGTCTCTCCTAATAATTTCATTGAATTCATAAAAACTTGGCTTACTGTGATCAAATGTGGTGTTAAACATTAATCAAAGAAAACTGACTATATGTATACAATACCTTATTTGTACAATCCTGTTTATAATCTTTCCAATGTTGCCCATCGTTGGAATATTGCAGAGTATAGTTAGTAACCCACACTTCACAGCAAGGTGCACCCTTGTTGAAAGAAAATTAGCAGCTTGATTTTAGTCTGACACATTTTAAATGAAAATAACACAAGTTTACATCTTTTGAAAAAAAAAGTATTTCTCTTAAAACAATGTTGGTTCAATGGTGTGTATTTGCCATTTTTTTTTTTTTTTTTTTTTTTTTCAAGTTGAAAAGATAGAACCAATGTATTGGAATACATCATTAATCAACTTAGTTCAATAAATAAAGGTTGAAAGGAGAACATGTTTCTGGATAAGACCGTTACTGATCACTTATGTATCTCTACAGGAATTGGTCATAATTGGAACTTAAATGTCTTCAATATCAAGGGTGCCTGTAAGAACCATATAGCTATAACTAGTATTTGGTAATATTGTTTATTATAAAAACATTAACATTCCCAATATATAGCAGGTGCTGATAAAAAAATAACATGAAAATAAATACCAGCTATATAATTACTGCTACACAGTTTTTTTTCTTCTTTCAAAACTGGCTATTTTTTACTTGACAAAGTTCTTGAAATTATGTAACATGATGACTGACTATATTTTATTTTTAAAATATAAGATTATCTATGTCACTTTTGTGTGCAGGGATTTACAACTACCTATGCAATTATCAGTGACTATAGCTGTCACCACTAACATTGTGAGTTCGATTCCCGTTCATGGCAAGGTGTACTCTATGCAACTTTATGTGATAGAAAGTTTGTCAGTGACTTGTGGCAGGTCAGTGATTTTCTCTACCAATACAACTGACCGTCACGATAAAACTGAAATATTGTTGAACCATCGAAGTATTTCATGGGAATAAAACTACTATATATAGAGAATGTATACAGCATTAATACACGTGGTCTAAATCCATAAAACTACTTTTTATTGAAGTACCTGTTCCAAGACAGGAAAGGAAGGAGAGCGGTCATGTATATGTGTGTTAGGGGTAACTATTTTGCTTGCTTTACGATTTTTCATTGGATTTTGGAACTGTTCTGACAGTGTGGTATGTTCTGATTTTCATTTTATGTCTAGTTTTGGAAACGAATGAAAATTATTTTGTTTTTACCTGTGTTGCCACAGCTGTGATTATGTGTGAAGTGTTCAGCTTTATTTCCAGCCAGTCCTGTGATGTCGACTTGGCCCCAGTGTACCACCCTCTACCATCATTCAATCTTCCATATTCTGGATTGAAGCTACCAAAACTCTCACTAGCGCTAAGTGCGGTGTCCAAGATCCTACCATCTTCCATACCAATGGGATCACCACAATTTGTATTCCTAATATGTAGACGGTGTACCAATGTCAGGAAAAAATACAAATAAATAGTGTGCTAAATATAAAGAACAGCGAACGGTGAACATAAAAAAGGCATGACATAGTAGTTAGGATCGAGTCATTTAAAATAAATCGATATGTTTTAAATATTTTATTGTCCTGTATATCAACCCAGTAGAAATAAATTTGACTAGCTAGGCCAACACACACATCAATCGATGGTTGAATAATGAACCTTAATGAAAAGATCGTACGAAAAACATTTGTTTTGAAATGTTGGCTTAGACTACATGTAATTTGTAGATAACCTCTAGTATATTTACCTAGACATTCTTACCGGACTAGGGCTAGATGTTAACAGCTGTTTCTGAAGATGGTTTACCTCCCTTGTTTTTTCTTGCAGTTGTGTAATTAGTATATGTTGTTGGTTTCTGATGTCGTGTACTGTTGTTTGTAGGTTGTTGTACATTGATAGCATCTTATTGTATTGTTTCTCGAAGAAAGTCGCATTCTGCATGGTACCATTTAATCTTACTGAAATAAACACCACCATGGACCGATATGCATTTTGTGAATATATTAGAACAAGATCATTTTTTAAAAGACCAGATAAAAAAATGCATTTGAAGAAATTAGGCTTGTGTACATGTATGGGTTTAGCACGTTGTCTCATCATGGGGCTCGACAGTCACCATTCACTTAAATTTTATTACTGTGCTATTTTCTGCACAGGACTATCGAACAGCATGTTTATTCCCCACAAATGACGCTAAAATAGAAAGATTCGAATAGTAAATGTTTAGCCTTACGATCAGTGCATATATATCTCGTCTGGAAGGGATTCAATTGATTACCCGATATTAAGTTCTGTAGCTAATCATTATTGTACATCGCCGCCTCCAGAAGATTATTGCGATAGCTTTGTTATTTATTAGTTATGAGAATTGGAATAGCATGGTAGTTTATTGAGTACTAAATACTTGCTTAACCGTGGATGTGGCATCACACCAGTACGACGATTGTCCGATGGTAATCTTATAATTACAAATGTATCATTGGACAAATGCTTCTTTGTGTGTGGCTAAATTGTAATACTAAGCATTAATGTACTCCTAACTATTAACGATCATCGCTGGTGGTTTGTATATATATATATAACGATCATCGCTGGTGGTTTGTATATATATATATAACGATCATCGCTGGTGGTTTGTATATATATATATATAACGATCATCGCTGGTGGTTTGTATATATATATATAACGATCATCGCTGGTGGTTTGTATATATATATATAACGATCATCGCTGGTGGTTTGTATATATATATATAACGATCATCGCTGGTGGTTTGTATATATATAACGATCACCGCTGGTGGTTTGTATATATATATATATAACGATCATCGCTGGTGGTTTGTATATATATATATATAACGATCATCGTTGGTGGTTTGTATATATATATATATAACGATCATCGCTGGTGGTTTGTATATATATATATATAACGATCATCGCTGGTGGTTTGTATATATATATATAACGATCATCGCTGGTGGTTTGTATATATATATAACGATCATCGTTGGTGGTTTGTATATATATATATATATAACGATCATCGCTGGTGGTTTGTATATATATATATAACGATCATCGCTGGTGGTTTGTATATATATATATAACGATCATCGCTGGTGTTTGTATATATATATATAACGATCATCGCTGGTGGTTTGTATATATATATATATATATATAACGATCATCGCTGGTGGTTTGTATATATATATATATAACGATCATCGCTGGTGGTTTGTATATATATATATATATATATAACGATCATCGCTGGTGGTTTGTACATATATATATAACGATCATCGCTGGTGGTTTGTATATATATATATATATTTTATTTAGAACTACCCCTTTACAACGGGGGCGCCTACCACCAGGGTAGAAGTAGTGGCGCGTCTATATTATATAAAACAATTATGTACAACAAATTCATAGCATATAGTCTGTAAAACACAAAAGATTCTATCTAAAATATATGTCATTTAAGAGTTCACATCACATATGTACTAAGCATAAAATATTTCAAAATTAAAAAATGGATAAGAAATGAGAAACATTAATATCATGAGTTCAATAAATCATGTCTAAGAACGAAGCACTCCTTTAAAAACATTTTTCCTAAAAAGTCATAAAAATATCCGACATCACTGCTAAAAAGATAGCCGATGTCCCCAATTAAGTACTGGATCTTAGCAGCAGGCAACAGTTCTGCAAAGGAGAAATCAAAACCGAGGCCTGCATAAGGCTCAGGGTTTATCAATAATAATAACCATTGCTTCATCTTGATTTTCGTAGAACATATCAGTGGTTAGTAACCATGACATTTTGAGCTCTTGAAAGATTTCTCTGACACAGAGGACGTTTTGGTATTTTCTTACCTTCACAGGATGTGGACTCCAGACTGGGATTAGAGTGATTATTCATAAGTCCTAGTGATTGCTTAACGATATTTACTTCCTCTATCAGTTTACGAATATCTTGAAACCTGACATATTGTTCATGGTGGAGCTCATTAGCTAGCTCATAAATGCCTTGAGTCAAGTTGTTCAGGAAAACGCGATCATGATCTAGCGATTGCAAAATGTGCTGCAATTCACGAGTGACGTTATCTTGAATGGCGGTAGTATTGGTCTTTAATATCTCAATGTCGTGTGTCAGAGGAACGATGTTGGACTCCATTGCATGTTTAAGGGTTTGTAGCTGAAGAGTTGTATGATATCCCAAATTATTTATTTTCTCTTGGAATATTTTCTCGTAGTTAATGCTACAAGCGAGATTAGCCGCACATTGCTGATAATTATTAGTCTGGCATGCCACCAAAATTGTCCAGCAAAACATTATGCACAAGCTACCCCACATGATGATGTCAGTTGTTCGCCGTCGATTCAAGGTATTAAAATATGATTGATGTTCAGTTGTTAAAAGTATAATTTTGAGATAATTTGACAGCTGTAAATATCGAGTTGTGTGTGGTGGTTATCTGTACACAGTCATGCCTGTTTGTCTGGTATCTTGTAAATAACGATAAATATCTGGATGGATACGAGTTCATATAAGGTTTATTATTTCATGTTAGTAATTTTACCTCGCCTGACTCGAATGTAATCGTCATCGTCAACTAATAAACATAATAGCCACTATTTACGCGGATCCAGGATTTCAAGTTAGGGAGGGGCGGACTTAAAAAAAATCGCGCCGAGCGGAGGGAGGCGCGAAATTTTTTGTTGGTATTTCGTGTGAAAAATCACGATTTTACGCCAAAAAAATCATATTTTTTTCAATTGCGGAGGGAGGCGCGAAAATTTTTGGGGTATTTCGTGTGAAAAATCACGATTTTACGCCAAAAAATCATATTTTTTTTCAATCGCCGCCCCCCATGGATCCGCCCCTGGAACTGTTGTTGGGCTGAATCATACTTAGGGTGTCACACAGGCGCTCGTGGCACAGATTTACCACCCACCTTTTTTCTAACTTTCTGTTTACAGATTTATTTTCAATAAAATGTCTTTATTTCTTTATTATTTCATCTCTTTTTCCTTATTTTAACTTGTTCGTGTCAATATTCATACAATCTTATGTTAACATCAAATTGCATGTGTCGACCCTATATATATATATATATATATATAGATACTAGATAAGATCACAGGTACTTGTGGACAGGACCCTCCCCCCTTTTTCTTGAACATTGATTATGTATATACATGTCAGAAACCCGGTATGGATAGAAACTACTGTTTGCTTGTATTTATTGTATATATGTCATCCAGTGATACATAGAGAGTTGCAAAATGTTGTTTACATGGAAAAAAATCGATGTTCAAGAAAAAGGGGGTAGGGTGCTGTCCAAGTACCTGTGGATAAGATAAGATAAGATAAGATAAGATAATATTTAATTGTCCAATCAAGGTCCCAACAAGGGGCAGAGTCATTACAGTGATTTATATTACAAAAAACATTCTAATACATAAATGTAATAAACAGTATACAAATAAGCAATTTGCAGAAATTAGATTGGTACATAAGTAGTATAGATACTAATAATCCACTATCTATATAGGGTCGACACATGCAATTTGATGTTAACATAAGATTGTATGAATATCGACACGAACAAGTTAAAATAAGGAAAAAGAGATGAAATAATAAAGAAATAAAGAAATTTTATTGAAAATAAATTTGTAAACAGAAAGTTAGAAAAAAAAGGTGGGTGGTAAGTCCGTGCCACGATCGCCTGTGGGGTGTCATGCATAAATGATACCTTGGTAGACATCTACCAAAGTTGTAATTTTTGTTCACACATTTAAACGTTTTCAGCAACACCAATGATACTAAGGTTAACTTCTACGGAACTTTTTGCTGTTGATTTGAAATCCAAGATCCCTGTTCCTGACTGAATTTCAGATATATATTTGTTCTTTTCCTATAACTGTATCACCGATATGTTCCATTTGTTGTGGTTAGACCCCCATACTTCTAGATCTTATTTTCATCTTTTATTTCTACATTATCACCAATCTGATTAAAATCACATATCTCACTTGCTTGTCTTTACAGATATGTCGCGGAGTGTTATATGTGTAATTTCAGTATAGGTGTGAGATGTGTAAGTTTAAACAGACTGAATTATCACTGCATTATTTAAAGCAAGAATAACATAACTCAGTTGTGTCACTAATGGAGCACAATAGTTCGTCCCAGGGTTAGTAAGGGTTCGTGTCGTTCATTTTGTCCAATTGCATGCTTTTATGTGTCGTGCTGTCCGCTAAGAAGAGGTTGAAGATGTCAAAGAGGTAAACAGATGATCCGAAAATCAAATAAATGGTTCAAGTAGAGTTATGGTGTTTAACACCACTTTCAACAATATTTCAGTTATATCGTGGCGGTCAGTTTTATTGGTGGAGGAAACCGGAATGTCCAGAGAAAACCACCGACCTGTCGCAAGTCACTGACAAAACTTTATCACATTATGTTGTATCGAGTACACCTCGCCTGAGCGTGATTCTACCTCTCAACTTTAGTGTTTGTCTGATATTTTAGCTAAAACTTATCTTATGTAAACTACAAATAATTGCATTATTTAAATTAAGTACCTTTATTCTGGGAAATTATGTGAATTTTTTCACTGTTATCTAATTTCTGTGAAATATCCTGACATTTTTTAAACATGAAAGTGTGTTTTATGTGATTAAGTGGTTTTCAGCTGTATCAATCGATATTACCGCTAGATGTCGCCAATGTTTGTTGCTTCCGGGTTGCTCAAAATCATGTGAATAAAACTATTTAACAGAAATAATTTGACTCATACTTCACAAAAGTTACATTTTTAGACAACCAGCTTAGCAACACACAAAATGTCTTTCTTCTCAAAGAAGCCAACAGTAGAGCGTAAGTATACGCATGCACGATTAAAAATATATATCATAAAAACCGGACATGCAAAGAAAGTCGTCTGTTTTACTTTTCGTGTTTATAATCAATTGTTGTCTCACTTCTGAGCGAGGAATAAACATTTATATAAAACACACACATACAACCACTTTCTTAGTTTTTAAACACTCGTATTTGATTAATATATGAATATTGTAACCACCAACTCGTTATCAAATGTCTTAAGTTACTAAAATATCTACTCGTGTATTCTAATATTCACATTTCCTAATGAGTAAAATACTGTTTTGTTTCAGGATTCAAATTATTTGTTTCGTGTTTACAGTTTGAATTAAATTGTATACAAGATACTTTATTTTCCATATCAGGGCCCCTGGAGGGCTAGCTGCGGAACCGTAGCCCTTTATGTATGGTCCTTTATATATATATATATTTTTTTTTGCGGACCATTCTCTTTTCCGGGGTGACGTCACTTCCTCTAACAACAACGAGTCGGCCATCTTTAGGCGGTGAAAATCAAATTTAAAATGGCGAATGTTTCACCGCCTCAATGACAAGGGAGATAATTCGTTGACCGAAATACCCGGATGCCCG
The DNA here is from genome assembly GCA_963680875.1 of Bathymodiolus brooksi. Taxonomy (NCBI): domain Eukaryota; kingdom Metazoa; phylum Mollusca; class Bivalvia; order Mytilida; family Modiolidae; genus Bathymodiolus; species Bathymodiolus brooksi. Next base: position 112,101,155 of record OY804581.1, read on the forward strand.
GAAAAGAGAATAGGGTTACGGTTTTCACTCTATCAAAAACTTTCGAAACTGTGCAAAAAAAATCTTGCGCCGCTTTTTTGTCAATTTTTGTCATTAAATCGAGTGCGAGAACGATCAAACATATATATTTCGTTTCGTTAGATATTTATCTACATTCTTCTATACTTACTTACCTATTAATATTCATTTCCAGTTCATTATCATAACAAATATCTCATTTGTGACAAATCCCGCCTACTTCGTCCGCCATCTTGCTTCTCCGGTAGTCTCGTTCTGAGGTCACGTGATTTTTCCAAATATAACCCTATTTATTTATAAACCGCAAACACGTGTTTGGTTTGTTTACACTGGTCAATCATAAGGCTCTTCAGTGGTGAAATTACCAAACCAATATGCTTTCCACCGTAAATTGCATCGTGAATCAAAGGCACCATTTGGAAACATACACTTTTCCCATATCCAGTAGGAAAAATACCAATTGAGTTTTTTTCTTTCCATTATATTGGTTATCAAACACTTTTGTTTTTCTTTCAGATCAAACATAAACTTATATTTTCCCTTCAACTTATCTTTGTATATTGTTTCCACATCCATTTTGGTTATATATTCTATATTAACTTGGCCCAAAATAGGGGGGTGGAAGATGTCAATAATCATTTTCAAAAATGTTCAATGAAAGTCACTTTCAGAAAAAGAAATTTAAAAAAAACATTTATTTATTCAGATTATTTATTGAAAAATATATGCCAAGAAGATCCAAACTCTCATTTCTCCTTATATAAAACCGCCGAAAACATCTTCGGTAAAACGTAAACAAACCAAACACGTGTTTGCGGTTTATAAATAAATAGGGTTATATTAGAACGAGACTACCGGAGAAGTAAGATGGTGGACGAAGTAGGCGAGATTTGTCACAAATGAGATATTTGTTATGATAATGAACTGGAAATGAATATTAATAGGTAAGTAAGTATAGAAGAATGTAGATAAATATCTAACGAAACGAAATATATATGTTTGATCGTTCTCGCACTCGATTTAATGACAAAAATTGGCAAAAAAGCGGCACAAGATTTTTTTGGCGCAGTTTCGAAAGTTTTTTATAGAGTGAAAACCGTAGCCCTATGGTCCGCAAACCAAAAAAATATATATAAAGGACCATAAAGGGCTACGGTTCCGCAGCTACTGGAGGGCATGAAAGCCATGATACTACATTTATAATTAGCACATACACAATGAATAAAGTAAAATATAATAATTATTTTATTACCATCAACCATGTCTGTCACAGATTAGAACAAAGGGAAGTAATTCAAGCAAGATTGTCTTAGAATTTTATATTAAGTTTGAGTATATAGTTATATATACATAGATGTATATATAATTAGATGTATATATAATAATTATAAATAATAAGTGTAAACAAGTGTTTTATAATTCAGTTTGAGTATATAGTATATATACATGTATTCATTAAAATAATAATAAATAATAAATGTATACAAGTGTCACATCTGCAGAAAGCACCAAAGGATGGTACAAAATGGAGATTTATTCCAACTTGTGCTTGGTGCAGAATAGACACTCAGTTTATTTTGGAAGATTTGCAATAGCCACCGCATCAGGTGACGGTGCCATAAAAAGATTTTTTTCCTATGCCCACAGCAAATCATCCAATGAGTCTGAATTTTTATATTATAGAGGGGAAAAAAATTATTTGAACCCAGTCTTAATCATATACTGACAAAGAGCCTTAAATATTATAGAATTTTCATTATTCAATATCCATAACAATCTATTGTTATTTAAATTATTAATGTTTTGACAGATCAGTGTAATCTGATCATTAAGTTCTGCTCTTCCTTGGGTAGATTTTACACATTTAAAAAGATAATGAATTTCACCATCAATTTCCCCTGTGTTACACCTGTGACAGACACGATTCTGTGGGAGGGTACCCTGGTATCTGCCCACCTCAATTACATTACATTTAAATAATAAGTAACATCTCAATTTACCATTCGAGTATACACTTGCATTTTTTTTCCACCACAAAATGTATCTATCTTTTATTATTTTCTTACAATGTTGCTTAAAAGTTGACGAATTATAAGACAGATAATTCTCTAGACCTGGTATTTTTTCCTTTATATAATGAATTGATCCATACCAAGATGGTTTCTTCAAAAGAAAAAGTTTTTTTTAGAGCTATTAATATTATATGCAGCCTTTAATAATGGAAAAGAAGATTCAAAATTTTCAAGATGATGCCAATATCCAAGCATTTGTTTAATTATTTGATAGTGTATTGGTAAGTGACCCAATTCAGATAAAACAGCAAAATTGGTACTTTTTTGATGAACTCCTAAAACTCTTTTACAAAATTTAATATGTAATTTTTCACACTCTATTTTGGAGTAAACAGTGTCTAAAGGAATTGACTCATTTCTAAATCTTGCAGTTAAAGTATATTATTGATTTTTTTTTTTTCCATTCCTGGAACAAAGAACATAAAGTCTTAGATATAAAAATGAAGAAAGGCTATAACAGCAACATTCCATTTCTTAACAAAAATCAATATTGTCTATTTATGTTATATTAGTATGTTATAAAACAAAGAAAAATTAATATTAGTATAGTATATCCTCGCAGTATCGGTTTCGGAGCCCTTAAGGGAAAATAGTAAATTATTTTCTTTCATGGCATTGAAAGAAATATTAAATATTGGAAATATCTAGATACAAGTCTCCTTTAAAAAGTTTTAACATGAACTTTATCTAGAGCCTTCAAACACTTACGCAAAACTTGTTTATTATTGAGTGCTACGTCACACTTACCTGTGTAAGCAGTATCAATTTCGGAGCGGCTATTTCAATTCACTCCTACTGTATGTAAAATGGATGGAACAGCGTATGGTGTGCTGTCTTGCCATATTGTTCAAACGTTTTTAAACAAAAAACAAAAAAATCCAAATTAACTTCAAAAATTTTATTTTCTGGCTGTTAACGTATATTTGACATTAATTAAATTTGTTTTTTATTTTTTTTGATAATTTTTAATTTAATTTTTTTTTTTTTTTTTTCAATTTCCATAGTAGATATCCTTATCTCAAATAAACAGACCAAAAAAAGTTGAAATGAATGACTTTTGAACCATTTTTCATTCCTGTCTAATCTGTAAAATTGTAGAAATGAAGATTTTAGACAATAAGAAATGACACTTATGGCTTTCCATATATTTTTTGTTTGTTAAGATTTGTCCCCCTTTCCGCACTTGAAATGTGTTCAATGGGCAGACAACAAAAGGATAAACAACATTGGAATGACTTGCAGCTGCAACAATGGGTACTTGTTTAAGGAAATTTGGGGTATAAAAAATGGACTTAGGAAATACAGTGATATTCTATAGGTGTTTTATAAGTATAAAATACTTGCGTTAACTGAAAGCTGTCGGGACATTGCTTTGTATGGTGAACTGTCAACTGTATCGACAATGTAAACATACGCCTCTGACGTCATACAGGTCACTACAATGTAGTTCACGAGTAATGAATATGCATATTGGCGGCTCCGAAACTGATACCTGGACGCAGGCCATGGAAACGATTATCTCCTTTGGCTATATACTCAGCCATTACAAAATATAGGGGGGTGCTAAAGTGTGTATCGTGTTGGGTAAATGAGTTTGCCAGACATTTATTTATGGATATATTGTGACAAAATATGGATGTAATAGTATGAAATATATAATTTCCTAAGGAGGTTTATATTATTTTACATTCAACATACGTCTTCTTGTAAAATTTTGGATGTGAAGTAAAATGCAATCAAATTTTGGGCCAAATGTTACCAACGAGCTGCTTGTAAGATCAGGATCAGAATCAGGAAGATTTTTAGTTTGACAAATTTTTCTGAATGGCTTTTTGTTCTTTTGTAAGGTATTTTTACCTTAATAATTATATATAAAAACAGAAAATATAGGTTATATATTTTTATGAAATAAATTAATTAAAAAAAACACATGTTTTCTTAGAATATGGTAAATCCAAGGATTTATGATATGCAAAGCAGATGTTTGTTTACAAACAATAATTATATATATATATATATATAAGTGTATTTTGTAAACAACTAATGGTACGTAGATACATTGTATCTAACATAGTTAACACTTAATCCAAATTTTATTTAGCATACATATTCATTTTGATTATTTTATTTTATGAATATAAATTGTTATTAAAAACAGAGGATCTATTTAGATCATAGATGGGCTTCACACTCCTACAGGAGTACAGACAGTATTGTAAAATATTTATTTCATTTTTTTTTTAAATATAAACTTATAGACAAACTGTGTTAATCACTACTGGTTCAATTTTTTTTTTATAAAAAGTTTTTCAGTAGTAATTTTATAATTATCTCCCTTTATTTAAATTCCTTAAAAAGCATTTTTCCCGATAATTATTGTTAATTCAACTTTTTGCATTTAATTGTTATATTTTGAAATTGTTATCAATATTAAACAATAATTTTTTTTTATGTTCATATTTATATGAATATTATAGTTGCAATTATTTAAATTAAATATACCTACCTTGAAGAACTTTCGATTTATTTATATAATCAACGCCCACTTTCATATAAATATATTGCTGAATTTCCTTTGATATTTTCCGTATAATTAAAAGGTGTAATACCACTAAAGAATTCTCCATAGCCTTCCATGTTAAATTAAAAAAAATTGAGCTTTCATACAGGATTCATCTTAAGTTTAATCTAAGTGACACTCATATCTCATGGAAGGGGTACCTAATTGGAAGCTTAACTCCGAAAATCAACATACATTTAATGGCATATAAGAAAAAACAGACAGTCTGAAGATGTCTACCGTCAAAAATCCTACTTTCACTTTCGATTTAACACAAATTCAGGTGGTTTCTTTCCAATGCAATCAATTTTTTATTAAAAACCACAAGGACATCAAATATGGGCTTAAAATTATCCTAAAATATGTAGGTTTCAGGTGGTTTCTTTCCAATGTAATCATTTTTTTATTAAAAACCACAAGGACATCAAATATGGGCTTAAAATTATCCTAAAATATGTAGGTTTCTGCTGACATTCAGTATTTTGCAGTATCTAATAGGGTTTATCTTTTATCCAACAATGTAGGAATCCATTTTCTGTTTACGTACTACTTTCCCATACGTTCTTTTCGACTGGTACCCATGTTTAGTGGTAATACACCTATTACAATTATACTTCGGTATTTTCCGATTTATTTCGATCGATTCTAAATTTGCATAGTCACTTCAAATACGTAAAAAAATTATCCAATGAAAAGTTTCTCGATGTCCGAGAACTAGACGAGAATTTCCTTACTTATTATAAAATCCCGAGATACATCGAATGGTAAAATCTGCCATTTTCTAGCATCATTATTTGCTGATTCCATCCCCTTTCCCTATAGCCAAGTTAGTAAACAGTAATTTTGTTTTACCTTTTAAAAGTATACTTTTATTGGTTTATTGATAATTAATATCAAACTTAATAAAATAATATTGATACATATTACACTAATAAAGCCAACCCCTGTTAAATATACTTAAAAGGAATAGATTTAAGGCACTAAACAATTGTAAGATATATAAATATATATCTGAGTTAACAGATGGATAAGATTAATGATTCTTTATTTTAGGATTGTAAATATTTTTTATTTTGCAAATATCTTTTACTTTTTAATACCAAAGTAATAGTTTTATTCTAATACTAAGAGTAATAGAAAATATTCAGTGGTTCCAATGTGTTTTAAGTTTTAAATCCTAAAAAACACAATAATTTTACCGTGTGACACGGGTGCTCCACAGTGGAGGAAACTACGAAGAGAAGAAGACATCCCCTGCTGGACAAAGAAACATATTTAATTTTCTTGAGTACTTCGAATTACCGAAATGCCCAATGGAAAAACGCAATGCCCCGGAATTAGGTGTGTTATATTATTATAAACATTTTCTGAAAATTTTATGAAAATTGGTTAAGAAATGATGATTTTATCGTTATTTTAGTGCTTTTCCATATATATATACAAATGTAGTCCGAGATTCCTCTGTCGTTTAACGGCTTTTATAAAGTTGCTGTAGCCGTTCAACGTCAGAGGGTAATATATACGGATTACAGCGGATTTGCCTCTCCAGCTCAAGGGTCGGCACATTTCCACGTTTCGTGGCTATCGGATTTTATTTTCTATCAAAAACCCTTATATAAATCGCTTCACCAATCATTTTTCTATTCATTCATAACCATCTTACCCTCAGAAAGTGGTGTTACACTCCATTACAGCACGATTTTGCCTTAGATCCTATTATTCCGCCATTTAACTTCCATTTTCGACTCTACACACGTGATCTCGCGATACTAACTGAATGATGACAGCAACGCATAGCATGATGGGAACTAATTAATGCAGCGTGCCAAATTATTTGGAGCATTATTTGCATACGTAAACAACATTCAAATCACATGGAAGACAATACATTTAAGCGTATTCTGCAGGACAAACAGTCCATCTACAGATCAAAGCAGAGCAGAAGGAAATAATACAGAATGTGTTGGAAAGAAAAGATTCAATGGCAGAGTGTTACCAACGGGCTTCGGAAAGAGCATGTATTACGTTCCCCCTTTTTGGACAAGGTACTACAACATTTTTTTTTCTTATGGTTATCACTAAATTTGCTGTTAAAATCATTACCAATCAATATAATCAACTGTATTAAATTTTATGTTAATTGTTCTGCCTTAACAGACACCTATGATTGGCAATAAAAATATTTGTTTGTTTGTTTATATGCAAATCATCTCCCATGATACATTGCGGTAATCGTAGTTTTCTCGTAGTCACGTGACAAATGTTTGAAAAATGGAAGTCAAATGGCGGAATAATAGGATCTAAGGCAAAATCGTGCTGTAATGGAGTGTAACACCACTTTCTGAGGGTAAGATGGTTATGAATGAATAGAAAAATGATTGGTGAAGCGATTTATATAAGGGTTTCTGATAGAAAATAAAATCCGATAGCCACGAAACGTGGAAATGTGCCGACCCTAGAGCTGGAGAGGCAAATCCGCTGTAATCCGTATATATTACCCTCTGACGTTGAACGGCTACAGCAACTTTATAAAAGCCGTTAAAGGTGTCAAACCACTAATTCACCAATCAGAGCTTGGAACATATACGAAAGTAGTCCCTTTTCAAGAAAAAAGTTCCTTTCATTTTGTAGTATTGTGAAAACTACTGAATGGAATGGACTAATTAAAATTGATAATTGAAGTTAAATAAATAGGGATTATTTTGAGCCCAAATTTGATGGATTTAGTTGTATTTGAATACCTCTATGGAGGATTTGATGCATGACCTATAAATACTGAATTTCTTGGGGATGACTGAGCTATTTTTAGAGTAGGTGTTTTCCGTAGCATGGCATTTCACTGCAAGATTTTAAACATGCCCTGATATTTTGACAGAACGTAGAGGAATCATGTACGTTTCAGAAAATATATGGTCTTGGAAAGGTTAAACTTAAGATAAAATGACCAGGTAGGCTCGAAAAAACACAAATTTAGTAGAAAACCTTAAAGAAATTAATTAGTGGTTTGACACCTTAACGACAGAGGAATCTCGGACTAATACAAATGTAGTTACTATAGTGTGCGGGAACATACCAAAAACATGATGACCAGGTCCCGATAACGATCCCGACCACGTGCATTGATATTTAATATGAAATACATGCAGCTTAATATTTAACAGACATTTATATATATGTCTGTGTGTGTGTGTAAAATGTTAAGATTTGAATTTCTATAGGTATTTTTGTAATGTACAATTTGAATTCTAAAAAAAAGTGAAGTTCTTTTTTCTTTTTATTTGTACGTTTATATTTTCATGCTTTGGATTTTTATCCTTATTAATCGTGTTTTATACATTTTTTTTCATGAACTTTTGTTTTGATTTGACTATTTTAATCTTTAAAGGGATATTAAAGCTTGTTTTAACATATATTTGTTCAACTCGTGACGAAGGTTGTTTCTTTTCAATTTAATTGTAAAAACAATCCAAAAATACTTTGCACGCCCATATAAACCCTAATATCGTTAAAATATCACTTAAAAGGGTCGAATTCAATTGTTGGAAAAACCACAAAATATGACAGAATTATCAACGAATTATGTCACTTTTACAAAGTTTCATAGATAAAAAACGGGTTAATGTTTCATAACTATCATTTATTGAACCAATTGCAAGTTTTCATGAGATACAAAAAATTACCAAAATTACCAAAATGAGCTTTAATATCCCTTTAAATAAAGGCCAAGATGTATTTTATCGTGTCTTGTTATCTCATATTCCAAAAGAAATTATCACTACTTAATAATTTAATATACTTCTATTGATAACACATAAATGAATGAAACTGGTAAATTCATAGCAATCTCATTTTTATAATTACAACTTAAAAACGACCTTTTCTTTGTATTATCTTCTTTCTTTTAATACTATTACAAAAAAAAAAAAGAAAAAAGATAATTTGGCATTTACTTAATTAATTCATGTTAAAATGTTTTATATTAGAAACTCAAAGTCATACCTAGAAAAATCATAATCTCATTTGATTAGGTTTTGTACGATTATTATTTCTTATCGACTATTTAATTAAGTTATCAGGACCGGGTCATTATGCTTTTGGTATGTTCCTGCACACTATAGAAACTACATGTACAGCACGCACAGCGCGTTTTAGCAAGAAATCACCTTGGTCGGTGTTTTTTCGCGGTGAAATGTCGGTGATATGTCATAAAATCACCGTAAAATGTCGGTGAAATCACGGTGAAATTTTCACCGCGAAAATTAACAAATTAGGACCTAAATGTCGGTGAAATATTTTAATTGCCGGTGACAACACCGCGGCGAAAATCATACGTGTATACACGTACATGTAACTGTACTTCATGTGTTCTTTTGTTTTTTGTTGCTTAGTTTTGATTTTTTACTATTTCGTACTTTATATTTCAATTTGATACCGGGTTTTTTTTCAGGGATGCCAGCATGGCATACATTTTATTTATAGGATTTATGAGGCTGAGCACGCATCTTGTTTTGCGTATATTATCTAATCCAGGGATATATATAGTAGTCCTACTATATAAATCCTTGTCTAATCCCAACATTTCGATTGGTTTATATCGATGTTATTTTTTTTAATCACCTGTGTTTTATCAATGTACGGATGTGTCTATTTTTATGTAGTGCACACATTGAACTAGGTCACTAAAAGGTCAAATACACAGTTACCTGAGGCTGCGGGATTGATTTAAAAACATACCGAGAATGATTGAAAAAAAAAATCGATGTAATTTTTTATCTAAAGCAAACGTGCTTTTTCGTATTTGTATGTCGTTAATCCCCTTTTGCAAGCCACGTGTTATTTTACCTTTAATAAAAGTTCCATTTCTGATTTGTACACATATTTTTCACGTGAACGTAAATCTAGAAAGGTTCCCACATGCTATCGATCAAAGCGTGCTTTTGGGGATCTAGAAACTTTTGTAACAGGTGAACTTAAGTCACGTGCCAAGTCGACCATTAATTGAACACCCGAAAGCAAATTAAATCGGGATACCAAGCTTGCATTCAAAAGATCAAGTTTATTTTAATTAACAAAATAATACAACACAAGCTTATAAATGGTAATGATCACATAATACTAAACGTTTTTACCGGCATTGTTTTCTTAACATAATAGATTAAAACAAAAGCAAATATCAGAATTAAAGAACGAAAAATGATCACATAGCTTGCACACCTGAAAAAGAAAATAAGTATTTGCTATGAATCATTCATATTATCAAAAATGACAGTCTCAAGAACATACAAATGTACAAATAAAGGTTAATATCCCATTTCTTTATTTCGCGGCGTTTAATCGTCAATGTCGGTGTTTTGTCGGTGTTTTATAGTAAATCACCGTGTTCGATTTTTCTCGGACATTTCGCGGTGTCAACACCGACTTTTTTTTTAATTTCTCCGACATTTTCTTGATTTCACCGACGTCGGACCTGAGTGATTTCTTGCTAAATCGCGCTGTGCGTGCTGTATATGGAAAAGCACTAAAATGACGAAAAAATCATCATTTCTTAACCAATTTTCATAATATTTTCAGAAAATGTTTGTAATAATATAACACACCTAATTCCGGGATATTGCGTTTTTCCATTGGGCATTTCGGTAATTCGATGTACCGAATTTTCTTTGATATCAATTTTCTCCATGTCTTCTTTATATTGTTTTGCACTTTTGGAAGATCTACATGTATCGACTATATACATGTACACACAGGCATTTGTTTCATGTAATGGATCAGTCCTATTTCTTACCTTACTACAAGCTAACCAAATTTGGATTGTAGTAAAATAATAATTTAAGTACAGAGATTCTTTCAACTCGTCTACTTTTTTTTTAGCTGAGTTCTGAACTCACCATTTTTATTTAAAAAAAATTGCAAAGAATGCACTAGTGAGACTCACCAGAAAGGAAAAATGAATTATGTAATGACTTATTACCCAGTAACATAATTTTACATGTACCATTTGCTTTCAGAACAATTACGACAGAGTGATAGAACTCTCAAAAAAACACAGAGAGATTTAGAAAAAGATAGACATAAGCTGGAACTAGAAGAAAAGAAACTGGTAAGATAGAATGATAGCATTTTTTTTAGAAGAATGGTCAGAAAATGCAATTGTATTTAGGATGAAGAAAATTGATCATTAATCATGATACAATGTACATGTATATAAAGATAAGAATTTTCGCAAATGAAATTGGGTGTCCTAAGTGTAAAATAGTTTTGTTTGGAAGAAGTACTGGAAATGCAAATGATTTGACATGAACGTTATTGTGATATGAAGATTAAATATTATTGTAAGATAGATTTACTATACATTTCATACTTTATATTTACAGGAAATAGAAATAAAAAAGGCAGCAAAACAAGGAAACAAACAGGTAAATACATAAATATATAAATAAGTTATGAAGTATATTACATCTGCTCTTATCTTGATAATCATTTTTGTGTTCAGGTAACTAGCAGTCCTCGAAATGAAAATTGGAATTTACTGGTCCAAATCAAATTTTTGAATTTTTTTTTTAGATCTAAATAAAAACTGAAAAATTTGCTGGTGCGAGCAAAGTTTTACTAATCTTGGGCCGGAGGGATGGTGCTCATTGTGAGGACTAAGCTAGCTAAATACATGTTGTACAGTTGTGTCAACCTCTACCTGAAGATAGTTCAACAACTGACAGTTAAAAACTACACAGAAAATAGGAGTCACCTTGCATGTGTCAAACTATAGAATTAATGTCTGATAAAATTAATGCAACTATTTCAGTAATATTAGCATTTTGTCTTCAAAATGAGCTATTATTGGGGATCAAAATTAAATTTAGGAAGTAAAATATGTTTGTGCATAACAGGGCTCACCAAACCAGACGAAGTGAGTGACTTTTTTATCCAGTTCAAACAATTGGATACTATGACATAATGTAGACATATGAACACATGTTCATAGTAAAACATGGGAAACAAATACATGTGCTCCAGAATAACCTTTATACATACATTTTACTTCTGACAAAATACATTGTGCTTGTTATTATTTTATAGGTATTGACAGTTTTAGCTAAACAATTAGTAAATATAAGGAAGCAAAAGACAAAAAGTTATGCAGTTGGAAGCAAAGTGGGAGCTATCGGAAATCAACAGAAGGTTAGTATCAAGATTTCAGTGAAATTATTTTTATTTATGATTTTGATATTGCAATGTTCCTAAATTACATACATGTACGAGGGCCCGGGTGGCTCAATGAGTTAGGTAGTTGGATTACCTAACAACTCATACAAGCCTATCACCAATGCGATGTGGGTTCACGCCCGGCTTTGTAAATTACAAAAAAGGGTGCACTCGACTCGCAGCCGCAAGTGATAAAGTTTACCAGTTGCTTGCCCATGGTCGGTGGTTCTCTCCTTGTACTCTGGCTTCTTTCCACCACTAAAACTGGTCGCCATGATATAACTGAAATATTGCTGAAAGTGGCATTAAGCACCAAAAATCAATCAATCAATCAATCATACATGTATGCAGAAATATAATCTCATTAAGATGTATACCTAAAATTGATTTTTGGTGGTAAGTATAACTTTCAGCAATATTTCAGTTATTTTATGTATATACTCACATTTAAGTGATACATGTAACTGGTACATGGTAAACTTGTTTTGTATTTCTAGTCACTGGTACATGTATTCCCATTTCAATGATAACTGGCTTTATGTTTTCCCATTTCAATGATAACTGGTTAAAAAACTGTTTATGTATTCCCATTTCAGTGATAAATTGTACATGTATTCCAATTTCACTGATGACTATAGCGTATGTATATGTATTCACAGTTCAAAGATTACTGGTTCATATATTTCCCAATAATGTGTAAAATTTGACTGTTGTTTGTTACTTACCATATTTTTCTTTAAATAAAACACTATTGTTTTTCCCAAAGAAAACGCTTTCAAGATGATCCGGCCTTAAACAAATGTGGCCTTAGTTGATATGGCCTCAGTTAAGAATGATAAGGGGCATCTTATTTTAGGGTGCAACTTATGTGTGACGAAAGATCATATTTGTAGGTAAATACTCTTGACAAATTCAACTTTTTATTGTTTATTTTCAGTTAATGCATTCAAATATGAAGATGGCAGGAGCTATGGGTACTACCACTAAGGTAAAATTCTTTTGTTTATAAATTTGTGCATATACTTTTCTATTGTAGAAATATAATTAAGATACAACGAAAAAATGAGAATATTGTACGATATGCATATATTGGCATAATTCATGTTGGCTGATATGAAAATAATATGATGAGTTCAAATATTCATTTGCAATCTGCAATCCTATTTTTAATAATCCATCAATAGAAAACTTACCTATTGTCTCTTTAGTAGGTTTATGGTGTTTAATGCTACTTTCTACAATATTTCAGCTATATCCTGGTGGTCAGTTTTATTGGTGGCGGAAATCGTGTTACCCGGAGAAACCACTGACCTGCCGCAAGTCACTGACAAACTTTATCACATAATGTTGTATCAAGTACACCTTGCCTGAGTGGGATTCCAACTCACGACATTAGTGGTGATAGTAGCACTGATTGTATAGGTACTGTAGTTATAAATCCAACTACCATACAAGCACGTGGAAACCATTTTTTTTAAAGTTTAGTACATTGGAGAAATTTTAGACATTGAATTCAGGAACGTTCTTTTAAAGTAGTTTGAAATGAAATTTGATATAAAAAAATGTATACAATGTACTGCCATTCACTAGGTTAGATTATTTTGTTAGAGGTATCAAGATTTATTTAGTAAAGGCAGGAATTTTAAAAATATTTTGTAAATGGAATTTAAGATACTCATGATTTGATTTTAAGACAAAAATCTTACGAAAGCACAAACACTATGGAATGCTAGACTCTTGAGTGTACAGCTTATATAAATTTAATATTAAATTTGTTTATTTATGTTTATAGACAATGCAAGAAATGAACAAAGTTATGGACCCACAGAAGACAGCAAAGATGATGCAAGAATTTGAAAGAGAGAATGCCAAGATGGGAATGACAGAAGAAATGAGTAAGTGCACATATATACAATATCCGTACATTGTCGGAAAATATAAAATTTATTTACATGAGTTTGAGAAACAGGTAGAAAAGTGAGTCTATGGCGAGCTTTTCTAGCCTGTTTCGCAGCGAGTACAAGTTAATTTGATATTTGACGACAATATACATATATTGTGCTTATCCAGCAATGTCAAAAGGTCCAAAACAACTGCCAAATTGTCTGAAAATAGCTGAAACAAACGTCTTTCTAAACGTTTTCAAAGGCGTCATCTGTGATGTCAGCGCTTACACTGTTATCGTTTCTTTCTGTTGCTCAACAGGAATCAGGTACCAGAAAAGCTATATGTTGGTCAGTGACCGAATATAACAAAATAAATTTATCCAGTCAATGCAATTTTTCTGCTCAAATAGAACCAGTGCAGTATAAATAAAGTTATGCAGTTCCAAATAAAGATAAACAAACAATTTCAAGTCATAATTTAAGTACACCAATATATTGGCAATTATAATCATTTGTAAATGTTAAATAAATAAAAAGTTAAACTTGTTCTCGTCCTGAACAGTCCTCGAAATGAAAATTTGAATTTACTGGTCCGAATCAAATTCTTGAATTTATTTTATATATATATTGAATATTTGCCACTAGACATCCTTAAGTAATTAACTAATGATCAATCAGACACAACAGTTCTAATAACCATTATCATTGCAAACTTTTAACACCATCTAATACCATGCCCATGGTAAAAATGTCAAAGAAAAGTTTGAAGATACCAATGGGGTAATCAGAAGCTGTAAATCAAAGAAATATATATTTCAATTGTGGTTTTAATTTGTTTTCATACTTTGCTATACTCTTGAATTTTTTTCACTATAATATTATTTTTCATGTTTGCAGTCCTTTAAAGTAAAAAAAAATCACAATTATTTTATTTTTTTATCAGTCGATGATACATTAGATGATATTCTACTTATTTTTATTTTTTTAACCAGTTGATGATACATTAGATAATATTCTACTTATTTTTATTTTTTTAACCAGTTGATGATACATTAGATGATATTCTACTTATTTTTATTTATTTAACCAGTTGATGATACATTAGATAATATTCTGATTATTTTATTTTTTTACCAGTCAATGATACATTAGATGATATTCTAATTATTTTATTTTTTTACCAGTCAATGATACATTAGATGATATTCTAATTATTGCTGTGGGCGAGGAGATGGGTGTTAGTCGTATCTAGATAATGAACATTCTTTAAAGAAAACGTGAGATTCTCGACGATTTTGAAAACAATGTTCCCAGTTCAACATCGTGTTACTGGAAATTGCACTGTTGTTTATTAAATATATTTATTTATTTATTTGTATGTTTTATTCAAATCATATCATATTCAGATAATTTCATCAACAATAAATGTAAACAAGAGTAACATTACGACAGGAACAAAATAACAAACAAAACATAACATGTAATTAAACATGTTTATTTACAACTAATGTGCAATATTTTGTCAAAAAATCAAAACCCTTCATATAAAGGTTACCTGTATATAGTGGTCATTTTGTCAATCTCCCCCAGGTGACCACTATAGACAGGTTTGACTGTATTCTAATTAATTATTTAATTTTTTTTACCAGTTGATGATACATTAGATGATATTCTAACAGAATCAGGAGATGAAGAAGAACAAGACGCAGTAGTCAATCAAGTTTTAGATGAAATTGGCATTGAAATCTCGGGAAAGGTATGTAACTCTAGTTTAAATGGAATCTTTTACATAAAATTACAATTGCCATTCAGAATGATGTATGACACCTTCCATAACAGGTATTTCAGCATCCTGTATTTCAAAATGGGATGTTGACTTTTTCTCTATTAAATTGCATGGAAAACATTACCTCAAAATGTAGAAATAAAGCTTGCCTTCTCTTGTTTCATTATCATGTCTCAGACTGAGGAAGCTCTAGGACAAGGGAATGCTCCCGATGCTCATTACTTGGGAGAATTCAACACTGCTTCAGGAAAAAAAAATAGGAGAAGTTTGTTACAAATGATAATATGTGGCCTGTTACTAAATTGAATATATAATTTGTCTTTATCTATTTCATATTTGACATGGGACAATCCCAGTTTTGTTACATCAGTTTCGTACAATTGTTCTCATCATGAATATAGCTGATCTGATATTTGATGAAAAAATGATCATGATAATGACATCTGGTCTGACATTTTATAAAAAAAAACCAACATGATCATGATCGTGACATCTGGTCTAAACATTTGATAAAAAAAACCAACATGATCATGATTGTGACATCTGGTCTAAACATTTGATAAAAAAAAACCAACATGATCATGATCGTGACATCTGGTCTAAACATTTGATAAAAAAATGTGATCATGATTGATCATTAGATTTGACATTTGAGTTTATTGATAGAAATAACATGAATACTTGATGGTATTGATTTTTTATTGATATCGTACATACATATAGAATGCACTATATTTACACAATTTATATACTCTCAGAAAAATAATGACACTAATATTATCTTCTAATGGTAGTCAAGTTCGCTCCCTTGTTTAAAATCCATGGATGATTTTTTTTCAGTTATTTAACTGATTTCAGCTATTTTTCTCCTGAAAGTTGTTGGACACGGTCAGAACAGGTAAAAATGACCATTTTGAAAGGGGGTGTAGATGGTTTCAGCTATTTTATTTTCTAACTAGGATCATCCCTGAAGACCATTTTCCATCTCTCTATTCAGAAAATATGAGTAGATACAGGAACTATTTTTGCTTATTAACCTCTGGCAAAGACAATAGTAAATTTGTGATATATTATTTTACTTTTATTGAGATTTGTCTTGTTCCGTTTCAGATGGTTGATGCTCCTTCAGCCCACCGTGGAAAACTAGGTGAATCATCAAAAAGTAGAATTACAGATGATGATATAGAAAAACAATTAGCAGCCCTGAAAGACTTGTAGGAATTCTTCCTGTTTGTGTATGTGTGATTGACTGAATGGTGTGGATGAAAGGATGGTTATAAGTGGAATAATTTGTAACTGTGATAATTTTGTGAATTATTTTGTAATTGATGGAAAAAATTCCAAGCATCTTTAATGGAAAGACATTATATAATTTTTTAAAGATTTTTCCTTAAATAAATATGTCAGAGCTTTCAATATTTTTTCAAGTGTACCAGTAATTCACTATTTACAGGCGGTACTTTTTCTTAAAATATGAAAAATTTCCAGGAATATTTTATGCAACACTCTTTGAAATTCGGAGGTACCAATTACCATTTTAAGTGGGTAAAAGTACCTGGGACTGCCCCCGATTGAAATGCCTGATATGTGCATAAAACTATATTTTCTGTTTTTAAAGATATATGAAATGAAAATTGCAAGCAAGAGTCAGTCCATTAGTTGTGTAGTGACAATACATATTTATATTGTTTTTATTTGAACTTTTATGAAGTTCATAAAATGCATGATTATTATTATTATTGCCTTTCTAACGGTTTGTTTTATAAACCACAAATTTAATTCATATCAGGTTTGTTTGATGCTTAATTTATTCTGGTTTGTTACAAAAATAATTGTTATATATTGTTTACATTATCTTGTTTATTTATGCAGATTTTAATATTCTTGGATTAAAAAACAAAGCCTTGGATGCCATACTGTCTACAATGGAAATTTCAATTCATCTTAATGCAGTTGTTTAAATATTGTTTATTGAATGAACTTATTAAATAAAAAAAAAAACTGTTTAATTAGTTATATTTCTGGTTTTAGTCTAAACATATTTTTTATTAGAAAAAATTTTGGTTAAGACTTAAATTGTCCACCTTACGAAGAAGACGGGATATTTCTTATCAAAACCATGATAATGACAATTATAATATTATATATTACAATATTCATCTGTGTTATATTACGGTCAAGATTGACCCTTTCCACCAACTTAATTGATTGTGTAATAGCAAGTCAAAGAGAAGATTAGTTGTTTATGAAAAGAAGAATCTGTTCAACCTATTTTTCTATTATGGACATTTGCAGTAACATTGTGCTTCACATGCTCAATGTCCTTGTAAACTTGACACATCATCATAGTAATCTTATTTTATTATTTAATACTGATCTTATTATTTATTTTTATGAATAATAAATAAATCCCTCTGTTTGAGACTCTTCGATGTTCTTCATCCCATAGTCACCAGGAGGTCATCATTGATGAGCATCCTCTTACATGTACCACAATGTCAGCTTAAGATGCTCATTTTTTATTCATATAAAAATAAATTTTACATGTATTTTTTACTTTACTCTAGCAGATAATAGAAAAGAGAAATAGAAAGATTTAAGCCTATAAGTCGTAAAATTGAAGACCAATTGATTTAGAAGTGAAGCCTGATTTTTTAATTTGTGTTGGTTCCCATAACATTCGGTGGCAAACTTATTATTGTGTCCACTTCCAATTTATGCTTCTACTTACAATGCTACATTAATTGTTTGTAGTCTCAGCTGGTGGTTTTAAATAAGATACCCAACGTGATCATTATAAATATAAAATAATTTACTATTGATATCTATCTATCTATGTTGATTATATAAATAAACATACATTTGTGACAATCTTACCTTTATTCTAAGGGGCAGTCATGATCGTATGGTAGTTGGATTTACAACTACCTGTGCAATCAGTGCCTATCACCGCTAAAGTTGTGAGTTGGAACCCTGTTCATGGTGAGGTGTACTTGAGACAACATTATGTGATAAAGATTGTCAGTGACTTGGGACAGGTCTGTGGTTTTCTCCGGGTACTCGGGTTTCCTCCATCAATAAAACTGACCGCCATGATATAACTGAATCATTGTTGAAACCAAACTAACCTTTTATTATTTTTTTTTTTATAAAGTGTGATATTTTTATTGAAATCTGTTCATTTGTTAGTTGAATACATAAAGTACCGGTACCTTATCCCGGCCTCGTTAACATTAGTAAAGCACATAACATATATAGATGTTAGTATTTGTTAGTAATTTACATACAGAATGGCATACTATTTCTATTAGAATAACATGACAGAAAATACCAAATAATGTGATTCCACATAAAGATGAGTTTTTCAATCATAATAAACCAAATCAACAAATATACAGATAATCAAAAAATAGGGTTTTAAGTAGCTATAGAAGTAAAAGAAAAAAATGGAAAAAGTTTAATTTATTGAGTTTTTTAAGGCATAAAGTTATATCCTCAAAACAGAAAAAAACAGAAATAAAATTAGATATTAATCTGTTATCAAAAACAAACAAATACAAAACAAAACAAACCAATCAAAAATATCAAAAAGAAAGACAAAAACCCAACCTTTTATCAATCTGACTTAGTTCTGTACACATAATTTTCATAAGAGATACAGGTAACTAATTTACCTGGAAATTTTACATACATTTTGTATCTATCATATTAAACAATGAGTGTATCTTGTTTTCAAAGAAAACATTCTGATAGCTACATTGCTAAAAAGAGGTAATAAAAACGTAGATATCAAATTTAGTGCACATGAACGTTTCTGGAATAACGTTAATCAGGTAGCTCAAGATCAAAAGATTGGAAAGCCAAATAATTTAATAGTTTTGGGAGCACAAAATCTATGGGTATTGATGTTATGTAGTACCCATATCCTCAGTGACTGATGTCTCCTCGCATTCAGTATTGGTTAAGTTATGGGGACTGAAAACTCAGCTGGGAAGAACTGAAAGCGAGACGACATCCGTCCTGACTCATGTACCAAAATGTGAACCTGAATAAGACACATAAATGTATTCCAAGTAAAAATAAACCCACATGTATCCAAAAAACATAAAATTATAAAACTCAAGTTCACATCTTGGTACATGATACAGAAAAGAAAATGGGTGTCAAAATTCGGCTCTAATTATACGATGTTGAAAGACAGAGGGAGCAATCCATCATACAAGCCAATCACCAATACGGCGTGGGTTCGCGCCCAAAAATGGGTGCACTCAACTGGCTGCCGCAAGTAATAAAGTTTACCAGTTGCTTGTCCAGGGTCTGTGGCTCTCTCCGGCTTCCTCCACCATCAAACTGGTCGCCACGATATAGCTGAAATATTGCTGAAAGTGGTGCCAAACACAAAAAATTCCAAATTCTTTTAATCCACATCTCAATAATCTCAGTATTTTCCAGAACATTTGAAATTGAATTCCACAACATGAAACCTTGAGGCAAAAACTATTGAGGGTACTCAGTATTCCATGAAAAGCAGTATTTCAGTCTATAGCCCCACAAGTTCAGGGATAATGTTATGCGAGGGGAGAGGAAAGACAACCAATTGCATAGGACAAAATATCCGATTTAAATTGTGAAACTTTTTTTTATTTTTTTATATATACATATGATAAAAAATGACCCTAACAACCAAAACCACAATAAAACTGCCTAACTTGACACCACTTCAAAAGCATGGTGAATGGTGAAAGAATGAGGAAGAGTCAGTGTACTTCCACTCAAGACATCAGCCAATGAGAATATACCCATATCCTCAGTGACTGATGTCTCCTCGCATTCAGTACTGGTTAAGTTATGGGGACTGAAAACTTTGCTTTCAAGCCACATACCAGCAAATAATTCCCTGTTAAATATAAAAACAAAGAAGTTGAATTGTTTTATTCCCAAAACTCAAACTTTCAAAAAGCATTTTCAAAATACTACAACATTTCTTTAAACAGTTTAACATTATCATAAGATACAATATAATCAAACTCAAATTTAACGTCTTATGGTTTGACAGGGAATCAATGGAACAAACCACTTGATCCTCACCTTTAGCACAATAACAAAGTCATTCAAAATTACATTTAATGAATAATACACAGACAAGATTAGTGTAACCTTATTTACATCAAAGTGCAAATCATACTATCATACAAGTAACATTCAAGGAAAAGCTTTCTTCAATTCGGAATAATCCCCCTTTGTTCTAAACTCAAGTTCAACATTATCTGCTAACCCTACAGAATTTGCCAGTTTTGAAGCAACAATAGTAGAATCTACTAAACTATGTTTTCTACCATAATATTCAGCACTCTCTTGACTGAACCAGCTAATATGATTCATTACACCCTCAACATTTTCAACAGAATCGGTGAGTGCCATGATAATAGCACATCCTGCACGAAAACTGTGAGGAGTTTCACCCTCATATATCCCTAATGTTGTTAAGTAATATATTAACCGTTGATAAACAACTGAGTAAGAAACGGGTTCATCTAACACACTTCCAATTTCTGATACAACTCTAAAAAGATATCCTCTGGTCAAATCAACTTTACATGATCTACAAAAATTCACATAGTCAATCAAACCTTTCACAGGGCAAATATCAATATTGTTACACCTTTTAATAACAAAGGAATTAGATTTACCCTTTGAGCCCCTTAAAGTTTTCCCGAAAGTATGTTGAAAAACTAGTCCAGAACCATCAGTTAAAATCTTTACTTCCTGAGCAACTTCCAAAGCAAGATCCCCAGCCTGTCGCCTGCAAAAAACTGAATTTTCCACCATGTTTGATCCCTGTACAAAGTAAACTTTTCCCTTAAGGACAAGGAAACAATTTTGATTTCTCTATCAATGAAAGAACTAATTGCCTTAACCTTTGTCAGGAAAATAGGTTTTGCCCGTTTGGGTAAAACGTGAGATTTAGCTTGCTCAACCCTGATTAATTTTAGATACTCCTTAACAGCTTGGGCAGAGGCTGGGTTACCAGACTCTGAAACAATATTCCAATCTCGTCCTAAAACAATATCATCGAAAATGTTTACAAGTTGATTTATTATTCCTTCTACTGTGTTAGAGGCTAGACGCTTTGGGCAATTACAATGAAAAGAACCTTTTTGACCAAGAAAAGGACATTGAATGTCACGAATAGTAGTCTTTCCATTACAGTCTTTCCATACCAAAAACCTTCTGATATCATCTGGAGTGCAAGCTGTAAAGACCCACATCAAAAGGGCATTATTCTTAAGTACATCTTCAGCACGTGGAAAATTGGTAGGCAAAGGGATGTCACTTGTACTAAGTGCCACCCATGCTGGCTTATCCCTAATTGTTATTGTTGTTGGATCAAAACCACACTTCAATTCCCATTCTGGAATATTTACGAACGATGCTTGGAAATCTGTGTGCCTAGGGCTCTGAAGAAAATATAAAATGTGAAATTATACTCCAATGTAAATAAAGCCAGCACCGGTTGCACCCATTGACAAGTGAAATCCCTTTACCTACAACCCACGTGGAAAACCACTAGGGCTTCAGTGTCCCTTGAATTGTAGACGAAGAAGATTTCTACTCCAAAATGATGCGATAGTAAAATCTTATAATAAGTACATAGAAAAAATTAAACTAGGAAGAACTGTTCTAGATAACTAAGCACTCAGTCTTTAATTAATCTTGAGGCGAAAGGTCAAGGTTTATGCGACTCTGGCATACTACACCCCAACTTATAAATCTGAAGTACATGTAGGCATGAAAGGACTAACATTATGTTATAAGATTACAGAATACTAGACGAAAACCGTTAAAACTATTGATAATACAATTCATAGAACATGTACAGAAGATGAAAATTACTAGCCAAATGGAATTATACTAATGTTTTCCTGAATAATCAAAATTTCACATAAGTTTTAAAAAATCTAAACTAGACAATACAAAAATGTGTATGCTAAAATTATAATACCTACATGTACATGTAATATAACTTATCGAATATAATCAAAATTATTACCAAATAATTATGTAAGTAATTAATCCAAAAAATCTCCAAATAACTATGTAAATAACTTAAATCAAGTTGGAGAACACACAACTTCCAAGATCATAAATATATTAAATTTGAGTTATTTCCCTTTGGCCGCTTTCATCTTGTAACAATCTCTGACTAAGTGCGAAGTACTGTCACAAAATAGACATGCTGCTCCACGTGGGCGAAAATTTGGAGTGTAAGATCTTGGCATTAGATTTCTGTAACCATATCCCTGAGGTTGAGGAAAATTAGAAGCAAAAGGTGTTTGAAAACCCATCGGATACATAAACGGATATAAATTATGTAAAGGGGAATTCTCCGGTTTAGGAACATTTTTTTCAGGCTTTGAGCATTTATCACCATTTTTACTTTCAACTTTTTCCTTCAAACATTTAGAGATTGCTTTTGAAATTGCATCTGCTGCTCTTCCACCGAGCACGGACAAACATAAACTAGTGACATCTACTTTTGTTTGGTGTCTAATAGCCTGCCTTGCCAACTCTTCGTACACTTCCGCGTCGTCAGCATCGGCTTTCCTCAAGTGTTTTGCTAGTTCCTCTAGTGTAAGAAGAATCAAGGAAATACTAGGCTCTTGTTGGAGGCAAAGTGCCCTCACCTTTTCTTTAAGTTCTTTGACCCTTTCTAACTTGGAAATCTTCTGCAGAGTTGCAATTCTATCTTCCAGGGAATCTGGATCTGGTGATCTTTTCCTCTTATTGTTGTTAGAGTCTGTCTGAACATGTACTGGTGCACTTGTGCTTGGTACCTATAATAGTGAAACATCAATGTTTTAAGAGAAATATCTGAAAGAGGAGGTTAGCCCTCCAAAAATATCATTTTCTGACAGCTCAGACCAATACCAAACACATTTTTTTTTTTAATAGCTGAAATCCTTGATATTAATCTCTGTAACAAATGTATATACTTCTGGTGTTCATAAAATAAAATTTTAAAAATTAGTGATTTTCATCAAAATTTAATTTAATAAAATCATCTGATACTATCGAAGAGAAAATAATTAGCACAATTTCATGACAAATATTGTTGACAAACAGACGGACGGACAAAGTGAACACTATATGGTGCTCACAGCTCGATGTGGGGCACTGATTAACTAAACAAATAAAACCTAACAAACAATTATTTACATGCAAAGCTATAAAACCCAATATTAAAACTCAACTATAGGAAATTGAAATGTGAAATTGAATAAATCATAAAAAACAACCTGCATGTCATTTCAAGATAGAAGAGAAACCATCATAGAGAGCTAACCACAAAGAGCAGTTTGTCACCTTATAAAAGTTGATGCAGTGACTTCCTGACAATTTGGTTTTATCACCATGTGATTGCCCGTTATTCTTTTATTTTAAAATTAATTTATAACCTGCAAGTATAAATAAAAAATAATCACCTGGCTTGGATCAGCGGCCAAACTCAACTCCTGCCCTTTCGGCTGCCCAAACTCATTAGCATGTAGAATGAGAATATGCAGTGCATATCTTCCCTCCTGAACACTCAAGTTTCTGTCAGCAAGTTCCATAATTACATCAAGGGATTCTCCTTAAAAGAAAAGATATGAAATAAAATGAAATTATCACATCCATTAACAAATATCGAAGAAATATTTCATTTGTAAAGTGCTACAACCGTCAAAGATCAGTTTACTATTCAATTACATGTAATTGGCTCAAAGCCAAAAAATACTGTAAATTCATAAATTAATGCGATGTTGTTGTTTTGTAGATTCCTCCGATGACTTCAGAGCACCCTGTTAATTTAAACAGGTTAATTAAATGTCATATTCGGTATTGGTGGGGAAATAAATTCCAAGTAAAGTTTCCGGCTAATTATGGTCACAAAATTATGCAAAAATGTGATTGGTCGGAGATCGCAATAATTAACCTCGCATTTTTTAATGTTCTTTTTCTTGTCCAAATTTTAATGCTGCTTAGTTTTTTTTTTTTTTTTTTTTTTAAAAGTGTGATATTTTTATTGAAATCTGTACATTTGTTAGTTGAATACATAAAGTACCGGTACCTTATCCTGGCCTCGTTAACATTAGTAAAGCACATAACATATAAAGATGTTAGTATTTGTTAGTAATTTACATACAGAATGGCATACTATTTCTATTAGAATAACATGACAGAAAATACCAAATAATGTGATTCCACATAAAGATGAGTTTTTCAATCATAATAAACCAAATTAACAAATATACAGATAATCAAAAAATAGGGTTTTAAGTAGCTATAGAAGTAAAAGAAAAAAATGGAAAAAGTTTAATTTATTGAGTTTTTTAAGGCATAAAAATAATTTTTAAAGAGAAAGAAAAAGTTTTTTAATTTGCTTTGATGAATAGGTAATTTTAGCATTCATAAAAACAAAAGGCTATTTCTTTTCTATCATGTTATATACAGAATGAATATTTGTATAAATCTTTATATCTAATTAAACAGTAAAGTGAAAGCATTCCATATCTGGTTGAAAAAATCAATTTTTTTATTTTTAATAGCAATAGATTTCTCAATGTTATATAGTGACTGTATTTTCCTCTGCATTGTGACCAATGATAATTTTTTCTGAAAATATTTACAGTTAAAAATATACTGCTTTATTTGTAATAAAATGAGGTTGATAGCATCTCCTCGAGACGATTTTGAAGTATCACCAAAAAGAAAAAATTGCATAGTAAATGGAATACTAACACCATTTGACAATAACCAAGAATTAATTTCATCAATAAAAGCTTGTACAATCTCACAGTTCCAAAATAAATGTTCTATAGTTTCCTCATCTTCCTGACAAAAAGTACAAAAGGCATTGTCTTTTACTTTAATTTTATACAGCAATTTATTTGTTCCTAGGATACGTTGGTTAATTCTGTACTGTAACCATTGTAGTTTGGTATTTTGTGTGACTATAAAAGGTAGTTTGAATATTTCTCTCCATTTCGTTTCATCTAAACCTATGGCTAAAATTTCCTCCCACTTTTTCTGACCATTTGACACTATGTTATTCCTTATTAGTAACAAATACATATCTTTAGTTCCCCTTTTACTCTTCAAAATGGTCTTAACAAACGAAGGAATAAATGGGGTAAGTAGCTTATAACTATTATACACATTTTGTTTTCCAGCATGTTTTACAGCTGAAATTATACTATTAAATTTCATAATATTTTTTGAAATGTTAAATTTTTCCTCTAATTGATCAATGGAGAGAAATTTTCCATCTTCTGACATAATATCATTAACAAAACAAATACCTTTTCTGAACCAGTCTTCATAGAATACTGGTTTGTTTTCTATTTTTATAGTTTTGTTCATCCACAGTGGAGAAGACAAAAAATATTCCCATGTAAAGTTTTCTTCTTTATCAATAAAGGTGTTCCAAGCATGGAACACATCTTTCCAAAATTTATTTTTTACAACATTTTCTTTTATGTAAGAAATATAACCATTACCAAAATTGAATAATTTTTCCTGATTTATTGTCGAAAATAAGATATTATCCCATTTACCTTCAGTTCGAAATAGCTTTCTTACCCAGGTTGTTTTTAGGGCTAAAATAAATAAATTTAGATTAATCATTTTTAATCCTCCTTCACAGAAGTCTTTTTGTAACAATTCCTTTTTAACTCTGTGCACAGGTGAACTCCATATAAAGGTAAAAATAAGCTCGTTCACCTTCTTTAAGATGTCTTGAGTAGGATTAGGCAATGTGATGATTAGGTGATTTAAGACAGGTAAAATCAGAGTTTTCACAACAGTAATCTTTCCAATGACAGTAAGATTCCTTTTTGACCATATCTTAATTAGTTTTTTTATTTGCAAAATTCTCTCATTATAATTAATATTTACAATTTTATCCAAATCAACATCAAAATTAATACCCAATAGCTTGAAGGATGTTTTACCCCAGGATAAGTTTCTGTGTTGACCTAAAGTGTCATTACTGTATTTTTTACTCCCAATCCATACTACTTGTGTCTTGGTAAAATTAATGTTTAGCCCAGAGAGTTTTGCATACCAATCTAATTCAAGTAAAGCTTCATTTAGAGACTTTTCACTGCCATCTAAAATTAATGATGTGTCATCTGCAAACTGTGATAACTTATGTTCAATCCTTGTCACATTTATACCACCAATATTTGTATTACCCCGTATCTTAATGGCTAGAATTTCTGCACATAAAATAAAAAGATATGGCGATAACGGATCACCTTGTCTACAACCACGGCCTATTTGAAAAAATTTTGAAAGATTACCACCCTGAATGACTGCTGATGATATATTATTATAAAATACTTTAACCCAGTTTATAATAGATTCCCCAAAGTTGAAAAATTTTAATACAGATAAAAGAAAGTCCCAAGATATAGAATCAAATGCCTTTTCAAAGTCTATCAAAAGTAACAAACCAGGTATGTCGTTTTCTTCTGTAAATTGTAGCATATCATAGATTAATCTAATGTTATCTCCAATGTATCTTCCACTAATAAAAGCTGTTTGATCTAAATCAATCAACTTTTCCAGAACTCTCTTCAATCTACTAGCAATAACACCAGAACCAATTTTGTATACAGTATTCAGTAGTGATATTGGTCTCCAATTTTTGAGAAAGTGTCTTGGTTTGTTATCTTTTGGTAAACATGTAATGATTCCCTGTTTTTGAGTTACTGATAGCTCACCTAAAAGTGACCCAAAATTTATAGAAGGCCTTGACAGTTAACTGTTAGAAATTTTATGGAACCCATTTCAAGGGGAATATAATTCTTCTAAATAAGTAGATATATACAAAACTCTGACAATACATATTCATCAAGCAAATAAGAATAGAACTATTGTAAATGTAAATGAATTTTTCAAAATATTCTTTTGAAAATAACTGAAAAAATGATAGATAAAAACATGTATTTAGAACTAAGATGACAAGTGTCATAATATACCTGTTGTAAACTGGTACAATTTTTGCAAAATCTGCAGTAAAATTTTCAATCAATTGTATAACATTATTGTTTTTTTATACTTGAAGCATAAACCAAACTAACCTTACCTTTTTCCTAATAATTTTCTTTTCAAAATTATTGCAATATGTTTGAGATTGTAGACCTATGTTTAATGTACACTAATTCATTTAGTCTTATTTTGATAAGCCCCCTTCATTTGGTTTAGTACTTAGTAGTTTGAACCATCTAAAATGCTTGTTTTTTTACCTTTATAAACCCATCTTCACATGAAATAAGCATTCTCTCTATTATGCTGTTTGTAATGTGATCGTTATATTAAAATATTTATTTTTAAAAGTGTTTACATTTTAAATTTTTTCACACCAACATAAAAAATGTTAAATGCATTATTAGTACATTTGTATAAGTATGATACTTCCATATATAAAAATTTGACTTCTTTATTTATTCTCTGATAAAAGTATAATATAATGCATTCATATCTCAAAGATTGATTTTAATAAATTATTTAATAGTTATTGAAGTAACTCACCTTGACCTAGAGGGTGATGTGAGGTATTATCATCACTTTGTGTCATTATTTAACCACATCAGTGATGTAATAGTTAGCATGCTTGCCTCGAGTGTGGTAGATCATGGGTTCAATCGCTGGTCGGGGACAAACTAAAGACTATAAAATTGATATTTGTTGCTTCTCCGCTAAGCAGTAAGAGCAAATACGGGTTGTCTTGGAATCAGGAAAATGTGTGCAAGTGGAGCGACATGTGCATCCGCGACCTGTTGCTTCAGCCAGCTAACACTATAAAAATTCAATGAAGCGTGTTGATCTAATACAAAGCGGACCTTAATTCATCATCTCATTGAAGCCATGATATAGCTGATCTACTCCAAAGCTGCTTAGCCAATTGAATCTTGGTGTAAATGTTTATTGGTTGGTCTTTTGCTTATTTTCATGCACGAAACTCTGTTATGTCCTAATATATCCATACAATATATGAAAATTGTATAATTCTCCTTGTCAAAGGTCCAGGAAACAGAAACCACATTCTTATACACAACTTTGAGTCATGTTATAATGTACTGAAGGCACTTTAGATATTAAAAAAAGTTTCTGCATAGGACAAAATTAAACCAAAGGCTATGTGAGATTTTCCATCATATGGTAGCTTTGTCATTTCCTTGTTATCTTCTGTCAGTCACTCAACAAAAGTAGATCAAAGGCTATACATATGTATATGTTGGCTAGGATAGTCCTTGTTTGATCCCCTTGTGAAAAATATGTCCGACAGCTCCATCTTCTGTCCGCAATTGCCATCATTACCAAAATTGTAATTCATTTATATGACACAAACTTTTTACTGGAATAAGATGAAATTTTAAATGTTTAATGTGATTTGTACTTTTGTTGGTTTTTAACGGTTGTCTCCTGTGAACTTTTATCAGCGAAAGGTCCAACATCTGTCCCTCTACCGGTCTATATATCATAAACCTTTCACAATGTCGACAAAAACAACTGCATGCCCAATTACCAAGCTATCACTATAGTGTTCCTCAAGACCTGTTGTATCATTGGAGAGCGATTCAAATTCTAATATGGCCGTCCTTGTCTCTGAGTGAGCGACATTTTTTTTACTTCTCCAGATTTACTACGTTTATAGTAGTCACCAGATTTACTACGTTTATAGTAGTCACCAGATTTACTACGTGTATAGTAGTCACCAGATTTACTACGTTTGTAGTAGTCACCAGATTTACTACGTTTATAGTAGTCACCAGATTTACTACGTTTATAGTAGTCACCAGATTTACTACGTTTATAGTAGTCACCAGATTTACTACGTTTATAGTATTCACCAGATTTACTACGTTTATAGTAGTCACCAGATTTACTACGTTTATAGTAGTCACCAGATTTACTACGTTTATAGTATTCACCAGATTTACTACGTTTATAGTAGTCACCAGATTTACTACGTTTATAGTAGTCACCAGATTTACTACGTTTATAGTAGTCACCAGATTTACCAGAAATGTCATTTAGGGTCCTGAATACGTCTTGTATTTTTTTGTCTCGAATGGAGCGATTAGAAATTCAAGATGGATGCCGTGTTCATCGGTTGACTGAGATATAATTTTACTTTTACCAAACTACAGCAAGAAATGTTCCCTGAGTGTCCCAATGAGTATTGTTACTATTTGGCCTGGTATCTGTGTGATGGGGACATTTCAGACTTCTTCAGAATTACTACATGCCAAAGTCCCAAGAATTGCTAAAAATGTTCCAGTAGGTGAGTGTTGTTATGTAAGACATATTTTTTTCCGGTTGAAATATTATCCGGTGGAAAGAATTTAATATTAAATTTTATGTAGCGGTAAATATTTTATAATAAAATACTTTCCATTGCTATAAAAAAAAAAAAAAAAAAAAAGTATCCTAGTGCACAATAAACAGGTACATAATATTATTTCCGACGCTGATTATGAGACGCATCTGTAATATTATTTCCGACGATTAATGATAAATCACCTGGCGACCGTTTCACTAAAGGTCGTAGACGTAAGTGTACTAATAGTTAGGATTTACGACTTACGACAAAAAGTGACCGCAAAGTTATGAGTGGTGGTAGGTACTCGTAAGTCGTAAATCTTAAGCCTATTTTTGAAGAGAAGAATTGCTATCTGTATTTTTTTAATATGAACATTAATCAAATGAAGCGAGCAATACATATTAGATGCACACAACAATTTTTATATTTCGAGAGCCAAATAAAATCATTAAAACAGCTACACATTATTATTTGTTTCAGTGTACTTTCTATCAGTTCCGCATTTACAATATCAACATATTTGATTAACACGGCTACCTAGAAGAAATTTCAAGAAAAGAACGATATAGTGTACATGTATAAACAAATGTTCTAAAATAAAGTTAAGCACAAACAGAGGGGGATTTGGGAATTAACAGGTATTACATTTGCGCAGAGAAAGAACATTACAATTGGCCGTAAAATGTAGTTGAACCTTTTTTTTTTTACATTTGCGCGGATTACCTGTTATTTAGAATATATTTAATTTATTCATAATATTTTCTGCATTTTGCACCATGACTGACGATGCAATATGGATTATTCACTTCTTTCGTCAGCCTTTAAAATGAAAACAAAAAATATAAGAATAACATACAAATATATGAAATATAAATTAAAAAAAAAGATAAATTTGTAACATACATGTATAAGAAATAAAAACAATAATTTTGAAGGCAACAGATATTTTAGCAGTCCAAATGTTAAAATTCATTGGTAGTTTTTATTGATATATTGCTGCAATAAAACTAGAATATAGATTCAGCCCCAAATCCTACCCCCTTCCGTGGTGTGCAAGGGCTATATATTAACTAATTTCTGGCTGGCAGAAGAGGTTAATAAAAAGGTAAAAAAGAAGTTGCAGTATCAGTGCTTATAAAAACCATGACATATGAAAATACGAAAAATACTTTAAAAGGGACATTAGCTACGATTTTGACCAAAAAAATTATATGTTTTGGAAATTGGTAAATAGCTATAAAATGAAATAAAGGTAAATATTTCACATTAAACAGCTTATCGTACCACTTTTCGCCTTTTGAGAACGAAAATTACCATCGATTTATGATTTCCTTGCAAACAAATAATTTGACCTCGCTTTCTCCATATGCAACTGACCTTACTAGTGACAGGTAAAAACGAATAATTTGTATTTTGTCGCTTATTAAGTGCAAACTTGCATGGTTCTTTGTCCGTAATTAACGCCGACTAAAAGCAGATTCACAGAAAATAAGAAATAAGTGCATTGTTGTACTGATTTAATGACGATTCGGCAAACTCCGTAAACAATGCCGATAATTAATAAGATGGCGTCCATTTCTTGATCGATCTCAAAACACGAGCAGTTGCACCATTTTTCCCCGATGCGCGTAAATTTCATAACATTTATAAGTTACAGAAACACGTTTTATTAAGGCATCAATCATATCTGATAGTTTTTATGGGTAACAAAAATTTACTTCAGTGGGATATAAGTCAGTTCACAAAATTTATTATAATAAGATTGCAATTTTATTCATTAATTTATTAATTACGTTGAAGTTAAATTTTTAGCACATTTTTAAATACATATTCATAGTTTTTTCTGTTTGACCAAAATGGATGAAATTCGTAAGATTAAAGGCATACAGGCTTGTCAGAATTGAACTTTTTTGTTTATATTAAAAGTTGCTAATATTCGATGTTTTATACTAGTAAAATGTTCTGAACAAGAAGCCAGGTTTAAAAAAATATGTTAATGTCGTAATTAGTGAAAAGAATTCGAATGTCTGTCGGTGGAATCGCCATTAACACACCTAATTATAAGACGGCATCTTATTTCCGAAGTTTGCCGAATACTGATAACTGCTATAAATAACCAGGTAGCATTTTGCATGTAAATTTGTTAGAATTAATATAATTTAAGAAATATATCTATGAAATTGGATCCCGGGGTAATCAGTTAATATTATGTAATGGTATTTAGTAAGAATGACACTTAAAATCGGAAATACGTGATGAAATCAATAAAAACAAACCCAAACTCTGCAAAGGGGCCCGATAAAGGGAAAATTGTAAATAAATTGTATTGCATATTATTGACAACACTAAATTTTTAGGCCCTATGCTTCAGCCTATTCAGCCTATAGATAAATCTGACACTGCATACACTATCTTATACAGAATCGTGTTTATATTTAATTTGTCTTTTGAAAAACGGATATTTCAAGTTGCTACCAGAGTTATTAATTTGACAACTTATTAATCAATTAAAGAATATCACAAATATTTGCGATATTTACGCTACTTTGACTTAAAGCATGATTTATTTTGTTGGAAGGGTCTACATTTACAATAGATCATACATGACTTTAAAACATTCACTGATTCTCTTTAGAAAATGTAAACTTGAACTAGATTTATTTTTCTTTTCACCCGAAAAATGCTATTATTTTCAGAATTTTTTTTATCAAAGCGATATTTACGTTACCACAATTTTCACACATATAATGTTCGAATTATAGCCATTTCGTACCTTAGTGAAAATCATTTTCGAACCATAACCATTTTGTACCATTGCCAATTCGTACCATATGCAGATCGATACATTATTACCATTTCGTACCATATCATGCAGATCGACACATTATGACCATATCGTACCATATGCAGATCGACACATTATGACCATTTCGTGCCATATGCAGATCGATACATTATTACAATTTCGTACCATATGCAGATAAATACATTATGACCATTTCGTACCATATGCAGATAAATACATTATGACCATTTCGTACCATATGCAGATAAATACATTATGACCATTTCGTACCATATGCAAAATCTTATGAAGATAGTACATTTATCCTTATTTTACATCATATTCAAATACATGTTATACCTAAGTACTGTAAAGGCATAATGACAATTAATGTAGGAATGGTGTCCGTAATATAACAAAGGGAGATGTGACATGCCATATCAACACTGCAAAGTATTCGAAAAGATTGTACGTAATATATTAGGAAATTCTAAATTTGATTCCCATTTATCTAACAGAATTGTGAAAAACAAATAAACAAGCAAGAAAATATCAATGCGTATTGTTTAAACAATATTTATTCGTGAAAAACAAATGGTACATCACCCATAATATACAATGACTACATAATGTGGATTCGGAAACAAGCTGAAATGTTGATCCGTACTCATAAAATAGCATACTCAAGAATAATATTAATAATTTGTTGCAAATATAAAGTCAATGTTTTAATTAATTAAAGAAAATCTTATAATTATGTATGGTTTTTCAGCGTGTATGTATGAAAAAGAAGGAATGGAGGGGTACTGAAAACATTTTCCCTTTTTCAATCTATTTTAAATTTTAATTTTGATTTGAAAATCATTTGATTCTTAATAACGAAGTTGGAATTGGATACATATAGATAAATATTAAATATTGTGCGTCTTCTCCGTACCATGGACAATCAGAGATAGAGATTCGCACATGGCCTGTTTCACATCATATCCCTTACTTAGCATCACTAGGCCAGAGAGCCGGTATAATGATCAACAAATAATAATTATTTATTTTATTGTATTATTATTTGTTTGTATTTGTATTGCTCCAGTCCAATTGGATTTTTGTATAGCAAAAAGATAAATAAATAAATGAATAAATAAAATAACTATCATTGAATTAGTCGATAAAATAGTAAATATTAAATCAAAATATTTTTTTTACTATAATCAATATATTTATCACCAATATTAATGTGGATATCGACATTTCTACATATTGAATTAAATAATCAATAATAATATCGTCTGCATGTTTCACAAACCGGTCTTATCAGAGCGTAATTTCTCTGTTGCCATGGCTACATGTGAAAAATGTAATTATCTAGCGAAAAATATTGTCGACATTTAAATTTTATCAGCTAGTGTGTGTGTGTGTGTACCTGTAGTAAATTATTGTTATCGTGCAGTATATAGTACACAGTTGTGTACACAGTACAGCTAGGTGAGTATTTGGAAATGTCATTATTTATATATAGCAACTATTATTAATGTATATTTTTATTTCGTCACGATTATATGCATCAGGACAACCATAATTATTTGTCTTTATTTACTTATCGTATTTCAGTACACTACATAATGACAAATATGTGGCAGATAATTAGCATTTATTATTACATTTGTACATTTGTTATTATTACGCTGTAAATAACGTGAATTAAAAGTACTGTATTTTTGAAACACACATTTTACAGGGTAATAAGAACAATTATCACATATTTTGTTGCAATACGTTCGTTTTTGCATGTCCAATAATAAGAGATTATTACATGACATTTTCCATATCGGCCCTGGTATTAGCCCGAGACTCCCATATCAAGCCCGACAGCGAAGCTGGAGTGCTGATACCAGGGACGCTATGGAAAATTTCATGTCACAATCTATTTATCACATATTTTACATTGATTTTTTTCAAGCATTGTCTTTTATATTGCAGAAAAGATCTTTGAACATGGCCACCATGACTCGACTTAATTTTAACATAGGACCATATAGAAAAAATGTTTAAAAGTCTTCTCCTCTGAAACCAGCAAGTCAGTTTAAAGCAAACATGGCATGAATGGTCCTTAGGTGGTCAACTTTCAAAATTATGTCCTGTGACCCCGACCTCCATCCAAGATGGCCGCCATCAGCAAACATATTTTTAACATAGGACCCTATGGGAAAAATGTTTAAAAAAAATTTCCTCTGAAATCAGTTAGCCAATTTAAAGCAAACATGGTATGAATGGTCCTTAAATGGTCAACTTTCAAAATTATATCCAGTGACCCAAAACTCCATCCAAGATGGCCACCATCAGTGGACATAGTTTTAACATAGGACCCTATGGGAAATATGTTTTAAAATCTTCTTCTCTGAAACCAGTAAGCCAATTTAAAGCAAACATGGCATGGATGGTCCTTAAATGGTCAATTTTCAAAATTGTGTCCAGTGACCCTGACCTCCATCCAAGATGGCCGCCTTCAGCGGACATACTGTAGTTTTAACATAGGACCCTATGGGAAAAAATGTTTTAAAATCTTCTCCTCTGAAACCAGTAAGCCAATATAGCAAACATGTCATCGATGGTCCTTAGGTGGTCAACTTCCAAAATTGTGTTCAGTGATACCGATCTCGGTTCAAAATGGCCACCGTCAGCAGACATAGTTTTAACATAGGACCCTATGGGAAAATTGTTTAAAAGTCTTCTCTTCTGAAACCAGTCAGCCAATATAAAGCAAACATGGCATGGATGGTCCTTGGGTAGTATACTTTCAAAATTGTGTCCGGTGACCACGACCTCCATCCAAGATGGCTGCCATGAGCAGACATAGTTTTAGCATAGAACCCTATGGCAGTATGGGATTTGAATAGTAACTTAGATGTATTTGGCATGCAGACATTCTTAAGAGGACTTATTTATGTCAGGTGAGCGATACAGGCTCACCTGAGCCTCTAGTTAATGCTTGTTTTAATGAATATTTTTAGTTAGGATATATTATCTAATAACCCTCGTAATTAATGAACCATGAAAAATAAGTAATAATTATGCTCAGTTTTAGGTAAAAACAGTAAATCAAAAGAAAAGTAGTGGAGGTTTCTGGAAATATAATCTCAAAATATAGTACCAGTTCCTGATTATTAAGGGAAAAAAATTGGCAAAAATCCATATCTACCCAAGACGTTGACATTTGAATGGAAATTCCTATTCAAGACGACGTATACATTTGAGCTAATTATTCCATTTCAAGTTATTTAAACTTTATTCCAATATTTTGAAACGTGTTAATTTGATTGAAATACGATTTTATGCACCATCTTTCCTTGTACTTTGACATACCGATATTTTCTTTGAGACCACTGCGCAGATACCGGAAGTTAAATTCGGAGGCAAATACGGATGTTTGAGGGTCAATATAACTCGAATAATACTGCGCCCTCTATCGGCACTATCGCTGGATGAGGGCTTGAACTCTCCTTGTGATAAAAACGCGTCAGCTGCTCTCTGAAAGAGAGAGCCAATCAGCGATGATTATTTGCCGAGTATGGGCAAGGCGGATCTTTAAATTTCCGGTAATGTTTACAAACAACAAGAAATGGAGATCGACAAGTTGATTAACGATGTTTAATTCATTATTTAGTTTTCCTACATTTCTTCTCTTTTCACCTTTTAGATTAGTAAGGTCAAACACGTGGGTACAATGAAAACATTTGACACCTGAACACTCCATTGACCTACCTAAGCTCCTCCTTCTTTTAGTGCCAAAAGTCACCACGCGCAGTTTATACCCAGAATGCATTGCTAATTTGAAGCTTCCGATTGACGCATTTTTTCTAGAAAGTCGTTCAGGCGTTAATATAGCAAAGCGTTATATAACGACTGGATTATTCGGGTTAGGGTCAATACGGATATTTACCCTGAGAGCAAATAAGCAACACTGACTTCTAGCTATTATTGGACATGCAAAAACGAACATATTGCAACAAAATATGTGATAATAGCTAGAAGTCAATGTTGGTTATATGACCTCAGGGCAAATATCCGTATTTGCTATTTCCCCCCGAATTCAACTTCCGGTATCTGCACAGTGGTCTCAAAGATTATATGTCAAAGTGCAATGAAAGATGGTGCATAAAGATATGCATAAAATCGTTTTTCAATCAAACACATTTCAAAATATTGGAATAAAGTTTAAATAACTTGAAACGGAATAATTATCTCAAATATATACGTCGTGTTGAATAGGAATTTCCATTCAAATGTCAACGTCTTGGGTAGATTTTGCAAACACTTTCTAATGTCATTGTCCAGATCGACATTGTTTGAGATCTTTTCTGCAATATAAAAGTCAATGCGTGAAAAAAGTCAATGTAAAATACGGAAGGGTAAACATTTCCTGCTCCACTAGTGACACCCGTCGTGTTAATATAGATACAAACCCGGTGATAACTCACGAACGAGGAAAGGACCGGGAAGTGTTTACGACAAGTGGAACATATCCGTGGTCATTTGTGACACAGATATTCCATAACGGTCAACCAAGTCGTGTTGGCGATCGTAACACTTTCGAAGTGATGACTTCAACTTAACCAAGAGGAACCCTTGGTTCAGTAGCTTCCTTGTTAGCAGCAGCCCTCTATCAAGGAAATCCTGATAGGAACAACAAGCTCTGGAATATCCTATCAACTGTGAGATATATACTCCATATGCAGGTGCTGCTGGAATGTTGCTACATATGAATGGAAAGTTCACAATGGGAAAATTAAAATCAACTCTTTTGTCGTAACGTTTCGTTCTTAACCGCCTCTCACTGTCAATTTCGAGGTGTAGGTCAAAGTATGAAGTAGGCGTATCTGTATCTGTGGTATCCTTTATTTCAAGTTCAATGGGATAGATGCGATCAACGAAATCACCAAACCAAGCATTATTTAGTGAAAGGACACCATCTATTTAGCGGAACGTGAAATTAAAGGATTGGACAAGTTTCTTTTCGCTTTTCTTGAGAGGCCCCTGTATGAAGTCTGCCTCATACGAATAAAGGAACAAGTCGGCAAGAAGAGGAGCACAGTTTGTACCCGTAGGTATGCCAACTGTCTGTTGAAAAACACGTCCACCAAAGATAACAAATATGTTGTCAATCAAAAACTCGAGCATGTTGATGATATCAGTTTCAGAGAACTTTTTAGTAGAATCAGAGTGTGGTTTGTTTTACAAAATAAGATCTGTCCCTTCCTAGCACAAGGTATTTGTATCTACGTTGGCCATTCTTCTTTATGAAACACAATTTAATTTGTCCTTCAGCTTAGAGTGAGGAATAGTTGTGTAGAATGTAGAGAAGTCGAATGTTTTAATGCTATTGCAGGAGAGAGGGACCTAGATTGTATGTGCTCTAACAGATCTTTAGAGTTCTTCAGAATCTACATCTGATTCACACCATCCCTAGAGTAGCTAGTGTCACAGTAAATCTGAAGCCAGGTTTTGACCGC
This sequence comes from Bathymodiolus brooksi, assembly GCA_963680875.1. Classification (NCBI taxonomy): domain Eukaryota; kingdom Metazoa; phylum Mollusca; class Bivalvia; order Mytilida; family Modiolidae; genus Bathymodiolus; species Bathymodiolus brooksi. The sequence goes on from OY804581.1 coordinate 112,139,343, forward strand.
CGATAGAATACATGTTAATAATTTGGAAAGAGGTTTCGTGGAGCATTTGGCAGACCCAACAATATAGCGCTGTTTGAAAGGACACTTGTGTAATTTAGGAATCCAATAGAGTGATGGTAGATTCAGATCTTTGGTTGAATTTCTAAAGGAATATAAAACAGACCTATGATTGTCCAGGATTTCTCCTTTCGTAAGTGTCGTCGGGGTATATGTAGGGTTGCCAACTAAAGTGTCAATACGTAATTCCTTTATCAAGCAGTCTATGTAATGTAATTTTCACACAAATACAATATTGTTAGGGGCCTTTGTCGGCGGAGACAATAACATATTTGTCATGAAGGAGAGACAGGTGTTTAGCAACATTTGGATCTTTAAAGATTGATGTAGAGCGAGTGCTCATAGACCCTCTTGAGGTTTTAATTCTAATCTGTATGAGCGACCTCACACTTTTCATCCATTCGGAAAGAGTATCGAAGTCCTCCTTTTCACGCTTTGCCCATTGTCTGGCATAATCCTCGACGGAATCCATAAGTATTTTAAAGTTATAATGTTTCCAGTTTATGGATTTAGGCTCACGATATTTAGGCCCTCAACGAGAGGTGTTGTTGATAATTTTAAGGTCACCAGTTATAACGTGGCCGGTCGGATTATATACAAATATATTATTGATTGTCTAGATATTAGAAGAGGGGATTATTGTTGTCACAAGTAGTGTTTATATGTATAGTGTATGTCATTACTTTGTCTCTGATTCTGTCCGGCATATTGTTATATGTACATTGAATCAATATTTGTTTTATATGTAACTCTCAGCCTCTTCGGGGGCCCTTAATTGGAACAATAAATTATTATATGAATGGAGAACTTGCACATTTTCAAATCAGTAGGCTTAGATTTGAAATCCTCAATCATGCAACACGTGTTTGTAATTATTTTTTTTTGACGCTATTGGTCTGGTATAAACATACGAAATTATAGACACGGACTGATCCTTATAATATGGTGGAATTTTAGATTTGACGGATTTGTGATGAAGGATATTGCCTAAGTTAATGCCATCAAGACCTTTGTTGGCAAACGCCAGTTAATAATCTCTTATGGGTGTTGTTTTTTAAACGCTGCGTTTTTATCCAAGCGCATTCTAGATACAATGTATGTTTATGTATTAAACCTGAGAGTATTTATAACTCCAAGATTAGACACAATGCGTGTTTTGTTCGACACTTCAAATCTTTTGATTAAAGATATGAACGAAACACAGAATGTGTCGCGCTTATGCATACAATAACATGCGATCTTTTGGAAATGAATGAGGGAGCTCTAGCAAATTTAATAGGGAGATCGGGCCCCTTAAGAGGGAAAGTGTGTGTTGTACAGAAATTCTCACAAAACTTATACATATTTACGAAAGTCATTTAATTTCGGTCAGCAAATAATAATATGTTTATGTTAAATATGCTAAATTTCTATCTGACATTACAAATTGTTCAATACTAGTACTATTTTTATGGGATGCATAGGTTCATATAATGCCCATACCCAGTCCCAAAATTATTTTCATAATTTTTCTTTAATTATTACGTACTTTAGTACTCTATCTGGTATAAGGGGAAACTGGCAAAAATGAAAATTGAACAAATATTCTGAAGTGCACAAAAAGGGGGTATGGGAAACAATCTTTGATATGAAGCTGCAGCAAAGTGCTATATATACATCATAATATAGACAAAATGAGAGACGTATGATAGTCTAAAACAATATATATTGGACAGTAATAATTTTGACTCAATATGTTGTTGACATGGTCACCAAGGATACAGACTTTCTGTAAATCGCTAATATGTTCCCGCATTTCTTTCACCTGTTTGATATTGCAATGTTAACATTATCATATAAACTGCAACATAGTATACTACAAGTTGAAAATAATACTCTATAAAGGCATATAAACATGTCTGAAACAGGAAGGCATCAACAAAATATGAGCATTGCATGCATGGTTGCCCTGGTAACAGTTTTACTGAACTAAGTAGGGTAAATCTGGATCATGTTTTCTTGTTGCTAGGCAACAGTATGCAATGTAGAACGCGAAAACTCTGACAATTTGGAATAATGGGGATTATAATTAAATAATAGTGTATGTAAATATCACCGCTCTATGTACACTTACTATTTTCTAAGAAATGTATTAAGTGTTGAAAACAAGTAAGATTCTTGCCTTCAAAATTAGCATTGTGAACTTTATATGGCACCTGACTGTACATCTATTACAGATTCCTTAAAAATCACACAACTAAAGAGAAATTGAAATCAAATTGCATTTCATAAACTGAATGAAGACGATTAGCTACTTGAATATGAGATCAAGTTACCGTAACTCAATTTCACCGGATTAAAACTGTTTCAACTAACCGGTCTCTTGATGGCACATTTGCATATACTTACCGTAGTCGTCTCTTGATGTACTTGATATAATCGTCTCTTGTGTGATTCGCTTGATTTCACACTCTTTATACGTTAGATGCCATTACGAAACACGACACAGTTTTAACCCGGTGAATTTATTCATGTATATACACCTTTTTATCCAAAACACATAGCACGACCTACTTTTTTCTAACGGTACTGTAACTATCCGTGCGTGCCTAGTTCAACTTTACAGCTATATAAAATATCCCTTTTCACACTTGACATAATTGTCGATGATTACTCTATAGACTTTTTCAATAGGCTTGTGTTATCCCTTTAAAAGCATAACACGACCTACTTTTTTCTAATGGTTCTGTAACTTTCCGTGCGTGCCTAGTTCAACTTTATAGCTATATAAAATCTCTTTTTTCACACTTTTCTTGACATAACTGTCGATGATTATTACTATATAGACTTTTTCAATAGGCTTGTGTTATCCCTTTAAAGAACAAATTATCTGGAACCTTCATCTTTTGTCATAACTCATATTTATTATTACTCAAACATGTGCTCTTCAAAGGTCAATCTCATTATTTATTATTTTTGAATGTTTATCTGGAGTTGAGGCCATTTAAATTTCCAAACATAAATTATGTGTAAAATTCTAAAATAATTGGAATATAACAATGATTGATTGATATTAATTCAGGTACAAAATGTTTCAGTTATAAATACGGCATATATCAAATGAAGACTAAGCATCAACATGAACGAATGAACATTCATTTATGACGACGTATAACACTTATATATTGTTTTTAACTATATAGATGTGAAAGCTTAAAATAATATGGAGTAGGCATTGCCTAGATGCGAGCACAGCATTTCTGTTTGGCCAGTGTGTATATATTTGAATGAAAGTTGAATATCACAAAATAATATGAGTAGGCATGGCCTATAGAGAGGACATTAGTATTTGAAATTAAATGATATCCCCTATGACATCCATTGGAAAGTTAAATGAAGTAGAATAGAAAAGTATGAGAAAAAAGTATGGAATCTTTTATTGTTGCACTAGGAACAGTGCAAACATTGAAGACTAACTAGTACTAGTACGCGGGTGGTATCAACCATTATAAAGCCTAAAGGGGGTAGTAGACGCCGGTGTCTGTAAAATGAAAGTATGGTCTTTTAAGTCATAAGAAATAGTTTTATTACGAAAATATCAATTAATGCAACCAACATACATAAGCAATATTGGCCTATACCATGCTATGTACAGCCGATATATATTCATGAAGTGTAAATGATGAATGACGTACGGTCAGCGCCGTCTTGTCAGCAATATAGGCCCCGGTCAAAGCAGTGCACTGAGGCCCATATCTATACAAACACTCACAGAAATAAAATTATAAATGGTCAATATAATTAAACATATATTTCTTGTATTGATACTTCCAACACAATCAGTGTTTAAAAATTAAAAATTATGCCGTATACAACATACATAGATTAGTATGGGGTTCATTTGCTTGTGTGACCACCGGGCAACTGTCCATTGTGCCCATACATAAGACCGCACTGCGTACGGTTACTTTAATACTGATAATCTTCATTTCGACATTTTAAAGTATGTGTATTTGGGCCAATATTATGTGAACAAAATAGTTTTTAATTTTAAAAGAATTATATAGGTACCGCTTTCATCAGACATGTCTCTGCTTTCACATACAAAATATTTATCAATATTCAATATTTTTTTTATTGGAAAAAGCACAGTAGAGGCGTGATATATATATTAAGGCAATATTCAGTATCGAAATCATACTCTTTTAAAATTATCTGCGACAAGATTATACAGAGACATATATTCCTTCTTGTGTAATGTTATTACCTTTTAAAGTTTCAACAAGCTGGTTAATAATTGTATAGCATTTATTTTAGAAGGACCGAGTTTAATAAATAATAACAGATCTACATATAGTATGAACGGCATAATTAATAGTTAAATAAATAAAATTCATTGTATCTTACTATTCTAAACCATTGTCGGCAGATGTTGGTAGTATTCAAATATATTGTAGGATCAGACTGACGGAAAATGTAAGATGAATAAACAAATGGGTACTGATAGAAATAATTAACACTAACAGAAATAAGGAAAAACTAATGCGTTCCCTGTTCCTTGCAAGCACATCATGGTTAGAAAATGTTTGTTACTTAGCCAAAGAAATAATAAATGCAAAAATTGTATAAAAATGAAAAATGTTAATGTTCACCACAAAATGAAAAATGTTAATGTTCACTATCTGTTCTTATCAGAGACATATGAGCCGGTGGCAAGGGGCACATGCCCTCTTCCCCCCCCCCCCCCCCCTTTTGTCAAAATTTTAAAAAGCTGGATTTTTAGTATACTTTAGGATTTTTGTGATATTTATTTGGAATTACCATTATTCAACACAACTAAACCGTACGAAAGGTAGGAATTAAGTATAAATATGAACGGGTGTCATCCCTTGTGATATTTTAGTACCGCACATTGATAGTAGGGTTAAAATTATTGATAACGAAAGGCCGGGAGCAGGTCCCTGTGATCTCTTCCTAGTTATTGTACGTGTACTATAGATGCGTATTAAAAATATTGATGACATTGTCATCTTTGCGTGTCAGTTGTGACCCAAATACGATTTCAATGCTGACCTTTACTTGTTGCAACGTAAAATATGACGTGATAAAAAAAATATTAACATGACGATGAATGGTGGCCAGATTCGTTTTTATTTACGCATTTATTGTAGAACTTTAGGAATATTGTGGTACATGTACAAATAATCTTGGAGACAGGAATAGTGTTTGGATTTCTTTTAAACTGGTAAGTCATATATACAGTAACGAAATGTCAATATAAATCTGGAGTTCGACAGTGAAATGCAGTTGGGTGCGACATGAAATGTCCATACGTCAAAAAATGACCAGATTCGTGTTGTCTTAAGAGTCATTCACAGTGATAAAAAAATGAACAGTTGTTGTCCTTAACCTGATAGTCCATGTTAACATAAAGTCCTTTCAGTACGCCAGTGTTGTATTAATCAAAGTTTTGATTGATCCGAGTAAATATTTAGACCACCCGCGTAGATTCTGCAAAAATCAAACAAAACTAAAACACACCAAGACGAGTTTTTCTACATCGGCTGCAAATGGTCCAAACAATAAATTTGATATTTTATGAAAATATTGTAGTTCAAAATTAAGTCAAATTTATTCTATAATTATCTTTTACTAATCCGTATATAACTAGAAAGGTTTTTATCTAATAATCTGGACACGCTTGAAACAAGTGCTGTGTTTGTTTACATAACACTCTGTTTCAGCCAATCAAAAAGCCCGTTAGAACTCTCTCAATTTTCACGTCTATACAGCGTTTGTCAAGGATGCAAATGGGATTTCTTTCAAAAACAGACTTAAAGGACATATAAATTGGCGTAAGGTAAGAAATTTTATCATAATTTGAATGGATGAAAGTATTTAGCTAGTCAAAATGACTCGTTTACGCATGGGAAAGTCTGTACACAGATGGGAAGTGGTCATCCCAGCGTTTGTACGACTTCGGATTTTCACGCCGTTTTGTTTTGGTTCGTGTATGATACCTCAGCAGTTCGGAGGCCTACACTAACAATTGGGGTCTCTTTGGAAAGGAAAATTACTTGACTTTCGACTGGTGGAAACATTTTTTGAAAATATTAAGGCGTTCCGAAGTTACGATCAATTTAACACGACGACTTAAAAAAATGGGAGCAAGTGAGTTCGCCCCCTTGTAGTATTATATAGTATTTTTTTTATTTTTTTTTTTTCGGACGCACCTAGCCCCTGTGCATTTAGCGTCAACCTTGCGACATATAACGTCAGGTGCGACATTTAGCGTCGGTGCGACATTTAACACGTGTAAGCAAAAAATATTGTCTGTAGTTGAATATCCCTTCCTGAACCCAGCTTGAGCATTTGGAATCATGTCTACCAAATCTACATATATTTTGTCAGTCTACTATTAAGAATTGATGTGAAGCTTTTACCAATGTGATTCCTCTATAGGAATCTGGATGACCAGGATCGCCTTTGTTTTTGTAGATGACATGATTATAGGTGTATTACCACTAAACATGGGTACCAGTCGAAAAGAACGTATGGGAAAGTAGTACGTAAACAGAAAATGGATTCCTACATTGTTGGATAAAAGATAAACCCTATTAGATACTGCAAAATACTGAATGTCAGCAGAAACCTACATATTTTTTAGGATAATTTTAAGCCCATATTTGATGTCCTTGTGGTTTTTAATAAAAAATTGATTGCATTGGAAAGAAACCACCTGAATTTGTGTTAAATCGAAAGTGAAAGTAGGATTTTTGACGGTAGACATCTTCAGACTGTCTGTTTTTTCTTATATGCCATTAAATGTATGTTGATTTTCGGAGTTAAGCTTCCAATTAGGTACCCCTTCCATGAGATATGAGTGTCACTTAGATTAAACTTAAGATGAATCCTGTATGAAAGCTCAATTTTTTTTAATTTAACATAGAAGGCTATGGAGAATTCTTTAGTGGTATTACACCTTATACCTATCGTTCATATCTCTGGGATGATTCCTGTATCAATAATTTCGTTAAACAGTTTTAAATACAATGGCATACATAAACTAATAGTGGATTTGATATATTCATTAATAACATACTCATATCCAGGTGCTTTGCCATTTTTTAAACTTTGAATAGCAGAAGTGATTTCTTCTTCAGTTATTTCGCCGTTTAGAGTATCATTTGCAAGATTATCATTGATATCTGGTATTTCAAAATTGGAATCCCCCACTTCATTACTAAGGTTCAAATTTTTAAAATACTCGTATAATTCATCAATATCAATTTTGTCTTCCCTTTTTGATATTTTAAATTTGTTTAAAATTTTCCACAATTCCTCTGGATTCGATTCTGACGTATTACGCAGTTCATTTTCGAATCTAAATTCATAATCACTGAAACATTTATTCATTTCTGCTCTATAAAATTTACATGCCACTTTTAAGTGATGTCGATTTTCGTTAGTTTTGTTGATGTTAAAGTTTTTCTTTGCTTTATGAAAGTCTTTTCTTTTTGAATGACAACTGTTGTTAAACCAAGGCCGATTTACTTTAGAAAACTTCTCTTTGTAAAATATTTTATTTCCAAAAGTTTCTTGAGAGGTATCGATAAGTATTTTATTTATTTTTTCAACAAACTGATTTAAATCTGACTGAAATGTGTTACTGTGTTCACTAATCATTTCTAATTCATTACATAGCTCATCAACTAAAAGATTGTTTCCACTGTTGACAATGAACTATTGTTTTTATACGTCCGTCTTTAAGACGGGACGTATTATGGTATACCAATGTCCGACTGTCCGTCCGTTTCACATGTCGCGCTCTAACTTAAGAACCCCTTGGCCAATTCACTTCAAACTTCGCATAGTTATTGGAATTGATAGTCTTATGGTCTTTATACTTTATGGTGAAATTTCAAATTTTCATTCCAGAGTTATGGGACTTTATTCATCAAATTGTAGGCGATTTTTCGTATGTCGCGCTGTAAATTGAGAACCCCTTGGCCAATTCACTTCAAGCTTCGCACAGTTATTGAAATTGATAGTCTTACGGTCTGTATACTTTTTGGTGAAATTTCCATTTTTCATTCAAGAGTTATGGGAAAGAAAGTCTACAAATATTGTATGAATGTTGATGACGGGCGTATCATGCGCTCTTGGCGCAGCTGTTTATTTTTTTATTGTCAACCCACCTAACCGGTTTAACTATTTTTATTGAAATGTTTTTATTATGTTAATTATGTAGACTCTCAGAACATGAAATTGATACATGTATGCGACAATGAACATCAGAAAATAACGGGTCAAAATCAATATTACCAAATTCCGTAATAATCACAGATTAATACATGGGCATTTCCATATTGGCCTGGTTATGATCCCGAGACCCCCATATTGGCCCGAGACGCAGTCGAGGGATGATAACCAGGCCAATATGGAAATGCCCATGTATTAAACTATTTATTACATACTTCCGACATCTAGAAAAGAGACACCCATATTGGCCTGAGACGAAGTCGAGACCCATAGTCGAGGCCCATATTGGCCCGGGCCAATATGGGCCTCGATATGGAAATGATCTTGTAGTAATCCAATAACCGGTTATTTTCCCAGGGTGTAAAAATATGGACTGTTTACTTCCGGTCATATTGGTCATCCAAAAATGCCTTTATTTGAACTAAGTATGTAATAAAGGGAAATAACCCAGATACAATAATGAGATAATCAACCGTACTAGATTCTTTACTAGTGACTTTACAAATATTTTTGTCATTACTTACTCTACCGTTTGCAATATACATGTTATTATTTTTGCACATATTTAATAGTTTATTATCATAGGCATTACAGCGACCCTTGTTGTTGGATTTTCTATGTAAAGGGATATCATAGGAAATCAGTTTTTGAAAATCATACAATTCTGCAGATATTGCATCATCAGTATTATAATTAAAAAAAGACCACAAATCATCATCAGGTATAATGAAATCGTGAAAATCCGATGACCTTGCATTAAAACCCCCAACTATGGCACAAAGAGTGTCGTTTTCATTCAAAATCTGAATATACATGTACAATGTACATGTATATATATCCAAATCTTTCAGACAGTGCTTTGCTCTGTTAACATCATTAGTCTAAAAATGCAACAAAATATGATTATATATTTTTATGTGGTGACAAGAGTTATTGTCCTTGTTTTATTTTTTATATACTTGGGAAAGGATGACAATTAATGTATAATTTTGGTTTATAACATGTACATATTATTTTAATGTTTTCCACAATGACATTTTTCAAAGTAAGAAAGATTTTTATTGTTTTTCCACTTCTAATCTCTCCAATGCTTTTGATAATATTTGAAGAAATAGTTTTCAATTTCTTAAAAAAAAAAAAAAAAATGAATTGTTAAACTAGTATAAAATAGACTCTTTATAACTAACTTGTGCAAAACACTGTAAATTAAATACCCAACTGTAATAGATTCAAGATTCAAGATTCTTTATTTCTTATAAAAACAGTGGTACAGAGAATTTGCCAATTTAACATACACATGACAAGACAATGTAATAAAAGTATTAAATGTTGGCCATAGTTTGTAATAATATTGAACAATTGCAAATAAATACTGAATTATGTACATGTAAAACAAATGTTCTCATAATTAAATGTTAATCAGTTGATTCTAATATGCAAATTTAATATTAATAAAAAAAATAAAAAAATATATAATTAATAATATAAATGAATTATCTTTGATTATTATATTATTTTTACACACAAATGTATTTAATTATTTTATATCTATATACAAGGATTTATATAGTAGAATTCTTGCTATATAATATGCAATACAAATGAATTTTTATTTTATTTCACAAAATGAAATTAAAATACATGTTCATTTGTATGCAATTTATTTCTTCATGAAGTCCTCCTCTCTTTTATTTTATTGTTTTTCTATACCTATATAGTATATGTTTTTTTAATAAGTAAGATTTGTATACATGCATTTGATTTATTCGTAAATTTATTGAATTACATTTCAGGGACCCAGTTAAATTGTTAAAACTACAAAATATACCACTTCTTATTTTAGTCCAGTAAGCGTAGTATTTAATATTATTAAATTCTCTGAGCTTATGTCAAGTAAAAGAAAACCAATATTGAAGAAACTCTGTCCTCCATGTCCTTAATACTATTAGTCATATCTCCTTAGTTTGTATATATTTTGATTTAATTGTTATATCTCTGTACCATTGTTATACACTGGATTTATGAAAATACAGATATATGTGTAGTAGGCATAGTGGGAACAAACCTTTATGACACTGAACAAGTATTGTCAATTTGCCGACGGTAAGAATTAGTGTTAACTGTCCATATTTGAAGGGTCTGGTTTCCCGAATGCCATCTTATAAAAAGATAACATGTATTAAACAGGATTAAAGGGCCAAATTAGGGGCAGTTATTTTTATAAACTCCGGTAAATCATAGGGTATTCCTATGAAATGTATATTAAAAATTAAAATAAATATGATTAATTTATTTGAATAATCATGGATTGATGAATGTGTTACTTTCAATGATGTTTAGTTAAAGGAAATAGTTTATGGTGATGACAGAAATGGCTAGAAAAATAGAACAATTCAAACTATTAAAATTATAGATTTTCGAAGATAAGCAGGGATTTGAAAAAAAAAATCTCTTGAAGACAAACATCACTCTTATACTCTTTACCACATTATAACTGTATATCATAAGCTACTTCGATGTTTTTGGTTATAACAGGGTCTTCATTTTTCATCGAAATATTTTTGCTGACTTGATGCAAAGTTGTGAGTTTGAATCCCACTCATGGCGAGGTGTAATCCATACAACTTTATGTGATAAAATTTGTCAGTGACTTGTGGCAGGTCGATAATTTTATCCGGTTTCCCCCACCAATAAAACTGACCTCCACGATATAACTGAAATATTGTTGAAAGTGCCGTTGAACACCATAACCCTAACCTCCTCAAAGAAAGGTCATTGGTTGGTCCTGTTCAAATATCGTGTCCCACAGGTCCGGCCTTCTTGAAATTTGACCTCTGTCACTCAAAATAGAAATATCTACTTTCGACATCTCTGAAACCTCTTGGTAAATTTTAGACAAACTTGACTAGAAGGGTCCTCGGGTAAAACCAGACTATAAAATTGGTAGGTGTTGCTTCTCCGCTAAGCACGCAGCATTAAGGAGAAAAGGCTAAGACTGGTTGACTCGGAATCAGGAACCGGACGGTTGTTTCAGTGAGCTAACACTATAAAAATCCACCAAAGCGTGTTGGTCTAGTACAAAGCGTACTTTATCATCATTTCATTGAAAATTAACTTGTTCTCGCCATTATATAGATGAAAATTGTCGAGTTGGCGTTAAACAACAATCACTCACTCACTCTACCTCCATCATGTCCATTGTTAACCTTTTAATTTTAATCTCCTTCTCATAAAGCAACAGGCCAATATGAACCACACTTGACAGGAATTATCGTTGTGTGTTTCTCATTTTGAATTGTACCCTTTGAATGGAAATAACTCGCATAGAAAGGTATAAAAACTTATAATTTTAAAATCAAATCGACAATGTATAAAAGGTCTATTAGAGAGCTCTTCTAATCCATTTATTATAGAGACTGTCCTAATTCATTTAGAAAAATCTGTTATTAATGAGATCTCTAAATGATGGAATATATGTTAAACTGGCGTTCCATATGAAAGTATATAGTCAATAGGACTAAATTTTTCAAAATTATATTGCCTAGATATCAAGAAATGGCAGAACAACAGCAAAAACAGACAGAAATCTCAGATGATGCAGACGACAATGACGTCATGATAACGAATGTAACATCCGTTCCAAGAAGCCATGTATCTGTTCCTCGAAGACAGTCTGTTGGAAATTATTCTGGTTCATTTATAAAGACGCCGGAAAGTAGCGCCAAAAGAAAATCTTTACCTGTTACAAACGCTCTGAATGTTATGACCAAGATGGGTTTAAACACAACAAATCCTCGAATTCTACAAGCTCTGCAAATAATGCAAAAGACGAAAGCCAAAAGAGGACCAAAGGAAAAGGATACTTTCCAGCGATTTATTTACTGCCTTCCTGATAAGACTGCCAAACTTCCACGGTTTTCATCCACAGATGATATGGAGCGTGCAATTGTAAAGCAACAACAGGACGAAGGATATGGTATAATTCCTATGTAGTCAATTTAAAGTAACATAATACAAATACATAGTTCATAACACTGAGGGCAATTTGGCCCAAAGTCCCATGAACTATTTGCTATATTATACAAAACAGACAAAAACTACTTCAATCAGCATTATATGGACATTCTTAATACAAATACTAAAACAAGGACTAACATGACAGATTCATAGAAAACACTGAAATCTAAGTATCACCATTGAAGTTTAATTTCAAGCAGACACATCCTCGATAAGGACTAAACAAAGAATCAAAACACACCATACTTGTAGACGAACTCAAAAACAACAATATTGTTTACGAAATGTAAAACCAGAAACCAATGTTGGTCGATTTCGGGTTTTATATTATATTGGATCGGCCGTAGGTCCAATATACTATATATATATTGGACCGGATTGCTTACAAAGACAACTGAGTAAATAAAAATGTAAAGTATATTATTTTAACATGTCAAGTAAAATCTGTTTTGTTTTGTTTTAATATATAAATTACCAAACAGGACTGGACTTCCCATAAACAATCATCATCACAGGTAAAGCTGAAATATAGCGAACAGTAAATTTACTTATTTATATTTTCCAAGCGGTAGCAAACGACTTTGCTTCACCAAACCACGCACAAACTGGTCTTGACCACATAAAACTTATATTCGTAAGCGAGAATCGAGGTAAAAAACTTTAATAGTGGTAATAGGTAACTCCATACAAATAAGATTATAATAAATGTGTGTACATGTATGTCATCAAAATTGTATTGACAGGTGAAAATCATGAGGCAATTATATTGATGCTTAGTAAAGATAAATAATACCAAAAACTACTAAGAGGGATACTTGTGATGAAAAATACGTTCTGTTACTATTGGATCTGAGTAGTAGAAGTTTAAGGACTTCACTAAGCATTCTGAAGATAATACAATGGCCAGAAGAAAAAGAACAAACAACGATCTACAAAACAATACACAGAAAACAAGAGATTGAACAACAACAACCCCACAAAAAACCGGGGATGAACTGAGGTGCTCTGGAAAGGTAACCAGTTCCTGTTTCACTAATAGCACCCGTCGTAATATTCTTGTTACACACCCGCTTATAAGTCATGAAAAGGGAAATGACGGGATTATGATTACGACACACGGAACATGTCCGTGGTCATTTGTGACTCAGATATTCAAGAACGGGTAAACAAGTCATGGTGGCAACCGTAAAATTTTCGAAGTCATAACTCATTCAGATTTGATATGGCCACATCACACTTAATAGCTATAGAAAATATAGAAAAATGACGACTAAGAGCTATGGTTCCACAGATTGTATTACACTCTGCAGATGCAGCGCCAGTATTCTTTTCTTAACCACGTTGTCTGATATGATTACAATATCATAAAATATATTTCTGATTTAAGGTTATCCACCAAATGATTACAACCTCGGGATACCACTTAGGACACATCTAGACATACATTTATCAGCTGAAGAATTTGACGCTTTCCTGAGAACATCGTACCCCAAATTGGCAAACAGATACTATGATATCTACAAGATTGACAAACAGAGACGTTTGTTACGGATAGACACCTTGACCCCCAGGGCAATTAAAGACATGAAATATCAAGGAAGTTTAATAATTATACCATACGTAAGTACAATGTATGATATGACAACTATAAATATAGATATTTATAATAAAATTGTAGATATCTAATTTCTGAAATAACATTCATCTGGTAGCTGAAGGACAAAAGACTTGAAACAAATAATTACAAATGTCACTTGAAAAGTTGGATTTTGGGAAATCGAAAATACATATTATACTACACAACCTAAAGGGCTCATGTCTTGTAATGAGACAAAATCATGAGAACCTTCTAATTTGTTTTAAAATGTTTTATTAGATATACATTTGAATACAAAATTCGATAGAAAATAAAAAAATTCACCTCTAAAACCCCAATCCAATCATGGATGTTTAAAAAATGAAACAATTATGCAAAACATTATTTCGAAAATGGATCACGGCCACTGTAAATTTATTTTCACTTGATATTTGTAAATAAGACAAACAAGAATTTTATTCCTGTAATTGTTTAAAGGGGAGATAACTCTATTTAGCATCACTACAACATGTTTTAATGTTATCGAATGATATCTGTAACCTGGCGGAAAAGTTTTAACTTAGAATACTTTTATTGGATCGATGGTTTATGAAACAAAAAGCTCTATTGTGTTATTGTTTTGTATTAATAGTGCAGTATTTCCAGACAGACAGACAGGACAAGAAAGTATGTTAATAAAACACAAATAACTTAAAGCGTAAAACAATTAATATTCCTACATAGCAGAAAAGATTGAAGATATCATTAGTTGAAATCGAAGAATGACAGACAATACAATTGCCACAAGGACAGTCCACGAATTTATTTTTATATATATCTAAATAAAAACTGAAAAAATTATGGGTTCGAACAACGTTTTACTGGTCTTGGGTCGAAGGACCTGTGCTGATCATGAGGACGCTTTCGAGACGTTTCGTCCACACTCCGGTTCGACCATAGTATGTTTCATCCACAAACCATTTCGGTCATAGTTGCCATAGTCGTTTCGGCCATAGTTTATATTTAACTGTTTGAAGAGGGAGTTTCCCTAAATTAAATATTTAGATTTGTCATAAGTATGGATGAAGAAACTGAGTGTCGTGGCCTGTACTTTTGTATGGTTTCTTAGGGGAATTGTTTTTATAGTAATCATGGTAATACACATACGCATATCATATTGGCGTCGAGATGACCGACCATAAGTGTGTATTGCTTATTCTGTGACCATTTATGTCTCAAGTTTTGGTAAGTGTGGATCCTTGGTTATAGTCTGTATTTTTGCATGGATTCTTCTGGAAAATATTGTGTATTGCTTCATCTGTGATCATTTATTTCATGATTTTAACATCTTTTGGTTATTGGTCTTCCAAATGTTACGATGTTATCTGCACTGATGAGACATAAATTGTCGAAATGGCCATATGCAGAATTTAAATTTCCTGCTGATTTGTAAGCATGGGTAGACGCTTCTGTCAAGACCTGTAATGAAACACATTGCTATAGCAATTTTCCACTGTAGTGGAGTAGAATTCCTAAATATACATACGAGTTTACAATTTCAATTTGCCATCGTTTCTGAAAACCACTACTTTAGTTGTGTTTGTATTTACAACTATATTCCATTTTTTGTAGTACGTGCACAATTTATCCATTAAATATTGTAGTATTTATGGCGATTTTTCACGTTATTTTACGTTTCGGTAAACGGCTTTGATAATCGAAATAAATTTACCACTAAGTCCAGCTTGTAGAAGTTTGTACCGCATGATTTTCCTATCCACTCGGTCAAGTATTAGGATATCTATTTGTTAATCATAATATACCTTAACGGTGTAGGAGTAGCCATCACTGCTTACAAGTCTCTTGGCTCTCCTCTTGGTTCCAGTCTCGACTACCTCGAAAGTGACGGGCTGGTCAGCAACAAAGGAATCTGAAAGGTCTGGATCTTCGATGTCACTGTAAAAACAAGGCAGAATAATTAGTTATGAGTCATTATGATTATTATATATTAACTGTGAATTGATTAATGATGGTGTCTGAACATAAATATGTTTTCGTTTTTTTTACATTTTCAATATTTATACTTATGATAGAAGAAATGGTAACATACCTTTCAACAACTGGTTCTGGTTCAGCAATCTCCATAGTTATGTTGAAAGACTGGTCATGTAGACTCTGATCTACTGGAGGTGTTTGAAGCTGGCCTAATGGGTGAGGCTGGTGGTGCTGGAGACGGTGGTGGATCTGCGGCAATCTAAAAAGAAAGAATCGATTAGACAATTATTTGACTTTAATTTGAAATCTACAATAACTTTCATATTCATTATTTTAATTTAAGCTAAATTTATTTTTTCAGTCAAAATACTGGACAATTAATTTATTCTAATTAGTCTATAGAGAATAATAATGATGTTTTAACAACCGATTAGCCTGACATTTATTACCTTAATTGGATAAACAATTAACTAAAACCATATAAAGACAATAAACAATTAATCTATCAAGCTATGTTTAAGAAAACAATCATCAGGGGAAGGTTTGGCACTTTAAAATCTGATTCAACCCACCATTTCTTTAGAAATGCCTGTACCAAGTCAGGGTCATTACGGTTTTCACAGTTTTCCGGTTGTTGACTGATTTTGTCTGTTTATATACCTATGAGTTTTGACTTTCCCTTTGTAAGATTGCTCGGAGTTCGCTAATTTTGTTATTACCCTTATTGATATAGTCTTTTTTTTTTAAATAAAAAAATGAAACACAAAATAGATAAATTTTAAATAAAAAAAAAAACGTACCTCACCCTCTTTTGTAATAATTATATTTAAATAAATACGTAACTCAGCAATATTTTGAATAATTTAATTTAAGTGAAAAAACGTACCTCAACTTCCATTAATACCTCTGTTCCACAGTAGCAGCGTTTATACAGTTGACACAGTGGATGATGATGTCAATCCCGTCTTTGACTAGTCTCCTGTATATGTCTTGGGTAATTCCTGCAATATTTAAAAAAGAGGAAATATAATTGATATTCATATAATTTTGATAGAAGAACTCGACTATCTCGATGTCAATAAAACCAACAACTATCGTTGAAAACACTTGCTCTTCTGTCCGAACACATACTATTTGGAGGTTTACATTAATTAAAAAGCATTTCTTTTAAACAATATTGAAAGTTTGAAATCAAATAATGTTATAAATAGAACATTACGAATTATGATTAACAAGAATAGCTAAGTCAGTTTACAAAATATGAAAATATTCACAAGTTCATATTCATATAAAAAAATAATATATATACCGGTACGGTAAAATTAAACATAACAACCTTTCAAAAATATTGACTTTTCCTTTACTAAGACACATTTAAAATGTAATAAATAGTTTGATAATGAAGCTTACCAGTATTGCAAAGGCGATGTTGTCACAAGCATCACACTGTAAATCACGCTGTCTTGGTTTCACTTCCTGGTCACACATAGATCATAGAAATACCACGGTGAACGTACAAATTGATTATGAGACTGGAGTTCATTTTTGAGTTCCTTTTATATCAAAACGTCGGTACTATAAAGAACTTCCCATTAAGCTTGTATTTTCTTTGCATTTTTCTCAAAATACTTCGACCACTTTCGACTTAGCTTGCTTTCAGCTTGGATATTTATTGTATCGCTTTCATGTGTTACGACTATGCAATTGCATTAATTATTGAAAAATGTACATCAAAGTACTAATTATCAAATATAATCATGAAATGTCTCTGATTGAATTTAATTAATTGCAATTTAGATTAACATTTGATGAATAAATAGTAACTATGATTTGACCATTTTCATTCTTTTATTCATATTTCGTTATAAATAAAACTATGGCCGAAACTCTTTATAAAGTGTGGCCGAACTGGTACTATGGCCGAAACTACTATGGCCGAAACGACTATGGACGAAGCATCCTGTAACGACGAGGACTGCACGGGAAAGGACAAAGATCCAAATGGTGGTCCACAAACCACTACACAGTCCACAGAAGAAAGCCCATAGTAATACATGTATAATCTGTTGTTTATTCTCAGGATGACCCGAATGATAAACCACCACCCATCTTATACAGATGTGCAGCAGATAATTATGCATTAGAATATTCTCGTATGGTTGGGACTATTACTGATGAAGCCTCTTTATCTCTGTTAGACCATCAACAGATTGTAGAAACCATCACAACAAGTTTACAGACAATTGATAATGAAGAACAACAGGCTAAGGTAATGCATTCTTACACTTGGACAAAATTTAGGTATCGTAATAAATATATATATGTATATTTGTTTACCTTAAACAGCCTGGGGACTGTCGTGATCGTGATCATAGTTGGATTTATATCTGCCCATGCAATCAGTACCTATCACCACTAACGTTGTGTGTTCGAACTCCGTTCATGGCGAGGTATACTCCATGCAACATTATGTGTGATAAAGTTTGTCAGTGACTTGCCACAGGTCTGTGGTTTTCTCTGGATCCTCTGGTTTCCACCACCAATAAAACTGACCGCCACGATATAACTGAAGTATTGTTGAAAGTGGCATTAAGCACCATAACCATAACAACCTAAATATATTCAAGTGTTTAGTGTTTCAGGATAATAATGTATGAACACCTCACTGCAGGATCAGGTTAGTAAGTAACCAATTACTATGGCTTGATGCCATACGAGCTTATGCACGAATCCAGGTAGTGGGTGGGTGAATAGCATGATATCTAGGCGAGGGCTCTGTGTGACCGCACATGCCCCCATTAAAAACATTGTACATCCCTGGTGGGGGCGGACAGCATGTGCGGATGTTGGAGGAGGCTGGGGTAAGTCCACTTGAAGTTCAGGAACACAGCCATTAGTATTAACTAAATCTCTAAATCCGCTTCTCCTATTATCAGGTATAACATGGCAAGAACAAGTTACGTTTTGATGAAGTGATGAGGATTTATACCTTGTATTAGACAAATACAATCAGTTTGAATTTAATAGCAATAGCTGCTCAATTGTAGGCATTTCGCTCCACTCGAACACATTTTTCTGTCACCCATTCAATCTTTCTTATTACCAAATGCTGTGTGCCTAGTCACAGAGCAACAACAATATCCAATTTTGTAGTCTGGTTATTAATCCGACCGTATATTGTACACAGGCGGTATAAAAACAACACAATTTAAACTATTTCTTCCTTGCTAGCACAGACATATTCATACCATATATTGAATTTTTGCTTCGAATAAGACTGTTGAGGCTATTGAATTTGTTACTTGTTGCCTTAATATATCAAATTCATACATTTATGAAAGTGTTGAAAACTGTAGAAAGAAGATGAATCAGAGCCATTTGTTATCAAGATTGAAGCAGATAACAGCGACGTCGAGATGGAAACAACTGTTACTTCCAGCAACATGAGTAAGATGCAGAATGATCAACCTCCAGCAGCGTCAGTCTACAAGGAGGACACTTTATATCAACCTCCAGCAGCGTCAGTCTACAAGGAGGACACTTTATATCAACCTCCAGCAGCATCAGTCCAAAAGAAGGAGGGTACTTCTCATCAACCTCCAACAATGACTGTCCATACAGAGGCGGATACTTCACATTCATCAAGTCTTCAAGGTATTCTTTTTTTGGCATTTGCACCGTTGGCGAGGAATACTGTTTTGGTATGCTTGTTTAGTGCATATAAATTTATTGGTTCATGATGTTTATCTGAATGTATTAGTTGTTAGCCCAGTTACCAAGGATATATGAATGATGCATAGTTAATAAGGGTAATTATACTTTGTGTTTCATGCAAGTAGATTTTCTAACACAAGGCTGAGACAAGGATTTAAGTTGTACATGGAACGATTATGAAGCACAAATATACTTGACCTTTATTTAAAGTAGTTTTTGGGACAGGTTGTGACATTTTTTCACGTATAATTTAGACTTATCTTATTTCTTTCATCAGTCAATGTCACTCACATGTGGAAAACACATGCATGACCTCAACATTTCGTTGTGAAGGGAGGTTTTGGTCCCATAATCTCGCCACTTTTTAATTTGAAGTACATGTGTGCATGAGAGTGAGCAGTCATGTATATGTGTATTAAGAGAACAGGTTGTGTTCTATGTTTGTACGATTTTGCACATGTATTATGGAACTGTTCTGACCGTTCGGTATTTTATTGTTTTTCATTCTATTATATATTTGTATTAAGCAATTGTCATTCTAGAAACATTGGGTCTCATGTTTGGGTTTCGTCAATATTTAACTGTCACCGTTTGAATTTTGGTTATATGATATCATATAGATGTTAGAATAGTAAATTTACAAAATAAAATAAAATTACAATATGCAACAAGTTCAACATGCTGAAAAAGGCGGGCGACTGTGTCGTCTGACAGACTAAAACCGACAAGTATGTGCAACTAACGAAATTGATGGAAACATTCTAGGAAACAGTATCAGCCACGAAACAGAGTATCACGAAAAATAGAACTAGCATTGGTGAGGGGGGAGGGTTAGAACAACCTGTATGAGCATACAAAATCAATCTTAATTGTGTTATACACGTAAACAGTGTTTTACTCAGGTAATGTGTCTCAGCATAATAAAGAACGATAATAGAAGCAGAAAATTGTTCATGCAAATAAATCTCTTCACATTTTAGATTTATCTGGCATTTTCGAGAGAACGGAATACCTACGAACCCAGCTGAAAGACAATGCTTTCTATATACACATTGACGACACAAATCTCGTCCAAAGCCTTCTTCAGGTATACAGACAATATTTGAACATTTTAGAACACAAAGTGGTTGTTTGCTGCATAGATCACCAGCAGACGACAGACACTCGGCACCAGCAAAATCCTCTTCAGCCATATCTAGTCAAGTTTTGGGATGAAATTTTTGAATTATGTTTTGAAGGCAACAAAGAAAAAATTCCTGTTTGTGCCCCAGATATTCCAGAAGACATTTTTATTTTACTTGGTCGAATAATGTATCATGGGCTAGTACTTCAAAACTATTGGCCAGTCAGACTATCACAGGCATGTTGTTCTGTTATGATGACAGATGGTGCATCAGAAAAACAACTGGCCGAATCATTTCAGAAAGCTATCTCAGACGACCAGAAAGCTGTGATATCTGCAGCTAAAACAGAAATTCGAGCAGGAGCAACAAATTTTGACTATGAAACACAAGTTAATCTTTGTAGGGCCTTAAGAGCATATGGCAATAATACTAAACCGAACCCCAAAACTTTGAATGACACGTTGATCAAGCTTACAAAATTTTGTTTGATTCAAAGACCCTATTGGTGTCTGTGTCAGATGAGGAGTGGTCTGCAAGCGATTCGAGAGGACTTATTTCGTAACATCGATGAAAAAGATGTGTTCATGTTTTATTCCACTTTAATGCCATCTGCACTTTCGTTGTTTGACAAAATAGTTTACTTATTTTCAACATGTGAAGACGATCTTGATCTCGAATTGGAAGAACAGAGAGTTAAAACATACTTAGAAAATTATATAATGACTTTTCACTCAACTAAATTACGGAAGCTTCTTCTTCGATGGTGCCAGTCCGATTGTCTTAATACCAGTCACGTTTATGTACGGTTTTCAAAGTCAGATATTTGTCAGAGACCAGTATTTGATCCTGACGTGTCGACCGTGACACTTTCGTCCGTGTATACATCACAGGAAGAATTTTCTCTGATATTGTCACAAGAAATATAAAATAAATTTTAATGCTTTGTCTAATGGTATTGCCAACATACATTTACTCATAATGTCAATGTATATACATCTTCAACTTATTAATCAAAAAATGATTTCTTCCGTAAATGTAGCTATATGACATCACTCAGAATGTGCTCTCTTCTATGGACCCATTATTAAATGAAATGTTGGAATTATGAATGCACCACATTTAAAGCTATGTAGAAAATGGGATTAACTTCATACATTTTTGTAAATTATTTTAACTTATTCATTTTTAGGGGAAAAGTTCAAATAGACATATTTTAAGAATAAAAATGAAATATCATCAGCAAGTCTCATGCACATCTTCAATATGTCCATAGCAACTCTGTATATATATATATATATATATATATATATATACGTCTGAAAATTAAACCAAACAGTGTTAGAATTAGATTTTAGAGCTGGCAAATTTTTGTTCTTCCCTCAACGGGATTTGAACCCACACCATAGTTACACTGCAGCACCATTCGCTTAGCCTTACGTCCAGCGCCCTAGACCACTCGACTACATCCACTCCCTATGGTGTGGGTTCAAATCCCGTCGAGGGAAGAACAAAAATTTGCCAGCTCTAAAATCTAATTCTAACACTGTTTGGTTTAATTTTCAGACGTATATAATATTTAGTATTAACCTAGTATCCTTTAAAGTAACTTTGAGATCCAGTGGGACAGATATATTGTATGGTTGTCACTTGCTTCTAGACGTTTATATATATATATATATATATATATAGGTTCTCCTTATGCTACCAGCAGATTATAATTGTTATCCATTCGAGATAGATAAATGTTCAAATATTAAAGCTCGATAATCTCTTCTTATTATGTCCAAAAAACGTCAAAATTATCTTTAAGATGTTAATTTCCGTGGTAAATTCTATGATTCGTTCGAGGAAACACGGTTGTGTGCCTGGAACTCCCCATCTCCTGTCCTACCAATAGCATTTATTTTGCAGATCTCTATATTATAGTTTGAAAACGTTTATCATTTACTATATGTTTCCTTCTTTTCAGCAATGGGTAATTTTTCATTCTTCAAGGGGTCCACATCAAATTCTATATAATCTCTCTTTGAACAAATCTTAAATTGGAAAAAAGTAAATTGATTAAATTTCACTATGGTTTGATGTTTCGGCCTATAAAACTTGTTTACACCCGCTTTCTTAGTGTTTGTAGTAAGCCAGACCACTGAGTGTTGATTTTTGTGTCAGAGGTATATATTTTGCCACTGTGTCTATAAGATTTTCCTATTGTATTTGTGAGGTGTTCTGACGGTGTGATATTTTCTCTATTCTAGTAGTTATATTAGAATCTATCTAATTAATAACTACAAATTTTCATATGGAAAATACTTAAACTTACAAAAATAAAAAATAAATCAACAAAACAAAACAGAACGAATTGTGCATGTAGACAAAATCAGGATACACGAAGTTTGTGATCTTTACAGTCTATATGATTTATTTTATATGACCACAAAGTGCTGGGTTTAAAAATCGGATATTGATCTGATTAGAAGTCTACAAACAAAATGTATTATAGGAAACATGCTTAATGTTTAAACCTCCCTGACATGATTCCGGAGCACCTGAGTTCAATTCAGGTATCTTTGTGACAATGCGACAGTTCTGAAAAGGGGAAAACAAATATTATTAGATGATGAATTAACGTAATTTTGAATAACGGTCATTTAAGATAGAACTTCAGTTTTATAGATCGTTGTTTGTACTTTTTTTTTGGCCATTGTGTTGTCTGTCCTTCGATTTACTGATTCTTATTACCCTTTTGGTATCTTCAAACTCTTCTTCAAATAGCGGTAACGATCAATACCAATGTAAAATAATACTACTTACCTCCCTTTCAACTGATTGTCTTTTGTAGTTAGCACCAATGAAAGCTACAATAACAATATTGATAAAAAAAAATTATGGACAATTTATATATACTTTTGGTATTAAAAAAACCTTCCTGTTATTTATTAAATTCAAAATATAATAAATGTACAAACTAATGCTATTGTAATTAAACAAATATCTACTAGATTTCATTATACAAATTAGACACCAAGAGTCACGAGGAAAGCTGTCGGAACCCGAAAGAGGATGTCCACAACAAGCCCCCCGATCGCATTGCCACATACATATTTGGTTTAATCTAAAAAAAAATGTATGTTTTTTTTCCTCTAATTTATCAAAGAAAAATATATATTCCTCAATCAACACCGTTTTAGGAAATTACATACATAAAACAGAGCAAGCATGATATATTTTCGTTTTAATCATTATTTGCTATCCAATACTATTTTTGGCTTCAGAAAAATATGCAGTCGGTGTCTTCTCACTTGTTGTCAATTTTATTTCGAGATCTTTTTACGTGTTGATGGGAGTGATTATTGTTTAACGCCAACTCAGCAATTTTTCAGATATATCATGGCGAGAACAAGTTAATTTTCAATGAAATGATGATGAGGTCCGCTTTGTTCTAGACCAACACGCTTAGTTGCATTTTTATGGTGCTAACTCACTGAAACAACAGTCCGCGGATAGACATGTTGCCCCACTCGGACACATTATCTTGATTCCGAGCCAACCAGTCTTTGTTCTTTCTCCTTAATGCTGCGTGCTTAGCAGAGAAGCAACAAATACCAATTTTATAGTCTTTGGTTTGACCCGATCGGGAATCGAACCCACGATCTACCGCACTCGAGGCGAGCACGCTAACCATTATACCATTGATGCGATTCGTGTTAATGGGATAGCAACGGCAAGTTTCTTTAATTCTGGGAATAAGGATGCAAAATAATTCCATAATATTTTTACATTTTGATGGAATAGTAAATTAAAGACAAAAAATAAAGTAAAACAAAACCAAAAAAACCCAGCAGAATTTAAGTTCATACAACAAATGATTAGAGTAAGATTGGGTTCATCGGAAGAATTAACTTCTCCAGCTCCGCAAAAAAAACCTCATCTTCGCTGCAGAAACGTTATCATGATCGTTTATGAGTTGAAAACAATTCAAGTGTAATAGATGACCGTGATCTATTTATACCTGTAAGAATCATCCCAAAGACAAGAAATGAAGATAGCGTGATGTTGGCACTTAATATACTGACTTTGTCCATCATAGTTCTCATACCTATGATAAAAATAATTCCGAACACCTGAAACGACAAACACAAAATATTAACACATATAATTATTTTAAACCCGAAATCTAGTACAGGAGTTAAACTGCACACATGAAACGAGTGAGTGATTGTTTCCTAACCCCAATTCAGCATTTTTTTTAGCTATGTCATGGCGAGTTAATTTTCAATGAGATGATGATGACAATTGGAATACATTGTACAGATGTATTTATATTCGGTAGAAATATGAATTTTCGTGGATTTAAAAATTCGTGGTTTTATATCCAAAGCTGCGCGACTTAAGTGGGCTGGGTTGAGGGTGTATGTCTACGCATGCTTTTGTTCTTAAAAAATGATGAAGATATGTGAAACATGGGGACTTTTGTAACTGTTTTGGCTGCGAAAATATTATTAACACTGAATACGGAAGGGTCGTTTTACTGTAATATGTAATGAACACATTTGTTTTTATTTATTTGTATGTTTTGTTAATGTAGTGACAAAATACAATGTTAAACATTGATGGAAGGCAGTTCCACTAATCAGAAAAAACCCGGGAACTCTGAGACACAGAAGCTGACAGAAATCACAATGTTAGACAATGAAGTCAAAATGTAGGGATAAACAATATTAAATATGTGTTAGCCAATCATATTGTATTATTTGTTACTGTCTTGTTTAACCATATGAACCTATTTCAGTCGAGGATACCGCAACCGTTTTATGCAGGATATAAATCAAAGGAAAACATAGTACTGTGTTTTTATAACATCAATATAATGTTAAAATCGGTGCTTTGATAGTTTGCTTATGACTTTTAAATCTAAATATACTTCTCGTGAGACATTCCATGGTTTGAAAACAAATTTTGTTGATACCGATGAAACTCACGAAATCTGGTTTCCAAAGAATTCACATTATATGTTTGTATTGTATTTCATCACCTGTGCAGATGCATTTAGAAGTCCAGATGACGTTCCAGCTGATACCGGATATGTGATTTCCGCTGCTAATTCAAAACCTACTGGCAAATAACCAGTCATGAAACATCTGGAAAAAAGAACATTTCTTATAATTTGCGCTATTATATACAAATCTAAATTAATGAAATAGTCAAATACCGTTTCTTCATGTCTCCAGTGACTTTTTATCACTAGTTGTTCTTACGGGATACGTAATGCAAATTTTAATTTTTTTGCGATGATTGCATAGTGCAAGCTGTAAATATAAGTATTCTGGATAGATACATCATAGCATATATAATATTTGTTACAATTGACCACGGATGCATTCCGTTTGTCGTAATCACAACCCGGTCCTTTCGTCATTGATGACACATTATTGGATTAGTAACAATAGTACCACGACGGTACCACTAATGGAGCAGGAACTGTATAACGTTCTTGTGCACGTGATTTCATCCGTTTTTTTAGTCGGGTTCGTGTTTCTCAATCTTTTGTTTTCTGTATACTGCCATGTGAATCACTGTTTGTCCTTTTGCCCTTGTTATTTTGGTCATTGAAATTTCTGTGCTTCGGTTTACGGCTTCTGGTTACCTCTTTGGTATCTTCAACACACTTTTATTGATACAGGTTGTAAATGTACAAGAGGTTTACGTTTATTCTTGTCTAAGTCAATGTATATATATAAAGATGTGCATTCCTCAACCGATGGGTTAATCTACATGTATTAAAAATATTATACATTGAACTTATTAAAAATTACTTTTCATAAAAATGAATTCGGTTTCTTCTATTTTTATGTATAATTCGTCATTTTGTTGACAATAGGACAATTAGGTTTTGGATGCTACGTACCCCAATATTCCAGCACATACAAATACAACCCACAGTAAGCTTAGTTTTAACACAAATGTAAATAATGTCATTGCAGCCGCAGATAAAACGTAGATTCCAACTGTTGTACCCCTGTAATAAAAATGAATATGTCATTATTACTTATTATACCTGTAATAAAAACGTAGATATCGAAATTACTGCGCACTACTTGTTTCCGGAATAACCATCAGGTACACTCGTCAGCAAAAAGATTAGAAAGCCAAATAATTAAAATGTCTTTGGGAGCAAGTAAGGGAAATATCCTAAACAGGATAGGAAAAATCGGTTAAAGTCACCTATGGCAGAAGAAGGAAATCCTTATATTTATTAATAATTACATTATTTAGGAAATTTAAATTTCAATAATACATATATCTAATAAGCCATGTCAGTGGCTGATTACTTACTGCTGGACGGATGCTACTCTCGAGGACTAATAGTCCACCACCAGTGGTATCGATCCAGTTATAGTAATTAAAATGTAGATAACAAATTTAGTGCCTTAAAAGGCGTATCTATGTCACTGTCGTTAAAGGGCATACTCATCTTCCCCATTAATGAAGAGTGCATACACTTTTAACCTGTATATAAAAGGTAAATGCTCATAAAGGGCATTAACTGTCCCTTATATATAGGTTTGACTGTATAAACCAGTAGCTGTGACATGCTTTCCCTTTGTAAGATTGTTCGGAGTTCGGTAATTTTGTTATTACCCTTATGAAAGAAACGTGAGCACTGTCATAGTTGTGATCAATTTTGCTAAATCGAAACATATGAGTCTTCATTGTTGTTGATCATTCTTGTTATCCTTATAATAATAAAATGTATTTGCATTTGCTGAGTTCACCCCCTGGTTTTAGGTGAGGTCCATGTTGCTCATCTTTTCAGTTTTTTGTGTTGTCCTATTATGTGTCTTTACGTTCTGAGTTCGGGTAATCTTTACCTCCAGTTGTTTGTAGGAGGACTCGTGTCTTATTTACGTTATTTGTGTTTGTTTGCGTATAGTGGTATCAAACACATATTGTGTTGTGTTTTTGTTTTGTTTTTCTTCGTCTTGTTGCCAGTTTCTCTGGATTGTCCATTTTTTATTGCCCCTTCGTGTTGCCAGTTTCTCTAGATTGTCCATTTTGTATTTCCCCTTCGGTATTCTCTAACGTTTATCTTTAAAACGTTGACGGTTCACCATTATCGATAGTTTTGTATTGATGAATGATATTTTGCTAGGAACAAAACAGAAGAAAATTACTATTCATGGTCTTCACCTCAATGTTTTTCATTTTTTCTTGGGTTAAAATTAGACGAAATGAGCACAAAGGAAAGACTACAATTAAAATGCAAGAACCACGACACAATACACCCATAACAAAACTTACTTGAACATTTTGGTTTTGTCCAGCAATATACCTGCCATTACAGCACCAGGAAAACCAGTTAATATGAAAATTAAGCCGATCGAACCAGCGTCTATGTCATGACCCTGTTATGAAATAAGAAAATGTTTTAGCATATAAAAAGGAAATTCATCCAAGTGAACATGATGGAATAGCCATCAGTTAATACGATACACTAAGGAACAATGCTGTTTTCTATATCATAATATATATGTTTCAATTCTTGATGAAGTTATAATCATCGGATATTTAATTTAAAAAATATTTTATTGTGCAAAAACCAATGGATAAAATACAAGCTTTGCAACTTATTATCGTCTTCTCCAATCGGACATTTGCGTTTAGCTTAATGTAGGTTTATGATTGATCAAATAACTTATTCATACGTGGAAAACACAATGACTTCATCATTCCACATAGAGAGCAGGCATCGACCCATAAAACTATGTCAACCCTGCCATTTTTATTTATTGAAGTGAGTGTACCATACCAGGAGAGTGAGAGGTCATACATAGCACGTGTGATAGAAGAGAGGTCATACATATCACGTGTGATAGAAGAGAGGTCATACATAGCACGTGTGATAGAAGAGAGGTCATACATAGCACGTGTGATAGAAGAGAGGTCATACATAGCATGTTTGATAGAAGAGAGGTCATACATAGCACGTGTGATAGAAGAGAGGTCATACATAGCACGTGTGATATAAGAGAGGTCATACATAGCATGTGTGATAGAAGAGAGGTCATACATAGCATGTTTGATAGAAGAGAGGTCATACATAACATGTTTGATAGAAGAGAGGTCATACATAGCATGTTTGATAGAAGAGAGGTCATACATAGCATGTTTGATAGAAGAGAGGTCATACATAGCATGTTTGATAGAAGAGAGGTCATACATAGCATGTTTGATAGAAGAGAGGTCATACATAGCATGTGTGATAGAAGAAAGGTCATACATAGCATGTGTGATAGAAGAGAGGTCATACATAGCATGTGTGATAGAAGAGAGGTCATACATAGCATATGTGATAGAAGAGAGGTCATACATAACATGTTTGATAGAAGAGAGGTCATACATAGCATGTGTGATAGAAGAGAGGTCATACATAGCATGTTTGATAGAAGAGAGGTCATACATAGCATGTGTGATAGAATTTCTAATTTGCCTCTGTTTCTACGATTTTCTGATTGAACGTAAGAACTGTTCTGACGGTGTAGTAATTTATGCTTTTCGTTTTATTAAGTAACCTTCTTACAGGACAATTATTATTACATGTATTATCACAGAATACATTCAACACCTGCTATTACTGTGACACTTTTGCAGCATAGTTTGTGAAAAAAAACAACCTATAAAAACAAATCAAGGTAATCTAGTGATAGTAGTTCCTAAATAACATACACCACAATCAAGTTACAACTGTATCAGCATACTTACCGGAAAATAGTGTAATATCACAGGATTCAACAATGTCGTGAAGGAATAGTACACCCCAATGATAATTCCTAAAACAAATAGACAGTGAAAATCATACACAAATAATTGCATGCATCAGCTGCTTATAAACAGGTCATATATTAAATATTCTAATATGACGTACTTCTTTGCTTTGCAAACAAACGAGCTATTAATTAGATAACAAAATCTCATTAGCACATGCGCGGTACACATTTAGGCTAGGTGATTAAATCACAAAATAAAATTATTTACGCGTTTGTTAACGTTTTAAACATCTATATTCACTGACAATAATCAACATATCCAAAATTAATAATATGCGATGTGCAATTATAACATGCAAACACAATATTATTGTTACGGATGCTTCATTAATACGACTGACTTTCCCGTCGTAAAAGTATATGTGACTGTCTTTCCCGTCGTAAAAGTATATGTGACTGACTTTCCCGTCGTAAAGGTACATGTTGATGAGTTATCGTCTGCTCGAATTTCGCACCATAAATTGTGTGCGACATTACCGCCTACCGATCAAAGTATACTACCGTATTTGTACTATTAGACATATCAGAATCGAAATAATTCATGAATTATTTCTTAGATATTCTGGTTCCTTTTAAAATGCCTGTTTATTTTTTCACAAGATGAGTATTTTCCGATATTGAGGTAAAAAAAACGACTCGTGTCATATTTCTGATTTAGTACATATTATATGAAAATGCTTTATTTTGATCGGACAATTAGTATTTTCTATATTTGAAAAGTGTGTGCTTAATCATGACAACCGGTGACTATACCTAGCGACGGTAATATGCCAGTTTGAAATGATTTCCCGCGGGCACTATACATGTTGAATAGATTTCCCGGCATTATTTATATATATTTTTGGCAAGATTTGCCTCCCTTAGAATAGACGACGCTGTTGTCTGTTTATCGTTTGCCGTCAACATAGCGAGGTTTGGCAATAATAAACGCCGACGAATTTAGCTAAGTTTTTCTTTTGTGTCCAGAATGAGATGTTATATGTACTAAGCATATTATTGTCTTCTCACTCGGGAGCAGTTTTCATATAGTGTTGTCTGGTGAGGTATAAGACCCTCGCCGTTGGCTCGGACACTATATCTCACCCGACAACTCTATAGGAAACCGGTTCCCTTAAGAGAAGATAATAATAGACTAATAGTCTATTATTTGCCTATGAATAATTGTAGGAAGTTTGGATGTTTTAAATGAAAATGAAGTAAAGGTAAACAAATAATATAATAATAAAAAAATTAAAAAAAACATAATAAAACAAAGACAACGTCTGCAAGGACGAATTTTAAAATGTTCAGATTCGATATATTTTTGCTTGAAATTTCAATTCCCAAAAATAAAGAACTAAGGTCAATCTCCATCAGCCATTGGTAATATTAACACATTTTGGTTATCCTGTTTAGGCCATTTGGTTAGCTTGCTAAGACTTTTAAATTATTTGGTTTACCCATTTGTTGACAATGAACATTTTGGATGAAGTTTATTCCAGAAACGTGTCGTGTGCAGTAAATTCGATTTCTAAGTGTCATAGAGTGGGGGCTATATTGCAATCACCTTGTCCGTCCGTCCGTCCGTTTGTCCGTCCGTCCGTTCACACTTTCGTAACAGATATCTCAGCTTCTACTGGAAGAAATGATTTTATATTTGATATATGGCATGGTGACTTGTACCGTGTCTCCCCTTTCCAGGTTTACCGCATATCTACTTCCTGTTTACAGTGCGACTTAGAATTTTTCATGCTTGCCGTAATGAAAACTTTCGTAACAGTTATCTCAGCTTCTACTGGAAGAAATGATCTTATATTTGATATATGGCTTTGGCATGGTGACTTGTACCGTGTCTCCCCTTTCCTGGTTTACCGCACATCTACTTCCTGTTTACAGTGCGACTTACAAATGAACGAGTGGGGGTATTCTTAGCACGACGTAGCGTGCAACATCTTGTTAACTGTTCGTCAGTACCTCCAAACATGGCGTCTGAGACCATATGCATAAGTCATATTACGGAAATGAAAAATACTAACCGTATGTTAAAAGTAGCAGTACAAATCCTATATTGTTTAACAACATCAGTATGGATTCTCCATAATGTTGACTAGCAACATTATGTACTGCCAACCACTGGGCTTTACTTGGTGGATGTCGTGGTTCCTTGTCAAATGCTAAATAGTAGTTGAATAATATTATTAAGCTCACATTTACTACCTATTGTAGTAGAAATTATAATTCTAGTACACAAACCTCACTGCTATTGCATATGCAATCAAACCTGCCCATGTGGTCACAACTTTTAAGCAGTCACCTGTTTTGAAAGGTCACATTTTATTGAACTGTCATAGAAAATTTCATATGAATTGAACCTCCTTTAAGAAGTCACCTGTTTTATAAGGCCACATTATTTTGTCCCAAAATCTGATCTTTTAATACAGGTTTCAATGTACTTCACTGCTAGTATATGTACTGCTTTGATAGTAAGCGAAATGTAACTTGTTCTCGCCAGGATAGAGTTGAAAAATTGCTTACTTGGCGTTAAATAAGTATCACTCCTGATAGTACATATACTTCATTTCTCGATTATGCACCACACTGTTTATGCAGGACGTGCACTTCACTGACAATGCAACAGCTTTTAGTATTTATGAACATTTAATCATTATTCAACTATAAAACGGTTTGAAATAAGAATATAGTTTAGTTTAAGCATATTGTATTTGTGCAAAAAGACAAAATGAATAATACACAAGTTACACAAACTTATGAAGTGTTCTCCGATTTACAATATTAGCTAGATATACTAAAATAAAAATATCCACCATAGTGTTTGTATATTTTGTAGATCCTGTATCTCATCAATTTTGAAAGAATGTAATTTTGAAAGTGTCCTACAGTAGAATAGGAAGGACAAGTTTATATCCGTCCGTTGGTACATACTTGTATATTCTCTTTACCACTAGGGACAGTAATGGTCGTGATCGTGTGGTAGTTGGATTTACAACTGCCTATGCAATCAGTGCATAACACCACTAGAGTTGTGAGATTTAATCCCGCTCAGGCGAAGTGTACTCGATAGAACATTATGTGATAAAGATTGTTAGTGACTTGCGATAGGTTGTTGGTTTTCACCGGTTTCCTCCACCAATAAAACTGACCGCCACTATATAACTGAAATATTGTTAAGCATCATAACCCTAAACCAAAAACCTCTTTACTACTATGTCTTCAATAAAATGAAAAACAAAATGTCGGAATAATTCTAAAGTCAAATATCAAAATAGTAGAAAGAGGCAAATTGATACACCTAACACACAAGCGCTTTTTGATGCGTACCAACTAGAGCTAAGATAAACAATAACGTGGTAATGCCAGCGCCCATATAAAACATAGTATCAAGATGACGTCCTATCAAATCTAACTCTTCACTGTGAGGTACTAGGATAGGAGGAAGTATCATCCCTGCAGCTACCCCAGCCTACAATGAGAGGTAATCATCGTATAGATTGACAGAGGCACAAGGAATACAGGGAATGAACCAGCCTACAATATATGTAATTATAAAACATAAATAAATAGGCCAGACGATGAAGTGAAAACCTTACCGCTGCACCAACGAACATGTGTTAGGATTAAGTTTTATGGTGTTTTAATCCCACTTTCAACAATATTTCAGCTATATCGTGGCGGTCAGTTTTATTGATGGAGGAAACCAGAGTAGCCAGAGAAAACCACATAACTGTCGCAAGTCATGGACAAACCTTAGCACATAATGTTGTATAGAGTACACCTCGCCTGAGCTGGGTTCGAATTTACAACGTTAGTGGTAATAGGCACTGATTGAATAGGTAGGTGTAAAACTACCATGTAATCAGAACCACGACGGCCCCCTCAACATACAGCAAATGATAGTCATGGTACATATAAACATCGGTTTGTGGAAAGAGGAAGCGAAACATTACTGCTATATCAACATTGAACGTATAGTAACGAACGAATATATAGCAATCGGTTTGTGGAAGAAGGGACTGGAAATGTTACCGTTGCACTAACATAGAACAAATACAAACTGCAGGAAATATATCTATATTTGTTTTTCTTAATTCGAAGATTAATGAAGATATATTTTTTCATTGATAGCGTACACAAACTATTTGAAAATAAAGCAGGGTCAACATCCTTTCACAATTACAAACAACATCTCTCATGTTTCACATAAATACCAACGCGTTCATCGTCCAGAGAACATACTACTGGCGTGACATGTCGACTTTCTAGATAATATTTAAAATGAGCATGTTCTGTTATATTAAATATTGATATTCAACAATTGACTGCTATTATGCATATTTTGAGAAGATAAATTATGTTTTTAGCCGATTTTGTTTTCTTCTAAAAATGACCTCGTAAATCGTGATCTCCCTTGCAAATGAAAACTATTCATGGCCAAACTTTAATTACTGTCATGTTAAATAAACGTTAGAGAATACCGAAGGGGCAAAATAAAATAGACACTCCAGGGAAACTGCCAAAATAGGGTACCAAATTCGAAGTAAAACACAACACAATATGTGTTGGATAACGCTATGCGCTAACAAACACAAATAACATAAATATGATATGAGCCCTCCTACAAACAACTGGAGGTAAAGACGAACCGAACATGTTATTAAAATATAACACTTGAAGTTATTATTTTATTTGTTGCTGTTTTCATGCATTGGTCATTCTAATTAACGTTGCGTAATGATACACACAAATATAATAGTAAACATATATATACAACAAGGTGGACGTCGTGATCGTGATCGAATGGTAGTTGGATTTACAACTGCCTGTGCAATCAGTGCCCACCACTACCAAAGTTGTGAGTTCGAACCCTGTTCATGGCGAGGTGCATTGGATACAACATTATGTGATAAAAGTTTGTCAGTGACTTGCGGCAAGTCGGTGGTTTTCTCAAGGTACTCCGGTTTCCTCCACCAATAAAACTGACCACAACGATATAGCTGAAATATTGTTGAAAGTGGCGTTAAGCACTATTAACCAAATCAAACATATATACAAGAGGTGATAACACCTTTCAGTTGCAGAATATAAAAACATATAGATAACCAGTCTTAAGAAGAGTGTGAAGATACCAAAGGGGAAATCCGTAAATCGAAGAACAGACAACATGATGACCAAAAGAAAAAGGACAAAAAGAACAAGCAACGATCTACAAAGCATACACATAAAAGTATGCATGGAGTAACAAGAAGCCCACTAAAAACAGGACGTGAACTCATGTGCCCCGGAAGGGTGAGCAGCTCCTGCTCCACTAGTGGCACCCGTCGTGTTAATCTAGATCCAAACCGTGTGATACGTCATGAATGAGGACAGGACCGTGAAGTGCTACGACAAGTGGGACATATCCGTGGTCATTTGTGACACATATATTCAATAACGGTCAACCAAGTCATGGTGGCGACGGTTTAACTTTCGAAGTAATGACTTCAACTTAACCAATAGGAACCCTTGAGATTTATATGTAATCCATATAAAAATGAATACATGCTCGATTACTCCTCGCATTTCCCCTTGGTTTTTTTTGGCCTTATGGATATAAATCTAACACTAGACCTATTGGGTTTAATGACAAAAACGCGTTGCTGATCCTTTTTGTATCATTGTTTTCATCCAATTCGGATTACATAATATATTTACAGATTAATTACCTGATTCCCAAACACACCTATTGATGTGGCTGTTGATACTTGATTCGGACCGAACCACACGGCAGCAAGTCTAGCAGGAATACCTAGTGTAAATATCTGCGATACAGCACACATGGCTTGAGCAAACAAAAGCAACGCAAACCGATCTTGACTGACACATGCTACTTTAATCCATGCACCAAGAGCATTGAGTAAACTTCCACAAATGATAACAACACGAAGACCTTTCTTATCTAGCAGCCATGTAGCTGGTACGATTAGTATTATATAAGCTAACATGTGCATCATGCATAACCAATCTAAGGTTATCTCCTTTTGGAACATGTCCTCCGGCATGCTAACGTTATAATATTTCAACACTACGTCACCTATGATGTTCAAATGCAGCCATTGAAATCCATTAGTCAGAGAAATGCTGGAGAACAGTAGCAGAATAAGCCAACGCTTTTTGGACACATATGGTATGTTGGAAGCATCCTCTTCTGTACTTTTCGATATCGATATCTCCTGTTTTTGTTTCTCCATCAGGACCTGTTGATATATCAATATTCGATGATTAGATCATTCTGTAGTTGATTAAGGGTAAAAATGAAGTAATTTCATGTTATAGAGCAATGCCATTGTTGCTTTGAATAGCAACGCTATACATGTGTTTACATTAGACGATTTATCACCATAACATATATGTGTCACACCATGTCATGACTTAGATGTCTGTTCTTATCAATTGGATGCTTGCCAAATGATTGGATTGTGTTATTTTAGTTAGCATAAAGGTAATTGTTACCACTTAAATTTTTATTTTCAGTTCTGAGGTAAAAACCATTTCATATTCAGATTGGTCGATTTTTATTTGAAAAATGCCTTTTCAATATATCGTCGGTCACCCACGGGTAAACATGCTCAGATACTATCTACTCATTACTCGTGGTCCAACTAACAGAGAAATCCTCATAGTCATGAATCATTAATCTGGAAGCTGATTTGCTCCTCCTGCATTTGGAGGACATATCGTATTGTACTTGTATTACAATTTGCTGGACAATAAAATTATTTAAGACTACTTTGATACATTGTTTTGAATAATAAGCGAAATAAAACATGGTTTATATTAAGGTTTAAAACAATCGTTAAATTTGAGTAATGTAATGTTGTATTAGGAGGGGCCGTCGTGGCCATGATCGTATGGTAGTTGGATTTATAACTATCTATACAATCAGTGCCTATCTCCATTAACGCTGTGAGTTCGAATCCCACCCAGGCGAGGTGTACTTGATACAACATTATGTGATAAAGTTTGTCAGTGACTGGCGACAGGTCGGTGGTTTTCTCCGGGTACTCCGATTTCCTCCAATAAAACTGACCGCCACGAAATAACCGAAATATTGTTGAAAGTGGCGTTAAACACCATAACCATAACCCCCTGTTGTATCCGGAAAACTCCGAAACCAATGTAATTGCTTCAGCTGACCCAGGAGAATATTGGTGAGTGATAAGACGCGGGATACCGACGATGCTTCAACTGAACTAATCTACTTTAAGCAAATAATAAACAAACATTAAATTATGTAATGTATTAAACTCTGTGTTAGAAAATGTTACAGAAGAAAATGAAAGACAAAAAATACCACACTCTCTGAACATTTCCTAAATCTAATAGAACAATCGTAGAAAGAGGCAATATCGATATTCTAACACACAAATACTTGACCACTGGCTGGGTACAGGCACTTCAATAAAGAGTGGCGGGTTAAGCTAGTTTTTATGAGCTCAAACCTGGGATTATAATGGTTAATTACTATCGTCACTTTGAACAATTTTTATGACTCAAAAAAAGAAGAATAGAATAAAACATACCTTATTTTTATCCTGATCCAAAGCTGTCCATACTGTTACTGTGCCTGGCAAATTGACACAATATCTATGATATATAAAACATATGTGAATATGTTATTTTACATAAAATGAAAAAATCAATACAAAAAAAGATGAAATATTTATTTAATATGAAATATAATTAACAATTATCAGTTTGTATAAGATCAATAAAATAGCAGATGCAACAAATATTTTCAAAACATGAAACATTTATCTTGACTCTAATACTTGTTATATGTTATCCATATGTGTTGTTCTCACCTGGATACTTAAGCCTATAGATCAACCCTATTGTATTGAGTAGTGGGTAACAGGGGTGACATTGTCATTGTATTAGTTTCTTCGAGATAATTATAGCTCTAACAAGCATTAAATAATATACATCAATTCTACAGAAATACCAGAAAATGACTAGATTATCATACATACATGTTTACACATGTTTCTCTCGATGTCGCCCCTAGATAATCCCACAATTTAGAAATATGATGTAGTTTCTTATGCAGAGGAATGCAACCTCTTATCAACACTTGTCAGATTCAATGTACGGATAATTGTAGACAATAATTGATATCATATATCAGATAAACTTGACCAAAGAAAAAAAGATTGTGTGACCATTTGATATTAAATGTGTTAAAAACATCAATTATTTTTCCACTAAGGTATTTTACCGACAGAATAAACCTTCTCATCGGATACTCAGTTAACTACCAGCATTCAATGACTCAAAAAATTCAGTGACTCTGCTTTTGTACTGTCCACCGTTATGCTTTCCTTCATTATTTAAAGACCAAAATCGTAATTTTTTCATACCCAAAATTATTGTCGTTTTCCTTACTGACGTTCATAAAATGAAGATTAACACCGAGTTATGCTGCAAAAGATACGATTTTTTGACAAAAAAGACCCAAAACTATCGTTATCGGAATTATTGTCCAGGATAACAAGAATTCAAATCTATTCATATGACCTTCTATGTGAACCCGTCTTGAGCATGTGCACTGATTAGAAACAATAAACAACAAGTGGTTCTTGGGCAAAAGAGAAAGTGTCAACGCGTGGAAGAAAGCGGACTTTGACGGATTCAGAGAGAAAGATGAATAGAAGTGAAGTATCTTCCAAATTGAATAAATGCAGAATATATGTAGGGGATCAGTTGGACCGTTAGAACGAACTCAGGGAAGTGCTACGCGTCCAAACTCGCGCTGAAGTGGCAAAGATTTTGCTTGATAGGTAAGCCGAGTATGTTTTTTCCTTCTTTTCTCAATCGTTTTTCATATTTTATGAATTTATGATGATGCCTATGATCATTTTTGGTAGATATTATTCAATATATGTAATTTTGCACCTGGCAACAGCAAATTATTTTCAATGAGTAGCATAAAACGGCCGTATTTGCGAGGTAAGCAAACACGAATTTTAACATCCATGCTGCAGCATCTGGGCTACTGGCATAAAAATAGATAAAAAAAGATTTGGCCTCGCTCAGGTCAGTGCATAATTATTTAGCTTCAAGTAACGATGGTCACTTTTTTAAATCGAAAAAAAAGCAACGTTTCGTAGCGTATTTGCCAATAATTCGGTGTTTAATCTTCATTTTATGAAGGTCAGTACGGAAAACGACAATAATATTGGGTATGAAAACATTACGATTTTGGTAGACAATATGCCTTTAACCCTCTTGATGCCGGAGGGACACATGTGTCCATATCGACTCTGCCGGAGGGACACATATGTCCAAAATCAATTGATTTGACAACATTTAGTTTAGCTAATAAAATATATCATATTTGACTTTGTGGTATCCTTTAAATACCAGGTAGATGTCGACGTCATACCCTTACGTCATTACGTGACGTCACGGGCAATAATAACATAGCCAGAAATGATAGGTGATTTGCTTATTTGCATATTCAAAATGGCGGCTCAAAGAGAATTTGGAATTTAACATATAGTTGAACGAGAAACTTTCTGTTAGCTTGGGCCGGACAATTTTCCGGGATAGAAAATCAAACTATGCACCGGTTTGAACAATATCTCAAAATATTACAGCTGTACCATGAAAACTCAAGGTTCCCACCCAGTTTCAAATTTTGAAGCGTAAGCACCATTCAAAAGCATTGAGAAGAAGTGAAAAAATGCATCCTGCACGGTTTTCAAGACATTAAAGCACTTTTCTTACAATCCCCATTCTAGCTGCCGGGACAAATTCGGTCAGTTCCGGTAACATTGTTGAGGAATCTTTCTTCGATAAATATTTTGCTGAAAAATTAAAGGTTCCCACGATAATTTAAAAGAGGGCTTCACAATTGTTTTTTTATCTTTCTAGTAGAGATTCAATAGGGGTTCATGCAAAAAAATCTACTATTTCGTAAAACTGCTTCTGCTAGACATAGCATTATTTGAGTAAGCACCGCATTCCATTGTAAATGTAAATAAACAATTAAAAAAAGGCTCCACAAGGGTATTTTTTTTATTTCGACAAAACAACAGAAGAAGTAACTATAATACAATGGACCAATTCAGAAATGAGGTTGCATTATGGGTAAAAAAATTACGAGGACGCTACGACGCCATATTTATTGAACCAGAAAATGTAAGCAAAATCAGCTGATCCAAATTTGTTTACATTGGCAACGGTGAGCTCTGACCAACCAACCAAAACTCGTTTAACCACATCTGAATTGACAGAAATTTGACAATGGGGGATGAAGATGATTGTTTTTCGCCCTATAAATGTGTTAGGCTGTTTCCAAGTGAAAATGAGTGGCCGTGGTCACTGAGTGAAGAGGATGTCCCGGGGGCTTCTTTGGAAAGATCGGACCCATCATCATGTTCTCTAATCACACTAAAAACTTGGCTAAAATGTAGAGGAATAAGTTCCACCAATATGAACAAAGCTAAGGCAGTAGAAGTTGTTGAAAAGGCCATGAAAAACGACCACTTAATGAGCCAACCTATTGTAGATCCACAATATCCTCATTTTACAGACAAAAAAATTATGAAGCTACGACAGTCTGGTGACCTTAACGAAGGTATCCTAAAAGTATTTCCGTCTCTTAAACCACCAATGTTTCCTTCCAAATCAGTAAAATGGGAGACTTCTGATGATATTTCTCAAGAAACCTCAAGTTATTTGAAAAACTTTGATCATAAAACGATACTCAATTATTACGTGGTGATGGCTGACCAGAGACACACGGGATTCCATAAACGTGCATTGATGAGAGGAAGCCAACACCATGCTGCAGGACATGTAAGAGATCTTTCATTCTGTCTTAAAGACCCCTCTGAGATCGAACTCATTGAAAATGGGCTCTACGTTCTTGCATCTGTTCAAGCCAGTATGAAAAATTCTCAGTACCAAACAAAATTATCTCTCTACCAGTATGAACCCTTATCCAGGAAAATAAAGATCCGGTATACAGAATGCACTTGTGTTGCAGGGTAAGTTAGGGACCGACCATTTAACTTGAAGGGGGGGGGGGGGGGGGTTATGGTTTTTTGTTTCGTTCAGAATTTTTTTTTCGGACAACACAAAGAGTTAGAATATTTATTTTTTTTGTCGCGCCAAGCGCGAATTTTTTTTCCAGAATTTAACATTAGGTTGTATGTCAAAAACTGAATCATATTATTTTTTTTTCCCTCCTCCAAAATCAGAATATTTTTTTCAGCAACATTGGAAATCAGAATATTTTTTTAGAAAAAATCATAACCCCCCCCCCCCCCCCCCCCCCTTCAAGTTAAATGGTCGTTCCCTTAGGCACAGAGAATTTTTTCTCTTATTCAATAAAAGCAAAATGAATCCTACCTTCGCTGTCTTTTAGTCTTCATATACCTTGTGTATGTGTGTGGTCGCTGTGTTTATTTACATTCGTAATGAAACTGTGCTAATGCCCATTTGGGGATTGAAAAATTGGAAGGTGAACATATCCACTTATCCCCCGTTTTGTTGTTTAAACACACACAAAAATGAAATTCCATTTCAGAAATCACTTAAGGTATAATTGAATGTGTAATTCAAGAAGAACATTGTACAAAAAATTATATTTATCATAAGATTTCCCTTATTAGCCTCTGTATATTTTTGACAGATGTGTAACACTCAGTGATCCCCCAAAAATATACATAGTATAGTTATAAAAATATCGATTCATTTTTTAAATAAAAGGTAAGACAGGTCTCTGATCATGGTCAGTGCACTGGAAAATGCTGCCGATATATAAAGTTCAAAAAATTTAACAATATATATACTAAACGATTTCAATGACATACTAATACTTATGTGGGGCAGAAATTGAAAAAAAATGCACATTATATTTTTTATTTACATATTTTTATTTCGTGGAAAAAGGGGGGGGGGGGGCAGTGCATTAAATATAATTTCGATCTTTTACACACATCATCGGATTCCTAATAAACATATGATGACAATTAATTTTGATACGATCACAAATAATTATGAAGTTATTTATGTGATCAAAACTGTGATGAAATATCATTTAAAAAAAATAGATACGAGTTTTCATCAGCCTCTTCCAAATATGGTTCAACGTTTATTTGCTGACGTCATAAATGACGCGATTTGGTTTATGAATATTCATGAGCAAAATCACCCATGATTTCTGGCTATGACGTAATTTTGCCCATTTCGACGTCAAGTATTTTGCGGCAATGGCCCAAGCAATAATTCAACAACAGCCGGTTGACGGCGATTTTAATGATGCTGTTGATCCTGAATCGGAGAGTCAGTGGTGACGACAGCGGGATGGAAACAGATGAAGATGATACTGTACAGTCCTGTACATGTAGGAGGAAATGGAACCCACGCCGTATTGGTGATAGGCTTGTATGAGTTGTTAGGTAATCCAACTACCTAACTCATTGAGCCACCCGGGCCCCAAATATTGAATAACTCATGTTAGTGGATTTTAAAATTTGTACCCCTTTTGATTTTAATATTACAAAATTTTGCACGCACCTAAATAAAAAACATATCTTTTATAAGTCCGTTTTAAATGCGTTTGAAATTGGGTGTGTAGGTATGCAAAGGATCTTTGTCATGAAACAATTCGACAGACCAGATGTTTTTCACGGAAACTGCAGTGGAAGAAGGAGGGCAAATTATCGATAGCGGAGTTCAAAGGATTCCTTGCCGTATTTTACAACATGGGCTTAATTCGTAAAGTTTCCATTTCCGTTGTATGTTTTCGCGGAACAGACATCAAAACATTTTGAAATTTTTACACCTTGTAGACAAGAAGAAAATTCCAAAACGTAATGACTTGTCTTACAAGCCATCTTTAAGATTTAAACCGTTAATCGATTTTGTGAATAGAAAATTTCTCCATTATTACAACCCTCGCCGTGAATTGTCAGTTGACGAATTTCTTGTCGGAACGAAAGGAAAGACTAGTATGCTGCAATACATTCCAAGCAAACGCTCACGATTTGGAGTAAAATTCTGGATGTTGGTCGAGTCCGTCACAGGCTACGTTTTACAGATTACTGTTTATCAAGGGAAACGTTTTGATCCTACCCCTGTTGGAACACTACAAGGAACAAACGTAGTTATGAATCTGATGAAGGATTCGCGACTTCTCGGAAAAGGGTTTCATGTTTTCGCCGACAGCTTCTTTTCCTCGTTAAATTTAGCCAATAAACTATTGTGGGAGCGTATATATTTAACCGGTACCTTAAGGAATAATAGACCTATGCCACAAATGATAAAGAATGCACG
Source organism: Bathymodiolus brooksi (assembly GCA_963680875.1). NCBI lineage: Eukaryota > Metazoa > Mollusca > Bivalvia > Mytilida > Modiolidae > Bathymodiolus > Bathymodiolus brooksi. The sequence goes on from OY804581.1 coordinate 112,182,209, forward strand.
TCCACAGACGGGGGATGATGTTTACGCACGTCAAGGACAGAATATGCCTTGTTGTTTCCGCGACCACAACAGACAGAAACCAGTAACATTGGTATCTACTTTCTATAACCTACTAATACATTGAACGGTAAACCAAGGATCATATGCGCATACAATACATTCATGGGTGGGGTCGATCTTAGCGACCAAATGATCGTAGCATATAACGATCACAGGAAATGCAGCAAAGTATGGAAGAAGATAATATATCACATATTTCACCGTATCATGTTGAACTCTTATATTCTGTATTGTCAGAACACATCACAACCGATTATGTCACGACTTCAGTTCACACAATCAGTAATAGAAAGCTTAGCGTCTACTTATTTGACAAAAAGAAACGCCGGTAATAACGTGAATCCACAAGAGTGAAAAAACTTGACGGCCGAAAGGAACGGGATTGTGTAATCTGCTCAGACAGAAAGCGGAATATAAGAAGAAGATCGCGAACCTCATGTGCTCGTTGTACGAGGGGACTCCATGCCGCTTGCTTGAATGCCCGTCAAGTCTCCCCCAAGCCAACTCGCCCCCTTCTTCCAAGACAAGTCGCCCACTAATTTAAAAAGATCACGTTCACATAAAATTTCTTCATCATCAACAGTTTACTTGAACACCAAGATACATTTTTGAAAAAATATACGAAAATAAATATTTTTAATAGTTATTTGATACCTTTTACACACAGAAAACGAACTTAAAGGAAAATAAATATTGTTTAATAGTTATTTGAAAACGAACTATCATTCACGAATGCGTTTTTCTTAAATCACTGTCGGTCAATTGAAAAATTATTTAAAATGCATTATTTCATGTCTTTGATACCTTTTACATAGCAAAAACTTAATTGTTCATTCACGAATGCGCTTTTCTTAATAAAGGTTGATATTGCACATCTCCTTTTACGGTAGGTCTCTTTACCGCCGATCATTGGAAAAATTATTAAAAATGCATTTTTGTTTAAAATGTGTTTAAATTAAATGAAATTTAATGTTTTTGATATTATTTGATACCTTTTACATACTGAAAACTGACCTGTTCATTCACGAATGCGCTTTTCTTAATTTAACAATTTACCGCCGACCACTGCCGGCCGCTTGAATAAAGGTTGAAATGCATATCTCCTTATTTTAATATAGTTGAAACGATATTTGAAATTAATCGTTTTAAAAAATAGTTGATGCCCTTGACATGAAAAACAGACTTATGCATTCTCGAATGCACTTTTCACAAAACAATAATACAACTCGACTAAAATCTATTTGTAATTAGATTTTTTTTTTATTTGATTATTTTTATGTTTAAAAAACCTAAAAAATCTTAACCAAAATTGTGTTTCTTAAAATAAAATCTAAAATAGAATGGTTTCAAATGTAAAATAAGAAATGTAATGTCAATTAATGTCAAAACAATAAAATGGACACCAGACACAGTAGATCACCGACCTCCCCAAAATTGTGAATTTGCAACAAATTTTATGCATTTTTGTTTAAAATATGTTTAAATTAAATGAAATTTAATGTTTTTAATATTATTTATTTTACATACTGAAAACGGACGTGTTCATTCATATCCAGTCGAAAATGACATCAAATTACGAATGATATCTTATTGGGGTAGATTAATTTCAGGGAAAGACACTAAATTATCTTCAATTTGTTATAGACTTTTGCATTAGATTTATTCATAACCATGTGTGTCCTGCTGGGGCCGTGTTCTCGAAAGTATCCTAAGATATGCCTTAGGACGATTTTTAGGATGGTCTTAGGACCATCTTAGGACATGTCCTAGGAGTGATCTCGAAGCTGTCTTAAGACTATCCTAACTTGGGATGTCTTAACTATGTCCTAAGTGTCAAGGCATTAAGTAAAATAATAGAAATATTGTGCACAACAATTATTTCCAATATTAATATATAGCAAATCCTTGATAAAAATACGCATAATAAATTATAAGATGCAGTGCTTTTTCTTGCTCCAAAACGTCAACAATTTACGACGTCAATATATTGCGGCGTACGCAACGTCGTTTGAAATTTGAATCTGGCAGCAAGAGGGTTAAGGAATATTTGAAATTGTTGAACAGGTTATACGATATAACCTGGTTTGGGTCAGTTTAAGCTTAATAAACCGCGAAGCGGCTTATGAAAAGCGTAAGCTGACCCAAACCAGGTTATGCAAGTATAACCTGTTCAACAATTTCAAATATTCCTTATAATTTAATTTTTGCAACAAAATTTAATGATTCCTCGATTTTAATTACGATTATTTCATGTGACTATTTGAATTTGGCAGATGAACACGTTGGTGACGTCACAATACCAACCCAGGTTATCGAGTATAACCAAAATTTTCTGCAGGGCCAATCAGATTGTAGTACTCAAATCAAATTAAATTATTTCATGATAGCGTGTGGGTTTTTGTTCAGTGTAATCGAATCTGTGCAGCATTTAGTGTTCATTTATATCTGTATTATCGTTGGGTGTCCAATTATCAAGGAGGAAAGGTGGTAGGTTCTCATTAACCGAATTAACTCTTCCTCGTGTGTGTGTTTCTCCCAAACCACAACTTAGATTTTCATTGCATTTTAGTGTTCAATTATTTTAAATGGCAGGTAGTTGTTCGTTTTTGGTGATATTGGTTAGGGTGTATCTACGTATCTATTAAAAGACAATGATTTCTTAATACACTCATTGATTATATAAATATTGCCCAAAGTCTTTCACCTGTACAAAGACGGTATTTTGGGAATGTTGCAGACAGAACACAATCTTGTCGTCTAGTTCTTAGTTATTACGAGGAAAATTGAAAAATATGCAATTCAGGCGATTATATTCATTATGTGCGGAAACTTTCTTCAAAGTTCCAAAGTCCTGCATTGAATATCGCCGAAGGAAATGAATACACAGTCTAAAAGTAATGTTGATGACAAATGACAAAGTTCAAATGGTCATATTTTATTTTGTAAAAGATGGAATATGATCATCAAAAAGAAGAGTTGATTACACAAAAGATGAACCCTTTGCAAACCTGCCTGCTATTTTCTCCTTCAATAACCCAATCTGCACTTCGTGGAACCCGCCAAAAATGACAAATCACGGGAAATTTGTATATTATAGACAATGAGTGAGTGAGTGATTATTGTTTAATGCCAACGCAATCATTTTTAGTTATATCATGGCGAGAACGAGTTAATTTTCAATGAGATGATGACAAGGTCCGCTTTGTACTAGACACACACACTTAGTTGGATTTTTTTAATAGTGCTAGCTCACTGAAACAACAGTCCGCGGATAGACATGTCGGCCCATTCGGACACATTATTCTGATTCCGAGCCGACCAATCTTTGCTCTTTCTAGCGAAGAAGCAACAAATACCAATTTCATAATCTTTTGTTAATCAGTGGAAATTGAATTTTTACAAACAAATAAGTTCAACAAAAGGAATAATTGTTTAGAATAAAGATGCAAAAGAGCAATCTTGCAATTACGGGACAGCATTAATGCTGTATTTCCACATCCTTAATCTTTTTATATTTTGACTCTAGTTGTCTATTTGTAGGACTCTTAAATGAGGGAGTTCTCCTTTTTTTTCTTCCCCCCCCCCCCCCCCCCCCCCCCCCCACCATTTTCAGTCAGGATCAGACAAAACACCACCTTTCGTGGACACGAATCAATATCGATCTTCAATATATTTTCATTCACGAGTATAAACTCACACACGTCAGAAATAATATACATGTAAATACGCAATGAATAAAATACAAATAAAGCTCAGATATTTTTTATTTAAAGTTATTATGTATTATGCAGTTAATTTCCAGGAATCACGACTGAGTACCCGGAACTAGCCATCTGTTGTCTCACCAATAGCCTCCATCAAGTAGGTCTTGGTAATATAGTTGATACGTTTATTAGTTAGTATATGTCTTCTTCTTTTCGGCAATGTGTATTTTTTCAATCTTCAAGGGGTCGACATCAAATTCAATATGGTCTATCTTTGAACAAATCTGAAAATGGAATATGTATATTGATTACATTCCACCAAGGGGGATGTTGTCGCCCACAAAGCTCATTGAATCCCGCTAATTTTTTATTGAAGTTAATGTATCAATTAGAAGACTGCAGACCAAGGATAATTTCATATCCATTTTAGGGTATGATTATTTAAGATGCTACTTTGACTGTGAAATGTTAATTAACTGCAAACCGTGTCTTAGTTTAAAACTGGAAAGTCTGCCATGTTCATTTACATCCCTGTCATATCTCAGACAGAGGTGACCGTAACCGATTTATAGGTTCTCCTCCCTCAGACATAGGTGACCGTAACCGATTTATAGGTTCTCCTCCCTCAGACATAGGTGACCGTAACCGATTTATAGGTTCTCCTCCCTCAGACATAGGTGACCGTAACCGATTTATAGGTTCTCCTCCCTCAGACATAGGTGACCGTAACCGATTTATAGGTTCTCCTCCCTCAGACATAGGTGACCGTAACCGATTTATAGGTTCTCCTCCCTCAGACATAGGTGACCGTAACCGATTTATAGGTTCTCCTCCCTCAGACATAGGTGACCGTAACCGATTTATAGGTTCTCCTCCCTCAGACATAGGTGACCGTAACCGATTTATAGGTTCTCCTCCCTCAGACATAGGTGACCGTAACCGATTTATAGGTTCTCCTCCCTCAGACATAGGTGACCGTAACCGATTTATAGGTTCTCCTCCCTCAGACATAGGTGACCGTAACCGATTTATAGGTTCTCCTCCCTCAGACATAGGTGACCGTAACCGATTTTGGTTATCCTGTTTAGGTCCTTTAGCTTTATTGCTCTCGAATAGTTTTACATTATTTGTCTTTCGGGTCTCTCAGTTTTGAGCGTACATGATGAAGGTTACTCCAGTTGACTAAAGTTGATATCTACCTTTTTCATTACAAACAAAATTGTTTATGTATAATACATGTTTTAATACTCAACAAATAATGATCACAACATTATAATTGTACTGAAAATGGGTAAAAAACATTCTTGCGGACTATTTAAATGAGTGTATTCTTGTTTTGTTTTCTATTCTTTCTCTCGAATATCTACATCATTATATACATTTCCTCAGGACAAACCTTCAATTAAGGTGATGCAATGATTTATATAATTAACTACCATTATCTTTTATTCTGTTGTTAAGTCACGTCTCGCCGGTTTGATTTACATAACAGATGTTGTTACATCATCTCTATTATTACGGGTATTGTAGATTAAAAATGACTACGAAAAACAACTTAAATAACTAACAAGAAATACGCCATTCGGATAAGTTTTATTTATCGATTTTCTTAAAACTGGTTTCTTATCTATTGGTTTATAAAATTTCGACAAAAGTCACCTGCATTGAAATGGATATATCTATCTATTATTTATTATCTGTTCATCTTTGAATTACGTTTCTGATTACCATTTATTATTTTCAATTTTTTTCTTACGAGTATTCAAGATACCTAAAGAAACAAATTACAATTAATAATAATTTCTAATTTTAAAGGTAATACTAATAATGCTTTTAAGAAATAACTTCGCTTAACGGTAACGTACAATACAACATTGAACAACACTGCTTACCTCCCTTTCTGCTGATTGTCTTTTCAAGTTAGCACCAATGAAAGCTGCAATAATAATGTCGGATTAAATACTAATGGACAGTTAGAGACTTTGGTAAAACAAAACTAGCATTTTATTGCATTCAAAATATAATAAAGGTATACAATAATGTATGAATGTGCAGAATGTATTACAAACATGCTCTCAGATTTGAAGCAACAACCATTACAAGAACGCAGAAAACATCAGTGCTTAGCAATGTTTTACAAAGTGGTTGAGGGGCTGGTGCCGGCGATCGCACCAAGTGATTACCTTATGCAAAGCAACAATATGAGACAAATAAGAGCAAAGCAATACAACAACTTTGTTAGGTATGATATAGTGGAAAGATAAAAAAAATGGAATTCAAGATCATTCCAAATTACTAACAGTAACACAGACATTCGGAAACATTCATTCTTTTCGAAAACAGTTAAAGACTGGAACCATATGGAAGAGGAACAAGTACATGCAAAGACAATAGAGGGTTTTATAAGTGCCCCCCCCCCCCCCCCCCCCCCCCCCCCCCCCCGTAATGCGACTAATCCTACCGCTCTCCTCTTAGTGCCCAAAAAAAACGGAAACGGTTCCTGTGCTGTAACTATGCTGTTGTATAGAAATTAATGACATTGTATTAACATAATTACAACAATGTAGTAGAATTCAATATATTAGATGTCGACCACAAAATAAATATAGTAAGCTGCAAGAAACTGAGCCTAAAAATGTCCACAAAACAATCGATCTCTTGGTGAAACATATTTGGTTGAACCTCAAAACATAAGTTTGGTTTTAATTATATATATAGCAAAAACACAACACAATATGCGTTGGACACTGCTATGTACAAGCAAACACAAATAACGTAAATAAGACACGAGTCCTCCTACAAACCTATCGACATCTCAAAATACGATGACAAAAACTAATACGTACCTGTTGAAATCGTAAAGAAAAAAACTATGATAACAATGATAAAAGCTTGTGCCAACCTGTAGACATCTCAAAATACAACCACAAGAGCTAATATTAACCTGTCGATATCTCAAATTAAAACAACTACAAAGGTTGATAACAACTTGTCGACATCTCAAAATATCAAGAGAAAAGCTACTACAAACATGTCGAAATCTCAAAATCAATGACAAAAGCTTATATCAGTATATCGACATCTCAAAACACAACGACAAAATCCAATGCCAACCATCCAAAATCTCAAAATAAAATATCAAAATCTAATACCAATCTGTGGACACCTTAAACCACAATGATAAAATCAAATACTAACCTGTCGAAATCTCACAACACTTATAGCAAATACTTATCCATGTACCAACATGTCGACATCTCAAAGCACAATTGCAAAATCAAATACCAACCTGTCGAAATCTCACAACACTTATAGGAAATACTTATCCATGTACCAACATGTCGACATCTCAAAACACAATTGCAAAATCAAATACCAACCTGTCGAAATCTCACAACACTTATAGGAAATACTTATCCATGTACCAACATGTCGACATCTCAAAGCACAATTGCAAAATCAAATACCAACCTGTCGAAATCTCACAACACTTATAGGAAATACTTATCCATGTACCAACATGTCGACATCTCAAAACACAATTGCAAAATCAAATACCAACATGTCGAAATCTAACAACATTATGACAAACGAAATACCAACATCAATACTAATATCAAATTCTGAAAACTCAACGATAAAAGCCAACGTTCGTTTTCCGATTTAAGACTTCTGTTTACCCCTTTGGCGTCTACTTGTCTAAGTAGTTTCTTTTTAAAATATCGTTCTGGTCAATTTGGTGATAAGACAAATACAGAATAACAAAGTCTAAGTAGATGTCGAATAGAAGGATTAACCGAAAAGGACAAAATGGTGAAGCAAAACCAAAGCAAAAGAATTCAGACAATACATGCATGGGAATGAAATCAGGTTCATCGGAAGGATTAGTTCCTCCAGCTACGTTAATATCACTTATCGTGCACAGTAAGAACGATATTAAAGATAGGTTTTGCATAGAGAACAATTGAAATTTAAAAAACATCCATGTGTATTACCTGTAAGAATCATCCCGAAGAGAAGGAATGAAGATAGTGTGATGTTGGCACCGAATATACTGACTTTGTCCATCATAGCTCTCATACCTATGATAAATATAATTCCGAACACCTGAAACCACAAACACATAATTACACAGTCATGAAAACATGTTAAACCGGAATTCTAGTTCAGGAGTGTATATGTTTTCTAAAACGACAATTGAAATATTAAAAATATATTAAAATAGTACGGTAATGTTGCTTAAAGACCATATTCAATTAACATATTTTTTTATTCTATTTTATTTTTTATATGTTTACGATATGGTCTAAAAACAAACTCATTTATCATGTGTATTTATTTACGCATACTGGCATCCAACACGATTACCATATCATAATAATGTTGTTCGGGACGTTTAACAGTGATACGACGCGTGTCACATGTGAGACAGGAACTGCTAACCCTTCCAGAGCACCTGAGATCACCCCGGTTTTTACTGGGGTTCGCGTCGCTCGATCTTTAGTTTTCTATATAAAATTTATAGATAGTTGTTTGTCCTTTTTCCCTTTTTCTTTTGGCGATTGCATTTTTTGTCCTTCTTCAATTAACGGCTTCTGATTACCCCTTTGTTATCTTCAACCTTTCTTCCGTAGAGTTAAAATAATAAAATGGAAGGCAATTCCATCAATGAGCACACTACAGAACCTCTAGACCACTAATTTACATAATGAACTGAATGAAGTTACAATGTAGAGCTATGTACTAGTGAAAGTGTTTTAGCTAGTCATATTATACTACTTGCGTCGGTGTTGCTTGACCCCATGAAACAATTATTACAAATACTGCTAAAACTGCTTTGGTGACCACCTCTATTAAGCAATAACTTGTATTATGTGACCTTAATTTCAATTTCCCTTCACATGATATGTCATCTTAATTAAAGTTGTAATTAGCGATCACCTGTCTTATGTGACCCTTTTTTCATTTTTCCTTGGAAGGTCACATAAAACATGATTGACTGTATTTTCAAAATATATTGCACATATTTCAGTCGAGGATCGCTGCAACACCTTTATGCAGAATATAAACAAAGCGAAAACATACTCAGTTATATACTAGTAGATGTACCATAACATGTCCGGTATGGTAGTTGGATTTACAACAACCTATGCAATCTGTGCTTATCACAACTAAAGTTGTGAGTTCGAATGCCGCTCATGACGAGGTGTACTCGATACAACATTATGTGATAAAGTTTGTCAGTGACTTGCGGCAGGTCAGTGGTTTCCTCCGGGTACTCTGGTTTCCTCCACCAATAAAACTAACCACCACGATATAGCTGAAATATTCTTCAAAATGTCGTAAAACACCATAAACCAACCAAACCAATCGTAATACGTCTTGACATTATTGGCTATTACTTTCAGCTCTAAATAGGCTTTTAATGAGACATTTCGTGGCTTGTTGATATCACTGTAACTCACGAAAACTGGTTTCCAAAGAATATCTAAAAAAAAAAATCACATGATTAATTTTGTCAAATATTTCACCTGTGCAGATGTAATTAGAAGCGCAGATGATGTTCCAGCTGATACCGGATATGTGATTTCCGCTGCCAATTCAAAACCTACAGCAACATAACCATTCATAAAAAAACTGAAATAAAAAATAAATTGCTTATTATTTGCGACATTGCATTAATGTAAAGGAAATGACTTACCCTGTATCCGTATGTCTCCAGTTACCTAACGTATACGTAATGCCAATTGTAAATGTTCAAGAAGCTTACGTAATACAAGATGTAAATATGTCTGGTGGATACATACTGCATATTCACGAGACTCCAATAATCAAACTGCAAATTGACAGCATCGCATTCTAGGTATGTCCCATCCTCGTATTTTTTTTCTGTATTACTGTTTTGAGGTTATTCCGAAAATACATGAAAGGTCAAAATTTTATCTTTTTCAAAAATACATGTCAATGAAACTTTTATTGAAAATCCTAGGTGTTTTGGTTTTTTACCTTTTGGGTGTTGGTCATAGGGGGTTCCCCCTACGGAGTCATGGTATATTTTCAGTCAAAGCATAGCAAAGTTGCGGGGTTATTTTGTTCACAAACATTTCAAAACCTTTGCATTTTCTGTATTTATTATCGTGTTGGCATTACAATGGATACAGATAACCAATGAAAGGTCAAAATAAAGGACATAGCCTTGGATTCGAACATGTGACGCCGTGTGGTTCTACGTTAGTAAAACGTATTGCATAAACGATACACAACAGTGTGTTATAAGGCAAATGCTATGTTGTTTAACGCAACTTTCAACAATATTTCAGTTATATCGTGGCAGTCAGTTTTATTGGTGGAGGAAACTGGAGTACCAGTAGAAAACAACAGAGCTGTCACAAGTCACTGAGAAACTGTCTTACCTAATGCTGTATCGAGTTGGTTATAAGTACTTAGGGTTGTCTAGTCAAATGTATATATAAAGGTATATATTATTCAGCCAATGTTTGTCTACATTTGTATTACTATCACTGGGTCGGTACCTCTGCTGGTGGACTATTAGTCCCCGATGGTATCATCCGCCCAGTAGTCAGTGCGTCGACACTGACATGGTTTATTAGATATTTTTTACTGAAATTTAAAGTTCCTAAATAATGTATATATTATTAAAACTAAGGTTCTCCTCCCGTAGACACAGGCGACCTTAGCCGCTTTTGGCTATTATGTTTAAGCCCTTTGGTTTTATTGCTCACAAAACTTTTAATTATTTGGCTTTCCAATCTTTTGATTTGAGCGTACCTGATGAAAGTTATTCCAGAAACGCGTCGTGCACATTATCTACGTTTTTATCAATATAGTTTTAATCCATAAAAAACGAAAATCAATGGTTATAAGCTTAATTTCATTATCATTAACGAATGATCTTCTGTTTTTTTAATTAATTCATCATTTTATGGACATCAGGATGGTTGACTTCTTTGTGGTACGTACCCTAATATTCCAGTACATAAAAATACAACCCAAAGTAAGCTTAGTTGTAACAAACTGGTATATATTGTCATGGCAGCCGCAGATAAAACGTAGATTCCTACTGTGGCACACCTGTTATAAATAGAAACATGCGATTCTTTAATATTACAGATAATGGTTGTGGTTTATGGTGTTTAACATCACTTTCAACAATATTTCAGTTATATCGTGGTGGTCAGTTCTATGGGTGGAGGAAACCGGAGCACCAGGAGAAAATCACCGACCTGTCGCAAGTCACTGACAAACTTTATCACATTATATAGTATCGCCTGAGAGGGATTCGAACTCACAGCGTTAGTGCATAGGTAGTGGTAAATCCAACTACCATACGATCACGACCACGAGGCCCCCTACATGTATCGGTGCAAGGAAAGACACGTCAATACTGTCATATCACTATTTTGGGTTATTTTTGACTTTGAAATATAAAATTATACCATTGCGAAGTATATGATTGTAGTTCCAGTTTTATTTTTTGTTGAGACTGGTTGGCCCGGTTTCGGTATAATATGTCCGAGTGGGGCGACACGTCTAGCACTATCAACATCCAACTAAGCATGTTTGTCTTAGTACAAATCGGACTTCATCATCATCCTATTGCAAAATAGCTTGTTCTCGCCATGATATAGCTGTAGTTCGCGTTATGCAGCACTAGCTCACTCATTCAAACACAACCATCTATTAACACCTACTTAAACATTTTAGTTTTGTCCAGAAATATTCCTGACATTATAGCACCAGGAAAACCAGCTGCAATGAAAGTTAGGCCTATCAAACCAGCTTCCATTCGATGACCCTGTTTTAAAACAACACAAATGTTTTTAGCATATAAAAGGAAATGGATGTATATCAACATGATGAAATAGCCAGGTAAAAAATGAACTAAGGAACAGCACTGTTCATCATGTCATAGTTCATTTGTTTTAATTCTAGATGGAGGTACAAGCATCCGACATTTGTGCATGTAACTTACATGTGGAGCAGGAACAGCCTACCCTTCCAGAGCACATGAGTCCACACCCGGATTTTAGTGGGGTTCATGTTGCTCAATCTTTAGTTTTCTGCTTAGTGTGCTTAGTGTGTTGCAGATAATTGTTTGTCTTTATCTTTCGGTCATTGCATTGTCTGTCCTTCTTCAATTTACGACTTCTTATTACCGTTTGGTATCTTCAAACTTTCTTAATAAATGTGGATGCATATTGTATTTGATAAAAAAAACGTATTCACATGTGGACAACATTTGTAGGATTAAATCATGTAACAAAGAGGAGAAGTTTGGGCCAATAATACTAGCATATGTAAAGCCACCATTTTGTTATTGAAGTGCATATACAAAAACCAGGAAATTGAGCGGCCGTAGACATGCATGATAGGGGCGGCCGTGGACATGCATGTTAGGGGCATCTATTTCACCTCTGTTTCTACGATGTTGTGATTCGATGGTTAATCTGCTCTGACTGTGTGGTATTAATCAGTGTTCATTTTTATTAGATAATTCTATTGAAGGAAAATTATTATCATTGCCTAATACTTTTACCTAGAAACAGTTTTATTTTCTTAAATGAGGCGCATCACAATCAGATTACAATACTCTCTGTATTCTTACCGGAAAATAGTGTAATATCACAGGATTCAACAGTGTAGTGAAGGACAAATTTACCGCTATGTTAATACCTAAAACAGATAGTGAAATTCATCCTCAATTCATTGTATATAAATATTATGAAATATGAAATGTTAATTAGAATATATTAAATATTAGTCTGATTTGCTTTAAAATGTCTGGCCTAAATATGCATTTTTCTCCGGGTAACAATTAACAATTAAATTGGTATATTTTTATTTCATTCCATATTATATTACTATTTTTTGTTCAATATTTGATTCCAACAGTTATATTCTTGTTCCTGTCTCAAGCGAGGACCTAGATTTCCAACGTCACACGTCTGTTTTGTGTTCAGTGAGATCAGTTTAGATGAGAGGTGATTGTTAGTTTTGTTGATATTGATGGAATTGATGACCATCACTGTTTAAACTTTCTTTTCATAAATAGCAAATACAACATGAATATACTAACCATAGGTTAAAAGTAGCAGTGAAAATGCTGTACCTTTTAACAGCATTAATGTGGATTCTTTATAATGTGGATTTACAGCATTGTTTACTGCCAACCACTGGGCTTTACTTGGTGGATGTTGTGGTTCCTCTTCAAATGCTACATTGTAATTCAACAATATTATTATGGTATATATCGTACGTGATATGGCATGATATGCTAGTGTAAGCATGATGTCATCACATGTGTCATTTACTAGCTATTGTAATAAAACATATAATTATAGTACACGTACAACACACAAAAATACTCCATTGTCAGGATATACAGTACTGCACTGCAAGCATATGTAATCTACTGCTTGTACTTGGGTACTTCAAGTATTTCGGGGCTCGGGTGGCTCAATGAGTTAGGTAGTTGGATTACCTAATAACTCAGACAAGCCCATCACCAACACGGCGAGGGTTCGCGTACGGCTTTGTAAATTACAAAAAAGAGTGCACTCGACTCGCAGTCGCAAGTAATAAAGTTTACTAGGTGCTTGCCCATGGTCGGTGGTTGTCTCCGGGTACTCCGGCTTCTTCCATCACTAAGACTGGTCGCCATGATATAGCTGAAATATTGCTGAGAGTGGCGTTAAACACAATAAATCAAATCAATCAAATCAAGTATTTCACTGTTAGTGTTTGTACTTCATTGTGAAAACCTGGACTTCATTTCCGTTGTGGATACATGCATTTCATTGCTTGCGTAAATATTTTCACTGCTTTCGTTCGGGCGAGGTGTACTCGATACAACATTATGTGATAAAGTTTGTCAGTGACTTGAGGCAAGTCAGTGGTTTTCTACGGTTTCCTCCAACAATAAAAGGGACCGCCACGATATAACTGGAATATTGTTGAAAGTGACGCTAAGCACTATAACCCTAACCCGAATCCTATTTCTCTGCTTGTACATGAACTTTGTTGCTTGTACTGTACATGTACTTCATTGCTTGTACATCCACGATATATCTCTGTCCGATCATGAACAGCACTGCTTGTGTATGACATTCTTTATTTATATACAATTATTTATTATTAAGTTGCTATGGACTCTCCATCATTTACTCGATAAACATGACTCCATACCATGGACTGGATTAAACATTACTTAGGATATAATAATATACATATATTCAGTAAACATGTCCTTTGTTGTTTTTCTTGGTGGGGTTCGTGTTGCTGATCGTTTTAGTTTTGTGTTTTTGTTTGTCCTCGTCCTGTGTCTTGTGTGCCCAATGTTGCCAGTGTCTATGGATTGTCCATTGTTGATTGCCCATTCTCTAACAGTTATTTAGGAAGCACAAGTTTCTATTTCCCTTGTCGTATAAGCTTGCATGCTCTCCTATATTAATACATGGGTTTCAATTTGATACGTACCAACTACAACAAAAATAAATAATAACGTGGTGATAACAGCTCCCATATAAAACATAGTATCAAGATGACAGCCTATCGAATCCATATCATCACTTTGAGGTACCATCAAAGGAGGCAGTGCACACCCTACAGCAAGACCAACCTATAACAAGAGCGGGATTCGGATTCACTACTTGATTGGTGATAAGCACTGATTGTACAGGTAGTTGTAAATCCAACTACCATGCGATTACGACCACAACGGCCCCTATATAGATAATATATATATACAAATGTAGACATATATAGTTACACGTAGTAAGAGGGAAAACTACCATACCGCTGCGACCAACCTTCAACAGATGATAAGTGAGTGAGTATCTGTTGCTTTACGCCAAATCAGCAATTTTACAGCTATATCATGGCGGTAACAAGTTACACTCAATGAGAGGATGATGATGTCCGCTGTGCATTAGAACAACACACTTGGATCGTTCTAGTACTAGATAGCTGAAAAGACCCCCCGTGGGTAATCATCTCGCTTCACTCGGACACATTTCATGTATATGGATTCCGTGCTAACCAGTCCGTTCCTATTCATTAATATTGCGTGATAAGCGGAGAAGCAGCAAATGCCAATTTCACAGTGTTTCGTTTGACCCGACCCGGGATCGATCCAACGAACTATCGCACTCAGGGCGTGAATGCTCACCATTACACCACCGATAAGGTTTACAAGAGATGGCAGCACTAGAACACATATAAATAGGTACGCGAAAAGAGAGAGTGAAAACCGTACAACTGTATCAGCTAACTGCTAGTGATAACAATAGAACATATATAATTGGATGCGTGAGATGAGGGAGTGAAAACCTTACTGCTGAATCAACCCACTTCCAGAGGTAATCATAGAACATATATAATTGGATGCGTGAGATGAGGGAGTGAAAACCTTACTGCTGAATCAACCCACTTCCAGAGGTAATCATAGAACATATATAATTGGATGCGTGAGATGAGGGAGTGAAAACCTTACTGCTGTATCAACCTACTTTAAGAGGTAACCATAGAACATATAGAAATAGGTACGTGGGAAGAGGGAGTCAACACATTACTTCTTTGTCAACCTACTTCAAGTTGTAACCCGAGAACATATAGAAATATGTGCGTGGAAGAGGGAGTGAAAACCTTACCACTGAATCAGCTCACTGCCAGTGGTAACCCTAGAACATATAGAAATAGGTACGTGGGAAAAGTGAGTGAAACCCTTAGCATTGTATCAGCTTAGTGCCAGTGGTAACCATAGTGCAAAGATTAATGCAGATGTTATTTTCATTTATAAAGTGGACTTTGAAGATTACAAAAACTGTCTAAAATAAATTAGGGTCAACATCTGTTCACAATTTCATATTTAGCTCAATCATCTCTATTAACATGGTCATAGCCCCGAGACGATACTGCTGGCGTGGGATATCGACGTTCTGGATCAATATTTAAAATGGGAATGTTCTTTAATATTGAATTTTGATATTCAACAATTGATAAACTGTGCATACATATTTTGAAAAGCTAAACAATAACTTTCATCAACATTTTCTCTATAAACGACCTCGTTTTTAAACACCATATCCCTAACCCTAGATATTGGCTCTGTATCTTGATATTAAAGCATAAAGAATACGCAAATGCAATAGAAAATAAGATGGAAAAAAATAATTGTCAATAACTTATGACGTAGGTCTAACGCAATCAACTTGTATTTCCTATTTTTCTAATACTTAGCAACTTTGGATATACAGTAAAACCTGCCTTAAAGGACAACTCTATAAAACAAATCACTGTCTATAGAGGGTACTATTATATTTCCCGTTAATGAATGAAAAGAAGGGGTAATCAGAATCCGCATATCGAAGAAGAACAGACAACACAATGGCCCAAAAAAATGTACAAAAGGACAAACAATTCGTGTTTTAAAGGACTGTATACTAGGTTTGTAGTTAAATTACCTGATTTCCAAACACACCTATAGATGTGGCCGTTGATACTTGATTCGGACCAAACCATACGGCAGCAAGCCTAGCGGGAATACCTAGTGTAAATATCGGAGATAGAGCACAAATAGTTTGGGCAAAGATAAGCAAGGCAAACCTATCTTGACTGACACATGCTACTTTAATACATGCACCAAGAGCATTGAATAAACTTCCACAAATAATAACAACACGAAGGCCTTTCTTATCTAACAGCCATGTCGATGGTACAATTAAAACTATATAAACGATCATGTGCAGCATACTTAGCCAATCTAATGCTGTTTCCCTTTGAAATACGCTTTCCGGCATGCTAACGTTGTAATAATTCAACACTACGTCACCTATGATGTTTAAATGCAACCATTGAAATCCATTGGTCAAAGAAATACAGGAAAGCAGAAATAACATAAGCCAACGCCTTTTATAGACATGCAGTATGTTGGAATCAACCGCTTCTGTACTTTTTAATAGCTCCTTTTGGTGTTTGTCTGGTGTCTCCATCAGGACCTATTGACATAACAGCCTATTATGCAATCTACGAAAAGAAAGTAGGAACCATGTATATGATTTGGAGCATCATGCATGCTATTTTCAAATTTGACGTAATGAACATTGCATGTTGCTTATTATTGGTCTATTTCTGTTTGAACGATGCTGTTTGATCCAATTTTATCAACTTTGCATGTATAAAGACTATTCTGCGAATTCCTCCTCGATTTTTAGTGGGGTTCGCGTTGTTCGATCTTTGGTTATCTGTGTGGTATTTTGTCGACCATATTTTCTCCTTTAGTCCCTTTTCTTTTTGCCATTGTATTGTCTGTCGTTCTTCGATTTACTGCTACTGATTACCCCTTTAATATCTTCAAACTTTTCTTATCAACTTTTGATGTAAATAGGCTATTTCCGGATTTTTCATAATGGTTCGTCGAAATGTACTCTTGTTTATATTCGAAGAAGAAACAACAAACACATATTAAATTACATGTACGTCAATCATAAAATGCAGGGTGGTCGTGATTGCATGGTAGTTGAATTTACAACTATATGTGCAATCAGTGTTTATCACCACTAAAGTGGTGAGTTTGAATCCCGCTGATGGCGAGGAGTACTCGATACAAGATTATGTGAATTAGGGGTTAGAGTTATGGTGCTTAACGGCACTTTCATCCATATTTCAGTTATATCATGGCGGTCAGTTTCATTGGTGGAGAAAACCGGAGGACCCGGAGTAAACTATCGACCTCTCACAAGCCACTGACACATTTTTTCACATGAATAATATATAAGTAAACTAAATCATTAATCAATCATTTTTCTTATTTTGGCAACATTTCAATCATTCGAATGATTCCATATAACTTTTAGAAATAATTTAATCTTGCACTGCAAAAATCAATGGGTTAGGGTTATGGCAAAAAGCAATGATATTTGGACAAAAAATATTACAATAACAATTGTAAAAGCATCACAATTCAAAATATTATACATACAGTACATTCATTAAAACTTACGATAATCGTCTGTGTCCTGTTTAAAAGTACCTCTTTATAACATCCCAGATGTTGACGAAATATTTTCAACCGGATGTCTTTGACGACAGTGATTACTACGGTAAGCCAATTATTTCAAAAAGATTATACATTTAACAGCTATTTACATGTCACTCTGATCAATCTGTATGACTCAAAATAGAAGATTTCTGGTGAAGTGTTTTGAAATATGCATATTTTTTCTTCTTCTCCTTTAATACCATATGATGGCCTCAATAAATATCAAGGACATCATACTTAGCCAATAGAAATTGTTACATTTAGGGAAGTTCTCAAAATCGTACTTTAAATCTAGCTACTCCTAAAGGGAAACGCAATCGTTGATACATTCTATAAAAAAAAAAAGAAACTATATAAATCTCTTTATAATTTTTTCTTTCTTAATTGATGAATTTATAAATATATATACTTTTCCATTATGAAGATAGCTGTAGTTACATATGCCAGAATTGATCGGATTTCTTTTTTCTATATATACTGTTACGGTAGAACAATTTACCTGTCAGCCTGTTTCATTATTTTTTATAAATATGTTTCATTTGAAATTAGTTTATTATTGCTTGTGTATATACTGGTTAATTATTTTGTTCCAAAAATGTTAATTTGTGTAATTATGAGTTTCTGTTGATGTTAGGACTGATGTCTTATCACTCCAAGGTTTATATGTAAAATTGTCAAGTCATTTTCATAGAATGAGGTTTTTATACTATAACAACAATATGATAATTGTATTATAATTATAGCTCAAACTGACGATAAGACAATTCTCAATTTTAACCAAGACTTGAGTTTCCTGCGAAAATTCCATTTTTTTTGGTATTATTATTGATTTGATTATTTTTTTTTCTGATATAAATTGTAGCAGTCTACCCGAATGACATTTTCTTCCCATTTTAAACTGTAATTATGGAATAAATCCCCATTTCTGTATAAATTTCATTTATACCTCACTTTTGAAAATGGCTTTTTGTTTAATGTTTATTATTTTTATAAATCTGTTTATTTGTTTTCCTTCTCTATCTTTCTCTTTCAAATTATGTATCCAATTATGTGATGATGTGTGTGCACGTGGTGTTCAAGTTGTAAATTACTCGGTGGTCTGTTCCTGTAAAATGAATTATATAATATTAAACCCTAATGGGTAATGGTATAGAAGACTACAGGGCAGCCATCGGACTATTTCATATACACATAAAAGGAAACCGTCGACCTTTTAAGTTTAATTTTCCTGTTTATTCTTATCAAGAAATACTACTTACTAATTTTAGATGTACATTTCTCATCGTCTCGCTCTCTCTACTTCAAAGCCTAAATCCTAATATAGACATTATTTTTCTGTTGTTTGTATTACAATATATCCTGATCATTAGTAACGTTGAAGTTAATCCAGGTCCAGAATTAATAAATCATTCAAGTGTTAGTGATAATTCCATTTCAATATGTAACATAAATATTCGTAGTGCGCGGAACAAATTAGATTTTCTTAATAATTTCACTGACGAATTTGATATCATTGCTGTAACAGAAACACATTTACATCCAAACATCAGTAATAATGATATTGAGATTGATTCCTTTTCAAAACATATAATCCGTAAAGATCGAAACAATGCAGGCGGGGGTCTTCTGATTTACTTTCAAAGATTATATTTCAGTTATCCGTAAAAATGAACTCGAAAATCACATTGATGAATCCATCTGGGTAGAAATACAAGGTAAGGGTACAACGTTTTTATTATGCAGTACATATAGACCTGAATGGACAGACGCCGACTACTGGACACGACTTAATCATGCTATAGGGATGGGTTATCAGATTAATCAAAACATAATACTAACAGGTGACCTGAATTCAGATTTATTTACTTCTCATAACAATAAATTGATTGACACAATGAATTTGTTTAATTTGACGAATGTTATTGAAAAGCCCACGAGAGTTACGGAACACAGCAGTACGCTGCTTGACCCTATTATAATAAGGATTCTATACATTATTCTTTTTCGGATGTTTTGAAAGTCCCATCTGATATAAGTGATCATGATGCATCAATAATTTTTATAGAATGTCCTAAATTTCAAACCAGATCATTTCAAAGGGAGGTATGGTTATATGAACGAACTGACAATGAAAAAATTGCAAGCAAACTAGATACCGTCGATTGGAATGCATTACTTTCTGACTCTCAGGATGTTGATGAAATGTGTAATACTTTCACCGAGACATTCCTCAGAGTCGCAAGGGAGTGCATTCCAACCAAAATTGTCACAATACGTAATAGCGATCGACCATGGTTTAATAGTGAACTCAGAAGAGAAATTAGAAAACGAGACCGTATTCGTAAGACCGTAAAAAAATATAGCAAACAATCAGATATCGACAAATACAAGAAACAGAGAAATAGACTTAATAACTTAAAAAAGATTGCTAAAGAACATTTTGAACAAAATTTAGACAATATAATCATAGAAAATATATCAAATCCAAAAACTTACTGGAAAATAATGAAGATGTTAATTAAATCTAATAAAGGATGTAGTAATATACCCCCTCTCCAAAATATAATTCAGGATGAAGGACTAGAGGAGATAGTTTACGGAGACGACGAGAAGTGCGAATTACTAAATAAATATTTTAGTTTTATTTCTTCATTGGAAGATGGGAACGTTCCTCTTCCAGATATTGAACTTAAGACCGATAATTTTCTACGAGATATAGTCATTACCACAGAGGAGATTGTTGATATTATTAAAATAATAAATCCTAATAAGGCATCGAGGCCAGATATAATAAGTCACAAAATGTTAAAAATCTGTCCTGAAAAAATAGCAGCCCCTCTCCAAATAATTTTTAACAAATCTCTTCTACAATGTAAATATCCAACCAGCTGGAAGATTGCACATGTGATTGCTATTTATAAAAAAGGTGACAAGTCATTACCGTCTAATTATAGACCTATATCTCTCATAAGTTGTGTTGGAAAAATAATGGAACGAGTTATCTACAAATATGTATTTAACCATCTACAAAGAAACAAGTTAATTTATGAATATCAATCTGGTTTTCTCCCAAAATATTCAACAGTACACCAACTATTAGAAATGTATAACTGCATTTTAAATTCACTAGAAAAAAAGGAAATTAGCTGTTTTGTATTCTGTGACTTTTCTAAAGCATTTGATAAAGTTTGGCATAAAGGGTTGATACATAAAATTAAATCATACGGTGTGGATAGTAATTTATTAAATTGGTTCTCTAGTTACCTGCAAGATCGACAACAGAGAGTATTAATAAACAAGTCGTCTTCTTCACTTTGCAATGTTTCAGCTGGTGTACCCCAAGGATCAGTACTAGGCTCTCTATTATTTATTATGTATATCAACGATATTGCTGAGAAGTTAATCTCTCTTACCCGACTTTTCGCAGATGACACTTCTTTCAGCTATTCCAACCGTGATGAATTACAGATAAAAACTGTGATTGCTCACGATTTGAAAGAGCTGGATGAATGGTCAAAGAAATGGTTGATGACTTTTAACTCAGATAAAACAGAAATTATGCTATTTTCAAATACGGATATTCCAGAATTCAATTTTACATTTAATGAAAGAACTATTCCTATTACAAATTCTCACAAACATTTGGGAGTTACATTTAGCAGCGATGCTAAATGGAATATACATGTCGAAAATATATTGTTAAGTATTTACAAACACCTGAATGTTCTTCGAAAGTTAAAATATAAACTTTCTCGGAAAAATCTAGAGAAATTAAATTTAGTTTATATCAGACCAATTTTTGAATATGCTTGTGAAGTATGGGATAATTGTGGGGTAGGGAATTCTAATAAGCTTGACCATTTGCAACTTGAGGCTGCTAGAATCGTTACTGGTCTTCCAATATTTGCTAGTTCAATTTTAATTTATAAAGAATTAGGCTGGGAATCATTGGCAGAAAGAAGAAAAAGGAGAAAATTACAAATGTTTTATAACATACAAAATAATAATGCACCCATGTATCTTTGTGACTTAATTCCACCATCAATTCAAAGTACAACCGTTTATCCATTGCGTAATGGAAGTGATATTATAATGCCATTTTGTAGACTATCGAATACTTATGATTCATTTATTCCTTCAACTATACGTCAATGGAATAGCTTAGATCCATCTCTTCGAAATGTGGATTATATTGCAAAATTTAAAGCTGAATTAAGAAAGCGGAAAGATATTAGCCAAGTTCCTAAACATTACGAAATTGGACCTCGAAAACTGAATATTATTTTAACCCAGCTTCGATGTTTTGCTTCTTTTTTGAATTACGATTTGTTCCAAGTAAATATAGTCTCAGATCCGTCTTGTCGTTGTGGTGCCAATCGCGAAGACTCCTATCATTTCTTCTTCGATTGTTCCCATTATTCAAATATAAGACATACATTGTTTCAAAATCTCAACTGGCTACCTAATTATTGTGCTTTAGACCTTACACTTTTGACCTGTGGTAATCCTACACTCCCGTATGAACAGAACGAAATTATTTTTAAGCATGTGTTTGAATATATAAAGAGGTCTGAAAGGTTTCTTATTGTCTAGTTGTTCACCAAAGCAACAATCGCACACATCACCACCACTAACCCTCTCTCTCATTCCTTTCTTCATTCTCTGTTTTAGTTCAATCTACACATATTAATGTAAGAAATATTTATATACATGCATGCTCTATCAAATAATGTTGTAACTTATTGTATATAGGAGAAGACTTCATAAGTTTGTTTAACTTGTGTCTTATCCTTTTTGCACATTTGAGCAAATAAAATATGTTTAAACTAAAACTCAAAAGACTAGAAAAAAACGTACTATGCTGTTTTTCCTTCGTCCATCCTATCACAATTAGCCGCTACTACTACTTATACATTAACAGACATAATATTCATAATGTATTAAACATATGCATAAATATGTTACATTAATGATATGTTCAATATTAACAAAGGAGATGGTAGATATTAATTAACAATTATCAGTTGCATGATATCCATAGATTAGCAAATAAAACTAGACTTGATTCTCTATCGCCCACCTGATTATAATAACACAGTTTTTCTTCAATGTTCAATGGAATCAAGATTTTCAGAAAAAATATGAAGGGTAAAGCAGGACACAGCATGATAAAATGGCAAACGATTAACACGGGGAAAAAAAGAGAAAGAAAAAATGCTTTGAAATTGGAAGAAAAAAACTATAGAAAAAACCCTCAAATTTTGGAATTGAAATTATTAACCCCTTTCAGTAGAGTTTATCTCGACAATCACAAACCATGCCGTAGGATGGAAATCCGTCCATATGCTACCAACAGCTCTCAACACAATCAATTCAAGTAAAAAAAATATATCAAGATAAGATGAAAATTCATCTGCTTTTTGTTTCTAGTAAAAAAAACTGTACTCGCCTGTGTCTATGATATTATCATTGGAACACAATTCTGTGGATCTCTCTCTCTCTCTCTCTCTCTCTCTATATATATATATATATATATATATATATATATATTGTATGGTTGTCACTTGCTTCTAGACGTTTGTATAATATACTTTATTTCCTGTGACTGTATAATGAATAATTCTTCATTATCCTATCCAATATATTAAAAATTGCTGAGTTAGATTGCTGTCAAATTATAATATTAAGTATATATGTACCATCTACACATGCTTATACACATGTCTTACGCCTATCCCTAGATTTGCCTTACGAGACAAGGTAACACTACGACTATTGAAGCTCCTTTTTAGGGAGTGGATGTAGTCGAGTGGTCTAGGGCGCTGGACGTAAGGCTAAGCGAATGGTGCTGCAGTGTAACAATGGTGTGGGTTCAAATCCCGTCGAGGGAAGAACAAAAATTTGACAGCTCTAAAATCTAATTCTAACACTGTTTGGTTTAATTTTCAGACGTATATAATATTTAGTATTAACCTAGTATCCTTTAAAGTAACTTTGAGATCCAGTGGGACAGATATATTGTATGGTTGTCACTTGCTTCTAGACGTTTGTATAATATACTTTATTTCCTGTGACTGTATAATGAATAATTCTTCATTATCCTATCCAATATATTAAAAATTGCTGAGTTAGATTGCTGTCAAATTATAATATTAAGTATATATGTACCATCTACACACGCTTATACACATGTCTTACGCCTATCCCTAGATTTGCCTTACGAGACAAGGTAACACTACGACTATTGAAGCTCCTTTTTTAGGGAGTGGATGTAGTCGAGTGGTCTAGGGCGCTGGACGTAAGGCTAAGCGAATGGTGCTGCAGTGTAACAATGGTGTGGGTTCAAATCCCGTCGAGGGAAGAACAAAAAAAATTTTGAACCCACACCATTGATACACTGCAGTACCATTTGCTTAGCCTTACGTCCAGCGCACTTTTTTTTTTTTTTTTTTTTTTTTTTTTTTTTTTTTTTTTTTTTTTACGTCCAGCGCACTAGACCACTCGACCACATCCACTCCCTATACATGTATATTATATTTCTGTCACATATTTCCAATAACGAATAAAAACTTAAATATGTACAGGACCATAAAATGAGCATTCCAACCAAGTTTGGTTCCAATTGACCCAGTGGTTTCAGAGAAGATTAAAAAGTTTACAATCGACGACAACGCGGAATATCACCATGACGACAATAACGCATGGTAATGAGCTGAACACACTTTCTAAGCATGGAACATTTACCTTTACTCCAATACTTTCTAAAATTGTATCCATATAAATAGATTTTGTTCTCATATTGATACTTACACCTATAAGTCCACCCCACTGTATTCAGTAATGACTATCAGGCGTGTAATACTAATTGTAACAGATTCTGTAGTTTTAAATGATAAACATCAAGTCTAATAATGTATGAGAAAAATATATAGATTCTCATACACACAAGTTTGCGAACGTTTCTATCAATAACACAATAAGAAACCCTAAAAAATTAGAAATACGACCTAGTTTCTAGATCGTGAAGAGGGGTACAAACACTTCCCAGAATGAAACGGTCGTTTGTTGTGCGGAGTAATGAAAAATGTACATAACATTAGAACGGGAAATAATTGAGTGGAACTTTTTGTTTTTCATTGTCGTTGGCGACCAGACGCTTTCCAACATATCCCATTTTTCTGTGGAAATCTAAGAGGAGTTTGTGGATACCAAAGGTGTAATCAAAGGGACACACAACACGATGGTCGAAAGAAAGAGGAAACACGACGATCTACTAAACATTACACATAAAACTAAAGATGGGGGACCCTACATAAAATCTGGGGTGAACCCATGTGCTCCGGAAGAGTAGGCAGTTCCGTCCTATAGCCCCATCATAAATATACCAATTTTCATGGATATTATCAAACCACGAAATTAATAATTCAACAATTAACATTTGTAACCATATAGATGTATATCTGTATTGACTACAATGAACATTTGTAACCATATAGATGTATATATGTATTGACTACAATGAACATTTGTAACCATAGAGATGTATATATGTATTGACTACAATGAACATTTGTAACCATATAGATGTATATATGTATTGACTACAATGAACATTTGTAACCATAGAGAGGTATATATGTGTTGACTACAATGAACATTTGTAACCATATAGATGTATATATGTATTGACTACAATGAACATTTGTAACCATAGAGATGTATATATGTATTGACTACAATGAACATTTGTAGCCATAGAGATGTATATATGTATTGACTACAATGAACATTTGTAACCATATAGATGTATATATGTATTGACTACAATGAACATTTATAACCGTATAGATGTATATATGTATTGACTACAATGAACATTTGTAACCATAGAGATGTATATATGTATTGACTACAATGAACATTTGTAACCATAGAGATGTATATATGTATTGACTACAATGAACATTTGTAACCATAGAGATGTATATATGTATTGACTACAATGAACATTTGTAACCATAGAGATGTATATATGTATTGACTACAATGAACATTTGTAACCATATAGATGTATATATGTATTGACTACAATGAACATTTGTATCCACATAGATGTATATATGTATTGACTACAATGAACATTTGCAACCATATAGATGTATATATGTATTGACTACAATGAACATTTGTAACCATATAGATGTATATATGTATTGACTACAATGAACATTTGTAACCATATAGATGTATATATGTATTGACTACAATGAACATTTGTAACCATAGAGATGTATATATGTATTGACTACAATGAACATTTGTAACCATAGAGATGTATATATGTATAGACTACAATGAACATTTGCAACCATAGAGATGTATATATGTATTGACTACAATGAACATTTGTAACCATATAGATGTATATATGTATTGACTACAATGAACATTTGTAACCATATAGATGTATATATGTATTGACTACAATGAACATTTGTAACCATAGAGATGGATATATGTATTGACTACAATGAACATTTGTAACCATAGAGATGCATATATGTATTGACTACAATGAACATTTGTAACCATATAGATGTATATATGTATTGACTACAATGAACATTTGTAACCATAGAGATGTATATATGTATTGACTACAATGAACATTTGTAACCATATAGATGTATATATGTATTGACTATAATGAACATTTGTAACCATAGAGATGTATATATGTATTGACTACAATGAACATTTGTAACCATATAGATGTATATATGTATTGACTATACTGAACATTTGTAACCATATAGATGTATATATGTATTGACTATACTGAACATTTGTAACCATAGAGATGTATATATGTATTGACTACAATGAACATTTGTAACCATATAGATGTATATATGTATTGACTATACTGAACATTTGTAACCATATAGATGTATATATGTATTGTCTACAATGAACATGTGTAACCATATAGATGTATATATGTATTGACTATACTGAACATTTGTAACCATATAGATGTATATATGTATTGACTACAATGAACATTTGTAACCATATAGATGTATATATGTATTGACTATAATGAACATTTGTAACCATAGAGATGTATATATGTATTGACTACAATGAACATTTGTAACCATAGAGATGTATATATGAATTGACTACAATGAACATTTGTAACCATATAGATGTATATATGTATTGACTACAATGAACATTTGTAACCATAGAGATGTATATATGTATTGACTACAATGAACATTTGTAACCATAGAGATGTATATATGTATTGACTACAATGAACATTTGTAACCATAGAGATGTATATATGCATTGATTACAATGAACATTTGTAACCATAGAGATGTATATATGTATTGACTACAATGAACATTTGTAACCATAGAGATGTATATATGTATTGACTACAATGAACATTTGTAACCATAGAGCTGTATATATGTATTGACAACAATGAACATTTGTAACCATATAGATGTGTATATGCATTGACTACAATGAACATTTGTAACCATATAGATGTATATATGTATTGACTACAATGAACATTTGTAACCATAGAGATGTATATATGTATTGACTACAATGAACATTTGTAACCATAGAGATGTATATATGTATTGACTACAATGAACATTTGTAACCATAGAGATGTATATATTTATTGACTACAATGAACATTTGTAACCATAGAGATGTAGATATGTATTGACTACAATGAACATTTGTAACCATAGAGATGTATATATGTATTGACTACAATGAACATTTGTAACCATAGAGATGTATATATGTATTGACTACAATGAACATTTGTAACCATAGAGATGTATATATGTATTGACTACAATGAACATTTGTAACCATATAGATGTATATATGTATTGACTACAATGAACATTTGTAACCATAGAGATGTATATATGTATTGACTATAGCAGGTAACTCACAAATTGACGTATCAACGAAAATATATTTTTGTTCTCAAACCAAAGAAAATTGATAGCCACAACATTGATGGTCAACAATTTAACCAATATCAACAAAACAAAGTCATTGTGTTAGAGGTATCGATTTTGCCTCTTTCTGCGATTTAGATATTTGATATTAGAATTGTTCCGACAGTGTTGTATTTTCTGTTTTTCGTTTTATTCATAAAGCAAATAAAAGAACTAACAAACGAACTTACAAAAATCAGTAGATAAATGAAAATAACAAATAGTTGAATACAACTGAAGTACACATTTAGTGATATTCGAAACAGTTGCCGTTAGTTACAAAAGAAATTAATAAAATGATCATAATGTGACAAGAAATTCTACATTATCTAACGTATCTTGAACAATGTGTATTTGATTATGAGTGGCCTCCCTTTAGATAAGTAAGAATTGTCTCGCTTCGATTTAACATCATTTGGTTTTCATCCCATTGGTTAATTAAGATAATGAATTTCGAATCTTGAATCTCGAATAAAT
The DNA here is from genome assembly GCA_963680875.1 of Bathymodiolus brooksi. Taxonomy (NCBI): domain Eukaryota; kingdom Metazoa; phylum Mollusca; class Bivalvia; order Mytilida; family Modiolidae; genus Bathymodiolus; species Bathymodiolus brooksi. Next base: position 112,210,552 of record OY804581.1, read on the forward strand.
CTTCTGGGCTTCTGTACATAACAGCTATAACGGTAATGATGTATGTGTCATTACAGTGTGTGATATTCCAGAGTTTGTTGTTCTTTTCAGGATTTTCTTGATATAGGATTGCTGCTAACAAGGTAACTACTGAACCAAGGGTTTCCCTTGGTTAAGTTGAAGTCATCACTTCGAAAGTTTTACAGTCGCCACCATGACTAGGTTGACCGCTATGGAATATCTGTGTCACAAATGACCACGAATATGTTCCAGTTGTCGTAAACACTTCCCTGTCCTTTCCTCATTCATTACATCATCGGATTGCAACTAGATTAACACGACGGGTGCCACTAGTGGAGTAGAAACTTTACCCTTCCGGAGCAGCGGCTGAGTTCACTCCCGAATTATTGTGGGGTTGGTGTTACTCGATCTTTAGCTTTATGTGTATGTTTTGTATATCGTTGTTTGTCCTTTTGTACTTTTTCTTTTGACCATTGCATTGTCTGTTGTTCTTCGATGTACGGTTCTGATTGCCCCTTTGGTATCTTCAAACTCTTCCTACAGACTTAACAGTTATAATGTGTACGTCAAATTCTCGCAAAGTGAAAATCATTAACCCCGCCGTGTGTAATATTTAAATATCAAGAACAACAGCTGCAACTATTGATTCAACACGTTAAAATGATGAATGTAAAACAATATCATAATGGTAATCTTTACTAACCATGTCATCATCAGCTTGTGTACGTTACCAACAGTAAAGCTATCATCATAGTGTCAATGTCTACGTGACCAACGCCGTAAACAAAATGAAGGCATGTTTCCAAAAGCTGCAATAGGATACCATGAGTCATACCACGGTTTTCCGAGTTAAACGGTTGAACATTCGTTCGAACACGAAGCGTGAGTAGCGTTGTATAAATGATTTCTAAGATGAAGACATGCAATATCATATCTAGGTCATTGATTATTGCACGACTCGACTCGCAGCCGAAAGTGGTAAAGTTTACCAGTTGCTTGTCCATGGGCGGTGGTTCTTTCCGGGTACCCCCGCTTCTTCCACCATTAAAACTTGTCGCCATGATATATCTGAAATATTGCTGAAAGTGGCGTTAAACACAATAAATCAAATCAATAAATCAAATATTGCACGGCTCTCTGAGAGTAATAAAACTACAGCCCAGATTTAAAGTGGGCATTATCTCGTATCTGCTTGTAGTATTTCATAGTTCTTAGCTGTTGCTTACATTCTGGTATATAAACCATAAAAAGGTCAATGGAAAAGTTTGCATTCATGTTACAAATTTCATTACCCAATGATCATGTCATTTTTTTTTATTTCATTTTCATTTTTCAAGTTCCTGTTTTTATGTCAATTTATTCCTGGTTGATGCTTTATGAGTGTAGCAAGTGGTCTATATATGGAGAATTATATCTACGAGTTTTCTATTATAATTTAGAACTGTGGTGTATTGTTTTGCTTGTTTTTTAATTTCATTGCTAACCATTGTATTGTTCCGATTGCGAAAGAGTGAAGAAAAGCAGTGGAAATCATTTGAAAATAAGAAACTTTGCATGCTTTGTACAGAATATCAAACAGAAGGATAAACATTCCCCGTAGGATAAACATTCCCCGTAGCTAAATATATACCACTGCCTTACGTTTGAAGATTGATGAAGTCCCCAATAAACAAGTGAAATTTAATCCTCACAATGAATAGAGACCAGTATTATTTTCGGACAAAACAAGAGTGTTTTTTGTTGTTATCACCTACGGTTATGCAGGTCGTTGTCATTTTCCCCCCACACTGGTCATGATCACAAATACAGAGGTCAATGTCGTGTATATATCTCTTTGTAAATATTGACATCTGTGAGAAGATTCAAACAAAATTTTATTAATGAAATTATAATGTAAATATTTACAATTAGTCTATAGTGATTTCGTGAATATCATTAGTTGACATTAAATGCAACATCAATAACAAAAATATTATGCACACGTTCCTAGGTTGAAGTCATCGCTACAAAAAAACTACGGTCGCCATCACGGACTGATTGATCGATGCGAGGGGTCCATTTCTAGGATGACAATGGATCTTTTTCTTTTTTTGTGTGGATTAGTTCTTCTTTCCTCTATCACGAACAATATTTTTGAGGAACTTGACTGTATGATTAACGCTGATGTGTCGTAGGGGCTGCGTACCCTTCTCGGGCACCTGGGTTCACCCCCGGGTTAATGGTGAGGTCCGCGTTGTTCATCTTTATTGTTTTCTGTGTTGTGATATTTTGCTTTGTGTCTTCGATCAGTGTAATTGTGCCCAAATGTTGACTGGATTGTCTATTTTCGATTTCATCTTCAATTTTATCTAATTCATATTTCATACAATTTCAATGGCAACTTTGCATGGTTTACTACGTCAATTCCGCACTGTTGAAAAACAAACATTAGAAAAAGAAAAAGAAATCTTTGACAGTGATAGTCCTGTATTAATTTTCAATTCTACGCGGATTTCGTTATATTGCATTGTATTCCTGTCCTGTACTAGTTTTCTATATTCTACATTGTTTGCTTTGTATCAATTTTCTGTTCCTCATAGACCGATTATATTAGTAGGCGTTAAACACCAACCAATCAATCAATCAATCAATCAATCAATCTATTTTTCCCTATCTTTTGTATTATACAACATATGACATAACCCATTAATGCTTAAAAATATTTTATTTATAAATTCAATCAATATAAACAATGTTACAGATGTTATATAATCTATTGACGCAATGTCGTGCGATAATCGATAATCGCACTAATAAAAACATCGACTGTCATATCGATTGAACAGCTGTTCATTTATATGAAACCATTATTACTCTGATCCTTAACCAAATTTCTAATATCATTATTTACAATTATCATTATTTACAATTATCATACTTGAAAAAAAACAATACAAATTCGCATCACCATCCCTTTTAATTGACGTATAAAATAACCCATACTGTTATGATCAGACTATGACATTATACTTATCACCTTTAAATACATGTAAACAATACTAGACATTGCTAAAATATAACACAATGGTTAGGACTACGATACAAAAAGTACTAGTTTGATGAAATTCGTTCATATTTGCTTTTATTACAATTGGAAACTTTGATTTTAATATACATGAAAATAAAAGTGTAATAATATGTTAAAAAACGGACAAACAAACAAAAAAGCAACCAAATTAACAAACAGACATTTTGTATCAATTTTGTTAAATGTAGAACTATATGACTAAACATGGCGACCTACTAGTTAAAAAATATTTCTTAATGATAGTATGGGTACTGTTTATAGCAACAGTAAATACGTGACATTCTACGGTTTCTATGGAAATAGTCACACATCATCATATTATACCTTAAGGAAAAATAACATTCAAACGTTTTGATGATAGGTGACTACGTATTGTATCAGATCAGCTGGGGTTTCTTGAACTTTAATTAGTAGTGCACTATAATGCTAAAACATTCATTATCAAACTCACGTCGACAGGGAAAACTATGATATTGTGACAAACTAGTGGAATAAAATGACTAAACCCAATGAATAAACCGACATTATTTGTAGTATATGTTATTAAATTTTGATTGCAAACCGTTAAAACAACACACATACAAACACACAAAATGAACTGAAATTACATAACCATTTAATTTTTCATAATATACTCAAAGAAAAAAGTTAAGCACCCCCTAATATATTAAAACAATATGTTACACTAAGCTTAGATTCTAATATTTATATTGATTATAGCAAGAACAATGTTCCATTAAAAAGGTGTGCTCACACAGGTGTGACCATTATGTCTAATATCGACTAGTCATACACGTAAACCATGCCTCTCACGCATTACTCAAAATGCAGTATGTTCACGCTTCGAATTTGGGTATTTAAGTCCGGTGTTTAAAAAAAAAGCATTCATTCGCAGTAAGCATGGTACGAAGGCGAATATCAGAAGCACAAAGATGGCAAATAATCAGCATGCATACAACAGGGATGTCCTTCAAAGCTATTGGACGTCAGATGGGTTACCACTATACTGTAGTCAGCCGACTGGTGGGAAAACACACACAAACCAACAATGTGAAAGACATGCCAAGATCCGGCAGACCACGGGTAATATCTGATCGTGACGACAGGGCATTGCAGCGTTTGGTTAGACGGATGCCATTCGCAACCAGTCCCGTACTCAAACAACACTGGCTGCCCAATAGACGTCTGTTAACAAGAACAGTTAGAAACCGTCTGAAATCAGCGGGACTTATGTCAAGGAGAGTCATTAAGCGTCCACTGTTGGCAGACTGACATCGACGATCACGTTTGGCATGGTGTTTAATACGACGTGGTTGGAATTTAAGGACATGGCGCAATATCCATTGGTCAGAGCCGGTTTCTGCTTCATGTAATCGACGGCCGGATGAGGGTTTGGAGACACAAAAATACAGTCAATACCCCTAGGAACATCCAGCCAATTGTGCCTTACGGTGGAGGCTCAGTAATGGTTTGGGGGTGTATTTCTCATGACTACAAGCTGAATTTAGTCACCATACAAGGCAACCTAACTGGTGATCAGTACATCAGAGACGTCTTGCAACCAGTTGTTGTCCCCTATTTCGACAACCACCCACTAGCTACAAGGCCTGTGTATATGGATGACAACGCCAGGCCTCATCGTTCAAGAGTAGTAACCGCCTACCTCCAAAGCGAAGCCGTGACTTCTGTTCCTTTCTCAGCCATGAGCCCGGATTTGAATCCCAAAGAGCATATTTGGGACATGTTAAGCCGTCGTATACTGGCTCGGGAACCTCCTGTGCAAACCATTCGTCAGTTGGAAGCAGCATTGCATCGAGAATAGCAGCAGCTATCACAACAGGACATCCGACATCTAACTGGAGGGATGAGACGCAGGGTTGATGCCGTCATCCGAGCACGTGGGGGTACATCCGGTACTGAACTTTGAACAATAGATGTCGTCAAGTGATTCATAAATGACGTTTTGAAAGTGAAATGACAATCTTATCGTGCTTTTTGAACTGTGAAGGTCAATACTTCAAATGGACATGTTTTATTGCAAAAACTGGCCTTGTGACATTGTGATTAAATATTCATTAAATTAACATTTTTCTTGATTTTTCTCGTGGTTTATTATAGCCAATGTAATGTCCTAACAGGTCACCCATTGCGTTCTTGAGATTATCTGGTCAGTAATCTCGTGATACTTGTCGTATCATTTGTCATTTCAAAAAAACATGGGGGTGCTAAACTTTTTTCTTTGTGTATATTGTTATAAAGCATATCTTGCACAGTAATGTGGATAGAACATGACTTTATCCTTCAACTAGAGTCTTTACTTAAAACAACAAATGCTTTTTTTCTTATACAACCACCGAATCTATGTAGCACTCAATTTAAAAACGGCGAAATGTTTTGGTGATGTATTCAATGCTTAATATATTATGTGTTCATTTCATTTATAAATCTCCATGTGATTGGTAAAAGAATAACATGTGACTTCGGAATTGAGTCAATGAAGCGCACATCAATTCAACACCGTCCACTACCGGGAACTATTTATATAATAATGTTGTGTTAGAAATGACTATGCCAATATAGTGGTCAGGGTTGAAGACATAGTGCACGACCCGAAGGGGAGTGCACTATGTCTTCAAACCTGACCACTATATGACATAGTAATTGTTAACACAACATTATTATTATTATTATTATGCTGACTGTATATGTAGACAAAATATATTGAGAACTATTACAATAAAGGAGGTCCTGATATTGGTGACTAATATATTGGATCAGATAGTCTTGAAAGTGTGAGAATATTCTTTGTTTCATTTAAGGCTTTAAAAATATAACAAGTATTAAAAACCGTTTAGACGACTATGATAGATTGACAAATTGGATCCGCCCCCTTACACGTGGCCTAGCTATATATAGCTTGACAGACAGTTGAAAAGCCAACCTTCCCCGCGTGAAACTGGCATAGTAGATGTACTATTTTCGCATCGTATATCAACGCTATATAATTCTTTGTGATATATGCCAAATTATCGTATGAACTTATATTACAGAAGAAATTTACAGAAAGCATAATAATTTCGAATATCATGAAAACTAATAACTACACAAAACAACAACAGTTAAAAATGTGGTATAATAAAACAGATAACAATAATTTAATGTCAAAAAAATGTAATTAACATATTGAATGCAATTTTTGCTGTTTTATGGTGTTGACAGAAGTACATTTTTCATATGAGGCGCAGAAACCCAAAGGTCCTAAACCTGAAAACTAAAATCGTCTAAGGTCACCTATGCTACCTTAGTTTTAATAATAATTACCCGATTTAGGAACTGTAAATTTAGTTTGCATAATCTCTAAGAATTCATCGCTTGATCATCAAAAGAAAAATGTAAAAATACATATATGCGTACGAAACAGAAGTATTTTGAGAATTGATGTACGTAAATAATATCATCCATATTTCTGTCAAATCTATCAATACAAAACAAAACAATACATAATAAACAGAAACGTCAAAAACAAAATATTTTCTAAATTGTTTGATCAGCTATCTTGGATTTTTCAGTTTCTTGTACGTTATACTCGAAACGGTTTATTCTGGACATCATCTACCAAATAAAGATTATTGAGAGAGATATATAACCAACAAATATGGTGGATTACGTTTACAAATAGAAATATTAATAAAAACATTAATAGAAAAGTGCTTACTAATTAATTTATCATATGTTAATTATCAACTAAACTTTCAATATTGACTAATACACTATGTTATACACTGCCTGCCGTTTGACAACTGTACATAACCTAAAACATAGAAATGAATATGATTTAATACGCCACGTGGACATCAGGTCATATTTAAACTCATGTTCGCGGGTATTCCTTCATGTTCCTAACAGTCTTTTGGTACAGTTCAAAGTCACTCGTTAAAGTCGGTATACAAGCCTTGGAAACAATCATTTACACACAGCGTAGACATCTTTAATTCTTTAAATAGGAAACATTATAAACAGCTGCACATTCCCTTATATTCTAAGGTATCATTTCCATTCAAATGACTGTTAGTGGTGTAATCATTTCTGTATAGGTAATATAATTGAAATATTGTTGAAAATGGCGTCAAACACCCTACCCCCTTCTATATAGACGTCTGGTGGTCTTCTGGATGGAGTCACATTTTTTAATTCATGTTTTAGTTCTCAAATTTGAAAAGAGAGGGGTCGTCGTGGTCGTCATCGCATGGTACAACACATGTAGTTTGATTAACAATTACCTATGCAATCATTGCATATCACTACTGAAACTGTGAGTTCGAATCCTGCTCATGATGAGGTGTACTCGATACAACTTTATGTGATAACTTTTGTCAGTGACTTGTGACAGGTCGGTGGTTTTCTCCCGGCACTCCGGTTTCCTCCACAAATAAAACTCGCCAGCCACAATATAACTGAAATATTGTTGCAAGCTAACTCACTAGTAAAATATTTAAGTAAACACTACCAATTAGATATATTAATTTAAATAAGTTCACTTCTATATTGACGGTGTTCCTAGATAGTAGTTTCAAAGATACCAATAAAGTAGAGAATGCTGGTAAACAATCGTCTGCGAAAAAGTTCAACTGGTGGTTTATCATTATTTATAAAAAAAAAAAAAAACAAAGACAAAACAAAAGCAAAAAAAAAACAAAATAAAAACGCAATAAAATTACAAATGGGGTGGAGTTGATAGACGTTCAGTTGATTTTAGTGTAAAACACTGATCAATGCCATTAGGCAATTGGGCGGAACAGCCAACGCGATTTGTTTTCACCGCATGTTGTCTATGGATTTACTAATCAATGAGCTGGGCGTTGTACAAAATGTTCAAGAATTAAGGAAATCTATATTATAACCTACAGTCAAACGTGTTTGAAAGGAGGCACATCTATATAGTAAATCACTGTCTATAAAACGCAGTCTCATTTTTTCCATTGATGAATAGTGCATATAATATTAATCCGTATATAAAGTGCAACTGCTCATAAAGGCCACATTTTCAGGTTCCCTTGAATGGCCTTTTTCATATACATGTTTGACTGTATATCTCTAATTATAATATTCGATTAAAAATAATGCTGTTATACATGTACACCAATCGATCCTTTTTCTTTAAATCTATTATTTCATTTGATTTTATGTTTCACGAGCATTGTTTTGTCTATCCATGAAGCGATTTGTGTCCGCATTTCCTTTTTATTTGTATCTTATCACTGTCTATATATAGATAACAGACATTTCTAACAATTATTCTAGAAATAATTGTCATTTACAAAGACATGCGGCTGACAAGATATAATTGTGTAAATCCTGTAATGTTGTGACCTGCGTGTTAATTTTCTTGGTGATTTGCACATATTTACCAGTTATTCGTTTTTCTTTATTCCATAAAGCATAATTTCATGCTAAGTTGTTTATACCATAGAACATATTTTCATGCACAACATTTAATTATTTTGTTCCATCAATCATAATTTCAAGTACATCATATTTAAACGCATATAAAGTAAACTGACATTACCTCCTTTCCTGCTTCTTGTCTTTTGTATTTGGGACCAATAAATCCTACAAATATATGTTATAGATTGTAAATACATGCAGTACACCGGTCTTGAAATCCTCATTAATAATTTTAAAAAAAACCCGTAGGTATCAAAATTAGTGGGTATGTCGCGTTTCTGGAATAACCTTCATCAAGTACGCTCAACATACGACAGATTAGAAAGACAAATATTCTAAAAGTGTTTGAGAGCAATAAACCTAAAGGGCCTAAACACTGTAACATACTCAGTGTATAATACAAATTGTGTCAAACACACAGTGTTCTAATATGTCTGATATCAGATCATTCTTTAATTATTGTTCAACTCAAGATGACAACCAGAACCACGAATATGGTAATGAATAGCATTCGTAGACCCAATATGCGTGGAAGACAGATAACCAAGATCAATCGCTTGCGAGTTGTCCATTGTTGAACTGCGAAATTACCAGCAGTAAAATCAAAAAGACAAAATTGGCGTCATTCTCTTACAACTAGGTTTGACTGTTGACAGTTCGGAAGTTCTCCTAAATAATCGTCAACAAATTTCAAATGGGGAAAATATCAACCAAAAAGGAGAATGGATCTCTATCATTGAGTATCTGTAATAGAACTAAGCACATGTTGGCAAGGATCTAGATGCAAGCTACCAGATGCACCATTATAACACAGTTTATTAATCAAACGTTTTCCCATAAAGGTTTGTTACTTCACCACCAAGATTAAGATCCACGATGGTCGATTGTAGTCTTTATAGTCAGAGATCATTGTAGTTTCAATCAATGATATATTAATAGATCTAATCCACTCAGGAAGGGTATAATATGCGATAGATCAGTAGTTTAGTAACCACTAACTGCATGTTCGCAGGTGGAGGCGTCAATTCGATTAGCAATCAATGCGATCCTACTATCAATAAAATATCATAACAGGCAGCAAATAAATGAATATTAAGTGACAAAATCCTTGCTTGACGTTAGATTTAGATGATAGCCACTTATTAATCTATTGAATCAACACATGGTATTTTATTTGACAAGTACTGTGTCAGTGTCCTTGATATAAACACTTCACAGTTTATAGAGTATTGGTAAAGGGTAATAATACAGAATGACGTCCATGTAAATCAACAGTACATTATATCGACCAATACATTTATTTATAGGAACGAGACATCTGAATTGTACGATTTTGTTTTTGTTTTTGGTTTGGGTAGGTTTGGCTTATGATGTTTAACGCTACTTTCAACAATATAGAAGGCGTCACAGAAGAAAACTTTAATTGTTTTATAAGACATACAACGGTCTTGCACCACAATATCTGCATAATTTAATTCCCCCCACTATTCAAAGTACAACAATCTACCCATTACGTAATGGCAGCGATGTAATAGTCCCCTTTTGTAGACTTTCTTCGACGAATTCGTCATTCATTCCTTCTTCTGTTAGAGATTGGAATAAACTTGAGAACTCTGTCCGTAATCTTGACACCCCATTAAAATTCAAACGTGCGTTACTAAACAATGCAAATGAACTAAATTTTGTTCCCAAACATTGCATGTATGGTCCATGGAAGTTAAATGTGATATTAACGCAACTTCGATGTTCAGCTTCTTTCTTGAACAACGATTTATTTAAATCAAATATAGTATCTAGTCCAAATTGTGCTTGTGGTGTTCCTCGAGAATATGCGTTTCATTTCTTCTTTGAATGTAGTAAATACACCGATATTAGGAGGGATCTGTTAATTTGTGTAAATCGATTTAGAATGAAAATCGATCTTGCTCTACTTACTACAGGTAACCAAAATCTAACTTATGAAAATAACTGTTTAATTGTTAAAGACGTTTACAAGTTTATTAGAAGATCTAAACGATTCCTCATTGTATAAACTTATAAATATATCCAGCATGAACATCGTGTCCACACAAAACTTCTTTTTCCCCTTTTTTTTCACTGTTTTTCTGTTCTCTTTTACATGTGTAATTGTTACTGGTATACTTCCATTAATATGCATGCTCTTTTTCATATGTATTATGCATTTCCAAGGAGAAGACTTCACAAGTTGGTAAAACTTATGTCTTATCCTTTTTGTTCCTATGAGCAAATAAAATTGCTATAAACTAAAAAAAACAATATTTCAGTTATATCGTGGACATTATATGAACCGCAAATAACAGAACATATATTACTATCCAATAACAACACTCCCGCCCATGGCGAGGTGTACTCGATATAGCTGTATGTGACAAAGTTTGTCGGTGACTTGCAGCAGGTCGGTGGTTTTCTTCAGGTACTCCAGTTTCCTCCACCAATAAAACTGACCACCACGATATAGTTGAAACATTGTTGAAGGTGGCGATATACACCATAACTCTAACTCTACAATAACAATAATGTTTCACTCCATGATCACACAGAAAAACGGTATCAGTTCTTGGAATTACATTATAATCAATATACCATATCTTGGTTGATGTACGATAAGGAAATAAATAGGCTTCAGTTTTACGTTCAAGGGCACATCTTGATTGAGGCACGATTGAAAATCATGGCGCTCGACTTTGACTCATGTACGATAAGGAAATGAATATGCTTCAGTTTTACGTCAAGGCCATGCTTTGATTGAGGCACGATTGAAAAGCATGTACCTGGACTTTGACTTTTATATTATGCATAGGAGAATGTCTGAGTAACTCTCCATTCCTTAAAAATAATGGAGCCGAGGCCCCAAAGGGGCCGAGACCCATTGTTTTTAAGGAATGGAGAGATACGAGGACATTCTCCAACTTAAAATCCACCCACTGTAGTTTATTAATTTTATTAATTATTAATCTTGTAACAAAAAAAATTAAATAAATTGTTTGTTATTCAATTTTGCAATTTTAAACAGGTTGAGGTTTTTGACCTTTAAACTCTAGCTCCGCCCCTGTCCACATTGTGCATAACTCTCCATTCCTTAAAAATAATGGAGAGTTTAGACAATAGATTTACATCACAGGTGAATTTTAACAAAGCTTCAGATGTGTTTCTTCCCATATACTAGTGTCATTTCTTATCAAATATAGAATTATATATTTTTATCGTTTTTGGTTGTGTGTATATTAATAGTAAATTTTATTGAAGAATTCTAGCTATAGAAACGAAAGATATCATGGATGACGGACGGATCTGTATCAAGAAAAGGCATACCTCCATGTTTGATATAATTTCACAGATGATTTACGTTATACTTAGTACCACAACAAGCGTAGCTATATCTAATGTACATGACGTGTTTCAGTAATAACCTTCACTTCAAGTTGATACGCTCATAGCTAAAATATCTGAAAGCCAAATAACTTAAAAGATTTTGGTAGCAAGTCTTCCAATGGGCTTAAACAGGATAGTCAAAATCAGATAAGGCTACCTATGCCTTGGGGATTGACCTTATGCTTTATAGACATAATTTACATAATTGCGCATAACAAATCCCTTACAATGTGCTTCTTAAAAATAATTATATTCACATAACAATATTATGGCCATTGGAGTATTTTCTTTGCATCAATATGTAGTTAGTTTTGGACTAACGAATATAATTCAGAAAAAGTTCGATTTAAAATGGCACGAGTTATAATCAAAGAACAAATATTTGCACATAAATGAAACAAAAACAAAAATATCAAATATCAATAACAAAATGAAAAACAAAAAACATGACACTGAACACTTCCACAATCTAGACAAACTTCTAATATCTACTGTCACCCAGGGTTCAAACCCCATGAAACATGACACTGCCTGAACACTTCCACAATCTAGACAAACTTCTAATATCTACTGTCACCCAGGGTTCAAACCCCATGAAACATGACACTGCCTGAACACTTCCACAATCTAGACAAACTCCTAATATCTACTGTCACCCAGGGTTCAAACCCCATGAAACATGACACTGCCTGAACACTTCCACAATCTAGACAAACTCCTAATATCTACTGTCACCCAGGGTTCAAACCCCATGAAACATGACACTGCCTGAACACTTCCACAATCTAGACAAACTCCTAATATCTACTGTCACCCAGGGTTCAAACCCCATGAAACATCACACTGAACACTTCCACAATCTAGACAAACTCCTAATATCTACTGTCACCCAGGGTTCAAACCCCATGAAACATGACACTGCCTGAACACTTCCACAATCTAGACAAACTCCTAATATCTACTGTCACCCAGGGTTCAAACCCCATGAAACATCACACTGAACACTTCCACAATCTAGACAAACTCCTAATATCTACTGTCACCCAGGGTTCAAACCCCATGAAACATGACACTGCCTGAACACTTCCACAATCTAGACAAACTTCTAATATCTACTGTCACCCAGGGTTCAAACCCCATGCGATATATAAACGGTAAAATATCGGTTTTCACACAATGTCTTGTAGATTTTTTGTACTCTTTGATTTTCTCGCTCTCGAAGACTTATTTTCTCTACTTTCCAATATTTTGAGTTTGTGCATACATGATGAAGATTGTTCTAGAAGCACATTTACACAAGAACATTATTCTTAAGATAGACACAATCATGTACCAACGCCTATGAAAATGCCGAAATGTATGTTACAAAATTTCATTACGATAGGAGATTTCTTTTGGCCATTGTGTTGTCTGTTCTTCTTCGATATACGGATTCTGATTACCCCTTTGGTATTATTCAAACTCTTCTTGTCCATGAAATTAGTCTTATCTTAATGTCTGTACAGTCAGGAAAGTGAGAGGTGATGTATATGTGTGTTGTGGGTATCGATTTTACCTAGCGTTTTACGATTTGCCGATTGGACTTTGGAACTTTTCAGACAGCGTGGTACCTTATTTGTTGTTCATTTTATTGGTACAAATTATACAAACAATATATCCAGGGATTATTATTACATTGTGTGGTCTACTTTTATCCTTAAATAATGTTATTTGTCAGTTTTAACCTTGACAATCCTTGACATTCCCTAATTCTAAAAGTATTTTCCTTTCCATGCCAAAAATAAATATGTTATTCAAACCGATACTGTAGTAGTTTTTTTAATCGAGAGGGCATTGAACGAACATAATACAAAACTTGATTTTCATGCCGTTCAAAATGTCCAACAAATGACAATAAAATTAAATATGTATATATAAAAGTAGGCATAATTGCTAATAATTTCAAAATTAACTGTGCAATTTCTAAAAGATATTTTTGGTATGGAAGTTAGATTATCAAAATTCTTATTCACTTAAATGTGTGTGGTTCTCTCGCGGAGGGTGGATTCTTTTTCAACACTGAATACATTTCGTGTATGACAAAATTGAATTTGAAGAGATCCAGTGTGCTTGGTTAAATCGTTGTTTACAGAATATAAGTATTACAGGAAAATTATAAGAAGACTCGTTATTTCTCGTTGGTAAGAAAAGATAAATAGGTGCAAAACGTTGATTAGACCTTCGGCACATTCTCGATTATCAACTTTTACGCTTTCATATGAGTTATCATGTTCTCTTATGACGGGGAAAATGGTACCGTTCTAGAAAGAGCAACGGAAAGGACAAGGAATTTAAGCACACATAGGAATACACAAGTTGTTACAACATTAAAATCTTGTACATTTTATGGGTAACTATATGCTATTTTCATTCAACCTCGCATGAAATTGGACCCTTTTACCAAAAATAAAGGGAAAATATATAATTTTAGAATTAAGACGGAAAGGTGAAAATGGTATATATTTACTAAACCAGTCGGATGTATTTTTCAAATTGGAAATATAGCACGTTAACCCTTTGGTATCTTCAAACTCTCCATTTTATGTCGATCTATGCGATAATGAAGATATTTACCTGTTATTATGGTTCCAAGCAGAAGTACTACGCATATAGTAATATTGGCCCCTAACGTACTAACATTGTTCATCATAGCACGCATACCAATGGTCAAAATAATTCCAAAAGTCTGAAATATATCAGTTAAAGATTGACCTTATGTAAGATGTTATTTCATGGTGTTGAGGCAAAAAAAGAACATTATAATGTACATTACAAGAAATAGAAACCAATGATATCAGAATACATTGTAGAATAAAATGAATTTGTCTTATCTACGAAAATATGTAGCCATATATTTTCGATTGGAACAAATAATATACTGCTATACTCTAGATATCAAATTTCTGACATGTGGCAATGTCAATTTATCTTATGAACAAATTGTATTATATTTAAACAAGTTTTTGATTATATTAAAATGTTCAAAAAGATTCCTTATGTATAACTGGAATTGAATTTGGCGAACATGCACATCATATGAATCCATCTTAATTTTCTTTTTCTTTCTGTTTGTGAATATTTATCATCGATTCGTTATTATTGCTATTTATTGCATAACAGAATGAAAATCATACATTTAATTGGCTGAATACTCTCCACGTGACCTTCACTATTCCGCGATATAGACTGGAATGCTGATAGACCGGTCCAAAAACCGTGTATAGACTGGTACTACTTGTCAATACACGGATATTTGTTCGTTTACGTTTTAATAAATTACAATGTTACTTATAATCTCATTTGATTTCTCATTGTAAGTTGAACACCATTCAAACAATTGTTGTAGTCAATTCAAATTAGGTAATAACGAAGGTGATAGCGCCTAGGGAAATCTTCAATGATCCTGATTAAAAATTTCTATGCATTTATATTGTATGTGTCAGATTCTGGTCTTCAATGCAATAAACACAATAGTTACTGATATGGAGTGCACTGTCAGGATAGACAGACTGCCCTTGGGTCGTGGTACGGACCAGTGGAAATGATATTGCCCTCGCCTCCGGCCCGGGCAATATCATTTCCACTGGTCCGTACCACGACCCATGGGCAGTCGGTCTATCCTAATATTGCCCTCCATGTCAGTAACTATTATATAAATATAGTAATTGCATGCCTTTTATGTACTTCTTTAATGTAGCAAATTGTAACATGGAGAAGACTTCATAAGTTTGTTTAACTTGTGTCTAATCCATTTTATCTACCTTATTGTCTATTTATTTGGCAAATAAAATAACTTTAAACTAAAAACAAATAGTGAATGTACTGTGAAATTATTATTAATCGCGGGGTTCTAATTTTCGTAGATTTCGTGGTTCACATAAACCAGAAAATTTTAAATCTAACAAAATACAATTTTCCCATTAATTGTTGTCTGTAGTGTTTGAAACTGCAAATTCAACAACCGGGATCCCTACATTTTGTTGAAACCATGAACATTGGTGCCAACGAATAAAAGTACTTTCACAGTATTTCATTTCAGAAAAAAACTGGTAAGCATATAGCAAAAAGTTGACCTAAAGATGAACCTAAAAAAATGTGTTAACATAATCACTTAATTTGTCCTTCCTAACCTTTTAAACTATACCCTTCTAAAACTGGGTGTGTAAAATTTTACCTAAATACCTGAGTTAAAACACCTGTCGTTTTCATATTAAAAATTAGATTTGACTGCCATCCAAGAAAAAAATGTATATCTGTTAACAACCACGCAAACACGAATTTGTAAACATTTAAATGGTGTGTACCCACTACATGTAACGTACCTGGGCGGATGCATTGAGAAGTCCTGATGATGTTCCTTCAGATTCAGGATATGTTATTTCTGCAGCAAATTCAAAGCCAACTGGTAGATATCCAGTCATAAAAAATCTGAAATTGTTTTTAATAGATCATTTATGAGGGTTTACTTTCTTTTGTCAAATACGATTTTTAGAAGAAAAACAAAAGTTATCTTTAAATAATAGTATAATCTTAAAGAATTTCCCATAGATGAACATCACATACAACTAATCGTTGAAAGTGACGTTAAACACCACGACCCATCCTCTCCCCCAAAAAACCCATACAACTAGGTGGTTGTGGTTATAACAGCAGCACGTTGTTTTATTGAAGCCAGAATTCAATAATTTTTTCACAAATACTAAATAATCAGATGCAATAAAAAAAATCCCCTGTAGTAAAACATGGAGAAATATTGCAAATAACCAGCACCATGGCAGAATAAGAATTTTGCTAGGAAGACAATATTTGATTCAAATGCAATTACTGCCACATAATAAAGAGCATGTCAGTATATTTTCTGTTTGATCTTTGTAATTCTTTTTTTTTATGTTCAGTCAAACCTACATAAAAGGCCTTCTGTATATAGTAAATCCTCGTCTTTAAAGGTAAGCTTCATTGTCTCCATTAGTTTAAAATGCAAATAATTTAAACACCATATAAAAGACAACTGCTCATAAACGGTCCATTTTCAGCTTCCCCTCAGTGTCCTTTTCTAAACTGTATATAAAAAACAACTGTCCATATCACCGCCTAAAAATGGCACATTCTTGTTTTCCACTAGTAAATAATGCATATAATTCAAACTGTATATAAAGAACAACTGTCCATATCACCGCCTACAAATGGCACATTCTTGTTTTCCACTAGTAAATAATGCATATAATTCAAACTGTATATAAAGAACAACTTCCCATAAACGGCAAATTGTCATGTTCCCTTCAGTGTGCTTTATATATAGGTTTGACTGTATAGTTGTGAACCTTTAGCAAAGTTATCTTAGGGTTCACACTCATACATACCCTAGAGCTCCTGCAAATATATAGACGACCCATAATATGTCGGCTTTTAACGTGAATGTAAAAGCGATCATACCCGCCAATGATAAAAAGTATATTCCGACAGTAGTACCCCTATAAATAGATATAAAAATAAATTAAAATTTGAAATATCGATGTTACTGTTATAATGTTCGTACGGACACAAAATGTTTTGTTCTTGTATTTCTTTTAAATTAAAATTTTTCGTTACCGTAAAATTATAATTTAGCAATAAAATGAAACGAATTCAAAATTTTATTTGAATAATTAGCTCTTTTAAGACACTACTATAAAATTACCATTGTGATACAAGACAAGTATTTCACGTTAAACATTTATCTCAAATATTCAAATAATACATTTTTGTGTCCATGAGTATATTTTGTATCAATATTATGAAAGAGTACGTAACTATTGATAAAATACAAAAATGAAAATTTATTTTGAACAGTGGCACGCACACACAAATGCGTATGATACATTGTTATGCATTTAAAATTAGGGTTTAAGTGCTACATGGGATATTCTTTGATTCAAGAAATTCGTTGCGCACATTTAAGAAAAACGTAGATATCTAATTTAGTGTGCACGACGTGATTCAAAATATATCTAATAAACCATGTCAATGACTACTGGGCAGTTGATACCCTCGTAAAGTAATAGTCCACCAGCAGATGTATCGATATAAACGGAGATAGCACATTCAAAATATAGGAAGGTCAAATACTTTAAAATCTTTGTGTCTAAACAGGATAACTAATATATGAAAAAGGTTGTCTATGTCTAAGGGTGACTGACTCTAGTTTTAATAAATTGCATTATCGATGATTTGTAAATTTTCCTTTGATCTTTACACGCGATTAATATTGACGTATCCGACATCACTTTGGCAAATCCCCGATAAAAAATACTATTATTGGTATGTTTGACTTCACATCTCGGGCTTTGCATTCAATAAGGGTAATAACAAAATTACCGAACTCCGAACAATCTTACAAAGGGAAAGTCAAAACTCATAATTATATAAACAGACAAAATCAGTCAACAACCGGAAAACTGTGAAAACCGTAATGACCCTGACTTGGTACAGGCATTTCTAAAGAAATGGTGGGTTGAATCAGATTTTAAAGCGCCAAACCTCCCCCTTTCATTACGGCTCAAAGTTTCCGGCTGTCACTATAACAGTATTTATAACAATACTGGAACAAAATTGCGACATTGCTTTAAGAAATCCATTCTCGCAAAACAAATCAACGATAGTATGGATCTATATCTATTTGGGGACATTAAATTTCAAATATAAATATAACTAATAAACCAAAGTAGATATCTACGAATATATTTATGATGTATCGGTACGTAGCATCTGTAATATTGTATCCCTATCAGATACAACGTGCTTGCATATATTTATTACAAAAAAAATACAGATAAGGTTAAATAAATAAAAATACATATGAAATATAATGCAATGGCTGAAATGAAATACATAAACAATGATTACCTCTAATGAACGAGTCTCTCAAAACATGGTCACTTAAATAATTTTAATAATGTGACAGAACAGTTTAATTGTAAACAGCTATTCTAAAGATGTGGTCATTGTCATTGTGAGAACGCTGTGGTATAGATTTGATATATAGCATACCCAGATTCAGTTAACGATTCATCACTGGTTGCTTGGGATGTAATTTTATAACCAACGAACGATCTACGGGTGTCTTGTACTTACAAGAAGAATGTCACGGAAAGAACCATAGTTGTAGCACTTAACAAGCACCATGTCCTTATAGTGGGTCGTTTGTGGACTTTTGTAAAGCACAATACAGTAATCCAATGTCTACTTGTTTCAATCAACACTTTCGTCTATATGTACAACTCAGAACAAATATTCATATCTAGATATGCTCAAATAGTGCTCACTTCACTCCTAATATTATTTAATCTATTTAGGATGGACAAAAAAGACTACAATCTCTCCTCATCTTTTTTGCCACAAAAAATGATATCAATTTAGTTTTGTCTCTTACAATTTCTTTCGATGTGATTTGTTGAGGAAAAAATCATATAGAAACATAAGATTACAAGCCCAACATCACTGAATTTTAAACTGGGCTTCTGAAAAATTTCAGATATTAGCCCAGTTGACTACTGAGAATTTTAATTATTTCATGTGCATAGTCAATTTCTGGGCTCCATGAATATTTCCATGTGCTACTAGATCTGTAATTTTATGAAGTCCAGCTGACAACTGATCAAAATATGATCAGTGTTGTACCTGGTTGATCCCTAACAAACTGGTTCATTTAGTGGATCTTGTCAATTCGGACCGTTTTATTATATCTGGGTAACTATTCAAGATTATACTATTTATATATTATCATTTAACACTTAATATCCTAAATAATAGACATAGCATAAAATAAACTAGGAAGAACTGTTTTAGATACCTAAAACTTATGTCTCCCCTTAATACGGCCATCTGTACAACAACCTATATCGAAAGACAAAAATGGTATGGCCCGGACAAGAAAATACTATTTAAAAAACAATTATTTGACCTTGAGGTCAAAGGTTCAGGTCCAACGAAGGTCATTACGGTATGCGACACACCGCCTTATGAGCATGCACTCACATACCAAATATCATTGACCTATCACGAAAGAAACAATTATTTGACCTTGAGGTCAAAGGTCAAGGTCCAACGAAGGTCATTGCGGTATGCGACGCACCGCCTTATGATCATGTACCCACATACCAAATATCATTGACCTATCTCGAAAGACAAAAATGTTATGACCCGGACAAGAAAATACTATTTAAAAAAACAATTATTTGACCTTGAGTCCAAAGGTCAAGGTCCCACAAGGTCATTATGGTACGCGACACACCGCCTTATGGTCATGCACCCACATACCAAATATCATTGACCTATCTCGAAAGACAAAAATGTTATGACCCGGACAAGAAAATACTATTTAAAAAAACAATTATTTGACCTTGAGTCCAAAGGTCAAGGTCCCACAAGGTCATTATGGTACGCGACACACCGCCTTATGGTCATGCACCCACATACCAAATATCATTGACCTATCTCGAAAGACAAAAATGTTATGACCCGGACAAGAAAATACTATTTAAAAAAACAATTATTTGACCTTGAGTCCAAAGGTCAAGGTCCCACAAGGTCATTATGGTACGCGACACACCGCCTTATGGTCATGCACCCACATACCAAATATCATTGACCTATCTCGAAAGACAAAAATGTTATGACCCGGACAAGAAAATACTATTTAAAAAAACAATTATTTGACCTTGAGTCCAAAGGTCAAGGTCCCACAAGGTCATTATGGTACGCGACACACCGCCTTATGGTCATGCACCCACATACCAAATATCATTGACCTATCTCGAAAGACAAAAATGTTATGACCCGGACAAGAAAATACTATTTAAAAAAACAATTATTTGACCTTGAGTCCAAAGGTCAAGGTCCCACAAGGTCATTATGGTACGCGACACACCGCCTTATGGTCATGCACCCACATACCAAATATCATTGACCTATCTCGAAAGACAAAAATGTTATGACCCGGACAAGAAAATACTATTTAAAAAAACAATTATTTGACCTTGAGTCCAAAGGTCAAGGTCCCACAAGGTCATTATGGTACGCGACACACCGCCTTATGGTCATGCACCCACATACCAAATATCATTGACCTATCTCGAAAGACAAAAATGTTATGGCCCGGACAAGAAAATACTATTTAAAAAAACAATTATTTGACCTTGAGTCCAAAGGTCAAGGTCCCACAAGGTCATTATGGTACGCGACACACCGCCTTATGGTCATGCACCCACATACCAAATATCATTGACCTATCTCGAAAGACAAAAATGTTATGGCCCGGACAAGCTTCGCTGAGAAGAAGCAGAAGAAGCAGATGCAGAAGCGGAAGCGGAAGAAGAAAAAATCAGACTAAAACAAAATGTCTCTCTTCGTTCAAAGGGGAGACACAAATATTCACTATTAACTTGTGAATGTAGTTTGTCCATTTAAATAGGATACAAAAATCAATTGTATCCAAGGTTCACTTATTCAAAGGCGATTTTCATATGTGAAGGGAAAAACACGCCATAACAGACTTCACTGCTTAATTAATATCCAAAGAAAATACGATTAAGGACTGACTTGTGCACGAGTGAATGCTACCGACTTGTGAAAATAAGACGGGAGATTCACTTGTCCACTATTTAAAGTTGCTTAATTGTCACTGGAAATTAGATAAAAGTCATTCGTTTTAATGTCACATACTTCACACTTGTCATGGGAAATAATATTTAAAAGGTTTAATTTTTCACGAATTACTGATATTTATCTATTTTGACATTTATTTTTTCACCTGTGAACGCTGTATGTCTATCTATCTGGCATTAAGTCATACGTCATTCTTGTTTCATCAATGATTAATGTTTGTCTATAGGAATTGTCAAACATTCACTCCTTATTTTTATCATTGTTGTTTGTCCAAGGGTTTGGGATAATTACGGTTTCCAGTGTCCAAGATGTTGTGCTATTTGTCTGGAGAATTTACCTACATTCTATAAACGATTCATTGGTTTCGAAGTGAGGTTTAGGGGTATCAATATATATATAATTGTCAAGAAAATAAAACACATACTGTTCCACATAAATACATATTAAGCTTACATTTATATGCTTTGTTCTAGTTTTGTCTGTGAGAGACTCGTAAAATATCAAATTGAAATACACAAATGCGTGCATAGAGAACGTATTGTAACGTTTAAGATGAAGTCATTTTATTTTCTAGCCACTATTTTGAATGGCTATCTTACTTGAAAGTTTTGGTTCTGTCAAGCCATACGCCTGCCACAATGGAACCTAGGACGCCAGCCAGTACGATAGTAAGGCCTATCTGACCAGCGTCTTTCTGATGATCCTGTTATCAACATTAAATAAAGAAAATCTATATAGAATATCCCATTTATTACTAAAATCAAACACTCCCCCTTTTTTGTTTTGTATTTCTCCCATAAAATACAATTTAATAACACTATTATAACATCCAAATTTTGCATTAACATATAATTAATATAGTCAAACCTGTAGTCAGAGATCAGCCTTGAGACAAAGAAATAGTGGCCTTATAAGACAGGTAACCTCCTAAAAGAGGTTCAATTCATATGAAATTTTCTATGACAGTAAAAGAAAAAGTGGTGACTGCTTAATAGAGGTGACCACATACACAGGTTTGACGGTATAATTATTTTCAACACGCGTAAGTTCCATATATTTATTTTATTATTACACTGTATTCTTATTGCCATTAATAATACATGTATTATAACTTTCCATAAATATATTGTACGAACGCAAGAATTTTATTGAGTTGTTATCTACATAATCTAGTGCAATTTATACAAGCTTAATAAAGGAAAAGTAATGCTAAAAATAATAAAAGGTTATGTAAAGAAATTGAAAAACTGGTATTACATTAAGAAAAGGGGGAATGATAGCTTTGTGTGTAGTACTACAAATTCACAATTGAAGTGCTGTTGACCGATGAAAAAAATCTTAAATGTGTAGTTCTACATATTCGCAATTGGAGCTTTATGATAATGTTCTGGTGACGAAAAAAGTTTATATTTACTTATGTGACATTAATATTCATCACTACAGCTAGTTACAAATTACCCTGTCTTTAATAAGCTTGTAACACATAATTATACACCTGTTATAAAACCACCATCTACTTACTTAGTGACAGGTTATCATTACGTATGGCATAAAAGATATAATTTCAACAGCAAATTATAAATTTAAGACTCTAATGAGGTTGACAACCATGTGTAATAATATAAAAGAGCGGGCATAATGTACAACCTTGAGAAGATCTAAGATATATACATTATTTCCATTCTTTAAGAAGAGCTTGAAGATACCAAGGAGTATCAAAGGAGAAGAAGAAAATGAAATTGGAAATATGTACAAAAGGGAGATATTCAAAAGACTTCCCATAGAATAGCACAATATCTGTTTAAACAGAAATTTATTTAAAAGAATGAAAGTATGGGATAGCAGAGCAGGACTAGCCTGTTGTTATCATCTCCCACAACACAGTACACACATTGAAAGGAATTGAAAATCACACAAAAACATCACAGAGAGAAAAATGGTATGTCTCTTAACAGGTCATAGGTACTTCAAAAATATTTTTCACTATCATCTTTTAATAGATAAAGAGATATAATTTGCAGGTCAAAGCATGACATAGTTTTGTGCGTTATGATGGACTTTACACTTTGACTTGCTAGATTATTTTGAGGAGAAGTCATCAAGAATACGTTGGGACCAAATTATGAAGTACATGGTGGTTTATAAAAGTTAGTAAGGTATCCTAATATTATATATACGAACCTCGAAGTAATACAAGATAATAGGATTCAGTAGAGTTGAGATTGCATAATATGATCCTGTATTAATACCTACAAAAATAAACATAGGTATACAAGGGCGGATCCAGGGGGGGGCGCACCCGGCGCGCCCCCCTTAAAATTGGAAAAAATATGATTTTTTTTGGCGTAAAATCGTGATTTTTCACACGAAATACCCCAACAATTTTCGCGCCTCCCTCCGCTCGGTGCAATTTTTTTAAGTGCGCTCCCCCTAACTTGAAATTCTGGATCCGCCCCTGGTATATAACCTTAAGATAACAGTAATGTATCGCTTAATTTAAATCAGGTTTAAATTTCTACCACGAAAATGTCACAAAGTACATATTAGTGTGCATACAGAAAATATATAATTAATGGGGAGACAATCAAAACAAAAACATGATGCTTGCATGAGTATTCATTTGATGGTAAAGTGTATTTTGAGAGATAGTCGAGAATGAAAAGAAGCACAATTCTTCCCTTATGTCTGATTATTAACTGATTCTCAAATGCACAAACGAACAAAAAGTTAACTCTCGTGATATATACCGACTGTATTATTTAGGGGGGTTGGGTTTGGCAGGGTTAGTGGTGTTTTTTCTAACTTGTAGCTATTTTCCAGCTGTATCGTGACTACGAGATACTATGCGAAAGAAAAGGCTGATCAATTATAATGAACTGAGGGTTGAAACCACAGGCCTTTGGTAGGTGTCTACAAACCTTAACACTTGGAGTGAGCGTAGAGGAGCAAACCCACCACAGTATATTGCAATAGCTTCAATTATAGTATTATAAATATTATTGTTTCCGTTTTTGTAAGTATGGATTTCAATATTTTTGGAGCACTCATTTGACTTGGAAGCAGGTAACATTTGATTTAATAGACTTATTATAAGAGATGTATTGAATATTTGTATGTCTCTATTAATAATCACTGTGTTGTTACCCAACTACTAATAGATTTGCATGATTAAACAAAACCCTGAACGCTTATTAAAGATAGCTAGCGGAAGATTCGTCTACCATACCTTGTCATATCCGCAAGAGCTAGGTGCTACACTATCTGCAATATCAAATATATCAAGACTAGCTTGCAGTCCACATATTATATTTAAGAAATAAATCATGGAAGCCAGAATGTGGTGGGAGTCTTAACATGGATTGGCGGATATTAGTATTTTATCCCGAGCCAAAAGCGAGGGATAAAATTTACTAATATCCGCCAATCTATGTTAAAATTCAAAAAACACATTCTGGCTTCCATGATTTATTTCGATTCTGATATGTCTAAGAGTACAAATACGGTAGAATGATTTGATTGGAAGACGGTAATTTATATTTACGTTTGTGGAAAATGTCGCACACAATTTATGCTGCCAATGGAAAAGTCAGTCACATTCACCGGCGCATGTGCTAATGAGACTATATCGAATGGATAACTCGCTCGTTTGTTAACAAAGCGAAAGAAGGAGGTCATGTTAGAATGTGGATTGAACAATCTTCTCAATACATTCTCCATTAAATATACCCTGTATGTTGAATTACAGTGCATAGTTTTATACCCCGTTGCACGATGTTTGAGCGCATTGGTCCTACATTTGAGCGCAAAAAATCCTACGCTTGAGCGCAAAAAATCAAAAATTCAGCGCATTTTACCTTAGCTATTTACCTGAGAAAAAAAAAATTATAAAACTTTTAAGAAATTATTATAAAAATGATCTTTAAATAATTATTAAAAAAGATTTTGATAATGAAAAAAATTATTATAAAAATGATCTTTAAAAAATTATTAAAAATGATTTTGATAATAAAAAAAATAATTCAAAGATTTAGTTTACATACGGCTTTTCACGGTATGATGGTTTTGTGTTCACTATTTAATTCCTTTCATTTGTGAGTACTGTTTATGATGATTTATACTGTTTACTACTTGTATGTGTATGAAAAAAAATGGAGTTTTTCATATAAAGGTAATAACAAAATTACCGAACTCCGAACAATCTTACAAAGGGAAAGTCAAAACTCATAATTATATAAACAGACAAAATCAGTCAACAACCGGAAAACTGTGAAAACCGTAATGACCCTGACTTGGTACAGGCATTTCTAAAGAAATGGTGGGTTGAATCAGATTTTAAGGCGCCAAACCTCCCGCTCTCATTACGGTTCAAAGGTTCCGGCTGTCACTGTAACAGTATTTAAATACAGGAACAAAATAGGTAAAATAGTTGTCAAAGCAGTACCATATTCGGTGACGTAAATGTCAA
This sequence comes from Bathymodiolus brooksi, assembly GCA_963680875.1. NCBI lineage: Eukaryota > Metazoa > Mollusca > Bivalvia > Mytilida > Modiolidae > Bathymodiolus > Bathymodiolus brooksi. The sequence continues at coordinate 112,236,603 of OY804581.1, forward strand.
AAATATTTTTACGTCACACATTGACAAAAAAAATTCTTGACATTTTGACTTCTTTATCTTTATACATTTTCACTATATGAAAATGCATCGCTTATAATTTTTTCTGCAGAGACGGAATATATTTCGACAAGATATTGGTATCGGAATATAAACTTTTTAAGAGATCGAATAAGGCGAATCTTTTTATAGCCCTGGTCCAGTAGCCTATTTCTCAGATGAAGATGACGTTTCAGGAAATCAGAATAATTGCTACTGGCCCTTGCATAGCGAATCAATTGCGAGATGTAAACACCATATGCAGGAGAAGCTGGTATATTGCTGCACATGTTTGGAAAATTTATGATTTTAAAATTGAAGTCGTCCCGCTAATCATAAATTTTAGTACTGAGTTGACCACTGTCGTCAAATTCGAGGTATAAGTCCAAAAATGATGCGGACGATATCGGAAACAAATAGAGAGAAGAAAAGTTTAATTTACGTTTTCCTTAGAACAATACCGTAGATTAGAGACAGGAGAAGTTTCTAGAGCAACTTACATGAAGTCAATGGGGTTGAAATTATCCGCAAAAACGATTTGTAAGATTTTAGTGCTACTTTTATAGACATTTTTAAGCATTCTTAAATCTATTTCATAAAACATTTTAAGTAAATCATATGATGTTTTTATGATGTGTTTTTTAGTGCTGTAATCTTTTATAATAAAGTGCATATATTTTTATTTCTATTTTTCACATTTTTAGATACTAAATTTCCCAGATAAACCACAGGTAAAATGCCCTCAAACGTAGGAAAGATTTGCACTCCAACGTAACAAACCTATAATTGAAAATGCGCTCAAACGTAGTGCGCCCTGGTACCCACATAATAATAATAAATCCATGCTAACAATATAAATAATTATGATATCATACCATATGTTAATGTCAGCAATATGAATCCTCTATTTTTAACCAGACGTAGTAAAGATTTCCCATAATGCTCGTTGGCCATATTTTGAACAGCCATCATCTGTGCTTTACTGGGTGGATGTGGTGGAGCATTCTTAAATACTGAAATAACAATACAAGACTGATATTAACAACACGTCTATACACATTTACATGTGTTGATGGATGAAGACGTTGAATGAACATGTATCCTAAACATGAAACATGCTATTATATAATTTGTTTCTTTCATTTTAACTATGGATGAAATACATATCATTATGGTGGGTTTTTTTCTAGAAAGGATTGTGATTATGTTAATCTTTTAAATTTAAGCTTAAGCCATAATCCTAACATTTGCGAAAAAATGCATTCAAAGTGCATCACTATATATATATATATATACGTACGAGCTATGTCATCAATACTTTCAGATATAATTATGTGTTGCAACCAACATATATGATGAACATGGCATGCATGATCGTTTTACAATCACGATATCTTTCATCGTATTACAATTGAGTGACAGAAGAGTTTGAAGATACTAAAGGGGTAATCAGAATACGTAAATCGAAGAAGGACAGACAACTCAATGGTAAAGGAGGGTATCATATTATAATAGACCAGGTGAAATTGATCTTTTGGCAACACATGGTCACGCTCTATGCTTTGGTTGTTCTTTTGTTATATATTTGTATATGTTCTGTATCAGGATTATTTATTCGAGCTGGAATATTCTGGCCTTCCATTCCAAAATAGAATAAATTATTCCATTAAAATATATGTTTCAAATATGTCAATGAAAATCAAAATTTTTGCGGTCGTGTAAAAAGCAATACATTATATGATATTAAATAGTAGGTGTTAGGGTTATGGTGGTTAACGCCACATTCAACAATATTTCAGCTATATCGTGGCGGTCAGTTTTATTGGTGGAGGAAACCCGAGTACCCGGAGAAAACCACCGACCTGCCACAAGTCACTGACAAACTTTATCACATAATGTTGTACCAGGTACACCTCGCCATGAACGGGATGTGAACTCAATTTTATTTATTGATTTCAACAACCCATATGTAATGTAATGTTGTTTAAAAGGAAATCATACTTATAAATAATAAATACAGTCCGACTTCGCTTTGTTGAAGTGTATCTGAAACGCTTTGTACATACTAAATGAGATTTTGTTTTATAGCAAAATCAATAATTCTCACGGGAATCGTGACATCTTTCTAGTCGTATTAAATAAATGTTAATGCAAAGACAGCATGTACATTTACATGATTATGATTGAACGAAAATATAAAATCTAATTTCCAGAATATACAGAGTGGTTCAATATTAACCTTACTTCTACCAAATACTCAATCGAGTTTGAAGATCCAAAAAGGTATAATCAGAAACCGTAAACCGAAGAAGGAGAGACAATACAATGATCAAAAGAAAAAGGACAAAACACTACACAGAAGGCTAAAGAATGAGTAGCACGAACCCCACTAAAAACTGGGGTGAAATCATGTGATCCGGAGGCTAAGCAGTTCCTGCTCCCCTAGTGTCAGCCGTCGACAAATCATGAATGAGGAAAAGACCGGACTGTGATTATGAAAAACAGAACATATCCATGGTCATGTGGATGTTCCGGGTTAACCATCATAGTATCATGCTATGTAAGAGTATAGAGCATCTATCGAAAACTCATCTAATGAATAGGAATTAACTATGACCTAGTCTATCTTGGCTTTGTATGTGATTTTAAGTTTCAATTAATTATGTTAAATGTTAATTTGTCACCTACTGTATACATTTCACACTCATAACTTACTTATTATGACCATAATGAAGAAAAAGGTTGTAACACCAGCTCCCATGTAAAACATTGTACCGAGATCTCTTCCTATATCATCTAAATTATCACTATAGGGTACTAAAACTGGAGGTAATAGAAACCCCACTGCTACTCCAACCTGAAATGTAATAATATATCTAAATCACCACTATAGGGTACTAAAACTGGAGGTACTAAGAACCCCACAGCTACTCCAACCTGAAATGTAATACTATATCTAAAACATCACTATAGGGTACTGAAAATTATTGGGTATTATCTTCTCTGAATTGTAGACCCCGAAGAATAGAAATAGAACCTAGTATCTCTGTCGTAAAGTATAACCCTCAAAAATGGTAATACATAACTCGCCATTTGGACTTGACGTAAATGAGCTTCTCTTGTATTGACAACGTCACGCTCTTTCCACGTAAAATACAACTGTTTGCAGCTTCCAAAGATCATCAAAAAGTATTTTATCAGTGATATCTGTGGGTCCGTTTGTTTGACCTTATAATACATATCCTTGTTTTTTTCTGGGACAATATTAACATTCCGCCCATAGGCCAATACCAGAACCATCCAATAAGGTTAAACGATACTGTTTGAAAGCTTGTTCTCGCCATGTATACAGCTGACATACTGACAACTTGAAGATAAATAAACAATCAATCAATACATGAAGTGTACTGATATTTGATATTTAACAGTTGTCCCAGTCTACATTGCATGATGTAGGCAGCTATGATGAACTATCGCATCAAAATCTTATCTGCTGTGTACTGATACAAGAAATACGAGTTACTTCAACCTACAATGAATTATGCAGGCCAATATGATGACTTATTGGACCTAACTCTTATCTGAATTGTACTGATATAGGAGATAAGAGTTACTTTATCCTACAGCATGTGATGTAGGCCGATATGATCAGGAAGAGTTTGAAGATACCAAAGGGGCAATCAGAATCCGTATATCGAAGAAGAACAGACAACACAATGAGCAAATGAAAAAGCACAAACAACGATCAACAAAACATACATATAAAACTAAAGATCGGGTAAAACGAACCCCACTAAAAACCGGGGGTAAACTCAGGTGCTTCGGAAGGGTAAGCAGTTCCTGCTCTACCAGTGACACCCGTCAATTATTGTATCAAAATCTTCCTTTTTCCAAAGAACTTACAATGCACCATGCTTGGTCGGTATGATAAATTATTGGTTCTAATTTCCTGATATAGACGATAATAGTTACTCCAACCTAGAACGTAGTAAGATGTTTTGTCAAAAAGTGAATATTTGGATCTAAGCCGTCCCTGTACTAAAGCAGAGGACAACAGTTACACCATCCGACAATGCAACATGATAAATTCTTGGATTTAATTCTTTATTCAAGTGTTTTGATATTACATCAGTTGATCTAACCTAAAGTGTACGTTATTTGACCGTTATAAGAAATTATTTGATATAAATCCCCCTCAAGTGTACTGGTACAGAGATAACCGTTACTCCAATCTACTTGTATGAGATAGGCGTGTATGGGGTATTTTCTGGATCTCACAAATATATAGACAATAATTATATTCTTTAGTAATTGTGCATTATTAACACACATGTTATATTAAAAGACTGTGCATTTTAAATTTTAATATTCCGATCAGAAAACGTATTGTTTTACACAGAAATGTGTATCCAAATTCTTTTCTCATTCCTATTAAATATTCAACGTATGTGACAATGATTTTGTTCGCACTATGGTACACTGAATTGTCTTTTGTAGGGAACAAGGATGCCAAAAGAAAACATTTTCTGTCACTATATTATTTTAATTATTTGTTCCTACTGTGCGGTATTTTTTGTTTTTTCATTTTACTAATATGTAAATAAGGGTAATAACAAAATTACCGAACTCCGAACAATCTTACAAAGGGAAAGTCAAAACTCATAAGTATATAAACAGACAAAATCAGTCGACAACCGGAAAACTGTGAAAACCGTAATGACCCTGACTTGGTACAGACATTTCTAAAGAAATGGTGGGTTGAATCAGATTTTAAAGCGCCAAACCTCCCGCTTTCATTACGGCTCAAAGTTTCCGGCTGTCACTATAACAGTATTTATAACAATACTTGAACAAAACAGGTAAAACAGTTGTCAAAACAGCACCAAACTCAGTGAAGTTCAAGAATTTTGTGTAGTATATATGACCATTAAACTGCTTAGAAGCCTTAGGGAAGGTTTGAAGCACTTTACTCAGCTAGTTCATGGTTTTAGGTCCTATTCTTGGCACATCAATTTTAATAAATATCCACCTCTGATTATTTCATTACTCAGTAGTACAACAAAAAGCAGGAGATATCCGACACTTTACAACGATGTAAGCAATATACAATATAGATAGATACGATCAATGAGTTGGTAAAATATTCAATAAAGGATATAAAAACATCAGCATTAAACGTCCTACTCTTATAATGTATAGTATAACAGAAAACAACACCTTACCTGATTTCCAAATACTCCTATAGATGTCGCTGTCGATACTTCGTTCGGTCCAAACCAAACGGCTGCTAATCTAGCCGGAAGTCCAAGAATAAAGATCTGAGCAATGGCACAAACTGTTTGAGCAAACATAAGTACGGCAAATCTATCCGAACTTACACATGCCACTTTCAGCCAAGCACCAAGGGCGTTTAGAAAACATCCACATATGGCAACGACACGGAGACCTTTCTTGTCCAAAAGCCATGTGGCTGGAAATATGAGTGGTATGTAGGCTAACATATAAATCATAGACAACCAATCTAATGCTGTTTCCCGTTGAAACTGGTTACTGGGCATGCTAGCGTTGTAGTATTTAAGTATGACATCTCCAATAATGTTCAAATGTATCCACTGAAACGCATTGCTAAGTGAGTAGAAAGCGAACAGGAACACAATCATCCATCTTCTCTTATAAACACGTGGCTGCATATCTGTGTCGTTAACATCCACTTCTGTTGTCGGAAGTATTGGTCTGGCTTGGACCTCCATCGTTGTCAAATCGCCGCTTCTGCTCAAGGCCTTTCCTAAAACGACAACACGAAATATACCTGCATGCCCAAAGCTAAAATTTCAAGTCAATGAACGGGGTCAGATAACGGCTAAAATGATCGTACGGTTTTTAAGTTTTAGATAAATTTCTTTAGATAAAAATAGATAAATATTGACTTTCGTTTATATAATATTTAAAGATCACCGATTACTGATTTATCTACCGCCGTCTAAGATTTCACCATATGTGTAGTACAGCGACCTCGTTATGGAAAAGTGTGTTTTTTATGGCAAATATTGTTTGCAAAGCATACAAGCATAACTAGCCACTCAATTCTGAAGGGCAATGGCCATTACAAAGGACAGAAATTAAATATAAAGTTATCCATAAAAAAACAGGATTTATAAGGTTAGTGAATCTAGAATGGACAATCATGCGACATCGTCAACCAGAAAACTAAAGCGATGAGTAACACGGATTCCACAAAACAAAACAAAAAACCCAAAACAACAACAACAACACAAAACTGGTTGATAGAGGATATAAAACTTTAAGAAGTCCATTTGTAGACATTTCAAGCAAAAAAGCCCGAACATGCATTTAGAAGAATTACATGCATTCTTATATTATTTCAATAATGCAAAATGAACATTTCAACCAAAGACTTTCATAGAACACTGGTTAAAAGTACTGTAATTGGTAACAAAATATTAAAAAAAGAACAATAGCATGCAGCTGAAAAAGTATAAACTACAAATTTAAGACTATAAATTTGTAATTTTTTTCATTTTTCAAAATTGCTAATTTGTCAGAAAAATTCTAAAATATGTTGCATAAAGTAACAGTCAGATTTACGATCAAACATTTTTATAAAACTCTGCATTTATTTACAGATGGTTCTATTCAACAGTACAGATATATTTTTTTTCAAAATATATAAAAAAAAAAAATGTGGAATTTGCTTCTCTTAGCAAATATATTATCTAGATAACTTACTACAGCTGATGGATGTTTTTTGTCAGGAGTCGGAAACAGTTATGAATCTGTTCACAGAAGTCGTGTTATGACAGATTTGGTGTCAACTTGTGATTAACAGGGGATATGTGAAACATTTGATCTATTTTGACCTTTTTCAGAGAAGCGAAATACATAAAGCAACGTAAGTGATACACTTCCCTCTATTCAATATCGCAACTTAACTGGATATATCTAGTTAGAACAAGTACTTAGAAATGAAATCCAGTTAGAAATGAAAAATATTATTTTAATATATAATCTTATTTTAATATGTTTCTATTTAAAATAAATACTTTAGTCATTGCTGTTAATGGTCATATATAAAATCCATCCCATTATTGCATTCAAGACAAAATTGTCGGACAGAGAAAAACAGAGAGAGCAAATGGACCTTCAAATTGATAAGCTACAAGAACATCTATTACAATGAGGGTATTATTTAATTAAATATAAATGTATGTACAATATCTTTATGTATACCGATATATCTATCCTCATGATCCATAATGAAATATTGTCGAAAGTGGCGTTAAACACCACAACCTTAACCCTAACCCTATGTAACCCATTATCCATTACTGTAAAATATGAACTTGTCTTGTAATATAACTGTATATTAGCTGTATATGTATTTACTATTGAAAATTTGAAATATTAAACCGGTACATAAAATAAAAGAATAGCAATAAATAAATAAATAAATTAATTAATTAATAAGATGATGAAAAATATCGAAATCGAATTCTAGTGTCATATTTGTAGCTCTTTTATACATTTAAAATCTATAAAATATGCATCAATTCTACCACACGTTGCTTAATACTAGGATTAACACTGTATCGACTTGGCTTAATAGTGCAATCTACTGCAATACAATATAATATCAATCAAGGTTAAATAAACTAAGGTGTATATTTTTTTTATTCCGTTGTTTTATGCATGCACACCCTTTACGGTCGCATTGTAAATAACAAAGCTCTGATCAAAGTTCAAACGAAAACTGGTTCTAACTGGTGTTAGTAGTCCTATATTTATCATGTTTATCAAATATATATGTTTAATAAATATGTATTGCTCTTCAAAATTTAAACTATAAATTTAATAATAGATATGAAATCCATGATTATTAAAAGTACCTACAGACAACATTTTATGCTATTCAAAAAAAAATATATATAATTAAAAATATAAGTAATTTAAAATCTTACCTAGCATCCCGGAACTCATTTTGTCTTAATTTATACGTCTAATAACGCTATCTTATATCGTTTTCTGTGTCATTCTTAATTTACACGGCTCATACTAATCTGCATCTTCGGATGTAAATACACATGTAAACAGACTCGTGTCTTGGTCAATAATGAAAATGTAGAGCGTCAGCCATGTTGTAAACAGTTACGACGAGAGATCAATGACCGACTTTGAAAATGTTATTCTTTTAAATATATCTTCTATGGATCTATTTAAATGTGTGTCACTGTGCCATAGTTTGGTATTTAATTAAACTCCTTTTAATACGAAACACTATAGTATTGAATTGTAAGATTTCTTCATTACAGTGAGGCGTGCTAAGAGACATATTGACTAATTTTACTATAGTACAACACATTTTGTAAGACAAAGGTTAGGCTCAGTGCTATGTCAAAGTATTTTTAGATTTTATCTTGATATACTAAGCATAACTATATTATCTCAAATACAGCTTATACAGTCTAATAAAATAATTGCATATCAATTTTGATTTATTGATTTTATAAATAAACGTCAGAGAAAACCGAAGAGGCAATCACGAATGGATAATCCAGAGAAACTGGCAACATTAGGCACATAAGATACAGGACGAAGACAAACAAAACATTGGGCACACAAGATACAGGACGAAGACAAACAAGGCACAAAAACAAACTACAACATATAAACACTAAATTGATGAGCAACACGGACTCCATCAAAAGCCAGGGGGGAGGGGGGGGGGTGAACCCAGGTGCTCGCTATAAGACACCCGGCATATTATTCATATAATAATGACGTGCTTGACACCACTATGCGCAAACAAACACAAAAAAACAAAGAAGACATGATCCCTCCTACACACAATTTGACAACATTATGTAATACAGCTCAACCAAACACATTTAGAACAAAAATCGTTGTTTGTAATACGATCCTGTGTTGTCTTTGTTATTTTTGCGTTTTGAAGTTTGAGTTTTATAGAAGAGTTCTTCGTATTGTTGTCATTGATTGATTTTATAGCCCTCCACAACTGTTGCTTTAACACCACGATCAACAACGTAGAACACATCGATAGGTGTAATGGTTAGCGTGGTCACTTCCAGTGCGCAGATCATGAGTTCGGTCCCCGTACGTCAGATCAAACGAATACTATTCAATTGGAAATTGCTGTTTCTGTGCTAAGTACGCAACATTAAGTAGTAAGAGCAAAGACTAGTTGGCTCGGAATCAGAATTATGAGTCTGAATGGAGCGACATGTTCACCGACAGACTGTTGTTTTAATGAGCTAGCCCTATAAACCGTCATTATTACAAATAGCATCAACAAAACTGTATTGTTACCACTCTGTGATAATAAATGTGATTAAAATAAACTGAAATCAGTCATTAATTGTTTTACCAAAATATGTCTGTCTAATAGATTGTATTGACAAAAACAAAAACACCAAATTCACTGGATTAAATACTTTTTATGTGGGTAAGCAAGTTTAATATTTGCATCAAATAATTAATTTTTAATACTTCAATTTCAAACTATTTAAAAAAAAAATCTTTTGAAATTTTTCAGACAAATCAATTACACTGAAAAAGCTAAAATACTGTACTTTCTTAATCTGGTTTACTTTTTAAGCTTGGTTGACCTATGACAAAATCATGTGCTTTATTGAACTTTGACCGACTTTATGTGACGTCATACAATGCCATTTGGAAAAAGGATGGTAAACAAATATGGGTCAGTATGTAATTATTATCGATCTTTTTTCCATGGAACTTTACACATGTGAACAAGAATAGATGAAAAAAATAATCAAACATTATCCAATGACTGACCGACTTATTGTCAGACGAGGATATGTAATAAGTTTATCTAACATGTCAATAAAAACAAATTTTAAACATATAACAAGATTCGAGCTAAAATTAACAAATTTGTACAATACTCTGAAGGAAACTACTACATGCATGACGTCACGTTATTTGCTGTCGTACATTCACCAATGTGTCGTTACTGTTGGATCACTTTCAGCATCACATTCAAATAATATAACGTCATGAAAAAATAGTTCGGCAGAGAAGATCTCGTGCAACGTCGCGCCATTCTTTTATCACCACAGTGTGGTGATATCACCACACTGTGGTGATACAACATTTTGCAGCAGACATCTTGTATCAGACAGGCGACTTTCTTTAATTTCAAAGGAAAAAATGCATAATGTTAGATAATTATTATTAATTGATACGGGTATGATCAATTTACTTGTACAATTGTGTGAAACATTTTAATCACACGATTTGATTTATTGTGTTTTAACGCCACTTTCAGCAATATTTCAGCTATATCATGGGGATCAGTTTTAGGGGTGGAAGAAGCCGGAGCACCTAGAGAGAACCACCGACCATGGGCAAGCAACTGGTAATCTTTATCACTTGCGCTGCGAGTTGAGTGCACTCTTTTTTGTAATTTACAAAGCCGGGCGCTAACCCACGCCGTATTGGTGATAGAGTTGTATGAGTTGCTAGGTGATCCAACTACCTAACTCATTGAGCCACCCGGGTCCAATAATCAATATATATATATATATATATATACGTCTGAAAATTAAACCAAACAGTGTTAGAATTAGATTTTAGAGCTGTCAAATTTTTGTTCTTCCCTCGACGGGATTTGAACCCACACCATTGTTACACTGCTTTGCTTGGTTTGTGGTGTTAGCGCCCCTTTCAACAACATTTCAGTTATATCGTGGCGGTCAGTTTTATTGGGGGATGAAAACCGGAGTACCCGGAGAAAACCACCGATCCGTCGCAAGTCACTGGTACGCTTTATCACATAATTACACTTTATATTAGAATCCTGGATTTTACTTGGTTAATAGCCGGTATATTTTTCGTGTATTTTCATATTTAGGATTAATTTCGTTCATTTTTACCGCTGTCGGGGTATTTGCATGAGGATTTAACTTTTTTTCCCTCCGTGTCGTGGTATTTGCGAAAACGTATTTCACTTTTTTACCCTCGCGTGCCTCAAACCACCAAATTCATTCGGAATAATTCTTCTTTACCTTTATACGTAAGGTAAAAGGATTAAACAAATTTGAAACCCGGAAATCCGGCTGCTGGCGGATGTGAAAGATACGGTAAGTATATATTTAAAACGTTCCTGAAACAAACAATAAAAACAGAATATTCCTGAAAACGACAAACAAAAGGTATTATTTATGTAGCCAGTGTTCTAAATAATATTCGGTGTAATTAAACAGATATATCATTTTGGGAGGGGTTTTTGCGAAAAATACCAGTCTTGAGACTAAATTTTCCTCGCCTGTCGGCTCGGGAAATTATTTGTCTCTCGACTGGTATTTTTCGCAAATACCCCTCTCAAACATGATATATCTGTTCATAATGTTGTATCGAACGGTGTTCGAACTCACAACTTTATTGGTGATAGGCACTGATTGCACGGGTAGATGTAAATCCAACTACCATACGATCACGACCACGACGGACTCTAACAAGTAGTAGACAGTAGAAAATAAATAAATATATATATTAATATTGAATTTATCCTGTTTCTAAAACTAAATAAGACACATACTACATCAAGAAATAGTAGCATGCTAAAATATAATCATAATACATATAAACGGGGCTCGTTAGGTGACATGCAAACTTTGTTTCTGTAATACTAGTTGGTTTTATTGAAATATAATTTCCTTTTATCTAAAGACTATTTGGTTTCATCGAAATTACTATTTGGTTATATTATACTTTACATTTTTATTTTCCCTATTTGTCTTTGTTAGCGCAGCCGGTCAATATAACGTTATATGGACCGGGACTGGACTGCCTCGTTTTCGACTCGGATCCGGAACGGTACCTGCATTATTATTTTAGATATACAGTATAATATAGCAAATAGTTCATGTCACTTCGGGTCATATGACAGTATATGGACCGGTCCGTCACCAAAAAAATAGTATATGGACCTCAGAAGCTTCGATTCATATAATATTTTTTTGGTGACGGACCGGTCCATATACTGCCATATGACCCTCAGTGCCATGGACTATTTGCTATATATTCGAAATACTATTTCTTTTATTCGAAATATTGTACATGCACAATATTCCTCAAATTTGTGAAGTGGTTTCTAAGAAGTAGATACCTACCTACATGTATTTCCTATCGATTCCATTATTAAACAATGTTCTGCGATGGCAAGAATCAGGACCAATCAAACACAATTGAGAAGACCATCAACGGAGTTGCATGCTAATGTCTCCTAGGTATGTTCCTTCAGCCAAAATTTCTTAAGGTAACGATGGTTTGGACATTTTAAGAATTTTCTACTAGTAGACACCCTAGGGATGGTTCTGGTCAAATTTGATTATGTTTTCAGAGGAGAAGATTTTTTAAAAAGGTTTACGACGGACTGACGGATGGAAACCGGACTTAAAGTGAGACCAATAGTTCACATTGCCTTTAGCCAGATTATCTAAAAAGGAATATTCTATTAGAATAAATTATTTAACATACAAGGCTATGGAGAATTCTTTAGTGGTATTACTCCTATATATAAATACAACAGAAGAATGTACACATTTATTACCAGTGTCCGATGATCATCGAAGTTGCCAGAAATTAATAAATTATATTACAAATATAAAATCAATATCGAAACGATATGATTGCATCCAGGAACTTCCAGTCCTATAACGGCTGTTCATACAAAACCTTTGTAAGCGGAGGTTGGTGTCTAGAAGAAAATTCCTATTCGTATTTCATTAAAAAAAATAAGGGAAAAGAAGAACTCTCCCCATGTTTGCAAGTAGTCTTTTTCGATTATCAACCGTTCCCAATTTTGAAATCTAAAATTGAAAGAATTATCCTGATTTTTTTGTTGTTATATTGTAGTTGCGTGTTTTAAATTATTATAAAAGATACACTTTGCTGCATTGAAAAGTTAAATGTACGGAATGCATCGTTATAGACGTACGCACGGATTGATTCTGTTAACAACAATATCATTTGTAGCGTCTGTTTGTATTAAACCAGATTTATTTCAATAAACATTTATCAATATATGAAATAAAGTTTGTCATACGGTCAGAGAAAATGCGCTAACGGTGAATTGCTCTCTTATTTTCAAGTCGAAGCGCCAATGCATCGTCCATCTTTTTATTTTATTTTTTCACTTATAATAAAAGATAAGAGAAATATTTCTCTTACGTTCAAAATTTTACACATACGACAGGGTAGTTTTACACGTAAAGTTAGGACTATTTTACACTTAAGATAATTATCGTAAGTATTTTTGTGAAACTCTTTATGATCTTAGTTTTACACTTACGACAATTTTTTATTGTAAGAATTTTTGTGAAAAGGGCCACTGATGACTGAAGCCATGCCTTCGGATCAGAAAAGATAAAAACACATGCAGCCACACCCACTTACATAAAAACAATTTAGATTGTCTTTTTGTTGTTTAAGAAATCTGTAAATAATGACATAAATACCTTGTTATATAATACCAAACATGATTAAATACATCCGATCTAATCAAACACCGTACACAGAATACCGTTAATCTTATTTTTTCTGTTGTTTTTTGTTTAAGTTATTTTAATTGCAGATCTTTACAATTTGCTGTTAATCATTAGAACACAGCTGTTGACTTGATGTGTATAGTATTGTGTTTGCAATTTCGATTGTGATCGTTTGTCGATAATAGTTTGTGCAAAAAAACATTTTTTTCAATCGATCTCATTGAATTTGATTTCTTCTTTATTCATTTCATAAACTTCAGTCGTGACATTTCATCATATTTTTACGACAACCGAATAAGACATGCCGGGTGCCACATGCGGAACAGGAAATGCTTACCATTTAGGAATACCCAAATTCATCCCGAATTTGATACGGGTAAGTATTGTTCAATTTTAGTTTTACATAGCGTTCAGTATGCTTGTCATGGTCCTTGTTTATTTGGTCATGAGTTTTGTTTGTTTGTTGTTTCATAAAGGCTTTGAGTACATCTTGGTTTCCTCCCACCTTTCGTTGTATTTTCAATCTTTTATGTCAACAAGTGCGTCTCCTCAATAAAATATGATGTTCTCAATCATAACCAGTCTCCGTCCTCACAATTTTAACCTTTCTCGACCGTTTTCAATACTTTTACTTTTATTTGGGGGTGTAGTGATTGATATACATAGTTTTCCAATGTTGAAATACCCTGCTTGTGCAAAAAAACAAAAAAATAAACAAGCAATCTAATGATTTCATTGTAAATAAACGCTAGAGAATACCGAAAGAGAAATCAAAAAAGACAATCCAGAAAAACTGGCAACAAGACGAAGAAAAACAAAACAAAAACACAACACAACTTGTGTTGGACACCACCATACGTAAACAAACAGAACTAACGTAGATAAGACATTCCTTCAAAACGATCTGCAAATAAAAATAGCATTTCAATCACGGGAGAAAGCAAAAATTTTCACACTTCCAATTAGTAAAAGTACAGTAGTTGATGCATTTGACACAACACATGTGTGCCTCACAGTCCTCTTCATCATAACCGCATGGTATCCTTCATCGCGCTTGCTTAACCGAAAAGTTATTATCGAAGACATTCCCAGCTTTGCATTATGTCGGCATGTATAAAACGTAATTTTGAATGGAAAATAATAATTTGTAATAGCGTTTACTCGAATTCCGAATTCATATTTGTCGTTCTTTCTAAACATTTCGAGTTCAGAAGTTGTTTCGACTTCTGTCCATTTAGGCTTCCGTATAACACACTGAGTGAGCGATTGCTGGTTAACGCAAAGAGATCAATTATCAACCCTACGATGGCGAGGACAAATTAGATTTCAACTTTCAACTTTATTCAATAAACTCAGGCGCAGCAGATTGCGCTACAGCATCAATTATTTACAAATGATTATTATAAAATGACAGAATGAGTAGATAATGTATGCGTATTACACAAAAACAGATGATAGGTGATACACAAGTTATTACGGTCAGAGGTTACGACTTGGGTCTACTCGACTCATACTATATTTAATACCAGTCCATGTGCTTTGTATGATGTCAGCTTTGTACCAAACTAACACGCTTAGCTTGATCTTTTTATCTGCTAGTTCAGCGCGATAATTGTCCACCGATAGTCATATCACTCTACTTGGACACATTAGCCCGATTCCTGGCTACCAGTCTTTGTTCTCATCCCTTAATGCTAGGCCCTTAGTGGGGATGCATCAAATACAAACGTTATCGTTTTTGTTTTTGTTTTATCCGACTGGGGAACGAAGCCACGATCGATCGCACTCGAGACGGTTTTCTGAAATATTAATAAAGAAAACAGTGGCGTTGTAAAATATACAAACCCCCTTTTTGGTGCTGTCAATTATATATATTTTTATTCCTTACCAAACCGCCATGCACAATTTAAATAAACGTTAGAGAATACAGTTTGGGCAATCAAAAATGGATAATCAAGAGAAACTGGCAACATAGAGTATACAAGACGAAGAAAAACAAAGCAAAAACACAACACAATATGTGTTGGACACCAATATATGCAAACAAACACAAATAACAATAAGACAAGAGCCCTCCTACAAACAATTGGAGATAAAGACGAAACGAACATCATTTGTATGCGGAAATCGTAACGGCGATCACAACATGCAACATAAAGACGCATAATAGGACAGCACGAAAAATTTAAGATGAGCAACACAGACCCCCTCAAACATGATTCTTCAATTTTATAGAAGAACATTTCTACATTCTTATTATATACGGTATTCGTGTATGTGCTAGTGACAATAAATGTACTATATATTTATATCGATAATTAATTATGGAAACATGAAACAATAATAGGAATTGCCAGCACACCAGTTCCACAAGCCTAACCTGAAGACATTAACTAGAAAGATCTACAGTTGTAGCCACAAGAATTCAGCGTATACAATTAATTTTGAAGTTGTCATACTCATTTGGTTTCCAGCAAAAATAAATATTTTATGAAAAGTTTGAATATACCAAAGATGTAATCAGAAGTCATGGATCGAAGAACAGACAATACAATGACAAAAAGAAAAGGTACAAAAATAATAAACAATGGTTGACAAAACACAACACGCACGAAAACAAACAAAAAAAGATTGAGCAACACGAACCATGCGTAAAACTGGAGAGGAACCTAGCAGTTCCTGATCAAATAGGGGCACCTGTCATGTTATCGTTATAATGAGTGAGTGATTGTTGTTTAACGACCACTCAGCAGCAATTGTTCAGCTATATCATGGAAAGAACAATTTAATTGTCAATGAGATGATGATGAGGTCCGCTTTGTACTAGACCAACACGCTTAGTTGGATTTTTATAGTGCTAACTCACTGAAACAACCGTCCGTGGATAGACATGTCGCCCCACTCGGACACAATATCCTGATTCCGAGCCAACCAGTCGTTGCTCTTTCTCCTTAATGCTGCGTGTTCAGCGGAGAAGCAGCAAATACCAATTTTATAGTCCTTGGTTGACTCGACCGGGCTCGAACACACAAGTTACCACACTCGAGGCGAGCACGTTAACCATTACAGTTGTCATCGTTATACAACACTAACATAATCTGATATTGGAATCATGTTGGACACAATTTCACGAAAATAAATACAAATAACATAGAAAAAACATAAGCCCATCCTCTTACAAAAAGAAATGAGAGTACAGACGAACCGAACATCGTTACATGGGTATTTTAGCTGACAGTCACAACACGGCGCTAATAACGTGAAGACATGTACTAAGTAATTGGTCAAGACTATTTTAGTATTTATCTAATTGTAACTTTCCAAGGGTATTATTGTAGGCGATCATTTTAAAACTCGTCCATTGTTTTTGATACAGGTTGAACAATTTACCTTCCGTTGGTGCGTTTTCACTTGGTTGTCCGTTAGGTATACTTGCACTTGTTCCAGCAGAGATATCGTTGTTTTTATTACTAGTCTGTTCCAGTACAGCTATATTCGTATTTGCATTATTCCCATTCTCCATATTTATTTTTCGTCCAGACCAGAAATTAGAACTTTAGCCGCACATCTTTTGTTTTAGTAAACTTATTGATTTGTTTGTTTTTCGAATTATCTATAAACAACTTATAAAGCACATAGTTTGGTTTCTATCTTATATGGCTATCATAAAATGAACTCTACTTTTCGGACTCCGTATCGTATTGACAACAAAACGTACGATTAGTATTTTAGTAAGAAATGAAATGGATGTAAATGAACAAGAGAGACTATCCAACATTACACTTAGACACGAACAGTAACACAACATTTCACAGTCACAGAAGGGTCTACAATAATAAGTATAACTAATGTCGTAATGGAGATATAATAGTATGTAATGTGAATGGTTTGTGGATTATGGCTTATGGTGTTTTAACACCACTTTCACCAATATTTCAGTAATATAGTGGCGGTGAGTTTTATTGGTAGAGGAAGCCGTAGTTCCAGGAGAAAACCACCGACCTATCGCACGTCATTGGCAAACTTTATCACATAATGTTGTATCGAGTACACCTCGCCATGAACGGGGTTCGAACTCAGTGGTGATATGCACTAATTGCATTGGTAGTTGTAAATCCAACTACCATACGATCACGACCACGACGGCCCCTGTAATGAAGATATACAATATTTAATGTGAATGAGGAAAGATGCACCTTAACAGGATTGTGTCTGCGACCTTTTGGAGCGATGCACGGACAACAGTTTTTCTTAATAAATCATTTTGAAATATTTACGGGTCGTAAAACGTAACTTTGTCACCAGTAAATATAACAGTTTTACCAATGCCATGTGGGGCCGTCGTGGCCGTGATCGTATGGCAGTTTATTTATAACTACCTATGCAATCAGTGCCTATAACCACTAATGTTGTGAGTTCGAATCTCGATCAGGGCGGGGTGTACAACATTATGTGATAAAGGTTGTAAGTGCGCCAGATCGGTGGTTTTCTTCGGGTACTCCGGTTTCCTCCATCAATAAAACTGACCGCCACGGAAATATTGTTGAAAGAGGCGCTAAAAAAATACAAATGTAACCATAATCATGACCATGGCCAATATCATGTAGCACAAGATTATTTTTTTCTAACAATGAAATGAAATCTTACATACACGTTCTCTTGAAATTTTCATCTAGTCCCGAATTTTACAAAATAAAAAAATAAAAATAAAGAAAGAAAAAAAAGAAAAAAAGAAATAAAATAAATAAGTAAAGAAAAAACAACAAAAAACGTTCTTATTTTTTCCAATTAATCCGGAATTTAAAAATAAAAAAGTTAACAAGTCAATTAAAAAAATTAATTAAAAATAATAATAATAAAATAATGATTTTATTAAGCTTCACATGAAACAAGTATTTTGGTCTCTTGACACACCAACCCAATTAGATCAACTTCACACAGATATATACTGCACGATATGACGTGACTAAGCTTTCCTGTCTTTGATATGATATGTTTACCATACAATGTATGTAATTAATAATTAATGCAAGCGTTCAGTGTTTTATCATACACATTCCACATGCTAGAGTACTTACTGTTTCCTCTCTTATATCCGCCCGTTCACATTTCTTCATTAGTTACAAAACAAAGAAAGGAGGCTGACAAAATATCAAGTAAGTAATTTGTGTCTTATTATGATTATGAAAACATATATACATCGTTTTATTCGCTTTGGGTTTATATTATATATGTAAAACAATAAGATATACTGTACGTCGTGTGGAAACGATAGATTCTCTTTTTAATGTATGATTACGACCAGATTCGTGTGTTTGTGACCTGTTTGTACACCGTACTGAACCATCAAAAATAACATTCTTGGTCAATTTTGATATTTTTGTACCCATATCTCTATGGTAATAGTAATAATAAGCAATTGTAGAAATAATTATTGTAATAAGCAAAATAGTATATAAAAATAATAAATTTCGAATCAAAGAGTTTAATTCAATCGAACAAATGTATATATTTAAGAAAATATAATGTACTTCGTGTGGAAGCCACATACTATCTTTGAAATATATGATTACGATCAGGTACGTGTGTTTAAAGCTCTATTGTTATTTGTGACCTGTTTGTACATACAAATTAACCATACACAAATAGCATTCCTGGTAAATTCCGACAAATTTGTACCTATATATCTATGGTATTACTAATTATATATGTATCTTTTTAGAGAAAAAAAATATTGTATTAACCAAAATTGTATATAAAAAAAAACTAACTAACATTCGAATAAAAATGTTAATCTAAATTTGAATATATGCATATTTCAGAAAATACCATGCACACCGTGTGGGAACGTTAGATTCCCCTTGAAATATCATTATTACTACCAGAGATAGGTGGTTAAAGTTCTATTACGGAGTGTGACTTGCTTACATACTCAAATGAACCATTAAAAATAACATTCTTGGTAGATTCTAACATTTGTATATCTATACATTTTTGGTATTACTAATTTATATATGTTCTTGTAGAAAACGAAAGCACTGTAATAAACACAATAGTATACATGTATAAGAAAATTTCATTCCAAAAAAAAGTTGAATTAAATTGAACATAGATATCTATATATACTTATATTAGGAAATACCCTGAGCATCGTGTGCAAACGTTAGATTGCCTTTGAAATGTATGATTACTACCAGATTTATGTGTTTAAATTGAAGCTCTATTAAAATTGTGACCTGTTTGTGCACTCAAATAAACCATAAACAATAACATACTAAGTAGATACAGTGATCTTTGTATCTATATCTCTATGGTATTACTGATTATATATTCATATTTATTGTAATAAGCAAAATAGTTTATGAAAGGCCAACATTCGAATAAAGAGCTTAATTCAAATCGAAGATATATACATGTATATATTTTTTAGAAAATATCCTGTACATAGTACATCGTGTGGAAACAATCAATTATCTTTTACTCTTTTATATATACATGTATGATTACTACCAGATCTATGTGTTTAAAACTCTATTATATTACGAATTGTGACCTGTTTGCACACTCAAGTGAACCATAAAAAATAGCATTCCTTCTATAGATTACCACATCTTTGTACCTGTATCTATTACTAATCATATGTACTATTATGAGTAATTACAAGTATTTTTAGAATAAAATATTAATAAGCAAAATAGCACAGTAAAAAACTAACATTCAAATAAAAAGTTGGAATTAAAATCGAAAAATGTTTTTTTAATAGCGTGCAGTCAGATGTACTTGCTATGTGTTGGGTTTTAAGACGGATCTTGTGTCTAGAGATTCAAAATAATATATACATACATGTACATGGAAGCATAAGATATTTCCATATATTCCCAATGTCTAAGGACTGAATTGCATAGAACAGCTAGACACAAAATATTGAAATCTTAATGGTAATGCAAATCTTCAAATGTGACTGGTAGACGAGTCCAATCTGAAGTTCAATACACTTGATCACGGTACAGTTAAAAGTTACAAAAAAAAACAAGTTACAAAGTACAGTTGATATACTTTGACACTTGACTGATATGATAGACATTAATTGATGCTAAAACTTAAAATTGAACTCAACATAATTCATCGATACTCACTCAGAAGCAGTCTGGTATTTTCTGTTTTTAATTTCATTATTATTAGTTCCGTTTCCATCACAAATAAAATACACAACGAAAAATTCAACTATATTAAATTTTGGTGTGATTTAAATATAATTATCACAGGCACTTGGGTCCAGGATATTTGTTTTCTTCAATTTTATTAATAACATGTGCATTTACAACGTATATGAACCCGTTTGACATGCTTCGTTGTGAAATAAACGCATATATAGAGTAGATACATTGTAATTGGGAAAATGGGGCATAGTTCATAAAGGCGTTTATTTCACACCGAAGCATGTCAAACGGGTTCATATACGTTTTTGAGATGCACATTTTATTGATAAAATTGAAGAAAACAAATATCCTGGACCCAAGTGCCTGTGATAATTATAAGAATTGAATGCATTCTTTTGAAGTTTCATTGGGGTATGAAAGCGTTGATCGAACTACATTTTCAACATGAAGCGCTACCACGCTTCATTGAAAATGTACTTCGGTCAACGCTTTCATACCCCAATGAAACTTCAAAAGAATGCATTCAATTCTTAATTATTTAAATGAAGCTGAAATACATGACCGTTGATATGTCAGATGACTTGTTAAGTTGACTATATGTGTTAATGTTGTTACGGTTATCACACGTGTACTCCAAACCAGATAAAAGTAAACACAAGGTTGATATGTCAGATGACTTGTCAAGTTGACTATATGTATTAATGTTGTTACGGTTATCATACGTGTACTCCAAACCAGATAAAAGTAAACACAAGGTTGATATGTCAGATGACTTGTCAAGTTGACTATATGTGTTAATGTTGTTACGGTTATCACACGTGTACTCCAAACCAGATAAAAGTAAACACAAGGTTGATATGTCAGATGACTTGTCAAGTTGACTATATGTATTAATGTTGTTACGGTTATCACACGTGTACTCCAAACCAGATAAAAGTAAACACAAGGTTGATATGTCAGATGACTTGTCAAGTTGACTATATGTATTAATGTTGTTACGGTTATCACACGTGTACTCCAAACCAGATAAAAGTAAACACAAGGTTGATATGTCAGATGACTTGTCAAGTTGACTATATGTATTAATGTTGTTACGGTTATCACACGTGTACTCCAAACCAGATAAAAGTAAACACAAGGTTGATATGTCAGATGACTTGTTAAGTTGACTATATGTATTAATGTTGTTACGGTTATCACACGTGTACTCCAAACCAGATAAAAGTAACCACAAGGTTGATAAGGAAACATAAACACAATATGAAAAGATATGGGAGGAGTCCAGTTCATCACTTCTTTGTCATCTTCAAAATTTTCTCTCGAGTTGCTCCATGCACAACACCCATCATTCGGTACTCATTCGTTAGTATGGCATGTCATAATCTGGGAGGAGGCCTGTTTCTTCCAAGGAGTAAGGTCGTGATGTTCCGTGCACAGCATCCGTCATTCAGTACTTATTTGTTAGAATGAACAAATCTGGGAGGACAGTCATTGTTTCCAATTGGCAAGGTTATGCTGAACCACGTAGAGCACCCGTCATTGAGTAAGAAGAGTTTGAAGATATCAAAGGGATAATCAGACTCCGTAAATCGAAGGTGGAGAGACAACACAATGGCCAAAAGAAAAAGGACAAAAAGACAAATAACGATCTACAAAATACTACACAGAAAGGTAAAGATCGAGCAGCACGAAACCCACTAAAAACCGGGGGTGAACTGCGGTGCTCCAGAAAGGTAAGAAGTTTCTGCTCCACTAGTGGCATCCGTCGTGTTACTACTCTTTTAGTCAAATGTGACAAGACCGATATTATCAAACTAGATATTCTTAAAAGGAGTTGTAATCGATATATTTGACATACTAGTGACTTCTTGATGATATGAAATAGCTAATATCATTCAGTATACATAGTATAATAGTAATGTTTAGCATTATCGATCCACGACTCTGATTCGGTGGTGTAATTGTTAGCATGGTCGCATCGAGTGCGGTATATCCGGTCGGATCATACCAAAGACTTCCAAATTGGTGCCTGCTGCTTCACCACTAAGTACGCAGCATAAAAGGAGATAAGAGCACAAACTAATCGACTTTGAATCAGGATAGTGTGTCTGGATGGTGCAACATGTATGTCTGCCTGTGTACTGTTTCCTCAGTGAGTTGGAACTATAAATATCCACCTTGGCATATAGGTCTAGTACAAACCAGACATCATCATCATTATGTCATCGAAATGTAATATGGTCTAGCCATGACATAGCTGAAAATAGAACATTTAGTGTTAAACAATAATCACTCACTCACTCTATCCCTAGCATATGCATAATTCCCTAACTGTACTTCCCTTTATCACCAACTTGCCGCAACCCACTGATAAACTTAATACATGCTGTTGTATCGAGTACACCTCGCCATTGCATTGGCGGATTTCAAACTCGCAACATTAGTGTGATGATAGGCACCGATTGCACAGGGAGTTGTAAGTCCAGCTACCATACGATCACGACATATGCATAGCTCCCTAGCTGTACTTCACTACTTCTTAGGTGAAATACGGAGTTAGCAAATACGAGCTGCTTAACACAACAAATACAACACAAGTATAATTCTCCTATTTAATTTCGAACTGCCGAAATATGTATGAATGCTCTGATATCAAAATATTTATGACCTACTGATCAATGGTATCTTAATGACAACTTAAATATTTTTTCTAAGCTGTTTACACCAAATTGGGATTTTTTCATTATAGTTTTGAAAGACCAGATCGAATGTACGCAATTGTGATTTTTTAAATTTGGTAAACTAAAAAGATCACAGGCGATTTCTGGGAATATCATACTTGCAAGAATCTTCTGAGTTCGGTAATTTTGTTATTACCCTTATATACACATATATATATATATATATATATATATAAGATTTAAACCGTTTTGTTTATGCCTTCCGGATGTAATGTTTGCGAGTTACAAACATTACATCCGGAAGGCATAAACAAAAAGGTTTAAATCTTTTGTTCTTTTAACTTTTTAACCAGTGCCTGGTCCTTAGCTAGTTGGTAAACTTCATCATTACATTTTCTCATTGCTTTCATATTGTTTATAAATTAGTGTACATATAAACTTGAATAATATAAAGTAATATGAGACAGGCAGCCTGTTTGAAGGACGAAGTCCTAAAATTTCAATAATACGATGATCTGTACAAATTATTTTGAATGAATTTTGTAGCCGATTTGCTATGGCTGTTCCGTTCATTTTACTTACTGTACGCCGCTCTTCCGTCGGGAGTTTCGTTGAAAGAGATTTTTTTATTAGAATTTTATTTCAAGTTTATTTCGATTTTGCTTAGAGTAAATAATTAAAGAATTGGGAATTTTTCATTGAAATATATTTCTTTTGCGTTTCTAAATTATCAATTGATCTATTTTTTAAACTTCCGGTGAACAGATATTTGGCAATATAGAAGGAAAAATGGGACAAGCGAAATATCCGTCGATTTAATTATAATTATAGTCTTTTTGTAGACTTATAGTTATTTTTGTTACATTTTAACATCTTTTTTTGATATCGTTGTGCTAACATTTTAGACTTTTATTTATCATTTTTGTTTGTTTGCACAGTATCGTTAACACTTGTTTCCGATCCGACATCCCGTAGGTTCAGACGTTTATATATATATATTGTCGAGAATGATATCGGGCAGCTTAACATCCATCTCCCATGCTGCGAGACTGGATGATCGAAAATACTTAAGGCTGATAGGGGGAGTCAATTTTGGTGACTTTTTACCAGACTGAAACTCTTTTTGGCAAACTAGCCAGCAACAATACTTAGCCAAATGAAATGGGAACAAATGTTTACTTTGAATTAAACATATTCCCTTTGCTCAAAGTATTAGCAATTGTGATTGATTTCAAGTTATGACAATATGAAGTATGAAGTCAACGTAAGAAAATGGTAATGATATTTTCCTTTTCAGATAATATATAATGGAACTCTGCTATGTCCTACTTGTGCTCGGTGTCTTCTCTGTCACGTGTGGACAGATGATAGATCAGTGGAAAGTACAGGAATTCCCAAATCCTATCTACCAAGTAGAAGCGTGTGGGAGATCTGAAAGCTTGGACAAATCGTGGATTTGTGATCCAAACAAAGTTATATCAGAACAAGACGGTATATTATTTTATATTTGATTTGGATATTTAAAGATTTTGTTTTATGAAACTTTTTGAGTCGAAAATATCAGTTTTTGCATGTGTTAACACATCGGTGGCGTAATGGTTAGAGTTAGATCATGGGTTCGAGCCCCGATCTGGTCAAACTAAAGACTATAAAATTGGTATTTGTTGCTTCTCCTCTAAGCATGCAGCAATAAGAAAAAAGAGAAAAAACTGGTTGGTTCGGAATCAGGATAATGTGCCCGAGTGAGGCGACATGTCTATCTGCTGACTGTTGTTTCAGTGAACTAGCACTATACAAATCCAACTGAGCGTGTTGGTCTAGTACAAAGCGGGCCTCATCATCATCTCATTGCAAATTAACCTGTTCTCGCCATGATATAGCTGAAAAATTGCTGATTTGGCGTTAAACAACAAATACTCACTCACTCACTCCTCATTTGTGTGTTATTTAAAACAAGAATTTAGAACACATTTGATATGTAAGATATTCAAATGATTACACAATTGTTTTGACGACAGTGGTCAACTCAGTACTAAAATTTATGATAAGCGGGACGACTTCAATTTTAAAATCATAAATTTTCCAAATATGTGCAGCAATATACCAGCTTCTCCTGCATATGGTGTTTACATCTCGCAATTGATTCGCTATGCAAGGGGCAGTAGCAATTATTCTGA
The DNA here is from genome assembly GCA_963680875.1 of Bathymodiolus brooksi. Lineage (NCBI taxonomy): Eukaryota > Metazoa > Mollusca > Bivalvia > Mytilida > Modiolidae > Bathymodiolus > Bathymodiolus brooksi. The sequence goes on from OY804581.1 coordinate 112,262,204, forward strand.
TTTCCTGAAACGTCATCTTCATCTGAGAAACAGGCTACTGGACCAGGGCTATAAAAAGATTCGCCTTATTCGATCTCTTAAAAAGTTTATATTCCGATACCAATATCTTGTCGAAATATATTCCGTCTCTGCAGAAAAAATTATAAGCGATGCATTTTCATATAGTGAAAATGTATAAAGATAAAGAGTCAAATATGTCAATGTGTGACGTAAAAATATTTTTGACATTTACGTCACCGAATATGGTACTGCTTTGACAACTAATTTACCTATTTTGTTCCTGTATTTAAATACTGTTACAGTGACAGCCGGAACCTTTGAACCGTAATGAGAGCGGGAGGTTTGGCGCCTTAAAATCTGATTCAACCCACCATTTCTTTAGAAATGCCTGTACCAAGTCAGGGTCATTACGGTTTTCACAGTTTTCCGGTTGTTGACTGATTTTGTCTGTTTATATAATTATGAGTTTTGACTTTCCCTTTGTAAGATTGTTCGGAGTTCGGTAATTTTGTTATTACCTTTATTTGTAATGTATAGCAGAAAACGTCATTGCGGCATCTTGATTGCACTTTTTCTATTCATGATAATTGGGTCGATTTTATTGCACTTTGAATAATATTGTAGCTACGCTTAATAAATAGTGGCGGACCATTTTATTGACAAATGCATATTGACATAGCTGTCAGCCCGTCACCAGGAAAGCCAGTCAAAACACGCTATTAAAATAGAGTTTATAAAGTTTATAAAATAAAGAGTATCTTCATCTTCAATATTAATGATTTATTCATATTGATTTTTTTTTTCGGACTAAAGAGTTGGGATTAGGGTTAAGGTTATTGTGTTTAACGCCACCTGGAAAAACCACCGAGCTGTCGCAAAGAAAATTAAAAACAACTTATGATCGCGTTAATATAAATTATACACGGCTTAAACAATTACGCTGTTACATAAATAATGATACTGTTGTTTAAATGAATTGATGTGAGAGTCGTAAAACGACTAATGACAAAGTTACCACACCATTTTGCTTTTATTCGATTTATGTAAAGAATAATTGAGTTCAATATTTCTGTTAAATTTCATATATATTGTTTTCTATTGTCACATTTGATTGAAATTCATTCCACGAAAGTCTAGATAGTTATATCAGTAGTCGTTACACTTCATGAACCCCGTCGTTGGTGTAATGGTTCGCGTGCTCGCCTCGAGTGGGGTAGATCGTGGGTTCGAGCCCCGATCGAGTCAAACCTATAGAGTATGAAATTGGTATTTAATAGGTTCTTACATACGTTCTTGGGAAAGACCGGGTGATCTTCCACGAGTGATAGAAATGTTATGTCTTTTCGCGAGTGGAGCGCAGCGAAACGAGCGAAAAGAAACAAAATTTCTTTCACGAGTGGAAGATTACCTGGGCTTTCCCAACAACGCATGTTAAGTACCTATTTCTTCCGTAAACCAACAACTTTCACTATCACGAACTCCTAGAAACCCCCGCCATTGATCAGTATCTAATTTGCATAAATTATCAGATCAATATCATTGAACGTTATGAAATACACATCACATAAAATTGAATTTTGTGACACCGATTGATAAACTAAGTAATTTTCTACTGATATTTAAGTTTTCTCACTAATATTTTATTGAAAGCACAGTATTTTCCTTCATGAGACACCCCATATATGAAATATGACGTGACATATATTTTGACGTCATTGAAAAATGACGTCAAAGGTACGGAAAATGACATCTAAGAAATACGAAAAAATGAAAATAAAAGACACAAATATATTTAATACGGTTGGAGTCTGTATTTGAAAAAAAACCCAATGGTTAAATCCGTAATATATCTGTTATTCAGATATCAGACAGGGTATATAATATGACATTCCCGGCTTAGGATATATATTTAAACGATTTTTTCCTTGTTAGAGGCGTTCTGATTGGATGTCACAACGAGTAGAGACGAGTGCTTAACTCGGTCGTCTCAACCCGAAAACGACAATTTACGGAAGAATGTTGTTTCTCGGTTAAGCACACAGCATTAAGGAGAAAGAGCAAAGACTGGTTGGCTCGGAATCCGGATAATTTGTCCGCTTGGGGCGATATGTCTATCCACATGTTTCAGTGAGCTAGCACTATAAAAATCCAACTAAGCATGTTGGTCTAGTACAAAGCGGACCTCATCATCACCTCATTAAAAATTAACTTGTTCTAGCCATAATATATCTGTAAAATTGCTGAGTTGACGTTAGACAACAATCGCTCACTCACTCACTCACTCACTCACGAAAAAATATTGACGATTTCTGCAGGGACTCGGTGTAATAATGTATTACAATTTATAATTTGTCTTCAGTGAACGATATCAGTGATATGCTAGATGATATTTACAAGAACACCAGATGTAATTGCCAGACATGTATCGACGATAAAAATGGCTATGTTGTCATGGTTGCTATTATGCCCCGGATGTACAGAATTGTGAAGTAAGTTGATTTACATGTATGACGTTATGTTACGTTAGTTTGAACTTTCGCTTTGATACTGTAGTCAAGGAACATGCAAAAAGAACACGCTATGTGATGTCGCATACGATATTCCATACCTTGGAGTTCTTATCATGATTTCCTTGATTTGGTTGCTGCTAATAGGGAAGCTTCCCAACCAAGGGTTCCTAGTTGTTAAGTTGAAGTTATCAATTCGAAAGGTTTGCGATTAGCATCACAAATAATCACAGACAGTTTCGTTTGTCGTAATCACAATTCGGTCTTTTCCTTATTCATGTATTATATTTTTATTCCTTTTCTTTTCGCCATTGTATTGTCTATCCTTTTACGATTTACGGCTTCTAACTACCACTTTGGTATCTTCAAACTGTTTTACATAATGGAGATAGAGAGGTCATGCGTGTACATCTTTTACACCAGAAAAGTCTTAGATGGCAGAATGTGTTTTACTTATATTTAAAATTATTTCATGTAAGAAAAACATACTACGATAATTATTTCTTCTGTGCACTGTAACAGGATTCGTGCATATTTGATATTATATGGATGTCTATCATACATGTGCCTGTCCCAAGCCAGGACCTGAATTTCCAACGTCATATGTAGTGATCTGTTTTGTGTTCAGCGAGTTCAGTTAAGATGAGAGGTGATTGCTTGTTTTGTTGATATTGGTGTATTTGATGAACATCACTATTTAAACTTTATTTTCACAATATAATATTTTTAACTTAATCGCATATACACACACCAACTCCATAACAGAAAATTAAAGAACAAAAGTATAGCAAATTTCTAATTGTCCATACAGAAGGAGGCCGGTGAACTAATGATCTTCTTATTTTAATTTTTATTTTAGCGCTTCTTCTCATCACAATGATGTTATGGCAGACGCCAGGATTTATGCATACTACTTGAGCTTATATTGGAGTAACTTTGCAAATTGTAAACAGGTTGTCATTGTGTTATTTTCAAGAGACGATGGTGTGGTACGTACATTAGAAGATTTTGTATAGTCCTAATTATAATTTATCATCCTACCCAAAAACCTAATACCATGTATCTATACAATTTGGCAGGATTGTTATAATATATTGTCGTTTATTGCAAAATACAGTTGGAGCTCTTATAGATATTTTCTTGACGTCAGATTCTCATTAGATTTCCTACATAACGCGGTAAGAATATTAATGTACAGGACATTGTGTGCAAATTGCGATTCTAAATTCATTGAAATGTTCAATTAATCTTGCAAATATCTTAATGAGATACTATGGTTGATTTAATGACATTCTGATGATTTCAAGTGTTGGTAAGATTATTATTCACATATCATTCATCTCCCATGCGTACGTTTGGTTTACTCTAATTACTCACTTTATGCTAGGGACCGACCATTTAACTTGCAGGGAGGAGGGGGGGGGGGGGGGGGGGTATGGTTTTTTGTTTCGTTCAGAATTTTTTTTTTTCGGACAACACTAGAGTTAAAATATTTTTTTTTTTGTCGAAAAGCACGAATTTTTTTTCAAGAATTTAACATTAGGTTATATGACAAATACTCTGAATCATATTATTATTTTTTTCCTCCACCAAAATCAGAATATTTTTTTCAGCAACATTGAGAATCAGAATATTTATTTAGAAAAAACCATAACCCCCCCCCCCCCCCCCCCCCTCCTTCAAGTTAAATGGTCCGTCCCCTAGTTTTCATTTGTATGTAAGCTCTGAAAAAGCAGTCATAACCACGGCTCATTTTATTTTTAAACAATGATATAAATTGAAGGTGGATTTGTTCTGTTTAAGTACCAAAATAAGCAAATCTGCAGAACTTGCTATGCTGGTGAAATAATCAATGATAGCATACAACCACTGTGTCACACGGTTAGCTAGTGAAAAGAAAGCTAGCTAACCATTTATCACAACTTTGTCATGGGAGCGAATGAATTTGTATTTGTTGATGTTGAAGCATTGTTTGTAAGATCTTAGTTTTAAATTAAATGAGTTTGAATTCTAATATGAAATGCATATATATGTGGTATAAAATTAAATACAAACCTGTACAGCTTTTTGTCATCTTGTATCTTTCTCCCCTATTTTTAGGTATACACCTTAACACAGAAAGATGCTAGAACAAAACTTACTGATGCACTCGTTAGAGGTATAACCCTTGAAAATCAGAGGTACTTCGACACGAATGAGAAGACAAAGATGGGAATGGGTCTGAAATCAATGATAGACCAGTACAGGTGGGTAATATAATGTATTAAAGTAAGATCGTTTTATATTGTCACGGTAGTGAAGGTTAACCTTCTGAAAAACGAAAAAAAAAAACAGACAGTAAACTTGAAAGAAATCCTGAAAAGTTTGGCAATTTAGTAATATAATCATGTAGTGAAAGTAGGACGTTCGTGAAAAATTGAGGGTAAATTAGAATGTAATGCTTAAATTGACAATACAAACTACCTCTTGACTTGATACGAATGTTGATATATGTAACCAGTAATAAGTTATGTCAACTTTTATGCGCATGAATACTTCTGTAAATCGAAATGGATAAATATTGAATATACATGCATACTCCTGCAAAACATACCCATCATATGACGTGACCGTTTTCTATGAAATATAATGTAGTCGTAAATGCCACTACAATTTAAACTGGATGATTATTTAAAGCATTGGATGCTTCGATTGTAATCACAACATAATAGAGGTAGATTAAATTTTTACTGATACATGGCTCTGTCCCACATTTTTTTTTATATTCAGACAAATTCTCGTTCAGTTTAATTTAAGATTGCTTTCTCCTCCGACAAACTGTATTGCCATCGGAGATAGATGATATATTCCAGATTATTCAATTTGCTTTTTATTCTCTGTTACGATGAACACGGAGTACTTATTCCTTTAGAAATACCCGGACGATCCGGATACTACAACACAATAGTATAAACATAGCGGTAAAGCAACACAGAAAATGAAAGTGCGGACAACACGAACTCTCACAAAAAACAGTGAGTGAGACCAGTTGTTCTGGAACGGTTAGCTTCTCCTGCTCTACTAATGGAATCAGTCATGTACAGCATGGGCGGCAGCACGAAAGAACTTCTAAGGATGACATAGTGAGGAAAGCCCGAATAGACATATTGACCATAATGATAGGCAAACGCCCTGTACAAAGATAGAAATGGGAACTAGACTTGAGAACCAGCGTTTCAGAAACCAGAACATTCTCCTTCATTTTTGATAAACAGGCATGCACAAAACGCTTAACTCTGAGAGCCATAAGATAGACACGAAACTGAATGGATGGTCACCTTCGGTAAAAATCAAGAACAGAAACAATACCAAAATGTATCATTTCTTCATTTTTTTCCCCACAGTCATGTTTAGGTCGGTCTCCACTTATGAGCATAACTAATTTTAGACCTTATATAGCATTTCAATATAAAAATGTTCAATTTGAACTTAATATTGATCTAAATGATCTGCCAAGAGTGATCAAAACAACATTTTTATGTAATGATAGAGAATCCTAGACATCTCGGTACCTGGACATTTCGGTACTGACTTGGACATCTCGGTACTCGGTACTGGACATTTCGGTACTGACCTGGACATCTCGGTACTCGGTACTGGACAGTTCGGGACTTGGATGAGACAATATTCGGTACTGACCACAATTGTTTGGTACTTATTAATTGGCAATATTTTTGTACTAGTAGTTCTTTAATATATGACCCAAAAGTGGATCGATATGTGTTTTTGATAATTCCAGTGTAGATCGATCCCGGAGATCGTTGTTTTTGTATATTGATTTTTATTTTTATTTTCATTATTTTGACCTCCATTTATTATTTACAAAAGTAATTATGCAAATTATGAAATTCAGCGTGTTTGTTAAGAAAGCCCCGGTACTTTCATTTCATTAAAACGGACTGATTTATTGCTTTTCCCCACAAAAATTCTTCATACTTTGTGGTATGTGTGTTCGTGTGAGTAACTGAGGAAATTGACAGTGCTTTCAATATACGACATTTCTTGATTTTCTGTTTATAATTTGGGGGGTTAAATAATATACAAAAGCGATACAATTAGATAAAAAGGTCTTACCAGTGTTGCATAATCTGTGCTGCCACTGTGAACACTGGTCACATTGTAAAGCCTCCTGTCTGGGACTGACATTCTGCCACAATTTATACACGAATACTCGTTCATTTTGCAGTTTGAATCTCAAATTAGGGTAACCCTCCATTATATATCGGCTTGGCAAATATTTCTCAAATAAAATTCAGCTTGTATCGTCTTTTGAAGTCAAACAAAAGATTAAAGCATTGATCTATGATTAAAGAAATTAAATTTGGTAATTAAAGCTATCTAATTAAAACATTTATGTAATGAAAATAATCATCCCGTTAAGTTTATCTGTGATTTATTGATAAAGGGACTTAGTTATCAAAACAAAAGTTATTTACAAATATTAATGAATTGTCTCTTTGATGTCCATTTAATTAAAGATGATTTAAAAAAAAATACATAATCATTTGTATAAACAACGTCTACATGTAAAAAATTTTTTTTAAAAGTTTTTAAATTCAATCAAATTATTTTTATTATTCAGTACAGAAATTTCCAGTACCGAGTACCGAGATGTCCAGTACCGAGTACCGAGATGTCCAGGTCCCGAGATGTCCTGATACCATGATAGAAACCTCCTTATATCTTTTACATGCAACGTTATATATACATTGTAATTTTAAGATGAAATATGTATGCGTGCTAGATATAATGATATGTTAACTTTGTTTGTAGACAAGCCCTTAAAGGACAACGACAATAGAGAAGTTGTCGACATACAGAGTCGTTTGTTTAGAAAGAGACAGATATCCATATACAATGTATAATATACACATTCAATATGACATTTCCAAATAAAAGTGCCATTCTAAATTAACGGTCTGAAGTACGTACACTATTCAAAATAAAAAAGAGCAATTATAGCAATGATCAGTTTTAGAATACATATTTACATTTAGCATTGACTGAAACCATACACCTTCCATCCCCGTATTGACTTGCAGATTAAATATTTATAACTAATGTCGTTTTTCAGTAATATTCAATGGCGTCGCGGAACAGTACACCTAATCCCCCGGTTATCTAATTGAAGTTCGGCATAGACACTACCAGTAGTTAGATAAAGAATTATATATAGTAAACATGTGACATATGTATTACTAGCGAAACTGTGTCATAATCACGCACACATTTTCCTTGCTGGTCTTCTGGTCGATCGATTGAAAGGGGATTAGAGGTGATCGAATGTAATAAGTCACATCGTGCTATAATTATCTAATCTAGTAGATCTTGGGAGCCAGACCTTGCAAATTGCTAAGCAACTACGAAAGAGTAAGACATATATTATCATACACAGTGCTGTTTCTCTATTTGTTCTTCTCGCTTTGAATATTGAATCATATTCATACTTTTTCCGGTAATACGCATATGAAAAGTAAAGTATATCGGGAATTTTATCATTACATTGTTTATAAAGCAATACAAAAAGACGTCGTATTAGAACTTTGGATAATGAACGTATTTAAGCCTGATTTCTAAATTTTGTTTGAATGAACAGAAACATGTTAATTATTGTAATTATTAAAACAAATACGGAATGTCAGAAGTCTAAATACCACGCAAACTAAAGAGTTGAGTGACTGTAGTGCCTTTAGATCATTTACTATGTACATGGCCTCAATTTCATATTTCATTTAATAGTGCACAGACATCAATTGTATATAAGGTGTCTATATCTCGGAATTATCCAAGTATGACTTCTGTGGTAAATTGCTCAACCAAGCTTCGATCTTGTGATGCTTTGTAGCTTTTATGTTAGAACTGTTGCCTTTGTAAGCAGATAGTTCGAAAGATTTTTGTACACTGTGTGTCGGTCTTACATCTTCTCATTATAATCATGACACTGAATTGAATTGATTTGATTTGATTTATTGTGTTTAACACCACTTTCAGCAATATTTCAGCTATATCATGGCGACCAGTTTTAGTGGTGGAAGAAGCCGGAGAACCACCAACCACGGGCAAGCAACTGTTAAACTTTATCACTTGCGGCTGCGAGTCGAGTGCACCATTTTTTTAAATTTACAAAACCGGGCGCGAACCCACGCCGTATTGGTGATAGGCTTAAAGCTTGTATGAGTTGTTGGGTAATCCAACTACCTAACTCATTGAGCCATGCGGACCCTCACACTGAATTGACATAGTGAAAAGGGCGTTTGTTTTGTTCTTGGCAGCAATTGTTGCAGTTCAAAGATACAGAGACAATTGTCATGTAGCAATGAAAGTGCTTTCCCACTTATGAGAAAAAAAATCATTTTGATAACCGAGAGCTCACCAAACAGAACGAAGGATCAGAACTAATTCTACAAGGGATCATTTTTTCATTATTTTAGATAAAAATAAAACAGTAGATATCAAATTTAGTGAGCACGACGTGTTTCAGGAATAACCTTTATCAGGTACGTAATAACCTTCATCAGGTACGCTACTGTAATAACCTTTATCAGGTACGTAATAACCTTCATCAGGTACGTTACTGTAATAACCTTTATCAGGTACACTAGAATTAGAAAGATTGGAAAACCAAATAATTTAAACAGTTTTGGGAGCACGTAAACCAAAGGGTCTAAACAGGATCTCCAAAATCTATGGGTTTTTTTCGTTCAGAATTTTTTTTTCGGACAACACGAGTTAGAATATTGTTTTTTTTTGGTCGGGCAAAGCGCGAATTTTTTTTCCAGAATTTAACATTAGGTTATATGACAAAAACTCTGAATCAGATTTTTTTTTTCCTCCACCAAAATCAGAATATTTTTTTAGCAACATTGGGAATCAGAATATTTTTTTAGAAAAAACCCATCAGTCTTGTATATGATTGGATTGTCAAAGATCAATGATTATCTGACATGACCCCAAACTGGATGGTGTTGTTAGATGTTAGTGTATTATCATATTATTTTATCTAAACTACGAACAATGACATTATTTGAACTTCAGGACACCACAGATACAGATATGTCTGCTTCATACATTGGCCTACACCTGTAAATTGACAGAGAGTCCCACTTAAGAATGAAACTTTACAAGATAAGTTTCAATTTTCATATTTGTGAACTTTCCATTTATATGTCTCTGTTGATATGGTATTCCAGAGCTTGCGGATCATATTAGTGTTTCTTTGTCGATAGTGAGAAAGCTACTGAATCAAGGGTTTCTAGTGGTTAAGCTTATGCCACAATTTCGATAGATTTACGATTGTCATCATAACTATTACAGAATATTCGTTTGCATATCCTCTTCAATGACTTATCATCATATTTTTAACAAGAGCAACACGATGGGTGCCACTAGTGGCACAGGAACTGCTTACCCTTCCGGAGCACCTGAGGTCAGTCCTGGTTTATTGTAGGGTTTGTATTGCTTAATTTTTAGTTTTCTAAGTAGTGTTTTGTGGATCTTTTGTCTTTCGTGTCCTTTTTCTTTCGGTTACTGTATTGATTGTCCTTCTTTGATTTATGGCTTCTGATTACCTATTTGGGATCTTCAACTTTTCTTATTGTTGTTTCGATTATTTTTAACTTTGAATTTGGAATTGTTAAATAAATTTGTCACTTCTGTTTAGACAGGTTTAATGTTAATATGTAAGCATTATAAGTTGGCAAATACCTTTTCGTCTCTGTACCAACAATCTTCGCGGTCATCATCATATGGTTGTATGATTTAAATTTACCCATGAAAGCAGGAATACGAAGGGGTAATAAAAAAAATGGACAATCTAAAAAAACTGGCAACATAGAGTGTACACAAGACGAAGAAAAACATAGAACTTCATATGATATAGATATCAGTTATTTGTGGCAGGTATGTATTTTTCTCTGGGTATATCAGTTTCTTGAATCAAAAAAAGATCACATGATGTAACTTGAATATTGTTATAAAAGTGGTCTTAAACACACATAATACCATTCAGGTGCGATTTCAGATGGGGTGCCCCCTAAAAAAAAACAAAAAAACGGCAGGGTATCGGCTGCTGATCGTCTGTTGTTAAACAATATTGTTTTATGTATAACCATTTACATCCTTTACTGTCCAATAAGCTTCCAGATCGCTGTCCTGGAACTGCTGTGAACGTCTACAAAATATGCCCTCCACAAACAATGAAATCTTGCATCCGCAATTAAATTCATTAGCACATTAGTGTTACAGATCTTCCATGAGAGAACTGCAATTTCTATTTTTTATTTATTAATTTTTATTTATCAAATACTGTCATATATGAGCATAAAACATGATTATATAATTGTAGATATGATATGTTTGTTCTTTGTTACAATGTTAAAGATCTAATGAAAATATTAACTCAACATACTATATGAAAACGTTAACGAAATACATGAATAATTTGAAAATGTTAACGAATACATGAATTATATTAAAGAAATATATAAAAATTGATACATCAAATGCATCACATTCAAATTGATACAACAAATATATCGTATAAAATGGATAAATATCGTAAACACATTGATACATCAAATATATCGTTGAATATGTCCACAAATTTAACCAATCCATCCAAGGAGTTTAAGAGCTGTGATGATGGAGAAAACTAGAAGAGACAGGAGACCAATATATCCAAATGCTCCTCTCATTCTTTTTGATGGATCTGAAGAGAAAACAATAAATGTATGTAACATGTTTGGCATTGATTCAATAATCAGATGGTTGTTCAAATGTAAGAGAATGGTGATTAACAAGTACCTCAAAGTGTCAGAATCGTGATAAATAAGAATACAAGTACCTCACAGTATCAAAATCATGATAAATAAGTACACTAAGGTGTAAGAAATGTGATAACCAAGGACACAAAAGTCTGAGTTAGTGAGTGATGGTTGCTTAATGTCAAATGAACAATGTTTTCAGCTTTATCATGGCGAGAACAAGTTACATTTGATGAAATGATCTCCACTTTGTACTAAACCAACAAGCTTAGTTGTATTTTTATATTGCTAGCTTACTAAAACAACAGTCCACAGGAATACGCTGTGTCACCGAGGGCAGCAGTCCATTGAAACGATGGGAAATGAAAACTACTTCCAGCGTTGCGTCTAACTGAAATGTATCCGAGAGAGCATTCTTTGTGAAACTTAAAATTCACAGTGACATATCCTTCATTTGAATCATATGGGTTTTATTAGTGTGTCACAAATGGGGTTTAGGGTTTTGGTGTTTAATGCAATTTCAGTTTTCAGTTTCAGTTATATTGTGGCAGCCAGTTTTATTGGTGGAGGAAACCGGAGTACCCGGAGAAAACCACTGACCTGTCGCAAGTCACTGACAAAATTTATCACATAATGTTGTATCGAGTACACCTCGCCTGAGCGGGGTATCACAGAAGAATTGACATGGTGCTTTTTGTGATTGTTTATACCAGAAGCGAAACTTGAAAGCATTTGGTCGGATGTCTCAACTCTTCTTTTACTTTTCAATCTACATGTATTTGGTATAATGCAGAATACATTACCTCCTGTGTAATATCCCAAGGCATAAAACACACGACCAACTATCCAAATAATACCAGCTATAGCAGACATTTTCTGAAATTGTAGAAAAACAAGAGTTATCTCTCATTTTCTAACAAAAAGTACATGTATGTCAGCATGACACAATCAGTTCCTTTACAGTAATATTTTGATCAGGAATTAATTTTTTTTTCTTCCGGAAATTATTTTGAAGGGGTGTTTTGCTAATTTACAAAATATCTAAATATACATATATATATATATATATATGTAGAATAATGTTTACTAAATAAATAAAGATCTCGGGGTAAACTGTCCTTGTACATTTACATGATGAAATTCATGTGGATTTTCATGCTAGCTTTTTCAAATATTATTATAAATTTATTTTATCTTCTTTTTCTGAAAACTAGCTACATATACATATTCATAAAAGCAATAATTATTTCGAATTATCGGGACAATAACAGGATTTCATATTACATGTATATTCACTTAATTTCAGGATATTACAAGTATACATTCATTTTCAGAGAGCATAACTGCATAAGGAGCTTAAATAGGAGCAGGAAGTAACGTACTGGATTCCCTTGCTATTTTTGTTTTGAGAAATTTCTCGTACTAACATATAAAAATATCCTTTTATTGCCATGTCGACATGCAGTGGTGTAAGCCAAGATAGATAACTTGGAGTTGTAGGAAAGATTTAATTCGTCCAAAAAAATTTAGTAAATTAATAATAATAGTAAAGAAATCCTAAATTATCACAATAGGATTAACTGTATCCTATTATTGTTCAAATCAATATTTATTTACTTTCTTTTACTGTTGTTCCCATCAGAATCTTACCAGAGAAGACTTCATAAGTTTACAACTTGTGTCTTATCCATTTGTCTTGTTTTGTATGACAATAAAATATGCTTAAAGTATCAGAATCTTAACTTCTGCTCTCCCTACATCACATACATCATGGCCAATCATAAACGTGGTAACAAACTTACAATTGAGTTGAATGTCTGAATCTGTACATCAACATTATAAACCATAATGTCGTGTAACAATACATGTCAGTGATGACAGCTTTGATTACTTACAGGAAATGTCAGTCCTCCAAATATCAACAAAACCAGAAATATTGGAAAGCCTTCTAGTCTGCAAATAATAAGAATATAAGTATAAGAAAAATGTATCAGGGTTTCGATAAAGATGCAAGTTCAAGTTCAAAGCTTTATTTATAGTCAGTACATGAATAAATATTACATAATAACACAACCTCTTGTGGGCTTTTAAAACCGACATTAAAAACAAAATAACAAAGTTAAGACATAAAAAACACATGGTGAAAACAAACATGCATGCAAATGTTAATATAATCAGTTAAAAATCAGAATACATGTGGCAAGAGCCAAGTGTGGTAAAACTGGGTATTTGCAGGTTTGCAATAGTGTGAATGCTTTAGAGTCGAAGCGACACTATGTGGTTGACAACACAGAATGAAGAATATATCTGCTATCAAGACGATACAGAAAATAGATGTTGCGGGATCATACAATATTGCTTCATTTTGGAGCTTGAAAATCGTCATACACATGTTTTTGATCATAAACGTTATCCGAATTGTTTCGAAACAGAATGCAATCATATATTGGTCTCATATGGTCCTATGTTAAACTTTGTCCTAGTGATCATTAATACAGAATTTAGACAAAAGCAGGATTGTTTTGTATACAAAAATGTACTATATATCTTCTTCAAATGCAAATGTAGTTTTAACTTTAAAGTAAGTTTATATCTCTTTAGATGTACTGTAAGAGTGATGTACATTTTCCCAATATGCCAGGAAACGTTTTGCCATTTTGTGTTTTAGAAAGGTATTGGTCAAATCCAGAATGGTGGTTTTCATATGATTTGACCCACGGGTGAGAAAGGAAGAAAAGTACAATCAACCATGGGTTACTGATAATGCAAGATTGGTTTGATTTGGCTATATGGTGTCTAATGCCACTTTCAACAATATATCAGTTATATAGTGGCCATCAGTTTTATTGGTGGAGGAAACCGGAGTACCCGGTGAAAACCACCAGACCTGCCCTAAGTCCCTGACAAAATTAATCACATAATGTTGTACACCTCGCCTAAACGGGATTAGAACTCACATCAGTGGTGATAGGCACCGATTGCATAGATAGTTGTAAATCCAACTACCATACTATCACGACGGCCCCAACAATGCAAGAACCCCCTGTGTAAGCAGTTTGATTTACAGTAGTAATCCCCTCTTCAAATAGGAAGTACATGCCCCTGAATACCGTAGCAATGAATATACATTAACTCAAAAAAACAGGTGTTCCTAGAATGTTGCTACAAATATGGGTACGATTACTGATTGGGAAGTTATCACATCTTCTGTGGTACAATATGGAGCTCAATCGGTACCCATTGCTAATTTCAATGTCCATGACGTGTAAAGACAAGGCGGTAAGCGACTTTTCGAGTATCTGTACAATGTGGTATCCTTACTTTAGAGGCCATTAGGGTAGATACGATTTTGCGGTGAGATAAAATTCAAAATATCAGGCCCTGTACTTTCAAATTGATCAAATTAATTTTAAATTTAATTATCTCATGTTTATTTACATGCATAAGACCTCTAATGAAGTAAATGATATTTGAAAGGTAGCTATAACGAATGGCTTTACATGGGTCAGTCACATGAATATGTCAACCAGATAACAGTGGGGTATATTGAAAGGATTGCAATACCATTCACAGATAAACAATGATTCTTAATGCGATCGTTCTACATAAAAAAAACATAGATTTCCATCGACTCCTCACTAAATGTATATCCTTCTGTGGGTTTGGAGTTTTGGTTGTATCTGGTCTGGGATCAGCTACAATCTGATCTGGAAGGCGCGTGTCTGTGGTTTGGGACCAGCTACAATCTGATCTGGAAGGTACGTGTCTGGGATTTGTTTTTAGTGCTTCGTCTCTTATCTGGCCAAAAACAAAATCAATGGTTTCAAAATTTCACTTTATTCAGTATATGCGCCTTTCTAGAACGTTCTAAGCTTTGAGATGAAAAATGTGTGTGTCGACCCCGAGACAAAAACAAATACTATTAAATATCTGAGCAAAAACCTCCCATTAAGAAAATGGTTAGTCTCTTATGTCAATGTACATGTGCTGTGATAAGTCGAATTCAACTATTACTATTATTGTGGTATCAGTCAATTAGTCTTACGTGTTTTGGTGAGCTCTCTGGTAACAGTTGAAGCTGTCATTGTCACTATACATCTTTGGATACTGAAACAAAAACATACAAATGTAAAGTCATATATTATTACATTGATTTGACCTAAAATGAAGAATCAGTGCCTATCATCACTAAAGTTGTGAGTTTGAATCCCGCTCATGGCAAGGTGTACTTGATACAACATTATGTGATAAAGTTTGTCAGTGACTTGTGGCAGGTCAGTGGTGTTATCCGGTTTCCTCCACCAATAAAACTGACTGCCACGATATAACTGAAATATTGTTGAAAGTGGCATTAAACACCCTAACCCACCTACCATATTTAACTACTACTGGGTATTTTTAGATACATTAATAATGATGATATGATACCTGCTTTATACTCATTTTTACATCAACAGAATCAGTTGAAATTGCATAGTGCTGGCTTACTGAAACGTACTACATTCCGGTGTTAAACATGTCCTTCCACGGCACACAGAAATGTTATCCAGACTCCAAACAAACCCCCAGAGCCAAAAAATATTTGATTAGCATGCAGAGAGGTTTAATAATCTAGTTGTTGAGATGCTGCCTGCAGTATACTGTTCCCAAAGGTTAAACCGAATGGCCTGGTTGCTTCTAACTTGTGTTCTTTGGTACCTGGATAGTTTTCCTTCTGACACCAGTTTCCTTTGGATAGGAAGTAGCTGAGCTTCTTCGTACAGTTTTCTGACGAGTAGATAGAAGGGTGGCTTCTCATCATCTGTCTTCTTGTTAAGGTGCCTGTGCCACCCTTCTATGTCATTGTTCGTTCAAGTACTCTGGTTAAAAACACACCATGAATGATGAAGCAATCTGGTAGAATCCCGTTATCCAGGTCTTTTTGACGTAGCGGATGAGTTTCAGTAGTGTCGCATCCTTTGTCTGTTGTGTCAGCTGGTGAAATGCTGGCTCTATGTGGTTAGCGGGCAGGAAGGGTAGTGCCATTATGGAAATATTTTTTTACTAGGAGGACGAGTTGTCTCGAAAAGGGGGACGAGTTGGTTAAAAAGGGGGGCGAGTTGTCCCGATTCCTGCGTAAACAAAGAAGTCAAAATATAGAACAAGCACTTAACAGAACACATGCTAATAGCGTCCTCATTTCCAACCAATTAATTAATACCCATGTAGAACATATGACTAAAATGACATATTCGAAATCTGGGATATATCGACCATCATCTTCTTTAAAAAATAATAAAATACGAAAAAAGAAACTAAGGCGAGGGTTACACTATAGCTAATGTCCTGAAAATTGACCTGAAATGTCCTGAAAAGTACATAAAGACCTATATCTTTTTTATCATCCAATGGATTGAGTTCAAATTTGAAAATGTTAAATACATTAGCATATATTTAACGAATATTAAAAAAAAAAAAAAAAAAAAAAAATCTTAGGTGGAAATAATTTGACTTGAAAATTGTCATGAAATGTCCTGAAAAGTACATTAAGGCCTATATCTTTTTTTTAATTAACCAATGGATTGAGTTCAAATTTGAAAATGTTAAATACATTAGCATATATTTAAAGAATATTTAAAAAAATATATAAAAAAAAATGTTTAGGTGGAAATAATTTGACCTGAAAATTTCATAACAATTTTCAGGTCAAATTATTTCCACCTAAGAATATTTAAATTTAAATATTCGTTAAATATATGCTAATGTATTTAACATTTTCAAATTTGAACTCAATCCATTGGATAATAAAAAAAGATATAGGCCTTTATGTAATTTTTCAGGACATTTCATGACAATTTTCAGGTCAAATTATTTCCACCCAAGAATATATTTTTTTTTTAAATATTCGTTAAATATATGCTAATGTATTTAACATTTTCAAATTTGAACTCAATCCATTGGATAATAAAAAAGATATAAGCCTTTATGTACTTTTCACGACATTTCAGGTCAATTTTCAGGACATTAGTGTAACCCCTAAGCAATCGTAACTACTCGGCCATTCCCGCTACCCTGCAAATAAGGGTAGCGAGAATGGCCGAGTAGTTACGATTGACCCCTAAGGCGATTATAAAACACAAAATAAATTTTCCGTGCAACCATGATTTTCCGGATTTGTTTATCGTTTTTTTGGGGGTGGGGCTACTATCGGATACGTATGGGAACTATAGAGTCAATTCCATAATTAAAATAACACCTGAGAAACTCGCAACAGTATAGTTTTTCCGGGTGGTAATTTAAGGGCAGTAAAATGGCTCTAGAACAGGGCGGAAACATCAGACAATATGAAATAGAATAGAAATAGAAATAGAAATAGAAATAAGTTTATTAACCAAATCAGCGCCCCAGGAGGGCATATACAAATAACAATTATGATTGATACACAACAACAATACAAATAACAATTATGATTGATACACAACAACAATACAAATAACAATTATGATTGATACACAACAACAATATATCAACCTAAATATTCGCGGTGAAATATCAATAATTGTGGTGCAGGCACACTCGGGCAGGAAAAGAACAATAATATGACAATAATTAATTAATTACAAATTAATTATTTTTGTCATATCAGATTCTGAATGCGACTCAAATTGTGATGGTTCAAAAAATAATTGTTACATGTTCCAAATGTATCTACTATTTAAATCCTTGATTAGAAACATCAGTGTTGTTTTTACTTACAGGAACTTCATATTTCTTTCTGGCTCCGCCAACTTTGGCAGCTTTCCACATGACCATGAACAAAGATGCAATAGCTGTCAGGATAACATATCCAAATTCTCCGGGGAGGGTGAATGTTGCAGTCATTTTAGCGGAGATTGTGCTGACGTCCTAAATTCTGAACAATAACGATGACCTCAATACAATTTGTTTACAAAGAAAGAGGTCAAAAGATGGAACACGCACTTACCGGAACACCATAATTAGAGCGTGCTATTAGCGTCCTCATTTCCAACCAATTCAGTAATACCCATGTAGAACATATGATTAAAATGACATATCCGAAATCTGGAGAAATATCGACGATCATCTTATTTTTTAAATAAAATATGAAAAAGAAACTAAGGTGATTTTAAAACACAAAATAATTGTTCCGTGCAACCATGATTTTCCGGATGTTAATTTCAACGGTGGTAAATTTAAACAGTAACATGTTAATAGATGATAATAGCTAAGAAAAAAAAAAAATTAAAAAAAATTTAAGAATTAATAACCCTTATACATGGGTCAGTACCATAAATGTGGCATTGGGGGAAGGTGGGAGGTGGGGTGGGGTGGCGGGGGGTGGGGGTATATTCTTATCCAATGTACTAGTAGAGAAATACACAATACATCCGATGTATAAATCTACCAGACTGAGCAATATACTAAGCGATCACAACTTTTCCCATATCTAGAGAGACAGACATGCGTATTGGCTGAGTGTCCTTTAACGTGAAAAAAATAAAATAGCCATTAAGTAATTCAAGCTAGGTAAACATAGAGAATGTAGTATGAGAAGTAATAAAAAGAGTTTGAAGATACCAAAGGGGTAATCAAAATACGTAAATCGAAGAAGAACAGACAACACAATGACCAAAAGTAAAAGGACAAAAGGACAAACAACGATCTACAAAACATACACATAAAACTAAAGATCGAGTAACACGAACCCCACTAAAGACCGGGGTGAACTCGGATGCTCTATAAGGGTAAGCAGTTCCTGCTCCACTAGTGACACCCGTCGTGTTGATCTAGTTACAAACCCGGTGATGAGTCATGAATGAAGAAAGGCCCGGGAAGTGTTTACGGTAAGTGGAACATCAGACCATAAATTAGCAGGGTTGGAGTACCGACTGACATATGGGACAGGAGTGCAGACTGACATATGGGACTGAAGTACAGACTGACATATGGGACAGGAGTACAGATTAACATATGGGACAGGGGTACAGACTGACATATGGGACAGGAGTACCGACTGACATATGGGACAGGAGTATACACTGACATATGGAAAAGGAGTACAGACTGACATATGGGACAGGAGTACCGACTGACATATGGGACAGGAGTACAGACTGACATATGGGACTGGAGTACAGACTAACATATGGGACAGGAGTACAGACTGACATATGGGACAGGAGTACAGACTGGCATATGGGACAGGCGTACAGACTGACATATGGGACAGGAGTACAGACTGACATATGGGACTGGAGTACAGACTGACATATGGGACTGGAGAACAGACTTACATATGGGACTGGAGTACAGACTGACATATTGGACTGGAGTACAGACTGACATATGGGACTGGAGTACAGACTGACATATGGGACAGGAGTACAGACTGACAAATGGGACAGGAGTACAGACTGACATATGGGACAGGAGTACAGACAGACATATGGGACTGGAGTACAGACTGACATATGGGACTGGAGTACAAACTGACACATGGGACAGGAGTACAGACTGACATATGGGACAGGAGTACCGACTGACATATGGGACTGGAGTACAGACTGACATATGGGACAGGAGTACAGACTGACATATGGGACAGGAGTGCAGACTGACATATGGGACAGGAGTACAGACTGACATATGGGACAGGAGTACAGACTGACATATGGGACAGGAGTACACACTGACATATGGGACAGGAGTACAGACTGACATGGAACTGGAGTACAGACTGACATATGGGACAGGAGTACACACTGACATATGGGACTGGAGTACAGACTGACATATGGGACTGGAGTACAAACTGACACATGGGACAGGAGTACAGACGGACATATGGGACAGTACAGACTGACATATGGGACTGGAATACAGACTGACATATGGGACAGGAGTACACACTGACATATGGGACTGGAGTACAGACTGACATATGGGACTGGAGTACAAACTGACACATGGGACAGGAGTACAGACTGACATATGGGACTGGAGTACAGACTGACATGGTACTGGAGTACAGACTGACATATGGGACAGGAGTACAGACTGACATGGGACTGGAGTACAGACTGACATATGGGACAGGAGTACACACTGACATATGGGACTGGAGTACAGACTGACATATGGGACTGGAATACAAACTGACACATGGGACAGGAGTACAGAGTGACATATGAGACAGGAGTACAGACTGACATATGGGACTGGAGTACCGACTGACGAATGGGACTGAAATATACCGACTGACAAATGGGATAGGAGTACAAACGAACGAATGGTACTCAAGTAGCGACTAACAAATGGGACTGGAGTACCGACTGACAAATGGGACTGCAATCGACTGACACTGAATGGGACTGAGAACCGACTGACAAATGGGATTTTCAAAGTAGCGACTGACCAATGGGACATGCGAACCGATGTGTGGATTAGTCGTAGTGCACACCACGCAGTATACATAGCATGAGGACTGACGCAGTGACGGGCGAACTCGGACTTCAGTTGTATCCAATAATTATTTCTTTAATATCAAATCGTTCATTCGGGGAAATTTTGAGTAGTGACTTGATTATGAGTTGTTCAATATAGACCCCATCTATCCGGCGAAAAAGGGAAATTTAAAAAATCGAATAAATACAAAATTTAACTATAAACATTATGAAAAATTTAAATGACGGTCATTCAAGGATTTATATTATAGGTAATATTTTAAATTTTTTGCGAGCGCAATGGTAGCATTATTCTATTTCTCAACAAACATATTAAGTGCCGTCATTGCCATTTAACTGGATAAAGCATTTTGTTCTGCCGATTTGATTTTGTTTTTCATTTTATTTGTTGCCATCTTCTGTCTTGTTATTTTTTTTCTCATGCTCAATGAGAAATAACCGGAAATTTACTTAACTTCACCTATCTTGGTTTTTAAAATAAATTGTAATATTATCCTGGTATTTCCGGTTTCAAAGCGCCAAATACGAGTTGTGATTTTAGAAAAAAAATGACCGAATCACCACAATGGAAAAGGCCTTCAGATATCATGAAATTCCACAGAAAAAAGAAAAGAATATCTCTGCAGAGATTACCTTCAAGCGATTCATTTGCTACAGAAGTTTTCGGGGATTTAACAAACTCAACATCCCAAACAAAAAGGCGTAACCCATTTTCGAAAGACAATTCTGACAGTAGAATAGAACCAGAGTCTAAACGTCAAAGAAATTCATTTGAAGAGAACCCGAACGATTCGAAGGATAGGTCTTTCTTCAGTGTCTTGCATGAATCGGTATTCATAAAACCCTATTTTATTTTCAATAAAAGAATATTTGACTCGAGAATAAGTACTGTAATTGTAAAGGCATAATATTAATGTAGGGATGGTGTCCGTAATATAACAAAGGGAGATGTGACTTCATGCTATAACCAGTTAATTAAATTGAAAAGCAGTGCCATTCGGAGACCTTACAAGACCGATGCTATTGTGTATGTTGACGGAAATCGTTAGCATCATAATTATGTAATTATAAAATCGTGTGTTTATAGCCTGGCATTACCGAATTTCGATAACGTAACCACTTGCCCCCAGTATTTTACTACATGCTGGAGGATTGTTAATATATTGATTGGGAATATTAAACTTCAGTGTATTATATATGACTTGTGTGTACAAACCTCAAAGAAAATTATCTAGTAATAAAATAGTTTCTACATTGTACCTTCATCCTTAGAGATGTATTTTTTCCGAATTCAAGTCACTTCGGCACCTAGGATAGTCATTTCAGTCTCTAGTTAAATGGCACTTGTTCAAATCGCCACCTGCTTTGGTCAATACGGTTGTTTCGAATCATGTCAATTCCGACCACGTTCCGTCTTTTTCGTGTCTTGACGTCTGAACACCTTGGCAGACGACTTCCGGTGTTTACGCTATTACTGTGACAACGTCAGCATATCATAGTCGTAGATGCAGTAGATTATTAGTAATTGTAATATGGAGACGCCAAAGAAACGGCTGAGTAAATACTGGTGTTCGGTACCTCACTGTCAGTGTGATATCAGAAATATATACATAAAGGCAGATCGTTTTCCTTTGATGCTGACAACCGCAAATATAAAGAAAGAAAACAAATTTAATTTTAAAGAAGTAATTGTCTCTGCATCGAAGTCTTTGATACAAATAAAATAATTTAATTGATATCTGTCTTTAACAGAAACTGTTAAGATTTTTTTAAGTTGAGGATCGAACGTTAAAACGGCACCAATCGATTGGAGTTTTTGTTGTGTACATTGACACCGGAAGTTCAATGCAGATTAGTCCATCGAAATCACGTGATCTGGCGGACGAAAATCACAAAATTTTGACGGAATGGAAATGATTCGAAACAACCGTATTCGGCACCTGTCGATAGTCGATTCGACATCTACATTGTATTTATAATTATTATTTCTCAAAATAATAACGATGGCTTGGGTGTAGGCTTTATTGTCTTTCCCTCCACATGTACATTGCAACAACAGAGATTTCCGAAAGAAACACATCATATGTTAATCATGCGGCATGTATTTAATTTAACTACAAGTAATTATCTATTTAAACAAGGATTTATATAGTACACTGTACATGTAGAATCTACTATACAAATCCTTGATTTAAATTAAAAGAAATAGTTAAAATTAATTAAACCTAATTAAATTTAATCGTAATAACTAACAATTTTTCGTTGATTGACTTTATAGATTGTAAATGATAAATATTTTATTATATTACTATATATTATATTTAATACTGATGCCGACTTGACCATGACCGGGTGCCGAAATAACCAAACGTTAGGTGCCGATTTGACCTGATACCATTTTTTCCAGCTCAAAATGTATTCTAATTTCAATAGGGATTTTTTTCCCCGTGATTGGAGATACCCTTTACAGTCTATTTTTAGAACAGTATTGATTGATATGAGACGACAATTTTCACGTTTTCGCTGGTGCTCATGTTCATTGTTCCATCATTGTTCCATTTTAAGAAGGGGGAGTAAATATTGAATACAAATATGTATTAGTAAAATGGTGGCATTTTGCAATACAGAAAGTTTATTTAATTGACACCTCTCTAATAGACATTTCTGATTCCTTTTTGGTTGATAGACGTAGCGGTCGTTGCAGACGCTATAGGCAGAAAAGATCTGAGTAATGGCAAACAAAATGCCCGAATTATCAAAATAAGGAAACTATCGAAATACAGACACTGCACAATATGAATATATTTTAAATATATTTAGTTATTAAAAGCAGGTGCGACCTGAGAAGCGAGTGATATATAGCCTAGTTATTGTGTCATTGGACTTTCGTTTAGACCAAAATGCAATGTCTGTGTAACACTATGGACACTGAAAGAACATATAACTATATTTTGCTTCCAAAAGTTCTGTAAATCGTGTAAAAAACACATTGCCATGTATAATAAAGCTTTTCATAATATTAAATTACAATTAAAGACAACAGAAGGGTGCAAAATTTGTGAAAGAAAGTTTGTCATCACTTATAATTAATTTCTGGATGATTTCAAAATGATTTACTAGACATACATGTATATATATATATATATATTTGTTTTAATATCTTTACAGAGTAGTACTGGTACCAGTAAAAAAAATAATGGAATAGAGATAGAAAAAACTCCATGTTTTATACCAGAGGAAGAAGACAGTCGTTCACAGTTTGACTTTATTGAAAAATTCTTCAGTGCCAACAATAAAAAAGAGGTAAAGTTTAGGTTGATCTGTCTGACAGTAAGTGGGTGAGTGATTGTTGCTTAATATCAAATGAAAATATTTTCCAGCTTTATCATGGTGAGAACAAGTTTCATTCGATGAAATGATCCCCGCTTTGGACTAAACCAACATGCTTAGTTGGATTTTTATACTGTTAGTTTACTAAAACAACAGGCCGCGGGAATAGGGGTTATGTTGTTTAATCCCACTTTCAACAATATTTCAGTTATATCGTGGCAGTCAGTTTTATTGGTGGAGGAAACTGGAGAAAACCACCGACCTACCACAAGTCACTGACAAATGTTAATATCAATAGAAAGCAATTGTTGATGGAGTTTTGAAGTAACACCAACCAAAACTATTGTAATAATGATAAATCTATTCATAGTCGAAAAAAATTTATTTGTTTCCGCTGGCTCATTTTCTAAGAGTCCATGATGGCTGTTACCGTGCTATGTCTAATTGATGTGAGTAAAAATGGTTGAAACATGCAGGACGATAAACTTAAAACAAATTCAGATGTCAGTGGATTGTGAAGAGTAAGAAATAAAAAGATCCAACAAAAATAAATCTTTATTATACAGTGAAACCTTTCTAAACTGAACCCTGAACAAAGCAGAAACCTGTCTAAACTGAACCCTGAACAAAGCAGAAACCTGTCTAAGCTGAACCCTGAACAAAGCAGAAACCTGTCTAAACTGAACCCTGAACAAAGCAGAATCCTGTCTAAACTGAACCCTGAACAAAGCAGAAACCTGTCTAAACTGAACCCTGAACAAAGCAGAAACCTGTCTAAACTGAACCCTGAACAAAGCAGAAACCTGTCTAAGCTGAACCCTGAACAAAGCAGAAACCTGTCTAAACTGAACCCTGAACAAAGCAGAAACCTGTCTAAACTGAACCCTGAACAAAGCAGAATCCTGTCTAAACTGAACCCTGAACAAAGCAGAATCCTGTCTAAACTGAACCCTGAACAAAGCAGAAACCTGTCTAAACTGAACCCTGAACAAAGCAGAAACCTGTCTAAACTGAACCCTGAACAAAGCAGAAACCTGTCTAAACTGAACCCTGAACAAAGCAGAAACCTGTCTAAACTGAACCCTGAACAAAGCAGAATCCTGTAGAAACTAAAGTTTAAATATTAAAGTTACCATAATAGTTAACCAGTATAAACTGAGCACCTCTCTATTCCAAACACAAAAGTTGGTCTCAAGGAGGTTAAGTATAGACAATTGTCACTGTAGTTGGATGTTTATTTAATGTCGAATAATACAATAAAAAATAGGTTGTCTTGAAAATAAGATGTCTCTTTGGTTTAGTAAGATATTTTGGAAGGATAGGAAACATTAGCATACAGTATAAGGCAAGTCTATGATAAATTGTATATTTTGATGTTGCAACATATATACTTATATATTTTATTTGGGGCTGTCGTGTCTCGTGATCGTATGGTAGTTGGATTTACAACTATCTGTGCAATCAGTGCCTATCACCACTAAAGTTGTGAGTTAGAACCCCGTTCATGGCGAGGTGTACTCAATACAACATTAAGTGACTTGCGACAGGTCAGGGGTTTTTCTCCAGGTACTCCTGTTTCCTCCACCAACAAAACTGACTGCCACGATATAGCTGAAATATTGTTGAAAGTGGCATTAAACACCATAAACCAACCAACCAACTATATAATTTATTTAACAAGAATATGTTTTAGGCTGTCCTTTACTATGATATTTTGTATCTAGGTTCCTCTACCAGGAAACAAAATAGAAGTTAAGAGAGAGCTACCAATTTCTACACCATCTTTTCCTGTTGACTGGAGTTTAAAGGTCAAGATGAGAGTTGTATCTTCTTCACCACTCACTTGGTGTACACAGTTAAAGACCGTGGAAGAAGCTACTGGTATAACTAGATTTACAACTGGACAGTTACAGGTAAGAGTTGTATCTTCTTCATCACTCACTTGGTGTGCTCAGTTAGAGAACGTGGAAGAAGCTACACCTGTATAACTAGATTTACAACTGGACCCTATGAACAAAAGATCAAGTGATAGAATTTTACATAATATACTCCAAACTTTAAAATTGTCAAAAATTATTTTAGCAATGGAATTTAATTTATCTGTCATACATTGTAAATAATCGTCTTTGAGTGAGGTGAGTGAGTGATTGTTGTTTAATGCCAACTCAGCAATTTTTCAGCTATATCATGGCGAGAACAAGTTAATTTTCAATGAGATGATGATGAGGTCCGCTTTGTTCTAGACCAACATGCTGAGTTGGATTTTCATAGTGCTAGCTCACTGAAACAACAGTCCACGGATAGACATGTCTCTCCACTTGGACACATTATTCTGATTCTAAACCAACCAGTCTTGGTCTTACTCCTTAATGATGCATGCTTTGTGGAGAAGCAACAAATACCAATTTGATAGTCTTTGGTTTGATCCGACCGGGTCTTGAACACACGATCTACCGCACTCGAGGCGAGCACGCTAACTATTACACCACCGGTACGGTTCGATCGTCTTTGAAGATGATTTTGATAAAGTTAAGGATAGTTCACAATGAATTCTATATTCTTCCGTTTTCTTTTTTCTCTCACACTAGGGACATCAAAATCCTAATTTCCTTGGCTGTATATTAACTTCCGTCATGAAGTACTAATTATTCATACTTTTCGGCAGAGATTCAATGTGAAATGTAGGGATTAATACACAATAATGGAGATTAGATTTGAATCGAGAGATTTACACTTGCATCGAGAGATTATAACTTGGATCGGCAACTTATTACTTTGTAGTTCAATTTGATACTTTATTTGGCAGGATTTAATCGATAATCTTTATATATATATATATATATATATATACATTTATCGATTTTTTACGGATGGGTATGTATATGCGATCGAGTTGAGAAAAATTGGATGTTTGTTTTCATTTAGTTATGTATCGACAGCTATAGTGTATTCACCGTAAAAAACGAATTTGCAACAAATGAAAACGGAATACATATTTCGCCAAAGATCGAGTCTGTATTAATGAATATATATATGCAATCAAGTATTCACGGCTGACAAAAAATAATAAACGTAATTTACACATTTCACCAAGATCGAGTTTAACAGCCGGTTTAATTTGCATGAATTAAATGATGAATGTTGAAATAAAAATTCATTCTATGTTTTCCTAAGACCCAAGACTCTTTATTCTCAAATAAACCATACATTACAATGGTATAGAGAAGTTACATATAAAAATACAACACAACACATATATGACAAATAAATAACAGATACACAAATACATATACATACAATATTTACATTACAACATGTTTGTATACTGATTGATCGCGAGAGCTATATATAGCACACAGGTAAGTTATATATTTTAGCTGCAGTATATTAATATGTATATATTTTTTTTTAGACATTTCAAGAAAAGGTATCAAAATATAAAATCGTTTGTTTTGTGTTATACCACAAGTTAGTTTTTATCTTATAATTTTTAGTTCTTTTTTTCATTAAACTTTAATTATCTTTATTTCTGTATAGTGTACTAACAACTGTTTTCACTAACAAAACAATTTCTTTTACAAGATAATTGCTAACCCTTTCATTTGTATAGACAACAGAATATAATTATTGATTTTTGCAGGTGCGTACGTGTATATGTATCGACGGCCTGTTGACAGAAAATAAAAACCGAATACACATTTCTCACAGGTCGAGTTTTAAATTTAACAGACTATTTTAATGAATATATATATGCTATCAAGTTATAATGAAGAATGTTGTATTAATCCTGGCGTTTGTTTGGATATTACGCTGTGTTTTTTTTTTTACCGGTTTTTGTACTGCACGAAATCACGGACAAAATATGGTAGAATGATCATGACCCGATCAAGTGAGTTAAAGTATATTACATAGTGTAATTATTGTAGCTATTAATTATCTGTGTTTATTTAAAACCATGTTTGCTTTTTATTTTTTAAATTTCAGATCATTTTATTCAAAAACCCTGCTATATAATTACCCTATGTAGCCCAGGGGAGCTGCATAGGGGCCCCTGTGGTTTACATAACTCATTTGACCAGGGAAAATATCAAATTGAGTAAAAAAAATACACTCCCTTTCATTCACAAAATGAAAATTGCAAACATACATGTACATTTAATTTAACAACATATATATCATCATTTTGTCTTCTCGCAAAAGAGTTTGGGTTATCAATTATTTTTTTCTTTTTTTTTTTAACTTTATTTTTTATAACAAATATTACTGTAGCAAATAGAAAAACTAATTATAACGATTTGAGAACGGTATCACTAAATAAAACTAACTGCAGTTACCTGATAAATCGAACACACCTTATTGTTTTGAGTGTAGTTTTACGACAGCAGCGTGGCTATTTATTCTTACATACATTTTCCTATTTTCATTCTTGGGACCTACAATTATCATCAGTTTGTGTTATTCATTCAAATGGAATTATAGGGAAAATGCAGTTGGATTAATAAATAACATATACACTATAGGGTCTACATATTAACAGACGGCTTTGTAAGTAAGAAATAATCAATATATGTGTCAATACAACAATGTACTAGAAAGGAGTGTGTATCTGGTCATTTACAACACCGTGACGCAGATAAATTAATTCATATGGAAACAGTTAGATACAAAACATATTTGTCATTTCTGTATAGATATTATTTCCCGTTTTACTTTTGGCAAGAGAAAATATGAATGAAATTTCGCTTTTAATTAAGTTGATAATTTTCAATTTAGTAATTTTTTTCTTTTGGTATTTAGCAACATTTCGTTCTTTCCAAATCATCCACTTTGTGGTTGTCAAAATCGTGTTGACTATTGCGTTAATTTGGTCGTCTGTGGCTTATTCCTAAGATTATCGAATTTTCTGATTTTGATATAGTTTTAATTTCATTTTGTTCATAAAATTCATTGATTTTTTGGAAAATTTCTGTCCACACACTATCCACCAATTTACAGTTAACGAAAAGATGCATTAAATTTTCGGGGTCTTTACAGAAATGACAACTACCATTTGGAGATTTATTCATCTTTTGTAACCTTTCTTCTGTATATATTATTCTATGTATCACTTTCCATTGTAATTGTTTGGATTTTCTATTTACGAGATTTTTAAAATGTCTACCCCATATTTCTTCCCATGGTAATTCTACTCCGAAATAAATTTCCCATTTTTGTTGACATATTGGAATATTTTCTATTGCAAAAAAGTACTGTATATCTTTGAGGAGAAGTTTTTTATTTTCTAGAATATTATCATTTTTTATAAATTCGCATGTATTTTTCACTGTAAATGGATAGCTTTTAGTATTTTCTTGATTAATGTTGTCTGATTTGAGCATGAGAAGTAGTTCATGAGGAAATGATGCTTTTATACGGCTGTATTCGGCAATCCAGTTTCTTTTATCACGCAGTATATTGAATATTTCAGTGGAATTTACAAATATTTTACTATTTTGATCCCAGATATCTTTCACCGTTTTAAACCCACTTTTGGAGAAATTGGACAAAAATAGAGCTTTTCGTTTATATCTTATTTTCGAATTGCCAAATATATGTTGCTCTAATATATTTTCTTTTGTGTTAATTTTATTTAAACTCAGAAATTCAGACCAGCAATTTAAGAGATTCAGATAATATTTTGAAATCTTCCTTTTTATTTTTAATGCTTAAGTATAATTGTCTTTAGTGCTTTTTCGGGAAACTGCATATATTTCTTTTATTTTACAGATATTTCAAGAAAAGGTATCAAAATATTAAATAGTTTGTTTTATGTTATTTTGTTACCTTCCATTCAGTTTTTATTATTATTATTTTCTGTTGCGTTTTTATCAGTTATTTTTTATTTCCCTTTTAGTTAATATAATTTCTCTAATTTTTCGACTATTTTCATTTTTGGAGATTTCCAGTTGGATGACGTTTTTTATGTGGATTTTTTTTTACCTGCATTAGTCGGGTTTCGGGTCCGTTCTCCCTGATAATTATATATATGTAGGGTATTAAAAATAAACAAAGTATAAATGATATTTGATGTTTACAATAATAAATTGAGAAATTTTAACAAGTGTATGTTTCGATTATGAGCAAAGTTAAACATTTCAGTCCCTTGGAATAAGTAAAGCAGATATATATATATATATACGCAAAGATAAGTGAATTAAGAGTCGGTAGAATGATTGATCTTTTGTAAAATTGATAAAAAAAATCACTCATACTCGAGTGCGGTAGATCGTGGGTTCAAGCCCCAGTCGGGACAAAATCAAAGACTATAAAATTGGTATTTGTTGCTTCTCCGCTAAGTACGCAACATTAAGGAGAAAGAGCAACGACTGGTTAGCGCAGAATCAGGATAACGAGTCCGAGTGGGGCGACATGTCTATCCGTGGACTTTGTTTCAGTGAGCTAGCACTATAAAAATTCAATCCAGCGTATTGGTCTAGTACAAAGCGGACATCATCATCTCATTGAAAATTAACATGTTCTCGCCATGATATAGCTGAAAAATTGCTGCATTGGCGTTAAATAACAATGATCACCTCTCACTCTTTATTAAATTATCGTGTTTCAAAATTGCAAGCTAAATAAAGAACACGACCTATATAGTCCAACATTTAACCCTCATAATTAGATTTGGTAATTCTGTAATTGATTTGTAATCGTGTTTTCGATTGATTTTTTAATTTTTTTTTAGAAAACTGCAAGTTGTATAGTTTTTAAATAATCAGTAATGCGGTGTCAAACTTATATATCAAATTTAGTGTACAGATCCTTCCAAGTGTATCAACGATCATACTCTCAGGTCAGACACAGAGTTTTGTCGGACTTGAAGAGAGTGTCACTCTTAAAATTGTCCGACAAAATCCTCCCAGGTCGGAGTGAGAGTGAGAGTATCCCATGTCGGAGTGAGAGTGAGAGTATCCTATGTCGGAGTGAGAGTCTCCACTCTCAGATAGTTAAACTGTTAACAGGAAACGTCCCCAAATTCTGCTAACCAATAAATTCGTGCATAAAGAAACATGCGTATCTTAGTAAAGATGAGGTAAATGAGTGATATACAGTACGGAAAGTATAGATATGTTAACGGCTGTCACGGGCGATATATACAATAATATCCATGAATAAAATGTATTAACATGCAGTACCCATGTTTTAAGTGCACTAGAAGTGAATATTAATATGTCCCTATGTACTCGCGACAATCGATGCCAAGGCCCTTTCACTTGCTGCAGACAGTTGCTGGTTTACGATATCGGGTGCGTTTGCTCTTTTACGTGTTTGCCAAATGTAGGGCGAACGAACCCGGGTAAATAATTCTAATTTATACATTTATTTCTTTAAAGGCAAATTTGGATTAAAATTAATTAGTAAAATTTAAGTTTTATTTTGTTTATGGCGAATGGGTCATAAATCCGTAAATCCCGGGTTTTTTTTCTTGAAAATTGGCAGTCTGCGGAGTCCTGATATAGGTGAAATAATATTTTATTAGTGTATTCTACGTTGTTTTTTTTTACAGTTTACCTGTCAAAACATCACCCATCTCAGCATGTCGTCACATTGTGCATTCATGTTATACAAATACACCTATCACAGGTGTGAAAAAACAACGTTGCTCAAGACTCCTTTTACTAAGACTTATAAACTATTTTGCATTTTCGATTTTCAAGCCGTCTTCCAATTTATTATAACCCCGCTCCCCAAAGGGGGAGGGGGGTATACTGTTTTACCTCTGTCCTTCCGTCCGTCCAAGATAGTTTTCGTCTCATTTTTCTCAGTAACTGTTGATGGCAGAAATCTGATATTTGGTCACAAGCATCATATAGGTATACCTTATTGTGGGTAGCGTTTTTGGACCCGTCAGATTCCTACTTCCTGTTTACCGACTTAGTTGGTTTTTATACACATTGAACATATATGCACATTTTTCTCAGCAACTATTGATGACAGAGATCTGATATTTGGTCACAAGCTTCATATAGGTACCCCATATCGTGGGAAGCGTTTTTGGACCCATCAGATTCCTACTTCCTGTTTGCCGACTTTGTTGATTTTTATACACATTGAACATATATGCTCATTTTTCATCGCATTTTTCTCAGCAACTATTGATGGCAGAAATCTGATATTTGGTCACAAGCTTCATATAGGTACCCCATATCGTGGGAAGCGTTTTTTGACCCGTCAGATTCCTACTTCCTGTTTGCCGAAGAGCGGGGGTATCATAGGTGAGCATTAGCTCACAGTTCATCTTGTTTGTACTTAAAAAATAAATTTATATTTTTTTCTTTCTTGCATATGTGTATAAATATCTTAATAAAATAAATACATTTACGGTGAGAAATTATTATACGTCATGATATCGTTATTTAGGTAAATACTTATTAGACAGATTTTTTTTAAAACCATTTCTGTCTTTTTAATTGATTACTGACCCAAGCTAAATAAATGAAATGTGACTTAATGTGTTAATTATATAAATCCTTGCCTTCTATAAATTTGAATTTCTCATCTAATTCTTATTCTTATTTAACAATATGGTCAGGTTGTTATTTTCATTGAATGGCATCTCAAAATAGATGGCTTCACAGTAGGGGCTCTTCCTGTATATCGGTTACATCCTGTATATTACAACTGACAGCTAATGCATGACAAACAATTTTAATCAGCCATCATTATCATAAAATACATTTTTTTAATCTTTATTTTGATGATGGCACCTAATTCCCATCACCTTATCCAAATTAGTATAGTAGAGGAGTACCGTATATTTCGGACAATAAATCTAGATAAAAATGACGATTTTGTTTACAGTATACCTTTATTTTGCTGTAGGTTTATTTCTGAATAAGAAGACTCGTATCATCGATGTTCTTGGTGTTATTTTTTTTTTAAAAAAGCAATAAAAGTATACTTAACAGGGGGTGCAATTCTGGGGAAAAAATATTCAACATCCGAAAAAATCAATATTCAAATTGAAGTGTTAGCGAAAATCAGTTCAATATTGTATTTTATAATAAAATATATACTATAAAAAATGTATCTTGTTGAAAAAAATCACAGAGTGGATCGATTTACAATATAAAATTATTATCACAAATTATCTAAATATAGCTATAGCTTTCCCATCAAACACGAGCATGCGCACGTGGTTGTAGTAAAAAATGGCGGTTGCAATACATCTCACAGTAAGCGTGCAGAACAAGCTTTTTATACTAAATATACTGGAAAATAATTTATATCGATTTCGTTACTTAATCGATATTTTATTGCAATAATTTATATGAGGCTATGGGTGTTTAAACGTCACTTTTCAACAATATTTCAGTTATATATTGACCTTTAAGCTACCTTTCCTGGTGCGAATATGGTGCAAGGTAGAAATACACTAGGGTATTTACGTACCCGGACATTCTACACACCGGAAAGAAAGTACGCTTACAAATACACATCGATCACAAAATGTTTGACATGTTCACCTCGAGAAATGTAAAAAACAATCTTTAAATATCCACTCACGTCCGACCAAATACTCTGAATGCACCCACGATGTCCGACCAAATAGTCGGAGTTGGAGGGTGTTGACTCTCAAATTTGTCGGACATTTTGGGAGGGATATGTCCGACCTGACCAGAGTGTACTGTACATGACGCGTTTTTGGAATTTTAGTTAACTGTAACGTTCATAAATAGAAAATGTCACTATGCAATTTTTTTGTAAAGTATAAGGCCTTGTTTTCTTGTTAAAAATATTCTTATATTCTTAATAATTTATATTGATATTATTTGGGGGGTGGGAGGGGGAATTGCCTCAAAAGAGATTTATACAGTTAGTCATGCCCAGAGGCCCCTTTCTCGGGTGTCAACGTGCTGTTTTCACTACTGTCAAGGTATTAACTATTTTATGGGGCTGAAATACCAAAGTAATAAGAATTATATAATTTCCTGTCAGTCTGATATTTGTTTTCTCTTTTATTTTTTATTGTTACACATTACTTAATTTTGTAGTGGATTAAAAAAAAGTATTATTTTTCCTTTCAAATGTTTATTTCTTTGGGAAAGTATTTCTTTGTTTTGTCTTTCATTGTTTAAATCATGTTTTCTGTGCATTTCCTACAATCAAAACAATCTCTTGTTTTCTGTATAATATAATAAAATCATATTGATTTTTTTTCATTCATCGCACCAGTTTAAATTGATATGTCCAAATATACGACAGTACCAAAAACGGGTTTTTATAATTTGTTTATGTTACTACTTCTGGTACTGGTGATGTGTACATAATTCTCATCTTCGCATCATGTGATGTCTTTAACAATCACCATTCCTATAATACCAGTGTTGCGGGCACCTCAAATAAACTCTCCTTGGCACCATATAGTTCTCTACTTCATTACAGAAGTCCTAATAAACTGTGAGGTAGTTTTATCCTATAGAAGCTGCATGAAGGGAAAGGAAGAGCAAGTGGAGAACAAAAATGTGTTTGCTTACTTCTACCATAATTTTTTCTAACTAAAATATATACACACACACACACACACATATATATATAATACATGTATATAATAATTTAATTCTTTGTAGGTCTGTTGTTGACTAGGCTTCAAACCAGCTTATTTTCTGGAAATATGAAAATTAAAACAACATTAACCTATAAAATGATAAAATTATTGGCAAGAAACAATTTGAAGCTCATTTTTCTAATGTGGAAACATTACATTTATTTTAATTATAGATAATTAAGTGATAACAAAGATCATTTACTTTCATAAAACTTGATAAAAGTTACATAATTCATTGATAAGACTGTCAAACCTTACTAAGGATTAACAATTAACCTATAACATAATTGTTTTGTTAATGAACACAGTTATAAAAATGAACAATAAGAATAATAAACATAAAAAGTTGTATTAGAAACTGAATTAAAAAAAAAACATTAACAGAAATAATATAACACAAACTACAACAAAAAAAACTGAATGGAAGGTTACAAAATAACATAAAACAAACTATTTAATATTTTGATACCTTTTATTGAAATATCTGTAAAATAAAAGAAATATAAGCAGTTTCCCGAAAAAGCACTAAAGACAATTATACTTAAGCATTAAAAATAAAAAGCAAACATGGTTTTGAATAAACACATATAATTAATAGCTACAATAATGACACTATGTGATATACTTTAACTCACTTGATCGGGTTATGATCATTCTACCATATTTTTTGTCCGCAATTTCGTGCAGTACAAAAACCGGTAAAAAAAAAACAAGGCCTAATATCCAAACAAACGCCAGAATTAATACAACATTCTTCATTATAACTTGATAGCATATATGTATATTCATTAAAATAGTCTGTTAAATTTAAAACTCGACCTGGGAGAAATGTGTATTCGGTTTTTATTTTCTGTCAACAGGCCGTCGATACATATACACGTACGCACCTGAAAAAATCAATAATTATATTCTGTTGTCTTATACAAATGAAAGGGTTAGCAATTAACTTGTAAAAGAAATTGTTTTGTTTGTGAAAACAGTTGTTAGTACACTATACAGAAATAAAGATAATTAAAGTTTAATGAAAAAAGAACTAAAAATTATAAGATAAAAACTAACTTGTGGTATAACACAAAACAAACGATTTTATATTTTGATACCTTTTCTTGAAATGTCTAAAAAAAAATAAATACATATTAATATACTGCAGCTAAAATATATAACTTACCTGTGTGCTATATATAGCTCTCGCGATCGATCAGTACACAAACATGTTGTAATGTAAATATTGTATGTATATGTATTTATGTATCTGTTATTTATTTGTCATATATGTGTTGTGTTGTATTTTTATATGTAACTTCTCTATACCATTGTAATGTATGGTTTATTTGAGAATAAAGAGTCTTAGGTCTTAGGAAAACATAGAATGAATTTTTATTTAAACATTCATCATTTAATTCATGAAAATTAAACCGCCTGTTAAACTCGATCTTGGTGAAATGTGTAAATTAAGTTTATTATTTTTTGTCAGCCGTGAATACTTGATTGCATATATATATATTCATTAATACAGACTCGATCTTTGTCGAAATATGTAATCCGTTTTCATTTGTTGCAAATTCGTTTTTTACGGTGAATACACTATAGCTGTCGATACATAACTAAATGAAAACAAACATCCAATTTTTCTCAACTCGATCGCGTATACGTACCCATCCGTAAAAAATCGATAAATGTATATATATATTAATATATATATAAAAATTATCGATTAAATCCTGCCAAATAAAGTATTAAATTGAACTACAAAGTAATAAGTTGCCGATCCAAGTTATAATCTCTCGATGCAAGTGTAAATCTCTTGATTCAAATCCAATCTCCATTATTGTGTATTAATCCCTACATTTCACATTGAATCTCCGCCGAAAAGTATGAATAATTAGTACTTCATGACGGAAGTTAATATACAGCCAAGGAAATTAGGATTTTGATGTCCCTAGTGTCATGTTTCTTAATTTTTTCAATTATTATATCTATTCAAACGACCATCACCCCCTTCCCTTGTAAGTCGAGATTATGTTTGAATTAAGACTATTACTGTCTGGATTTTGAACCCTTTTCGCAATTCATGTCATATTGTTACTTTTCTACTGTGGCTTTATACTGGCGTCACCTAACCTTGCCAAATCCTTGATATACATACTATTGTTGATATGCTTTACTCGAAATGGACTTCTCATCTCATCTCGGGCTTCATGATCTTCTAAAATGTATTTGTGCATTTAGCAAATGAACAACAGTGTATATTTATCGCCTGTAATATTTTGCCCTTACTTTTCAGACAACTGATAATGACAAATCAGTGTTCCAGAGTTGTTGTATGTACTGGATTTATCCGAACTTTCCTTGGATGAAGATGTTTCCAAGAATTGTTCCAGAAAATAATATCAAGTAAATATTTATTTTTCTTGTTACATAATTTTTAAGGTTAATTTTAATTTATTACCTCAGAGATCCTTGCAACTCATTTAGGTGGGTCTTGGACTCACCTTTTTTTTTACAAAAAACAACAAAGAATACATTAGCAGGACTCATTAACAATTTATACTACAATACCTTAGAAATATATATTCTTAGACTGACTTTAGTTGGAATATTGGAGATGATATACCAGAATACTGTTATAATTAAATTTTTAACTGCAATTTTATGGAAAAATAAGACAAAATTATTATTGCAAAGAAGTTTAAAATTTATCATGTCAGTTGAGTATATAAAAAAGTTAGGTGTGTATGAATAGGAAATCGGATGGGTTTTTTTGTACGTAAAATCATCCGGTTTGACAAAACATGATCAACAGAGCAATAGAATGAATAATGAAAACAATATTTGTGTAGTGATTAAAAAGACATTTAATTGAACACCAAATATTTGTGATAAGTTTTCTGTGAACTAGACATGGAGTCCATGGCTGAGTTCTATTGCTGAGTATTGTACTATTGTTGGAGGATTTAGATAATCAAACTGATTATTGTTCAACAAGCGTGATTATTCTTGTAACTATTTTTCGACGAGACTTTTACAATATATCGGACTTGGACCAATATATCAGACAAATTAAAGCATATCAAGAAATTCAATGTCAGATTAAGCTTGTTTTTTTGGTAAATAGTCTTAACACAAAATTACTTATGTACTACATGTGTATTTACAGAAGATCAGCTATAGATTTATTTACAGAAGATGTACAGAAAGCTCTTCAAAATGAATGGTAAGAGTTGTTTCCCTTTTTAATTTAAAACTAAACCGAAAACAACTGGTCATGCTGGACGAATTAATACTTTTATACCTGCATCAAATAACAGGTGTATTTATTTGCTTTAATATTTTTAAATGATACAAAATGAGCACATCTTAAGATGGTCGTAAAAGATCTACAATTACAACCAGTTAATATTTTTTAATCCAAAATTATGTAATGGGGTGAGTGATGTTGTTAATTCCAAATGAGTAATTTTTCAGCTGTATCATGACAAGAACAAGTTACATTTGATGAGATGATAATGATGTTTGCTTTGTACTAGACCTACACGCTTAGTTGGGTTATTAGTGCTAGTGTACTTATACAACAGTCTGCAGGTAGACATGTCACTTTATCCTGATTCTGAGCCAACCCATCTTTGTTCTTTCTCCTTAGTGATGCATGCTTAGCTGAGAAGCAACAAATATCAATTTTAAAGTCTTTGGTTTGACCTGACCAGAGCTCTAACCCATGAATGACCACACTTAGAGGGGGAGGGGACACACTAACCATTACAACCTTGAATTTTCTTTCGTAAGTTGTATTCAACTGAACTGCACTAATATGCTAATATTGATTTACATCACAACCTGCCTTATTTTTAATCATTATTACTTTTGATATTTGAAAAAAGAACAACTTTTTGAAAAAAAATTATGAGCATTGATTTATTAACACGGTAAAATGGAAGGACCATTTTTAGGTTCGTAGAAACCTCATTCTTGACTCTCTTTTGAGTATACTGACTTTCCAATATTAATGATTTGAAAACTTTTCTTCCTCCTGCTATGCTTGTACATTAAATAAATTGTGTGGACTATGGCATATTATATCTGTTCATTTAATCATGAAAAGCAGTATTATAGCGATCCTGTTTAGGCCCTTGGAATTACTTACTCCCAAAACTCTTAAATTATATGGCTTTCCAACCTTTATACTTTGAGCGTACCTGATGAAGATTATTCCAGAAACACGTCGTGCACACAAAATATGACATCTACGTTATTAAATTGTACGTAAAAAAACTCTTATGATGCTGAATAAAATCGACCTCTTAGTCCTTATCATTGAATACTTTTAATTAAATGAAATTTGATGTCACTCCACTCCATAAAGCTTCATAATAAAATAAAGGCCAATCTAACTTGTCATCAGGTCCATTTTGAAGATTTATAAAAAAAGATCCCATCTCTTTGATTCAGGACTGAAAGTTTTTCCTCAGCCTTCCATCAGATGAGAGCTCAGCAGTGTCCGTATTTCTATGTATGTACTCACCAGTTTACAGTACTGTTCAGGGCCAGAGGCATAGCAGGACATACCTCTATGTGTGCCTTTCTGACACCCACTACAAGAGGTTTAAGAGAATCGATAAAAAACGAAGGTATTATTTGTACAGAGAAATTAATTTTTAGATACAATTTAGATCTACTGTAGAAAAAAAATCATTATTTAAAGTGTATATTAAGTTCATAATCTATTATTTTTCAAGCTAATTAAAGAAATTAGGTAAGAATTTCTCTGTTTAACTGCTACCCATGGTATTATCATTCAATAGAAATGTAATATACTCTTCAAAAAAAGAAACGCATAATGAAATTTTAGGGCGATATAGAAACAAACAAATTTCAAGTAAAGCAATGTTTAATTAATCAATCAAGAAATCAGAACTACAAACACAATTAAAATGTTCATTTTCTTGTTAAATTCATTGCACATTTAAAGTTCAAGGTCACTACAGTTCAATATCTCGTATGTCCACCACGGGAATCAATAACAACCTGACAGCGCCGGCCCATTGACGAAATCAGAGTTCGAATCGCTTGTTGCGGGATGTTGTTCCACTCATCTTGTAACGCATTCACCAGTTGTTGTAAAGATTGAGGCTGTGGTTGTCTTTGGCGAACGCGTCTGTCTAAGTCGTCCCAAAGATGCTCAATTGGATTGAGATCGGGATATTTGGACGGCCAAGGAAGCACCGCAACGTTAGAATTCGTGAGTAATGCAGTTGAAATTCTTGCAGTGTGGGGTCGGGCATTGTCATGTTGAAATCTTGCACCATTCTGCTGCATTAACGGTAGAACATGCGGCTGCAGGATTTCATCACAATAACGCCGGGCTGTCAAATTCCCTGGAATGTGCACCAACGCTGTCTTTCCAGTATGCGATATTGCAGCCCACATCATTACACTCCCACCTCCGAATCTGTCGACTTCCTGAATACAGTTATTGGCAAAGCGCTCATTTCGTAGTCGGTATACCCTACCTCTTCCATCGCCTCGTTTCAACAGGAACCGCGACTCATCGCTGAACCAAACTGTTCTCCAGCGTTGCTGTGGCCATACTCTATGTGTCTGAACCCATTGAAGTCGGACTTGACGGTGTTGGCGGATCAAAACAACAGCTTTAACGGGACGTCTTGCTCTTATTCCGGCTTCAGGTAGGCGGTTACGGACTGCCTGGTTTGAAATGCTACGCTGTCCAGGAATTGCTGCTGCAGTAGATGTCGTTGTTGTGAACCTGTCCCGCAAATGACGTAACCGGATATGACGATCCTGAGCAGGTGTTGTCACTCTTGGTCGTCCTGACCGTGGGCGGTCATGTGTTGAGCCTTGTTGTTGATACCTATCCCAAAGGCAAGAGATGTTACTCTGGGAAACATTCAGCACCCTGAAATACATGTGTCTGGGTTTCACCTGCGCTTGTAACTGGCCGATAGCGTTGTTGCGTTGGTTTTCGTTAAGACGTGGCATGAGTTGGATCGTTCATTGTCTACATGTGCAACTGATTTTGTAACTGAGAATCCTTGGATTTTATAGGCCCTATGTTAGGGTTTCATGCAAAAAGCGTGCAAAGTTTTCAAACTCGTGCATCCTGATGCAATCAAGCGAAAACAAATTTTGACCAAAAGCATGACTAGTCACAATAATTGACCTGGCATTTAAAACCCATAGTAAAATTCTTTTGTCCTCACATAATGACATTTAAATCATGTACATTTATTGAAACAGCAATCTCGTTAAAATAAAAAAAAATGGTGTAAAATGAGCTATGCGTTTCCTTTTTTTGAAGAGTATAATTTGATTTACATTAAATGTATCAAATAAACATGAACAGTGAATGCAATCTGTGAAAGCCAAACAACCTAGGGACCCGTTTTTGTATTCGGAAAAATCAAGTTAACAAAGATTTCCTATTTTGGGGCTTCATTGAAAGTTTAGTTTATGCAGGATTCCATTTTATTCAGGGTTCAGTGTAGACAGATCACACAGTATTTAGTAAACCTCAGGGAAAGTGAAACGGCACTTTATTTAAGTTCATAAAACTGCAGTTGAAGTGTCTTTGTTTCATTACTTAGATCCTGTACATGTATATATAGCATATAGGGATCGTTGTTGTCGTGATTGTATGGTAGTTGGATTTACAACTTCCTATGCAATCAGTGCCTATCACTAAAGTTGTGAGTTCGAATCCTGCTCATGGCAATGTGTACTCGATATAACATTTTGTGATGACGTTTTTCAGTGACTTGCATTGGTTTTCTCCAGGTACTCCGATTTCCTTCACCTATAAAATTGACCGCCATGATATAACTGAAATATTGTTGATAGTGGCATTAAACACCATAAATCAAACCCTTAATCTGTTTATAACATAGATCTCTTTA
Organism: Bathymodiolus brooksi; assembly: GCA_963680875.1. Classification (NCBI taxonomy): domain Eukaryota; kingdom Metazoa; phylum Mollusca; class Bivalvia; order Mytilida; family Modiolidae; genus Bathymodiolus; species Bathymodiolus brooksi. Next base: position 112,303,805 of record OY804581.1, read on the forward strand.
TGGTGTTTTAATGTGATATTTTTTTCAGATATTGAATTTACAATGCCAGTTTTAGAAAGTAAGAAGAGAAAATGTCTTACTGATTTAGAAAAGGAAAATGAAGAACAGAGTAATAGGTATATATGTACATGTATATAAAATGTATTTCGAAACCAGAATCAACAAACTTAATTGATTTGTTTCTAAGGCTCATCTGCTTGAGGCAAATACTGTAACACTACAGTAACACTCATCCATATTTTGTTTTCGTGTTGATATTAAATGATGCCTATATGTAGTGATTATCTACAGAAGTAAAGAGTACTGCTCAACTGCAGGCTAAGGGCCATTTCACACTCAATTCAGGGTATGAATTTTGCTCATTATTGAAGTTCCTACTGTGACTGAAATGCAGAATGACAATAAATGTGCTGTTCCTTTACTTGAATTTGTGGCTAAATGTAATGTTGAATATTCATTACATCTATATACTTTCTTACTAATGATATTTTATAAATGCAATAAAAAATCTACATTTTCTTTTTCAGATATAAAAGTACAGCTGAACCTAGAGATGATGATGAAGAAGATGAAGATATGATAGATACTGATGAAGGAGCACATGTTTGGTTAGAGAGTATAGGACTGGATAAAAAGTCATTCCCATCATTAGATCCTAATAAAGTTAAAATGTATCTTTTTCTAGTAATCATAAAAAAAACGGCCATATTAGACAGGTTGACAAGATCATGTAATATGCCATCACCTATATTTAGAATAAAGATGGTTGTCAAGACTGTTTCCATTCTGTTATAAAGATAGATGAAATGCCATTTGTCTTGTAACCGTATCGACAGTGTAATGGTTAGTGTGCTCAACTCGAGTGCGATAGAACGTGGGTTCGAGCCCCGATCAGGTCAAAGCAAAGACTATAAAATTGGTATTTGTTGTTTTTCCGCTAGGTATGCAGCATTAAGGAGAAAGAACAAAGACTGGTTGGCTCGGAATCAGGATAATGTATCGGAGTCTATCCATTGAATGTCGTTTCAGTGAGCTAGCACTATGAAAATCCAACTAAGCATGTGCAGGGCCATCTTAACAACATTATAGGCCCCAGGGCAAAGCAGTGCACTGGATGCCTTACCTACACAACCACTCACATGAATTAAACTGGAATTGTCGATAAAATTAAACATATATTTATTGTATTGGTACTTTCAACAAAAGGAATGGTTAAACATTAAAAACCATGCTGTAGAGCAAAGATTAATCAACACAAATGTTTGAACACTATACCATTAAAACACCAAAAAAATTCAACATATAAATGATAATTGGTAAACCATACAGATGGAGATAAGTGAAAGCCAGTTCAAGTGCTACATCCTTACCCTACAAGTGTTCCTAATGAATCTCAGCTTCAATATCTAATTTCCAATGGCATATAAATATTAACTGTCCAGTGAGTTAAAGTGACGTTAACATATAAGCTATGTATCGCGTGAGATCCGTACACATACAATTACATGCACGTGAGGCTACAGTGGTGACCGTGATACTAAATCAGAGGCGAATGCTAATGTCCACTTAATATCATAAAAATTAACATAAATATTGTTCACTATCTTTAGTAAAACATATGCTAAATATGCATTTTCCAATAACAAATATTTATAGTTTAATATAGTATTTATTTGTAACATGAATGCATTCTTTTCCTTTGGTCTTTTGTGGTTTATAGGTTCTATACCAGAATGTAAGAAACAGCTAAGAACTATGAAATAATACATGCAGATATGAAATATTACACACTTTAAATCTGAAATGTAGTTTTTTTTAACTCTCAGACAGCCATGCAATAATCAACAAGCTAGATGTGATATTGCTTGGCTTCATGTAACAAATCATTTATACCACTGTTTTCCGAGTTAAACGGTTAAGCAATTTCATGCTTTGCGTTCAATTGTTTTAACTCGGAAAACCGTGGTATAATTACATTTATTACTTGTTTATTGACAGCAAGTCACAACATACATAGATTAGCATGGGGCCCATATTTTGATACAGTCATTGGAAGAGGTTTCAAAAATTTAACCTGAAAGAATGTGTATATAAGTGGAAAATCTATCAGCAACATGGGTAAAAATCAAAATTATGATCAGTAAAAAAGAACTCCCATCTCTATGGCAACTGTTTGCATGTGTTCGGAATTGAAGGCTACAATCCTTTTTTTCACCAAGAGTGATATGAAAATTATGACAAGTTTATTTTCACTTAACTATTAAAAGTCAAAGAGAAGGATTTAAAGCAATAGACAACAGACCAGAATCATTGGTTTATGTGGAAGGAACCAGTGTACATGGACTGTTTAATTTTCTCTTGAATTGTCGTAGTTGTGTAGCAACCAGTGGTCCACAGGCAGGGGTGCCACCAACTATACTGTCACCTACTACATTTAAAGGAGCTACTCTAAAACCACAAAAGGTAGGTAATTAAGTTAATAGACATATTGCACATTCCAGATTTAATGCTAACATATTTTTGTTTTTATAAGAGCTAAATGGTACCCTGTTCAGCAGTAGCAATGGAAATTTGAGTATAATTTTCTCATCAATTTTAGATATTTGAACCTTGTAAAAAATCACATGATAATTTTATAGCAAATAGAAAATTTACAACATTAAAATTTTGAACAGATTATGGGGAAAATATGTGTTTAAGAATTATAATAACCCTCATCAAAGAAAGTACAAATAAAATAATAAAATTGTTTTATCTTAAAAAAAAAATCATTATAGTATATCAAACAGGATGAGAAAATAAATCACTCATTACTTTTAATAACTTCAAAGGTTATAAATGTAATAACAATTGTTAATCAATAAAAACAATTCCTGATTAACTTTACCTGATTAATTTCAATTTAAACAATTAAACAGATTTACACTTTATAAACGACCAATGAAAAAATAAGTTTTTAAAATATTTTATTTTTTGTATTAATTCCCCCACTCCTCCTTTTTTAATAGGAGTGAGTATTAATCTTTAAGATATTTTAGATATCAACATCAATATGAAAAAAATGCAATAAGATTCTATGATTATTTCATTATGGGGGGCTTTTTGTCCTGTTCCCAATATATATATTATTTTCATTGAAATATGCATGAAAGGCGATGCGTTTACCCACCATAAGGGGAAATAACTCCTGTAAAACGTATAGTTTTAGAATCAAAGTAATTTTTTTTGTTGGAGTGTGTATGTGTAGTAATTGTTTTGAATATTATAAACATCATCTGTGGTACCCATCTGACAGAGTAGGTGATAATACCATGTCATAAAAATACATCTGTGATAGCGATTTTAAGATAAACTTGGCAAGGGAAGGTTAAGGTTTTGAAAAGGTGGATTTTAGTTTATTATATGGTTAAGGAAGAAGACTCTAATTTCATGGTGCATTTAATAATTGAAGAAAAAGTGTTATTCATTATCTAATGTGGTCAATGATTTTAGACTTCAGAAGTTACTAGCATGAACTTTAAAAAAAATTGCAGATATATTTTATATACCGTACATATGCAATGAAAAATCACATCAGATTAATGGCCTGATAAGGTTTTTACTAGTCACAGAGTATACCCGATACACCATTGTGTGATCAAGATTGTGAGTAACTTGTGGCAGGTCAGTGGTTTTCTCCTGATACTCCGGTTTCCTCCTCCAATAAAATGACCACAACAATATAACTGAACTATTGTTGAAAATGTCGTTAAAACACCATAAACACCACTATTAGAAATGAACCCCTAGTGAAAAATAATTTGTATATTAATCAATACATTTGTGTATTATTATTTATTTCTGTGCTTATTACAGGTAAAACATTCCATTGCTAGACAAGGAGATGTTGATGGCAGTATACGACAAGTGCACATTTTAGAAGTCGGAGGACCAGTATTACCACACCATGTCCACACGATGTCATCTCTTCTTCAGAACACACAACATAATAACTTTACTTTGACCTTTAACACACACGAACCAACACATCCGTTTAATATCAAGTGCTCGAGTCAGAATGAAGATTCACCCGATGTAAGACAAACATTAAATATGGAGAATTCAAAGTTTGATTCCTTCTTTAGTGGACAAGGTATATCTGACAGACTGACGTCCACACATGAACTTGTATGTGATAAAGACGGATATTCATGGATTTCTTAGCACTATAAATTATAAGGATCTTGCCTCTCAGTTGTAAAACATACCAGTAGGATTTTTATTCTTGTACTCGAAAAGCATCCATTCGGAACGTCATATTTTATAAATGTGATGTTCTGATTGAGCAATTATGGAGTACAAAACTCGTAGTCGACAAATTTTACGACCGTGAGGCCCGAACATTTAATTTTGTTTTAGTATTTTGTGTATATATATGTTTAGCGTACCTTCTTGTTTAGGTCTCTTGGCCCAAGGCCATGTTTTGTATTGCCGTCCGTTGGTGTCTGTTATCGTAAACTTTTTCACATTTTAATCTTTTCATTGAGAATGTTCAGCAAAATTGCACATGACGTGATATGGTTGGTATTGGAGATTTCGACTGGTAGAAATGAAGCTGATCCATGGAAAATTGCTAGTATGGAACTTTAAACCAAACTTTATGAATTATTTCCTGAAGCAAGAACGCATCATTTGTCCCTTAACACAAATGGTGCTTGTGCATAAGTACCTCTACATTTAGATTCCTCATGTCAAGTAAAAAAATTACTGACTGTTCTTAAATGAGCCTCCCTCCAGCTATTTGAAAACCAGTGAGTGATACAGACTCCTAATTAAAGAGTCTTTGGTTAGAATAGGATTATTGGTTGTAATAAAAACATAGATATCTAATTTAGTGTGCACAACATGTTTCTGGAATAACCTTCATCAGATACGCTCATAGTCAAAAGATTGTAAAGCTAACTCGTTCTTGTCATGAATATACAATGTAACGGAAATACTGATAAATTGACTGTTAAAAAAATAATCAATTAATTAGTATACAGGTATAGTCCGTTTGACCAGCCTAAAACAGGACTAAAAAATTAATTAAAAATCAACAGTTCAACTTATTGATTTTTTTTTCTTCACACATTTACTCATATATCATCTACCTACTCTGACAAATAATTTCAGAATTTTGACACTATTTTCCAAAAAGTTGCCCATTAGGTCTCTATGTTAAATATTTGTACCAAATGTGGATATGTGCAGAGGGAGTTAGTATGCTTGTTGTTACCAACTTCCAGTGTAAACAATAACAACAATACATGTGATTTTATTTACATTTCACTGTCATATGATTACCTAATTTGAATGTCACCAGAACCCAAGCATGCATGAGATGTTCATTTCACCCAAAGGTTAGCTTTTTACATTTTATTGGAAATTATTTTAGAAATTTAAAAGTAAAAAGTATAAATGCAAGCCTTTGAATTTTAAATCTTTTTCTTTAAATTCTAAATAAAATCACTTTTGTTTTGGTGTTTTCTAAAGCCCAGTATTTGAACTCAAAGAACATGGTTATAAAGTAAGCCTATGTGTATTGACCAGATATACCATGTAAATAGCCCATGCTTTGCATGCTTTGTGTATACTTTTAGAAAATGAAAACAAGTTTTATGTATGTTATTTAAGCATAATAAAAAAAACAAGTAATTAATATATATTTTTTTTAAATATAATAGAAAAAATATAAAATAAAGGTAGAAAAAAACAACATTTTTTTTGTCTTTTCATAAATTAATATTTACAAATTAAAAATGATCTGCCCTTATTTAGAACTCTACCAATACTTATATAGAAAGGATAGTCATGCCTCTCAAAACTTCAGATGAAAAACAGGATAAAACTGAAAGTGTTTGATTATTTTGAAGCCGAATCAAAATTGTCACTTGGTGAAAGTGAAATGAACATCTCATGCATGCTTGGGTTCTAGTGACATATTCAAATTAGGTAATCACATGACAGTGAAATGTAAATAAAATCACATGTGTTGTTGTTATTGTTTACACTGGAAGTTGGTAACAACAAGCATACTAACTCCCTCTGCACATATCCACATTTGGTACAAATATTTAACATAGAGACCTAATGGGCAACATTTTGGTAAATAGTGTCAAAATTCTGAAATTATTTGTCAGAGTAGGTAGATGATATATGAGTAAATGTGTGAAGAAAAAAAATCAATAAGTTGAACTGTTGATTTTTAATTAATTTTCTAGTCCTGTTTTAGGCTGGTCAAACGGACTATACAATAAAACCTGTCTTATGTGACCTTCCAAAGAAACATTGAAATAAGGTCACATAAGACAGGTAGTTGCTAAATACAGGTTTAAGTAATATGAAATGCACTGTGAAAGGAAAGTAAAATTAAATTGGATGTTAGACGAATTCTATGACTTATTCAGGTAAGTCAAGGGTAAGACATATTGTACAAGTCAAAAATTGAGGACTCCATGAAATAAAAAGTTGTTTTAACATATTCCGACTTGTATAATTCAGTAGTTGTGACCCATATCATAATCTAAAAGTAAGAAGTTGTTTCCGACTTGAATTCAAGTCAAAAGTTAAGATTTCTCATGAATAACTAATGTTAAATGAAGCCATGAGTAACCAGTTGTTGTCTTTTTTTATAGGCTTTGTGCCACAACAAATTTTCATAATTGAAGATAAAACATTAAACAATATAGAAAAATTATCAAAGAGCCATTAAAATTTGGGATAGTGATTACATAGCAAGTCAAAGTTGAACAACTTTTATTAAGTTTTTGATTTCTGACTTACAAGTCAGAAAATGTCACTTCCTGAAAACATAAGGAGTTGAATAAGTCAGAACATATTTTTGAGATGTATATGTCCTACCCCTGGCTGTAGGTGTAGAGCTTTGACAATCCTTGGTGCCAACATATTTAAATGAGTGGTTGTGTAATGCCAAATGAGCAATTTGTCAGCAATATTATGGCGAGAAGAAATTACATTTCAATGAGAAAATGTATGATGATGTCCGCTTTGTAGTAGTCCAACAAGGTTAGTTACATTTCATAGTGTCAGCAGGTAGACATGTTGCTTCACTCCCACACATTTTCCAGATTCCGAGTCAACCAGTTTTTGCTCTTAATCCTTTATGCTGCTTGCTTGTCCGAGAAGCAGCAAATACCAATTTTAAGTCTTTGGTTTGACCCGAGCAGGGCTTGATCCCAAAATATTTAATAAATGTCATAAAGTAAAACTCGATGTAAATGACGTGAATGCACGTTCTGCCTCGTTCTCATAATGATATCTTACGTATTAAATTATTTGATTTGTAACAATCTTTTTTGACAAGAAATAGATGTGAATTTCAATGAATATGATGTGATACCATTTTGTAATAATATTTCATTTATTTTTATGCGTAAATATGCTAGTTACATTTAATAGCCATTATTTAAGAATTTAATGCATTTTTTGTAGTTTTATTGGCATGTAAAAGTGTGGACCGAAGCACATTTTGTATGAAGCGCACTTCATACAAAAAATGTGCCTCGGTCCACGCTTTCACACACCTATAAAACTACAAAAAAAATGCATCAATTCTTATAATTACATTTAAATCACACCAAAATTTAATATAGTTGAATTTTTCGTTGTGAATTTTATTTGTGTTAGATTATTTGCTGTTGGAAATTACTATGCCATTGATTGTTTACATCTGACGTTGTCATGGAGGCACTGCAAGTTCTGGTTTGAGTTTTATTGGGATGTAAAACATCTCTTTTATAATCATGTGACCACTTCATAACCAATCATATTGTAACATTTCAATGAAAAACAGAAGTAATGTAATTATTCAAATATATTTAATTTATTATACAAAAAAAAAAATATATTATTTAAATAAATTAATTCTTTATGAGTACATTTTTTGTATTATTTTATTTTTGTTTTGTGGAAATGAAGAAGGGGAGTTTATATTACTTTTGTCATTTTGACCTTTTTAAAGTTTGAATTATCAACACTGGTGAGATACTTTAGAAGTCGAAATACAAATCTGGTGAAATTATATGGGGAAGTATTTTCTTATCAAGTAGATGAAAATTGCTTTGTTTACATGCAAATTCAAAACTGTTAAAAATAAAATTAGTTTCAAGGTGGAAGTAACGAGCATTTTTGCAGGTATATCATGACCAGAACAAATTACAGTTCAATGAGATGATAATGATGTTCACTTTGTACTAGACCAACATGATGTATTTTTATAGTGCAAGCTCACTGAAACAACATTCCGTGGGTAGATATGTCGCTCCACTCGTACACATTGTCTTGATTCCAATCCAACCAGTCTTTGATCTCACTCCTTAATGTTGGGTGTTTAGCAGAAAAGAAGCAAATATCAATTTTATTAATCTTTGGTTTGACCCGATCTGGGCACAAACCCACTATACCACATTGAAGGTGAGCATACTGACCAATACAACACAGATGAGGTTTTATATAGAAAGTGATCCTATTTGCAATATGTATGAAATTGTTAGTCATCTGTCAAATTAAAAAAAAAAAACAGTCTTCTCCAAAAAAAATTGTTCAAATTTCTCAAACTCAAATATTTAAATATTTATTGTCTTGAAACTAATAGAAGTTTGTGACCAAAAAAGTAATAACATTGTAACTTCTTATTCCACATGTATGAACAAATTGAACAATCGCAGCATCTCCCATCTCAACATAAAAAACTCAATATATGAAGTCGGAAACCCAGGTTCTGGCTTGTTACAGGCACAAAAATGTGAAGGAGTCAAAACGATTAATGGGATACCAACCCTCCCTTCTACATGTATAATTCTTCATAGACAGGTTCTATATAAAAATATAGGAATAATGATTCATTTTGATGTTCCTTGATCAGGATTATGGTTAATGTGCAACTTTGATATCCAAAAATGGTTACCACAGTGTAATAAAATTTAATATATAAGTCTACATTTGTCAGGTTTCGAGGATTCTGGCGTTTAACCCCACTTTCAACAATATTTCAGTTATATCATGTACGTCAGTATTTGTTTTTACCCCTTAGTGCTGCTGCTTGGCTGAGAAGCAACAAATATAAATTTTATAGGCTTTGGATTGACTCGACCGATGCTCGAACCCACTATCTACGACACGCTTGTAGTCCGTTTGACTTCTATTTATAATGTTCAGAAAAAATTCTTAAAAATCCAGTTTTCAGATCAACAATTTTTTTTCTAGATATATATTAATATATGATACATGTATATATACCCTGCCAATTAATTTCAAAATGTTTGGTCCGTTATTAAAAAAAGTTGGCCATTAGGTCTCTATGTTAATTATATTTTCTAAATTGTAAAATTCTGTATGGAGTGAGTACAAATAGTGTAAGAACCAAACTATTTCATTGTACAATGTGATGATATGACATAGGACATTTTAAAGTTGACCATTTTGGGGATATAATATCTGATACATGTATGTTTATAATAACTGGACGAAATGTTTACAGACAATGACCGTTACAGATAATGACCTATATAATATTACCCAGGAGCCTAGGACACACTTATTACACGGGTCTTATATTCGTATAATTCTGTGTAGTAAGTAATTATATAAGGCAATACATTTTATTTAAGGTCGGCACATATACATTTAACTACACGTAGTGGTTTTACTTATTTAATACACGTGATTAATGATTAACTGGAGACGTCCTTGATCAGGGAAATTAAAAAAATGTAATATTTCAACAACAACAAAATAGTAAGTATTATTTTTAGTGTAACACAGGACCGCGGTGTGACGGTGTCACTTTTAAGTATTTTTTTCAAACGTGCCGCTGTCCAGAATGGGTTGACTTTATTTAGCAGCTTTAAGATCAATGTATTAATATATGAATGTGTGTGAATTTTTAAATTAGTGTATTACAATGGGTCATATCTCTACAACACCCACACTGACATGCGAGACATGTTCAAAAACCTTACACAGGCGCTGATGGCATGGAATTACCCCCCTCCCCCCAACCTCTTTTTAAACTTTACGTTTACATATTTATTTTCAATAAAAATGTGTTATTTCATTTCCTTTTCCTTTATTTTTCGTGTTCGTGTCCATATATATATATTGCATGCAATCATATGGCAATAACAGCTTGCATTATGTCGGCCCTATACTCACTTATTATACCAAGGTACACGTTACGTTGTTACAATAAGATTTTATGGATATATGGACACGGACACGATAGATAAAGGAAAAAGAGATGGAGCAATAACGTCATTTTATTGAAAGTAAAAAAGGGGGGTTGGTAGTTCCATGGTACTGGCACCTGTACTGTGTAATCTTGAGGAAATTTAGTCTTATTATCTGATAGGTATAAAATTGATATACATGACTGTGAAATCGTATGTGATTTATTATTGTAACAACACTATTTTTATTTTTGTTATGGATTTTAATGATTCACTTGTTTATTTTGAATTTTAAATTTAAATACGGGTATGGACGTGTTAATAACAACTGAACAATATATGTATATAAGTTCGGCATTCGTACTACAAATACAATTTACATGAATGACAGGGCGTAGGAGGGGAGGGAGGGGGCTCCCACATTAAAAATTCACTTTGTATTGCCCCCCTCCCCATGTTTTGGGAAAATGTTTAGAAAAAGTTGAATATCTAGCATGGAAGGAAAAAAATGTTGTTGACCGGTTAACGAAGGGGTATAAGGGTATTCGTATCCAAATTGGCTTTTTTGCTTTTCAGTTTTTAAAAACTTGCCCCCTCTACTGTCCAATCCAGTACTAGTCCTACTAAATGCCCCCACCGATCGGCCGAGTTCTACTCCCCCTTTACTGTCCGGTCCACTCCTATTACTTGCCCCCATTCACATGCCACTGAATGGATAGTATTTTTCGTGCTGGAGAGAACATATTTGAAAGCAGCCTTTTTCATCACGTGCTCTTGCCCAGATGTGTGATAATGATAGATGATAATTCACTGCCTTTTGGCGCGGTTAGCGTAATGATTTACGCGGGAGTTTACTCAGTTTTTCACAATTCGTACTTACTACCTTATTCTAAGGTTCAAGTTGTACCCAGTATAGTGATTTTCTCAACAGAGCTCAGCTGCTGACACAAAAGCTACTCAAATAAGGCTACGCTTGATCCTACTCGATTGCAGTAAATCTTGTGTATGAGGAAGCCTTGTCGACTTGCTGTGGTCGTATAATTCTGTGCTCTTCATGTTAAATGAATTCGTGAGCAAAATTTGAAGTATTCCAACAAGTTTATGTTAAACCTGTACTGTTACCATGCTATGAAAAGGGGGATGCGCCAACATATTGATGCTGGTTTTAAGCCCGATATATCAATCGATTAAGGCTTAGGGTTAGGGTTATGGTGTTTAACGTCACTTTCACCTATATTTCAGTTATATCGTGGCGGCCAGTTTTATTGGTGGAGGAGACGGGAATACCGGGAGAGAACCACCGACATGCCGCAAGTCTCGATTGATTAAAGTTTAACATAGAACCACATGTGATGTGAAAATGAATAAAGCAAACTTTCTCAAAAATGTACATCTACATAGAGCCTCTAGATTTGTATGAAATTTTTTCCAACCAATTTCGATTATTTTTTATGTTCCGTATAAAATGTTATTTATTGTAGTATGCCAACATATTTTGTATGAGTTTTATCATTTTCAGGTATTAAGGGGTAACAAAAAGCTATAAATGTATATTTTCACATAACCAAAATGTAACATCCTAATTGTTAATGCTATATAAACCATTGTACATTATTTTCATTCACAGTAGGACAAAATGGGAAATAGACATCCACAGCCAATAAACACTTCAAAACTTACCCAAGAAGAAGATAATTTTCTTCGACTTGTTAAATTGGTCAGTGGTGTTGCACCAAAAGCAGTAAGAGAAACATTTGACCAATTTTTCTCACCAACTAGATTAAATACGACATTGAAGCAAGAAGAACCAAAACTTCGTCAGCTAAATAGACAAAAAAGAATTACAACAACACAGCTTAATTTGTTGCTTCCTACATCAAGTAAGTAATGTAAAAACAACATAACTGAATCTGTTGGTCATATAGCTGGTAAAGAACGGCAACACAATTGACTGTTGCGTCCTACAACAGATCAGATGGGTATTTATAACCGTTTACAATAATATTATATTATATCTATAGCGTTACAGTCAATGTGTGGTAAATCCGGAAAGTCGGAATATCCGGCGAAAACCACAGAACGGCCGCGGGAAGTCACTGATAAAATTTATCACATCAAGTCAAGTGGTTTTGATTACACATCGTCAAACTCACAACTGATTGAAACTGAATGCACGAACATATTGTAGCTTATTATTATGATAGTTTCCAACGGGTAAACGGAAATGCGTTTTCTGTATCCAATATATAGGCCGAACATTGCAAAATTTAAATAAATATTGTGTATTTTAGTCTTGTGTTGATTTATTTATTTGACATTATTTATTGGTTTATTCTGGTATTGTATTTATCATCTCAATATTTAATAGGTTCTTCGTCATCACAAGACTTTGATGTGACCCTTATGGTATGTCTTCTTAGAAATCTGACACACATTGCTCCTCCAGTAAATGGCTTTGATGTCTTACCTTCATCGCAGGAAAAAAGTATAGGAGCTGATTTGGCAAGGATAAAATTTTACAGAAATAGGCTTGCTCATTCAGATGATGACAAAATTTCTACCATAGCTTACAACACAGCTGTTCAAGAACTAACGGGGGTACGTAAAACATTCCTGATATATCTGCCATGTATGTAGTATTTTCGTGATCATAATCCGAAGTATCGTTCGTTTAGAAGCAAAATTTGAAGATACCAAAGCTGTAATCAAAGCCGTAAAACAAAGGACAGAATACAATGGCCAAAAATAAATAAATATACAAAACACAAGCCACTTCACAGAAACTAAACATTGTTCAACACGAACCAGACAAGAACAAGAGATGAACTTGTGAGGGGCCGTCATGGTCGTATGGTACTACCTGTGCAATCAGTGCCTATCACCACTAAAACTTTGAGTTTGAACCCTGTTCATGGAGAGGTGTACTTGATACAACGTTATGTAATAAAGTTCGTCAGTTACTTGTGACAGGTCGGTGGTTTTCTCCGGGTACTCCGGTTTCCTCCACCAATATAATTGACCCGGCGCCACAATATAACTGAAATATTGTTGAAAGTGGCGTTAAACACCATAAACCAAAACAAACCAAACTAGATGAACTCATGTGCCGTGGAAGGGTATTATGGTCAGCAAAGTTACTCATTGGTTTGTGTTTTTAAATGTTATTCCCACCATATTTGGAATTTTAAATGTATGTATTTTATAGTTTATTTATTTTTTTACCCTGATCTGGTAATTAAATAGTCTGTTTGACCATAGAAATAAACAAGGAAACAAAGCTAAATTATAGCAACGGAAATTTGTACAATTTGTCAAAAACGTTAATCACGCACCTTATACCCTGCCCGAGAGCTGTTTGCATAAACTAGCTGTATTCTAAAAGTTTTTAAGCGCCTTTGGTGTACTTAAATTATTATATCTAAATGTATTATTTTCTCACGATAGAGTATTGTTTTCTCGCAGAAAATTCAGAACATGGTATTTTGTTTTGCAATTCTCAGTCTTGACCAAGGTCTATCTGTATTGGGCACAAATACTCCTTACTAATTAACAAGAAGCACCTTTCCATGACCAAATTTGTTATAGAATTTTGTATTTACAAAAATAAGTGTGTATATACTTATAAATTCGATAAATTCATTTCATTCACAAAAGGTGGAGTAAAGAACCAGATACATTTATCTCATTTAAAATCATATATATTTATATATGGGACCATCATGGCCATGATCGATGGTAGTTGGATGTATGACTACCTATGCAATCAGTGTATATCACCACTAACGTTGTGAGTTCCAATCCCACTAAAGTGTACTCGATACAACATTATGTGATAAAGTTTGTCAGTGACTTGTGTAAACGACAGGTCAGTGGTTTTCTTCGGGTACTCCGGTTTCTTCCACCAATAAAACTAACCGCCATGATGTATATTGTTGAAAGTGGCGCTAAGCACCATAACCCCTAAATATGAATAGGTGATGGTAATTATATGCAGCTATTGAAGGTTGTAGACAAATATTTAACGAAACGAATGATGTTAATTTTCCCATCCACGAACTCGACGACAATTTAATTAATATTGTACCAAAGACCCGACATCACATGTAGTAGGAATTCTGTAAGTTTACATACAAGTGAAAAACATACCTCTATGGCTTTCCCTAAAAAGAGCAACATAAGCTACGGTTCCGCAGCTATTGTCATTCTATCTTCGCTAATTCCACTGGAGAGTGTAATATTCCGAATGGATAAAGAATCTGTTCGGAGTTTGGTCGACTGAAAAAAAACCCATTTACGTGTATAAGTTAACTGAAAGTATTATATGCTAGAATAATGCTAGAATAATACTATGTGTTAGTACGTATACGTATACATAGCAATACAGTAAAACGAATGAAAGGAGAAATTCAGTGCCTCCCCCTAATTGGGCCCGATTATCGAAGAAGTTAATTGTAGAAATGTACATTTGTTTCACCACAGGGACTTGCTCCCGGCCTTTCGTTATCAATAATTTTAACCCTACTATCAATGTGCGGTACTAAAAAAATTTAACCCTACTATCAATGTGCGGTACTAAAAGAATTTAGCCCTACTATCAATGTGCGGTACTAAGTACTAAAAAATTTAACCCTACTATCAATGTGCGGTACTAAAATATCTTTAGTACCGCACATTGATAGTAGGGTTAAAATTATTGATAACGAAAGGCCGGGAGCAAGTCCCTGTGGTTTCACTAAATAAATGTTATGATCATCGTTGTATGCTATCACAAAATACTACTAAAGGAACATAACCAAAACAAGGAAACGGGCGGCCATCGTGATCGTATGATAGTTGGATTTACAACTAACGTTGTGAGTGCGAATGCCGCTCAGGTGAGATGTACTCGATACAACATTATGTGATAAAGTTTGTCAGTGACTTGCGACAGGTCGGTGTTTTTCTCCGGTTACCTCGGTTTCCTCCACCAATAAAACTGACCAAGACGATATAGCTGAAATATTGTTGAAAGTGGCATTAAACACCATAAAACTAACACAACCTAACTACCACTCTGGATCATGGTTCACCATTAAGCTAATCCTAAAGCAAGGAAACTAAGTGTAACCATTTTCTTTTCTACATATGTAGACAGTTATGTCAATATATGAATCTGTTCTTTGATTTCAGGCAATCGAAAGACTTGGTGGGTTTCAGTATAGACAAGAATGCAATCTAGTCCGCTATGGAGAACTTGATTCTGATCTTTTACTGCATTTTCGACAGGAATTGGCAATATTTCGAGAGATAATGGCTTCAAATATTGAACAGGTTAATATACAAACAACGGCATTGGAGCAGGCCTTTCACATCTTAAAAGATGAGAATGTGAAAATAAATCAAATCCACACAAAATTCAATGAACAATTAATGGACATAAAAACAGACGGTGACTCCATAGCCAAATACCTTTCGTCGTTGCAAACAGGAAAATGTTCATGTTACGGTGAGTTTGAATAGCATTAAACAATAAACTATAATATGTCATTGTATGACCTTATCTTACAAATGTAGCAAGTCATTTCATATTATCGATTCCAGAGTGACAGCACATTATGTAATTGTCCAATCAATGATTAGCATTTTTGATATGAATAAAATATTAGGAGATGAAGTCAAGCATACGTATAGGGATTCTACATAGACTTCAATATAGTAAATAAGATCACTCCTACAGGATGGACAAGGTTGTCATAATTTGTTTGAACATCAACAGACAACAGCACCCATGTTAGGACAGGATCTTTTTCTTTTTGCAGCCACTATTAGGCAACAATTATGGCTTTTTTTCACAATCAAATAATTAAACTTGTAGTCTCTGTTTTCATATCCTTATATTAGTACCTTAATAAAGACGTAGATATCTAATTTAGTGCGCACAACGCGTTTCCAGAATAACCTTCATCAGGTACGTACGCTCATAGTCACAACGCGTTTCCAGAATAACCTTCATCAGGTACGTACGCTCATTGTCACAACGCGTTTCCAGAATAACCTTCATCAGGTACATATGCTCAGTCACAACATGTTTCCAGAATAACCTTCATCAGGTACGTACGCTCATAGTCACAACGCGTTTCCAGAATAACCTTCATCAGGTACGTACGCTCATAGGCACAACGCGTTTCCAGAATAACCTTCATCAGGTACGTACGCTCATAGTCACAACGCGTTTCCAGAATAACCTTCATCAGGTACGTACGCTCATAGTCACAACGCGTTTCCAGAATAACCTTCATCAGGTACGTACGCTCATAGTCACAACGCGTTTCCAGAATAACCTTCATCAGGTACGTACGCTCATAGTCACAACGCGTTTCCAGAATAACCTTCATCAGGTACGTACGCTCATAGTCACAATGCGTTTCCAGAATAACCTTCATCAGGTACGTACGCTCATAGTCACAATGCGTTTCCAGAATAATCTTCATTAGGTACGCACGCTCATAGACACAACGCGTTTCCAGAATAACCTTCATTAGGTACGTACGCTCATAGTCACAACGCGTTTCCAGAATAACCTTCATCAGGTACGTACGCTCATAGTCACAACTCGTTTCCAGAATAACCTTCATCAGGTACGTACGCTCATAGTCACAACGCGTTTCCAGAATAACCTTCATCAGGTACGTACGCTCATAGGCACAACGCGTTTCCAGAATAACCTTCATCAGGTACGTACGCTCATAGTCACAATGCATTTCCAGAATAACCTTCTTCAGGTACGTACGCTCATAGGCACAACGCGTTTCCAGAATAACCTTCATCAGGTACGTACGCTCATAGTCACAACGCGTTTCCAGAATAACCTTCATCAGGTACGTACGCTCATAGTCACAACGCATGAACACACATGTATTTTTTAATTTGCTATAGCAAAGTACTAATCTGTTCTGTTATAATAGATTAACAGTTTTTTTTCAAACGTAGATATCAAGCCCAACTCGCATGACGTGTTTCTATTAACAATTTTAAGTCACTTTGTGGTATCTTCTACCTTCCTTACCAATGACTATTAAACACAAACTATTATAAATTAAAACAGGGAGTGTTATATCTTTCGCCAATGCAATGATAAACAATTTTAGAAAATACCATAAAGTTTGATTTTTAATACCAGATATCACATGAAAAAGTAATCCATTCTTGTTCAAGAAACCTACAACTAGACTGCCATGCAATACTAAACTGATGAAGAAAAAGTCTTCTAAAACAAATTGACATGAAATGGATAATTGATAAAAAAAAATGGTTTTGCGATACAGGAAAGTAAAGTTTGAAAATACCAAAGGGGTAATCAGATGACGTAAATCAGAAAATTACAGACAATACAATCGCCAAAAGGAAAACTGATAAACAATGATCTACAAAAAATTACACTTTATTCTTTACATCTCATTTTATTTTCAAAACATTAGTTATTATTTTATTTTTAAGCCATTAGATCTAATGTTATTATTAAACCATTAAATCTCATTTTATTCTTAAACCATTAAATCTCATTATATTTTTAAGTTATTAAAACTCATTTTATTTTTAAACCATTAAATCTCATATTATTTTTAAACCATTAGATCTCATTTTATTGTTAAACCATTAAATATCATTTTATTGTTAAACCATTAAATATCATTTTATTCTTAAACCATTAAATATCACTTTATTCTTAAACCATTAAATATCATTTTATTCTTAAACCATTCAATATTTTTTATTCTTAAACCATTAAATCTCATTTTATTCTTAAGCCATTTAATATAATTTTATTGGTAAACCATTAAATTTCATTTTATTTTTAAGCCAATATATCTCATTTTATTTTCAAACCAATAGATCTCATTTTATTTTTAAGTTATTAAATCTCATTTTATTCTTAAACCATTAAATCTCATTATATTTTTAAGTTATTAAAACTCATTTTATTTTTAAACCATTAAATCTCATTATATTTTTAAGTTATTAAAGCTCATTTTATTTTTAAACCATTAAATCTCATATTATTTTTAAGCCATTAGATTTCATTTTATTGTTAAACCATTAAATATCATTTTATTCTTAAACCATTAAATATCATTTTATTCTTAAACCATTAAATATTACTTTATTCTTAAACCATTAAATATCATTTTATTCTTAAGCCAATATATCTCATTTTATTTTCAAACCAATAGATCTCATTTTATTTTTAAGTTATTAAATCTCATTTTATTCTTAAATCATTAAATCTCATTATATTTTTAAGTTATTAAAACTCATTTTATTTTTAAACCATTAAATCTCATATTATTTTTAAACCATTAGATTTCATTTTATTGTTAAACCATTAAATATCATTTTATTCTTAAACCATTAAATATCATTTTATTCTTAAACCATTAAATATTGCTTTATTTTTAAACCATTAAATATCATTTTATTCTTAAACCATTCAATATTTTTTATTCTTAAACCAATAAATCTCATTTTATTCTTAAGCCATTTAATATAATTTTATTGGTAAACCATTAAATTTCATTTTTTTTTAAACCAATATATCTCATTTTATTTTCAAACCAATAGATCTCATTTTATTCTTAAGTTATTAAATCTCATTTTATTCTTAAACCATTAAATCTCATTATATTTTTAAGTTATTAAAACTCATTTTATTTTTAAACCATTAAATCTCATATTATTTTTAAACCATTAGATTTCATTTTATTGTTAAACCATTAAATATCATTTTATTCTTAAACCATTAAATATCATTTTATTCTTAAACCATTAAATATCATTTTATTCTTAAACCATTCAATATTTTTTATTCTTAAGCCATTTAATATAATTTTATTGGTAAACCATTAAATTTCATTTTATTTTTAAACCAATATATCTCATTTTATTTTCAAACCAATAGATCTCATTTTATTTTTAAGTTATTAAATCTCATTTTATTCTAAGCCATTCAATCTCATTTTATTTTTAAACCATTATATCTCATTTTATTGTTAAACCAGTAAATTTCATTTTATTTTTAAGTTATTAAATCTCATTTTGTTTTTAAGCCATTAATACTCATATTATTTTTAAGCTATTAAATCTCATTTGATTGTTAAACCATTAAATATCATTTTATTGTTAAGCCATTAAATTTCATTTTATTCGTAAACCATTAAATCTCATTTTATTCTTAAACCATTAAATCTCATTTTTAGTTCACCTTGCCAAAGGCAATGTGAGCTTTTACCATCACTTGATGTCCGTCGTCTGTTGTCCATTAACTTTTTACATTTTAACCTTCTCCTCTGAAACCCCTCAGCCAAATGAAGTGAAACTTGGTAGGAAGCATCTATGGAAGGTCCTCTCTAAACGTTGCTTATTTTGTCCCGATCCATTAACAAACATGGCCGCCATAGGCAATTCTTGTTTCTGATTGGCTGATTTTTAAAAATCTTCTCCTCTGAAACTGCTTAGCAAAATGAACTGAAACTTGGTAGGAAGCATCTATGGCATGTCCTCTATAAAGATTGCTCATTTAGTTCCGATCCGTTTACAAACATGGACACCA
Source organism: Bathymodiolus brooksi (assembly GCA_963680875.1). Classification (NCBI taxonomy): domain Eukaryota; kingdom Metazoa; phylum Mollusca; class Bivalvia; order Mytilida; family Modiolidae; genus Bathymodiolus; species Bathymodiolus brooksi. Next base: position 112,323,599 of record OY804581.1, read on the forward strand.
CAGACAATTCTAGTTTCTGATTGGTTGATTTCTAAAAAAATCTTCTCTTTTGATGCCGCTTTGTCAAATGAACCGAAACTTGGTAGGAAGCATCCTTTATAAAGATTGCTCATTTAGTTCCGATTCGTTAACAAACATGACCACCATAGGCAATTATTGTTTCTGATTGGCCGATTTAAACAAATCTTCTTCTCTGAAACCACTTGGCCGATGAAACCGAAACTTTTTTTTTTTTATTTTTTTTTTTTTTTCTCAACTGCAAAATACATCAATACAGAATAGAGTACAATAATATAATAACATATAAAACATCATACAATCTATATAGTAAAGTACAATTAAATCTTCTTACAATCTTTTCCAATATATAATCATATGTATATTTAGATAGACTATATCAGTTAGTATTTAGTGGTGTCTCTATGGAAAGGGAATTTACATAAGAATAAAAACTATGTGAACAATCCTCAAACAGTTTTTCAAAAGTACTCCAACGAATCGGAACTAAATGAGCAATCTTTATAAAGGATGCTTCCTACCAAGTTTCGGTTCATTTGACAAAGCGGCATCAAAAGAGAAGATTTTTTTAGAAATCAACCAATCAGAAACTAGAATTGTCTGTGGTGTCCATGTTTGTAAACGGATCGGAACTAAATGAGCAATCTTTATAGAGGACATGCCATAGATGCTTCCTACCAAGTTTCAGTTCATTTTTTTAGAATATAAAAGATGAGAAAAGAGGTATTTTGCAGAGTTTAAAATTGTTTACTATTGATATATGTGATAAATATTTTTTTGTATAATTAGGAAAAAAAGTAGATAAGAATTTAATGTATTTGTAAAAAGAAGAAGAAAAAAAAAAGGAGACATTGAGAAGATGAGATTGTACTTTATATTGGCATTTATATATAAAACTTTTATGGTCTGGCCTGGTACAAACAATCAATTGGACTATACAAAAGTATTATTTGGATGGATCAAACATTCATATTGTTTTAATTATCCTGTAATGAGTATACTATAGTATAGTAAATATAAACAAGAAAAGTATATTTAGATAGACTATATCAGTTAGTATTTAGTGGTGTCTCTATGGAAAGGGAATTTACATAAGAATAAAAACTATGTGAACAATCCTCAAACAGTTTTTCAAAAGTACTCCAATGTAATTGAAATTCTGCAATTCTTTGATTTCGGACAGCAATCATTTTTTCAGTTTTATATAAATTTATCAAACAGGCTTTAAGCGAAAGAAAGGATAATTTTTTCTTCAGACATCTGTTTGTATATATATAGTATTTTATGTTTAGTAAAATGGCATTGTATACATCATCTTTATATACTTTATCAACATCCCCAAAAATTAGAGTCTTCTTTAAAAATGTTTGGTTTATGTCTTTGTCACCGAACCAAGAATTTACTTGCCCTAGAAGATTTTGTACATTTTCACAACCCCAAAAAATGTGTTCAATGGTTTCATTTTCCTTTTGGCAAAAATTACAATTTGCATCATCAATAATTTAAAAAATTTTCAGGAAATAATTAGTAGCCAGAATATTGTGGTTTATTCTAAATTGAAACCAATGTAATTTTGTACATGCTGTAGCTTTAAATGGGAGTATATAAATTTGTTTCCACTCATTTGAATTAATATCGAAAACTGTATTCCATTTTCTTTGAGCTGTAGGAACACTACTGTTTTTATTTAGAATTGTGTACATATCTTTGTAGAGATGATGGGACAAAAGGAGTCTGTAAATTAGATGATTTGTCTCCATATGGATATAATTTTAGCATTTGTCGTAAAGAACTAATAACCCCATTATATTGCAGAAAATTTACACAAAGTCCAAATTTGTTTGAAAACTGATCTAAAGTCAGAAAAGAACCATCATCATTGACAAAATTGTTAACAAACTTTACACCCCTATTGAACCACTCTGGATAAAAGATAGTTCTTTTGTCAATTTTTACCTGTTTATTCAACCAAACTGTATTGGCAAGAAAGTTTGTCCAATCTTTGTTTTCGTCTTTTTCAATAACAGATTTCCAAGCATATAATACATCCTTCCAAAATTGATTTTTTACACTTTCTATTACTTGTTCTATATATCCACTACCGCCACATGATAGTTTATTTATATCAATTGATGACATAAAAATATTCTGCCATTTACAATTGTTGAAAAAGAGTCTCCTGATCCATGTGGACTTCAAAGCCAAAATAAAAGAATGTATATTAATCATCTTAAGTCTCCCCTCTTGATACTTCTTTTGCATGATATCCTTTTTCACTCTATTAACAGATGATTTCCAAATAAATGTATATAACATAGCTTCAATATCTTTAATAATTTCTATACTAGGGTTTGGAAGTGCAATAAAAAGATGGTTAAGTACTGGCAGAATTAGTGATTTAACCACAGTAATCTTACCTATAGGAGTTAAATTTCTTTTGTTCCACTGTTTAAAGAGTCCTTTCATTTTTTTTAAATATTTTTCATAATTGATCTTTGTAATTTTAGAAATATCAACATCGAAATTTATTCCCAGAACAGTAAACGTAGTTTTTCCCCAGGAGAGATTCCAGTTTTCACATAGTCTCACTGCTGTATTTTTTGCTTCCTATCCAAATAACTTGTGTTTTTGAAAAATTTATTTTAAGGCCTGATATCTTTTTGAACCATTCCAATTCCAAAAGTGTTTCATTTAATGATTCTTCTGATCCATCCAAAATTACTGATGTATCATCAGCGAACTGAGAAATTTCATGTTCTGAGTGCAAGACTTTAATTCCTTTTATTTTAGGGTTTTCTCTTATTTTTATAGCCATTATTTCAGCACATAGTATGAATAAATAAGGGGACAACGGATCCCCTTGCCTACAGCCTCTCTCTATACGAAAAAACTCAGATAAATTCCCTCCCTGATTGACTGCAGATTTAATGTTGTTATAAAACGTTTTAACCCATTTTTGAATAGATTCCCCAAAATTGAAAAATTTTAAAATGTTATTAAGAAAGTTCCATGATATTGAGTCAAAAGCCTTCTCAAAAAATCTATTAACAAAAATAAACCAGGTATATCATTCTCCTCTGCATATTCCATTATATCAAACAAAATCCTAATATTTTCCCCAAACCAGTCTGATCATTATTAATTAATGTGGGGAGAACTTTTTTAATTCTATTTGCTATCACCCCAGACCCTATCTTATATACTGTATTCAACAATGAGATTGGCCACCAATTTTTTAGAAAATGTCTTGATTTGTCTCCCTTTGGTAAACATGTGATTATACCTTGTTTTTGTGTAACAGATAAACTTCCTAAACTATACCCATAATTTAAAGAACCAATAACAAAAACTTTCAGATCTTTCCAAAAAAACTTTAAAAACTCTGATGTAAACCCATCTGATCCAGGACTTTTGTTATTTTTCATTTTTTTCAAAATTTCCCTAGCTTCAAAGCTCCCAATTTCCCCTTCTAAATTATCTTTTTCTTCTTCTGTGAGTTTTCTTGAAACCGAAACTTGGTAGGAAGCATCTATGGCAGGTCCTCTATAAAGTTTGCTCATTTCGCCCCGATCCGTTATCAAACATGGCCGCCACAGACAATTCTTGTCTCTGATTGGTTGATTTCTAACAAATCTTTTCCTCTGTAACTGCTTGGCCAAATGAATCAAAATTTGGTAGGAAGCATCCGTTAAAGGTCCTCTATAAAGATTGCTCATTTAGTTCCAATCCGTTAACAAACATGGCCGCCACAGGCAATTCTTGTTTCTGATTGGTTGATTTCTAAAAACATATTCTTCTCTGAAACCGCTTGGCTAAATGAATCGAAACTTGGTAGGAAGCATCCGTGGAAAGTCCTTTATAAAGATTGCTAATTTAGTTCCGATCCGTTGACAAGCATGGCCACCAAAGGCAATTCTTGTTTCTGATTGGTTGATTTCTAAAAAAATCTTCTTCTCTGAAACTGCTTTGCCAAATGAATCGAAACTTAGTAGGAAGCATCCTTGGAAGGTCATCTATAAAGATTGCTAATTTAGTTCCGATCCGTCAATAAGCATGGCTGCCACAGGCCATTCTTGTTTCTGATTGGTCGATTTCTAAATATCTTCTTTGTAACTGTTTAGCCAAATGACCAGAACTTGGTGGGAAGCACCTTTTGGAGGTTCTGTATTACGTTTCCTCAAAGCAGAATGAAGGGTGAGCGACACAGGCTCAGCCCACTGAGCCTCTAGTATTCTTAAACCATTTAATATAATTTTATTAAATATCACTTTATTTTTAAACCAATATATCTCATTTTATTTTCAAACCAATATATCTTAATTATTTTTAAACCATTACATTTCATTTGATTTTAAGACCATTAGTTCTCATTTGATTTTTAGATCTTGATTTATTTCTTTGTTGTTTTGGTTTATTGCAGACATACATCAAGTTGAAATCGACGAATGGAAGAAAGTGGATGAAAAATTTGTAGAAACCAATGCTGTTGATATGATGCTCCTTCATTTGAAACAGCATTCACATTTGACCGTCACCGGGAAACCTGGTATTGGTAAATCTGCAGCAATCCACCACGTAGCGCTATTACTTAACAAAAATAACGGATATGATGTTATTCCTTGTGAGAATCCATCAGATGTGTTCAGCCACTATCGTATGAACACATATCAGATATTTGTCATGGATGATGTATGTGGGCGGTATATTGCTAATCAAAATGATATTGAAGAATGGTTGAAACAGAAACAAAGAATTATTAAGATCTTAAATAAAGGAAAATCAAAGCTCGTGACTTCCTGTCGTCTGCAAGTGTTTAGGGAGTGTCAGTTTCAGAGAATTGATCTGTTTTCAAAATCATTTTGCGATTTATCATCTGAGAACTTTACACCATCAGACAATGAGAAAGTACAAATTGCATCGAAATATCTGGACGAGTCTACCATTGAATGTTTTAAATCTAATTTAGACCAGTTTGAGTTTTCGCCATTACTTTGTTCATTATTTCAACAAAATTCTGAAAGAACAATTATTAACTTTTTCCAGAAACCGTTTGATATTTACGAGGAAGAATTGAACAATTTGTATGAACAAGACAAGAAAACGAAATTTTGTGCATTATTTTTATGTGTTCTTTATAATGGCAAGCTTGACAAATTGTTGCTACAAAAAGAAGACAGACGGAAATTTGAGCATGTATTGGAAGCATGTTGTATAAATATAGGCACGCCGGTTCAATGTATCATGGAACAGTTGCATTCGTTAACAAGTACCTACCTGAGATCAATCGATAATTTATATATCGTAAACCATGACGCACTGTTTGACTTTCTGTGTTTTTACTACGGTAAACAATTGCAAAATACGATTATAATGTTTGCAGATTCGAAAATTATTCGCGAACGTACACAATTTCGATCTTTATCTAGAGATTCTAATGAATTAACTATTATGATAGAAGCGGAAAACGAAACATGTTATTTTGAACGAATTATTGAGGATTTAAAAAATGGAAGAATTGTTGATGTGTTTTACAATAATCAGATGAAGTTTGACAAATACAGATCAAAGTTGATCAGACATTTCAAACAACACGATCAAACACACCTCAAAATATTACTGAACCCAACAGATATAGAAGATACATTTAGCAGAATACCAATATGTGTGGCCTGTTATATAGGATATCTAGATATAGTTGAATACTTTATTGAGATAACTGATAAAATCGATGGTTACGAATACCCTCCATTACTAATAGCGTGCGAGGGAGGACATGAGGATATTGTAAAATTACTAATTTCAAAAGGTGCAAGTGTGAATAAAGCTAATGATATTATGGGATGGACCCCTCTCATTGCGGCTTGCGCTGGTGGGCATAAGAGAATTGTAGAAATATTAATGGGAGCTGGTGCTGCAGTTAATAAGGCTGATCAACAGGGGTCTACTCCACTGATGTGGGCATGTGATGAAGGTCATAAAGAGGCAGCATGTACACTTTTAAAATATACCAGTATCATTGACAAAGCATCGACTACCAACACCCCTGTTAATATCGATCAACGGGATGAACCTGGAAATACAGCACTGTTGAGAGCTTGTTTAGGAAAAGACGCATCAATTGTTAAGTTTCTTATTGATCGTGGTGCAAACGTTAACACAGCGAACCACAACAGTGGATCAACAACACCTCTTAAACAGGCGTGCACAACTGGAAATAAAAAAATAGTTCAGATGTTACTTTCATCAGGAGCATCACTCGAAGAAGGAGGATATAACAGTCCTTTGACCATAGCTTCTACACATGGGCACACAGATGTAGTTCACTTACTTATAGACAATGGAGCTCCGTTAAATGATAGTGGACCTCTTTTAGCTGCATGTGAAAATGAAGACATTGATATGGTTCGTTTTCTTTTGAAAAAAGGATCAAAAACGAATAGTGACGTATGTGGAAAAGACGCACTTATGACTGCTTGTAGCCTAGGAAATGAGAACCTAGTTAGTTTACTAATTAGTTATGGTGCTCGTATTAATGGAAATGGCCATTCAGCTCCTATATTATGGACATGCCAGGGTGAACATAAAAACATTTTACATACATTGGTTAAACATGGAGCCGACATTAACAAAGCGGATCATGAAAATATTACAGCTTTAATGGTGTCATGTTACCATGGACACTATGATATTGTTGAGTTTCTGCTAGAAAGAAAGTCAGATGTTAATAGTAAAGATAAAAGAGGCCGAACGCCTTTGTTGTGGGCATGTAAAGGCAATCATTTCAAGATCGTTCTGTCTCTAATCGAAAAAGGAGCTGAAACTAATATGACAGATAGGGATGGATGGTCTCCACTCATGGAAGCATGCAAGAATGCCTCAAAAATGATAATTGAGTTACTTATGGAAAAAGGAGCAGATACCAACCATGTACTGCTTAAGGACACAAATGCATATGGCAGGTTTGAAAACTTTTATTGCTCATGTTTAACTGATATAAGAAGACTGATGGTGGTATCTGGGTCAAAATTAAAAGGCAGAACCCCTCTAATATTGGCTGTCGAGTGTAATTATCCAGAAATTGTAACCTTAGTTATTGACAAAGGAGGGGATGTAAATAAATCGGATATCATTGGATGGACACCATTAATGCAAGCCTGCCAAGATAAAAATGAGAAACTGTGTGATGTACTTCTGCAAAGAGGTGCATATATAGATTCATTTGACGCGAACGGTCAAAATGCACTTCTTGTCGCTTGTGCAGTTGACGATAAGTCTTTGATATCTCTACTTCTACAAAAGGGAGCGAGTGTAAATATTAAGCATAAAATAACATCGACACCTTTCATATGGGCTTGCAAAAATGGACGCACAGAAGTTGTACAGCAAATGCTTAATTATGGAGCCGACGTTGATATGACAGATCATAACGGATTTTCTCCATTAATGTTCGCTTGTGCCAAGGGGAATACAACAATTTGTGAAATACTAATTGAAAATCAATGCCAAGTTAATACATGCAATAATGTTGGAGATAGTCCTCTTACGTTGGCTTTTCTTGGTGAATACGAGTCTCTCATAAAGTGTCTTGTAGCCAATGGTTTCGATATTAACATGACTAATACGACAGGAGATTCTCCTCTAATGCATGCATGCTTAATGAGAAATAAAAACGTTGTCGATATATTACTCTCAAAAGGGGCTGATGTTAACCATAGAAATAATAAAGGTGAAAGTGTTCTTGTAAAAGCATTAAAAGGAGGTTGTAAAGCTATCGTTGATGTATTACTTACATTACTGACTGATATTACAGAAACTGATATGGAAACAACTTTGATATGGGCATGTAGGCGGCGGGATGAAACCACAGTTCGTTTACTCGTGGGAAAGGGAGTAAATGTCAACATCTCTGGATTAATTGGTGTAACGCCACTACGTCTGGCGTGTGACACTAACGGTATTTCGATTATCAAAATACTCATTGAGAATGGAGCGTCCGTAAATACGTGTGACAATTTTGGTTGGACACCATTGATGCGTGCTTGCTTGAATGGAAATGAGCAAACTTCAAAAATATTAGTCGAACATGGTGCTGATATAAATGCGACAAATTGCAATGGACAAACGCCCCTGTTCCTTTCCTGCAGAGAAAATCATAGCAAAACTATCAATTTTCTTTTGGACATTGGAGTTGATATAAACCAACCAGATAACAAAGGAAATACCCCCCTCATGTTGGCCATGACTAAAAGGTCGTAAAGAAATTCGTGATATGTTGAATGACAAGGAAGCAAATCGGGAATAGATATATTTATTTCTAAAATATCGTCTAATAAAAATAAGAGATGTTCGTGTAATTTATTTATTAGCACAATTTTCATTAAGAGTAACACGACGGGTGCCACATATGGAACAGGAACTGTTATTCCTTCCGGAGCACCTGGGTTTACCTCCGGTTTTCAGTGGGATCTGTGTTGCTCAATTTTTAGTTTTCTGTGTTTTGTAGATCATTGTTTGAGTTTTCGTCTTTTTTTCTTTTGCCATTATATTGTCTGTTCTCCTTTTGAAATATACAGATTCTGATTACACCTTTGGAATCTTGAAACTTTTCTCTCATTAAAATCATTATTGATGAGCATGCAAAAGTGTTGTGCAAATTGCATCTTTATAAAAGAAATAACATAAGCATAATATGAAATATTTAAATGTAAAAAAAAAAAAAATTCAAAACAAAAATAGCATATCAATCCAGCAATATTAAATATAGAGCTACTATATAATAATAGTTGGTTTATGGTATTTAACGCTAATTTGAACAATATTTCAGTTATATAGTGACGGTCAGTTTTATTGGTGGAGGAAACCGGAGTACCCGTAGAAAACCACCGACATGTGTCAAGTCACTGACAAACTTTATCAGATAATGTTTTTTCGAGTACACCTCGTCATGAACGGGGTTCGAAGTCACATTTTAAGTGCTGATAGGCACTGATTGTACAGGTAGTTGTAAATCCAACTACAATACGATAACGAAGACGACCTTACTACACAGAGGGGAGACAAAGTTTGATATATGCATGTTTTGTGGACAAATCAGATTTTTAAAGTCAAAACATTACCAAGCTTTATTATACAGCTATGATTTAATCTAACAGCAGACATTCATTTATCACGTGATCATACCTTATTGTTTCCGGTGGATTCTATGAGATCTGTATTTTTACTTCATTCCCTGAATGACCGTAATAATTAATAAATTCAGTGTTTTATATTCAAAGATGTAGCATTTTCTCGAAAATCGGCATTGCTGTTAAAATTACGGACGTTAATAGCGATATATGCAAAATTCATTCCGATTTTCGCAGTGGAATCATTTGTTTTATTTTTTTTTACAGGGAATTATCTTAATCTTGAAATGTTCAAGATATTTTATCTGCTCGGAGTCTATTAAAAAGATGTCTATTTTTGCATGATATTTAGTTTTGTTTTATTTTTTTCAAGAGATCAATGCAGATTCCCATAAAAATTCCCACAGGCTGCATTCAGGATAAAGAAATTGAATATTTTACCTTTAGTTATATACATGATTCATGACTATTCATTCTTTGGTTCCACTGCGGATTTTGTAATAAAAAAGGAACATTTAGGGATTTTACCGGATTTGGCCATCTCCAAACGTCAGAGACGTCGGGTAGAAATATGACCGTAGAGTCAGACAGCCGGCATCCGCTCCTTCCAAAAGCTGGATGGGGAAAATGAAGATTTGACTCTGATCTTAATAGATAAAAATGGAAATTTTTGCAGATACAAGTGCTTTCAATGCTGGTGTAAAGGAGAAAAACACGAAAACAAACAAAATTACAATTGTTAAAAATCAAAATCTTGCAACACAAAACTTCCTTTTTAACATGCATATGCATTTTCCCTTTGGTAACATATAAAGACTTTTCCTTTTATGGAAAATATGCTTAAACATGATTTTATGAAATATAGGCATCATTTGCTTTATTATAGAGTTGCACCAATTTACATCAGGTACACCTTATATACCACAAAAAAGAAAACAAAACTTACAAATTTGATCACTGTACCATAGCCGTGATCGTATAGTCGCTGCTTCGCGACCCCTGCAGATTTACACTGAGAGTACGAATCCTATCGGAGCAATTTTGGCTTGATTTTGGGTTTTTTTTTGTTGTTTTTTTTTTGCAACATAATGTGTTTCGTTATTAATTTAGGTTAAAGTGATAAAAATGGAGGCTATATTTATATTAAGTTTTTTTTTCTTTACATATTATAAGAATTGTGAGTGTATACAGTAGATTTGTATTGATTTTTCGAAAGCCGCACAACGAATATTTCCTTACATATGAAATCACAACATGCATATACATGCAAGCTGTTAATTTCATATTTTTCTTTATCAATATTAACTATTCTGTCGTTTTTTATGTTTTTTTTTTTTTTTTTTTCGAAAGCTGTCATAATCACTAAAAATAAAGCAATTTAGCACATGTCGTTTTAATCGGAAGCAAACCATCAGAGCCTTTTTTTATATTTTGCTTTGTGCTTGGTAGTTATTTTTCTTAAATCTGCAGTTGAGAAATCAAATCGTCTGCTATGTTTACTAATTCGCATTTTACCCCATCACTACTCTAAGTAATAAATTTACTTGACTAAATGCGGGAGCACAGTAGTCATGATCGTATTGCGCCATCACAAGAACTTAGACGGTATCCGAAATCATGGGTAGCGGTCGAGAAGTGCATATGTCTAAAAATACATCTTTAATATGACAGATAAGTTTCAATGGACAAGAGGTGCGATCTCCAAATACAACATTGTTTTTTAAACGATAGACCGATTGCTTGATATATTCAAAACTGAAAAAATCCGCGTTCGTGATCGTTTTATTTCCTATTCAAAATATTCCAGACGAGGGACATTATTCATTCAGAAAAAAGTGGGATCTGCTCTGACGGAAACCGAACATTGGGATTTGCTTGTTGACTGTACAAGTCGAGATGGTCGGCAAATGTTAGATGCAGGTGTTCACCTATCTGATAAGCGCACATTGCTAATGAAGACGCACATACCGTTTCAAACACAGTACAAAATATTCTACCGAATCCGCTTCTGCTTTTACAAATGGTGAAGAAACAACAGATTTTATTATTTCTAACATGCTTTCAAATTTATCTTGCCTTGTCTTCGAGTGTAATGAAAAAAAATAAAATACGCTTTTTAATGAAAGGAGAGAAAACCTTTTTTAAAGAAAATATTCCCGCTTTCAGTGTACAAAGAAAATCGCGCAGTATTACGGTTTTGCAGAAAAATCTGGTGACAATCATCCAAAACGTTTCAGAAAGTTAAAGGGATATTGTCTACCAGCTGCGTAATTTTTTCATACCCAAAATTATTGTCGATTTCCGAACTGACCTTCATAAAATGAAGATTAAACACCGAATTATTGATGAATACGCTCCGAAACGTTGTTTTTTCGACTAAAAAATCTGACCATCGTTATCGGAAGCTAATTAATTATGCATTGACCTGGGCGAGGCCAACTCTATTTATTTATCTATTTTTATGTCAGTAGCCCGGATGCTGCAGCATGGATATTGAGGTAAGTTTCTATAAAAGTTGAGGAAAAAAGCTATTTGCCAACCGATTGTATCTAAAAGACGTAGAATAAATAATTTCTGTATCAGGAATAGATTTTCTTTGATGAACACTACATGCCTTAACAGATTCAGCCGATATTTCCACGATAACCATTGAAAACATGCCAGGAGGCACCCCATAGGGACAAGCTCAACTACGTATTTTCGATCGGAAATTTTTGCCGGTGTCCTATAGTAGTTTTTCCCCCTAGCCATTTTTCTCCCCGGAAAACTGACTATATAGCCATTTTTCCCCCCGGAAAAATGACTATATCATTGAACATAGCCATTTTCCCCCCCAGTTTTTGACGGGGAAAAGTGGCTATATAGTAGAATTTCCCCCCCGGAAAAATGGCTATATAGTCAATTTTCCCCCTCGTCTTAACATAAACCTGACTTCAACGTAAACTTAACCAACCAAGACCTTTAAAGTATGCAAACTCTAGGCTAGACATTACCCTACCCTTAGGCCTAATCCTCACCGAATCCCTCGGTCCAACACTATCCCTAAACCTAGGCCTTAACTTAATCCTAATTTTAAACCTTACCTTATACCTAGCCTAATCGTAGGTCGAACTCACAACGCGAATGTGAAGGTATGGTAAACTTAAAGGCAAGTTTTCCGACGGCGAAATGAACGACCGTTTTACAGATATGGGGTTCTCGCAAGGTCACCAGTCTTGTGGGGGGAGCCCGATATTTCAATCTGGAAAATCGGCGAAACCCTGAGCTAGAGAAGGTGCCTTGAAACCTTGACACACATGAGGATCGAACCCACAACGGTGTCGACATCCTGATTGTAATGTCCAGCGCCTTGACCACTCGGCCACCTTCCTGCTTGCGAAGATGCAAAAAAAAAAGACGCGAATAAGCGAGAGCCGAAAACCTGAAAAGGTTGAAACGCAAAATGGAGAAATGATTTCGATTTCGCCTCTTCGCTGTTGCAATTTAGAATTTTTGCTTTTTCGATTGTGCGTTTTCGCTTTCACAATTTCGCGTTTTAATTTCGTCTTTCAAAATCCAAAGGCAAAGTCTAACATACTATAGTCACTCTAGTTAATCTTATTTCAGTCCGTGACAAATATGCACATTTAGGTACTAATTTTCTAACTGCATAAATTTGGGTATAGTCAAAAATAAAATAAAACTGATATATAAAAGAAATATACGTATGTCTGGAGAATATATATTTGATGAGTCAGCATGGGCATTTTAACCATCGATTGAGGTGCAGAATTTCCAAAAAAAATCTTGAAATCAAATACAAAGTGTGAATCTAGCTCACAATAACATTGATTATTTGTTTATTACGTTAAATCATCGAGCGCACTCAATTTATTGTGGGCTATTATTAGGGGCCAACTTCCCACTAGTGAGATATGGACATAAAATGGGTACCCAGAGGCGGATTTAGAGGGGGGCGTGCGGGGCGTGCGCCCCCCCCCCCCTAAAATTTGAAAAGCATATGTTATACAATGTTAATTAAGCAGTTCAACAAACAACTTTTTGTTAAATTTGTCAAGATAAAAAGCTTGTGTTATTTTGAACACAATGAATCCCTATTATTACTGTGGCAGGCCAGCAATATTATCTGAAACTGTTCAAAGGTCAAAATGAATAGTAATGATATTAGGAGTAAATTTGGAATATCATTCTAAAAAGCTCTACCCATTGATAAATGATCAGTATACTGTCCGTTCGGATGAAGCTTTTCGTTTCGCTGTTGGTTCCTTCATTGAAAACGTATGATCCGTTCTTGTTTATAGACAAACAAAGGCGAATATGTTAACATTAATGCTGCATGAAACGATTCTGATCATCTAATTTAGTTACTGTACGTAAGCTAATCAGAAATCAACAACAAGTTCATGTATTGACAATTTCCGCTTTTGTTTGTCTATAAACAAGAACGGTCGAATCATACGTTTTCAAGGAATGAATCAAACGACGAAAAGAAAAACTCCATCCGGACGGGCAGTATTAACTAGAACCACCCGAAAGGACAAGCATCGAAAGTACAGACCAATTAGTGAAATGAGGAATGCGTTAACACTAAACCAAGTTCTTTGAAGGGTTAAAATATCGTGATCGATCAGTCATAAGTTGAACAATTCGTATCACGGTTGTTCAAAAAAAGTTTTACTTTAGGTTCTTATAATCTGACAAAAACATACTGTTAACAATTATCCGACAAAATTAAAACTCAGTCAAGTTTTTTTGGTCTGATAAAAATGGTGTGGTTGATTCAAAATTATCGTTCTAATAAATGTCTGTAATTCCTCAGAGCTTCAGGGGGGCTTTGTCCCCCTGTGTCCCTTACCAGGGCTCTGCCCTGGACCCACTGGGGACCTTAAGACCCCTCGCCTACTCACGCCCCCCCCCCCTGACCACAAATCCTGGATCCGCCCCTGGTACCCCTTAAGAATAGTAACAGATGTCCATGTTTTGCTTTTCATATGTATTATGTGATGGCCTCCGAAAAATTCTGCAGTCGAGTGTCCGTCTGTCCGTCCCCCGATGGTTTCCAGATGATACCTTTAGAACGTGTTGAATGATTTTCTACATTTGTTTAGTACCATAAAATACAGATCAAGTTCAAATTTTAGTTTGATCGGATAATTGGTTCAAAAGTTATGGCCGTTTCAAGACTGAAAATATGCAAAACGTGGTGGGGTATCATACAATGTCCCATTAGATGCCCTATTTTTTGCTTTTGGGAAAGCCCATTCAAAGTCATTTGGATCATCCATGTACAAGCTACTTGGCTAGTAAACCCATCGACACTAATAGTCGACCAAAAGTGGCACTGGGAAGTGGTAGTAAAATTTAACAGAGCAATTAAGTTGAATATTCAAGCCATTTTCAGAGGGGGACTACTATGTAGTCATTCTTTCGGGGGGGGGGGGGGAAATCCTACTATATAGCCATTCTTCCGGGGGGGGGGAATCCCACTATATAGCCATTCTTCCGGGGGGAAATCCTACTATATAGCCATTTTTCCGGGGGGGGGGGAAACTGGCTATGGGGGAAAAATGGCTCTATAACGCTCCTATAGTAGTTTTTCCCCCTAGCCATTTTTCCGGGGGGGGGGGGGGAATGGCTCTATAACACCGGCGTTAAAAATAACTAAATTAGTTTTTTTCTTCTTATAAGTTATGAAGTTGTTCCCCGAGATTTTGATACACGTGTTAAATTAATTTATTTTAGCCAGTTTTACCGACAATATGAAAACAGAGACATACATGTAGAACACAGTGAAATACATGTCTAATGAAAACGAATGACGTAGCCAGTGTTGTTTTATTTGTTAATTGACTGGAACGTTTCAGAGAAATTTGGGCTGGATTAGAAACAAAAGAGACCTTACTTCTAGTTCTACAAGACAGTTGCTGCAAAATAATATGGGACTGACCATTTACCTTGAAGGGGGCTATGTCACGTTTTTTTGCCGTAGAAATGTTTTTTTCAGACGCCACAGAAATCATATTTTCTTATTTTCCGGCGAAGTGCCAATCTAATTAAAACAAGGTGAACTGTGATTTAATGCTCACTTATGATACCCCTGCCACTTCCCATGATATGGGGTACCTATATGAAGCTTGTGACCAAATACCAGATTTCTGCCATCAATAGTTGTTGAGAAAAATGTGCATATATGTTCAATGTGGATAAAAACCAACTAAGTCGGCAAACAGGAAGTAGGAATCTGATGGTTCCAAAAACGCTTCCCACGATATCACGGCTGGTATTCGGCACAAGCAGAACAGTCGGTTCTGCAAAGAAATTCGTGAGGATAACTTCCGGTTTTGGTGGAGGAGAGTTCACGAAGACGCTTCGCAAGGTATGTACATGTCAAAAATTGAAATTTGCTTTTTTACTGCTCGAATATTGCAAAATCAGAGAATGCTATGCTGTGGCGAATGCTTTCACGATTAGAAACATGTATAGTTTATTGTTGTATATGAACTGTAACTCTCGCAAAATCAATCGTCCCACGAAAAACGTGACACTCTTACATTTCTGAGTTGTTCTTGACAGAGATGCAAGTTAAATTTTCAATATTTTTTCATCGTGAGAGTCTAAATGTAATCGGGGATAAATTCCGATTCGTCAGAAGTAAATTAAAGTCTAGATAAATCTACAAACTGTCAATTTTCTCGTTTTCCTGCATGAGGAGATCGGTTCTGATAGAGCACAGTGCGAATGCATGAGGAGATTTGCTAGTTTTGAAAAATGCGACGAAAAATATTTTGGAAGGACGGACGCACAGAGGTAAAACAGTATACCCCCTCCCCCTTCTGGGAACGGGGTATAATTAGATCTAAAATAGGGAGCAAGTGCGTAGATCTAATTTTAATTAGATTGGCGAAGTGCTGGAATAATTTTTTTTCTTCAAAATTTTGTATATGATTATACTGTGAAAATGGCAAGTATATGATTATACTGTGAAAATGTCAAGTCGGAATATATTTTTTTCTCCTGTCCAGCCAAATTTTTTTCTTCAAGATTCAGAATCAAAATATTTTTTTAGGAAAAAAAACATAAAATTAAAATTGAATAGCTTGAGGGGTAAATTGATAAAAAAA
The DNA here is from genome assembly GCA_963680875.1 of Bathymodiolus brooksi. Lineage (NCBI taxonomy): Eukaryota > Metazoa > Mollusca > Bivalvia > Mytilida > Modiolidae > Bathymodiolus > Bathymodiolus brooksi. Next base: position 112,339,863 of record OY804581.1, read on the forward strand.
AATTGCAAGACCAAATTGGTTCTCCCATATACCAACAAAAAAACGAAATAAAACTGTGGTCATAAGAAAGTCCCACGACAAAATAAGACTTTTTTTTATTTCTCTAAACTGAATTTGTGCCAACTATTTCACTTATAATGAATTATATTTCTTTTTTTAAATAGAGCTCATTTTTCTAGATGAATGTATAACCATCTGTCTTTACTCTGTTTTTATTAAATCTCTTGTCTTTATTACAGGACTTTGATCGGATTGTCCTTGATGAGGAAGTGTTGGGGGTTGCTAGAATGCTTCGAGAGGAACTTGTAGTAATGCCCCATGACGAGGATTACAACAGATCCAATAGTAGTCCGAGATTCCTCTGTCGTCCGACGGCATTATATATATTGCTAGAGGAATCTCGGACTAATCCAATAGGTATGCAGCCTACCGCCAGTATACCATTTGGGCACATGGCCGACTTGGAGCTGGGGTCAGACGTGTGATCCCAAGCTGTTGTACTTGGAAAATTAGGGACAAGTATCCTGATCTATATGGACAATACAAGGGTTTCATTCCTAGACGATTTAATTAAAACTTGTTCATGAAATATTTTGTATTTTATCCCATATACCCTAATGATAAAGTTTACCACTTGCTTCCCTATGGTCGGTGGTTGTCCGGGTACTCTGGCTTCCTCCACCACTAAAACTGGTCGCCATGATATAGCTGAAATATTTCTGAAAGTGGCGTTAAAACACCAAAAATAAAAAATAAATCAACCCTAATGAGTTGTTAATTTCACAAGTTGGTCAGTTGGAATTGTAAATTTAATTTGAAAGTTTTGCCATCTTATTATTATTATTTTTTGTTCTATCAGCACTGACAACTTCTTCTAAAATGGACTGACAGTCTTTTATATAATTCAAAACCAAACTTGGCAGAGATGTTTTCTATGAGGTCCTACACAAGAGTTGTTACTTTTGTGCAGATTCGTCAAAAAACATGGCCACCATGTGACTTTGAAAATTCTGATTAGTCGATTTTCAAGAAACTTCTTCTCAAGAACCGCTGAAGGGATTGAATTGAAATCTGGTATATATGTTCCTATGAATGTCTTTAACATGTGTTGTTGCTGTTTGCGCCATTTGAAAATTCAAAATGGCCACCAGTGGAGGTCAAAGTTTGCATTGAAACCCTATGGGAAACAACATTTTCATCTTCTTCTTGAGAACAGCCGAACAGTATTTAACCAAACTTGGCAGAGATGTTTCTTGTGAGGTTCTAAAAAGTTGTCCTGGTTTGTACTAACTAGACCAACACACTGAGTGCTATCATTATTGTGCATTGGACAATTTGTAATGCTCATTATCCTGACTTGGGTACTTTTCTGCTCTAAATGTGCAGAACTTCTGTTAGACCAGGAAAAACAAAGAGTGACAATCTAAATTTATTTTATGCGACAATATAGTCAATTGTTTTGTCTTGGTCTTCAAATCTGGATTTCTGAGATGCTACAATATTATCCCGAGTTGGAGGTTGTGGAATTGGTGCAAGATGGACCGATATTCTTCTGGGATCATCTACTTCCAAGTGCACACGTTAATTCATTCCTTCATTATCTTGCAGTCTCATACAAATGATGACCCTTAATAGTCTTGGAACATAGGAATATGACTTGTCAGCTTTAACAGGCTGCACAGACCATCTAGCTGTCTTTTTGTTGTAACTTCTCTGCCACCTGAAGTAGAAAAATACATACAATGTAATTCACAAGAATAAAACAATAGAATTGAGATTATGATCTCTGGAGCCCTAACTTTCAATTCAAGATGAATATCTCGAATGTATAGTGAATGAGCAACTAAACATATCATTACAAGTCCACTTTATGAAGGATTTGAGTGATTTGTAGACAGATTTTAGGTTGTGGTCATCCCTCAAGAAGTTCTACGGCAGGCATCACGTGCTGGTCAATGGTTACAGGGTGTCTGGTACCCAAATCAGAACTGATCTTCATTTGTTGTTGATGTCTTTCCCTTCATCGGATGGGACTTCTACCGGACTTGACCATGGACAACGCAGCCGGTTTGCGACTTTCGATTGACCCTTCTGAGGCCTATGATCAAATATCAGATTGCTGCCATAAATAATTACCGAGAAAAATGTTATGAACATCTTGGGATGAACGGACGGACAGAGGTAAAACAGTATACCCCCCCCCCCCTCCTTCCAGTGGAGCGGGGGTATAATAAAGCTCCTATGACATATGATCATGCATGGTTCTGTTATTAGGACAAAATTTCAAGTATGTAAGTTACAACTGAAACATATGAAATTAACATGACAAACCTTAGAGTGAAGTTGAGGCTAGGTTCAAAATCTTCATCGTCAAAATCATCACTGCCCTCTTCACTAATATCTATTTAGAGACTGTAAGAATAAAAAATAATTGTTTATTACAGTGTATGTGTATAATATCGAAACAAATTTTTTTATATGGTTCTGATGTGCAGCTGTATAACGAAAAAGCTTTTCAAAATAATATTAAATCTATATACATGTATCCAGCACACATCTACACAACCCAATATAAAGAGACAAAATTACATCAAAGTTCCAGGAAAAAATTTGGTGCGCCAGACGTGCGTCAATTCTGCCCCAGTTTGGTTTCATTCCCGTAAGTAGTTAAGGAGGACTGGCCATTTCAGCTTGTGGATTGATGAAAATGTAACGATGACGCAGAAGCCAACATGATCGCTATATAATATAGCTACTAGTAGTATCACTATGCAAGCCACAATAATTAATAGGAAACTGTTATACAAGTGACTGTGTTGAACAATATTGACAATGTTACCTATTAACATAATGTAGAATATGTCTAATCTTTAACAAAATGAACATACTCAAATGGGTTCACAAATGAACTCGATTTATCCAGTTTCATCCGTTTCGTTGAAATGTGATGGCTGCTCACATGTAACATGTTCATTGGTATTATGAAAATACAGATTTGGAATTATTTGTACAAAAATGTTACAAATCCAGAGAAAAGTATGTTAAATAAGTAAATAACTTTTTTTTATAGAAGTTTAAAAAAAAGGGAATGTCGTGTATATAATTTTCTTTATAAAAGTTAAAGCCTCTATAGAACTGTCTATTGCAGCTCATTTTTTCATTGTCATCTGACCGGCTTTTTAAAAGATACGTCTCTACATCTTTGTCGGAGCGCAAGCTCATTCTTGTTACCACTGATTTGTTCATTACATTTCCGTAAAAACTGTACAAGTTCAGTCTTTTTTTTTAAGTTAGGAAGTCATCAAGTGTTGCCTTGGAATCTACGTCAATTAATTTCATATTTTTTCGCACTTATTATTTATTCAATCAATTTATTAAAAACAGCCAGGAAAACTTTTGCAACCGGAAATGCTATATACCCACTGCCAAGGACGATAATTCAAATTACGAACGATAACTCCATTTTCCGCAAAGAGGGAATAGCAAAGACGATGTGTCAATTTATTTCTGTTGTTAATATCGCTGACGGTCGCTGAGGATAAAAATAGCATACTCACCCGAAAACGTTGTTGTCACTTGTCTGACACGGTTCTTAGTGTTCGACCCGGTTCCAAGTGTCTGAATACCCGGCGTGAATATGCATAAACAAAAATCGCGCTCGTCATGGCAGTATTTTCAAATTGTCATTCGTAGTGTATAAAGTCAATGTCAAAGTCAAAGATTTTATTGATTTAAAATCCAAAATCTGGATTGTCATCAAACACAATACAAAATAAATAACACTGTATTTTTTCTTTCCATTTGACTGAGGAGGTACAGGCTTACAGACAGTTATCATTGTCCCTATCAGAGGCGGATCCAGGATTTCAAGTTAGGGGTGGGGGGCGGGGGGGGGGGGGGGGGGCGCACTTAAATAAATTGCGCCGAGTGGAGGGAGGCTCAAAAATTGTTGGGGTATTTCGTGTGAAAATTCACGATTTTACGCCAAAAAAGCAGAATACAGAATCTCCCTCCTACCTCTAACCTCCAATTCTAAAAATAAAACCGTGGTGAGCAGACTACATTGTATGTCAAATTTGTAGTTTAAGTTTCACTTCAATCCATTGAGTGGTTATTTAGGAGTTTCGGGTTGCAGAATCCTCCTCATACCCCCTCCACCTGGCCTTCAATGAAAAATCTAAAAACCATTGTGCACAACTACAATGTATTTCAAGTACATTATATAGTTTAACGTCAATCAATTGCGTGGTTACAGTCAGGGGAGTTGCGGATTGCAGAAATCTTACAGACGGACGAACGGACGGACGGACATCAAGTGTTTGAGCAACGGGCGTAAAAACCTCATTACACTAAAAGATCAAACAAAAAAAATGTATCAAAGTTCTCGAGAAATATGTTTACGGAAATCAGGTGTGAGATATGCATAAACCATTTTGTCGAGATTATTTTCACACTTTCATGTGCAGTTGTAGATATTAATTTATTACAAATAAATTGTAGTCAGAATTTTTTGTTAAAAATGTGTAAAAAAATTGTACAGACATCCATTGGTAGATATAAATAATAGAAACGTACCCGGACAAAGGATTTGTTCACATTTTCTTGTGCAGATACCTCGGGCAGATGCAGAGATTGTTACAAATAAATTGCCGCTAATTTTTTTTTTTTTTATTAATATGTTACTTTTGTATTTTAATGTACAATATACCAACGCGTATTTTTACTGATCTTTACTTGAAAAGTAAAAGGCAACATTTTCGGGTATTTGTATACAAATCAAACTTATAATATATTTTTTTCATATGAAATTGCAGAATTTCGAATTCAAGAACTATTTGAACCATTATTTAAAGAGAAGTGACCATTTTCTTGGGACACTAAAGTTTCTACACACTGTCTCAGTTTCATCATCTGATTCTCTCGTTATAGGTTTTCGTTGTATGTTTTATAAATGAGATCAATTGTTAAATTTTTTATTCGAAGTATTGATTGAATTTACTTTTTAGTTTACCTTTGACTTTTCTAGTCTCGTCGAGGAATCAGAAATGTATCCAATCTTGCTTGTTTTCTTGGCCTAGAATTTTCGTCCATTTTATAATTTCTAAATAGCACGTGTACATGTAGTTGTAAAATTGACTGCAGAAATAATGTTTAATTAGCGTGAGAAAATAGTTGATGTCTGGTACCTCGGAACCAATCAGAATGGAATAATCTTTGAACTACTGACGGCGAATACATATATGAATCAGCGAACACATACAACGTGTATTTACAATGTGTAAGAATATTTTACTACAGGTCATGAGTTAACCATTCACGAAAAAGTTATTTATTGAACTGCTTAATTAACGTTGTATAACATATGCTTTGCGAATTTTAGGGGGGGGGGGGGGGGGGGGGGGGGGGGGGGGCGCACGCCCCCTCTAAATCCGCCACTGCCTATCATAATATAAGTATATAATGTTTAATAAAATATATAATCTTAATATGTATGAATATATATTTTAATGATATATATAGCGGAATAAATTAAGTTAATGAACATTTAAATTTGTACATCTCACTAATACCTTTTATGCAACATTTACTGACATCATAATCATTACTACGAAATATGAGATGGCATTTTTCAGTGTCTGAAAGATTATAGAAAGGGGGGTAAAATATCTGAAATTTTCTGATAAAATTTATTTCTCGACTCTTGGAGTTTGGTACATTTTATAGTGAAGTGCAATTCATCTTCTGCTTCAAATTTACACAGGGGGCATAATTTGTTTTCTAAATCTATTTTTCTGTGCCTGCTCTTTTCGATCATCAGGATAATATTACTTATTCTGAGTCTTACAAAATTTGAAATATCAGATCTGTCAATATCTAATTTCAAAAAGTTTTCCATCTCAAATTTCTTCTTCAAATCCTTGTATGTTCTTAATTTGTTTCCTTTTTTTTCAGTGATATTTTTTTAATGGATTCCTCCCAAAATTTAGTGTATATGTAACATTTGATTTTATCCTCCATAATATTCTTTCCGGCGGATTATTTTTAATATGAAATAATATTACATATGGTGTGGTTTTCCTACAATTTCATTGGCTGAATCAGTCACGTGATATACAGAATATTTAATGTATTTTTCCAATGTGAAGAAACCAGACGTCTTGTTTCTATTTTTACGTATATTGACGCTATGTTTCTATTTTTACGTATATTGACCGTCAATATAGCAGCTATGTTACTAAATTTAGATCCGGATATTGTCCGTTCCGGACCGCGTTTACACTCCACCTGTAGTAAACAATTTTCTAGTTTTATTGTGTTCTTAAACAATAAAATAATAGTGTGTTAATATTTTATTTTCAATGACACGAGTAAAACATTACATATGTAATATAAAAATTAAGGACTTTTTACTCTGTCAATATGTTATAATCCTAACAGGTCCATGTATAACATATTGACCTCGTAAAAAGTCCATAATTGATAAATATTATACTTTACGTTTATATTTTCCCTATTGGTCTTTGTTAGCCAGCCGGTCCATATAACAGTATATAGACCGGGCCCGGTCCATGTCTTCGTTTAAATTCACCATTATGACGTCAAATTTAAATTGTGCTTGTTTTTGGAGGCGAAGTATAATATAACAAATAGTTCACGGCACTTCGAGCCAAATGGCAGTTTATGGACCGGTCTATCACCCACAAAATACTATGTGGACCTCAGCTTCGCTTCGGTCCATATAATATTTTGTGGGTGACATCCCGGTCCATAAACTGCCATATGGCCCTCAGTACCATGAACTATTTGTTAAATAATACAACAAAGGTACAATTTCGGCTAATTAATACACTTTGTACTTGGTCTTTATGGAAAAACCTATATCACCAATTAAAAACCACCATAAACATGGAAGTATCTTTTAAATAGCTGTAATAAAAACTTCCTTGTCAACAAATATACTTATTCGTATTAACGTTTCCAGGAAGTTTATTTATGCCTATTCTTTATTATCTGATCTTTACACTGAAGATTTGTACTATACCACTGCTGTCACTACTTTGATGAAATTCAAATACCCACGGAAACAAATCATGGGAACTGTTGAACACTATGTTTGTATGGAAGGTATAAAATACTATGGATAACAGGTATACAAGATCACTATTTATGAGGTCTTTTTAGTGTTGAACGCCACTTTCAATAAGTGATTTAGTTATGTCGATGTGGTCCGTTTGGTGGGTTTAAACCGGAGACCTTTCAGACAAAAATTCACTATGATAACACACTTTATAATATAAAGTTGTATAAAGAATATTGTACGATTGGCGAAAATCGAATTCACAAAAGACATAAGTAGCTCCTATAATATACAGTTTGAAAACATGACATACTAGTAAAACTCATGGTAACGTTCAATGTGACATACTAGTAAACTCATGTTAACGTTCAATGTGACATACTAGTAAACTCATGTTAACGTTCAATGTGACATACTAGTAAACTCATGTTAACGTTCAATGTGACATACTAGTAAACTCATGTTAACCTTCAATGTGACATACTAGTAAACTCATGTTAACGTTCAATGTGACATACTAGTGAACTCATGTTAACGTTCACTGTGATATACTAGTAAACTCATGTTAACGTTCAATGTGATATACTAGTAAACTCATGTTAACGTTCAATGTGACATACTAGTAAACTCATGTTAACGTTCAATGTGACATAATAGTAAACTCATGTTAACGTTCAATGTGACATACTAGTAAACTCATGTTAACGTTCAATGTGACATAATAGTAAACTCATGCTAACGTTCAATGTGACATACTAGTAAACTCATGCTAACGTTCAATGTGACATACTAGTAAACTCATGCAACTAACGTTCAATGTGATATACTAGTAAATTCATGCAACTAACGTTCAATGTGATATACTAGTAAACTCATGTTAACGTTCAATGTGACATACTAGTAAACTCATGTTAACGTTCAATGTGACATAATAGTAAACTCATGTTAACGTTCAATGTGACATACTAGTAAACTCATGTTAACGTTCAATGTGACATACTAGTAAACTCATGTTAACGTTCAATGTGACATACTAGTAAACTCATGTTAACGTTCAATGTGACATACTAGTAAACTCATGCAACTAACGTTCAATGTGATATACTAGTAAACTCATGTTAACGTTCAATGTGACATACTAGTAAACTCATGTTAACGTTCAATGTGACATACTAGTAAGCTCATGTTAACGTTCAATGTGACATACTAGTAAACTCATGTTAACGTTCACTGTGATATACTAGTAAACTCATGTTAACGTTCAATGTGACATACTAGTAAACTCATGCAACTAACGTTCAATGTGATATACTAGTAAACTCATGTTAACGTTCAATGTGACATACTAGTAAACTCATGTTAACGTTCAATGTGACATAATAGTAAACTCATGTTAACGTTCAATGTGACATACTAGTAAACTCATGTTAACGTTCAATGTGACATAATAGTAAACTCATGCTAACGTTCAATGTGACATACTAGTAAACTCATGCTAACGTTCAATGTGACATACTAGTAAACTCATGCAACTAACGTTCAATGTGATATACTAGTAAACTCATGTTAACGTTCAATGTGACATACTAGTAATCTCATGTTAACGTTCAATGTGACATACTAGTAAACTCATGTTAACGTTCAAGGTGACATACTAGTAAACTCATGTTAACGTTCAATGTGACATACTAGTAAATTCATGCAACTAACGTTCAATGTGATATACTAGTAAACTCATGTTAACGTTCAATGTGACATACTAGTAAACTCATGTTAACGTTTAATGTGACATAATAGTAAACTCATGTTAACGTTCAATGTGACATACTAGTAAACTCATGTTAACGTTCACTGTGATATACTAGTAAACTCATGTTAACGTTCAATGTGACATACTAGTAAACTCATGCAACTAACGTTCAATGTGATATACTAGTAAACTCATGTTAACGTTCAATGTGACATACTAGTAAGCTCATGTTAACGTTCAATGTGACATACTAGTAAACTCATGTTAACGTTCAATGTGACATACTAGTAAACTCATGTTAACGTTCAATGTGACATACTAGTAAATTCATGCAACTAACGTTCAATGTGATATACTAGTAAACTCATGTTAACGTTCAATGTGACATACTAGTAAACTCATGTTAACGTTTAATGTGACATAATAGTAAACTCATGTTAACGTTCAATGTGACATACTAGTAAACTCATGTTAACGTTCACTGTGATATACTAGTAAACTCATGTTAACGTTCAATGTGACATACTAGTAAACTCATGCAACTAACGTTCAATGTGACATACTAGTAAACTCATACAACTAACGTTCAATGTGATATACTAGTAAACTCATGTTAACGTTCAATGTGACATACTAGTAAACTCATGTTAACGTTCAATGTGACATAATAGTAAACTCATGTTAACGTTCAATGTGACATACTAGTAAACTCATGTTAACGTTCAATGTGACATACTAGTAAACTCATGCTAACGTTCAATGTGATATACTAGTAAACTCATGTTAACGTTCAATGTGACATACTAGTAAGCTCATGTTAACGTTCAATGTGACATACTAGTAAACTCATGTTAATGTTCAATGTGACATACTAGTGAACTCATGTTAACGTTCAATGTGACATACTAGTAAATTCATGCAACTAACGTTCAATGTGATATACTAGTAAACTCATGTTAACGTTCAATGTGACATACTAGTAAACTCATGTTAACGTTCAATGTGACATACTAGTAAACTCATGTTAACGTTCAATGTGATATACTAGTAAACTCATGTTAACGTTCAATGTGACATACTAGTAAACTCATGTTAACGTTCAATGTAACATATTATTGTAACATAAATACTCATTTTTCCTTTGATGTTTTTATGCAGTAATCAAGTTAGGGACCGACCATTTAACTTGAAGGGGGGGCTATGGTTTTTTATTTCGTTCAGAATTATTTTTTTCGGACAACACGAGAGTTAGAATATTTTTTTTTTGTCGCGCAAAGCGCGAATTTTTTTTCCAGAATTCAATATTAGGTTATATGACAAAAACTCTGAATCAGATTATTTTTTTTTTCCTCCATCAAAATCAGAATATTTTTTTTAGAAAAAAAACCATACCCCCCCCCCCCCCCCTTTTTCAAGTTAAATGGTCGTTCCCTTAATAATAGTGAACTTTTACAAACCATGGTCTAACATGAAGATCTTGATGTTATTCCATGATTTTGACGTCATAGGTCTGTTATTCCATGATTTTGACGTCATAGGATCTGTTATTCCATGATGTTGACGTCATAGATATGTCAATCATGTCATTTCTGTTACAAACCATATAATATTTATATACCATGGATCTTACTCATGAACTTATTTAAATCAACTCATCCTTCGGATTCGTTAGTTTAGATAAGTTAATTCGTAAGATCCATGGTATATATAATACGTAAAACTAATGTTAACGTTCAATGTGGCGTTTTCAATTTTGCGAGAGAAAAAAATATAGCAACTTATGTATGACGTGTTAATAATCATGGTTATGGAAGTTTTGACTGGTCTTTAACGTGGCCGTGATGTATGATTGTTGGCTTTACATCTACCTATGTAGCCACGTGACAATTATCACTGATATAGAGTCCGTGACTCTCGTCTGATACAACGTAACTTTCTGCAAGTCGTTAGTTTAATCCGGGTCCTATGGTATTCTGAAAGCAAAAATATAACTGGAATGTTGTTGAAAGTGGCATTTATCAAACATAGTTCTAACCCATGTGTAGAATAAGATATATATAAAATGGCGTATACATGTACATATGACATTGCCATGTTGAATCAAATATATTATTATCTTTTTCCCCAGGAAATACCGATTTCAATGCAGAAGATATTTTGATAATATTACAAGAAAGGCAGATATTCTAAAGATTCGATAGAAGTCGACTGTCCTACGTCAGAAAAATCAATTGTGAAAGATTCAGGTTGGTCCTATTTATTCCGAAGAATGCACAATAAAAATCGTATATAATATAAATTATGGAATATCTGTGTCACAACTGACCATGTTACATGCTTTGCAGAAAAAGCATTTGATACCGTCAACCATGACATAATGCTAAATAAGCTATACCACGATGGAATTACTGGTGATATATGGCTATTACCAAGGAACATTTATGATGGGCTAATCCTGGAGGGGGAAAAAAATAATCTGATTCAGAGTTTTTGTCATATAACCTAATGTTAAATCCTGGAAAACAAATTTGCGCTTTGCGCGTCAAAAAAAATAAATATTCTAACTCTTGTGTTGTCTGAAAAAAAAATTCTGAACGAAACAAAAAACCATAACCCCCCCCCTTCAAGTTAAATGGTCGGTCCCTAAAAGAAAACAGAAAACACAAATGGTGAAACTATGTGAAGCTCTAGAACTTAGAAGAGGCAAAGGGGGGAGGGGGGAGGGTGGTACACGAACTATAGAACAAAATGGGCTGCTTATGCAACTCATCTTGGACTGCACCTCATGTAAAATAAACCAACTGATTCCATATACAAACCAGGATTTAGTGCAAATTGAAAGAGCCACGCAATACTACTGCTTTGTGTTACACCAAAAGAGAACTGGAATATTGAAGAACATTATGTAGAAAGGCAGATAGTCAATAGCTAATAGTACATTTATAGAACTGTTTCTTTTTTTTCTGGAATTTAACAAACATATATAAGTCAGCTAATAGCATATTTTTCTTACTGTGTCCAGCACCCGATCCGTTCATTAAAGAGATCGTTTTACATTTTAAACAGTTTATGCGCATACTTAAATGATGATTTTACCTGTTATGAGTGAATTTGTTTTAACAACGGAAGAATTGCTGTATTCGGAGAGTGCTTCTTCTTCTTCTTTTGGCATATCCAGAAATTGAGGGTACTTTCCTCATAAATATTCATCATATTTAAATTAGATTTTGATCACGTGACTGCAGTTTCAAGCTTGATGGATCGTTTATTAGATTTGTCAAAAAATAGCCTATAGTATGGAGATTCAATGTGTCCGTCCATGATTCGAAAATTAAAGGTTATTGTTTATTTCCGCAAAGTTTTTCTTCTGTCAAAATTCAAATATTTGTGTTTTGTAACGATTTTAGACATGTCTTTGATATTGCGATCATGCAAAAATGATCATATTATATTTAATGTGGGAACCCCGAGTTTAGAAGCTAGAAATATAAGGTTAGTTAATATAATTACATATATCATTGAGGAATCTAAATTAATTTCAGAAAATATGTCGCCAAATGTCATTCATTGTTAAATTTTGTGTCACACGCCACCAGTTTCATGTATTTCAGACATTTTTACATAGACTCTTAAGGCCAAAAAAGGGTTCGTCGCCTCGGATTTTCATTTAGTCCAGGAACCTCGAATATTTAATTGTTTTCATTAATTTTTATTTCATTTAATTCAGCTTGATTCAATGTATCATTTTCAAGTTCAGAAAATGACACACATGCAATTGTGAATGATATCGTCTACATAGATCATATGAAAATTGCAGACGTCCCTGCGTCGCCATCTTAGATATGCAAATGAGCAAAGTACCCATCATTTCTGGCTATGGTATACAGCTATCCATCCACTGGATGATCACTAGCTGTTGCGCATGCGTGGGAATAAGAAATAATAATAAATTCAGTCAGTTTATAACATATTTACAAGTGGTGCCAACACAAACAAATTTTGTGGTTAAAACTATTTACAATTTCATTTTTATTTAAATTTGTGATTGTAGATGGCTGAGAACAGTTGGTGTTAGCTGTTCTCTAAACGTGTTGACTGTTGGGCATAGAACTATAGTTTGAGGTAGTAAATTCCAGTGAATGATTGTGTTCGGAAAGAATGAGTACTTGTACGGATCTTTGAATGCATGAAGATGTCTGTATGTAAATGGATGAAATTGTCTGATTCTTGGGTCTGTAGGTATTAATATTGTTGTAGGAACTGCAACTATATGGTGAACAATCTTGTAGAACATGATAAGTTTTGTTTTGAGTCGACGTTGTTGTAATGAAGGCCAGGTGAGAGTTTGTAGCATGTCTGTGACGCTGTTAGTATTATGGTGCGTGAAGGAAAGAACATTAAATTACGACTGCGCTTTTATCTTTTAGTGCTGTGTGTATATACGTTAAATTTTACTAAATATGAATAATTAAACAACAGAATGGACTTTTAACAACGCTATTAAGTGTAATAGCGACTTGTCTTGGAAGAAGGGAGCGACTTGTCTTGGGAGAAGGGGGCGACTTATCTTGGGAGAAGGGTGCGAGTTGTCTTGGGGGCGACTTGACTGGTGGACCATAGATCCTATGGCAGCTAGCCAGATCCGGCAATTTTTACCGTATTTGATTTCTTTTATTAGTTTTGTGGAACTCTCTAATATTTGAGATTTATTTTAGTTCTCTCGGCGGGAAAACCTAAATAGATCGGTCGATAGTTTTATCCATTTGATTAAAAACCCAAAGAATACGGAAAGATGACAGAAATATCAGCTAAATCTGTATCTGATGTACACGGAATCATACAGAACTATGAAATTGAGAATAATTCCAAGTTCAGAGTAGTTAAAAAGGACGTAAATTTCGGAAATGATGGAAAAGGTATACTGTGCGTGCACATCCAGATATAACGAGTAACATTCAGGGGTTGAAATAATCTACCACACTAGCCCAGGGCTTTCCACTAGTATGCCCCTACTAGCACCAGAAGAGAATCTACTAGCCCAGGGCTGGTCAAACATCTTTAAATACTTATATAAATACATTTACATACCTGGATCTGTGCGACTAAATTTAACTTTTAAGTCTAGACTTCTTTTGTTGTCTCGCATTTATATTAATAAACATGACTTATACTACCCTTGTGTAATTTAAGTTTCACAGACACAAAACCCCTGGAGGTCTTCCGACAGGCGATGGCCAGCACCACCATCACTCCATAGACTCCTGTTTTTAATTGTAAATACTGGACATTTTATTTGTACATAGAGAGGGAGGCAGCTTTATTGTGTCACAGCAGTGTTATTGAATATGCTCAAGTATGAGTCGTACACTTGCAGAAGAAGAAGATTAAGATTAACGAATTACCAATGGACATTTATTGTGTCATCTTCAAAAAGGCAGTGTAGTCTCCTCCCTCCCCCTTTAAATCTGTGATTTTAAACTAATCAAATATGTTTTATTGTTATTTTCATATCCGACTTTAAATAAAACTTTGCTTACTTTAATATGAGTCAGGTAGTACCTGGTTTCCATACCTTTATGCTCTTTTCCATGACTCATGTACTGCAGATATAGACACCAGTAGCCCTTTTCACAAATATTATTACGATAAAAAATTGTCGTAAGTGTAAAACTAAGATTAAAAAGAGTTTCACAAAAATACTTACGATAATCTTAAGTGTAAAAATAGTTCTAACTTTACGTGTAAAACTACCCTGTCCTAAGTGTAAAATTTTGATCGTAAGAGAAATTTTGGTCTTATCTTTTATCGTAAGTGAAAAAAATAGAAAAAAAGATGGACGATGTATTGGCACCTCGACTTGAAAATAAGAGAGCAATTCATCGTTGGCGCATTTTCTCTGACCGTATGACAAACCTAATTACACATATTGATAAATGTTTATTGAAATGAATATGGTTTAATACAAACAGACGCTACAAATGACATTGTTGTTTACTCCTTTTTGGCGTGACTAATAACGGAGTCTCTAACGATGCATTCCGTACATTTACCTTTTCAATGCAGCAAAGTGTATCGTTTACATGACCAAAAAATTCAGGATAAATCTTTTAATTTTAGATTTCAAATTGGGAACGATCGACAATCGAAAAGACTACTTGCAAACTTGGGGAGAATTTTTTTTTTCATTATAATTTATTTTGTTGATAAAAACAGGAATACAGGATTTTCTTCTAGACATCTACTCTGCTTACAAAAGTTTTGTATGAACAGCCGCTTTAGGACTGGAATTTTCTGGATCCAATGATATCGTTTTGATTTTGCCTTTATATTAGTAATATAATTTATTAATTTCTGGCAACTTCGATGATCATCGAACACTCTGGCAATACATAAACTTGTGTACATTCTTCTGTTATATTAATATTAATATATAACAGGGATATTTATTCGTCTTCATGCAGTGATTGATAGATGATAAGCACATCTTAATTTGGGTTATCTCGGAAAAATCGGGATAAATTTTCATCAGTAAAAGAACAAGCGTTTAATTTTATGTGGGATGGGATTAATTTGAAAAAAGGGGGTAAATATTTTGCTGACAAATATCCGATAAAATGAATTATATGAATAGGTTTTTTTTCACACTCCAGATGCACTTCCTTAAAAAATACTTCTACCAAAAGTAACCATGCATGGATGATGACGCACAACTCCAAGTAATAATAATTATTATAGATCATTTTAATTTACATGCATTAGAAATGTTCCTCTATACGAAAATCATACCCGTTCATATTTTGTGCAGTTATTGGTGACCGATTCATATATTAGATAAAAATTCAATATAAACATACAAACACATCATAGCATAAAAAACTGCTTATAAATTAGTGCCGGGGATATTTTATAGAATAATTTTATTTAAAAAAATGTTTTGTTGTGCTATGGAAATGAAACTAGGTTGCTAAGGAAGATGGTTTATGGTGTTTAACGCCCCTTTCAACAATATATCGGTCAGTTTTATTGGTGGAGAAAACTGGAGTACTCGGAGAAAACCATTGACCTGTCGCAAGTCACTGACAAACTTTATCACATAATGTTGTATCGAGTACACATAAGGAAGAATTTTTATCGTAAGTGTAATTTTAGTCGTAAGATTAAAATTTGTCGTAAGATAATCTTTGTGAAAAGAACTTAGGAATTGTCGTAAGATAATCTTAAGTGAAAAAGTTAGGACTATAGTTACAAATTTTTGTGAAAAGGGCTACCACACTGTGTAGCCAATTTTCGTTAATTTTTCAGGTGTATATTAGTTTATTGCAGTTTGATTAGTCATGATAATACACACCGTTACTGCAATTAGGTAGTATTATTTTTATGTGAGGTAAAACTTGAACATTGGTATTGCATTATATTTTTCTTCGAAACTGCAAAAATGAAAAAAAATGTCGATCAGTATGTCTAAAATTGGGGTCAATATGATATCACTGAACTTGGATAGTGGGTGTTCAAACAACACTTCTACATATACGTATATGTTAAAATTGTACCCTTTGACTACAAGGTCAAAGGATTTTTATTACTGTTTCTTCCAATTTGTCACATATAATTTATACAAATAATATGTGTCATCTGTGACATCCGTAGATGTATTGAATGTTTTTTATTTGGTTTTGTAGATTTGTCTGTTCTAGTCAAGAAGGTACGGTTTCAAGATCCTCAACCAGATTCTTTTCCAATAATTCCCTGTGATGGAATTCCTTTTGTAGTGGTAGGAAGGAAGCTGTTAGAATGCCACCAGGGTATTGACAGGGATGGCCATCGCAAAGAAAACGCTGGAATGAGAAGCAAAAAAAAGTAAAATTATAAATGAAAAATAAGGAATTTATATATATAATAGCATGTATTAATTAGTATTATCCCATGTTATGTTGTTTTGTAATCCGATACCTGGATTTATCTCTGGAATGCTTGCATAACGGTCAAATCTGTGAGGCATGTCCCCCTTAAATATTATAAGGAACCCATTTATGATGTTTTTGTGTCACATGGGATAAATAGGAAAACCCCTTTGGGCTAACGCCCTCAGATGGTTTTCCTATACTTATTTTTTTAAGGAAAATTACAACATGTATGAAGTAATAATATATTCTAATGCAACACTGTAATGTCGTAATATGTTGAGAAATAATCCAATTCAAAGAATTGTTTTATTTTTTGCCTTGTTTCAACTTTCGTTATCGGGAGATCATGACTTCACTAGAAAAAGGAGACTAGTTCAACCAACTAAAAAGAAAGATTGTCAAGCAAAGCTAAGAATAAGACATATCATAAAGGTTCCAGATTTCAAGGTTTATAAACAAAATAAGATTTAAATTGTCGTGATGTTTTTTGTTTTTTTTTCAATATTACTGCATGTTGAGGTGAGACCCATTTTAAATTTGACAATTACATGTCATTTTGATAGTAATTTTAACATAGCTACATGTATATGTACCTATAATTTCTTATTATTTATTGCCAAAACAATAGCCTGACTGGAAATAAAATATTTTTTTTTTTTTTTTTTTTTATTGTTTCAGCTCTTCAACAAAGTTGGTCAGTAAAAAATTTGAAAAATAAATCATTTATATATTTCTTTATATATTTATTATTGTAAGTCATTCTGGAATTTTGGTTATATGATGTTCCTGTATATAATCAGTAATGCAAAGGATGCATGCATTATTTGACTTGTATTTATAGGCTTAATGAAAAATATCATATGTATGTGCATGTTTTATTTTTTTACTTTTATATTTATACAGTATTTATATTCACAATGTATATGCATGCTATTTATAATCTTGTTCAATAATTGTCCAATTATATTAATGCCATTGTTCATTTATTTTTGAAATTAAATAAATTAATATAACAGTATTATAAGAAAATAAACAACTTTGTTGCATAAATAAGCTTAAGTTTTCCAAAAACATGATTTAGGACAGATCAAGACCTTTGAGAAATAATACAGTTTAAAAAAAAAATGTTTAATTTTGTATCTAAGACAAAAAGATGTAAATATAATTTTGGTTGTGTATAGAAGATGTTTAAATTTGCTTGTTTGTTTTAATTGTGTATAGGTGACTTTCCATAAACTACCAGATATATTGTATTCTTTTTCATTTTGTTTGATTTAAAGGAGTAGGTATGATAGGGGCAGAAATTGGCCTAAAAAATAGACAAATTATAAATGAAACGTATAGCTTTCGTTGTTTCTTGATTTTATAAGACCTTTACCCCAACTACTATTTTGGTAAAAAAAAAATATCCATATTTGCACGTGCGATGACGTCACACTAGTCAATGAAAAGTCTATCGTTTCGTGAAAATATATGAAATCTGACAAGAAATGTGTTGGTACCCGAGTGTGGAGAGTATGAAATCTGCAATTAAAAAATAATTTTGAGGTCGATTTCTCGTGAACAGCCATATTTTAGTGATCGTGTTCAATGTAATTGGATAAAATGTACATCGATTTTTAACCTAATCCAAAATAAAATTTATATTGTTTTGCTATGGGAATAATTTTACTTGAACAACAAATGCAAGAATGTTGACTTTATAAGAATTAATAAACTTTTTGGAGGAGATTTACTGCCGACCGGGTTTTTTCCCAACTCAACAGTGTTGAACAGAGCCCAGTGGAATTTCAGGTATTATTATACTTTATTTTATCACCCACAAAATAAAAACAGAAAAAAACCAAACAAACAAACGAAAAGAAAAATCACGTACCGTACAGCAGATTGTAGATCTTAGAAATTAATTCATTAATCATTGAACGTGCAGACGACATAGCGATTCTTGAAACTTATTATAATTTATAGGCTAATATAGTAGTCCTTTACATTTTAATTATTATGACAATGTTTTTTTAACAAATATAAGTTAAACGATTCACAGTTAGCTCTTTCGTCAAGTGAATTCCAATAGAAAAAGTTTAAAAACCATATCTTTTTCTGACAAAATTATTATGCATCATAAGATATTTTTTAATGTGCTGGCATTACCTACTCAAAGTAAACAAACAGTATTTAAACAAGACAATTTAAATAACTGATATTTCAAAGTTTATTCCGACAAAAAATGGAATTCACATGTTCAACTTTTGAGAACTGAGTGATTATTGATTATTATTTTTTTTATAGATTGTCGTTATATTAATTTTGTTTTCCTTCATTTTCCAGGTTCTTACCATTTCAATACATATACTTTCTAACGCTCTGATGAATGGATACTGAATTTCGGGAAATTAAATAGGTAAGTTTAATCTAGCTGGATTATTGCAAATAAACAATGAACTTGATAATTTTCGTTCTCAATAGGCACACATTTTTTTGTTGTTGCCAGATGATTCTTTTGCTTAACTTTAACTTCGATTGTTTATCAATAAGTATAAGCTAGAATTTATATATTTTTACAGGAATCGCCAGTGAAACTTAAAACGACCTTGGTACTATGTTTGTGATTAAAGACAATTAATTGCAATGTAAGCATTCTAACGTTAGAAATATTTCAAGTATACTAAATGTATCCTGATTTTGTACAAGTATTTTAAATGAAATGGTCGGTTGAATCGGCTTATACATACCGCATATAATAGTATTATAAACACTGGAAGGAAACATTAAGGTATTACAGTTTTGCACAGGACATTATATGAAGGTGTCATTACTTTTCCAAAAACATCATGTTTATTTTTTTTACTTTTACGGAACTGCATGAAAGGCATTTTCATATTGTCTTGGTCCAATAGCATGCTTCTCAAAACATGGTGTACCTTTATCTTTTTTTTTTTGTGATTTCACTTTCTCATTTACAGGGGAAAAGATTCACACTATTTATATCCTTGCGTTTTCTGCACAAAGAGGACAAAACCAAAAGAACGGAGAAAGTTAGATGGAGACAATAACAAACATATTCGTAAATACTTATTTAAAAACTTCATGATAAAGGTAAAATATACTTATTTAAAAACTTCATGATAAAGGTAAAATATACTTATTTAAAAACTTCATGATAAAGGTAAAAGAGGGAGATGTTATTTGCGGTGCATGTAGACTAAGGCATTATAAATGTAGACCATGTTCTGATAGGCAAGCCACCTGTGAGCATTACGTCGTTTCCGACGATAAAGATTACCAACCCCCTACTAAAAAAGCAAAAGAGCCAATGAAGTCGCCAAAGCAGATTCCTCTACCTTTGTCTTCAGTCAAGGGTTCAAATAGTCACTCACAGTGTTGTATATGTAAACGTAGAGGGTACAAGTTTATTGTCGTTCCATCAATAGTAAGGTACAATACTTTAATTGAGAATAACATTGTAATTTCTCCTGGAGCACGATGTTGTCCTGGGCATATATATGACGATAATTTCAATGAAGAAGCTGTTCACAACATGACAGATTTAAATACTGAAACTTTATTTAATAAAAACAGAAATCTACAATTTAATTCAAAATATAAGAGATATTGCCAACAAGAACAAAAATAAACGTGTCAATTTTGATGTGGAAAGCCTATTGTCAGACACAGATTATTTGAATTTAACAGGGATAGATCGAGATTCGTTTGATGATCTTTGTGGTCATGTAAAAGAAGTCCGAGAAACAAAGGTCCGGTCCATAAGAACATGCATAGGTATATTACTTACAAAACTAAGATCAGGGATGTCTAACGCTTTACTGTCAACAATGTTAGTCTATATCTACTGCAAGAAATGCACTGACGAAACATTTCACACCTAATTATATTGGGTTTAATCACATAACAAGAGATGAAATAATTCAACACCATACTCGACAGTTAGCTAAAACCTTATTTGGGGGTCATGAAGACCCAGCCATTCTCGTTCTGGACGGCACATACTTTTATATTCAGAAAAGTTCACAGTTTCATTTTCAACGTAAATGTTACAATCTCCATAAAAACCATGATGGTAGTTTCTACTACTGGTCATATAATCAGTTCCTTAGGTCCATATTTCAGTGATGGAAAAAACAATGATGCCAATATTCTTATACATGGTCTAAAGACAAATGCAGAAGACATGTCTAACTGGCTCAGAGAAGGTGATATTGTCGTTGTTGATAGGGGTTTTAGGGATTCCGTTGAATTTTTAAATGACCTCGGAATCAAGACAGAGATGCCGGTCTTTCTGAAAAGGGGGCAAAAACAGCACACTGTGGAGGAAAGTAATTCCTCTAGATTAGTGACCAAGATTCGCTGGATAGTGGAATCAGTTAATGGCAAGTTAAAATGTTGGAAATATTTGGCCAATATAATACCAAATAGCCAAATTCCCTACATAGGTGAATATGTTTCATTGGTATCTCCCATCGTAAATAAGTATTGTAAGCCACTGAATCCTAGCCAGGTAGATGATGAACTAACTGGTTGTAAAATGTTGTATCTATCAACACAAAACAATTGCCTTAAAGAAAGGATTGAACGAGACCATCTGGAAAGACGACCGTCCAACTGGTTATCAGTTAGTTCCGCGGGAGACTGTTTTAATGATTTCCCCAAACTTCAGGAGGATGACCTTCATCAGCTAACACTCGGAGTGTATCAACTCAAATTAGCAAAGTCGTATTCAGTCGAGCATCTAAATACTGATGGCTCTGATGATATATTTGTAAATAAGCAGGATGAAGGGTTACTTATGGGAAAGATTCAAAGCCGTCATGTATCAAGTAGATCACATAAGCTTTGGATTGAATATGATGATGTAATGGTCAAAGGTTGGTATTGCCAGTGTCGGTCCGGTGCTCGGGTGGTAGATACATGCGCCCATGTTGCTTCAGTTGTGTGGTTCCTGGGATGTGCTCGTCACAGGGATATTGACTTTAATGTCTCAGTTGACTGGAGTGCATATCTCACTGATGCAAAAGATTTACCTGAACCCCAGTTAATTGACGATGACAATGAAGTGTCTACTGAAGAATAAAATCCACATGTGACATTGGCTTTTTCGATAATCATTAATATTATACTTTACGTCCTTTTTACACTATTTGTCTTTGTCAGCAAGCCGGTCCAATATATTGCGTCAGTGAGATATGCACTCCAGTCAATCCAAAGCTTATGTGTTCAACTTGATAGTTATAGTGCTTAACACCACTTTCGACACTATTTCAGTTATATCGTGGTGGTCAGTTTTATTGGTGGAGAAAACGGGGAGTACCCAGAGATAACCACCTACCTGTAACAAGTCACTGACCAACTTTATCACATAATGTTTTATCGAATGCACCTCGCCATGAGCTGGATTCGAAAAACTTCAATGGTGGTAGGCACTGATTGCATAGGTAGTTGTAAATCCAACTACCATACGATCACAACCATGACGGCCCCTTCATTCAAAGCTAATCTAATTTAAGGCCATTGACTCTTCTTTTTAGAACTAATATTATACATTTGACAACTAGGGCTATTTTGCTAAGAAGATTTACGGCTTCTATTTACCATGCATCGTCGGTAAAAATATTTCCCCTATATCGTAACAAAAACCACAGTACATATGCAACTGTGACTATTTTGCTAAGAAGATTTACGGCTTCTATTTACCCCGATGGGTCAACTGGCAGAGCAATCTTCGCAGTCATGTGATCATATTAGAACAGCTCAAGGCACTGACAAACTTTATCACATAATGTTGTATCGAGTACACCTCGATTGAGCGGAATTCGAACACACAACTTTAGTAGTGATAGTCACTGATTACATAGATAGTTGTAAATCAAACTACCATACGATCACGACCACGGCGGCCCCTTTCCGTTTTTATATTTCATAAACAAAGAAGTTGTCTGACATGTTAACTACATTAAGCTAACATGAAATACAAAAAATGTCCTTGAAATTAAACTTCGATATTGATATTTAGATTTCCATTTTTTTCTATGTACATGTATCTATCATTTCAGTGATTATTTTAATACATTTGTATTTGTATTAAGGATGTCCATACAATGCATTAATGATATATGGTAGAGTCACGTTAGTTCATTAATGATATATGGTAGAGTCACGTTAGTCCATTAATGATATATGGTAGAGTCACATTAGTCCATTAATGATATATGTTAGAGTCACATTAGTCCATTAATGATATATGGTAAAGTCACGTTAGTCCATTAATGATATTTGGTAGAGTCACGTTAGTCCATTAATGATATATGGTAGAGTCACATTAGACCATTAATGATATATAGTAGTCACGTCAGTCCATTAATGATATATGGTAGAGTCACATTAGACCATTAATGATATATGGTAGAGTCACGTTAGTCCATTAATGATATATGGTAGAGTCACGTTAGTCCATTAATGATATATGATAGAGTCACATTAGTCCATTAATGAGATATGGTAGAGTCACGTTAGTCCATTAATGATATATAGTAAAGTCACGTTAGTCCATTAATGATATATGGTAGAGTCACGTTAGTCCATTAATGATATATGGTAGAGTCACGTTAGTCCATTAATGATATATAGTAGTCACGTCAGTCCATTAATGATATATGGTAGAGTCACATTAGACCATTAATGATATATGGTAGAGTCACGTTAGTCCATTAATGATATATGGTAGAGTCACGTTAGTCCATTAATGATATATGATAGAGTCACATTAGTCCATTAATGAGATATGGTAGAGTCACGTTAGTCCATTAATGATATATAGTAAAGTCACGTTAGTCCATTAATGATATATGGTAGAGTCACGTTAGTCCATTAATGATATATGGTAGAGTCACGTTAGTCCATTAATGATATATGGTAGAGTCACGTTAGTCCATTAATGATATATGGTATGGTCACATTAGTCCATTAATGATATTTGGTAGAGTCACGTTAGTCCATTAATGATATATGGTAGAATCACATTAGTCCATTAATGAGATATGGTAGAGTCATGCAGTGATGGGTTAGGTTTTCATGATTTATTTGATTATTATTGTGTCTTTGCTTTTTAATGTTTGTATTTAAAATAAAATTAACTATGTACATGTATCATGATATTTTGTTTATAAATAAACATATTGTTTGGCGATCTATATATGTGCCCTATATATTCCACCTCCGGAACTCAGAAAATATACAGGGGAGAGGGGTTTATGGTCATGGTGTTTAAAGCCACTTTTAACCATGTTTCAGTTTTATAGTGTTTACAGCCACTTTTAAAAATATTTCAGTTTTATTGGTGGAGGAAACCAGAGTTTCGGAGAAAACTACCGACTTATCGCAAGTCCCTTACAAACGTTGTAATGAGAACACCTTTCTTGAGTGGGATTTCAACTGACAACTGTAATGGGGATAGGCACTGATTGCATAGTTAGTTGCAAATCCAACTACCATTCGATCACGACGGCTCCGAAACTATGTAATACAGTTTCAATAAAACAAAAGTATACAATATACATGCAAAGAAATTGGAAAATAAAAGCTTCATTTTTGACTACCTACTACTAATTTTGTCCCCCTGTTCAATTAGTCCATTAATGATATTTGGTAGAGTGACGTTAGTCCATTAATGATATATGGTAGAGTCACGTTAGTCCATTAATGATATATGGTAGAGTCACGTTAGTCCATTAATGATATATAGTAGTCACGTCAGTCCATTAATGATGTATGGTAGAGTCACGTTAGTCCATTAATGATATATAGTAGTCACGTCAGTCCATTAATGATATATGGTAGTGTCACATTAGTCCATTAATGATATATGGTAGAGTCACGTTAGTCCATTAATGATATATGGTAGAGTCACATTAGTCCATTAATGAGATATGGTAGAGTCACGTTAGTACATTAATGATATATAGTAAAGTCACGTTAGTCCATTAATGATATATGGTATGGTCACATTAGTCCATTAATGAGTCACGTTAGTCCATTAATGATATATGGTATGGTCACATTAGTCCATTAACGAGTCACGTTAGTCCATTAATGATATTTGGTAGAGTCACGTTAGTCCATTAATGATATATGGTAGAGTCACGTTAGTCCATTAATGATATATAGTAGTCACGTCAGTCCATTAATGATATATGGTAGAGTCACGTTAGTCCATTAATGATATATGGTAGAGTCATGCAGTGATGGGTTAGGTTTTCATGATTTATTTGATTATTATTGTGTCTTTGCTTTTTAATGTTTGTATTTAAAATAAAATTAACTATGTACATGTATCATGATATTTTGTTTATAAATAAACATATTGTTTGGCGATCTATATATGTGCCCTATATATTCCACCTTCGGAACTCAGAAAATATACAGGGGAGAGGGGTTTATGGTCATGGTGTTTAAAGCCACTTTTAACCATGTTTCAGTTTTATAGTGTTTACAGCCACTTTTAAAAATATTTCAGTTTTATTGGTGGAGGAAACTGGAGTTTTGGAGAAAACTACCGACTTATCGCAAGTCCCTTGCAAATGTTGTAATGAGAACACCTTTCTTGAGCGGGATTTCAACTGACAACTGTAATGGGGATAGGCACTGATTGCATAGTTAGTTGCAAATCCAACTACCATTCGATCACGACGGCTCCGAAACTATGTAATACAGTTTCAATAAAACAAAAGTATACAGTATACATGCAAAGAAATTGGAAAATAAAAGCTTCATTTTTGACTACCTTCTACTGATTTTGTCCCCCTGTTCAATTAGTCCATTAATGATATTTGGTAGAGTCACGTTAGTCCATTAATGATATATGGTAGAGTCACGTTAGTCCATTAATGATATATGGTAGAGTCACGTTAGTCCATTAATGATATATAGTAGTCACGTCAGTCCATTAATGATATATGGTAGAGTCACGTTAGTCCATTAATGATATATGGTATGGTCACATTAGTCCATTAACGAGTCACGTTAGTCCATTAATGATATATGGTAGTGTCACGTTAGTCCAATAATGATATATGGTAGAGTCACATTAGTCCATTAATGAGATATGGTAGAGTCACGTTAGTCCATTAATGATATATAGTAAAGTCACGTTAGTCCATTAATGATATATGGTATGGTCACATTAGTCCATTAATGAGTCACGTTAGTCCATTAATGATATATGGTAGAGTCACGTTAGTCCATTAATGATATATGGTAGAGTCACATTAGTCCATTTATGAGATATGGTAGAGTCACGTTAGTCCATTAATGATATTTGGTAGAGTCACGTTAGTCCATTAATGATATATGGTATGGTCACATTAGTCCATTAATGATATTTGGTAGAGTCACGTTAGTCCATTAATAATATATGGTAGAGTCACATTAGTCCATTAATGAGATATGGTAGAGTCATGCAGTGATGGGTTAGGTTTTCATGATTTATTTGATTATTATTGTGTCTTTGCTTTTTAATGTTTGTATTTAAAATAAAATTAACTATGTACATGTATCATGATATTTTGTTTATAAATAAACATATTGTTTGGCGATCTATATATGTGCCCTATATATTCCACCTCCGGAACTCAGAAAATATACAGGGGAGAGGGGTTTATGGTCATGGTGTTTAAAGCCACTTTTAACCATGTTTCAGTTTTATAGTGTTTACAGCCACTTTTAAAAATATTTCAGTTTTATTGGTGGAGGAAACCGGAGTTTCGGAGAAAACTACCGACTTATCGCAAGTCCCTTGCAAACGTTGTATTGAGAACACCTTTCTTGAGCGGGATTTCAACTGACAACTGTAATGGGGATAGGCACTGATTGCATAGTTAGTTGCAAATCCAACTACCATTCGATCACGACGGCTCCGAAACTATGTAATACAGTTTCAATAAAACAAAAGTATACAATATACATGCAAAGAAATTGGAAAATAAAAGCTTCATTTTTGACTACCTTCTACTAATTTTGTCCCCCTGTTCAATTAGTCCATTAATGATATTTGGTAGAGTGACGTTAGTCCATTAATGATATATGGTAGAGTCACGTTAGTCCATTAATGATATATGGTAGAGTCACGTTAGTCCATTAATGATATATAGTAGTCACGTCAGTCCATTAATGATATATGGTAGAGTCACGTTAGTCCATTAATGATATATGGTAGAGTCACGTCAGTCCATTAATGATATATGGTAGAGTCACGTTAGTCCATTAATGATATGTGGTAGAGTCACGTTAGTCCATTAATGATATATGGTAGAGTCACATTAGTCCATTAATGAGATATGGTAGAGTCACGTTAGTCCATTAATGATATATAGTAAAGTCACGTTAGTCCATTAATGATATATGGTAGAGTCACGTTAGTCCATTAATGATATATGGTAGAGTCACATTAGTCCACTAATGAGATATGGTAGAGTCACGTTAGTACATTAATGATATTTGGTAAAGTCACGTTAGTCCATTAATGATATATGGTATGGTCACATTAGTCCATTAATGAGTCACGTTAATCCATTAATGATATATGGTAGAGTCACATTAGTCCATTAATGAGATATGGTAGAGTCACGTTAGTCCATTAATGATATATGGTATGGTCACATTAGTCCATTAATGAGTCACGTTAGTCCATTAATGATATATGGTAGAGTCACATTAGTCCATTAATGATATATAGTAAAGTCACGTTAGTCCATTAATGATATATGGTATGGTCACATTAGTCCATTAACGAGTCACGTTAGTCCATTAATGATATATGGTAGTGTCACGTTAGTCCATTAATGATATATGGTAGAGTCACATTAGTCCATTAATGATATATGGTAGAGTCACGTTAGTCCATTAATGATATATGGTAGAGTCACGTTAGTCCATTAATGATATATGGTAGAGTCACATTAGTCCATTAATGATATATGGTAGAGTCACGTTAGTCCATTAATGATATATGGTAGAGTCACGTTAGTCCATTAATGATATATGGTAGAGTCACATTAGTCCATTTATGAGATATGGTAGAGTCACGTTAGTCCATTAATGATATTTGGTAGAGTCACGTTAGTCCATTAATGATATATGGTATGGTCACATTAGTCCATTAATGATATTTGGTAGAGTCACGTTAGTCCATTAATAATATATTGTAGAGTCACATTAGTCCATTAATGAGATATGGTAGAGTCATGCAGTGATGGGTTAGGTTTTCATGATTTATTTGATTATTATTGTGTCTTTGCTTTTTAATGTTTGTATTTAAAATAAAATTAACTATATACATGTATCATGATATTTTGTTTATAAATAAACATATTGTTTGGCGATCTATATATGTGCCCTATATATTCCACCTCCGGAACTCAGAAAATATACAGGGGAGAGGGGTTTATGGTCATGGTGTTTAAAGCCACTTTTAACCATGTTTCAGTTTTATAGTGTTTACAGCCACTTTTAAAAATATTTCAGTTTTATTGGTGGAGGAAACCGGAGTTTCGGAGAAAACTACCGACTTATCGCAAGTCCCTTGCAAACGTTGTATTGAGAACACCTTTCTTGAGTGGGATTTCAACTGACAACTGTAATGGGGATAGGCACTGATTGCATAGTTAGTTGCAAATCCAACTACCATTCGATCACGACGGCTCCGAAACTATGTAATACAGTTTCAATAAAACAAAAGTATACAATATACATGCAAAGAAATTGGAAAATAAAAGCTTCATTTTTGACTACCTTCTACTAATTTTGTCCCCCTGTTCAATTAGTCCATTAATGATATTTGGTAGAGTGACGTTAGTCCATTAATGATATATGGTAGAGTCACGTTAGTCCATTAATGATATATGGTAGAGTCACGTTAGTCCATTAATGATATATAGTAGTCACGTCAGTCCATTAATGATATATGGTAGAGTCACGTTAGTCCATTAATGATATATGGTATAGTCACATTAGTCCATTAATGAGTCACGTTAGTCCATTAATGATATGTGGTAGAGTCACGTTAGTCCATTAATGATATATGGTAGAGTCACATTAGTCCATTAATGAGATATGGTAGAGTCACGTTAGTCCATTAATGATATATAGTAAAGTCACGTTAGTCCATTAATGATATATGGTAGAGTCACGTTAGTCCATTAATGATATACGGTAGAGTCACATTAGTCCACTAATGAGATATGGTAGAGTCACGTTAGTACATTAATGATATTTGGTAAAGTCACGTTAGTCCATTAATGATATATGGTATGGTCACATTAGTCCATTAATGAGTCACGTTAATCCATTAATGATATATGGTAGAGTCACATTAGTCCATTAAAGAGATATGGTAGAGTCACGTTAATCCATTAATGATATATGGTATGGTCACATTAGTCCATTAATGAGTCACGTTAGTCCATTAATGATATATGGTAGAGTCACATTAGTCCATTAATGATATATAGTAAAGTCACGTTAGTCCATTAATGATATATGGTATGGTCACATTAGTCCATTAACGAGTCACGTTAGTCCATTAATGATATATGGTAGTGTCACGTTAGTCCATTAATGATATATGGTAGAGTCACATTAGTCCATTAATGAGATATGGTAGAGTCACGTTAGTCCATTAATGATATATAGTAAAGTCACGTTAGTCCATTAATGATATATGGTATGGTCACATTAGTCCATTAATGATATATGGTAGAGTCACGTTAGTCCATTAATGATATATGGTAGAGTCACATTAGTCCATTTATGAGATATGGTAGAGTCACGTTAGTCCATTAATGATATTTGGTAGAGTCACGTTAGTCCATTAATGATATATGGTATGGTCACATTAGTCCATTAATGATATTTGGTAGAGTCACGTTAGTCCATTAATAATATATGGTAGAGTCACATTAGTCCATTAATGATATATGGTAGAGTCACATTAGTCCATTAATGAGATATGGTAGAGTCACGTTAGTCCATTAATGATATTTGGTAGAGTCACGTTAGTCCATTAATGATATATGGTAGAGTCACGTTAGTCCATTAATGATATATGGTATGGTCACATTAGTCCATTAATGATATATAGTAAAGTCACGTTAGTCCATTAATGATATATGGTATGGTCACATTAGTCCATTAACGAGTCACGTTAGTCCATTAATGATATATGGTAGTGTCACGTTAGTCCATTAATGATATATGGTAGAGTCACATTAGTCCATTAATGAGATATGGTAGAGTCACGTTAGTCCATTAATGATATATAGTAAAGTCACGTGAGTCCATTAATGATATATGGTATGGTCACATTAGTCCATTAATGAGTCACGTTAGTCTATTAATGATATATGGTAGAGTCACGTTAGTCCATTAATGATATATGGTAGAGTCACATTAGTCCATTTATGAGATATGGTACAGTCACGTTAGTCCATTAATGATATTTGGTAGAGTCACGTTAGTCCATTAATGATATATGGTATGGTCACATTAGTCCATTAATGATATTTGGTAGAGTCACGTTAGTCCATTAATAATATATGGTAGAGTCACATTAGTCCATTAATGATATATGGTAGAGTCACATTAGTCCATTAATGAGATATGGTAGAGTCACGTTAGTCCATTAATGATATTTAGTAGAGTCACGTTAGTCCATTAATGATATATGGTAGAGTCACGTTAGTCCATTAATGATATATGGTATGGTCACATTAGTCCATTAATGATATTTGTTAGAGTCATGTTAGTCCATTAATAATATATGGTAGAGTCACGTCCATTAATGAGATATGGTAGAGTCATGCAGTGATGGGTTAGGTTTTCATGATTTATTTGATTATTATTGTGTCTTTGCTTTATAATGTTTGTATTTAAAATAAAATTAACTATGTACATGTATCATGATATTTTGTTTATAAATAAACATATTGTTTGGCGATCTATATATGTGCCCTATATATTCCACCTCCGGAACTCAGAAAATATACAGGGGAGAGGGGTTTATGGTCATGGTGTTTAAAGCCACTTTTAACCATGTTTCAGTTTTATAGTGTTTACAGCCACTTTTAAAAATATTTCAGTTTTATTGGTGGAGGAAACCGGAGTTTCGGAGAAAACTACTGACTTATCGCAAGTCCCTTGCAAACGTTGTATTGAGAACACCTTTCTTGAGCGGGATTTCAACTGACAACTGTAATGGGGATAGGCACTAATTGCATAGTTAGTTGCAAATCCAACTACCATTCGATCATGACGGCTCCGAAACTATGTAATACAGTTTCAATAAAACAAAAGTATACAATATACATGCAAAGAAATTGGAAAATAAAAGCTTCATTTTTGACTACCTTCTACTAATTTTGTCCCCCTGTTCAATTAGTCCATTAATGATATTTGGTAGAGTGACGTTAGTCCATTAATGATATATGGTAGAGTCACGTTAGTCCATTAATGATATATGGTAGAGTCACGTTAGTCCATTAATGATGTATAGTAGTCACGTCAGTCCATTAATGATATATGGTAGAGTCACGTTAGTCCATTAATGATATATGGTAGAGTCACGTCAGTCCATTAATGATATATGGTAGAGTCACGTTAGTCCATTAATGATATGTGGTAGAGTCACGTTAGTCCATTAATGATATATGGTAGAGTCACATTAGTCCATTAATGAGATATGGTAGAGTCACGTTAGTCCATTAATGATATATAGTAAAGTCACGTTAGTCCATTAATGATATATGGTAGAGTCACGTTAGTCCATTAATGATATATGGTAGAGTCACATTAGTCCACTAATGAGATATGGTAGAGTCACGTTAGTACATTAATGATATTTGGTAAAGTCACGTTAGTCCATTAATGATATATGGTATGGTCACATTAGTCCATTAATGAGTCACGTTAATCCATTAATGATATATGGTAGAGTCACATTAGTCCATTAATGAGATATGGTAGAGTCACGTTAGTCCATTAATGATATATGGTATGGTCACATTAGTCCATTAATGAGTCACGTTAGTCCATTAATGATATATGGTA
Source organism: Bathymodiolus brooksi (assembly GCA_963680875.1). Lineage (NCBI taxonomy): Eukaryota > Metazoa > Mollusca > Bivalvia > Mytilida > Modiolidae > Bathymodiolus > Bathymodiolus brooksi. The sequence goes on from OY804581.1 coordinate 112,371,706, forward strand.
GAGTCACATTAGTCCATTAATGATATATAGTAAAGTCACGTTAGTCCATTAATGATATATGGTATGGTCACATTAGTCCATTAACGAGTCACGTTAGTCCATTAATGATATATGGTAGTGTCACGTTAGTCCATTAATGATATATGGTAGAGTCACATTAGTCCATTAATGATATATGGTAGAGTCACGTTAGTCCATTAATGATATATGGTAGAGTCACGTTAGTCCATTAATGATATATGGTAGAGTCACATTAGTCCATTAATGATATATGGTAGAGTCACGTTAGTCCATTAATGATATATGGTAGAGTCACGTTAGTCCATTAATGATATATGGTAGAGTCACATTAGTCCATTAATGAGATATGGTAGAGTCATGCAGTGATGGGTTAGGTTTTCATGATTTATTTGATTATTATTGTGTCTTTGCTTTTTAATGTTTGTATTTAAAATAAAATTAACTATATACATGTATCATGATATTTTGTTTATAAATAAACATATTGTTTGGCGATCTATATATGTGCCCTATATATTCCACCTCCGGAACTCAGAAAATATACAGGGGAGAGGGGTTTATGGTCATGGTGTTTAAAGCCACTTTTAACCATGTTTCAGTTTTATAGTGTTTACAGCCACTTTTAAAAATATTTCAGTTTTATTGGTGGAGGAAACCGGAGTTTCGGAGAAAATATACCGACTTATCGCAAGTCCCTTGCAAACGTTGTATTGAGAACACCTTTCTTGAGCGGGATTTCAACTCACAACTGTAATGGGGATAGGCACTGATTGCATAGTTAGTTGCAAATCCAACTACCATTCGATCACGACGGCTCCGAAACTATGTAATACAGTTTCAATAAAACAAAAGTATACAATATACATGCAAAGAAATTGGAAAATAAAAGCTTCATTTTTGACTACCTTCTACTAATTTTGTCCCACTGTTCAATTAGTCCATTAATGATATTTGGTAGAGTCACGTTAGTCCATTAATGATATATGGTATGGTCACATTAGTCCATTAATGATATTTGGTAGAGTCACGTTAGTCCATTAATAATATATGGTAGAGTCACATTAGTCCATTAATGATATATGGTAGAGTCACATTAGTCCATTAATGAGATATGGTAGAGTCACGTTAGTCCATTAATGATATTTAGTAGAGTCACGTTAGTCCATTAATGATATATGGTATAGTCACATTAGTCCATTAATGAGTCACGTTAGTCCATTAATGATATGTGGTAGAGTCACGTTAGTCCATTAATGATATATGGTAGAGTCACATTAGTCCATTAATGAGATATGGTAGAGTCACGTTAGTCCATTAATGATATATAGTAAAGTCACGTTAGTCCATTAATGATATATGGTAGAGTCACGTTAGTCCATTAATGATATACGGTAGAGTCACATTAGTCCACTAATGAGATATGGTAGAGTCACGTTAGTACATTAATGATATTTGGTAAAGTCACGTTAGTCCATTAATGATATATGGTATGGTCACATTAGTCCATTAATGAGTCACGTTAATCCATTAATGATATATGGTAGAGTCACATTAGTCCATTAAAGAGATATGGTAGAGTCACGTTAGTCCATTAATGATATATGGTATGGTCACATTAGTCCATTAATGAGTCACGTTAGTCCATTAATGATATATGGTAGAGTCACATTAGTCCATTAATGATATATAGTAAAGTCACGTTAGTCCATTAATGATATATGGTATGGTCACATTAGTCCATTAACGAGTCACGTTAGTCCATTAATGATATATGGTAGTGTCACGTTAGTCCATTAATGATATATGGTAGAGTCACATTAGTCCATTAATGAGATATGGTAGAGTCACGTTAGTCCATTAATGATATATAGTAAAGTCACGTTAGTCCATTAATGATATATGGTATGGTCACATTAGTCCATTAATGATATATGGTAGAGTCACGTTAGTCCATTAATGATATATGGTAGAGTCACATTAGTCCATTTATGAGATATGGTAGAGTCACGTTAGTCCATTAATGATATTTGGTAGAGTCACGTTAGTCCATTAATGATATATGGTATGGTCACATTAGTCCATTAATGATATTTGGTAGAGTCACGTTAGTCCATTAATAATATATGGTAGAGTCACATTAGTCCATTAATGATATATGGTAGAGTCACATTAGTCCATTAATGAGATATGGTAGAGTCACGTTAGTCCATTAATGATATTTGGTAGAGTCACGTTAGTCCATTAATGATATATGGTAGAGTCACGTTAGTCCATTAATGATATATGGTATGGTCACATTAGTCCATTAATGATATATAGTAAAGTCACGTTAGTCCATTAATGATATATGGTATGGTCACATTAGTCCATTAACGAGTCACGTTAGTCCATTAATGATATATGGTAGTGTCACGTTAGTCCATTAATGATATATGGTAGAGTCACATTAGTCCATTAATGAGATATGGTAGAGTCACGTTAGTCCATTAATGATATATAGTAAAGTCACGTGAGTCCATTAATGATATATGGTATGGTCACATTAGTCCATTAATGAGTCACGTTAGTCTATTAATGATATATGGTAGAGTCACGTTAGTCCATTAATGATATATGGTAGAGTCACATTAGTCCATTTATGAGATATGGTACAGTCACGTTAGTCCATTAATGATATTTGGTAGAGTCACGTTAGTCCATTAATGATATATGGTATGGTCACATTAGTCCATTAATGATATTTGGTAGAGTCACGTTAGTCCATTAATAATATATGGTAGAGTCACATTAGTCCATTAATGATATATGGTAGAGTCACATTAGTCCATTAATGAGATATGGTAGAGTCACGTTAGTCCATTAATGATATTTAGTAGAGTCACGTTAGTCCATTAATGATATATGGTAGAGTCACGTTAGTCCATTAATGATATATGGTATGGTCACATTAGTCCATTAATGATATTTGTTAGAGTCATGTTAGTCCATTAATAATATATGGTAGAGTCACGTCCATTAATGAGATATGGTAGAGTCATGCAGTGATGGGTTAGGTTTTCATGATTTATTTGATTATTATTGTGTCTTTGCTTTATAATGTTTGTATTTAAAATAAAATTAACTATGTACATGTATCATGATATTTTGTTTATAAATAAACATATTGTTTGGCGATCTATATATGTGCCCTATATATTCCACCTCCGGAACTCAGAAAATATACAGGGGAGAGGGGTTTATGGTCATGGTGTTTAAAGCCACTTTTAACCATGTTTCAGTTTTATAGTGTTTACAGCCACTTTTAAAAATATTTCAGTTTTATTGGTGGAGGAAACCGGAGTTTCGGAGAAAACTACTGACTTATCGCAAGTCCCTTGCAAACGTTGTATTGAGAACACCTTTCTTGAGCGGGATTTCAACTGACAACTGTAATGGGGATAGGCACTAATTGCATAGTTAGTTGCAAATCCAACTACCATTCGATCATGACGGCTCCGAAACTATGTAATACAGTTTCAATAAAACAAAAGTATACAATATACATGCAAAGAAATTGGAAAATAAAAGCTTCATTTTTGACTACCTTCTACTAATTTTGTCCCCCTGTTCAATTAGTCCATTAATGATATTTGGTAGAGTGACGTTAGTCCATTAATGATATATGGTAGAGTCACGTTAGTCCATTAATGATATATGGTAGAGTCACGTTAGTCCATTAATGATGTATAGTAGTCACGTCAGTCCATTAATGATATATGGTAGAGTCACGTTAGTCCATTAATGATATATGGTAGAGTCACGTCAGTCCATTAATGATATATGGTAGAGTCACGTTAGTCCATTAATGATATGTGGTAGAGTCACGTTAGTCCATTAATGATATATGGTAGAGTCACATTAGTCCATTAATGAGATATGGTAGAGTCACGTTAGTCCATTAATGATATATAGTAAAGTCACGTTAGTCCATTAATGATATATGGTAGAGTCACATTAGTCCATTAATGATATATGGTAGAGTCACATTAGTCCATTAATGAGATATGGTAGAGTCACGTTAGTCCATTAATGATATTTAGTAGAGTCACGTTAGTCCATTAATGATATATGGTATAGTCACATTAGTCCATTAATGAGTCACGTTAGTCCATTAATGATATGTGGTAGAGTCACGTTAGTCCATTAATGATATATGGTAGAGTCACATTAGTCCATTAATGAGATATGGTAGAGTCACGTTAGTCCATTAATGATATATAGTAAAGTCACGTTAGTCCATTAATGATATATGGTAGAGTCACGTTAGTCCATTAATGATATACGGTAGAGTCACATTAGTCCACTAATGAGATATGGTAGAGTCACGTTAGTACATTAATGATATTTGGTAAAGTCACGTTAGTCCATTAATGATATATGGTATGGTCACATTAGTCCATTAATGAGTCACGTTAATCCATTAATGATATATGGTAGAGTCACATTAGTCCATTAAAGAGATATGGTAGAGTCACGTTAGTCCATTAATGATATATGGTATGGTCACATTAGTCCATTAATGAGTCACGTTAGTCCATTAATGATATATGGTAGAGTCACATTAGTCCATTAATGATATATAGTAAAGTCACGTTAGTCCATTAATGATATATGGTATGGTCACATTAGTCCATTAACGAGTCACGTTAGTCCATTAATGATATATGGTAGTGTCACGTTAGTCCATTAATGATATATGGTAGAGTCACATTAGTCCATTAATGAGATATGGTAGAGTCACGTTAGTCCATTAATGATATATAGTAAAGTCACGTTAGTCCATTAATGATATATGGTATGGTCACATTAGTCCATTAATGATATATGGTAGAGTCACGTTAGTCCATTAATGATATATGGTAGAGTCACATTAGTCCATTTATGAGATATGGTAGAGTCACGTTAGTCCATTAATGATATTTGGTAGAGTCACGTTAGTCCATTAATGATATATGGTATGGTCACATTAGTCCATTAATGATATTTGGTAGAGTCACGTTAGTCCATTAATAATATATGGTAGAGTCACATTAGTCCATTAATGATATATGGTAGAGTCACATTAGTCCATTAATGAGATATGGTAGAGTCACGTTAGTCCATTAATGATATTTGGTAGAGTCACGTTAGTCCATTAATGATATATGGTAGAGTCACGTTAGTCCATTAATGATATATGGTATGGTCACATTAGTCCATTAATGATATATAGTAAAGTCACGTTAGTCCATTAATGATATATGGTATGGTCACATTAGTCCATTAACGAGTCACGTTAGTCCATTAATGATATATGGTAGTGTCACGTTAGTCCATTAATGATATATGGTAGAGTCACATTAGTCCATTAATGAGATATGGTAGAGTCACGTTAGTCCATTAATGATATATAGTAAAGTCACGTGAGTCCATTAATGATATATGGTATGGTCACATTAGTCCATTAATGAGTCACGTTAGTCTATTAATGATATATGGTAGAGTCACGTTAGTCCATTAATGATATATGGTAGAGTCACATTAGTCCATTTATGAGATATGGTACAGTCACGTTAGTCCATTAATGATATTTGGTAGAGTCACGTTAGTCCATTAATGATATATGGTATGGTCACATTAGTCCATTAATGATATTTGGTAGAGTCACGTTAGTCCATTAATAATATATGGTAGAGTCACATTAGTCCATTAATGATATATGGTAGAGTCACATTAGTCCATTAATGAGATATGGTAGAGTCACGTTAGTCCATTAATGATATTTAGTAGAGTCACGTTAGTCCATTAATGATATATGGTAGAGTCACGTTAGTCCATTAATGATATATGGTATGGTCACATTAGTCCATTAATGATATTTGTTAGAGTCATGTTAGTCCATTAATAATATATGGTAGAGTCACGTCCATTAATGAGATATGGTAGAGTCATGCAGTGATGGGTTAGGTTTTCATGATTTATTTGATTATTATTGTGTCTTTGCTTTATAATGTTTGTATTTAAAATAAAATTAACTATGTACATGTATCATGATATTTTGTTTATAAATAAACATATTGTTTGGCGATCTATATATGTGCCCTATATATTCCACCTCCGGAACTCAGAAAATATACAGGGGAGAGGGGTTTATGGTCATGGTGTTTAAAGCCACTTTTAACCATGTTTCAGTTTTATAGTGTTTACAGCCACTTTTAAAAATATTTCAGTTTTATTGGTGGAGGAAACCGGAGTTTCGGAGAAAACTACTGACTTATCGCAAGTCCCTTGCAAACGTTGTATTGAGAACACCTTTCTTGAGCGGGATTTCAACTGACAACTGTAATGGGGATAGGCACTAATTGCATAGTTAGTTGCAAATCCAACTACCATTCGATCATGACGGCTCCGAAACTATGTAATACAGTTTCAATAAAACAAAAGTATACAATATACATGCAAAGAAATTGGAAAATAAAAGCTTCATTTTTGACTACCTTCTACTAATTTTGTCCCACTGTTCAATTAGTCCATTAATGATATTTGGTAGAGTCACGTTAGTCCATTAATGATATATGGTAGAGTCACGTTAGTCCATTAATGATATATAGTAGTCACGTCAGTCCATTAATGATATATGGTAGAGTCACGTTAGTCCATTAATGATATATGGTAGAGTCACGTTAGTCCATTAATGATATATGGTAGAGTCACGTTAGTCCATTAATGATATATGGTATGGTCACGTTAGTCCATTAATGATATATGGTAGAGTCACGTTAGTCCATTAATGATATATGGTAGAGTCACATTAGTCCATTTATGAGATATGGTAGAGTCACGTTAGTCCATTAATGATATATAGTAGTCACGTCAGTCCATTAATGATATATGGTAGAGTCACATTAGTCCATTAATGATATATGGTAGAGTCACGTTAGTCCATTAATGATATATAGTAGTCACGTCAGTCCATTAATGATATATGGTAGAGTCACATTAGTCCATTAATGATATATGGTAGAGTCACGTTAGTCCATTAATGATATATGGTAGAGTCACGTTAGTCCATTAATGATATATGGTAGAGTCACATTAGTCCATTTATGAGATATGGTAGAGTCACGTTAGTCCATTAATGATATTTGGTAGAGTCACGTTAGTCCATTAATGATATATGGTATGGTCACATTAGTCCATTAATGATATTTGGTAGAGTCACGTTAGTCCATTAATAATATATTGTAGAGTCACATTAGTCCATTAATGAGATATGGTAGAGTCATGCAGTGATGGGTTAGGTTTTCATGATTTATTTGATTATTATTGTGTCTTTGCTTTATAATGTTTGTATTTAAAATAAAATTAACTATGTACATGTATCATGATATTTTGTTTATAAATAAACATATTGTTTGGCGATCTATATATGTGCCCTATATATTCCACCTCCGGAACTCAGAAAATATACAGGGGAGAGGGGTTTATGGTCATGGTGTTTAAAGCCACTTTTAACCATGTTTCAGTTTTATAGTGTTTACAGCCACTTTTAAAAATATTTCAGTTTTATTGGTGGAGGAAACCGGAGTTTCGGAGAAAACTACTGACTTATCGCAAGTCCCTTGCAAACGTTGTATTGAGAACACCTTTCTTGAGCGGGATTTCAACTGACAACTGTAATGGGGATAGGCACTAATTGCATAGTTAGTTGCAAATCCAACTACCATTCGATCATGACGGCTCCGAAACTATGTAATACAGTTTCAATAAAACAAAAGTATACAATATACATGCAAAGAAATTGGAAAATAAAAGCTTCATTTTTGACTACCTTCTACTAATTTTGTCCCACTGTTCAATTAGTCCATTAATGATATTTGGTAGAGTCACGTTAGTCCATTAATGATATATGGTAGAGTCACGTTAGTCCATTAATGATATATGGTAGAGTCACGTTAGTCCATTAATGATATATAGTAGTCACGTCAGTCCATTAATGATATATGGTAGAGTCACGTTAGTCCATTAATGATATATGGTAGAGTCACGTTAGTCCATTAATGATATATGGTAGAGTCACGTTAGTCCATTAATGATATATGGTAGAGTCACGTCAGTCCATTAATGATATATGGTAGAGTCACGTTAGTCCATTAATGATATATGGTAGAGTCACATTAGTCCATTTATGAGATATGGTAGAGTCACGTTAGTCCATTAATGATATATAGTAGTCACGTCAGTCCATTAATGATATATGGTAGAGTCACATTAGTCCATTAATGATATATGGTAGAGTCACGTTAGTCCATTAATGATATATAGTAGTCACGTCAGTCCATTAATGATATATGGTAGAGTCACATTAGTCCATTAATGATATATGGTAGAGTCACGTTAGTCCATTAATGATATATGGTAGAGTCACGTTAGTCCATTAATGATATATGGTAGAGTCACATTAGTCCATTTATGAGATATGGTAGAGTCACGTTAGTCCATTAATGATATTTGGTAGAGTCACGTTAGTCCATTAATGATATATGGTATGGTCACATTAGTCCATTAATGATATTTGGTAGAGTCACGTTAGTCCATTAATAATATATTGTAGAGTCACATTAGTCCATTAATGAGATATGGTAGAGTCATGCAGTGATGGGTTAGGTTTTCATGATTTATTTGATTATTATTGTGTCTTTGCTTTATAATGTTTGTATTTAAAATAAAATTAACTATGTACATGTATCATGATATTTTGTTTATAAATAAACATATTGTTTGGCGATCTATATATGTGCCCTATATATTCCACCTCCGGAACTCAGAAAATATACAGGGGAGAGGGGTTTATGGTCATGGTGTTTAAAGCCACTTTTAACCATGTTTCAGTTTTATAGTGTTTACAGCCACTTTTAAAAATATTTCAGTTTTATTGGTGGAGGAAACCGGAGTTTCGGAGAAAACTACTGACTTATCGCAAGTCCCTTGCAAACGTTGTATTGAGAACACCTTTCTTGAGCGGGATTTCAACTGACAACTGTAATGGGGATAGGCACTAATTGCATAGTTAGTTGCAAATCCAACTACCATTCGATCATGACGGCTCCGAAACTATGTAATACAGTTTCAATAAAACAAAAGTATACAATATACATGCAAAGAAATTGGAAAATAAAAGCTTCATTTTTGACTACCTTCTACTAATTTTGTCCCACTGTTCAATTAGTCCATTAATGATATTTGGTAGAGTCACGTTAGTCCATTAATGATATATGGTAGAGTCACGTTAGTCCATTAATGATATATGGTAGAGTCACGTTAGTCCATTAATGATATATAGTAGTCACGTCAGTCCATTAATGATATATGGTAGAGTCACGTTAGTCCATTAATGATATATGGTAGAGTCACGTTAGTCCATTAATGATATATGGTAGAGTCACGTTAGTCCATTAATGATATATGGTAGAGTCACGTCAGTCCATTAATGATATATGGTAGAGTCACGTTAGTCCATTAATGATATATGGTAGAGTCACATTAGTCCATTTATGAGATATGGTAGAGTCACGTTAGTCCATTAATGATATATAGTAGTCACGTCAGTCCATTAATGATATATGGTAGAGTCACATTAGTCCATTAATGATATATGGTAGAGTCACGTTAGTCCATTAATGATATATAGTAGTCACGTCAGTCCATTAATGATATATGGTAGAGTCACATTAGTCCATTAATGATATATGGTAGAGTCACGTTAGTCCATTAATGATATATGGTAGAGTCACGTTAGTCCATTAATGATATATGGTAGAGTCACATTAGTCCATTTATGAGATATGGTAGAGTCACGTTAGTCCATTAATGATATTTGGTAGAGTCACGTTAGTCCATTAATGATATATGGTATGGTCACATTAGTCCATTAATGATATTTGGTAGAGTCACGTTAGTCCATTAATAATATATTGTAGAGTCACATTAGTCCATTAATGAGATATGGTAGAGTCATGCAGTGATGGGTTAGGTTTTCATGATTTATTTGATTATTATTGTGTCTTTGCTTTTTAATGTTTGTATTTAAAATAAAATTAACTATATACATGTATCATGATATTTTGTTTATAAATAAACATTTTGTTTGGCGATCTATATATGTGCCCTATATATTCCACCTCCGGAACTCAGAAAATATACAGGGGAGAGGGGTTTATGGTCATGGTGTTTAAAGCCACTTTTAACCATGTTTCAGTTTTATAGTGTTTACAGCCACTTTTAAAAATATTTCAGTTTTATTGGTGGAGGAAACCGGAGTTTCGGAGAAAACTACCGACTTATCGCAAGTCCCTTGCAAACGTTGTATTGAGAACACCTTTCTTGAGCGGGATTTCAACTGACAACTGTAATGGGGATAGGCACTAATTGCATAGTTAGTTGCAAATCCAACTACCATTCGATCATGACGGCTCCGAAACTATGTAATACAGTTTCAATAAAACAAAAGTATACAATATACATGCAAAGAAATTGGAAAATAAAAGCTTCATTTTTGACTACCTTCTACTAATTTTGTCCCACTGTTCAATTAGTCCATTAATGATATTTGGTAGAGTCACGTTAGTCCATTAATGATATATGGTAGAGTCACGTTAGTCCATTAATGATATATGGTAGAGTCATGTTAGTCCATTAATGATATATAGTAGTCACGTCAGTCCATTAATGATATATGGTAGAGTCACGTTAGTCCATTAATGATATATGGTAGAGTCACGTTAGTCCATTAATGATATATAGTAGAGTCACGTTAGTCCATTAATGATATATGGTATGGTCACGTTAGTCCATTAATGATATATGGTAGAGTCACGTTAGTCCATTAATGATATATGGTAGAGTCACATTAGTCCATTTATGAGATATGGTAGAGTCACGTTAGTCCATTAATGATATATAGTAGTCACGTCAGTCCATTAATGATATATGGTAGAGTCACATTAGTCCATTAATGATATATGGTAGAGTCACGTTAGTCCATTAATGATATATAGTAGTCACGTCAGTCCATTAATGATATATGGTAGAGTCACATTAGTCCATTAATGATATATGGTAGAGTCACGTTAGTCCATTAATGATATATGGTAGAGTCACGTTAGTCCATTAATGATATATGGTAGAGTCACATTAGTCCATTTATGAGATATGGTAGAGTCACGTTAGTCCATTAATGATATTTGGTAGAGTCACGTTAGTCCATTAATGATATATGGTATGGTCACATTAGTCCATTAATGATATTTGGTAGAGTCACGTTAGTCCATTAATAATATATTGTAGAGTCACATTAGTCCATTAATGAGATATGGTAGAGTCATGCAGTGATGGGTTAGGTTTTCATGATTTATTTGATTATTATTGTGTCTTTGCTTTTTAATGTTTGTATTTAAAATAAAATTAACTATATACATGTATCATGATATTTTGTTTATAAATAAACATATTGTTTGGCGATCTATATATGTGCCCTATATATTCCACCTCCGGAACTCAGAAAATATACAGGGGAGAGGGGTTTATGGTCATGGTGTTTAAAGCCACTTTTAACCATGTTTCAGTTTTATAGTGTTTACAGCCACTTTTAAAAATATTTCAGTTTTATTGGTGGGGGAAACCGGAGTTTCGGAGAAAACTACCGACTTATCGCAAGTCCCTTGCAAACGTTGTATTGAGAACACCTTTCTTGAGTGGGATTTCAACTGACAACTGTAATGGGGATAGGCACTGATTGCATAGTTAGTTGCAAATCCAACTACCATTCGATCACGACGGCTCCGAAACTATGTAATACAGTTTCAATAAAACAAAAGTATACAATATACATGCAAAGAAATTGGAAAATAAAAGCTTCATTTTTGACTACCTTCTACTGATTTTGTCCACCTGTTCAATTAGTCCATTAATGATATTTGGTAGAGTCACGTTAGTCCATTAATGATATATGGTAGAGTCACGTTAGTCTATTAATGATATATGGTAGTCACGTTAGTCCATTAATGATATATAGTAGTCACGTCAGTCCATTAATGATATATGGTAGAGTCACGTTAGTCCATTAATGATATATGGTAGAGTTACGTTAGTCCATTAATGATATATAGTAGTCACGTCAGTCCATTAATGATATATGGTAGAGTCACGTTAGTCCATTAATGAGATATGGTAGAGTCACGTTAGTCCATTAATGATATATGGTAGAGTCACATTAGTCCATTAATGATATATGGTAGTGTCACGTTAGTCCATTAATGATATATAGTAGAGTCACATTAGTCCATTAATGAGATATGGTAGAGTCACGTTAGTCCATAAATGATATATGGTAAAGTCACGTTAGTCCATTAATGATATATGGTATGGTCACATTAGTCCATTAATGATATATGGTAGAGTCACGTTATTCCATTAATGATATATGGTAGAGTCACATTAGTCCATTTATGAGATATGGTAGAGTCACGTTAGTCCATTAATGATATTTGGTAGAGTCACGTTAGTCCATTAATGATATATGGTAGAGTCACGTTAGTCCATTAATGATATATGGTAGAGTCACGTTAGTCCATTAATGATATATGGTAGAGTCACGTTAGTCCATTAATGATATATAGTAAAGTCACGTTAGTCCATTAATGATATATGGTATGGTCACATTAGTCCATTAATGATATATGGTAGAGTCACGTTAGTCCATTAATGATATATGGTAGAGTCACATTAGTCCATTTATGAGATATGGTAGAGTCACGTTAGTCCATTAATGATATTTGGTAGAGTCACGTTAGTCCATTAATGATATATGGTATGGTCACATTAGTCCATTAATGATATTTGGTAGAGTCACGTTAGTCCATTAATAATATATGGTAGAGTCACATTAGTCCATTAATGATATATGGTAGAGTCACATTAGTCCATTAATGAGATATGGTAGAGTCACGTTAGTCCATTAATGATATTTGGTAGAGTCACGTTAGTCCATTAATGATATATGGTAGAGTCACGTTAGTCCATTAATGATATATGGTATGGTCACATTAGTCCATTAATGATATATAGTAAAGTCACGTTAGTCCATTAATGATATATGGTATGGTCACATTAGTCCATTAACGAGTCACGTTAGTCCATTAATGATATATGGTAGTGTCACGTTAGTCCATTAATGATATATGGTAGAGTCACATTAGTCCATTAATGAGATATGGTAGAGTCACGTTAGTCCATTAATGATATATAGTAAAGTCACGTGAGTCCATTAATGATATATGGTATGGTCACATTAGTCCATTAATGAGTCACGTTAGTCTATTAATGATATATGGTAGAGTCACGTTAGTCCATTAATGATATATGGTAGAGTCACATTAGTCCATTTATGAGATATGGTACAGTCACGTTAGTCCATTAATGATATTTGGTAGAGTCACGTTAGTCCATTAATGATATATGGTATGGTCACATTAGTCCATTAATGATATTTGGTAGAGTCACGTTAGTCCATTAATAATATATGGTAGAGTCACATTAGTCCATTAATGATATATGGTAGAGTCACATTAGTCCATTAATGAGATATGGTAGAGTCACGTTAGTCCATTAATGATATTTAGTAGAGTCACGTTAGTCCATTAATGATATATGGTAGAGTCACGTTAGTCCATTAATGATATATGGTATGGTCACATTAGTCCATTAATGATATTTGTTAGAGTCATGTTAGTCCATTAATAATATATGGTAGAGTCACGTCCATTAATGAGATATGGTAGAGTCATGCAGTGATGGGTTAGGTTTTCATGATTTATTTGATTATTATTGTGTCTTTGCTTTATAATGTTTGTATTTAAAATAAAATTAACTATGTACATGTATCATGATATTTTGTTTATAAATAAACATATTGTTTGGCGATCTATATATGTGCCCTATATATTCCACCTCCGGAACTCAGAAAATATACAGGGGAGAGGGGTTTATGGTCATGGTGTTTAAAGCCACTTTTAACCATGTTTCAGTTTTATAGTGTTTACAGCCACTTTTAAAAATATTTCAGTTTTATTGGTGGAGGAAACCGGAGTTTCGGAGAAAACTACTGACTTATCGCAAGTCCCTTGCAAACGTTGTATTGAGAACACCTTTCTTGAGCGGGATTTCAACTGACAACTGTAATGGGGATAGGCACTAATTGCATAGTTAGTTGCAAATCCAACTACCATTCGATCATGACGGCTCCGAAACTATGTAATACAGTTTCAATAAAACAAAAGTATACAATATACATGCAAAGAAATTGGAAAATAAAAGCTTCATTTTTGACTACCTTCTACTAATTTTGTCCCACTGTTCAATTAGTCCATTAATGATATTTGGTAGAGTCACGTTAGTCCATTAATGATATATGGTAGAGTCACGTTAGTCCATTAATGATATATAGTAGTCACGTCAGTCCATTAATGATATATGGTAGAGTCACGTTAGTCCATTAATGATATATGGTAGAGTCACGTTAGTCCATTAATGATATATGGTAGAGTCACGTTAGTCCATTAATGATATATGGTATGGTCACGTTAGTCCATTAATGATATATGGTAGAGTCACGTTAGTCCATTAATGATATATGGTAGAGTCACATTAGTCCATTTATGAGATATGGTAGAGTCACGTTAGTCCATTAATGATATATAGTAGTCACGTCAGTCCATTAATGATATATGGTAGAGTCACATTAGTCCATTAATGATATATGGTAGAGTCACGTTAGTCCATTAATGATATATAGTAGTCACGTCAGTCCATTAATGATATATGGTAGAGTCACATTAGTCCATTAATGATATATGGTAGAGTCACGTTAGTCCATTAATGATATATGGTAGAGTCACGTTAGTCCATTAATGATATATGGTAGAGTCACATTAGTCCATTTATGAGATATGGTAGAGTCACGTTAGTCCATTAATGATATTTGGTAGAGTCACGTTAGTCCATTAATGATATATGGTATGGTCACATTAGTCCATTAATGATATTTGGTAGAGTCACGTTAGTCCATTAATAATATATTGTAGAGTCACATTAGTCCATTAATGAGATATGGTAGAGTCATGCAGTGATGGGTTAGGTTTTCATGATTTATTTGATTATTATTGTGTCTTTGCTTTATAATGTTTGTATTTAAAATAAAATTAACTATGTACATGTATCATGATATTTTGTTTATAAATAAACATATTGTTTGGCGATCTATATATGTGCCCTATATATTCCACCTCCGGAACTCAGAAAATATACAGGGGAGAGGGGTTTATGGTCATGGTGTTTAAAGCCACTTTTAACCATGTTTCAGTTTTATAGTGTTTACAGCCACTTTTAAAAATATTTCAGTTTTATTGGTGGAGGAAACCGGAGTTTCGGAGAAAACTACTGACTTATCGCAAGTCCCTTGCAAACGTTGTATTGAGAACACCTTTCTTGAGCGGGATTTCAACTGACAACTGTAATGGGGATAGGCACTAATTGCATAGTTAGTTGCAAATCCAACTACCATTCGATCATGACGGCTCCGAAACTATGTAATACAGTTTCAATAAAACAAAAGTATACAATATACATGCAAAGAAATTGGAAAATAAAAGCTTCATTTTTGACTACCTTCTACTAATTTTGTCCCACTGTTCAATTAGTCCATTAATGATATTTGGTAGAGTCACGTTAGTCCATTAATGATATATGGTAGAGTCACGTTAGTCCATTAATGATATATGGTAGAGTCACGTTAGTCCATTAATGATATATAGTAGTCACGTCAGTCCATTAATGATATATGGTAGAGTCACGTTAGTCCATTAATGATATATGGTAGAGTCACGTTAGTCCATTAATGATATATGGTAGAGTCACGTTAGTCCATTAATGATATATGGTAGAGTCACGTCAGTCCATTAATGATATATGGTAGAGTCACGTTAGTCCATTAATGATATATGGTAGAGTCACATTAGTCCATTTATGAGATATGGTAGAGTCACGTTAGTCCATTAATGATATATAGTAGTCACGTCAGTCCATTAATGATATATGGTAGAGTCACATTAGTCCATTAATGATATATGGTAGAGTCACGTTAGTCCATTAATGATATATAGTAGTCACGTCAGTCCATTAATGATATATGGTAGAGTCACATTAGTCCATTAATGATATATGGTAGAGTCACGTTAGTCCATTAATGATATATGGTAGAGTCACGTTAGTCCATTAATGATATATGGTAGAGTCACATTAGTCCATTTATGAGATATGGTAGAGTCACGTTAGTCCATTAATGATATTTGGTAGAGTCACGTTAGTCCATTAATGATATATGGTATGGTCACATTAGTCCATTAATGATATTTGGTAGAGTCACGTTAGTCCATTAATAATATATTGTAGAGTCACATTAGTCCATTAATGAGATATGGTAGAGTCATGCAGTGATGGGTTAGGTTTTCATGATTTATTTGATTATTATTGTGTCTTTGCTTTATAATGTTTGTATTTAAAATAAAATTAACTATGTACATGTATCATGATATTTTGTTTATAAATAAACATATTGTTTGGCGATCTATATATGTGCCCTATATATTCCACCTCCGGAACTCAGAAAATATACAGGGGAGAGGGGTTTATGGTCATGGTGTTTAAAGCCACTTTTAACCATGTTTCAGTTTTATAGTGTTTACAGCCACTTTTAAAAATATTTCAGTTTTATTGGTGGAGGAAACCGGAGTTTCGGAGAAAACTACTGACTTATCGCAAGTCCCTTGCAAACGTTGTATTGAGAACACCTTTCTTGAGCGGGATTTCAACTGACAACTGTAATGGGGATAGGCACTAATTGCATAGTTAGTTGCAAATCCAACTACCATTCGATCATGACGGCTCCGAAACTATGTAATACAGTTTCAATAAAACAAAAGTATACAATATACATGCAAAGAAATTGGAAAATAAAAGCTTCATTTTTGACTACCTTCTACTAATTTTGTCCCACTGTTCAATTAGTCCATTAATGATATTTGGTAGAGTCACGTTAGTCCATTAATGATATATGGTAGAGTCACGTTAGTCCATTAATGATATATGGTAGAGTCACGTTAGTCCATTAATGATATATAGTAGTCACGTCAGTCCATTAATGATATATGGTAGAGTCACGTTAGTCCATTAATGATATATGGTAGAGTCACGTTAGTCCATTAATGATATATGGTAGAGTCACGTTAGTCCATTAATGATATATGGTAGAGTCACGTCAGTCCATTAATGATATATGGTAGAGTCACGTTAGTCCATTAATGATATATGGTAGAGTCACATTAGTCCATTTATGAGATATGGTAGAGTCACGTTAGTCCATTAATGATATATAGTAGTCACGTCAGTCCATTAATGATATATGGTAGAGTCACATTAGTCCATTAATGATATATGGTAGAGTCACGTTAGTCCATTAATGATATATAGTAGTCACGTCAGTCCATTAATGATATATGGTAGAGTCACATTAGTCCATTAATGATATATGGTAGAGTCACGTTAGTCCATTAATGATATATGGTAGAGTCACGTTAGTCCATTAATGATATATGGTAGAGTCACATTAGTCCATTTATGAGATATGGTAGAGTCACGTTAGTCCATTAATGATATTTGGTAGAGTCACGTTAGTCCATTAATGATATATGGTATGGTCACATTAGTCCATTAATGATATTTGGTAGAGTCACGTTAGTCCATTAATAATATATTGTAGAGTCACATTAGTCCATTAATGAGATATGGTAGAGTCATGCAGTGATGGGTTAGGTTTTCATGATTTATTTGATTATTATTGTGTCTTTGCTTTTTAATGTTTGTATTTAAAATAAAATTAACTATATACATGTATCATGATATTTTGTTTATAAATAAACATTTTGTTTGGCGATCTATATATGTGCCCTATATATTCCACCTCCGGAACTCAGAAAATATACAGGGGAGAGGGGTTTATGGTCATGGTGTTTAAAGCCACTTTTAACCATGTTTCAGTTTTATAGTGTTTACAGCCACTTTTAAAAATATTTCAGTTTTATTGGTGGAGGAAACCGGAGTTTCGGAGAAAACTACCGACTTATCGCAAGTCCCTTGCAAACGTTGTATTGAGAACACCTTTCTTGAGCGGGATTTCAACTGACAACTGTAATGGGGATAGGCACTAATTGCATAGTTAGTTGCAAATCCAACTACCATTCGATCATGACGGCTCCGAAACTATGTAATACAGTTTCAATAAAACAAAAGTATACAATATACATGCAAAGAAATTGGAAAATAAAAGCTTCATTTTTGACTACCTTCTACTAATTTTGTCCCACTGTTCAATTAGTCCATTAATGATATTTGGTAGAGTCACGTTAGTCCATTAATGATATATGGTAGAGTCACGTTAGTCCATTAATGATATATGGTAGAGTCATGTTAGTCCATTAATGATATATAGTAGTCACGTCAGTCCATTAATGATATATGGTAGAGTCACGTTAGTCCATTAATGATATATGGTAGAGTCACGTTAGTCCATTAATGATATATAGTAGAGTCACGTTAGTCCATTAATGATATATGGTATGGTCACGTTAGTCCATTAATGATATATGGTAGAGTCACGTTAGTCCATTAATGATATATGGTAGAGTCACATTAGTCCATTTATGAGATATGGTAGAGTCACGTTAGTCCATTAATGATATATAGTAGTCACGTCAGTCCATTAATGATATATGGTAGAGTCACATTAGTCCATTAATGATATATGGTAGAGTCACGTTAGTCCATTAATGATATATAGTAGTCACGTCAGTCCATTAATGATATATGGTAGAGTCACATTAGTCCATTAATGATATATGGTAGAGTCACGTTAGTCCATTAATGATATATGGTAGAGTCACGTTAGTCCATTAATGATATATGGTAGAGTCACATTAGTCCATTTATGAGATATGGTAGAGTCACGTTAGTCCATTAATGATATTTGGTAGAGTCACGTTAGTCCATTAATGATATATGGTATGGTCACATTAGTCCATTAATGATATTTGGTAGAGTCACGTTAGTCCATTAATAATATATTGTAGAGTCACATTAGTCCATTAATGAGATATGGTAGAGTCATGCAGTGATGGGTTAGGTTTTCATGATTTATTTGATTATTATTGTGTCTTTGCTTTTTAATGTTTGTATTTAAAATAAAATTAACTATATACATGTATCATGATATTTTGTTTATAAATAAACATATTGTTTGGCGATCTATATATGTGCCCTATATATTCCACCTCCGGAACTCAGAAAATATACAGGGGAGAGGGGTTTATGGTCATGGTGTTTAAAGCCACTTTTAACCATGTTTCAGTTTTATAGTGTTTACAGCCACTTTTAAAAATATTTCAGTTTTATTGGTGGGGGAAACCGGAGTTTCGGAGAAAACTACCGACTTATCGCAAGTCCCTTGCAAACGTTGTATTGAGAACACCTTTCTTGAGTGGGATTTCAACTGACAACTGTAATGGGGATAGGCACTGATTGCATAGTTAGTTGCAAATCCAACTACCATTCGATCACGACGGCTCCGAAACTATGTAATACAGTTTCAATAAAACAAAAGTATACAATATACATGCAAAGAAATTGGAAAATAAAAGCTTCATTTTTGACTACCTTCTACTGATTTTGTCCACCTGTTCAATTAGTCCATTAATGATATTTGGTAGAGTCACGTTAGTCCATTAATGATATATGGTAGAGTCACGTTAGTCTATTAATGATATATGGTAGTCACGTTAGTCCATTAATGATATATAGTAGTCACGTCAGTCCATTAATGATATATGGTAGAGTCACGTTAGTCCATTAATGATATATGGTAGAGTTACGTTAGTCCATTAATGATATATAGTAGTCACGTCAGTCCATTAATGATATATGGTAGAGTCACGTTAGTCCATTAATGAGATATGGTAGAGTCACGTTAGTCCATTAATGATATATGGTAGAGTCACATTAGTCCATTAATGATATATGGTAGTGTCACGTTAGTCCATTAATGATATATAGTAGAGTCACATTAGTCCATTAATGAGATATGGTAGAGTCACGTTAGTCCATAAATGATATATGGTAAAGTCACGTTAGTCCATTAATGATATATGGTATGGTCACATTAGTCCATTAATGATATATGGTAGAGTCACGTTATTCCATTAATGATATATGGTAGAGTCACATTAGTCCATTTATGAGATATGGTAGAGTCACGTTAGTCCATTAATGATATTTGGTAGAGTCACGTTAGTCCATTAATGATATATGGTAGAGTCACGTTAGTCCATTAATGATATATGGTAGAGTCACGTTAGTCCATTAATGATATATGGTAGAGTCACGTTAGTCCATTAATGATATATAGTAAAGTCACGTTAGTCCATTAATGATATATGGTATGGTCACATTAGTCCATTAATGATATATGGTAGAGTCACGTTAGTCCATTAATGATATATGGTAGAGTCACATTAGTCCATTAATGAGATATGGTAGAGTCACGTTAGTCCATTAATAATTTATAGTAAAGTCACGTTAGTCCATTAATGATATATGGTAGTGTCACGTTAGTCCATTAATGATATATGGTAGAGTCACATTAGTCCATTAATGAGATATGGTAGAGTCACGTTAGTCCATTAATGATATATAGTAAAGTCACATTAATCCATTAATGATATATGGTATGGTCACATTAGTCCATTAATGAGTCACGTTAGTCCATTAATGATATATGGTAGAGTCACATTAGTCCATTTATGAGATATGGTAGAGTCACGTTAGTCCATTAATGATATATGGTAGAGTCACATTAGTCCATTAATGATATTTGGTAGGGTCACGTTAGTCCATTAATGATATATGGTAGAGTCACGTTATTCCATTAATGATATATGGTATGGTCACATTAGTCCATTAATGAGTCACGTTAGTCCATTAATAATATATTGTAGAGTCACATTAGTCCATTAATGAGATATGGTAGAGTCATGCAGTGATGGGTTAGGTTTTCATGATTTATTTGATTATTATTGTGTCTTTGCTTTTTAATGTTTGTATTTAAAATAAAATTAACTATGTACATGTATCATGATATTTTGTTTATAAATAAACATATTGTTTGGCGATCTATATATGTGCCCTATATATTCCACCTCCGGAACTCAGAAAATATACAGGGGAGAGGGGTTTATGGTCATGGTGTTTAAAGCCACTTTTAACCATGTTTCAGTTTTATAGTGTTTACAGCCACTTTTAAAAATATTTCAGTTTTATTGGTGGAGGAAACCGGAGTTTAGGAGAAAACTACTGACTTATCGCAAGTCCCTTGCAAACGTTGTATTGAGAACACCTTTCTTGAGCGGGATTTCAACTGACAACTGTAATGGGGATAGGCACTAATTGCATAGTTAGTTGCAAATCCAACTACCATTCGATCATGACGGCTCCGAAACTATGTAATACAGTTTCAATAAAACAAAAGTATACAATATACATGCAAAGAAATTGGAAAATAAAAGCTTCATTTTTGACTACCTTCTACTAATTTTGTCCCACTGTTCAATTAGTCCATTAATGATATTTGGTAGAGTCACGTTAGTCCATTAATGATATATGGTAGAGTCACGTTAGTCCATTAATGATATATGGTAGAGTCACGTTAGTCCATTAATGATATATAGTAGTCACGTCAGTCCATTAATGATATATGGTAGAGTCACGTTAGTCCATTAATGATATATGGTAGAGTCACGTTAGTCCATTAATGATATATAGTAGAGTCACGTTAGTCCATTAATGATATATGGTATGGTCACGTTAGTCCATTAATGATATATGGTAGAGTCACGTTAGTCCATTAATGATATATGGTAGAGTCACATTAGTCCATTTATGAGATATGGTAGAGTCACGTTAGTCCATTAATGATATATAGTAGTCACGTCAGTCCATTAATGATATATGGTAGAGTCACATTAGTCCATTAATGATATATGGTAGAGTCATGTTAGTCCATTAATGATATATAGTAGTCACGTCAGTCCATTAATGATATATGGTAGAGTCACATTAGTCCATTAATGATATATGGTAGAGTCACGTTAGTCCATTAATGATATATGGTAGAGTCACGTTAGTCCATTAATGATATATGGTAGAGTCACATTAGTCCATTTATGAGATATGGTAGAGTCACGTTAGTCCATTAATGATATTTGGTAGAGTCACGTTAGTCCATTAATGATATATGGTATGGTCACATTAGTCCATTAATGATATTTGGTAGAGTCACGTTAGTCCATTAATAATATATTGTAGAGTCACATTAGTCCATTAATGAGATATGGTAGAGTCATGCAGTGATGGGTTAGGTTTTCATGATTTATTTGATTATTATTGTGTCTTTGCTTTTTAATGTTTGTATTTAAAATAAAATTAACTATATACATGTATCATGATATTTTGTTTATAAATAAACATATTGTTTGGCGATCTATATATGTGCCCTATATATTCCACCTCCGGAACTCAGAAAATATACAGGGGAGAGGGGTTTATGGTCATGGTGTTTAAAGCCACTTTTAACCATGTTTCAGTTTTATAGTGTTTACAGCCACTTTTAAAAATATTTCAGTTTTATTGGTGGGGGAAACCGGAGTTTCGGAGAAAACTACCGACTTATCGCAAGTCCCTTGCAAACGTTGTATTGAGAACACCTTTCTTGAGTGGGATTTCAACTGACAACTGTAATGGGGATAGGCACTGATTGCATAGTTAGTTGCAAATCCAACTACCATTCGATCACGACGGCTCCGAAACTATGTAATACAGTTTCAATAAAACAAAAGTATACAATATACATGCAAAGAAATTGGAAAATAAAAGCTTCATTTTTGACTACCTTCTACTGATTTTGTCCCCCTGTTCAATTAGTCCATTAATGATATTTGGTAGAGTCACGTTAGTCCATTAATGATATATGGTAGAGTCACGTTAGTCTATTAATGATATATGGTAGTCACGTTAGTCCATTAATGATATATAGTAGTCACGTCAGTCCATTAATGATATATGGTAGAGTCACGTTAGTCCATTAATGATATATGGTAGAGTTACGTTAGTCCATTAATGATATATAGTAGTCACGTCAGTCCATTAATGATATATGGTAGAGTCACGTTAGTCCATTAATGAGATATGGTAGAGTCACGTTAGTCCATTAATGATATATGGTAGAGTCACATTAGTCCATTAATGATATATGGTAGTGTCACGTTAGTCCATTAATGATATATAGTAGAGTCACATTAGTCCATTAATGAGATATGGTAGAGTCACGTTAGTCCATAAATGATATATGGTAAAGTCACGTTAGTCCATTAATGATATATGGTATGGTCACATTAGTCCATTAATGATATATGGTAGAGTCACGTTATTCCATTAATGATATATGGTAGAGTCACATTAGTCCATTTATGAGATATGGTAGAGTCACGTTAGTCCATTAATGATATTTGGTAGAGTCACGTTAGTCCATTAATGATATATGGTAGAGTCACGTTAGTCCATTAATGATATATGGTAGAGTCACGTTAGTCCATTAATGATATATGGTAGAGTCACGTTAGTCCATTAATGATATATAGTAAAGTCACGTTAGTCCATTAATGATATATGGTATGGTCACATTAGTCCATTAATGATATATGGTAGAGTCACGTTAGTCCATTAATGATATATGGTAGAGTCACATTAGTCCATTAATGAGATATGGTAGAGTCACGTTAGTCCATTAATGATATATAGTAAAGTCATGTTAGTCCATTAATGATATATGGTAGTGTCACGTTAGTCCATTAATGATATATGGTAGAGTCACATTAGTCCATTAATGAGATATGGTAGAGTCACGTTAGTCCATTAATGATATATAGTAAAGTCACATTAATCCATTAATGATATATGGTATGGTCACATTAGTCCATTAATGAGTCACGTTAGTCCATTAATGATATATGGTAGAGTCACATTAGTCCATTTATGAGATATGGTAGAGTCACGTTAGTCCATTAATGATATATGGTAGAGTCACATTAGTCCATTAATGATATTTGGTAGGGTCACGTTAGTCCATTAATGATATATGGTAGAGTCACGTTAGTCCATTAATGATATATGGTATGGTCACATTAGTCCATTAATGAGTCACGTTAGTCCATTAATAATATATGGTAGAGTCACATTAGTCCATTAATGAAATATGGTAGAGTCATGCAGTGATGGGTTAGGTTTTCATGATTTATTTGATTATTATTGTGTCTTTGCTTTTTAATGTTTGTATTTAAAATAAAATTAACTATGTACATGTATCATGATATTTTGTTTATAAATAAACATATTGTTTGGCGATCTATATATTCCACCTCCGGAACTCAGAAAATATACAGGGGAGAGGGGTTTATGGTCGTGGTGTTTAAAACCACTTTTAACCATATTTTAGTTTTATAGTGTTTACAGCCACTTTTAAAAATATTTCAGTTTTATTGGTGGAGGAAACCGGAGTTTCGGAGAAAACTACCGACTTATCGCAAGTCCCTTGCAAACGTTGTATTGAGAACACCTTTCTTGAGTGGGATTTCAACTGACAACTGTAATGGGGATAGGCACTGATTGCATAGTTAGTTGCAAATCCAACTACCATTCGATCACGACGGCTCCGAAACTATGTAATACAGTTTCAATAAAACAAAAGTATACAATATACATGCAAAGAAATTGGAAAATAAAAGCTTCATTTTTGACTACCTTCTACTGATTTTGTCCCCCTGTTCAATTAGTCCATTAATGATATTTGGTAGAGTCACGTTAGTCCATTAATGATATATGGTAGAGTCACGTTAGTCCATTAATGATATATGGTAGTCACGTTAGTCCATTAATGATATATAGTAGTCACGTCAGTCCATTAATGATATATGGTAGAGTCACGTTAGTCGATTAATGATATATGGTAGAGTCACGTTAGTCCATTAATGATATATAGTAGCCACGTCAGTCCATTAATGATATATGGTAGAGTCACATTAGTCCATTAATGATATATGGTAGAGTCACGTTAGTCCATTAATGATATATGGTAGAGTCACGTCAGTCCATTAATGATATATGGTATGGTCACATTAGTCCATTAATGATATTTGGTAGAGTCACGTTAGTCCATTAATGATATATGGTAGAGTCACATTAGTCCATTTATGAGATATGGTAGAGTCACGTTAGTCCATTAATGATATATAGTAGTCACGTCAGTCCATTAATGATATATGGTAGAGTCACATTAGTCCATTAATGATATATGGTAGAGTCACGTTAGTCCATTAATGATATATAGTAGTCACGTCAGTCCATTAATGATATATGGTAGAGTCACATTAGTCCATTAATGATATATGGTAGAGTCACGTTAGTCCATTAATGATATATGGTAGAGTCACGTTAGTCCATTAATGATATATGGTAGAGTCACATTAGTCCATTTATGAGATATGGTAGAGTCACGTTAGTCCATTAATGATATTTGGTAGAGTCACGTTAGTCCATTAATGATATATGGTATGGTCACATTAGTCCATTAATGATATTTGGTAGAGTCACGTTAGTCCATTAATAATATATTGTAGAGTCACATTAGTCCATTAATGAGATATGGTAGAGTCATGCAGTGATGGGTTATTTTTTCATGATTTATTTGATTATTATTGTGTCTTTGCTTTTTAATGTTTGTATTTAAAATAAAATTAACTATGTACATGTATCATGATATTTTGTTTATAAATAAACATATTGTTTGGCGATCTATATATGTGCCCTATATATTCCACCTCCGGAACTCAGAAAATA
This sequence comes from Bathymodiolus brooksi, assembly GCA_963680875.1. Lineage (NCBI taxonomy): Eukaryota > Metazoa > Mollusca > Bivalvia > Mytilida > Modiolidae > Bathymodiolus > Bathymodiolus brooksi. The sequence goes on from OY804581.1 coordinate 112,397,854, forward strand.
TACAGGGGAGAGGGGTTTATGGTCATGGTGTTTAAAGCCACTTTTAACCATGTTTTAGTTTGATAGTGTTTACAGCCACTTTTAAAAATATTTCAGTTTTATTGGTGGAGGAAACCGGAGTTTCGGAGAAAACTACAGACTTATCGCAAGTCCCTTGCAAACGTTGTATTGAGAACACCTTTCTTGAGTGGGATTTCAACTGACAACTGTAATGGGGATAGGCACTGATTGCATAGTTAGTTGCAAATCCAACTACCATTCGATCACGACGGCTCCGAAACTATGTAATACAGTTTCAATAAAACAAAAGTATACAATATACAATGTACATGCAAAGAAATTGGAAAATAAAAGCTTCATTTTTGACTACCTTCTACTGATTTTGTCCCCCTGTTCAAATGTTTTGCTATTTCTAACTCATTAATGCATATATGTTTTTAACTGAATTTTATTTTACAAAAAAGAAACACAGCTTCTCATCATGATGAATGTACAACCACCAGGACCGAAGATTTTACATCTAAAGGTCTACTAGTATGTTAATTTGTTATTTTTCCTCTCTTCTGTTTGATGTATAAGTGCTAACTCATTCGGACGAAAGTATGTATGCGACGTACGTCCGTTAGGACGATATTTCAGTGCCATAACGTTTAAAGCCTCAACCGATTGATTTGATATATGGATATGTTGTTTCTAGCAACCATTGACAGATCAATTCGATTTTGGAGTTTTTCAGTTAGAGGGGTATGGCATCCGTGTCCACATTTTAAATTTGTTTAAATTCAACATGGATCATGTTCTTACCTGCCGCTGCAGCTCAGATTTACCATTTTACGCAGCTGACTTGGTTCCTTTTGGGATTATATTTACTGAAAATTATTTCCTCTCGTGATTTAAACATTTAAAAGATCAACATTCGGTAATAAAAAGATTTTAAAAAAAGCAATTTACAGAGCTCGGAATTGACGAGTTTCTGTGGTTGCTATGGATAATATTTGGTTACTAGGGACATTGTAAAGTTTAAGGAATACTTATAACATATACTGGTTAGTAAATGATAAGATTTTTCTGCTAAAATGTCGTTGTAGAAAATTTCATCTTGATTGAATAAAAGGTCCATGAGATCTACAGCAAAATAATATGCACAGGGAACCTGTTGCTAAGGACGAGGCATAGCTATGAATAAAAATATCAAAATGTACTTTTGAAATATGAAATCTGAAATGACATTTGTAGAGTGTATAACTTGACAAAAAGTACCGCTTAGCCAAATAACAAGTCAAAAGATCGCAGATGTCAAAATTCAACCTTTAATTGCAATAATACAGGCTAATTTTTAATTTACAAAACCGTTGCTAGGGTGACATAACTACGCAAAAATACTATATGCTACCAAAGAGAATTGGAATATTATTTTTAGAGTGTACATACACAGAATATAACATTTTGTCGAAAAGACTATGCAAGATACGTAAAATAAAACCACCATATTTGAATTTCCAATGATTAATTGGACCCTCCTCCATTTACGTTGCTAAGCAACAAAGGACAAAGTGAAATCATCCAAAAAATTATTTTTCTTACCTTTCAATGATTGTGTTTAATATGATATCTATATAAACAGTTTCTGAGATTGGGCCAAAATCGACCCTTATCATACCTACTCCTTTGTTTGTTTGTTTTTAGCTATTTAATATTTTAGTATGTTTACTTGCATGATTTCGCATGATTTGAAGTTCAAGATTTTTAATAAGAGTTATGTGTGGTAAGTAAAGATGTTTAAACTATTGTTATGTTAAAACAGTTCTTGCTTTCTAATAGTCGATTTGCCAATTGTTGGTTACTGTGTGTTTTTTGGGGTAAGTTTCATATTTTGAACCAGTTACAAACTGGTACCTACTGGTCTGATATGTCACATGATTTATAGAGAGCAATCAACAACAGATCATTGGTTACATATTAATGAGATGCAGCTGATGTTTAATACCTGGTTCCTGTTTAATGAAATTGTATCAAAAAATAGAAAACGTAGTTAAAAGAATTTAAATGTATGTAGGATTCGAATAATTTGCATGTACTTTAATTTGAATGATAACATCCAATTGTTGTCCGGTTACCTTTCATAATACCAGTACAAATCTAAATGCAAAGCAAATCCAGTTTTAGTTCGGAATTGGAATTGGCAAATGGTCTATTAGTCATTTGATAATAAAATTTATATGTCTTAATCAAGAAAAAAGAATTTTTTTCAGATGCAATAAGACTGACATATTGTAAACACATTTATTTTCTATTTCCTAGTGTTGTCCTGTCATATGTCAGTATAGAAACATTATCCGGGTAGCTGGATGATGACTTCTCCTGTCATAATTCAGTATAGAAACATTATCTGGGTAGCTGGATGATGACTTCTCCTGTCATATGACAGTATAGAAACATTATCTGGGTAGCTGGATGATGACTTCTCCTGTCATATGACAGTATCCGGGTAGCTGGATGATGATGTCTCCTGTCATATGGCAGTATCAGAGTAGCTGGATGATGACTTCTCCTCTCATATGACAGTATAGAAACATTATCCGGGTAGCTGGATGATGACTTCTCCTGTCATAATTCAGTATAGAAACTGTATGTTTTTGTTTGATTACATTGTGTATTATTATATATTGTTTATTCTTGATTACAGGTACATTGTGTATTTTTTGTTGTAATTTGAATTTTTGGTGTTTTATGCCACTTTCAGCAATATCATGGCAACCAATTTACAAAGCCGGGTGCGAACCCACGCCGTATTGGTGATAGGCTTGTATGAGCTGTTAGATCCAAGGACCTAACTCATTGAACCACCCGGGACCTTTTTTTGTTGTATGTTTTTGCTTGATTACATTGTGTATTATTATATATTGTTTATTCTTGATTACAGGTACATTGTGTATTTTTTGTTGTAATTTGAATTTGAATTTTTTGTGTTTTATGCCACTTTCAGCAATATTTCACCTATATCATGGCGACCAGTTTTTAGGCGTTGCCCTTGTTTATTATATGTTTATACTTGATTACATTGTGTATTGGTTGTAATATATTGTTGATGTTTGATTTTATTTTGTATTATGCTACATTCTATATCTGTTTATTAATTGTATTCGATTTCATTTTTTATTTATGAAGTTCCTACCCCCTGACTGATGAGCACCCTGGTAGGAACTTCTCACATTTAATGCTGTCTTAATTATTCAATTTCTCTTTAAATCATAGAGTGACAGATAAAAAGTACAAGAATTTTTTGTATATATTTAATTCTATCATTGGGTCCACTTACTTTTTAGCTCACCTGACCAGAAGGGTCATATGAGCTATTGCCATCACTTGGCGTCCGTCGTAAACATTTCAATCTTCTCCTCTGAAACCATTGGGCCATTTGAAACCAAACTTGGCAGGAATATTCCTTGGGTGGATCTCTACAAAGTTTTTATTTTTGGCGGATCGAATTTAAAACATGGCCACCAGGGCCAATTATGTGTTCTGATTGGCTGAAATTTCAAAGAACTCCTCTGAAACCACTTGACCAATTGAACTGAAATTTGGTGAGAATGATGAGGGGATAGACCTCTACAAAGTTTTGTGGGTTTTTTTGTCTATCGGAAATTCAAGATGGCCACCGCCACAGGACATAGTTTACAAAGGACCCTATGGGAAAACTTCAGAACTAACAAATCCACCAACAGTGGTATTAACCCAGTGGTAGTAAATAAACATGCAAAAATAGTGTTCTTTAATTAGATCCAATAGACTACGATTTCTGTTTTTCATGAGTGGGGTGTACTTGGCATGACAGCAATTGCAACCCCACGTAGCCACTGGTTATAATCAGTTAACCAAGACAGCATTAACTGTGGTTTCATACAAGTCCATTTTTGATTGGGTTTGATTTTTAGGACCATCTCCTTCAATAACATTTTCTTTAAATGCAGAAAAAACAAAGAAAAACCCCTCAAACATGGATCATGTATAAAATGGGTCGAAACTTTCTTGGCGACATCATTTGGCAAGACACATCTCTGTGTAAACAGTTTATAGATTTACAATTGGTAAAATCTTTTCAGATTTGCAATTTGATATTCTCTTTAAAATTAACATTATAGATTTTTTATTTAAATTGCCTGTAAACTCCACGAGTATGCTACATTGATAAAATATTTATATATAGCCAGTTTACTGTCATGGCTTTTCTTTTCTAAATTACTGACGCCAAGAAGGTCTCAGGGATTTTCAATAAAATTAGTACTCACTTTAATGAACTTTTATGATAATAGAATATATTATTAATTTAACAACAACTTTCTTTTTCGGCAAGAGTATGTACATTGTATATGGATGTTCATGAGAGAAAACTATATACAAAGTTGGACACAAGGCATGATTGATACCAAGATAATGTCTACACTGTCATATGACGACAGTAGTCCTAATCCAGCCACCCAGATAATGCCTCTATAAAATTATGACTCGCTGCAAAAGTCATAATCCAGCCATCCAGATGTTGTCTATATACGGTCATATGACTGCAGAATCATAATCCAGCTACCCGGATCATGTCTATACTGTCATTTGACGACAGAAGTCATAATCCAGCTACACAGATAATGTTTCTATACTGTCATAGGACTGCAGAAGTCGTAATCCAGCTACCCGGATCATGTCTCTATACTGTCATATGATGGCAGAAGTCATCATCCAGCTACCCGGATAATGTCTATACTGTCATATGATGCCAGAAGTCATAATCCAGCTACCCGGATCATGTCTATACTGTCATATGACAGGAGAAGTCATCATCCGGCTACCCGGATAATGGGGGTATTGTATAATATGACTGGAGAAGTCATAATCCAGCTACCCGGATAATGGGTGTATAGTATAATATGACAGCAGAAGTCGTAATCCAGCTACCCGGATCATGTCTATACTGTCATATGACAGCAGAAGTCATCATCCAGCTACCCGGATCATGTCTATACTGTCATTTGACGACAGAAGTCATAATCCAGCTACAGATAATGGGTGTATAGTATAATATGACGGCAGAAGTCGTAATCCAGATACCCGGATCATGTCTATACTGTCATATGACAGCAGAAGTCATCATCCAGCTACCCGGATCATGTCTATACTGTCATTTGACGACAGAAGTCATAATCCAGCTACAGATAATGGGTGTATAGTATAATATGACGGCAGAAGTCGTAATCCAGATACCCGGATCATGTCTCTATATTGTCATATGACGGCAGAAGTCATCATCCAGCTACCCGGATAATGTCTATACTGTCATGATGACAGAAGTCATAATCCAGATACCCGGATCATGTCTCTATACTGTCATTTGACGACAGAAGTCATAATCCAGCTACACAGATAATGGGTGTATAGTATAATATGACGGCAGAAGTCGTAATCCAGATACCCGGATCATGTCTCTATATTGTCATATGACGGCAGAAGTCGTCGTCCAGCTACCCGGATAATATCTATACTGTCATGATGACAGAAGTCATTATCCAGATACCCGGATATAATGGGTGTATTGTATAATATGACGACAGAAGTCATAATCCAGCTACACAGATAACGTCTCTATACTGTCATGTGACTGCAGAAGTCGTAATCCAGCTACCCGGATCATGTTTCTATACTGTCATATGATGGCAGAAGTCATCATCCAGCTACCCGGATAATGTCTATACTGTCAAATGATGGCAGAAGTCATAATCCAGCTACTCGGATCATGTTTCTATACTGTCATATGATGGCAGAAGTCATCATCCAGCTACCTGGATAATGTCTATACTGTCATATGACGCCAGAAGTCATAATCCAGCTACCCGCATCATGTCTCTTTACTGTCATTTGACGACATAAGTCATAATGCAGCTACCCGGATCATGTCTCTATACTGTCATATGACGGCAGAAGTCATCATCCGGCTACCCGGATAATGGGGGTATTGTATAATATGAGTCATCCTGACCAATTTTGAATCCTAGATTAAATTCCATTGTTACAGTGTCAACAACACCATTATTGTGAAAATTATTTGGTGGTACCTGCAGAATTCAAACCCACAACCTTTGAAGTTGGCTCTCTATCCGACTGAGCTTAAGAAGTACATTGTAGTTCCCCAACACAACCGGTGAAGGCTGCCTTTATATCTACCAATTTCACAACACCTTTATACATTTTAATTAATACATTTTATTTTAGAAAATATTGTTCCAGTCTGGTCAAAATCATTTCCATCCAATCTTTCTTTAACTCATCACCAGGATGAAGACCATCATGCTGTTTGTAATATTGGTACCTGCCTCCTCTCCTAACTCTCAAAGCCCTATGTAAGGGTATATGAACTTCAGTTTCATTGTTATTAAACATGTTAATAAATTCTTCATTTATTCTGCAAACAAAGTTTTCATATGATGTCTGGTGATCACAGGTAATTGTTTCTATTTTTTCACTCTTATATGGATATTTTGATAATGTTTGAATCAAGTCTTTAGGTGGTATTGTAGCAATTATAAGTTTTATGTGTCTGTTAATGGACTTGATTCCCTGGTCAACTTGTTGATATTTTCTGATTACCCTTTCATATACTTTTGTCAATTCTCGTTCAGTTCTATCATAAATATTTTCCAGGATATCATTCACTCCTACGCTCAAGAATACAACAACGCGGTGGTGTCTGCACAGTTTCTCAAACCTTTCACTATTAATGTACTGCTTCACTCTATCCAACTGTAAACCGGGAACACAGTAATAGTTGATTTTATCAATAACACTACAACTGGAACCTAAACTCATCCTTTCAACGCCACACAATCTAGAATCACTTATGAATATAACCCTCATCTTTATAAAATTATCGAAGTAAGAAACGTTTTAACTTTTCTAACTTAAAATTGAAGAGTTCCAATATTATAATAAATAACTAAATCAAATACAGTGAAAATTGCCGGATCTGGCTAGCCGCCATAGGATCTAAGGCCCACCACATAAATCTATATAAATCAATTGAACGTTTACCATTTCATCATCATGACACTTTTATTGAATCGAGCGTATTCTCAATTCGCCATTCCTAAAGAATTACAATTGTTTGACAATGACCCTAACCAACTCGTGGCTCAAAATCAATATTATTCTGTCATAAAACCTAAATCTGCATTAAGCACAGCCAATGATATTGTATTTCAATTTGCAACCAACAAAAATCAATTTTTTGAACCATCTCAATGTTATATACAACTGGTCTATAATGTAGCCAAAAAAGACGGCCTAAATGGCCGTATCGAGAAACTAAGTATTTCTAAAATTTTCATGAAACAATATAAAAATGCAAAACCTCAATATTTTGAACATTATTTTACAGTATGAAATGGTTACTGTATTGCTGATCCCCTTTATTAAATTTGCTTATAATAGTTTTTGTTTTCAATTTATGATTTCCGTCAATTTTATTATAAAACTAGAGGTTCAGCACTGAGCTGAGCCTGTGTCGCTCACCTTTCATTCTGCTTTGAGGAAAGTTAATACAGAACCTTCCATAGGTGCTTCCCACCAAATATCGGTTCATTTTGGCAAAGCAGTTTCAGAGCCATGTTTGTTAATGGATCAAAACGAAATGAGCAATCTCTATAGAGGACCTTCCATAGATGCTTCTTACCAAGTTTCATATCATTTGGCCAAGCGGTTTCAGAGGAAAAGCTGTTTTAGAAATCGACCAATAAGAAACAAGAATTGCCTATGACGGCCATGTTTGTTAACGGATCAAAACGGAATGAGCAATTCCCATAGATGCTTCCTACCACGTTTCGGTCCATTTTAGCCAGTTTCAGAGTAGAAGATTTTTAGAAATCAACCAATCAGAAACATGAATTGCCTGTGGTGGCCATGTTTGTTAATGGATCAGGACAAAATGAGCAATCTTTATAGAGAATCTTCCATAGATGCTTCCTACCAAGTTTCGGTTCATTTGGCAAAGCAGTTGCAGAGAACAAGATCTTTAGAAATCGATCAATTAGAAACAAGAATTGCCTATGGCAGCCATATTTGTTAATGGATCGGGACGAAATGAGCAATCTTTATAGAGGACCTCCCATAGATGCATCCTACCAAATTTCGGTTCATTTGGCAAAGCGGTTTCAGAGGAGAAGATTTTTTAGAAATCAACCAATCAGAAACAATAATTGTCTGGCAGCCATGTTTGTTAACGAATCGGGACGAAATGAGCAATCGTAACAGAGGACTTTCCATAGATGCTTCCTACCAAGTTTCGGTTCATTTGGCCAAATGGTTTCAGAGGAGAAGAATCTAAAAAATCAGCCAATCAGAAACAAGAATTGCCTGTGGCGGCCATGTTTGTTAACGGATCGGGACGGAATGAGTAATCTTTATAGAGGACCTTCCATAGATGCTACCTACCAAGTTTAGGATCATTTGGACAAGCGGTTTCAGAGGAGAAGATTTTTAAAAATCAGCAATATCTGTATAGATAACTGCATTTTGAATACAGATATCTATATTTAAACAAGAGTTGTCTTTCTTTTAACAGAGACTTTTTAGAAATCAACCAATCAGAAACAAGAATTGCCTATGGCGGCCATGTTTGTTAACCGAATCTTTATAGAGGACCTTCCATAGATGCTTCCTACCAAGTTTCGGTTCCTTTGGCCAAGTGGTTTCAAAGAAGATTTTTAGAAATCGACCAATCAGAAAAAAGAATTGTGTGGCAGCCATGTTTGTTAATGAATCGGGACGAAATGACCAATCTTTCTAGAGGACCTTCCAAGGATGCTCCCTACCAAGTTTCGATTCATTTGGCCAAGCGGTTTCAGAGGAGAAGATTTTTTAGAAATCAACCAATCAGAAACAAGAATGGCCTGTGGCGTCCATGTTTGTTAATGGATCGGGACGAAATGAGCAATCTTTATAGAGGACCTGCCACAGATGCTTCCTACCAAGTTTCGGTTCATTTGTTTATAAAGGTCTTGTGAATGCAATCATTTCTTTACCAACAGAAAAATTTTCCAAATGGAAAAAACTTCTTAATTGTGAAATAACAAATTGGTCAAAATATTTTATTATTTTAAAAAGATCTTGTAGAAACTCATATCTTCAAAATTTTCAATTTAAATTGTTACACAGGATCATTCCTACCAATTCCTTTTTACATAAAATAAAGCTCAAGAATACTAATTTATGTACATTTTGCAAAATTCATGATGAAACTATTGAACATCTATTCTTTGACTGTCCTGTGACACAAATTTTTCTCAAATCTTTGTCAAAACAATTAAAACAATATTACAAGAATTTGATTTTTGACAAAAAAGAATATTTCTTTGGTTTTGAGTCAGGGGATCTTCTTGTTAATTTGATTTCAATTATTGCAAAAAATTACATCTTCAAGTGCAAACTCAATGAACAAAGGCTAAATATTGTAGAATTTAAACATAAAATTATGTGGTACCGTTCCCTTGAACAATATATATCAAAGAAAAACAATACCATTTTAGCATTTGAAAAAATGTGGACCCCCTTACAATATATTTTCAACTAATCATAATATTTTTTGTTTGTTTGATTCATATAGTGATGAGATTCTTTTTTCAGCTTTTTTGATTAAGTACAAAATGTCGGGAGCAATCAAATATTTTAGAAAAACAAAATGGTAAGAGAGTGTGTGTGAAAGATGAATGAAAGTGTTTATTACTATTATATATTATTATTTCTTTATTTTGTTTATCAAAATGTAAAACCAATGTAGTCATAAAACTTATTTTTGAAAACTCCTGTCACACCCTAGTCAGGTGGTGATGTAAGGGAATTTATAAAATCCTGACTATAGGAAAAAATAAATAAATAAAAAAAAAAAAAAAAGTTTCGGTTCATTTGGCCAAGAGGTTTCAGAGGAGAAGATTTTTTTAAATCAGCCAATCAGAAACAAGAATTGCCTATGGTGGCCATGTTTGTTGATGGATCGTGACAAAATGAGCAATCTTTAGAGAGGACCTTCCATAGATGGTTCCTACCAAGTGTCACTTCATTTGGCTGAGCGGTTTCAGAGAAGATTAAAATATAAAAAGGTAACAGACGACGGACACCAAGTGATGGCAAAAGCTCATGTTGCCTTTGGCAAGGCGAGCTAAAAACTAAGACAACAATAATTATTGATGGTCCGAGTAGTCTTTTCATATGGTCCGACTAGTCTTAGCTTATGGTCAGAGTTGTCTGGTTACCCTGGATTTCAAACACCATGTCATGGTCTCTTTTTGTGTGATGTTTTGAGGCGAGAGGTGGTTGTTAGTTGAATTGTTGACCATCACTGTTTTAATTTTCTTTTCATACTTCATTGCATAAAGTTCACCTTGCCACTGTAGTGATGATGGGCAGATTGCATATGTAGATATAAAGTACCATACAATTGGCAGCCCATGTGATGTCGGATGATTAAAGCAGTAAAGTTAACGCTAAACACCGAAGACGGATGCTAATAACTTTCATATTTTTATGGTTATTTTCTTGAAAATTTGATTCACCAAATATGATCACCTAACGAAATACATTCAAACACATTTCCTGATTTTGATCCAACCCGTCTTTGCTATAACTTCCAACGGCTGTGTGCTTAGGAGAAGCAGCAAATACCAATTTTATAGTCTTTGGCTTGAACCGACAAGGGCTCAAACTCACTATCTATTGCACTTGAGGCGAGCACGCTAACCATAACATCACCGATGCGGCTATGTGAAAAATATGAACACTTCAAAAAGCATGAGTATTTTATTAAGAACATAGTGTATAAAGATTGCTTAATAAATTATAACACTGAAATGTACAAAAAATTGCTGGATTTCTGTTAAACAAGAAAATATTGATTAAACTTCAACAAATTATTATATTAAATGTTTATATGGAATGTTGTGCTTATCACATAAATAATTTGGTATACAGGTAGTTTTCCCTTCCCTATTCCATTAACTGGTATTCATAAATAGTCTTGCATCCAAATAATAACTTAACTGAATTGGTGGTGTATACTTGTGAATTCATTTTTTTTTAAAGAAAATTTTGGTTTTATTAATTGAATATAAACAGCTGTTTCAACTTTCCAAAAAAGGAATAAAACCATTGCCTCGAGTTTTTGTAATCTTAAGGTGTCTTTTCTTAACCAAATATATTATCATAATAAAGATGAGTAGTCAGAACATTCAGGGGAGATAATCAGGTTGGACATATACTATTTACAACCTTTTTGCTTCAATATTTTGTGATAAAGACAGTCCCTAGATAAATACAGAATCATGTGATCTGTACATGACCTATGACCTTTGACCTATTTTGTAAATGTTCACTTGTATGTCCCTTATTGATTTACATGCTTTAATTGTTCAAGATCAATCATCTTTATTTCTTTTCTACCCTTCACATAAAAGTCTGAAATTATGTCCCTTTTATTGTACAAAATCTTTAAACTATGCCCTTTACTGTACAAAATCAGTAAATTATGCCCCTTTTATTGTACTAAATCAGTAAGTTATGTCCCTTAACTGTGCAAATTCAGTAAATTATGTCCCTTTTATTGTACAAAATCAGTAAGCTATGTCCCTTTACTGTGCAAAATCTGAGTTATGTCCCTTTTATTGTACAAAATTATTAAATTATGTTCCTTTACTGTACAAAATCAGTTATTTTACTTGATCAAGATCAGTACACTTTTTTTATTTCTACAATTCACATCAAAATCTGTAAGTTATGTCCCTTTACTGTACAAAATCAGTAAGTTATGTCCTCTTGTCAGTTCTTTCTTTATACAAATATGTAAGTTATGTCCCTTTATTGTACAAAATCAGTAAGTTAAGTCCCCTTATCACAATATTATATTATTTGATTGATATAACAAATATACAATGTATAATATATACAGGCTTTATATACAGCAATATCACAATTAATTGAGCAAACATGTTTTATCTACTTCAAAGACTTTCTTATGCTTTAGTGTTCATATTACTTATATAAATAAATAAAACATAAATATATGCTGCAATTAAATAAAACTGTCGTAGCATATCCATAACAAGGTTTACCATGGAAACAGAGTGACATCTAACATTATTAGTGTTGCCAGAAATCTTTTATATAACAAATCGAAGAGAAAAATATTAGAAAAATGCCCATATATGAGTTGAAAGAAAGAATAGTTTATTTCGGCTATGATAGGTGAAATTAAATTTCATGCATATACACATGTATATATATATATATTATATTTTAGAACTAAATTTCTTTTAATATTAGAAATTCAATATTTTTCGCTATTTTTTCTATTCAAGCTTCACTTGCCACGCCCACCAGGAATTATAACGTTTGAAATTCCCGTGCATGAGTTATATTGCCCGGTGACGATTTTCGGTTTAAACAAATCTATTGTAAATAGACGACAAAGATAAAAACGTTCGCAACCTATATTTAATTTTAATAATAGCACTGTCCATGTACTGTTAATGTTTATTATCAGAACTGTTAGATTACTTGACATTTCTTGCTGTTTGTCTCATTTAGTATGTCAACTTACATTATTAATAAAAAAAATTAGTTTTGATTAATTATTTTACTATCAAAATATAATATAACAAATATTTGATGTGACTGCGGTCAATATACAAGAACATTTTCCCTCGGTACCTTGAATTGCAATATAAAGTTGTGTTGCTTGTGAAGATTTAATGACAAAATGTCTGTTATTTACTGAGAAATTGTTTGTGATTAAATATAGTTTTATATTTATTGTTTTAGGGTGCGACACCTCTTCACTTTGCAGCAGGGATGTGCAGAACAGAGGTAGTCGACCTTCTGTTAAAGGCAGGAGCCTCCCTGTCTGTAGTGGACAATGAGGTATTTAAACCCTCAGTAAAACTAAGACAATCAAATATTAAACTCTTCAAGTGACACGTCATTTTACTCCTGAAACAGAAAATGTAGAGATTTATGATGTTACAAAAAAAATATGATTTGATGGCAGCCATTAACAGCTTGAACAGACTGATTTGTTACAAGGAATGGAGAAAGTATCAAACGTGTCGTGTGGCATCTAGTTTTAATTGTCTGATCAAATAGAATTAGAAATTGTTCATTTTATCAATATTTGTTACAATTTTTTTTTTTTTTTTATGAATTCATGACAACTGAATTGTTTATAAATAAAGATGTCAGTAAAACAGATCAAACCCTTCATGACGAATGCATTTTTAAATGCAGAAAATAAAATATCAGGTGTATCTTGTTTTAATCGTGTGATTGAACTGAATCAGAAAATGTTAATTTTATTAAAATTTCTGACTAAAAATGATTTTTTATGTAACCATGAGAACTGAATTGTTTATAAAATATTTTTGTAATATAAAGTTGTGTTGGCATCGGGCAATATAACACATCCATGTAATTCAAGGTACCTTGGGAAAATATTCTTGTATATTGACCACAATGACATGGAATATTTGTATAATATTTAGAAAAATAAAACCAACAGTGTTAGAATTAGATTTTTGAGCAGACTATATTTTTGTTCTACCCTTGACAGGATTTGAACACACAGCTTTGATAAACTACATCACCTATCACTTAGCCTTATGCCAGCACCCTATATGCTTAATATTGCATTGTGGGTATATTATGCATATCTGTATGTTGTGCTAAATGAGGATATGAATGAGAATTTTAACATTACAGTGAAAGCAGTAGAAAAGCAGCTAATGCAACACTTGGCACACCTATTACAAATTGGTGGAAATGTCATAATATATATATATATATACTGACATGTACAACATTTCTGCTAGACCATCAATACAGTATAGGGCTTTTAGAAAATTTTGTGCTTAGACAGCTTTGACCGTATTTTTATTTGTGTATCACAAGTCACTCTGTATATTAATAAATTATTTTCTGTATAAATAATTGTATGTACAATTGAAAAAAATAATAAAATAAAATATTGAATTATAATACCTTTGAAGATTTAAGAAAAAAAAGGACAATAAACAAAATAATTCAATAACCACGTCAGCGCAGATAAACTATAAATAGAACAGAGATGATAAATGCAATAACGTCATACCCGATAATTAAACAGAAGAGATGTTAATAAGAACAAACATATTTCTACCGATATAATTAATAAATATATAAAAATGTCGAATTGCACTAACCATACATGAGGTATTTTAAAGTATCATAAGCTTTTGAAGTCATAATCTTTATTTTTTTATTGCCATAACATAACAAATATTTAATAGGCCACATGTTGCACATTTTTATTTTGTTTTTCATCATAAATGCAATATTTGTAATTTTTATCGTGCATAATCGATCATCTTTTTATTGTATAGAAGGTAGGGCAGTATTTGTGTAGATATAAACAAGGTCATGCAGATAAGCTGAGGAGTCCTTGACTTACGATAATTAAACTTTCCAGAACGAGTTTCATACTCCAAAACCATCCAATAGAAACACTGTATATATCGGATACTGTTCTCTGATTAGCTGTTTTTCAAGAAACACTGTATATATCAGATACTGTGCTCTGATTAGCTGTTTTTCAAGAAACACTGTATATATCGGATACTGTGCTCTGATTAGCTGTTTTTCAAGAAACACTGTATATATCGGATACTGTGCTCTGATTAGCTGTTTTTCAAGAAACACTGTATATATCGGATACTGTGCTCTGATTAGCTGTTTTTTAAGAAACACTGTATATATCGGATACTGTGCTCTGATTAGCTGTTTTTCAAGAAACACTGTATATATCAGATACTGTGCCCTGATTAGCTGTTTTTTAAGAAACACTGTATATATCAGATACTGTGCTCTGATTAGCTGTTTTTTAAGAAACACTATATATCAGATACTGTGCTCTGATTAGCTGTTTTTTAAGAAACACTGTATATATCAGATACTGTGCTCTGATTAGCTGTTTTTTAAGAAACACTGTATATATCAGATACTGTGCTCTGATTAGCTGTTTTTTAAGAAACACTGTATATATCAGATACTGTGCTCCGATTAGCTGTTTTTCAAGAAACATTGTATATATCGGATACTGTGCTCTGATTAGCTGTTTTTCAAGAAACACTGTATATATCGGATACTGTGCTCTGATTAGCTGTTTTTTAAGAAACACTGTATATATCGGATACTGTGCTCTGATTAGCTGTTTTTCAAGAAACACTGTATATATCAGATACTGTGCTCTGATTAGCTGTTTTTTAAGAAACACTGTATATATCAGATACTGTGCTCTGATTAGCTGTTTTTTTTAAGAAACACTATATATCAGATACTGTGCTGATTAGCTGTTTTTTAAGAAACACTGTATATATCAGATACTGTGCTCTGATTAGCTGTTTTTCAAGAAACACTGTATATATCAGATACTGTGCTCTGATTAGCTGTTTTTTAAGAAACACTGTATATATCAGATACTGTGCTCTGATTAGCTGTTTTTTATAAGAAACACTGTATATATCAGATACTGTGCTCTGATTAGCTGTTTTTTAAGAAACACTGTATATATCGGATACTGTGCTCTGATTAGCTGTTTTTCAAGAAACACTGTATATATCAGATACTGTGCCCTGATTAGCTGTTTTTTAAGAAACACTGTATATATCAGATACTGTGCTCTGATTAGCTGTTTTTTAAGAAACACTATATATCAGATACTGTGCTCTGATTAGCTGTTTTTTAAGAAACACTGTATATATCAGATACTGTGCTCTGATTAGCTGTTTTTTAAGAAACACTGTATATATCAGATACTGTGCTCTGATTAGCTGTTTTTTAAGAAACACTGTATATATCAGATACTGTGCTCCGATTAGCTGTTTTTCAAGAAACATTGTATATATCGGATACTGTGCTCTGATTAGCTGTTTTTCAAGAAACACTGTATATATCGGATACTGTGCTCTGATTAGCTGTTTTTTAAGAAACACTGTATATATCGGATACTGTGCTCTGATTAGCTGTTTTTCAAGAAACACTGTATATATCAGATACTGTGCTCTGATTAGCTGTTTTTTAAGAAACACTGTATATATCAGATACTGTGCTCTGATTAGCTGTTTTTTTAAGAAACACTATATATCAGATACTGTGCTGATTAGCTGTTTTTTAAGAAACACTGTATATATCAGATACTGTGCTCTGATTAGCTGTTTTTCAAGAAACACTGTATATATCAGATACTGTGCTCTGATTAGCTGTTTTTTAAGAAACACTGTATATATCAGATACTGTGCTCTGATTAGCTGTTTTTTATAAGAAACACTGTATATATCAGATACTGTGCTCTGATTAGCTGTTTTTCAAGAAACACTGTATATATCGGATACTGTGCTCTGATTAGCTGTTTTTCAAGAAACACTATATCAGATACTGTGCTCTGATTAGCTGTTTTTTAAGAAACACTGTATATATATCGGATATTGTGCTCTGATTAGCTGTTTTTTAAGAAACACTGTATATATCAGATACTGTGCTCTGATTAGCTGTTTTTCAAGAAACACTGTATATATCGGATACTGTGCTCTGATTAGCTGTTTTTCAAGAAACACTATATATCAGATACTGTGCTCTGATTAGCTGTTTTTTAAGAAACACTGTATATATATCGGATATTGTGCTCTGATTAGCTGTTTTTTAAGAAACACTGTATATATCAGATACTGTGCTCTGATTAGCTGTTTTTCAAGAAACACTGTATATATCGGATACTGTGCTCTGATTAACTGTTTTTCAAGTGAGCGTACAAAACTGATGCTCAACTATGATCATAAGGCAAAGTCTTGTTTATTTTGTTGATATTGGTGGGACTGTTGACCATCACTTTCTTCTAAAAAAACAACAACCTAAACTTTTGCACTGACTGTTTCACATTGTGATCTTTACCATAATAATTATCAATAAAGATTATTAATATTGGTGCTTTTGATATTCTGGGTACTGTTCTTTAATGGGTCCACTGTATCAGGATGGATTTAGGGTTAGGGGGAGAATATGGTATTTAATGCCACTTTCAACAATATTTCAGTTATATTGTGGCGGTCAGTTTTATTGGTGGAGGAAATCGGAGAACCCTGAGAAAACCACTGACATGCCGCAATTCACTGACAAACTTTATCCCATAATGTTGTATCGAGTACTCCTCGCCTGAGTGGGGTTCGAACTCATAACGTTATTGGTGATAGGCACTGATTGCATCGATATTAAATAAAAACATGGATGAGAAAAATGAACATCTTTGGTCATTTGAAAATAAATGGATATGGTTTTGCAGTACTGGTCAATGTAGGATGAATACATCAGCATGTAAGCCCACTAGGTGAACAGGACATGTCTATGTAAAATGGTGAACATGTCCGAGAGCAATTTGATATAGAATGGAGGCAGACGTTCATGGTAAACACGTCAATCACATATTTAAATCATGAACTTTTGAATTGTGATACAATATTTAAAGAAAAAACACAATTAACAATTAATCACCTTGTCATCTTGTAACAATTTTTAAGCCATCTAATCTTCAATTTCTTAACATAAAAAAACTTGTAATTCTCGATTCCGCAGTGACATGATGGTCACATCACACTATGTCATTGACCAATCAATGATTAGCAATTCTGAGATGAAGAAAACATTTGGAGGTGAAGCCAAGCAAAATCCTCCTGATTCTACATACTCTCCAATGTATATTAATTTATTCGATATCTTCCAACAGAAGTTAAATAATTTAATTAAAATCACCTCTGGTCATTGTAGACACTGAATCAGATATCTAGTTTGATTTTCGTCTATTTATATTAGACAGGCTTATTTTAATCTAAGAAAATAAAATTCAAATTTTCCATTGAAATCTAAGTAAAATCTAGAGGATTCCTGCTGACTTCACTCCAATGAATAATTAAGTGCCCCGATGTTCGGATACGAGAATATACTAGACAGAACTTGCAACATAGCAAACATAAAGAAACACCATACATAAAGTTATATTGCCAATTTTTTCTATATGTCTGAAAAGATTCCTCCGGCTTACTCCAGAAAGTCTTGATCCAATCTTTGTACTGTTCAAACACCTCCTCTGCAGTACTAAAACACCTCCTCTTTAGTACTAAGATTTTATTTTGCATTCATTTTATCTTAGCAATCGTAGCACCATGAATTATAATTGATTAACATCATGTAATATCACTTCCTTTTACTCATGGTAGATCTTAGAACAATCTACCAGAAGTTAGGTCTATCTATCATGGCCTGCCATAATGAAATTTCTTCTCCTCTGGCATCCATCCAATCAACAATCTTACCACAACTTCTTCCTGAAATCAAACAAGTTTAACATTTAAAAAACCAATCATTTTTATCAAAGGATAATTCTTTTATTTTTTTTATTTTGGTAACAACCAATCATTTATCAAAGAATAAGTTTAGGTTTATGGTGTTTATGGTGTAGGCAATGTCTTAGAAGTTTCTACATTTTAAGATGAAATAGGAACCTGTAATCATGCCTGGTTTACAAGAAGACTAAGTGGGCTCCATGGATAATATTTCTTGAACATATTATGCATAGCAGTAACAGAAATTCAGTTAGGGTAATGGTGTTTAATGGCCTTTCAACAATAATTCAGTTATATCCCGGCAGTCGGTTATACAGAGTACCCGGAGAAAACCACCGACCTGTCGCAATATCAAAGAAAAAAAAACAATGAAACAGAGGATATTATCCTCTAATCATGTGATTTTGAGTACTAATAAAGTGGTCAAATAAACTTCCGTATTATTTAGTCATGGACCTATAAAAGCTTTACTGGTACCCGATTCATGTAGAGCGAATGGTCGGAAACAGTAACAGTACAAGTGCTGACGTGATAGACACCATGGAAAATGACCAGAATGAAGCCTGTTTTTGCTCTTTAATAGTAAAATTTTGCATTTTTTTTAATTTGTTTAATACTTTTTGACATTATAGGATAAACACAATATACATACACTGACGGTAATGAAAGACAAGACGATAAAGCGAAATCAAAGGTGCACGAATTTAGATCAAGTTGATAGACCATGAAAATTTCCTGGGTTTACAGTATCATAACTACCTGTCCCTAAGTTAAGTCTAACACCTCCCAGGAAGTCATTACTAGACAGTTTGTCATAGTCCCAGATAGTCAATTCTAAGGATTTCTCTTTCAGATTTTCTACTGTTACATCATCAAACACCATAGTACAATTCCATGCTGGATTACACTCTTTCTTTATTACTGATGTTTTCTGTTTTTCCTTGTCTGGTTGCAATTGCCTAGAAACATATAAAAAAATAACATCTCATAAAAATGCTGATGTAAACACAGACATAAAAATGTACGAGTTCACGTTCATGTGCTCGGCTTGATTGTGGTAGATCGTGGGTTTAAGCCATGGTCAAACCAAAAGACTATGAAGCTGGTATTGGCTGCTTCACTACTAAGCACACAGCATTAACGAGTAAGAGCAAATACTGGTTGGCTCGGAATCAGGATAACATGTCTTGAGTGGCGCGACATGTCTTCCTGTGCACTGTTGCTTCAGCACTATAGAAATTCAACTTTGTGTGTTGGTCTATTACAAAGCGGACACAATCATCATCATCGAATGTAACTTGTTCTTGCCACAATATATTATAGCTAATAAACAGCTTGTTTTGCATTAAAGCTACAATGACTAATTCACAATGCGCATGTTTGCTTTGCAGATAGCCATTAAGGCAATTAAATGTGAACACGAATATACATAGCCTGTCTTTTGAATGAAGCTATTTAAAACAAACAACAACTACTACTATTTAAGTCACTGTACATTTTGTAAATAGTAAAAAAACCAGAGGCTCTCAAGAGCCTGTATCGTTCACCTGGTTATAAAAAAAAACAATTGGTCCTATGTAAAAACTATGTCCTGCAGTGGTAGTCATCTTGGAATTACGATCAACATAAAAAACACAAAGTTTGTAAAGGACCTTCCAATGATTGATGCACAGTTTAGGTTCAATCAGTGCAATAGCTTCAGAGAAGAATATATTTCTGTATTTTCCCGATATGGTCCTGTGTTAATACTATGACCTGTGGTGGCAGCCATCTTGGATTTCCGATCGGCATAAAAAACAGAGGACCTTCCAATGATCATTCCTGGGCAGTTTGGTTTCAGAAAAGACGCGTTTTGAAACATTTTTCCTATAGGGTCCAATGTTAAACTAAGTCCTGCCGTAGCCGCCATTTTGAATTTCATATCAGAACAAAAAACGTAAAGTTTGTAGAGGACCATCCAATGAACATTCATGTACAGTTTGGCTTTAATCATATTTGTAGTTTCTGAGAAGAAGGCATTTGAACATTTTCCCATAGGGTCCAATGCTAATCTATGTCCTGCGGTGGTGGCCATCTTGGATTTCCGATCGGCATAAAAAATGCACACCTTGTAGAGGACCTTCCAATGATCATTCCTGGGCAGTTTGGTTTCAACTGTCCTAGTGGTTTCAGAGAAGAAGCGTTTTGAAACATTTTCCCCATAGGGTCCAATGTTAAACTAAGTCCTGCCGTAGCCGCCATTTTGAATTTCATATCGGAACAAAAAACGTACAGTTTGTAGAGGACCATCTAATGAACATTCATGTACAGTTTGGCTTTAATCATATTTGTAGTTTCTGAGAAGAAGGCATTTGAATATTTTCCCATAGGGTCCAATGTTAATCTATGTCCTGCGGAGGCGTCCATCTTGGATTTCCGATCGGCATAAAAAACAAAAACTTTGTAGAGGACCTTCCAATGATCATTCCTGGGCAGTTTGGTTTCAACTGTCCAGGTGGTTTCAGAGAAGAAGCGTTTTGAAACATTTTTCCCATAGGGTCCAATGTTAAACTAAGTCCTGCCGTAGCCGCCATTTTGAATTTCATATCGGAACAAAAAACGTACAGTTTGTAGAGGACCATCTAATGAACATTCATGTACAGTTTGGCTTTAATCATATTTGTAGTTTCTGAGAAGAAGGCATTTGAATATTTTCCCATAGGGTCCAATGTTAATCTATGTCCTGCGGAGGCGTCCATCTTGGATTTCCGATCGGCATAAAAAACAAAAACTTTGTAGAGGACCTTCCAATGATCATTCCTGGGCAGTTTGGTTTCAACTGTCCAGGTGGTTTCAGAGAAGAAGCGTTTTGAAACATTTTTCCCATAGGGTCCAATGTTAAACTAAGTCCTGCCGTAGCCGCCATTTTGAATTTCATATCGGAACAAAAAACGTAAAATTTGTAGAGGACCATCCAATGAACATTCATGTACAGTTTGGCTTTAATCATATTTGTAGTTTCTGAGAAGAAGGCATTTGAACATTTTCCCATAGGGTCCAATGTTAATCTATGTATTGCGGTGGCGGCCATCTTGGATTTCCGATCGGCATAAAAAACATAAAATTTGTAGAGGACCTTCCAATGATCATTCCTGGGCAGTTTGGTTTCAATTATCTAAGTGGTTTCAGAAAAGAAGCGTTTTGAAACATTTTTCCCATAGGGTTCAATGTTAAACTAAGTCCTGCCGTAGCCGCCATTTTGAATTTCATATCGGAACAAAAAACGTGAAGTTTGTAGAGGACCATCCAATGAACATTCATGTACAGTTTGGCTTTAATAATATTTGTAGTTTCTGAGAAGAAGGCATTTGAACATTTTCCCATAGGGTCCAATGTTAATCTATGTCCTGCGGTGGCGGCCATCTTGAATTTTCGATCGGCATAAAAAAAACATAAACTTTGTAGAGGACCTTCCAATGATCATTCCTGGGCAGTTTGGTTTCAATTGTCCAAGTGGTTTCAGAGAAGAAGCGTTTTGAAACATTTTTCCCATAGGGTCCAATGTTAAACTAAGTCCTGCCGTAGCCGCCATTTTGAATTTCATATCAGAACAAAAAACGTAAAGTTTGTAGAGGACCATCCAATGAACATTCATGTACAGTTTGGCTTTAATCATATTTGTAGTTTCTGAGAAGAAGGCATTTGAACATTTTCCCATAGGGTCCAATGTTAATCTATGTATTGCGGTGGCGGCCATCTTGGATTTCCGATCGGCATAAAAAACATAAAATTTGTAGAGGACCTTCCAATGATCATTCCTGGGCAGTTTGGTTTCAACTGTCCTAGTGGTTTCAGAGAAGAAGCGTTTTGAAACATTTTCCCCATAGGGTCCAATGTTAAACTAAGTCCTGCCGTAGCCGCCATTTTGAATTTCATATCGGAACAAAAAACGTAAAGTTTGTAGAGAACCATCTAATGAACATTCATGTACAATTTTAATTTAATCATATTTGTAGTTTCTGAGAAGAAGGCATTTGAATATTTTCCCATAGGGTCCAATGTTAATCTATGTATTGCGGAGGCGGCCATCTTGGATTTCCGATCGGCATAAAAAACAAAATCTTTGTAGAGGACCTTCCAATGATCATTCCTGGGCAGTTTGGTTTCAACTGTCCAGGTGGTTTCAGAGAAGAAGCGTTTTGAAACATTTTTCCCATAGGGTCCAATGTTAAACTAAGTCCTGCCGTAGCCGCCATTTTGAATTTCATATCGGAACAAAAAACGTAAAGTTTGTAGAGGACCATCCAATGAACATTCATGTACAGTTTGGCTTTAATCATATTTGTAGTTTCTGAGAAGAAGGCATTTGAACATTTTCCCATAGGGTCCAATGTTAATCTATGTCCTGCGGTGGCGGTCATCTTGAATTTTCGATCGGCATAAAAAAAACATAAACTTTGTAGAGGACCTTCCAATGATCATTCCTGGGCAGTTTGGTTTCAACTGTCCTAGTGGTTTCAGAGAAGAAGCGTTTTGAAACATTTTCCCCATAGGGTCCAATGTTAAACTAAGTCCTGCCGTAGCCGCCATTTTGAATTTCATATCGGAACAAAAAACGTACAGTTTGTAGAGGACCATCTAATGAACATTCATGTACAGTTTGGCTTTAATCATATTTGTAGTTTCTGAGAAGAAGGCATTTGAATATTTTCCCATAGGGTCCAATGTTAATCTATGTCCTGCGGAGGCGTCCATCTTGGATTTCCGATCGGCATAAAAAACAAAAACTTTGTAGAGGACCTTCCAATGATCATTCCTGGGCAGTTTGGTTTCAACTGTCCAGGTGGTTTCAGAGAAGAAGCGTTTTGAAACATTTTTCCCATAGGGTCCAATGTTAAACTAAGTCCTGCCGTAGCCGCCATTTTGAATTTCATATCGGAACAAAAAACGTAAAATTTGTAGAGGACCATCCAATGAACATTCATGTACAGTTTGGCTTTAATCATATTTGTAGTTTCTGAGAAGAAGGCATTTGAACATTTTCCCATAGGGTCCAATGTTAATCTATGTATTGCGGTGGCGGCCATCTTGGATTTCCGATCGGCATAAAAAACATAAAATTTGTAGAGGACCTTCCAATGATCATTCCTGGGCAGTTTGGTTTCAACTGTCCAGGTAGTTTCAGAGAAGAAGCATTTTGAAACATTTTTCCCATAGGGTCCAATGTTAAACTAAGTCCTGCCGTAGCCGCCATTTTGAATTTCATATCGGAACAAAAAACCTTGAGATTGTAGAGGACCGTCCAATGAACATTCATGTACAGTTTGGCTTTAATCATATCTGTAGTTTCTGAGAAGAAGGCATTTGAACATTTTCCCATAGGGTCCAATGTTAATCTATGTATTGCGGTGGCGGCCATCTTGGATTTCCGATCGGCATAAAAAACATAAAATTTGTAGAGGACCTTCCAATGATCATTCCTGGGCAGTTTGGTTTCAATTGTCCAAGTGGTTTCAGAGAAGAAGCGTTTTGAAACATTTTCCCCATAGGGTCCAATGTTAAACTAAGTCCTGCCGTAGCCGCCATTTTGAATTTCATATCGGAACAAAAAACGTAAAGTTTGTAGAGGACCATCTAATGAACATTCATGTACAGTTTGGCTTTAATCATATTTGTAGTTTCTGAGAAGAAGGCATTTGAATATTTTCCCATAGGGTCCAATGTTAATCTATGTACTGCGGAGGTGGCCATCTTGGATTTCCGATCAGCATAAAAAACAAAAACTTTGTAGAGGACCTTCCAATGATCATTCCTGGGCAGTTTGGTTTCAACTGTCCAGGTAGTTTCAGAGAAGAAGTATTTTGAAACATTTTTCCCATAGGGTCCAATGTTAAACTAAGTCCTACCGTAGCCGCCATTTTGAATTTCATATCGGAACAAAAAACCTTGAGATTGTAGAGGACCGTCCAATGAACATTCATGTACAGTTTGGCTTTAATCATATCTGTAGTTTCTGAGAAGAAGGCATTTGAACATTTTCCCATAGGGTCCAATGTTAATCTATGTCCTGCGATGGTGGCCATCTTGGATTTCCGATCGGCATAAAAAACAGTAACTTGGTAAAGGACATTCCAATGATCATTCATTTACAGTTTGGGTTCAGTCAGTTCATTAGTTTCAGAGAAGAAGATCTTTGAAATTTCAGTCAATCAGAGCATATTATTGGCCCTGGCAGCCATATTGAATATCCGACTGGAACGAAAAACAGTAACTTTGTAGAGGACCATCCAAGGAACATTCCTGCTAAGTTTGGTTCCAATCGGCCCTGTGGTTTCGGAGAAGCTTGAAATGTGAAAAGTTTAGACGACAGACAACAGACGACGGACGCCAAGTGATGGCAATAGTTCACATGGACCTTTGATCCAGGTGAACTAACAATATATGGTACTTACTGTTAAATCTTTTGATTTTGTCTCTCCGAGGTCTGTAGTCAAATCTCACATGAAAATGTGACAATGTTTTTTCAATTACTGTTGCTTCTACTTTAACTTGATTTCAACTGAAATAAAAATTGATTTTAGTCAAATAGGACAAATTTTACATGCAAATCACATAAGATTCTTTGAACAAATTAAATAATGCCCAGTACATACACATTTAGATCATCAAAATTCTTAAAATCATCAAACTTTGATTTTGCCCGTAATTTTATGTTCCTGCTAGTATAACATAACCCCCAAATTACATTATATTAACAATATTTTAACATATCTTTGCAGATTGTTTTTCGTCCAGGAAACTGCAATACAAACTTGGTTAGTAATAGGAAACTTTACCATGGGTAACATGCACAGATTACACACAACGGTGGTTAGAGTTATGGGTTAGGGTTATGGTATTTAACGCTCCTTTCAGCAATATTTCAGATATATCGTGGCGGCCAGTTTTATTTGCGGAAGAAACCGGAGTAACCAACTACCTGTGCAATCAGTGCCTATCACCACTAAAGTTGTGAGTTTGAATCCTGTCCATGGCGATGTGTACTCGATGCAATACTATGTGAAAAAGTTTGTCAGTGACTTGCGGCAGGGTGGTGGTTTTCTCCAGGTACTCCGATTTCCTCCATCAATAAAACTAGCTGCCAGAATATAGCTGAAATATTGTTGAAATGGCATTAAACACCATAAACCTAAAATAATCCAAAAAGTTGAAATTTAAATACAGTTAACTCTCGTCATCTCGAATTCGATGGGACCATGGAAAATGGTAAAAATTCGAGTCAACCGTAGTTCGACTCAAGTGGAGCTACGAAAATACCAGAAGTGTAGTTTGTTTAACCACGAAAGGGAGACAACTCGAGCAAAATTTTGAAGAGCTAAAACCAGCATCTTGTGAAACGACTGATAACTTCTAGATATCTTTTTTTGTGTGTATGAATATGTTTATCTGTTTTGTTTATGTTTTTCAGCTGTTGCATTGTCATTAAACTTCACCCATCATGACATATTTTTCTTTGTGCAATACTATTTATTTACAATAAATTGTGTGTTTTTATTATTCAATAAAGTGTAGAAGAAAACTATTCTTCTTTAATCAAAATTAATTTCCGACAAATAATTCAATAGATAAAACGCTTCCTTTGTGTACTTTTCATAATCATTGATGTATGCCGACCCAAGCGCACTTATTATGAATCGATAATTTTTGATTGTACACATCTAACCTGTGTCATAATACCCAGCCAATTCAAAAATTATCACTAATTAATTTGACAGATTGTGAAATAAACATGTGAAATAGCCTAAGGTAAAAATGTCAGTCAATGACTGGATGTTTCACCTGCATCTGATTTTAATCCCAAGGTAATACACATGTTTTGACAGGTAAATTCGACTTAACGAATGTAAATAATATGGCTTTCTACATCTCGGGACCAAAACTTTTATTCGAGACAACCGAAATTTCAACTCATCCGAATTCAACTCAACAGGAGTCAAATTATATATATTTATACACAACGAAGTTCAGGACTTCGATTAAAATTCGACTCAACCAGAAATTCGAGACAATGAGTCAACTGTATTCAATTACAAAAATGACTTCATGATGGAAATATCTCGTCATAAATCGATTTGAAAAACTTTTTTAACCTTTAGAAAACTAAGTTCTGTACCAAAAAAATGTAACATATAAGAAAATTCAGTATCTAGTTCTGTCTGTTATTAGTGTGTCCAAAGATCTGACAAAATTGGCAAACACAAATCCATGAGTATTTAAGAAACAATTCTGTCTTCGGTATCATCAAGATACTAACTTTTTTCAATTGTACAAAGATTTTATCAACAATAAAAATATTAAACTAGAGGCTCAGTGTCGCTCACCTTTCATTCTGCTTTGAGGAAATTTAATACAGAACCTCCCATAGCTGCTTCCCACCAAGTTTTGGTCATTTGGCTAAACAGTTACAGAGAAGAAGATATCGGTTAATGGATCGGGACGAAATGAGCAATCTTTATAGAGGACATGATATAGATGCTTCCTACCAAGTTTCGGCTCATTTGGCCAAGCGGTTTCAGAGGAGAAATTTTTTTAAAAATCGGCCAATCAGAAACAAGAATTGCCTATGGCTGCCATGTTTGTTAATGGATCGGGACAACATGAACAATCTTTAGAGAGGACCTTCCACAGATGCTTCCATACAAGTTTCACTTCATTTGGCTGAGAGGTTTCAGAGGAGAAGATTAAAATGTGAAAAGCTAATGGACGACAGTCAACAGACGACGGACGCCAAGTGATGGCAAAAGCTGACATTGCCTTTGGCAAGG
Source organism: Bathymodiolus brooksi (assembly GCA_963680875.1). NCBI lineage: Eukaryota > Metazoa > Mollusca > Bivalvia > Mytilida > Modiolidae > Bathymodiolus > Bathymodiolus brooksi. The sequence continues at coordinate 112,425,110 of OY804581.1, forward strand.
TGAGCTAAAAACAGACTCACCTGAGTAATGGTCTACCTGCTAATGTAAAATCTGCACCACCGACAAGTAATACCTATTAAATGAACATATACAATGTTGTATATATGTGTAACACAAGCTTGTTATATCATATAATATGGTGGACAGAAATAAAACAACTTTAAAAAAGGTTTTCCAATAGTGATTTACATGCAAGGAAACCAAATTAGAAAAACTTAATTGTCCTCTAGCACGTCTAATGGCAGCTATCTTGAATTTCTGATCTTAAAATCATAAATATTTGGTAGAGAATTGAATGTGGAATATTAAACAAGAATGAGATTACCGGTATTAAAAAACATGGTAATTTATTATTCTTTTACCTTCTCCAACCTGATCTTGTCTCCAACATTCGGGTAAATATAGCCTTCAACCACTAGAGGATCTTCAGTTGTTACTTTTCTCTGTTTACTTTGGATATGTATCACAGCAAACAGTCTACCAAGGTCTTCCCTGTGTAGTGTTTCATTCACTTTTTGCACAACTAACTCTGTAAAAACAACCACCATTTTATTTGAGCAGAAGTGAAGTTTTATTTACCCTCATGCAAATTTTTGTAAATTATGGATATTGAATATTAAATTTAATTGATGGAATTCAGTTAACCACTACGGTACCCTTATTTCATTATAAATCCTCTTTGAAATACAATAGTTGACAATCATCATATCCGGGTATTCCTACTCCATATCAAAAGTAGTGGCCGTATGCTTAAAAAAAATTCATTTGTTTGTGCCATCATTCTTGATTTGATTTGATTTGTTTTTGGTGTTTAATGCCACTTTCAGCAATGTGGTGGAAGAAGCCGGAGTACCCAGAGAGAATCACCGACCATGGGCAAGCAACTGATCAACTTTATCACTTGCGACTCAAGTCGAGTGCACCCTTTTTTGTAATTTACAAAGCCGGACGTGAACCCACGCCGTATTGGTGATAGGCTTGTATGAGTTGTTAGGTAATCCAACTTCTTAACTCATTGCGCCACCTGGGCCCTCGCTAACATTCTTGAAAAAATGTGTGTAGGTAGGTAGGTGAAAAAAAAATTTCTTTCAATATTTACCTAAGTAATACAGGACAAGGATCTGCCTCTAATAGTGCTTGTTCAAAAATGGTAATATAGAGAAGGCACTAAAAATTAGGGTCGGTAGGATTAGTGGAAACATAATTATTTTTTCTTTGGCCTTGCAAGTGTATACCATAATCATCCTAATATGAGTGATTTTCAATTTTTTTAATTTTTTTTTTAAATTACAATAAAGGCCATCAAAAAAATAAAACTGAACAATTATTGATGATTTCACCTCCACTGCTTCTGGAAATGTAACAACTCTCTCTCTATCTATGACACTGAGGTAATACAACCTCTTCCCCCCACGCAGATGAAATCTTTTTTCATAGCCTTGCTATATACAGTGAAACCTGTGTAAACTGGCCACCATTGGGACCATGTTTCACGGCCGGTATTGACAGTGGGCCAGTTTATACAGTGTCTATTATATGATCGGAAATGAAAGTTAAGATGGAATGTCACCTGTCAATTAGGAGACTGTTAATGATTGATTACGTTAGTTTTTGGTTTTGTCTTAAATAAATAGACATAGATGGTATCAATATTTATTACAGCAAAAATAACAAATAATGAATTCAGAAAAAAATGATTTTATCGAGTCACCGTTTTGTTCAAGTGTTACTTGTTTTTTGGCCTTTTTTCTTATGAATTATTACATCTTCCGCCATAGCTTTCATTGGTTGCAGAAATGTCAAAAAGCGATCGTCTTTCGAGTTTGAAAAGTTGATCATGTGATTTGTACGCTCGAGAATATCCTCGTAACTAAATTCCGATCCAATTAAATCTACTGCTTCCTCTTCCAGTTCCACTTCACCGTTTGATTCCTCGTCATCAGAAACGTTTCTACTTTTAAATTTGTTTAAAAGAGACTTTTGCCAATCACCATCGTAGGTTTCTTCAGTTGGAAGAGATGATTCAATTTCATCCATCTGATCATAGATTAATTCAGATCCCTGACGTACCATATTACATAACTGAGCAAGTGGTATGTCATCATCCGGGTCATCTTCGACTGCTTCACACTGACTGAGAGCCGATACAGGGAATCTAGCTGCAATAATGTAGCTCCTGTGACAAACTTGTGTCTCGGCAGAGCTACAACGCGGTCCCATTCATCACAATGGAGCAAAAAAAAAGTTGCAGTTGAAACATAAAAACTCACTATTTAAGCTTCAAACATTTCATTATAACTATTACTGATGATCCCAGTCCTTGTTAAATCGGTTTGGCTGAGAAATATATGCTTTTCAAAGGTAGCAACAACCTTGTTCAAATTTATCGATCGTTTTCCATAACCGGAAACTACGGAAGGTGGAGCTTTTCTAAATATGGTATTTCTTACTACGATGCTTACGACGGCTGATGTAATCATTCACACCTTAATCGCCAAATATGGTATCGACATCCAAATAGTGAGGCCGGAAATGACGAAATTCAAAACGTTGAGTAAAAGTAAACATGGATTTTTATTTTGTGGGAATTACATTCTAAAATACAGGTAGGTGATAAAAACTTGTTATAATAATGGACAAAAGGAAAGGTTATGTCTTATTATTGATAAATGCAGGCGTCAGAAACTCTGTAAGCAAGCGCCAAAAATCTCGGCGGCTGCTCCATTACGTGTAATGGCATCCCGTTATAACCCTTGCGAGTAAGCGAGCATTTAGGGTTTTATTATTAGAACTACAGGGAATCCAGCAATTCGAAAACAACTTATTATCGTGCTGTCGTTTGTCTCCTTCCATGAAATGTCAATCCAAAGAACTGCATCCAACACGGTTATCCCTTTTGTCAATGAAACGTTGTCCGAACACAAGTCTATTTTGGTAATTAAGTGCTTGAGCATATGTTTTCTGTATCGAGCTTTAAAAGCACGGATTATTCCTAGATCAAGAGGTTGAAGCTTGGAAGTGGTGTTAGGCGGCAGGAATTTTAACGTTACATTGCTGAGAGCTAATGGTTCGGTATGTGATGTGGCATTGTCAAGGAATAGCAAAACTTTTCTTTTTTTCAGTTTCATAATTTTATTTATTTTTGTAATCCATTCAGTGAAAATGTACGTGGTCATCAATGATTTTTTTTTTTATTGCAAAATACAGGGAGATTGTCAATGTTTATGTTTTTAAAACATCTCGGTTGTTTGGCTTTTCCTATAACTAAGGGTTTCAGTTTTCCCCCTGTGCTACTGCTTGCAAGCATTACCGTGATACGTTCCTTCGCGAGCTTCCCTCCTTTACATGCTTCACCTTTAGGTGCAAGTGTCTCATCTGGCAATGCTTTGAAAAATAAGCCAGTTTCATCGACGTTAAAAATATCTTCTGCTTTGTAACCTTCAACGATTTTCCCAATTTTCGATTGGAAATCATCCACTACATTGTCATCTACGTCTGCACTTTCACCACAAACTTTAAAAAATCCTATTGAAAATCGGGACCTCCAACTTTCCAGCAATCCGTTGGAAGCTTTAAAATCCATAAATTTAAGATCAGTGACAAATTCCATTGCCTTTTCCTGAATAATTGGTCTGTTTAAAGGAATATTGTTAGCTCTAGCTTGTTTGAACCATTTAAACACTAAGTCATTTAATTCACCGTATTTACTTCCACTATTGTGTTGTTTTCGCTGAGATGTGGTATTTTCTTCGAACAGTTGTGTGTATTCGCTTTTTCTTTTAAGAATATCCGAGACCGTTATTCTTTCCTATTCCGAATTTAATTCCAAGCGCTTTTTGTGTCGGTTTAGCTTTTTTTTCTGCTTCTTGAACAAGATCATATTTTTGTTTTAAAGTCAATTCCTTCCGAGACCTTTTAGTCGACGGTGTATTCAACATTTCATCTTGATTAAGCTTTCGCTTTTTAGGTGTTGATTCCATGTTTGTTTAACATTTAATGAAGATTTAAACATTAACCACATGAGTTACCAGTGATCACTAATTATACACACTTTGATAAAAACTTTCAATACGTTTCTCTTCGGGCACCCCTTCAATTACTACCGATCGATATTCACATATGTAAACACACGGTTGATTGATCTGATCATGACCGGTTTACAGATATAAATAATAACAGTAATTAATGTATTGGGACCGCAAGTCAAGGCCGGAATTCGGAATGTGCAGTGTCCGGTTTATTCAATGATTTTTAACAAAGATTATTAAAGAAAAAACTGGGGACTTGAAATTTAGATCGGAATGGACAGGATTGCGGTTTACTCAGGTTTCACTGTACAAACATAAGTAGTAATATTCCTGATTTATACCTTTGCTCTCTGACCCTTCATCCTTCTGTCCCTGTAATGGTGCTGCTGTACTTAAGTGTTGTTTACTACAAAATAAGATCAAACTTCTGTGTTATGTATGTATTTACAAATGTTTATCTCAAACACATCTAAATCATCATAGTTACATGTTTATGATAACATTTTTATATGTTACATTGTTGTTTAACGCCAAATGAACAATTTTTTCAGTTATATCCTGAAAAGAACAAGTTACACTCAATGAGATGATAATGAATTAACGATGTCTGCTTTGTACTAGACCAACATGCTTTGTTGGATTTTTATAGTGCTACATGTAGCTCATGTTCAGCAAAAGTTTGTGGACAGACATGTCACTCCACGCTGACACATTATCCTGATTCAGGTCTTTTTCCTTCCTCCTTAATGATGTGTGCTTAGCGGAGAAGTAATAAATACAAATTTTATAGTATTTGGTTTGACATGACCTGGCTTGAACCCACAATGTACCACACTCAAGGTGAGCGTGGTAACCATTACACCACTGATGCAGTTTAATGTATATTACATTTATAGGTGTTTCTTATTGACATAGTAATACTCTATAAAGATTCTATAAAATTTTAGTTAGACCCTGGCACCTTCATTGGTATACCAGTATTAAGGTAAAGCTATATCACAATGCAATGATGGCATGAATATGTACAACAAATATTGCAGCATTTCTAATGCTGCTTCTTGAGAATATATTTTTAAAAATATTTATCAAATTTCCCGTTTTTAGGTTCATTACCCCATAGAGGTCAACTTCATTCATATAAATCTAAATCTGCTCTTCCTAAAAATCATCACTGACATGCTAGGTTCCATTTACAATGTAGTTTTAAAAGAAGCTTTGCTGGAGAATATCAAAATGTGATAAAGCTAGCGATGACAGACAGACGGACACCAAGTGAAACCAAAAGCTCACTTGGCTTTTGATAAAAAAAAAACATAATAAATGTACTACTGACTTTTTCTGTGACTGGCAGACAGAGGTGTGTAGATGTCTGTTCACGTTAAATACTGTTGTCTTGAATGGCGTGTTTGGTAACTGGCTCAATGAGGAATGAAGATATCTATTAACACTAAATGATCCAGTCTGGTACTTTTTGCTGCTTACACTACACTGGCAAGTTATGCCTAAAATAACAACATCATTAAATCTTACATTGTCCATTGGTTGATATAGATCACAATCAAATGTCGACAGTGAAACATGTACTACACTGAACTTCCGTGTGACCTGCTTTTGTGTTCGGACAGGACGTGTTTGGTTTATTCAAGTAAAATTAATACAGATTTCCTACATTGGGCATTTATTTCAAGTTTGGATTATATGATTCTGTTTTATTCAGTAATTCAAGTCCTCGAAATCAAAATTTTAATTTACTGGTCTGAATCAAATTCTTGAATCTAGTATACATGTACATGTATATATATATACAAATGTAAGTCTGGAAATTAAACCAAACAGTGTTAGAATTAGATTTTTGAGCTGTCAAATTTTTGTTCTTCCCTCAACAGGATTTGAACCCACACCTTTAATACACTGCAGCACCAATCGCTTAGCCTTATGTCCAGTGCCCTTGACCACTTGACCACATCTGCTCCATATATATATATATACGTCTAAAAATTAAACCAAACAGTGTTAGAATTAGATTTTAGAGCTGTCAAATTTTTGTTCTTCCCTCGATGGGATTTGAACCCACACCATTGATACACAGCAGCACCATTCGCTTAGCCTTACGTTCAGCGCCCAAACCACTCGACCACATCCACATATATATACATCGAAATAAAAACCGAAAAATGTACTGGTCCAAACAAAGTTTTACTGGTCTTGGGTCAGAGGACCGGTGCTCATCGTGAGGACGGTTTCACTGTAGCGTAACTACCTTTATGAAATGTCTAAATATCAAAGATGTCAAAACTTAAATCTCATTATTAAAGATTAAAGAACTTTGAATATTCACTCAGATAGGTTGAACAAAATTAAAGATACCAATATTGGTGTACAATGTATAGGTGTTTAAAAGTTGACATGATTAAAACTTAAGATCATGGCAGGAATCGGAGGCATATCCAGACAAGGGGGGCCTGTTTTACTTAGAAAAAAAATAGGATTTCAAAACAATTTGTTTTTAAGAAAGATACAGAGGCGTCATTCAAAACGAAAATTACAAACCATGGTAAAAAGAAAAATGACAAGGACGAAATTGGAGATATTCTGTTAAAACACGCTTTTACCAGTCTTTAACTAAGCTCCAAAAGTGGTATACGCCTATGGGAATTATGACAAGGAATGGCCCTACCATTGTTGTACTGTCCATGTTAATGTTGTCATTCATTTTTGTTATAATGTGAGGTCTTTTTGAGTGGAAATGAATCTGTGCAGGTTTGTTTTAGTTTGCTTACATCTGTATTGACATTGCAGATCCAATTATCAAGGAGATGGCTGGGATCCCACTGACCGGTTTAACCCCAGCACATTTTCGTGTCTGTCCCAGGACCTGGATCATTCAGCATATATTTTGACCTTTTTGTGTTCAATGGTTTGAGGTGAGAGTTGTTGCTTATTCTGATGATATTAGTGGTGTTCCAATCATTGATTAGGATCGAAAATCGGTCGATTATTTGAATTTCAATGATAATCGACAATAATTTAAGACAGAAAGCTCCATGTTAAATCTTCTATGCCATGCGAATATGTACATGTACAGAGCCGTCCGGTGTGTTCGCGCACCTAAGGGTTCAGTGGTTAATTTCACAGCTTACCAAAATTTTATTGAATTAATTCAAATCATCCTCAAATACATTGAAGTATTATCTTTATGGTCTTTATCCGGATTCCGCTACAATTGTTAACATTTCAGTGAAAACGAAGTGTAAACAAACCAACCCTCGATTTTTGGCAAATGTTGCAACGTCCGGTAATATCGCACATGCATACTTTGGATGGTTCTTAAAATGAATAAAGGAAAGATTTTATTTTGAAAGTTTTCGAAATTGAAGTTTATACCTATTCCTTCGAAATAAGCTCAAATTTGAAAACATTTGATATCTTTTAATATAATTAGAGTCAATCCTCACATACAAGTAGTCTCCATCTTAACTTTTCCAATGATTTTGCAATTTTGACATGTACAATACAGATCCCTCCAAGTATATTAACGATCATACTCTTACTGTAGGTCGGACACAAGAGTTTCGTCGGACTTGAAGAGAGTGTCACTCTTAAAATTGTCAGACAAAATGGTATCAGGATATCTCGGGACCTGGACATCTCGGTACTGAACATATGCGACATCTCGGTACTCGGTACTGGAAATTTCGGTACTGAATAATAAAAATAATTTGATTGAATTTAAAAACTTTTTTAAAATTTTTTTTACATGTAGACGTTGTTTATACATATTTTTATGTGGGTTTTTTTAATCATCTTTAATTAAATGGACATCAAAGAGGCAATTCATTAATATTTGTAAATAACTTTTGTTTTGATAACTAAGTCCCTTTATCAATAAATCACAGATAAACTTAACGGGATGATTATTTTCATTTCTGTTTTGATTACATAACTGTTTTAATTAGATAGCTTTAATTACCAAGATCAATGCTTTAATCTTTTGCTTGACTTCAAAAGACGATATAAGCTGAATTTTATTTGAGAAATATTTGCCAAGCCGATATATAATGGAGGGTTACCCTAATTTGAGATTCAAAATGCAAAATGAATGAGTATCCGTGTATAGATTGTGGCAGCAATGTCCGTCCCAGACAGGAGGCTTTACAATGTGACCAGTATTCACAGTGGCAACACAGATTATGCAACACTGGTAAGACATTTTTATCTAATTGTATCGCTTTTGTATATTATTTAACCCCCCAAATTATAAACAGAAAATCAAGAAATGTCGTATATTGAAAGCACTGTCAATTTCCTCAGTTACTCACATGAACACACATACATGTAGCATAATTGGTAACGCCACTACAAAGTATGAAGAATTTTTGTGGGGAAAAGCAATAAATCAGTCCGTTTTAATGAAATGAAAGTTCCCGGGGCTTTCTTAACAAACACGCTGAATTTCATAATTTGCATAATTACTTTTGTAAATAATAAATGGAGGTCAAAATAATGAAAATATAAATAAAAATCAATATACAAAAACAACGATCTCCGGGATCGATCTACACTGGCATTATCAAAAACACATATCGATCCACTTTTGGGTCATATATTAAAGAACTACTAGAACAAAAATATTGACAATTAATAAGTACCAAACAATTGTGGTAAGTACCGAATATTGTCTCATCTAAGTCCTGAACTGTCCAGTACCGAGATGTCCAGGTCAGTACCGAAATGTCCAGTACCGAAATGTCCAGGTACCGAGTTGTCCAGGAACCGAGATGTCTAGGATTCGACAAAATCATCCCAGGTCGGAGTGAGAATGAGAGTCTCCACTCTCAGATAGTTAAACTAAACAGGAAACGTCCCCAAATTTTGCTAACCAATAAATTTTGTGCATAAAGAAACATGCGTATCTTAGTAAAGCTGAAGTAAATGAGTGATATACAGTACGGAAAGCATAGATATGTTAACGGCTGTTACGGGCGATATATACAATAATATCCATGAATAAAATGTAGTACCCATGTTTTAAGTGCACTAAAAGTGAATATTAATATGTCCCTATGTACTCGCGACAATCGATGCCAAGGCCTTTTCACTTGCTGCAGACAGTTGCCGGTTTACGATATCTGGTGCGTTTGCTCGTTTACGTGTTTGCCAAATGTAGGGCGAACAAACCCGGGTAAATAATTCTAATTTATACATTTATTTTTTTAAAGGCAAATTTGGATTAAAATTAATTTGTAAAATTTAAGTTTTATTTTGTTTATGGCGAATGGGTCATAAATCCGTAAATCCCAGGTTTTTTTTCTTGAAAATTGGCAGTCTGCAGAGTCCTGATATACCCTGTAGGTGAAATAATATTTTATTAGTGTATTCTACGTTTTTTTTACAGTTTACCTGTCAAAACATCATCCATCTCAGCATGTCGTCGCATCGTGCATTCATGATATACAAATACACCTATCACAAGTGTGGAAAAAAAATGTTGCTCAAGACTCCTTTTACTAAGACTTATAAACATAGATAACTATTTTAGCTTTTCGATTTTCAAGCCGTCTTCCAATTTATTTGTACTTGAAAAATAAATTTATATCTTTTTTCTTATATATGTGTATAAATATCTTAATAAAATAAATAAATTTACGGTGAGAAATTATTATACGTCATGATATCGTTATTTAGGTAAATACTTATAAGACAGATTTTTTTTGTCTTTTTAATTGATAACTGACCCAAGCTAAATAAATGAAATGTGACTTAAAGGGAAACTTCGCGATTTTTTACATGTTAGCTAAATATGTTCCTGGTGATATAAAATACATATTCACAAAGTTTTATCGACATATTTCCACAAATAACGAAGCAAATCGCAAATTTGTAATTTTAATTTCTAATTTTTAAACTAGTTTGTGACGTTTTAAACTAAAAATGCATTGTGGGATTGAAATTTAAAGTCTGGGTCGCTGATGTTAAATTTGCTTCATTTAAAGCACTCAGAGGACTGTAATTTAAATCTAATAACCGTTGGAAAATTAAACACTGAAGTGAACAGCTACGTACCTTTTTGACAAACAACTATTTTAAATGAACAAAATGTTTCATTTCCTTTATATTTACAACGGAAAGAGTGTTTTATAACAGTCACCTATATTCGCTATATATCTATATATCGGATCCCTTTTACAATTATGTTCATTTTGTTTTACTGCTAATGTGCTGAAAAATATAATGGATAATTTTGACAACGCGTAACTTGTGTATTGATTTCTAGATTCTGTTTTAATCCCTTTTTTATAATCATTATTCAGCATGCTGTTTACTGTTATTTTGATCTCCGCATGTAGATGTCCGCTTGTGTGTTTTCTAGCCGGAGGGTAAAATTATACAGGTGTAAAATTCAAGGTGACCGGATTAATAAAATGGGAATTTGAATACACACTATTTGCTTTCCAAGACGAGTTGGTAGATCGTTTATTATCTATTAAAGATAAAATATTCTTAAAACATTAGAATAAATATAATGTTGAAATAACAGGAACAATTTATGTTTTAGATGATAAAAAAGTATACACCATCCTTGAAATTATAAGTTTTCATTATGAGAGGCGCCAAATTGGCCTAACTATATATAGCTGTCTCATCATAATAATTTAACGATCGATGTTCATAAAAGATGTTTTAATTTTAATATTAAATAAAATGATTTAGGCCTAAACATTTAGAAATGAATTTTTCTTTTTAACAATAAAAAAAAATGATTATGATTTTACTCAATCAATATTTTAACAGTCGGTGTTCATAAAAGATGCTTTAATTAATTTAATTTTAATCAAAGGATTATGATTTTACTCAATCATTATTTTAACAGTCGGTGTTCATAAAAGATGTTTTAATTAATTTAATTTAATCAAATGATTATGATTTTACTCAATCAATATTTCTTTACTTTTCTTGTTGTTTGTTTGGGAACATTTCTATATAAAGCCCCAAAATTAACGTTTTAGTTATAGCTTAAATATGTCGAGCTCAGATACGGAAAGTGACTAGCGCCTCAAGTGATGTAGATTTCGATGACTATGGGGTGTTTGGTTACCAACTTGAACCAGAATATACGGAAGAAGAACTCAGACAAATGGAAGAGGCAGCGAGTGCCCAACGTCGGGAAATCGTCGTATTTTCCGTCATTTCTTTGATCGTGAAATTGTTAGAATTTTTTTTTCTCTAAAATTTTGTTTGCCTAATGTAAAAACAATACTTTTGTTGTTTAATATTTTGAGAAATAATTAATTATATTGATCACCCGAGATTGGTCTTCATTACTTCCACGAGCTTCCCTATACCAAGCCAGGCAATGATTTGTTGTTTTTGTGCGCATTTTTCTATTTTGAACATGTAAGAGCTATTATGTCGGGAAATTGTGCCATTAATTTTCATCGTTATCATTTTAATAAGATTTTGGTAGTTTTTTGTTGTTTCGGGGAAATATTAAAAATTCTATTTGTTTCTCGGTCTTTCAGGGATATTCACAGGTCCTCTGAGGGTAATCTTGGGTATTATGGGGGTATTCTGGGGTATTCTGTGGTATTCTTGGGTAAATGTATGGACCGGAGATGGGGTGGCAACTGAGTTTACAAAGGTAGTGTTTATAGAAAACAAGTCTTTGCTCAGTTACCCCCAGAAGGCACAAAACCTAAATATATGATTTTTTCAGCTCGGAACCCGGTAAGCAAACTTGATCTATAATTTTGATATCTACTGATATTCATTCAGACAAAGTTCGGAAGAGATCATGAGCGGTATAAACAGATGAAGGGCAGTCAAAATATACAGAGATTAGGCCACACCAGATTTACTTCTTGTTCTTCTGATTTAGTGCTAAATGTTAATTTCTTTTCCTTTTTTTTGGGGTCATTTTTGATGAGCGAAACGTAAAATATTATGTGGAAAATATAATTCTGATATTTTTCATGTATTTTCAGAAGCGAGAGACCATATTTTAATCTTAAATATTTTATTCTTCAATAAATTAAGGCAAATAATTCCTGAAGTAAGAAGTGAAAGGTGGGATTTACTTATTTTTATTTTCATTCTGAAAACGACAGGTACATTCACACAGGTTCACTCAGCAGGGTACCTAATATTGCGTAATGAGTTTAGATTCACACAGGAAATCGCCAGGCAGAATATACAAGTGTCAATTTACATCCGGTCGACAGGACTCTGACCGAATGCCTGAATACATGTGTCACAATCTTTGGCAATAATCAGAAACGCTGAATACACATTTTGTGACCTGTTAACTAACTTAACTTACACCTAAGGGTTGAAGGCATGTACAAGGAATATATACAAACAACGTACATAAGTCAAATAGACAAAAACATAGTAAGAACAGACAAATAAAATGAAAACAAATTACGCTACCCGTGACTAGAATAGCAGATGCAATACACATTTTAAAGGTTCTAATAGGTGATCAAAATACACGACCCTGATCAAGTTGATATATACATTAGGAATGGGTGCATATCAATGCACACTGCCGGATCAAGGAGGTGTTCGACAATTTAGTAAAATTCGTGTATAAATTGGGTAAAAATTGGCAAACAAGAGCCTGGCACCCCGTTTTCAAAACTGCTGGATCCACGCCTGATGCAGCAATGATTCATGGGCTATTTTCACAAAAAATCTTAAGATTACCATTGATCGTAAGTTATATTGAATTGTTCAATTTTATCTTGATTTTTTTGTGCCCCATCAGAATGATGTAGCAACAACCAAACTTATTAAGTAAAGCAGGGTGAACAGGGCAGGGTAGAAATTCTTCTTGCAAAATAGAAAAAAAAACAACATTCGTATGCAGTTTTTCCTTATAAAAACAACAACTAAATTTTTTATGACTATTCTGAGATTAATCAGAAGGGTCCGCCAGTTCGAAAGACATAATTAAAAAAAACAAAAACTGCTTTCTTTACGCAGAGACATATTATATGTTACGCTTTGTTCAAATCAGAAATAACCGTTATGAAAACAGATTAATCTTTTTACTGTTGGCGAATACGAATATTATATTACCATAAACAAATTATTATATTACGTAAGAGATGTACCCTGAAGTTTTGTATACCGGCTATAAACTTTAAAAGTATTTATAATACTCATCGTCTGTAATTGTCAAATGAAAACTATTACAAATTATATGTTTACATAATCCTCTCAATTGTATGGCTTCCTACCCTGTAACTTTCTGTGCTTTTAGCTTATGTGTATCTTTATTGTAGTGCATGCATGATCGATTACAAAGTGCGATCTTACTGAATAATGTCATTAAAACAATTTTGCCCCGTAGTATAGGCCTTTTTGGATTATTTTTTTAACGAATTCAGGGCATTGTTCCGATGTCCGTTCTTTTTTTAACTTAATTTCGTAGTTCTTCAATTTTGGAAAAAAATCTTTTGTAAATGTGACTTATTAAAGACAAACCTTTCCTCCCCCCCCCCCCCCCCCCGATTCATTTGTTTTGCCATAATCTATAGAAGCAAAACGTAAATCTGCAAAAAGTGATTGTGTAATAAATTCCTATATTAAGAATAATAAAAAAAAATAAAAAGAATTACCATCAAGTTAAACAACCGTACGCCTTACAAGCAATATCGACAATGAATGAGGACCCTGGTTTGTCACGCTTGTTTTGGGGCGTGGTGGTATTTAGACGTCACGTGATACTTGGTATTGAGATGCTATCAAAATGGCGACTTCCATGTATCGTTGACAGATTTTTATAATAGATTTCATTCCCTTATCCAACATAATAAAACGCTAATATACATATAAACATCCATATTTATACATCAGGAAAAACATATAAAAAAATATTTTTTTTGCAAAGTTTCCCTTTAATGTGTTAATTACATAAATCCTTGCCTTCTATAAATTTTAATTTCTTATCTAATTCTTATTCTTATTTAACAATATGGTCAGGTTATTATTTTCATTGAATGGCATCTCAAAATAGATGGCTTCACAGTAGGGGCTCTTCCTGTATATTGGTTATATCCTGTATATTACAACGGTAGCATCCCAAATTGCCAGTTCCCAGTTTGCCAAATCCCAAATTGCTGAGTCCAATTAGCCGATTCCCAAATTGCCGACATATGAAAAATATTGTTATTGCAAGTAGAATAATGCTTCTAATTTATGAAGGAAAATTGTAAATAATTAAATAAATATTTCTTTTGAAATGGTCCGACATACCAGGGAGTTTAGATTATAGCATTCGAGCTCAAAAGGATATACTGTGGATTAGTCCTGCAGACAACCATGATTTCTGTCAAGATGAATGATGCCAAGAAATATTTTCAAAACATATGCTCTGTGAATAATGAGAGTACACATGGAGTGTACTGTAAGTATGCTCGAACTCACCGGATGCGCAAACACCGGTGCCAAGACAGTACATTCAAAGCGATTCTTATGAAGGAGACCTCATTGTGGAATTTAAGATGTGGAAAAAAAATATTTGCAGTTGCAATTTAGTATTTCCGATCATTTCGACTGACTTGAAACTGGGTGACACAGAGAATAGTATAATTTGAAGTGGAACTGTAAACTAGAAATCGGTGAAGGCTTTCATTTTATTAGGACAAATTATACAGGACTTTAGCACAAAATTTGGATACGAATAGTAAGACAGGATATCAAAAATCAATTGTTGAAGATCTAGAATAAGCCACGGCAGATTTAATCTTCAAGTTCAAGGAAATTGTATTGAGATTTCCAAGGACAGGCGAGTAAAATACAAACTGGGAAGTTTCCAATCCTTCCCCCTTTACAATGTGTGGTAAAAAATATTTGGACGTACGGTTAACTAATTGATAGTGACATCTGACGATTAAGTAACGCATTTGAAGTGAAAATTTAATACTAAAAATAAAATTTAAAGAATACAAAAAGGGGGAGGGTCTTTTCAAACAGTGCTTGTGGAATATATACGGACAGCAATATGACTACGTTTTCACACATGTCGAATAAATAGTTTCATTATACCATGACTGCCTACCTGCACTCAATTTCGAGGCATTTTGATTAAATAATAAGCACGATCGCTGGAAAAGTCGTGCAAGCTGTTGACCGGAAGCCATATTTAATTGGGATTATCTAGTACACGGAGTGTTTCAATATGGAATGGACAAACGGTGTGTTTTTATTCATAACTTAATAAAGACTAATAATATGTTATATGTTAAAATTTATCGTAAAATATCAGTAAAAATCTAATGAAAATGTTGAAAAATTGAGAAAAATAATGATTAGAAAATAATTATATGTTGACTGGAAAGCTATGTTTTTTTAAATGCTGAAAAGACAAGAAATTTCAACTTGGAAATCTTATGCATCTCAACCTATTTACCAACAAAAGTGGAGAATGATCGTTATGAAGAGTACTCAGAATGTATTGATCAAATTTTCGAAATTATACAGAAGTACCAGAACTCGCATGAAATAGTAATTGGTGGTGATTTTAACGAGGATATATCTAAGAACAATAACTCCAGAAGAGCCAGTAAATTAAAAGAATTTATTGCTGATTGCGAACTTCAAATCAATTTTCATGGTCCTACATTTATAAATGCAAAAGGAGTGGAAGTCTCAGAGATTGACTATTTTTTATATAAGACAACAGCGCAAGTACTTACAGAAAAAATAGATGATACACATGTATCTCATCATCATCCAATTAAACTTAAGCTTATCTGTACGTTAAAGGGGAAGCAAGTCGAGCTAAACCAGCAAACCAGAACTAGATGGGATAAGATGAACACTCCCAAATATGAATCTAAGGTTAACACAAAGATTTCAAAACTGAAAAATGACTCAATTAATGAAAATTACTCATTAACTCAAACTATAGAAAAATGGAAATACTTAATGATTCGGCCAAACAATGCTCTAACCAAAGAAAGTATGGAAAAAACAAACTTAAACTGAATATCTGGAACAATGACATTAAAATAGCCATAAAACAAAACAAATTAGCTCATAAACAGTGGAAAGAAGCGGGAAAACCAAAGCGTCCAGAACATCCACTCCTCTTGCGTAAAGTTGAGACCAGGAAAATCTATCGTACTCAAATTAGAAAAGAAGAATCTAAACGAAAACATGAAGAAAGGGACAAAATAATCAACGCACAGTCTTATAACAAGAAAATATTTTACCAAATGATCAGAAAACAAAGAAACAACAAAAACATCATTGTGGAAGATCTATATGTTGGTAATACTCTATATGAAGGCGACAATATATTCAAAGGCTGGCACGAACACAGTCATAATTTGGCACAGCCCTCTGACAATCCAGATTTTGACACTCGATTCAAACAACAATGTCAACAGGATTACCTCACTATAAAATCAATCTATGATAAAATTATTCCAAAAGTGGTTACCATGGATGAATTGAAAGAAGCAATCAAGGCAATTAATACTGGTAAATCCGAGGATATCTATGTTTTATCAATTGAAAATATAATATTTGCAGGAGAGGAATTTCTACATCACCTACTAGACTTAATCAATAACATTACTGCACAAGATTCAATTCCAGAATTAGTTAAAGTTGGACTTTTGTCTCCAATATACAAGAACAAGGGAGACAAAAATGACTCAAAGAACTATAGGGGAATAGTTGTATTGCCAATAATATGTAAACTACTAGAGCACATAGCAAGAACCAACTTCCGCACTATATTAACTGAGAAACAGTCTCCACTCCAACGAGGCTTTACTACAAACAGCTCTCCATTAAATGCTACCATCGTAATCGAAGAGGTGTATAGGGAATATTCAGATAAAAAAGCTCCATTTTACATAGCATTACTAGACGCTAAATCTGCGTTTGATGTAGTGGACATAGCCATCTTAATGAGGAAATTACATCTGTTGGACATACAACCATCAACATGGAAAACTATTGATAATCTACATCATGACACAAGAACTTGCATTAAGTGGAAGCAACAAGTATCAGACTCGTTTGATTGCCAACAAGGGGTGAAACAGGGAGGATTATTAAGTGCTGAATTATACAAATTATACATTGAAGATCTACTTCGTACGAGAACTCAAAAATAGGATGTCGTATTGGAACAATAACTATCAACGCTGTTGCATGTGCTGATGACATTGCTTTCAGTAGTTAGTGACAATCCACGTGATCTGCAAATTCTTGTTAATCAAGCTGTACAATATAGCATAACTCATCGATACAAGCTTCAACCTCAAAAAAGCGTAGTTATTGAAATAAATAAAAAAGGAAGAAATCAACAAGACAAAAACCTGCCACTTAAGATCAATCAAGATGACATGCCTACAGTTGAAAAATCCGCACATCTTGGAATACTTAGATCTAAATCGAACCAAAAAACAGAAAATTCACAAATAGAGCAGAATATAACGAAGGCTAGACGAACAGCATATAGTCTTCTGTCAACTGGATTTTATGGAAAAAATGGGCTTGATCCAATTACTTCAATATCTTTGTACAAAACATATGTTCAACCAGTATTGATGTATGGACTAGAAATAGTTCAACCAAAGCAAACTAATCTAAAGGAACTAGAGGTATTCCAAAAAAACATACTTAAACAGATACTGTCTCTTCCTACTAATGCTCCAGATCCAGCAATATACATCATATCAGGCTTACTACCCATCGAAGCTATATTAGATATCAAATATATGACTCTGTTTAACAACATATGTAGACAACACGATGACGCAATAGAAAAACAACTTGTCAACTCAACATCAAAACTACTGAGAGTAAGAGCTGGTTTACGATTCTCAAGAAAACATTAATTAAATACGACTTTTCGAACATCAATGAGTTAGTAGCAAAACCTCCGAAGAAATCCATATGGAAATCACTCATCATGAAAGCAGTAGAACGCTATTGGGCCAAGAAGATCCGCGAAATAGCAACATGGTATCCGTCATTGGAGCATCTAAACAGCGAAATATATAAACCCAAACTATATCATCCTATTCTCGACATCTCTAGAGATTTAAATCCATCAAAAGCAGCAATGACCGTTGGAATAAAGATCAGATTGGTGACTGGCACCTATTTTCTACAGGAAGTTCGTGCGAAATATATATGCGTATCACCACTCTGTGAGTTATGTGATGAAGATGTTGAAAATCTGGATCATTTCCTACTTAAATGCAAAGTTTTGCATGCTCCTCGATTACAACATCTCTCTAAGATAAATGACATACTTGATGATCATATAGATACTAGTTTTGACAGCCTCGACTCAGTAACAAAAATACAAATGATTATAGATTGTACAAAATTTCGAAATTCGAGGTTTGAACTTAATGATATTGCAGAGCAACAAATGGAACAGAATTCAAGAATAATGTGTTATGCTTTGCACTGCATAAGATCAAGGTCAATCACTTGCCACAGGAGAAAGTCAGACAAGAGGGTGATATAAAATCATGGCCGGGGACAGGGAGAGAGGGGAGAATATTGACTCAGTGTTATTAGAAATATATAGTGTGAATGACATTTCCATGAATGTAGATAGATATGTACACATATGTTCACGATGATGGATTCAAAGGATGTACATAGTTAAAATATGCATGAAAATGGTACTGATCACTCACTGGTGGAGGACAGATGATAGGGATTATGGTGACTGGTTATGGTTATATACTACACTCATAGTGAGGTTGTCCTGAAGGACGGTTAAAGACTCAACGGTACGGTAAGGTAAGGTACCTCGAAATGAAGACAAGAGAAGTCAAAAGAAGGAAATTGAAGGAAAGAGACGTCAAGAAGCATATTTTTTGCATTATATGCGTTTAAATGTTTATATACTATAATAGCATGTTGGTTTTAATGTATTTTACCTTCTAAAAACGTTTTATGTGATTTTGTGAAGAGTTATGGATCGGTAAAATGCTAAAAAAAAAATCGAAATGAAGACAAGAGATGATGACATGGACCCACAGGCACTTGTCTCTGTAAAAAAAAAATGTGTACCAATTTATTTTACAGAGATAAGTGCCTGTGCATGGACCCCAAGAAGCTGATTTTTTTTGCATTATATGCGTTTTTAAAAATGCTTATTATAATGTTGGTTTTGATGTATTTTACCTCAAAAAAAGTTTTATGTGATTTTGTTGAAGAGTTATGTATGAAATACGTAAGATAGGTAAACTGCTAAAAAAAACTCGAAATGAAGAAAAGAGATGACATGGGCGTGTACTATATTTAGATTCTTGAATTATTTTTGTTCATTAAAAAAACATAAAAGTTATTATATAATTTTATATAATTTTTCATTTAGAATAAAATGTTCATGAAATAAAACATAACTAAACATTATATAAATTTTGATAATCTTGACACTTCTTCGTTCTTTGGTATCGGGAAGAAGCACAGGCACTCGAATTCTGGACCCCCTTTTTTCTCATTTGGTCCCTCCCTCGATTATGGTATGGATCTTTGTCTGGAAGTATATCTTTGAGCCTGCGATTAGACTGGACAAAAGTTGTCCAGGATAAAGCGATAGTTGCCCTGGAGCTTCCAGAACTATTGTGCTAAAGGCTCCAGTCATTTTTTTTTATTGAAAATAAACCAAACCAACCAAATTCAGCAAATATCTATCAGACATTTTATCAAAGGGAATCCTACAAATCAAACATTAAATTTTCAATAAATAAAAAAAATGACTGGAGCCTTTAGCTTAGTTTTCTTTCTAAACTACACTGCACTATACTAATACTGGATTGAGTTGGGATATTCTAAAACTGGTTGCCATGATATAATTGAAATACTGTTGAGTTGACAGTAACATTAAACAACAAACAAATCTTAAATTTCATCAGCAAACAAGTTCTTGGTAAGGAATTCTAGTTTATTGTGAAATAAATGATATATGCAAAAGCTTCATTATTGTATTGCTTCTTTCGGGTTCTTGTCGTTGTTGTCTATAAAACAATTCTGAACTTTTAGAATTTGCAATCCAATCGTTTTGGTATTCTCAGGAAGGTATAAATTTTTTTTTTTTTTTTTTTACAATAGTTTATATAAAAACTTGGATACTATAGGAGTTCATTTGACCGTAATCTAAGTCTTCATCATATGTGTGGTAGTCTTAATTTTATATAATTACTGAACATCATTATATGCTATAATGATATTATTTACTCATGTTTTTAAGGTTTATAATATTTTTGAAATTAAAATTACAAAATAAAACTATATACACACAGTACAGTAAATTACATGGTTCATTACACATTAATTTTGGAGGGAAAATACAGACTTTCTATTGGTAGATTATCTTTTCCTCACACCTGTGATAGAGCACAACAGAAACTAAAGTCAGACATTTTGGTTTACTCAAACATGTTGTTTACTCAAACATTTTCAAACTGGAAATTAATTTGGACCACATGTACTACTATTCTATTTGTTTTCTAAAGGTCAGTTATCTTTCTGTTTGCTCATCTTACTATTTCTAATTTTCACCTTAGTATAGTTTCAAGTTTTTATTAATAAGAAAAATCAGGCTACGGAAACGATTAACTCCATTGGCTATATACTCAGCCATTACAACCAAAAGGGGGGTGCTAATGTGTGTATCGTGTTCAATCGTAACTACTCGGCCATTCTCGCTACCCTGTTAATAACCTCGTATGCATTAGGCGTATAAATCGCACTACTTTTCACATGTCAGTTACATGAAAGTTTGATAAAGTTATATTTTAAGCAATTTTCTATATTTCAATTAAAGTTTAATTAGTTTTGCATGATTAGATTTTACTTAGTATGTCTTCCATATTGGATTTTCGTGGACTATATTTGTGTGCGGCTTAACTTAACTTAACTTCCGGCAAACAATTAAAGAAGAATTTCTACTATGTACGTACGAGGTTATTCGCAGAGTAGCGAGAATGGCCGAGTAGTTACGATTGTAACGTGTTAGGTAAAGGAGTTTGCCAGACATTTATTTATGGATATATTGTGACAAAATATGGATGTAATTGTTTGAAATGTTTGATTATTGTATTTTATGAATATAAATTGTTATTAAAAACAGAGGATCAATTTAGATCATAGATGGGCTTCACACTCCTACAGGAGTACAGACAGTATTGTAAAATATTTATTTCATTTTTGTTTAAATATAAGCTTATAGACAAACTGTGTTAATCACTATTGGTTCAAATTTTTTTTACAAAAAGTTTTGCAGTAGTCATTTTATAATACTATACAGTACTATGATTATCTCCCTTTATTTATATTCCTTAAAAAAGCATTTTCCCCAATAATTATTGTTAATTCAACTTTTTGCATTTAATTGTTATATTTTGAAATTGTTATCAATATTAAACTATAATTTTTTTTTTTATGTTCATATTTATATGAATATTATAGTTGCAATTATTTAAATTAAATATACCTACCTTGAAGAACTTTTGATTTATTTATTATAAATATATTGCCAAATTTCCTTCGATATTTTCCGTATATTACAATTATACTTCGGTATTTTCCGATTTATTTCTTTCGAATATAAATTTGCATAGACACTTAAAATACGTCAAAAAATTATCCAATGAAAAGTTTCTCGATATACAAGAACTAGACGAGAATTACCTTACTTATTATAAAATCCCGAGATACATCGAATGTTAAAATCGACCATTTTCTAGCATCATTATTTGCTGATTCCATCCCCTTTCCCTATGACATCCCCTGGAAAAATCAATCAATTCAAACATTGAATGATGTCCTCCCCACATTAACATGATATTAAATCAGTAAACATATATAATTATGAATACATTATATTAGTATGAAATAGTGGGAATGCACATATTGAGATTGAAGCATAGGCACTTGTTTTTACCAGAAACAAGAGCCTGTGGATTGAAGTATGAATCTTGAGTATAATTGTTTTATAAGTTCATTTAAAATTAGAATGAGAGGAATGTTATCATGGTTATTCTTTTATATTTTTACAAGTGTTGAATTTCTGTAAACTTTGATATACAATTTATATACATCTGATTAATTTATTCAAGATGATGCTTTTGTTATATTTAATATGTTCTGAAGTCATTTTGACTTATCAATGCCCCTTTTATTTTATTCAGATGTAGACTTACAAAGATCCTAGAGTGATCCATTCTTCTGGTGCCCTTGTGCCATATATAGGGTAAGCTTTGTGTATTTGATTGTTTATTTATTTGCATGTTTATAGGTTTGTGTATTCAGTGAATTGTGCTTACTGAGTGTATTAGTGTTTGTCATTTTTATTTGTGTCATATATTCTCTCACATAGAGATTTATTTTTTTGAGTGTATAAACTATGCTGAAACTAATTCTGAGGTGACGCAATTGTCTTGAAGTTGCAATTATTTGGTTATTTACCAAAGACAGAATAATTTACTTTATTGTATACTTATTAGAAGAGTAAGCTATATTGTGGTATTTTTCTCATAGAAGATAACTCTATAAAAGTGTTTTATTTTATATTTCTTTGATAAATCATAGAGAATTATCTCCCTTTGATTGTGTATTATCTTATGTGATCTGTCTTGTCATGTATTTATGTTTGTTATTTGTAGGGTTACTGTTACTATTACTGTTATATTCCAATAACAGTATCGAACCCAAGCTGGACTTATCACTGACACATCGAAGCCCTGCTACAATATGGTTAAGGACAGACACGGAAAATGATATTTACATTCTCCACTAATTCAAATTTGTGATACAATCTGGTGAGTGATACAGATTCTCGTGAACTTCAATGCTTATTGCAGAAGATTATTGTGTAAATAAGACATACCTTTAATTCTCAAAATTCTTGTTTTAAAATTTAGAATTTTCACCAAAAATGCTGCTCATATCAATTCATATCATACCAAAAAATATGTTTTATTGCATCAGTAAGATCCAATTCTCAAAATCCATGTAATTTCAATAAAAATTAAGATTTTCCACAAAAATAATTTAGACGATCTCTTTCATCTGAGACCGTTGTATTTGAAAGTTCTATGCTAAATAGTTTTTAAAACAAATAATTTATATTCTAGTTATTGCTTAAAACAAGTACATTCTCAAAATCCCTTATTTTCACCTAAAACCTTTTATTTATGTTTAATCAACGATATAACTGAAATATCCTTGAAAGTGGCATTAAACACCATAAGCCTAACCCTATACCAGTATTTAATAATGATGGTTTATTGAGAATAAAAGATTGACTGGTTGATTGATTTTTGGTGTTTAACGCCACTTTCAGCAATATTTCAGTTATATCATGGCAACCAGTTTTAGTGGTGGAAGAAGCCGGAATACCCAGAGAGAACCACCAACCATGGACAAGCAACTGGTAAACTTTGTCACTTGCGGGTGCAATTCGAGTGCATCCTTATTTGTAATTTACAAAGCCGGTCGCGAACCCAAGCCGTATTGGTGATAGGCTTGTATGAATTGTTAGGTAATCCAACTACCTAACTCATTGAGCCATGTGCCCTTTGAGAATAAAAGATATTTTTTCATGATATAAACGGTTTAAATGATAATCTTGTGTAATAAACAGTAAAAATGTTATCCTAAGAGTGAGTGACTTTTTACCTTTTTTTTGTGTGTCAATATTAATATTATAGTTGCAGATAAATTTATTAATTAATTTAAGACACATAGTAATGAGTTCTAAATTGTGTTATTCAGGTTGTGTCCAGAATTAGTATTGGCAATAATGTACAACATACAGATCAGATCATCAGATCACCGAGGACCTTCGTACCTTGTGTGAGGTAAGCATAGAATTGTGTTCTTTTTATGTTATTCATTAGTTCACCTGGACCAAAGGACCATGGGAACTATTGCCATCACTTGGCGTCTGTCGTCTGTAAACTTTTCACATTTCAAGCTTCTTCTCCGAAACCACTGGGCCATAGTGTTTTATCTAGGACTGAAAAGGGGCATGATATATATTTTTTTTAAAAAGGACACTTTGTGTGTAGAATTTACCAAAAAGGGCACATAGAAAAAATAGGGTAGGTAGGTAGGTAAAACCATTTTATTTTTCAAAATTATTTTGATTTCTTGACTTTAACAGTGCTTAACCAAAATGTGATGACTTAGCAGTGTTTTACAAAAGATACCAATACAATGTGCTAGGGTAGGCAGAAAAAATAGGGACGGTACTGTAGGGAAACCTTGAACAGAGATATATTTTTTTCTGGCCTTATTCATACACACATGACACAGGTACATGTGGGGTGGGTCACCGCCGATGAATGTTGATTAAAAATTGACACTTCATTACAAGTTCACATAATTTTACGGCTGGTGAAACATTTTATATACCTGCTGAAGAATTTCATTAGGTTTCGGCATGAGGCTGCTTCCTCTTCTCCTTCTGTCAGCAGTCGGCATTTTTTTTTATTTTCACAATGGCATCAAAATTTGATAGTTCGCTAGAGTTGTCGCACTTCGACCAAGGGATCTTACGGATCGTTTGAAGAAATGAAAAAGGGCACATCGGCAATACATGGCGCCACGTTTTTTTTTATAAAAAGGGGCATGGCGCAGCGCCATTCTATTTTTCTTTAGATAAAACACTAGGCCAATTGTAACCAAACTTTTTTTTTATTTTTTCTCAACTGCAAAATACATCAATACAGAATAGAGTACCGTATTTTACAGACTATAGGACGATAGGTCGAATTGCTGCTTTTCAGCTAAATTTTTTGGGAAATACTAAGATAGGTCGAAGCATTCCATAGGTCGAGGATGCCGATGACAACTTGGGTAAGTATCGTCACATCAAACTTTTTGGGTGTTTTTTTTTCACATCGGTAAACATTTGTCCTATAACGATGTTCTTCGGTAAGTATATGTAAGTATTAACTCAAGAATACTATTCTTATGTGTCATAAACGAAATAATTATGAAAATTAAATTAAATAAAATTTTGTTTTTAAACTTGTTTTTTATGAGGAGTCTGGTTTGTAAAGCCAGACATCGATGACATTCAAATCAGGCCATCTGTGGCCCAGTGTGGGTGTCACAATAGATGGTAAACGGATGTCCATACAATAAAATAATCAAGCTGTCAAAACAATGTATCACCTTGTGCAGTTTTATTGACATACCTTTAAACTGTGTTTAATTAGTAGTACACAAATTATGTGATGTCTCGGTCCAGTAAATTTTCAATCAGCTGATCAGGATAATTAAGTGCCGACTGATGTTCACCTGTGTTGATTATCTCGTGGTGATTATTTTATTTGTTCCTAATTGACCAATTCAAGTGTAGAACATTCTAGTTTAACGAAATCGATAATTATTTTCCAGTATATTTAGTATAAAAAGCTTGTTCTCCACGTGTATTCAAATTATTGTGAGATGTAATGCAACCGCCATTTTTTACTACAACCCCGTACGCATGCTCGTGTTAGATGGAAAACCTATATAGCTATATTTAGATATTTTGTGACAATAATATTATATTGTAAAACGATCCACCCTGTGATTTTTTTTCAACAACATACATTTTTTATAGTATATATTTTATTATACAATTCATTATTGAACTGATTTTCGCTAACACTTCAATCATTGAATATTATTGATTTTTTTCGGATGTTGAACATTTTTTCCCCGGAATTGCACCCCTTGTTAGTATACTTTTATTCCCCAAGAACATCGATGATTTCAGTCTTCTTATTCAGAAAAAAAACCCTACAACAAATTCAAGGTATACTGTAAACAAAATCGTCATTTTTATCGAGATTTTTTTTTAGGGATTCCAGATTTTTTTAACTTCTTCCTTGTATAGGTCGATGTGGACGATAGGTCGAAGCCAGCGTGTTGAAGAAAAAAAATATCGACCTATCGTCCATAAAATACGGTACGATAATATAATAACATATAAAACATCATACAATCTATATAGTAAAGTACAATTAAATCTTCTTACAATCTTTTCCAATATATAATCATATGTATATTGCAGTGGAGGTTTTTTTTTTTTTTTTTAGAATATGAAAGATGAGAAAAGAGGTATTTTGCAGAGTTTAAAATTGTTTACTATTGATATATGTGATAAATATTTTTTGGAATAATTAGGAAAAAAAGTAGATAAGAATTTTAGTGTATTTTTAAAAAGAAGAGAGAAAAAAAAAGAAGACATTGAGAAGATGAGATTGTACTTTATATTGGCATTTATATATAAAACTTTTATGGTCTGGCCTGGTGCAAACAATCAATTGGACTATAACACTGTACCAGATATACAAAAGTATTATTTGGATGGATCAAACATTCATATTGTTTTAATTATCCCGTAATGAGTATACTATAAAGTATACTATAGTATAGTAAATATAAACAAGAAAAGTATATTTAGATAGACTATATCAGTTAGCATTTAGTGGTGTCTCTATGGAAAGGGAATGTACATAAGAATAAAAACTATGTCAACAATCCTCAAACAGTTTTTCAAAAGTACTCCAATGTAGTTGAAATTCTGCAATTCTTTGATTTCGGACAGCAATCATTTTTTCAGTTTTATATAAATTTATCAAACAGGCTTTAAGCGAATGAAAGGATAATTTTTTCTTCAGACATCTGTTTGTATATATATAGTATTTTATGTTTAGGTTTTTTGTTCTGATATGAAATTCAAAATGGTGGCTACAGCAGGACTTAGTGTAACATTGGACCCTATGGGAAAAATGTTTCAAAACGCTTCTTCTCTTAAACCACTTGGACAATTGAAACCAAACTGCCCAGGAATAATCATTTGAAGGTCCTCTAAAAAGTTTGGGTTTTTTATGCTGATGCGAAATCCAAGATGGCTGCCACCGCAGGACATTGATTAACATTGAACCCTATGGGAAAATGTTCAAATATGAATATAATGAGATATGGGGTAAATGTCAATGAGACAACAACCCCAAAGTCAAATTGTATTAGAAATGCCTTCTTCTCAGAAACTATAAATCAGACTCAATCCAAACTACACAGGAATGTTCACTGGATAGTCTTCTACAAAGTTTAGGTTTTTTGTTCTGATATGAAATCCAAGATGGTGGCTACAGCAGGACTTAGTTTAACATTGGACCCTATGGGAAAAATGTTTCAAGACGCAAAAGTTGATCGGAATTCCAAGATTACTACCACTGCAGGACATAGTTTTTACATAGGACCAATTGGTTCTTTTTATAACCAGGTGAACGATACAGGCTCTTGAGAGCCTCTGGTTATTTGCTTATAATTAATGTTTATTTGCATACTAATACTTATTCATGTGTTAATGCTTATTTATAATCTGCTTTGCTATCGCTTGTGTTATTATTGTTAACTATTTTTTATGTGTAACTGTCAAGGTTTACACAAATCCCTATATTTTTGATACCAGAGTATGTTTATGAAATGTATACATACATGTACAAGCAAACAAAACAATTAACTCTGTTTATATTCGTTTACACTCACAGTGCAACAGTACTTAATATAAATAAGACTTATATTTTTTTAATTTATTTTTAATATGGACACAGAATTGTATTGTCCTAAAGGCAAGTGTGGATGTCAATATTTCATATTATTAACTTTAAAACAAAAAATTCATGGACACAGGGGTCCTGGATTTTTTTAATAAAAAAAACTAATCCTGGAGTCCGGTCCTGTATTTTTATTTCAAATTTTCATCATAGCCCCCCTCCCCCTCCCCCTCCCAAGGGATATAAAATTGTATCATTAATAATAAATTCAGATTTTCTATTTAAAATAAATCTCATTTACAAAACCACTGATATTAGTTCAATTTTTAACGCCGATTTAAGCTTTAGTCGCAACAATTTTTTATTTTTCTCTTTAAACTGTCGAAACATAACATTTATTTAACTGTAAAATTCACTAATAAAATTCACCCCCCTTTTTTTTCTTGTTTAAATCAATGATCAACAATATTCCAGAATCAAACAAATGAATAAATATAACATAGAATTCTTTTACATGCATCTTTTTACCATGCGGTGTCAGTGTGTTTTAAATTGGTCATCCAATCAGGACGCTCATTATTCTTGTCCAAGATAAAAATACATCGCTAAAATTACCTGTGAGAAAGTCACCGTCCAAACTCAAATCAATACCTGTGGGTGTTTCCCCACTTCAACTCGTAAATTTACATAGAAATCAGAGATATTTCATCATAAAACTTCACACATGGTTTTGTCTATCATATTTCTTGAAGACAAACATAAAATTTTATATCATTTATCAATATTTTATGAGTATCAACAGTTTTTTCAACACCGTATCTGTTTCTCGATACAGCTGCCCGATTACAGTGACCCGTGACCCAGATTAGCACATCTCAGCAGTTTTTTTTATTAATAAGGTTGTTTAATAATTAAACATTCATTTAACAAAAATGCATTTTTATCATGTTGTACAAATTGCTTATTTTTCATTTTTGTTTATTGTTCATACATTTGTGCTTATTATCTCCCCTTGTTCTTGTACATTATATGGTGCCATCTTATACAAATTCTGAGTACCACAGGATACACATAAATGGATTTAAGATGTGAAGGTTTACAGCAAAACTAATATATTTTATTTCTTTGCAGTTGTATCAAGTTCTAATGTGATAACAGACATATACTGCCTCCAACATCAAGCTGTTTACAGAAACTTTGACAGGTAGATAATTTGTTTTCATTGTTGTGTATTTAAGGAATTTTTGAAATTTTTGAACAGGTTATACAATATAACCTGGTTTGGGGCGGGTTACGGTTTAATAAATAAACTGAAGTGGCTTATGAAAAGCGTAATCTGTTCCAAGCCAGGTTAAATAACCTGTTCAAACATTTCAAATATTCCTTATAATTTTATTTTAACAACAAAATTTAATGATTTCTCGATTTTAATTACGATTATTTCATGTGACTATTTGAATTTGTCGTTGGCGAATGAATATGTTGGTGACGCTACAATAACCAGGCTATCAAGTATAGCCAACATTTTCTCCAAGCAGATCAGCCAATCAGATTGCAGTATTCAAATCACATTAAATTATTATACATTTAATGCAGAGAATATTTAGCTCACCTGACCCAAAGGGTCACAGTGATTTAGCTAGCGCTCATCACTTTCGTCATTGACGATTGATTTTCGAAAGTGACGAGTATTTCCCGTACCCAATTCGTCACTTGAATTTTCAAAAAATCGTAGAAAAATGGTTGTAACAATCCATTCTTCTTCATTTGCTGATTAAAACTAATAAGTCACTACAATGACAATTTTATTACATGTTACAAGCCAATCAATGGATTATAGAATTTTTGTTTTGATTTGCATAATCTTTGATCTCACCTGGCTTGATTTACCTGACAAAGAATTCAATCAACGATAATAATTTTTTTATAGTTATGACATGTACTCAAAATCCCACAGTATGTATTTAAAGTGGACATTTTTGTAATCGTCATATGGGTGCAATTTCGCATTGGGAAAGTTGCCGTCAAAATATATAATTAATAGTAATCATTGCATGATTCGTCTCAATGTTTGCCATAACGAACTATTTTTGCCAAATTTATGAAAATGTCGATATCATGTTTATTGAAATCTATCGTATCCATTAAGTATTTTGAAAGTGATTTTCTTGAAAAGTCATAACTTTGATTAAAGAAACCAAGGAATACACGTCCTTTGAAGAAACTAAATTTGTTTTTAAATGGCGCGATCAATAGGATTTCGCAATCCACCAAAGCTACTTTTAACCAAACTAACTTTTGATGTATTTATTCTCATTTCTGTGAAATGAACTTGTAGTTCTCATATTTAATATGGTCATTTATGTGCAAAATTTGGCCATACATTTTTATACCCCCGCTCCCCGAAGGGGGAGGGGGGTATACTGTTTTACCTCTGTCCGTCCGTCCAAAATATTTTTCGTCACATTTTTCTCAGTAACTGTTGATGGCAGAAATCTGATATTTGGTCACAAGCATCATATAGGTATACCATATTGTGGGTAGCGTTTTTGGACCCATCAGATTCCTACTTCCTGTTTGCCGACTTAGTTGGTTTTTATACACATTGAACATATATGCACATTTTTCGTCACATTTTTCTCAGCAGCTATTGATGACAGGAATCTGATATTTAGTCACAAGCTTCATATAGGTATGCCATATTGTGGGAAGCGTTTTTGGACCCGTCACATTCCTACTTCCTGTTTGCCGACTTAGTTGGTTTCTATACACATTGAACATATATGCACATTTTTTGTCACATTTTTCTCAGCAACTATTGATGGCAGAGATCTGATATTTGGTCACAAGCATCATATAGGTATACCATATTGTGGGTAGCGTTTTTGGACCCATCAGATTCCTACTTCCTGTTTGCCGACTTAGTTGGTTTTTATACACATTGAACATATATGCACATTTTTCTCAGCAACTATTTATGACAGGAATCTGATATTTAGTCACAAGCTTCATATAGGTATGCCATATTGTGGGAAGCGTTTTTGGACCCGTCACATTCCTACTTCCTGTTTGCCGACTTAGTTGGTTTCTATACACATTGAACATATATGCACATTTTTTGTCACATTTTTCTCAGCAACTATTGATGGCAGAGATCTGATATTTGGTCACAAGCTTCATATAGGCACCCCATATCGTGGGAAGCGTTTTTGGACCCATCAGATTCCTACTTCCTGTTTGCCGACTTTGTTGATTTTTCTACACATTGAACATATATGCTCATTTTTCTCAGCAACTATTGATGGCAGAAATCTGATATTTGGTCACAAGCTTCATATAGGTACCCCATATCGTGGGAAGCGTTTTTTGACCCGTCAGATTCCTACTTCCTGTTTGCCAAAGAGCGGGGATATCATAGGTGAGCATTAGCTCACAGTTCATCTTGTTTTTGGCTATTTTATTTGAAAAAGGGGTTAAAATTTTGAAATGTTGCGTATTTTAAAGGTGCATACAATTTTTTTTTCTTCATCCAATTGTTTTTTGTTGTTGAATGGGTTGTGTTGAGAGCTTTCGATAATATGTCGATGGATTTGCTAGAGATATCCTGAGGCTAAATAAATGATATACTGAAGGGCCAATCAAAAACAGACAATCCAGAGAAACTGGCAACACAGAACACACAATACAAAGAAATGTGCTAATTTCCAAAATTTGAAAGTTTTTATTTTTCATCGAATTTCAATGCAATTTTTGTGAAGTGTTTATATTAATGGGCTGTTAGTGGGTCATAAAAAAAATTGTTTATTTCAGAAAGGGGTCTAATAGGGGCCCAAATTCTGAATGGATTGTGTCGAGCGCTTTCGGTAGTATGTCAACAGATTTCCTGTCATTGCTCATTTAAAAAAAAATTGGAAGTCCTACGTTAATTTGGGGTGGTCATGGTTGTGTTGATATGGTAGTTAGATTTTCAACTACCTGTGCTATCAGTGCCTATCACCACTAAAGTTGTGAGTTCAAATCTCGAGGTGCACTCGATGCAACTTTTTGTGATGAAGTTTGTCAGTGACTTGTGCTAGGTTGGTGGTTTTCTCCTGGTACTGGTACTCAGGTTTCCTCCACCAGTAAAACTGACTGCCACGATATAGCTGAAATATTGTTGAAAGTGGCATTTACTACCGTAACCCCTAACCCTACTTTAATGGGTTACAACTGAATATAATAATTTTTCTTAGTCTAGACCTTGACCACATTTTCATGGTCTACTTACTTTATTAAATTTGTGCCAAATTTTTGTGATTAGGTAATTTTTGCCATTACCATACAACCTAGGTTCACCAGGCTTGTGCCACCTGACCTTGACCTCACTTTCACAGTCTACTGGCTTTGTTAAATTTGCATCAATTTTTCATGTTTAGGTCACTTTCTCCACTACGATACAATGTAGGTTCATCATACATTTTGTACTTGATCCACATATTTATCATGGTGTGTACATTTCAGTCAGGCATATGTCACCTAACATTGACCTCATTTTCATGGTCTACAGATTTTATCAAATTTACATCAAGTTTTCATTATTTTCTCCACCACCTACAACATAGGTTCACCATGTTTGGTCCACACATTTATCATGGAGGGTACCTGTCAGACTTGCATTTGTCGCCTATCTTTGACCTCATTTTCACAGTCTACCGGTGTTGTTAAACATGATTAGGTCAGTTTCTCCACTACATGTACCATACCACCTAGGTTCACCATGCTCTTCACCTCATTTTCACAGTCTGCTGACCTTGTTAAGGTTTGCTGATTAGGCAAGTTTCTACAACCTAGGTTCACCATATTTGGTCTACCCATCAAACCTGCCCATGCAGTCACCTGTATTAAAAGGTCACCTTTTTCTTGTCATGTCATAGAAAATTTCATATGAATCTAACCTCTTCTAAGAGGTCACCTTTCTTATAAGGCCACTTTTTCTTTGAAACAAAGGTGACCTCTTAATACAGGTTTTATTGTACTTTGATGATGGACCTGGTACAGTACATTAATTCATTTTCTAAAAAAATATTTCACACAAACAATTTGCAGGGGGGCAGGTGAGACATAGATCTGTCTACACTTGTTTCATGTTTTACCACTAATCTAATGTTTCCAGTTTCCAATTTAATGTACATGAAAGGATGTTATTTAGATAACTATAAATATAATATTGTTTTATTTTATAGAAAATACTGCTGCCTAAAGTCTGGAAGATTGCCACCATCATTTATTTCCTAAAGTCTGCCAGGAAGATAACCATTTGTTGCTTGGAAGAATGCCAAGAAAAATAGAAGAAATCCCTGTAATCTAAAGGAATTTCAATGAAGTTTATTTGATGGAAAACTTTAATCATATTTGTATTTTGACTTATGAATGATATATTGAATGTTGTTTACATCCATTGATGCAGACAGATACAAGTTTTATTTATGTATTATTCATTTCTTGTTCAGTTTTAATATCAGGGTTTGAAAATCTGAAATATGGCAATAATAATCTGTAGATAATGTATTGAATAATATGAAGGTGAATAAAAATAAAATACATAAGTTGAAGATTTCTTTTTGCAGTTTTTTATTTTAAGTTCAGGATACATTGAAAATAAAACGCTAATGGTTGTCAATATTAGTAACCATGACAACATAAAAACCACATCAAACGCTAATGGTTGTTTACAAATAGCCATAACAACACACAACTACCTGCAAATCTCAAACACTAAGTGCAAAAAATACATGAAAGGCTGAAGGAAATTGTATCTCCTGGCTTGTGATGGGTACAATTAGGAAGGATTGGTATTTAATGACCCTCGTCTATTTATAACTAGATATCTGGCAGAAAAACCAATATAAACTTTAAAAAATTGGCCAGATTCACATTGATTTGCAAACAAGAAACTTTCAACAACATATTAAAATATTCCTGCAATTATCTCTACTGTACATAACCAGACCCGACAATTGCCTCGATCAAGGGAACAATTTGACTTGTTCTGATGCAACCACCTCTGTTCAGAGGACATGTTCAAATGCAATGACCTTTTCTGAGGACAACTACCTGTAACCAAGGAACAGTTGGAACCTGTTTTATTTGATGCACCGACCTCTATTCAGAGGACAACCTGATCTTGGGAAGAGGTAGGTGGAACTATTTGTTCTTGGACCTTGGACAAACTAAAGCATAAAAGTTAAGCCTGGTGTGTTTGGGGTTCACATCTATGAACGTCCCCCTATGCTTAAATGCCCAAGTCCGAGTGCATTTAGGCAATATCCAAATGACAGGAGTTGCATTTGGAGGCCACGTCTCTTGGGTACTATGCTCTGTGTACCTCGACTAGGAGGCGGTGGGGAGGAACAGGTGTCAGCAGCTACACCGGGGTCCTATTTTGGGGGTGTCGTGATCTCCTAAGTTGAACTACAATGCTGGCGTAGTTCGACAAGGGAGATAATGACTGAAGTGTCAGGAGCTACACTTGGGTCACTTGGGGGGAGGGGCAGGGTGGGGAAGATGTCAAAGATTAAAAAGAAATTGCATCGGGAAGAGAGTGGTAAGTAAAATTTCTCTTTTGGGATACCTTTTATATTTGCCAGTCTTTGAAGCTACATAACGATCCAAATAATTTGTTAAATGTGAGAACCTCAATAAAAATTTCTCATTTTGTATAGGATAAGCATGAACTATATTCATATCAATATTTGATGCAATTTTCCTGAGATATTTTTTAGACAAAGAATGATAACTAATTTTCATAAGAATTATTTGAATACAAAAATTACTAGTTAGAAAGGACATGGATGTAAGTGATCATAAGAGACTACATGTATCAAACACTACACTTGAGACACAAGTAAAGCATTGATCTTCTCTACATTTCTCAGTCACAGAATGGTCTTCCAGGCTATATCTACATATTTACTGAAAAAAACAATTTATTCTGTTTCTGACTAATCACAGAAATTAAAACTAGAAATCACTATTATATTTATAATTCATTCATGTTTACAAAATTTAGTAATCCTGTAAGTTGTAAAACGTTCTATTTGTTAATTTTATGTATTTAAAAGACTAAGGAGGGGAGACAATGTTGACAAAAAAAAACTATATAAAGAGGGGAGACAATGTAGACCAAAAAAAACTATATAAGGAGGGGAGACAATGTTGACCAACAAAAAACTATGTAAGGAGGGGAGACAATGTTGACAAAAAAAATTAAAAAGGAGGGGAGACATATTCTTTTCATAAAATGTTTTGTATTTCACAAATTATTTGCTCTTAATTTTTGTAGACTTGATACATTAAGAGCAGGAATATGGCAGCCGAGAAGTATTTTCCTGAAACCTGTGTATTCTATTAGTGAATAACTCAGGCCAACATGAGCAATGGTATTTATTTTTTTAGGGTTTATGTCCTGGTTTTCCTTCCTCTAGCTCTTTTTATAGAGTATACAGCTGAGATATGTACCTATATTTGTTGCATTTTACTTTTTGTCTACTCCCCCAACAACGTTTTTCTTTATTGTCTAAATCGATCGGCTTGCCTGTGCTCATAGAATATGTAATTCCACATCTATCTCCTCTCTTTATGCAAACTGTCCAATGTAAATTTTAATCGGTTCTGAAATTGAAAAAAAATAATCACTAAATTACCCTTGAAATGGCAATTTATTTGACCAAAAAACAATAGAGTTACGTCCCATTGACTAGTGCAGATTTTTTACTCATGAATTTGGAGTCTTAAAGATGGATTTGTATCTGTTTTTATTATATTACAGTATTTTAAACTTTGAATTAAATATTTTGAGCATGTAATTTTTTTTTTTTATCTCCACTTAAAATGGCTAATATTGAATAGAAAAAATGGTATTTTACACAAGAAATCACTTTATTATAAATTAAATTTGAGAGGGGAAAACAACTCGGTTTTCAATTGCAGTATAGAATAATTGTTTATTTCATTCATATTTGATCTCTATGTATGTTTATGATATCTTAACCTTTTACTTTGTACAGATTCTTGGATTGGGGTGCAACATACTCAACAGTTGTCCTAGAACGTAACAGAGAACTCTATGGGATTTCTCTTCAGAATGAAGGTATGTATTGTCTACAACCTAAACTATGTTTTTTCTTGGTAAGTCTTGTATATATTGGGTTGTCACAGTCACTTTTATCATGCAGCTTTGTTATTCTTTCATTATTTGGAGGAATATTTCCAGGTTTAAAAGTGTAAAGGGAAAAAGGGGGCGAGGGTTTGAAATCCAAAATACATTACTTAGCAGGAATGACAGTCGTTAAACAGGTGCCCCTCGTTAAAATATCTAGATTCTTCATATAGATAGTAAGACATTATATGAGTTTTGTTACAGCCAATGTGAGGACTGAGATTCTTAATTGTTATCTTCATAGCTACTTATCAGTGGCAATTAAATCATAGAAGACTGGGATGCAGAGTATATCAATAATGAAAACAATTGGGGAAAAAAAGACTTAAAAAAATAGTGAAAATTACTAGCATTTTTGATAATTTTAGGATATTTGGGGTAGATTCCACCCATAATGAATTAAGAGATCAACTTACAAGTGCACAAAGAAATATAGTAGGTACAAATATAAAAAAACATCACAAATATTGATACTAGTCAAACATTATATAGGAAAATAGGATTTGTTTAGATGAGTGTAGAGGGCCCAGGTGGCTCAATGAGTTAGGTAGTTGGATTACTTAACAACTCAAAATTACAAAAAAGGGTGCACTCGACTTGCAACTGCAAGTGATAAAGTTTACCAGTTGTTTTCCCATGGTTGGCGGTTCTCTCTGGGTACTTCGGCTTCTTCCACCACTAAAACTGGTCGCCATGATATAGCTGAAATATTGCTGAAAGTGGTGTTAAAACACCAAAAATCAAAATCAATCGGCAAGAAAATGTAAGAAAAAAGTCAGCCACCTCTTAATATTGAATGGGTACTTAATGTTTGTGATAAAGGATGTCTAATTTCCCCCCATGATAATCTATTCTATGAGGGGTTAGTCCTGTATTTGAAATAAAAAATAAAAATCCTGCATCACTA
Organism: Bathymodiolus brooksi; assembly: GCA_963680875.1. Classification (NCBI taxonomy): domain Eukaryota; kingdom Metazoa; phylum Mollusca; class Bivalvia; order Mytilida; family Modiolidae; genus Bathymodiolus; species Bathymodiolus brooksi. Next base: position 112,461,791 of record OY804581.1, read on the forward strand.
TTGTGGATTTATGGCAAGTAACAAATAAAATACATAATACATTATCTGGTTTACTGTTTCCATAAAACAAATGTTGAAATTTTATTTGTTCTTTGAAAGTAAAATCTCTATGATTTTGTTTTCTTTTGTGTTTTTTTATTCTTTTATTTGGGGGGTGGGGGGGGTGGGAGGGTATCATTTTTAGCTCACCTGACCCAAGGGGTCAGGTGAGCTATTGCCATCACTTGTCGTCGTACGTCGTAAACTTTTTCAAAAATCTTCTCCTCTGAAAGTACTAGACCAATGGAAACCAAACTTGGTCTGAATCATCACTAGGGTGTCTAGTTTCAAAATTGTGTCCGGTGATGCCGTGCACCAACCAACATGGCCACTGTTACTAAAAATAGAACATATGGTAAAATTGCAGGTTTTGGGTAATAACTCAAAAACCGTTAATAATATCAAAAATCTGACACGGGGTAAAAATCATCAGCACATCAAGATCTACCTACCCTGCAATTTTGAAGTAAATCTGATTACCCATCTTGGAGTTATTGCCCTTTTTTCATCAAATTTGTAAAATTTTAATACTTTTCGTCTTATATTTCAAAAACTATAAGAGATAAAGGTTAACTTTAAATTGCAAAAATGTGCGGCATATCAAGATCTACCCACCCTGCGATTTTGAAGTAAATTTAATTACCCATCTTGGAGTTATTGCCCTTTTTTCATAATTTTTTTTTTAAATTTTAAAACTTTTCGTCTTATATTTCAAAAACTATTTAGAGATAGATGTTAAGTTTATTGCAAAAATGTGCAGCATATCAAGGTCTACCTACCCTGCAATTTTGAAGTAAATCCCATTACCCATTTTGACCGATTATGCAAATTAGAAAAAAGGGGGGATGAAATTTAAAAAAAAATCTTCTCTGAAACTATTGAGCCAATCTCAACCAAACTTTGCTGAGATGATCCTTAGAGGGTCCCCTTTCAAAATTGTGTCCGTCAGCACCGTCCTGTATCCAAGATGGCCGCCATTACTAAAAATAGAAATTTCTTCAAATGGCCAAAACTGCTCTATTTTAAGCCAGAAAGTGCCCAAATTTGAACTGTATAAGCATAATGATGAGCTTTTTAACATATATTACGGGATTTTTTATGAACTTTGAACTTTTACCGATTTTGACCGATTATGCAAATTAGAAAAAAGGGGGGATGAAATTTAAAAAAAATCTTCTCCTCTGAAACTACAGAGCCAATCTCAACCAAACTTTGCTGAAATGATCCTTAGGTGGTTCCCTATCAAAATCGTGTCCCTCAGCGCCGTCCTGTATCCAAGATGGCCGCCATTACTAAAAATAGAAATTTCTTCAAATGGCCAAGACTGCTCTATTTTAAGCCAGAAAGTGCCCAAATTTGAACTGTATAAGCATAATGATGAGCTTTTTAACATATATTACAGGATTTTTTATGAACTTTGAACTTTTGCCGATTTTGACCGATTATGCAAATTAGAAAAAAGGGGGGATGAAATTAAAAAAAAATCTTCTCTGAAACTACTGAGCCAATCTCAACCAAACTTTGCTGAGATGATCCTTAGGTGGTCCCCTTTCAAAATTGTGTCCGTCAGCGCCGTCCTGTATCCAAGATGGCCGCCATTACTAAAAATAGAAATTTCTTCAAATGGCCAAAACTGTTCTATTTTAAGCCAGAAAGTGCCCAAATTTGAACTGTATAAGCATAATGATGAGCATTTTAACATATATTACGGGATTTTTTATGAACTTTGAACTTTTGCCGATTTTGACCGATTATGCAAATTAGAAAAAAGGGGGGATGAAATTAAAAAAAAAATCTTCTCTGAAACTACTGAGCCAATCTCAACCAAACTTTGCTGAGATGATCCTTAGGTGGTCCCCTTTCAAAATTGTGTCCGTCAGCGCCGTCCTGTATCCAAGATGGCCGCCATTACTAAAAATAGAAATTTCTTCAAATGGCCAAAACTGCTCTATTTTAAGCCAGAAAGTGCCCAAATTTGAACTGTATAAGCATAATGATGAGCTTTTTAACATATATTACGGGATTTTTTATGAACTTTGAACTTTTACTGATTTTGACCGATTATGCAAATTAGAAAAAAGGGGGGATGAAATTTAAAAAAATCTTCTCCTCTGAAACTACAGAGCCAATCTCAACCAAACTTTGCTGAAATGATTCTTAGGTGGTCCCCTTTCAAAATTGTGTCCGTCAGCGCCGTCCTGTATCCAAGATGGCCGCCATTACTAAAAATAGAAATTTCTTCAAATGGCCAAAACTGCTCTATTTTAAGCCAGAATGTGCCGGAATTTGAACTGTAAGCATAATGATGAGCTTTTTAACATATATTACGGGATTTTTTATGAACTTTGAACTTTTGTCGATTTTGATCGATTATGTAAATCAGAAAAAAAGGGGGGATGAAATAAAAAAAAAATCTTCTCCTCTGAAACTACTGAGCCAATCTCAACCAAACTTTGCTGAGATGATTCTTGGGTGGTCCCCTTCCAAAATTGTGTTTGGCATTTCAGACCTCCGACCAAGATGGCCACCACAGCCGAACTTAATTTAACATAGGACCCTATGGGAAATTCCCATAAAAAATCTTCATCTGAAACCATTTGCTCAATAAGAACTAAATTTTGATGAAATAGTCATTGGATGGTTCTCTTCCAAAAATATGTTTGGCGGTCAGGCCCTTCGACCAAGATGGCCCAAACAGCCGAACTTAGCTGAACATAGGACCCTATGGGAAATTCACATAAAAATCTTCTTGTCTGGAACCAGTTGCTCAATTGGAACCAACCTTTGATAAAATAGTCATTGGATGGTCCTCTTCCAAAATTGTGTCTGGTGGTCCTGCCCTCTGACCAAGATGGCTGCACAGCTGAACTTAGTTTAACATAGAACCCTATGGAAAATTCACATAAAAACCATCGTCTGGAATCAGTAGCTCAATTAGAACCAAACTTTGGTGGAATGGTTCTTGGATGGCCCCCTTCCAAAATTGTGTCCGGTGATCCCGACTTCCAACCAAGATGGCCACCAAGATAAAAATAGAAAAAAGGGGGGATGAAATTTAAAAAAAATCTTCTCTGAAACTACTGAGCCAATCTCAACCAAACTTTGCTGAAATGATCCTTGTGTGGTCCCCTTCCAAAATTGTGTCCGGCATTTCAGACCTCCGACCAAGATGGCAGCCACAGCCGAACTTAATTTAACATAGGACCCTATGGGAAATTCCCATAAAAATCTTCTTGTCTGAAACCATTTGCTCAATAAGAACTAAATGTTGATGAAATAGTCATTGGATGGTTCTCTTCCAAAATCTGTCCGGCGGTTCGGCCCTTCGACCAAGATGGCCCCCACAGCCGAACTTAGCTTAACATAGGACCCTATGGGAAATTCACATAAAAATCTTCTCAGAAACCACTGGGCCAATTGCAACCAAACTTTGGTGGTATGGTCCTTGGATGGCCCCCTTCCAAAATTGTGTCCGATGATCCCGACTTCCAACCAAGATGGCCGCCAAGCTAAAAATAGAAAAAAGGGGGGATGAATTTAAAAGAAAATCTTCTCCTCTGTAACTACTGAGCCAATCTCAACCAAACTTTGCTGAAATGATCCTTGGGTGGTCCCCTTCCAAAATTGTGTCCGGCATTTCAGATCTCCGACCAAGATGGCAGCCACAACCGAACTTAATTTAACATAGGACCCTATGGGAAATTCCCATAAAAATCTTCTTGTCTGAAACCATTTGCTCAATAAGAACTAAATGTTGATGAAATAGTCATTGGACGGTTCTCTTCCAGAAATATGTCCGGCGGTTCGGCCCTTCGACCAAGATGGCCCCCACAGCCGAACGTAGCTTAACATAGGACCCTATGGGAAATTCACATAAAAATCTTCTCCTCAGAAACCACTGGGCCAATTGCAACCAAACTTTGGTGGTATGGTCCTTGGATGGCCCCCTTCCAAAATTGTGTCCGATGATCCCGACTTCCAACCAAGGTGGCCACCAAGCTAAAAATAGAAAAAAGGGGGGATGAATTTAAAAGAAAATCTTCTCCTCTGAAACTACTGAGCCAATCTCAACCAAACTTTGCTGAAATGATCCTTGGGTGGTCCCCTTCCAAAATTGTGTCCGGCATTTCAGACCTCCAACCAAGATGGCCACCACAGCCGTAATTAATTTAACATAGGACCCTATGGGAAATTCCCATAAAAATCTTCTTGTCTGAAACCATTTGCTCAATAAGAACTAAATTTTGATGAAATGGTCATTGGATGGTCCTCTTCCAAAATTGTGTCTGGTGGTCCCGCCCTCTGACCAAGATGGCTGCACAGCTGAACTTAGTTTAACATAGAACCCTATGGGAAATTCACATAAAAACCATCTTGTCTGGAACCAGTATCTCAATTAGAACCAAACTTTGATGGAATAGTCATTGGATTGTCCTCTTCCAAAACTGTGTCCGGCAGTCACGCTCTCCCACCAAGATGGCCACCACAGTGCAGTTGCGTTGTTATTGAAAGCAGCTTTGATCCAGGTGAGCGATTACAGGCTCCTGGGAGCCTCCGGTTTATTTACATAATTTTTATATATATCGGAAGTAAACTTTTTTTTTAACATCAAAGAAGATCAAAATCCTTTACCAGATGAGTTGAATTTTTATGGGAGTTTTAATCAATAAGTGATTGACTTCTCTTCCAAATATACATCAATGAGTTTAAATGTCCAACAATTGGATTCACATGTAAACAAAGGCAATTGTATTCAAACAATGGATCAATTCCTTTTCCAGTTTGTCAAACTGGGCCCGGTTGTTCAAAATACTGGATAAAGTTATCCACTGGATAAGGTTGTCCACTGGACAACTACTTATCCAGTGGATAGCTAGCCAGTGGTTAAAATTGGTTGATCAAAAGCAAAGACAATGATTGGATAGCTATTCACTGGATAAAATTTTGTCCTGTGGACAACTCCCATGCTCTTTTTGCACTTCCTCTCTTAAAGCAATCCAGACCAAAAATGAAAAACATATTTAACTCCAACTGTTGAGAGACAAAAAAACAAAACAAACAAAAACAACAAGAATTATCAACTCAAATCGGTTCCAAATCTAAATCAAAAACAGCAAACAGATCTAGTAAACAATTGCCCATCACTAATATCATCATAAGCCATTCTTCCACTTTTGATCTAAAGAAAAGTGGGGTCCTCGTCACTATTCATCAAAAGTATTTTTTACTGGTCAATTGAAGGCACGGTAAATAAATTCTTCTGTTCATATTTAAAAAAATGTAACCCAATGTAATTGAAAAGGTATTTTTTTACCATTTATACATCCTCGCTAGTCGGTTTATTTTGTCGGCAATTGAACTGTCGATGTGTCCAGTAATTCATGTAATATTGACAACATCTTTGAGAGGAAAAAACCAACAAAGAACAAACACAGAAGACCACATTGAAAAAAGGTTCACAAAAAACGTAGACGAGAGGCGTATATCATGAAGAATGTAAAATAAATTTGACTGAAAACGATTCACGGAAAATGTTCTCATAACGATTCACGGCACAAAAAACCCAACAGAAAATATTTTGGAAGAAAAATACAAGATCACGGAAGACTAAAATAACCAACCAGTCCCATCAATTACACCTCTCTTTAATTTACTCGCACTGACAACAAATTAAATCCGAAATCAGTTCTGATGGTGTGTGTGAGTTTTTTTCTCCTCAATTTATTATTTATATTGTATAACATTTATTTATTTACATTTGTATTTAAAATCTATCTATTTATCTTAATTCCTGTTATGTGTAGTGTAGTCTATTTCCAAAAAAAAGGGAAATGCTATTTTTGAAATTAAATAAAAAAATAAAATCGAATGTAATTTCAATTGGCGATCATACAAAAAATGTATTTATTTTATCCACTGGATAAAGCTTTATCCGTACCCAATTAAACTTGACAAAAGTTGTCCAGGATAAGGCACATTTGTCCAGTGGACAACTTTTGAGCAACAGAAGTTGTCCACTGGATAGATGATTTATCCAGCGGATAACTTTATCCACTGTTTTGAACAACGGACCCTGCTCTCTCAATACCAATTGAAACATGGGTAATCTATCAGGTGGTCTCTCATCATTATGTATTTTATTTGTTTCAGTCAGGAATTTATACCAATTCATAGGATCCTAGCCCAGATATAAAGAAAAAAATAGAGCAAGTTGGAACAGAAAATGTCTGTTCTGCATGTCAATGAGAAAAATATTTAAACAAAATTGTCCAAGTCCAAAACCACTCTACCATTGAAATAAAACTTGGTTGGTTTGGAATGTTCCTTAGATTGTCTGCTGCTGTTTTTTTTTCTATGGAGACTTAATGGACAAACTTTTTATTAATTGTCCAAACATTTTGAAATTAATTATCATACTTTATAGATATCATATATGTACATACAACTGCAAAAAAATTGTTGATTTAAAAAATGAATTTTTAAGATTTTATTTCTGGAGATTTATAGAAGTCAAACGGACTATAACCATTGAATATACAACCTATTTAATTAGATAATCAAAGGGGAATAATGCGAGGAGAAATAATTTAATTATTCTGAGAAACCACTTAACCATTTGAAATAATACTTGGACGAAACATCCCTTGGATGGTTCTCAACAGATATGTTTGTGTTGATCGGAAATCAAAGATGGCCAACATCACAGGACTTTGCTCAGCATAGAGCCCTACTTAAAAATGAATAAATTTCAAAAACAAAACTCTTGATTGACCCAAAACTGTACATGAATAAGCATTGGATGGCCCCTTAGTGTCATTATAATTTTTCCTATGCTTCAGAATGTCAAGATGGCTGCCACTGCATGACATAATTTGTGTAGGACCGATCATATGTGAAAAGAGGTAAAATACAAGAAAAGTGAAATCATACAGTATGTTACATTACGTCATTGTAGAATTGCTCTGAAAATGTCTTAAAGATATTATTTTTAACATTCTTCATTATTTTTCAGGACCAACAGCTAAGAGAGACCAGCCCTCTTTCAACATGGATAATATGAAATGTTATAGGCCTACATAAGTTGACATAGACCAACGAACAGTCAACAGACAGAAGACATACATACAGATGTAATGGTATACATGTACTGGATCAACAGTTAGTTATACATAGACAGATGTATTGGTATACATGTACTGGATCAACAGTTAGTTATACATAGACAGATGTTATGGTATGCATGTACTGGATCAACAGTTAGTTATACATAGACAGATGTTATGGTATACTTGTACTGGATCAACAGTTAGTTATACATAGACAGATGTAATGGTATACATGTACTGGATCAACAGTTAGTTATACATAGACAGATGTAATGGTATACATGTACTGGATCAACAGTTAGTTATACATAGACAGATGTAATGGTATTCATGTACTGGATCAACAGTTAGTTATACATAGACAGATGTAATGGTATACATGTACTGGATCAACAGTTAGTTATACAGAGACCGATGCAATGGTATACATGTACTGGATCAACAGTTAGTTATGCATAGACCGATGTAATGGTATACATGTACTGGATCAACAGTTAGTTATACATAGACAGATGTTGTGGTATACATGTACTGGATCAACAGTTAGTTATACATAGACAGATGTAATGGCATACATGTACTGGATCAATAGTTAGTTATACATAGACAGATGTTGTGGTATACATGTACTGGATCAACAGTTAGTTATACATAGACATATGTAATGGTATACATGTACTGGATCAACAGTTAGTTATACATAGACAGATGTAATGTTATACATGTACTGGATCAACAGTTAGTTATACATATACAGATGTAATGGTATACATGTACTGGATCAACAGTTAGTTATACATAGATAGATGTTATGGTATACATGTACTGGATCAACAGTTAGTTATACATAGACAGATGTTATGGTATACATGTACTGGATCAACAGTTAGTTATACATAGACGGATGTTATGGTATACATGTACTGGATCAACAGTTAGTTATACATACAGATGTAATGGTATACATGTACTGGATCAACAGTTAGTTATACATAGACTGATGTTATGGTATACATGTACTGGATCAACAGTTAGTTATATATAGACAGATGTTATGGTATGCATGTACTGGATCAACAGTTAGTTATACATATACAGATGTTGTGGTATACATGTACTGGATCAACAGTTAGTTATACATAGACAGATGTAATGGCATACATGTACTGGATCAACAGTTAGTTATACATAGACAGATATAATGGTATACATGTACTGGATCAACAGTTAGTTATACATATACAGATGTAATGGTATACATGTACTGGATCAACAGTTAGTTATACATAGATAGATGTTATGGTATACATGTACTGGATCAACAGTTAGTTATACATAGACAGATGTTATGGTATACATGTACTGGATCAACAGTTAGTTATACATAGACAGATGTTATGGTATACATGTACTGGATCAACAGTTAGTTATACATACAGATGTAATGGTATACATGTACTGGATCAACAGTTAGTTATACATAGACTGATGTTATGGTATACATGTACTGGATCAACAGTTAGTTATACATAGACAGATGTTATGGTATGCATGTACTGGATCAACAGTTAGTTATACATAGACAGATGTAATGGTATACATGTACTGAATCAACAGTTAGCTATACATAGACAGATGTAATGGTATACATGTACTGGATCAACAGTTAGTTATACATAGACAGATGTTATGGTATGCATGTACTGGATCAACAGTTAGTTATACATAGACAGATGTTATGGTATACATGTACTGGATCAACAGTTAGTTATACATAGACAGATGTAATGGTATACATGTACTGGATCAACAGTTAGTTATACATAGACAGATGTTATGGTATGCATGTACTGGATCAACAGTTAGTTATACATAGACAGATGTTATGGTATACATGTACTAGATCAACAGTTAGTTATACATAGACAGATGTAATGGTATACATGTACTGGATCAACAGTTAGTTATACAGAGACCGATGCAATGGTATACATGTACTGGATCAACAGTTAGTTATACATAGACAGATGTAATGGTATACATGTACTGGATCAACAGTTAGTTATACAGAGACCGATGTAATGGTATACATGTACTGGATCAACAGTTAGTTATACATAGACAGATGTTGTGGTATACATGTACTGGATCAACAGTTAGTTATACATAGACAGATGTAATGGCATACATGTACTGGATCAACAGTTAGTTATACATAGACAGATGTAATGGTATACATGTACTGGATCAACAGTTAGTTATACATAGACAGATGTTGTGGTATACATGTACTGGATCAACAGTTAGTTATACATAGATAGATGTTATGGTATACATGTACTGGATCAACAGTTAGTTATACATAGACAGATGTTATGGTATACATGTACTGGATCAACAGTTAGTTATACATAGACAGATGTAATGGTATACATGTACTGGATCAACAGTTAGTTATACATACAGATGTAATGGTATACATGTACTGGATCAACAGTTAGTTATACATAGACTGATGTTATGGTATACATGTACTGGATCAACAGTTAGTTATACATAGACAGATGTTATGGTATGCATGTACTGGATCAACAGTTAGTTATACATAGACAGATGTTGTGGTATACATGTACTGGATCAACAGTTAGTTATACATAGACAGATGTAATGGCATACATGTACTGGATCAACAGTTAGTTATACATAGACAGATGTAATGGTATACATGTACTGGATCAACAGTTAGTTATACATAGACAGATGTTGTGGTATACATGTACTGGATCAACAGTTAGTTATACATAGACAGATGTTATGGTATACATGTACTGGATCAACAGTTAGTTATACATAGACAGATGTAATGGTATACATGTACTGGATCAACAGTTAGTTATACATATACAGATGTAATGGTATACATGTACTGGATCAACAGTTAGTTATACATAGATATATGTTATGGTATACATGTACTGGATCAACAGTTAGTTATACATAGACAGATGTTATGGTATACATGTACTGGATCAACAGTTAGTTATACATAGACAGATGTTATGGTATACATGTACTGGATCAACAGTTAGTTATACATACAGATGTAATGGTATACATGTACTGGATCAACAGTTAGTTATACATAGACTGATGTTATGGTATACATGTACTGGATCAACAGTTAGTTATACATAGACAGATGTTATGGTATGCATGTACTGGATCAACAGTTAGTTATACATAGACAGATGTAATGGTATACATGTACTGAATCAACAGTTAGCTATACATAGACAGATGTAATGGTATACATGTACTGGATCAACAGTTAGTTATACAGAGACCGATGTAATGGTATACATGTACTGGATCAACAGTTAGTTATACATAGACAGATGTAATGGTATACATGTACTGGATCAACAGTTAGTTATACATAGAAAGATGTTATGGTATACATGTACTGGATCAACAGTTAGTTATACATAGACAGATGTTATGGTATACATGTACTGGATCAACAGTTAGTTATACATAGACAGATGTAATGGTATACATGTACTGGATCAACAGTTAGTTATACATAGACAGATGTTATGGTATACATGTACTGGATCAACAGTTAGTTATACATAGACAGATGTTATGGTATACATGTACTGGATCAACAGTTAGTTATACATACAGATGTAATGGTATACATGTACTGGATCAACAGTTAGTTATACATAGACTGATGTTATGGTATACATGTACTGGATCAACAGTTAGTTATACATAGACAGATGTTATGGTATGCATGTACTGGATCAACAGTTAGTTATACATAGACAGATGTAATGGTATACATGTACTGAATCAACAGTTAGCTATACATAGACAGATGTAATGGTATACATGTACTGGATCAACAGTTAGTTATACAGAGACCGATGTAATGGTATACATGTACTGGATCAACAGTTAGTTATACATAGACAGATGTAATGGTATACATGTACTGGATCAACAGTTAGTTATACATAGACAGCTGTAATGGTATACATGTACTGGATCAACAGTTAGTTATACATAGACAGATGTTATGGTATACATGTACTGGATCAACAGTTAGTTATACATAGACAGATGTTATGGTATACATGTACTGGATCAACAGTTAGTTATACATAGACAGATGTAATGGTATACATGTACTGGATCAACAGTTAGTTATACATAGACAGATGTTATGGTATACATGTACTGGATCAACAGTTAGTTATACATAGACAGATGTTATGGTATACATGTACTAGATCAACAGTTAGTTATACATAGACAGATGTAATGGTATACATGTACTGGATCAACAGTTAGTTATACATAGACAGATGTAATGGTATACATGTACTGGATCAACAGTTAGTTATACATATACAGATGTAATGGTATACATGTACTGGATCAACAGTTAGTTATACATAGATAGATGTTATGGTATACATGTACTGGATCAACAGTTAGTTATACATAGACAGATGTTATGGTATACATGTACTGGATCAACAGTTAGTTATACATAGACAGATGTTATGGTATGCATGTACTGGATCAACAGTTAGTTATACATAGACAGATGTAATGGTATACATGTACTGAATCAACAGTTAGCTATACATAGACAGATGTAATGGTATACATGTACTGGATCAACAGTTAGTTATACAGAGACAGATGTAATGGTATACATGTACTGGATCAACAGTTAGTTATACAGAGACCGATGTAATGGTATACATGTACTGGATCAACAGTTAGTTATACATAGACAGATGTAATGGTATACATGTACTGGATCAACAGTTAGTTATACATAGTCAGATGTAATGGTATACATGTACTAGATCAACAGTTAGTTATACATAGACAGATGTTATGGTATACATGTACTGGATCAACAGTTAGTTATACATAGACAGATGTAATGGTATACATGTACTGGATCAATAGTTAGTTATACAGAGACCGATGTAAATGTATACATGTACTGGATCAACAGTTAGTTATGCATAGACCGGTGTAATGGTATACATGTACTGGATCAACAGTTAGTTATACATAGACAGATGTTGTGGTATACATGTACTGGATCAACAGTTAGTTATGCATAGACAGATGTAATGGCATACATGTACTGGATCAACAGTTAGTTATACATATACAGATGTTGTGGTATACATGTACTGGATCAACAGTTAGTTATACATAGACAGATGTAATGGTATACATGTACTGGATCAACAGTTAGTTATACATATACAGATGTAATGGTATACATGTACTGGATCAACAGTTAGTTATACATAGATAGATGTTATGGTATACATGTACTGGATCAACAGTTAGTTATACATAGACAGATGTTATGGTATACATGTACTGGATCAACAGTTAGTTATACATAGACAGATGTTATGGTATGCATGTACTGGATCAACAGTTAGTTATACATAGACAGATGTAATGGTATACATGTACTGAATCAACAGTTAGCTATACATAGACAGATGTAATGGTATACATGTACTGGATCAACAGTTAGTTATACAGAGACAGATGTAATGGTATACATGTACTGGATCAACAGTTAGTTATACAGAGACCGATGTAATGGTATACATGTACTGGATCAACAGTTAGTTATACATAGACAGATGTAATGGTATACATGTACTGGATCAACAGTTAGTTATACATAGACAGATGTTATGGTATACATGTACTGGATCAACAGTTAGTTATACATAGACAGATGTAATGTTATACATGTACTGGATCAACAGTTAGTTATACATAGACAGATGTAATGGTATACATGTACTGGATCAACAGTTAGTTATACATAGACAGTTGTTATGGTATACATGTACTGGATCAACAGTTAGTTATACATAGACAGATGTTATGGTATACATGTACTAGATCAACAGTTAGTTATACATAGACAGATGTAATGGTATACATGTACTGGATCAACAGTTAGTTATACATAGACAGATGTAATGGTATTCATGTACTGGATCAACAGTTAGTTATACATAGACAGATGTAATGGTATTCATGTACTGGATCCACAGTTAGTTATACATAGACAGATGTAATGGTATACATGTACTGGATCAACAGTTAGTTATACATAGACAGATGTTATGGTATACATGTACTGGATCAACAGTTAGTTATGCATAGACCGATGTAATGGTATACATGTACTGGATCAACAGTTAGTTATACATAGACAGATGTAATGGTATACATGTATTGGATCAACAGTTAGTTATACATAGACAGATGTAATGGTATACATGTACTGGATCAACAGTTAGTTATACATAGACAGAGGATATGGTATACATTTACATGATTAACAGTTAGCTATACATGGATAGATGTTATGGTAAAACATAAGATGTAATGATAAAAAATCACATGATAAAGAACTATTTTTGTGAATGTATCAGTTATGTGTGATATATTATTACTCTGATGTATGTTTTGTAAACATGTTCAAACCTTTGAGAATTATTATAGTAAAAAATGAAGTTCAATATTTGAATGAGAAACTTGGCACACATCAAATTTTTAAATACAGGTTAAGGCAAGCAAAATTTCTGCAACAATTTCTGACTTTTTACTAGGAGTACAAAATAATAATGGATCTTCTTTTTAATTATGAAGATCACATTTCAACTTTTTAAATCTATAAAATGTTTGTCTCATTTGGGTTGAATTAATTGATTTTTTTTAATTGATGGAGTTGATATGAAAAAAAGTGACATTTTTTATATGTACAGTCAAACCTGTATATAAAGGCCACTCAAGGGAACCTGATAATGTGGCCTTTATGAGCAGTTTCCCTTTATATAGAGGTTAAAATTATACGCACTATTCATTAATGGGAGAGAATGAGATTGTCCTTTATATACATTGATTTGTTATATACAGGTGCCCTTTAAGGCAGGTTTGACTACTAATTATGGTAAAAATATATACTGGCTACGGTATTAGGGCACAAAGTTCTTTTCATAGAGAGTTTGTGCACTATTATCAGATGGCCATATAATGAACAGATAAATGTGGTCAGAAAGTCTACTTTGAAAAAAATGTATCAGACATGCTTTGTTATGGTTTTCTATATACTATGCTTCACTTAGTTACATACACCACCCCTGTACTAACACATGCTTCACTTAATTACACACACCACCCCTGTACTAACACATGCTTCACTTAATTACACACACCACCCCTGTACTAACACATGCTTCACTTAATTACACACACCACCCCCGTACTAACACATGCTTCACTTAATTACACACACCACCTCCGTACTAACACATGCTTCACTTAATTACACACACCACCTCCGTACTAACACATGCTTCACTTAATTACACGCCACCTCCGTACTAACACATGCTTCACTTAATTACACACACCACTCCCGTACTAACACATGCTTCACTTAATTACACACCCCACCCCCGTACTAACACATGCTTCACTTAATTACACACACCACCTCCGTACTAACACATGCTTCACTTAATTACACACACCACCCCTGTACTAACACATGCTTCACTTAATTACACACCACCTCCGTGCTAACACATGCTTCACTTAATTACACCCACCCCCCATACTAACACATGCTTCACTTAATTACACACACTACCCCCGTACTAACACTATGGCTCAACACTTCAGTTAATATCACTGAGCTGTACTTTCCAAATTGCACTGAATAAAAACCTCCTATACTAAAAATGTATTGCTCAACACTATAACTCACAGCTTTACATTCCCCATTTCACTTATTAAAAAACTAAACATGTATGGTTACTAACACTATGGCTCAACACTTCAGCTAATGTCACTGAGCTGTACTTTCCAAATTTCACTGATTAAAATCCTCCTATACTAAAAATGTATTGCTCAACACTATATAACTCACAGCTTTACATTCCCCATTTCACTTATTAAAAAACTAAACATGTATGGTTACTAACACTATGGCTCAACACTTCAGCTAATGTCACTGAGCTGTACTTTCCAAATTTCACTAATTAAAATCCTCCTATACTAAAAATGTATTGCTCAACACTATATAACTCACAGCTTTACATTCCCCATTTCACTTATTAAAAAACTAAACATGTATGGTTACTAACACTATGGCTCAACACTTCAGCTAATGTCACTGAGCTGTACTTTCCAAATTTCACTGATTAAAAACCTCCTATACTAAAAATGTATTGCTCAACACGATATAACTCACAGCTTTACATTCCCCATTTCACTTATTAAAAAACTAAACATGTATGGTTACTAACACTATGGCTCAACACTTCAGCTAATGTCACTGAGCTGTACTTTCCAAATTTCACTGATTAAAAACCTCCTATACTAAAAATGTATTGCTCAACACTATATAACTCACAGCTTTACATTCCCCATTTCACTTATTAAAACACTAAACATGTATGGTTACTAACACTATGGCTCAACACTTCAGCTAATGTCACTGAGCTGTACATATCCCTTTTCACAATATACCTGTTACCAGTTAACAGCTAACTGTTCAGAAAACCACAAATAATACATGTATGGTTCATAGTGTACTTTGGTTGAGATTGTTCTTACCACAAGATTTGTTCATTGATATGGAATCTGATTGCCAAACTCCTTGTTGTATGACTTTGTGTTCTAAGATTGTGGTTATGTATGTATTTTCTATATATGGTTTGAACTTATGATGACTAATAACATGATATATTAAAATTTGACATGCTTGAATGTCAGTTGACATTTGATTGGTTGTTTTTAATTAGCATAATGTTGGATCATTATAATAATTGTACAAGTTTGCAGATATACAACTTTTTCATTATTCCTTAGTATGTCTAATTGATTAGTTCTCTATTCAGAAGTAATTTGTTTAAATTATGAACAAGATTTCAAGACTTTATTTTACTCAAGATATAATAAACTGTCACATGAGAATACAATTAGATGATGACTTTCAAAATGTGCAAGGTCACATATAATTAAATGCAGCAGTTGTGAATATACATGTACAATATATAATATCATATGGAAATATAATGAAGAAAATATTAATGATATAATAGTTTCACAAGATTTGTCAGAAAAATGGATAGCTATTTAATATTTATTTGTTTCAAAATGACATCATTCCTTTCAGTTTTATTAATGATGAATTTTGAACAAAACACTGTGGAATATACCTCTGTCTCTCCATTTCAATAACATCATTTTAACATGAGAATAGATAATGACATTCATCTCCATGATGTGCTATTCAGAATATTTATATGAAATGCAACATTTATCTGTAATGTAGGATTAGAAGTACCAACATTTTATTCAATATATATCTTCAGACTTGTATGTTTTGTAACTGAATTCTAAGAGACCCTAACTTTACAGCACTATTTATCCAGTTCAAAATTATTGCTTTTTCTTTATTCTTCAGTGTTGTACAAGGTCCAATTATAGTAAAGATGGGTTTGATTTGTCATTCGGCAAATAACAAATCTTGTTTCACTGGTACATTTCATGTCTTTGTAATTAATAAATGTTGTAGCTTTTTTGTTTATAAGTTCAACTATATATATATATTGTTTATATAAAGGAGAAGATGTTCTAAGTTGTAAAACTTGTATCTGATCCTATTGTCATGTTTTTGGACAATGAAATATGTTTAAACTGACATTTTACTGAATCACTGACCTTTTGATCAAGTTCATTATAAAATTATACAGTAATAGAATGGTTGATTAAAACAAACTAATAATCTAAAGATTAATGTACAGTTGTGAATGTTACATTTTATGTACAAAGGTTATGTACAAAGGTGTGTCCATTTTTGCCAGGATGCATACTATTGTATGGTAAAATGTGAGTAGGGGAAAGAGGTACCTATTTTGTGTAATCAACTATAATTGTTCCTATGGTACCAGTCCAACTTCCATGAAGCTACAAAATAATTACATACATATTGAAGTTATTTATGGTATATTACAGAAGTTTTAAGAATTTTTCTCTAATTTCTCCATCTTTTGAATCTTTGTCATCTTCAGCAGAGTGTGCTTATTTTGTGTTATATTTCCCTGAAACTTTAAAGACCACATTTATACATAATAATGTTGTGCACCTCAATTCACAGAGATATTCAAGACTTTTTTTTTTTTTGGTTGAAATTTTCATTTTAGTCACATTTTCATTAGAATATACATATTTTCTGTAAATCCTATTATTGTAAAAACAAAATCTTAGGCTTTCACAGAATTATTACATTGGAGCTAGGTATCTCATATACTGGTAGTGCTCAAGATGTTTCTAGATTTTTGTATAATTTATAACTACTCGTACAGTTTACAACAGACCTTCCTGAAACTATGCAAAATATGTATTGTATTCTCCAGTATATTTTAAAATCAACTCTCCCACAGTTTGTAAAATGAGGTATTCACCAATATTTTGTGGAATACACTTAAAGGGTAATTTATTTGCTCTCAATTGTTTTTGTTGCTAGATATTTTAAGAACAAGTTGTTGTTTGTATTGTGAGAATTTGTATTACAATTAAACTTTTTATTGTTTCCTAAAAGATTCTATGAAGAAATAATCTGTGTCAAATCTAGCAACAATTTCAATTTTGCAATCACTTGTCGTCCGTTGTCTTGTCTTTATTTTTTCAAATATCCATCAATGCCTCATTTCAAGTCACATTGAGCTTTACTTTTTTCAAAAGTCCATCACTACTTCATTTCAAGTCACAATGGGCTCAAAATTGAATATCAGCTCTGTGATACATATATTCTAGGTTTTCCGTCGGAGGAATGCCCATTTAACTAATGTACAGATTGAGCAAATTATGCTAAATTTTGATTTAAAAGCACACAATTGATTCAAATGAAACCAAACTAAGAATTCAGATGCAGTTTGAATTTTCACCTGTTTTAATTTACATATTTCGATCTTTGGTGTAAAATTTTGAAGTCTGAAAATGAAATGCAGACGAGGTGATTACATGCTCATTAGATGCTGTGAGACTCTGGTTTTTAGTATCCATGGTTACTTAATTGTATCTTAAATAGTTATTACAAATGTAATGGTATATGTATAATGAAATTATGGAAACTAATGGTTTTATAGAGGTTTTTTTTCCAATGCTGGGTTTTTATCTCTAGCTTTTAATGCAGTTTCCACGGTTTTTAATAAAAGACATAGTCTTGTATATTTGATTAATGTAGATTATAAAGGTTAACTTGCTACACATGTCAACTAATGTTCTTAATGTTTGCACACAAAATTGTCATATATAAAACAGATGCTAATTTTTAACACAATGTGTTTTCTATACTCACAGTTTACAACATTATATGGTATCCACCAGTATTTCATGTAATACAATAAAAGGGTAATTTATTTGCTCTCAATTGTTTTTGTTGCTAGATATTTTAAGAACAAATTGTTGTTTGTATTGTGAGAATTTGTATTACAATTAAACTTTTTATTGTTTCCTAAAAGATTTTATGAAGAAATAATCTGTGTCAAATCTAGCAACAATTTCAATTTTGCAATCACTTGTCAACCGTTGTCTTGTCTTTATTTTTTCAAATATCCATCACTGCCTCATTTCAAGTCACAATGAGCTTTACTTTTGTCAAAAGTCCATCACTACTTCATTTCAAGTTACAATGGGCTCAAAATTGAATATCAGCTCTGATACATATATTCTAGGTTTTCCGTTGGAGGAATGCCCATTTAACTAATGTACAGATTGAGCAAATTATGTTAAATTTTGATTTATATATATAAAAGCACACAATTGATTCAAATGAAACCAAACTAGGAATTCAGATGCAGTTTGAATTTTGACCTGTTTTAATTTACATATTTCGATCTTTTGTGTAAAATTTTGAAGTCTGAAAATAAAATGCAGGCGAGGTGATTACATGCTCATTGGATGCTGTGAGACTCTGGTTTTTAGTATCCATTGTTACTTAATTGTATCTTAAATAGTTATTACAAATGTAATGGTATATGTATAATGAAATTATGGAAACTAATGATTTTCTAGAGGTTTTTTTTCCAATGCTGGGTTTTTATCTCTAGCTTTTAATGCAGTTTCCACGGTTTTTAATAAAAGACATAGTCTTGTATATTTGATTAATGTAGATTATAAAGGTTAACTTGCTACACATGTCAACTAATGTTCTCAATGTTTGCACACAAAATTGTCATATATAAAACAGATGCTAATTTTTTACACAATTTGTTTTCTATATTCACAGTTTACAACATTATATGGTATCCACCAGTATTTCATGTAATACAATAAAAGGGTAATTTATTTGCTCTCAATTGTTTTTGTTGCTAGATATTTTAAGAACAAGTTTTTGTTTGTATTGTGAAAATTTGTATTATAATTAAACTGTTTTTTGTTTCTTAAAAGATTCTAAGAAGAAATAATCTGTGTCAAATCTAGTAACAATTTCAATTTTGCAATCACTTGTCGTCCGTTGTCTCTTTCCTTTTTTGAAATGTCCACCACTGCCTCATTTCAAGTCACAACTTTTTAAGTCTGAAAATGAGCAATTACATGATTATTGGATTCTGTGAACCATTGGTTTTTAAATCGCTCCCCTCACAATTTTAAACATTAGATATCCACCGGTATTTTATGTTAATAGCCCCACTCACAGTTTCACAGATTTAAATATAAGGTATCCACGAGTAGTTTATGTTAACAGCTTCCCTCAACGGTATCCGTTAGTAGTTTATGTTAACAGCCCCTCTCACAGTTTTAAGCATAAGGTATCCGTTAGTAGTTTATGTTAACAGCCCCTCTCACAGTTTTAAGCATAATGTATCCACCAGTAGTTTATGTTAGTGGCCCCTCTCACAGTTTTACACATAAGGTGACCACCAGTAGTTTATGTTAACAGCCCTTTCACAGTATCAAACATAAGGTGTCCATCAGTAGTTTATATTAACAACTCCCATCACAGTTTTAAGCATAAGGTATCCACCAGTAGTTAATGTTAACAGTTCCTCTCACAGTTGTAAGCATAATGTATCCACCAACAGTTTATGTTAACAGGACCTGTCAGTTTTAAGCATAAGGTGTCCATCAGTAGTTTATGTTAGCATCCTCTCTCACAGTTTTAGAACATAAGGTGTCCATCAGTAGTTTATGTTAACAGCCCCTCTCACAGCTTAAAGCATCAGGGTGTCAATCAGTAGTTTATGTTAGCAGGACTTCACACGATTTTAAGTATAAGGTGACCATCAGTAGGTTATGGTAACAGCCCCTCTCACAGTTTTAAGCACAAGGTGTCAATCCGTAGTTTATGTTAACATTCCCACAGTGTTCAACTTAAGGTAATCACCAGTATTTTGTGTAAATAAATCTTCCCACAGTGTGCAACATAAAGTAATCCCCAGTATTTTGTGTAAATAAATATTCCCACAGTGCTCAACATAAAGTATTTCCAGGTATTGTATGTAAATAAAGCTTCCTACAGTGCTCAACATACAGTATTCCTCAGTATTTTGTATAAATAAATCTTCCCACAGTCTTCAACATACAGTATTCCTCAATATTTTGTGTAGATAACTCTTCTCACAGTGCTAAAACATACATTATTCCTCAGTATTTTGTGTAAATAAATTTTCCCAGTGTTCAACATAAAGTATTTCCAAATATTTTATGTAAATAAATATTCTCACAGTGTTCAACAAGAAGTAGTCCCCAGTATTTTGTGTAAATAAATCTTCCCACAGTGTTCAACATAAAGTAATCCCCAGTATTTTGTGTAAATAATTTTTTCCACAGTGCTCAACATAAAGTAATCCCCAGTATTTTGTTTAAATAAATATTCCCAGTGTTCAACATAAAGTATTCCTCTGTATTTGGTGTAAATAAATCGTCCCACAGTGTTCAACATAAAGTATTTCCCAGAATTTTATGTAAATAAATCTTCCCAGTGTTCAACATAAAGTATTACCAAATATTTTGTGTAAATAATCTTCCCAGTGTTCAACATAAAGTAATCCCCAGTATTTTGTGTAAATAATTCTTCCCATAGTGCTCAACATACAGTATTCCTCAGTATTGTGTGTACATAAATCTTCCCACAGTGCTTAACATACAGTATTCCTCAGTATGTTGTGTAAATAAATCTTCTCACATAAAGTAATCCCCAGTATTTTGTGTAAATAAATATTCCCACAGTGTTCAACAAGAAGTAATCCCCAGTATTCTGTGTAAATAAATCTTCCCACAGTGCTCAACATACAGTATTTTGTGTAAATAAATCTTCTCACAGTGCTCAACATAAAGTAATCCCCAATATTTTGTGTAAATAATCTTCCCACAGTGCTCAATATACAGTATTCCTCAGTATTTTGTGTAAATAAATCTTCCCACAGTGCTTAACATACAGTATTCCTCGGTATTTTGTGTAAATAAATCTTCCCACAGTGTTCAACATAAAGTAATCCCCAGTATTTTGTGTGAATAAATTTTCCCACAGTGCTCAACATAAAGTAATTCGCAGTATTTTGTGTAAATAAATCTTCCGACAGTGTTCAACATAAAGTAATCCCCAGTATTTTATGTAAATAAATTTTCACACAGTGCTCAACATAAAGTTATCCCCAGTATTTTGTGTAAATAAATCTTCCCACAGTGTTCAACATAAAGTATTCCCCAGTATTTTGTGTAAATAATTTTTTCAACAGTGCTCAACATATAGTAATCCCCAGTATTTTGTGTAAATAAATATTCCCAGTGTTCAACATAAAGTATTCCTCAGTATTTTGTGTAAATAAATCGTCCCACAGTGTTCAACATAAAGTATTTCCCAGAATTTTATGTAAATAAATCTTCCCAGTGTTCAACATAAAGTATTACCAAATATTTTGTGTAAATAGTCTTCCCACAGTGTTCAACATAAAGTAATCCCCAGTATTTTGTGTAAATAAATTTTTCAACAGTGCTCAACATATAGTAATCCCCAGTATTTTATGTAAATAAATATTCCCAGTGTTCAACATAAAGTATTCCTCAGTATTTTGTGTAAATAAATCGTCCCACAGTGTTCAACATACAGTATTCCTCAGTATTTTGTGTAAATAAATCTTCCCATAGTCTTCACCATAAAGTAATCCCCAATATGTTTTGTAAATATATCTTCCCATAGTGCTCAACATACAGTATTCCTCGGTATTTTGTGTAAATACATCTTCCCAGTGTTCAACATAAAGTAATTCCCAGTATTTTGTGTGAATACATATTCCCACAGTGCTCAACATAATGTATTTCATAGTATTTTGTGTAAATAAATCTGCTCACAGTTTTCAACACAACGTATTTCCAAGTCTTTTATGTAAATAAATATTCCCACAGTGTTCAACAAGAAGTATTCCTCAGTATTTTGTATAAATAAATCTCCCCACAGTGTTCAACATAAAGTATTCCTCAGCATTGTGTATAAATAAATCTTCCCACAGTGTTCAACATAAAGTAATCCCCAGTATTTTGTGTAAATAATCTTCCCACAGTGCTCAGCATACAATATTCCTCAGTATTTTGTGTAAATAAATCTTCCCACAGTGCTCAGCATAATGTATTTCCCAGTATTGTGTGTAAATAAATATTCCCACAGTGTTCAACATAACGTATTTCCCAGTATTTTATGTAAATAAATATTCCCACAGTGTTCAACATAAAATATTTCCCAATATATTGTGTAAATAAATCTTCCCACAGTGTTCAAGATATGGTATTACCAAATATTTTGTGTAAATAATCTTCCCACAGTGTTCAACATAAAGTAATGCCCAGTATGTTTTGTTAATAAATCTTCCCATAGTGCTCAACATACAGTATTCCTCGGTATTTTGTGTAAATACATCTTCCCACAGTGTTCAACATATAGTAATTCCCAGTATTTTGTGTAAATACATATTCCCTCAGTGCTCAACATAATGTATTTCCCAGTATTTTGTGTAAATAAATCTGCTCACAGTGTTCAACACAACGTATTTCCAAGTCTTTCATGTAAATAAATATTCCCACAGTGTTCAACAAGAAGTATTTCTCAGTATTTTGTTTAAATAAATCTTCCCACTGTGTTCAACATAAAGTATTCCTCAGTATTTTGTGTAAATAAATCTCCCCACAGTGTTCAACATAAAGTATTCCTGAGTATTTTGTGTAAATAAATCTTTCCACAGTGTTCAACATAAAGTAATCCCCAGTATTTTGTGTAAATAATCTTCCCACAGTGCTCAACATACAATATTCCTCAGTATTTTGTGTAAATAAATCTTCCCACAATGCTCAACATACAATATTCCTCGGTATTTTGTGTAAATAAATCTTCCCACAGTGCTCAACATAACGTATTTCCCAGTATTGTGTGTAAATAAATCTTCCCACAGTGTTCAACATACAGTATTCCCCCGTAATATGTGGAAAGAAATCTTCCCACAGTGTTCAACATGAAGTATTCTCTCAATATTTTGTGTAAATAAATCTTCCCACAGTGTTCAACATAAAGTATTCAAAGTAGCTTGTTTATTAAATCAATCTTCCCACAATGTTCAACATAACATATTCCCAAGTATTTTATGTAAATAAATCTTCCCACGGTGTTCAACATAAGTATTTCCTAGTATTTTGTGTAAATAAATCTTCCCAGTGTTCAGCATATGTTTTGTATAATGTTTTATAATAATTTAATTTTCTCTACCAATGCTACTGAACCAAATTAAATAAAACTTGGTTGATATGGTACTTACAAGACATACACCACTTTCCATGACCACCATTTGTAAAAATCTTATTTTTTTCAATTGTCCATTACTACCTTATTTGAAGTTATAATGAGCTCAAATTTGAACATCAGTTCTATGACACGTGTATTCCGGGTTTAGTGTGAGATGATAATGAGTAGTTCAACTTCAACATCTCTTCTTGGTTATTCTATTTAGATATTCTTTCCCTCGATTTATATTGATTATGCAAAATCACATTAAAATCTCCCCAGAAACCATTGATTCAAATGTTCCTCAAATGAACTTACATTGCTTCACTATCAAGATATGGCGTATGAAAGCCCAACCCTTCCATCCAAAATCACTGCCACTATTAAGAATAAATTTATGATAGTTTGTTTTATTTTATTCACACAAGTACAAAATTGTTCCACATCATTATTCAATTTCAAATAGGGAAGGGACAACCAATACACTGCCTATATAATATATTTCGATTTCTTGTGTAAAATTTTGAAGTCTGAAAATGAAAACCAGGTCAGCGATTACATGCTCCATAATGTTTAATGGAATTGAGGAAACTAATGCTTTTCTAGAGTTTTTCCCATAATAAGGTTTTTCTCTAGTTTTTAAGGCAGAATTTCCTGTTTTTATTAAAAAATATACTCATTCACATTTTATTAATATTTGATTGTAAGGCTAACTTGCTTCATATGTCACCTAATGTACTTACTGTGTGTGCTGTATTATATAAAATTGATGTTAGCTTTTAAAAATATGTTTGTCTTATTTCGATATGGAAGCCAATGATTTGCTATCGTCCCAACAGTCACAATTAAATGAGCTTCTGATTAAAAACAAAGAATTATTTGTCACTAAAGAAAACCCAAAGTTAGGCTTGACTAATCTGGTAGAACACCAGATACATTTGAAGCCTGATGCAGTTTCTAAGCACCAAAGACCATATAAACTGCCACCTCACAAGAGGGACGTTTTGCGTCATCAACTTCTTCTTCTTCCCGTCAGGAGAATACTCTATATTGAGTGTTGACTCTCCGCGCATTTCCCTTCTGTACAGCTAAAAGCAAATCGTATATACAGTTAAAAACGGAATTAACGTATTTACATCTGGGATAGCACTGGTAGGGTGATGGACCCTAACCCTGCCTGGAACTGGTCAATGGTGTTGACTTGACGTAGAGTCTGTGGTATGGTGTTCCAGGTGATGATGGTACGCGGGAAGAAAGAATATCGAAAAATATCAGCATTTGTATAGTGTTCTGTAGGCTGCATTACCTCTGGTTCTGTTGTCTGATGGTGTGAGAATGTGTTCCGCATGGACATCAACTAAGTTGTTAACTATTTTGTACATGAATGTTGCTCTTGCTTTGGCTCTTCGTTGTTCTAGTGACTCCCACTGTAACCTGGAGATCATTGATGTTACTACTCTATCATAAAAGTTGTTATATACAAATCTTGCAGCTCTCCTTTGTATTGCCTCTAGTTGGTGTATGTTGTTCCGGGTATAAGGGTCCCACACTGAGCTTGCATATTCAATAGATGGTCGTACCAAAGTTGTGTATGCGGTTGCTTTCACTTCTTTTGGGCAGGAATGTATATTGCGCCTTAGGAAACCAATGGTGCGGTTGGCTTTTGCTGATATGTTGCTAATGTGGTTGTTCCAGCTTAAGTCTGAGCTGAATGTAACTCCAATGTATTTGCTGTCTTTGGTAACCTCTAGTATGTGGTTGTGTAGAGTGTAGTTGAATTCAGCTGTTTTCCTCTTTTTGGTTAAGTGGATGGTGAAACATTTATCTGCATTTAACTGCATCTGCCATTTTTTCTCCCATATTTCTAGTTGTTGTAGGTCGTTTTGTAATTGATGCTGGTCATTGTTGTTAATCACACGATAGAGGAGGCAATCATCAGCGAATAGTCGTGCATTTGATGTGACATATAAGTCATTTATGAATATGAGGAACAACTGGTCCGAGTACCGTGCCCTGGGGCACCCCAGAGTCTACATCACAGGTGGAAGAGTGTGTGCCGTCTAGTAGCACCTGTTGAGTACGTCCTTTAAGAAAGTCTTGTATTCATTTCAGTGTTGTACCACGAATACCATAATGGTCAAGTTTCATTAGTAGTCGTCTATGTGGAACCCTGTCAAAGGCTTTCGAAAGGTCAAGGAGAATGGCATCTATCTGTTTTCCACTAGACATGTTCTTTGCTAGCTCTTGTACAGTTGTTATGAGTTGGGTTTCACAAGATCGACGGGCTCTAAATCCATGGTGGTTGTCCGATAATAAGTTGTTTTGTGAAAGATGGTTCATGATGTTACTGTAGATAATATGCTCAAGAATTTGACTGCATATTGATGAACCTTTAAGTCAAGGAATAATTGCACCGGTAAATGAAAAAGAACATATACCCATATCAAGTCTCATTGTTTTAGTTTCAAGGAGAAATCGACCAAACTCAGGGTTGGAAATAGGTTCAAATGAGGGAAGTCTATTAATGTCTAGGTTTTGCGTAGATTTTTTATATCTGAATTCCAATACACAAGCTTTTCTATATACAATTCCGAATGTGGATGAATTAACGGGATCATTTACACGGCATATTCCAAATTTCATATCTTCCATTGGCTTCAGATCAGGTTTTTTTCAAATGCGCATTTCGCCAGAGTCTACCAAGTACTAATATACTGCCTTCAATACTTGTTTTGGTACATTTAAGGTTAATGGGTTACATATGGGTTTGAAAGCATCACCAAATAGTTTTCAGCTTCTTAAGAATAAAGTATTTAATGGTTTATCTTTTCGAAACACATTGTGTTACTTGGATGATGTCGGGAGGAGGGGTTCTGAACATTTTTAACAGCCTTTGAAAAGATTTACAGGAGTTTTTGGACGATTTTATTCAGCTGGATTGAGGCTATCGCCACA
Organism: Bathymodiolus brooksi; assembly: GCA_963680875.1. NCBI lineage: Eukaryota > Metazoa > Mollusca > Bivalvia > Mytilida > Modiolidae > Bathymodiolus > Bathymodiolus brooksi. Next base: position 112,488,743 of record OY804581.1, read on the forward strand.
GAAATGTAAGTTTGCACAAAGGAATTGCATTTTTTAGGACACGAAATATCAAAAGAAAGGATAAGACCACCAGATCAAGAGCGATATTTTAGATTAATGAACTGGTTCCAGAGATATATTCGTGATTAGAAAGTCAAAGCAAATTGTTGATACAAACTTCTACGTAAAGGTGTGAAATTTATATAGAAAAAGAAACATCCCAAATACGATTTACCTTTTTACCTTTTTACCTTTTTACCTAGCTGTGGAAACGTCAAGTAAAGGTATTGGTTTAATCAGAGCAATTGATGAAAGATGGAATTTAATTTTGAGATTCAATATAAACCTGCTGAACAACTGATAGTACCTGATTCATTGTCAAGAGGGTTTGGGTTTATGGTGTTTAACGCCACTTTCAACAATATTTCAGTTATATCGTGGCGGTCAGTTTTATTGGTGGAGGAAATCGGAGTACCGGGGAAAACCACCTACCTGTCGCAAGTAAGTGACGAACTGTATCACATAATGTTGTATCGAATACATCTCGCCATGAAAGGGGTTCGAACTCACAACGTTAGTGGTGTTAGACACTGATTGCATAGGTAGTTGTAAATCCAACTACTATAAGATCACGACCTCGACACTGCCCCCCCTCCCCCCCACACATTGTCAAGATGTCAACCTAATACTAGAAGTGATCCTGCAGTTTAAAGTTGAAATGAAACATACCCTTGTTTTCCATATGTCTCAGGACATACAGGTGAAATAACATCACACAACGGGTTCTCTTTACAAGAATTAATTAATAAGTCTAGTGACTCTATCTGTTTAAGCATGTATCACATAACAATGATATAGTAACACACCAGGAATCAGATTATGAAGGTGATACAGAAACGCCTCATATGTCAAGGAAACACAACGTGATTAAGCAAAAAACTAAAACACAGCTTGCATTTAACATTTCACAACGTGAAACAAAAGAGTTGTATTGTCCTGTCTCAGCGGATGAATCACAAATCAAAGAAGTGAGCATAGATTTATTTGAACACTTTGATTTTAGCCCAGAAAAATGTAAAACTTTGCAAGGAAATGACAAGACTACCTTATCTAATCAACTACCTAGAGTCCAATGAGTTACCATTAAGTCAGAAATTAGCCAGTAGAATTTAGATAGTCAAATGACTATCTTTTGATTAATTGGTTACTACTACATTCTAAGGTGAAGAAATGAGTGTAAATGAAACAAAATGCATTTTTGAAAAGAATTTATAAAAACAAAAACAAAAACAAAAAAAACACTCCAAAATTGACCCCAAAACTGACTCCAAAAATGACTCCAAAAGTGACTCCAGACTCCACTCCAAAATAAACTACAGACTCCACTCCATGTTTTACAACATGCCATAATTGTTGTGTGACAGATAACCTTGCATATTGTTTTTAATTATGATGTGATTCGGGTTCGGGGGGAATAAAAACAGTTATATAGTATCAAGATATATATTTTTTTACTACAATATGAACTATTTTGTCAAAATACAAAAATTAATACGCATTGATCGCATTTCTAATATAAATAAAACGTCATCTATAACTGAATAAGAAAGTAGAAAAGACTAACTCAAGAAATTCAATATAAAATATAATAATAATTATAAACAATATAATTTTACAAAATCATAAATGGTCATGAATATCAGTGATTATTGTGTGAATTCATGAACATGTAATAGCCCAAATTCTAATACACACCTTACCGTGAAATGGAATAAATGTAGGTCCAGGTAGATACGATAACGTAACCCTCATTCCGCTTTTGCTCCCAGTGAGGGTTATACGAATCGATCCCGTTCAACGTATGGGAGCAGCGCCCGGAGTGATTCACACCGGCGGTTTTTTGTCCTAATTCCGTTGTAAGTGGTTGGAAAAATTAACGGGGGTGAAAGATAAATATGTTTAGGTAAACCTTGAGGTGTTAAGTAAACGCTGCATCAATCCATGATAGACTTATATCCATCTGAAAATTTGAATGCATGAAATCTTCTTTCTGTCCGACATTTTGTTTACAAGTTGCTATTTCACGAGCACTTGCCTCGTTTTGGAGATATCCTTATTTGGATCAATCGTAGTAAAAGTTTTTCATATTTGGCATTCAGATCCATATAAGGATAGGCTCCGCCCATCACGAGAGTATACGTAAGGTGCCATGGCGGACAAGAAACAATTTCCGAATACGAAATCGACCATGAAAGTAAAAACAGGTATTGTAACACTTATTTCGTATCACCATTACTTAAAAATTGTAGGGAATAATAAGTTATGACCAGAGATGCAAAAAGAAAGTTGAAATATTCACGGAACGAAAATTTTAATTTGCTCCCATACGTTGAATGGGCCCGATTTGTAACCCAAACTGGAGCACAAGCGGAATGAGGGTTACGTTATCGTATCTAAGGTCCAGGAAGTTTATTTAAAAATATAAGTTAGTTGTTCAAATCGTTAATCTATTTTTAGATATTTTAGGAAAACGAAAGTACATAGATAACTGAATGCTGACTATTATAACGTTTGTAAACAAATATTGAAATGATAAATACTGTAGTGCAAATACTTTCAATAAAGAAAATTAGTTATTTATTACAAAATACAGTAGTCAATCTCGTTAACTCGCTACAGAAAAATTGAGCTCGCCGATAAAGTCGAGTAAAAAAGGTAGAAATATTGGCATGTGTTATTGCCGGTTCTAAAATTTCATAAAGTAATTTGAATTGATTTATTATTTTTCATGTTGATATGATTATGATTTAATCATCTGAGATATTCAACAAGGGAAAATGTTTGTACAGAGCCAGATAACTCGATCTAAACATGTTTATTGACTGATAGCCTATGTAACTATTTCGACTTCGACATTTCAGGACTATTTCTGGGTCACAATTGACTATATGTTATGAGGAGTTGTGGTAAACTTTACAATATTTAGAATTGTAGTGACTGCCTCTTTCTGCATTCCTACAAAGAATGGAATCCCTACTATAATCTGAATATATCCTGTCTTTCAAAATTCACTGACTCTCCTGTCAGCGACATAGGAATGGATCGTACAGTGCGGGTTAGAGATGAAAGTGCACAGGGGGACAAGTGTCCAAAACTGTCGAGCAAAAACAAGCACTTTGGTTTCAAAGGATACTCTTATACTGCACAATATATTTTTGTCTTGCATGTTATAAATTCATCTTTTTTCAAATATGTTTGCCCAAAAGAAGGGGCTCCTACACCCTGTCTGATCTAAACCTAGCTGCGGAACCGTAGCCCTTATGGTCCTTGGGCTAGTTTTCTGATATTTGCGGACCATAGAGCTACGGATTTCACACTATCAAAAACTTTCGAAAATGCGCGGTGAAAATCTTTCGCCGTTTTTTGGCAAATTCTTGTCATGAAATCGGGTGCGAGAACGATCAAACATATATATTTCGTTTCGTTAAATATTCATCTACATTCTTCTATACTTACTTACCTGTTAATATTCATTTCCAGCTCATTATCATAACAAATGTCTCGATATTAACTGATCCCAGGTAATTAAGTATAGAAGAATGTAGATAAATATTTAACGAAACGAAATATATATGTTTGATCGTTCTCGCACCCGATTTCATGAAACAATAAAGAAATAAAGAAATTTTATTGAAAATAAATTTGTAAACAGAAAGTTAGAATAAAAGGGGGGTGTTATGTCCGTGCCACGAGCGCTTATTAGTATCTATATAGGGTCGACACATGCAATTTGATGTTAACATAAGATTGTATGAATATTGACACGAACAAGTTAAAATAAGGAAAAAGAGATGAAATAATAAAGAAATAAAGAAATGTTATTGAAAATAAATTTGTAAACAGAAAGTTAGAAAAAAGGGGGGTGGTAAGTCCGTGCCACGAGCGTTTATTATTATCTATATAGGGTCGACACATGCAATTTGATGTTAGCATAAGATTGTATGAATATTGACACGAACAAGTTAAAATAAGGAAAAAGAGATGAAACAATAAAGAAATAAAGAAATTTTATTGAAAATAAATTTGTAAACAGAAAGTTAGAATAAAAGGGGGTGTTATGTCCGTGCCACGAGCGCTTATTAGTATCTATATAGGGTCGACACATGCAATTTGATGTTAACATAAGATTGTATGAATATTGACACGAACAAGTTAAAATAAGGAAAAAGAGATGAAATAATAAAGAAATAAAGAAATGTTATTGAAAATAAATTTGTAAACAGAAAGTTAGAAAAAAGGGGGGTGGTAAGTCAGTGCCACGAGCGTTTATTATTATCTATATAGGGTCGACACATGCAATTTGATGTTAGCATAAGATTGTATGAATATTGACACAAACAAGTTAAAATAAGGAAAAAGAGATGAAATAATAAAGAAATAAAGAAATTTTATTGAAAATAAATTTGCAAACAGAAAGTTAGAAAAAAGGGGGGTGGTAAGTCCGTGCCACGAGCGCTTATTAGTATCTATATAGGGTCGACACATGCAATTTGATGTTAACATAAGAATTTTATTGAAAATAAATTTGTAAACAGAAAGTTAGAAAAAGGGGGGGGGGGGGTGTTATGTCCGTGCCACGAGCGCTTATTAGTATCTATATAGGGTCGATACATGCAATTTGATGTTAACATAAGATTGTATGAATATTGACACGAACAAGTTAAAATTAGGAAAAAGAGATGAAATAATAAAGAAATAAAGAAATGTTATTGAAAATAAATTTGTAAACAGAAAGTTAGAAAAAAGGGGGGTGGTAAGTCCGTGTCACGATCGCTTATTAGTATCTATATAGGGTCGACACATGCAATTTGATGTTAGCATAAGATTGTATGAATATTGACACGAACAAGTTAAAATAAGGAAAAAGAGATGAAATAATAAAGAAATAAAGAAATTTTATTGAAAATAAATTTGTAAACAGAAAGTTAGAAAAAAGGGGGGTGGTAAGTCCGTGCCACGAGCGCTTATTAGTATCTATATAGGGTCGACACATGCAATTTGATGTTAACATAAGATTGCATGAATATTGACTCGAACAAGTTAAAATAAGGAAAAAGAGATGAAATAATAAAGAAATAAAGAAATGTTATTGAAAATAAATTTGTAAACAGAAAGTTAGAAAAAGGGGGGGTGGTAAGTCCGTGCCACGAGCGCTTATTAGTATCTATATAGGGTCGACACATGCAATTTGATGTTAACATAAGAATTTTATTGAAAATAAATTTGTAAACAGAAAGTTAGAAAAAGGGGGGTGTTATGTCCGTGCCACGAGCGCTTATTAGTATATATATAGGGTCGACACATGCAATTTGATGTTAACATAAGATTGTATGAATATTGACACGAACAAGTTAAAATAAGGAAAAAGAGATGAAATAATAAAGAAATAAAGAAATGTTATTGAAAATAAATTTGTAAACAGAAAGTTAGAAAAAAGGGGGGTGGTAAGTCCGTGTCACGAGCGCTTATTAGTATCTATATAGGGTCGACACATCCAATTTGATGTTAACATAAGATTGTATGAATAATGACACGAACAAGTTAAAATAAGGAAAAAGAGATGAAATAATAAAGAAATAAAGAAATTTTATTGAAAATAAATTTGTAAACAGAAAGTTAGAAAAAAGGGGGGTGGTAAGTCCGTGCCACGAGCGCTTATTAGTATCTATATAGGGTCGACACATGCAATTTGGTGTTAACATAAGATTGCATGAATATTGACACGAACAAGTTAAAATAACGAAAAAGAGATGAAACAATAAAGAAATAAAGAAATTTTATTGAAAATAAATTTGTAAACAGAAAGTTAGAAAAAAAGGGGGGTGTTATGTCCGTGCCACGAGCGCTTATTAGTATCTATATAGGGGCGACACATGCAATTTGATGTTAACATAAGAATTTTATTGAAAATAAATATGTAAACAGAAAGTTAGAAAAAGGGGGGGGGGGGTGTTATGTCCGTGCCACGAGCGCTTATTAGTATCTATATAGGGTCGACACATGCAATTTGATGTTAACATAAGATTGTATGAATATTGACACGAACAAGTTAAAATAAGGAAAAAGAGATGAAATAATAAAGAAATAAAGAAATGTTATTGAAAATAAATTTGTAAACAGAAAGTTAGAAAAAAGGGGGGTGGTATGTCCGTGTCACGAGCGCTTATTAGTATCTATATAGGGTCGACACATGCAATTTGATGTTAGCATAAGATTGTATGAATATTGACACGAACAAGTTAAAATAAGGAAAAAGAGATGAAATAATAAAGAAATAAAGAAATTTTATTGAAAATAAATTTGTAAACAGAAAGTTAGAAAAAAAGGGGGGGGGGGGGGTGTTATGTCCGTGCCACGAGCGCTTATTAGTATCTATATAGGGTCGACACATGCAATTTGATGTTAACATAAGATTGCATGAATATTGACTCGAACAAGTTAAAATAACGAAAAAGAGATGAAACAATAAAGAAATAAAGAAATTTTATTGAAAATAAATTTGTAAACAGAAAGTTAGAAAAAAAAGGGGGGTGTTATGTCCGTGCCACGAGCGCTTATTAGTATCTATATAGGGTCGACACAAGCAATTTGATGTTAACATAAGAATTTTATTGAAAATAAATTTGTAAACAGAAAGTTAGAAAAAGGGGGGGGGGTAAGTCCGTGCCACGAGCATTTATTATTATCTATATAGGGTCGACACATGCAATTTGATGTTAGCATAAGATTGTATGAATATTGACACGAACAAGTTAAAATAAGGAAAAAGAGATGAAATAATAAAGAAATAAAGAAATTTTATTGAAAATAAATTTGTAAACAGAAAGTTTGAAAAAAAGGGGGGTGGTAAGTCCGTGTCACGAGCGCTTATTAGTATCTATATAGGGTCGACACATGCAATTTGATGTTAACATAAGAATTTTATTGAAAATAAATTTGTAAACAGAAAGTTAGAAAAAGGGGGGGGGGGGGTGTTATGTCCGTGCCACGAGCGCTTATTAGTATCTATATAGGGTCGACACATGCAATTTGATGTTAACATAAGATTGTATGAATATTGACACGAACAAGTTAAAATAAGGAAAAAGAGATGAAATAATAAAGAAATTTTATTGAAAATAAATTTGTAAACAGAAAGTTAGAAAAAAGGGAGGTGGTAAGTCCGTGCCACGAGCGTTTATTAGTATCTATATAGGGTCGACACATGCAATTTGATGTTAACATAAAAATTTTATTGAAAATAAATTTGTATACAGAAAGTTAGGAAAAGGGGGGTGGTAAGTCCGTGCCACGAGCGCTTCCCTACTAGCCAAATGACGTTGTCAAAACGTTGTGACAACGTAACTTTTTCGTTGTTACAACGTAAGAATTTTACGTCTTAATATCCATTCTCTGTAAGGACTTCAATAGCTATACAGTGGGCTGGAAATACATGTCTTCATATATTGGTGTTATGTTGTCAGATCACTTACCTCACCAAGTTTAACAACTTAAGAAAATAAAATTTCAAAAATTATGATCCGTTGCCATGGCAACCATACCTCCTAAAACTTGGTCCTGGAGAGGGCATTCTTCAGGGCAAAATATTCTGTTTTTCCAAGTTATAAAAATAAAACTGGCTGTAAATGAAGGAACTTTATCTATACATGTTAGTAAAATATATGTTAAGCTTTCTTTCTACAAAAAACATTTTGCTACACAATATCATTTTCGATTGCTAAATCTGGGCCAAGATTGGGAAATTTTCCGAAATTTGCAAATTGGAAATTTTTGCTTTTTTTGCGTTTTTCAAATTGAGTTTACATTATGTTGCCATAATTTTATTCTAAATGACATTCATGATTTAATGACCTTTATTACCAATAAACAAAATACAAAGCAAATTTGGGTGGGACCTTTCCAATTTAACCTCATAAAATGTTTCTAAAAATAGCACAGGCTAGCCATTGGCTGATTTTCCTCAACATTTAATGACAGTCTTTTTTCATAAAAAATGGCAACTTTTAGTTGAATTGTCATAATTTGATGGCATTTGTGATAGAATAAACCAAATTCATAGCAGACATGGATGGGATCTATCCAATTTAGCACCTTAACATGTTTCTAAAAATAGCACAGGCTAGCCATTGGCTGATTTTCCTCAACATTTAATAAGTCTTTTTTCATAAAAAAATGGCAATTTTTAGTTGAATTGTCATGATTTGATGGCATTTGTGATAGAATAAACCAAATTCATAGCAAACATGGATGGGTCTATCCAATTTAGCACCTTAACATGATTCTAAAAATAGCACAGGCTAGCCATTGGCTGATTTTCCTCAACATTTAATGATAGTTTTTTTTCATAAAAAATGGCAATTCTTAGTTGAATTGCGATGATTTGATGACGTTTGTGATAGATAAACCAAATTCATAGCAAACCTGGATAGGATCTATCTAATTTAGCACCTTTAATCTGTTTCTAAAAATAGCACAGGCTAGCCATTGGCTAATTTTCCTCAACATTTAATGATAGTCTTTTTTCATTAAAAATGGCAATTTTTAGTTGAACTGTTATGATTTGATTACGCTTGTGGTAGATAAACCAAATTCATAGCAAACCTGGGTGGGATCTATCCAATTTAAAGCCGTTACATGTTTCTAAAAATAGCACAGCCTAGCCATTAGTTCATTTTCCTCAACACTTATTGATAGTCTATTTTCACAAAAAATGGCAGTTTTTAGTTGAATTTGTATGATTTTATGACTATTGTGATATATACATCAAATGCATAGCAAAACTGGATGGGATCTATCAATATAACACATAAACACAAATGCCGAGAACGCATGCGCAATCGTTAAATCACTGCGTTCTACGGCACTCGTGATTATATTTTCGATATTCACACTCTCCAATTACAATCCGTCAAAATTCAGTATGGACAAAGATCTGAACCTGCGCAGACTAAACCCATTCAAACCAGACATAAACATTGTACGTCACAATTTTAAAAACCAATCACAACAAACTGACCTGCGCAAACACTTTCCAGGGGAAACCCAAACTCCGGACAGTTTTCGTATCCACTACCGAACATGGTTCATCCGCTGGATACAATTGTGGAGGGTAGTGGAGGGTATTTACAATTGTGGAGGGTAGTGGAGGGTATTTACAATTGTGGATACTAGTGGAGGGTAGTGTGCGGACCGGAACTGGTAACTGTCCGGAGTTTGGGGGAAACCTACACAACGACGTCAAATACGATGAACCAATCGCTAAGGGAGAATAATACGTAATGCCCTAAATGATGTGCGCAATGAAGGGAATCCCCATTCAAGTATAAATAAATGAAATCAAGTTTTACTATTTTTGCTTTTAATCAGGTACAGATTTCAACATGCAAATTCAATCAATCAATGATAAATACTTATGATTTTCGTTATTTTCATTAAAATTAAATATTTTCCCTTTTAGTGCCTCTATTCTAACCTTCTCTACCCAGAATCACCTAATTTTGACGTATTTTACACATTTGGATACAACCCATTTTTTCTACAAATACTATAATATCAACTATGAGCACGATAAGGTCGGTTTACTCGTCCATGCATTGTCCATACTGAAAAATCTTATAATCATGTCAAAGCTACATACATGTACCAAATAAAAATTCATTCTACACAGTAGAAGCTGAGAAAAAATATTCCCAAAGTTCTTGGACAAACTATTATTATATAAACAAACAGTCAAGGTAAATGCAATATAGTCACCTGACCTTTTAAATCAAGTTATTCCGGTGCCGATAAAAACGTCAATCATAAAGTGGCCGTTGCTTATAAATTTTTTTCGGGTGCTAGTATTTTGACAATCTAATAGTGATGACAAGGAGCACCATTTGTTAAACTTCAAATATATATTTAGTACAATTAAAAGTACAATTTAAATTGCAACTCTAAGGGCTTTTTAGTATTTTTTAGGACAAAAGAAAAAAATGTTCTCCGAGACTGTCATTTTTAATGCGAAAAACAAGGTTGATTATGTTGAATATTTGAAAAAAAGTAATTCTAAAAAAAATCTTTGATAATCCTTTCATTCCGTGAAAAAGATTAAAATTAATATAAACCTGTTCGTCTTGCTTAAAACTTCGATTTCCCGATCGTCATCCATCTTTACGCCATGTTTTTATCTGAAAAGGTCCGTTGTTTTATCATAAATGTTCCGTTTCTCCGGAAAGTGTCCGTAACGACTTACCACGGTGTATTAAGGGGCTATATACAGAGACCCGTGTACAAATGCTTCGAATATGTGCAAATTATTTTGTAGGGATGATTAAATCAAGCGTTTATGGGCATTAAATAAAATTAGAGACGCATTTTCTTCATGAAAACATAATTTGAAGTGGAAATTTAATTTTAAAAATATGATTTAGGTCATAAACGCTCAATCAATGTTTATTTCCTGAGCAAATTTCAACTTATTTTAACATATAATAAAAGTTATTTCTATCATTTCCCCCCGTTGACATAATTTATTTCACAAAATTAAATGCGCGTTGACATCAAAGGGAGATAATTAGGTGGAAAAATTACATACTCTAACTTCCGATTTTAGCATCTTTGATTATTTACACTACAGATTGAGAGTTACATTTATTGGTAATTAATCTTAAAGGGTCAATATATTACTTCATTAACAATATATGATATAAATATATAGCAAATAGTTCATGGCACTGAGGGTCATATGGCAGTATATGGACCGGTCCGTCATCAAAACAATATTATATGGACCGAAGCTTCTGAGGTCCATATAATATTTTTTTGGTGACGGACTGGTCCATATACTGCCATATGACCGGAAGTGACATGAATTATTTGCTATATTATACTTTTTATCTAAAATAATGCAGGTACCTGGCCGGTTCATATACGAAAATAGTGACCGGCTGCGCTAACAAAGACAAATAGGGAAAATAAAAACGTAAAGTGTAATATACAGGTATAACAAAACAAAAAGACAAATATTTAATGGCTGACAACAAATTACGAATACACAGAAAACTGAAGATTGAGCAACACAAATATCACTAAAACTCCAGACCAACATGAACTCAGATGCTCTATATGAGTCAGCAGTTCGAACTTCACTAATGCCACTTCATGGGAAAAGGAGCTGGGGACAATCACCCTCCCCACTTTGAAAAGTTGAGAGTGGCAAAACTAATTTACCCCCCCCCCCCTTTTTCGCATTAAATTTAGAACAAAAAAAACTGTTTTGTTACTTTAGTATGGAGACATATATTGTCCAGTTAGCTAAGGAAATAAGGATGTTTGGATAAGGGTATGCTTTGAAATGATAGTGACTTTATTTTATTGCTTCACAGTTTTGAAAATTGACCACTCAAATAAGGAATACATTTTTTTGCACATTTTTCATGAAGATGTAAACAGAATGTAATAACCACCCATTTAAATTATCATAATTATTGAGGTAATAACACATGATTGTCTATTTATATTTCGAAGATAAAAAAATATTGAAAATTGTGAAAAAACGTATTGTTCTTTTCACTGTATTTTTTCATGAAAAACGTACGAGTGTACCTCTATTTAAAGACCTATAAAAAAAATTATATTGAAAATATGCCCTATTTTTTCAACTTCTGAATGTTAACATGTAAATGATGCTTTGGGTATGTTGTTTTTGAATATTAAATAAAAAGAAAAAAAAAACAGTTGGGTTATTTTTTTCCTAAAATAAAAATTTTCCAAGAAAAAAAAAGGTGTCTATCAACGGCAACCTATGAATTTGAACCCATATCTTGGTTTTAGAAAGGTAGTTAACTTCAAATCTTTATTTTTTTTTTCACTTACTCAGTTGTTGTACAAAGAATTAAAGTGAACAAATATTAATAAATCATGCCAGTTGCTAGTTTAGCCCCAATCGTAACTACTCGGCCATTCTCGCTACCCTGCAAATAACCTCGTACGTACATAGTAGAAATTCTTCTTAAATTGTTTGTCAGAAGTTAAGTTAAGTTAAGCCGCACAAAAATGGGAAGACCTTTTTCACAACGAGTCGATTGTGATCCGGAATCAGTCGGAAAGCAAACCCATGATTTGACCGTTATAGCTAGTGATTCTAAAACCACGCAGTCAGGGGGCGATAACCGCATAAAATTCCCGCTAGGTGCCGCTTTACGGCCGTTAGTAAAAGTGGTAACCCGGGCCCAAATTCGTATTTTCTTTATTACATCTTTATTAAGGCATTAATTTTAATAACATTTGAACATAATGCATAAAATTATGTATTTTATCACACTTTCTAAACAAATATAAAAAAAAATAGTTTTTATACGAAATATCGGCAATATAAGTTTTCGTAGTTAGTAAAAGTTGTAACCCGGGCCAAGACGAAATTTTCAGTTAATCAATGATTACACCTTTATTTCTCGTTAAAACTTCATAATATTCAGAATGAACATTTTTCAGTATTAAAGAAATGTAAAAAATATTTTAAATTCAATGGTAATGTTCTCTTTTGTCATTATGGGAGCATTTTAGATTCTGATAAAAGTTGTAACCCGGGCCGGAAGTGATAAATTGTATTGAATCAGTTTACAAAAGTACATTCGTCTTAATTCTTGCAAAATTACTTGTATAAATATAATATTTCAAAAATATATGGTATAGAGAGATATATTAAACTTTTTGTTTAATATGATGAAATTGTACTTTGAATTTTTAATTTTTATTTTTAACAGTTTAAAATAGTAGTTATATAAAGACACTCTTATTATTATATAAGAATACTATCTAATCAATGAATTAATGAGTCTTACCTTTCTTAAAGGGTCAAACACAAGCCAACAAATAAAAGACCCAAGCTTGTTATTTGCAACTGACCAAAGAAGCCATGTCCTCTATGAAACAATATCTAATTTGAGTTGATTGCAATAAAAACATATGTATACATTAAATAATTGTTAATTATTACTAATCAACCATCAAAGGGGTGCTTCTTTTATCTCCTTCACAAATTAACCGTTTCATCTTTCTTTTTAATTAAGAAACAATAAGTAAACATAAGCCAACTTTTGTATGATAATTTTTATTTTTTAACATTTGGCAAACAACAAGCCATTGCTAAATAAACAGCTTCTAAGAAAAAAGTATATAACTTGGTTTTAGTAAATATATCACCAGTCTCTTGACAAATCTTTGCCAGTGATAACCACAAAGCAGCTATATTTTAAGATACGTATTACAATCACTTTTGTCTAAATAAAGTTCGTTGTTTCAAAGAATTTTATTTGAGATTTTTGCATTTAGTTTTCAGGTATGGCCCAGTTTCCAGTTTTGGTTGCAGGCCATTCCCAGGCCAGGTATTTTGATCAGTTTTTAAAACTGCCTAACATTAATGTTGTCTTTTTTCCAGGTCGCAAGATCGAGCAGATGTGTTCCAGGATAGCTGATCAAGTTGGCCATTACAGGGTACTTATTGTTTATAAGATTCTCTGAAATAATAGTTAATATTTAAAAAACAAAAGTGTTAAATATGGTTTATTTTTATAATTTAAATTTATGTCTTATTCTTAACTTGAAGTATTCACATTGATTTTATTCTTAGGATTCTTATCCCCCATTATTTGTTTATAATTATAGTCTTTTTTTCAGATTGTAGTACTTCATGTTGGTGCCAACAACATCTCCAGACGTACCAGTGACGGTGATGTTGTAGACGGTGACCCACCAGCACTCATCCTCCAGAAGTACCAACAGCTGGTGGAAAACATTTGGTACTTAAACCCAACGTAAGATTAACATAATGATAGATATTTTCTAAAATGTACAAAATATAATTTAACAGCCAATTATATGAATTAATAATAAAATTATATTATATTACGACATTTATTAAATTTATCTTTGTTTTTCAGGTATGAGATTATCGTCTCTGGTATTCTACCTCGTGGGCGAGACCTATATCGAGTTGAAAAGGGTGTGGCCATCCAAGCACCTTTGCTTAACCTGCTTAACAGGAAAGCTGGATACATCAACGAGAGGTTGAGGTATATAGCGTCAAGTCTGCCTAGGCTTACCTATACACCCCATCCTCGTTTTGTAGTTGATAGTGTCATCCAGCGAAGCCTGTTGTGCAAGGATGGTCTCCATTTCAGCTCGAGAGGGTCTGTCCAAGTTGTAGCTGACTTAGAGAAGGCTATCTCTACAGTGCGTGCTTCCCTCCATGCAGCTCAGAAGAGACCAGTTGTTTCCAGACCTGCCACTCCACGACCTGTAGTTACACCAAGTGAAGACACAAAGACTGTATCCTTTTCGTATAGGGACGCTCTTCTTACTACTTTTCAGATTCTACAGCCAGTGAGCGTACCTTTGTTTAATATAGACAACTTTCCAGCTTTATCTCCAGTTTCATATGCTTCTAACATTTTATCTTTATTTACAGCCAGGCCAACAGTAGTTTCTGTTACAGGTTCCACCAGGCCGACAGTAGTTTCTGTTACAGGTCCCCCCAGGTCAGCAGCTGTTTCTGTTACAGGTTCCACCAGGCCGACAGTAGTTTCTGTTACAGGTCCCCCCAGGTCAGCAGCTGTTTCTGTTACAGGTTCCACCAGGCCGACAGTAGTTTCTGTTACAGGTCCCCCCAGGTCAGCAGCTGTTTCTGTTACAGGTTCCACCAGGCCGACAGTAGTTTCTGTTACAGGTCCCCCCAGGTCAGCAGCTGTTTCTGTTACAGGTTCCACCAGGCCGACAGTAGTTTCTGTTACAGGTCCCCCCAGGTCAGCAGCTGCTTCGCCGAGTATTAAACCATCTGCAGCTAAGAAAATTCGCTTCGAACATTTGCCATCTCTTGGCGATAGTGAACAACATTCTGTACAAACCGAAAACTTCACTACAGTAAACGATTTCAATTTCACAGCACTGCCTTCTTCACCGACACCCGTAACATCTAGTGCTACACCTTCTCGTCCGACTCCACCACAGTCTGTGCCAGTATCAATACCGTCGGTTCCGTCACCTTCTCTTCCATCTTCTTCAAGTCCAGTTAGGCAGTCGCCAATACATAGAGGTCGTTTATGGCAAGAATTTAACGGTCATGAATTAACTTTTAAAGAAAAAACAGACATAAAGTTTGACAAGAAACTCTGTTGCCAGACAATGAACTTTTGTCAAAGTGTAACTAAATCTCAGTTCCCATGCATTACTGGTTTCCAAAATACATGGAGAGTTCCTGTGCTTGAAAACAAGAAATGGATTTATCAACATAAAATGAGATCCCAACCTTCACCATCTGTTCAAATCCACCATACCGGTTGTGACCATTGGATAACTTCGTGTCAAGACCCTAATGGAACAATCTATGTATTAGACAGTATGAACGGTAAAACTCTTACAACATCTGTACAAATTCAAATGTCAATGATTTACGGTAAAGGTAAAACAGTAGTTCCTGTTAAAATTCCTAATGTTCAACAACAAAAAAACTCGATAGACTGTGGTGTATTTGCAATCGTGTTCATGGTAGAATTTTGTTTTAACAACTTTATTGGCAGAGACAATGTGAATTTTGACACTTACACTATGCGTGATCATTTGATTAAGTGTATAGAAAGCCAACAGTTTTCACCATTCCCTAAGACGAAGCCAACAAGAACTAAAGTTTTAAGTTTAAAAAACACAAGTGTGAACTTTTCGATAGAAAAAGAGTGTACAGCTAGGTGTAATTTGCCAAATTTGTTTGAAGATATGGTATGTTGCGATAGATGTTCTGCTTGGTACCATTACGGTTGCGTTCTCAGCAACATCTCGAACACTTTTTCTGGTAGTTTATCGTTTACCTGCAGCAACTGTAGTTCCACTCCTTAAAGACTTTGTGTGCAAAAAACAATACATTATCATAGCTGGACTTACAAAAAGCTTGAATGAGATGATTTTTATATTTTCCATCAATATATGTTTAATTCATTTTTTTTGGGGTTAATTTCTTTGCAAAAAATTTTATTTTTAGTTAAATTAAGAATTTGTAATCCATTTTAATTTTTTAGTTATAATTTTTAAACCTTAATTTAATATAAAAAAGAAGATATTGATAAGAAAAACAATATGTTCAATTCATTTTTTTTGGTTAATTTCTTTGCAAAATTTTTATTTTTTAACTCTTTATAAAATATAGTTTAGTTAAATTAAGAATTTTTAATCCATTGTAAATTTTTTGCTATAATTTTTAAACCTTAATTTAATATAAAAAAAGAAGATATTGATATTTAAAAAAAGATAAGGAAAACAATATGTTTAATTCATTTTTTTTTGGTTAATTTCTTTGCAAAAATTTTATTTTCTAACTCTTTATAAAATATAGTTTAGTTAAGTTGAGAATTGTTAATCCATTGTAAATTTTTTGCTATAATTTTTAAACCTTAATTTAATATAAAAAAAAGAAGATATTGATATTTAAAAAAAGATAAGAAAAACAATATTAATTTTTTTTGTTAATTTCTTTGCAAAAATTTGAATTTTTAACTCTTTATAAAATATAGTTTAGTTAAATTAAGAATTTTTAATCCATTGTAAAAAAAATTGTTATAATTTGTAAACCTTAATTTAATATAAAAAAGAAGATATTGATATTTTAAAAAAATACATTTTTTTTCATAAATTGGTACGGTAACCACACCTCCCAAATGACTTTTACAAAATTATTCTTTGGCATTTTTTCTCTCAAAATTATGGCTCTTTGAGGATGCGTCCACGTCGCAGAGCTGGGCAGTATCCGAAATTGATACTGGCGAACTCCTCAATATTTACCTGTACACCCAATTACCTGTCCTTGTTGGTCACGTGACCAGTCTTTGTTTACAAATCTTAATATATTAATATTGCATCGTGGAGAAAAAAGAAAACTGTTTTTTTTAAATTGATAAAATATATTTGTTGTTGTTGTATTGAAGTATGTTTTTACAAAATTTCAAGAATTATAAAGAAGAAATAAAGGTGCAATCATTGATTAACTGAAAATTTCGTCTTGGCCCGGGTTACAACTTTTACTAACTACGAAAACTTATATTGCCGATATTTCGTATAAAAACTATTTTTTTTTATATTTGTTTAGAAAGTGTGATAAAATACATAATTTTATGCATTATGTTCAAATGTTATTAAAATTAATGCCTTAATAAAGATGTAATAAAGAAAATACGAATTTGGGCCCGGGTTTTTTCGGGTTACAACTTTTACTAACTACGAAAACTTATATTGCCGATATTTCGTATAAAAACTATTTTTTTTTATATTTGTTTAAAAAATGTGATAAAATACATAATTTTATGCATTATGTTCAAATGTTATTAAAATTAATGCCTTAATAAAGATGTAATAAAGAAAATACGAATTTGGGCCCGGGTTTTTGGAACCGGACCCGGGCCCGGGTTACCACTTTTACTAACGGCCCCGCTTTACAAGTCCCGCAAAATTTTTCATTCGCGCCGTTGTAGGATAAACCTGAAATAAAGTATTAAATAGACAAAATTGTGATAGAAACGTGATTTCTATAAAATATATATATATTTTTTGCAATGACTGGCTATATCAGACAAGCGACCGAGGTTTATATTAGTCAAAAACGTGTTTCGAATCGTGCATTCTAAAATGTGTAAAAACACGAGGTTCGGTTTGTTTACATTTTTCGGCCAATGAAAAAGCTGACACAAATCTATATTAGGACATGAAATTGATGATACAGGAGTGATATAGCATCATCAACCAATAGTAAATGCTCTCTCAACTGGAAATTCCGTCACCCTGAATGGAAATCATTACTGAAAGAAAATTCGACGAGGCATGTTTTTTTTAATTTTCGCCTTGTTTTAGAGTAAAATTTGCCCATTTTGGTGAACATTTCTCCCCCAAAACACCCATGTAGTGTGTATATGTCTGCCTTTTATTAGATTTATTAATATCTTTATATTTTAACCGAAAGTTTACAAGAAAACTGCATTGTTTACATCAGATTACGCCCCCCCCCCCCCTTTTCTCCCGTCTCGTCAATGCACTTTGTTTAGACTCCTTTCCCGTTTGCTGTACATATCTAATGTGGCGATTATTTCAAAGGCAATTGGTTTATCAAATATATAATTTAGGAATGCTGACTTTTAAGTTTTACCTGATTTTCTTCTGCAAATGAATTATGAATTTATGTGTAACAGGTATACGATGATTGAATGAATGTGACTCTAAAAACAAAAACCAGCCAGTGTGTGTGTTATAAATAGAAATTAGGCTAAATTTGTTATCTGTATGTAACTGCATATATGATATTTAATTGATTAAACAACTGTAATTTGCAAGACTGTGATTTTACCATAGTTGACTAGTAGTTGTATAACTTGTAATGCCTCCAAAAAACTTAACTGTTCTGAAGCCCACAGTGGCAGGGACCCTGGGCCCTGTGTTCATTGTCTGCAGGCAAAGCCATTTTATGCCTTACATGTTATAAAAATTTTAACAAATTTGTGAGGTCTGATGATTCTCTAAATGAACTTTCAAAAACTGAAGACTACCAGTTAACTAAATGTTTTCACAGTTTGATCAGGTGGAATATTGCAATGTAGACTCTGACAATATTGACCGTTATGTACTGTTTTATCCTGTTTTAGAATTTGTAGTCAGTGACTTTTTATCCAACAAAGCTTTATTGTTGCCAGATTTGTACAAAAAAATTGAAGATTTAGTTGACAAAACAGCTTTAATTAAATCACTGAAAGAACCAGAAGACAAAATTGGTGAACCCTCTCCCATTAGAGGCAATAAATTCTCCCATTTAAGTTTGGAAGATTTCAAGGAAACGGGTGATGAAACCTTTGCATGGGAAAGTTTTGAGAAGAAATTGTCAGCTTACAGTTTTCTGAAATATTTGG
This sequence comes from Bathymodiolus brooksi, assembly GCA_963680875.1. Lineage (NCBI taxonomy): Eukaryota > Metazoa > Mollusca > Bivalvia > Mytilida > Modiolidae > Bathymodiolus > Bathymodiolus brooksi. The sequence goes on from OY804581.1 coordinate 112,507,699, forward strand.
TACAGGAAAATGATATACATGTAGATCTCCCAGGTCTTAAGACTTTTCTTTCATTTTCTGAAACTGACACTGAAAAATCCGAGTTTTGTTCAATTGAAGTTTTAGATGAGACAGCAGATTCAAAAGCCACAGTTTTGAAAACTTTGAATATTCCTCACAAAAAGTTTCAGATTGGGATAAAGCTTCAGTATCAAGTTGTTGTTGGGACAGGAAATCTTATGACCATTTAATAAAATTAAAATCAGAATATGGAGGTTCATTAAGCTGGGTTTTGCCATATCCTGGAGACTGGCACATACTTTTTTTTAATCTCATTTTCTATTAAATTAATAATTTATTGTACTTAGGATTTGTTCAACTTTCATAAAAATTTATGGACTTTTTACTGTTAATAGTTTATGGAAAAGAAATACACTTGAAAACTAATATGTACAGTCATCTGTCAAAAGTATTGGGAAATGTAAAAAATATCCCTATATAATCAACCAAAACCATATCTTTTTCAAAAAATTATTGTGAAATCATTTCTGGATAGATTGTAACAAATTTTACACCAAAACATTCGGAATTGTCTATATTTTGTTTGTTTATTTGCTCAAATCTTTATACGAGTGGTTTTTATTTGTACATAATTTTTCCATGATTGTTAATTTTTAGGATTTATTTTTAGTTGAAATATATGGGAAAATCAAAATCAATTTTTATTTGTTGTGTTTAAATTATGTACAAATAAAAATAAATCATAACTACATAATGAGTAAATAAACAATCAAAATATTGACAATTCTGAATGTTTTGGTGTAAAATTTGTTAAAATCTATCCAGAAATTACTTCACAATATTTTTAAAAAAAAATATGGTTTTGGTTGATTATATAGGGATTTATTTTACATTTCCCAATACTTTTGACAGATGACTGTATACATTTTCTTTAAATATTTATACATTTTTTTTTATCTTTATATTGAATTTTATTTTCATGCCTAGAAAAAAAAATACACCAGTTCTGTTCATGATTCATCAAAAGGATATAGAAATGTTTTTTCTTGAATTGCTAGAATAAAACCGGTGGACGTGTAAATTTTAGTCGCCTATCCTTTCTTTTGGGGAAAGGAGACCATATATAAATGTTTGTATTTTCCTAAATTTGTAGTTAATTATATGCATATGCTATTAAAATAGCAGCCTGCATCAGCATTAACATTTGTGCACAGCGTGCTTTTAAGTCATTAGGTTAGTTCTAAATAGTAAATGTATTTTTAGAAATAGGGAAATTCATACGGAGTTATCTTTCTTGACTGACAATTTTTCTGAATCTGAATAATTTTCGGCACTAAAAGCTGACAGAAACTCTTATTAATGAATAAAAACGTGTACCAGAGAAACATTTCGTTAAATAAATCTATAACCTAGCGCAGTGTGAAGTTTGGGAATGTCATTCTACTGCAAACTTAATATATTTGCATTTTATTTCAATGCGATGGTACGGAGTTATCTTTCTTGGTTGACAATTTTTCGGCACTAAAAGCTGACACAATTTTTTATTAATGAATAAAAACGTGTACCAGAGAAACATTTCGTTAAATAAATATATAACCTAGCACAGTGTGAAGTTTGGGAATGTCACTCTACTGCAAACTTAATATATTTGCATTTTATTTCAATGCGATGGCGACATTCCATCGAGGGGGTCACCCTCTAAATCATCAAAATTTTAATAGTAATCTCCCGTTTTATCTCAAATCTAATAAACAAATCGTGGAAGTAATTATTGCTGAAAAGAAAACAATATAAGACGTTTCGATATTTTCTACGGTATAAATAAACGAGGTCTTTGTTCTACAATTTTCATGACCGACGAACATGTCAACGTTTTCAAATGAGAATCACGTGACCCGTGGTTTTACCAGCGACGCCATTAATGAGTTTGCTTTCCGACTGGAATTGCAACCGTATTTGTGAAAAGATTAGTATAACCGCGCATGTCAAATATTACTTTCATTTTTAAAGTATAAATGGTGGGAAACACGAAATATGCAACAACTATTTGGTACGGGGATGCCACTAAGTTTAAATTAAGTGCAGTCAAAAAGGGCAGGGTGCGGTAGTCTCTTTAATTAACTTAATCTACAGCAAACATTTAACAGTTGTATCTACAACATTCGTTATTTGAGTATCTGTTTTGATTTTTAATTTATCACGTGTAAGTCGCAGCCACGTGGTCGCAGCATATTGTGATTGTCTTCAGCTGTAGATCTATGGATGATACCAGGGTCGATATGGAAAAGGGCATGTTATAATCTATAAGTATTCCCTGTCTTAAACCCGAATAACATATAATGAAGTGATATTGTATAAATTGTTGTATTTTTTAACATGCATACATTTTGTATAAGGACGGTGCCTGGTGATTTACAAAATTTGAATCTGAATTGTACAATAATTACCCACTGTTGAAGAATGTAAAACTCTGCTGTTATGCAAATCTCAGGAAAATTGTTGACATGACAAAATTAATGACTTTTGACTTTAAAAATGGCATTGACAACTAAATATTTATTTCATAGGCACTCAAAATGAACATGGATTCAGAGGATGATCATGATGACTATCCATGGGCAGACTTTTTTATGGCTTCATCAAACCCATATTATGGCTGGGTAAGAGATCTTGAAGCTGCCCAAGCAGTGGTGACGGAGTATTCCTTTGCCACCTCAACATCCTATGCTATACCAAGGTGTACAAAAAAATTTGGATTATTTTCATTGAAAGGTTAGTCAGAACTAATTATTTGTATATCATGTGTTTCAATGTTAACATTGTCATTTACTGTAAATTGAGAATACATGTTTGATGTATTTACATTTCATTGTTGCTTGTCTATTTTGTTTGAGTGTAAATTGAAGACCATGTTCGAAAAACTAATTCTTTGGAGTCGCTATTTTTCAATTTTTGTGGTTTGTTAAAAATTCAACAAAGCATATTTCATATGGTGTTGTTATTGAAAAATGCATAAAAACACGAATTTCACTATCCTTTGAATAACAATTTTTTCCTTTGATAATGAAAATATATGAATTTACAACATAATTTTTATGAGAATAATGGCAACAACAAGTGAGTAAAAATAAAGATGGTAAACTATGTAACTACATGTATGGTGAATTCAAAACCCACTTTGGAATGGAACACTAATACTAAAATCCCCTCAAGCATATGAAAAATTTTGCAAGATTGCATATACAATGTATCTGCACACTTATTGATAGAGGTTGATAATGATAAAAAGACATTTATGTGTGCTGTAAATGAGGTTTGATGCAACATCTCATTTGATCATTTGTCTTCTTAATTGATGGATTCCTTCAAGCTAATTCACAAGTAAAGGCATAAAGAGTTGTAGTACATTGTTACTGTTGCAAGGAACAAGTTTGGCATACTTTTTAGATAACCAACTTTATGTTCAGGATTAAATCTCGTTTAAGAATTCATATGGCATAATATTAATTAAATTTTTGATTTCAGAATCATGTTCTGACCAACATTTTGTTAGATGGGAGGATGATGGGACTGTTACACATGGGTCAAAGATTGCTGAACAGGGCACTCCGTTCTTTATTGTTGGCCATAGGTTGATGGAGTGCCATCAGGGACCAAATTATAGAGCTAAGGATACAGATGGGAATTTAAGGATTTAAGTGCAGATGTATCAGTATTAATAATTGGAAATTCAATTAATGATAACTTACAAATGGCTGTTTGTGAAACATCGAATTTTGAATTTTACAAATTTGCATGGTTCCCTAAAGTAATAAAGATTCTTGATCTATTAAAAGCAAATATTTTGTGATAATTACAATTTTGGATTTGTCATTCTGTAATAAATCTAATCTCTCATAAGCAATCTGCATTATTTTACAAATGTTTTGAGAATATTAAGGGGAGATAATTTGTAATTTGGAACTTTTTAAAATTCTTTTTTATTATGGGGAAGTAAATCACATTTTCTCAGATAATTGAAAAACAAGGTCTGCAACCACTAATTATTCTTCCATATTTCCAAAATCTTGTATTGATATGAAAAAGGTCAAAATTGGGCTACTTTTGTTCACAAGCCTTCTGAAGAAAATTGTTTTTTATTGCTCCCATTTTTCTGAAGTGTCCAATAATCACTGAGTATTCAAGCCCTTGTAGAAGGACTACTAAATATATTGGAAAAAAAAGAAAAAGAAAAAAAAATATTTCACAATAAACTCAATTTGCAACCATAAAATCTATGATTTACATTGGCTAATCTTTAAATACAATACAGATATTTCCTAATTTTGAAGCTGTAACCTTGAAAACAAAGGTATTAATGTCTGAATGAGAAAGACTCATGAGATCCTATAAAGAAAAACAACAATGATGTTTCATCATTACTGTGACATTATGTTTTGACCCCTTAATGATGCATAAAAATCACTTAAAAATTTTCAGTATCAGTCAAGTCTACATAATCAGCATGTGCATATCAAATGAAAATTCATGACATCAGCAATGATTATTTTTATTCATTTAATTTATGCTTATATCATTACTTCCAGCCAAAAAAGGATTGTGAACATTCGTATTCACAAGAAAATCAAAAGAAGAGGAATACTGGTTCCAAAAAATTAGGATGCACAGCAGCAGTGTACATGAGGGAAATAGTTTTTTTCCCAGAATACAAGGTAATGTAAAGTTATTTCTTTGATTATGAAAATATTTAAAACATAAAACATTATGAAATATTTAAAACCAAAACCTCCACGTTATACCGTTTGTGATTTGTGGTGTATTCTGTTGTATATACATTATATCACAATCCACCTGTTGTAAGGTGTCTATATACAACCAGTGGATTGTGATTTGTGGTATACTCTGTTGTATATACATTATATCACATTCCACTTGTTGTAAGGTGTATATATACAACAAGTGGATTGTGATTTGTGATATACTCTGTTGTATATACATTATATCACAATTCACCTGTTGTAAGGTGTCTATATACAACAAGTGGATTGTGATTTGTGATATACTCTGTTGTATATACATTATATCACAATTCACCTGTTGTAAGGTGTCTATATACAACAAGTGAATTGTGATTTGTGGTATACTCTGTTGTATATACATTATATCACAATTCACCTGTTGTAAGGTGACTATATACAACAAGTGGATTGTGATTTGTGGTATACTCTGTTGTATATACATTATATCACAATTCATCTGTTGTATGGTGTATATACAACAAGTGGATTGTGATTTGTAGTATACTCTGTTGTGTATATACATTATATCACAATTCACCTGTTGTAAGGTGACTATATACAACAAGTGGATTGTGATTTGTGGTGCAGTCTGTTGTATATACATTATATCACAATTCACCTGTTGTAAGGTGTCTATATACAACAAGTGGATTGTGATTTGAGGTGTATTCTGTTGTATATACATTATACCACAATCCACATGTTGTAAGGTGTCTATATACAACAAGTGGATTGTGATTTGAGGTGTATTCTGTTGTATATACATTATACCACAATCCACATGTTGTAAGGTGTCTATATACAACAAGTGGATTGTGATTTGAGGTGTATTCTGTTGTATATACATTATACCACAATCCACATGTTGTAAGGTGTCTATATACAACAAGTGGATTGTGATTTGTTGCTTTTTTCCCTTATGTATACTTTGCTTTTTATATGATTTACTGCTTATTTCAGATACCCTATAACACACCTCATTACAGGAGATTAAAGTCTGAGCAACTTAAAGCAGATTTGAGTTCGGCTTTGTATGATGAGATCCAGGTTGATATAAGAATATATATAGACCTACCAAAGAAAAGTGATCACAACAAACATATAATGGGTAATGTATGTGTGACTTAAAATAATTAAAGTGTTGTAAGGTGTCTATATACAACAAGTGGATTGTGATTTGTGGTATCCTCTGTTGTATAAACATTATATCACAATTCACCTGTTAAGGTTTTTTCCCATGTTCAGGTAGGTTAATCAAATTAACCTGAATCAGTGGATTTTATTCATTCTGCAAGGAGCTTTTCAACAACATGCAAACTGTATACGCATTAATATTTTTCATAGTGATATAATTTCAAAATTTGGAATTTTAGCTGTTTTGTATAACTACATTTGTACTATACTTCTCACTCACTCATGGAACAGAAATCTGGATAATAGCAAAATCTACTATACATGCAGTGAAAACTGTAGTTAAACACTTGATGCAGAAGATCTGAATTGCAAATTTTCTCTGTAAAATTATGTCATCTTGCAACTCTGTGACATCGTATTTGATAAACAAAATAAGTATTTTTCCAGCTGAAACAGAAATACTGTTCCAGAACAAATATATAAACCAAAGCTTAAGTTTATGATAGGACAAATAAGTTATGATAAAAAATAACACAAGGTACATTAGCAATTTTTTTCTCTACTATTGACTCCAGAGACAAAGTGTGTCTGACAAACTTTTTCACTTTGAAAGCAGATCTATACAACTGTAGCTAAGTAAATTTGGTCTTGATAATTTAAAAATTCTGGATTATTACAAGCAAAAATTTCAATGATTGTGGGATAATTGTTCAGACTAATTATGATAAAGTAGAATTAGTTGCATTATCAGAACATTATTTGAAATATATATTTCAGTACAATGTACATATATAATTTTCTTTCAGGCAGCTGACTTAAAAGCTCCTATTGATCAGCATGTGATTGATCATATTTACTCCTTGGTAGATGACGGTGTATATAATGTGGGAGAAATGAAACGACATGTCAATATTTTTGTCAGGAACATTTTTGGGAAAAATAGCTTACCAAACCAGATTAACCGCCGCTTCTATCCTAGTCGGAAAGATTTAAGGGGTTTGATTGATAGGAGAAGGTGCAAAATTATACAAGGTTTATTAGATCAGGAAGTTTTATCTGTCAAGGTAAAATCATGGAGAAATGACAATCCTGATGCTTGTATATATTTCTGCCAATCAGCTGTGGTGCAGAGACCAACAGCAGAAGAGCAACCCTTTTTGTTTGTGTACCAGAACAGTTGGCAGAAACATATGCTCCAACGTTATGGTGAAGAGATGGTTTTTCTGGATGCCACCTACAGAACCACAAAATATGCTCTTCCTCTGTTTTTTCTTTGTGTTCACACAAACTCTGGATATTATGTTGTTGGTGCTTTTGTGACACAAAGAGAAGACAGCCAATCCATATCAGAGGCACTATCTATTTTGAAAGATCAGAATCCATCATGGAATACTAAAAGCTTCATGATCGATGCCTGTGAAATGGAGATGATGGCAATAAATGTTGTTTTTCCAGGTAATCTTTAATAACATTTCCTTACCATCATAATTGTTGACAAATTAGTTTATACAATTTAAGCAATACGTTGACGCCTGGTTATATTCTGACTTAAAACATTCTTTAGAAAGTATATGTTATATGGGATTTTCTTTTGTACAAACATAGCTTTTATTTTATAAATTTGCAGTGTGTCTACTGGTTTAGGAGGTACTAGTTATTTGTTTATACTCGCACAGCTTTAAGCATGACACCATGATCTAATTTCATTAATTTATAAAATGGTGATGAAAAGATAACAATTCTTGATTTTTTTTCTGCAACATCATTCTTGTCAAAATTATAAACATGTGTCTAAAACTGACCAATGTCATTATGGTCAATAAAAAAAGACACTTGGATTGAAATGAAATCACAATAGATAAGAAGAATAATTGATACTTTGCACATATGCACAAACTGAAATTGTTTGAATTAGAACATGACTTTATTCACACAAATGAAACAGGGTGCATGTTAAAATACACAGCACAAAAATAATCATTATTACATGAAAGGTGTTGGCATGTATTAAAGTATTCTAAACACATGTAGGAAACTTCTAATTGGCATTTGTCATCTAATCAAAAGGTAACTGAAGATTGTAAACTACTTTTTTATACATGTACTATTAACCAGGAAATTTTTATTATTTAACAGTTTGCAATGTATTAAATTTACATTTACGACATAGACCATATACTATTTCATGTTGCAAAAAAATTATCCATGACCATTTTATTTTTATGCTTCAATTATCAATGCAGAAATAGTAAAAGTTGAACAACTGCAAAACTTTCCTGATATACAGTAATAAAGTTTTTCTTTCTTACAGAGGTTGAAGTGTTCATATGTGATTTCCACAGGAAACAAGCCTGGCGGAGATGGACATCAGCCCATAAAAATGCAGTTATTGACCATCAAGATGAGATACTGTCACTTCTGAATGTATGTATTTAAGAATTTGATGCTTCATATGTCTATTCTTCAGTGTGACATTTTTTGGTGGAAATTAATTGACAGGAATTTTTTTAATCCGATTTTTAATACCAAGGGGATCCTCAGGGCATCCCCCCTTTTTTGAATGAAAGGTTTAGTGACGTCACGTTAGACCGTGCATGACAAATGACCAACAGCTGATAATTTCTAGTATCATGAGTCGGTGGTCAACTGAACGTTCTTACTAAATTTATCGGGTAATAAAGATCAAAGGAAACTAACAAATTACTGATAAATATATATAGCAGTATATATGTATTTGTGGTCTTGATGATAATAAGGTTTCCTGTATTCATTTTTCTTGAACTCATTGCCACTTTTTTCCACACAGATGTTTCTAATTTACAGGGTGTTGCAGAATCTCTCACAGAAGTGGACTACCAACAAAATCTGTCAACTCTGAAAAATAGTAGGATCTGGGAGGTGAAGCAAAACCTGAAGTCCTATATTGAAAAAGAATGGTTGGCAAATGACAAGCACAAGGTATAAACCAAAAACTCTTTACTTTTAAAAAATTTTGCATCTTTGAATTGATGGATTCATAGATTGGCAACTATCAGCATTTTAATTAAGATCAGCTGTAGTGGTTTAATAAGTATTATTATGTAAATGGAGCTTATTGGTAAACTTTAACACTTACAGTATTCTTAAAAAGAAGGAACCCAGGTCATTTCGTAGAGACCTTATGTGCATTTTACTTACATATACAGGAAATTTTGACACAATGTTTCTTGGCACCAAAGAAAATTTCATATTAATTTTAGGGAGTATTATTTTTCACCTATTTGACTGGATCTTTTTTTCAGTTCCTCTGTTAGAGATCTTTCAGAAGATTATCAGCAGATTTTATGTAGCTCTTATTTCATAGCTATAAGAGAACAGATGCTATTTAGTTTTAAAAGCCTCAGAGTTATAAGGAATAAAAGAGGCCAAAATCACACACACAATCAAACAGTACTGTACAGCACATTCCAGTGTTCAACCTAAGACTGTGCCCACATTCACTTTTTGTATTTCTGGTGTCAATATGGTGCCATTGTATTATGCTGCAAAGTCCAATATTTATACTTTATTGCAGATGTGGGTTTGGGCATACAGAAATGCCATGCTGACTCTTATTGTGAACACAAACAATGGTGTTGAAAGTCAAAATAAGGTGTTCAAGCATGATTACTTGGCACCCTATAGAGTGAAAAGTATAAGTGGTTTACTGGGAGTGCTGATTGAGGACTATTTTGTAGATGCCCGTAGGGAGTAAGTAAATTGTGTACGAATATAATCATTATAAGATCAGGTTGAAATTCTCAATGTTGAACCGACATATTTAGGCATAAGTTACGTTGAATTTTCTTCTGTATTAAGAGTTTTCTACTGAGATTAGAAATTCATAAAACTAAGTCGTGATTTGCTAAATAAAAAGAAAAAAATGAAAGGTTTGCCTTCTATGCATCATTAGGTGACATTTTTCAAAAATATATAATTTACATGATTGCATATGACAGTAAAAGAAAAAAATATGTTTCTTTAAAATCAATTTTATCTGCAGAAGCTGGGTTTTATAATCTTGAACATTTATTTTTATCTAGGTGTGATTACAGTTAAGTAACTACAATACACATATATTTATGAGAAAAATGTAAATTCCTTACTTTATATGTAGACATCCTGCTACCTTTCTGTTTAGAGTTTAATTAAGTGTTACTTAATTTTTATTTAGAAATGTTAGATTAAACGATTTCAGCTTTGGGTTTTGGTAATGAATATTACAGCTTTGCATCCTAATTCAATTTATTTATGTAGTGAGCTTACGGTAATGGTTTTGCAGTGTACTACACTATATACATTATATGAATTCTCTCATCATACATGTCTTCCTTTTTGTGGCAATGGTACATTTATACACCTATATCACATATTACTATTCATATTGCTTATTCAGGCTATAAGTGAAAAATATTCTATTCTAATATTTTTCTACTATATTTTAATAATAAAAAAAATGTACATGGATAAAAAAAAAATAGCACACCCTTTATAGTGAAAGTATATTTTACTTATTAAATATATAATAGAAGTGAAAAGATAATGGATAAGAATTTCTTTGAACCTTAGATATAATGGATTTCATTTGACATTCATTTGGTACCTTGATTTAAATCAGTTTAAATAAGGAGTTTCTTAAAAAAAAACGGATTTCTGGTTTGTAACTGGAAAAAAACTTAAATACCAATGGTAAATCTAAAATAATAAATTAAATATTTAAAAAAAATAATTAAAGTGTTCTATTTTTTTTATCACTTTTCCTTTTTATTTTGTTGGCCATCTTAATATATTTAATTCATTTTATTTAACAGTTACCTAGAGTCAAATGTAACGATGTCTAGTGGATGGCGTGAGGGTGGTGAAAACATACCAAAAGAACTGCATCACCGTCCCAAGCACCTGATCATCCACATGAGGAATATAGCTGCAAAATCAGCTGAAGTGTCAGGTAACATCACTCAGCTTGATGAAAAACATTTTTGTGTGGAGTCAGGAAGAACATATAATGTGTATCTTGGTGATGACACAGCTATGACAATGCCATCTTGTTCATGTGTCCAGTTCCAACGAACACACCTGCCGTGCAAACATGTTGCAGCTGTATTTGGGAAATTTGAAGAAATAAACTTTCAAACCTTGCCATCATTTTATTCAAATAACCCAATGTTTACTGTTGACTTGTCTAGTCTCAATATGAAGGAGACAGATTTGAATATTCCAACTACAACATTCAGTGAAAAAGTCGACATCATTGAGAAAGAGGAGGCAGATAGCCATGATCAAGTGGAACCTGTTACAACATTACACTTGAACAAATCAGCCACGCGAGTACGTGAGTCATTATCCAAGCTAAGATCACTCGCATATATCGTCAATTCAGTGGAGCTATTAGATCAAGCCAAAGCTGATTTAGATGGTATTATGAAAAAACTGCTGGCAGGTTGTCCAAGTGAAGTTGGGTTAACACTTGAACCTACTCCAAGTACTAAACAAACTAAGGTACCAAGGAAAAGAAAGATTATGATATCTTTGAATAAGTTGCCATCTAGAAAAAAAAGGAAACAAACGAAACCATCACTTAATACAATCAAACCATTGTCCAGCCCAAACCTCGAGCATACAGCATTCAACAAAACACCAAGAAGAGTACCATCTGCAAAGGAAACAACACGCCCTACTGTGTTACACGAGACAAATCAACAACACATACAAAAAGAAAATTGTGATGTGAACTCCACACTTTCAGAACCAGGTAATAATATTTACATGTATATTTATCTTGCAGTAGGAAAATTCAAGAAATCATAACAGAAATAAAATGAGATATGGGTTAAATGTCAATGAGACAACAACCCACAAATCTATGAGGTGCCGTTTTACTATTTATTCCCTATTTTCTGATATAAAAAAATCGAAATTTTTTAATATAAAAAATTCAATTTTCTGATATCAGAAACTATGAAGTATTTTTTTTATATCAAAAAATCGAATTTTTGATATCAAGAAATCATTTTCTGATATAAAAAAAAAAGATGATGTGTCTAATTCCCACCTTAATACCTACCAAGGAAGATGACGCTGCTACAGATGAACAAAAAAGTGAACTAGCATCATACCTTGTGGCAAATTAAAAAAAATTGCAGGACTTAACCACACAAGATGTTGTGTCACTTTTGCATGCAACTGTGGAATTCGTTGGCAATTACAAGAAAGAAGAGAAAGGTACATGAATGTCATTCGCTCAAATATAGAAATTTCAGTAAATACTATGGTATACAAATTTGTTATCACCTTTGGGGAGTTTATATCTTGACAAATTGGTATATAATAGTATTTTTCATTAATACAATAGGATTTGTTTAAAAAGGTGACAAAAGGAACTGTCGGAGAAGGAGTTTAAATATGTGTTGCTGTAGGAATATCGGTATATTCATTCATCAATTGCAAAAAAATACAAGTTAAAAGTCCAGAAAATGTGCTATATGCATTGCATATAAAAAGAGTCCTTCTGTAATTTATATGATTAATTAACCTTCTCATAAAAAACAGCTAGAAACGGAAGAATGTTATTACTTTCAGGTGCATCGTCTTCTAGAGTCAGCAAAGTAAAGTGGGATGATGGGATACTAACTGACCTAACAAAGTAAAGTGGGATGATGGGATACTAACTGACCTAACAATTACAGATATAGATCAACAAAAAGGTTTGTTCTTTAAGTATTGAACAACAGGTACTATGATAACATAACAAATAAAATGTGCATTAGCGTTATGTTTATTACATTTTTCACATTTCTCTTGAGGGTTACCAGACAGACCCAATGAATATAACCAGACAATTTTTCAATTTTCTTTAAAAATTCCTAAAAATAGTTTGTATGGCGTAAAATGTTGATGAGGAAAAAAACAAAATTAACACAACAAAAAAAAAGTAAATAAATCGATATCTTTAGAGCTTTCAACACTCTACACTGTGTGGCAAGCTCGTTAAATGACCCATTGCTGATATAAAAATAAATAACAAGAACTGAATATTTACTTTAATCAAGGAGCAAATAGAACTTATCAAATTAGTTGTTATTTCTATTATGATTTTTATAGTGTGTCCGTGTTTGTTGATACTCGTTCTGTCATTGATAAAGGTATGGGGCAGGGTTGAGATCTCACAAAAACATTTAACACTGCCACACTTTTGTATGCCTGTCCCAAGTCAGGAACCTTTGTCAATGGTTGTCTTTAAATGATCTTTAAAAATAAACTGACTGAAAAAAATTAATCTGTTTCTGATTCACATATATATTCCAAATGTCATGAATAAATCAGATCTGTGTTCAAAGAATTGTGAAGTTTTTCTTTAACTGTTTGATAAGGTGAAATTTTTTTTTAAATTTAATTAAATATTAGTATACATTTTTTTTTAGCTCAGAACAAGGTTAGAAGAATATGGCAAGAGGAGTTAGGTAGCAATTATATCCTTGCCAATGTCTTTGGACACCGTGTTACATATGGAGACATTATGTCCTTAAAGGAGAATAATTGGCTGACAGATAAGGTAAAACAAGTTAAAATCAGTTTGCTGGGCATCCTTGGTTAACATCAATCATATGTTTTTGTTTAATCAACAGGTCCGAAAATTAGATTTATTGCATCACATGTATAAGGTTCATGGAAAACTAAATAGGGCAGATTGGAAATAGGGTAAGGGTAGGGGTTCACAAGCAACAAATCCGAGATCCAAGTATGCGTCAGATTTCATTAAGCAACATATTGATCAGTGCAGAAACCGAAAATTCAGTTATTATCCCCTTTTATAAATGAAAAAAGGATGATCCAAAATACAGAGGAAAAATGGAGAAATTTTTTATAAAATTATTTGAATCAAAACTTAATAGAAAGGAACTGTGTTGTCCAGAAAAAACCCCAGAAACACCTGAAGAATAAAAACAATGAACAACACTCCCATGACATAATGTCATAGATATTCTTAGTAACATTTTGAAAAGTCCTGAGAAGGAAGAAAGCTCTAGACATTAATTAATTATTTTAATATTTATTTGAAGTTTTTTTTATGCTTATTTATTTTAATTATACACACTTATCCTATCTGGCTCAGTCTGAAATGGACAATGGCATCGGGAAAATTAGGCATGAGGTGGTGTCAACTGTAAACAACATCATTAATGGGAAATATGTTCCTAGAAGACATGAAAAGGTAATCTTTTAGATTTTCAAAATGAACGTCTACGCAAAGCGAAGCATGATATGATTGCAGCATTTTAACACAGAAATGTCAAATATGTGCACACCCAATTTGAGCCTTTTTCGGAAAATGGACGGGGTCACAATACCCAAAATCAATACCAACCTTCCTTTTGTGCCAAGAAACCTTATATTAAAATTTCATATGGATTAGTCAACAATAACTATAGTTATAGTCTGGAAACAATTAAAGTATCTACAGAAGCTAACTAATATGACAAGGATGCAGACGACGACTGCATCATACCATTATACCACCACAGAATTTTTTGCTGTCGTATAAAAAATGCAACCTTCATATAAAAGCAATAAAGGCTACAAATTTGCATCATATAAATATAAAATATAAAATGACAGTGTATCATATTTATTATTCAACATTTTGATATTGGTAGAAATCAAAGTTTAGACTCTAAATAATTATTTACCCAAACAATCTTTATTTCAGAACAAGCTTCTTCCCTATGATTTTATTATTGGGGCATATCATCAAAGAGGAGGTCACTGGGATCTGCTGGTAATAGCTTTAATATGGCTTTTCATTTAATACATGTCATTTTATGAACTTTATTAGCAATTATTATGATTTTATTATAAATATACCAGTCGTGGTTTATCAACGTGACAAGTTATAAATGAATTATATTTTATGGGTGTATGAATAGCAAAATAAAATTAGAACAACCCTTCAGTTTTGTTTAAATATGATGGTAAAACATACCAGGAGCTGTTACAGTAATACTCACTAGAGATAAAAATACATAAATCATAGGCACAGGATCATCATGAGATTTTGTTTGAATACTTGTTCTAAATGATGAGATGATGATCCCTATTTACTTTCAAGGTCAAAGATCAAGGTCACCTGAGGTAAATCTTGCAATTCCTTGTGTACAAGATATAGTGATAACCATATGACACAGAGTTATGGAACTTGATGTACCTATTCCCTATGTTGAGAGGATGATTCCTTTTAACTTTCAAAGTCTAAGCCTTGCAGACCCCTAGTTGGAAACCATATTGAATTTTCTTTTGTATGTCAACAGAATGCTATTTTTAATTTTTTTTAGATTGTAGAACCTTTAAAGAGGAAGATCGTTTTTCTAAATCCAATGGGAGAAACTGTTATTTCCAGAAAAGGACAGTTCATCTAAATTGGAGGTTTGTTCATTTCAAAATGTCAAATTATGCATAAATAAATTAAAAAAAATCTTTTGTTGAAAATCTTAAGAATCGATTAGAGAACATTTTGTGTAAAAGATAATAAGGCATAACATACTTCTAGTTTGAAAAATGAAAGGATATGGAGTAAATGTACATGAAACAAAATCCCAATTTAAAAAAGCAATGGAACAACGCTTTTATGATTGTTCTTCTTCTTGAAGTCACCATGAGGTCTTCAACAATGAGCAAATGGTTCATACCTCTAAGTAAGTTCAAGATGGCCCCTAGCACCTGTTTAAACAGTATTAATGTTAATCAACGCTACATCTATGTTTTATTTTGCCCAAGAATGCTGAATTGTCAACAAACATAAAAATAACGAATGAAGTATTCTTACAAGCACTGTCATCCATTGCTAGACAAAAGGAATAGAGGACATTACAACATATAAACGACCACAAGGCACTCATCAAGTTGATTGTAAAGAAAACTTGGCAGAATAAAATCAGATGATATACATACTCCTGGTATGTATAATTTAAATATTAAAAATTTGGCCTAAAAAAATTAGATAATTTTTATTTTCAGAAAATACATGGGTCAACTTCTCCTGCTGTATCCGGAGGTCAACTTTGGTCAGTGTTGGAAAATAGAAATCCCAGAACATTCCAAACAGAAGGATGACTTCAGTTGTGGGATATATTGCATATTGGTATACATTCAACTTGTAATATTAGAATTTAATTGAACAAGATAACAGGAAAAGTCAACAATGACATACCATACAATGAACAACATCATCTCAAAAAATAGCCAACATATATACACAAATTATTTCTGAGTTCGTTAGGATGGCTCTTCTTCCGATGACCTGGGGACTTTGGGTTTATGCTGGTCTCCCACTGATACTGTCGATGTCTGTTGAAATTTGTGAGGATTTGCTATTGGACCCGTTAGGGAGTAGTGAGTTTTGATGTTTGTTTGACGGTGCGACAGTGTACAGTCATCAGTCATAGATACTTGAGATGGCTAGCCGGTGGCGGCGGGC
Organism: Bathymodiolus brooksi; assembly: GCA_963680875.1. Lineage (NCBI taxonomy): Eukaryota > Metazoa > Mollusca > Bivalvia > Mytilida > Modiolidae > Bathymodiolus > Bathymodiolus brooksi. The sequence goes on from OY804581.1 coordinate 112,524,121, forward strand.
ACTTTTTGTCTCAAGAGTATGTTGAAACTGTTAGTATTGTGCCTGAATTGATTTTTATTGTGTGTTACTTCATACGACAGAGAATCGGGATAGAAAAAGGGGAGGTTTGAGTACCCATAAAACTGGTTTAACCCCACCATGATTAAGTGCCTGTATCAAGTTAGGTTATCCAGACTCCCAGTCATTTTCTTTGTTTGTTGTTTGTCGATCTATGTATTTTTCTGTTTAATGGTTGGAAGGTAATGGTGTTACATGTTGTGTAGTTTATCATTGTGGACCTTTCCTGTTATCTTCTCATGATTTTTTTAGAATACACAACGACAAGCTACAAACAAATAAGACAACAGGGGGTCGGGATAGCCTGACTTGGTACAGGCACGATTACGTGGTGGGGTTAAACCGATTTATGGATACCGAAACTCCCCCTTATCTATCCGAATTGTATGGGTAGAAAATTTATATTATTATATTTCATGCAAAAATCTTAAGCTAAATCAGCTATTTGATGATACAACAGTTATAATTTTACAACAATACAAAAGGAATTTAAATCTTTAACAGGGGAATAAAAGGGGTTTTCTCTGAGGGAGTTTTATTGGTGTTACTGTAAGAATATTGGTGTATTCATTTGTCACTTGCAATTTATATACTGGTACTTTAAAAGTCCACGAAATCTGCCATAAATATCAGAAATAAAATCAATTATATAAAATTATTTTAATTTTTTTGTTTTTGGAAAAGACTTACAAAGGTGCATATAATCTATTAATTTCAGTTTGCTGAGAAATATTTAAATGGAACAACCCTTCTCGGAATCACTGAAAAGGAGATTCAGTTGAATAGAAAAGAAGTTGCTCATACATTGATGATGTTTGAAGGTAATAGAGTGATCTTAAATTAAATACATGTAATGTTTACAAAGATACATGTTTTACAGCTTTAATTTTGCTACGACACATGACCTTTTCAAACAGCGATACTCCAATCTGAAAACCAAAAGCAAAATACACTTAAAGGGCTTTTTGGATATAAGAAATCAAAGAGACAGAAATGTAGAGCCAAAACCTGCTATGAGCTATGTTATCCTAAATTTTAACACTACAGATTATCAAATTAACAGTCAAATTTTATGCAAGAGCCCATAGTAATGGTTGATCTAATGAAAATATAATTTGAACAATATCTATTCATTCAAAATTAGCTGTATGAAAATGATTTCAGTATCAGATTTCTTGAAACCTAATTAATTGCAAATAAAAAAAGAAATGAAAGGTATTTTCTTTTATATCTCTAATCAGCCTCAAGATATTGCTTTATATTTTAGGTCAAATGGAAGGATGTTGTCCATGTTGTGGATTTATCACAAAACCTGATGAAGAACCATTGGTAATAATTGAATGTTTTGCTTGCAATTGTTTTGTGACGAAAGTATAAGATCATGATTTACAGTGGATTACCTGTTCATAATTTTTTGCAGATATCCTACAATATATACAGTCCGACAAAAGTTAAGCACTACCTGACTTGTTGCAATAATATCTTTTCTAATAATGAACTTATTTCAAATCGGTTCGCTGTTTTCGTTACCTGTACAAACATACTTACCTGTGAAACAGGTTATTGATCGATTTTTATTTATGTGTATATGATAGGGTGTGTAAAGTTCCACGTGTACTTTTCAACATTTGTGTTTGCGAACGAAAGTTTATTTTTTTGTGTAGAGTTTTAAGTTTCATTTTCTATTGGTTTGGTATGGTGCGGCAAAAATTAACCAACGCAATCCAAAATGTCAAAATATTGACGAATTAAGAACTGCTATCTTACAGGAGTGGCAACAGTTCCCCCAAGAACGGCTTAGGCGTCTTGTGCGAAGCATGATGAGGCATGTTACAGAACTTTGTAGTCTTTTAAGAGGTGTAAGAAAAATGGTGATATCTATTTTATTGTTTAAACAGTATTGATGTAAAAAATATATATATCGATAAAAATATAGGGTGGTGCTTAACTTTTGTTGGAGTGTATATTTGGGACTGCTTATATATGGTCCACATGGTCAACTTTCAAGTGTTTATAGTATTTCTGCATCTGTTATGTGTAAATTTTATTTTAAGATTCACATCTTTCTGCCCCTGCTTTTAGAGCATCCAATTCACATTTTATTTTCCATCTTTAACAAATATGTTTTAGCAAAATCAATATAGACTCTCAATAATAAAATTAACTTAAGTGCTCTATGATGATCACTTCAAATTTATGACATACTCATGGAAATAGATCTGATATTTATCTTTTTTTCAGCAAACTCTAACTAGTCGGCATTAGACCCAATAATACTTTGTTAAAATGTTAATTTTGTTTTAGTTCATTGTTTGGGTTTTTTACAGGTTCAATGCAAAAAGTGCAGAAAATTGTTTCACAAGAAAAGTCATTGTGTTGGTGAGGATGTATCTGAGCAAGAGGATATCACAGAATTTCTGTGTGAAATTGACCAGGCATTGCAATAATATTTGTATTGTGAACTACATTACCTTATTTCAATTGAGATTTTGAGCTCATAAACAAAAACATTAAATTCATCAATCTTAGATAAAATATAAATAATTGAACAATATACTTGTAGTGTCTTTTACTATGAGAGTTATTTGTACAAGGCTGAGAAACAGGGAATGGGATTTAGTAATATGTGATTTATTTGAATAAGGCTGAAACACAAGCTTGCGTTCTCCCTTATACAAATCAATGTCATATTAAAGACACTACACGTATGTTGTTTTATACTGCAATCCATATTTGTATGACATTTTTTTCAATAACTGTAAATTATTTTAATATGAAATCCACCACTACTTTTAAAGGTTGAAATAAAACATTTAATGTGTTGAATGAAATTATGTTTTGCATTAGAGCATTTTCAAATCATTGCCTTTTTGGCATGTCTATGATTATGTTTCTTTCAATAAGCTGATATTTTTAACAATATCAGTCTTATGATTGTGAAGTTTGTTTGAAATTGGTGCTGTAAGATGTGAATATTCACAATATAACATACAATGTATATTGTTTACTGACTTTTTTTGTTACTCATACTGCTACTTGTATATAGGTATCATTAATGAATATGTCAACAAATTTATGTTGAATGCAACAATTGTTAATAGTTGCTGAGTTAAAACTGTTCAAATACTTTTTGATTTATGTAACATTTCATGTTATTTGTTTGTATTTCTTATTATATCAGAGAGCTTTCCCTGTACATTTAAGTACTGGTAGCATATGTGTTTTAAGGAACAAAACAACTATTTCATTATTTACACAAGTTATTTAATTGTCATCATATTTGATTTTCTCAGTATTTTTTACTTTCTTCATTGTAATGATTGAATATCGTATGTATAATAGAATAAATCGAAAATCACAATCCACTTGTATATAGACACCTTACAACAGGTGGAATGTGATATAATGTATATACAACAGAGTATACCACAAATCACAATCCACTTGTTGTATATAGACACCTTACAACAGGTGGATTGTACTATAATATACTAACAACAGACTACACCACAAATCACAATCCACTTGTTGTATATCGACACCTTACAACAGGTGGAATGTGATATAATGTATATACCGGTACAACAGAGTGTATCACAATCCACTGGTTGTATATAGACACCTTACATTGTAACAATTTATTTGTTCCTACCTAAAATCCCCCCCCAGATAAAATATCAATGAAATTATATCTATGAGGATAAAATATTCTAAAAAATATTATCTCACATTAAGAAATATTATCCTATGGGATAAAATTTCATTGATATTTTATCTGGGGGGGGATAAAAAAAAATCCTATGATGACATCATTTTCATAAAAAAACCCATTAAGCAGCCATGATAATTTAATGAACTTACGAGTATGACATTACATATAATGTTTGTATGTTTATTTACAAAAATTACAATTTTACAAAATTAACTCGCAAAATTTACGAGTGTTTTGGTCACATTGTAGAGCCCTGGATATAATTAAGTCTCCCAAACAACGTTTGGAGACTTATTGTTTTTGCTCCGTTTCTTATTATTATTATTATTCTTATTCTTATTCTTATTCTTATTCTTATTATTCTCCTTTCTTTCCATGCACCATGAACTTGTCCACGGCAGATCTCAGGAACTACAGGACAGAATTTCATGACACTTGGTGGAGTTATATATATATGTTTCTAGTTGATCCTAAAGTTTTCAGATTTGTGGTAAAGGGGGTCAAAGCCATATTTTTGGGGGTTCAAAGGGGGTGGGGGTTACTATAGAATCCTATGGGAAACTTGAAATTTCGTACATTAATGTTGATAACTTCTAACTGGATAATGATAGAGACATAAAATTTGACATAGTGATAGGTCACCATTAGAGGGGCAATTCTGCGTTTTCAAAATTTTCAAGATGTCTGCCATTTTCAAAATGGCTGCCAAAACACGGCATAAAAATGGGGGGTAAAAATTCAACATTGTCCGATATCATCAAAATTTGATATGTGGGTAGATAGTGTCAGTGGCTGGTTTGGGAGACTTCATAATCGTTAGATTATAATCATATCTTGTTATAATTTTAATGATATTTTATCTGTGTAGATGCTATGTTTAAATATCAAATTACAATATTGATTATGTAATCAGTATCATACATAGTTCTTAATTCAAATATATCTTTGATGATTTTTTTATTCAATTCACGATACTGATTTTTATAGATACATGTACAAAATATGTTTTCAAATTACTCACCTCCTTTAATTTTGTAATATGTCTTTTGATTCTGTATAATAAAATGTTCTGTTCTCTTCCTATGTGTTCTTTTCTCATTTAGAGTATAATTGACTGGACATTCTTTATATTGTAAAAATTTATACAAATTTTTATATTCATATCCATCCATTTTGATTGACCTTGAATGTATTCAAATGAAAGAAGACCGAAATCAATCAATATATGTATATAATAAAACTCTTTATTTGATCAAGAATAAAAGATACTATTTCGTAGAAATTTTATCCTACGAGATAATATTTCATGGACATTTTCTATCTTTATGGATAAAATATTTTGAACTTTTTTCATCCACAATGGTGGATATTTTATTTTAATATGGGATAAAATATCACCTACATTTGATCCATAATTTCATGAAATTTAATCCTATGAGATAATTTTAGGGCTCAATTTTTTCCCATGGGATAATATTTTTGGAGGATATAATTTATGTTTACAACATCAGGTGGATTGTGATATAATCTATATACAACAGAATACACCACAAATCACAATCCACTTGTTGTATATAGACACCTTACAACAGGTTGATTGCAATATAATGTATAATAATAAATTGTTAATTTAGTTCAAATTTATGAATTACAACAGACATAAACACGAGTTAAATTACCATTACTTAAATTGGCTGGGCTAGACAAACTGTTGAGGGAAAAAAATGGAAATAACTTAACAGTGTTTATATTAATCTGACAATTCAGGAATAAAATACAAAATGATTTTGTTTTGATTATTCAATTATTCCCATTTCACTTTATGGCATCTGTCAGTATATAGCAGGAGTCTCAAGCACTAAATTTGGAACAATTAGCCTTTGATGATCAACTATCACAATGTAAAAAAAAAAGTATAAAAGTACAGAGAAAAATGTAGAAACAGCAAAAAAAAGGACAAACAAAACAGTGCCCAAAACTAAAATTAAGCATAAATACAAACACCAAAACATAAAAACAACACCAAAACATAAATACAACACTAAAACATAAATACAACACCAAAACATAAAAATCCATGGAACAACATAGCAAACTAAAGAGTGACAAACCAGGAGTGAACTCAGATGCTCCTGAAGGGTTAGCAGTTCCTGTTACGCATATGGCACCGGTATTGTAACTCATTGGCTTTCACACAAAAAAACATCCTTAGTAGACTGAAGATCAGATAGCAAGGGAAAGAGATCCATTGTAACCTGTGACTCAATACATTATAGGGATTGATCCAATGGAGATGGATGGTCATAAATTAGTTGTTGTGATAACTTACAAAATTATTGCAAGAACACTGTTTGTAAATAGCATTTAATCCTCCACTCAAAATATTTTGATAGGTGGGAAAAAAAACCTGGCATATTGTATTAATTAGCCAATAGTTGCTGCCTTTTACTTAAGATGGTCAGGTGAAACTAAATATACAGAGGTATATGTGGTAATGTAAACGAGGCAACAACCCTATTAAAGAGCAAAATAAGTTCAAAAGAGGTTACCTCAGTCTGACTTGTAACTAATTAACAGTGCTTTCGTTAATTCAAAGTACCTGCTAATGATAGGACAAATTAAAATATGAATAAATGTACAACACAAGGTAAAGTAGCAATTTGTTCAATATTTTTGACCCCAGAAAGGAAATTTAGTTGCATTTTTTTAAATGATGCAGTTAATACAGTGGGGAGGGGGGCAACTTCAATAACATTTTGTTACATGGATGCCACTGGGATTTGGAAAACACCACACATTCATATATTAACTAGGACTAAAAATCCAACCCATTCATATATTAATGCATCAAATTGTTGACTGCAAAACATCTATGGGGGGGTGTTACACTTGTCAATGTATACTATTTTATGATTTAATTTTGTTGTTTAATTGTAAATTTAATGAAGCACAAAGAGCAGAGTTCCACTGCAGGGAATCAACTACAGCTGAAAATCTGAAGGAGTAATTACAATGATACCCTGTCTATTCATTACATTGAAATTCACACCCAATCGTATATAAATCAGAAATTTATGTACCAATCACATATATGACAAGTTTAAAAAAACAGGCCCATTCAAGCAGCATGGTCTATATATTTATATAGGAAGTGACCACCACCCCCTGTAAGTAAGTAATAGGATGAACGGGTAATGCAATCGTGAATCAAAAAGCACATTGTACCAATGATATTAACCTTTAAAATCTACTGTAAAGCATAAGTATAAAGCATAACAGTTTTATTTAAAGTCGGAGTTTTTGCCCTATAGAGCTTTTTACCGACATATTGTCTATTGTCTATACCTATATCTAACTTGACAAAACATATGACAGAACTTAGAAAGGCATATAAACATTTGCACATTACAGACAAACATACAAAGCAAAGCAGTTTCTATTACGTGTTTTGTTTATAATAGGATTTGTCCTATTTACAAGATTTTATTTCCAATCATTATTACCATAAATGATGTTTTTGTTATTACCCACAAACGTACATATTTATAAATGGGTATTTCCTAAGTTTATTTTAGGAATCTATAATGCGCATGCGCATGCATTCTAAGTCGGGCATCGTAAACGGTCTGTTTCCGGATCGCAATCGACTCGTTGTGATAAAGGTCTACCCCACGAAAATCCAATATGGAAGACATACCAAGTAAAATCTAATCATGCAAAACTAATTAAAACTTTAATTGAAATATAGATTTTTTTTTAAAATATAACTTTATCAAACTTTCATGTAACTGACATGTGAAAAGTAGTGCGATTTATACGCCTAATGCATACGAGGTTATTTGCAGGGTAGCGAGAATGGCCGAGTAGTTACGATTGAGTTTAGCCCGCCAATTTGTTTACATATACTATATTTGATTCCACAAAGGAGAGTTAATGAAGGGAGATAATCCTTACCTGAATAAGAAGGGCTCCAATAGGGAAATTCCAACATATCCAGAAATTGAGGGTACTTTCCTCATAAATATTCATCATATTTAAATTAGATTTTGATCACGTGACTGCAGTTTCAAGCTTGATGGATCGTTTATTAGATTTGTCAAAAAATAGCCTATAGTACGGAAATTCAATGTGTCCGTCAATGATTCGAAAATTAAAAGTTATTGTTTATTTCCGCAAAGTTTTTCTTCTGTCAAAATTCAAATATTTTTGTTTTGTAACGATTTTAGACATGTCTTTGATATCACGATCATGCAAAAATGATCATATTATATTTAATGTGGGAACCATGAGTTTAGAAGCTAGAAATATAAGGTTAGTTAATATAATTACATATATTATTGAGGAATCTAAATTAATTTCAGAAAATATGTCGCCAAATGTCATTCATTGTTAAATTTTGTGTCACACGCCACCAGTTTCATGTATTTCAGACATTTTTACATAGACTCTTAAGGCCAAAAAAGGGTTCGTCGCCTCGGATTTTCATTTAGTCCAGGAACCTCGAATATTTAATTGTTTTCATTAATTTTTATTTCATTTAATTCAGCTTGATTCAATGTATCATTTTCTAGTTCAGAAAATGACACACATGCAATTATGAATGATATCGTCTATATAGATCATATGAAAATTGTAGACGTTCCGGCGTCGCCATCTTAGATATGCAAATGAGCAAAGTACCCATCATTTCTTCAGGCTATGACTCTCAGTAATCACATATAGAAGCCCCCATTATTTTGTTCATTGAATACAATTCTATATTATTGGAACTATTGATTCAACTTAGTATAAGTAAATTATAAGCATGGCAACCTCATTTTTTTTATACTCAAGAAAAGGTTATTCCTGTCCCTTTCTTTGTCATAATCACATTTTGACAGACAATAGCCAATGTTTGGTACAAGTTACACATTTGGCACTCTGACCATTTTTTACCTATAAACCATATAAAATGTTTTTAAGAAGAATGGGTGTTTGGATTAAGAATAGTTTTAACAGCCGAACTTTCTTTTAGAGGGATGTGATTTTTTTTACCAATTTTCAGACTCGGAATATTTGAGCTGGTTGCCATGGAAACCGGCATTTGTTACAAATATTTTGCAACATTTTCCATCATTTCTTTTGACACTTTAAACAAATAGATAACATTAGTTGGATTCTGAGACTTTGCATTTCCTGTCAATTGAAGTCCTTACAGAAAATGGGTATTAACTACGCCGATTTGTAGACTCCCCTAGACGTAAATACCACGTTGTGGTACTACGTAGTAAAAGACCTTTCTACAACCAAACGACAACCATGACCATGTAAAGACGTTTACACAACGTAACCACCAACCATCACAGGACCTTTATACGAGGTAATTACAACTAATTAAGGACGTTTACACAACGTAACTACCAACCATCATAGGACCTTTATACGACGTAATTACAACCACCAAAGGACCTTTACATGACGTAATTACAACCACATAGGGTCCTTTAGACAACGTAACTACGACCACCTAGGGACCTTTACACAACGTAACTACGACCACCTAGGGACCTTTACACAACGTAACTACGACCACCTAAAGACCTTTTGACGACGCAACTACAACCATTTCATTATAGTTATACAACTACAAATAATGTACAACCCTAAAAGGACTTTTATAGCCAAATTACTATACCTTGTCAAAGCATTGTGACAATCTAATTAGGATAGTAGGCTAACTATAATCACATGAAGACCGTTACACCATGCAACTACCAACTACATTATTTTTTGTGTATTCTTATTTCCATCCCATGTTCTTAATTTTTTTGAGTTAATTAATAAAATATAAAGTTCTAAACATTTATTAATCCAAATTATTGCAATTTTTACAGATGATGAACCACTCTTTCTACTCTCAGACTCTTCCCATCATAATCTAGATGTAATTATTATACAAATATAAATATGTCGGGTAATAATAAATATATCAGATTAAAAAACATGTAAAATAAATGTACTAAAAATCTTTATCTTGTGAAAGTTGCATTTGACAAAATTAAAGATGTACATGTACTTAAAATTTAATACATATGGCTGACAGAGAAATTATGAAAACAGATTTGAAGATATAAGAATACTCTAAAGAATGCAGATAAACCATCGGCAGTGTTGGAGGCCAAATAAATAAATGCTTTTGGAAGACAGCTCAAACCAATCCAGTTCCACCCTGATATAAGCACTCTTCCTATTTGGAAAGGGGGGAAAGAGTGTAGTATGTTCGGAATAAGGGACGAAATATCGAGTGGTATTTGGGAGAACGATGAAACCCGAGAGATCCGATGGGGGGATTTGAGATGGAAAAGGTCAGAGACTAAGGCGGATGAACCCAATCGTAACTACTCGGTCATTCTCGCTACCCTGCAAATAACCTCGTACGTACATAGTAGAAATTCTTCTTAAATTGTTTGCCGGAAGTTAAGTTAAGTTAAGCCGCACAAAAATATAGTCCACGAAAATCCAATATGGAAGACATACTAAGTAAAATCTAATCATGCAAAACTAATTAAAACTTTAATTGAAATATAGAAAATTGTATAAAATATAACTTTATCAAACTTTCATGTAACTGACATGTGAAAAGTAGTGCGATTTATACGCCTAATGCATACGAGGTTATTTGCAGGGTGGCGAGAATGGCCGAGTAGTTACGATTGGGATGAACCTAGAGGTCAGGAGGTTTTAGCGGGAAGAAAGTAAGCAGAGAGAAGATTGACGAGAAGACAGAGTGCGGAGATTAGACGTATTAAAGGGAGCGATAGTGCTTATTTTGGTAGGTTTAACAATAGGACTGTAGTAACTTGTGTATCATATATTTAACTCGGCCAAAGTTACGATACTTTTATTAGTTTTGTGGAACTCTCTAATATTTGAGATTTATTTTAGTTCTCTCGGCGGGAAAAACCAAATAGATCGGTCGGTAGATTTATCCATTTGATTAAAAACCCAAAGAATACGGAAAGATAACAGAAATATCAGCTAAATCTGTATCTGATGTACACGGAATCATACAGAACTATGAAATTGAGAATAATTCCAAGTTCTGCGCATGCCTGGAACAGGAAGTTGACAAGATTTTGGTTTGATCAAAAAAGTTGAAATTTGTTTGATATACTGAACATTTAGAAGCAATACTTTGTAAACATCTTGTATTGACACTACCACACATATTCTCTTTCATTGTAATCATAGAAAAAACCTAAATCCGATATTTGTAATATTTTTCAAACTGAAAATTATCGCCGCCAAATCTGATAACCGGAAGTAAACAAATCTTACAATTCTATCAAAACAACAAGGCCAAATCGAGACAGTTACCTTGTACACTTGTGTCGCCCAAGGGACGAAGATCTAATTGTAAGTCTATCTGTATTAACTACCTGCTATTTTCCATTCTATTACTACTGTCTCATACACCATGAACACGATAAAAACAGTACTCACAACCATCATTCTCGCACTATTTTTGGCAAATTGTGTCCAGTTAGATTTTATTGTCAACTGCAAAACTGTAGGTCAAAATAAAAACATCAAAGAAAATAAAGAGGCACCAGATAAGTCTTGGTCAGTAACAATTGCAAACCAAGACACGTACAAGTCAAGCATCTCCACAACATCCATGATGGTGCTGACAAGAAAAACCAAAACTATCAAATATGATAGACTGGTATTGACATACCTATGTAGCATTCTCCTAACAAATTCATATGCACCTGAGCCAAACCCTGGTCCACCTAAATACCCCTGTGGATCCTGTAACAAAGCTTGCACTTGGAAACAAAAAGCGGTATGTTGTGACAGTTGTGATCAGTGGTACCACATAAATTGCCAAGGTATCGACGAGAAAATGTATAAAATACTAGATAAAAGCAATCTCTCATGGAATTGTATAAACTGTGGTATGCCAAACTTCTCCACAACTTTTTTCAATAGTACCATACCTGAATTATCGAATACCTACTCAGAATTAGAAATAAGCAATGATTCTGAAAATGAAAGCACTGATAATATTGGATTACCAACATACACATCATCACCAATCCAGATAAATCAAACACAGTCATCATCGACAACCAAGAAAAAGCAAGGTAAAAATAAAAAGGACTCCCACACGTCAAAAAAATCTGAACCACTAAGAGTGCTTACAATAAATTTTCAGTCGATAAAGAACAAAAAACCTGAAGTAGAACTTATCATTGAATCTTGTAAACCCAGCATAATATTTGGTACCGAGACATGGCTCTCAAATGACATCTCTCCATATGAATACATCCCATCCTCTAAATACAACATTTATACAAAAAACAGAAAGGATGGCTATGGGGGAGTATTACTGGCTATCTCAAACCAGCTGACATCCACACAAATCACAAAAGCAGGTACCGATTTAGACCTTGAAACAAACTGCGAAAATGTGTGGGCAAAAATATCATATGAAGGCAACAAATCACTTTACCTTTGCACATATTATCGACCACCATCCGATAAAGGTGAATCATTAGAACAACTTGGTATCTCACTGAATAGAGTCTTATGTAAGAAAACAAACTCTAACATCTGGGTAAGTGGCGATTTCAACCTTGGCCACATAGACTGGAATACACCAGCAGTCATACCTAACAAACCTGAAGCTTCACTACACCAACAACTCCTCGATATATTACATGACAACAACCTAACACAAGTCATAAACAAGAACACCCGAAAAGACACAACACTAGATCTGCTGTGCATGACAAACCCATCATTTGTAAATAGAGTAGAAACATTACCACCAATCGGTGCGAGTGATCATGATATAGTATACAGTGAAATAAACCTAGCCCTGCCGCAAAATAAACAACAAGCTCACAAAGTGTTAAACTACAAAAAGGCACAATGGGATCAAATAGAAAAAGACCTCACTGAAACTTACAAACAACTAAAAAAAGATCAGGATAAAATGAGTCTAGACGAATTATGGAACATCTTCAAAACCAATGTCCAAGAGACTATCCATAAGTATATTCCAACAAAAAGCATTGGCAACAAATCAAGATTACCTTGGGTAAATAACCAACTAAAAAAGTTAATTAACAAGAAAAACAAGTTATATAAAAAGAAAAAATGTAATCCCAAGTATAAAGAACAATATCAGAAAACTAAAGCCAAGCTCCAGAACGAAATGAGAAACTCATACTGGCGATATATAGAAAACATGATTTTTGATATTGAAATAAATGAACCAGATCAACCAAGCTTCAATAATACACCCAAAAAACTTTATTCTTACATAAAAAGCCAGAAAAATGAAAACACCGGCATAGCTCCCCTACGAAGTGAAGGTACCCTACACTCGCATCCATCTGAGAAAGCAAATATACTAAACAAACAGTTTCAGTCTGCTTTTACATCTGAAGCAAACACTAACATTCCAGATAAAGGTCCTAGTACTCATCCCACAATGGAACCCATAAAAATCTCTAGGGATGGTGTTTATAAACTCATCAAAAACATAAACCCTAGTAAAGCTACTGGTCCTGACACCATCGCAGGCAGAGTACTGAAAGAAAATATTGATATATGTACAGACATCCTCACATTATTATTCACCAAATCATTGGAAACAGGCAAAGTACCATCTGACTGGAACCACGCAAATGTCACGCCTGTTCTCAAAAAAGGAGATAAACACAACCCAGGTAACTACAGACCTATATCCATAACATGCATAGCTTGCAAATTACTCGAACATATTTTTGCCAGCAACATGATGCAACATCTAGAAACCAACAACATACTTTATGAATTACAGCATGGATTTAGGGCAAAACGATCATGTGAGTCACAAATAATTTCTTTAATACATGATTTATCACAAAACAATGACAAAAATATACAAACAGATTTGATAATAATGGACTTCGCAAAAGCTTTCGACAAGGTACCACACAAAAGACTGCTGTACAAAATGAAATACTTTGGCATATCAGAACAAATCATAAACTGGGTTAAATCTTTTCTCTCAAACAGAACTCAAACAGTACTTTTAGAAAATATGACATCATCAAAAATACCAGTCACATCCGGTGTCCCACAGGGTACAGTTCTGGGACCAATACTTTTTCTAATCTACATTAACGACCTCCCTGAATACATCAAACCTAGCCGTATCCGACTTTTTGCAGATGACAGTATGATCTATCGACAAATCAAATCACAAAGCGACTGCCTCAAGCTCCAAGAAGATCTCGAAGCTGCCATAAAATGGGAACAAGACTGGCTCATGTCATTTCACCCAGACAAGTGTAACATCATGAATATAACAACCAAGAGAAATCCAATCCACTTTTACTATAACATGCATGGCCATATATTAGAATCTGTTCAACACGCAAAATATCTAGGTGTCACAATCTCAACAGACCTAAAATGGAACACCCACATCCAACAAACTGCCGCCAAAGCAAACAAATCATTATGTTTTTTATCAGAAGAAATCTAAAAGTACAATCACAAACGATAAAAGAACGAGCATATCAAACCCTAATAAGACCCAAATTAGAATACTGCTGCACTGTTTGGGATCCTCACACAAACGAAAACATCAACTCGCTAGAAAAGGTACAGCGACGGGCAGCCAGGTATACATGCAACAGACATCATAACACCAGCAGTGTGTCTGAGATGTTAAACACCACGAATTGGCAAACTCTACAAGAACGCCGACTAAGAACTAGGCTCATAATGTTTCACAAAGTAATAAATGAAAATATCGCTATCCCTACACAAAATATATTACTTCAGAGCCAGTCTACGACAAGATCTTCCCGAAAAGACTCCTACAGACAAATCCAATGCAATAAAGACAGTTATAAATTTTCTTTCTTTTGTCAAACCATTAAAGACTGGAACAAATTATCCCCTGACATAACCAAAAACACCACTACAGAATCCTTCAAGGGTGCACTCACTCACAATGTGCTCCTTGATACTTATCCACACAGAATAAAATAAACAGAAATCATGTTTTTATCTTAATAAATGAAAAATAAAAAATAAAAAAAAATTGTAAAAATCCTAAATTAAAAGAAAAATTGTAAAAACTGATAATATAAAACTAAAAAATAAAATAACAATTATATCAAATAAATTATCTATGTTCTGAAAATTTTTATAAATTTGAAAACATTTTACCAGGCATGCGCCGGAAAGTAAACATCAGTACGTTGATGGTTTTCCGTAACCAAAGAAGAAGAAGTTCAGAGTAGTTAAAAAGGACGTAAATTTCGGAAATGATGGAAAAGGTGCATGCACATCCAGATATAACGAGTAACATTCAGAGGTTGAAATAATCTACCACACTAGCCCAGGGCTTTCCACTAGTATGCCCCTACTAGCACCAGATGGGAATCTACTAGCCCAGGGCTGGTCAAACATCTTTAAATACTTATATAAATACATTTGCATACCTGGATCTGTGCGACTAAATTTAACTTTTAAGTCTAGACTTCTTTTGTTGTCTCGCATTTATATTAATAAACATGACTTATACTACCCTTGTGCAATTTAAGTTTCACAGACACAAAACCCCTGGAGGTCTCCTGTTTTTAATTGTAAATACTCATTTTATGTGTACATAGACTAGAGAGGGAGGCAGCTTTATTGTGTCACAGCAGTGTGATTGAATATGCTCAGTATGAGTCGTACACTTGCAGAAGAAGAAGATTAAGATTAACGAATTACCAATGGACATTTATTGTGTCATCTTCAAAAAAGGCAGTGTAGTCTCCTCCCTCCCCCTTTAAATCTGTGATTTTTAACTAATCAAATATGTTTTATTGTTATTTTCATATCCGACTTTAAATAAAACTTTGCTTACTTTAATATGAGTCAGGTGGTACCTGAAAAAAAATGTCGATCAGTATGTCTAAAATTGGGGTCAACTGAACTTGGATAGTGGGTGTTCAAACAACACTTCTACATATACGTATATGTTAAAATTGTACCCTTTGACTACAAGTAGGGAGGTCAGACATTTTTCAATTTTATTTACACAATGGCAAATTCTGTAATTCTGTCTTACATTTGAAGACAGCTGCAGTGACAATGCACTAGAACACTATTATTTAAAGTGAATTATTTAAAAGGTGACATGTTGAAATAAATAAATAATGCACATGTTTGGAGAAAATTCTTCATATGTCACAATTTTTTTATATTTAAACTGGACAGAAGCGACCAAAATTGAATGGAAACTTTGGAAATGGCACCGCTATTTTGAAACTATTTCTTCCCTTAAACACATGTTGCTGACCAGTTAGATTGAAAGTAAAACTCTTCAGTAGTGGATAGTAGGCTAGGTTTTAATAATCTCATACAGTTTGATGAGAAAATTCAAAATTTTTATTTATACGTTCAATTTTATGGGTAAAATTTATTCAATTTTGGTGCCGTTTTCAATTTTCCCATTGAAATGCATGGTAAAAAATAATTTTAAAAATGTGTTTGGAAACACATGTTGCTGATGAAACAAAGACTACAACTATGCAATTTCTTTTAGAACAATGTCTAAACTACATTTATCAAGTACAGTTTCATTAGATTTCATTATTGTTTTCAAATAATTTCTGATATTCTATTTCTTGGTAAAGACAGATCAAATTCAAAATGGCCACCATTGTAAAATATAAGTGGTCATTTTCCGAACTTCAAATTGTCATAACTTTTGAACCGCTTAACAGATTTTAAAAAACTAAACACCACTGTAAATATCTTCAGGAGATCTGATCATTGGTGTGTACTTTAAGATATTTTAACACATTTTCAAAAAAAGTCTGACCCTCCTACTACAAGGTCGAAGGATTTTTATTGCTGTTTCTTCCAATTTGTCACATTATAATTTATACAAATAAAACGTGACATCTGTAGATGTATTGAATGTTTTTTATTTTGTTTTGTAGATTTGTCTGTTCTAGTCAAGAAGGTATGGTTTCGAGATCCTCAACCAGATTCTTTTCCAATAATTCCCTGTGATGGAATTCCTTTTGTAGTGGTAGGAAGGAAGCTGTTAGAATGCCACCAGGGTATTGACAGGGATGGCCATCGCAAAGAAAAAACGCAGGAATGAGAAGCAGAAAAAAGTAAAATTATAAATGAAAAATAAGGAATTTATATATATAATAGCATGTATTAATTAGTATTATCCCATGTTATGTTGTTTGTAATCCGATACCTGGATTTATCTCTGGAATGCTTGCATAACGGTCAAATCTGTGAGGCATGTCCCCCTTAAATATTATAAGGAACCCATTTATGATGTCTTTGTGTCACATGGGATAAATAGGAAAACCCCTTTGGGCTAACACCCTCAGGTGGTTTTCCTATAGGTACTTATTTTTTTAAGGAAAATTACAACATGTATGAAGTAATAATATATTCTAACGTCGTAATATGTTGAGAAATAATCCAATTCAAAGAATTGTTTTATTTTTGCCTTGTTTCAACTTTCGTTATAGGGAGTTCATGACTTCACGAGAAAAAGGAGACTAGTTCAGGGGTTTCAAAGTGGGCCGGTACCCGGTACTTTTACCCGTCTGAGATCGTGTACAGTACCGGCAGAAATTACTGAACCCCCCAAAATTAGCGGTGGTCAAAACCACAAGTACGATTGGATTGTGGAATATTTTTCATAAAAAATTAATTATCACGTCAATTGCTGAATTCTCGCATTCAAATCGAACAACTGCGTTCAGCCACGACCAAGTTGACAGG
Source organism: Bathymodiolus brooksi (assembly GCA_963680875.1). NCBI lineage: Eukaryota > Metazoa > Mollusca > Bivalvia > Mytilida > Modiolidae > Bathymodiolus > Bathymodiolus brooksi. The sequence goes on from OY804581.1 coordinate 112,541,681, forward strand.
ATATTCCCTGTTTTAAAAATAACTTTACCTTAGAATTGTAAATAGCAGTTTGCGCATGCAGTAAATAGATATATTTTCACCCCAATATCTTTTCATCCTTGTGTAAAACTCGGACCGGAACAAAAATGACCCGATTACAAATTATGTTCAAACACAAACTAGTGTAATCTTCAGTATGATCATTTATGTAAATATGAATATATGACTACACAATATTTTGTGCGATTTTTTTTATCCATTTAAAACCCAGGGTCGAATCATTTTGGGGCGTACTGTCTTGTTGCTTAACTCCATCCATATTGTTTAACTTCCGGTATAAAAAAATAACCTACATGGCTATTTATTTATTTACATATTTTGACGGGGCCCTACCGCGGTTGTTCACAGAAATGAAAGTGTGCTGAAAAGCATTTTTATAAGGGGGTACGAGGAGATAAGGGATAGAAAGTTTCTAGGAATCTTGAAAAAGGATCGGACATGGCTCAAATACGAATTACATTGTAATGTCAAAACGCCGGCCCCACTTTTTTTTTCAAAATAATTTAACTTTTGTGATTCAAATGTTAAATGTCTTCCCGCGAATCGTTTTGTTCGAACATTTTTTTTTGCACTTAAGTCGTGAAAGCAACAATATATATTGTTTTTGTTTAATTATATTTGTATTGATCTATTTATTAAAATTATAAATTTTTATTAATGATGATTGCAAATTAAATTTATGTTTCATTAATTATGACACTTATAAGTCTTGATCCGTGCCAATGGTCTTTGATGAGTTTAATTACTGGTAATAAAGTAAAAAAACACAAAAGCCAAGGTATTGTGAAAAAGAAAAGGACAAAGTCAACAAAAGAATTTTGAGAAGTTTTAAGCTTTGATAACAATGGCTTGGTCGAGCCTAGCTGCAGAACTGTAGCTCTTTATTGTCCTTTTGGTTTTTTTTTAAGTTATGGCGACTATCCATGAATAATATTGGCTGAATTCTGTAAACTGAAATATTCAATAAAGAAATGGGGGGAGGGGGGGAATCCATTATGCATGGTCTTGGTGAAATCTGAACTCTAAAGGGATTTTTCTTTCAAAAACTTAATGTTTGCAGTCTGAAGTATATTTTTTGGTCCACAAAATGCTAGATTTCAGGAGCTTCCGGGGGGCAAACCCCTTATGGCCCTCGTGCAGGCCCCAGACCCCCAGCCTACTTTTTTAGGGACCCCCTAAAATTTAAGAAGTACCTCCTGTTATAAAAAACTTTGAAACCCCTGCTAGTTCAACCAACTAAAAAGAAAGATTGTCAAGCAAAGCTAAGAATAAGACATATCATAAAGTTTGCAGATTTCAAAGTTTATAAATAAAATAAGATTTAAATTGTCATGGGTTTTTTTTGGGGGGGGGGGGGGGGGAGAGGCAAACTTACCCATATTTTTTCTTACATTTCAATATTACTGCATGTTGAGGTGAGACCCATTTTAAATTAATTACATGTCATTTTGATAGTAATTTTAGCATAGCTACATGTTTATGTACCTATAATTTCTTATTATTTATTGCCAAAACAATAGCCTGACTGGAAATAAAACATTGGTGTTTTTTTTTTATTGTTTCAGCTCTTCAACAAAGTTGGTCAGTAAAAAATTTGAAAAATAAATCATTTATATATTTCTTTATATATTTATTATTGTAAGTCATTCTGGAATTTTGGTTATATGATGTTCCTATATATATATAATCAGTAATGCAAAGGATGCATGCATTATTTGACTTGTATTTATAGGCTTAATGAAAAATATCATATGTATGTGCATGTTTTATTTTTTTTACTTTTATATTTATACAGTATTTATATTCACAATGTATATGCATGCTATTTATAATCTTGTTCAATAATTGTCCAATTATATTAATGCCATTGTTCATTTATTTTTGAAATTAAATAAATTAATATAACAGTATTATAAGAAAATAAACAACTTTGTTGCATAAATAAGCTTAAGTTTTCCAAAAACATGAATTCGGACAGATCAAGACCTTTGAGAAATAGAAATAGTTTAAAAAAAAAATGTTTAATTTTGTATCTAAGACAAAAAGATGTAAATATAATTTTGGTTGTGTATAGAAGATGTTTAAATTTGCTTGTTTTTTTTAATTGTGTATAGGTGACTTTCCATAAACTACCAGATATATTGTATTCTTTTTCATTTTGTTTGATTTAAAGGAGTAGGTATGATAAGGGCAGAAATTGGCCTAAAAAATAGACAAATTATAAATGAAACGTATAGCTTTCGTTGTTTCTTGATTTTATAAGACCTTTACCCCAACTACTATTTTGGTAAAAAAAAATTCCATATTTGCGCGTGCGATGACGTCACACTAGTCAATGAAAAGTCTATCGTTTCGTGAAAATATATGAAATCTGACAAGAAATGTGTATTTAATGTCAATTTTCAGTATAACCACAAGTAGGTACCAACGGCATATTTTAGTATGATGTTTATTATACATAAACACATATCTCATTTAATTTTTGTGTTGGTACCCGAGTGTGGAGAGTATGAAATCTGCAATTAAAAAATAATTTTGATGTCGATTTCTCGTGAACAGCCATATTTTAGTGATCGTGTTCAATATAATTGGATAAAATGTACATCGATTTTTAACCTAATCCAAAATAAAATTTATATTGTTTTGCTATGGGAATAATTTTACTTGAACAACAAATGCAAGAATGTTGACTTTATAAGAATTAATAAACTTTTTGGAGGAGATTTACTGCCGACCGGGTTTTTTCCCAACTCAACAGTGTTGAACAGAGCTCAGTGGAATTTCAGGTATTATTATACTTTATTTTATCACCCACAAAATAAAAACAGAAAAAAAAAAAAAAAACAAACGAAAAGAAAAATCACGTACCGTACAGCAGATTGTAGATCTTAGAAATGAATTCATTAATCATTGAACGTGCAGACGACATAGCGATTCTTGAAACTTATTATAATTTATAGGCTAATATAGTAGTCCTTTACATTTTAATTATTATGACAATGTTTTTTTGACAAATATAAGTTAAACGATTCACAGTTAGCTCTTTCGTCAAGTGAATTCCAATAGAAAAAGTTTAAAAACCATTTATTCTTTGGTAACTGTCTTTGTAAAAAAAAAGTAGCTATATATATGACTTAATTTTAACGTTTAGTAGGTGTGTTGCAGTAGCGTAATAGTTAACGTTGTAGACTTCCGATACCAACGTAGTGAGTTCAAATCCCAGATTTTTTTCTATCTTTTTCTGACAAAATTATTATGCATAAAATATTTTTTAATGTGCTGGCATTACCTACTCAAAGTAAACAAACAGTATTTAAACAAGACAATTTAAATAACTGATATTTCAAAGTTTATTCGACAAAAAATGGAATTCATATGTTCAAGTTTTGAGAACTGAGTGATTATTGATTTTTTTTTTTATAGATTGTCGTTATATTGATTTTGTTTTCCTTCATTTTCCAGGTTCTTACCATTTTCAATACATATACTTTCTAACGCTCTGATGAATGGATACTGAATTTCGGGAAATTAAATAGGTAAGTTCAATCTAGCTGGATTATTGCAAGTAAACAATGAACTTGATAATTTTCGTTCTTATAAGGCACACATTTTTTTGTTGTTGCCAGATGATTCTTTTGCTTAACTTTAGCTTCGATTGTTTATCAATAAGTATAAGCTAGAATTTATATATTTTTACAGGAATCGCCAATGAAACTTAAAATGACCTTGGTACTATGTTTGTGATTAAAGACAATTAATTGCAATGTAAGCATTCTAATGTTAGAAAAATATATATCGATTCAATCATCAGTATCTTGTATTCTTCTTTCTCTATTTCTTCTCACAGTGAACTCCTTTTCTCGTTGTTCAAAACGAAGGTAAAAACAAAATTACCGAATAGTACAGTAGGTCAGTCGAAAAGGCATCTTCCATAAATCAGGGTTAGGGTTATGGCGTATAACGGCACTTTAACACTATTTTAGTTAAATCGAGGCGGTCAGTTTTATTGGTGGAGGAAACTGGAGTACCCGGGAAAAACCAACTGACCTGCCACAATTCACAGAATTTTTTTTATCCTATAATGTTGTATCGAGTACACCTCGTGTGAGCGGAGTGTGGGGATGTTGTGGTGTTTAATTAATTCTGAGTCCGAGCTTTACTTTGAAAAATGTACAATGTATTTGGCTAGGCTTAGGCTTATGGTGTTTTAAGGACACTTTAAGCAATATTTCAAGTATACTAAATGTATCCTGATTTTGTACAAGTATTTTAAATGAAATGGTCGGTTGAATCAGCTTATACATACCGCATATAATAGTATTATAAACACTGGAAGGAAACATTAAGGTATTACAGTTTTGCACAGGACATTATATGAAGGTGTCATTACTTTTCCAAAAACATCATGTTTATTTTTTTTACTTTTACGGAACCGCATGAAAGGCATTTTCATATTGTCTTGGTCCAATAGCATGCTTCTCAAAACATGGTGTACTTTTATCTTTTTTTTTTTGTGATTTCACTTTCTCATTTACAGGGGAGAAGATTCACACTATTTATATCCTTGCATTTTCTGCACAAAGAGGACAAAACCAAAAGAACGGAGAAAGTTAGATGGAGACAATAACAAACATATTCGTAAATATTTATTTAAAAACTTCATGATAAAGGTAAAATATACTTATTTAAAAACTTCATGATAAAGGTAAAATATACTTATTTAAAAACTTCATGATAAAGGTAAAAGAGGGAGATGTTATTTGCGGTGCATGTAGACTAAGGCATTATAAATGTAGACCATGTTCTGATAGGCAAGCCACCTGTGAGCATTACGTCGTTTCCGACGATAAAGATTACCAACCCCCTACTAAAAAAGCAAAAGAGCCAAAGCAGATTCCTCTACCTTTGTCTTCAGTCAAGGGTTCAGTGTTGTATATGTAAACGTAGAGGGTACAAGTTTATTGTCGTTCCATCAATAGTAAGGTACAATACTTTAATTGAGAATAACATTGTAATTTCTCCTGGAGCACGATGTTGTCCTGGGCATATATATGACGATAATTTCAATGAAGAAGCTGTTCACAACATAACAGATTTAAATACTGAAACTTTATTTAATAAAACAGAAATCTACAATTTAATTCAAAATATAAGAGATATTGCCAACAAGAACAAAAATAAAGGTGTCAATTTTGATGTGGAAAGCCTATTGTCAGACACAGATTATTTGAATTTAACAGGGATAGATCGAGATTCGTTTGATGATCTTTGTGGTCATGTTAAAGAAGTCCGAGAAACAAAGGTCCGGTCCATAAGAACATGCATAGGTATATTACTTACAAAACTAAGATCGGGATGTCTAACGCTTTACTGTCAACAATGTTCAACATGAGTGTTGCGGCCACGCAAAGGTCTATATCTACTGCAAGAAATGCACTGATGAAACATTTCACACCTAATTATATTGGGTTTAATCACATAACAAGAGATGAAATAATTCAACACCATACTCGACAGTTAGCTAAAACCTTATTTGGGGGTCATGAAGACCCAGCCATTCTCGTTCTGGACGGCACATACTTTTATATTCAGAAAAGTTCAGTTTCATTTTCAACGGAAATGTTACAATCTCCATAAAAACCATGATGGTAGTTTCTACTACTGGTCATATAATCAGTTCCTTAGGTCCATATTTCAGTGATGGAAAAAACAATGATGCCAATATTCTTATACATGGTCTAAAGACAAATGCAGAAGACATGTCTAACTGGCTCAGAGAAGGTGATATTGTCGTTGTTGATAGGGGTTTTAGGGATTCCTTTGAATTTTTAAATGACCTCGGAATCAAGACAGAGATGCCGGTCTTTCTGAAAAGGAGGCAAAAACAGCACATTGTGGAGGAAAGTAATTCCTCTAGATTAGTGACCAAGATTCTCTGGGTAGTGGAATCAGTTAATGGCAAGTTAAAATGTTGGAAATATTTGGCCAATATAATACCAAATAATCATTAATATTATACTTTACGTCCTTTTTACACTATTTGTCTTTGTCAGCAAGCCGGTCCAATATATTGCATCAGTGAGATATGCACTCCAGTCAATCCAAAGCTTATGTGTTCTACTTGATAGTTATAGTGATTAACACCACTTTCGACACTATTTCAGTTATATCGTGGTGGTCAGTTTTATTGGTGGAGAAAACGGGGAGTACCCAGAGATAACCACCTACCTGTAACGAGTCACTGACCAACTTTATCACATAATGTTTTATCGAATGCACCTCGCCATGAGCTGGATTAGAAAAACTTCAATGGTGATAGGCACTGATTGCATAGGTAGTTGTAAATCCAACTACCATACGATCACAACCATGATGGCCCCCTTCATTCAAAGCTAATCTAATTTAAGGCCATTGACTCTTCTTTTTAGAACTAATATTATACATATGACAACTAGGGCTATTTTGCTAAGAAGATTTACGGCTTCTATTTACCCCGATGGGTCAACTGGCAGAGCAATCTTCGCAGTCATGTGATCATATTAGAACAGGTCAAGGCACTGACAAACTTTATCACATACTGTTGTATCGAGTACACCTCGATTGAGCGGAATTCGAACACACAACTTTAGTAGTGATAGTCACTGATTACATAGATAGTTGTAAATCAAACTACCATACGATCACGACCACGGCGGCCCCTTTCCGTTTTTATATTTCATAAACAAAGAAGTTGTCTGACATGTTAACTACATTAAGCTAACATGAAATACAAAAAATGTGCTTGATATTAAACTTCGATATTGATATTTAGATTTCCATTTTTTTCTATGTACATGTATCTGTCATTTCAGTGATTATTTTAATACATTTGTATTTGTATTAAGGATGTCCATACAATGCATTAATGATATATGGTAGAGTCACATTAGTCCGTTAATGAGTCACGTTAGTCCATTGATGATATATAGTAGAGTCACGTTAGACCATTAATGATATATGGTAGAGTCACGTTAGTCCATTAATGATATATGGTAGAGTCACGTTAGTCCATTAATGATATATGGTAGAGTCACGTTAGTCCATTAATGATATATGGTAGAGTCACATTAGTCCATTAACGATATATGGTAGAGTCACATTAGTCCATTAATGATATATGGTATGGTCACATTAGTCCATTAATGATATTTGGTAGAGTCACATTAGTCCATTAATGATATATGGTATGGTCACGTTAGTCCATTAATGATATATGGTAGAGTCACATTAGTCCAGTAATGATATATGGTAGAGTCACGTTAGTCCATTAATGATATATGGTAGTCACATTAGTCCATTAATGAGTCATGTTAGTCCATTAATGATATATGGTAGAGTCACATTAGTCCATTAATGATATATGGTAGAGTCACGTTAATCCATTAATGATATATAGTAAAGTCAGGTTAGTCCATTAATGATATATGGTATGGTCACATTAGTCCATTAATGAGTCACGTTAGTCCATTAATGATATATGGTAGAGTCACGTTAGTCCATTAATGATATATGGTAGAATCACATTAGTCCATTAATGATATATAGTAAAGTCACGTTATTCCATTAATGATATAGGGTATGGTCACATTAGTCCATTAATGAGTCACGTTAGTCCATTAATGATATATGGTAGAGTCACGTTAGTCCATTAATGATATATGGTAGAGTCACGTTAGTCCATTAATGAGATATGGTAGAGTCACGTTAGTCCATTAATGAGATATGGTAGAGTCACGTTAGTCCATTAATGATATTTGGTAGAGTCACGTTAGTCCATTAATGATATATGGTAGAGTCACGTTAGTCCATTAATGAGATATGGTAGAGTCACGTTAGTCCATTAATGATATTTGGTAGAGTCACGTTAGTCCATTAATGATATATGGTAGAGTCACGTTAGTCCATTAATGATATATGGTATGGTCACATTAGTCCATTAATGATATTTGGTAGAGTCACGTTAGTCCATTAATGATATATGGTAGAGTCACATTAGTCCATTAATGATATATGGTAGAGTCATGCAGTGATGGGTTAGGTTTTCATGATTTATTTGATTATTATTGTGTCTTTGCTTTTTAATGTTTGTATTTAAAATAAAATTAACTATGTACATGTATCATGATATTTTGTTTATAAATAAACATATTGTTTGGCGATCTATATATGTGCCCTATATATTCCACCTCCGGAACTCAGAAAATATACAGGGGAGAGGGGTTTATGGTCATGGTGTTTAAAGCTACTTTTAACCATGTTTCAGTTTTATAGTGTTTACAGCCACTTTTAAAAATATTTCAGTTTTATTGGTGGAGGAAACCGGAGTTTCGGAGAAAACTACCGACTTATCGCAAGTCCCTTGCAAACGTTGTATTGAGAACACCTTTCTTGAGAGGGATTTCAACTGACAACTGTAATGGGGATAGGCACTGATTGCATAGTTAGTTGCAAATCCAACTACCATTCGATCACGACGTCTCCGAAACTATGTAATACAGTTTCAATAAAACAAAAGTATACAATATACATGCAAAGAAATTGGAAAATAAAAGCTTCATTTTTGACTACCTTCTACTGATTTTGTCCCCCTGTTCAATTAGTCCATTAATGATATATGGTAGAGTCACGTTAGTCCATTAATGATATATGGTAGAGTCACGTTAGTCCATTAATGATATATGGTAGAGTCACATTAGTCCATTAATGATATATGGTAGAGTCACGTTAGTCCATTAATGATATATAGTAAAGTCACGTTAGTCCATTAATGATATATGGTATGTTCACTTTAGTCCATTAATGAGTCACGTTAATCCATTAAATGATATATGGTAGAGTCACATTAGTCCATTAATGATATATGGTAGAGTCACGTTAGTCCATTAATGATATATGGTAGAGTCACGTTAGTCCATTAATGATATATGGTATGGTCACATTAGTCCATTAATGATATTTGGTAGAGTCACATTAGTCCATTAATGATATATGGTAGAGTCACGTTAGTCCATTAATGATATATGGTATAGTCACGTTAGTCCATTAATGATATATGGTATGGTCACATTAGTCCATTAATGATATTTGGTAGAGTCACGTTAGTCCATTAATGATATATGGTAGAGTAACATTAGTCCATTAATGATATATGGTAGAGTCACATTAGTCCATTAATGAGATATGGTAGAGTCACGTTAGTCCATTAATGATATATGGTATGGTCACATTAGTCCATTAATGATATATGGTATAGTCACGTTAGTCCATTAATGAGTTACTTTAGTCCATTAATGATATATGGTATGGTCACATTAGTCCATTAATGATATTTGGTAGAGTCACATTAGTCCATTAATGATATATGGTAGAGTCACATTAGTCCATTAATGATATATGGTAGAGTCATGCAGTGATGGGTTAGGTTTTCATGATTTATTTGATTATTATTGTGTCTTTGCTTTTTAATGTTTGTATTTAAAATAAAATTAACTATGTACATGTATCATGATATTTTGTTTATAAATAAACATATTGTTTGGCGATCTATATATGTGCCCTATATATTCCACCTCCGAAACTCAGAAAATATACAGGGGAGAGGGGTTTATGGTCATGGTGTTTAAAGCCACTTTTAACCATGTTTCAGTTTTATAGTGTTTACAGCCACTTTTAAAAATATTTCAGTTTTATTGGTGGAGGAAACTGGAGTTTTGGAGAAAACTACCGACTTATCGCAAGTCCCTTGCAAACGTTGTATTGAGAACGCCTTTCTTGAGCGGGATTTCAACTCGCAACTGTAATGGGGATAGGCACTGATTGCATAGTTAGTTGCAAATCCAACTACCATTCGATCACGACGGCTCCGAAACTATGTAATACAGTTTCAATAAAACAAAAGTATACAATATACATGCAAAGAAATTGGAAAATAAAAGCTTCATTTTTGACTACCTTCTACTGATCTTGTCCCCCTGTTCAATTAGTACCTTCTACTGATTTTGCCCCCCTGTTCAATTAGTCCATTAATGATATATGGTAGAGTCACGTTAGTCCATTAATGATATATGGTAGAGTCACGTTAGTCCATTAATGATATATGGTAGAGTCACGTTAGTCCATTAATGATATATGGTAGAGTCACGTTAGTCCATTAATGATATATGGTAGAGTCACATTAGTCCATTAATGATATATGGTAGAGTCACATTAGTCCATTAACGATATATGGTAGAGTCACATTAGTCCATTAATGATATATGGTATGGTCACATTAGTCCATTAATGATATTTGGTAGAGTCACATTAGTCCATTAATGATATATGGTATGGTCACGTTAGTCCATTAATGATATATGGTAGAGTCACATTAGTCCAGTAATGATATATGGTAGAGTCACGTTAGTCCATTAATGATATATGGTAGTCACATTAGTCCATTAATGAGTCATGTTAGTCCATTAATGATATATGGTAGAGTCACATTAGTCCATTAATGATATATGGTAGAGTCACGTTAATCCATTAATGATATATAGTAAAGTCAGGTTAGTCCATTAATGATATATGGTATGGTCACATTAGTCCATTAATGAGTCACGTTAGTCCATTAATGATATATGGTAGAGTCACGTTAGTCCATTAATGATATATGGTAGAATCACATTAGTCCATTAATGATATATAGTAAAGTCACGTTATTCCATTAATGATATAGGGTATGGTCACATTAGTCCATTAATGAGTCACGTTAGTCCATTAATGATATATGGTAGAGTCACGTTAGTCCATTAATGATATATGGTAGAGTCACGTTAGTCCATTAATGAGATATGGTAGAGTCACGTTAGTCCATTAATGAGATATGGTAGAGTCACGTTAGTCCATTAATGATATTTGGTAGAGTCACGTTAGTCCATTAATGATATATGGTAGAGTCACGTTAGTCCATTAATGAGATATGGTAGAGTCACGTTAGTCCATTAATGATATTTGGTAGAGTCACGTTAGTCCATTAATGATATATGGTAGAGTCACGTTAGTCCATTAATGATATATGGTATGGTCACATTAGTCCATTAATGATATTTGGTAGAGTCACGTTAGTCCATTAATGATATATGGTAGAGTCACATTAGTCCATTAATGATATATGGTAGAGTCATGCAGTGATGGGTTAGGTTTTCATGATTTATTTGATTATTATTGTGTCTTTGCTTTTTAATGTTTGTATTTAAAATAAAATTAACTATGTACATGTATCATGATATTTTGTTTATAAATAAACATATTGTTTGGCGATCTATATATGTGCCCTATATATTCCACCTCCGAAACTCAGAAAATATACAGGGGAGAGGGGTTTATGGTCATGGTGTTTAAAGCCACTTTTAACCATGTTTCAGTTTTATAGTGTTTAAAGCCACTTTTAAAAATATTTCAGTTTTATTGGTGGAGGAAACCTTATTTGGGGGTCATGAAGACCCAGCCATTCTCGTTCTGGACGGCACATACTTTTATATTCAGAAAAGTTCAGTTTCATTTTCAACGGAAATGTTACAATCTCCATAAAAACCATGATGGTAGTTTCTACTACTGGTCATATAATCAGTTCCTTAGGTCCATATTTCAGTGATGGAAAAAACAATGATGCCAATATTCTTATACATGGTCTAAAGACAAATGCAGAAGACATGTCTAACTGGCTCAGAGAAGGTGATATTGTCGTTGTTGATAGGGGTTTTAGGGATTCCTTTGAATTTTTAAATGACCTCGGAATCAAGACAGAGATGCCGGTCTTTCTGAAAAGGAGGCAAAAACAGCACATTGTGGAGGAAAGTAATTCCTCTAGATTAGTGACCAAGATTCTCTGGGTAGTGGAATCAGTTAATGGCAAGTTAAAATGTTGGAAATATTTGGCCAATATAATACCAAATAATCATTAATATTATACTTTACGTCCTTTTTACACTATTTGTCTTTGTCAGCAAGCCGGTCCAATATATTGCATCAGTGAGATATGCACTCCAGTCAATCCAAAGCTTATGTGTTCTACTTGATAGTTATAGTGATTAACACCACTTTCGACACTATTTCAGTTATATCGTGGTGGTCAGTTTTATTGGTGGAGAAAACGGGGAGTACCCAGAGATAACCACCTACCTGTAACGAGTCACTGACCAACTTTATCACATAATGTTTTATCGAATGCACCTCGCCATGAGCTGGATTAGAAAAACTTCAATGGTGATAGGCACTGATTGCATAGGTAGTTGTAAATCCAACTACCATACGAACACAACCATGATGGCCCCCTTCATTCAAAGCTAATCTAATTTAAGGCCATTGACTCTTCTTTTTAGAACTAATATTATACATATGACAACTAGGGCTATTTTGCTAAGAAGATTTACGGCTTCTATTTACCCCGATGGGTCAACTGGCAGAGCAATCTTCGCAGTCATGTGATCATATTAGAACAGCTCAAGGCACTGACAAACTTTATCACATAATGTTGTATCGAGTACACCTCGATTGAGCGGAATTCGAACACACAACTTTAGTAGTGATAGTCACTGATTACATAGATAGTTGTAAATCAAACTACCATACGATCACGACCACGGCGGCCCCTTTCCGTTTTTATATTTCATAAACAAAGAAGTTGTCTGACATGTTAACTACATTAAGCTAACATGAAATACAAAAAATGTCCTTGAAATTAAACTTCGATATTGATATTTAGATTTCCATTTTTTTCTATGTACATGTATCTATCATTTCAGTGATTATTTTAATACATTTGTATTTGTATTAAGGATGTCCATACAATGCATTAATGATATATGGTAGAGTCACGTTAGTTCATTAATGATATATGGTAGAGTCACGTTAGTCCATTAATGATATATGGTAGAGTCACATTAGTCCATTAATGATATATGTTAGAGTCACATTAGTCCATTAATGATATATGGTAGAGTCACGTTAGTCCATTAATGATATTTGGTAGAGTCACGTTAGTCCATTAATGATATATGGTAGAGTCACATTAGACCATTAATGATATATAGTAGTCACGTCAGTCCATTAATGATATATGGTAGAGTCACATTAGACCATTAATGATATATGGTAGAGTCACGTTAGTCCATTAATGATATATGGTAGAGTCACGTTAGTCCATTAATGATATATGATAGAGTCACATTAGTCCATTAATGAGATATGGTAGAGTCACGTTAGTCCATTAATGATATATAGTAAAGTCACGTTAGTCCATTAATGATATATGGTAGAGTCACGTTAGTCCATTAATGATATATGGTAGAGTCACGTTAGTCCATTAATGATATATAGTAGTCACGTCAGTCCATTAATGATATATGGTAGAGTCACATTAGACCATTAATGATATATGGTAGAGTCACGTTAGTCCATTAATGATATATGGTAGAGTCACGTTAGTCCATTAATGATATATGATAGAGTCACATTAGTCCATTAATGAGATATGGTAGAGTCACGTTAGTCCATTAATGATATATAGTAAAGTCACGTTAGTCCATTAATGATATATGGTAGAGTCACGTTAGTCCATTAATGATATATGGTAGAGTCACGTTAGTCCATTAATGATATATGGTAGAGTCACGTTAGTCCATTAATGAGTCACGTTAGTCCATTAATGATATATGGTATGGTCACATTAGTCCATTAATGATATTTGGTAGAGTCACGTTAGTCCATTAATGATATATGGTAGAGTCACATTAGTCCATTAATGAGATATGGTAGAGTCATGCAGTGATGGGTTAGGTTTTCATGATTTATTTGATTATTATTGTGTCTTTGCTTTTTAATGTTTGTATTTAAAATAAAATTAACTATGTACATGTATCATGATATTTTGTTTATAAATAAACATATTGTTTGGCGATCTATATATGTGCCCTATATATTCCACCTCCGGAACTCAGAAAATATACAGGGGAGAGGGGTTTATGGTCATGGTGTTTACAGCCACTTTTAAAAATATTTCAGTTTTATTGGTGGAGGAAACCGGAGTTTCGGAGAAAACTACCGACTTATCGCAAGTCCCTTGCAAACGTTGTATTGAGAACACCTTTCTTGAGAGGGATTTCAACTCGCAACTGTAATGGGGATAGGCACTGATTGCATAGTTAGTTGCAAATCCAACTACCATTCGATCACGACGTCTCCGAAACTATGTAATACAGTTTCAATAAAACAAAAGTATACAATATACATGCAAAGAAATTGGAAAATAAAAGCTTCATTTTTGACTACCTTCTACTGATTTTGTCCCCCTGTTCAATTAGTCCATTAATGATATATGGTAGAGTCACGTTAGTCCATTAATGATATATGGTAGAGTCACGTTAGTCCATTAATGATATATAGTAAAGTCACGTTAGTCCATTAATGATATATGGTAGAGTCACGTTAGTCCATTAATGATATATAGTAAAGTCACGTTAGTCCATTAATGATATATGGTATGTTCACTTTAGTCCATTAATGAGTCACGTTAATCCATTAAATGATATATGGTAGAGTCACATTAGTCCATTAATGATATATGGTAGAGTCACGTTAGTCCATTAATGATATATGGTAGAGTCACGTTAGTCCATTAATGATATATGGTATGGTCACATTAGTCCATTAATGATATTTGGTAGAGTCACATTAGTCCATTAATGATATATGGTAGAGTCACGTTAGTCCATTAATGATATATGGTATGGTCACATTAGTCCATTAATGATATATGGTAGAGTCACGTTAGTCCATTAATGATATATGGTAGAGTCACGTTAGTCCATTAATGATATATGGTATGGTCAAATTAGTCCATTAATGATATTAGGTAGTGTCACATTAGTCCATTAATGATATATAGTAAAGTCACGTTAGTCCATTAATGATATATGGTATGTTCACATTAGTCCATTAATGAGTCTCGTTAATCCATTAATGATATATGGTAGAGTCACGTTAGTCCATTAATGATATATGGTAGAGTCACATTAGTCCATTAATGATATATGGTAGAGTCACGTTAGTCCATTAATGATATATAGTAAAGTCACGTTAGTCCATTAATGATATATGGTATGTTCACTTTAGTCCATTAATGAGTCACGTTAATCCATTAAATGATATATGGTAGAGTCACATTAGTCCATTAATGATATATGGTAGAGTCACGTTAGTCCATTAATGATATATGGTAGAGTCACATTAGTCCATTAATGATATATGGTAGAGTCACGTTAGTCCATTAATGATATATGGTAGAGTCACGTTAGTCCATTAATGATATATGGTATGGTCACATTAGTCCATTAATGGGTCACGTTAATCCATTAATGATATATGGTAGAGTCACGTTAGTCCACTAATGATATATGGTAGAGTCACATTAGTCCATTAATGATATATGGTAGAGTCACGTTAGTCCATTAATGATATATGGTAGAGTCACGTTAGTCCATTAATGATATATGGTATGGTCACATTAGTCCATTAATGATATTTGGTAGAGTCACATTAGTCCATTAATGATATATGGTAGAGTCACGTTAGTCCATTAATGATATATGGTATGGTCACATTAGTCCATTAATGATATATGGTAGAGTCACGTTAGTCCATTAATGATATATGGTAGAGTCACGTTAGTCCATTAATGATATATGGTAGAGTCACGTTAGTCCATTAATGATATATGGTAGAGTCACGTTAGTCCATTAATGATGTATGTTATGGTCACATTAGACCATTAATGAGATATGGTAGAGTCACGTTAGTCCATTAATGATATATGGTATGGTCATATTAGTCCATTAATGATATATGGTATAGTCACGTTAGTCCATTAATGAGTCACGTTAGTCCATTAATGATATATGGTATGGTCACATTAGTCCATTAATGATATTTGGTAGAGTCACATTAGTCCATTAATGAGATATGGTAGAGTCACATTAGTCCATTAATGATATATGGTATGGTCACATTAGTCCATTAATGATATATGGTATAGTCACGTTAGTCCATTAATGATATATGGTATGGTCACATTAGTCCATTAATGATATTTGGTAGAGTCACGTTAGTCCATTAATGATATATGGTAGAGTCACATTAGTCCATTAATGATATATGGTAGAGTCATGCAGTGATGGGTAAGGTTTTCATGATTTATTTGATTATTATTGTGTCTGCTTTTTAATGTTTGTATTTAAAATAAAATTAACTATGTACATGTATCATGATATTTTGTTTATAAATAAACATATTGTTTGGTGATCTATATATGTGCCCTATATATTCCACCTCCGGAACTCAGAAAATATACAGGGGAGAGGGGTTTATGGTCATGGTGTTTAAAGCTACTTTTAACCATGTTTCAGTTTTATAGTGTTTACAGCCACTTTTAAAAATATTTCAGTTTTATTGGTGGAGGAAACCGGAGTTTCGGAGAAAACTACCGACTTATCGCAAGTCCCTTGCAAACGTTGTATTGAGAACACCTTTCTTGAGAGGGATTTCAACTGACAACTGTAATGGGGATAGGCACTGATTGCATAGTTAGTTGCAAATCCAACTACCATTCGATCACGACGTCTCCGAAACTATGTAATACAGTTTCAATAAAACAAAAGTATACAATATACATGCAAAGAAATTGGAAAATAAAAGCTTCATTTTTGACTACCTTCTACTGATTTTGTCCCCCTGTTCAATTAGTCCATTAATGATATATGGTAGAGTCACGTTAGTCCATTAATGATATATGGTAGAGTCACGTTAGTCCATTAATAATATATGGTAGAGTCACATTAGTCCATTAATGATATATGGTAGAGTCACGTTAGTCCATTAATGATATATAGTAAAGTCACGTTAGTCCATTAATGATATATGGTATGTTCACTTTAGTCCATTAATGAGTCACGTTAATCCATTAAATGATATATGGTAGAGTCACATTAGTCCATTAATGATATATGGTAGAGTCACGTTAGTCCATTAATGATATATGGTAGAGTCACGTTAGTCCATTAATGATATATGGTATGGTCACATTAGTCCATTAATGATATTTGGTAGAGTCACATTAGTCCATTAATGATATATGGTAGAGTCACGTTAGTCCATTAATGATATATGGTAGGGTCACGTTAGTCCATTAATGATATATGGTATGGTCACATTAGTCCATTAATGATATTTGGTAGAGTCACGTTAGTCCATTAATGATATATGGTAGAGTCACATTAGTCCATTAATGATATATGGTAGAGTCACATTAGTCCATTAATGAGATATGGTAGAGTCACGTTAGTCCATTAATGATATATGGTATGGTCACATTAGTCCATTAATGATATATGGTATAGTCACGTTAGTCCATTAATGAGTTACTTTAGTCCATTAATGATATATGGTATGGTCACATTAGTCCATTAATGATATTTGGTAGAGTCACATTAGTCCATTAATGATATATGGTAGAGTCACATTAGTCCATTAATGATATATGGTAGAGTCATGCAGTGATGGGTTAGGTTTTCATGATTTATTTGATTATTATTGTGTCTTTGCTTTTTAATGTTTGTATTTAAAATAAAATTAACTATGTACATGTATCATGATATTTTGTTTATAAATAAACATATTGTTTGGCGATCTATATATGTGCCCTATATATTCCACCTCCGAAACTCAGAAAATATACAGGGGAGAGGGGTTTATGGTCATGGTGTTTAAAGCCACTTTTAACCATGTTTCAGTTTTATAGTGTTTACAGCCACTTTTAAAAATATTTCAGTTTTATTGGTGGAGGAAACTGGAGTTTTGGAGAAAACTACCGACTTATCGCAAGTCCCTTGCAAACGTTGTATTGAGAACGACTTTCTTGAGCGGGATTTCAACTCGCAACTGTAATGGGGATAGGCACTGATTGCATAGTTAGTTGCAAATCCAACTACCATTCGATCACGACGGCTCCGAAACTATGTAATACAGTTTCAATAAAACAAAAGTATACAATATACATGCAAAGAAATTGGAAAATAAAAGCTTCATTTTTGACTACCTTCTACTGATTTTGTCCCCCTGTTCAATTAGTCCATTAATGATATATGGTAGAGTCACGTTAGTCCATTAATGATATTTGGTAGAGTCACATTAGTCTATTAATAATATATGGTAGAGTCACATTAGTCCATTAATGATATATGGTAGAGTCATGCAGTGATGGGTTAGGTTTTCATGATTTATTTGATTATTATTGTGTCTTTGCTTTTTAATGTTTGTATTTAAAATAAAATTAACTATGTACATGTATCATGATATTTTGTTTATAAATAAACATATTGTTTGGCGATCTAAATATGTGCCCTATATATTCCACCTTCGGAACTCAGAAAATATACAGGGGAGAGGGGTTTATGGTCATGGTGTTTAAAGCCACTTTTAACCATGTTTCAGTTTTATAATGTTTACAGCCACTTTAAAAAATATTTCAGTTTTATTGGTGGAGGAAACCGGAGTTTCGGAGAAAACTACCAACTTATCGCAAGTCCCTTGCAAACGTTGTATTAAGAACACCTTTCTTGAGTGGGATTTCAACTGACAACTGTAATGGGGATAGGCACTGATTGCATAGTTAGTTGCAAATCCAACTACCATTCGATCAAGACGGCTCCGAAACTATGTAATACAGTTTCAATAAAACAAAAGTATACAATATACATGCAAAGAAATTGGAAAATAAAAGCTTCATTTTTGACTACCTTCTACTGATTTTGTCCCCCTGTTCAATTAGTCCATTAATGATATATGGTAGAGTCACGTTAGTCCATTAATGATATTTGGTAGAGTCACGTTAGTCCATTAATGATATATGGTAGAGTCACGTTGGTCCATTAATGATATATGGTAGAGTCACATTAGTCCATTAATGATATATGGTAGAGTCACGTTAGTCCATTAATGATATATAGTAAAGTCACGTTAGTCCATTAATGATATATGGTATGTTCACATTAGTCCATTAATGAGTCACGTTTATCCATTAATGATATATGGTAGGGTCACGTTAGTCCATTAATGATATATGGTAGAGTCACATTAGTCCATTAATGATATATGGTAGAGTCACGTTAGTCCATTAATGATATATGGTAGAGTCACGTTAGTCCATTAATGATATATGGTATGGTCACATTAGTCCATTAATGATATTTGGTAGAGTCACATTAGTCCATTAATGATATATGGTAGAGTCACGTTAGTCCATTAATGATATAGGGTATGGTCACATTATTAGTCCATTAATGATATATGGTAGAGTCACGTTAGTCCATTAATTATATATGGTAGAGTCACGTTAGTCCATTAATGATATATGGTATGGTCACATTAGTCCATTAATGATATATGGTAGAGTCACATTAGTCCATTAATGATATATGGTAGAGTCACGTTAGTCCATTAATGATATTTGGTAGAGTCACATTAGTCCATTAATGAGATATGGTAGAGTCACATTAGTCCATTAATGATATATGGTATGGTCACATTAGTCCATTAATGATATATGGTATAGTCACGTTAGTCCATTAATGAGTTACTTTAGTCCATTAATGATATATGGTATGGTCACATTAGTCCATTAATGATATTTGGTAGAGTCACATTAGTCCATTAATAATATATGGTAGAGTCACATTAGTCCATTAATGAGATATGGTAGAGTCATGCAGTGATGGGTTAGGTTTTCATGATTTATTTGATTATTATTGTGTCTTTGCTTTTTAATGTTTGTATTTAAAATAAAATTAACTATGTAAATGTATCATGATATTTTGTTTATAAATAAGCATATTGTTTGGCGATCTATATATGTGCCCTATATATTCCACCTCCGAAACTCAGAAAATATACAGGGGAGAGGGGTTTATGGTCATGGTGTTTAAAGCCACTTTTAACCATGTTTCAGTTTTATAGTGTTTACAGCCACTTTTAAAAATATTTCAGTTTTATTGGTGGAGGAAACTGGAGTTTTGGAGAAAACTACCGACTTATCGCAAGTCCCTTGCAAACGTTGTATTGAGAACGCCTTTCTTGAGCAGGATTTCAACTCGCAACTGTAATGGGGATAGGCACTGATTGCATAGTTAGTTGCAAATCCAACTACCATTCGATCACGACGGCTCCGAAACTATGTAATACAGTTTTAATAAAACAAAAGTATACAATATACATGCAAAGAAATTGGAAAATAAAAGCTTCATTTTTGACTACCTTCTAATGATTTTGTCCCCCTGTTCAATTAGTCCATTAATGATATATGGTAGAGTCACGTTAGTCCATTAATGATATATGGTAGAGTCACGTTAGTCCATTAATGATATATGGTAGAGTCACATTAGTCCATTAATGATATATGGTAGAGTCACGTTAGTCCATTAATGATATATGGTATGGTCACATTAGTCCATTAATGAATCGCGTTAATCCATTAATGATATATAGTAGAGTCACGTTAGTCCACTAATGATATATGGTAGAGTCACATTAGTCCATTAATGATATATGGTAGAGTCACGTTAGTCCATTAATGATATATGGTAGAGTCACGTTAGTCCATTAATGATATATGGTATGGTCACATTAGTCCATTAATGATATTTGGTAGAGTCACATTAGTCCATTAATGATATATGGTAGAGTCACGTTAGTCCATTAATGATATATGGTAGGGTCACGTTAGTCCATTAATGATATATGGTATGGTCACATTAGTCAATTAATGATATTTGGTAGAGTCACATTAGTCCATTAATGATATATGGTAGAGTCACATTAGTCCATTAATGATATATGGTATGGTCACATTAGTCCATTAATGATATATGGTAGAGTCACGTTAGTCCATTAATGATATATGGTAGAGTCACGTTAGTCCATTAATGATATATGGTAGAGTCACGTTAGTCCATTAATGATGTATGGTATGGTCACATTAGTCCATTAATGATATTTGGTAGAGTCACATTAGACCATTAATGAGATATGGTAGAGTCACGTTAGTCCATTAATGATATATGGTATGGTCATATTAGTCCATTAATGATATATGGTATAGTCACGTTAGTCCATTAATGAGTCACGTTAGTCCATTAATGATATATGGTATGGTCACATTAGTCCATTAATGATATTTGGTAGAGTCACATTAGTCCATTAATGAGATATGGTAGAGTCACATTAGTCCATTAATGATATATGGTATGGTCACATTAGTCCATTAATGATATATGGTATAGTCACGTTAGTCCATTAATGAGTCACGTTAGTCCATTAATGATATATGGTATGGTCACATTAGTCCATTAATGATATTTGGTAGAGTCACGTTAGTCCATTAATGATATATGGTAGAGTCACATTAGTCCATTAATGATATATGGTAGAGTCATGCAGTGATGGGTAAGGTTTTCATGATTTATTTGATTATTATTGTGTCTTTGCTTTTTAATGTTTGTATTTAAAATAAAATTAACTATGTACATGTATCATGATATTTTGTTTATAAATAAACATATTGTTTGGCGATCTATATATGTGCCCTATATATTCCACCTCCGGAACTCAGAAAATATACAGGGGAGAGGGGTTTATGGTCATGGTGTTTAAAGCCACTTTTAACCATGTTTCAGTTTTATAGTGTTTACAGCCACTTTTAAAAATATTTCAGTTTTATTGGTGGAGGAAACCGGAGTTTCGGAGAAAACTACCGACTTATCGCAAGTCCCTTGCAAACGTTGTATTGAGAACACCTTTCTTGAGTGGGATTTCAACTCACAACTGTAATGGGGATAGGCACTGATTGCATAGTTAGTTGCAAATCCAACTACCATTCGATCACGACGGCTCCGAAACTATGTAATACAGTTTCAATAAAACAAAAGTATACAATATACATGCAAAGAAATTGGAAAATAAAAGCTTCATTTTTGACTACCTTCTACTGAATTTGTCCCCCTGTTCAAATGTTTTGTTATTTCTAGCTCATAATGCATATATGTTTTTAACTGAATTTTATTGTATAAAAAAGAAACACAGCTTCTCATCATGATGAATGTACAACCACCAGGACCGAAGATTTTACATCTAAAGGTCTACTAGTATGTTAATTTGTTATTTTTCCTCTCTTCTGTTTGATGTATAAGTGCTAACTCGTTCGGACGAACGTATGGACGATATTTCAGTGCCATAACGTTTAAAGCCTCAACCGATTGATTTGATATATGGATATGTTGTTTCTAGCAACCATTGACAGATCAACTCGATTTTGGGTTTTTTCAGTTAGAGGGGTATGGCATCCGTGTCCACATTTTAAATTTGTTTAAATTCAACATGGATCATGTTCTTACCTGCCGCTGCAGCTCAGATTTACCATTTTACGAAGTTGACTTGGTTCCTTTTGGGATTATATTTACTGAAAATTATTTCCTCTCATGATTTAAACATTTAAAAGATCAACATTCGGTTATAAAAAGATTTAAAAAAAAGCAATTTACAGAGCTCGGAATTGACGAGTTTCTGTGGTTGCTATGGATAATATTTGGTTACTAGGGACATTGTAAAGTTTAAGGAATACTTATAATATATACTGGTTAGTAAATGATAAGATTTTTCTGCTAAAATGTTGTTGTAGAAAATTTCATCTTGATTGAATAAAAGGTCCATGAGATCTACAGCAAAATAATATGCACAGGGAACCTGTTGCTAAGGACGAGGCATAGCTATGAATAAAAATATCAAAATTTACTTTTGAAATATGAAATCTGAAATGACATTTGTAGAGTGTATAACTTGACAAAAAGTACCGCTTAGCCAAATAACAAGTCAAAAGATCGCAGATGTCAAAATTCAACCTTTAATTGCAATAATACAGGCTAATTTTTAATTTACAAAACCGTTGCTAGGGTGACATAACTACGCAAAAATACTATATGCTACCATAGAGAATTGGAATATTATTTTTAGAGTGTACATACACAGAATATAACATTTTGTCGAAAAGACTATGCAAGGTATGTAAAATAAAACCACCATATTTGAATTTCCAATGATTAATTGGACCCTCCTCCATTTACGTTGCTAAGCAACAAAGGACAAAGTGAAATCATCCAAAAAATTATTTTTCTTACCTTTCAATGATTGTGTTTGATATGATATCTATATAAACAGTTTCTGAGATTGGGCCAAAATCGACCCTTATCATACCTACTCCTTTGTTTGTTTGTTTTTAGCTATTTAATATTTTAGTATGTTTACTTGCATGATTTCGCATGATTTGAAGTTCAAGATTTTTAATAAGAGTTATGTGTGGTAAGTGAAGATGTTTAAACTATTGTTATGTTAAAACAGTTCTTGCTTTCTAATAGTCGATTTGCCAATTGTTGGTTACTGTGTGTTTTTTGGGGTAATGTTTCATATTTTGAACCAGTTACAAACTGGTACCTACTGGTCTGATATGTCACATGATTTATAGAGAGCAATCAACAACAGATCATTGGTTACATATTAATGAGATGCAGCTGATGTTTAATACCTGGTTTCTGTTTAATGAAATTGTATCAAAAAATAGAAAACGTAGTTAAAAGAATTTAAATGTATGTAGGATTCGAATAATTTGCATGTACTTTAATTTGAATGATAACATCCAATTGTTGTCCGGTTACCTTTCATAATACCAGTACAAATCTAAATGCAAAGCAAATCCAGTTTTAGTTCGGAATTGGAATTGGCAAATGGTCTATTAGTCATTTGATAATAAAATTTATATGTCTTAATCAAGAAAAAAGAATTTTTTTCAGATGCAATAAGACTGACATATTGTAAACACATTTATTTTCTATTTCCTAGTGTTCTCCTGTCATATGTCAGTATAGAAACATTATCCGGGTAGCTGGATGATGACTTCTCCTGTCATAATTCAGTATAGAAACATTATCCGGGTAGCTGGATGATGACTTCTCCTGTCATAATTCAGTATAGAAACATTATCCGGGTAGCTGGATGATGACTTCTCCTGTCATAATTCAGTATAGAAACATTATCCGGGTAGCTGGATGATGACTTCTCCTGTCATATGACAGTATAGAAACATTATCTGGGTAGCTGGATGATGACTTCTCCTGTCATATGACAGTATCCGGGTAGCTGGATGATGATGTCTCCTGTCATATGACAGTATCGGGGTAGCTGGATGATGACTTCTCCTCTCATATGACAGTATAGAAACATTATCCGGGTAGCTGGATGATGACTTCTCCTGTCATAATTCAGTATAGAAACATTATCCGGGTAGCTGGATGATGACTTCTCCTCTCATATGACAGTATAGAAACATTATCCGGGTAGCTGGATGATGACTTCTCCTGTCATAATTCAGTATAGAAACATTATCCGGGTAGCTGGATGATGACTTCTCCTGTCATATGACAGTATAGAAACATTATCTGGGTAGCTGGATGATGACTTCTCCTGTCATATGACAGTATCCAGGTAGCTGGATGATGATGTCTCCTGTCATATGACAGTATCAGGGTAGCTGGATGATGACTTCTCCTCATATGACAGTATAGAAACATTATCCGGGTAGCTGGATGATGACTTCTCCTGTCATAATTCAGTATAGAAACTGTATGTTTTTGTTTGATTACATTGTGTATTATTATATATTGTTTATTCTTGATTACAGGTACATTGTGTATTTTTTGTTGTAATTTGAATTTTTGGTGTTTTATGCCACTTTCAGCAATATCATGGCGACCAATTTACAAAGCCGGGTGCGAACCCACGCCATATTGGTGATAGGCTTGTATGAGCTGTTAGATCCAAGGACCTAACTCATTGAACCACCCGGGACCTTTTTTTGTTGTATGTTTTTGCTTGATTACATTGTGTATTATTATATATTGTTTATTCTTGATTACAGGTACATTGTGTATTTTTTGTTGTAATTTGAATTTGAATTTTTGGTGTTTTATGCCACTTTCAGCAATATTTCAGCTATATCATGGTGACCAATTTACAAAGCCGGGCGCGAACGCACGCTGTATTGGTGATAGGCTTGTATGAACTGTTAGATCCAATGACCTAACTCATTGAACCACCCGGGACCTTTTTTTGTTGTATGTAATTTGAATTTGAATTTTTGGTGTTTTATGCCACTTTCAGCAATATTTCACCTATATCATGGCGACCAGTTTTTAGGCGTTGCCCTTGTTTATTATATGTTTATACTTGATTACATTGTGTATTGGTTGTAATATATTGTTGATGTTTGATTTTATTTTGTATTATGCTACATTCTATATCTGTTTATTAATTGTATTCGATTCCATTTTTTATTTATGAAGTTCCTACCCCCTGACTGATGAGCACCCTGGTAGGAACTTCTCACATTTAATGCTGTCTTAATTATTCAATTTCTCTTTAAATCATAGTGACAGATAAAAAGTACAAGAATTTTTTGTATATATTTAATTCTATCAGTTAACATTTTCATTGGATCCACTTACTTTTTAGCTCACCTGACCAGAAGGGTCATATGAGCTATTGCCATCACTTGGCATCCGTCGTAAACATTTCAATCTTCTCCTCTGAAACCATTGGGCCATTTGGAACCAAACTTGGCAGGAATATTCCTTGGGTGGATCTCTACAAAGTTTTTATATTTGGCGGATCAAATTTAAAACATGGCCGCCAGGGCCAATTATGTGTTCTGATTGGCTGAAATTTCAAAGAACTCCTCTGAAACCACTTGACCAATTGAACTGAAATTTGGTGAGAATGATGAGGGGATAGACCTCTACAAAGTTTTGTGGGTTTTTTTGTCTATCGGAAATTCAAGATGGCCACCGCCACAGGACATAGTTTACAAAGGACCCTATGGGAAAACTTCAGAACTAACAAATCCACCAACAGTGGTATTAACCCAGTGGTAGTAAATAAACATGCAAAAATAGTGTTCTTTAATTAGATCCAATAGACTACGATTTCTGTTTTTCATGAGTGGGGTGTACTTGGCATGACAGCAATTGCAACCCCACGTAGCCTATGGTTATAATCAGTTAACCAAGACAGCATTAAATGTGGTTTCATACAAGTCCATTTTTGATTGGGTTTGATTTTTAGGACCATCTCCTTCAATAACATTTTCTTTAAATGCAGAAAAACAAAGAAAAACCCCTCAAACATGGATCATGTATAAAATGGGTCGAAACTTTCTTGGCGACATCATTTGGCAAGACACATCTCTGTGTAAACAGTTTATAGATTTACAATTGGTAAAATCTTTTCAGATTTGCAATTTGATATTCTCTTTAAAATTAACATTATAGATTTTTTATTTAAATTGCCTGTAAACTCCACGAGTATGCTACATTGATCCAATATTTATATATAGCCAGTTTACTGTCATGGCTTTTCTTTTCTAAATTACTGACGCCAAGAAGGTCTCAGGGATTTTCAATAAAATTAGTACTCACTTTAATGAACTTTTATGATAATAAAATATATTATTAATTTAACAACAACTTTCTTTTTCGGCAAGAGTATGTACATTGTATATGGATGTTCATGAGAGAAAACTATATACAAAGTTGGACACAAGGCATGATTGATACCAAGATAATGTCTACACTGTCATATGACGACAGAAGTCCTAATCCAGCCACCCAGATAATGCCTCTACAAATTTATGACTCGCTGCAAAAGTCATAATCCAGCCATCCAGATGTTGTCTATATACGGTCATATGACTGCAGAATCATAATCCAGCTATCCGGATCATGTCTATACTGTCATTTGACGACAGAAGTCATAATCCAGCTACACAGATAATGTTTCTATACTGTCATAGGACTGCAGAAGTCGTAATCCAGCTACCCGGATCATGTCTCTATACTGTCTAGAACCTATTAGTCTTGATTATTTATTACAGTCAAACCTGTTTTAAGAGGTCACCCTTGGGACAAAGAAAAAGTGGTTATATAAGAGAGGTGATCTTTTAAAAGAGGATCATTTAAGTTGAAATTTTCTGTGAAAGGGCAAGAAAAAAGTAACCTCTTAATACAGGTGACTGCTTAACAGAAGTGACTGCATTGGCAAATTTGACAGTATTTTACTTTTAAATCAGAGTTGACGCTCATATCAATATTTTATCATAACTGGTATTTCGTCCATGTTTATTCATGAACAGATTCAAACCAAATTTATACACAATAATATATATCGACAATATCTCTAGTCTAGTTCGAAAAACCATAATTTGTGTTCAAAAATTTTAAAAGTTATGCCCCTTGTGTGAAAATGTTCAATTTAGTATGTTCAAAAATAGATCCTGAACAGATTCAAGCCAAATTTATTAACAAACTGTGAATCAAGAATATCTCGCAGTTAAAAAAAAATTCATGAAGAATTTTAATGATATAAAGGAACTCGGCTGGCTCATCTCTGATGCTTTTATTATATTTTTATATTTAAAATTCAGGTATTATTTTAGTCCATGACTTGACCAACAGAAAGTCTCACCAGAACCTACATAGATGGTTGGCTGAAGTTTTAAATAGGAATGATGCAAAAGATTCAAATAATGGGTATGACGAAAATACTGTTGTTGGGTAACAATAAAAATTGAATATTTTAAAAATCATTATGTTTTCCTCCCATTTTAAATGATAACATTATTTTGCAGTTACATTTTACTACTATGTTCATATTGTTTGTCTGTATACAATGGTGTTGGTACTTTTTGACTGCCTTTATAAGTTTTACCAGTAGATGATTATGGTTTTGAGGTTTGTCAGATTTCAAATGTTGAGGGGCTGTTGTGGTCGTGATCGTATGGTAGTTGGATATACAATTACATATGCAATCAGTGCCTATCACCACTAACGTTGTGAGTTCGAATCTCGCACAGGTGAGATGCGCTCGATACAACATTATGTGATAAAGTTTGTCAGTGTCTTGTGGCAGGAGGTGGTTTTCTCCAGGTACTCTGGTTTCCTCCAACAATAAAACTGACTGCCATGATATAACTTAAATATAACCCCCTCAAATGTCGAGTTTTAGCTGTATCACATTAGAGATAGAAGGGCCTACAATTACCAAAGCTTGTACAACAGAAACGAACACAAAAATCAGGAATTGGAACAAGTACTCCGGAAGGGTAGGTATTTCCTGTCCTTGGTACACATCAGGAAGCATTGTATTAAATATTTATATTGTGGTTCATTCATTCTTTTCCATATGTTTCAGTAATGTGTTTTAATATTGGTAGAAAAAGTAAGCACTAAAATAAAATATAGGAATAGGTGAAGTGTCAAAATTTAACATGGCAAGTGACAAAATCTAATCACCTGGTTTTAGGAAAAAACACCAAGTTCTCCCTGTACCAACATATTATTTATGATTGACCTGAGTATACATGTACATAAACAAGTTTAATATCGGTTCATGTTTTTATTATCCCCTCGCCAACGAAGTTGCGAAGGGATATAGTAACGCTACCGTCCGTCCTTCCGTAACATCCTTGTGAACACTCTAAAATCAACATCCTTCAATGGATTTTGACCAAACTTGGTACATACTTAGTCCTTAAGAGAATCTGGAACCCTATTGATTTGCAAAGTCAAAGGTCAAGGTCACCGGGTCAAATTTTTACCATGTGACATCCTTGTGAACACTCTCGAATCAACATCCTTCAATGGATTTTGACCAAACTTGGTACATACTTAGTCCTTAAGAGAATCTGGAATCCTATCGATTTTCAAGGTTAAAGGTCAAGGTCACCAGGTCAAATTTTTACCATGTGACATCCTTGTGAACACTAGAATCAACATCATTCAATGGATTTTCACAAACATGGTACATACTTAGTCCTTATGAGAGTCTGGAACCCTATTGATTTTCAAGGTCAAAGGTCAAGGGGTCAAATTTTTACCGCATAACATCCTTGTGAACACTCTAGAATCAACATCTTTCAATGGATTTTGACCAAACTTGGTACATACATAGTTCTTAAGAGAATCTGGAACCCTATTGATTTTCAAGGTCAAAGGTCAAGGTCACAGGGTCAAATTGTTAGGCGAGGGGATACGCCACGCTTTGCGTTGCCCTTGTTTAACTATTGATGGCAATTTTTTTGTTCGGTTCATGAAGAAATAACCTCAATCAGGTTGTATACACCGTGTAACCCCAGAGGTGCCTCATTTAAAGAAAATCACCTGATGACAATGGCACGCGATGCATTGAGAACGACGTCTATTTTCAGATTCCGTACATTGGAAAATAACCTCAACTTTTTAATCATATCAAAACACGTAAAAAATGACATGTGACTCTAAAATTAATTTATATGTATGTAAATAAATATAATATTAGAATAATAGCATGAACATATCAAATTTATTAATGCAACAACAACACATTTCATCTATGATGGGGTACATTAGTTTCCTCTTATCAAGCCACTCTTACCAGAGGCCATCCCTGTTATCAGGCCAAATTTCAGATACATTAAATTGTTCCCCTTGAGTCAGGCCACTCCTGTTTTAAAGACAAAGTTGTGACAGGTCAGTGGTTTTCTTCGGGTAATCTGGTTTCCTTCACCAATAAAACTGACTGCCATGATATAACTGAAATATTGTTGAAAATGGAGTTAAACACCATAACTGGCACATTCTTGTTAAGATATAATTTTTTCTACATTATAGATCTATTAAAGATCAGTTTTCGTAGCAGAAGGGGTAGTCTTATATTATAAGAAAGGGACTGCTGTATGACCTTTTGTTGTAGGTATGACTACGACCCAGAACAGTTTGCTGGTAACCAGATGCCAATACTGGTAGTTGGTACCAAAGCTGATATTGCAAAAACTCTCAGGGAAAAGGTCATATCAAGGTCATCTTCAATAGCTGAGGAATGTGGAGCTGATTAAATGAATTTAGTAAGATAAAATCCTGTACTTTTACTCTTGATATTGACCATAGTTACCATAGTTACAGATATATTTACTTTTATGTTCACTTTTGTTCTTATTCATTCTAGGGGCTATCGTGGTCGTGATCGTATGGTAGTTGGATTTACAACTACCTGTGCAATCAGTACCTATTACCACTAGCGTTGTGAGTTCAAATCCTGCTCATGGCGAGATGTACTCAATACAACATTATGTGATAAAGTTTGTCAGTGACTTGTGGCATGTCTGCGGTTTTCTCTGGGTACTACTGTTTCCTCCACTAATAAAACTAACCGCTACGATATAGCTGGAATATTGTTGAAAGTGGCATTAAACACCATAACCCACAAATGTTTTAATTTGAATTTACTGGTCCAAATGAAATTCTTGAATTTATTTTTATAAAGCTCTAAATTAAAACTTGAAAAATTTACTGGTGCAAGCAAAGTTTTACTGGTCTTGGGCTGGAGGACCTGTGCTCATTGTGAGGACTGCTGTAGTACAAATAGATTTTCTGTTTCAGGACTGTAATGATTGTAAATGTTTGTCACCAGGAACAACTAATGCTGTAAAACTGTCCAGATTCTTTGATAAGGTCTGTAGGTAAGTCCTTGTTATTAATTGGTATTGATGTCTGATTTGGAAGGCACATAGATGCAAGACAGTTGCTTTGTTATTATGAATTATTAATATATTTACAAGAAATGCACAGGGGAGATACCTCATGGAAAAGTTGTTAAGCAAATTATGTTTACCATGCAAATATAACAATGTTATTTCAGTAAGAAAATAGTATTATGATCTAAATGAAAATTAAAAGATTTTAATATGACAAAAGATATGGGGGGGCTGTCATGGTCATGAGCTATTGTGAGTTCGAACCCTGTTCATGGCTAGGTGTACTCAATACAACATTATGTGATAAAGTTTGTCAGTGACTTGCAATAAAACTGACCGCCAAGATATAACTGAAATATTGTTGAAAGTGGCATTAAACACCATAAACCAACCAGCCAACAACAAGATATGAAAATTCCATTAAGAACATTTTTCTAAAGCTATAGAACAATTGGGTAATATTCAGTTTCTTATGTTTTACAATGATATACAAGCAGAGGTTTTAATAAGGAGATGCATTTTTTTCTGAGAATAATGTTAGTTCCTTTAAAGACATACATATTCTAGAAATAATATAGACCATTTCGGTGATGTAATGGTCTTGTGCTGCCCTCTTGAGTACTGAATAACGTGGGTTTGATTGAGATTGGATCAAAGCAAACAATAAAAAAATGGTATTTGTTTCTTCTCTGCTATTTTTAAGCACACAGTATTAAGGAATTAGAGGAAAGACTGGTTGGCTCTTAGTTCTGGTAATGACTGAATATGTCAGAGTGAATTGACATAAATACTTGTGGACTGAATATGTCAGAGTGAATTGAGATAAATACATGTGGACTGTTGTTTCAGTGAGCTATAAAAATCCATCTCCACAAGTTGACATAGTACAAAACAAATAATATATACAATTTATATGAGGTAATAAAGCATGAGAATAACAAACTGTATTTCAGGTGACAGAGAGAAGATATTACAGTCATCAAGTAGGACAGAACCAGGTATGAGTTTTAGTAGAAATTATTTTATTTTTGGTGTTATGGAACACCAGTGATACCTGTCTATAGTCTTCACGCTTAACTGTTCAAATATTTACAGGCCCACCATCAATTCTATAGGCCCGAATTTGAAAACTGCATTAATGACCATTAGTTCAAACCACCAAAGCTCAAAACATGATGATGTACCAAATATTATGTGGACATGCATATGTCAATTATGCATTAGGGAAGACCAGAAAGCAAGTAAAAAAACAAAGACACTTTATTTTGGGTCCATGTTTATATTAATCTCTTGAAAATTCTAAAATCATATTGTCATTAGCATCCTCAGTAATGAGTATATTCCATATTATCATCACTGTCCATCTCATCCTCCTCCTACTCATCATCATCACAACCAATATTGTTATAAGACTCTTGTAGCAAAAACTTGTGGTGTCATCATTGCGTGTGAAATATAATTTGGTGATAATTTTTAATATGTACCCCCCCCCCCCCCCCCCCTTTTTTTTTTTTAAATATCACTATGCTTTTAATTAATACCACACAAAATGTAAAAAGTCATATTTGTGTAGCCTTCTGCAGAAGAAATATATCTATGCCAATTTGCTCAACGGTCCAACTACAGTATAACTTCGTTAAACCGCCACCATCTGTCCAGCCAGATTTTGGCGTTATAACGAGTTTGGCGATAAACTGATTAAGTACAGAAAACCGGAAATCAACAGTTTGATTTTAAATTTGGAATGACTGACGATTTGATTTTGACAAGTTTACTGGAAATGAGTATTATCACTTACAATTTTGTTGCATCCCTCTACCTGTAATTGTTAAAGAGGCATTAGCTATGATTTTGACCAAAAAAATTCTATCTTTTGGAAATTGGTAAATAGCTTTAAAATGATGAAATAAAGGTAAATATTCACATTAAACAGCTTATCGTAGCACTTTTCGCCTTTTGAGAACGAAAATTACCATCTGTTTATTATTTCCTTGCAAGCAAATAATTTGACCTCGCTTTCTCCATATGCAACTGACCTTACTAGTGACAGGTAAAAACAAATAATTTGTATTTTGTCGCTTATTAACTGCAAACTTGCATGGTTCTTTGTCCGTAATTAACGCCGACTAAAAGCAGATCCAAAGAAAATAAGAAATAAGTGCATTGTTGTACTGATTTAATGACGATTCGGCAAACTCCGTAAACAATATCGATAATTAATAAGATGACGTCCATTTCTTGATCGATCTCAAAACACGAGCAGTTGCACCTTTTTTCCCAGATGCGCGTACATTTCATAACATTTATAAGTTACAGAAACACGTTTTATTAAGTCATCAATCATATCTGATAGTTTTTATGGGTAACAAAAATTTACGATTTTGGCAGATAATGCCCCTTTAAGTAAACAATTTTCCGTTGGTAATCTGACATTTATCACACCTTGCAGTAAGCACATTCAACCGTAACATACATCTGTCAATTAAATTGCCATGTTAGGGTTAGAAATACATATATATCTCTTATTATTTTCTGGGAATTTTCCGTTGAGTTTAATTTCCACATTTTTTTAACGGCCGCGAACACAAATGAAAAGAACACACAAACAAATTTATTAAGTTTTTTTTTTATTCAGAATGAAAAGTAATCAGTTCAGGGTTGTACAATTTTATTGTAAAGAAAACAATTAACTGTTTTCACAGCAATATCTATTTGCCTTGACTGCTTGTTTACTTACCTTGATTGACAAGCACTTCTAAAATCACCGAGGTGTGACATTATTGATTGGCATTATGATCAAGGTTTAAATAACAGTAAATTGATCGTTTGATCTTTAATTACCGTGGCGGATGGCGGTATGTGAGTTTGGCATTTTAACAGGGTTATTACTACATATGGAAAACGGAACTGCAGAAATTTTTGGTGATACACGAGTTTGGCGGTGAATCGAGGGGCAATAAAGCGGGGTTTTACTGTATATATAGATAGCTGGGGAATGCAAACATAGCACGAACTAACATTGTATATTGACACTGACAGTCATAAACTGAAGCAAGTAAAGGCTGTAATTATTATTTGTCAGACCTCAAATCAGAGTGCAACAATGGAGCAAAACTGCTGTAGTTAAAAGTCTATTTTTTAACTGCAGAGGTATTAACGTTGACACAGGTCTGTCAACACTTCTATAAATAGATCGCAATTTTAGATAAAAATATCGATCGGATTTGGAATCGGATCAATAAAAATCTCACTTCAACGAATTTTGAATGACCAACCTTTGCAAATATGAACATATTATATATGAGAACTCGGATTTTATGTCACAGGATTGAGAAAAAATAAATCAAAAGTTCGTTTGGTTAAAAGTAGCTTTGATCAACATTTCCCGTAGCACAGTGCCTGATTGTGCCCCGTTTCTCCTGGTGCCATTTTTATTTGATATTGAACGAAATTAAAGTTTCTTTAAACCGAAATGGATTACTATTTTGAAAATCGGAAAATCTTAAAAGGACTTGTTTGCCTACCCATTTTTTGCACTGCCTCGGCAGCAACTGAAAACGGAGAATAATAAGCTTAATATCTACACACAATATCTTATGAAATCAACTTTTGAAACTATATGACTTTTTTTTTCACCAGCCCATCGGGCTTGTGGAACTACTCATTTTATACGCCCGTGTACAATTTTACATGCATCAGGCTTCAGACTACCGCTTAATTTCGAAGACTGTGTCTATACCGAAACCCTTTGTGACCAACTGTTATGTTTGGTTTATAAAGGTTAAATTAACAAAGATTTCCTACATTTGGACTGTAATTAAAGTTAGGTTTATATAGGAGGATTTCGGTTTATTCAGGGGTCATTTTAGACATGTTCCACTGTTTTAATCAAAATTTCATTGAATCTGTTTAATATCATACAATGTATGCTAAATGCACTACACTATATTAACGGTAGCACCTGACACAACTATAACCTTTCATCCAAGTTCGATAATATTGGAAGAAGAAGGTGAGCGGCTAGTACTCTCTGAGAATTTGTCTTTTCTACATTTTGGCACAGTTTTTCCAGTAGTGTTTTAATTAATTTCATCTAGAGGTGAAGTAAGGATCTTCAGTAAAGATCAAACAACTAAAGAACTGGCTTTGCCATTTATCATTAAAATATACTGCTTCGTACTTGACACACTTGCGGTCAAATAATGTCAGTCAATGTATCACCGTAGCAATCAAGATTAGGTAAAACTGAGTTTTGTCATATTTTAATATTTGGAATATCAGATTGAACATCATTAAAAATGAGGATTCTAAATACAGGAGTTGATTAATATAAATAAATTTAATATTACTTTTAGGATATTTAACCTCTATTTTTTGAATTTAATGAATCATATAACACTACAGATATAAATTTATATAACATTCCTTGTAACCCTCTTCCCTTTTTTGTATGTAATCGACCTAAGCAGATATGATCCTATACAATGCTAGAGATTATTTTTACAGTATAACAATGTTACCAAGAGTAAGTACAAATTCAGTTCTAGTAGTCTAGTGGTTTAACTGTCATTAGTCTAGAATGTAAACCTTTTAATTGATGTGTAGACTCTGACATGCATGACTGACCTTTTAATTGATGTGTAGACTCTGACATGCATGACTGACCTTTTACTTGATGTTTAAACTGTGACATGCATGACTGACCTTTTAATTGATGTTTAGACTGTGACATGCATGACTGACCTTTTAATTGATGTTCAGACTGGGACATGCATGACTGACCTTTTAATTGATGTTTAGACTGAACGAAGGGAGACATATTGTTTTAGTCTGATTTTTTTCTTTCGCTTCCGCTTCTGCTTCTTCTCAGCGAAGCTTGTCCGGACCATAACTGTTTTGTCTTTCCAGATAGGTCAATTATATTTGGTATGTGGGTGCATGACCATAAGGCGGTGTGTCACATACCGTAATGACCTTAGTGGGACCTTGACCTTTGACCTCAAGGTCAAATAATTGTTTTTTAAATAGTATTTTCTTGTCTGGGCCATAACATTTTTGTCTTTCGAGATAGGTCAATGATATTTGGTATGTGGGTGCATGACCATAAGGTGGTGTGTCGCGTACCATAATGACCTTCGTGGGACCTTAACCTTTGACCTCAAGGTCAAATTATTAAGTCTCCCAAACAAAGTTTGGGAGACTTATTGTTTTTTCTCCGTTTCTTAATATTATTTTTATTATTATTATTATTATTCTTTCTTTCCGCGAAGCATGAACTTGTCCACGGCAGATCTCAGGAACTACAGGACAGAATTTCATGAAACTTGGTGGAGTTATAGATATATGTTTCTAGTTGATCCTAAAGTTTTCAGATTTGTGGTAAAGGGGGTCAAAGTCATATTTTTGGGGGTTCAAAGGGGGTGGGGGTTACTATAGAATCCTATGGGAAACTTGAAATTTCGTACATTAATGTTGATAACTTCTAACTGGATAATGATAGAGACATAAAATTTGACATAGTGATAGGTCACCATTAGAGGAGCAATTCTACGTTTTAAAAATTTTCAAGATGTCTGCCATTTTCAAAATGGCTGCCAAAACACAGCATAAAAATGGGGGGTAAAAATTCAACATTGTCCGATATCATCAAAATTTGATATGTGGGTAGATAATGATGTCCCCAATTGATTCCCTGTGACATGCATGACTGACCTTTTAATTGATGTTTAGACTGGGACATGCATGATTACCTTTTAATTGATGCTTAGACTGTGACATGCATGACTGACCTTTTAATTGATGTTTAGACTGACGGATGACTGACCTCTTAATTGATGTTTAGACTGTGACATGTGTGACTGACTTCTTAATTGATGTTTAGATTGACATGCATGACTGACATTTTAATTGATGTTTAGACTGTGACATGCATGACTGACCTTTTAGTTGATGTTGAGACTGTGACATGCATGACTGACCTTTTAATTGTTGTTTAGACTGTGACATGCATGACTGATTTCAAAATTGTCACTTTAGAAATTTGTTGTGGAATTTTCAGTACTTTTCTATGGTATCAATCTAATTGAAATCAGACATTTGTTGTATGTTTTTTTCTTTGGTGATACATCTAACAACATCCTGTTTAGGGTCATATCATGTGACCTATCATTTATCTTTGACCATCCAATCATAAAGCCAGTAAAATATATTGACAAATCGGTTTTGATATCTAATGATTTAGGTAGACTGAAAATAAAAACTCTGACTGAACGGGATGTCGTTAGATGTTAGGGTATTACCAAAGAAAAAGAAAAAAAATACTGTGTTCTGGTGTTTAAAGCCACTAACAATATTTCAGTTATATCATGGCGGTAAGTTTTATTGGTGGAGAAAACCAGAGTACCCAGAAAAAAACCACCGACCTGTCACAATTCACTGACAAACTTTATCACATAATGTAATTGTTGTATCGAGTACACCTTGCCTGAGCTGGATTCGAACTCACAATGTTAGTGGTGATAGGCACTGATTGCATAGGTAATTTTAATTCCAACTACCATGCGATCACAACCACGATGGCCCCTGGAGAATTTTACTTTGCTACAAAGACAGAATTGCAAGTTATCAACCATTTTATCAGTGGAGACTGAGAAGTTTTGCCTTCCTCAAATAAACTTAACAATCAAATATTATTTTCCTATTATTTATTTGATCAGTGTAATACACATATTTTTTATTTAATCTGTCCCACTATGAAATAGTTGATAACTAAAAGTTTAAGAAAACCTTTACAATAATGACAGTTAAACCACTTACATGTAATTCTTGTATGAAACAGGAGAGCTTGCATTTTGTGTGTTGTGTATTTTTGTTTTATTCCTAGCTAGAAGATAACATTGTAAGATTTTCTTAATTTATATCCTGCCTTAATATTCCACAGGGGAAATTCCTTTAATTTATCATAGTTCATTCATCCAAAAATATGTCATTTTTATGTATACAAACTGGGTCCTACTAAGAATGATGTAGTCCTTCTTCTGCAGAGTTGAAAAAAGTATGTTTCAACAGTCAGTCAACTTTTTGCTCGCCCAGTGGACTACCGAGGTAAAGGAGTTAACTAGCCTCGGGCGACAGGACTAGCTTTAGTGTCGAACCCTGACAAAATGTATTATTTACTAATTTTGTTTTTGCCAATTAGCTTTGTTTTAACCAAAAGCTTGAAAGAGAACCACTAGTGCATTGAAATCAAGTTTGACATGAATTGGTATTGGAAAACTCTTCCAGTGTGATGTTGTACAATCAATGTATAACCTTGTATTGCATCCAAGATGGCCCCCATTCTTAAAAAATGAAAATTCTTCAAATGATCAAACCTTCAGCATGTTAAACAAAAATTGGGTAAAAATTTTGCCTGGATGAGATTTTAGAGGATTGATTTCAAAACAGTCCTCTTTCCAACATGACTGTCATTACTAAAAATTAAAAAAAATCAAATGGCTAAAACATTTACATTTTATGATGGAATAGCCTTGGTTAAAGGGAATTAAACTTTCAGTTTCAGTAGGTCAATTTGGATAATATTTTGCATTGTTGTTCACATAGATCTATATGCTGGACATACTAAAACAAAGTGATATTCATCTTCTAAAACATTCATATTACATAAATGTTTTACACAGTTTATTTGATGATGCAAATCACTGGTATATTATATAAACGTTTAATCCATTAGCCAGTTTGAAATCAGTTTATAACAGGTGAACGATAACAGACCCCTTGGAGCTTCTGGCCATATACAACAACAATATACATGTATACTTAATTAGGAACTTTATTGTTGTAATCAATAGCATGTAACTGTCAAACTGTTTCTGTAAAAACAAATAGGGAGTTAGGGTTATGGTGTTCAATGCCACTTTCAACAATATTTCAGTTATATCGTGGCTGCAAGTCACTGACAAACTTTATCACGTAATGTTGTATTGAGTACACCCCACCATGAGCGGGATTCGAACATACAACTTTTACTGATTACATAGGTAGTCTTAAAACTGTCTACCATTCTATCAAGACCATAATGGCCACAGCATTTTTTTTTAAAACTTAAGTGGTCTGAATGGCAAGTGATTGATATTTTAAACCAAAAACATCCGATCAGCCTGATTGGGAGACATGCACATTAAAATGTGATTATTTACAGTAAAGTGGGCTGGGAGTTACTGATAAACAACAGCTGATAATGGTAAACATAAGCACAATGACATGGATGAGGACTCTTACGTGAATATATAAACACAACATCAAACACATAAAATTAGATTTCTAAATTTTCATACTTATAATGTTACGTCTTTAAGGTCCTGATCCTGTACATGTGGTTGCAGAGACATGACAAAATGTAGAGGACACATATCACTTGATGTTAGTGATCAAGTCTCTACAACAACTTTTTTGTCGACTTGTCAGTGAGGAAAATTGTTCGAATTTTGACTTGTTTGAAGGCAAACAATGCTTGTCGGGTCAATAAAAAAAAATAGCACCTAATTTGTATTTTTTACCATTTGTAGTTTCAAAAATTTTATTTGTCTGAATCCAAATTAGACTGGCAGTAACAGATCGGACAAGCTGACCTCCCTTTTTTCCTTTGTTTATTTTGTTTATTGAGGGATCCTATTTTGTTCCTCAAATTATCAATTATTCTAAAAGAAGATACCCTGGTTTCACAAAATGACAAAATAATGTGATTGTTTAGTTTTATTATTAAACATTGCATGTGTGTGTGGCTAGAACAGGATTGTGGGTATGCATGTTGTGATTTCAATGTATGCATGTATGTGTGTACATTATATTTATGAGTTTCCAATATAATTATATAATGATATTTTGTTTTGGAAGGCTTAAAAAAAGAATTGAAATTTTAAATCCAGAATACCCCAGTACTATCAAATTCATTGATTTTGATCAGAGGGAATCAAATAAGTCTTATGCATTTCTTGTAACCAATGACACAGCCCTGTATATATCTGCTACTGAAAACAAATTGGATTGGGTGAGGGTGGGTTATGGTGTTTAATGCCACTTTCAACAATATTTCAGTTATATCGTATGTAGCGGTCAGTTTTATTGGTTGAGGTAACCGGAGTACCCAGAGAAAACCACTGACCTCTCGCAAATCACTGACTAACTTTAACACATAATCAAATGTTGTATTGAGTATGCATCGCCTCAGTGAGATTGGAACTCACAACGTATCGCCTCAGCGAGATTGGAACTCACAATGTTAATGGTGATAGGCACTGATTGCATAGGTAGTTGTAAATCCAACTACCATACAATCACGACCACGACGGCCTGAGTTGCATTGATAATGTCCAGTTTTCATATCAAAATCTTATATAATATTACAATGTTCTATCATTTTTTTCTTAATGAAATCACATGTTTTTAAATGCTAATTAAAAAGCAATTAACTTTTATCTGTTAATTTTCTTTCCATTTTAGGGGCACCTTACTCAAATAGAGAGAAGACGGTTTATGAAGATGTCACATAATGACTGAAAATGTATTAATTATAAATATACTGTCATTTGTGGAAAAAGTTTACTCCAAATTTATTATTACATGTCAACTTGATGTATTATTTTAATTACAATATGCCACAATGTTTCTGAAATACTACTAAAGTTGGCATTAAACACTATCAATCAATCAATCTAATTACAATAATAGGATGTAGACTCAGAATCTGACTTTTTCCCACAATTTTAAAGTTTTCTTATATGTATATTTATTATGAAATGCATAGTGCAATAAAGAATATTTTAGATGAAGATGTTTGCAGTTTTAAGACGTATAACTTCTGTGTTGGGGAGAGGCATGTAATATAAAGGGTTATGAGTTATGGTAATGGTGTTTAACACCACTTTCAACAATATTTCAATTATATCATGATGGTCAGTTTTAATTTATTGGTGGAGAAAACCACCGACCTCTCGCAAATCACTGGCAAACTTTATCCCATAATGTTATATCGAGTACACTTCACCTGAGTGGGATTCGAACTCACAAGTTAGTGGTGATAGGTAGTTGTAAATCCAACTACTATGGGATAACAACAACGGCGGCCCCTGTGTTGGGGAGGGGGATATAATATAAACGTTAGAGAAAACTGAAGGGACTTGATGAATAGGATAAACGACCCAGAAATGTTTTTTTACAAGTTTTTTCTATGCCCCAGGAAGGTATGCCATTTAGCATTAATTCCTAAATATTTGTAGCAGAACAAGAAATAACTCTTTTAGACTTGTATAAAAATAGAAAATAACACATTCCACATTTAAATGCTTACCCTTCTGGAGCACCCGAGTTCAATTCTGGTTTTAAGTGGGGT
Organism: Bathymodiolus brooksi; assembly: GCA_963680875.1. Taxonomy (NCBI): domain Eukaryota; kingdom Metazoa; phylum Mollusca; class Bivalvia; order Mytilida; family Modiolidae; genus Bathymodiolus; species Bathymodiolus brooksi. The sequence goes on from OY804581.1 coordinate 112,582,843, forward strand.
TTGTGTTGCTCAATCTTTAGTTTTCTGTGTAATGTTTCGTAGATCGTTGTTTGTCCTTTTTCTTTTGACCGTTGGATTGTCTGTCCTTCGATTTACAGCTTCTAATTACCCCTTTGCTATCATCAAACATTTCTGTCATTCTTAAATAACACTATTAAACAATTATTATATAGATAGGTGTGAATTGCGGAGATTTATCCATGAAATAAATTCCGATATTTCACATGTGAAATATCAGTTTTTTCCCGCCGGAACTACTTTTACACAACTATAAGTGTGGTGGTTACGTCCCTTGTTGTGTTACGGTGAATCTACGATTGTAAACTGAAAAAATTCCACGAAATGTTATCGACGACTTTGGCACATCACCAACATGACGTCATATGAAGACTTCCAGTTTGAAACGTAAAGATATTATTTGGCTTGTGTACGCTTCAATTTTGATCAAATTTCACTAAAATACATTTTCAAGGTAAGCATTTTAATTATTTTTGTGCATTGTTGTAAATATGACATGTAGGATTTCACATTTTCAAGATGGCAGATCCTTCCAGCTGAACTCCTTAGTATCATTGCTCGTAGATTTATACGCGTGGAATGAAATATACAAATGAAAAAAATAATATATAAGAAATTTTGAAAGTCTATATAGCGGTAATGAACAGTATAGCTAAATCAAACATTTTGAATATCAAAATAAGACCACTCGTGACCGAATACGCATTAATGATTAAACTCATGGACGGAACAAGTTCCGCCCACTCGTTTAATCCTTATGCATACTTTGGTCACTCATGGTCTTATTTTGATATTCAAAATCTACAATTAGTTATACTATATTTATTCTTTCAAAGAAGTTTTTGAGTCCACCAACATTTTCTCGCATAATCCCTGTGTAAATTTCAACTGTTGAATCTATGGACAAAAGGTATGAGCACTCAGTAGTTGCAGTGATACACCATTTTGAAATTCATTCACTATGAAAAATTGATTAGTAGTTTTTATGGAATCAAAACATATCTAAAAACAGCCAGCACCAACCTAAATTTTAATCATTTGGATAGTAAAACTTCCTATTAATGATTAATGTTCTTATAAGAACACGATTTTTGATTTCATTTAAGGAATACACTACATTGGCACCCATAAACTTTGACTAGTTTAACTGACACTTTTTATTGAAGTTCCTGTACCATGCCAGGTAAGTATGTATGTTGGGGTATCAATTTTCTCTGTTTTTACTATTTTTCGATTAGATTTTGGAACTGTTCTGATAGTCGTATTTTTTTTTTCATTTAATTTTATTACCACTAAATGAGAATCTTTCAGCACCTGACACAGTCCTCTCTTCCTTCCTGGAATGTATCCCATCCTGTTGGGATACGACTATGTAAAGAGATAGTGGGGGTCCACAGGAATGCCAGACAACTCGGCCCGCGGACAACTCGGACCGAGACAAGTTGGCCCGTAAGCGAGGACAAGTCGGCCCGTATGTTAAGACAACTCGGACCGTATTATTGTTTTATAATTTTGTTCAATATTTATATGTGTATAATTATTTACTTATTTAAAAGACAATTATTATCTTTTAGTGAAAAAAGAATTATTTATTAAATGATAATATCAAGTGACCAAAAATGTGATTAGGACATGATTTTGTTCTCATAGCATGGTCTATTACGTATCATTTACAGGAATAAAATTAATACATGTATGAAAAATTAAAAATAAATAATTTAAGAAAAAAATATTTAGAGCTTATAAATTATGAAATTTCATATTTATAAACATTAAGTATTATTTTTGTTTGTATAAGCTTCATGGTTGTTGGAAAAGTTGCAAATGGGTGTCATTAAACAAAACATAAATTAAAAAAAAATTATATCTTAAAGATGACAATATGTAATATCAAGGCATATCAAGTTGTCTTTGATAAATAAAAAAAAGATTAAACTGTTTACAGGATTTTGTCAAAATTGGGTTTTGTTGTCCATTAATTCAAAGTTTAATTTTTTATACATTGTATTTTCGCGGCTACATAATTTCTTTTAAATACATGCCTGTCAAATTATTTTTAGTTGCTGAAGTATTAAGATATTTTTAAGATATTTTTAATTATTTATTTAAAATTCGGTTCATTCATTTTCTAATTTTATTTTTGTTTTGAAAATCATTTTATCCACATCTAGGATTTTTTGTTGGAAAGTTCCATCGAACAGATCATCAGTTGAAACATTAGTTATTGTCATTATAATTAACTCATGAATGTTTTATTACCAATTTAATACACACCTACTAATGGGGTATATTTGTTGACAAATAGCAACGACCAGATGGCCACTATTGCTCAATTATACACAGACAGGAAACACAAAAATTATGTACAAATAAAAATCACTCATAACAACATAATGAGTAAATAACCAATCAAAATATAGACAATTCCGAATGTTTTGGTGTAACATTTGTAAAAATCTATCCAGAAATGACTTCACAATAATTTTTTGAAAAAAATATAGTTTTGTACATTTATAATTATACACATATAATATAGGGATTTTTTTTTACATTTCCCAATACTTTTGACAGATGTCAGACTGTATCTTTATGATTTCCGTCAATTTTATTAAAAAAATAAGTAAGACAACAATAATTATTGATGGTCCGAGTTGTCTTAACATAGTTGACTAGTCCTCGCTTACGGGCCGACTTGTCCTCACTTACGGGCCGACTTGTCTGGTACCCCATTCTGTTAGATATACAAAATGATCACACCAGCCTATATGTCACAACCTAGAGGAAGCTGGGAAAATATGATGAACTGATAGACACCAAAGTCATAATGAAAGCTAACTAAGAATTTGGCCAGTCGAGCTAAAAAGCTTCTGACCCACAATTGCTTTGGAATTGCAACAGTAAATAGCTATATGGAATCCAACATTGAGGAGTAACTAGACTTAAAACCTCAATGGATTGTTCAACAAAAACTGACAATCTGTGGAACAATGGGTCAAATATCTAAAAATAACCAAAACATGGATCAATATGTCAAAATATCTCAAATACACAATGACTTGGCCACTATTTTCAAAGTACAAGATCAAATTAACCTCGAAATAAATTGCCAGACAGCACCATACATTGCAGGAGGTTCCAAAATAGACTGACAAACCCACCTACCTGATAATTAAAACTCTAATTGACAGTCGAGGGACCTACCAACTTCATAATAAAATCAAAAAAGACCTTACCCACTAACCTCGTCATAAATTCCCTACTAGACAGCGAAATACCCACAAACCTCAAAATAAAATCCCAAATAGATAGAGGTATATTAATTAACCTTGAAATTTAGACATTGACATTGCTAATAACTTTCCTCGCAAAAACTTCCAATTGGCAATACTGCAGCAAGTCACTGATAAACTTAATCACATAAGGTTGTATCGAACACATCTCACCTTGGGCGGGAGTCGAACTCATAACTTTCGTGGTGATAAGAACTGATAGCATATGTAGATGTAAATTCAACTTCCATAAAATCATAGCGATGACTGACACTCTACTTTCTTTCAATAATAAATTATCCAAGAGATAAAACATTATGCTGTACATGTATTATAGCATTTAAAGAGATATAGGGTCTAACACCGGGAGAGGTACACGATAGTAAAATCTGTGACACCCGAGGGTGTCTCAGATTTAACAATCTTGCACCTTTCAGTGTTTGACTCCTTTTCTCACCCCTTTCTATTGTGTCAATGTTTGTTTACTTTGAGAAAATATAGAGTGCTCTCCCTTGTTAGTAACTTATGTAAATAAAAAAAAATTGCCTCCCTTTAACCAACGTCAAATAACTTTTTATATAAGTATTTATCAATGTTGTGGTAGCATTTAAAGATACAGCTGTCTATATATGGTATTATGAAATACATTTAAATACTGCCAAGACACGGATGAGTATCGATGAATCGACAATTTACTTCAACAAGGGAAAACAATTTTTCAGGGAAAAACGTGTGTATATTTTCTTACCCAGGAGCCTGGGTAAGATAGAACTAGAGGCTCAGTGGGCCTGTGCCGTTCACCTTTCATTCTGCTTTGAGGAAACTTAATACACAACCTTCCATACATGTAGATGCTTCCTACCAAGTTTCGGTTCATTTGGCTAGGCAGTTTCAGAGGAGAAGATTTTTTTAGTTATCGAACAATCAGAAACAAAAAGTGCCTGTGGTGGCCATGATTGTTAACCGATCCGGACGAAATGAGCAATCTTCATAGAGGACATTCCATAGATGCTTCCTGCCATGTTTCGGTTAATTTGGCCAAGCAGTTTTAGAGGAGATTTTTAAACATTGGCCAATCAGAAACAATAATTGCCTGTGGAGGGCCATGTTTGGTAATGGATCATAACAAAATGTGCACTCTTTAGAGAGGACCTTCCATAGATGCTTCCTACTAAGTTTCAGTTCATTTGGCTGATGGGTTTCAGAGAAGATTAAAATGTGAAAAGTTAACAGATGACAGCCAACAAATGACGGATGCCAAGTGATGCCAAAAGCCCACGTTGCCTTTGGCAAGGTGAGCTAAAAAGAATATTAAAATGTGAATACCTACATGTAATGTATAGTATAAACATGTTACACTATATCAGCATTAGTTCATTTCTAAGGGAGATAATGGCAAGAATTATCTTTCTTTTAACAGTTTAATGCAAGAGTTATCTCCCTTTTAACAGTTTATTACAATGGAGAAGTTTTATTTTAGAAATGAACCAATCAGAAACAAGAATTGCCTGTGGTAGCCATGTTTGTTAACGGATCGGGATGAAATGAGCAATCTTTATCGAGAACCTTCCATAGATGCTTCCTACCAAGTTTGGTTCATTTGGCCAAGCGGTTTCATAGGAGATGATTTTTAAAAATCAGCCAAGCAGAAACAAGAATTGCCTGTGGTGGCCATGTTTGTTCACGGAGCGGGATGACATGAGCAATCTTTATAGAGGACCTTCCATAGGCGCTTCCTACCAAGTTTCGGTTCATTTGGCCAAGCGGTTTCGGAGAAGATTTTTTTAAATTGGCCAATCAGAAACAAGAATTGCCTGTGGTTGTCATGTTTGTTAACGGATCGGAATGAAATGAGCAATCTTTATAGAGGACCTTCCATAGATGCTTCCTACCAAGTTTCGGTTCATTTGGCCAAGCGGTTTCGGAGAAGATTTTTTAAATTGGCCAATCAGAAACAAGAATTGCCTGTGGCGGCCATGTTTGTTAATAGATCGGGACAAAATGAGCAATCTTTAGAGAGGACCTTCCATAGATACGTCCTACCAAGTTTCAGTTCATTTGGCTGAGAGGGTTCAGAGGAGAAGATTAAAATGCAAAAAGTTAATGGACGACGGATGCCAAAAGCTCACATTGCCTTAGGCAAGGTGAGCTAAAAATCTGCTTAGCATAAATTAATGAGAAATGTGTATCTACCAACATCAGTGAGCGAGTGATTGTTGTTTAAGATCAAATGGACAATTTTCAGCTATATCATAGCAAGAACATGTTACATTTCCATGAAGTGATGATGATGTCTGCTTTTGACTAAATCCAACACATTTAACTGGATTTATATAGTGCTTGTTCACTGACACAACAGTCTGTGGGTAAACATGTCGCCCCACTCGAACACATTATCCTGTTTCCACGCCAACCAGTCTTTTTGCTCTTACTCCTTAATGCTGCATTCTTCGCAGGTAAGCAGCAAATACCAATTTTCTAGTCAGGGCTCGAACCTATGATACTGCACTCAAGGGGAGCACACTAACCATTACACCATCTATGCAGATCTCTAACAACATCAGTATTACATGTAAATACACAAATATAAAATACACAATTTTATTCATAAATTTCTATTAAATGTTCACACTTGATACAATTTATCTACAACATGTTACAAGATCTATGTCTCTGCCACAGGGTAGACTTCTATAGAGTTGATCACAAGGATGGTCTGGTTGTTTCTATTTACTGTAAAATAAATAAAGTTAAATATAATTATAGCCTTGGTCAAAAATACATTATGTCTGCATCTGTTACTATTAATAAACTGAGTGTGATATGATTTGAGATCAAAATATAAAACAATTTAGGCAAAAAAGTTGCATTATATTATGGAGTTTCAATTTGTTTTCATTCTTGCTAAAAGGAAAGTTGAAGTTACCGTGACCGTTTACCCATTTACTCCATGAGATTTGATCCCACAAACTAGTTTAATGCTGCCACTTCTTATTGTATATGGATATGGATTGTGCCTCTGTTTAATAGGTTTTAGTATTCAATTTTGGAATTGTTCTGACAGTGTGATATTTTTTGTTTTTCATTTTAAATCTTCTACTACATAATCATTGTAATCTTGTGAACTCAATTCAAATTTCTTTTTCAAATCCAACATTTGTCCCAAATAAAAATGAAGTGCATCATATGTAATCCACAAAAATATATTTGGTATTTTTAAAATTTTCAAGAAGCATAACTCTAAAACAATAAACACATCATGGGAAAAATCAAACTTGAACTTATTAATTGCTATAATAAATAATCATACCAAATAAGTATAATCTATTGGTAATTTAGACATTTTTTCCTTTGAACTATCCGAGTGATATTGTCATTATTATTGACTCTGATATTGCACTGGGAAATAGAAAATGCAAATATCCCCGGTAAAATGCAAATATTCCCGGTAAAATGCAAATAATTAAAGATTACCAGTTATATTAGCGTTTACCAGTTAAATTAGCGAATTGTCTTGTTATATTTGCGTTTTACCTTTTAAATTTGCATTGTCGTGGGATTTTATCGTTTTTCCTTTTAAATTTGCATTGTCGTGGGATTTTAGCGTTTTTCCTTTTATATTTGCGTTTTTCCTTTTAAATTTGCATTGTCGTGGGATTTTAGCGTTTTTCCTTTTATATTTGCGTTTTTCCTTTTAAATTTGCATTATCGTGGGATTTTAGCGTTTTTCCTGTTAAATTTGCATTGTCGTGGGATTTTAGCGTTTTTCCTTTTATATTTGCGTTTTTCCTTTTAAATTTGCATTGTCGTGGGATTTTAGCGTTTTACCTTTTATATTTGTGTTTTTCCTTTTAAATTTGCATTATCGTGGGATTTTAGCGTTTTACCTTTTAAATTTGCATTTTACCAGTTAAACCCCCCAGTCATCTAAATCACCCGCTGAGTAGAGAGATTACGTAATACTGTAGTCGTCACTAGCTCATTGAATATGACGATCTATAGTATTATATTATCGTGTATCTATACGTATTTATTTATTTATTTATTTATTATTATGATTTATGTCATACTAGTCTGGCCCTTAATAAATTTAGTGTATTCAATACACAATAATCAATTGTTGCGTATTTGATTTTCATGTCGTATTTTAACTTAATGCGATGTTTATTAAGAAATGTGACTTTAAATGTATTAAAATATTAGCAAAGTGTGATACACGTACAGAATACGTATACTGTTGTCACTTCACTATTACTTGTTTATCATGCGAGAAATACATTAACCTTATAATACCTATGCTGAGACTATTTACTAAAAAATGAATTAAGTATATATTAAACTATCGGTCTCTATTAAGCTATTTATGTCTTGTTTTATAGCACAGGATTGTGTATGTACAGCGTCAAAGTTATTGTGCTTTAAAAGTTCTGATTATTGTAATGAGGCACCTTAATGAACAATAAATATTTTTGTTGATGATATAAAACAAATAATCATAACCCTATGTATACGTAACGTACGCGCCCTTGTCCGATCCAACAGAAATATGCAATTTACATGTAAACACTATTTTGTCAGTTAATTAGATTGATCAATAAATACAGGATTTTTTTTTTCTTCAAATGTTTATATAATTCCCTGATAAATATAAGAACGATCTATAATAGTATTATATTATTGTTTATTTATTTGTACCATTCTGGATGATAATAACTTTAGCTATTCAATACACAATAATCCATCAATCGTTGTGTATTTTACAGTAGTTATGTATATTTGATTTCTTGATTTTGTTTTTCAGGATCTAGAACTATGCACTCATATTTATTTCAATTTGATGTTGATTTAAATGTGAACGTTTAATATTTTCACGGAGATTCAACATTATAATTTATGCTTATTTATTTTACAGGCGATTCATGCATTTTAGTGGCCTTACCGTTCATCATTACGAACATATTGCTATATGGTAAATTACTTAAAGCCTTACAAATCGGGTAGCCTATTGTGCGACATTATATCCAACTTAATCATGATTCGCTTCCATAACTCTATAATTTATTAGGGGCTTGTTTTCGATAAAAAAAAATATGTATATGGATATTTTTTTTAAATAATCGCTAATACAGTGTTAACCATCGATTTGTATGCTTCTGAAAGCAAAGCTCGGAGCTAAGAAATTATTCATATGAATATACGTTTACAAAAATGAAATTCACTTCTGTGAACATCTGTTTTATAGGCCTTGTATTAAAATATGTGTTGAAATAGTATAAAACAATTGAATTTTCTATAATTCAGAGAGAACACATATTTGTTGTCCCCACAAGAGTTACATGTCTAGAGGCCTTTTCCTCAGGTGTACCACCTGTTGTGTTTACTGCTAAAGTGTATATTGTATTGGAGTGAGCTGTAAGTAATGAATTACCAAAGTAATAAAATTTTATGATTTCGTGTATCCCTCAAGGCCAACATTTTATAATATCAAAGAATGCTGTCCTTCTTAATTAAGAGGAATTAAGGGGTCCCATTAAGGGTGAATTATCAGGGTAATCACATGTAAATAAAGGTAAATTTGATTCTCTTTTTTGCTTTTTCTACATAAATGGAATTACATAAAATATGAAAACAAATTAATGAATATGTATTATTAAACTCTAAAACTATAAAATTACACATGAAATATGAAAATATAATACTGAATATTTATTTTTAATTTTAAACCAATATAAACACACATCAAATAAGAAAACATAATAATTAATATTTATATTAAACATTAATACTATTACTATATAAGCAAACCTGAAATATGCTCTCCAAACTTGATTTTTCACTATTTTTTATAATTAAAAAAAGTCAAGTTATGAAAGAAATAATTTTCTTATAAAAATTAACTTTTAAAAATAGAACTTCATTTCCATTGTAAGAATATATATATATGATCTATTTTCTTTCCTTAATGTATACATATTTTACTGTTTTAAGGTGTATTATTTCTGTTAAAATTTTAATTAATGGTTTATTTTCCTATTGGATTTTTTTAACAAAAAAAAAATGACCAACTTTACTCTTACATAAAATATATTATTTCATTTCTCATTAATTTTGTAACTTTTCTTTATTTCAATTTTTCTTCTTAAATCAATATAAATTTACTTCATTTTCATTAGATTTGAATCAATATTTTTATTGAACTACTTGATGATGCAAATATATATATATACCACATGTTCAATCTTTAAAAAAAAAAATCCACAACCCATAATATACTCGTTTTATCCTTGTAATTCAACATTTCATTGACAAAAATAAACTTTTCAAAAGAAAATATTATTTATAACACGAAACTACATGACTCCTATATGACCCGAATGCTATTCTCTTATCCAAACATATCCGGGTATTTAATAATAGCACTTTTTTTTAGCAATCAATTTTAATCGTTTCATTTATATAAATCTTTATTCAATAATTCGTCTATTTTATTAACAAAAATAAACTATTGTAAAGAAAATTTTACTTATTAGCAAAGTGTATGAATGGATCAGAGACTATATTATGTAACCTTGTACATGTCAATAAAAAAATATATCGGATGAATAGAATAGAATAGTTTTATTAAATCATTCAAGAAGCCCTTGAGAGCACAGAATTACAGACATTTGCATTTTTACACTTACAATGATTTTGATGATTAGTAACATATATGACATATATAAAAAGAATAAAAACAAGTATAGATGATCGACACTGCAGGGGGGAAACCACCCATAGGCAGAACAAACTATGGCAGTTTATAGCTAATATTATGATATACATAACAATATATATTATACAAATATAATATGATGCAGATATAGCATGGTGTTCATATCATGAATACTATTTTATCTTTAAGTAAGGTTAAATTTGCAATGTATGGTTCTTCCGTATTTCAAAACTTTTGTTTAGGAAGACAGCAAGTTTATTTAATAACAGAGTGTCTTCACTACTAAGAAGCCAAATCAACTTATTGTTCGGACTCAGATGTTCAAAATTTTTACAATTATCTTGAATGTATATCAGTAATGTAGCCCTTTCAGTTTCATATATTGGGCATTTGAATAACATATGACTTTCGTCTTCAACCTCATTTAATGTACAATGAAGGCATTTTCTTTCCCCTCTATCTAGCATAACTAAATTTCCTTGGGAGTTTCGGATACGTTCATAACGTCCCGTTTCTATTCTTAACCGATGAGCACTTATTCTAAATTTTGTTACAATATATCTATTTATAATATTTTTCAGTTCAAAGTATTTTTCTGTGGTAAATCTGGTTTTAAATTGGAAGTAAGTGGATAATTTACCAGATTCTCCCTGATTTTGTTTAATATTATTCCAATAGGATAAAAATTTATGTTTCAACGTCTTTTTTAGTTCATTTTAAAACTTATTCCTGCCAAAAGTTTTTGATAAATTCATATCAATGTTTAGTGTTTTACAAAAGAATTTCACTGTTGAATACCACGTGTCAGTATATCCTGATCTGTATAATGATTTATATTCTTCATAGGCAGATTTTAATAGATTGCTTGGTTCATTTTCAAGCATATGCCAATAGCTAAGAACTTGGGTTATTAATTTCAAATATATAGGATATCTACCCAATTCTGACAGAACTGCTATATTAGTACTTTTTTTATTTACTCCCAGTAAATATTTGCAAAATTTAATATTTAGCTTCTCAAAGTCCCAATCTTTGAATGTTTCAAATAAACTAAGGTTGTTATTGTTAATTTTATATGCTGATAATGTGCCCCAGTTTTCACATCCATATAGTAAGATAGGGCATATTGTATGGTCAAAAAGATGCAGCACAGTGTTGACATTTGGGTTTAGAGAATTTACCTCTTTGTACAGTTTATAAGAAGCCTTCATTGCCTTATTAAATAAGACCTTTTGTGCCTGTTGAAATTTTCCTGAGGCAGTAAGCATTATACCAAGATATTTATAGGTTTTAACACATTCAATACTCTGGTTGTTTATATTAAAGTTTCTAGTGATCAATCTACCAGATTTATTAAAGATTATTACCTTAGTTTTGTTAATGTTAATTTTCATGCACCAGTCTTTGCAATATTTGTGCAAGATATTTAATCTATCTTGAAGGCCCTGTTCAGAGTCTGATATCAGAATTAAATCGTCTGCATAGAGCAGACAGGAAATTTTCTTGTCTTGTAAGTATACAGAGTCGTTAGAGTTTTCAATTATATCTGAGAAGTCATTTAGAAAGAGCTTAAAAATGTTTGGACTTAAAACATCCCCTTGACGGACGCCTAAACTTGAGGTGAAGGGTTCAGTTAGTTTGTCCCCGATCTTGATGGACACCATGCTAGAACTGTACATGTTGCATATTATCCTATAGAATAATCCATTTATACCATTTCTAATAAGTTTATATCTAATGCCGGGATGAATAACAGTATCAAATGCTTTATGGAAGTCCACAAAGCACACAAATAACTTTTTTGTATCTGTTTTTAGATACTTTTCTAAAATACATTTTAATACAAAAATGTGGTCAGAAGTTCTGGACTTTTTTGAAAATCCTATTTGGTTTTCATGAATAATATTGTTTTCAACTAAAAATTTATCTAGTCTATTATTTAAAATCGAATTGAATACCTTTCCAATGCTATTACATATAGTAATTCCTCTGTAATTTTGAGGAAGTTTAGGATTTTCTGCCTTAAATATTGGAGTAATGTACCCCTCAGACCAGATCTGAGGATAAATGCCAGATGTAAAAACTGCATTGAATAGTTTAACCAGACAAGGATTTAAATAAGTTTGTGCCGTTTTTAACAATTCATTTCCAATCATATCCAACCCTGGGCTCTTCCCGTTTTTTAAATTACAAATAGCCTTATTAAGCTCGGAGGCTGATATGCGAAAATCGAGACAGGAAAATGATTTAAATTCTGGTTTTTGTTCTAATTCCTTTACTTTTTTGTTTAGCTCTTCAATTTTTTTGTCAAATTTAGGAGCAACTGTAGATAACTCTGAAAAATATGCTAACCATATTTCATCATCAATACTTTTTTCTGGGTTGTCTCTCTTAGATTCACGAAGAGAGTTTACTAAGTTCCAATATTCTTTTTGATTATTCGATTGAAAAGTATCTAGTTTGTCTATTATTTGTTGCCTAAATTGTTTCTTTTTATATTTTCTAAGTTTGGCATATTCTTTGTTAATTTTAAAGAATGATCCTCTAATTAATGGGTCATGAGGGTATTTTGACATTAAGAAGCCTTTATCCTTAACTTGCTTCTTTTTCTTATGCAAATCTTGGTCAAACCATTTTTCATTCTGTGTTTTTTTCATTTTGTTTTTTGATTTTTTCCTTAAAGTAAGATCCGCAACTTGTTGGATTACCGAGTGCAGATCGTTTGTTGCTTTGTTGATATCAGAAGTTGTTAAATTTATTTCATCTTTTAAAAAGTTATCAAGTTTATTTTTAATATTTGGGTTCAAAAATCCCTTTGTAAAATCTTCAGAACTTTTATCGTTCCATATGTATCTATTTAGGAAGTCCTTCAGTTTTCTATTGATTATCTCTCTCTGATAGGATGCCAAAATTTTAAATGATAACTTACAATGACAATCAGACATTCCAGCATAAAAATTAGAAATTTGCATATAAAGAATTTGACATAAAAGATGTTGTGATACAATAGCATAATCAACTACACTACAATCCACTGGTTTATAGCAGGTATAGGCACCAAATGAGTCACCAAATGTTCTTCCATTAAGGATTCTTAATTGGTTTGAAATACACATGTCTAATAATTCTTTACCTCTTGTGTCAATATGTGAATCATGGCTAGATCTTTTACCCACTGCAGTATCGATCACATATTGGTTGTCGCTCAGTGGAACGTGGGAGGTATCATCAGATATAATCAAACCCTCCTCGCTTCCTGTGCGGGCATTAAAGTCGCCCATCAGTATTATATCCCCCTTTTCGCTATATTTCTCAATAAGATCTCTTTCTATTGTCTCAAGTACATTTATTTCCATTTTGGTTAAGTATGGGGAGGACTGGGGGACTAAATATAATGTACAAAGATAAATGTCTTTTTTCAGTTGAAAAAAAGACTTGTCTAATTTGAGCCATTGGTATTCAGAGTTTCCATCTTCAAGAAATTTTATACCTTTTCGTATATCCTTTTTAATGAGGATTCCTAGTCCTCCAAAGTAACGATTATTTTTGGATTTTTGTCTACAAAATGGATAATAGAAGAAGTTTTCAACATCTACAGTTGTTTCATATCCAACGTGTGTTTCTGACAATAAAACTATGTCAAACTCTTTTATTTGGTCTATAAAGTTTTGATCGTGCAATTTATTACCTTTCTCTGTGATGAGTCCTCCCACATTCCAAGAGCAGAAACTTATAAAAGACGCTTTATTCTTGGTCTTCATGCAATAAAGTGATTAAAATACACAAATTTTGTAAACTATTACTAACTAGCAATAAGAAAAGAAAATGAGATATACAAAGTATTACAAAAAAAATATACAATGATACCTAGCAAACGGCCACTAGAGAAATATATATTCAAATTGACTCAATTGATGAATATCTAAATCATTTACTAGATTTGTAAATTCACTTTTAATATGGAAAAGAAAATAAACAATATTTGTCTTTTTGTATTGGTAAAATATTTTTGTTTCAATATTTAAAACAAAATAATTGGAAAAATATCCTTGTTTATAATGTGGATAATTTATTTAAATTGTAATTTCTTTCAACATACAAACTACAGTTTGCATTGTATATGTTTTATTATTTTTTTAGAGTTATTTTTCTTTGACTGTTGTTGTCAGTATAGTCAGAGTATGTTTGTGGCATTGGCTTACAATATTTATAAAAGTTGTACCTTTACTAAACAATATAAAACTGTAACTTCAAAAATATTAACAGTATTTTACAAGTGAGATTTCTAATAATACTGGTAAGAATTACCCCACGAGTAATAGGGATCAAAATAGTTAGGTTGCTTATGTCTACGGTTTCCTTGGTTGTTGCTTCGTCCTCTGTTAGAATATCTGCGATCTCTTTGATTCGTCCTCGGTGTGTTGTTTCCACTTGAAGTAGTATCCTTCACAGGTTGTGTGTGTTGCGGCTCGAGACCACACAATTTTTCAATCGATTGTCTGATGTTTGAGGCCAGTATTGTAACTCCTTCCTCATTTAGGTGGTATCCATCTCGGTCTAGTAGCTTAGATTTGGGTGTCCCTTTATATGACATGTTGCTATTGTCACACAATAATATGTTCTTAATATTTCTAAATTTACGTTTGAGCATTGCATTAAGTAATTCCGCACTGTCGTTGTAGTGGATGCTATCTGCACGTGGTGTTGCTAGTGAGATAAGCACGTTTGCTTTTGGAAACAATGAAAGTGCTTTATTAGTAATGTTTGACATTTCCTCTACGCATGTTTCTACATCAGCTGTTTTCAGGTCATTTGTGAGAGAGTGAAATCCAATTACCTGAGGTGTTGAGTGATTTGGAATGGTATCAAGGGCTTTCAGTGTATCTTTCAGAGTATATTTGTAGATTTTTTCACAGTTGAATTGGCTCTTCCATTTGTCGGTATCAATGTTCTTGGTGTTTGAAGTTCCAAACAAAATAACTTTTGGTTTGGTATCTTTTGGTTGATCAGGTGTCGCAGTGCTGGGTTTTGCCTCATTGAATTTGCCAGACAGAGTGTCACTTATGCTACCAATATGAGATTTCAATGAAAGTATTTCATCGACTTTATGGGAAATTTGTTGTTTGTATTTCTTTATTGTTTCCTCCATTTCCGAAAGTTCTAAATTTCTCGCGGATAGTCGTTCTGAAATAAATGTTCGGTCTTCATTTGCTGAGATTTTATACGAATCGTATCTACTTTTTGTTTCACTATGGGCAGTTTTTTCATATGAAAGGTTGGATTCAATAAAGGATTGTTCATACTGTAGCTGATTATTTTGATGCCTTAATTCTATATTTTCAGCTTGTAGTTTCTGTATCTGAGCATTTAATTTCTGAACATGTTCACTATCGGGTTGCATATTAGAATGATTCATTTTTTGGTTTATGTCTTGTTTGATTTCTGTACATGTTGATAAAACTTTTTTCAGATTCTCATTGTGTTTCTCAATCTTTGTATCATTGGCCACATATTTGGCCTCCCATTCTTCAAATCTTCCCTTAATGTAATCTGAGGTTTGCGTGCACATATTGTCTAATGCGTTTTTCAATTTAGACTCAAGAGATTCGAGCATGGTTGTTTTATCTTTCTCAATCATGCTTTTTATGTCGTTTATGAGTTCTTCTTTGTTAAGAGTATACGATTCAGACTGTGTTTTTATTTCATCACATTTTGTTGTAAAGAGGGTTTCACCTGTTTTTTCATGACCTCCTTTGTTCTCGTTCGAATCGGTAGGTGAACATACACTATCTTGTTCAATAATTTCTTTTGCGATCGTATTGTGATGATCTTGATCATTGTTTACGTCTGATGGTTTCATTTTTTTCACAATTTTTTCTAGCATAGGAAAGTCTCTTGTTCTGAATATATCGTGCTTATTACCTTGGGCCTGTATGGTTCCTGTTTTCATAAAAACTGTGACTCTGAATAATAAAGGATTATCAGATTGGGCTAGATTTTCTGAGCTTACATCAATTGTTATTGTTTTCAAGTCACTCGGGTTTTTTCGTTCTATGGGGTCGTCCTCCCATTTGATGTCATAATCCTCTGAATTACCCAGGAATTCGTAATATAAAATATCTAGGGCATGGATCCAGTGTAATAAACGAGAAGATGTAACCCGGAAAGCTACCATTCGTGCATCAAGATCGTATATGTTGGGATCAATCTTTTCATATAAACATTTTTTGGCTTTTCCGGTTGCCTCCCTTTGTTTATTTGGGATGCATGGCTTGTACAAGAATTTATCGCTGTGGGTGGCTATTAATTCATTAATTTGAGAATCTGAGAGATTTATGGTGCTCATTGTGATATCAGTGGTCGAAATTTAACACCTACAAACACTATGAATAGGATATTTTCTTCTAAGCAAAATTTGGAGCAGTCATCTGTTTATCGGATGTAAACAAAGCGTGCGATATTAAAACTACCGATGAAAACACATAAATTGTGCCTACATTGTAGGAATAATGACATTCTTTTCATAAGAAAGGATAAATACAGCAAGCAAGCTTGTTATACATTGAAATTTCACCCCGAGATCAAAATATTACTAAAACTAGGATGTCAACAAACAACATGCATAACCAACAAAACACGTGACGCTATAAAAAAAAAATCGTTAACTAATGAAATAGAAAATTGAAGGACAACTTTTAAAAATATTTTATTAAATAAAAATACAATAATGAATGGAGTATATATGTGATCTGAGCTCTTCCAAAGCTGCACTTCCTGTCCAAAAATATGTAGAAGACTAACTTGAATAATACTGCGCCCTCTATCGGCACTTTCGCTGGATGAGGGCTTGAACGCTCTTAGTGGTAAAAATCCGTCAGGCTGCTGGCTGAATTAAATAGGGTCGACACACGTAACTTGCCGTTAACATAAGATTGTATAACATATGGATATGCACAAGTTAAATTAAGGAAAATGGGATGAAATAATAAAGAAATTTTATTGAAAATAAATATGTAAACAGAAAGTTGATTATTTCATAAATTAAAATGATACCCATCACAATATCGTTATTTTGGTAAATACTTATTAGACTGATTTTTGCCTTTAATTGATAACTGACCCAAGTTAGCCTAAATAAATGAAATGTGACTTAATGTGTTAATTATATAAATCCTTGCCTTCTATCAATTTTAATTTCTTATCTAATTCTTATTCTCATTATGTAACAATATGGTCAGGTTGTTATTTTCATTGAATGGCATCTCAAAATAGATGCCTTCACAGTAAGAGCTCTTCCTGTATATTGGTTACATCCTGTATATTACAACTGACAGCTAATGCATAACAAACAATTTTAATCAGCCATCAGTATCATAAAATACATTTTTTTTAAATCTTTATTTTAAATGAAATTAAAAAATCATTATAAGAGTGAATTCAATTCAAGCTTTTATTTTACTTTCCAACTTTGAAATAAAAATCACTGTTTTAGTTTAGTAATTATTCATTTAAGTTTTATTTCATGTTTGGTTGTATTTATCCGGATATGTGTATTGCATACAACATTACATCATCTGATCGCTCCATTGGACATTATTAACAAACACTTTAGCTCCTCCTATTTTATGTCGTAATACCCATAAGTCATAGCGATTTACTATTTCCGGTTTGACTGATTTTTTCAATGAATGCATCCAGGTGTTAATGTAGCGACCAGCGAGAGCCTAATATAACGACTGGATTATTCGGGTTAGTGACCAGCGAGAGCGTAATATAATGACTGGATTATTTGGGTTAATTCGATTATTAATTTTTTTTTTTTGCTAAGGAAGGACAGGTACTGCTTTTTATTTCCTGCACACCCCATACATTCCAAGTTTTTGTCTCTTATAAAGCAGTATTTTTACGGTTTGTATCCTAAAATATTCAATTCTCTATTATTCTGAAATATATAATTTGATATTTTGTCCTCGCCAGTGGGTCTTAACGCATGGGCACACTGGTCACTTGGCCGGGTGGGGCATGCTAATCTAAGTATGTTGTGTACAGCATGTTTTTTTATGTTTAAATACTGATTTTGTTATACCAATACAATAAATACAGTACACACACAAACCACCTCATCTTGTTTCTAAAAAAAACAATACATGTATTTACAGTAAACAAGTATTTTGAAACAAAGGGTGATGTGCCGGATGGGCCATCGTGGTCATGATCTTATTGTAGTTGGATTGACAACCACTAGTGGTGAATTGTTATTGATACAACATTATGTGATAAAGTTTGTCAGTGACTTGCGGCAGGTCAGTGGTTTTGTCCATGTACATCCTTTGATCATTGCCACGAAATGGTTTGAAAGAACACAATTGTAAATACAGAAAAGCTGTACAATTTTTTATTAAAGGAAAATGTACAAATACAACATGATCACACCACAGTACATACAATTATAACACGACGTCCTCTTACACAATGCAAAAAAAACGAGCGATTTATTTAGATTGCAAAATCTCATTAGCACATTCGCAGAGCACACATTTAATAATACTTTAATCCAAAAGCAATACAGCTTATAGGTATATAAATACAAATTACAAACAATACATGATACATTATACACAATACATAATTATAATGGAGCATGATATAAATTTAGGAATTATGAATTTTTTCAGCCACATACAAATACTTTCCAAGATTGTTAAGTTCTTAAATATTTTGAACAGATAATAACTGTGTTAGTTTAAAAGCAGATGGATTGATACAATAATAAACAAAGTCTCGAACAACCAAAATCCGGAATTGAGTGCAAGTTCTTTATTACAACAAAGATGGGATCCACATGATCCCATCCTCTACTGAATAAATTAATGGGGCAGATAGCTCCTGTACCTCAACAATAGGATTTTGGACAATGTCAATCTTCTCCGCAAAGTAACATTGGCTCTCTTCTTCTTTTTTCAGATGCCCGATCCAATTTATCCACGAAAGTTCATGCATAGTCCCACTACAACTATGACGGAAAAAGTAGCCAATTCTTCCAACATAGTTGCAGTAATGAACTATGCATGCGCTTTCCCTCTGGTGGTCTGCTTCTACAGTGCAATCCCTGAACTCTCCTTTGGTAGTTTCTGCATAATGGAAGACTTCAATACTGTCATTGATGTTGATGTTGTTATAAAATGTCTTCAATGCTGGGGTCTCTGCATAATTTAATTTCCGTTTAATAACTTTATGACGACCAGCACGCAAATAGGTACAGGGATGCTTCTCCTCAGTTGCCATCTGTAGAGGACTGAAGAAGCCACTGCAGTCAAGCATGGTAAGTAGCCACTGCACCTGAAATAAAATTAAAAAATGAGTCACATGACACAAATAAAACAATGGCACTTTTTAATCCAGAAACAATATAACCATTATTAAATGAAGTGATGTTTCCTCATATAGTATATTTATTTTTATATTGATGTAATTGCCTACTGACTGATCATATGGTAGTTGGATGTATAACTACCTATGAACACAGTGGCTATCACTACTAACGTGAGTTCAAATCCTGCTCCGATGGGGTGTACTTGAGTTTGAATCCCGCTCATGGGAGATGTACTTGATACAACATTATGTGATGAAGTTTGTCCGTGACTTGCAGCAGGTCGTTGGTTTCCTCTGGGTACTCCAGTTTCCTCCACCAATAAAACTGAGTGCCACAATATAATTGAAATATTGTTCAAAATGCTATTAAATACCGTAAACCACTATAATCAGAACTACTAAACTGATCACTGATAGCTTATTACTTTATACAAAATAAACAAGTTTATTTCTACTGAGAATTGTGGTAATTTTTGTTTGTCTTAAACCTGACTGTAATTACCTCTATCTTCTTTATTGCGCTCAATTCCGGATTTTGGTTGTTCGAGACTGATTCCGTCAGAGTATGGTTGAACCTCTCGTATGGATACATCCAAAAATTTCTTGGAGGGCCATACAACTTTAGGTACTGTGGCAGATGATGGAGCAGGTGAAAGTAGAATGTCTATAAGAAAAAAATAATCCACTATTTTAACTATATTATAAATGTCACCAAGTAAATTCTTTTCGAAGGATTTCTACAGAAGGATTGATTGGTTGGTGTTTAATGTAAATTTTAGCGAAATTTCAGCTATATAGTGGTGTATGTGATGATGTAGAAGAGTTATCAAAAGTAATATTTGCTCAATACATAATTTGAATATACGAAACACTTCCATGCAACACTGGGAATATTGGGTTACAATAGGTACAGCATGATACAGTGATTGTTGTTTAATGCCAACTCTTCAATTTTTCGGCTACATCAAACTTCAAAATTAGAATATTTATATAGATTTTAATTTCTATTGAAAAAATTTGGCAAAAGTCACTGGCCTGAATCAATTTTCACTGGTCGTGGGCCACCGGACCACTGCTAAAGTCGATGACTGATTACGCGACCGATGCGGTTTCAGCATGATACAACAGCTAAGTTTAATACAACAGCAAAAAAAAAGAAGAATAAAGTTTCTTCTTTTTTTGTCATTTGTAAAACAATTTATGAAGACAGAAAAGGATACATGGTCGACGAACTGCAACTGAGACATTTATTCCATCTTTTTACCAATATTAAAGGTCAAGGATAAATATATTGACTAACCTGAAGTGAAACTGGAAAATCTCTTTCAATCATGCACACTGCTTCATGCCACCTCTTCTCTAAACTATCAAAGTTTTCCATATCAAGATGAGGACCATAGGCTTCTTCCAGGAGCTGAAGAAACTTTGTCAACGACGCTCTGCATTCTCTGCTCAACATTCCTCTGATACAGTAACGAACTATGCCCGTTGAAAACAACTGAAAATTATATAAATGTGTTCTATTAATGTGTATTTATACTTTATTGTTTTTATTTCTAATATGTTGGTCTGTAACAACTATATTTATAACTATGAACTTGTCATCTGTTATATACTATTACATGTACATATAGTAATCAAATGCTTTATTTTGGGCTTAATTTTTTTTTCTTCTTCATTTTTTTAAATTTACGCATCTTATCTGGAGTTCTGATATTTGTGTCATCTAATAAGTGTATTCAAAATCATTTTCCACAATCATTTAAGATATATATTGTACCTGTAGCCATGTGTGACATTTGGTTCCACCAATAATCTTTGTAAACAGGGTGCCAGGAATAATTCCAAAATTGGCAGGGACTTTCACAAGCTTGAGTCTCTTGTCGGCCTGACATCTTTCATCTTGGTTAAGTACATATGGAGCCTGAGGTAACTGGTTCTTTGGATACCTAAGGTTAAAAAAGATGAAACATTACAAATGTTAACATTATATCATTTGCATAGATGCCAACCCCTTGTTGGTGCAATCAGTAAGAAAACATTGAGATGTCAGTAATTTGTGATTTTTTTCAGTAATCATAATATTTCATAAAATTTTACCATAATCGTACTATATTGTGGTGCCGACAATCATCCCAACCACCGTGCTGAATGGAAAAGTCTTGTTTGCAATATTTGCAATAGGCCATAATGTTCCCATGTCTATTTCATAAGGCAAGGGAACTCGATACAATATTCGTTGTCCCAGTTTCCTTTTCTTCGCTGCAGAAGCTTCACTTGTTCCCTCAGACATCGTGAAAATGACCAAAAATGTGCTGTGTTCATTAACTACTCGGGATCGAACAAGAAATGGATAGATCGTGTTCTACAATAGATAGTCTCGAGAAACCCTTAAGTATTTAATAATCGGAATCCCTCGAGCGCTTATCGCTACACGATAAAAGTACAGTACATTTACAATACCAATATTGCATAATTTTATTTACATACTTGCTCTCTATATTGCTTTCGTCTGTTGACTGAGGGTCTCTTTGCCTTTTTTGTCCAAAAGTCTTTTTCTGTAAAAAATAAATGTATCTGCTGATATGTGTTCTATTCGACAAAAAGACAGTAGTTCCCCACCTGATTTTCTTTTCCATATGCAACCATGTAATGGTTAGCATACTCACCTCGAGTGTGGTAGATCCTGGGTTCGAGCCCCAGTCGGGTCAAACCAAAGACTATAAAATTGGTATTCTCCACTAAGCATGCAGCATTAAGAAGAGAGAGCAAAGACTGGTTGGCTCGGCTTCCGGATAATGTGTCCAAGTGGTGTAACATGTCTATCCTCAGGCTGTTGTTTCAGTGATCTAGCACTATAATTTTCAACAAATAATACAAATTATTAATTAATTCTTTAATGATAGCTTACCTCTTGCACATATATTCTATATACAGCATCTGGACATAAATTCACACGTCTGTTACTTGCTCTTTCTTCTGCCCGAACTTTAACGCCATCTTCTTCACCATTTAGAAGTTTGATGATATGCTCTACTATAATCTAAAATGCATTCAATAATGTGAATTAAATGCCTGACCATCTAATAATTTTTAAATGTCATGTATATATAGTTTTATATATTTATAAACTTTAACCTTGCTTGGAGCTTTCGATGATGCCATCATTAGCATGTTTTGCTAGTGACCAATTAAACATATATAAATAACAATAGATTTCAATTTCTTGTGATTGTATATGCTCTCCAAAAATTATATATATAATATTAGCATCAATTTTATTCTATTATTCCTCAATACATAAGATAATTTATTCAGTTATATATAACATGTCTTGCCAGAAAATCGTAAGGTGGAATATAACCCAAATTGCAGACACGAAACTGTAAAATTATATTTGTTTACCTTCATAGCATGCATAGGTTCTACTGGGGCATGTCGTTGCTGTAGGTCAAGATTCAGTCGAAACCAATGATTACTGCCATAACGTCCTGAATGATGTGTAATGGCAGATGCCAAAGTGTCTGTTTTCTTCCTGAAATTATTATAAAAAATCTGCAATAGTAGTACATGTATATAGTTTGTAGTTTTTTGTTTCTATGTTAAAGTTGTGTGATTTCATGTTATTCTTTATTAGAACACTGATCAGTTTTTTCAGTATTCCTGATTGTCAATGTTGAATAGATTGAACATTATAAGTTATGTCATTAGGATTGTATACATACAACTTGATAGTTCTGGATGTATTTTAAATTTTCCCTACAACTGGTTATTTTACTAGTCGTTATTTTATTAAAAAAAAAAAAAAAAAAAATCAGAATTTGCTCTGTCCAGTATATGCAACCATTATTATGAAAAACTGCATCTTGTAAAAATTGAAATTTTCAACTAAAGCTCAAAATTTCATTTTAAGTAACAACCATATTTTTTTAAGAAAAAAAAAGCAATTGGTGATAATTATTAATGAAATTTAGACAAATATAAAACCATACCCTTGAATGTGCTGTTCCTGATGAAGATGATCTAAATATCTGGCATTCACCTTCTCTTCTTCAACAGTCCTTTTAATGATGATACCATTCTCAACACTGCCGGATGGAAATGTAGTATCTTGACGCATTAGGTTATCCATATCCAAGAATTTTCTGCCACCTGGGTATACCGTCTTGTCTAGAATCTTGCTGTGGATTCCTGAATAAAAATGAAGACAGATATAAATGCAGTAAGGAAATTCAACATTTCAGTTATCAACAAAATATATTAAATCAAATCATTGAACACAAACAAGACCATGACATATGTCAATGATAACTCAGGTCCGGACTGGTGGCAGGCACAATAATTATTTCCCGTTTTAATACTACTGTATTTCACAGAACATCATATTTTATAATCAGTTTTTATGCATAATGAGAATGCAGTATATATTTGCACTTTTTAAATTCCATTATATTAACCAATTACATTCTTGTTCATCTAAAAATAGAGTTGTAATTTATAATATAAAAATCCTTCAATCAACACCAATGGTTTAAGCTACATGATGAAGGTTATTATTGATATCTACGTTTTTATACTATCCTGTATATATTTACACTTTTTAATCAACACCAATGGTTTAAGCTACATGATGAAGGTTATTATTGATATCTACGTTTTTATACTATCCTGTTTAGGTCTTTTGGTTTTATTGATTCCCCGAAACACTTACATTATTTGGCTTTCCAATATTTTGATCTTAAGAATACCCGATGAAGGTTATTCCGGAGGCAAGTTGTGCACATTAGGTTTGATATCTAGGTTTTAATCTAAAGAATGAACAAAATGATTCTGAACAAATACCTTGGTCTGTGCAGTGTCCACAAGAAGATTTAGCGTTCTGCTGTACTCTGTTTTGTTCTTTTGCTATACCAGGTACATCTCCAACCATGTACATGATACCGACTTTCACCAATTCATGTAGCTTAGTGTAACCATTGAAGGTAGGAATACCATTACGCAGCTTGACCAACTCGTTCACTACAACTTCTTTGAACATATTCAACTTCTTTGGTGCACGTGGTCCTGAAATGAATACAAAAGCATATAATAACTAATATCAGAAGTACAATACCACGTCCATAATACACCTGTCATATACTATTTACATATTCCACTTCACAAATCAGTAACAAGTTTCTCAATGAGATGGAGTAGATTGATGTTTTTTCCAAGATATATTGTTAAATGTAGAGGTAAACATCAATACCGGTAACTCATTACCCTAAAACCAAAAAAATAATCGTGACTTATAATTAACTGTAAATATCAATTCAGTTACAACAAAATGGGTCATTATAGCCTTAATTTTGAAAAAACTGACTTACATTGTATGCTTCTACAAATATTATTGTACTAAGATTTGAGTATTTAAGATCAACAACATACAATATGGAGCTAGCTAACAATACCTGAAATTAATCCTAACAGCAATGTTGTTCTAGTCTTATGGAGCTAGCTAACAATACCTGAAATTAATCCTAACAGCAATGTTGTTCCAGTCTTCACCCGTAAGTGTTGTGGCAGATTCAAAATTAAACTTGTTTGAGCCCATATGCTGTAACTTCCTTGGGAAACTATATGGTGAAAAGGGTTGAAACCATCACTGCAATAGGAGAGAGCTATGGCGTTGTTTCCAAATTCATCGAAGAAATTGGTCCAACCAGTTGATTGATGCAGGTCTGACACAAAACGGTGCTTGTCTTTTGTTGAACTCATCAATGTTGTTAATCTGGCCAAGGAACTAACTTCTCGAAGTTGTTGAATACGTGGTGCAATTGGAATTGTGTAGTACCTACAAAATGAAATGAATTATAATTCCATTGATAGAACCTGATGCAACTATTCATTAGTGTTTTACATGAAATTTTGTTCACTGTTATAGCAGTCATGTTGGTTGGAATTATCGTGGGAGGGTGGCCACCTTGGATTTACAATCGCAATAAAAAAAAACTTAGTAAATGCCATAAAATGAACATTCCTACCATGGGTATGGAAAATTTTTATCACACATGCAATCTCTAAAGACGATTTTTGAAATTTCAGCCAATCAGTAAACATGACTTAGCAGTCATGTTTAAGTTCACTAGTTTTCCAATCATCTGATTGTATGTTAATATTTTACAATAAAATATTGCTTACACTTCCGAATGAAATGAAACAAGTACATTATGGAAGACTACCAAAGTAATATATATGCTAACTTTGGCCCCATTAGGGCTAGTAGTTCTAGAGAAATAGATTAAAATGCTCAATTTCATCTTAAAATATAAATGAGTATAAATAACACTAAAGGGAATATCTCTTCAAAAAGAGATAAATACTCTTAAAAAAAAAGACCTAACACATAGGTTCAATGGTTGTCTGTAAAATATAAAATATAAGTATATTTGAGTATATTTGAGTAGAACTTTGGCACTGATATATACCTTGTACCATTACTTCTATTCTTGTGGCATACATCACAATACTCTTTGTCTCCAAACCGAAAGTCCTCACAGGAACAGATGACATGTTCTTCATGTTGCACTAACAAGTCCTTAGTAAGACGATTACTGAAAGAAATATAATAGGGTTAATGTCAACTGTACATGTATTTAAACATATTTTTATTGTCAAATATATACAATAGGATTGAACACAAGTTTTACAACTTATATGAAGTTCTCTCCAGTATCATACAAACATAGGTCTGACAGAGAGGATGAAGGATAATAAGTGTATAATCATTTATGGTATAGAAAAATTAAACGATAACAGATAAGTAAAATGTGGGGGGGGGGGGGGGGAGGATTAGTACTATGTTCCTTCAGCGATATTTCTGTTTCGAACAGGGTAGTTGGTATCATCACGAACCAGAGGGGGTAATAAGTCACACATATAAGATGGGGCGTGTCCATGGTACATATTATACACTAAGCATAATTTTTGGCGTTCTGTGTACTTCATACATCAAGTTTGACAACTGTATATTATAAATAATCAGGATATTTTATTTAATTACATATTTTCAAGTCTTCTTTTGTAAAAAGTATGCTATAACAGTAACCTTTTGGAGATTTATACTAAGTACATATGGCAAGGCATTGTCATATACATGTTAGATATGTTTGATGACTAATTAATTGACATTGGGGTTTTTTTTGTCAATGTGTTGAAAAAGACAAATATTTGATTACTTACACATCATTGATAGTCTTAGGTAGAATGTTGTCAGTTGGACTAATCATCAAAAGCAGTTCATTTATATCTTCAACACTGATGCTGTACTTGTTCTTCAGCTGTGGATAGACATTAATAATGAACAGACAATATTTATCAAATGCAAATATAATGTATATTTAGGTGAATTAAATTTCATGTCTATAAGTTAAATAGATAAAAAGTCACAATTAATATTTTTTATTTGTAAAAACATCCAGGACAGTCACAATTCTGATCTAATTTGTACACCAATAAAAATGACAAATATCTAAAAAAATTATTAAATTTGATTAGATTTTATTTTACTCTAAATAATTCAAACATCTTTTTTCTTTCAAATTACAAATTGTGACCTTTTGTCCTATTTGTTGAACAATTTCAATTGTGACCCTTTTGTCTGTTACTTTTTGTCTCTAACATTTTGTCCTGTGACTTCCTGTCCTACATCCCTTTTAAAAAGGTCAAAATACAAATATTATGTACTTGACAAAAATTTATTATTTTTCTGTTAGAATATTCTGAAAGAAAAATATTCCCCATTTTGTCAAAATAAAAAACAACACACATAAAAGGCAATATTTAGCCAAGCAGCTCTGTGGTTTCAGCCCTGTGAACCTTCAGCAGTATCCAACAACCTGTATTTAAAATGTTTCACTTTGCTGTAAAACGTTGGAGGGTCTACACAGAAAATATAATTTTAGGCTGAAAGAATACCTTTAATATCACAGCCATGAAAGTAACTTGACTTATGTCGGACTTGCTGTGCACTGGTCTTCTGCGTGAATCTTTTTCATTGTGAATAAGATGTCCAAGGCCAGTCAATGGTTGATTCTGAAATTTTAAAAAATCTGGTAAAAATATTTGTATTCTCTGAAAGAAAACATTTATTAACCTTAATAGTAATAAAATTAACATTAATCATTTTATCATTCATGTTTTTTTTTTTTTTTAATCAAATACATTTTCAACTTGGTTACATTAAAAAATACTTTATTTTGTAATAAACTATAATTACTTTTCTAATTTTAAATTCATTCCTGTCAGGGACTCTTGAAGTAGATAAGATCATGCAGTTTTATTAGTAGCTGTTTATTATTCAAGGATACTTTTTGACTAGTTATCTAACTCTTCCAATACCCTACAACTACTAATAAAAAAAACCATCTTTGAAGTTACAGGTGATAAACTAGCCTAATTAGTACTTGTGTATCACATATTCAAATATACAAGTGAGCATCAGAATAAGGTGAGAAACCAGGTGATTAAACAATTATTAACCAATCAAAATAAATTTAATGGAATGATAACAGTAATGATCCAATAATAAATAAGTTTACAAATAAAGGAGGTTCCTATTTTGTTTTATATAAAACAATAGCTAATGCATATTATCCATTTTCCTGCATTCTTACAATTGGAATAAATATTGTCAGTTAATTTCATTGTTTAATTGTGCTAGTCGTTCATATAAAATGAATCGGGCTATTCGTAAAAATATGTTTCCGGAACATATTATGTCTGACCATACTCCGTACGAAGTATATACACCCAGACAAACATATACATACCAGAATGGGAAGTTTTTTCTTCTTTCATTGCATTGTTTTAATATAAAACCACATTTAAAAAAAAATTCTCCTGAAGTCATTTTTCCTGCAAATTCGATATAAACAAAATTATATTAACTTTATAACTCCATGAAGTAAAATATTCACATAAATGTTTGAATTGAGGTTTTTAATTTCTGATTTCTTAACAGTAAAAAAAAATATGCTAAAAAATGATACGAATTTATACCAAATTTTGAATTTTAGCATCAAAATCACATTAAGGAAATTACATCAGAACTTTTTTTATAACCATGTAACATGGGACTGTAAAATTTGTCAATTGTGCCATACAGATGTGGAGGATGAATTTCATTTCCTCATGAATTGTGTGTGATAAGCTTATTCATGAGCGTGTAACTTTATTTAGAAATATTTCTGATATTGTACCTTCATTTACAACTATGTCAGATGTAGAAAAGTTTATGTTTTATTTGCTTGACCCTGAAGGGTGTAATTTGCAATAAAGTTATTATTATTAACTAGTCATGATTTAGATATGTAATTGTAAAGTGGTTATATTAGGTGTAAGTAATATGTATCTAGTAAATCAGCCAATGAATCAAAACTTATAAATTACTCTAGATAATTTTCGTTTCCACAGGTATTTTACTATTTAATATTAGAATATATTATTCAAAGATAGATACAAAAAAATGTAACTCTTGTCAGTTCTGTATTCTGTATTCAGTTCTCTTCAGCTGGGATATTATTTGTTTGTCAATATACCCTTGTATGTCATTGTATTTGGTTATCGTCTGTTTATTGACTTGTTTATTTTTTATTTGTTCATTGATTGATGAGATCACTGTTTGGTCTTAGTTTATTTCAATAAAATTTACTTTACTAAATACTTTTGTAAGTTAATGCAAAAATGTGGCATTGATTTGATGTAGTTAATTGTTTCTTCAAATTTGCTCAGCTAAATTATTCAGTGCAGTCATGCTTAGATTCCTTTTATCCAAGATTCGGCAATGCACAGGGCTTGTCACGATTTTTTTTAATCCTTCGAGTCTCGACTGGGGCTCGAGTCGAGAGATAAAAAAAATACCTGTTTTTGCATTCAACGTTCAAATAATTATACATTACGTGAAAGTTGTTTCCCTTGGATTACCACATATATATAAGTATTTGTAAACAGATTACGCACATTACAGAATCTCATTCGGAAGTCAACTTCCGTTTTCTTCCGAGAATTTCGCGCCATTTCTGCTTCTTGAAGAAAGTTTATTATTATTGAAATTTATTATCAAATACACAAAAATAATTCAAAGGTAAGTAATTCCCCAGTATCTTTTTAGTTTAACATATGTACGCAAAATAAAAGGACACGTATTTACACTTACAATTTTGTCAAAAGAACCAAATTTTCATTCCCCATTCCCCACTTGATCTGTTCATATCGGTGATACTAAACAGAGTCGACTAGACACAGGGCCTTGTCACTATCCAGGTAAATATACTATCAATGTATAAACATATACAAGGGCGGACATCTTTTTTTACCCCCGCTCCCTTCAAGTCGTGTTTGTTTTTTAAATTCCTTCTAATATATTCAAAACCCTGTTTGGTTCAACTCCCAAGACCTTATTTTTCTTAAAAAAATATCATGACCTCCCCTCGACTACCTCTTGTGAAGGCGCAGCGGTCGTTTTTGTCAGGAATTCGCCCGAGTAGAGAACAACATGGACCCAAAGTGAAAGTAACAGCGTCACCTAAAAAAAAACCCGGAAGTTCGGAACTCTCGGGGTTTTAGCTTTGAGGTAAGGAAAATACCGTTAAGATTCAAACATCATTAAACGAGCGGGACGATTTGAAGTGAAAACTGAACATTTTTGACTTGTACATACAATGAATGATAAATGCCATTTTCAAGGCTTTTTCTTGATTGCTGTCCATTTTCTTTAATTTATTATTTCGTCTGTTATTTCCCGCGGTATCTTATACTTAGAAACACGATAACTAGCGAGAAAACCAAATATCGAATGGTAAAACCCCGAGAGTTCTGAACTTCCGTTTTTTTTATAGGTGGCGCTGTTACTTTCACTTTGGGTCCATGTTGTTCTCTACTCAGGCGAATTCCTGACAAAAACGACCGCTGCGCCTTCACAAGAGGTAGTCGAGGGGGGGTCATGATATTTTTTGAAAAGAATAAGGTCTTGGGAGTTGAACCAAACAGGGTTTTGAATATATTAGAAGGAATTTAAAAAACAAACACGACTTGAAGCGAGCGGGGGTAAAAAAAAATGTTCGCCCTTGTATATGTTTATACATTGATAGTATATTTACCTGGATAGTGACAAGGCCCTGTGGACTAGAGTCGATTAGAGTCTACTACTGAAATAACGCAAAATAAACATGTAAAAGTATTGCATTACTTTGTAGATGATATTAAATAACATAAATGATATTTATAAGTTAATTTGGATCTCCTGTACTTGGCGATCACAATACTGGTATACTAGTATTGTGTTTTAGTTCTCACGAAGTGAAAATATACAAGAAAGATCGGCACGATTTACTTCCGGTTTACCAAAATAGAGACAAGTAACTTTTATACTCAATCCTTTTAAGAACTCAATAAAAAAATGTTTTTTTGTTATGAGTAAAGGTTTATATTACACAATACAGTGATTTTCAGCTTTTTCTGGTCTGAAATCTTAGCTATTTCCTATGCGATCATTAGTCTTGAACATGAATGGAGTCTTAGAAAGCAAATTTGTTTTGAAAGTAATAAGTTACTGAGTGCAAAAAATGTATGCTTGATTTCAGTAACTGACCTATATTTCAACATGCATGTGCTTTAAAAATATGATTTAATACCCAAATACCACTTATGAGTTATTGACAAATATGATATTTCATATCTCAGTCGAAAACAACTATAAAAGTTACTCGTCTTTTTTTGGTAAACCGGAAGTAAATCGCGCCGATCTCTCTTGTATATTTTCACTCCATGTGAACTAAAACATCAATAAAATTAACTTATAAATATCATTTAATATCATCTACAAAGTAATGCAATACTTTTACATGTTTATTTTACATTATTTGACCTTGAATATATGTCCTTAAGGTATTTATGAATAAAAAAACCCAGAACAAATCAGTTCAGGCAGCTTTAACTATTTACTAAATTTGGGCAGGGTAACATCAGAGTTTAGAGGGGTCGCGAAACAATGTTTCGATTAATCGCAATTGACTTCTCCCAGAAAAATATGTTAATGTAGAGGCCTGGCTTCAAATGGGTGCCAATATTATGGCGAATCAGGTCAAGACACTGATACAAAACTTTTGAAAAAAGTGTTGTATGGCAATTTAGCATTTGAGATTCCTCCCTTGTGGTTTTTTAGAGTAGAGTGTAAAAAAAATCGTAGCAAGCCCCTGTGGCTCAGTCAGATGCTATCCCTCTTCCTCTATAAAATAAATTCTAGAGGTAAAGAATTGTTCCTTCATGAATTGTTTTTTTAATTCAGCTGAAGCACAGATACAACATACTTCGATGCCCAACCATCACCAGCTCACATCAATGGACAAGACAGAATGCCAGATTGCACCCACTTCGACCGCCAGCAATTACCACCAGCCCACACCTGTGATGGGATTCTCCAACCAACATGGCAATCAGGAACACATGCCAACTTTGTCCCGTTTCAGACCAATGGCTATAGACAGAGCTGCTATAGTCACACCATTTAAATTTCTAAAGGCAGCTTCAGCAAATCAAGAACGGCTACTTAACCAAAGGAAAGTCTTTAATGTAAGTATTGATCTTTCTTCTAGTCAATTTCCATTAAAAAATGGGAAAGGGTTTAAATGTTTGTCATTTACTTTTTAGAAAAATGGGAAAGGATCTGAATGTTTGTCATTTACTTTTTAACAAAATTGGAAAGGATCTGAATGTTTGCCATTTACTTTTTGTTTTGGATTTATTCCCTTTATTTATGAAGAATATTTTTTCTTCTTCTACATCGAATGTGATGTATTTGTTAACATTTGCTTTGTATATTTATAAAAGTACAGTCAAACTTTGGTGTCTCGAACTCGGATGGGTCGAATAACATGGATGACTCAAACTGATTTGAAAGTCCTGTCAATTTTCCTGGTATTTCTAAGTATAAAATAACATTTCGCTCGAACACTGATACCTCGAACTGCATTGTGTGATAAATGTCAGATTACCAACAGATAATTTAATCGTTTGCTTAACAATCAATTACAGGTAGAGGGATAAACTTGTCATCATTTGTGTTAATTAGTCATTACCGAACTCCGAACAATCTTACAAAAGGAAAGTCAAAACTCATAAGTATATAAACAGACAAAATCAGTCAACAACCGGAAAACTGTGAAAAGCCGTGCCTACACTCGACAATAATTAAAACAATCAAATGTTTACAATCATAATAAAGTTGATTAAAACAATATTTAGAATTGTTATTACATGAATTATTATTATTGAGAGTAAGTTTTCAATGTGTTTTCTTTTAAATATTTTCAGGCTGTTGTAAGAAAATGCGTAGATGCAACAGGCTTCCGGTCTTTCAAAGGGGAGGCATTCAACACATGTTTGACATGGGTAAGTAAGAAACCGTAGATTTCTCTTTCTTCATAAAATAATAATTAATTCAAGACAACTGCTATAAATATAATGAATGTACTTATATCCAATGTTGCAATAGTAAAACAGGAGTAATTTTTGTTGCAGGTCAAGCAGTACATTCCTAATATAGATGAAGATACAGCGATGCTACGAGAACTGCAAAGAGCACTTGTCCAAAACAGTGGGTACAGAAGAAGAAATGAATATTCCTTGTAAGACTTGTATTAATATTTTACTGAATTGAAAGTTAAAAAAAAAAAATTTGTGGATTTATTTCATTCAGTTTTAATTAATGTAAACAAATTTCGTAAATACTTTTGTCGACAAGAGTTCAGTACAACTTCAATTATGTGATAAATCTGTATAAAAACTAGTATACTTTTACAGTAAAATTTTCTGTTAAACATATATACATATCTATGTAACTAAATACAATTGTAAATTTTCCTTTTGTAGAGGAGAGAAACCAGCTGATACTAGCAAAATGCCAACAGAATACATGGAATATGAAGACTCGGTTCAGACAGAATGTTTGAGTTTTGGGTAAGTAAATACTGGTAATTAAAATACACATATCCTTTCCATTTAAAACAAAGTAACGGAGCTTTCACAGAAAATTTATTGAAAGTTAGGAAATAGTCATTTAGGGCAATATTTAGATTATTGCTTAACATCCAACGAGCAGTATTTCAGAGTACACATTCTTTACCAAAAAATCATTATTATTTTTTGTGACAAATTTATTAAAAATGAATTTCTTATTTCGCCTCCTGGTATGATTGTTAATTTATTAATTTATTTCACAGATCTGAAGTTTGCCTGAAATACAATGGTTTACCGGTTGGAAAAGCAAAAGTTATTTCCTACCCGGCTAGTGAAGAAGGTATGTATTATGACAATGTAATAACATACTAGTTTTTTAGTTCATTTAATTATACAATTACAACCAATTTGAAGGAACATCAGGCTTGAATATTAGTTTATATTATACACAGATGATTTTGCAGTTTTAATGTTTGTTATTGGAAATGCTGCAAGATAAATATTCATACCTTTTCCAAGAGTATAACATTTGAATGTACTTGGTACAGAAAATGTGAGAAATGCTCTGCAACCCTAACATTTATATCCATAAAAATATATTTCAATATTTATTATACCTATAGCAAATAAATCCATACTGAAGTGAGAAAAGGGTTATAAAAAGAAAGTTACAGCAGTGATGGTCAATAATTCCACCAATATCCTTACTTTCATTCATATAATAAACTCTTTTTATTTTCCCTATTAGGCATGCATGCTGATGACAAGCATAGATATGTGTCAGTTCAGATTTTGTTGAGGAAAAGGAATTCGATTATGGACATGCTACCATACAGGAAAGATCTGAGGAGATGGTCAGATTGTGGGGTAGGTTACACATTTGTATCAATGTTTAAATATATTCTGTTGAGCTGTTGATGGCATTTGTTATAAATTTGTGAATTCAAACATATGTAGGTTAAATTTATAGGTAGCAACAATAAAGTAAATTGACATTTTAGTACACCTACATTGTACAATACAAAAAAGCTTGAATGACAATTTCTTGCTCAAATATTGTATCAGTTTTTAAATCTTTACAATACTTGTTTTTAGTTAATATTCCATTTTAACTATTGTTAATAGTCGACAATCAAAGTTTTACATTCAAATTTATTTTACAGAGAGGTACCAGATTAGCATGGAGAACAGAAGATGTTCATGATGAAGCAGCATACGCCAATGTAAGACTTATATCATTTTAACCAGGAACCTCTGACTACAATGTTCACTTTAGTATTTTAAAATTTGATTATAACAAAACGATATTTACAATATATATTCTGTGCATAAGCTAGGAATGTTTGTTTGTTGGGGGGAGGAGGGGGGTATTATAATAGAAATAAATGCTAAATATTTCTTTCATCTGATCAGTGTCATCTTTCAACGGAAAATGCTAGCAAGTAGTTGTCAGGGTAAAGAAAACAATACAAATCCTTGCCTGCAGTCTACCTTTTTTGGAGGCTTTCGAGGGGTTCATTATAATTAGCAGCTTAATTTTGTTTATGATGGCATGTTTCCTGTTGTCATTATAATGTTAATGCATATTTTTCAACTGTCATCGACATGTACTCAACATATGTCCAACAAAATGAAAAGAAAGTAAACCATGTACAGAAATGGCTCAAGCTGATTTGTTAATAGATAAGCAATGACAGGAAGTAAACTTATATTACTTTAATTACAAGATACAAATTGTTAACTTTTTGTTTATTTTGACAGCTTATTAAAGCCATGGATGTCAACAAGAGAAAGGTGAATTATTTGATGAAGATGAAGAAAATAAGTAAAGAAAATGCAGAGCCTGAAGTGCAAGAAGATGAAGAACCAGAGCCTGCAGAAGAAAGAGATGTACAAGATGAGGAAGAACTGGATGATCTGCTAGTACTTGAGACCCGGATTGATTTGCCAGAACCAGAAACAACAGAGAGGTATAAATATTATGCTGTCTATTTTTACATTGCTTTTTTTATATAATTTATTAGGCTAAAGTATATTTTAAAGACTTCTTAAAGCACTCAGTTTTTAGTTTTATCATGACAACCAGTGACAGGGGACTCAGAACTAGATTGTTATGACAAGATAGTTGAGTATACATCGTTCGGACATCTTTGTTTACTACTGGTAGTATGGCCAAAGGGAATGTTCTTTTGATGGTTTGATGGACCACTTGAGACTTTTTGTGTCAAAACAAATTTATTGAACATGGCTGTCTGAACCAAATTTTTAGCTTATCTGAACCAAATTCAATATCAACATCTTATATAATTTTCGTTTTATTTCAAATTTGAACATGGCTATATTTAAAGGGCCAATTATGCTTTCTTTGGCTGGAATTTGTTAAACCTTCTCCAAATCCACACATGGGATGGAATTGTACCTTTGTTGAATACTAGTACTAGATTGAATTGAGACTGCATGAATATTATTTGGATTATTTTTTGTGGTAATCAGAAATCCAAATTGGACAACTTTTAACAATGGGAACAGCAGTAAAAAACCCAGCGGTTTGACATTTGACCAAATGGGAAAAACTGAAAATTACATGGAAATTTGCATGAACTTTCCAAATGGACCTGTACAAACTTTAATACCAATCAGAAACCAAAGATGGTTTTCAGGTTTCTATTTATGACATGTAATTAATTTAAGAATAGCAACCACTTAATCATAGATGGAAATTTTTTAGTACATTAGAGAATGCTAAATATGTTCCCAGCATACTGGTAATTGAAACCACAATGTATGTATATGATCATTGGAGAATAAAATGTCTTAATTTATCACCTGTGGAGTAATTCAGACTTATAAATGTCAAGTTTAATTTTTATCTTGATTTCTTTTTATGTAGATACAACGTTGATGACTTTGTAGAAGTCTGCTTTTGTACCAAAGTTGGCAGAAAGACCACCAAAACAATATATTATGGCCAGGTTAGTAAGTGTAAAAAATTAGGCTACAAGTTACATTTTGCATCTTCACTAAACAAGCTTTAGGTTTCGCCATGAACATATATAGTGTTTTCAGTTAGTTATGTACATATTTTGACATGAGATCAAATAAATGCTTTATGTTGATTTGCTTAACATTATATCATTTAAACAATTGTTTTTCATTATATGTGTACAAGTAGTAACAACTCGTACAAGCCTATCACCAATACGGCGTGAGTTTGCACCCAGCTTTGTAAATTATAAAAAAAGGTGCACTCGACTCGCAGCCACAAGTGATAAAGTTTACCAGTTGCTTGCCCAGGGTCAGTGGTTCACTCCAGCTTCCTCCACCACTAAAACTAGTTGCCATGGTATAGCTGAAATATTGCTAATAGTGGCATTTTAAACACCAGAATTCAAATTCAAATAGTAGGAAAACTTGTCATTATTCAAATGCGATGTTTAAAGGTAGATAATAAAAACAGTTTAATGTTATTTTATAATACTAATTTTGAAACATTGTCCTAATATTATACTGAATTTGAAATAACTTGTCATTCTTTTTTTTCAGGTTGTAGATGTAGAACCGTTCTATGTTTCTTTCATGAAGAGTACCATGAAAGATCATATAAAGGTCTGGCCTCAAGAAGCTGATATGAGTATTGTTGAATCTACAGAGATCATTAGAAAGCTTTCTAAACCTGATCAGGACCGTAGAGGTCGTCTGATATTCAAACATTAATTTTACACTTACATTGTTGCTATATGTATTAATGTGAACCTTTTGTATCAATAAATTTATTTGTGATGTAGTGTCCTCTTTGTTACTATATGTATTAATGTGAACCTTTTGTATCAATAAATTTATTTGTGATGTAGTGTCCTCTTTGTTACTATATGTATTAATGCGAACCTTTTGTATCAATAAATTTATTTGTGATGTAGTGTCCTCTTTGTTGCTATATGTATTAATGTGAACCTTTTGTATCAATAAATTTATTTGTGATGTAGTGTCCTCTTTGTTACTATATGTATTAATGTGAACCTTTTGTATCAATAAATTTATTTGTGATGTAGTGTCCTCTTTGTTGCTATATGTATTAATGTGAACCTTTTGTATCAATAAATTTATTTGTGATGTAGTGTCCTCTTTGTTACTATATGTATTAATGTGAACCTTTTGTATCAATAAATTTATTTGTGATGTAGTGTCCTCTCTGTTTCATTATAAAGAAAGTATATGACACTTTATATCGATTATAAGCAACAAAAACAACATGGTGCAATTACAGCTATATTTTCCTCTTGCTTGCTAGCTCAACTTAGGAATATGTGATCTATTACCAGCAATTTTTGTGACTGCCATCACATATTAATCTTTTTGAAAATACCACTTGGCCCATTTAAACTCAACTTGACAGTAATATTCATTTAGACTCGAGCTATTGACCAGATAGGAGATGTCAAAACATCTCATTCCACAATGTAAATAATTAATGGATTTAAACAGAAGTCATCAGAGCTTGTATTTATCACCTTTCAAACCAAATACAAGAAATGTCATCTTTATAAAGGAAATTAAGGAATATTTGCAAAAATAAATTCTGTTGGACTCTTCTCTAAATGCTGTTCGCACTGTTCAACACCTGGATCGTGGTCATATATTAGATATATGTGAAATTTCTGACCCTTTAGTAATAAATTTGTCTTTGTTATGGAGCCTTTAATATGATTATTTTGCGGGGGGGGGGGGGGACATTAAAATTTGACCCAAAAAAATCTACCTCCTTTTATGTCTAAAATCGTAATAGTAACATGCATTCATTATTATATATATATATATATATATATATATATCAAAATCGGATCAAAAATGAAAATTAAGCTTGGTGTATAAATCATCTTTGGGCCTTTGTTTGGAAAAATCTTTAAGTTATTTATGAAGGTCAATTCTTTTAAGATATATATCTATAAAGAGGGTTCCTGGTCGTTCCCCATGATAATTATAAATGCCATTTGATGGTTTATAGATAATAAATTGACAAATTTTAAATATGGGGCATGTATGTTTAAATTATGAGCAAAGTTGAACATTAATTTCAGTCCCTTGGAATAAGTAAAGCAGGTAAAGTTGAGTGAATCTAAATTTTTCAAAACACACGAGATCAAATAACACAAGCTGTGAGGTATATAATTATTTTATGTTTGCAGTTTGTTTCAAGATTGTGTTACTCATACCTACAAGCTTAGCTTTCGAGTTGATCCGGCCTGAAAACTATTCGGCCTTATGAAAATCCGGCTTTAAACAAATGCGGCCTTAGTTGATACGGCCTTGGTTAATTAATGCGGCCTCAGTTAAGAATGATGTGTATCTATACGATAAAACGACACATTGTGATGATTTGAGTAAATAATTAATTCATTCATTTGTCTATCAGGTGCCATATAGCATGTTTGTTTTTGTCCCGGGCAGGTATTCGTTGTTTACTTATTTATCTGTTACGAGGAATTCCGAAGGCAGCTTTACGTTTAGGCGGGATTGCTTATATAAATCTTGTGAAAACACTACAAGTTCCAATATTTTATTCATCATATCCATGAATATTTAAATAATATTTTAAATTTAAATACAACTTTAATTTTTAATTATTCTTTTCCATTTGATATAAGGCCGGATTTGCCGTAGGCCGCATAAATATATGATAAGGCCGGAACATCCATTTGATATAAGGCCGGATTTGCGTAAGGCCGAAACAACTACGGCCGAATCTGTCATAAGGCCGAAACAACTTGTAAGGACAAGCTTACATCAAAAGTGCACAATTACAGAACCCAAATTAATGAAAATAAAGAGATCAAAGATATACAATAATCCCAAATCAATAATTGTCAATTAAACATTTCAAACAATATACTTCATAATTGCTTGGAAAGAACTTACTTAATTTCCAAAAGCTCATATTT
Source organism: Bathymodiolus brooksi (assembly GCA_963680875.1). NCBI lineage: Eukaryota > Metazoa > Mollusca > Bivalvia > Mytilida > Modiolidae > Bathymodiolus > Bathymodiolus brooksi. The sequence goes on from OY804581.1 coordinate 112,622,145, forward strand.
TTTCTTTAAATTAATACTTTTCTATATCATCATCATCTCATTGAAAATTAACTTGTTTTAGGGAGAACGGACACAACACCTATAGAGTGCAAGCTAAGGAAATCGAAAGATTAAAGGGATGTTAAATATTAATTACTGAAACCAATATAATTTGCTTTTCAATCTTTTCCCTATGAATGTTACCAGAAACACAATAAATTAGATATATATATATATGTTTTTAAACCCACCATTACTGGTTTGCATAGGTAAGAAAATTGTTGAAGCCATGGGTAGTTCTCTGGTTGATAACCATCTCGAAACATTCTGCTGACATGTTCTGTGATGGTCCGCACTGTCAACTTCTTGCCACCAAAAACGGAACAACTTATACAGTAGCATGTAGATATTTCCATAATTTAGAAATGAACTGGATGGAAGAGAGGTCATTCGAGTTTTGAGTCTTAAGATCGATGGGTCATAGCTATATATAGGCATTAGAACAGAGTAAAGTTCTTTCAACCAATCGGGTGACTAGATTTTGTTGTTCAAACAAACCATACTGTTAATTAGTGATTTAAATGGTGGCTTTCTATTGTGGGTGTCATCCTGGTTCGCATACATTTAATTACAGGTTTAATTAAACATTGAGGAAATTGTTGTTTTAGCAATTATAGTCTGTTCTTTATTGGTCACAGAAATTTCACCTGAATTTTAACTATAGTGTAATTACAAGTAAATAAATAATATCTCTTGTCAACAAAAACTTTTAAACAAATATTAAAGTTAGAAACAATTGGTCTCAAACTAAGTAAATGTTCATGTTGATAAGATCAGTATTATTAACAAGAAAACAATGTTCACATACTTTCAACAGTTTATTCTGAATTACCACTATATTAATTTACTCAAGTAATAATTATTAACTATAGTACACTTCAAATGATACGCAATTAATTTTTATTGGCATAGTACTTACGATTATCGTTGATATTTAGACATTGCAAGTGTTCAGCTATGGTCTGTCTGATTTGTAATTATTTGCGGTCGGTTTGTTACTTGTGTTAGTATTGCGAGAATATATTTCTAAAGTTCATGTCATGTACTCAGTAGTTCTGAAGATAAATTATGCCGGATTTTAAATACTTTTATAATGCCTTGTATATATTGATCGTTTACTTATTTAAACAATTCGTTGATATTTTCTTTAAATAAAGTTTACAATGAAGAGTCATATATAAATTATATATTTTTGTAGTGTGGTTAGATGGAAATTTGGAAACTCAAAGAAGACTGAAAATCCCAGCAGGGGTTTGAGACCCACAAGTCACAAAATACAACACTGTTTAAGCCTAAAATGGTTAAAGGTTAAAGTTCATATACACAAGAACAAAAGAATTAGATATAAAAAAAATATTCCACTGTTTGAACAATAGTGTGACGTCAGAGAAATGTATTATCGTTGCTGAAATAAGTTAGTGGCGCCTTATATCAACTTGATTTTTTCTTCTGTCGGTCCTTATATAACAGTAACTATTTTCATTATCAAATAATGAGACAATTCTTTAATATGGGAATGAAAAACAACATTCAAATTCTTATTGCTTCCCTAACAATCAACTAATTAGTTAATTTGAAATTATTAGCAAGGTTAGTGCATAAAAAAACATGAGCACGTTATTCATATTTATATGAAGATCAAAGAACATTAATTTGATTAATTATACAAAATAATCAACTTAGTCTAATTTTGATAAATAACATCAAATTAAAAAAGACATGAGGGGTATTGTTTATGTAATTGAAATAAATTTGTTTAATCTATTCTCTTGTTAATTTTTAAATTATATAATTTTAATCAGTATATATGGCTAGAAATATTGTCCTGGTGCATCAATTCAATCATTACAACCTGTTCATAGGAAAACAAAGACCATTCACTATTTCTAACAGGCATAACAAATATTGAAACTGATAGTTTAATCAGTTCATTTCTTTGTAACTTCTCTGTCAGTTTGAGAAATAAAGATATACAAAAGAATTTTTACAAAAATATACATGAATATATAATTGACAACCGAGGTACTTTTAAAACTAACAATTTTTTGTTTCTGAAATTATTTCTGCCGTGTAACGGTTGCACATTGAATATCATATATCTTTTTATAGCAATATATCGAGAGGAAACAATTCTAGCCTGCATCACACCCACCTTTATTTATCTCTTTACAGATTTGTAAGCTATTTTTGGAAGTTATTAATTTTTTTAACTTTATTATATTCGGGTTCTGTATACACCTCTGTTTTATTAATAGTGTTATTTTTATATTTAAAAAATGGCATTCCATACTATAGTGATATTCATCACCAATTTCCTATTTTTGACATAATACACATACTCTTCTGTTTCTTTCTATGTTTTGCCATCGGCCACACTCGACAGGAAGTTTATGGTTCTGACAGGAAATCATAAAATTTTATTACTCCAATACAATATACACTTGGGCAGTAAACACAACAGGTGGTACACCTGAGAACAAGACCTCTGGGCATGTCACTGTCTAAATATCTTGTAGGGACAACAATTTAAATCAACATAAAATTGAAATAAATATGAATGCACTTTGCTAATATTTTAATACATTTAAAGTCACATTTCTTAATAAACATCGCATTAAGTTAAAATACGACATGAAAATCAAATACGCAACAATTGATTATTGTGTATTGAATACACTAAATTTATTAAGGGCCAGACTAGTATGACATAAATCATAATAATAAATAAATAAATAAATAAATACGTATAGATACACGATAATATAATACTATAGATCGTCATATTCAATGAGCTAGTGACGACTACAGTATTACGTAATCTCTCTACTCAGCGGGTGATTTAGATGACTGGGGGGTTTAACTGGTAAAATGCAAATTTAAAAGGTAAAACGCTAAAATCCCACGATAATGCAAATTTAAAAGGAAAAACACAAATATAAAAGGTAAAACGCTAAAATCCCACGACAATGCAAATTTAAAAGGAAAAACGCAAATATAAAAGGAAAAACGCTAAAATCCCACGATAATGCAAATTTAAAAGGAAAAACGCAAATATAAAAGGTAAAACGCTAAAATCCCACGATAATGCAAATTTAAAAGGAAAAACGCAAATATAAAAGGAAAAACGCTAAAATCCCACGACAATGCAAATTTAAAAGGAAAAACGCAAATATAAAAGGAAAAACGCTAAAATCCCACGATAATGCAAATTTAAAAGAAAAAACGCAAATATAAAAGGTAAAACGCTAAAATCCCACGATAATGCAAATTTAAAAGGAAAAACGCAAATATAAAAGGAAAAACGCTAAAATCCCACGACAATGCAAATTTAAAAGGAAAAACGCAAATATAAAAGGAAAAACGCTAAAATGCCACGACAATGCAAATTTAAAAGGTAAAATGCAAATATAACAAGACAATTCGCTAATATAACTGGTAATCTTTAATTATTTGCATTTTACCGGGAGTATTTGCATTTTACCGGGGATATTTGCATTTTCTATTTCCTAGTGTTGAACATTATTGGTCAGTGTGATGTAAAGACACATTTTGACATCATAGATAACAACAATAATGTTAGTTTTGAAGGTCTCAACTTACATGATCACAGATTACCCTATCGAACTTGCTGCAATACTAGTGATAATGTCTGTCTCAACCTTCAAAACTGATGTTATTCTATATGTACGTTCAACAGAACTCATTCTTTCTCCTAGAAACGATTTGCTTTGGATGGATGGAGAGAAAAATGGATAGAAACAGATTCTATATATCCCCCCCCCCCCCACCCCAATTTCCTGGGAACATAATAAAGACACAATATATGGTACTTACTGTTAAATCATTTGATTTTGTCTCTCCGAGGTCTGTAGTCAAATCTCACATGGAAATGTGACAATGTTTTTTCAATTACTGTTGCTTCTACTTTAACTTGATTTCGACTGAAATAAAAATTGATTTTAGTCAAATAGGACAAATTTTACATGCAAATCACATAAGATTCTTTGAACAAATTAAATAATGCCCAGTACATACACATTTAGATCATCAAAATTCTTAAAATCATCAAACTTTGATTTTGCCCATAATTTTATGTTCCTGCTAGTATAAAATAACCCCCAAATTACATTATATTAACAATATTTTAACATATCTTTGCAGATTGTTTTTCGTCCAGGAAACTGCAATACAAACTTGGTTAGTAATAGGAAACTTTACCATGGGTAACATGCACAGATTACACACAACGGTGGTTAGAGTTATGGGTTAGGGTTATGGTATTTAACGCTCCTTTCAGCAATATTTCAGATATATCGTGGCGGCCAGTTTTATTGGCGGAAGAAACCGGAGTAACCAACTACCTGTGCAATCAGTGCCTATCACCACTAAAGTTGTGAGTTTGAACCCTGTCCATGGCGATGTGTACTCGATGCAATACTATGTGAAAAAGTTTGTCAGTGACTTGCGGCAGGGTGGTGGTTTTCTCCAGGTACTCCGATTTCCTCCATCAATAAAATTAGCCGCCAGAATATAGCTGAAATATTGTTGAAATTGGCATTAAACACCATAAACCTAAAATAATCCAAAAAGTTGAAATTTAAATACAGTTAACTCTCGTCATCTCGAATTCGATGGGACCATGGAAAAAATTCGAGTCAACCATAATTCGACTCAAGTGGAGCTACGAAAATACCAGAAGTGTAGTTTGTTTAACCACGAAAGGGAGACAACTCGCGCAAAATTTTTAAGAGCTAAAACCAGCATCGCATGTCCCTATTCTCTGAACGATTTTAAACATATTCGATGTTTTTGTTGCTGTGAATCTTGTGAAACGACTGATAACTTCTAGATATCTTTTTTTGTGTGTATGAATATGTTTATCTGTTTTGTTTATGTTTTTCAGCTGTTGCATTGTCATTAAACTTCACCCATCATGAAATATTTTTCTTTGTGCAATACTATTTATTTACAATAAATTGTGTGTTTTTATTGTTCAATAAAGTGTAGAAGAAAACTATTCTTCTTTAATCAAAATTAATTTCCGACAAATAATTCAATAGATAAAACGCTTCCTTTGTGTACTTTTCATAATCATTGATGTATGCCGACCCAAGCGCACTTATTATGAATCGATAATTTTTGATTGTACACATCTAACCTGTGTCATAATACCAAGCCAATTCAAAATTATCACTAATTAATTTGACAGATTGTGAAATAAACATGTAAAATAGCCTAAGGTAAAAATGTCAGTCAATGACTGGATGTTTCACCTGCATCTGATTTTAATCCCAAGGTAATACACATGTTTTGACAGGTTTATTCGACTTAACGAATGTAAATAATATGGCTTTCTACATCTCGGGACCAAAACTTTTATTCGAGACAACCGAAATTTCAACTCATCCGAATTCAACTCAACAGGAGTCAAATTATATATATTTATACACAACGAAGTTCCGGACTTCGATTAAAATTCGACTCAGCCAGAAATTCGAGACAATGAGAGTCAACTGTATTTAATTACAAAAATGACTTCATGATGGAAATATCTCGTCATAAATCAATTTGAAAAACTTTTTTAACCTTTAGAAAACTAAGTTCTGTACCAAAAAAATGTAACATATAAGAAAATTCAGTATCTAGTTCTGTCTGTTATTAGTGTGTCCAAAGATCTGACAAAATTGGCAAACACAAATCCATGAGTATTTAAGAAACAATTCTGTCTTTGGTATCATCAAGATTACTAACTTTTTTCAATTGTACAAAGATTTTATCAACAATAAAAATATTAAACTAGAGGCTCAGTGTCGCTCACCTTTCATTCTGCTTTGAGGAAACTTAATACAGAACCTCCCATAGCTGCTTCCCACCAAGTTTTGGTCATTTGGCTAAGCAGTTACAGAGAAGAAGATATCGGTTAACGGATCGGGACGAAATGAGCAATCTTTATAGAGGACATGATATAGATGCTTCCTACCAAGTTTCGGCTCATTTGGCCAAGCGGTTTCAGATGAGAAAATTTTTTAAAAATCGGCCAATCAGAAACAAGAATTGCCTATGGCGGCCATGTTTGTTAATGGATCGGGACAACATGAACAATCTTTAAAGAGGACCTTCCATAGATGCTTCCATCCAAGTTTCACTTCATTTGGCTGAGAGGTTTCAGAGGAGAAGATTAAAATGTGAAAAGCTAATGGACGACAGTCAACAGACGACGGACGCCAAGTGATGGCAAAAGCTAACATTGCCTTTGGCAAGGTGAGCTAAAAACAGACTCACCTGAGTAATGGTCTACCTGCTAATGTAAAATCTGCACCACCGACAAGTAATACCTATTAAATGATCATATACAATGTTGTATATATGTGTAACACAAGCTTGTTATATCATATAATATGGTGGACAGAAATAAAACAACTTTAAAAAAGGTTTTCCAATAGTGATTTACATGCAAGGAAACCAAGTTGTAAATAATATATTTAAAAATTAGAAAAACTTAATTGTCCTCTAGCATGTCTAATGGCAGCTATCTTGAATTTCTGATCTTAAAATCATAAATATTTGGTAGAGAATTGAATGTGGAATATTAAACAAGAATGAGATTACCGGTATTAAAAAACATGGTAATTTATTATTCTTTTACCTTCTCCAACCTGATCTTGTCTCCAACATTCGGGTAAAATAAAAATAGCCTTCAACCACTAGAAGATCTTCAGTTGTTACTTTTCTCTGTTTACTTTGGATATGTATCACAGCAAACAGTCTACCAAGGTCTTCCCTGTGTAGTGTTTCATTCACTTTTTGCACAACTAACTCTGTAAAAACAACCACCATTTTATTTGAGCAGAAGTGAAGTTTTATTTACCCTCATGCAAATTTTTGTAAATTATGGATATTGAATATTAAATTTAATTGATGGAATTTAGTTAACCACTACGGTACCCTTACTTCATTATAAATCCTCTTTGAAATACAATAGTTGACAATCATCATATCCGGGTATTCCTACTCCATATTAAAAGTAGTGGCTGTATGCTTAAAAAAAATTCATTTGTTTGTGCCATCATTCTTGATTTGATTTGATTTGTTTTTGGTGTTTAATGCCACTTTCAGCAATGTGGTGGAGAATCACCGACCATGGGCAAGCAACTGATCAACTTTATCACTTGCGACTCAAGTCAAGTGCACCCTTTTTTGTAATTTACAAAGCCGGACGTGAACCCACGCCGTATTGGTGATAGGCTTGTATGAGTTGTTAGGTAATCCAACTACCTAACTCATTGCGCCACCTGGGCCCTCGCTAACATTCTTGAAAAAATGTGTGTAGGTAGGTAGGTGAAAAAAAAATTTCTTTCAATATTTACCTAAGTAATACAGGACAAGGATCTGCCTCTAATAGTGATTGTTCAAAAATGGTAATATAGAGAAGGCACTAAAAATTAGGGTTGGTAGGATTAGTGGAAACATAAGTATTTTTTCTATGGCCTTGCAAGTGTATACCATAATCATCCTAATATGAGTGATTTTCAATTTTTTTAATTTTTTTTTAAAATTACAATAAAGGCCATCACTCTCTCTCTATCTATGACACTGAGGTAATACAACCTCTTCCCCCCACGCAGATGAAATCTTTTTTCATAGCCTTGCTATATACAGTGAAACCTGTGTAAACTGGCCATCATTGGGACCATGTTTCACGGCCGGTATTGACAGTGGGCCAGTTTATACAGTGTCTATTATATGACCGGAAATGAAAGTTAAGATGGAATGTCACCTGTCAATTAGGAGACTGTTAATGATTGATTACGTTAGTTTTTGGTTTTGTCTTAAATAAATAGACATAGATGGTATCAATATTTATTACAGCAAAAATAACAAATAATGAATTCAGAAAAAAATTATTTTATCGAGTCACCGTTTTGTTCAAGTGTTACTTGTTTTTTGGCCTTTTTTCTTATGAATTATTGCATCTTCCGCCATAGCTTTCATTGGTTGCAGAAATGTCAAAAAGCGATCGTCTTTCGAGTTTGAAAAGTTGATCATGTGATTTGTACGCTCGAGAATATCCTCGTAACTAAATTACGATCCAATTAAATCTACTGCTTCCTCTTCCAGTTCCACTTCACTGTTTGATTCCTCGTCATCAGAAACGTTTCTACTTTTAAATTTGTTTAAAAGAGACTTTTGCCAATCACCATCGTAGGTTTCTTCAGTTGGAAGAGATGATTCAATTTCATCCATCTGATCATAGATTAATTCAGATCCCTGACGTACCATATTACATAACTGAGCAAGTGGTATGTCATCATCCGGGTCATCTTCGACTTCTTCACACTGACTGAGAGCCGATACAGGGAATCTAGCTGCAATAATGTAGCTCCTGTGACAAACTTGTGTCTCGGCAGAGCTACAACGCGGTCCCATTCATCACAATGGAGCAAAAAAAAAGTTGCAGTTGAAACATAAAAACTCACTATTTACACTTCAAACATTTCATTATAACTATTACTGATGATCCCAGTCCTTGTTAAATCGGTTTGGCTGAGAAATATATGCTTTTCAAAGGTAGCAACAACCTTGTTCAAATTTATCGATCGTTTTCCATAACCGGAAACTACGGAAGGTGGAGCTTTTCTAAATATGGTATTTCTTACTACGATGCTTACGACGGCTGATGTAATCATTCACACCTTAATCGCCAAATATGGTATCGACATCCAAATAGTGAGGCCGGAAATGACGAAATTCAAAACGTTGAGTAAAAGTAAACATGGATTTTTATTTTGTGGGAATTACATTCTAAAATACAGGTAGGTGATAAAAACTTGTTATAATAATGGACAAAAGGAAAGGTTATGTCTTATTATTGATAAATGCAGGCGTCAGAAACTCTGTAAGCAAGCGCCAAAAATCTCGGCGGCTGCTCCATTACGTGTAATGGCATCCCGTTATAACCCTTGCGAGTAAGCGAGCATTTAGGGTTTTATTATTAGAACTACAGGGAATCCAGCAATTCGAAAACAACTTATTATCGTGCTGTCCTTTGTCTCTTTCCATGAAAAGTCAATTCAAAGAACTGCATCCAACACGGTTATCCCTTTTGTCAATGAAACGTTGTCCGAACACAAGTCTATTTTGGTAATTAAGTGCTTGAGCATATGTTTTCTGTATCGAGCTTTAAAAGCACGGATTATTCCTAGATCAAGAGGTTGAAGCTTGGAAGTGGTGTTAGGCGGCAGGAATTTTAACGTTACATTGCTGAGAGCTAATGGTTCGGTATGTGATGTGGCATTGTCAAGGAATAGCAAAACTTTTCTTTTTTTCAGTTTCATAATTTTATTTATTTTTGTAATCCATTCAGTGAAAATGTACGTGGTCATCAATGATTTTTTTTTCTATTGCAAAATACAGGGAGATTGTCAATGTTTATGTTTTTAAAACATCTCGGTTGTTTGGCTTTTCCTATAACTAAGGGTTTCAGTTTTCCCCCTGTGCTACTGCTTGCAAGCATTACCGTGATACGTTCCTTCGCGAGCTTCCCTCCTTTACATGCTTCACCTTTAGGTGCAAGTGTCTTATCTGGCAATGCTTTGAAAAATAAGCCAGTTTCATCGACGTTAAAAATATCTTCTGCTTTGATTGGAAATCATCCACTACATTGTCATCTACGTCTGCACTTTCACCACAAACTTTAAAAAATCCTATTGAAAATCGGGACCTCCAACTTTCCAGCAATCCGTTGGAAGCTTTAAAATCCATAAATTTAAGATCAGTGACAAATTCCATTGCCTTTTCCTGAATAATTGGTCTGTTTAAAGGAATATTGTTAGCTCTAGCTTGTTTGAACCATTTAAACACTAAGTCATTTAATTCACCGTATTTACTTCCACTATTGTGTTGTTTTCGCTGAGATGTGGTATTTTCTTCGAACAGTTGCGTGTATTCGCTTTTTCTTTTAAGAATATCCGAGACCGTTGTCTTTCCTATTCCGAATTTAATTCCAAGCTCTTTTTGTGTCGGTTTAGCTTTTTTTCTGCTTCTTGAACAAGATCATATTTTTGTTTTAAAGTCAATTCCTCCCGAGACCTTTTAGTCGACGGTGTATTCAAAATTTCATCTTGATTAAGCTTTCGCTTTTTAGGTGTTGATTCCATGTTTGTTTAACATTTAATGAAGATTTAAACATTAACCACATGAGTTACCAGTGATCACTAACTATACACACTTTGATAAAAACTTTCAATACGTTTCTCTTCGGGCACCCCTTCAATTACTACCGATCGATATTCACATATGTAAACACACGGTTGATTGATCTGATCATGACCGGTTTACAGATATAAATAATAACAGTAATTAATGTATTGGGACCGCAAGTCAAGGCCGGAATTCGGAATGTGCAGTGTCCGGTTTATTCAATGATTTTTAACAAAGATTATTAAAGAAAAAACTGGGGACTTGAAATTTAGATCGGAATGGACAGGATTGCGGTTTACTCAGGTTTCACTGTACAAACATAAGTAGTAATATTCCTGATTTATACCTTTGCTTTCTGACCCTTCATCCTTCTGTCCCTGTAATGGTGCTGCTGTACTTAAGTGTTGTTTACTACAAAATAAGATCAAACTTCTGTGTTATGTATGTATTTACAAATGTTTATCTCAAACACATCTAAATCATCATAGTTACATGTTTATGATAATATTTTTATATGTTACATTGTTGTTTAACGCCAAATGAACAATTTTTTCAGTTATATCCTGAAAAGAACAAGTTACACTCAATGAGATGATAATGAATTAACGATGTCTGCTTTGTACTAGACCAACATGCTTTGTTGGATTTTTATAGTGCTACATGTAGCTCATGTTCAGCAAAAGTTTGTGGACAGACATGTCACTCCACGCTGACACATTATCCTGATTCAGGTCTTTTTCCTTCCTCCTTAATGATGTGTGCTTAGCGGAGAAGTAATAAATACAAATTTTATAGTATTTGGTTTGACGTGACCTGGCTTGAACCCACAATGTACCACACTCAAGGTGAGCGTGGTAACCATTACACCACTGATGCAGTTTAATGTATATTACATTTATAGGTGTTTCTTATTGACATAGTAATACTCTATAAATATTCTATAAAATTTTAGTTAGACCCTGGCACCTTCATTGGTATACCAGTATTAAGGTAAAGCTATATCACAATGCAATGATGGCATGAATATGTACAACAAATATTGCAGCATTTCTAATGCAGCTTCTTGAGAATATATTTTTAAAAATATTTATCAAATTTCCCGTTTTTAGGTTCATTACTAGCCCCACCCCATATAGGTCAACTTCATTCATATAAATCTAAATCTGCTCTTCCTAAAAATCATCACTGACATGCTAGGTTCCATTTACAATGTAGTTTTAAAAGAAGCTTTGCTGGAGAATATCAAAATGTGATAAAGCTAGCGATGACAGAAAGACGGACACCAAGTGAAACCAAAAGCTCACTTGGCTTTTGATAAAAAAAAAACCATAATAAATGTACTACTGACTTGTTCTGTGACTGGCAGACAGAGGTGTGTAGATGTCTGTTCACGTTAAATACTGCTGTCTTGAATGGCGTGTTTGGTAACTGGCTCAATGAGGAATGAAGATATCTATTAACACTAAATGATCCAGTCTGGTACTTTTTGCTGCTTACACTACACTGGCAAGTTATGCCTAAAATAACAACATCATTAAATCTTACATTGTCCATTGGTTGATATAGATCACAATCAAATGTCGACAGTGAAACATGTACTACACTGAACTTCCGTGTGACCTGCTTTTGTGTTCGGACAGGACGTGTTTGGTTTATTCAAGTAAAATTAATACAGATTTCCTACATTGGGCATTTATTTCAAGTTTGGATTATATGATTCTGTTTTATTCAGTAATTCAAGTCCTCGAAATCAAATTTTAATTTACTGGTCTGAATCAAATTCTTGAATCTAGTATACATGTACATGTATATATATATACAAATGTAAGTCTGAAAATTAAAGCAAACAGTGTTAGAATTAGATTTTTGAGCTGTCAAATTTTTGTTCTTCCCTCGACAGGATTTGAACCCACACCATTAATACACTGCAGCACCAATCGCTTAGCCTTATGTCCAGTGCCCTTGACCACTTGACCACATCTGCTCCATATATATATATATACGCCTAAAAATTAAACCAAACAGTGTTAGAATTAGATTTTAGAGCTGTCAAATTTGTGTTCTTCCCTCGATGGGATTTGAACCCACACCATTGATACACTGCAGCACCATTCGCTTAGCCTTACGTTCAGCGCCCAAACCACTCGACCACATCCACATATATATACATCGAAATAAAAACCGAAAAATGGACTGGTCCAAACAAAGTTTTACTGGTCTTGGGTCAGAGGACTGGTGCTCATCGTGAGGACGGTTTCACTGTAGCGTAACTACCTTTATGAAATGTCTAAATATCAAAGATGTCAAAACTTAAATCTCATTATTAAAGATTAAAGAACTTTGAATATTCACTCAGATAGGCTGAACAAAATTAAAGATACCAATATTGGTGTACAATGTATAGGTGTTTAAAAGGAGACATGATTAAAACTTAAGATCATGGCAGGAATCGGAGGCATATCCAGACAAGGGGGGCCTGTTTTACTTAGAAAAAAAATAGGATTTCAAAACAATTTGTTTTTAAGAAAGATACAGAGGCGTCATTCAAAACGAAAATTACAAACCATGGTAAAAAGAAAAATGACAAGGACGAAATTGGAGATATTCTGTTAAAACACGCTTTTACCAGTCTTTAACTAAGCTCCAAAAGTGGTATCCGCCTATGGGAATTATGACAAGGAATGGCCCTACCATTGTTGTACTGTCCATGTTAATGTTGTCATTCAATTTTGTTATAATGTGAGGTCTTTTTGAGTGGAAATGAATCTGTGCAGGTTTGTTTTAGTTTGCTTACATCTGTATTGACATTGCAGATCCAATTATCAAGGAGATGGCTGGGATCCCACTGACCGGTTTAACCCCAGCACATTTTCGTGTCTGTCCCAGGACCTGGATCATTCAGCATATATTTTGACCTTTTTGTGTTCAATGGTTTGAGGTGAGAGTTGTTGCTTATTCTGATGATATTAGTGGTGTTCCAATCATTGATTAGGATCGAAAATCGGTCGTTTATTTGAATTTCAATGATAATCGACAATAATTTTTCAAAATCACTCTTATGTCAACTGAGAGAGAAGTCATGTCATCCTGTTTTTACTAAGTGTGGTGAGGCCTAATCTGAGGTTTGTTTGTGCGTTGAATGTAGTGTAAAACAATGTTGTCATGGTCGTCTTACATTGTCTACCAATCTTGGGTTTCCATTTACCAACAGATTGATATTAAGAAGAATTCCAAGGACATCTGACCAAATGCACCCAGGATACACTTCCAGTATAAACAAAGACAGAAAGCTCCATGTTAAATCTTCTATGACATGCGAATATGTACATGTACAGAGCCGTCCGGTGTGTTCGCGCACCTAAGCCTAAGGGTTCAGTGGTTAATTTCACAGCTTACCAAAATTTTATTGAATTAATTCAAATCATCCTCAAATACATTGAAGTATTATCTTTATGGTCTTTATCCGGATTCCGCTACAATTGTTAACATTTCAGTGAAAACGAAGTGTAAACAAACCAACCCTCGATTTTTGGCAAATGTTGCAACGTCCGGTAATATCGCACATGCATACTTTGGATGGTTCTTAAAATGAATAAAGGAAAGATTTTATTTTGAAAGTTTTCGAAATTGAAGTTTATACCTATTCCTTCGAAATAAGCTCAAATTTGAAAACATTTGATATCTTTTAATATAATTAGAGTCAATCCTCACATACAAGTAGTCTCCATCTTAACTTTTCCAACGATTTTGCAATTTTGACATGTACAATACAGATCCCTCCAAGTATATTAACGATCATACTCTTACTGTAGGTCGGACACAAGAGTTTCGTCGGACTTGAAGAGAGTGTCACTCTTAAAATTGTCAGACAAAATGGTATCAGGACATCTCGGGACCTGGACATCTCGGTACTGAACATATGCGACATCTCGGTAATCGGTACTGGAAATTTCGGTACTGAATAATAAAAATAATTTGATTGAATTTAAAAACTTTTTTAAAAAAAATTTTCACATGTAGACGTTGTTTATACATATTTTTATGTGGGTTTTTTTAATCATCTTTAATTAAATGGACATCAAAGAGGCAATTCATTAATATTTGTAAATAACTTTTGCTTTGATAACTAAGTCCCTTTATCAATAAATCACAGATAAACTTAACGGGATGATTATTTTCATTTCTGTTTTGATTACATAACTGTTTTAATTAGATAGCTTTAATTACCAAGATCAATGCTTTAATCTTTTGCTTGACTTCAAAAGACGATATAAGCTGAATTTTATTTGAAAAATATTTGCCAAGCCGATATATAATGGAGGGTTACCCTAATTTGAGATTCAAAATGCAAAATGAACGAGTATCCGTGTATAGATTGTGGCAGCAATGTCCGTCCCAGACAGGAGGCTTTACAATGTGACCAGTATTCACAGTGGCAACACAGATTATGCAACACTGGTAAGACATTTTTATCTAATTGTATCGCTTTTGTATATTATTTAACCCCCCAAATTATAAACAGAAAATCAAGAAATGTCGTATATTGAAAGCACTGTCAATTTCCTCAGTTACTCACATGAACACACATACATGTAGCATAATTGGTAACGCCACTACAAAGTATGAAGAATTTTTGTGGGGAAAAGCAATAAATCAGTCCGTTTTAATGAAATGAAAGTTCCCGGGGCTTTCTTAACAAACACGCTGAATTTCATAATTTGCATAATTACTTTTGTAAATAATAAATGGAGGTCAAAATAATGAAAATATAAATAAAAATCAATATACAAAAACAACGATCTCTGGGATCGATCTACACTGGCATTATCAAAAACACATATCGATCCACTTTTGGGTCATATATTAAAGAACTACTAGAACAAAAATATTGACAATTAATAAGTACCAAACAATTGTGGTAAGTACCGAATATTGTCTCATCCAAGTCCTGAACTGTCCAGTACCGAGATGTCCAGGTCAGTACCGAAATGTCCAGTACCGAAATGTCCAGGTACCGAGTTGTCCAGGAACCGAGATGTCTAGGATTCGACAAAATCATCCCAGGTCGGAGTGAGAATGAGAGTCTCCACTCTCAGATAGTTAAACTAAACAGGAAACGTCCCCAAATTTTGCTAACCAATAAATTTTGTGCATAAAGAAACATGCGTATCTTAGTAAAGCTGAAGTAAATGAGTGATATACAGTACGGAAAGCATAGATATGTTAACGGCTGTTACGGGCGATATATACAATAATATCCATGAATAAAATGTAGTACCCATGTTTTAAGTGCACTAAAAGTGAATATTAATATGTCCCTATGTACTCGCGACAATTGATGCCAAGGCCTTTTCACTTGCTGCAGACAGTTGCCGGTTTACGATATCTGGTGCGTTTGCTCTTTTACGTGTTTGCCAAATGTAGGGCAAACAAACCCGGGTAAATAATTCTAATTTATACATTTATTTTTTTAAAGGCAAATTTGGATTAAAATTAATTTGTAAAATTTAAGTTTTATTTTGTTTATGGTGAATGGGTCATAAATCCGTAAATCCCGGGTTTTTTTTCTTGAAAATTGGCAGTCTGCAGAGTCGTGATATACCCTGTAGGTGAAATAATATTTTATTAGTGTATTCTACGTTTTTTTACAGTTTACCTGTCAAAACATCATTCATCTCAGCATGTCGTCGCATCGTGCATTCATGATATACAAATACACCTATCACAAGTGTGGAAAAAAAATGTTGCTCAAGACTCCTTTTACTTAGACTTATAAACATAGATAACTATTTTAGCTTTTCGATTTTCAAGCCGTCTTCCAATTTATTTGTACTTGAAAAATAAATTTATATCTTTTTTCTTATATATGTGTATAAATATCTTAATAAAATAAATAAATTTACGGTGAGAAATTATTATACGTCATGATATCGTTATTTAGGTAAATACTTATAAGACAGATTTTTTTTGTCTTTTTAATTGATAACTGACCCAAGCTAAATAAATGAAATGTGACTTAAAGGGAAACTTCGCGATTTTTTACATGTTAGCTAAATATGTTCCTGGTGATATAAAATACATATTCACAAAGTTTTATCGACATATTTCCACAAATAACGAAGCAAATCGCAAATTTGTAATTTTAATTTCTAATTTTTAAACTAGTTTGTGACGTTTTAAACTAAAAATGCATTGTGGGATTGAAATTTAAAGTCTGGGTCGCTGATGTTAAATTCGCTTCATTTAAAGCACTCAGAGGACTGTAATTTAAATCTAATAACCGTTGGAAAATTAAACACTGAAGTGAACAGCTACGTACCTTTTTGACAAACAACTATTTTAAATGAACAAAATGTTTCATTTCCTTTATATTTACAACGGAAAGAGTGTTTTATAACAGTCACCTATACTCGCTATATATCTATATATCGGATCCCTTTTACAATTATGTTCATTTTGTTTTACTGCTAATGTGCTGAAAAATATAATGGATAATTTTGACAACGCGTAACTTGTGTATTGATTTCTAGATTCTGTTTTAATCCCTTTTTTATAATCATTATTCAGCATGCTGTTTACTGTTATTTTGATCTCCGCATGTAGATGTCCGCTTGTGTGTTTTCTAGCCGGAGGGTAAAATTATACAGGTGTAAAATTCAAGGTGACCGGATTAATAAAATGGGAATTTGAATACACACTATTTGCTTTCCAAGACGAGTTGGTAGATCGTTTATTATCTATTAAAGATAAAATATTCTTAAAACATTAGAATAAATATAATGTTGAAATAACAGGAACAATTTATGTTTTAGATGATAAAAAAGTATACACCATCCTTGAAATTATAAGTTTTCATTATGAGAGGCGCCAAATTGGCCTAACTATATATAGCTGTCTCATCATAATAATTTAACGATCGATGTTCATAAAAGATGTTTTAATTTTAATATTAAATAAAATGATTTAGGCCTAAACATTTAGAAATGAATTTTTCTTTTTAACAATAAAAAAAAATGATTATGATTTTACTCAATCAATATTTTAACAGTCGGTGTTCATAAAAGATGCTTTAATTAATTTAATTTTAATCAAAGGATTATGATTTTACTCAATCATTATTTTAACAGTCGGTGTTCATAAAAGATGTTTTAATTAATTTAATTTAATCAAATGATTATGATTTTACTCAATCAATATTTCTTTACTTTTCTTGTTGTTTGTTTGGGAACATTTCTATATAAAGCCCCAAAATTAACGTTTTAGTTATAGCTTAAATATGTCGAGCTCAGATACGGAAAGTGACTAGCGCCTCAAGTGATGTAGATTTCGATGACTATGGGGTGTTTGGTTACCAACTTGAACCAGAATATACGGAAGAAGAACTCAGACAAATGGAAGAGGCAGCGAGTGCCCAACGTCGGGAAATCGTCGTATTTTCCGTCATTTCTTTGATCGTGAAATTGTTAGAATTTTTTTTTCTCTAAAATTTTGTTTGCCTAATGTAAAAACAATACTTTTGTTGTTTAATATTTTGAGAAATAATTAATTATATTGATCACCCGAGATTGGTCTTCATTACTTCCACGAGCTTCCCTATACCAAGCCATGCAATGATTATTTGTTGTTTTTGTGCGCATTTTTCTATTTTGAACATGTAAGAGCTATTATGTCGGGAAATTGTGCCATTAATTTTCATCGTTATCATTTTAATAAGATTTTGGTAGTTTTTTGTTGTTTCGGGGAAATATTAAAAATTCTATTTGTTTCTCGGTCTTTCAGGGATATTCACAGGTCCTCTGAGGGTAATCTTGGGTATTCTGGGGTATTCTGTGGTATTCTTGGGTAAATGTATGGACCGGAGATGGGGTGGCAACTGAGTTTACAAAGGTAGTGTTTATAGAAAACAAGTCTTTGCTCAGTTACCCCCAGAAGGCACAAAACCTAAATATATGATTTTTTCAGCTCGGAACCCGGTAAGCAAACTTGATCTATAATTTTGATATCTACTGATATTCATTCAGACAAAGTTCGGAAGAGATCATGAGCGGTATAAACAGATGAAGGGCAGTCAAAATATACAGAGATTAGGCCACACCAGATTTACTTCTTGTTCTTCTGATTTAGTGCTAAATGTTAATTTCTTTTCCTTTTTTTTTGGGTCATTTTTGATGAGCGAAACGTAAAATATTATGTGGAAAATATAATTCTGATATTTTTCATGTATTTTCAGAAGCGAGAGACCATATTTTAATCTTAAATATTTTATTCTTCAATAAATTAAGGCAAATAATTCCTGAAGTAAGAAGTGAAAGGTGGGATTTACTTATTTTTATTTTCATTCTGAAAACGACAGGTACATTCACACAGGTTCACTCAGCAGGGTACCTAATATTGCGTAATGAGTTTAGATTCACACAGGAAATCGCCAGGCAGAATATACAAGTGTCAATTTACATCCGGTCGACAGGACTCTGACCGAATGCCTGAATACATGTGTCACAATCTTTGGCAATAATCAGAAACGCTGAATACACATTTTGTGACCTGTTAACTAACTTAACTTACACCTAAGGGTTGAAGGCATGTACAAGGAATATATACAAACAACGTACATAAGTCAAATAGACAAAAACATAGTAAGAACAGACAAATAAAATGAAAACAAATTACACTACCCGTGACTAGAATAGCAGATGCAATACACATTTTAAAGGTTCTAATAGGTGATCAAAATACACGACCCTGATCAAGTTGATATATACATTAGGAATGGGTGCATATCAATGCACACTGCCGGATCAAGGAGGTGTTCGACAATTTAGTAAAATTCGTGTATAAATTGGGTAAAAATTGGCAAACAAGAGCCTGGCACCCCGTTTTCAAAACTGCTGGATCCACGCCTGATGCAGCAATGATTCATGGGCTATTTTCACAAAAAATCTTAAGATTACCATTGATCGTAAGTTATATTGAATTGTTCATTTTTATCTTGATTTTTTTGTGCCCCATCAGAATGATGTAGCAACAACCAAACTTATTAAGTAAAGCAGGGTGAACAGGGCAGGGTAGAAATTCTTCTTGCAAAATAGAAAAAAAAACAACATTCGTATGCAGTTTTTCCTTATAAAAACAACAACTAAATTTTTTATGACTATTCTGAGATTAATCAGAAGGGTCCGCCAGTTCGAAAGACATAATTAAAAAAAACAAAAACTGCTTTCTTTACGCAGAGACATATTATATGTTACGCTTTGTTCAAATCAGAAATAACCGTTATGAAAACAGATTAATCTTTTTACTGTTGGCGAATACGAATATTATATTACCATAAACAAATTATTATATTACGTAAGAGATGTACCCTGAAGTTTTGTATACCGGTTATAAACTTTAAAAGTATTTATAATACTCATCGTCTGTAATTGTCAAATGAAAACTATTACAAATTATATGTTTACATAATCCTCTCAATTGTATGGCTTCCTACCCTGTAACTTTCTGTGCTTTTAGCTTATGTGTATCTTTATTGTAGTGCATGCATGATCGATTACAAAGTGCGATCTTACTGAATAATGTCATTAAAACAATTTTGCCCCGTAGTATAGGCCTTTTTGGATTATTTTTTTAACGAATTCAGGGCATTGTTCCGATGTCCGTTCTTTTTTTAACTTAATTTCGTAGTTCTTCAATTTGGGAAAAAAATCTTTTGTAAATGTGACTCATTAAAGACAAACCTTTCCCCCCCCCCCCCCCCCCCCCCCCCGATTCATTTGTTTTGCCATAATCTATAGAAGCAAAACGTAAATCTGCAAAAAGTGATTGTGTAATAAATTCCTATATTAAGAATAATAAAAAAAAATAAAAAGAATTACCATCAAGTTAAACAACCGTACGCCTTACAAGCAATATCGACAATGAATGAGGACCCTGGTTTGTCACACTTGTTTTGGGGCGTGGTGGTATTTAGACGTCACGTGATACTTGGTATTGAGATGATATCAAAATGGCGACTTCCATGTATCGTTGACAGATTTTTATAATAGATTTCATTCCCTTATCCAACATAATAAAACGCTAATATACATATAAACATCCATATTTATACATCAGGAAAAACATATAAAAAAATATTTTTTTTGCGAAGTTTCCCTTTAATGTGTTAATTATATAAATCCTTGCCTTCTATAAATTTTAATTTCTTATCTAATTCTTATTCTTATTTAACAATATGGTCAGGTTATTATTTTCATTGAATGGCATCTCAAAATAGATGGCTTCACAGTAGGGGCTCTTCTTGTATATTGGTTATATCCTGTATATTACAACGGTAGCATCCCAAATTGCCGGTTCCCAGTTTGCCAAATCCCAAATTGCTGAGTCCAATTAGCCGATTCCAAAATTGCCGACATATGAAAAATATTGTTATTGCAAGTAGAATAATGCTTCTAATTTATGAAGGAAAATTGTAAATAATTAAATAAATATTTCTTTTGAAATGGTCCGACTTACCAGGGAGTTTAGATTATAGCATTCGAGCTCAAAAGGATATACTGTGGATTAGTCCTGCAGACAACCATGATTTCTGTCAAGATGAATGATGCCAAGAAATATTTTCAAAACATATGCTCTGTGAATAATGAGAGTACACATGGAGTGTACTGTAAGTATGCTCGAACTCACCGGATGCGCGAACACCGGTGCCAAGACAGTACATTCAAAGCGATTCTTATGAAGGAGACCTCATTGTGGAATTTAAGATGTGGTAAAAAAATATTTGCAGTTGCAATTTAGTATTTCCGATCATTTCGACTGACTTGAAACTGGGTGACACAGAGAATAGTATAATTTGAAGTGGAACTGTAAACTAGAAATCGGTGAAGGCTTTCATTTTATTAGGACAAATTATACAGGACTTTAGCACAAAATTTGGATACGAATAGTAAGACAGGATATCAAAAATCAATTGTTGAAGATCTAGAATAAGCCATGGCAGATTTAATCTTCAAGTTCAAGGAAATTGTATTGAGATTTCCAAGGACAGGCGAGTAAAATACAAACTGGGAAGTTTCCAATCCTTCCCCCTTTACAATGTGTGGTAAAAAATATTTGGACGTACGGTTAACTAATTGATAGTGACATCTGACGATTAAGTAACGCATTTGAAGTGAAAATTTAATACTAAAAATAAAATTTAAAGAATACAAAAAGGGGGAGGGTCTTTTCAAACAGTGCTTGTGGAATATATACGGACAGCAATATGACTACGTTTTCACACATGTCGAATAAATAGTTTCATTATACCATGACTGCCTACCTGCACTCAATTTCGAGGCATTTTGATTAAATAATAAGCACGATCGCTGGAAAAGTCGTGCAAGCTGTTGACCGGAAGCCATATTTAATTGGGATTATCTAGTACGGAATATGGAATGGAAAAACGGTGTGTTTTTATTCATAACTTAATAAAGACTAATAATATGTTATATGTTAAAATTTATCGTAAAATATCAGTAAAAATCTAATGAAAATGTGGAAAAATTTAGAAAAATAATGATTAGAAAATAATTATATGTTGACTGGAAAGCTATGTTTTTTTAAATGCTGAAAAGACAAGAAATTTCAACTTGGAAATCTTATGCATCTCAACCTATTTACCAACAAAAGTGGAGAATGATCGTTATGAAGAGTACTCAGAATGTATTGATCAAATTTTCGAAATTATACAGAAGTACCAGAACTCGCATGAAATAGTAATTGGTGGTGATTTTAACGAGGATATATCTAAGAACAATAACTCCAGAAGAGCCAGTAAATTAAAAGAACTTATTGCTGATTGCGAACTTCAAATCAATTTTCATGGTCCTACATTTATAAATGCAAAAGGAGTGGAAGTCTCAGAGATTGACTATTTTTTATATAAGACAACAGCGCAAGTACTTACAGAAAAAATAGATGATACACATGTATCTCATCATCATCCAATTAAACTTAAGCTTATCTGTACGTTAAAGGGGAAGCAAGTCGAGCTAAACCAGCAAACCAGAACTAGATGGGATAAGATGAACACTCCCAAATATGAATCTAAGGTTAACACAAAGATTTCAAAACTGAAAAATGACTCAATTAATGAAAATTACTCATTAACTCAAACTATAGAAAAATGGAAATACTTAATGATTCGGCCAAACAATGCTCTAACCAAAGAAAGTATGGAAAAAACAAACTTAAACTGAATATCTGGAACAATGACATTAAAATAGCCATAAAACAAAACAAATTAGCTCATAAACAGTGGAAAGAAGCGGGAAAACCAAAGCGTCCAGAACATCCACTCCTCTTGCGTAAAGTTGAGACCAGGAAAATCTATCGTACTGAAATTAGAAAAGAAGAATCTAAACGAAAACATGAAGAAAGGGACAAAATAATCAACGCACAGTCTTATAACAAGAAAATATTTTACCAAATGATCAGAAAACAAAGAAACAACAAAAACATCATTGTGGAAGATCTATATGTTGGTAATACTCTATATGAAGGCGACAATATATTCAAAGGCTGGCACGAACACAGTCATAATTTGGCACAGCCCTCTGACAATCCAGATTTTGACACTCGATTCAAACAACAATGTCAACAGGATTACATCACTATAAAATCAATCTATGATAAAATTATTCCAAAAGTGGTTACCATGGATGAATTGAAAGAAGCAATCAAGGCAATTAATACTGGTAAATCCGAGGATATCTATGTTTTATCAATTGAAAATATAATATTTGCAGGAGAGGAATTTCTACATCACCTACTAGACTTAATCAATAACATTACTGCACAAGATTCAATTCCAGAATTAGTTAAAGTTGGACTTTTGTCTCCAATATACAAGAACAAGGGAGACAAAAATGACTCAAAGAACTATAGGGGAATAGTTGTATTGCCAATAATATGTAAACTACTAGAGCACATAGCAAGAACCAACTTCCGCACTATATTAACTGAGAAACAGTCTCCACTCCAACGAGGCTTTACTACAAACAGCTCTCCATTAAATGCTACCATCGTAATCGAAGAGGTGTATAGGGAATATTCAGATAAAAAAGCTCCATTTTACATAGCATTACTAGACGCTAAATCTGCGTTTGATGTAGTGGACATAGCCATCTTAATGAGGAAATTACATCTGTTGGACATACAACCATCAACATGGAAAACTATTGATAATCTACATCATGACACAAGAACTTGCATTAAGTGGAAGCAACAAGTATCAGACTCGTTTGATTGCCAACAAGGGGTGAAACAGGGAGGATTATTAAGTGCTGAATTATACAAATTATACATTGAAGATCTACTTCGTACGAGAACTCAAAAATAGGATGTCGTATTGGAACAATAACTATCAACGCTGTTGCATGTGCTGATGACATTGCTTTCAGTAGTTAGTGACAATCCACGTGATCTGCAAATTCTTGTTAATCAAGCTGTACAATATAGCATAACTCATCGATACAAGCTTCAACCTCAAAAAAGCGTAGTTATTGAAATAAATAAAAAAGGAAGAAATCAACAAGACAAAAACCTGCCACTTAAGATCAATCAAGATGACATGCCTACAGTTGAAAAATCCGCACATCTTGGAATACTTAGATCTAAATCGAACCAAAAAACAGAAAATTCACAAATAGAGCAGAATATAACGAAGGCTAGACGAACAGCATATAGTCTTCTGTCAACTGGATTTTATGGAAAAAATGGGCTTGATCCAATTACTTCAATATCTTTGTACAAAACATATGTTCAACCAGTATTGATGTATGGACTAGAAATAGTTCAACCAAAGCAAACTAATCTAAAGGAACTAGAGGTATTCCAAAAAAACATACTTAAACAGATACTGTCTCTTCCTACTAATGCTCCAGATCCAGCAATATACATCATATCAGGCTTACTACCCATCGAAGCTATATTAGATATCAAATATATGACTCTGTTTAACAACATATGTAGACAACACGATGACGCAATAGAAAAACAACTTGTCAACTCAACATCAAAACTACTGAGAGTAAGAGCTGGTTTACGATTCTCAAGAAAACATTAATTAAATACGACTTTTCGAACATCAATGAGTTAGTAGCAAAACCTCCGAAGAAATCCATATGGAAATCACTCATCATGAAAGCAGTAGAACGCTATTGGGCCAAGAAGATCCGCGAAATAGCAACATGGTATCCGTCATTGGAGCATCTAAACAGCGAAATATATAAACCCAAACTATATCATCCTATTCTCGACATCTCTAGAGATTTAAATCCATCAAAAGCAGCAATGACCGTTGGAATAAAGATCAGATTGGTGACTGGCACCTATTTTCTACAGGAAGTTCGTGCGAAATATACATGCGTATCACCACTCTGTGAGTTATGTGATGAAGATGTTGAAAATCTGGATCATTTCCTACTTAAATGCAAAGTTTTGCATGCTCCTCGATTACAACATCTCTCTAAGATAAATGACATACTTGATGATCATATAGATACTAGTTTTGACAGCCTCGACTCAGTAACAAAAATACAAATGATTATAGATTGTACAAAATTTCGAAATTCGAGGTTTGAACTTAATGATATTGCAGAGCAACAAATGGAACAGAATTCAAGAATAATGTGTTATGCTTTGCACTGCATAAGATCAAGGTCAATCACTTGCCACAGGAGAAAGTCAGACAAGAGGGTGATATAAAATCATGGCCGGGGACAGGGAGAGAGGGGAGAATAATGACTCAGTGTTATTAGAAATATATAGTGTGAATGACATTTCCATGAATGTAGATAGATATGTACACATATGTTCACGATGATGGATTCAAAGGATGTACATAGTTAAAATATGCATGAAAATGGTACTGATCACTCACTGGTGGAGGACAGATGATAGGGATTATGGTGACTGGTTATGGTTATATACTACACTCATAGTGAGGTTGTCCTGAAGGACGGTTAAAGACTCAACGGTACGGTAAGGTAAGGTACCTCGAAATGAAGACAAGAGAAGTCAAAAGAAGGAAATTGAAGGAAAGAGACGTCAAGAAGCATATTTTTTGCATTATATGCGTTTAAATGTTTATATACTATAATAGCATGTTGGTTTTAATGTATTTTACCTTCTAAAAACGTTTTATGTGATTTTGTGAAGAGTTATGGATCGGTAAAATGCTAAAATAAAAATCGAAATGAAGACAAGAGATGATGACATGGACCCACAGGCACTTGTCTCTGTAAAAAAAAAAATGTGTACCAATTTATTTTACAGAGATAAGTGCCTGTGCATGAACCCCAAGAAGCTGATTTTTTTTGCATTATATGCGTTTTTAAAAATGCTTATTATAATGTTGGTTTTGATGTATTTTACCTCAAAAAAAGTTTTATGTGATTTTGTTGAAGAGTTATGGATGAAATACGTAAGATAGGTAAACTGCTAAAAAAAAACTCGAAATGAAGAAAAGAGATGACATGGGCGTGTACTATATTTAGATTCTTGAATTATTTTTGTTCATTAAAAAAACATAAAAGTTATTATATAATTTTATATAATTTTTCATTTAGAATAAAATGTTCATGAAATAAAACATAACTAAACATTATATAAATTTTGATAATCTTGACACTTCTTCGTTCTTTGGTATCGGGAAGAAGCACAGGCACTCGAATTCTGGACCCCCTTTTTTCTCATTTGGTCCCTCCCTCGATTATGGTATGGATCTTTGTCTGGAAGTATATCTTTGAGCCTGCGATTAGACTGGACAAAAGTTGTCCAGGATAAAGCGATAGTTGCCCTGGAGCTTCCAGAACTATTGTGCTAAAGGCTCCAGTCATTTTTTTTTTATTTAAAATAAACCAAACCAACCAAATTCAGCAAATATCTATCAGACATTTTATCAAAGGGAATCCTACAAATCAAACATTAAATTTTCAATAAATAAAAAAAATGACTGGAGCCTTTAGCTTAGTTTTCTTTCTAAACTACACTGCACTATACTAATACTGGATTGAGTTGGGATATTCTAAAACTGGTTGCCATGATATAATTGAAATACTGTTGAGTTGACAGTAACATTAAACAACAAACAAATCTTAAATTTCATCAGCAAACAAGTTCTTGGTAAGGAATTCTAGTTTATTGTGAAATAAATGATATATGCAAAAGCTTCATTATTGTATTGCTTCTTTCGGGTTCTTGTCGTTGTTGTCTATAAAACAATTCTGAACTTTTAGAATTTGCAATCCAATCGTTTTGGTATTCTCAGGAAGGTATAAATTTTTTTTTTTTTTTTTTTACAATAGTTTATATAAAAACTTGGATACTATAGGAGTTCATTTGACCGTAATCTAAGTCTTCATCATATGTGAGGTAGTCTTAATTTTATATAATTACTGAACATCATTATATGCTAAAATGATATTATTTACTCATGTTTTTAAGGTTTATAATATTTTTGAAATTAAAATTACAAAATAAAACTATATACACACAGTACAGTAAATTACATGGTTCATTACACATTAATTTTGGAGGGAAAATACAGACTTTCTATTGGTAGATTATCTTTTCCTCACACCTGTGATAGAGCACAACAGAAACTAAAGTCAGACATTTTGGTTTACTCAAACATGTTGTTTACTCAAACATTTTCAAACTGGAAATTAATTTGGACCACATGTACTACTATTCTATTTGTTTTCTAAAGGTCAGTTATCTTTCTGTTTGCTCATCTTACTATTTCTAATTTTCACCTTAGTATAGTTTCAAGTTTTTATTAATAAGAAAAATCAGGCTACGGAAACGATTATCTCCATTGGCTATATACTCAGCCATTACAACCAAAAGGGGGGTGCTAATGTGTGTATCGTGTTCAATCGTAACTACTCGGCCATTCTCGCTACCCTGTTAATAACCTCGTATGCATTAGGCGTATAAATCGCACTACTTTTCACATGTCAGTTACATGAAAGTTTGATAAAGTTATATTTTAAGCAATTTTCTATATTTCAATTAAAGTTTAATTAGTTTTGCATGATTAGATTTTACTTAGTATGTCTTCCATATTGGATTTTCGTGGACTATATTTGTGTGCGGCTTAACTTAACTTAACTTCCGGCAAACAATTTAAGAAGAATTTCTACTATGTACGTACGAGGTTATTCGCAGAGTAGCGAGAATGGCCGAGTAGTTACGATTGTAACGTGTTAGGTAAAGGAGTTTGCCAGACATTTATTTATGGATATATTGTGACAAAATATGGATGTAATTGTTTGAAATGTTTGATTATTGTATTTTATGAATATAAATTGTTATTAAAAACAGAGGATCAATTTAGATCATAGATGGGCTTCACACTCCTACAGGAGTACAGACAGTATTGTAAAATATTTATTTCATTTTTGTTTAAATATAAGCTTATAGACAAACTGTGTTAATCACTATTGGTTCAAATTTTTTTTACAAAAAGTTTTGCAGTAGTCATTTTATAATACTATACAGTACTATGATTATCTCCCTTTATTTATATTCCTTAAAAAAGCATTTTCCCCAATAATTATTGTTAATTCAACTTTTTGCATTTAATTGTTATATTTTGAAATTGTTATCAATATTAAACTATAATTTTTTTTTTTATGTTCATATTTATATGAATATTATAGTTGCAATTATTTAAATTAAATATACCTACCTTGAAGAACTTTTGATTTATTTATTATAAATATATTGCCAAATTTCCTTCGATATTTTCCGTATATTACAATTATACTTCGGTATTTTCCGATTTATTTCTTTCGAATATAAATTTGCATAGACACTTAAAATACGTCAAAAAATTATCCAATGAAAAGTTTCTCAATATACAAGAACTAGACGAGAATTACCTTACTTATTATAAAATCCCGAGATACATCGAATGTTAAAATCGACCATTTTCTAGCATCATTATTTGCTGATTCCATCCCCTTTCCCTATGACATCCCCTGGAAAAATCAATCAATTCAAACATTGAATGATGTCCTCCCCACATTAACATGATATTAAATCAGTAAACATATATAATTATGAATACATTATATTAGTATGAAATAGTGGGAATGCACATATTGAGATTGAAGCACAGGCACTTGTTTTTACCAGAAACAAGAGCCTGTGGATTGAAGTATGAATCTTGAGTATAATTGTTTTATAAGTTCATTTAAAATTAGAATGAGAGGAATGTTATCATGGTTATTCTTTTATATTTTTACAAGTGTTGAATTTCTGTAAACTTTGATATACAATTTATATACATCTGATTAATTTATTCAAGATGATGCTTTTGTTATATTTAATATGTTCTGAAGTCATTTTGACTTATCAATGCCCCTTTTATTTTATTCAGATGTAGACTTACAAAGATCCTAGAGTGATCCATTCTTCTGGTGCCCTTGTGCCATATATAGGGTAA
This sequence comes from Bathymodiolus brooksi, assembly GCA_963680875.1. Classification (NCBI taxonomy): domain Eukaryota; kingdom Metazoa; phylum Mollusca; class Bivalvia; order Mytilida; family Modiolidae; genus Bathymodiolus; species Bathymodiolus brooksi. The sequence goes on from OY804581.1 coordinate 112,650,874, forward strand.
GCTTTGTGTATTTGATTGTTTATTTATTTGCATGTTTATAGGTTTGTGTATTCAGTGAATTGTGCTTACTGAGTGTATTAGTGTTTGTCATTTTTATTTGTGTCATATATTCTCTCACATAGAGATTTATTTTTTTGAGTGTATAAACTATGCTGAAACTAATTCTGAGGTGACGCAATTGTCTTGAAGTTGCAATTATTTGGTTATTTACCAAAGACAGAATAATTTACTTTATTGTATACTTATTAGAAGAGTAAGCTATATTGTGGTATTTTTCTCATAGAAGATAACTCTATAAAAGTGTTTTATTTTATATTTCTTTGATAAATCATAGAGAATTATCTCCCTTTGATTGTGTATTATCTTATGTGATCTGTCTTGTCATGTATTTATGTTTGTTATTTGTAGGGTTACTGTTACTATTACTGTTATATTCCAATAACAGTATCGAACCCAAGCTGGACTTATCACTGACACATCGAAGCCCTGCTACAATATGGTTAAGGACAGACACGGAAAATGATATTTACATTCTCCACTAATTCAAATTTGTGATACAATCTGGTGAGTGATACAGATTCTCGTGAACTTCAATGCTTATTGCAGAAGATTATTGTGTAAATAAGACATACCTTTAATTCTCAAAATTCTTGTTTTAAAATTTAGAATTTTCACCAAAAATGCTGCTCATATCAATTCATATCATACCAAAAAATATGTTTTATTGCATCAGTAAGATCCAATTCTCAAAATCCATGTAATTTCAATAAAAATTAAGATTTTCCACAAAAATAATTTAGACGATCTCTTTCATCTGAGACCGTTGTATTTGAAAGTTCTATGCTAAATAGTTTTTAAAACAAATAATTTATATTCTAGTTATTGCTTAAAACAAGTACATTCTCAAAATCCCTTATTTTCACCTAAAACCTTTTATTTATGTTTAATCAACGATATAACTGAAACATCCTTGAAAGTGGCATTAAACACCATAAGCCTAACCCTATACCAGTATTTAATAATGATGGTTTATTGAGAATAAAAGATTGACTGGTTGATTGATTTTTGGTGTTTAACGCCACTTTCAGCAATATTTCAGTTATATCATGGCAACCAGTTTTAGTGGTGGAAGAAGCCGGAATACCCAGAGAGAACCACCAACCATGGACAAGCAACTGGTAAACTTTGTCACTTGCGGGTGCAATTCGAGTGCATCCTTATTTGTAATTTACAAAGCCGGTCGCGAACCCAAGCCGTATTGGTGATAGGCTTGTATGAATTGTTAGGTAATCCAACTACCTAACTCATTGAGCCATGTGCCCTTTGAGAATAAAAGATATTTTTTCATGATATAAACGGTTTAAATGATAATCTTGTGTAATAAACAGTAAAAATGTTATCCTAAGAGTGAGTGACTTTTTACCTTTTTTTTGTGTGTCAATATTAATATTATAGTTGCAGATAAATTTATTAATTAATTTAAGACACATAGTAATGAGTTCTAAATTGTGTTATTCAGGTTGTGTCCAGAATTAGTATTGGCAATAATGTACAACATACAGATCAGATCATCAGATCACCGAGGACCTTCGTACCTTGTGTGAGGTAAGCATAGAATTGTGTTCTTTTTATGTTATTCATTAGTTCACCTGGACCAAAGGACCATGGGAACTATTGCCATCACTTGGCGTCTGTCGTCTGTAAACTTTTCACATTTCAAGCTTCTTCTCCGAAACCACTGGGCCATAGTGTTTTATCTAGGACTGAAAAGGGGCATGATATATATTTTTTTTAAAAAGGACACTTTGTGTGTAGAATTTACCAAAAAGGGCACATAGAAAAAATAGGGTAGGTAGGTAGGTAGGTAAAACCATTTTATTTTTCAAAATTATTTTGATTTCTTGACTTTAACAGTGCTTAACCAAAATGTGATGACTTAGCAGTGTTTTACAAAAGATACCAATACAATGTGCTAGGGTAGGCAGAAAAAATAGGGACGGTACTGTAGGGAAACCTTGAACAGAGATATATTTTTTTCTGGCCTTATTCATACACACATGACACAGGTACATGTGGGGTGGGTCACCGCCGATGAATGTTGATTAAAAATTGACACTTCATTACAAGTTCACATAATTTTACGGCTGGTGAAACATTTTATATACCTGCTGAAGAATTTCATTAGGTTTCGGCATGAGGCTGCTTCCTCTTCTCCTTCTGTCAGCAGTCGGCATTTTTTTTTATTTTCACAATGGCATAAAAATTTGATAGTTCGCTAGAGTTGTCGCACTTCGACCAAGGGATCTTACGGATCGTTTGAAGAAATGAAAAAGGGCACATCGGCAATACATGGCGCCACGTTTTTTTTTATAAAAAGGGGCATGGCGCAGCGCCATTCTATTTTTCTTTAGATAAAACACTAGGCCAATTGTAACCAAACTTTTTTTTTATTTTTTTTTTTTTTTCTCGACTGCAAAATACATCAATACAGAATAGAGTACCGTATTTTACAGACTATAGGACGATAGGTCGAATTGCTGCTTTTCAGCTAAATTTTTTGGGAAATACTAAGATAGGTCGAAGCATTCCATAGGTCGAGGATGCCGATGACAACTTGGGTAAGTATCGTCACATCAAACTTTTTGGGTGTTTTTTTTTCACATCGGTAAACATTTGTCCTATAACGATGTTCTTCGGTAAGTATATGTAAGTATTAACTCAAGAATACTATTCTTATGTGTCATAAACGAAATAATTATGAAAATTAAATTAAATAAAATTTTGTTTTTAAACTTGTTTTTTATGAGGAGTCTGGTTTGTAAAGCCAGACATCGATGACATTCAAATCAGGCCATCTGTGGCCCAGTGTGGGTGTCACAATAGATGGTAAACGGATGTCCATACAATAAAATAATCAAGCTGTCAAAACAATGTATCACCTTGTGCAGTTTTATTGACATACCTTTAAACTGTGTTTAATTAGTAGTACACAAATTATGTGATGTCTCGGTCCAGTAAATTTTCAATCAGCTGATCAGGATAATTAAGTGCCGACTGATGTTCACCTGTGTTGATTATCTCGTGGTGATTATTTTATTTGTTCCTAATTGACCAATTCAAGTGTAGAACATTCTAGTTTAACGAAATCGATAATTATTTTCCAGTATATTTAGTATAAAAAGCTTGTTCTCCACGTGTATTCAAATTATTGTGAGATGTAATGCAACCGCCATTTTTTACTACAACCCCGTACGCATGCTCGTGTTAGATGGAAAACCTATATAGCTATATTTAGATATTTTGTGACAATAATATTATATTGTAAAACGATCCACCCTGTGATTTTTTTTCAACAACATACATTTTTTATAGTATATATTTTATTATACAATTCATTATTGAACTGATTTTCGCTAACACTTCAATCATTGAATATTATTGATTTTTTTCGGATGTTGAACATTTTTTCCCCGGAATTGCACCCCTTGTTAGTATACTTTTATTCCCCAAGAACATCGATGATTTCAGTCTTCTTATTCAGAAAAAAAAACCTACAACAAATTCAAGGTATACTGTAAACAAAATCGTCATTTTTATCGAGATTTTTTTTTAGGGATTCCAGATTTTTTTAACTTCTTCCTTGTATAGGTCGATGTGGACGATAGGTCGAAGCCAGCGTGTTGAAGAAAAAAAATATCGACCTATCGTCCGTAAAATACGGTACGATAATATAATAACATATAAAACATCATACAATCTATATAGTAAAGTACAATTAAATCTTCTTACAATCTTTTCCAATATATAATCATATGTATATTGCAGTGGAGGTTTTTTTTTTTTTTTTTAGAATATGAAAGATGAGAAAAGAGGTATTTTGCAGAGTTTAAAATTGTTTACTATTGATATATGTGATAAATATTTTTTTGAATAATTAGGAAAAAAAGTAGATAAGAATTTTAGTGTATTTTTAAAAAGAAGACATTGAGAAGATGAGATTGTACTTTATATTGGCATTTATATATAAAACTTTTATGGTCTGGCCTGGTGCAAACAATCAATTGGACTATAACACTGTACCAGATATACAAAAGTATTATTTGGATGGATCAAACATTCATATTGTTTTAATTATCCCGTAATGAGTATACTATAAAGTATACTATAGTATAGTAAATATAAACAAGAAAAGTATATTTAGATAGACTATATCAGTTAGCATTTAGTGGTGTCTCTATGGAAAGGGAATGTACATAAGAATAAAAACTATGTCAACAATCCTCAAACAGTTTTTCAAAAGTACTCCAATGTAGTTGAAATTCTGCAATTCTTTGATTTCGGACAGCAATCATTTTTTCAGTTTTATATAAATTTATCAAACAGGCTTTAAGCGAATGAAAGGATAATTTTTTCTTCAGACATCTGTTTGTATATATATAGTATTTTATGTTTAGGTTTTTTGTTCTGATATGAAATTCAAAATGGTGGCTACAGCAGGACTTAGTGTAACATTGGACCCTATGGGAAAAATGTTTCAAAACGCTTCTTCTCTTAAACCACTTGGACAATTGAAACCAAACTGCCCAGGAATAATCATTTGAAGGTCCTCTAAAAAGTTTGGGTTTTTTATGCTGATGCGAAATCCAAGATGGCTGCCACCGCAGGACATTGATTAACATTGAACCCTATGGGAAAATGTTCAAATATGAATATAATGAGATATGGGGTAAATGTCAATGAGACAACAACCCCAAAGTCAAATTGTATTAGAAATGCCTTCTTCTCAGAAACTATAAATCAGACTCAATCCAAACTACACAGGAATGTTCACTGGATAGTCTTCTACAAAGTTTAGGTTTTTTGTTCTGATATGAAATCCAAGATGGTGGCTACAGCAGGACTTAGTTTAACATTGGACCCTATGGGAAAAATGTTTCAAGACGCAAAAGTTGATCGGAATTCCAAGATTACTACCACTGCAGGACATAGTTTTTACATAGGACCAATTGGTTCTTTTTATAACCAGGTGAACGATACAGGCTCTTGAGAGCCTCTGGTTATTTGCTTATAATTAATGTTTATTTGCATACTAATACTTATTCATGTGTTAATGCTTATTTATAATCTGCTTTGCTATCGCTTGTGTTATTATTGTTAACTATTTTTTATGTGTAACTGTCAAGGTTTACACAAATCCCTATATTTTTGATACCAGAGTATGTTTATGAAATGTATACATACATGTACAAGCAAACAAAACAATTAACTCTGTTTATATTCGTTTACACTCACAGTGCAACAGTACTTAATATAAATAAGACTTATATTTTTTTAATTTATTTTTAATATGGACACAGAATTGTATTGTCCTAAAGGCAAGTGTGGATGTCAATATTTCATATTATTAACTTTAAAACAAAAAATTCATGGACACAGGGGTCCTGGATTTTTTTAATAAAAAAAACTAATCCTGGAGTCCGGTCCTGTATTTTTATTTCAAATTTTCATCATAGCCCCCCTCCCCCTCCCCCTCCCAAGGGATATAAAATTGTATCATTAATAATAAATTCAGATTTTCTATTTAAAATAAATCTCATTTACAAAACCACTGATATTAGTTCAATTTTTAACGCCGATTTAAGCTTTAGTCGCAACAATTTTTTATTTTTCTCTTTAAACTGTCGAAACATAACATTTATTTAACTGTAAAATTCACTAATAAAATTCACCCCCCTTTTTTTTCTTGTTTAAATCAATGATCAACAATATTCCAGAATCAAACAAATGAATAAATATAACATAGAATTCTTTTACATGCATCTTTTTACCATGCGGTGTCAGTGTGTTTTAAATTGGTCATCCAATCAGGACGCTCATTATTCTTGTCCAAGATAAAAATACATCGCTAAAATTACCTGTGAGAAAGTCACCGTCCAAACTCAAATCAATACCTGTGGGTGTTTCCCCACTTCAACTCGTAAATTTACATAGAAATCAGAGATATTTCATCATAAAACTTCACACATGGTTTTGTCTATCATATTTCTTGAAGACAAACATAAAATTTTATATCATTTATCAATATTTTATGAGTATCAACAGTTTTTTCAACACCGTATCTGTTTCTCGATACAGCTGCCCGATTACAGTGACCCGTGACCCAGATTAGCACATCTCAGCAGTTTTTTTTATTAATAAGGTTGTTTAATAATTAAACATTCATTTAACAAAAATGCATTTTTATCATGTTGTACAAATTGCTTATTTTTCATTTTTGTTTATTGTTCATACATTTGTGCTTATTATCTCCCCTTGTTCTTGTACATTATATGGTGCCATCTTATACAAATTCTGAGTACCACAGGATACACATAAATGGATTTAAGATGTGAAGGTTTACAGCAAAACTAATATATTTTATTTCTTTGCAGTTGTATCAGACATATATACTGCCTCCAACATCAAGCTGTTTACAGAAACTTTGACAGGTAGATAATTTGTTTTCATTGTTGTGTATTTAAGGAATTTTTGAAATTTTTGAACAGGTTATACAATATAACCTGGTTTGGGGCGGGTTACGGTTTAATAAATAAACTGAAGTGGCTTATGAAAAGTGTAATCTGTTCCAAGCCAGGTTAAATAACCTGTTAAAACATTTCAAATATTCCTTATAATTTTATTTTAACAACAAAATTTAATGATTTCTCGATTTTAATTACGATTATTTCATGTGACTATTTGAATTTGTCGTTGGCGAATGAATATGTTGGTGACGCTACAATAACCAGGCTATCAAGTATAGCCAACATTTTCTCCAAGCAGATCAGCCAATCAGATTGCAGTATTCAAATCACATTAAATTATTATACATTTAATGCAGAGAATATTTAGCTCACCTGACCCAAAGGGTCACAGTGATTTAGCTAGCGCTCATCACTTTCGTCATTGACGATTGATTTTCGAAAGTGACGAGTATTTCCCGTACCCAATTCGTCACTTGAATTTTCAAAAAATCGTAGAAAAATGGTTGTAACAATCCATTCTTCTTCATTTGCTGATTAAAACTAATAAGTCACTACAATGACAATTTTATTACATGTTACAAGCCAATCAATGGATTATAGAATTTTTGTTTTGATTTGCATAATCTTTGATCTCACCTGGCTTGATTTACCTGACAAAGAATTCAATCAACGATAATAATTTTTTTATAGTTATGACATGTACTCAAAATCCCACAGTATGTATTTAAAGTGGACATTTTTGTAATCGTCATATGGGTGCAATTTCGCATTGGGAAAGTTGCCGTCAAAATATATAATTAATAGTAATCATTGCATGATTCGTCTCAATGTTTGCCATAACGAACTATTTTTGCCAAATTTATGAAAATGTCGATATCATGTTTATTGAAATCTATCGTATCCATTAAGTATTTTGAAAGTGATTTTCTTGAAAAGTCATAACTTTGATTAAAGAAACCAAGGAATACACGTCCTTTGAAGAAACTAAATTTGTTTTTAAATGGCGCGATCAATAGGATTTCGCAATCCACCAAAGCTACTTTTAACCAAACTAACTTTTGATGTATTTATTCTCATTTCTGTGAAATGAACTTGTAGTTCTCATATTTAATATGGTCATTTATGTGCAAAATTTGGCCATACATTTTTATACCCCCGCTCCCCGAAGGGGGAGGGGGGTATACTGTTTTACCTCTGTCCGTCCGTCCAAAATATTTTTCGTCACATTTTTCTCAGTAACTGTTGATGGCAGAAATCTGATATTTGGTCACAAGCATCATATAGGTATACCATATTGTGGGTAGCGTTTTTGGACCCATCAGATTCCTACTTCCTGTTTGCCGACTTAGTTGGTTTTTATACACATTGAACATATATGCACATTTTTCGTCACATTTTTCTCAGCAGCTATTGATGACAGGAATCTGATATTTAGTCACAAGCTTCATATAGGTATGCCATATTGTGGGAAGCGTTTTTGGACCCGTCACATTCCTACTTCCTGTTTGCCGACTTAGTTGGTTTCTATACACATTGAACATATATGCACATTTTTTGTCACATTTTTCTCAGCAACTATTGATGGCAGAGATCTGATATTTGGTCACAAGCATCATATAGGTATACCATATTGTGGGTAGCGTTTTTGGACCCATCAGATTCCTACTTCCTGTTTGCCGACTTAGTTGGTTTTTATACACATTGAACATATATGCACATTTTTCTCGGCAACTATTTATGACAGGAATCTGATATTTAGTCACAAGCTTCATATAGGTATGCCATATTGTGGGAAGCGTTTTTGGACCCGTCACATTCCTACTTCCTGTTTGCCGACTTAGTTGGTTTCTATACACATTGAACATATATGCACATTTTTTGTCACATTTTTCTCAGCAACTATTGATGGCAGAGATCTGATATTTGGTCACAAGCTTCATATAGGCACCCCATATCGTGGGAAGCGTTTTTGGACCCATCAGATTCCTACTTCCTGTTTGCCGACTTTGTTGATTTTTCTACACATTGAACATATATGCTCATTTTTCTCAGCAACTATTGATGGCAGAAATCTGATATTTGGTCACAAGCTTCATATAGGTACCCCATATCGTGGGAAGCGTTTTTTGACCCGTCAGATTCCTACTTCCTGTTTGCCAAAGAGCGGGGATATCATAGGTGAGCATTAGCTCACAGTTCATCTTGTTTTTGGCTATTTTATTTGAAAAAGGGGTTAAAATTTTGAAATGTTGCGTATTTTAAAGGTGCATACAATTTTTTTTTCTTCATCCAATTGTTTTTTGTTGTTGAATGGGTTGTGTTGAGAGCTTTCGATAATATGTCGATGGATTTGCTAGAGATATCCTGAGGCTAAATAAATGATATACTGAAGGGCCAATCAAAAACAGACAATCCAGAGAAACTGGCAACACAGAACACACAATACAAAGAAATGTGCTAATTTCCAAAATTTGAAAGTTTTTATTTTTCATCGAATTTCAATGCAATTTTTGTGAAGTGTTTATATTAATGGGCTGTTAGTGGGTCATAAAAAAAATTGTTTATTTCAGAAAGGGGTCTAATAGGGGCCCAAATTCTGAATGGATTGTGTCGAGCGCTTTCGGTAGTATGTCAACAGATTTCCTGTCATTGCTCATTTAAAAAAAAATTGGAAGTCCTACGTTAATTTGGGGTGGTCATGGTTGTGTTGATATGGTAGTTAGATTTTCAACTACCTGTGCTATCAGTGCCTATCACCACTAAAGTTGTGAGTTCAAATCTCGAGGTGCACTCGATGCAACTTTTTGTGATGAAGTTTGTCAGTGACTTGTGCTAGGTTGGTGGTTTTCTCCTGGTACTGGTACTCAGGTTTCCTCCACCAGTAAAACTGACTGCCACGATATAGCTGAAATATTGTTGAAAGTGGCATTTACTACCGTAACCCCTAACCCTACTTTAATAGGTTACAACTGAATATAATAATTTTTCTTAGTCTAGACCTTGACCACATTTTCATGGTCTACTTACTTTATTAAATTTGTGCCAAATTTTTGTGATTAGGTAATTTTTGCCATTACCATACAACCTAGGTTCACCAGGCTTGTGCCACCTGACCTTGACCTCACTTTCACAGTCTACTGGCTTTGTTAAATTTGCATCAATTTTTCATGTTTAGGTCACTTTCTCCACTACGATACAATGTAGGTTCATCATACATTTTGTACTTGATCCACATATTTATCATGGTGTGTACATTTCAGTCAGGCATATGTCACCTAACATTGACCTCATTTTCATGGTCTACAGATTTTATCAAATTTACATCAAGTTTTCATTATTTTCTCCACCACCTACAACATAGGTTCACCATGTTTGGTCCACACATTTATCATGGAGGGTACCTGTCAGACTTGCATTTGTCGCCTATCTTTGACCTCATTTTCACAGTCTACCGGTGTTGTTAAACATGATTAGGTCAGTTTCTCCACTACATGTACCATACCACCTAGGTTCACCATGCTCTTCACCTCATTTTCACAGTCTGCTGACCTTGTTAAATTTATGTTAAGGTTTGCTGATTAGGCAAGTTTCTACAACCTAGGTTCACCATATTTGGTCTACCCATCAAACCTGCCCATGCAGTCACCTGTATTAAAAGGTCACCTTTTTCTTGTCATGTCATAGAAAATTTCATATGAATCTAACCTCTTCTAAGAGGTCACCTTTCTTATAAGGCCACTTTTTCTTTGAAACAAAGGTGACCTCTTAATACAGGTTTTATTGTACTTTGATGATGGACCTGGTACAGTACATTAATTCATTTTCTAAAAAAATATTTCACACAAACAATTTGCAGGGGGGCAGGTGAGACATAGATCTGTCTACACTTGTTTCATGTTTTACCACTAATCTAATGTTTCCAGTTTCCAATTTAATGTACATGAAAGGATGTTATTTAGATAACTATAAATATAATATTGTTTTATTTTATAGAAAATACTGCTGCCTAAAGTCTGGAAGATTGCCACCATCATTTATTTCCTAAAGTCTGCCAGGAAGATAACCATTTGTTGCTTGGAAGAATGCCAAGAAAAATAGAAGAAATCCCTGTAATCTAAAGGAATTTCAATGAAGTTTATTTGATGGAAAACTTTAATCATATTTGTATTTTTACTTATGAATGATATATTGAATGTTGTTTACATCCATTGATGCAGACAGATACAAGTTTTATTTATGTATTATTCATTTCTTGTTCAGTTTTAATATCAGGGTTTGAAAATCTGAAATATGGCAATAATAATCTGTAGATAATGTATTGAATAATATGAAGGTGAATAAAAATAAAATACATAAGTTGAAGATTTCTTTTTGCAGTTTTTTATTTTAAGTTCAGGATACATTGAAAATAAAACGCTAATGGTTATCAATATTAGTAACCATGACAACATAAAAACCACATCAAATGCTAATGGTTGTTTACAAATAGCCATAACAACACACAACTACCTGCAAATCTCAAACACTAAGTGCAAAAAATACATGAAAGGCTGAAGGAAATTGTATCTCCTGGCTTGTGATGGGTACAATTAGGAAGGATTGGTATTTAATGACCCTCGTCTATTTATAACTAGATATCTGGCAGAAAAACCAATATAAACTTTAAAAAATTGGCCAGATTCACATTGATTTGCAAACAAGAAACTTTCAACAACATATTAAAATATTCCTGCAATTATCTCTACTGTACATAACCAGACCCGACAATTGCCTCGATCAAGGGAACAATTTGACTTGTTCTGATGCAACCACCTCTGTTCAGAGGACATGTTCAAATGCAATGACCTTTTCTGAGGACAACTACCTGTAACCAAGGAACAGTTGGAACCTGTTTTATTTGATGCACCCACCTCTATTCAGAGGACAACCTGATCTTGGGAAGAGGTAGGTGGAACTATTTGTTCTTGGACCTTGGACAAACTAAAGCATAAAAGTTAAGCCTGGTGTGTTTGGGGTTCACATCTATGAACGTCCCCCTATGCTTAAATGCCCAAGTCCGAGTGCATTTAGGCAATATCCAAATGACAGGAGTTGCATTTGGAGGCCACGTCTCTTGGGTACTATGCTCTGTGTACCTCGACTAGGAGGCGGTGGGGAGGAACAGGTGTCAGCAGCTACACCGGGGTCCTATTTTGGGGGTGTCGTGATCTCCTAAGTTGAACTACAATGCTGGCGTAGTTCGACAAGGGAGATAATGACTGAAGTGTCAGGAGCTACACTTGGGTCACTTGGGGGGAGGGGCAGGGTGGGGAAGATGTCAAAGATTAAAAAGAAATTGCATCGGGAAGAGAGTGGTAAGTAAAATTTCTCTTTTGGGATACCTTTTATATTTGCCAGTCTTTGAAGCTACATAACGATCCAAATAATTTGTTAAATGTGAGAACCTCAATAAAAATTTCTCATTTTGTATAGGATAAGCATGAACTATATTCATATCAATATTTGATGCAATTTTCCTGAGATATTTTTTAGACAAAGAATGATAACTAATTTTCATAAGAATTATTTGAATAAAAAAATTACTAGTTAGAAAGGACATGGATGTAAGTGATCATAAGAGACTACATGTATCAAACACTACACTTGAGACACAAGTAAAGCATTGATCTTCTCTACATTTCTCAGTCACAGAATGGTCTTCCAGGCTATATCTACATATTTACTGAAAAAAACAATTTATTCTGTTTCTGACTAATCACAGAAATTAAAACTAGAAATCACTATTATATTTATAATTCATTCATGTTTACAAAATTTAGTAATCCTGTAAGTTGTAAAACGTTCTATTTGTTAATTTTATGTATTTAAAAGACTAAGGAGGGGAGACAATGTTGACAAAAAAAAACTATATAAAGAGGGGAGACAATGTTGACCAACAAAAACTATATAAGGAGGGGAGACAATGTTGACCAACAAAAAACTATGTAAGGAGGGGAGACAATGTTGACAAAAAAAATTAAAAAGGAGGGGAGACATATTCTTTTCATAAAATGTTTTGTATTTCACAAATTATTTGCTCTTAATTTTTGTAGACTTGATACATTAAGAGCAGGAATATGGCAGCCGAGAAGTATTTTCCTGAAACCTGTGTATTCTATTAGTGAATAACTCAGGCCAACATGAGCAATGGTATTTATTTTTTTAGGGTTTATGTCCTGGTTTTCCTTCCTCTAGCTCTTTTTATAGAGTATACAGCTGAGATATGTACCTATATTTGTTGCATTTTACTTTTTGTCTACTCCCCCAACAACGTTTTTCTTTATTGTCAAATCGATCGGCTTGCCTGTGCTCATAGAATATGTAATTCCACATCTATCTCCTCTCTTTATGCAAACTGTCCAATGTAAATTTTAATCGGTTCTGAAATTGAAAAAAAATAGTCACTAAATTACCCTTGAAATGGCAATTTATTTGACCAAAAAACAATAGAGTTACGTCCCATTGACTAGTGCAGATTTTTTACTCATGAATTTGGAGTCTTAAAGATGGATTTGTATCTGTTTTTATTATATTACAGTATTTTAAACTTTGAATTAAATATTTTGAGCATGTAATTTTTTTTTTTATCTCCACTTAAAATGGCTAATATTGAATAGAAAAAATGGTATTTTACACAAGAAATCACTTTATTATAAATTAAATTTGAGAGGGGAAAACAACTCGGTTTTCAATTGCAGTATAGAATAATTGTTTATTTCATTCATATTTGATCTCTATGTATGTTTATGATATCTTAACCTTTTACTTTGTACAGATTCTTGGATTGGGGTGCAACATACTCAACAGTTGTCCTAGAACGTAACAGAGAACTCTATGGGATTTCTCTTCAGAATGAAGGTATGTATTGTCTACAACCTAAACTATGTTTTTTCTTGGTAAGTCTTGTATATATTGGGTTGTCACAGTCACTTTTATCATGCAGCTTTGTTATTCTTTCATTATTTGGAGGAATATTTCCAGGTTTAAAAGTGTAAAGGGAAAAAGGGGGCGAGGGTTTGAAATCCAAAATACATTACTTAGCAGGAATGACAGTCGTTAAACAGGTGCCCCTCGTTAAAATATCTAGATTCTTCATATAGATAGTAAGACATTATATGAGTTTTGTTACAGCCAATGTGAGGACTGAGATTCTTAATTGTTATCTTCATAGCTACTTATCAGTGGCAATTAAATCATAGAAGACTGGGATGCAGAGTATATCAATAATGAAAACAATTGGGGAAAAAAAGACTTAAAAAAATAGTGAAAATTACTAGCATTTTTGATAATTTTAGGATATTTGGGGTAGATTCCACCCATAATGAATTAAGAGATCAACTTACAAGTGCACAAAGAAATATAGTAGGTACAAATATAAAAAAACATCACAAATATTGATACTAGTCAAACATTATATAGGAAAATAGGATTTGTTTAGATGAGTGTAGAGGGCCCAGGTGGCTCAATGAGTTAGGTAGTTGGATTACTTAACAACTCAAAATTACAAAAAAGGGTGCACTCGACTTGCAACTGCAAGTGATAAAGTTTACCAGTTGTTTTCCCATGGTTGGCGGTTCTCTCTGGGTACTTCGGCTTCTTCCACCACTAAAACTGGTCGCCATGATATAGCTGAAATATTGCTGAAAGTGGTGTTAAAACACCAAAAATCAAAATCAATCGGCAAGAAAATGTAAGAAAAAAGTCAGCCACCTCTTAATATTGAATGGGTACTTAATGTTTGTGATAAAGGATGTCTAATTTCCCCCCATGATAATCTATTCTATGAGGGGTTAGTCCTGTATTTGAAATAAAAAATAAAAATCCTGCATCACTATTGTGGATTTATGGCAAGTAACAAATAAAATACATAATACATTATCTGGTTTACTGTTTCCATAAAACAAATGTTGAAATTTTATTTGTTCTTTGAAAGTAAAATCTCTATGATTTTGTTTTCTTTTGTGTTTTTTTATTCTTTTATTTGGGGGGTGGGGGGGGGTGGGAGGGTATCATTTTTAGCTCACCTGACCCAAGGGGTCAGGTGAGCTATTGCCATCACTTGTCGTCGTACGTCGTAAACTTTTTCAAAAATCTTCTCCTCTGAAAGTACTAGACCAATGGAAACCAAACTTGGTCTGAATCATCACTAGGGTGTCTAGTTTCAAAATTGTGTCCGGTGATGCCGTGCACCAACCAACATGGCCACTGTTACTAAAAATAGAACATATGGTAAAATTGCAGGTTTTGGGTAATAACTCAAAAACCGTTAATAATATCAAAAATCTGACACGCGGTAAAAATCATCAGCACATCAAGATCTACCTACCCTGCAATTTTGAAGTAAATCTGATTACCCATCTTGGAGTTATTGCCCTTTTTTCATCAAATTTGTAAAATTTTAATACTTTTCGTCTTATATTTCAAAAACTATAAGAGATAAAGGTTAACTTTAAATTGCAAAAATGTGCGGCATATCAAGATCTACCCACCCTGCGATTTTGAAGTAAATTTAATTACCCATCTTGGAGTTATTGCCCTTTTTTCATAATTTTTTTTTTAAATTTTAAAACTTTTCGTCTTATATTTCAAAAACTATTTAGAGATAGATGTTAAGTTTATTGCAAAAATGTGCAGCATATCAAGGTCTACCTACCCTGCAATTTTGAAGTAAATCCCATTACCCATTTTGACCGATTATGCAAATTAGAAAAAAGGGGGGATGAAATTTAAAAAAAAATCTTCTCTGAAACTATTGAGCCAATCTCAACCAAACTTTGCTGAGATGATCCTTAGAGGGTCCCCTTTCAAAATTGTGTCCGTCAGCACCGTCCTGTATCCAAGATGGCCGCCATTACTAAAAATAGAAATTTCTTCAAATGGCCAAAACTGCTCTATTTTAAGCCAGAAAGTGCCCAAATTTGAACTGTATAAGCATAATGATGAGCTTTTTAACATATATTACGGGATTTTTTATGAACTTTGAACTTTTACCGATTTTGACCGATTATGCAAATTAGAAAAAAGGGGGGGATGAAATTTAAAAAAAATCTTCTCCTCTGAAACTACAGAGCCAATCTCAACCAAACTTTGCTGAAATGATCCTTAGGTGGTTCCCTATCAAAATCGTGTCCCTCAGCGCCGTCCTGTATCCAAGATGGCCGCCATTACTAAAAATAGAAATTTCTTCAAATGGCCAAGACTGCTCTATTTTAAGCCAGAAAGTGCCCAAATTTGAACTGTATAAGCATAATGATGAGCTTTTTAACATATATTACAGGATTTTTTATGAACTTTGAACTTTTGCCGATTTTGACCGATTATGCAAATTAGAAAAAAGGGGGGATGAAATTAAAAAAAAATCTTCTCTGAAACTACTGAGCCAATCTCAACCAAACTTTGCTGAGATGATCCTTAGGTGGTCCCCTTTCAAAATTGTGTCCGTCAGCGCCGTCCTGTATCCAAGATGGCCGCCATTACTAAAAATAGAAATTTCTTCAAATGGCCAAAACTGTTCTATTTTAAGCCAGAAAGTGCCCAAATTTGAACTGTATAAGCATAATGATGAGCATTTTAACATATATTACGGGATTTTTTATGAACTTTGAACTTTTGCCGATTTTGACCGATTATGCAAATTAGAAAAAAGGGGGGATGAAATTAAAAAAAAAATCTTCTCTGAAACTACTGAGCCAATCTCAACCAAACTTTGCTGAGATGATCCTTAGGTGGTTCCCTTTCAAAATTGTGTCCGTCAGCGCCGTCCTGTATCCAAGATGGCCGCCATTACTAAAAATAGAAATTTCTTCAAATGGCCAAAACTGCTCTATTTTAAGCCAGAATGTGCCGGAATTTGAACTGTAAGCATAATGATGAGCTTTTTAACATATATTACGGGATTTTTTATGAACTTTGAACTTTTGTCGATTTTGATCGATTATGTAAATCAGAAAAAAAGGGGGGATGAAATAAAAAAAAAATCTTCTCCTCTGAAACTACTGAGCCAATCTCAACCAAACTTTGCTGAGATGATTCTTGGGTGGTCCCCTTCCAAAATTGTGTTTGGCATTTCAGACCTCCGACCAAGATGGCCACCACAGCCGAACTTAATTTAACATAGGACCCTATGGGAAATTCCCATAAAAAATCTTCATCTGAAACCATTTGCTCAATAAGAACTAAATTTTGATGAAATAGTCATTGGATGGTTCTCTTCCAAAAATATGTTTGGCGGTCAGGCCCTTCGACCAAGATGGCCCAAACAGCCGAACTTAGCTGAACATAGGACCCTATGGGAAATTCACATAAAAATCTTCTTGTCTGGAACCAGTTGCTCAATTGGAACCAACCTTTGATAAAATAGTCATTGGATGGTCCTCTTCCAAAATTGTGTCTGGTGGTCCTGCCCTCTGACCAAGATGGCTGCACAGCTGAACTTAGTTTAACATAGAACCCTATGGAAAATTCACATAAAAACCATCGTCTGGAACCAGTAGCTCAATTAGAACCAAACTTTGGTGGAATGGTTCTTGGATGGCCCCCTTCCAAAATTGTGTCCGGTGATCCCGACTTCCAACCAAGATGGCCACCAAGATAAAAATAGAAAAAAGGGGGGATGAAATTTAAAAAAAATCTTCTCTGAAACTACTGAGCCAATCTCAACCAAACTTTGCTGAAATGATCCTTGTGTGGTCCCCTTCCAAAATTGTGTCCGGCATTTCAGACCTCCGACCAAGATGGCAGCCACAGCCGAACTTAATTTAACATAGGACCCTATGGGAAATTCCCATAAAAATCTTCTTGTCTGAAACCATTTGCTCAATAAGAACTAAATGTTGATGAAATAGTCATTGGATGGTTCTCTTCCAAAATCTGTCCGGCGGTTCGGCCCTTCGACCAAGATGGCCCCCACAGCCGAACTTAGCTTAACATAGGACCCTATGGGAAATTCACATAAAAATCTTCTCAGAAACCACTGGGCCAATTGCAACCAAACTTTGGTGGTATGGTCCTTGGATGGCCCCCTTCCAAAATTGTGTCCGATGATCCCGACTTCCAACCAAGATGGCCGCCAAGCTAAAAATAGAAAAAAGGGGGGATGAATTTAAAAGAAAATCTTCTCCTCTGTAACTACTGAGCCAATCTCAACCAAACTTTGCTGAAATGATCCTTGGGTGGTCCCCTTCCAAAATTGTGTCCGGCATTTCAGATCTCCGACCAAGATGGCAGCCACAACCGAACTTAATTTAACATAGGACCCTATGGGAAATTCCCATAAAAATCTTCTTGTCTGAAACCATTTGCTCAATAAGAACTAAATGTTGATGAAATAGTCATTGGACGGTTCTCTTCCAGAAATATGTCCGGCGGTTCGGCCCTTCGACCAAGATGGCCCCCACAGCCGAACGTAGCTTAACATAGGACCCTATGGGAAATTCACATAAAAATCTTCTCCTCAGAAACCACTGGGCCAATTGCAACCAAACTTTGGTGGTATGGTCCTTGGATGGCCCCCTTCCAAAATTGTGTCCGATGATCCCGACTTCCAACCAAGGTGGCCACCAAGCTAAAAATAGAAAAAAGGGGGGATGAATTTAAAAGAAAATCTTCTCCTCTGAAACTACTGAGCCAATCTCAACCAAACTTTGCTGAAATGATCCTTGGGTGGTCCCCTTCCAAAATTGTGTCCGGCATTTCAGACCTCCAACCAAGATGGCCACCACAGCCGTAATTAATTTAACATAGGACCCTATGGGAAATTCCCATAAAAATCTTCTTGTCTGAAACCATTTGCTCAATAAGAACTAAATTTTGATGAAATGGTCATTGGATGGTCCTCTTCCAAAATTGTGTCTGGTGGTCCCGCCCTCTGACCAAGATGGCTGCACAGCTGAACTTAGTTTAACATAGAACCCTATGGGAAATTCACATAAAAACCATCTTGTCTGGAACCAGTATCTCAATTAGAACCAAACTTTGATGGAATAGTCATTGGATTGTCCTCTTCCAAAACTGTGTCCGGCAGTCACGCTCTCCCACCAAGATGGCCACCACAGTGCAGTTGCGTTGTTATTGAAAGCAGCTTTGATCCAGGTGAGCGATTACAGGCTCCTGGGAGCCTCCGGTTTATTTACATAATTTTTATATATATCGGAAGTAAACTTTTTTTTTAACATCAAAGAAGATCAAAATCCTTTACCAGATGAGTTGAATTTTTATGGGAGTTTTAATCAATAAGTGATTGACTTCTCTTCCAAATATACATCAATGAGTTTAAATGTCCAACAATTGGATTCACATGTAAACAAAGGCAATTGTATTCAAACAATGGATCAATTCCTTTTCCAGTTTGTCAAACTGGGCCCGGTTGTTCAAAATACTGGATAAAGTTATCCACTGGATAAGGTTGTCCACTGGACAACTACTTATCCAGTGGATAGCTAGCCAGTGGTTAAAATTGGTTGATCAAAAGCAAAGACAATGATTGGATAGCTATTCACTGGATAAAATTTTGTCCTGTGGACAACTCCCATGCTCTTTTTGCACTTCCTCTCTTAAAGCAATCCAGACCAAAAATGAAAAACATATTTAACTCCAACTGT
Source organism: Bathymodiolus brooksi (assembly GCA_963680875.1). NCBI lineage: Eukaryota > Metazoa > Mollusca > Bivalvia > Mytilida > Modiolidae > Bathymodiolus > Bathymodiolus brooksi. The sequence continues at coordinate 112,670,036 of OY804581.1, forward strand.
TGAGAGACAAAAAAACAAAACAAACAAAAACAACAAGAATTATCAACTCAAATCGGTTCCAAATCTAAATCAAAAACAGCAAACAGATCTAGTAAACAATTGCCCATCACTAATATCATCATAAGCCATTCTTCCACTTTTGATCTAAAGAAAAGTGGGGTCCTCGTCACTATTCATCAAAAGTATTTTTTACTGGTCAATTGAAGGCACGGTAAATAAATTCTTCTGTTCATATTTAAAAAAATGTAACCCAATGTAATTGAAAAGGTATTTTTTTACCATTTATACATCCTCGCTAGTCGGTTTATTTTGTTGGCAATTGAACTGTCGATGTGTCCAGTAATTCATGTAATATTGACAACATCTTTGAGAGGAAAAAACCAACAAAGAACAAACACAGAAGACCACATTGAAAAAAGGTTCACAAAAAACGTAGACGAGAGGCGTATATCATGAAGAATGTAAAATAAATTTGACTGAAAACGATTCACGGAAAATGTTCTCATAACGATTCACGGCACAAAAAACCCAACAGAAAATATTTTGGAAGAAAAATACAAGATCACGGAAGACTAAAATAACCAACCAGTCCCATCAATTACACCTCTCTTTAATTTACTCGCACTGACAACAAATTAAATCCGAAATCAGTTCTGATGGTGTGTGTGGGTTTTTTTCTCCTCAATTTATTATTTATATTGTATAACATTTATTTATTTACATTTGTATTTAAAATCTATCTATTTATCTTAATTCCTGTTATGTGTAGTGTAGTCTATTTCCAAAAAAAAGGGAAATGCTATTTTTGAAATTAAATAAAAAAATAAAATCGAATGTAATTTCAATTGGCGATCATACAAAAAATGTATTTATTTTATCCACTGGATAAAACTTTATCCGTACCCAATTAAACTTGACAAAAGTTGTCCAGGATAAGGCACATTTGTCCAGTGGACAACTTTTGAGCAACAGAAGTTGTCCACTGGATAGATGATTTATCCAGCGGATAACTTTATCCACTGTTTTGAACAACGGACCCTGCTCTCTCAATACCAATTGAAACATGGGTAATCTATCAGGTGGTCTCTCATCATTATGTATTTTATTTGTTTCAGTCAGGAATTTATACCAATTCATAGGATCCTAGCCCAGATATAAAGAAAAAAATAGAGCAAGTTGGAACAGAAAATGTCTGTTCTGCATGTCAATGAGAAAAATATTTAAACAAAATTGTCCAAGTCCAAAACCACTCTACCATTGAAATAAAACTTGGTTGGTTTGGAATGTTCCTTAGATTGTCTGCTGCTGTTTTTTTTTCTATGGAGACTTAATGGACAAACTTTTTATTAATTGTCCAAACATTTTGAAATTAATTATCATACTTTATAGATATCATATATGTACATACAACTGCAAAAAAATTGTTGATTTAAAAAATGAATTTTTAAGATTTTATTTCTGGAGATTTATAGAAGTCAAACGGACTATAACCATTGAATATACAACCTATTTAATTAGATAATCAAAGGGGAATAATGCGAGGAGAAATAATTTAATTATTCTGAGAAACCACTTAACCATTTGAAATAATACTTGGACGAAACATCCCTTGGATGGTTCTCAACAGATATGTTTGTGTTGATCGGAAATCAAAGATGGCCAACATCACAGGACTTTGCTCAGCATAGAGCCCTACTTAAAAATGAATAAATTTCAAAAACAAAACTCTTGATTGACCCAAAACTGTACATGAATAAGCATTGGATGGCCCCTTAGTGTCATTATAATTTTTCCTATGCTTCAGAATGTCAAGATGGCTGCCACTGCATGACATAATTTGTGTAGGACCGATCATATGTGAAAAGAGGTAAAATACAAGAAAAGTGAAATCATACAGTATGTTACATTACGTCATTGTAGAATTGCTCTGAAAATGTCTTAAAGATATTATTTTTAACATTCTTCATTATTTTTCAGGACCAACAGCTAAGAGAGACCAGCCCTCTTTCAACATGGATAATATGAAATGTTATAGGCCTACATAAGTTGACATAGACCAACGAACAGTCAACAGACAGAAGACATACATACAGATCCAGTACTGGATCAACAGTTAGTTATACATAGACAGATGTAATGGTATACATGTACTGGATCAACAGTTAGTTATACATAGACAGATGTAATGGTATACATGTACTGGATCAACAGTTAGTTATACATAGACAGATGTAATGGTATTCATGTACTGGATCAACAGTTAGTTATACATAGACAGATGTAATGGTATACATGTACTGGATCAACAGTTAGTTATACAGAGACCGATGCAATGGTATACATGTACTGGATCAACAGTTAGTTATGCATAGACCGATGTAATGGTATACATGTACTGGATCAACAGTTAGTTATACATAGACAGATGTTGTGGTATACATGTACTGGATCAACAGTTAGTTATACATAGACAGATGTAATGGCATACATGTACTGGATCAACAGTTAGTTATACATAGACAGATGTTGTGGTATACATGTACTGGATCAACAGTTAGTTATACATAGACATATGTAATGGTATACATGTACTGGATCAACAGTTAGTTATACATAGACAGATGTAATGTTATACATGTACTGGATCAACAGTTAGTTATACATATACAGATGTAATGGTATACATGTACTGGATCAACAGTTAGTTATACATAGATAGATGTTATGGTATACATGTACTGGATCAACAGTTAGTTATACATAGACAGATGTTATGGTATACATGTACTGGATCAACAGTTAGTTATACATAGACGGATGTTATGGTATACATGTACTGGATCAACAGTTAGTTATACATACAGATGTAATGGTATACATGTACTGGATCAACAGTTAGTTATACATAGACTGATGTTATGGTATACATGTACTGGATCAACAGTTAGTTATATATAGACAGATGTTATGGTATGCATGTACTGGATCAACAGTTAGTTATACATATACAGATGTTGTGGTATACATGTACTGGATCAACAGTTAGTTATACATAGACAGATGTAATGGTATACATGTACTGGATCAACAGTTAGTTATACATATACAGATGTAATGGTATACATGTACTGGATCAACAGTTAGTTATACATAGATAGATGTTATGGTATACATGTACTGGATCAACAGTTAGTTATACATAGACAGATGTTATGGTATACATGTACTGGATCAACAGTTAGTTATACATAGACAGATGTTATGGTATACATGTACTGGATCAACAGTTAGTTATACATACAGATGTAATGGTATACATGTACTGGATCAACAGTTAGTTATACATAGACTGATGTTATGGTATACATGTACTGGATCAACAGTTAGTTATACATAGACAGATGTTATGGTATGCATGTACTGGATCAACAGTTAGTTATACATAGACAGATGTAATGGTATACATGTACTGAATCAACAGTTAGCTATACATAGACAGATGTAATGGTATACATGTACTGGATCAACAGTTAGTTATACATAGACAGATGTTATGGTATGCATGTACTGGATCAACAGTTAGTTATACATAGACAGATGTTATGGTATACATGTACTGGATCAACAGTTAGTTATACATAGACAGATGTAATGGTATACATGTACTGGATCAACAGTTAGTTATACATAGACAGATGTTATGGTATGCATGTACTGGATCAACAGTTAGTTATACATAGACAGATGTTATGGTATGCATGTACTGGATCAACAGTTAGTTATACATAGACAGATGTTATGGTATACATGTACTAGATCAACAGTTAGTTATACATAGACAGATGTAATGGTATACATGTACTGGATCAACAGTTAGTTATACAGAGACCGATGCAATGGTATACATGTACTGGATCAACAGTTAGTTATACATAGACAGATGTAATGGTATACATGTACTGGATCAACAGTTAGTTATACAGAGACCGATGTAATGGTATACATGTACTGGATCAACAGTTAGTTATACATAGACAGATGTTGTGGTATACATGTACTGGATCAACAGTTAGTTATACATAGACAGATGTAATGGCATACATGTACTGGATCAACAGTTAGTTATACATAGACAGATGTAATGGTATACATGTACTGGATCAACAGTTAGTTATACATAGACAGATGTTGTGGTATACATGTACTGGATCAACAGTTAGTTATACATAGATAGATGTTATGGTATACATGTACTGGATCAACAGTTAGTTATACATAGACAGATGTTATGGTATACATGTACTGGATCAACAGTTAGTTATACATAGACAGATGTAATGGTATACATGTACTGGATCAACAGTTAGTTATACATACAGATGTAATGGTATACATGTACTGGATCAACAGTTAGTTATACATAGACTGATGTTATGGTATACATGTACTGGATCAACAGTTAGTTATACATAGACAGATGTTATGGTATGCATGTACTGGATCAACAGTTAGTTATACATAGACAGATGTTGTGGTATACATGTACTGGATCAACAGTTAGTTATACATAGACAGATGTAATGGCATACATGTACTGGATCAACAGTTAGTTATACATAGACAGATGTAATGGTATACATGTACTGGATCAACAGTTAGTTATACATAGACAGATGTTGTGGTATACATGTACTGGATCAACAGTTAGTTATACATAGACAGATGTTATGGTATACATGTACTGGATCAACAGTTAGTTATACATAGACAGATGTAATGGTATACATGTACTGGATCAACAGTTAGTTATACATATACAGATGTAATGGTATACATGTACTGGATCAACAGTTAGTTATACATAGATATATGTTATGGTATACATGTACTGGATCAACAGTTAGTTATACATAGACAGATGTTATGGTATACATGTACTGGATCAACAGTTAGTTATACATAGACAGATGTTATGGTATACATGTACTGGATCAACAGTTAGTTATACATACAGATGTAATGGTATACATGTACTGGATCAACAGTTAGTTATACATAGACTGATGTTATGGTATACATGTACTGGATCAACAGTTAGTTATACATAGACAGATGTTATGGTATGCATGTACTGGATCAACAGTTAGTTATACATAGACAGATGTAATGGTATACATGTACTGAATCAACAGTTAGCTATACATAGACAGATGTAATGGTATACATGTACTGGATCAACAGTTAGTTATACAGAGACCGATGTAATGGTATACATGTACTGGATCAACAGTTAGTTATACATAGACAGATGTAATGGTATACATGTACTGGATCAACAGTTAGTTATACATAGAAAGATGTTATGGTATACATGTACTGGATCAACAGTTAGTTATACATAGACAGATGTTATGGTATACATGTACTGGATCAACAGTTAGTTATACATAGACAGATGTAATGGTATACATGTACTGGATCAACAGTTAGTTATACATAGACAGATGTTATGGTATACATGTACTGGATCAACAGTTAGTTATACATAGACAGATGTTATGGTATACATGTACTGGATCAACAGTTAGTTATACATACAGATGTAATGGTATACATGTACTGGATCAACAGTTAGTTATACATAGACTGATGTTATGGTATACATGTACTGGATCAACAGTTAGTTATACATAGACAGATGTTATGGTATGCATGTACTGGATCAACAGTTAGTTATACATAGACAGATGTAATGGTATACATGTACTGAATCAACAGTTAGCTATACATAGACAGATGTAATGGTATACATGTACTGGATCAACAGTTAGTTATACAGAGACCGATGTAATGGTATACATGTACTGGATCAACAGTTAGTTATACATAGACAGATGTAATGGTATACATGTACTGGATCAACAGTTAGTTATACATAGACAGCTGTAATGGTATACATGTACTGGATCAACAGTTAGTTATACATAGACAGATGTTATGGTATACATGTACTGGATCAACAGTTAGTTATACATAGACAGATGTTATGGTATACATGTACTGGATCAACAGTTAGTTATACATAGACAGATGTAATGGTATACATGTACTGGATCAACAGTTAGTTATACATAGACAGATGTTATGGTATACATGTACTGGATCAACAGTTAGTTATACATAGACAGATGTTATGGTATACATGTACTAGATCAACAGTTAGTTATACATAGACAGATGTAATGGTATACATGTACTGGATCAACAGTTAGTTATACATAGACAGATGTAATGGTATACATGTACTGGATCAACAGTTAGTTATACATATACAGATGTAATGGTATACATGTACTGGATCAACAGTTAGTTATACATAGATAGATGTTATGGTATACATGTACTGGATCAACAGTTAGTTATACATAGACAGATGTTATGGTATACATGTACTGGATCAACAGTTAGTTATACATAGACAGATGTTATGGTATGCATGTACTGGATCAACAGTTAGTTATACATAGACAGATGTAATGGTATACATGTACTGAATCAACAGTTAGCTATACATAGACAGATGTAATGGTATACATGTACTGGATCAACAGTTAGTTATACAGAGACAGATGTAATGGTATACATGTACTGGATCAACAGTTAGTTATACAGAGACCGATGTAATGGTATACATGTACTGGATCAACAGTTAGTTATACATAGACAGATGTAATGGTATACATGTACTGGATCAACAGTTAGTTATACATAGTCAGATGTAATGGTATACATGTACTAGATCAACAGTTAGTTATACATAGACAGATGTTATGGTATACATGTACTGGATCAACAGTTAGTTATACATAGACAGATGTAATGGTATACATGTACTGGATCAATAGTTAGTTATACAGAGACCGATGTAAATGTATACATGTACTGGATCAACAGTTAGTTATGCATAGACCGGTGTAATGGTATACATGTACTGGATCAACAGTTAGTTATACATAGACAGATGTTGTGGTATACATGTACTGGATCAACAGTTAGTTATGCATAGACAGATGTAATGGCATACATGTACTGGATCAACAGTTAGTTATACATATACAGATGTTGTGGTATACATGTACTGGATCAACAGTTAGTTATACATAGACAGATGTAATGGTATACATGTACTGGATCAACAGTTAGTTATACATATACAGATGTAATGGTATACATGTACTGGATCAACAGTTAGTTATACATAGATAGATGTTATGGTATACATGTACTGGATCAACAGTTAGTTATACATAGACAGATGTTATGGTATACATGTACTGGATCAACAGTTAGTTATACATAGACAGATGTTATGGTATGCATGTACTGGATCAACAGTTAGTTATACATAGACAGATGTAATGGTATACATGTACTGAATCAACAGTTAGCTATACATAGACAGATGTAATGGTATACATGTACTGGATCAACAGTTAGTTATACAGAGACAGATGTAATGGTATACATGTACTGGATCAACAGTTAGTCATACAGAGACCGATGTAATGGTATACATGTACTGGATCAACAGTTAGTTATACATAGACAGATGTAATGGTATACATGTACTGGATCAACAGTTAGTTATACATAGACAGATGTTATGGTATACATGTACTGGATCAACAGTTAGTTATACATAGACAGATGTAATGTTATACATGTACTGGATCAACAGTTAGTTATACATAGACAGATGTAATGGTATACATGTACTGGATCAACAGTTAGTTATACATAGACAGTTGTTATGGTATACATGTACTGGATCAACAGTTAGTTATACATAGACAGATGTTATGGTATACATGTACTAGATCAACAGTTAGTTATACATAGACAGATGTAATGGTATACATGTACTGGATCAACAGTTAGTTATACATAGACAGATGTAATGGTATTCATGTACTGGATCAACAGTTAGTTATACATAGACAGATGTAATGGTATTCATGTACTGGATCCACAGTTAGTTATACATAGACAGATGTAATGGTATACATGTACTGGATCAACAGTTAGTTATACATAGACAGATGTTATGGTATACATGTACTGGATCAACAGTTAGTTATGCATAGACCGATGTAATGGTATACATGTACTGGATCAACAGTTAGTTATACATAGACAGATGTAATGGTATACATGTATTGGATCAACAGTTAGTTATACATAGACAGATGTAATGGTATACATGTACTGGATCAACAGTTAGTTATACATAGACAGAGGATATGGTATACATTTACATGATTAACAGTTAGCTATACATGGATAGATGTTATGGTAAAACATAAGATGTAATGATAAAAAATCACATGATAAAGAACTATTTTTGTGAATGTATCAGTTATGTGTGATATATTATTACTCTGATGTATGTTTTGTAAACATGTTCAAACCTTTGAGAATTATTATAGTAAAAAATGAAGTTCAATATTTGAATGAGAAACTTGGCACACATCAAATTTTTAAATACAGGTTAAGGCAAGCAAAATTTCTGCAACAATTTCTGACTTTTTACTAGGAGTACAAAATAATAATGGATCTTCTTTTTAATTATGAAGATCACATTTCAACTTTTTAAATCTATAAAATGTTTGTCTCATTTGGGTTGAATTAATTGATTTTTTTTAATTGATGGAGTTGATATGAAAAAAAGTGACATTTTTTATATGTACAGTCAAACCTGTATATAAAGGCCACTCAAGGGAACCTGATAATGTGGCCTTTATGAGCAGTTTCCCTTTATATAGAGGTTAAAATTATACGCACTATTCATTAATGGGAGAGAATGAGATTGTCCTTTATATACATTGATTTGTTATATACAGGTGCCCTTTAAGGCAGGTTTGACTACTAATTATGGTAAAAATATATACTGGCTACGGTATTAGGGCACAAAGTTCTTTTCATAGAGAGTTTGTGCACTATTATCAGATGGCCATATAATGAACAGATAAATGTGGTCAGAAAGTCTACTTTGAAAAAAATGTATCAGACATGCTTTGTTATGGTTTTCTATATACTATGCTTCACTTAGTTACATACACCACCCCTGTACTAACACATGCTTCACTTAATTACACACACCACCCCTGTACTAACACATGCTTCACTTAATTACACACACCACCCCTGTACTAACACATGCTTCACTTAATTACACACACCACCCCCGTACTAACACATGCTTCACTTAATTACACACACCACCTCCGTACTAACACATGCTTCACTTAATTACACACACCACCTCCGTACTAACACATGCTTCACTTAATTACACGCCACCTCCGTACTAACACATGCTTCACTTAATTACACACACCACTCCCGTACTAACACATGCTTCACTTAATTACACACCCCACCCCCGTACTAACACATGCTTCACTTAATTACACACACCACCTCCGTACTAACACATGCTTCACTTAATTACACACACCACCCCTGTACTAACACATGCTTCACTTAATTACACACCACCTCCGTGCTAACACATGCTTCACTTAATTACACCCACCCCCCATACTAACACATGCTTCACTTAATTACACACACTACCCCCGTACTAACACTATGGCTCAACACTTCAGTTAATATCACTGAGCTGTACTTTCCAAATTGCACTGAATAAAAACCTCCTATACTAAAAATGTATTGCTCAACACTATAACTCACAGCTTTACATTCCCCATTTCACTTATTAAAAAACTAAACATGTATGGTTACTAACACTATGGCTCAACACTTCAGCTAATGTCACTGAGCTGTACTTTCCAAATTTCACTGATTAAAATCCTCCTATACTAAAAATGTATTGCTCAACACTATATAACTCACAGCTTTACATTCCCCATTTCACTTATTAAAAAACTAAACATGTATGGTTACTAACACTATGGCTCAACACTTCAGCTAATGTCACTGAGCTGTACTTTCCAAATTTCACTGATTAAAATCCTCCTATACTAAAAATGTATTGCTCAACACTATATAACTCACAGCTTTACATTCCCCATTTCACTTATTAAAAAACTAAACATGTATGGTTACTAACACTATGGCTCAACACTTCAGCTAATGTCACTGAGCTGTACTTTCCAAATTTCACTGATTAAAAACCTCCTATACTAAAAATGTATTGCTCAACACGATATAACTCACAGCTTTACATTCCCCATTTCACTTATTAAAAAACTAAACATGTATGGTTACTAACACTATGGCTCAACACTTCAGCTAATGTCACTGAGCTGTACTTTCCAAATTTCACTGATTAAAAACCTCCTATACTAAAAATGTATTGCTCAACACTATATAACTCACAGCTTTACATTCCCCATTTCACTTATTAAAACACTAAACATGTATGGTTACTAACACTATGGCTCAACACTTCAGCTAATGTCACTGAGCTGTACATATCCCTTTTCACAATATACCTGTTACCAGTTAACAGCTAACTGTTCAGAAAACCACAAATAATACATGTATGGTTCATAGTGTACTTTGGTTGAGATTGTTCTTACCACAAGATTTGTTCATTGATATGGAATCTGATTGCCAAACTCCTTGTTGTATGACTTTGTGTTCTAAGATTGTGGTTATGTATGTATTTTCTATATATGGTTTGAACTTATGATGACTAATAACATGATATATTAAAATTTGACATGCTTGAATGTCAGTTGACATTTGATTGGTTGTTTTTAATTAGCATAATGTTGGATCATTATAATAATTGTACAAGTTTGCATATTAGATATACAACTTTTTCATTATTCCTTAGTATGTCTAATTGATTAGTTCTCTATTCAGAAGTAATTTGTTTAAATTATGAACAAGATTTCAAGACTTTATTTTACTCAAGATATAATAAACTGTCACATGAGAATACAATTAGATGATGACTTTCAAAATGTGCAAGGTCACATATAATTAAATGCAGCAGTTGTGAATATACATGTACAATATATAATATCATATGGAAATATAATGAAGAAAATATTAATGATATAATAGTTTCACAAGATTTGTCAGAAAAATGGATAGCTATTTAATATTTATTTGTTTCAAAATGACATCATTCCTTTCAGTTTTATTAATGATGAATTTTGAACAAAACACTGTGGAATATACCTCTGTCTCTCCATTTCAATAACATCATTTTAACATGAGAATAGATAATGACATTCATCTCCATGATGTGCTATTCAGAATATTTATATGAAATGCAACATTTATCTGTAATGTAGGATTAGAAGTACCAACATTTTATTCAATATATATCTTCAGACTTGTATGTTTTGTAACTGAATTCTAAGAGACCCTAACTTTACAGCACTATTTATCCAGTTCAAAATTATTGCTTTTTCTTTATTCTTCAGTGTTGTACAAGGTCCAATTATAGTAAAGATGGGTTTGATTTGTCATTCGGCAAATAACAAATCTTGTTTCACTGGTACATTTCATGTCTTTGTAATTAATAAATGTTGTAGCTTTTTTGTTTATAAGTTCAACTATATATATATATTGTTTATATAAAGGAGAAGATGTTCTAAGTTGTAAAACTTGTATCTGATCCTATTGTCATGTTTTTGGACAATGAAATATGTTTAAACTGACATTTTACTGAATCACTGACCTTTTGATCAAGTTCATTATAAAATTATACAGTAATAGAATGGTTGATTAAAACAAACTAATAATCTAAAGATTAATGTACAGTTGTGAATGTTACATTTTATGTACAAAGGTTATGTACAAAGGTGTGTCCATTTTTGCCAGGATGCATACTATTGTATGGTAAAATGTGAGTAGGGGAAAGAGGTACCTATTTTGTGTAATCAACTATAATTGTTCCTATGGTACCAGTCCAACTTCCATGAAGCTACAAAATAATTACATACATATTGAAGTTATTTATGGTATATTACAGAAGTTTTAAGAATTTTTCTCTAATTTCTCCATCTTTTGAATCTTTGTCATCTTCAGCAGAGTGTGCTTATTTTGTGTTATATTTCCCTGAAACTTTAAAGACCACATTTATACATAATAATGTTGTGCACCTCAATTCACAGAGATATTCAAGACTTTTTTTTTTTTTGGTTGAAATTTTCATTTTAGTCACATTTTCATTAGAATATACATATTTTCTGTAAATCCTATTATTGTAAAAACAAAATCTTAGGCTTTCACAGAATTATTACATTGGAGCTAGGTATCTCATATACTGGTAGTGCTCAAGATGTTTCTAGATTTTTGTATAATTTATAACTACTCGTACAGTTTACAACAGACCTTCCTGAAACTATGCAAAATATGTATTGTATTCTCCAGTATATTTTAAAATCAACTCTCCCACAGTTTGTAAAATGAGGTATTCACCAATATTTTGTGGAATACACTTAAAGGGTAATTTATTTGCTCTCAATTGTTTTTGTTGCTAGATATTTTAAGAACAAGTTGTTGTTTGTATTGTGAGAATTTGTATTACAATTAAACTTTTTATTGTTTCCTAAAAGATTCTATGAAGAAATAATCTGTGTCAAATCTAGCAACAATTTCAATTTTGCAATCACTTGTCGTCCGTTGTCTTGTCTTTATTTTTTCAAATATCCATCAATGCCTCATTTCAAGTCACATTGAGCTTTACTTTTTTCAAAAGTCCATCACTACTTCATTTCAAGTCACAATGGGCTCAAAATTGAATATCAGCTCTGTGATACATATATTCTAGGTTTTCCGTCGGAGGAATGCCCATTTAACTAATGTACAGATTGAGCAAATTATGCTAAATTTTGATTTAAAAGCACACAATTGATTCAAATGAAACCAAACTAAGAATTCAGATGCAGTTTGAATTTTCACCTGTTTTAATTTACATATTTCGATCTTTGGTGTAAAATTTTGAAGTCTGAAAATGAAATGCAGACGAGGTGATTACATGCTCATTAGATGCTGTGAGACTCTGGTTTTTAGTATCCATGGTTACTTAATTGTATCTTAAATAGTTATTACAAATGTAATGGTATATGTATAATGAAATTATGGAAACTAATGGTTTTATAGAGGTTTTTTTTCCAATGCTGGGTTTTTATCTCTAGCTTTTAATGCAGTTTCCACGGTTTTTAATAAAAGACATAGTCTTGTATATTTGATTAATGTAGATTATAAAGGTTAACTTGCTACACATGTCAACTAATGTTCTTAATGTTTGCACACAAAATTGTCATATATAAAACAGATGCTAATTTTTAACACAATGTGTTTTCTATATTCACAGTTTACAACATTATATGGTATCCACCAGTATTTCATGTAATACAATAAAAGGGTAATTTATTTGCTCTCAATTGTTTTTGTTGCTAGATATTTTAAGAACAAATTGTTGTTTGTATTGTGAGAATTTGTATTACAATTAAACTTTTTATTGTTTCCTAAAAGATTTTATGAAGAAATAATCTGTGTCAAATCTAGCAACAATTTCAATTTTGCAATCACTTGTCATCCGTTGTCTTGTCTTTATTTTTTCAAATATCCATCACTGCCTCATTTCAAGTCACAATGAGCTTTACTTTTGTCAAAAGTCCATCACTACTTCATTTCAAGTTACAATGGGCTCAAAATTGAATATCAGCTCTGATACATATATTCTAGGTTTTCCGTTGGAGGAATGCCCATTTAACTAATGTACAGATTGAGCAAATTATGTTAAATTTTGATTTATATATATAAAAGCACACAATTGATTCAAATGAAACCAAACTAGGAATTCAGATGCAGTTTGAATTTTGACCTGTTTTAATTTACATATTTCGATCTTTTGTGTAAAATTTTGAAGTCTGAAAATAAAATGCAGGCGAGGTGATTACATGCTCATTGGATGCTGTGAGACTCTGGTTTTTAGTATCCATTGTTACTTAATTGTATCTTAAATAGTTATTACAAATGTAATGGTATATGTATAATGAAATTATGGAAACTAATGATTTTCTAGAGGTTTTTTTTCCAATGCTGGGTTTTTATCTCTAGCTTTTAATGCAGTTTCCACGGTTTTTAATAAAAGACATAGTCTTGTATATTTGATTAATGTAGATTATAAAGGTTAACTTGCTACACATGTCAACTAATGTTCTCAATGTTTGCACACAAAATTGTCATATATAAAACAGATGCTAATTTTTTACACAATTTGTTTTCTATATTCACAGTTTACAACATTATATGGTATCCACCAGTATTTCATGTAATACAATAAAAGGGTAATTTATTTGCTCTCAATTGTTTTTGTTGCTAGATATTTTAAGAACAAGTTTTTGTTTGTATTGTGAAAATTTGTATTATAATTAAACTGTTTTTTGTTTCTTAAAAGATTCTAAGAAGAAATAATCTGTGTCAAATCTAGTAACAATTTCAATTTTGCAATCACTTGTCGTCCGTTGTCTCTTTCCTTTTTTGAAATGTCCACCACTGCCTCATTTCAAGTCACAACTTTTTAAGTCTGAAAATGAGCAATTACATGATTATTGGATTCTGTGAACCATTGGTTTTTAAATCGCTCCCCTCACAATTTTAAACATTAGATATCCACCGGTATTTTATGTTAATAGCCCCACTCACAGTTTCACAGATTTAAATATAAGGTATCCACGAGTAGTTTATGTTAACAGCTTCCCTCAACGGTATCCGTTAGTAGTTTATGTTAACAGCCCCTCTCACAGTTTTAAGCATAAGGTATCCGTTAGTAGTTTATGTTAACAGCCCCTCTCACAGTTTTAAGCATAATGTATCCACCAGTAGTTTATGTTAGTGGCCCCTCTCACAGTTTTACACATAAGGTGACCACCAGTAGTTTATGTTAACAGCCCTTTCACAGTATCAAACATAAGGTGTCCATCAGTAGTTTATATTAACAACTCCCATCACAGTTTTAAGCATAAGGTATCCACCAGTAGTTAATGTTAACAGTTCCTCTCACAGTTGTAAGCATAATGTATCCACCAACAGTTTATGTTAACAGGACCTGTCAGTTTTAAGCATAAGGTGTCCATCAGTAGTTTATGTTAGCATCCTCTCTCACAGTTTTAGAACATAAGGTGTCCATCAGTAGTTTATGTTAACAGCCCCTCTCACAGCTTAAAGCATCAGGGTGTCAATCAGTAGTTTATGTTAGCAGGACTTCACACGATTTTAAGTATAAGGTGACCATCAGTAGGTTATGGTAACAGCCCCTCTCACAGTTTTAAGCACAAGGTGTCAATCCGTAGTTTATGTTAACATTCCCACAGTGTTCAACTTAAGGTAATCACCAGTATTTTGTGTAAATAAATCTTCCCACAGTGTGCAACATAAAGTAATCCCCAGTATTTTGTGTAAATAAATATTCCCACAGTGCTCAACATAAAGTATTTCCAGGTATTGTATGTAAATAAAGCTTCCTACAGTGCTCAACATACAGTATTCCTCAGTATTTTGTATAAATAAATCTTCCCACAGTCTTCAACATACAGTATTCCTCAATATTTTGTGTAGATAACTCTTCTCACAGTGCTAAAACATACATTATTCCTCAGTATTTTGTGTAAATAAATTTTCCCAGTGTTCAACATAAAGTATTTCCAAATATTTTATGTAAATAAATATTCTCACAGTGTTCAACAAGAAGTAGTCCCCAGTATTTTGTGTAAATAAATCTTCCCACAGTGTTCAACATAAAGTAATCCCCAGTATTTTGTGTAAATAATTTTTTCCACAGTGCTCAACATAAAGTAATCCCCAGTATTTTGTTTAAATAAATATTCCCAGTGTTCAACATAAAGTATTCCTCTGTATTTGGTGTAAATAAATCGTCCCACAGTGTTCAACATAAAGTATTTCCCAGAATTTTATGTAAATAAATCTTCCCAGTGTTCAACATAAAGTATTACCAAATATTTTGTGTAAATAATCTTCCCAGTGTTCAACATAAAGTAATCCCCAGTATTTTGTGTAAATAATTCTTCCCATAGTGCTCAGCATACAGTATTCCTCAGTATTGTGTGTACATAAATCTTCCCACAGTGCTTAACATACAGTATTCCTCAGTATGTTGTGTAAATAAATCTTCTCACATAAAGTAATCCCCAGTATTTTGTGTAAATAAATATTCCCACAGTGTTCAACAAGAAGTAATCCCCAGTATTCTGTGTAAATAAATCTTCCCACAGTGCTCAACATACAGTATTTTGTGTAAATAAATCTTCTCACAGTGCTCAACATAAAGTAATCCCCAATATTTTGTGTAAATAATCTTCCCACAGTGCTCAATATACAGTATTCCTCAGTATTTTGTGTAAATAAATCTTCCCACAGTGCTTAACATACAGTATTCCTCGGTATTTTGTGTAAATAAATTTTCCCACAGTGTTCAACATAAAGTAATCCCCAGTATTTTGTGTGAATAAATTTTCCCACAGTGCTCAACATAAAGTAATTCGCAGTATTTTGTGTAAATAAATCTTCCGACAGTGTTCAACATAAAGTAATCCCCAGTATTTTATGTAAATAAATTTTCACACAGTGCTCAACATAAAGTTATCCCCAGTATTTTGTGTAAATAAATCTTCCCACAGTGTTCAACATAAAGTATTCCCCAGTATTTTGTGTAAATAATTTTTTCAACAGTGCTCAACATATAGTAATCCCCAGTATTTTGTGTAAATAAATATTCCCAGTGTTCAACATAAAGTATTCCTCAGTATTTTGTGTAAATAAATCGTCCCACAGTGTTCAACATAAAGTATTTCCCAGAATTTTATGTAAATAAATCTTCCCAGTGTTCAACATAAAGTATTACCAAATATTTTGTGTAAATAGTCTTCCCACAGTGTTCAACATAAAGTAATCCCCAGTATTTTGTGTAAATAAATTTTTCAACAGTGCTCAACATATAGTAATCCCCAGTATTTTATGTAAATAAATATTCCCAGTGTTCAACATAAAGTATTCCTCAGTATTTTGTGTAAATAAATCGTCCCACAGTGTTCAACATACAGTATTCCTCAGTATTTTGTGTAAATAAATCTTCCCATAGTCTTCACCATAAAGTAATCCCCAATATGTTTTGTAAATATATCTTCCCATAGTGCTCAACATACAGTATTCCTCGGTATTTTGTGTAAATACATCTTCCCAGTGTTCAACATAAAGTAATTCCCAGTATTTTGTGTGAATACATATTCCCACAGTGCTCAACATAATGTATTTCATAGTATTTTGTGTAAATAAATCTGCTCACAGTTTTCAACACAACGTATTTCCAAGTCTTTTATGTAAATAAATATTCCCACAGTGTTCAACAAGAAGTATTCCTCAGTATTTTGTATAAATAAATCTCCCCACAGTGTTCAACATAAAGTATTCCTCAGCATTGTGTATAAATAAATCTTCCCACAGTGTTCAACATAAAGTAATCCCCAGTATTTTGTGTAAATAATCTTCCCACAGTGCTCAGCATAATGTATTTCCCAGTATTGTGTGTAAATAAATATTCCCACAGTGTTCAACATAACGTATTTCCCAGTATTTTATGTAAATAAATATTCCCACAGTGCTCAGCATAATGTATTTCCCAGTATTGTGTGTAAATAAATATTCCCACAGTGTTCAACATAAAATATTTCCCAATATATTGTGTAAATAAATCTTCCCACAGTGTTCAAGATAAAGTATTACCAAATATTTTGTGTAAATAATCTTCCCACAGTGTTCAACATAAAGTAATGCCCAGTATGTTTTGTTAATAAATCTTCCCATAGTGCTCAACATACAGTATTCCTCGGTATTTTGTGTAAATACATCTTCCCACAGTGTTCAACATATAGTAATTCCCAGTATTTTGTGTAAATACATATTCCCTCAGTGCTCAACATAATGTATTTCCCAGTATTTTGTGTAAATAAATCTGCTCACAGTGTTCAACACAACGTATTTCCAAGTCTTTCCTGTAAATAAATATTCCCACAGTGTTCAACAAGAAGTATTTCTCAGTATTTTGTTTAAATAAATCTTCCCACTGTGTTCAACATAAAGTATTCCTGAGTATTTTGTGTAAATAAATCTTCCCACAGTGTTCAACATAAAGTAATCCCCAGTATTTTGTGTAAATAATCTTCCCACAGTGCTCAACATACAATATTCCTCAGTATTTTGTGTAAATAAATCTTCCCACAATGCTCAACATACAATATTCCTCGGTATTTTGTGTAAATAAATCTTCCCACAGTGCTCAACATAACGTATTTCCCAGTATTGTGTGTAAATAAATCTTCCCACAGTGTTCAATATACAGTATTCCCCCGTAATATGTGGAAAGAAATCTTCCCACAGTGTTCAACATGAAGTATTCTCTCAATATTTTGTGTAAATAAATCTTCCCACAGTGTTCAACATAAAGTATTCAAAGTAGCTTGTTTATTAAATCAATCTTCCCACAATGTTCAACATAACATATTCCCAAGTATTTTATGTAAATAAATCTTCCCACGGTGTTCAACATAAGTATTTCCTAGTATTTTGTGTAAATAAATCTTCCCAGTGTTCAGCATATGTTTTGTATAATGTTTTATAATAATTTAATTTTCTCTACCAATGCTACTGAACCAAATTAAATAAAACTTGGTTGATATGGTACTTACAAGACATACACCACTTTCCATGACCACCATTTGTAAAAATCTTATTTTTTTCAATTGTCCATTACTACCTTATTTGAAGTTATAATGAGCTCAAATTTGAACATCAGTTCTATGACACGTGTATTCCGGGTTTAGTGTGAGATGATAATGAGTAGTTCAACTTCAACATCTCTTCTTGGTTATTCTATTTAGATATTCTTTCCCTCGATTTATATTGATTATGCAAAATCACATTAAAATCTCCCCAGAAACCATTGATTCAAATGTTCCTCAAATGAACTTACATTGCTTCACTATCAAGATATGGCGTATGAAAGCCCAACCCTTCCATCCAAAATCACTGCCACTATTAAGAATAAATTTATGATAGTTTATTTTATTTTATTCACACAAGTACAAAATTGTTCCACATCATTATTCAATTTCAAATAGGGAAGGGACAACCAATACACTGCCTATATAATATATTTCGATTTCTTGTGTAAAATTTTGAAGTCTGAAAATGAAAACCAGGTCAGCGATTACATGCTCCATAATGTTTAATGGAATTGAGGAAACTAATGCTTTTCTAGAGTTTTTCCCATAATAAGGTTTTTCTCTAGTTTTTAAGGCAGAATTTCCTGTTTTTATTAAAAAATATACTCATTCACATTTTATTAATATTTGATTGTAAGGCTAACTTGCTTCATATGTCACCTAATGTACTTAATGTGTGTGCTGTATTATATAAAATTGATGTTAGCTTTTAAAAATATGTTTGTCTTATTTCGATATGGAAGCCAATGATTTGCTATCGTCCCAACAGTCACAATTAAATGAGCTTCTGATTAAAAACAAAGAATTATTTGTCACTAAAGAAAACCCAAAGTTAGGCTTGACTAATCTGGTAGAACACCAGATACATTTGAAGCCTGATGCAGTTTCTAAGCACCAAAGACCATATAAACTGCCACCTCACAAGAGGGACGTTTTGCGTCATCAACTTCTTCTTCTTCCCGTCAGGAGAATACTCTATATTGAGTGTTGACTCTCCGCGCATTTCCCTTCTGTACAGCTAAAAGCAAATCGTATATACAGTTAAAAACGGAATTAACGTATTTACATCTGGGATAGCACTGGTAGGGTGATGGACCCTAACCCTGCCTGGAACTGGTCAATGGTGTTGACTTGACGTAGAGTCTGTGGTATGGTGTTCCAGGTGATGATGGTACGCGGGAAGAAAGAATATCGAAAAATATCAGCATTTGTATAGTGTTCTGTAGGCTGCATTACCTCTGGTTCTGTTGTCTGATGGTGTGAGAATGTGTTCCGCATGGACATCAACTAAGTTGTTAACTATTTTGTACATGAATGTTGCTCTTGCTTTGGCTCTTCGTTGTTCTAGTGACTCCCACTGTAACCTGGAGATCATTGATGTTACTACTCTATCATAAAAGTTGTTATATACAAATCTTGCAGCTCTCCTTTGTATTGCCTCTAGTTGGTGTATGTTGTTCCGGGTATAAGGGTCCCACACTGAGCTTGCATATTCAATAGATGGTCGTACCAAAGTTGTGTATGCGGTTGCTTTCACTTCTTTTGGGCAGGAATGTATATTGCGCCTTAGGAAACCAATGGTGCGGTTGGCTTTTGCTGATATGTTGCTAATGTGGTTGTTCCAGCTTAAGTCTGAGCTGAATGTAACTCCAATGTATTTGCTGTCTTTGGTAACCTCTAGTATGTGGTTGTGTAGGTTAAGTGGATGGTGAAACATTTATCTGCATTTAACTGCATCTGCCATTTTTTCTCCCATATTTCTAGTTGTTGTAGGTCGTTTTGTAATTGATGCTGGTCATTGTTGTTAATCACACGATAGAGGAGGCAATCATCAGCGAATAGTCGTGCATTTGATGTGACATATTCGGGCAAGTCATTTATGAATATGAGGAACAACTGGTCCGAGTACCGTGCCCTGGGGCACCCCAGAGTCTACATCACAGGTGGAAGAGTGTGTGCCGTCTAGTAGCACCTGTTGAGTACGTCCTTTAAGAAAGTCTTGTATTCATTTCAGTGTTGTACCACGAATGCCATAGTGGTCAAGTTTCATTAGTAGTCGTCTATGTGGAACCCTGTCAAAGGCTTTCGAAAGGTCAAGGAGAATGGCATCTATCTGTTTTCCACTAGACATGTTCTTTGCTAGCTCTTGTACAGTTGTTATGAGTTGGGTTTCACAAGATCGACGGGCTCTAAATCCATGGTGGTTGTCCGATAATAAGTTGTTTTGTGAAAGATGGTTCATGATGTTACTGTAGATAATATGCTCAAGAATTTGACTGCAGATTGATGAACCTTTAAGTCAAGGAATAATTGCACCGGTAAATGAAAAAGAACATATACCCATATCAAGTCTCATTGTTTTAGTTTCAAGGAGAAATCGACCAAACTCAGGGTTGGAAATAGGTTCAAATGAGGGAAGTCTATTAATGTCTAGGTTTTGCGTAGATTTTTTATATCTGAATTCCAATACACAAGCTTTTCTATATACAATTCCGAATGTGGATGAATTAACGGGATCATTTACACGGCATATTCCAAATTTCATATCTTCCATTGGCTTCAGATCAGGTTTTTTTCAAATGCGCATTTCGCCAGAGTCTACCAAGTACTAATATACTGCCTTCAATACTTGTTTTGGTACATTTAAGGTTAATGGGTTACATATGGGTTTGAAAGCATCACCAAATAGTTTTCAGCTTCTTAAGAATAAAGTATTTAATGGTTTATCTTTTCGAAACACATTGTGTTACTTGGATGATGTCGGGAGGAGGGGTTCTGAACATTTTTAACAGCCTTTGAAAAGATTTACAGGAGTTTTTGGACGATTTTATTCAGCTGGATTGAGGCTATCGCCACAGAAATGTAAGTTTGCACAAAGGAATTGCATTTTTTAGGACACGAAATATCAAAAGAAAGGATAAGACCACCAGATCAAGAGCGATATTTTAGATTAATGAACTGGTTCCAGAGATATATTCGTGATTAGAAAGTCAAAGCAAATTGTTGATACAAACTTCTACGTAAAGGTGTGAAATTTATATAGAAAAAGAAACATCCCAAATACGATTTACCTTTTTACCTTTTTACCTAGCTGTGGAAACGTCAAGTAAAGGTATTGGTTTAATCAGAGCAATTGATGAAAGATGGAATTTAATTTTGAGATTCAATATAAACCTGCTGAACAACTGATAGTACCTGATTCATTGTCAAGAGGGTTTGGGTTTATGGTGTTTAACGCCACTTTCAACAATATTTCAGTTATATCGTGGCGGTCAGTTTTATTGGTGGAGGAAATCGGAGTACCGGGGAAAACCACCTACCTGTCGCAAGTAAGTGACGAACTGTATCACATAATGTTGTATCGAATACATCTCGCCATGAAAGGGGTTCGAACTCACAACGTTAGTGGTGTTAGACACTGATTGCATAGGTAGTTGTAAATCCAACTACTATAAGATCACGACCTCGACACTGCCCCCCCCCCCTCCCCCCCCACACATTGTCAAGATGTCAACCTAATACTAGAAGTGATCCTGCAGTTTAAAGTTGAAATGAAACATACCCTTGTTTTCCATATGTCTCAGGACATACAGGTGAAATAACATCACACAACGGGTTCTCTTTACAAGAATTAATTAATAAGTCTAGTGACTCTATCTGTTTAAGCATGTATCACATAACAATGATATAGTAACACACCAGGAATCAGATTATGAAGGTGATACAGAAACGCCTCATATGTCAAGGAAACACAACGTGATTAAGCAAAAAACTAAAACACAGCTTGCATTTAACATTTCACAACGTGAAACAAAAGAGTTGTATTGTCCTGTCTCAGCGGATGAATCACAAATCAAAGAAGTGAGCATAGATTTATTTGAACACTTTGATTTTAGCCCAGAAAAATGTAAAACTTTGCAAGGAAATGACAAGACTACCTTATCTAATCAACTACCTAGAGTCCAATGAGTTACCATTAAGTCAGAAATTAGCCAGTAGAATTTAGATAGTCAAATGACTATCTTTTGATTAATTGGTTACTACTACATTCTAAGGTGAAGAAATGAGTGTAAATGAAACAAAATGCATTTTTGAAAAGAATTTATAAAAACAAAAAAACCCCCAAAAAAACCACCCCAAAACTGACTCCAAAAATGACTCCAAAAGTGACTCCAGACTCCACTCCAAAATAAACTACAGACTCCACTCCATGTTTTACAACATGCCATAATTGTTGTGTGACAGATAACCTTGCATATTGTTTTTAATTATGATGTGATTCGGGTTCGGGGGGAATAAAAACAGTTATATAGTATCAAGATATATATTTTTTTACTACAATATGAACTATTTTGTCAAAATACAAAAATTAATACGCATTGATCGCATTTCTAATATAAATAAAACGTCATCTATAACTGAATAAGAAAGTAGAAAAGACTAACTCAAGAAATTCAATATAAAATATAATAATAATTATAAACAATATAATTTTACAAAATCATAAATGGTCATGAATATCAGTGATTATTGTGTGAATTCATGAACATGTAATAGCCCAAATTCTAATACACACCTTACCGTGAAATGGAATAAATGTAGGTCCAGGTAGATACGATAACGTAACCCTCATTCCGCTTTTGCTCCCAGTGAGGGTTATACGAATCGATCCCGTTCAACATATGGGAGCAGCGCCCGGAGTGATTCACACCGGCGGTTTTTTGTCCTAATTCCGTTGTAAGTGGTTGGAAAAATTAACGGGGGTGAAAGATAAATATGTTTAGGTAAACCTTGAGGTGTTAAGTAAACGCTGCATCAATCCATGATAGACTTATATCCATCTGAAAATTTGAATGCATGAAATCTTCTTTCTGTCCGACATTTTGTTTACAAGTTGCTATTTCACGAGCACTTGCCTCGTTTTGGAGATATCCTTATTTGGATCAATCGTAGTAAAGCATCGTAGTAAAAGTTTTTCATATTTGGCATTCAGATCCATATATGGATAGGCTCCGCCCATCACGAGAGTATACGTAAGGTGCCATGGCGGACAAGAAACAATTTCCGAATACGAAATCGACCATGAAAGTAAAAACAGGTATTGTAACACTTATTTCGTATCACCATTACTTAAAAATTGTAGGGAATAATAAGTTATGACCAGAGATGCAAAAAGAAAGTTGAAATATTCACGGAACGAAAATTTTAATTTGCTCCCATACGTTGAATGGGACCGATTTGTAACCCAAACTGGAGCACAAGCGGAATGAGGGTTACGTTATCGTATCTAAGGTCCAGGAAGTTTATTTAAAAATATAAGTTAGTTGTTCAAATCGTTAATCTATTTTTAGATATTTTAGGAAAACGAAAGTACATAGATAACTGAATGCTGACTATTATAACGTTTGTAAACAAATATTGAAATGATAAATACTGTAGTGCAAATACTTTCAATAAAGAAAATTAGTTATTTATTACAAAATACAGTAGTCAATCTCGTTAACTCGCTACAGAAAAATTGAGCTCGCCGATAAAGTCGAGTAAAAAAAGGTAGAAATATTGGCATGTGTTATTGCCGGTTCTAAAATTTCATAAAGTAATTTGAATTGATTTATTATTTTTCATGTTGATATGATTATGATTTAATCATCCGAGATATTCAACAAGGGAAAATGTTTGTACAGAGCCAGATAACTCGATCTAAACATGTTTATTGACTGATAGCCTATGTAACTATTTCGACTTCGACATTTCAGGACTATTTCTGGGTCACAATTGACTATATGTTATGAGGAGTTGTGGTAAACTTTACAATATTTAGAATTGTAGTGACTGCCTCTTTCTGCATTCCTACAAAGAATGGAATCCCTACTATAATCTGAATATATCCTGTCTTTCAAAATTCACTGACTCTCCTGTCAGCGACATAGGAATGGATCGTACAGTGCGGGTTAGAGATGAAAGTGCACAGGGGTACAAGTGTCCAAAACTGTCGAGCAAAAACAAGCACTTTGGTTTCAAAGGATACTCTTATACTGCACAATATATTTTTGTCTTGCATGTTATAAATTCATCTTTTTTCAAATATGTTTGCCCAAAAGAAGGGGCTCCTACACCCTGTCTGATCTAAACCTAGCTGCGGAACCGTAGCCCTTATGGTCCTTGGGCTAGTTTTCTGATATTTGCGGACCATAGAGCTACGGATTTCACACTATCAAAAACTTTCGAAAATGCGCGGTGAAAATCTTTCGCCGTTTTTTGGCAAATTTTTGTCATGAAATCGGGTGCGAGAACGATCAAACATATATATTTCGTTTCGTTAAATATTCATCTACATTCTTCTATACTTACTTACCTGTTAATATTCATTTCCAGCTCATTATCATAACAAATGTCTCGATATTAACTGATCCCAGGTAATTAAGTATAGAAGAATGTAGATAAATATTTAACGAAACGAAATATATATGTTTGATCGTTCTCGCACCCGATTTCATGAAACAATAAAGAAATAAAGAAATTTTATTGAAAATAAATTTGTAAACAGAACGTTAGAATAAAAGGGGGGTGTTATGTCCGTGCCACGAGCGCTTATTAGTATCTATATAGGGTCGACACATGCAATTTGATGTTAACATAAGAATTTTATTGAAAATAAATTTGTAAACAGAAAGTTAGAAAAAGGGGGGGGGGGGGGTGTTATGTCCGTGCCACGAGCGCTTATTAGTATCTATATAGGGTCGACACATGCAATTTGATGTTAACATAAGATTGTATGAATATTGACACGAACAAGTTAAAATAAGGAAAAAGAGATGAAATAATAAAGAAATTTTATTGAAAATAAATTTGTAAACAGAAAGTTAGAAAAAAGGGGGGTGGTAAGTCCGTGCCACGAGCGTTTATTAGTATCTATATAGGGTCGACACATGCAATTTGATGTTAACATAAAAATGTTATTGAAAATAAATTTGTATACAGAAAGTTAGGAAAAGGGGGGTGGTAAGTCCGTGCCACGAGCGCTTCCCTACTAGCCAAATGACGTTGTCAAAACGTTGTGACAACGTAACTTTTTCGTTGTTACAACGTAAGAATTTTACGTCTTAATATCCATTCTCTGTAAGGACTTCAATAGCTATACAGTGGGCTGGAAATACATGTCTTCATATATTGGTGTTATGTTGTCAGATCACTTACCTCACCAAGTTTAACAACTTAAGAAAATAAAATTTCAAAAATTATGATCCGTTGCCATGGCAACCATACCTCCTAAAACTTGGTCCTGGAGAGGGCATTCTTCAGGGCAAAATATTCTGTTTTTCCAAGTTATAAAAATAAAACTGGCTGTAAATGAAGGAACTTTATCTATACATGTTAGTAAAATATATGTTAAGCTTTCTTTCTACAAAAAACATTTTGCTACACAATATTATTTTCGATTGCTAAATCTGGGCCAAGATTGGGAAATTTTCCGAAATTTGCAAATTGGAAATTTTTGCTTTTTTTGCGTTTTTCAAATTGAGTTTACATTATGTTGCCATAATTTTATTCTAAATGACATTCATGATTTAATGACCTTTATTACCAATAAACAAAATACAAGCAAATTTGGGTGGGACCTTTCCAATTTAACCTCATAAAATGTTTCTAAAAATAGCACAGGCTAGCCATTGGCTGATTTTCCTCAACATTTAATGACAGTCTTTTTTCATAAAAAATGGCAACTTTTAGTTGAATTGTCATAATTTTATGGCATTTGTGATAGAATAAACCAAATTCATAGCAGACATGGATGGGATCTATCCAATTTAGCACCTTAACATGTTTCTAAAAATAGCACAGGCTAGCCATTGGCTGATTTTCCTCAACATTTAATAAGTCTTTTTTCATAAAAAAATGGCAATTTTTAGTTGAATTGTCATGATTTGATGGCATTTGTGATAGAATAAACCAAATTCATAGCAAACATGGATGGGTCTATCCAATTTAGCACCTTAACATGATTCTAAAAATAGCACAGGCTAGCCATTGGCTGATTTTCCTCAACATTTAATGATAGTTTTTTTTCATAAAAAATGGCAATTCTTAGTTGAATTGCGATGATTTGATGACGTTTGTGATAGATAAACCAAATTCATAGCAAACCTGGATAGGGTCTATCTAATTTAGCACCTTTAATCTGTTTCTAAAAATAGCACAGGCTAGCCATTGGCTAATTTTCCTCAACATTTAATGATAGTCTTTTTTCATTAAAAATGGCAATTTTTAGTTGAACTGTTATGATTTGATTACGCTTGTGGTAGATAAACCAAATTCATAGCAAACCTGGGTGGGATCTATCCAATTTAAAGCCGTAACATGTTTCTATAAATAGCACAGCCTAGCCATTAGTTCATTTTCCTCAACACTTAATGATAGTCTATTTTCACAAAAAATGGCAGTTTTTAGTTGAATTTGTATGATTTTATGACTATTGTGATATATACATCAAATGCATAGCAAAACTGGATGGGATCTATCAATATAACACATAAACACAAATGCCGAGAACGCATGCGCAATCGTTAAATCACTGCGTTCTACGGCACTCGTGATTATATTTTCGATATTCACACTCTCCAATTACAATCCGTCAAAATTCAGTATGGACAAAGATCTGAACCTGCGCAGACTAAACCCATTCAAACCAGACATAAACATTGTACGTCACAATTTTAAAAACCAATCACAACAAACTGACCTGCGCAAACACTTTCCAGGGGAAACCCAAACTCCGGACAGTTTTCGTATCCGCTACCGAACATGGTTCATCCGCTGGATACAATTGTGGAGGGTAGTGGAGGGTATTTACAATTGTGGATACTAGTGGAGGGTAGTGTGCGGACCGGAACTGGTAACTGTCCGGAGTTTGGGGGAAACCTACACAACGACGTCAAATACGATGAACCAATCGCTAAGGGAGAATAATACGTAATGCCCTAAATGATGTGCGCAATGAAGGGAATCCCCATTCAAGTATAAATAAATGAAATCAAGTTTTACTATTTTTGCTTTTAATCAGGTACAGATTTCAACATGCAAATTCAATCAATCAATGATAAATACTTACAAAGTGCGATTACAGACACTCGGGTACACTGTGATTTTCGTTATTTTCATTAAAATTAAATATTTTCCCTTTTAGTGCCTCTATTCTAACCTTCTCTACCCAGAATCACCTAATTTTGACGTATTTTACACATTTGGATACAACCCATTTTTTCTACAAATACTATAATATCAACTATGAGCGCGATAAGGTCGGTTTACTCGTCCATGCATTGTCCATACTGAAAAATCTTATAATCATGTCAAAGCTACATACATGTACCAAATAAAAATTCATTCTACACAGTAGAAGCTGAGAAAAAATATTCCCAAAGTTCTTGGACAAACTATTATTATATAAACAAACAGTCAAGGTAAATGCAATATAGTCACCTGACCTTTTAAATCAAGTTATTCCGGTGCCGATAAAAACGTCAATCATAAAGTGGCCGTTGCTTATAATTTTTTTTCGGGTGCTAGTATTTTGACAATCTAATAGTGATGACAAGGAGCACCATTTGTTAAACTTCAAATATATATTTAGTACAATTAAAAGTACAATTTAAATTGCAACTCTAAGGGCTTTTTAGTATTTTTTAGGACAAAAGAAAAAAATGTTCTCCGAGACTGTCATTTTTAATGCGAAAAACAAGGTTGATTATGTTGAATATTTGAAAAAAAGTAATTCTAAAAAAAATCTTTGATAATCCTTTCATTCCGTGAAAAAGATTAAAATTAATATAAACCTGTTCGTCTTGCTTAAAACTTCGATTTCCCGATCGTCATCCATCTTTACGCCATGTTTTTATCTGAAAAGGTCCGTTGTTTTATCATAAATGTTCCGTTTCTCCGGAAAGTGTCCGTAACGACTTACCACGGTGTATTAAGGGGCTATATACAGAGACCCGTGTACAAATGCTTCGAATATGTGCAAATTATTTTGTAGGGATGATTAAATCAAGCGTTTATGGGCATTA
Source organism: Bathymodiolus brooksi (assembly GCA_963680875.1). Classification (NCBI taxonomy): domain Eukaryota; kingdom Metazoa; phylum Mollusca; class Bivalvia; order Mytilida; family Modiolidae; genus Bathymodiolus; species Bathymodiolus brooksi. The sequence continues at coordinate 112,698,888 of OY804581.1, forward strand.
AATAAAATTAGAGACGCATTTTCTTCATGAAAACATAATTTGAAGTGGAAATTTAATTTTAAAAATATGATTTAGGTCATAAACGCTCAATCAATGTTTATTTTTTTGAGCAAATTTCAACTTATTTTAACATATAATAAAAGTTATTTCTATCATTTCCCCCCGTTGACATAATTTATTTCACAAAATTAAATGCGTGTTGACATCAAAGGGAGATAATTAGGTGGAAAAATTACATACTCTAACTTCCGATTTTAGCATCTTTGATTATTTACACTACAGATTGAGAGTTACATTTATTGGTAATTAATCTTAAAGGGTCAATATATTACTTCATTAACAATATATGATATAAATATATAGCAAATAGTTCATGGCACTGAGGGTCATATGGCAGTATATGGACCGGTCCGTCATCAAAACAATATTATATGGACCGAAGCTTCTGAGGTCCATATAATATTTTTTTGGTGACGGACTGGTCCATATACTGCCATATGACCGGAAGTGACATGAATTATTTGCTATATTATACTTTTTATCTAAAATAATGCAGGTACCTGGCCGGTTCATATACGAAAATAGTGACCGGCTGCGCTAACAAAGACAAATAGGGAAAATAAAAACGTAAAGTGTAATATACAGGTATAACAAAACAAAAAGACAAATATTTAATGGCTGACAAAAAATTACGAATACACAGAAAACTGAAGATTGAGCAACACAAATATCACTAAAACTCCAGACCAACATGAACTCAGATGCTCTATATGAGTCAGCAGTTCGAACTTCACTAATGCCACTTCATGGGAAAAGGAGCTGGGGACAATCACCCTCCCCACTTTGAAAAGTTGAGAGTGGCAAAACTAATTTACCCCCCCCCTTTTTCGCATTAAATTTAGAACAAAAAAAACTGTTTTGTTACTTTAGTATGGAGACATATATTGTCCAGTTAGCTAAGGAAATAAGGATGTTTGGATAAGGGTATGCTTTGAAATGATAGTGACTTTATTTTATTGCTTCACAGTTTTGAAAATTGACCACTCAAATAAGGAATACATTTTTTTGCACATTTTTCATGAAGATGTAAACAGAATGTAATAACCACCCATTTAAATTATCATAATTATTGAGGTAATAACACATGATTGTCTATTTATATTTCGAAGATAAAAAAATATTGAAAATTGTGAAAAAACGTATTGTTCTTTTCACTGTATTTTTTCATGAAAAACGTACGAGTGTACCTCTATTTAAAGACCTATAAAAAAAATAATATTGAAAATATGCCCTATTTTTTCAACTTCTGAATGTTAACATGTAAATGATGCTTTTGGTATGTTGTTTTTGAATATTGAATAAAAAGAAAAAAAAACCAGTTGGGTTATTTTTTTCCTAAAATAAAAATTTTCCAAGAAAAAAAAAGGTGTCTATCAACGGCAACCTATGAATATGAACCCATATCTTGGTTTTAGAAAGGTAGTTAACTTCAAATCTTTATTTTTTTTTCACTTACTCAGTTGTTGTACAAAGAATTAAAGTGAACAAATATTAATAAATCATGCCAGTTGCTAGTTTAGCCCCAATCGTAACTACTCGGCCATTCTCGCTACCCTGCAAATAACCTCGTACGTACATAGTAGAAATTCTTCTTAAATTGTTTGTCAGAAGTTAAGTTAAGTTAAGCCGCACAAAAATGGGAAGACCTTTTTCACAACGAGTCGATTGTGATCCGGAATCACAACCGTATTTGTGAAAAGATTAGTATAACCGCGCATGTCAAATATTACTTTCATTTTTAAAGTATAAATGGTGGGAAACACGAAATATGCAACAACTATTTGGTACGCATGTACGGGGATGCCACTAAGTTTAAATTAAGTGCAGTCAAAAAGGGAAGGGTGCGGTAGTCTCTTTAATTAACTTAATCTACAGCAAACATTTAACAGTTGTATCTACAACATTCGTTATTTGAGTATCTGTTTTGATTTTTAATTTATCACGTGTAAGTCGCAGCCACGTGGTCGCAGCATATTATGATTGTCTTCAGCTGTAGATCTATGGATGATACCAGGGTCGATATGGAAAAGGGCATGTTATAATCTATAAGTATTCCCTGTCTTAAACCCGAATAACATATAATGAAGTGATATTGTATAAATTGTTGTATTTTTTAACATGCATACATTTTGTATAAGGAGCCTGGTGATTTACAAAATTTGAATCTGAATTGTACAATAATTACCCACTGTTGAAGAATGTAAAACTCTGCTGTTATGCAAATCTCAGGAAAATTGTTGACATGACAAAATTAATGACTTTTGACTTTAAAAATGGCATTGACAACTAAATATTTATTTCATAGGCACTCAAAATGAACATGGATTCAGAGGATGATCATGATGACTATCCATGGGCAGACTTTTTTATGGCTTCATCAAACCCATATTATGGCTGGGTAAGAGATCTTGAAGCTGCCCAAGCAGTGGTGACGGAGTATTCCTTTGCCACCTCAACATCCTATGCTATACCAAGGTGTACAAAAAAATTTGGATTATTTTCATTGAAAGGTTAGTCAGAACTAATTATTTGTATATCATGTGTTTCAATGTTAACATTGTCATTTACTGTAAATTGAGAATACATGTTTGATGTATTTACATTTCATTGTTGCTTGTCTATTTTGTTTGAGTGTAAATTGAAGACCATGTTCGAAAAACTAATTCTTTGGAGTCGCTATTTTTCAATTTTTGTGGTTTGTTAAAAATTCAACAAAGCATATTTCATATGGTGTTGTTATTGAAAAATGCATAAAAACACGAATTTCACTATCCTTTGAATAACAATTTTTTCCTTTGATAATGAAAATATATGAATTTACAACATAATTTTTATGAGAATAATGGCAACAACAAGTGAGTAAAAATAAAGATAGTAAACTATGTAACTACATGTATGGTGAATTCAAAACCCACTTTGGAATGGAACACTAATACTAAAATCCCCTCAAGCATATGAAAAATTTTGCAAGATTGCATATACAATGTATCTGCACACTTATTGATAGAGGTTGATAATGATAAAAAGACATTTATGTGTGCTGTAAATGAGGTTTGATGCAACATCTCATTTGATCATTTGTCTTCTTAATTGATGGATTCCTTCAAGCTAATTCACAAGTAAAGGCATAAAGAGTTGTAGTACATTGTTACTGTTGCAAGGAACAAGTTTGGCATACTTTTTAGATAACCAACTTTATGTTCAGGATTAAATCTCGTTTAAGAATTCATATGGCATAATATTAATTAAATTTTTGATTTCAGAATCATGTTCTGACCAACATTTTGTTAGATGGGAGGATGATGGGACTGTTACACATGGGTCAAAGATTGCTGAACAGGGCACTCCGTTCTTTATTGTTGGCCATAGGTTGATGGAGTGCCATCAGGGACCAAATTATAGAGCTAAGGATACAGATGGGAATTTAAGGATTTAAGTGCAGATGTATCAGTATTAATAATTGGAAATTCAATTAATGATAACTTACAAATGGCTGTTTGTGAAACATCGAATTTTGAATTTTACAAATTTGCATGGTTCCCTAAAGTAATAAAGATTCTTGATCTATTAAAAGCAAATATTTTGTGATAATTACAATTTTGGATTTGTCATTCTGTAATAAATCTAATCTCTCATAAGCAATCTGCATTATTTTACAAATGTTTTGAGAATATTAAGGGGAGATAATTTGTAATTTGGAACTTTTTAAAATTCTTTTTTATTATGGGGAAGTAAATCACATTTTCTCAGATAATTGAAAAACAAGGTCTGCAACCACTAATTCTTCTTCCATATTTCCAAAATCTTGTATTGATATGAAAAAGGTCAAAATTGGGCTACTTTTGTTCACAAGCCTTCTGAAGAAAATTGTTTTTTATTGCTCCCATTTTTCTGAAGTGTCCAATAATCACTGAGTATTCAAGCCCTTGTAGAAGGACTACTAAATATATTGGAAAAAAAATAAAAAGAAAAAAAAAAATTTCACAATAAACTCAATTTGCAACCATAAAATCTATGATTTACATTGGCTAATCTTTAAATACAATACAGATATTTCCTAATTTTGAAGCTGTAACCTTGAAAACAAAGGTATTAATGTCTGAATGAGAAAGACTCATGAGATCCTATAAAGAAAAACAACAATGATGTTTCATCATTACTGTGACATTATGTTTTGACCCCTTAATGATGCATAAAAATCACTTAAAATTTTCAGTATCAGTCAAGTCTACATAATCAGCATGTGCATATCAAATGAAAATTCATGACATCAGCAATGATTATTTTTATTCATTTAATTTATGCTTATATCATTACTTCCAGCCAAAAAAGGATTGTGAACATTCGTATTCACAAGAAAATCAAAAGAAGAGGAATACTGGTTCCAAAAAATTAGGATGCACAGCAGCAGTGTACATGAGGGAAATAGTTTTTTTCCCAGAATACAAGGTAATGTAAAGTTATTTCTTTGATTATGAAAATATTTAAAACATAAAACATTATGAAATATTTAAAACCAAAACCTCCACGTTATACCGTTTGTGATTTGTGGTGTATTCTGTTGTATATACATTATATCACAATCCACCTGTTGTAAGGTGTCTATATACAACCAGTGGATTGTGATTTGTGGTATACTCTGTTGTATATACATTATATCACATTCCACTTGTTGTAAGGTGTATATATACAACAAGTGGATTGTGATTTGTGATATACTCTGTTGTATATACATTATATCACAATTCACCTGTTGTAAGGTGTCTATATACAACAAGTGGATTGTGATTTGTGATATACTCTGTTGTATATACATTATATCACAATTCACCTGTTGTAAGGTGTCTATATACAACAAGTGAATTGTGATTTGTGGTATACTCTGTTGTATATACATTATATCACAATTCACCTGTTGTAAGGTGACTATATACAACAAGTGGATTGTGATTTGTGGTATACTCTGTTGTATATACATTATATCACAATTCATCTGTTGTATGGTGTATATACAACAAGTGGATTGTGATTTGTAGTATACTCTGTTGTGTATATACATTATATCACAATTCACCTGTTGTAAGGTGACTATATACAACAAGTGGATTGTGATTTGTGGTGCAGTCTGTTGTATATACATTATATCACAATTCACCTGTTGTAAGGTGTCTATATACAACAAGTGGATTGTGATTTGAGGTGTATTCTGTTGTATATACATTATACCACAATCCACATGTTGTAAGGTGTCTATATACAACAAGTGGATTGTGATTTGAGGTGTATTCTGTTGTATATACATTATACCACAATCCACATGTTGTAAGGTGTCTATATACAACAAGTGGATTGTGATTTGAGGTGTATTCTGTTGTATATACATTATACCACAATCCGCATGTTGTAAGGTGTCTATATACAACAAGTGGATTGTGATTTGTTGCTTTTTTCCCTTATGTATACTTTGCTTTTTATATGATTTACTGCTTATTTCAGATACCCTATAACACACCTCATTACAGGAGATTAAAGTCTGAGCAACTTAAAGCAGATTTGAGTTCGGCTTTGTATGATGAGATCCAGGTTGATATAAGAATATATATAGACCTACCAAAGAAAAGTGATCACAACAAACATATAATGGGTAATGTATGTGTGACTTAAAATAATTAAAGTGTTGTAAGGTGTCTATATACAACAAGTGGATTGTGATTTGTGGTATCCTCTGTTGTATAAACATTATATCACAATTCACCTGTTAAGGTTTTTTCCCATGTTCAGGTAGGTTAATCAAATTAACCTGAATCAGTGGATTTTATTCATTCTGCAAGGAGCTTTTCAACAACATGCAAACTGTATACGCATTAATATTTTTCATAGTGATATAATTTCAAAATTTGGAATTTTAGCTGTTTTGTATAACTACATTTGTACTATACTTCTCACTCACTCATGGAACAGAAATCTGGATAATAGCAACATCTACTATACATGCAGTGAAAACTGTAGTTAAACACTTGATGCAGAAGATCTGAATTGCAAATTTTCTCTGTAAAATTATGTCATCTTGCAACTCTGTGACATCGTATTTGATAAACAAAATAAGTATTTTTCCAGCTGAAACAGAAATACTGTTCCAGAACAAATATATAAACCAAAGCTTAAGTTTATGATAGGACAAATAAGTTATGATAAAAAATAACACAAGGTACATTAGCAATTTTTTTCTCTACTATTGACTCCAGAGACAAAGTGTGTCTGACAAACTTTTTCACTTTGAAAGCAGATCTATACACTGTAGCTAAGTAAATTTGGTCTTGATAATTTAAAAATTCTGGATTATTACAAGCAAAAATTTCAATGATTGTGGGATAATTGTTCAGACTAATTATGATAAAGTAGAATTAGTTGCATTATCAGAACATTATTTGAAATATATATTTCAGTACAATGTACATATATAATTTTCTTTCAGGCAGCTGACTTAAAAGCTCCTATTGATCAGCATGTGATTGATCATATTTACTCCTTGGTAGATGACGGTGTATATAATGTGGGAGAAATGAAACGACATGTCAATATTTTTGTCAGGAACATTTTTGGGAAAAATAGCTTACCAAACCAGATTAACCGCCGCTTCTATCCTAGTCGGAAAGATTTAAGGGGTTTGATTGATAGGAGAAGGTGCAAAATTATACAAGGTTTATTAGATCAGGAAGTTTTATCTGTCAAGGTAAAATCATGGAGAAATGACAATCCTGATGCTTGTATATATTTCCGCCAATCAGCTGTGGTGCAGAGACCAACAGCAGAAGAGCAACCCTTTTTGTTTGTGTACCAGAACAGTTGGCAGAAACATATGCTCCAACGTTATGGTGAAGAGATGGTTTTTCTGGATGCCACCTACAGAACCACAAAATATGCTCTTCCTCTGTTTTTTCTTTGTGTTCACACAAACTCTGGATATTATGTTGTTGGTGCTTTTGTGACACAAAGAGAAGACAGCCAATCCATATCAGAGGCACTATCTATTTTGAAAGATCAGAATCCATCATGGAATACTAAAAGCTTCATGATCGATGCCTGTGAAATGGAGATGATGGCAATAAATGTTGTTTTTCCAGGTAATCTTTAATAACATTTCCTTACCATCATAATTGTTGACAAATTAGTTTTATACAATTTAAGCAATACGTTGACGCCTGGTTATATTCTGACTTAAAACATTCTTTAGAAAGTATATGTTATATGGGATTTTCTTTTGTACAAACATAGCTTTTATTTTATAAATTTGCAGTGTGTCTACTGGTTTAGGAGGTACTAGTTATTTGTTTATACTCGCACAGCTTTAAGCATGACACCATGATCCAATTTCATTAATTTATAAAATGGTGATGAAAAGATAACAATTCTTGATTTTTTTTCTGCGACATCATTCTTGTCAAAATTATAAACATGTGTCTAAAACTGACCAATGTCATTATGGTCAATAAAAAAAGACACTTGGATTGAAATGAAATCACAATAGATAAGAAGAATAATTGATACTTTGCACATATGCACAAACTGAAATTGTTTGAATTAGAACATGACTTTATTCACACAAATAAAACAGGGTGCATGTTAAAATACACAGCACAAAAATAATCATTATTACATGAAAGGTGTTGGCATGTATTAAAGTATTCTAAACACATGTAGGAAACTTCTAATTGGCATTTGTCATCTAATCAAAAGGTAACTGAAGATTGTAAACTACTTTTTTATACATGTACTATTAACCAGGAAATTTTTATTATTTAACAGTAGACTTCATGTTTGCAATGTATTAAATTTACATTTACGACATAGACCATATACTATTTCATGTTGCAAAAAAATTATCCATGACCATTTTATTTTTATGCTTCAATTATCAATGCAGAAATAGTAAAAGTTGAACAACTGCAAAACTTTCCTGATATACAGTAATAAAGTTTTTCTTTCTTACAGATGTTGAAGTGTTCATATGTGATTTCCACAGGAAACAAGCCTGGCGGAGATGGACATCAGCCCATAAAAATGCAGTTATTGACCATCAAGATGAGATACTGTCACTTCTGAATGTATGTATTTAAGAATTTGATGCTTCATATGTCTATTCTTCAGTGTGACATTTTTTGGTGGAAATTAATTGACAGGAATTTTTTTAATCCGATTTTTAATACCAAGGGGATCCTCAGGGCATCCCCCCTTTTTTGAATGAAAGGTTTAGTGACGTCACGTTAGACCGTGCATGACAAATGACCAACAGCTGATAATTTCTAGTATCATGAGTCGGTGGTCAACTGAACGTTCTTACTAAATTTATCGGGTAATAAAGATCAAAGGAAACTAACAAATTACTGATAAATATATATAGCAGTATATATGTATTTGTGGTCTTGATGATAATAAGGTTTCCTGTATTCATTTTTCTTGAACTCATTGCCACATTTTTCCACACAGATGTTTCTAATTTACAGGGTGTTGCAGAATCTCTCACAGAAGTGGACTACCAACAAAATCTGTCAACTCTGAAAAATAGTAGGATCTGGGAGGTGAAGCAAAACCTGAAGTCCTATATTGAAAAAGAATGGTTGGCAAATGACAAGCACAAGGTATAAACCAAAAACTCTTTACTTTTAAAAAATTTTGCATCTTTGAATTGATGGATTCATAGATTGGCAACTATCAGCATTTTAATTAAGATCAGCTGTAGTGGTTTAATAAGTATTATTATGTAAATGGAGCTTATTGGTAAACTTTAACACTTACAGTATTCTTAAAAAGAAGGAACCCAGGTCATTTCGTAGAGACCTTATGTGCATTTTACTTACATATACAGGAAATTTTGACACAATGTTTCTTGGCACCAAAGAAAATTTCATATTAATTTTAGGGAGTATTATTTTTCACCTATTTGACTGGATCTTTTTTTCAGTTCCTCTGTTAGAGATCTTTCAGAAGATTATCAGCAGATTTTATGTAGCTCTTATTTCATAGCTATAAGAGAACAGATGCTATTTAGTTTTAAAAGCCTCAGAGTTATAAGGAATAAAAGAGGCCAAAATCACACACACAATCAAACAGTACTGTACAGCACATTCCAGTGTTCAACCTAAGACTGTGCCCACATTCACTTTTTGTATTTCTGGTGTCAATATGGTGCCATTGTATTATGCTGCAAAGTCCAATATTTATACTTTATTGCAGATGTGGGTTTGGGCATACAGAAATGCCATGCTGACTCTTATTGTGAACACAAACAATGGTGTTGAAAGTCAAAATAAGGTGTTCAAGCATGATTACTTGGCACCCTATAGAGTGAAAAGTATAAGTGGTTTACTGGGAGTGCTGATTGAGGACTATTTTGTAGATGCCCGTAGGGAGTAAGTAAATTGTGTACGAATATAATCATTATAAGATCAGGTTGAAATTCTCAATGTTGAACCGACATATTTAGGCATAAGTTACGTTGAATTTTCTTCTGTATTAAGAGTTTTCTACTGAGATTAGAAATTCATAAAACTAAGTCGTGATTTGCTAAATAAAAAGAAAAAAATGAAAGGTTTGCCTTCTATGCATCATTAGGTGACATTTTTCAAAAATATATAATTTACATGATTGCATATGACAGTAAAAGAAAAAAATATGTTTCTTTAAAATCAATTTTATCTGCAGAAGCTGGGTTTTATAATCTTGAACATTTATTTTTATCTAGGTGTGATTACAGTTAAGTAACTACAATACACATATATTTATGAGAAAAATGTAAATTCCTTACTTTATATGTAGACATCCTGCTACCTTTCTGTTTAGAGTTTAATTAAGTGTTACTTAATTTTTATTTAGAAATGTTAGATTAAACGATTTCAGCTTTGGGTTTTGGTAATGAATATTACAGCTTTGCATCCTAATTCAATTTATTTATGTAGTGAGCTTACGGTAATGGTTTTGCAGTGTACTACACTATATACATTATATGAATTCTCTCATCATACATGTCTTCCTTTTTGTGGCAATGGTACATTTATACACCTATATCACATATTACTATTCATATTGCTTATTCAGGCTATAAGTGAAAAATATTCTATTCTAATATTTTTCTACTATATTTTAATAATAAAAAAAATGTACATGGATAAAAAAAAAATAGCACACCCTTTATAGTGAAAGTATATTTTACTTATTAAATATATAATAGAAGTGAAAAGATAATGGATAAGAATTTCTTTGAACCTTAGATATAATGGATTTCATTTGACATTCATTTGGTACCTTGATTTAAATCAGTTTAAATAAGGAGTTTCTTAAAAAAAAACGGATTTCTGGTTTGTAACTGGAAAAAAACTTAAATACCAATGGTAAATCTAAAATAATAAATTAAATATTTAAAAAAAATAATTAAAGTGTTCTATTTTTTTTATCACTTTTCCTTTTTATTTTGTTGGCCATCTTAATATATTTAATTCATTTTATTTAACAGTTACCTAGAGTCAAATGTAACGATGTCTAGTGGATGGCGTGAGGGTGGTGAAAACATACCAAAAGAACTGCATCACCGTCCCAAGCACCTGATCATCCACATGAGGAATATAGCTGCAAAATCAGCTGAAGTGTCAGGTAACATCACTCAGCTTGATGAAAAACATTTTTGTGTGGAGTCAGGAAGAACATATAATGTGTATCTTGGTGATGACACAGCTATGACAATGCCATCTTGTTCATGTGTCCAGTTCCAACGAACACACCTGCCGTGCAAACATGTTGCAGCTGTATTTGGGAAATTTGAAGAAATAAACTTTCAAACCTTGCCATCATTTTATTCAAATAACCCAATGTTTACTGTTGACTTGTCTAGTCTCAATATGAAGGAGACAGATTTGAATATTCCAACTACAACATTCAGTGAAAAAGTCGACATCATTGAGAAAGAGGAGGCAGATAGCCATGATCAAGTGGAACCTGTTACAACATTACACTTGAACAAATCAGCCACGCGAGTACGTGAGTCATTATCCAAGCTAAGATCACTCGCATATATCGTCAATTCAGTGGAGCTATTAGATCAAGCCAAAGCTGATTTAGATGGTATTATGAAAAAACTGCTGGCAGGTTGTCCAAGTGAAGTTGGGTTAACACTTGAACCTACTCCAAGTACTAAACAAACTAAGGTACCAAGGAAAAGAAAGATTATGATATCTTTGAATAAGTTGCCATCTAGAAAAAAAAGGAAACAAACGAAACCATCACTTAATACAATCAAACCATTGTCCAGCCCAAACCTCGAGCATACAGCATTCAACAAAACACCAAGAAGAGTACCATCTGCAAAGGAAACAACACGCCCTACTGTGTTACACGAGACAAATCAACAACACATACAAAAAGAAAATTGTGATGTGAACTCCACACTTTCAGAACCAGGTAACAATATTTACATGTATATTTATCTTGCAGTAGGAAAATTCAAGAAATCATAACAGAAATAAAATGAGATATGGGTTAAATGTCAATGAGACAACAACCCACAAATCTATGAGGTGCCGTTTTACTATTTATTCCCTATTTTCTGATATAAAAAAATCGAAATTTTTTAATATCAAAAATTCAATTTTCTGATATCAGAAACTATGAAGTATTTTTTTTATATAAAAAAATCGAATTTTTGATATCAAGAAATCATTTTCTGATATAAAAAAAAAAGATGATGTGTCTAATTCCCACCTTAATACCTACCAAGGAAGATGACGCTGCTACAGATGAACAAAAAAGTGAACTAGCATCATACCTTGTGGCAAATTAAAAAAAATTGCAGGACTTAACCACACAAGATGTTGCGTCACTTTTGCATGCAACTGTGGAATTCGTTGGCAATTACAAGAAAGAAGAGAAAGGTACATGAATGTCATTCGCTCAAATATAGAAATTTCAGTAAATACTATGGTATACAAATTTGTTATCACCTTTGGGGAGTTTATACCTTGACAAATTGGTATATAATAGTATTTTTCATTAATACAATAAGATTTGTTTAAAAAGGTGACAAAAGGAACTGTCGGAGAAGGAGTTTAAATATGTGTTGCTGTAGGAATATCGGTATATTCATTCATCAATTGCAAAAAAATACAAGTTAAAAGTCCAGAAAATGTGCTATATGCATTGCATATAAAAAGAGTCCTTCTGTAATTTATATGATTAATTAACCTTCTCATAAAAAACAGCTAGAAACGGAAGAATGTTATTACTTTCAGGTGCATCGTCTTCTAGAGTCAGCAAAGTAAAGTGGGATGATGGGATACTAACTGACCTAACAATTACAGATATAGATCAACAAAAAGGTTTGTTCTTTAAGTATTGAACAACAGGTACTATGATAACATGTAACAAATAAAATGTGCATTAGCGTTATGTTTATTACATTTTTCACATTTCTCTTGAGGGTTACCAGACAGACCCAATGAATATAACCAGACAATTATTCAATTTTCTTTAAAAATTCCTAAAAATAGTTTGTATGGCGTAAAATGTTGATGAGGAAAAAAACAAAATTAACACAACAAAAAAAAAGTAAATAAATCGATATCTTTAGAGCTTTCAACACTCTACACTGTGTGGCAAGCTCGTTAAATGACCCATTGCTGATATAAAAATAAATAACAAGAACTGAATATTTACTTTAATCAAGGAGCAAATAGAACTTATCAAATTAGTTGTTATTTCTATTATGATTTTTATAGTGTGTCCGTGTTTGTTGATACTCGTTCTGTCATTGATAAAGGTATGGGGCAGGGTTGAGATCTCACAAAAACATTTAACACTGCCACACTTTTGTATGCCTGTCCCAAGTCAGGAACCTTTGTCAATGGTTGTCTTTAAATGATCTTTAAAAATAAACTGACTGAAAAAAATTAATCTGTTTCTGATTCACATATATATTCCAAATGTCATGAATAAATCAGATCTGTGTTCAAAGAATTGTGAAGTTTTTCTTTAACTGTTTGATAAGGTGAAATTTTTTTTTAAATTTAATTAAATATTAGTATACATTTTTTTTTAGCTCAGAACAAGGTTAGAAGAATATGGCAAGAGGAGTTAGGTAGCAATTATATCCTTGCCAATGTCTTTGGACACTGTGTTACATATGGAGACATTATGTCCTTAAAGGAGAATAATTGGCTGACAGATAAGGTAAAACAAGTTAAAATCAGTTTGCTGGGCATCCTTGGTTAACATCAATCATATGTCTTTGTTTAATCAACAGGTTCGAAAATTGGATTTATTGCATCACATGTATAAGGTTCATGGAAAACTAAATAGGGCAGATTGGAAATAGGGTAAGGGTAGGGGTTCACAAGTAACAAATCCGAGATCCAAGTATGCGTCAAATTTCATTAAGCAACATATTGATCAGTGCAGAAACCGAAAATTCAGTTATTATCCCCTTTTATAAATGAAAAAAGGATGATCCAAAATACAGAGGAAAAATGGAGAATTTTTTTATAAAATTATTTGAATCAAAACTTAATAGAAAGGAACTGTGTTGTCCAGAAAAACCCCCAGAGACACCTGAAGAATAAAAACAATGAACAACACTCCCATGACATAATGTCATAGATATTCTTAGTAACATTTTGAAAAGTCCTGAGAAGGAAGAAAGCTCTAGACATTAATTAATTATTTTAATATTTATTTGAAGTTTTTTTTATGCTTATTTATTTTAATTATACACACATATATATATGGCAGAGGTCTGTATTTTATTTAAGGTGATAGATGCATACTTATCCTATCTGGCTCAGTCTGAAATGGACAATGGTATCGGGAAAATTAGGCATGAGGTGGTGTCAACTGTAAACATCATCATTAATGGGAAATATGTTCCTAGAAGACATGAAAAGGTAATCTTTTAGATTTTCAAAATGAACGTCTACGCAAAGCGAAGCATGATATGATTGCAGCATTTTAACACAGAAATGTCAAATAAGTGCACACCCAATTTGAGCCTTTTTCGGAAAATGGACGGGGTCACAATACCCAAAATCAATACCAACCTTCCTTTTGTGCCAAGAAACCTTATATTAAAATTTCATATGGATTAGTCAACAATAACTATAGTTATAGTCTGGAAACAATTAAAGTATCTACAGAAGCTAACTAATATGACAAGGATGCAGACGACGACTGCATCATACCATTATACCACCACAGAATTTTTTGCGGTCGTATAAAAAATGCAACCTTCATATAAAAGCAATAAAGGCTACAAATTTGCATCATATAAATATAAAATATAAAATGACAGTGTATCATATTTATTATTCAACATTTTGATATTGGTAGAAATCAAAGTTTAGACTCTAAATAATTATTTACCCAAACAATCTTTATTTCAGAACAAGCTTCTTCCCTATGCTTTTATTATTGGGGCATATCATCAAAGAGGAGGTCACTGGGATCTGCTGGTAATAGCTTTAATATGGCTTTTCATTTAATACATGTCATTTTATGAACTTTATTAGCAATTATTATGATTTTATTATAAATATACCAGTTGTGGTTTATCAACGTGACAAGTTATAAATGAATTATATTTTATGGGTGTATGAATAGCAAAATAAAATTAGAACAACCCTTCAGTTTTGTTTAAATATGATGGTAAAACATACCAGGAGCTGTTACAGTAATACTCACTAGAGATAAAAATACATAAATCATAGGCACAGGATCATCATGAGATTTTGTTTGAATACTTGTTCTTAATGATGAGATGATGATCCCTATTTACTTTCAAGGTCAAAGATCAAGGTCACCTGAGGTAAATCTTGCAATTCCTTGTGTACAAGATATAGAGATAACCATATGACACAGAGTTATGAAACTTGATGTACCTATTCCCTATGTTGAGAGGATGATTCCTTTTAACTTTCAAAGTCTAAGCCTTGCAGACCCCTAGTTGGAAACTATATTGAATTTTCTTTTGTATGTCAACAGAATGCTATTTTTAATTTTTTTTAGATTGTAGAACCTTTAAAGAGGAAGATCGTTTTTCTAAATCCAATGGGATAAACTGTTATTTCCAGAAAAGGACAGTTCATCTAAATTGGAGGTTTGTTCATTTCAAAATGTCAAATTATGCATAAATAAATTAAAAAAAATCTTTTGTTGAAAATCTTAAGAATCGATTAGAGAACATTTTGTGTAAAAGATAATAAGGCATAACATACTTCTAGTTTGAAAAATGAAAGGATATGGAGTAAATGTACATGAAACAAAATCCCAATTTAAAAAAAGCAATGGAACAACGCTTTTATGATTGTTCTTCTTCTTGAAGTCACCATGAGGTCTTCAACAATGAGCAAATGGTTCATACCTCTAAGTAAGTTCAAGATGGCCCCTAGCACCTGTTTAAACAGTATTAATGTTAATCAACGCTACATCTATGTTTTATTTTGCCCAAGAATGCTGAATTGTCAACAAACATAAAAATAACGAGTGAAGTATTCTTACAAGCACTGTCATCCATTGCTAGACAAAAGGAATAGAGGACATTACAACATATAAACGACCACAGGGCACTCATCAAGTTGATTGTAAAGAAAACTTGGCAGAATAAAATCAGATGATATACATACTCCTGGTATGTATAATTTAAATATTAAAAATTTGGCCTAAAAAAATTAGATAATTTTTATTTTCAGAAAATACATGGGTCAACTTCTCCTGCTGTATCCGGAGGTCAACTTTGGTCAGTGTTGGAAAATAGAAATCCCAGAACATTCCAAACAGAAGGATGACTTCAGTTGTGGGATATATTGCATATTGGTATACATTCAACTTGTAATATTAGAATTTAATTGAACAAGATAACAGGAAAAGTCAACAATGACATACCATACAATGAACAACATCATCTCAAAAAATAGCCAACATATATACACAAATTATTTCTGAGTTCGTTAGGATGGCTCTTCTTCCGATGACCTGGGGACTTTGGGTTTACGCTGGTCTCCCACTGATACTGTCGATGTCTGTTGAAATTTGTGAGGATTTGCTATTGGACCCGTTAGGGAGTAGTGAGTTTTGATGTTTGTTTAACGGTGCGACAGTGTACAGTCATCAGTCATAGATACTTGAGATGGCTAGCCGGTGGCGGCGGGCACTTTTTGTCTCAAGAGTATGTTGAAACTGTTAGTATTGTGCCTGAATTGATTTTTATTGTGTGTTACTTCATACGACAGAGAGTCGGGATAGAAAAAGGGGAGGTTTGAGTACCCATAAAACTGGTTTAACCCCACCATGATTAAGTGCCTGTATCAAGTTAGGTTATCCAGTCTCCCAGTCATTTTCTTTGTTTGTTGTTTGTCGATCTATGTATTTTTCTGTTTAATGGTTGGAAGGTAATGGTGTTACATGTTGTGTAGTTTATCATTGTGGACCTTTCCTGTTATCTTCTCATGATTTTTTTAGAATACACAACGACAAGCTACAAACAAATAAGACAACAGGGGGTCGGGATAGCCTGACTTGGTACAGGCACGATTACGTGGTGGGGTTAAACCGATTTATGGATACCAAAACTCCCCCTTATCTATCCGAATTGTATGGGTAGAAAATTTATATTATTATATTTCATGCAAAAATCTTAAGCTAAATCAGCTATTTGATGATACAACAGTTATAATTTTACAACAATACAAAAGGAATTTAAATCTTTAACAGGGGAATAAAAGGGGTTTTCTCTGAGGGAGTTTTATTGGTGTTACTGTAAGAATATTGGTGTATTCATTTGTCACTTGCAATTTATATACTGGTACTTTAAAAGTCCACGAAATCTGCCATAAATATCAGAAATAAAATCAATTATATAAAATTATTTAAATTTTTTTGTTTTTGGAAAAGACTTACAAAGGTGCATATAATCTATTAATGTCAGTTTGCTGAGAAATATTTAAATGGAACAACCCTTCTCGGAATCACTGAAAAGGAGATTCAGTTGAATAGAAAAGAAGTTGCTCATACATTGATGATGTTTGAAGGTAATAGAGTGATCTTAAATTAAATACATGTAATGTTTACAAAGATACATGTTTTACAGCTTTAATTTTGCTACGACACATGACCATTTCAAACAGCGATACTCCAATCTGAAAACCAAAAGCAAAATACACTTAAAGGGCTTTTTGGATATAAGAAATCAAAGAGACAGAAATGTAGAGCCAAAACCTGCTATGAGCTATGTTATCCTAAATTTTAACACTACAGATTATCAAATTAACAGTCAAATTTTATGCAAGAGCCCATAGTAATGGTTGATCTAATGAAAATATAATTTGAACAATATCTATTCATTCAAAATTAGCTGTATGAAAATGATTTCAGTATCAGATTTCTTGAAACCTAATTAATTGCAAATAAAAAAAGAAATGAAAGGTATTTTCTTTTATATCTCTAATCAGCCTCAAGATATTGCTTTATATTTTAGGTCAAATGGAAGGATGTTGTCCATGTTGTGGATTTATCACAAAACCTGATGAAGAACCATTGGTAATAATTGAATGTTTTGCTTGCAATTGTTTTGTGACGAAAGTATAAGATCATGATTTACAGTGGATTACCTGTTCATAATTTTTTGCAGATATCCTACAATATATACAGTCCGACAAAAGTTAAGCACCACCTGACTTGTTGCAATAATATCTTTTCTAATAATGAACTTATTTCAAATCGGTTCGCTGTTTTCGTTACCTGTACAAACATACTTACCTGTGAAACAGGTTATTGATCGATTTTTATTTATGTGTATATGATAGGGTGTGTAAAGTTCCACGTGTACTTTTCAACATTTGTGTTTGCGAACGAAAGTTTATTTTTTTGTGTAGAGTTTTAAGTTTCATTTTCTATTGGTTTGGTATGGTGCGGCGAAAATTAACCAACGCAATCCAAAATGTCAAAATATTGACGAATTAAGAACTGCTATCTTACAGGAGTGGCAACAGTTCCCCCAAGAACGGCTTAGGCGTCTTGTGCGAAGCATGATGAGGCGTGTTACAGAACTTTGTAGTCTTTTAAGAGGTGTAAGAAAAATGGTGATATCTATTTTATTGTTTAAACAGTATTGATGTAAAAAATATATATATCGATAAAAAGATAGGATGGTGCTTAACTTTTGTCGGAGTGTATATTTGGGACTGCTTATATATGGTCCACATGGTCAACTTTCAAGTGTTTATAGTATTTCTGCATCTGTTATGTGTAAATTTTATTTTAAGATTCACATCTTTCTGCCCCCGCTTTTAGAGCATCCAATTCACATTTTATTTTCCATCTTTAACAAATATGTTTTAGCAAAATCAATATAGACTCTCAATAATAAAATTAACTTGAGTGCTCTATGATGATCACTTCAAATTTATGACATACTCATGGAAATAGATCTGATATTTATCTTTTTTTCAGCAAACTCTAACTAGTCGGCATTAGACCCAATAATACTTTGTTAAAATGTTAATCTTGTTTTAGTTCATTGTTTGGGTTTTTTACAGGTTCAATGCAAAAAGTGCAGAAAATTGTTTCACAAGAAAAGTCATTGTGTTGGTGAGGATGTATCTGAGCAAGAGGATATCACAGAATTTCTGTGTGAAATTGACCAGGCATTGCAATAATATTTGTATTGTGAACTACATTACCTTATTTCAATTGAGATTTTGAGCTCATAAACAAAAACATTAAATTCATCAATCTTAGATAAAATATAAATAATTGAACAATATACTTGTAGTGTCTTTTACTATGAGAGTTATTTGTACAAGGCTGAGAAACAGGGAATGGGATTTAGTAATATGTGATTTATTTGAATAAGGCTGAAACACAGGCTTGCGTTCTCCCTTATACAAATCAATGTCATATTAAAGACACTACACGTATGTTGTTTTATACTGCAATCCATATTTGTATGACATTTTTTTCAATAACTGTAAATTATTTTAATATGAAATCCACCACTACTTTTAAAGGTTGAAATAAAACATTTAATGTGTTGAATGAAATTATGTTTTACATTAGAGCATTTTCAAATCATTGCCTTTTTGGCATGTCTATGATTATGTTTCTTTCAATAAGCTGATATTTTTAACAATATCAGTCTTATGATTGTGAAGTTTGTTTGAAATTGGTGCTGTAAGATGTAAATATTCACAATATAACATACAATGTATATTGTTTACTGACTTTTTTTGTTACTCATACTGCTACTTGTATATAGGTATCATTAATGAATATGTCAACAAATTTATGTTGAATGCAACAATTGTTAATAGTTGCTGAGTTAAAACTGTTCAAATACTTTTTGATTTATGTAACATTTCATGTTATTTGTTTGTATTTCTTATTATATCATCAGAGAGCTTTCCCTGTACATTTAAGTACTGGTAGCATATGTGTTTTAAGGAACAAAACAACTATTTCATTATTTACACAAGTTATTTAATTGTCATCATATTTGATTTTCTCAGTATTTTTTACTTTCTTCATTGTAATGATTGAATATCGTATGTATAATAGAATAAATCGAAAATCACAATCCACTTGTTGTATATAGACACCTTACAACAGGTGGAATGTGATATAATGTATGTACAACAGAGTATACCACAAATCACAATCCACTTGTTGTATATAGACACCTTACAACATGTGGATTGTACTATAATATACTAACAACAGACTACACCACAAATCACAATCCACTTGTTGTATATCGACACCTTACAACAGGTGGAATGTGATATAATGTATATACAACAGAGTGTATCACAATCCACTGGTTGTATATAGACACCTTACATTGTAACAATTTATTTGTTCCTACCTAAAATCCCCCCCCAGATAAAATATCAATGAAATTATATCCATGAGGATAAAATATTCTAAAATATTATCTCACATTAAGAAATATTATCCTATGGGATAAAATTTCATTGATATTTTATCTGGGGGGATAAAAAAAAATCCTATGATGACATCATTTTCATAAAAAAAAACATTAAGCAGCCATGATAATTTAATGAACTTACGAGTATGACATTACATATAATGTTTGTATGTTTATTTACAAAAATTACAATTTTACAAAATTAACTCGCAAAATTTGCGAGTGTTTTGGTCACATTGTAGAGCCCTGGATATAATTAAGTCTCCCAAACAACGTTTGGAGACTTATTGTTTTTGCTCCGTTTCTTATTATTATTATTATTCTTATTCTTATTATTCTCCTTTCTTTCCATGCACCATGAACTTGTCCACGGCAGATCTCAGGAACTACAGGACAGAATTTCATGACACTTGGTGGAGTTATATATATATGTTTCTAGTTGATCCTAATGTTTTCAGATTTGTGGTAAAGGGGGTCAAAGCCATATTTTTGGGGGTTCAAAGGGGGTGGGGGTTACTATAGAATCCTATGGGAAACTTGAAATTTCGTACATTAATGTTGATAACTTCTAACTGGATAATGATAGAGACATAAAATTTGACATAGTGATAGGTCACCATTAGAGGAGCAATTCTGCGTTTTCAAAATTTTCAAGATGTCTGCCATTTTCAAAATGGCTGCCAAAGCACGGCATAAAAATGGGGGGTAAAAATTCAACATTGTCCGATATCATCAAAATTTGATATGTGGGTAGATAGTGTCAGTGGCCGGTTTGGGAGACTTCATAATCGTTAGATTATAATCATATCTTGTTATAATTTTAATGATATTTTATCTGTGTAGATGCTATGTTTAAATATCAAATTACAATATTGATTATGTAATCAGTATCATACATAGTTCTTAATTCAAATATATCTTTGATGATTTTTTTATTCAATTCACGATACTGATTTTTATAGATACATGTACAAAATATGTTTTCAAATTACTCACCTCCTTTAATTTTGTAATATGTCTTTTGATTCTGTATAATAAAATGTTCTGTTCTCTTCCTATGTGTTCTTTTCTCATTTAGAGTATAATTGACTGGACATTCTTTATATTGTAAAAATTTATACAAATTTTTATATTCATATCCATCCATTTTGATTGACCTTGAATGTATTCAAATGAAAGAAAACCGAAATCAATCAATATGTATATAATAAAACTCTTTATTTGATCAAGAATAAAAGATACTATTTCGTAGAAATTTTATCCTATGAGATAATATTTCATGGACATTTTCTATCTTTATGGATAAAATATTTTGAACTTTTTTCATCCACAATGGTGGATATTTTTTTTTAATATGGGATAAAATATCACCTACATTTGATCCATAATTTCACGAAATTTAATCCTATGAGATAATTTTAGGGCTCAATTTTATCCCATGGGATAATATTTTTGGAGGATATAATTTATGTTTACAACATCAGGTGGATTGTGATATAATCTATATACAACAGAATACACCACAAATCACAATCCACTTGTTGTATATAGACACCTTACAACAGGTTGATTGCAATATAATGTATAATAATAAATTGTTAATTTAGTTCAAATTTATGAATTACAACAGACATAAACACGAGTTAAATTACCATTACTTAAATTGGCTGGGTTAGACAAACTGTTGAGAAAAAAAAATGGAAATAACTTAACAGTGTTTATATTAATCTGACAATTCAGGAATAAAATACAAAATGATTTTGTTTTGATTATTCAATTATTCCCATTTCACTTTATGGCATCTGTCAGTATATAGCAGGAGTCTCAAGCATTAAATTTGGAACAATTAGCCTTTGATGATCAACTATCACAATGTAAAAAAAAAATATAAAAGTACAGAGAAAAATGTAGAAACAGCAAAAAAAAGGACAAACAAAACAGTGCCCAAAACTAAAATTAAGCATAAATACAACACCAAAACATAAATACAACACTAAAACATAAAAATCCATGGAACAACATAGCAAACTAAAGAGTGACAAACCAACACTACTTAGAACCAGGAGTGAACTCAGATGCTCCTGAAGGGTTAGCAGTTCCTGTTACGCATATGGCACCGGTATTGTAACTCATTGGCTTTCACACAAAAAAACATCCTTAGTAGACTGAAGATCAGATAGCAAGGGAAAGAGGTCCATTGTAACCTGTGACTCAATACATTATAGGGATTGATCCAATGGAGATGGATGGTCATAAATTGGTTGTTGTGATAACTTACAAAATTATTGCAAGAACACTCTGTTTGTAAATAGCATTTAATCCTCCACTCAAAATAGTTTGATAGGTGGGAAAAAAAACCTGGCATATTGTATTAATTAGCCAATAGTTGCTGCCTTTTACTTAAGATGGTCAGGTGAAACTAAATATACAGAGGTATATGTGGTAATGTAAACGAGGCAACAACCCTATTAAAGAGCAAAATAAGTTCAAAAGAGGTTACCTCAGTCTGCCTTGTAACTAATTAACAGTGCTTTCGGTAATTCAAAGTACCTGCTAATGATGGGACAAATTAAAATATGAATAAATGTACAACACAAGGTAAAGTAGCAATTTGTTCAATATTTTTGACCCCAGAAAGGAAATTTAGTTGCATTTTTTTTAAATGATGCAGTTAATACAGTGGGGAGGGGGGCAACTTCAATAACATTTTGTTACATGGATGCCACTGGGATTTGGAAAACACCACACATTCATATATTAACTAGGACTAAAAATCCAACCCATTCATATATTAATGCATCAAATTGTTGACTGCAAAACATCTATTGGGGGGGGGGGGGGGGGGGGGGGGTGTTACACTGGTCAATGTATACTATTTGATGATTTAATTTTGTTGTTTAATTGTAAATTTAATGAAGCACAAAGAGCAGAGCTCCACTGCAGGGAATCAACTACAGCTGAAAATCTGAAGGAGTAATTACAATGATACCCTGTCTATTCATTACATTGAAATTCACACCCAATCGTATATAAATCAGAAATTTATGTACCAATCACATATATGACAAGTTTAAAAAAACAGGCCCATTCAAGCAGCATGGTCTATATATTTATATAGGAAGTGACCACCACCCCCTGTAAGTAATAGGATGAACGGGTAATGCAATCATGAATCAAAAAGCACATTGTACCAATGATATTAACCTTTAAAATCTACTGTAAAGCATAAGTATAAAGCATAACAGTTTTATTTAAAGTCGGAGTTTTTGCCCTATAGAGCTTTTTACCGACATATTGTCTATTGTCTATACCTATATCTAACTTGACAAAACATATGACAGAAGGCATATAAACATTTGCACATTACAGACAAACATACAAAGCAAAGCAGTTTCTATTACGTGTTTTGTTTATAATAGGATTTGTCCTATTTACAAGATTTTATTTCCAATCATTATTACCATAAATGATGTTTTTGTTATTACCCACAAACGTACATATTTATAAATGGGTATTTCCTAAGTTTATTTTAGGAATCTATAATGCGCATGCGCATGCATTCTAAGTCGGGCATCGTAAACGGTCTGTTTCCGGATCGCAATCGACTCGTTGTGATAAAGGTCTACCCCACAAAAATATAGTCCACGAAAATCCAATATGGAAGACATACTAAGTAAAATCTAATCATGCAAAACTAATTAAAACTTTAATTGAAATATAGATTTTTTTTTAAAATATAACTTTATCAAACTTTCATGTAACTGACATGTGAAAAGTAGTGCGATTTATACGCCTAATGCATACGAGGTTATTTGCAGGGTAGCGAGAATGGCCGAGTAGTTACGATTGAGTTTAGCCCGCCAATTTGTTTACATGTACTATATTTGATTCCACAAAGGAGAGTTAATGAAGGGAGATAATCCTTACCTGAATAAGAAGGGCTCCAATAGGGAAATTCCAACATATCCAGAAATTGAGGGTACTTTCCTCATAAATATTCATCATATTTAAATTAGATTTTGATCACGTGACTGCAGTTTCAAGCTTGATGGATCGTTTATTAGATTTGTCAAAAAATAGCCTATAGTACGGAAATTCAATGTGTCCGTCAATGATTCGAAAATTAAAAGTTATTGTTTATTTCCGCAAAGTTTTTCTTCTGTCAAAATTCAAATATTTTTGTTTTGTAACGATTTTAGACATGTCTTTGATATCACGATCATGCAAAAATGATCATATTATATTTAATGTGGGAACCATGAGTTTAGAAGCTAGAAATATAAGGTTAGTTAATATAATTACATATATTATTGAGGAATCTAAATTAATTTCAGAAAATATGTCGCCAAATGTCATTCATTGTTAAATTTTGTGTCACACGCCACCAGTTTCATGTATTTCAGACATTTTTACATAGACTCTTAAGGCCAAAAAAGGGTTCGTCGCCTCGGATTTTCATTTAGTCCAGGAACCGCGAATATTTAATTGTTTTCATTAATTTTTATTTCATTTAATTCAGCTTGATTCAATGTATCATTTTCTAGTTCAGAAAATGACACACATGCAATTATGAATGATATCGTCTATATAGATCATATGAAAATTGCAGACGTCCCGGCGTCGCCATCTTAGATATGCAAATGAGCAAAGTACCCATCATTTCTGGCTATGACTCTCAGTAATCACATATAAGAGAAGCCCCCATTATTTTGTTTATTGAATACAATTCTATATTATTGGAACTATTGATTCAACTTAGTATAAGTAAATTATAAGCATGGCAACCTCATTTTTTCTCAAGAAAAGGTTATTCCTGTCCCTTTCTTTGTCATAATCACATTTTGACAGACAATAGCCAATGTTTGGTACAAGTTACACATTTGGCACTCTGACCATTTTTTACCTATAAACCATATAAAATGTTTTTAAGAAGAATGGGTGTTTGGATTAAGAATAGTTTTAACAGCCGAACTTTCTTTTAGAGGGATGTGATTTTTTTTACCAATTTTCAGACTCGGAATATTTGAGCTGGTTGCCATGGAAACCGGCATTTGTTACAAATATTTTGCAACATTTTCCATCATTTCTTTTGACACTTTAAACAAATAGATAACATTAGTTGGATTCTGAGACTTTGCATTTCCTGTCAATTGAAGTCCTTACAGAGAATGGGTATTAACTACGCCGATTTGTAGACTCCCCTAGACGTAAATACCACGTTGTGGTACTACGTAGTAAAAGACCTTTTTACAACCAAACGACAACCATGACCATGTAAAGACGTTTACACAACGTAACCACCAACCATCACAGGACCTTTATACGAGGTAATTACAACTAATTAAGGACGTTTACACAATGTAACTACCAACCATCATAGGACCTTTATACGACGTAATTACAACCACCAAAGGACCTTTACATGACGTAATTACAACCACATAGGGTCCTTTAGACAACGTAACTACGACCACCTAGGGACCTTTACACAACGTAACTACGACCACCTAAAGACTTTTGACGACGAAACTACAACCATTTCATTATAGTTATACAACTACAAATAATGTACAACCCTAAAAGGACTTTTATAGCCAAATTACTATACCTTGTCAAAGCATTGTGACAATCTAATTAGGATAGTAGGCTAACTATAATCACATTAAGACCGTTACACCATGCAACTACCAACTACATTATTTTTTGTGTATTCTTATTTCCATCCCATGTTCTTAATTTTTTTGAGTTAATTAATAAAATATAAAGTTCTAAACATTTATTAATCCAAATTATTGCAATTTTTACAGATGATGAACCACTCTTTCTACTCTCAGACTCTTCCCATCATAATCTAGATGTAATTATTATACAAATATAAATATGTCGGGTAATAATAAATATATCAGATTAAAAAACATGTAAAATAAATGTACTAAAAATCTTTATCTTGTGAAAGTTGCATTTGACAAAATTAAAGATGTACATGTACTTAAAATTTAATACATATGGTTGACAGAGAAATTATGAAAACAGATTTGAAGATATAAGAATACTCTAAAGAATGCAGATAAACCATCGGCAGTGTTGGAGGCCAAATAAATAAATGCTTTTGGAAGACAGCTCAAACCAATCCAGTTCCACCCTGATATAAGCACTCTTCCTATTTGGAAAGGGGGGAAGAGTGTAGTATGTTCGGAATAAGGGACGAAATATCGAGTGGTATTTGGGAGAACGATGAAACCCGAGAGATCCGATGGGAGGATTTGAGATGGAAAAGGTCAGAGACTAAGGCGGATGAACCCAATCGTAACTACTCGGTCATTCTCGCTACCCTGCAAATAACCTCGTACGTACATAGTAGAAATTCTTCTTAAAATTGTTTGCCGGAAGTTAAGTTAAGTTAAGCCGCACAAAAATATAGTCCACGAAAATCCAATATGGAAGACATACTAAGTAAAATCTAATCATGCAAAACTAATTAAAACTTTAATTGAAATATAGAAAATTGTTTAAAATATAACTTTATCAAACTTTCATGTAACTGACATGTGAAAAGTAGTGCGATTTATACGCCTAATGCATACGAGGTTATTTGCAGGGTAGCGAGAATGGCCGAGTAGTTACGATTGGGATGAACCTAGAGGTCAGGAGGTTTTAGCGGGAAGAAAGTAAGCAGAGAGAGGATTGACGAGAAGACAGAGTGCGGAGATTAGATGTATTAAAGGGAGCGATAGTGCTTATTTTGGTAGGTTTAACAATAGGACTGTAGTAACTTGTGTATCATATATTTAACTCGGCCAAAGTTACGATACTTTTATTAGTTTTGTGGAACTCTCTAATATTTGAGATTTATTTTAGTTCTCTCGGCGGGAAAAACCAAATAGATCGGTCGGTAGATTTATCCATTTGATTAAAAACCCAAAGAATACGGAAAGATAACAGAAATATCAGCTAAATCTGTATCTGATGTACACGGAATCATACAGAACTATGAAATTGAGAATAATTCCAAGTTCAGAGTAGTTAAAAAGGACGTAAATTTCGGAAATGATGGAAAAGGTGCGTGCACATCCAGATATAACGAGTAACATTCAGAGGTTGAAATAATCTACCACACTAGCCCAGGGCTTTCCACTAGTATGCCCCTACTAGCACCAGATGGGAATCTACTAGCCCAGGGCTGGTCAAACATCTTTAAATACTTATATAAATACATTTGCATACCTGGATCTGTGCGACTAAATTTAACTTTTAAGTCTAGACTTCTTTTGTTGTCTCGCATTTATATTAATAAACATGACTTATACTACCCTTGTGCAATTTAAGTTTCACAGACACAAAACCCCTGGAGGTCTCCTGTTTTTAATTGTAAATACTCATTTTATGTGTACATAGACTAGAGAGGGAGGCAGCTTTATTGTGTCACAGCAGTGTGATTGAATATGCTCAGTATGAGTCGTACACTTGCAGAAGAAGAAGATTAAGATTAACGAATTACCAATGGACATTTATTGTGTCATCTTGAAAAAAGGCAGTGTAGTCTCCTCCCTCCCCCTTTAAATCTGTGATTTTTAACTAATCAAATATGTTTTATTGTTATTTTCATATCCGACTTTAAATAAAACTTTGCTTACTTTAATATGAGTCAGGTGGTACCTGAAAAAAAATGTCGATCAGTATGTCTAAAATTGGGGTCAACTGAACTTGGATAGTGGGTGTTCAAGCAACACTTCTACATATACGTATATGTTAAAATTGTACCCTTTGACTACAAGGTCGAAGGATTTTTATTGCTGTTTCTTCCAATTTGTCACATTATAATTTATACAAATAAAACGTGTCATCTGTGACATCTGTAGATGTATTGAATGTTTTTTATTTTGTTTTGTAGATTTGTCTGTTCTAGTCAAGAAGGTACGGTTTCGAGATCCTCAACCAGATTCTTTTCAAATAATTCCCTGTGATGGAATTCCTTTTGTAGTGGTAGGAAGGAAGCTGTTAGAATGCCACCAGGGTATTGACAGGGATGGCCATCGCAAAGAAAAACGCAGGAATGAGAAGCAGAAAAAAGTAAAATTATAAATGAAAAATAAGGAATTTATATATATAATAGCATGTATTAATTAGTATTATCCCATGTTATGTTGTTTTGTAATCCGATACCTGGATTTATCTCTGGAATGCTTGCATAACGGTCAAATCTGTGAGGCATGTCCCCCTTAAATATTATAAGGAACCCATTTATAATGTCTTTGTGTCACATGGGATAAATAGGAAAACCCCTTTGGGCTAACGCCCTCAGGTGGTTTTCCTATAGGTACTTATTTTTTTAAGGAAAATTACAACATGTATGAAGTAATAATATATTCTAACGTCGTAATATGTTGAGAAATAATCCAATTCAAAGAATTGTTTTATTTTTGCCTTGTTTCAACTTTCGTTATAGGGAGTTCATGACTTCACGAGAAAAAGGAGACTAGTTCAGGGGTTTCAAAGTGGGCCGGTACCCGGTACTTTTACCCGTCTGAGATCGTGTGCAGTACCGGCAGAAATTACTGAACCCCCCAAAATTAGCGGTGGTCAAAACCACAAGTACGATTGGATTGTGGAATATTTTTCATAAAAAAATTAATGATCACGTCAATTGCTGAATTCTCGCATTCAAATCAAACAACTGCGTTCAGCCACGACCAAGTTGACAGGGGATTCCCTGTTTTAAAAATAACTTTACCTTAGAATCGTAAATAGCAGTTTGTGCATGCAGTAAATAGATATATTTTCACCCCAATATCTTTTCATCCTTGTGTAAAACTCGGACCGGAACAAAAATGACCCGATTACAAATTATGTTCAAACACAAACTAGTGTAATCTTCAGTAATATAAGTATGATCATTTATGTAAATATGAATATATGACTACACAATATTTTGTGCGATTTTTTTTATCCATTTAAAACCCAGGGTCGAATCATTTTGGGGCGTACTGTCTTGTTGCTTAACTCCATCCATATTGTTTAACTTCCGGTATAAAAAAATAACCTACATGGCTATTTATTTATTTACATATTTTGACGGGGCCCTACCGCGGTTGTTCACAGAAATGAAAGTGTGCTGAAAAGCATTTTTATAAGGGGGTACGAGGAGATAAGGGATAGAAAGTTTCTAGGAATCTTGAAAAAGGATCGGACATGGCTCAAATACGAATTACATTGTAATGTCAAAACGCCGGCCCCACTTTTTTTTTCAAAATAATTTAACTTTTGTGATTCAAATGTTAAATGTCTTCCCGCGAAATCGTTTTGTTCGAACATTTTTTTTTGCACTTGAGTCGTGAAAGCAACAATATATATTGTTTTTGTTTAATTATATTTGTATTGATCTATTTATTAAAATTATAAATTTTTATTAATGATGATTGCAAATTAAATTTATGTTTCATTAATTATGACACTTATAAGTCTTGATCCGTGCCAATGGTCTTTGATGAGTTTAATTACTGGTAATAAAGTAAAAAAACACAAAAGCCAAGGTATTGTGAAAAAGAAAAGGACAAAGTCAACAAAAGAATTTTGAGAAGTTTTAAGCTTTGATAACAATGGCTTGGTCGAGCCTAGCTGCAGAACTGTAGCTCTTTATTGTCCTTTTGGTTTTTTTTTAAGTTATGGCGACTATCCATGAATAATATTGGCTGAATTCTGTAAACTGAAATATTCAATAAAGAAATGGGGGGGGGGAGGGGAGGGGGGGAATCCATTATGCATGGTCTTGGTGAAATCTGAACTCTAAAGGGATTTTTCTTTCAAAAACTTAATGTTTGCAGTCTCTGAAGTATATTTTTTGGTCCACAAAATGCTAGATTTCAGGAGCTTCCGGGGGGGCTTTGCCCCCCTGGACCCCTTACGGCCCTCGTGCAGGCCCCAGACCCCCAGCCTACTTTTTTAGGGACCTCCTAAAATTTAAGAAGTACCTCCTGTTATAAAAAACTTTGAAACCCCTGCTAGTTCAACCAACTAAAAAGAAAGATTGTCAAGCAAAGTTTCCAGATTTCAAAGTTTATAAATAAAATAAGATTTAAATTGTCATGGGTTTTGGGGGGGGGGGGGGGGGGGGGAGAGGCAAACTTACCCATATTTTTTCTTACATTTCAATATTACTGCATGTTGAGGTGAGACCCATTTTAAATTTGACAATTACATGTCATTTTGATAGTAATTTTAGCATAGCTACATGTTTATGTACTTATAATTTCTTATTATTTATTGCCAAAACAATAGCCTGACTGGAAATAAAACATTGGTGGTTTTTTTTTATTGTTTCAGCTCTTCAACAAAGTTGGTCAGTAAAAAATTTGAAAAATAAATCATTTATATATTTCTTTATATATTTATTATTGTAAGTCATTCTGGAATTTTGGTTATATGATGTTCCTGTATATAATCAGTAATGCAAAGGATGCATGCATTATTTGACTTGTATTTATAGGCTTAATGAAAAATATCATATGTATGTGCATGTTTTATTTTTTTACTTTTATATTTATACAGTATTTATATTCACAATGTATATGCATGCTATTTATAATCTTGTTCAATAATTGTCCAATTATATTAATGCCATTGTTCATTTATTTTTGAAATTAAATAAATTAATATAACAGTATTATAAGAAAATAAACAACTTTGTTGCATAAATAAGCTTAAGTTTTCCAAAAACATGAATTAGGACAGATCAAGACCTTTGAGAAATAATACAGTTTAAAAAAAAAAATGTTTAATTTTGTATCTAAGACAAAAAGATGTAAATATAATTTTGGTTGTGTATAGAAGATGTTTAAATTTGCTTGTTTTTTTTAATTGTGTATAGGTGACTTTCCATAAACTACCAGATATATTGTATTCTTTTTCATTTTGTTTGATTTAAAGGAGTAGGTATGATAAGGGCAGAAATTGGCCTAAAAAATAGACAAATTATAAATGAAACGTATAGCTTTCGTTGTTTCTTGATTTTATAAGACCTTTACCCCAACTACTATTTTGGTAAAAAAAAAATCCATATTTGCGCGTGCGATGACGTCACACTAGTCAATGAAAAGTCTATCGTTTCGTGAAAATATATGAAATCTGACAAGAAATGTGTATTTAATGTCAATTTTCAGTATAACCACAAGTAGGTACCAACGGCATATTTTAGTATGATGTTTATTATACATAAACACATATCTCATTTAATTTTTGTGTTGGTACCCGAGTGTGGAGAGTATGAAATCTGCAATTAAAAAATAATTTTGAGGTCGATTTCTCGTGAACAGCCATATTTTAGTGATCGTTTTCAATGTAATTGGATAAAATGTACATCGATTTTTAACCTAATCCAAAATAAAATTTATATTGTTTTGCTATGGGAATAATTTTACTTGAACAACAAATGCAAGAATGTTGACTTTATAAGAATTAATAAACTTTTTGGAGGAGATTTACTGCCGACCGGGTTTTTTCCCAACTCAACAGTGTTGAACAGAGCTCAGTGGAATTTCAGGTATTATTATACTTTATTTTATCACCCACAAAATAAAAACAGAAAAAAAACAAACAAACAAACGAAAAGAAAAATCACGTACCGTACAGCAGATTGTAGATCTTAGAAATGAATTCATTAATCATTGAACGTGCAGACGACATAGCGATTCTTGAAACTTATTATAATTTATAGGCTAATATAGTAGTCCTTTACATTTTAATTATTATGACAATGTTTTTTTGACAAATATAAGTTAAACGATTCACAGTTAGCTCTTTCGTCAAGTGAATTCCAATAGAAAAAGTTTAAAAACCATTTATTCTTTGGTAACTGTCTTTGTAAAAAAAAAGTAGCTATATATATGACTTAATTTTGACGTTTAGTAGGTGCGTTGCAGTAGCGTAATAGTTAACGTTGTAGACTTCCGATACCAACGTAGTGAGTTCAAATCCCAGATTTTTTTCTATCTATTTCTGACAAAATTATTATGCATAAGATATTTTTTAATGTGCTGGCATTACCTACTCAAAGTAAACAAACAGTATTTAAACAAGACAATTTAAATAACTGATATTTCAAAGTTTATTCCGACAAAAAATGGAATTCACATGTTCAAGTTTTGAGAACTGAGTGATTATTGATTTTTTTTTTTATAGATTGTCGTTATATTGATTTTGTTTTCCTTCATTTTCCAGGTTCTTACCATTTCAATACATATACTTTCCAACGCTCTGATGAATGGATACTGAATTTCGGGAAATTAAATAGGTAAGTTTAATCTAGCTGGATTATTGCAAGTAAACAATGAACTTGATAATTTTCGTTCTTATAAGGCACACATTTTTTTGTTGTTGCCAGATGATTCTTTTGCTTAACTTTAGCTTCGATTGTTTATCAATAAGTATAAGCTAGAATTTATATATTTTTACAGGAATCGCCAATGAAACTTAAAATGACCTTGGTACTATGTTTGTGATTAAAGACAATTAATTGCAATGTAAGCATTCTAATGTTAGAAAAATATATATCGATTCAATCATCAGTATCTTGTATTCTTCTTTCTCTATTTCTTCTCACAGTGAACTCCTTTTCTCGTTGTTCAAAACGAAGGTAAAAACAAAATTACCGAATAGTACAGTAGGTCAGTCGAAAGGCATCTTCCATAAATCAGGGTTAGGGTTATGGCGTATAACGGCACTTTAACACTATTTTAGTTAAATCGAGGCGGTCAGTTTTATTGGTGGAGGAAACTGGAGTACCCGGGAAAAACCAACTGACCTGCCACAATTCACAGAATTTTTTTTATCCTATAATGTTGTATCGAGTACACCTCGTGTGAGCGGAGTGTGGGGATGTTGTGGTGTTTAATTAATTCCGAGTCCGAGCTTTACTTTGAAAAATGTACAATGTATTTGGCTAGGCTTGGGCTTATGGTGTTTTAAGGACACTTTAAGCAATATTTCAAGTATACTAAATGTATCCTGATTTTGTACAAGTATTTTAAATGAAATGGTCGGTTGAATCAGCTTATACATACCGCATATAATAGTATTATAAACACTGGAAGGAAACATTAAGGTATTACAGTTTTGCACAGGACATTATATGAAGGTGTCATTACTTTTCCAAAAACATCATGTTTATTTTTTTTACTTTTACGGAACCGCATGAAAGGCATTTTCATATTGTCTTGGTCCAATAGCATGCTTCTCAAAACATGGTGTACTTTTATCTTTTTTTTTTGTGATTTCACTTTCTCATTTACAGGGGAGAAGATTCACACTATTTATATCCTTGCATTTTCTGCACAAAGAGGACAAAACCAAAAGAACGGAGAAAGTTAGATGGAGACAATAACAAACATATTCGTAAATACTTATTTAAAAACTTCATGATAAAGGTAAAATATACTTATTTAAAAACTTCATGATAAAGGTAAAAGAGGGAGATGTTATTTGCGGTGCATGTAGACTAAGGCATTATAAATGTAGACCATGTTCTGATAGGCAAGCCACCTGTGAGCATTACGTCGTTTCCGACGATAAAGATTACCAACCCCCTACTCAAAAAGCAAAAGAGCCAAAGCAGATTCCTCTACCTTTGTCTTCAGTCAAGGGTTCAAATAGTCACTCACAGTGTTGTATATGTAAACGTAGAGGGTACAAGTTTATTGTCGTTCCATCAATAGTAAGGTACAATACTTTAATTGAGAATAACATTGTAATTTCTCCTGGAGCACGATGTTGTCCTGGGCATATATATGACGATAATTTCAATGAAGAAGCTGTTCACAACATAACAGATTTAAATACTGAAACTTTATTTAATAAAACAGAAATCTACAATTTAATTCAAAATATAAGAGATATTGCCAACAAGAACAAAAATAAAGGTGTCAATTTTGATGTGGAAAGCCTATTGTCAGACACAGATTATTTGAATTTAACAGGGATAGATCGAGATTCGTTTGATGATCTTTGTGGTCATGTTAAAGAAGTCCGAGAAACAAAGGTCCGGTCCATAAGAACATGCATAGGTATATTACTTACAAAACTAAGATCGGGATGTCTAACGCTTTACTGTCAACAATGTTCAACATGAGTGTTGCGGCCACGCAAAGGTCTATATCTACTGCAAGAAATGCACTGATGAAACATTTCACACCTAATTATATTGGGTTTAATCACATAACAAGAGATGAAATAATTCAACACCATACTCGACAGTTAGCTAAAACCTTATTTGGGGGTCATGAAGACCCAGCCATTCTCGTTCTGGACGGCACATACTTTTATATTCAGAAAAGTTCAGTTTCATTTTCAACGGAAATGTTACAATCTCCATAAAAACCATGATGGTAGTTTCTACTACTGGTCATATAATCAGTTCCTTAGGTCCATATTTCAGTGATGGAAAAAACAATGATGCCAACATTCTTATACATGGTCTAAAGATAAATGCAGAAGACATGTCTAACTGGCTCAGAGAAGGTGATATTGTCGTTGTTGATAGGGGTTTTAGGGATTCCTTTGAATTTTTAAATGACCTCGGAATCAAGACAGAGATGCCGGTCTTTCTGAAAAGGGGGCAAAAACAGCACACTGTGGAGGAAAGTAATTCCTCTAGATTAGTGACCAAGATTCTCTGGGTAGTGGAATCAGTTAATGGCAAGTTAAAATGTTGGAAATATTTGGCCAATATAATACCAAATAATCATTAATATTATACTTTACGTCCTTTTTACACTATTTGTCTTTGTCAGCAAGCCGGTCCAATATATTGCATCAGTGAGATATGCACTCCAGTCAATCCAAAGCTTATGTGTTCTACTTGATAGTTATAGTGATTAACACCACTTTCGACACTATTTCAGTTATATCGTGGTGGTCAGTTTTATTGGTGGAGAAAACGGGGAGTACCCAGAGATAACCACCTACCTGTAACGAGTCACTGACCAACTTTATCACATAATGTTTTATCGAATGCACCTCGCCATGAGCTGGATTCGAAAAATTTCAATGGTGATAGGCACTGATTGCATAGGTAGTTGTAAATCCAACTACCATATGATCACAACCATGACGGCCCCCTTCATTCAAAGCTAATCTAATTTAAGGCCATTGACTCTTCTTTTTAGAACTAATATTATACATATGACAACTAGGGCTATTTTGCTAAGAAGATTTACGGCTTCTATTTACCCCGATGGGTCAACTGGCAGAGCAATCTTCGCAGTCATGTGATCATATTAGAACAGGTCAAGGCACTGACAAACTTTATCACATAATGTTGTATCGAGTACACCTCGATTGAGCGGAATTCGAACACACAACGTTAGTAGTGATAGTCACTGATTACATAGATAGTTGTAAATCAAACTACCATACGATCACGACCACGGCGGCCCCTTTCCGTTTTTATATTTCATAAACAAAGAAGTTGTCTGACATGTTAACTACATTAAGCTAACATGAAATACAAAAAATGTGCTTGATATTAAACTTCGATATTGATATTTAGATTTCCATTTTTTTCTATGTACATGTATCTGTCATTTCAGTGATTATTTTAATACATTTGTATTTGTATTAAGGATGTCCATACAATGCATTAATGATATATGGTAGAGTCACATTAGTCCGTTAATGAGTCACGTTAGTCCATTGATGATATATAGTAGAGTCACGTTAGACCATTAATGATATATGGTAGAGTCACGTTAGTCCATTAATGATATATGGTAGAGTCACGTTAGTCCATTAATGATATATGGTAGAGTCACGTTAGTCCATTAATGATATATGGTAGAGTCACATTAGTCCATTAACGATATATGGTAGAGTCACATTAGTCCATTAATGATATATGGTATGGTCACATTAGTCCATTAATGATATTTGGTAGAGTCACATTAGTCCATTAATGATATATGGTATGGTCACGTTAGTCCATTAATGATATATGGTAGAGTCACATTAGTCCAGTAATGATATATGGTAGAGTCACGTTAGTCCATTAATGATATATGGTAGTCACATTAGTCCATTAATGAGTCATGTTAGTCCATTAATGATATATGGTAGAGTCACATTAGTCCATTAATGATATATGGTAGAGTCACGTTAATCCATTAATGATATATAGTAAAGTCAGGTTAGTCCATTAATGATATATGGTATGGTCACATTAGTCCATTAATGAGTCACGTTAGTCCATTAATGATATATGGTAGAATCACATTAGTCCATTAATGATATATAGTAAAGTCACGTTATTCCATTAATGATATAGGGTATGGTCACATTAGTCCATTAATGAGTCACGTTAGTCCATTAATGATATATGGTAGAGTCACGTTAGTCCATTAATGATATATGGTAGAGTCACGTTAGTCCATTAATGAGATATGGTAGAGTCACGTTAGTCCATTAATGAGATATGGTAGAGTCACGTTAGTCCATTAATGATATTTGGTAGAGTCACGTTAGTCCATTAATGATATATGGTAGAGTCACGTTAGTCCATTAATGAGATATGGTAGAGTCACGTTAGTCCATTAATGATATTTGGTAGAGTCACGTTAGTCCATTAATGATATATGGTATGGTCACATTAGTCCATTAATGAGATATGGTAGAGTCACGTTAGTCCATTAATGATGTATGGTATGGTCATATTAGTCCATTAATGATATATGGTAGTCACGTTAGTCCATTAATGATATATGGTATGGTCACATTAGTCCATTAATGATATTTGGTATAGTCACATTAGTCCATTAATGATATATGGTAGAGTCACATTAGTCCATTAATGAGATATGGTAGAGTCACGTTAGTCCATTAATGATATATGGTAGAGTCACGTTAGTCCATTAATGATATATGGTATGGTCACATTAGTCCATTAATGATATATGGTAGAGTCATGCAGTGATGGGTTAGGTTTTCATGATTTATTTGATTATTATTGTGTCTTTGCTTTTTAATGTTTGTATTTAAAATAAAATTAACTATGTACATGTATCATGATATTTTGTTTATAAATAAACATATTGTTTGGCGATCTATATATGTGCCCTATATATTCCACCTCCGAAACTCAGAAAATATACAGGGGAGAGGGGTTTATGGTCATGGTGTTTAAAGCCACTTTTAACCATGTTTCAGTTTTATAGTGTTTAAAGCCACTTTTAAAAATATTTCAGTTTTATTGGTGGAGGAAACCGGAGTTTCGGAGAAAATTACTGACTTATCGCAAGTCCCTTGCAAACGTTGTATTGAGAACACCTTTCTTGAGTGGGATTTCAACTCACAACTGTAATGGGGATAGGCACTGATTGCATAGTTAGTTGCTAATCCAACTACCATTCGATCACGACGACTCCAAAACTATGTAATACAGTTTCAATAAAACAAAAGTATACAATATACATGCAAAGAAATTGGAAAATAAAAGCTTCATTTTTGACTACCTTCTACTGATTTTGTCCCCCTGTTCAATTAGTCCATTAATGATATATGGTAGAGTCACGTTAGTCCATTAATGATATATGGTAGAGTCACATTAGTCCATTAATGATATATGGTAGAGTCACGTTAGTCCATTAATGATATATAGTAAAGTCACGTTAGTCCATTAATGATAACGTTAGTCCATTAATGATATATGGTAGAGTCACATTAGTCCATTAATGATATTTGGTAGAGTCACATTAGTCCATTAATGATATATGGTAGAGTCACGTTAGTCCATTAATGATATATGGTATGGTCATATTAGTCCATTAATGATATATGGTATAGTCACGTTAGTCCATTAATGAGTCACGTTAGTCCATTAATGATATATGGTATGGTCACATTAGTCCATTAATGATATTTGGTAGAGTCACATTAGTCCATTAATGATATATGGTAGAGTCACATTAGTCCATTAATGATATATGGTAGAGTCATGCAGTGATGGGTTTTCATGATTTATTTGATTATTATTGTGTCTTTGTTTTTTAATGTTTGTATTTAAAATAAGATTAACTATGTACATGTATCATGATATTTTGTTTATAAATAAACATATTGTTTGGCGATCTATATATGTGCCCTATATATTTCACCTCCGGAACTCAGAAAATATACAGGGGAGAGGGGTTTATGGTCATGGTATTTAAAGCCACTTTTAACCATGTTTCAGTTTTATAGTGTTTACAGCCACTTTTAAAAATATTTCAGTTTTATTGGTGGAGGAAACCGGAGTTTCGGAGAAAACTACCGACTTATCGCAAGTCCCTTGCAAACGTTGTATTGAGAACACCTTTCTTGAGTGGGATTTCAACTCACAACTGTAATGGGGATAGGCACTGATTGCATAGTTAGTTGCAAATCCAACTACCATTCGATCACGACGGCTCTGAAACTATGTAATACAGTTTCAATAAAACAAAAGTATACAATATACATGCAAAGAAATTGGAAAATAAAAGCTTCATTTTTGACTACCTTCTACTGATTTTGTCCCCCTGTACAATTAGTCCATTAATGATATATGGTAGAGTCACGTTAGTCCATTAATGATATATGGTAGAGTCACGTTAGTCCATTAATGATATATGGTAGAGTCACATTAGTCCATTAATGAGTCACGTTAGTCCATTAATGATAAATGGTATGGTCACATTAGTCCATTAATGAGTCACGTTAATCCATTAATGATATATGGTAGAGTCACGTTAGTCCATTAATGATATATGGTAGAGTCACGTTAGTCCATTAATGATAACGTTAGTCCATTAATGATATATGGTAGAGTCACATTAGTCCATTAATGATATTTGGTAGAGTCACATTAGTCCATTAATGATATATGGTAGAGTCACGTTAGTCCATTAATGATATATGGTATGGTCATATTAGTCCATTAATGATATATGGTATAGTCACGTTAGTCCATTAATGAGTCACGTTAGTCCATGAATGATATATGGTATGGTCACATTAGTCCATTAATGATATTTGGTAGTCACATTAGTCCATTAATGATATATGGTAGAGTCACATTAGTCCATTAATGATATATGGTAGAGTCATGCAGTGATGGGTTTTCATGATTTATTTGATTATTATTGTGTCTTTGCTTTTTAATGTTTGTATTTAAAATAAGATTAACTATGTACATGTATCATGATATTTTGTTTATAAATAAACATATTGTTTGGCAATCTATATATGTGCCCTATATATTCCACCTCCGGAACTCAGAAAATATACAGGGGAGAGGGGTTTATGGTCATGGTGTTTAAAGCCACTTTTAACCATGTTTCAGTTTTATAGTGTTTACAGCCATTTTTAAAAATATTTCAGTTTTATTGGTGGAGGAAACCGGAGTTTCGGAGAAAACTACCGACTTATCGCAAGTCCCTTGCAAACGTTGTATTGAGAACACCTTTCTTGAGTGGGATTTCAACTCACAACTGTAATGGGGATAGGCACTGATTGCATAGTTAGTTGCAAATCCAACTACCATTCGATCACGACGGCTCCGAAACTATGTAATACAGTTTCAATAAAACAAAAGTATACAATATACATGCAAAGAAATTGGAAAATAAAAGCTTCATTTTTGACTACCTTCTACTGATTTTGTCCCCCTGTACAATTAGTCCATTAATGATATATGGTAGAGTCACGTTAGTCCATTAATGATATATGGTAGAGTCACGTTAGTCCATTAATGATATATGGTAGAGTCACATTAGTCCATTAATGATATATGGTAGAGTCACGTTAGTCCATTAATGATATATAGTAAAGTCACGTTAGTCCATTAATGAGTCACGTTAGTCCATTAATGATATATGGTATGGTCACATTAGTCCATTAATGAGTCACGTTAGTCCATTAATGATATATGGTAGAGTCACATTAGTCCATTAATGATATATGGTAGAGTCACGTTAGTCCATTAATGATATATAGTAAAGTCACGTTAGTCCATTAATGATATATGGTATGGTCACATTAGTCCATTAATGAGATATGGTAGAGTCACGTTAGTCCATTAATGATATATGGTATGGTCATATTAGTCCATTAATGATATATGGTAGAGTCACGTTAGTCCATTAATGAGTCACGTTAGTCCATTAATGATATATGGTATGGTCACATTAGACCATTAATGATATTTGGTAGAGTCACGTTAGTCCATTAATGATATATGGTAGAGTCACATTAGTCCATTAATGTTATATGGTAGAGTCACGTTAGTCCATTAATGATATTTGGTAGAGTCACATTAGTCCATTAATGAGATATGGTATAGTCACGTTAGTCCATTAATAATATATGGTATGGTCACATTAGTCCATTAATGATATATGGTATAGTCACGTTAGTCCATTAATGAGTTACTTTAGTCCATTAATGATATATGGTATGGTCACATTAGTCCATTAATGATATTTGGTAGAGTCTCATTAGTCCATTAATGATATATGGTAGAGTCACATTAGTCCATTAATGATATATGGTAGAGTCATGCAGTGATGGGTTAGGTTTTCATGATTTATTTGATTATTATTGTGTCTTTGCTTTTTAATGTTTGTATTTAAAATAAAATTAACTATGTACATGTATCATGATATTTTGTTTATAAATAAACATATTGTTTGGCGATCTATATATGTGCCCTATATATTCCACCTCCGAAACTCAGAAAATATACAGGGGAGAGGGGTTTATGGTCATGGTGTTTAAAGCCACTTTTAACCATGTTTCAGTTTTATAGTGTTTACAGCCACTTTTAAAAATATTTCAGTTTTATTGGTGGAGGAAACTGGAGTTTTGGAGAAAACTACCGACTTATCGCAAGTCCCTTGCAAACGTTGTATTGAGAACGCCTTTCTTGAGCGGGATTTCAACTCACAACTGTAATGGGGATAGGCACTGATTGCATAGTTAGTTGCAAATCCAACTACCATTCGATCACGACGGCTCCGAAACTATGTAATACAGTTTCAATAAAACAAAAGTATACAATATACATGCAAAGAAATTGGAAAATAAAAGCTTCATTTTTGACTACCTTCTACTGATTTTGTCCCCCTGTTCAATTAGTCCATTAATGATATATGGTAGAGTCACGTTAGTCCATTAATGATATTTGGTAGAGTCACGTTAGTCCATTAATGATATATGGTATGGTCACATTAGTCCATTAATGATATATGGTAGAGTCACGTTAGTCCATTAATGATATATGGTATGGTCACATTAGTCCATTAATGATATATGGTAGAGTCACATTAGTCCAGTAATGATATATGGTAGAGTCACGTTAGTCCATTAATGATATATGGTAGTCACATTAGTCCATTAATGAGTCATGTTAGTCCATTAATGATATATGGTAGAGTCACATT
Source organism: Bathymodiolus brooksi (assembly GCA_963680875.1). NCBI lineage: Eukaryota > Metazoa > Mollusca > Bivalvia > Mytilida > Modiolidae > Bathymodiolus > Bathymodiolus brooksi. The sequence continues at coordinate 112,740,342 of OY804581.1, forward strand.
AGTCCATTAATGATATATGGTAGAGTCACGTTAATCCATTAATGATATATAGTAAAGTCAGGTTAGTCCATTAATGATATATGGTATGGTCACATTAGTCCATTAATGAGTCACGTTAGTCCATTAATGATATATGGTAGAATCACATTAGTCCATTAATGATATATAGTAAAGTCACGTTATTCCATTAATGATATAGGGTATGGTCACATTAGTCCATTAATGAGTCACGTTAGTCCATTAATGATATATGGTAGAGTCACGTTAGTCCATTAATGATATATGGTAGAGTCACGTTAGTCCATTAATGAGATATGGTAGAGTCACGTTAGTCCATTAATGAGATATGGTAGAGTCACGTTAGTCCATTAATGATATTTGGTAGAGTCACGTTAGTCCATTAATGATATATGGTAGAGTCACGTTAGTCCATTAATGAGATATGGTAGAGTCACGTTAGTCCATTAATGATATTTGGTAGAGTCACGTTAGTCCATTAATGATATATGGTATGGTCACATTAGTCCATTAATGAGATATGGTAGAGTCACGTTAGTCCATTAATGATGTATGGTATGGTCATATTAGTCCATTAATGATATATGGTAGTCACGTTAGTCCATTAATGATATATGGTATGGTCACATTAGTCCATTAATGATATTTGGTATAGTCACATTAGTCCATTAATGATATATGGTAGAGTCACATTAGTCCATTAATGAGATATGGTAGAGTCACGTTAGTCCATTAATGATATATGGTAGAGTCACGTTAGTCCATTAATGATATATGGTATGGTCACATTAGTCCATTAATGATATATGGTAGAGTCATGCAGTGATGGGTTAGGTTTTCATGATTTATTTGATTATTATTGTGTCTTTGCTTTTTAATGTTTGTATTTAAAATAAAATTAACTATGTACATGTATCATGATATTTTGTTTATAAATAAACATATTGTTTGGCGATCTATATATGTGCCCTATATATTCCACCTCCGAAACTCAGAAAATATACAGGGGAGAGGGGTTTATGGTCATGGTGTTTAAAGCCACTTTTAACCATGTTTCAGTTTTATAGTGTTTAAAGCCACTTTTAAAAATATTTCAGTTTTATTGGTGGAGGAAACCGGAGTTTCGGAGAAAATTACTGACTTATCGCAAGTCCCTTGCAAACGTTGTATTGAGAACACCTTTCTTGAGTGGGATTTCAACTCACAACTGTAATGGGGATAGGCACTGATTGCATAGTTAGTTGCTAATCCAACTACCATTCGATCACGACGACTCCAAAACTATGTAATACAGTTTCAATAAAACAAAAGTATACAATATACATGCAAAGAAATTGGAAAATAAAAGCTTCATTTTTGACTACCTTCTACTGATTTTGTCCCCCTGTTCAATTAGTCCATTAATGATATATGGTAGAGTCACGTTAGTCCATTAATGATATATGGTAGAGTCACATTAGTCCATTAATGATATATGGTAGAGTCACGTTAGTCCATTAATGATATATAGTAAAGTCACGTTAGTCCATTAATGATAACGTTAGTCCATTAATGATATATGGTAGAGTCACATTAGTCCATTAATGATATTTGGTAGAGTCACATTAGTCCATTAATGATATATGGTAGAGTCACGTTAGTCCATTAATGATATATGGTATGGTCATATTAGTCCATTAATGATATATGGTATAGTCACGTTAGTCCATTAATGAGTCACGTTAGTCCATTAATGATATATGGTATGGTCACATTAGTCCATTAATGATATTTGGTAGAGTCACATTAGTCCATTAATGATATATGGTAGAGTCACATTAGTCCATTAATGATATATGGTAGAGTCATGCAGTGATGGGTTTTCATGATTTATTTGATTATTATTGTGTCTTTGTTTTTTAATGTTTGTATTTAAAATAAGATTAACTATGTACATGTATCATGATATTTTGTTTATAAATAAACATATTGTTTGGCGATCTATATATGTGCCCTATATATTTCACCTCCGGAACTCAGAAAATATACAGGGGAGAGGGGTTTATGGTCATGGTATTTAAAGCCACTTTTAACCATGTTTCAGTTTTATAGTGTTTACAGCCACTTTTAAAAATATTTCAGTTTTATTGGTGGAGGAAACCGGAGTTTCGGAGAAAACTACCGACTTATCGCAAGTCCCTTGCAAACGTTGTATTGAGAACACCTTTCTTGAGTGGGATTTCAACTCACAACTGTAATGGGGATAGGCACTGATTGCATAGTTAGTTGCAAATCCAACTACCATTCGATCACGACGGCTCTGAAACTATGTAATACAGTTTCAATAAAACAAAAGTATACAATATACATGCAAAGAAATTGGAAAATAAAAGCTTCATTTTTGACTACCTTCTACTGATTTTGTCCCCCTGTACAATTAGTCCATTAATGATATATGGTAGAGTCACGTTAGTCCATTAATGATATATGGTAGAGTCACGTTAGTCCATTAATGATATATGGTAGAGTCACATTAGTCCATTAATGAGTCACGTTAGTCCATTAATGATAAATGGTATGGTCACATTAGTCCATTAATGAGTCACGTTAATCCATTAATGATATATGGTAGAGTCACGTTAGTCCATTAATGATATATGGTAGAGTCACGTTAGTCCATTAATGATAACGTTAGTCCATTAATGATATATGGTAGAGTCACATTAGTCCATTAATGATATTTGGTAGAGTCACATTAGTCCATTAATGATATATGGTAGAGTCACGTTAGTCCATTAATGATATATGGTATGGTCATATTAGTCCATTAATGATATATGGTATAGTCACGTTAGTCCATTAATGAGTCACGTTAGTCCATGAATGATATATGGTATGGTCACATTAGTCCATTAATGATATTTGGTAGTCACATTAGTCCATTAATGATATATGGTAGAGTCACATTAGTCCATTAATGATATATGGTAGAGTCATGCAGTGATGGGTTTTCATGATTTATTTGATTATTATTGTGTCTGCTTTTTAATGTTTGTATTTAAAATAAGATTAACTATGTACATGTATCATGATATTTTGTTTATAAATAAACATATTGTTTGGCAATCTATATATGTGCCCTATATATTCCACCTCCGGAACTCAGAAAATATACAGGGGAGAGGGGTTTATGGTCATGGTGTTTAAAGCCACTTTTAACCATGTTTCAGTTTTATAGTGTTTACAGCCATTTTTAAAAATATTTCAGTTTTATTGGTGGAGGAAACCGGAGTTTCGGAGAAAACTACCGACTTATCGCAAGTCCCTTGCAAACGTTGTATTGAGAACACCTTTCTTGAGTGGGATTTCAACTCACAACTGTAATGGGGATAGGCACTGATTGCATAGTTAGTTGCAAATCCAACTACCATTCGATCACGACGGCTCCGAAACTATGTAATACAGTTTCAATAAAACAAAAGTATACAATATACATGCAAAGAAATTGGAAAATAAAAGCTTCATTTTTGACTACCTTCTACTGATTTTGTCCCCCTGTACAATTAGTCCATTAATGATATATGGTAGAGTCACGTTAGTCCATTAATGATATATGGTAGAGTCACGTTAGTCCATTAATGATATATGGTAGAGTCACATTAGTCCATTAATGATATATGGTAGAGTCACGTTAGTCCATTAATGATATATAGTAAAGTCACGTTAGTCCATTAATGAGTCACGTTAGTCCATTAATGATATATGGTATGGTCACATTAGTCCATTAATGAGTCACGTTAGTCCATTAATGATATATGGTAGAGTCACATTAGTCCATTAATGATATATGGTAGAGTCACGTTAGTCCATTAATGATATATAGTAAAGTCACGTTAGTCCATTAATGATATATGGTATGGTCACATTAGTCCATTAATGAGATATGGTAGAGTCACGTTAGTCCATTAATGATATATGGTATGGTCATATTAGTCCATTAATGATATATGGTAGAGTCACGTTAGTCCATTAATGAGTCACGTTAGTCCATTAATGATATATGGTATGGTCACATTAGACCATTAATGATATTTGGTAGAGTCACGTTAGTCCATTAATGATATATGGTAGAGTCACATTAGTCCATTAATGTTATATGGTAGAGTCACGTTAGTCCATTAATGATATTTGGTAGAGTCACATTAGTCCATTAATGAGATATGGTATAGTCACGTTAGTCCATTAATAATATATGGTATGGTCACATTAGTCCATTAATGATATATGGTATAGTCACGTTAGTCCATTAATGAGTTACTTTAGTCCATTAATGATATATGGTATGGTCACATTAGTCCATTAATGATATTTGGTAGAGTCTCATTAGTCCATTAATGATATATGGTAGAGTCACATTAGTCCATTAATGATATATGGTAGAGTCATGCAGTGATGGGTTAGGTTTTCATGATTTATTTGATTATTATTGTGTCTTTGCTTTTTAATGTTTGTATTTAAAATAAAATTAACTATGTACATGTATCATGATATTTTGTTTATAAATAAACATATTGTTTGGCGATCTATATATGTGCCCTATATATTCCACCTCCGAAACTCAGAAAATATACAGGGGAGAGGGGTTTATGGTCATGGTGTTTAAAGCCACTTTTAACCATGTTTCAGTTTTATAGTGTTTACAGCCACTTTTAAAAATATTTCAGTTTTATTGGTGGAGGAAACTGGAGTTTTGGAGAAAACTACCGACTTATCGCAAGTCCCTTGCAAACGTTGTATTGAGAACGCCTTTCTTGAGCGGGATTTCAACTCACAACTGTAATGGGGATAGGCACTGATTGCATAGTTAGTTGCAAATCCAACTACCATTCGATCACGACGGCTCCGAAACTATGTAATACAGTTTCAATAAAACAAAAGTATACAATATACATGCAAAGAAATTGGAAAATAAAAGCTTCATTTTTGACTACCTTCTACTGATTTTGTCCCCCTGTTCAATTAGTCCATTAATGATATATGGTAGAGTCACGTTAGTCCATTAATGATATTTGGTAGAGTCACGTTAGTCCATTAATGATATATGGTATGGTCACATTAGTCCATTAATGATATATGGTAGAGTCACGTTAGTCCATTAATGATATATGGTATGGTCACATTAGTCCATTAATGAGTCACGTTAATCCATTAATGATATATGGTAGAGTCACATTAGTCCATTAATGATATTTGGTAGAGTCACATTAGTCCATTAATGAGATATGGTAGAGTCACATTAGTCCATTAATGATATATGGTATGGTCATATTAGTCCATTAATGATATATGGTATAGTCACGTTAGTCCATTAATGAGTCACGTTAGTCCATTAATGATATATGGTATGGTCACATTAGTCCATTAATGATATTTGGTAGAGTCACATTAGTCCATTAATGATATATGGTAGAGTCACATTAGTCCATTAATGATATATGGTAGAGTCATGCAGTGATGGGTTTTCATGATTTATTTGATTATTATTGTGTCTTTGTTTTTTAATGTTTGTATTTAAAATAAGATTAACTATGTACATGTATCATGATATTTTGTTTATAAATAAACATATTGTTTGGCGATCTATATATGTGCCCTATATATTCCACCTCCGGAACTCAGAAAATATACAGGGGAGAGGGGTTTATGGTCATGGTATTTAAAGCCACTTTTAACCATGTTTCAGTTTTATAGTGTTTACAGCCACTTTTAAAAATATTTCAGTTTTATTGGTGGAGGAAACCGGAGTTTCGGAGAAAACTACCGACTTATCGCAAGTCCCTTGCAAACGTTGTATTGAGAACACCTTTCTTGAGTGGGATTTCAACTCACAACTGTAATGGGGATAGGCACTGATTGCATAGTTAGTTGCAAATCCAACTACCATTCGATCACGACGGCTCTGAAACTATGTAATACAGTTTCAATAAAACAAAAGTATACAATATACATGCAAAGAAATTGGAAAATAAAAGCTTCATTTTTGACTACCTTCTACTGATTTTGTCCCCCTGTACAATTAGTCCATTAATGATATATGGTAGAGTCACGTTAGTCCATTAATGATATATGGTAGAGTCACGTTAGTCCATTAATGATATATGGTAGAGTCACATTAGTCCATTAATGAGTCACGTTAGTCCATTAATGATAAATGGTATGGTCACATTAGTCCATTAATGAGTCACGTTAATCCATTAATGATATATGGTAGAGTCACGTTAGTCCATTAATGATATATGGTAGAGTCACGTTAGTCCATTAATGATAACGTTAGTCCATTAATGATATATGGTAGAGTCACATTAGTCCATTAATGATATTTGGTAGAGTCACATTAGTCCATTAATGATATATGGTAGAGTCACGTTAGTCCATTAATGATATATGGTATGGTCATATTAGTCCATTAATGATATATGGTATAGTCACGTTAGTCCATTAATGAGTCACGTTAGTCCATGAATGATATATGGTATGGTCACATTAGTCCATTAATGATATTTGGTAGAGTCACATTAGTCCATTAATGATATATGGTAGAGTCACATTAGTCCATTAATGATATATGGTAGAGTCATGCAGTGATGGGTTTTCATGATTTATTTGATTATTATTGTGTCTTTGCTTTTTAATGTTTGTATTTAAAATAAGATTAACTATGTACATGTATCATGATATTTTGTTTATAAATAAACATATTGTTTGGCAATCTATATATGTGCCCTATATATTCCACCTCCGGAACTCAGAAAATATACAGGGGAGAGGGGTTTATGGTCATGGTGTTTAAAGCCACTTTTAACCATGTTTCAGTTTTATAGTGTTTACAGCCATTTTTAAAAATATTTCAGTTTTATTGGTGGAGGAAACCGGAGTTTCGGAGAAAACTACCGACTTATCGCAAGTCCCTTGCAAACGTTGTATTGAGAACACCTTTCTTGAGTGGGATTTCAACTCACAACTGTAATGGGGATAGGCACTGATTGCATAGTTAGTTGCAAATCCAACTACCATTCGATCACGACGGCTCCGAAACTATGTAATACAGTTTCAATAAAACAAAAGTATACAATATACATGCAAAGAAATTGGAAAATAAAAGCTTCATTTTTGACTACCTTCTACTGATTTTGTCCCCCTGTTCAATTAGTCCATTAATGATATATGGTAGAGTCACGTTAGTCCATTAATGATATATGGTAGAGTCACGTTAGTCCATTAATGATATATGGTAGAGTCACATTAGTCCATTAATGATATATGGTAGAGTCACGTTAGTCCATTAATGATATATGGTAAAGTCACGTTAGTCCATTAATGAGTCACGTTAGTCCATTAATGATATATGGTATGGTCACATTAGTCCATTAATGAGTCACGTTAGTCCATTAATGATATATGGTAGAGTCACATTAGTCCATTAATGATATATGGTAGAGTCACGTTAGTCCATTAATGATATATAGTAAAGTCACGTTAGTCCATTAATGATATATGGTATGGTCACATTAGTCCATTAATGAGTCACGTTAATCCATTAATGATATATGGTAGAGTCACATTAGTCCATTAATGATATTTGGTAGAGTCACATTAGTCCATTAATGAGATATGGTAGAGTCACATTAGTCCATTAATGATATATGGTATGGTCATATTAGTCCATTAATGATATATGGTATAGTCACGTTAGTCCATTAATGAGTCACGTTAGTCCATTAATGATATATGGTATGGTCACATTAGTCCATTAATGATATTTGGTAGAGTCACATTAGTCCATTAATGATATATGGTAGAGTCACATTAGTCCATTAATGATATATGGTAGAGTCATGCAGTGATGGGTTTTCATGATTTATTTGATTATTATTGTGTCTTTGCTTTTTAATGTTTGTATTTAAAATAAGATTAACTATGTACATGTATCATGATATTTTGTTTATAAATAAACATATTGTTTGGCAATCTATATATGTGCCCTATATATTCCACCTCCGGAACTCAGAAAATATACAGGGGAGAGGGGTTTATGGTCATGGTGTTTAAAGCCACTTTTAACCATGTTTCAGTTTTATAGTGTTTACAGCCATTTTTAAAAATATTTCAGTTTTATTGGTGGAGGAAACCGGAGTTTCGGAGAAAACTACCGACTTATCGCAAGTCCCTTGCAAACGTTGTATTGAGAACACCTTTCTTGAGTGGGATTTCAACTCACAACTGTAATGGGGATAGGCACTGATTGCATAGTTAGTTGCAAATCCAACTACCATTCGATCACGACGGCTCCGAAACTATGTAATACAGTTTCAATAAAACAAAAGTATACAATATACATGCAAAGAAATTGGAAAATAAAAGCTTCATTTTTGACTACCTTCTACTGATTTTGTCCCCCTGTTCAATTAGTCCATTAATGATATATGGTAGAGTCACGTTAGTCCATTAATGATATATGGTAGAGTCACGTTAGTCCATTAATGATATATGGTAGAGTCACATTAGTCCATTAATGATATATGGTAGAGTCACGTTAGTCCATTAATGATATATGGTAAAGTCACGTTAGTCCATTAATGAGTCACGTTAGTCCATTAATGATATATGGTATGGTCACATTAGTCCATTAATGAGTCACGTTAGTCCATTAATGATATATGGTAGAGTCACATTAGTCCATTAATGATATATGGTAGAGTCACGTTAGTCCATTAATGATATATAGTAAAGTCACGTTAGTCCATTAATGATATATGGTATGGTCACATTAGTCCATTAATGAGTCACGTTAATCCATTAATGATATATGGTAGAGTCACATTAGTCCATTAATGATATTTGGTAGAGTCACATTAGTCCATTAATGAGATATGGTAGAGTCACATTAGTCCATTAATGATATATGGTATGGTCACATTAGTCCATTAATGATATTTGGTAGAGTCACATTAGTCCATTAATGATATATGGTAGAGTCACATTAGTCCATTAATGATAACGTTAGTCCATTAATGATATATGGTAGAGTCACATTAGTCCATTAATGATATTTGGTAGAGTCACATTAGTCCATTAATGATATATGGTAGAGTCACGTTAGTCCATTAATGATATATGGTATGGTCATATTAGTCCATTAATGATATATGGTATAGTCACGTTAGTCCATTAATGAGTCACGTTAGTCCATTAATGATATATGGTATGGTCACATTAGTCCATTAATGATATTTGGTAGAGTCACATTAGTCCATTAATGATATATGGTAGAGTCACATTAGTCCATTAATGATATATGGTAGAGTCATGCAGTGATGGGTTTTCATGATTTATTTGATTATTATTGTGTCTTTGTTTTTTAATGTTTGTATTTAAAATAAGATTAACTATGTACATGTATCATGATATTTTGTTTATAAATAAACATATTGTTTGGCGATCTATATATGTGCCCTATATATTCCACCTCCGGAACTCAGAAAATATACAGGGGAGAGGGGTTTATGGTCATGGTATTTAAAGCCACTTTTAACCATGTTTCAGTTTTATAGTGTTTACAGCCACTTTTAAAAATATTTCAGTTTTATTGGTGGAGGAAACCGGAGTTTCGGAGAAAACTACCGACTTATCGCAAGTCCCTTGCAAACGTTGTATTGAGAACACCTTTCTTGAGTGGGATTTCAACTCACAACTGTAATGGGGATAGGCACTGATTGCATAGTTAGTTGCAAATCCAACTACCATTCGATCACGACGGCTCTGAAACTATGTAATACAGTTTCAATAAAACAAAAGTATACAATATACATGCAAAGAAATTGGAAAATAAAAGCTTCATTTTTGACTACCTTCTACTGATTTTGTCCCCCTGTACAATTAGTCCATTAATGATATATGGTAGAGTCACGTTAGTCCATTAATGATATATGGTAGAGTCACGTTAGTCCATTAATGATATATGGTAGAGTCACATTAGTCCATTAATGAGTCACGTTAGTCCATTAATGATAAATGGTATGGTCACATTAGTCCATTAATGAGTCACGTTAATCCATTAATGATATATGGTAGAGTCACGTTAGTCCATTAATGATATATGGTAGAGTCACGTTAGTCCATTAATGATAACGTTAGTCCATTAATGATATATGGTAGAGTCACATTAGTCCATTAATGATATTTGGTAGAGTCACATTAGTCCATTAATGATATATGGTAGAGTCACGTTAGTCCATTAATGATATATGGTATGGTCATATTAGTCCATTAATGATATATGGTATAGTCACGTTAGTCCATTAATGAGTCACGTTAGTCCATGAATGATATATGGTATGGTCACATTAGTCCATTAATGATATTTGGTAGAGTCACATTAGTCCATTAATGATATATGGTAGAGTCACATTAGTCCATTAATGATATATGGTAGAGTCATGCAGTGATGGGTTTTCATGATTTATTTGATTATTATTGTGTCTTTGCTTTTTAATGTTTGTATTTAAAATAAGATTAACTATGTACATGTATCATGATATTTTGTTTATAAATAAACATATTGTTTGGCAATCTATATATGTGCCCTATATATTCCACCTCCGGAACTCAGAAAATATACAGGGGAGAGGGGTTTATGGTCATGGTGTTTAAAGCCACTTTTAACCATGTTTCAGTTTTATAGTGTTTACAGCCATTTTTAAAAATATTTCAGTTTTATTGGTGGAGGAAACCGGAGTTTCGGAGAAAACTACCGACTTATCGCAAGTCCCTTGCAAACGTTGTATTGAGAACACCTTTCTTGAGTGGGATTTCAACTCACAACTGTAATGGGGATAGGCACTGATTGCATAGTTAGTTGCAAATCCAACTACCATTCGATCACGACGGCTCCGAAACTATGTAATACAGTTTCAATAAAACAAAAGTATACAATATACATGCAAAGAAATTGGAAAATAAAAGCTTCATTTTTGACTACCTTCTACTGATTTTGTCCCCCTGTTCAATTAGTCCATTAATGATATATGGTAGAGTCACGTTAGTCCATTAATGATATATGGTAGAGTCACGTTAGTCCATTAATGATATATGGTAGAGTCACATTAGTCCATTAATGATATATGGTAGAGTCACGTTAGTCCATTAATGATATATGGTAAAGTCACGTTAGTCCATTAATGAGTCACGTTAGTCCATTAATGATATATGGTATGGTCACATTAGTCCATTAATGAGTCACGTTAGTCCATTAATGATATATGGTAGAGTCACATTAGTCCATTAATGATATATGGTAGAGTCACGTTAGTCCATTAATGATATATAGTAAAGTCACGTTAGTCCATTAATGATATATGGTATGGTCACATTAGTCCATTAATGAGTCACGTTAATCCATTAATGATATATGGTAGAGTCACATTAGTCCATTAATGATATTTGGTAGAGTCACATTAGTCCATTAATGAGATATGGTAGAGTCACATTAGTCCATTAATGATATATGGTATGGTCATATTAGTCCATTAATGATATATGGTATAGTCACGTTAGTCCATTAATGAGTCACGTTAGTCCATTAATGATATATGGTATGGTCACATTAGTCCATTAATGATATTTGGTAGAGTCACATTAGTCCATTAATGATATATGGTAGAGTCACATTAGTCCATTAATGATATATGGTAGAGTCATGCAGTGATGGGTTTTCATGATTTATTTGATTATTATTGTGTCTTTGCTTTTTAATGTTTGTATTTAAAATAAGATTAACTATGTACATGTATCATGATATTTTGTTTATAAATAAACATATTGTTTGGCAATCTATATATGTGCCCTATATATTCCACCTCCGGAACTCAGAAAATATACAGGGGAGAGGGGTTTATGGTCATGGTGTTTAAAGCCACTTTTAACCATGTTTCAGTTTTATAGTGTTTACAGCCATTTTTAAAAATATTTCAGTTTTATTGGTGGAGGAAACCGGAGTTTCGGAGAAAACTACCGACTTATCGCAAGTCCCTTGCAAACGTTGTATTGAGAACACCTTTCTTGAGTGGGATTTCAACTCACAACTGTAATGGGGATAGGCACTGATTGCATAGTTAGTTGCAAATCCAACTACCATTCGATCACGACGGCTCCGAAACTATGTAATACAGTTTCAATAAAACAAAAGTATACAATATACATGCAAAGAAATTGGAAAATAAAAGCTTCATTTTTGACTACCTTCTACTGATTTTGTCCCCCTGTTCAATTAGTCCATTAATGATATATGGTAGAGTCACGTTAGTCCATTAATGATATATGGTAGAGTCACGTTAGTCCATTAATGATATATGGTAGAGTCACATTAGTCCATTAATGATATATGGTAGAGTCACGTTAGTCCATTAATGATATATGGTAAAGTCACGTTAGTCCATTAATGAGTCACGTTAGTCCATTAATGATATATGGTATGGTCACATTAGTCCATTAATGAGTCACGTTAGTCCATTAATGATATATGGTAGAGTCACATTAGTCCATTAATGATATATGGTAGAGTCACGTTAGTCCATTAATGATATATAGTAAAGTCACGTTAGTCCATTAATGATATATGGTATGGTCACATTAGTCCATTAATGAGTCACGTTAATCCATTAATGATATATGGTAGAGTCACATTAGTCCATTAATGATATTTGGTAGAGTCACATTAGTCCATTAATGAGATATGGTAGAGTCACATTAGTCCATTAATGATATATGGTATGGTCACATTAGTCCATTAATGATATTTGGTAGAGTCACATTAGTCCATTAATGATATATGGTAGAGTCACATTAGTCCATTAATGATAACGTTAGTCCATTAATGATATATGGTAGAGTCACATTAGTCCATTAATGATATTTGGTAGAGTCACATTAGTCCATTAATGATATATGGTAGAGTCACGTTAGTCCATTAATGATATATGGTATGGTCATATTAGTCCATTAATGATATATGGTATAGTCACGTTAGTCCATTAATGAGTCACGTTAGTCCATTAATGATATATGGTATGGTCACATTAGTCCATTAATGATATTTGGTAGAGTCACATTAGTCCATTAATGATATATGGTAGAGTCACATTAGTCCATTAATGATATATGGTAGAGTCATGCAGTGATGGGTTTTCATGATTTATTTGATTATTATTGTGTCTTTGTTTTTTAATGTTTGTATTTAAAATAAGATTAACTATGTACATGTATCATGATATTTTGTTTATAAATAAACATATTGTTTGGCGATCTATATATGTGCCCTATATATTCCACCTCCGGAACTCAGAAAATATACAGGGGAGAGGGGTTTATGGTCATGGTATTTAAAGCCACTTTTAACCATGTTTCAGTTTTATAGTGTTTACAGCCACTTTTAAAAATATTTCAGTTTTATTGGTGGAGGAAACCGGAGTTTCGGAGAAAACTACCGACTTATCGCAAGTCCCTTGCAAACGTTGTATTGAGAACACCTTTCTTGAGTGGGATTTCAACTCACAACTGTAATGGGGATAGGCACTGATTGCATAGTTAGTTGCAAATCCAACTACCATTCGATCACGACGGCTCTGAAACTATGTAATACAGTTTCAATAAAACAAAAGTATACAATATACATGCAAAGAAATTGGAAAATAAAAGCTTCATTTTTGACTACCTTCTACTGATTTTGTCCCCCTGTACAATTAGTCCATTAATGATATATGGTAGAGTCACGTTAGTCCATTAATGATATATGGTAGAGTCACATTAGTCCATTAATGAGTCACGTTAGTCCATTAATGATAAATGGTATGGTCACATTAGTCCATTAATGAGTCACGTTAATCCATTAATGATATATGGTAGAGTCACGTTAGTCCATTAATGATATATGGTAGAGTCACGTTAGTCCATTAATGATAACGTTAGTCCATTAATGATATATGGTAGAGTCACATTAGTCCATTAATGATATTTGGTAGAGTCACATTAGTCCATTAATGATATATGGTAGAGTCACGTTAGTCCATTAATGATATATGGTATGGTCATATTAGTCCATTAATGATATATGGTATAGTCACGTTAGTCCATTAATGAGTCACGTTAGTCCATGAATGATATATGGTATGGTCACATTAGTCCATTAATGATATTTGGTAGAGTCACATTAGTCCATTAATGATATATGGTAGAGTCACATTAGTCCATTAATGATATATGGTAGAGTCATGCAGTGATGGGTTTTCATGATTTATTTGATTATTATTGTGTCTTTGCTTTTTAATGTTTGTATTTAAAATAAGATTAACTATGTACATGTATCATGATATTTTGTTTATAAATAAACATATTGTTTGGCAATCTATATATGTGCCCTATATATTCCACCTCCGGAACTCAGAAAATATACAGGGGAGAGGGGTTTATGGTCATGGTGTTTAAAGCCACTTTTAACCATGTTTCAGTTTTATAGTGTTTACAGCCATTTTTAAAAATATTTCAGTTTTATTGGTGGAGGAAACCGGAGTTTCGGAGAAAACTACCGACTTATCGCAAGTCCCTTGCAAACGTTGTATTGAGAACACCTTTCTTGAGTGGGATTTCAACTCGCAACTGTAATGGGGATAGGCACTGATTGCATAGTTAGTTGCAAATCCAACTACCATTCAATCACGACGGCTCCGAAACTATGTAATACAGTTTCAATAAAACAAAAGTATACAATATACATGCAAAGAAATTGGAAAATAAAAGCTTCATTTTTGACTACCTTCTACTGATTTTGTCCCCCTGTACAATTAGTCCATTAATGATATATGGTAGAGTCACGTTAGTCCATTAATGATATATGGTAGAGTCACGTTAGTCCATTAATGATATATGGTAGAGTCACATTAGTCCATTAATGATATATGGTAGAGTCACGTTAGTCCATTAATGATATATAGTAAAGTCACGTTAGTCCATTAATGAGTCACGTTAGTCCATTAATGATATATGGTATGGTCACATTAGTCCATTAATGAGTCACGTTAGTCCATTAATGATATATGGTAGAGTCACATTAGTCCATTAATGATATATGGTAGAGTCACGTTATTCCATTAATGATATATAGTAAAGTCACGTTAGTCCATTAATGATATATGGTATGGTCACATTAGTCCATTAATGAGATATGGTAGAGTCACGTTAGTCCATTAATGATATATGGTATGGTCATATTAGTCCATTAATGATATATGGTAGAGTCACGTTAGTCCATTAATGAGTCACGTTAGTCCATTAATGATATATGGTATGGTCACATTAGACCATTAATGATATTTGGTAGAGTCACGTTAGTCCATTAATGATATATGGTAGAGTCACATTAGTCCATTAATGATATATGGTAGAGTCACGTTAGTCCATTAATGATATTTGGTAGAGTCACATTAGTCCATTAATGAGATATGGTATAGTCACGTTAGTCCATTAATAATATATGGTATGGTCACATTAGTCCATTAATGATATATGGTATAGTCACGTTAGTCCATTAATGAGTTACTTTAGTCCATTAATGATATATGGTATGGTCACATTAGTCCATTAATGATATTTGGTAGAGTCTCATTAGTCCATTAATGATATATGGTAGAGTCACATTAGTCCATTAATGATATATGGTAGAGTCATGCAGTGATGGGTTAGGTTTTCATGATTTATTTGATTATTATTGTGTCTTTGCTTTTTAATGTTTGTATTTAAAATAAAATTAACTATGTACATGTATCATGATATTTTGTTTATAAATAAACATATTGTTTGGCGATCTATATATGTGCCCTATATATTCCACCTCCGAAACTCAGAAAATATACAGGGGAGAGGGGTTTATGGTCATGGTGTTTAAAGCCACTTTTAACCATGTTTCAGTTTTATAGTGTTTACAGCCACTTTTAAAAATATTTCAGTTTTATTGGTGGAGGAAACTGGAGTTTTGGAGAAAACTACCGACTTATCGCAAGTCCCTTGCAAACGTTGTATTGAGAACGCCTTTCTTGAGCGGGATTTCAACTCACAACTGTAATGGGGATAGGCACTGATTGCATAGTTAGTTGCAAATCCAACTACCATTCGATCACGACGGCTCCGAAACTATGTAATACAGTTTCAATAAAACAAAAGTATACAGTATACATGCAAAGAAATTGGAAAATAAAAGCTTCATTTTTGACTACCTTCTACTGATTTTGTCCCCCTGTTCAATTAGTCCATTAATGATATATGGTAGAGTCACGTTAGTCCATTAATGATATATGGTAGAGTCACGTTAGTCCATTAATGATATATGGTAGAGTCACATTAGTCCATTAATGATATATGGTAGAGTCACGTTAGTCCATTAATGATATATGGTAGAGTCACGTTAGTCCATTAATGATATATGGTAGGGTCACGTTAGTCCATTAATGATATATGGTATGGTCACATTAGTCCATTAATGATGTTTGGTAGTGTCACATTAGTCCATTAATGAGATATGATAGAGTCACGTTAGTTCATTAATGATATATGGTAGAGTCACGTTAGTCCATTAATGATATATGGTAGAGTCACGTTAGTCCATTAATGAGTCACGTTAGTCCATTAATGATATATGGTATGGTCACATTAGTCCATTAATGATATTTGGTAGAGTCACATTAGTCCATTAATGATATATGGTAGAGTCATGCAGTGATGGGTTAGGTTTTCATGATTTATTTGATTATTATTGTGTCTTTGCTTTTTAATGTTTGTATTTAAAATAAAATTAACTATGTACATGTATCATGATATTTTGTTTATAAATAAACATATTGTTTGGCAATCTATATATGTGCCCTATATATTCCACCTCCGGAACTGAGAAAATATACAGGGGAGAGGGGTTTATGGTCATGGTGGTTAAAGCCACTTTTAACCATGTTTCAGTTTTATAGTGTTTACAGCCACTTTAAAAAATATTTCAGTTTTATTGGTGGAGGAAACCGGAGTTTCGGAGAAAACTACCGACTTATCGCAAGTCCCTTGCAAACGTTGTATTGAGAACACCTTTCTTGAGTGGGATTTCAACTCACAACTGTAATGGGGATAGGCACTGATTGCATAGTTAGTTGCAAATCCAACTACCATTCGATCACGACGGCTCCGAAACTATGTAATACAGTTTCAATAAAACAAAAGCATACAATATACATGCAAAGAATTTGGAAAATAAAAGCTTCATTTTTGACTACCTTCTACTGAATTTGTCCCCCTGTTCAAATGTTTTGTTATTTCTAGCTCATAATGCATATATGTTTTTAACTGAATTTTATTGTACAAAAAAGAAACACAGCTTCTCATCATGATGAATGTACAACCACCAGGACCGAAGATTTTACATCTAAAGGTCTACTAGTATGTTAATTCGTTATTTTTTCCTCTCTTCTGTTTGATGTATAAGTGCTAACTCGTTCGGACGAATGTATGGACGATATTTCAGTGCCATAACGTTTAAAGCCTCAACCGATTGATTTGATATATGGATATGTTGTTTCTAGCAACCATTGACAGATCAACTCGATTTTGGGTTTTTTCAGTTAGAGGGGTATGGCATCCGTGTCCACATTTTAAATTTGTTTAAATTCAACATGGATCATGTTCTTACCTGCCGCTGCAGCTCAGATTTACCATTTTACGCAGTTGACTTGGTTCCTTTTGGGATTATATTTACTGAAAATTATTTCCTCTCATGATTTAAACATTTAAAAGATCAACATTCGGTTATAAAAAGATTTAAAAAAAAGCAATTTACAGAGCTCGGAATTGACGAGTTTCCGTGGTTGCTATGGATAATATTTGGTTACTAGGGACATTGTAAAGTTTAAGGAATACTTATAATATATACTGGTTAGTAAATGATAAGATTTTTCTGCTAAAATGTCGTAGAAAATTTCATCTTGATTGAATAAAAGGTCCATGAGATCTACAGCAAAATAATATGCACAGGGAACCTGTTGCTAAGGACGAGGCTTAGCTATGAATAAAAATATCAAAATTTACTTTTGAAATATGAAATCTGAAATGACATTTGTAGAGTGTATAACTTGACAAAAAGTACCGCTTAGCCAAATAACAAGTCAAAAGATCGCAGATGTCAAAATTCAACCTTTAATTGCAATAATACAGGCTAATTTTTAATTTACAAAACCGTTGCTAGGGTGACATAACTACGCAAAAATACTATATGCTACCATAGAGAATTCGAATATTATTTTTAGAGTGTACATACACAGAATATAACATTTTGTCGAAAAGACTATGCAAGATACGTAAAATAAAACCACCATATTTGAATTTCCAATGATTAATTGGACCCTCCTCCATTTACGTTGCTAAGCAACAAAGGACAAAGTGAAATCATCCAAAAAATTATTTTTCTTACCTTTCAATGATTGTGTTTAATATGATATCTATATAAACAGTTTCTGAGATTGGGCCAAAATCGACCCTTATCATACCTACTCCTTTGTTTGTTTGTTTTTAGCTATTTAATATTTTAGTATGTTTACTTGCATGATTTCGCATGATTTGAAGTTCAAGATTTTTAATAAGAGTTATGTGTGGTAAGTGAAGATGTTTAAACTATTGTTATGTTAAAACAGTTCTTGCTTTCTAATAGTCGATTTGCCAATTGTTGGTTACTGTGTGTTTTTTGGGGTAATGTTTCATATTTTGAACCAGTTACAAACTGGTACCTACTGGTCTGATATGTCACATGATTTATAGAGAGCAATCAACAACAGATCATTGGTTACATATTAATGAGATGCAGCTGATGTTTAATACCTGGTTTCTGTTTAATGAAATTGTATCAAAAAATAGAAAACGTAGTTAAAAGAATTTAAATGTATGTAGGATTCGAATAATTTGCATGTACTTTAATTTGAATGATAACATCCAATTGTTGTCCGGTTACCTTTCATAATACCAGTACAAATCTAAATGCAAAGCAAATCCAGTTTTAGTTCGGAATTGGAATTGGCAAATGGTCTATTAGTCATTTGATAATGAAATTTATATGTCTTAATCAAGAAAAAAGAATTTTTTTCAGATGCAATAAGACTGACATATTGTAAACACATTTATTTTCTATTTCCTAGTGTTCTCCTGTCATATGTCAGTATAGAAACATTATCCGGGTAGCTGGATGATGACTTCTCCTCTCATATGACAGTATAGAAACATTATCCGGGTAGCTGGATGATGACTTCTCCTGTCATAATTCAGTATAGAAACATTATCTGGGTAGCTGGATGATGACTTCTCCTGTCATAATTCAGTATAGAAACATTATCCGGGTAGCTGGATGATGACTTCTCCTGTCCTATGACAGTATAGAAACATTATCTGGGTAGCTGGATGATGACTTCTCCTGTCATATGACAGTATCCGGGTAGCTGGATGATGATGTCTCCTGTCATATGACAGTATCAGGGTAGCTGGATGATGACTTCTCCTCTCATATGACAGTATAGAAACATTATCCGGGTAGCTGGATGATGACTTCTCCTGTCATAATTCAGTATGAAACATTATCCGGGTAGCTGGATGATGACTTCTCCTGTCATATGACAGTATAGAAACATTATCTGGGTAGCTGGATGATGACTTCTCCTGTCATATGACAGTATCCAGGTAGCTGGATGATGATGTCTCCTGTCATATGACAGTATCAGGGTAGCTGGATGATGACTTCTCCTCTCATATGACAGTATAGAAACATTATCCGGGTAGCTGGATGATGACTTCTCCTGTCATAATTCAGTATAGAAACTGTATGTTTTTGTTTGATTACATTGTGTATTATTATATATTGTTTATTCTTGATTACAGGTACATTGTGTATTTTTTGTTGTAATTTGAATTTTTGGTGTTTTATGCCACTTTCAGCAATATCATGGCGACCAATTTACAAAGCCGGGTGCGAACCCACGCCATATTGGTGATAGGCTTGTATGAGCTGTTAGATCAAAGGGCCTAACTCATTGAACCACACGGGACCTTTTTTTGTTGTATGTTTTTGCTTGATTACTTTGTGTATTATTATATATTGTTTATTCTTGATTACAGGTACATTGTGTATTTTTTGTTGTAATTTGAATTTGAATTTTTGGTGTTTTATGCCACTTTCAGCAATATTTCAGCTATATCATGGTGACCAATTTACAAAGCCGGGCGCGAACGCACGCTGTATTGGTGATAGGCTTGTATGAACTGTTAGATCCAATGACCTAACTCATTGAACCACCCGGGACCTTTTTTTTCCCTTTTTTTGTTGTGTTTTTGCTTGATTACATTGTGTATTATTATATATTGTTTATTCTTGATTACAGGTACATTGTGTATTTTTTGTTGTAATTTGAATTTGAATTTTTGGTGTTTTATGCCACTTTCAGCAATATTTCACCTATATCATGGCGACCAGTTTTTAGGCGTTGCCCTTGTTTATTATATATTTATACTTGATTACATTGTGTATTGGTTGTAATATATTGTTGATGTTTGATTTTATTTTGTATTATGCTACATTCTATATCTGTTTATTAATTGTATTCGATTCCATTTTTTATTTATGAAGTTCCTACCCCCTGACTGATGAGCACCCTGGTAGGAACTTCTCACATTTAATGCTGTCTTGATTATTCAATTTCTCTTTAAATCATAGAGTGACAGATAAAAAGTACAAGAATTTTTTGTATATATTTAATTCTATCAGTTAACATTTTCATTGGATCCACTTACTTTTTAGCTCACCTGACCAGAAGGGTCATATGAGCTATTGCCATCACTTGGCATCCGTCGTAAACATTTCAATCTTCTCCTCTGAAACCATTGGGCCATTTGGAACCAAACTTGGCAGGAATATTCCTTGGGTGGATCTCTACAAAGTTTTTATATTTGGCGGATCAAATTTAAAACATGGCCGCCAGGGCCAATTATGTGTTCTGATTGGCTGAAATTTCAAAGAACTCCTCTGAAACCACTTGACCAATTGAACTGAAATTTGGTGAGAATGATGAGGGGATAGACCTCTACAAAGTTTTGTGGGTTTTTTTGTTTATCGGAAATTCAAGATGGCCACCGCCACAGGACATAGTTTACAAAGGACCCTATGGGAAAACTTCAGAACTAACAAATCCACCAACAGTGGTATTAACCCAGTGGTAGTAAATAAACATGCAAAAATAGTGTTCTTTAATTAGATCCAATAGACTACGATTTCTGTTTTTCATGAGTGGGGTGTACTTGGCATGACAGCAATTGCAACCCCACGTAGCCTATGGTTATAATCAGTTAACCAAGACAGCATTAAATGTGGTTTCATACAAGTCCATTTTTGATTGGGTTTGATTTTTAGGACCATCTCCTTCAATAACATTTTCTTTAAATGCAGAAAAACAAAGAAAAACCCCTCAAACATGGATCATGTATAAAATGGGTCGAAACTTTCTTGGCGACATCATTTGGCAAGACACATCTCTGTGTAAACAGTTTATAGATTTACAATTGGTAAAATCTTTTCAGATTTGCAATTTGATATTCTCTTTAAAATTAACATTATAGATTTTTTATTTAAATTGCCTGTAAACTCCACGAGTATGCTACATTGATCCAATATTTATATATAGCCAGTTTACTGTCATGGCTTTTCTTTTCTAAATTACTGACGCCAAGAAGGTCTCAGGGATTTTCAATAAAATTAGTACTCACTTTAATGAACTTTTATGATAATAAAATATATTATTAATTTAACAACAACTTTCTTTTTCGGCAAGAGTATGTACATTGTATATGGATGTTCATGAGAGAAAACTATATACAAAGTTGGACACAAGGCATGATTGATACCAAGATAATGTCTACACTGTCATATGACGACAGAAGTCCTAATCCAGCCACCCAGATAATGCCTCTACAAAATTATGACTCGCTGCAAAAGTCATAATCCATCCATCCAGATGTTGTCTATATACGGTCATATGACTGCAGAATCATAATCCAGCTATCCGGATTATGTCTATACTGTCATTTGACGACAGAAGTCATAATCCAGCTACACAGATAATGTTTCTATACTGTCATAGGACTGCAGAAGTCGTAATCCAGCTACCCGGATCATGTCTCTATACTGTCTAGAACCTATTAGTCTTGATTATTTATTACAGTCAAACCTGTTTTAAGAGGTCACCCTTGGGACAAAGAAAAAGTGGTTATATAAGAGAGGTGACCTTTTAAAAGAGGATCATTTAAGTTGAAATTTTCTGTGAAAGGGCAAGAAAAAAGTAACCTCTTAATACAGGTGACTGCTTAACAGAAGTGACTGCATTGGCACATTTGACAGTATTTTACTTTTAAATCAGAGTTGACGCTCATATCAATATTTTATCATAACTGGTATTTCGTCCATGTTTATTCATGAACAGATTCAAACCAAATTTATACACAATAATATATATCGACAATATCTCTAGTCTAGTTCGAAAAACCATAATTTGTGTTCAAAAATTTTAAAAGTTATGCCCCTTGTGTGAAAATGTTCAATTTAGTATGTTCAAAAATAGATTCTGAACAGATTCAAGCCAAATTTATTAACAAACTGTGAATCAAGAATATCTCGCAGTTAAAAAAAAATTCATGAAGAATTTTAATGATATAAAGGAACTCGGCTGGCTCATCTCTGATGCTTTTATTATATTTTTATATTTAAAATTCAGGTATTATTTTAGTCCATGACTTGACCAACAGAAAGTCTCACCAGAACCTACATAGATGGTTGGCTGAAGTTTTAAATAGGAATGATGCAAAAGATTCAAATAATGGGTATGACGAAAATACTGTTGTTGGGTAACAATAAAAATTGAATATTTTAAAAATCATTATGTTTTCCTCCCATTTTAAATGATAACATTATTTTGCAGTTACATTTTACTACTATGTTCATATTGTTTGTCTGTATACAATGGTGTTGGTACTTTTTGACTGCCTTTATAAGTTTTACCAGTAGATGATTATGGTTTTGAGGTTTGTCAGATTTCAAATGTTGAGGGGCTGTTGTGGTCGTGATCGTATGGTAGTTGGATATACAATTACATATGCAATCAGTGCCTATCACCACTAACGTTGTGAGTTCGAATCTCGCACAGGTGAGATGCGCTCGATACAACATTATGTGATAAAGTTTGTCAGTGTCTTGTGGCAGGAGGTGGTTTTCTCCAGGTACTCTGGTTTCCTCCAACAATAAAACTGACTGCCATGATATAACTTAAATATAACCCTAACCCCCTCAAATGTCGAGTTTTAGCTGTATCACATTAGAGATAGAAGGGCCTACAATTACCAAAGCTTGTACAACAGAAACGAACACAAAAATCAGGAATTGGAACAAGTACTCCGGAAGTGTAGGTATTTCCTGTCCTTGGTACACATCAGGAAGCATTGTATTAAATGTTTATATTGTGGTTCATTCATTCTTTTCCATATGTTTCAGTAATGTGTTTTAATATTGGTAGAAAAAGTAAGCACTAAAATAAAATATAGGAATAGGTGAAGTGTCAAAATTTAACATGGCAAGTGACAAAATCTAATCACCTGGTTTTAGGAAAAAACACCAAGTTCTCCCTGTACCAACATATTATTTATGATTGACCTGAGTATACATGTACATAAACAAGTTTAATATCGGTTCATGTTTTTATTATCCCCTCGCCAACGAAGTTGCGAAGGGGTATAGTAACGCTACCGTCCGTCCTTCCGTAACATCCTTGTGAACACTCTAAAATCAACATCCTTCAATGGATTTTGACCAAACTTGGTACATACTTAGTCCTTAAGAGAATCTGGAACCCTATTGATTTGCAAGGTCACCGGGTCAAATTTTTACCATGTGACATCCTTGTGAACACTCTAGAATCAACATCCTTCAATGGATTTTGACCAAACTTGGTACATACTTAGTCCTTAAGAGAATCTGGAATCCTATTGATTTTCAAGGTCATAGGTTAAAGGTCAAGGTCACCAGGTCAAATTTTTACCATGTGGCATCCTTGTGAACACTAGAATCAACATCATTCAATGGATTTTCACAAACTTGGTACATACTTAGTCCTTATGAGAGTCTGGAACCCTATTGATTTTCAAGGTCAAAGGTCAAGGGGTCAAATTTTTACCGCATAACATCCTTGTGAACACTCTAGAATCAACATCTTTCAATGGATTTTGACCAAACTTGGTACATGCATAGTTCTTAAGAGAATCTGGAACCCTATTGATTTTCAAGGTCAAAGGTCAAGGTCACAGGGTCAAATTGTTAGGCGAGGGGATACGCCACGCTTTGCGTTGCCCTTGTTTAACTATTGATGGCAATTTTTTTGTTCGGTTCATGAAGAAATAACCTCAATCAGGTTGTATACACCGTGTAACCCCAGAGGTGCCTCATTTAAAGAAAATCACCTGATGACAATGGCACACGATGCATTGAGAACGACGTCTATTTTCAGATTCCGTACATTGGAAAATAACCTCAACTTTTTAATCATATCAAAACACGTAAAAAATGACATGTGACTCTAAAATTAATTTATATGTATGTAAATAAATATAATATTAGAATAATAGCATGAACATATCAAATTTATTAATGCAACAGCAACACATTTCATCTATGATGGGGTACATTAGTTTCCTCTTATCAAGCCACTCTTACCAGAGGCCATCCCTGTTATCAGGCCAAATTTCAGATACATTAAATTGTTCCCCTTGAGTCAGGCCACTCCTGTTTTAAAGACAAAGTTGTGACAGGTCAGTGGTTTTCTTCGGGTAATCTGGTTTCCTTCACCAATAAAACTGACTGCCATGATATAACTGAAATATTGTTGAAAATGGAGTTAAACACCATAACTGGCACATTCTTGTTAAGATATAATTTTTTCTACATTATAGATCTATTAAAGATCAGTTTTCGTAGCAGAAGGGGTAGTCTTATATTATAAGAAAGGGACTGCTGTATGACCTTTTGTTGTAGGTATGACTACGACCCAGAACAGTTTGCTGGTAACCAGATGCCAATACTGGTAGTTGGTACCAAAGCTGATCTTGCAAAAACTCTCAGGGAAAAGGTCATATCAAGGTCATCTTCAATAGCTGAGGAATGTGGAGCTGATTAAATGAATTTAGTAAGATAAAATCCTGTACTTTTACTCTTGATATTGACCATAGTTACCATAGTTACAGATATATTTACTTTTATGTTCACTTTTGTTCTTATTCATTCTAGGGGCTATCGTGGTCGTGATCGTATGGTAGTTGGATTTACAACTACCTGTGCAATCAGTACCTATTACCACTAGCGTTGTGAGTTCAAATCCTGCTCATGGCGAGATGTACTCAATACAACATTATGTGATAAAGTTTGTCAGTGACTTGTGGCATGTCTGCGGTTTTCTCTGGGTACTACTGTTTCCTCCACTAATAAAACTAACCGCTACGATATAGCTGGAATATTGTTGAAAGTGGCATTAAACACCATAACCCACAAATGTTTTAATTTGAATTTACTGGTCCAAATGAAATTCTTGAATTTATTTTTATAAAGTTCTAAATTAAAACTTGAAAAATTTACTGGTGCAAGCAAAGTTTTACTGGTCTTGGGCTGGGAGGACCTGTGCTCATTGTGAGGACTGCTGTAGTACAAATAGATTTTCTGTTTCAGGACTGTAATGATTGTAAATGTTTGTCACCAGGAACAACTAATGCTGTAAAACTGTCCAGATTCTTTGATAAGGTCTGTAGTTAAGTCCTTGTTATTAATTGGTATTGATGTCTGATTTGGAAGGCACATAGATGCAAGACAGTTGCTTTGTTATTATGAATTATTAATATATTTACAAGAAATGCACAGGGGAGATACCTCATGGAAAAGTTGTTAAGCAAATTATGTTTACCATGCAAATATAACAATGTTATTTCAGTAAGAAAATAGTATTATGATCTAAATGAAAATTAAAAGATTTTAATATGACAAAAGATATGGGGGGCTGTCATGGTCATGAGCTATTGTGAGTTCGAACCCTGTTCATGGCTAGGTGTACTCAATACAACATTATGTGATAAAGTTTGTCAGTGACTTGCAATAAAACTGACCGCCAAGATATAACTGAAATATTGTTGAAAGTGGCATTAAACACCATAAACCAACCAGCCAACAACAATTGGGTAATATTCAATTTCTTATGTTTTACAATGATATACAAGCAGAAGTTTTAATAAGGAGATGCATTTTTTTCTGAGAATAATGTTAGTTCCTTTAAAGACATACATATTCTAGAAATAATATAGACCATTTCGGTGATGTAATGGTCTTGTGCTGCCCTCTTGAGTACTGAATAACGTGGGTTTGATTGAGATTGGATCAAAGCAAACTATAAAAAAATGGTATTTGTTTCTTCTCTGCTATTTTTAAGCACACAGTATTAAGGAATTAGAGGAAAGACTGGTTGGCTCTTAGTTCTGGTAATGACTGAATATGTCAGAGTGAATTGACATAAATACTTGTGGACTGAATATGTCAGAGTGAATTGAGATAAATACATGTGGACTGTTGTTTCAGTGAGCTATAAAAATCCATCTCCACAAGTTTACATAGTACAAAACAAATAATATATACAATTTATATGAGGTAATAAAGCATGAGAATAACAAACTGTATTTCAGGTGACAGAGAGAAGATATTACAGTCATCAAGTAGGACAGAACCAGGTATGAGTTTTAGTAGAAATTATTTTATTTTTGGTGTTATGGAACAACAGTGATACCTGTCTATAGTCTTCACGCTTAACTGTTCAAATATTTACAGGCCCACCATCAATTCTATAGGCCCGAATTTGAAAACTGCATTAATGACCATTAGTTCAAACCACCAAAGCTCAAAACATGATGATGTACCAAATATTATGTGGACATGCATATGTCAATTATGCATTAGGGAAGACCAGAAAGCAAGTAAAAAAACAAAGACACTTTATTTTGGGTCCATGTTTATATTAATCTCTTGAAAATTCTAAAATCATATTGTCATTAGCATCCTCAGTAATGAGTATATTCCATATTATCATCACTGTCCATCTCATCCTCCTCCTACTCATCATCATCACAACCAATATTGTTATAAGACTCTTGTAGCAAAAACTTGTGGTGTCATCATTGCGTGTGAAATATAATTTGGTGATAATTTTTAATATGTACCCCCCCCTTTTTTTTTTTTAAATATCACTATGCTTTTAATTAATACCACACAAAATGTAAAAAGTCATATTTGTGTAGCCTTCTGCAGAAGAAATATATCTATGCCAATTTGCTCAACGGTCCAACTACAGTATAACTTCGTTAAACCGCCACCATCTGTCCAGCCAGATTTTGGCGTTATAACGAGTTTGGCGATAAACTGATTAAGTACAGAAAACCGGAAATCAACAGTTTGATTTTAAATTTGGAATGACTGACGATTTGATTTTGACAAGTTTACTGGAAATGAGTATTATCACTTACAATTTTGTTGCATCCCTCTACCTGTAATTGTTAAAGAGGCATTAGCTATGATTTTGACCAAAAAAATTCTATCTTTTGGAAATTGGTAAATAGCTTTAAAATGATGAAATAAAGGTAAATATTTCACATTAAACAGCTTATCGTAGCACTTTTCGTCTTTTGAGAACGAAAATTACCATCTGTTTATTATTTCCTTGCAAGCAAATAATTTGACCTCGCTTTCTCCATATGCAACTGACCTTACTAGTGACAGGTAAAAACAAATAATTTGTATTTTGTCGCTTATTAACTGCAAACTTGCATGGTTCTTTGTCCGTAATTAACGCCGACTAAAAGCAGATTCAAAGAAAATAAGAAATAAGTGCATTGTTGTACTGATTTAATGACGATTCGGCAAACTCCGTAAACAATATCGATAATTAATAAGATGACGTCCATTTCTTGATCGATCTCAAAACACGAGCAGTTGCACCTTTTTTCCCAGATGCGCGTACATTTCATAACATTTATAAGTTACAGAAACACGTTTTATTAAAGGCATCAATCATATCTGATAGTTTTTATGGGTAA
The DNA here is from genome assembly GCA_963680875.1 of Bathymodiolus brooksi. Taxonomy (NCBI): domain Eukaryota; kingdom Metazoa; phylum Mollusca; class Bivalvia; order Mytilida; family Modiolidae; genus Bathymodiolus; species Bathymodiolus brooksi. The sequence goes on from OY804581.1 coordinate 112,768,623, forward strand.
CAAAAATTTACGATTTTGGCAGATAATGCCCCTTTAAGTAAACAATTTTCCGTTGGTAATCTGACATTTATCACACCTTGCAGTAAGCACATTCAACCGTAACATACATCTGTCAATTAAATTGCCATGTTAGGGTTAGAAATACATATATATCTCTTATTATTTTCTGGGAATTTTCCGTTGAGTTTAATTTCCACATTTTTTTAACGGCCGCGAACACAAATGAAAAGAACACACAAACAAATTTATTAAGTTTTTTTTTTATTCAGAATGAAAAGTAATCAGTTCAGGGTTGTACAATTTTATTGTAAAGAAAACAATTAACTGTTTTCACAGCAATATCTATTTACCTTGACTGCTTGTTTACTTACCTTGATTGACAAGCACTTCTAAAATCACCGAGGTGTGACATTATTGATTGGCATTATGATCAAGGTTTAAATAACAGTAAATTGATCGTTTGATCTTTAATTACCGTGGCGGATGGCAGTATGTGAGTTTGGCATTTTAACAGGGTTATTACTACATATGGAAAACGGAACTGCAGAAATTCTTGGTGATACACGAGTTTGGCGGTGAATCGAGGGGCAATAAAGCGGGGTTTTACTGTATATATAGATAGCTGGGGAATGCAAATATAGCACGAACTAACATTGTATATTGACACTGACAGTCATAAACTGAAGCAAGTAAAGGCTGTAATTATTATTTGTCAGACCTCAAATCAGAGTGCAACAATGGAGCAAAACTGCTGTAGTTAAAAGTCTATTTTTTAACTGCAGAGGTATTAACGTTGACACAGGTCTGTCAACACTTCTATAAATAGATCGCAATTTTAGATAAAAATATCGATCGGATTTGGAATCGGATCAATAAAAATCTCACTTCAACGAATTTTGAATGACCAACCTTTGCAAATATGAACATATTATATATGAGAACTCGGATTTTATGTCACAGGATTGAGAAATAATAAATCAAAAGTTCGTTTGGTTAAAAGTAGCTTTGATCAACATTTCCCGTAGCACAGTGCCTGATTGTGCCCCGTTTCTCCTGGTGCCATTTTTATTTGATATTGAACGAAATTAAAGTTTCTTTAAACCGAAATGGATTACTATTTTGAAAATCGGAAAATCTTAAAAGGACTTGTTTGCCTACCCATTTTTTGCACTGCCTCGGCAGCAACTGAAAACGGAGAATAATAAGCTTAATATCTACACACAATATCTTATGAAATCAACTTTTGAAACTATATGACTTTTTTTTTCACCAGCCCATCGGGCTTGTGGAACTACTCATTTTATACGCCCGTGTACAATTTTACATGCATCAGGCTTCAGACTACCGCTTAATTTCGAAGACTGTGTCTATACCGAAACCCTTTGTGACCAACTGTTATGTTTGGTTTATAAAGGTTAAATTAACAAAGATTTCCTACATTTGGACTGTAATTAAAGTTAGGTTTATATAGGAGGATTTCGGTTTATTCAGGGGTCATTTTAGACATGTTCCACTGTTTTAATCAAAATTTCATTGAATCTGTTTAATATCATACAATGTATGCTAAATGCACTACACTATATTAACGGTAGCACCTGACACAACTATAACCTTTCATCCAAGTTCGATAATATTGGAAGAAGAAGGTGAGCGGCTAGTACTCTCTGAGAATTTGTCTTTTCTACATTTTGGCACAGTTTTTCCAGTAGTGTTTTAATTAATTTCATCTAAAGGTCACCTAGAGGTGAAGTAAGGATCTTCAGTAAAGATCAAACAACTAAAGAACTGGCTTTGCCATTTATCATTAAAATATACTGCTTCGTACTTGACACACTTGCGGTCAAATAATGTCAGTCAATGTATCACCGTAGCAATCAAGATTAGGTAAAACTGAGTTTTGTCATATTTTAATATTTGGAATATCAGATTGAACATCATTAAAAATGAGGATTCTAAATACAGGAGTTGATTAATATAAATAAATTTAATATTACTTTTAGGATATTTAACCTCTATTTTTTGAATTTAATGAATCATATAACACTACAGATATAAATTTATATAACATTCCTTGTAACCCTCTTCCCTTTTTTGTATGTAATCGACCTAAGCAGATATGATCCTATACAATGCTAGACATTATTTTTACAGTATAACAATGTTACCAAGAGTAAGTACAAATTCAGTTCTAGTAGTCTAGTGGTTTAACTGTCATTAGTCTAGAATGTAAACCTTTTAATTGATGTGTAGACTCTGACATGCATGACTGACCTTTTACTTGATGTTTAAACTGTGACATACATGACTGACCTTTTAATTGATGTTTAGACTGTGACATGCATGACTGACCTTTTAATTGATGTTCAGACTGGGACATGCATGACTGACCTTTTAATTGATGTTTAGACTGAACGAAGGGAGACATATTGTTTTAGTCTGATTTTTTCTTTCGCTTCCGCTTCTGCTTCTTCTCAGCAAAGCTTGTCCGGACCATAACTGTTTTGTCTTTCCAGATAGGTCAATTATATTTGGTATGTGGGTGCATGACCATAAGGCGGTGTGTCACATACCGTAATGACCTTAGTGGGACCTTGACCTTTGACCTCAAGGTCAAATAATTGTTTTTTAAATAGTATTTTCTTGTCCGGGCCATAACATTTTTGTCTTTCGAGATAGGTCAATGATATTTGGTATGTGGGTGCATGACCATAAGGTGGTGTGTCGCGTACCATAATGACCTTCGTGGGACCTTAACCTTTGACCTCAAGGTCAAATAATTAAGTCTCCCAAACAAAGTTTGGGAGACTTATTGTTTTTTCTCCATTTCTTATTATTATTATTTTTATTATTATTATTATTATTATTCTTTCTTTCCGCGAAGCATGAACTTGTCCACGGCAGATCTCAGGAACTACAGGACAGAATTTCATGAAACTTGGTGGAGTTATAGATATATGTTTCTAGTTGATCCTAAAGTTTTCAGATTTGTGGTAAAGGGGGTCAAAGTCATATTTTTGGGGGTTCAAAGGGGGTGGGGGTTACTACAGAATCCTATGGGAAACTTGAAATTTCGTACATTAATGTTGATAACTTCTAACTGGATAATGATAGAGACATAAAATTTGACATAGTGATAGGTCACCATTAGAGGAGCAATTCTACGTTTTAAAAATTTTCAAGATGTCTGCCATTTTCAAAATGGCTGCCAAAACACAGCATAAAAATGGGGGGTAAAAATTCAACATTGTCCGATATCATCAAAATTTGATATGTGGGTAGATAATGATGTCCCCAATTGATTCCCGACATTGAAAAATTTCTACCGATCACCATTTTCAAAATGGCCGCCACAATACCGCAAAAATTAAACATTGTCCGATATCATCACAATTTGATATGTGGGTAGATAATGATGTCCCCAATTGATTCCCGACATTGAAAAATTTCTACCGATCACCATTTTCAAAATGGCCGCCACAATACCGCAAACATTAAACATTGTCCGATATCATCAAAATTTGATATGTGGGTAGATAATGATGTCCCGAATTGATTCCCGACATTGAAAAATTTCTACCGGTCGCCATTTTCAAAATGGCTGCCACAATACCGCACAAATTCAACATTGTCCGATTTCAACGCCATTTGATATGTGGGTAGATTATGATGTCCCAAATTGATTCCTGACATCGAAAAATTTCTACCGGTCGCCATTTTCAAAATGGCCGCCACAATACCGCACAAATCCAACATTGTCCGATTTCAACGACATTTCATATGTGGGTAGATTATGATGTCCCGAAATGATTCCTGACATCGAAAAATTTCTACAATACTGCACAAATTCAACATTGTTCGATTTCAAAGGTAGCTTTTAATTTATTTTTTAAACCAGTTGTCAGTGCACGGTTTGGGAGACTTCATAATCGTTAGATTATAATCATATCTTGTTGTTTTTGAAATAGTATCGTTCAAATCATAATGTGTAACTTATTGTTGTACAGATGGCCACATTAACGGGAGACATAAGTTTTAGGTATCTAAAACAGTTCTTCCTAATTGATGTTTAGACTGTGACATGCATGACTGACCTTTTAATTGATGTTTAGACTGGGACATGCATGATTACCTTTTAATTGATGCTTAGACTGTGACATGCATGACTGACCTTTTAATTGATGTTTAGACTGACGGATGACTGACCTCTTAATTGATGTTTAGACTGTGACATGTGTGACTGACTTCTTAATTGATGTTTAGATTGACATGCATGACTGACATTTTAATTGATGTTTAGACTGTGACATGCATGACTGACCTTTTAGTTGATGTTGAGACTGTGACATGCATGACTGACCTTTTAATTGTTGTTTAGACTGTGACATGCATGACTGATTTCAAAATTGTCACTTTAGAAATTTGTTGTGGAATTTTCAGTACTTTTCTATGGTATCAATCTAATTGAAATTAGACATTTGTTGTATGTTTTTTTCTTTGGTGATACATCTAACAACATCCTGTTTAGGGCCATATCATGTGACCTATCATTTATCTTTGACCATCCAATCATAAAGCCAGTAAAATATATTGACAAATCGGTTTTGATATCTAATGATTTAGGTAGACTGAAAATAAAAACTCTGACTGAACGGGATGTCGTTAGATGTTAGGGTATTACCAAAGAAAAAAAAAAAATACTGTGTTCTGGTGTTTAAAACCACTAACAATATTTCAGTTATATCATGGCGGTAAGTTTTATTGGTGGAGAAAACCAGAGTACCCAGAAAAAAACCACCGACCTGTCACAATTCACTGACAAACTTTATCACATAATGTAATTGTTGTATCGAGTACACCTTGCCTGAGCTGGATTCGAACTCACAATGTTAGTGGTGATAGGCACTGATTGCATAGGTAATTTTAATTCCAACTACCATGCGATCACAACCACGATGGCCCCTGGAGAATTTTACTTTGCTACAAAGACAGAATTGCAAGTTATCAACCATTTTATCAGTGGAGACTGAGAAGTTTTGCCTTCCTCAAATAAACTTAACAATCAAATATTATTTTCCTATTATTTATTTGATCAGTGTAATACACATATTTTTTATTTAATCTGTCCCACTATGAAATAGTTGATAACTAAAAGTTTAAGAAAACCTTTACAATAATGACAGTTAAACCACTTACATGTAATTGTTGTATGAAACAGGAGAGCTTGCATTTTGTGTGTTGTGTATTTTTGTTTTATTCCTAGCTAGAAGATAACATTGTAAGATTTTCTTAATTTATATCCTGCCTTAATATTCCACAGGGGAAATTCCTTTAATTTATCATAGTTCATTCATCCAAAAATATGTCATTTTTATGTATACAAACTGGGTCCTACTAAGAATGATGTAGTCCTTCTTCTGCAGAGTTGAAAAAAGTATGTTTCAACAGTCAGTCAACTTTTTGCTCGCCCAGTGGACTACCGAGGTAAAGGAGTTAACTAGCCTCGGGCGACAGGACTAGCTTTAGTGTCGAACCCTGACAAAATGTATTATTTACTAATTTTGTTTTTGCCAATTAGCTTTGTTTTAACCAAAAGCTTGAAAGAGAACCACTAGTGCATTGAAATCAAGTTTGACATGAATTGGTATTGGAAAACTCTTCCAGTGTGATGTTGTACAATCAATGTATAACCTTGTATTGCATCCAAGATGGCCCCCATTCTTAAAAAATGAAAATTCTTCAAATGATCAAACCTTCAGCATGTTAAACAAAAATTGGGTAAAAATTTTGCCTGGATGAGATTTTAGAGGATTGATTTCAAAACAGTCCTCTTTCCAACATGACTGTCATTACTAAAAATTAAAAAAAATCAAATGGCTAAAACATTTACATTTTATGATGGAATAGCCTTGGTTAAAGCGAATTAAACTTTCAGTTTCAGTAGGTCAATTTGGATGATATTTTGCATTGTTGTTCACATAGATCTATATGCTGGACAAAACAAAGTGATATTCATCTTCTAAAACATTCATATTACATAAATGTTTTACACAGTTTATTTGATGATGCAAATCACTGGTATATTATATAAACGTTTAATCCATTAGCCAGTTTGAAATCAGTTTATAACAGGTGAACGATAACAGACCCCTTGGAGCTTCTGGCCGTATACAACAACAATATACATGTATACTTAATTAGGAACTTTATTGTTGTAATCAATAGCATGTAACTGTCAAACTGTTTCTGTAAAAACAAATAGGGAGTTAGGGTTATGGTGTTCAATGCCACTTTCAACAATATTTCAGTTATATCGTGGCTGCAAGTCACTGACAAACTTTATCACGTAATGTTGTATTGAGTACACCCCACCATGAGCGGGATTCGAACATACAACTTTTACTGATTACATAGGTAGTCTTAAAACTGTCTACCATTCTATCAAGACCATAATGGCCACAGCATTTTTTTTTAAAACTTAAGTGGTCTGAATGGCAAGTGATTGATATTTTAAACCAAAAACATCCGATCAGCCTGATTGGGAGACATGCACATTAAAATGTGATTATTTACAGTAAAGTGGGCTGGGAGTTACTGATAAACAACAGCTGATAATGGTAAACATAAGCACAATGACATGGATGAGGACTCTTACGTGAATATATAAACACAACATCAAACACATAAAATTAGATTTCTAAATTTTCATACTTATAATGTTACGTCTTTAAGGTCCTGATCCTGTACATGTGGTTGCAGAGACATGACAAAATGTAGAGGACACATATCACTTGATGTTAGTGATCAAGTCTCTACAACAACTTTTTTGTCGACTTGTCAGTGAGGAAAATTGTTCGAATTTTGACTTGTTTGAAGGCAAACAATGCTTGTCGGGTCAATAAAAAAAAATAGCACCTAATTTGTATTTTTTACCATTTGTAGTTTCAAAAATTTTATTTGTCTGAATCCAAATTAGACTGGCAGTAACAGATCGGACAAGCTGACCTCCCTTTTTTCCTTTGTTTATTTTGTTTATTGAGGGATCCTATTTTGTTCCTCAAATTATCAATTATTCTAAAAGAAGATACCCTGGTTTCACAAAATGACAAAATAATGTGATTGTTTAGTTTTATTATTAAACATTGCATGTGTGTGTGGCTAGAACAGGATTGTGGGTATGCATGTTGTGATTTCAATGTATGCACGTATGTGTGTACATTATATTTATGAGTTTCCAATATAATTATATAATGATATTTTGTTTTGGAAGGCTTAAAAAAAGAATTGAAATTTTAAATCCAGAATACCCCAGTACTATCAAATTCATTGATTTTGATCAGAGGGAATCAAATAAGTCTTATGCATTTCTTGTAACCAATGACACAGCCCTGTATATATCTGCTACTGAAAACAAATTGGATTGGGTGAGGGTGGGTTATGGTGTTTAATGCCACTTTCAACAATATTTCAGTTATATCGTATGTAGCGGTCAGTTTTATTGGTTGAGGTAACCGGAGTACCCAGAGAAAACCACTGACCTCTCGCAAATCACTGACTAACTTTAACACATAATCAAATGTTGTATTGAGTATGCATCGCCTCAGTGAGATTGGAACTCACAACGTATCGCCTCAGCGAGATTGGAACTCACAATGTTAATGGTGATAGGCACTGATTGCATAGGTAGTTGTAAATCCAACTACCATACAATCACGACCACGACGGCCTGAGTTGCATTGATAATGTCCAGTTTTCATATCAAAATCTTATATAATATTACAATGTTCTATCATTTTTTTCTTAATGAAATCACATGTTTTTAAATGCTAATTAAAAAGCAATTAACTTTTATCTGTTAATTTTCTTTCCATTTTAGGGGCACCTTACTCAAATAGAGAGAAGACGGTTTATGAAGATGTCACATAATGACTGAAAATGTATTAATTATAAATATACTGTCATTTGTGGAAAAAGTTTACTCCAAATTTATTATTACATGTCAACTTGATGTATTATTTTAATTACAATATGCCACAATGTTTCTGAAATACTACTAAAGTTGGCATTAAACACTATCAATCAATCAATCTAATTACAATAATAGGATGTAGACTCAGAATCTGACTTTTTCCCACAATTTTAAAGTTTTCTTATATGTATATTTATTATGAAATGCATAGTGCAATAAAGAATATTTTAGATGAAGATGTTTGCAGTTTTAAGACGTATAACTTCTGTGTTGGGGAGAGGCATGTAATATAAAGGGTTATGAGTTATGGTAATGGTGTTTAACACCACTTTCAACAATATTTCAATTATATCATGATGGTCAGTTTTAATTTATTGGTGGAGAAAACCACCGACCTCTCGCAAATCACTGGCAAACTTTATCCCATAATGTTATATCGAGTACACTTCACCTGAGTGGGATTCGAACTCACAAGTTAGTGGTGATAGGTAGTTGTAAATCCAACTACTATGGGATAACAACAACGGCGGCCCCTGTGTTGGGGAGGGGGATATAATATAAACGTTAGAGAAAACTGAAGGGACTTGTTGAATAGGATAAACGACCCAGAAATGTTTTTTTACAAGTTTTTTCTATGCCCCAGGAAGGTATGCCATTTAGCATTAATTCCTAAATATTTGTAGCAGAACAAGAAATAACTCTTTTAGACTTGTATAAAAATAGAAAATAACACATTCCACATTTAAATGCTTACCCTTCTGGAGCACCCGAGTTCAATTCTGGTTTTAAGTGGGGTTTGTGTTGCTCAATCTTTAGTTTTCTGTGTAATGTTTCGTAGATCGTTGTTTGTCCTTTTTCTTTTGACCGTTGGATTGTCTGTCCTTCGATTTACAGCTTCTAATTACCCCTTTGCTATCATCAAACATTTCTGTCATTCTTAAATAACACTATTAAACAATTATTATATAGATAGGTGTGAATTGCGGAGATTTATCCATGAAATAAATTCCGATATTTCACATGTGAAATATCAGTTTTTTCCCGCCGGAACTACTTTTACACAACTATAAGTGTGGTGGTTACGTCCCTTGTTGTGTTACGGTGAATCTACGATTGTAAACTGAAAAAATTCCACGAAATGTTATCGACGACTTTGGCACATCACCAACATGACGTCATATGAAGACTTCCAGTTTGAAACGTAAAGATATTATTTGGCTTGTGTACGCTTCAATTTTGATCAAATTTCACTAAAATACATTTTCAAGGTAAGCATTTTAATTATTTTTGTGCATTGTTGTAAATATGACATGTAGGATTTCACATTTTCAAGATGGCAGATCCTTCCAGCTGAACTCCTTAGTATCATTGCTCGTAGATTTATACGCGTGGAATGAAATATACAAATGAAAAAAATAATATATAAGAAATTTTGAAAGTCTATATAGAGGTAATGAACAGTATAGCTAAATCAAACATTTTGAATATCAAAATAAGACCACTCGTGACCGAATACGCATTAATGATTAAACTCATGAACGGAACAAGTTCCGCCCACTCGTTTAATCCTTATGCATACTTTGGTCACTCATGGTCTTATTTTGATATTCAAAATCTACAATTAGTTATACTATATTTATTCTTTCAAAGAAGTTTTTGAGTCTACCAACATTTTCTCGCATAATCCCTGTGTAAATTTCAACTGTTGAATCTATGGACAAAAGGTATGAGCACTCAGTAGTTGCAGTGATACACCATTTTGAAATTCATTCACTATGAAAAATTGATTAGTAGTTTTTATGGAATCAAAACATATCTAAAAACAGCCAGCACCAACCTAAATTTTAATCATTTGGATAGTAAAACTTCCTATTAATGATTAATGTTCTTATAAGAACACGATTTTTGATTTCATTTAAGGAATACACTACATTGGCACCCATAAACTTTGACTAGTTTAACTGACACTTTTTATTGAAGTTCCTGTACCATGCCAGGTAAGTATGTATGTTGGGGTATCAATTTTCTCTGTTTTTACTATTTTTCGATTAGATTTTGGAACTGTTCTGATAGTCGTATTTTTTTTTTCATTTAATTTTATTACCACTAAATGAGAATCTTTCAGCACCTGACACAGTCCTCTCTTCCTTCCTGGAATGTATCCCATCCTGTTGGGATACGACTATGTAAAGAGATAGTGGGGGTCCACAGGAATGCCAGACAACTCGGCCCGCAGACAACTCGGACCGAGACAAGTTGGCCCGTAAGCGAGGACAAGTCGGCCCGTATGTTAAGACAACTCGGACCGTATTATTGTTTTATAATTTTGTTCAATATTTATATGTGTATAATTATTTACTTATTTAAAAGACAATTATTATCTTTTAGTGAAAAAAGAATTATTTATTAAATGATAATATCAAGTGACCAAAAATGTGATTAGGACATGATTTTGTTCTCATAGCATGGTCTATTACGTATCATTTACAGGAATAAAATTAATACATGTATGAAAAATTAAAAATAAATAATTTAAGAAAAAAATATTTAGAGCTTATAAATTATGAAATTTCATATTTATAAACATTAAGTATTATTTTTGTTTGTATAAGCTTCATGGTTGTTGGAAAAGTTGCAAATGGGTGTCATTAAACAAAACATAAATTAAAAAAAAATTATATCTTAAAGATGACAATATGTAATATCAAGGCATATCAAGTTGTCTTTGATAAATAAAAAAAAGATTAAACTGTTTACAGGATTTTGTCAAAATTGGGTTTTGTTGTCCATTAATTCAAAGTTTAATTTTTTATACATTGTATTTTCGCGGCTACATAATTTCTTTTAAATACATGCCTGTCAAATTATTTTTAGTTGCTGAAGTATTAAGATATTTTTAAGATATTTTTAATTATTTATTTAAAATTCGGTTCATTCATTTTCTAATTTTATTTTTGTTTTGAAAATCATTTTATCCACATCTAGGATTTTTTGTTGGAAAGTTCCATCGAACAGATCATCAGTTGAAACATTAGTTATTGTCATTATAATTAACTCATGAATGTTTTATTACCAATTTAATACACACCTACTAATGGGGTATATTTGTTGACAAATAGCAACGACCAGATGGCCACTATTGCTCAATTATACACAGACAGGAAACACAAAAATTATGTACAAATAAAAATCACTCATAACAACATAATGAGTAAATAACCAATCAAAATATAGACAATTCCGAATGTTTTGGTGTAACATTTGTAAAAATCTATCCAGAAATGACTTCACAATAATTTTTTGAAAAAAATATAGTTTTGTACATTTATAATTATACACATATAATATAGGGATTTTTTTTTACATTTCCCAATACTTTTGACAGATGTCAGACTGTATCTTTATGATTTCCGTCAATTTTATTAAAAAAATAAGTAAGACAACAATAATTATTGATGGTCCGAGTTGTCTTAACATAGTTGACTAGTCCTCGCTTACGGGCCGACTTGTCCTCACTTACGGGCCGACTTGTCTGGTACCCCATTCTGTTAGATATACAAAATGATCACACCAGCCTATATGTCACAACCTAGAGGAAGCTGGGAAAATATGATGAACTGATAGACACCAAAGTCATAATGAAAGCTAACTAAGAATTTGGCCAGTCGAGCTAATAAGCTTCTGACCCACAATTGCTTTGGAATTGCAACAGTAAATAGCTATATGGAATCCAACATTGAGGAGTAACTAGACTTAAAACCTCAATGGATTGTTCAACAAAAACTGACAATCTGTGGAACAATGGGTCAAATATCTAAAAATAACCAAAACATGGATCAATATGTCAAAATATCTCAAATACACAATGACTTGGCCACTATTTTCAAAGTACAAGATCAAATTAACCTCGAAATAAATTGCCAGACAGCACCATACATTGCAGGAGGTTCCAAAATAGACTGACAAACCCACCTACCTGATAATTAAAACTCTAATTGACAGTCGAGGGACCTACCAACTTCATAATAAAATCAAAAAAGACCTTACCCACTAACCTCGTCATAAATTCCCTACTAGACAGCGAAATACCCACAAACCTCAAAATAAAATCCCAAATAGATAGAGGTATATTAATTAACCTTGAAATTTAGACATTGACATTGCTAATAACTTTCCTCGCAAAAACTTCCAATTGGCAATACTGCAGCAAGTCACTGATAAACTTAATCACATAAGGTTGTATCGAACACATCTCACCTTGGGCGGGAGTCGAACTCATAACTTTCGTGGTGATAAGAACTGATAGCATATGTAGATGTAAATTCAACTTCCATAAAATCATAGCGATGACTGACACTCTACTTTCTTTCAATAATAAATTATCCAAGAGATAAAACATTATGCTGTACATGTATTATAGCATTTAAAGAGATATAGGGTCTAACACCGGGAGAGGTACACGATAGTAAAATCTGTGACACCCGAGGGTGTCTCAGATTTAACAATCTTGCACCTTTCAGTGTTTGACTCCTTTTCTCACCCCTTTCTATTGTGTCAATGTTTGTTTACTTTGAGAAAATATAGAGTGCTCTCCCTTGTTAGTAACTAATGTAAATAAAAAAAAATTGCCTCCCTTTAACCAATGTCAAATAACTTTTTATATAAGTATTTATCAATGTTGTGGTAGCATTTAAAGATACAGCTGTCTATATATGGTATTATGAAATACATTTAAATACTGCCAAGACACGGATGAGTATCGATGAATCGACAATTTACTTCAACAAGGGAAAACAATTTTTCAGGGAAAAGCGTGTGTATCTTTTCTTACCCAGGAGCCTGGGTAAGATAGACCTAGAGGCTCAGTGGGCCTGTGCCGTTCACCTTTCATTCTGCTTTGAGGAAACTTAATACACAACCTTCCATACATGTAGATGCTTCCTACCAAGTTTCGCTTCATTTGGCTAGGCAGTTTCAGAGGAGAAGATTTTTTTAGTTATCGAACAATCAGAAACAAAAAGTGCCTGTGGTGGCCATGATTGTTAACCGATCGGGACGAAATGAGCAATCTTCATAGAGGACATTCCATAGATGCTTCCTGCCATGTTTCGGTTAATTTGGCCAAGCAGTTTTAGAGGAGATTTTTAAACATTGGCCAATCAGAAACAATAATTGCCTGTGGAGGGCCATGTTTGGTAATGGATCATAACAAAATGTGCACTCTTTAGAGAGGACCTTCCATAGATGCTTCCTACTAAGTTTCAGTTCATTTGGCTGATGGGTTTCAGAGAAGATTAAAATGTGAAAAGTTAACAGATGACAGACAACAAACGACGGATGCCAAGTGATGCCAAAAGCCCACGTTGCCTTTGGCAAGGTGAGCTAAAAAGAATATTAAAATGTGAATACCTACATGTAATGTATAGTATAAACATGTTACACTATATCAGCATTAGTTCATTTCTAAGGGAGATAATGGCAAGAATTATCTTTCTTTTAACAGTTTAATGCAAGAGTTATCTCCCTTTTAACAGTTTATTACAATGGAGAAGTTTTATTTTAGAAATGAACCAATCAGAAACAAGAATTGCCTGTGGTAGCCATGTTTGTTAACGGATCGGGATGAAATGAGCAATCTTTATCGAGAACCTTCCATAGATGCTTCCTACCAAGTTTGGTTCATTTGGCCAAGCGGTTTCATAGGAGATGATTTTTAAAAATTGGCCAATCAGAAACAAGAATTGCCTGTGGTGGCCATGTTTGTTAATAGATCGGGACAAAATGAGCAATCTTTAGAGAGGACCTTCCATAGATACGTCCTACCAAGTTTCAGTTCATTTGGCTGAGAGGGTTCAGAGGAGAAGATTAAAATGCGAAAAGTTAATGGACGACGGATGCCAAAAGCTCACATTGCCTTAGGCAAGGTGAGCTAAAAATCTGCTTAGCATAAATTAATGAGAAATGTGTATCTACCAACATCAGTGAGCGAGTGATTGTTGTTTAAGATCAAATGGACAATTTTCAGCTATATCATAGCAAGAACATGTTACATTTCCATGAAGTGATGATGATGTCTGCTTTTGACTAAATCCAACACATTTAACTGGATTTATATAGTGCTTGTTCACTGACACAACAGTCTGCGGGTAAACATGTCGCCCCACTCGAACACATTATCCTGTTTCCACGCCAACCAGTCTTTTTGCTCTTACTCCTTAATGCTGCATTCTTCGCAGGTAAGCAGCAAATACCAATTTTCTAGTCAGGGCTCGAACCTATGATACTGCACTCAAGGGGAGCACACTAACCATTACACCATCTATGCAGATCTCTAACAACATCAGTATTACATGTAAATACACAAATATAAAATACACAATTTTATTCATAAATTTCTATTAAATGTTCACACTTGATACAATTTATCTACAACATGTTACAAGATCTATGTCTCTGTCACAGGGTAGACTTCTATAGAGTTGATCACAAGGATGGTCTGGTTGTTTCTATTTACTGTAAAATAAATAAAGTTAAATATAATTATAGCCTTGGTCAAAAATACATTATGTCTGCATCTGTTACTATTAATAAACTGAGTGTGATATGATTTGAGATCAAAATATAAAACAATTTAGGCAAAAAAGTTGCATTATATTATGGAGTTTCAATTTGTTTTCATTCTTGCTAAAAGGAAAGTTGAAGTTACCGTGACCGTTTACCCATTTACTCCATGAGATTTGATCCCACAAACTAGTTTAATGCTGCCACTTCTTATTGTATATGGATATGGATTGTGCCTCTGTTTAATAGGCTTTAGTATTCAATTTTGGAATTGTTCTGACAGTGTGATATTTTTTGTTTTTCATTTTAAATCTTCTACTACATAATCATTGTAATCTTGTGAACTCAATTCAAATTTCTTTTTCAAATCCAACATTTGTCCCAAATAAAAATGAAGTGCATCATATGTAATCCACAAAAATATATTTGGTATTTTTAAAATTTTCAAGAAGCATAACTCTAAAACAATAAACACATCATGGGAAAAATCAAACTTGAACTTGTTAATTGCTATAATAAATAATCATACCAAATAAGTATAATCTATTGGTAATTTAGACATTTTTTCCTTTGAACTATCCGAGTGATATTGTCATTATTATTGACTCTGATATTGAACATTATTGGTCAGTGTGATGTAAAGACACATTTTGACATCATAGATAACAACAATAATGTTAGTTTTGAAGGTCTCAACTTACATGATCACAGATTACCCTATCGAACTTGCTGCAATACTAGTGATAATGTCTGTCTCAACCTTCAAAACTGATGTTATTCTATATGTACGTTCAACAGAACTCATTCTTTCTCCTAGAAACGATTTGCTTTGGATGGATGGAGAGAAAAATGGATAGAAACAGATTCTATATATCCCCCCCCCCCCACCCGAATTTCCTGGGAACATAATAAAGACACAATATATGGTACTTACTGTTAAATCATTTGATTTTGTCTCTCCGAGGTCTGTAGTCAAATCTCACATGAAAATGTGACAATGTTTTTTCAATTACTGTTGCTTCTACTTTAACTTGATTTCGACTGAAATAAAAATTGATTTTAGTCAAATAGGACAAATTTTACATGCAAATCACATAAGATTCTTTGAACAAATTAAATAATGCCCAGTACATACACATTTAGATCATCAAAATTCTTAAAATCATCAAACTTTGATTTTGCCCATAATTTTATGTTCCTGCTAGTATAAAATAACCCCCAAATTACATTATATTAACAATATTTTAACATATTTTTGCAGATTGTTTTTCGTCCAGGAAACTGCAATACAAACTTGGTTAGTAATAGGAAACTTTACCATGGGTAACATGCACAGATTACATACAACGGTGGTTAGAGTTATGGGTTAGGGTTATGGTATTTAACGCTCCTTTCAGCAATATTTCAGATATATCGTGGCGGAAGAAACCGGAGTAACCAACTACCTGTGCAATCAGTGCCTATCACCACTAAAGTTGTGAGTTTGAACCCTGTCCATGGCGATGTGTACTCGATGCAATACTATGTGAAAAAGTTTGTCAGTGACTTGCGGCAGGGTGGTGGTTTTCTCCAGGTACTCCGATTTCCTCCATCAATAAAATTAGCCGCCAGAATATAGCTGAAATATTGTTGAAATTGGCATTAAACACCATAAACCTAAAATAATCCAAAAAGTTGAAATTTAAATACAGTTAACTCTCGTCATCTCGAATTCGATGGGACCATGGAAAAAATTCGAGTCAACCGTAATTCGACTCAAGTGGAGCTACGAAAATACCAGAAGTGTAGTTTGTTTAACCACGAAAGGGAGACAACTCGAGCAAAATTTTGAAGAGCTAAAACCAGCATCGCATGTCCCTATTCTCTGAACGATTTTAAACATATTCGATGTTTTTGTTGCTGTGAATCTTGTGAAACGACTGATAACTTCTAGATATCTTTTTTTGTGTGTATGAATATGTTTATCTGTTTTGTTTATGTTTTTCAGCTGTTGCATTGTCATTAAACTTCACCCATCATGAAATATTTTTCTTTGTGCAATACTATTTATTTACAATAAATTGTGTGTTTTTATTATTCAATAAAGTGTAGAAGAAAACTATTCTTCTTTAATCAAAATTAATTTCCGACAAATAATTCAATAGATAAAACGCTTCCTTTGTGTACTTTTCATAATCATTGATGTATGCCGACCCAAGCGCACTTATTATGAATCGATAATTTTTGATTGTACACATCTAACCTGTGTCATAATACCAAGCCAATTCAAAAATTATCACTAATTAATTTGACAGATTGTGAAATAAACATGTGAAATAGCCTAAGGTAAAAATGTCAGTCAATGACTGGATGTTTCACCTGCATCTGATTTTAATCCCAAGGTAATACACATGTTTTGACAGGTAAATTCGACTTAACGAATGTAAATAATATGGCTTTCTACATCTCGGGACCAAAACTTTTATTCGAGACAACCGAAATTTCAACTCGTCCGAATTCAACTCAACAGGAGTCAAATTATATATATTTATACACAACGAAGTTCCGGACTTCGATTAAAATTCGACTCAACCAGAAATTCGAGACAATGAGAGTCAACTGTATTTAATTACAAAAATGACTTCATGATGGAAATATCTCGTCATAAATCAATTTGAAAAACTTTTTTAACCTTTAGAAAACTAAGTTCTGTACCAAAAAAATGTAACATATAAGAAAATTCAGTATCTAGTTCTGTCTGTTATTAGTGTGTCCAATGATCTGACAAAATTGGCAAACACAAATCCATGAGTATTTAAGAAACAATTCTGTCTTTGGTATCATCAAGATTACTAACTTTTTTCAATTGTACAAAGATTTTATCAACAATAAAAATATTAAACTAGAGGCTCAGTGTCGCTCACCTTTCATTCTGCTTTGAGGAAACTTAATACAGAACCTCCCATAGCTGCTTCCCACCAAGTTTTGGTCATTTGGCTAAGCAGTTACAGAGAAGAAGATATCGGTTAACGGATCGGGACGAAATGAGCAATCTTTATAGAGGACATGATATAGATGCTTCCTACCAAGTTTCGGCTCATTTGGCCAAGCGGTTTCAGATGAGAAAATTTTAAAAAAATCGGCCAATCAGAAACAAGAATTGCCTATGGCGGCCATGTTTGTTTATGGATCGGGACAACATGAACAATCTTTAGAGAGGACCTTCCATAGATGCTTCCATCCAAGTTTCACTTCATTTGGCTGAGAGGTTTCAGAGGAGAAGATTAAAATGTGAAAAGCTAATGGACGACAGTCAACAGACGACGGACGCCAAGTGATGGCAAAAGCTAACATTGCCTTTGGCAAGGTGAGCTAAAAACAGACTCACCTGAGTAATGGTCTACCTGCTAATGTAAAATCTGCACCACCGACAAGTAATACCTATTAAATGATTATATACAATGTTGTATATATGTGTAACACAAGCTTGTTATATCATATAATATGGTGGACAGAAATAAAACAACTTTAAAAAAGGTTTTCCAATAGTGATTTACATGCAAGGAAACCAAGTTGTAAATAATATATTTAAAAATTAGAAAAACTTAATTGTCCTCTAGCATGTCTAATGGCAGCTATCTTGAATTTCTGATCTTAAAATCATAAATATTTGGTAGAGAATTGAATGTGGAATATTAAACAAGAATGAGATTACCGGTATTAAAAAACATGGTAATTTATTATTCTTTTACCTTCTCCAACCTGATCTTGTCTCCAACATTCGGGTAAAAATAGCCTTCAACCACTAGAAGATCTTCAGTTGTTACTTTTCTCTGTTTACTTTGGATATGTATCACAGCAAACAGTCTACCAAGGTCTTCCCTGTGTAGTGTTTCATTCACTTTTTGCACAACTAACTCTGTAAAAACAACCACCATTTTATTTGAGCAGAAGTGAAGTTTTATTTACCCTCATGCAAATTTTTGTAAATTATGGATATTGAATATTAAATTTAATTGATGGAATTTAGTTAACCACTACGGTACCCTTACTTCATTATAAATCCTCTTTGAAATACAATAGTTGACAATCATCATATCCGGGTATTCCTACTCCATATTAAAAGTAGTGGCTGTATGCTTAAAAAAAATTCATTTGTTTGTGCCATCATTCTTGATTTGATTTGATTTGTTTTTGGTGTTTAATGCCACTTTCAGCAATGTGGTGGAGAATCACCGACCATGGGCAAGCAACTGATCAACTTTATCACTTGCGACTCAAGTCAAGTGCACCCTTTTTTGTAATTTACAAAGCCGGACGTGAACCCACGCCGTATTGGTGATAGGCTTGTATGAGTTGTTAGGTAATCCAACTACCTAACTCATTGCGCCACCTCGCTAACATTCTTGAAAAAATGTGTGTAGGTAGGTAGGTGAAAAAAAAATTTCTTTCAATATTTACCTAAGTAATACAGGACAAGGATCTGCCTCTAATAGTGATTGTTCAAAAATGGTAATATAGAGAAGGCACTAAAAATTAGGGTCGGTAGGATTAGTGGAAACATAAGTATTTTTTCTATGGCCTTGCAAGTGTATACCATAATCATCCTAATATGAGAGATTTTCAATTTTTAATTTTTTTTTTTAAAATTACAATTAAGGCCATCACTCTCTCTCTATCTATGACACTGAGGTAATACAACCTCTTCCCCCCACGCAGATGAAATCTTTTTTCATAGCCTTGCTATATACAGTGAAACCTGTGTAAACTGGCCACCATTGGGACCATGTTTCACGGCCGGTATTGACAGTGGGCCAGTTTATACAGTGTCTATTATATGACTGGAAATGAAAGTTAAGATGGAATGTCACCTGTCAATTAGGAGACTGTTAATGATTGATTACGTTAGTTTTTGGTTTTGTCTTAAATAAATAGACATAGATGGTATCAATATTTATTACAGCAAAAATAACAAATAATGAATTCAGAAAAAAATTATTTTATCGAGTCACCGTTTTGTTCAAGTGTTACTTGTTTTTTGGCCTTTTTTCTTATGAATTATTGCATCTTCCGCCATAGCTTTCATTGGTTGCAGAAATGTCAAAAAGCGATCGTCTTTCGAGTTTGAAAAGTTGATCATGTGATTTGTACGCTCGAGAATATCCTCGTAACTAAATTCCGATCCAATTAAATCTACTGCTTCCTCTTCCAGTTCCACTTCACCGTTTGATTCCTCGTCATCAGAAACGTTTCTACTTTTAAATTTGTTTAAAAGAGACTTTTGCCAATCACCATCGTAGGTTTCTTCAGTTGGAAGAGATGATTCAATTTCATCCATCTGATCATAGATTAATTCAGATCCCTGACGTACCATATTACATAACTGAGCAAGTGGTATGTCATCATCCGGGTCATCTTCGACTTCTTCACACTGACTGAGAGCCGATACAGGGAATCTAGCTGCAATAATGTAGCTCCTGTGACAAACTTGTGTCTCGGCAGAGCTACAACGTGGTCCCATTCATCACAATGGAGCAAAAAAAAAGTTGCAGTTGAAACATAAAAACTCACTATTTACGCTTCAAACATTTCATTATAACTATTACTAATGATCCCAGTCCTTGTTAAATCGGTTTGGCTGAGAAATATATGCTTTTCAAAGGTAGCAACAACCTTGTTCAAATTTATCGATCGTTTTCCATAACCGGAAACTACGGAAGGTGGAGCTTTTCTAAATATGGTATTTCTTACTACGATGCTTACGATGGCTGATGTAATCATTCACGCCTTAATCGGCAAATATGGTATCGACATCCAAATAGTGAGGCCGGAAATGACGAAATTCAAAACGTCGAGTAAAAGTAAACATGGATTTTTATTTTGTGGGAATTACATTCTAAAATACAGGTAGGTGATAAAAACTTGTTATAATAATGGACAAAAGGAAAGGTTATGTCTTATTATTGATAAATGCAGGCGTCAGAAACTCTGTAAGCAAGCGCCAAAAATCTCGGCGGCTGCTCCATTACGTGTAATGTAGAGATGCCAGTCAAAAATCAATTACAGGGGATGCTTGCTGTTTTTGAACCATTAGATAGAGCTCAATCTAAGAAGAACTTTGAGCCTTCATTTGTAAAAATCGGATGAAGGGTTCAAAAGTTATGAGCATCTGAAATTGCCTATTTTTGGTCGATAATTTTCCAAAGATGGCCGCCATCAATAATGGTTTTAATGACTGTTTTAGAGTTCTGATTTTTTGTGTAAACAGCAGATAATGTCTCTACTTTTGTTTTTTCCCATAGATTATAAGTTATTCTGTCAGAAAAATGAAACTGAACATGCTCGAAGTAATATTTGCTATTTGTTTTACTGTCCAAAATGTATGGCGGAGCCACTTTTGATCTTGACCGAAAGGTCCATATGGCTCCCATTGCCATAATTTTGTCAGAAAATAACTTATCTGACATCATAATAGAAGAAATTTTGTGTAGAAATACTTGTTTTGTGTGCAATTATAACATATGAATCACCTTTTACATCTTTTTGTGGAATTATGAATCCATAAAGGTGGGTGTGCAATTAGTGTTCAACACTATTTGAGAATGGCACCGTTTCACAGCAGTTATATGGGAAAATGACACAAAAAGCTTCATATTTCCTAAACTAAAAATGATATCCGCACAAAATTTTGAAGGTAATACCACAGTGTTGTGCACGTTCTGTTGGACGTGATGTTTTTTTTGTCGACGCAAGAAATGGCAGCCATTTTGTTCAAAATGGCCGCCATTTTTTCATAAAATTCATCAAACAGGGAACCTGTTCCAAGATAATTTGATAATTTTTTTTTATCAATATAATTAATATCACTGAAAAAATGGATATGGAGATTTGTACTAATGACCTCTTATTTGTTTTAGCATTTTATTAAGGAATAATTGTCATATTGGTGACCATTTTGAAAACAAAATGGCTGCCATTGCTTTAAAATTCGTTGCTCAAATTTACGTTTTTTATGATTACTCTATTGTTTCTAGTCAGAATTTGATCATCAAGGTATCAAATTAAAGATATTTTAATAATCTATAACCTCAAGTAACTAATAAATTAAACTGAATACTTTTCATACCAATATGTAATCCCCCATGGGGTGAAGATTCCAGACACCTAGTACTACCACTTGCCGAAAGTTTAACTGGTCAGCTTGATATATATATATATATATATATACATTTGTAGGTGTTTTTGCTTTCCTACCTCAATGTCTTGCTATCATGATGTAGCTGTACAATTGCTGAAAGTGATGTTATATGCAACAATCACCCAACAAGCATGATAGTGAAACACCTCTAAACTAAACTTCCTTAAGACCAGCTTGTGTTTAAAATAGATGGATATTATTTGCACGCTTTACACATTTCCTACGAAAGGCTACATATGGAACTTTATTTAAAATAAAGTTTATGTTGTTTATATAGGATGCTGTTTATATTCAGGTTTCCCTTGATTGCAATTTGAGCAAGTAAATTTGTTTCAGTCTTACTCTCCATGCCGTTCGAATCCCGCTCATGGTAACTTAAGGTGTACTTGATACCACATTATTGTGTGATAAAATTCGTCAGTGACTTGCAACAGGTATGTGGTTTTCTCCAGGTACTCGGGTTTACGCCACCAATAAAAGTGACCACCACAATATAACTGAAATATTGTTGAAAATGAAACTGGCATTAAACACCATAACCCAACTCTCCGACTCCATGTCAAAGTTTCAGTCTTGCTCATTACTATTCTAATTTGCTTCTTAAAACATGTTCAATGAAAACAACAACAAAATATTAAGTTCATTCATTTATTATTTAGGAAATATATGGTGTATTTTTTAAATACATCATCTATTGTCACATGTATTGTGGTCTGAATAAGTCCAGCTACATGTAAAACTAAATATATAATAAATTATTCTTCAATAGAGACCAGAACTCCCAACCATCTGTAAAGAAAAATATTAATGAAATTTTCAACATAGTGTATTAGTAATGAACCAGAACAACTAATGAAGACAAAATGTTGGCCAGCAACATTTTTCATATCTTTATTGAATATTTAATTATGATATAAATTATGGACTCAGCTGTAAATTATCCTGCAGGCTGCAGTCCTAAATTCAGGTAATATCCCAAGGCCAGCTTGGATCACATGTCTTTGACCAGCAAAGCATACTGTCAGGTGAACTGGAAAAAAAACAGAAGGGACCACAAAGAAACAGTTCTAACTACATATTATCATTTCATAACTACTATTTTAATAAATATAAATTCACAATGTATTTAAGCAAAAAAAATTACCAGTGTTTCAAATTTTTAGTATTGACCCCAACTTTTCGTGTCTCAAGTTTTTATTGACATTTTTGGACAAAGTTAAAGTCAGATCCTTGTTCTGTATAACCTACAATGTAGGTAAAAATATATTATATATGTTTTGTCTACTTATACTACCTTCCCCTTTTCGAGAATATTAGTAGAAACACTGGTATTTTTGTTCATTGGTCTTATCTATTTTTCCTTAAAAGTACCATGGCTTATCAATAAAATAAATGATAAATAGTTTGATGTATTGGTTTTAATGTCACTTGTCACATCTTGTTATTCTGGCCACGAATTCATCATCCCATGCAAAAGACAAAGAAAAAAAACACTTTTCTTCTTATCTGTAGTTAGCAACCATTATACTGACCCATATATATATATATTTATTACATAATGATTTTATTTAAGCAATTTTATTGGCTATCATGCTGTCACCTGACATTCCGTAAAATTTGATATTGCTTGATTAAAACTTGTATTGACTTGGGTTTCACTTTCGTTTTCCATTGCATTATGTATGACGTCATAATGAAGTGATTAATTTCATATTGACTTGGTTTCACTTTCACTTTTCATTTTAATGTAATAAAACAATTACAGTCTTTTGTATCGGTCAATACGAGTTTTTATGGACCTTAGAAATCAATATTCACCTCAGCCTAAAGGCTTCGGTGAATATCGTTTTTAAGGTCCATAAAAACTTTTATCCTGCAAAGACAGCATTTACCGACCAATATAGCCTGCCTAATATTTTTTTTGATATTGGTCAGTTATAAATAGAACATTTTTTGATATTGGTCAGTTATAAATAGAACATACAAATGCAAAACGGGGCACATCGGGGGATATTGTTTTCAAATACATACACAAAATTATTTCAAATACTTTTATCATCGTCCAGTAAACGTTTATTTACGATTTAGAATTGCAGGATAAATACAATACATGTGCACTGTCGAAGCATATAAGTAAATATGTGTATTCGGCACGAAACGCGGGAAAAGGCTCGGCAAAGCCTCGCCTTTTCCCGCGTTTCTAAGCCTCATACACATATTACCCATATGCTTCGACAGTGCACAAGTATTGTATATGTATTGACCTCAGCAAAAGACTATAATTGAATAATATATATATATATATACAGCAAACATTACACTGACCCATATATATATTATATATATATACATCTCACCAATTGATGTGATAACTTTCATAAAATAAAACTAACCGGTATAATCCTTGTTTGTTAACAAACAGTAGATCATATCTCTGTTGATGGCATGTGACATCAAGTACTGTTTACAAATATCATTCAGCTCATTTGTGCTGGACTGGTTGAAATTCTGTAGCAGATCATGCAGAAGTGATTGACCTGCAGAGAACAAAAACTAAATACTGAATTTAATTATGTCAAATACAAAAGATCATTATAATGTGATGCTTACAAAAAAATTAATTTCATTTCAAGATCTAAAGTACCCTGGTCTGAGAAGACCAGACCTTCCGCAAATCTCTGACAAACTTTATTACATAATGCTGTATCGAGTGCACCTCGAACCGGACTAGAACTCCTGATTGTGGTAGGCACTAATTGCATATGTAGTTGTAAATTCAACTACCATACGATCATGACTGCCCCTTAAAGAGAAGGTTTCAAATGCAAAAATGAAATTAAATCAAGACTAGTATTTTTCTTTCTTCCAATGTTCAGTCTTTACTTCTGAAGTGAGACATTTTCAGATGCAGAAATACCTAATGATTTCTCCGCCACATTATTTATTGAGTTGCAGACAACTATACATCAAGACAAGCCACTTCTTCTGGATTAAAATATATTTTCCCATGTTGAATAAAAATAACGCAACATATAAATATGCAATAACATTTTTTTTACTTTTATTTGAATTTAGTATGTAAATATTCAATCATGCTCGAGTATCCATGGAAGCTGGCAAATACAAAAAAATGTAGTACCATGACAAAAGTTGCTTGTGTTGATGCATACTTGCAATCCAATGCCCTGGTTGAATAGTTCAAGCAACATAATCTCATTGAAATTAGACCTGGCTTCGAAGAAATTTTCTGCACTATACCTCCAACCTGAAGATAATAGAGCAGAATATTTCTTCTCACATCTAACCAAAATGTCTGTTTTAAAAGCTCAAATTCATGTACCAACTTTAAAAAAAAAGCTTTGAATATATAAACAAAAACAAAGCTTTTGAAAAGTTGTCACAGTACACCACCCAGAATATGAATAGAATTAACTTTCTGAAGAGTGAAGACTATAATATAAAAAACAAATATTATGTACCGGTACACATAGAAGAAAGTGTTTTGTGACTGTAGACTGTATTGACTGATGAAAAAGAGGAAACTCCTAATTTCTAGTGCTCAGTCATACCCTCATTTTCTAGCTGTTTGGACCAAGTTTGAAACATTTTATTTCCAAATATTTTCCTTAAAGAAAAGAGGAAAATTTCATCTCTATTTACACCCCCCTTTTTTTTCGGTTTGTTTACTTTTCGTCTTTTGTTTTGAACGCAAGTTGGAAGTATTTATAAATTGACAAGAAGTTTTTCATAAACTACTTAAAAAGAAGCAATGCAAAAAATAAATCGTACGTTTAAAACATTGAGATCAAGGTTTATACATACCTACGGCTACGATAACAGCTGTGTCAGCGTCGTTGACGTTACAAATATTTTCCACTTCCAGGGATGACGTGCGACGTTCTTCTTCAGACATGATGTTTAGCTTCAGGGGTGTTTTAAATACGAAAAACCAGCCGTGTTCCCGATCTAATAGGGTTGAGTTGGCATGTTTCCTATGTTGATATTATAATGAAAAATACAAATATCGCCATCGGAGAACGCTACTCCAAAATTTTCACTGAATTGTTCATCTTAAAACTTTTCAGAAGACCATTTCCCATTTAGCATGCGCAGGAAAACGGAAGCGACTGTGACCATGTGCAAGCTATGAATCTGCGCTTTAATTGGATAATAATTATGGAACTATATAACGTCAGGAACATGCCGGGCAAGGCATTGAAAAGGGGGACCTTGGTGAAAAAAACCGTGCCGCGAATGTAAAATTCCGAAAACAGCGATTCCGATTCGAACACGTTATATCTAAACGATTCCATATCAAAAGAAACAAATTTTTTAAAGATTTTAAACAATGTTTAGATAATTAATTAATTTAAAAAAATTATATCTTTATATAGTTTTATCTGTAAAAAATTGACATCAAAATATTGCATTTTCATGTAAAAGCAGCTACCGGAAAACAAAATGGCGGCCAAAATAACGATAAGTCGGCATCTCTATGTAATGGCATCCCGTTATAACCCTTGCGAGTAAGCGAGCATTTAGGGTTTTATTATTAGAACTACAGGGAATCCAGCAATTCGAAAACAACTTATTATCGTGCTGTCCTTTGTCTCTTTCCATGAAAAGTCAATCCAAAGAACTGCATCCAACACGGTTATCCCTTTTGTCAATGAAACGTTGTCCGAACACAAGTCTATTTTGGTAATTAAGTGCTTGAGCATATGTTTTCTGTATCGAGCTTTAAAAGCACGGATTATTCCTAGATCAAGAGGTTGAAGCTTGGAAGTGGTGTTAGGCGGCAGGAATTTTAACGTTACATTGCTGAGAGCTAATGGTTCGGTATGTGATGTGGCATTGTCAAGGAATAGCAAAACTTTTCTTTTTTTCAGTTTCATAATTTTATCTATTTTTGTAATCCATTCAGTGAAAATGTACGTGGTCATCAATGATTTTTTTTTTTATTGCAAAATACAGGGAGATTGTCAATGTTTATGTTTTTAAAACATCTCGGTTGTTTGGCTTTTCCTATAACTAAGGGTTTCAGTTTTTCCCCTGTGCTACTGCTTGCAAGCATTACCGTGATACGTTCCTTTGCGAGCTTCCCTCCTTTACATGCTTCACCTTTAGGTGCAAGTGTCTTATCTGGCAATGCTTTGAAAAATAAGCCAGTTTCATCGGCGTTAAAAATATCTTCTGCTTTGTAACCTTCCACGATTTTCCCAATTTTCGATCGGAAATCATCCACTACATTGTCATCTACGTCTGCACTTTCACCACAAACTTTAAAAAATCCTATTGAAAATCGGGACCTCCAACTTTCCAGCCATCCGTTGGAAGCTTTAAAATCCATAAATTTAATATCAGTGACAAATTCCATTGCCTTTTCCTGAATAATTGGTCTGTTTAAAGGAATATTGTTAGCTCTAGCTTGTTTGAACCATTTAAACACTAAGTCATTTAATTCACCGTATTTACTTCCACTATTGTGTTGTTTTTGCTGAGATGTGGTATTTTCTTCGAACAGTTGCGTGTATTCGCTTTTTCTTTTAAGAATATCCAAGACCGTTGTCTTTCCTATTCCGAATTTAATTCCAAGCTCTTTTTAAGTCGGTTTAGCTTTTTTTCTGCTTCTTGAACAAGATCATATTTTTGTTTTAAAGTCAATTCCTTCCGAGACCTTTTAGTCGACGGTGTATTCAAAATTTCATCTTGATTAAGCTTTCGCTTTTTAGGTGTTGATTCCATGTTTGTTTAACATTTAATGAAGATTTAAACATTAACCACATGAGTTATCAGTGATCACTAATTACAGGTGTGTTAATATACACACTTTGATAAAAACTTTCAATACGTTTCTCTTCGGGCACCCCTTCAATTACTACCGATCGATATTCACATATGTAAACACACGGTTGATTGATCTGATCATGACCGGTTTACAGATATAAATAATAACAGTAATTAATGTATTGGGACCGCAAGTCAAGGCCGGAATTCGGAATGTGCAGTGTCCGGTTTATTCAATGATTTTTAACAAAGATTATTAAAGAAAAAACTGGGGACTTGAAATTTAGATTGAAATGGACAGGATTGCGGTTTACTCAGGTTTCACTGTACAAACATAAGTAGTAATATTCCTGATTTATACCTTTGCTCTCTGACCCTTCATCCTTCTGTCCCTGTAATGGTGCTGCTGTACTTAAGTGTTGTTTACTACAAAATAAGATCAAACTTCTGTGTTATGTATGTATTTACAAATGTTTATCTCAAACACATCTAAATCATCATAGTTACATGTTTATGATAACATTTTTATATGTTACATTGTTGTTTAACGCCAAATGAACAATTTTTCAGTTATATCCTGAAAAGAACAAGTTACACTCAATGAGATGATAATGAATTAACGATGTCTGCTTTGTACTAGACCAATATGCTTTGTTGGATTTTTATAGTGCTACATGTAGCTCATGTTCAGCAAAAGTTTGTGGACAGACATGTCACTCCACGCTGACACATTATCCTGATTCAGGTCTTTTTCCTTCCTCCTTAATGATGTGTGCTTAGCGGAGAAGTAATAAATACAAATTTTATAGTATTTGGTTTGACATGACCTGGCTTGAACCCACAATGTACCACACTCAAGGTGAGCGTGGTAACCATTACACCACTGATGCAGTTTAATGTATATTACATTTATAGGTGTTTCTTATTGACATAGTAATACTCTATAAAGATTCTATAAAATTTTAGTTAGACCCTGGCACCTTCATTGGTATACCAGTATTAAGGTAAAGCTATATCACAATGCAATGATGGAATGAATATGTACAACAAATATTGCAGCATTTCTAATGCTGCTTCTTGAGAATATATTTTTAAAAATATTTATCAAATTTCCCGTTTTTAGGTTCATTACTAGCCCCACCCCATAGAGGTCAACTTCATTCATATAAATCTAAATCTGCTCTTCCTAAAAATCATCACTGACATGCTAGGTTCCATTTACAATGTAGTTTTAAAAGAAGCTTTGCTGGAGAATATCAAAATGTGATAAAGCTAGCGATGACAGACAGACGGACACCAAGTGAAACCAAAAGCTCACTTGGCTTTTGATAAAAAAAAAACCCATAATAAATGTACTACTGACTTGTTCTGTGACTGGCAGACAGAGGTGTGTAGATGTCTGTTCACGTTAAATACTGCTGTCTTGAATGGCGTGTTTGGTAACTGGCTCAATGAGGAATGAAGATATCTATTAACACTAAATGATCCAGTCTGGTACTTTTTGCTGCTTACACTACACTGGCAAGTTACGCCTAAAATAACAACATCATTAAATCTTACATTGTCCATTGGTTGATATAGATCACAATCAAATGTCGACAGTGAAACATGTACTAAACTGAACTTCCGTGTGACCTGCTTTTGTGTTCGGACAGGACGTGTTTGGTTTATTCAAGTAAAATTAATACAGATTTCCTACATTGGGCATTTATTTCAAGTTTGGATTATATGATTCTGTTTTATTCAGTAATTTAAGTCCTCGAAATCAAAATTTTAATTTACTGGTCTGAATCAAATTCTTGAATCTAGTATACATGTACATGTATATATATATACAAATGTAAGTCTGAAAATTAAACCAAACAGTGTTAGAATTAGATTTTTGAGCTGTCAAATTTTTGTTCTTCCCTCGACAGGATTTGAACCCACACCATTAATACACTGTAGCACCAATCGCTTAGCCTTATGTCCAGTGCCCTTGACCACTTGACCACATCTGCTCCATATATATATATATACGTCTGAAAATTAAACCAAACAGTGTTAGAATTAGATTTTAGAGCTGTCAAATTTTTGTTCTCCCCTCGACGGGATTTGAACCCACACCATTGATACACTGCAGCACCATTCGCTTAGCCTTATGTCCAGCGCCCTAGACCACTCGACCACATCCACATATATATACATCGAAATAAAAACCGAAAAATGTACTGGTCCAAACAAAGTTTTACTGGTCTTGGGTCAGAGGACCGGTGCTCATCGTGAGGACGGTTTCACTGTAGCGTAACTACCTTTATGAAATGTCTAAATATCAAAGATGTCAAAACTTAAATCTCATTATTAAAGATTAAAGAACTTTGAATATTCACTCAGATAGGCTGAACAAAATTAAAGATACCAATATTGGTGTACAATGTATAGGTGTTTAAAAGGAGACATGATTAAAACTTAAGATCATGGCAGGAATCGGAGGCATATCCAGACAAGGGGGGGGCCTGTTTTACTTAGAAAAAAAATAGGATTTCAAAACAATTTGTTTTTAAGAAAGATACAGAGGCGTCATTCAAAACAAAAATTACAAACCATGGTAAAAAGAACCAGAGGCTCTCAAGAGCCTGTATCGTTCACCTGGTAATAAAAAAAACCAATTGGTCCTATGTAAAAACTATGTCCTGCGTCATCTTGGAATTACGATCAACATAAAAAACACAAAGTTTGTAAAAGGACCTTCCAATGATTGATGCACAGTTTAGGTTCAATCAGTGCAATAGCTTCAGAGAAGAATATATTTCTGTATTTTCCCCATATGGTTCTGTGTTAATACTATGACCTGTGGTGGCAGCCATCTTGGATTTCCGATCGGCATAAAAAACAGAGGACCTTCCAATGATCATTCCTGGGCAGTTTGGTTTCAACTGTTCTAGTGGTTTCAGAGAAGAAGCATTTTGAAACATTTTTCCCATAGGGTCCAATGTTAAACTAAGTCCTGCCGTAGCCGCCATTTTGAATTTCATATCAGAATAAAAAACGTATATTTTGTAGAGGACCATTCAATGAACATTCGTGCACAGTTTGGCTTTAATCATATTTGTAGTTTCTGAGAAGAAGGCATTTGAACATTTTCCCATAGGGTCCAATGTTAATCTATGTCCTGCGGTGGTGGCCATCTTGGATTTACGATCGGCATAAAAAACACACACCTTGTAGAGGACCTTCCAATGATCATTCCTGGGCAGTTTGGTTTCAATTATCCAAGTGGTTTCAGAGAAGAAGCATTTTGAAACATTTTTCACATAGGGTCCAATGTTAAACAAAGTCCTGCCGTAGCCGCCATTTTGAATTTCATATCGGAACAAAAAACGTAAAGTTTGTAGAGGACCATCCAATGTACACACATATGGACAGTTTGGCTTTAATCATATTTGTAGTTTCTGAGAAGAAGGCATTTGAACATTTTCCCATAGGGTCCAATGTTAATCTATGTCCTGCGGTGGTGGCCATCTTGAATTTTCGATCGGCATAAAAAAACAGAAACTTTGTAGAGGACCTTCCAATGATCATTCCTGGGCAGTTTGGATTCAATTGTCCAAGTGGTTTCAGAGAAGAAGCGTTTTGAAACATTTTCCCCATAGGGTCAAATGTTAAACTAAGTCCTGTCGTAGCCGCCATTTTGAATTTCATATCGGAACAAAAAACCTAACGTTTGTAGAGGACCATCCAATGAACATTCATGTACAGTTTGGCTTTAATAATATTTGTAGTTTCTGAGAAGAAGGCATTTGAACATTTTCCCATAGGGTCCAATGTTAATCTATGTATTGCGGTGGTGGCCATCTTGGATTTCCGATTGGCATAAAAAACATAAAATTTGTAGAGGACCTTCCAATGATCATTCCTAGGCAGTTTGGTTTCAATTATCCAAGTGGTTTCAGAGAAGAAGCGTTTTGAAACATTTTCCCCATAGGGTCCAATGTTAAACTAAGTCCTGCCGTAGCCGCCATTTTGAATTTCATACCAGAACAAAAAACGTAAAGTTTGTAGAGGACCATCTAATGAACATTCATGTACAGTTTGGCTTTAATCATATTTGTAGTTTCTGAGTAGAAGGCATTTGAATATTTTCCCATAGGGTCCAATGTTAATCTATGTCCTGCGGTGGCGGCCATCTTGGATTTCCGATCGGCATAAAAAACAGAAAATTTGTAGAGGACCTTCCAATGAACATTCCTGGGCAGTTTGGTTTCAACTGTCCAAGTGGTTTCAGAGAAGAAGCATTTTGAAACATTTTTCCCATAGGGTCCAATGTTAAACTAAGTCCTGCGGTGGTGGCCATCTTGAATTTTCGATCGGCATAAAAAAACAGAAACTTTGTAGAGGACCTTCCAATGATCATTCCTGGGCAGTTTGGATTCAATTGTCCAAGTGGTTTCAGAGAAGAAGCGTTTTGAAACATTTTCCCCATAGGGTCAAATGTTAAACTAAGTCCTGTCGTAGCCGCCATTTTGAATTTCATATCGGAACAAAAAACCTAACGTTTGTAGAGGACCATCCAATGAACATTCATGTACAGTTTGGCTTTAATAATATTTGTAGTTTCTGAGAAGAAGGCATTTGAACATTTTCCCATAGGGTCCAATGTTAATCTATGTATTGCGGTGGTGGCCATCTTGGATTTCCGATTGGCATAAAAAACATAAAATTTGTAGAGGACCTTCCAATGATCATTCCTAGGCAGTTTGGTTTCAATTATCCAAGTGGTTTCAGAGAAGAAGCGTTTTGAAACATTTTCCCCATAGGGTCCAATGTTAAACTAAGTCCTGCCGTAGCCGCCATTTTGAATTTCATACCAGAACAAAAAACGTAAAGTTTGTAGAGGACCATCTAATGAACATTCATGTACAGTTTGGCTTTAATCATATTTGTAGTTTCTGAGTAGAAGGCATTTGAATATTTTCCCATAGGGTCCAATGTTAATCTATGTCCTGCGGTGGCGGCCATCTTGGATTTCCGATCGGCATAAAAAACAGAAAATTTGTAGAGGACCTTCCAATGAACATTCCTGGGCAGTTTGGTTTCAACTGTCCAAGTGGTTTCAGAGAAGAAGCATTTTGAAACATTTTTCCCATAGGGTCCAATGTTAAACTAAGTCCTGCCGTAGCCGCCATTTTGAATTTCATATCGGAACAAAAAACCTTAAGATTGTAGAGGACCATCCAATGAACATTCATGTACAGTTTGGCTTTAATCATATTTGTAGTTTCTGAGAAGAAGGCATTTGAACATTTTCCCATAGGGTCCAATGTTAATCTATGTATTGCGGTGGCGGCCATCTTGGATTTCCGATCGGCATAAAAAACATAGAATTTCTAGAGGACCTTCCAATGATCATTCCTAGGCAGTTTGGTTTCAATTATCCAAGTGGTTTCAGAGAAGAAGCGTTTTGAAACATTTTTCCCATAGGGTTCAATGTTAAACTAAGTCCTGCCGTAGCCGCCATTTTGAATTTCATACCGGAACAAAAAACGTAAAGTTTGTAGAGGACCATCTAATGAACATTCATGTACAGTTTGGCTTTAATCATATTTGTAGTTTCTGAGTAGAAGGCATTTGAATATTTTCCCATAGGGTCCAATGTTAATCTATGTATTGCGGTGGCGGCCATCTTGGATTTCCGATCGGCATAAAAAACAGAATATTTGTAGAGGACCTTCCAATGATCATTCCTGGGCAGTTTGGTTTCAACTGTCCAAGTGGTTTCAGAGAAGAAGCATTTTGAAACATTTTTCCCATAGGGTCAAATGTTAAACTAAGTCCTGTCGTAGCCGCCATTTTGAATTTCATATCGGAACAAAAAACCTTAAGATTGTAGAGGACCATCCAATGAACATTCATGTACAGTTTGGCTTTAATAATATTTGTAGTTTCTGAGAAGAAGGCATTTGAACATTTTCCCATAGGGTCCAATGTTAATCTATGTCCTGCGGTGGTGGCCATCTTGGATTTCCGACCGGCATAAAAAACAGAAAATTTGTAGAGGACCTTCCAATGATCATTCCTGGGCAGTTTGGTTTCAACTGTCCAAGTGGTTTCAGAGAAGAAGCATTTTGAAACATTTTCCCATAGGGTCCAATGTTAAACTAAGTCCTGCCGTAGCCGCCATTTTGAATTTCATATCGGAACAAAAAACCTTAAGATTGTAGAGGACCATCCAATGAACATTCATGTACAGTTTGGCTTTAATCATATTTGTAGTTTCTGAGAAGAAGGCATTTGAACATTTTCCCATAGGGTCCAATGTTAATCTATGTCCTGCGATGGCGGCTATCTTGGATTTCTGATCGGCATAAAAAACAGTAACTTGGTAAAGGACATTCCAATGATCATTCCTTTACAGTTTGGGTTCAGTCAGTTCATTAGTTTCAGAGAAGAAGATCTTTGAAATTTCAGCCAATCAGAGCATATTATTGGCCCTGGCAGCCATATTGAATATCCGACTGGAACGAAAAACAGTAACTTTGTAGAGGACCATCCAAGGAACATTCCTGCTAAGTTCGGTTCCAATCGGCCAAGTGGTTTCGGAGAAGAAGCTTGAAATGTGAAAAGTTTACAGACGACAGACGACAGACGACGGACGCCAAGTGATGGCAATTTTTGGTCCAGGTGAACTAAAAATGACAAGGACGAAATTGGAGATATTCTGTTAAAACACGCTTTTACCAGTCTTTAACTAAGCTCCAAAAGTGGTGTCCGCCTATGGGAATTATGACAAGGAATGGCCCTACCATTGTTGTACTGTCCATGTTAATGTTGTCATTCATTTTTGTTATAATGTGAGGTCTTTTTGAGTGGAAATGAATCTGTGCAGGTTTGTTTTAGTTTGCTTACATCTGTATTGACATTGCAGATCCAATTATCAAGGAGATGGCTGGGATCCCACTGACCGGTTTAACCCCAGCACATTTTCGTGTCTGTCCCAGGACCTGGATCATTCAGCATATATTTTGACCTTTTTGTGTTCAATGGTTTGAGGTGAGAGTTGTTGCTTATTCTGATGATATTAGTGGTGTTCCAATCATTGATTAGGATCGAAAATCGGTCGTTTATTTGAATTTCAATGATAATCGACAATAATTTTTCAAAATCACTCTTATGTCAACTGAGAGAGAAGTCATGTCATCCTGTTTTTACTAAGTGTGGTGAGGCCTAATCTGAGGTTTGTTTGTGCGTTGAATGTAGTGTAAAACAATGTTGTCATGGTCGTCTTACATTGTCTACCAATCTTGGGTTTCCATTTACCAACAGATTGATATTAAGAAGAATTCCAAGGACATCTGACCAAATGCACCCAGGATACACTTCCAGTATAAACAAAGACAGAAAGCTCCATGTTAAATCTTCTATGACATGCGAATATGTACATGTACAGAGCCGTCCGGTGTGTTCGCGCACCTAAGCCTAAGGGTTCAGTGGTTAATTTCACAGCTTACCAAAATTTTATTGAATTAATTCAAATCATCCTCAAATACATTGAAGTATTATCTTTATGGTCTTTATCCGGATTCCGCTACAATTGTTAACATTTCAGTGAAAACGAAGTGTAAACAAACCAACCCTCGATTTTTGGCAAATGTTGCAACGTCCGGTAATATCGCACATGCATACTTTGGATGGTTCTTAAAATGAATAAAGGAAAGATTTTATTTTGAAAGTTTTCGAAATTGAAGTTTATACCTATTCCTTCGAAATAAGCTCAAATTTGAAAACATTTGATATCTTTTAATATAATTAGAGTCAATCCTCACATACAAGTAGTCTCCATCTGAACTTTTCCAATGATTTTGCAATTTTGACATGTACAATACAGATCCCTCCAAGTGTAACGATCATACTCTTACTGTAGGTCGGACACAAGAGTTTCGTCGGACTCGAAGAGAGTGTCACTCTTAAAATTGTCAGACAAAATGGTATCAGGACATCTCGGGACCTGGACATCTCGGTACTGAACATATGCGACATCTCGGTACTCGGTACTGGAAATTTCGGTACTGAATAATAAAAATAATTTGATTGAATTTAAAAACTTTTTTAAAAATTTGTTTACATGTAGACGTTGTTTATACATATTTTTATGTGGGTTTTTTTAATCATCTTTAATTAAATGGACATCAAAGAGGCAATTCATTAATATTTGTAAATAACTTTTGTTTTGATAACTAAGTCCCTTTATCAATAAATCACAGATAAACTTAACGGGATGATTATTTTCATTTCTGTTTTGATTACATAACTGTTTTAATTAGATAGCTTTAATTACCAAGATCAATGCTTTAATCTTTTGTTTGACTTCAAAAGACGATATAAGCTGAATTTTATTTGAGAAATATTTGCCAAGCCGATATATAATGGAGGGTTACCCTAATTTGAGATTCAAAATGCAAAATGAACGAGTATCCGTGTATAGATTGTGGCAGCAATGTCCGTCCCAGACAGGAGGATTTACAATGTGACCAGTATTCACAGTGGCAACACAGATTATGTAACACTGGTAAGACATTTTTATCTAATTGTATCGCTTTTGTATATTATTTAACACCCCAAATTATAAACAGAAAATCAAGAAATGTCGTATATTGAAAGCACTGTCAATTTCCTCAGTTACTCACATACATGTAGCATAATTGGTAACGCCACTACAAAGTATGAAGAATTTTTGTGGGGAAAAGCAATAAATCAGTCCGTTTTAATGAAATGAAAGTTCCCGGGGCTTTCTTAACAAACACGCTGAATTTCATAATTTGCATAATTACTTTTGTAAATAATAAATGGAGGTCAAAATAATGAAAATATAAATAAAAATCAATATACAAAAACAACGATCTCCGGGATCGATCTACACTGGCATTATCAAAAACACATATCGAACCACTTTTGGATCATATATTAAAGAACTACTAGAACAAAAATATTGACAATTAATAAAAACCAAACAATTGTGGTAAGTACCGAATATTGTCTCATCCAAGTCCCGAACTGTCCAGTACCGAGATGTCCAGGTCAGTACCGAAATGTCCAGGTACCGAGTTGTCCAGATACCGAGATGTCTAGGATTCGACAAAATCATCCCAGGTCGGAGTGAGAATGAGTCTCCACTCTCAGATAGTTAAACTAAACAGGAAACGTCCCCAAATTTTGCTAACCAATAAATTTCGTGCATAAAGAAACATGCGTATCTTAGTAAAGCTGAAGTAAATGAGTGATATACAGTACGGAAAGCATAGATATGTTAACGGCTGTTACGGGCGATATATACAATAATATCCATGAATAAAATGTAGTACCCATGTTTTAAGTGCACTAAAAGTGAATATTAATATGTCCCTATGTACTCGCGACAATCGATGCCAAGGCCTTTTCACTTGCTGCAGACAGTTGCCGGTTTACGATATCTGGTGCGTTTGCTCTTTTACGTGTTTGCCAAATGTAGGGCGAACGAACCCGGGTAAATAATTCTAATTTATACATTTATTTCTTTAAAGGCAAATTTGGATTAAAATTAATTTGTAAAATTTAAGTTTTATTTTGTTTATGGCGAATGGGTCATAAATCCGTAAATCCCGGGTTTTTTTTCTTGAAAATTGGCAGTCTGCAGAGTCCTGATATACCCTGTAGGTGAAATAATATTTTATTAGTGTATTCTACGTTTTTTTTACAGTTTACCTGTCAAAACATCATCCATCTCAGCATGTCGTCGCATCGTGCATTCATGATATACAAATACACCTATCACAAGTGTGGAAAAAAAATATTGCTCAAGACTCCTTTTACTAAGACTTATAAACATAGATAACTATTTTAGCTTTTCGATTTTCAAGCCGTCTTCCAATTTATTTGTACTTGAAAAATAAATTTATATCTTTTTTCTTATATGTGTGTATAAATATCTTAATAAAATAAATAAATTTACGGTGAGAAATTATTATACGTCATGATATCGTTATTTAGGTAAATACTTATAAGACAGATTTTTTTTAAACCATTTTTGTCTTTTTAATTGATAACTGACCCAAGCTAAATAAATGAAATGTGACTTAAAGGGAAACTTCGCGATTTTTTACATGTTAGCTAAATATGTTCCTGGTGATATAAAATACATATTCACAAAGTTTTATCGACATATTTCCACAAATAACGAAGCAAATCGCAAATTTGTAATTTTAATTTCTAATTTTTAAACTAGTTTGTGACGTTTTAAACTAAAAATGCATTGTGGGATTGAAATTTAAAGTCTGGGTCGCTGATGTTAAATTCGCTTCATTTAAAGCACTCAGAGGACTGTAATTTAAATCTAATAACCGTTGGAAAATTAAATACTGAAGTGAACAGCTACGTACCTTTTTGACAAACAACTATTTTAAATGAACAAAATGTTTCATTTCCTTTATATTTACAACGGAAAGAGTGTTTTATAGCAGTCACCTATATTCGCTATATATCTATATATCGGATCCCTTTTACAATTATGTTCATTTTGTTTTACTGCTAATGTGTTGAAAAATATAATGGATAATTTTGACAACGCGTAACTTGTGTATTGATTTCTAGATTCTGTTTTAATCCCTTTTTTATAATCATTATTCGGCATGCTGTTTACTGTTATTTTGATCTCCGCATGTAGATGTCCGCTTGTGTGTTTTCTAGCCGGAGGGTAAAATTATACAGGTGTAAAATTCAAGGTGACCGGATTAATAAAATGGGAATTTGAATACACACTATTTGCTTTCCAAGACGAGTTGGTAGATCGTTTATTATCTATTAAAGATAAAATATTCTTAAAACATTAGAATAAATATAATGTTGAAATAACAGGAACACTTTATGTTTTAGATGATAAAAAAGTATACACCATCCTTGAAATTATAAGTTTTCATTATGAGAGGCGCCAAACTGGCCTAACTATATATAGCTGTCTCATCATAATAATTTAACGATCGATGTTCATAAAAGATGTTTTAATTTTAATATTAAATAAAATGATTTAGGCCTAAACATTTAGAAATGATTTTTTCTTTTTAACAATAAAAAAAAATGATTATGATTTTACTCAATCAATATTTTAACAGTCGGTGTTCATAAAAGATGCTTTAATTAATTTAATTTTAATCAAAGGATTATGATTTTACTCAATCATTATTTTAACAGTCGGTGTTCATAAAAGATGTTTTAATTAATTTAATTTAATCAAATGATTATGATTTTACTCAATCAATATTTCTTTACTTTTCTTGTTGTTTGTTTGGGAACATTTCTATATAAAGCCCCAAAATTAACGTTTTAGTTATAGCTTAAATATGTCGAGCTCAGATACGGAAAGTGACTAGCGCCTCAAGTGATGTAGATTTCGATGACTATGGGGTGTTTGGTTACCAACTTGAACCAGAATATACGGAAGAAGAACTCAGACAAATGGAAGAGGCAGCGAGTGCCCAACGTCGGGAAATCGTCGTATTTTCCGTCATTTCTTTGATCGTGAAATTGTTAGAATTTTTTTTTCTCAAAAATTTTGTTTGCCTAATGTAAAAACAATACTTTTGTTGTTTAATATTTTGAGAAATAATTAATTATATTGATCACCCGAGATTGGTCTTCATTACTTCCGCGAGCTTCCCTATACCAAGCCATGCAATGATTATTTGTTGTTTTTGTGCGCATTTTTCTATTTTGAACATGTAAGAGCTATTATGTCGGGAAATTGTGCCATT
Organism: Bathymodiolus brooksi; assembly: GCA_963680875.1. Taxonomy (NCBI): domain Eukaryota; kingdom Metazoa; phylum Mollusca; class Bivalvia; order Mytilida; family Modiolidae; genus Bathymodiolus; species Bathymodiolus brooksi. The sequence goes on from OY804581.1 coordinate 112,807,873, forward strand.
AATTTTCATCGTTATCATTTTAATAAGATTTTGGTAGTTTTTTGTTGTTTCGGGGAAATATTGAAAATTCTATTTGTTTCTCGGTCTTTCAGGGATATTCACAGGTCCTCTGAGGGTAATCTTGGGTATTATGGGGGTATTCTGTGGTATTCTTGGGTAAATGTATGGACCGGAGATGGGGTGGCAACTGAGTTTACAAAGGTAGTGTTTATAGAAAACAAGTCTTTGCTCAGTTACCCCCAGAAGGCACAAAACCTAAATATATGATTTTTTCAGCTCGGAACCCGGTAAGCAAACTTGATCTATAATTTTGATATCTACTGATATTCATTCAGACAAAGTTCGGAAGAGATCATGATCATGAGCGGTATAAACAGATGAAGGGCAGTTAAAATATACAGAGATTAGGCCACACCAGATTTACTTCTTGTTCTTCTGATTTAGTGCTAAATGTTAATTTCTTTTCCTTTTTTTTGGGGGTCATTTTTGATGAGCGAAACGTAAAATATTATGCGGAAAATATAATTCTGATATTTTTCATGTATTTTCAGAAGCGAGAGACCATATTTTAATCTTAAATATTTTATTCTTCAATAAATTAAGGCAAATAATTCCTGAAGTAAGAAGTGAAAGGCGGGATTTACTTATTTTTATTTTCATTCTGAAAACGACAGGTACATTCACACAGGTTCACTCAGCAGGGTACCTAATATTGCGTAATGAGTTTAGATTCACACAGGAAATCGCCAGGCAGAATATACAAGTGTCAATTTACATCCGGTCGACAGGACTCTGACCGAATGCCTGAATACATGTGTCACAATCTTTGGCAATAATCAGAAACGCTGAATACACATTTTGTGACCTGTTAACTAACTTAACTTACACCTAAGGGTTGAAGGCATGTACAAGGAATATATATAAACAACGTACATAAGTCAAATAGACAAAAACATAGTAAGAACAGACAAATAAAATGAAAACAAATTACGCTACCCGTGACTAGAATAGCAGATGCAATACACATTTTAAAGGTTCTAATAGGTGATCAAAATACACGACCCTGATCAAGTTGATATATACATTAGGAATGGGTGCATATCAATGCACACTGCCGGATCAAGGAGGTGTTCGACAATTTAGTAAAATTCGTGTATAAATTGGGTAAAAAGTGGCAAACAAGAGCCTGGCACCCCGTTTTCAAAACTGCTGGATCCACGTCTGATGCAGCAATGATTCATGGGCTATTTTCACAAAAAATCTTAAGATTACCATTGATCGTAAGTTATATTGAATTGTTCATTTTTATCTTGATTTTTTTGTGCCCCATCAGAATGATGTAGCAACAACCAAACTTATTAAGTAAAGCAGGGTGAACAGGGCAGGGTAGAAATTCTTCTTGCAAAATAGAAAAAAACAACAACATTCGTATGCAGTTTTTCCTTATAAAAACAACAACTAAATTTTTTATGACTATTCTGAGATTAATCAGAAGGGTCCGCCAGTTCGAAAGACATAATTAAAAAAAAAAAAAAAAACTGCTTTCTTTACGCAGAGACATATTATATGTTACGCTTTGTTCAAATCAGAAATAACCGTTATGAAAACAGATTAATCTTTTTACTGTTGGCGAATACGAATATTATATTACCATAAACAAATTATTATATTATGTAAGAGATGTACCCTGAAGTTTTGTATACCGGTAATAAACTTTAAAAGTATTTATAATACTCATCGTCTGTAATTGTCAAATGAAAACTATTACAAATTATATGTTTCCATAATCCTCTCAATTGTATGGCTTCCTACCCTGTAACTTTCTGTGCTTTTAGCTTATGTGTATCTTTATTGTAGTGCATGCATGATCGATTACAAAGTGCGATCTTACTGAATAATGTCATTAAAACAATTTTGCCCCGTAGTATAGGCCTTTTTGGGTTATTTTTTTAACGAATTCAGGGCATTGTTCCGATGTCCGTTCTTTTTTTAACTTAATTTCGTAGTTCTTCAATTTTGGAAAAAAATCTTTTGTAAATGTGACTCATTAAAGACAAACCTTTCCCCCCCCCCCCCCCCCCTCCTATATTTAGAATAATAAAAAAAATATAAAGAATTACCATCAAGTTAAACAACCGTACGCCTGACAAGCAATATCGACAATGAATGAGGACCCTGGTTTGTCACGCTTGTTTTGGGGCGTGGTGGTATTTAGACGTCACGTGATACTTGGTATTGAGATGCTATCAAAATGGCGACTTCCATGTATCGTTGACAGATTTTTAAAATCGATTTCATTCCCTTATCCAACATAATAAAACGCTAATATACATATAAACATCCATATTTATACATCAGGAAAAACATATAAAAAAATATTTTTTTTGCGAAGTTTCCCTTTAATGTGTTAATTATATAAATCCTTGCCTTCTATAAATTTTAATTTCTTATCTAATTCTTATTCTTATTTAACAATATGGTCAGGTTATTATTTTCATTGAATGGCATCTCAAAATAGATGGCTTCACAGTAGGGGCTCTTCCTGTATATTGGTTATATCCTGTATATTACAACGGTAGCATCCCAAATTGCCGGTTCCCAGTTTGCCAAATCCCAAATTGCTGAGTCCAATTAGCCGATTCCCAAATTGCCGACATATGAAAAATATTGTTATTGCAAGTAGAATAATGCTTCTAATTTATGAAGGAAAATTGTAAATAATTAAATAAATATTTCTTTTGAAATGGTCAGACATACCAGGGAGTTTAGATTATAGCATTCGAGCTCAAAAGGATATACTGTGGATTAGTCCTGCAGACAACCATGATTTCTGTCAAGATGAATGATGCCAAGAAATATTTTCAAAACATATGCTCTGTGAATAATGAGAGTACACATTTTTTGTTTTGTAAATATGCCCCAAATTTGTTTGGAGTTAAATAATTGCCGATCATTTATTAAAATCTACCACAATCACCTAGCCTGGATATTGTGGGTATAGTACTAGTTCATTTTTAGATTACCGAAATCATCAATCAGTTCTAAATAATTAGCTATTCAACGACAATTTTTGGAATTTTTTTTCTTTCTCACTTAGTAAAACCCTAAAAAAACATTTACTTATTTGTAGTTTTTTTCCATTGTTCTTCAATTGTTCGAGTAAGGAGTATCGGCATCTCCTATTCAACAATCAGTATGCATTTGTTTATGGTTTTTCTAATTAAAATTGCACGAACAATTACTGCTTTCAATAAAATATGTACACATCATCAATATTTTTTTTTAAATGAAAAATAATTTGATGAAATTTTGTCATTTTTAACAAAAGTCGGCAATATGGGATTCGGCAAAATGGAATCGGCAATATGGTATTCGGCACTCTGGGACCAATTCATTACAAATGACAGCTAATGCATGACAAACAATTTTAATCAGCCATCATTGTCATAAAATAATTTTTTTTAATCTTTATTTTGATGATGGCACCTAATTCCCATCACCTAATCCAAATTAGTATAGTAGAGGAGTACCGTATTTTTCGGACTATAAATCTAGATAAAAATGACGATTTTGTTTACAGTAAACCTTTATTTTACTGTAGGTTTATTTCTGAATAAGAAGACTTGTATCATCGATGTTCTTGGTGTTATTTTTTTTTTTTATAAAGCAATAAAAGTATACTAACAGGGGGTGCAATTCTGGGGAAAAAATATTCAACATCCGAAAAAAATCAATATTCAATGATTGAAGTGTTAGCGAAGATCAGTTCAATATTGTATTTTATAATAAAATATATACTATAAAAAATGTATCTTGTTGAAAAAGATCACAGGGTGGATCGATTTACAATATAAAATGATTATCACAAAATATCTAAATATAGCTATAGCTTTACCATCAAACATGAGCATGCACACGTGGTTGTAGTAAAAAATGGCAGTTGCAATACATCTCACAGTAAACGTGTAGAACAAGCTTTTTATACTAAATATACTGGAAAATAATTTATATCGATTTCGTTACTTAATCGATATTTTATTGCAATAATTTATATGAGGCTATGGGTGTTTATAAACATCACTTTTCAACAATATTTCAGTTATATATTGACCTTTGAGCTACCTTTCCTGGTGCGAATATGGTGCAAGGTAGAAATACACTAGGCTTACCCTTCAATTCGTACAATATATTAACATCAGTAGATTCAAATTCCGATCACTGAGGCCGCATCATCAGTGACAATGCTAAAATTATGGAAGCCAAAAAGACTCTACCATCATAGTAAGGAATATTTTAAATGGAACACAAGAAGGAGTAGATGTGAATAATTTAGAAATCGACTGACATGGCTTATTGTATACATGTATCATATATCTCCGAAAAAAACATAAAGGAAAAAGACCCCAGAAACCCCCCCCCCAAACCCCCCCCCCCCCCCAAACAAAGAAGCGAAACATTTTCTAACTTTGAAGAAGTGGAGCGTCATTTATGTTTTAAGCCTTGGATAACCCCAAATTAAGAATCAAATACTTTATTAACATTAATTTTAATGCGAATTTGAATGACAAATGAATATCAATGGCAACATTTATTTACATACTAGTTTGAATACTAATTTAGAAATATAATGTTACACTCAAGTCGCATTGGTATTGAATACAGGTAAATACAAAGCTAAAAAACCTGAGCATTAGTTGAATAAATAAATTACTAGTCTGTGTATCTAAGACCATGTCTCAGCTGTTTACCTAAAATGTTTCTGTTGGAGAATTTAGAACCTTATCTCTTTTGACCCAATTTATGTTAACCATCTACTTTGTAACTGACGTTTCCATGTCTGGCATCATACATAAAGCAGGACAATCTTACACTTAAGTATCACCTGAGCTCACTCTCCCATGACCCTTTAAAAGTTAGGTTTGTAATGTTAGCAGCTGTGTTGTCCAGAACAATGCTCCTGTATAAAATAGTGACCGATTCGTCTCTTTCTCTCTCTCTCTCTCTTTTGCGTTTATTCTGTTAATTTTGTTCATATATATAGCCATGAGATTTACTAGATATTTTTTGCATTTGGCTTGGCCATTGCGGTTCTGGTGTTGCTAATATTATTCCATTATACCAGGATTGTAAACTGTGCGTTGTTCTCATAGTCAAGTAGTAAATGCACTGACATTTTGCACTGATACGTGAACGCAACAAATGTGAAGTCGCACGAATAACAACAGATTACTATTAGAACTTGAATACTAATGCACTGGTTGTACCTATAAGGGACGATAATATTCTATTTATAGATTAAGAAACACACTCAGAGATAATAAAGCTCTAATCTAATATAAAATGTGGCTCCAATCAGACATAATATCCTGATTCTGAGCCAATCAGTCTTTTCTCCTACTTCTTAAAGGTGGGTGCTTAGCGGATAAGCAACACATACCAATTTGATAGTCTTTAGTTTGACATGATTGCGGCTCGAACCCACGATCTAACGCACTGGAGGTGATCATTTTACGACCGATTCGGTTAATAACAGGACAATAAGTAATTAAAATCTAACATAGCTATATAGAACGCATTTATACCAATAAAGAGATCAAAACCGAAAACAAAACCAATAAGACAAGATTATTTCACTTTGCTAATATACCGGTATACAATTGATGACCATTTAAAATTTACGAAATGTTCTATGATTAAACCATATTACAACGTTTATCTCTCTACTTCTAACGAAAAAGGCTACCCCTTCCTGAAGATGTATACACAATGCAGATGAGAAACCAAAAGTACTGAAGGAAAGACAGAAACAGATAGTCCTAAATATTAATGCAAAACATAATGCATGAAAGACAAATAGCTATATTGGTAACGCAAATTCTAATATGGTATTCTTCATTTTACATATAAACAATGTCCCAATATAATATGCATCGCACACGCGTATTTCACAGAAATTATGCCAATCGTTCCTGTTTGATTTGATGCATTTCGACAGAACCGTAGTACATACATTACAATGTTAGTGTCGAGTCACTATACATACATTTTTTCCAGAGAAAAAAAAATGAAAACAACTCATATATCGACTTCAGTTAACATCCATTGTAAAGAGGGCCCGTCGTGGTCGTGATCGTATGGTAGTTGGATTTACAATTACCGGTGTAACCAGTGCACAACCGTTCATGGCGAGGTGTACTCGATACTACATATGTGATAAAATTTGTCAGTTACTTGCACCAGGTCGGTGATTTTCTCCGGGTATTCCGCTTTCCTCCACCAATAAAACTGACCACCACGATATAACTGAAATATTATTGAAAGTTGCGGTAATCACCATAAAGCAAACCGTTGTAAAGAACACTGACATTGACACCTGATAGCTAATATAGTTTACCAATACCATATTATTGACATTTTACTGCTTAAATGAAAATACCATCATATTCCTACTCGGTTTATAAGTCTATAAGAAACACTGTAAAGGTGAGGGTCAATGTGTTTTGATATTATATGTATTTCCCATACTACCTTCCGGTACAAACATACTTATAGTTATGCTATCAGAATCGAAATAATTCGTTGACGCCATATCGCCAGAGGTAACATTTTCAGGAAAAATAATGTTTCTTATGTAAACATCTTTACCAACTTATGACTTCCATTCAATACCTTAAAGTAGTCAATTCAATCATTAAAACAAAGTACCCAAGTTCCAAACAACAAATAAAAAGTATATAAGTCAAAACAAAAACAAATATAAGTCAAATAACTCTAATATAGAAAACCCAAGTAAAATCACCAGCATCAAGTACTTTATTAAAACAATGTAGGATATCTAAGTGAGAAGAGACAATATCAAGTACTTTATTAAAACAATGTAGGATATCTAAGTGAGAAGAGACCATATCAAGTACTTTATTAAAACAATGTAGGATATCTAAGTGAGAAGAGACAATATCAAGTACTTTATTAAAACAATGTAGGATATCTAAGTGAGAAGAGACAATATCAAGTACTTTATTAAAACAATGTAGGATATCTAAGTGAGAAGAGACAATATCAAGTACTTTATTAAAACAATGTAGGATATCTAAGTGAGAAGAGACAATATCAAGTACTTTATTAAAACAATGTAGGATATCTAAGTGAGAAGAGACAATATCAAGTACTTTATTAAAACAATGTAGGATATCTAAGTGAGAAGAGACAATATCAAGTACTTTATTAAAACAATGTAGGATATCTAAGTGAGAAGAGACAATATCAAGAAGAACTTGAAGACACCAAAGGGCACATCAGAATCCGTAAATCGAAGACGAAAAAAGAAAAAGGACAAAAGATCTACAACGTATTTAATTGATGAGTATATTATTTCAGACTTCGAATTTTTGAGTGAATTATTGATTATAATTTAACGTCAAATGGGTAATTTGTCACCTATATCATGGCGAGAACAAGTTAGATTTTGAAGCATGCTGATGATGATAATAATGATGATATCCGCTTTATACTACACCAACATACATAATTAGTTTATTATAGTGCCAACTCACTGATACAACAGTTCGCGGGTAAACATGTCGCTCCACTAGGACACATTATACTGATTGATTCCGAACCAAACAGTCTTCGCATTTACTCCTTACTGGTGTGTGCTTAGCGTAAAAGTAGCAAATACTAATTGTATTGTCTTTGATTTGACCGACCGGAGCTCGAATCCACGATATACAAGATTCATGCCGAGCCCGTTAACCATGGCACCACCGATCCGCCTTGGAATATTTTGATGAATAATCAATGTGTTTCAAGTACAAACATAGCTTAGTAGTACATGTAATAAGTCGTGCCGATGTGAAAAAAAAATGTCAAATATAACTACTTGACCTTTAACATTGTACTGCATTTAGAATTGGATCAGATAGAGAGACCAAAAGTAGAAATAATTCGTGCTCCAGATAACCAGCAATGGTATAAATACTGGTACATCATCAAACGATACTTTGTTTGTTAGAACAGAAGGTTAACAGATACACAATGAAGTTGATCTTGGTCTTGACTGTGTTTTCTCTGATATTGGTTCAGGTAAGGGAAGTGATCTTAATTCTTAATGATTCGATCTTACTGTGAAGTTTGTGAATCAAAATAAATAAATAAATAAATAAATATTTAAATAAATAAATAAATATAACATGATGTTTCTTCATTGGCTATATAAATAATACTGTGATAAAATTGGCACATGCGTATTGTCAGCAAATTATTATCATCATTCCGAAATGATTTCCCGTATTCATGCAGGACCATGATGCATATAAACATAAATAGTGCTCGAATTGTTTCTTTACATATATTTTTTTCCTGAAAAACCATCTATTGACTTTGATTTTTGTAATTTGTCGTCTTCTGGTGATGTAGTTTAAAGGGAACGCTGGTGTTATTGACAGGTTACTGATTTATTTGACGATTTTGTGAGCATTTCACTTGCTTAAGATGCTAAATTCAAAATGCTATCAAATTGGAAAATATCAATAACTTAACCGACTAGTTATACATTTAAGAAGAATAACTGTAAACATGAAGGTTGGGGAATTTTGTTATGATATGCATTTCCATTACCGACTTCCACTTAAAAATAAGTTCGATTTTTCCTTCTAGATTCGAAATAATTCATGAAAGCCATAGTTTGTATTACGTTTTAACATGTGTAACATTATTTCCGTTGCATTTTAAAAATGCTTACGAAAATAATGCTACCCATGATAAAACGGGATAAAAACTATGGCTTCCATAAAGTATTTCTTGAATAAATAGATAAATAAATAAGTTAATTGATTAATTAATTATTTTTTTTGTAATTAATCAATTGATTAATTAAATTTATTAATATTAATTAATTAAACGATGTAGTTTTGCTATGCATCCATAAAGTTACTATCATTATATAACTTAGAAACGTCCATGTGCATAGCGCAAGTAAAGTATGATATGACTGGATTCTATATTACACATATGCACCGAGATCATAATTTATCATCGAAACAAGCATAAATGATAGAACTAGTATTTTGTACATGGGGTTCATTTTAAATATTGCTATGGTGTTTTAATTATATAAAGTATTTTAAAATCAACGTAAAATTAGTCAAGGAAATAATGATATTCCCCTCTTGGAAAATGCAGATAACAAACAAGATTGGATATATCGTACCAAAAAAGGATATGTTCATGATATAAGATGACCGTGTTCCTTATCTCTCTTAACAGTAACACAATGGGTGTCACTAATGAAACAGGATCCGTTTACCTTTCTGGGTCATCCGATTTAGTTCACAACTGGTTTTTAGTAGGGTTCGTATTGCAAATAGTTTTGTGGAACATTTTTTGAACTTTAGTCTTTTGTTCTTTTGACCATTGTATTGTCTGTCCTTCTTAGAGTTACAACTTATTATTACAACTTTGGTATCTTCAAACTTTTCTCATTTATTTTTGACACATTTTGAATTCCAGAAAAGCATTATGAGATATACTCTTTACTTTTAGCAGAAAATACATCGTTTATTGGAAATTGAAATTGAATGATCGTGTACAGTTTGTTCTTGTAATTTTTTTTTGTACATTAATGTTGATTTATTCGTTAATGGACATTTCTTGCAGACATTTGGAGATACAACCACTATGTCAACTACGCACAAACATCATCATACGGGAACTCATCCTCATAAAACTCATCCAACTAGAGAACCGATTGAAACCGACTCGATTAACTTCAGATATGACCCAAAAGCAGTAAGTATTAACATAGAGATTTTGTTAGATATGGCTCAGTAATGTGATATTTGGTTTGTTTAGTTGGTTTATAGTGTTTAATGCCACTTTAAGCAATATTTCAGTTATATCGTGGCGGTCAGTTTTATTTGTGGAGGAAATCGGAGTAACCAGAGAAAACTACTGACCTGTCGCAAGTCACTGACAAACTTTATCACATAATGATTGCCAGGGTGACGTCCAGCATATCTACGCTAACGACAAACCCTGCGGGTCTAGCGAATATCCAAAGGAATATCAAGAGCCTCTATTTGCTGAGAGTAGTCATCGTGGAAATTGCCAAGCGTTATACGCTTCACGCAGTGGGCGAAAACCTATTTATATGACTCCCCAAAGATGTCAGTATTAAATTGTTGCCATATTGGATCTGTTAAGATTGAGCCATATTTGATCTGTCAAGGTTGACATAAACTACTACCTTTCCTATTTCCATTTTTCACGATGATAGCATTCTATCTCTATTATCACACCGAATTCCCCGGATTTACTGGGGTTTTTTCTAAGAAAATAGAATTCTGTAAAATAACTAAGATATTTAGTATTCAGCATACTTACTGTTTCCTATTCACTTATGATTTTATCCCATGATGTCCATATTCCATAGTGTATTATTTGGTCGTTTCATGAACATCTTAATTCTCATTATTTGCATGATTGGAATGTCTTACCTATTTATGTAAATTACCAATGTCCACATCACATTATGTATGACGCTTCATGGTGTAACGTTGAGCGACAAAAGCAATTTACCTATTTGCTCTATGTAATACAGTCAATTAAAGTAAGCTAGCATAGCTCTACATACACATTTTCTATTAATTTCAAACAAGCAATTTCTAACAATTCATAAAACATTTCTTTTATGTTATACATTTGTTTCAACGGCTCCCCTAAATCGTCCGATTTAGACCAAGACTGGTAATACATTCGTTTCTATCGTTTATATCCGTAATAATGGAGATTTTAATACACTGAAGTACTCCACTGTATCATGACACAAAACGCAGGGTGTTTTATTACACATAAGGGAGCTACAATGTCTGGTAGATAACTTATAACATATTGAACCATACTAGATATAGACAATGTAATTACTATCACGCATATATGCCACCCGTTTAAGAAAAAAGTTACGTTAGTGAATCTTCCTCGAAGCGCATTCAATCAAATAACATTTTCTTCATTATGATTCAATATCTTAAAATAAATATTTAATGATCTTCAGTTTATTGAATATTAAATGATTCAGCTTGAATCTATTAATATTTTCTTCATATTGTAGCACATGATGGTTGCATCTACACACAAAAAGTGTTATCTTTATGACATGTCTGCAACGGAATCAACAGAGGTCCATACCTCACACGGCCTTCACACATTAGAGGTATGAACTTTAGCAATGGCAATGTTAAATACTGTTAACAGAAGACGACACCCATGGTGAGCATGGCCTTCATGCATTAGATCATTAGAGAGTATATCACCACAGCTATGCTTATGCAAGATGTTGCTCGAATGATAATGATAAATATCATCTGAAAACATACGTTGATTCCTCAAACGGACTTTCGCACGGTAGCTGCATCTGCCATAGAAAGCCAGATATATATACTTTAGGGAGAAAAGTTTGAAGATACCAAAAGGATAATCAGAATTAATCCGTAAATCGAAGAAGGGGAGAAAATACAATGTTACAAAAGGCAAAAATGACAAACAATGATCTACAAACCTCTACACAACTACACAGAAAACTAAAGATTAAGCAACGCGAACCTCACTAAAAAGCAGGTTGAACTCAGATAGGACAGCCAGCTTCTGATCCACGAATGTCGAACATCATTGTCTCGAAATTTAAGGGACTGATGTTTCGAAATCTAAGGTACTGTAATAGATATACTTCGAGATATCCACAGAAATGAGTTTCTTAGTTTGGGATAATGAGGGTTGAACTGGACTACACGCTGCATCCAACACGTTTTTGTAAATTAACCCCAGCATCAACATGCATCCATGTTAAACACAGCTTGCAAATATACGCATTATATGTCTGATTATCTCAATGCTAAATGAAATTTACAGTATGTTTTGTACATAAACAACAGACAAGTACACTAAAATCAGGACTGACTGTACACATAAGATGCAATAACTGAAAGAAGATGTATCATGTTAATTCTAGTCATACAGGACACTGCTTGATATTACTCCGAACGCCATATCATGATACTTTCGGATATGCTTCTTTATCATTAATATGTGATGCCCGCCATATTACAGACATACAGAACAAAGTTTAACCCATTATTCAGGGAATCTCACAAAAAAGAAAGAAAAGGTGATGCATTCCAAGATTGATAAAATCTCGTCAGAACATTTCTGTATGCAATTTAGGCTGCTCCAATTGGTTTTTAAATATTAACCTTTATGTAAATGTATGCTTCAGACCAAACTGATTACCATGATCGATGATACAACAAAGACATACCCAATGGTATCACAGGCTGCTGTTAATTCAACCAGTCACACAATTGCACATATCTGTAATCGTAGCGGCTGGACAGCTTATAAGTTAATTAAATATGATATTATGTTCCAAGTGTTCTGGTTATTTTTGTCATCATATCCTTGTTGAAGTAATTCAGTATACAGCATTGGTACTAGTTATGTACATGTGTCTTGTTTATCAAGATGTAGTCGGGGCTCAGCAAGAACATCCTAGCGTACGCATCATTTGAACCAACAAATGGTGAATTGCCTTTGTAAGATTTTGGTTTGTTTTGTTTGTCTGTTGTTAATTCAATCAGTCACATAATTGCACATATCTGTAATCGTAGCGGATTGACAGCTTACGAGTTGAATTAAATATTATATCAATGTACCACGTGTTGCTGGTTATACTTATCATATCATTGATGACGCAATTCAATATACAGTCAAATTTGTATTAAGAAGTCACCTTTGGGACAACAAAAATGTAGACTTCTAAGACAGGTGACCTCTTAAATGAGGTTAAATTCATATAAATATTTCTCTGACAGGGCAAGAAAAGGGTGATATTTTAATACATGTGACTGCTTAGTAGATGTGACCACATGGGCAGGCTTGACTGAACAATGTTCGACATTACGATGGTGCAGTGGAAGATGTATAACACTACTTTTAGTTAATCTTCGTTCGATATTTTGTTCTTTAGATTTATCTTTGCTTTCTCGTTCCATGATTGTGTCTTACCCTGAGAGATTGTGATTAATATTTACTTTTTAACTCGATATTCATTTATAAAAAAAACATGTTTAAATCAGTGATGATAAAAAAGTGCATCATTATCAACAAAACAAATAATTGCCTTTCACCTTAAATCAATGAGCACAAAGAAAACCCAACGACACATTGCTTTAGAGTTCCCAGTTTCTGGCTTGGTACAGGAACAAAAGGATGGTGGGGTTAAACTGGTTAATGAAATTTCGGCCATCCCCTCTTGATAATAAAGTCTCCAACGGCAATACAAATAGAAATAAGAAATAAAAAACTCGCCCAAAAGACCACATAGTATCACAACAATAAATGACAACATAAACATTGTCGATATTTTTGCAAAGAAAACCTGCCGCAAAGATTCAACTATAATTTCTAAGACCTAGCCTATTTATCCCCGTCAAGACTTTTACCAAGCTTGACCATGTATATATATATAGCACTGCGGGTGTCTTATAAGACTTCCTGGTTGGATCCGTGTTGCTCACCTCTTTCGTTTTCTGTGTTGTGCTTTGGCTTAGTTTGATTTTGCTGTGTGCCATTTGCCAATTCTTTTCTACGTCTCTAGACCCCTCAATTACGTAAGAAGTGTTGCTGGGCTGGCGCTAAGTCGTGCATATTTACCCCTATAACCCATTATCCCTCTGAAGTACTGTATCATATCTGAAAGTCTAGCTATGCTACATTTTGTACATAGGAAATGGTCCAAAAATGCACCAAAGGGCATCACTTATACCAAATTCCTAGTGGACACATTTGTGAACAAACTAACAATACATAGATAGATGTGTCAGTTAGATCACATTCAACAATTCCCACACATTAAACACGAATAAACCAATAACAGTTCCAGTAGACGAATGTCAACATAATAGGATATTGAACATTAAAATGAACTAAATCGGTAAAGGTCGTGTTTGTAACTTAGATTAACACGACGGGTGTCACTAGTAAAGGATATACTGCCTACCCTTCCGAAGCAACCGAGTTCACCCCCGGTTTTTAGTGAGATTCATGTTACTCAATCTTTAGTTTTATGCTTATGTTTTGTAGATCGTTGTTTGTCCCTTTGTCCCTTTTCTTTATGGTCATTTTGTTGTCTCCTGCCATTTACATATTATTATTACTCCCTTGATTTGTTCAAATTCGCCATATTAGAAATGCAGTAACGGTAGAGTGGTTCTAGTTGTGGTGTCTACTTATACAGCGGACCGACACTATCAGGTCTCAAATGTGTAAACGTTAAAGAAAATCGAAGAGAACAACCAAGAAGGGACAATCTAGGCAACATAAAACACCGGCAACATAAAACACAATGCAAAGATCGTAGAAAAATAAACAAAAACCACAATACAGAAAACTTAAGAGATGAGCAACACGGACTCATGAAAAAACACGGGGGTGAACTATTTCAATCCAAAATATATATTTTACCACAGAACAAACTTTAAAAGACGTTGTTGTTTTCTGTGGTTGAAAGCAATAGAATGATACCATGCTATGAATGACAATGTCTGAAAATAAGCAATGGCAAGGGTGTAGTTTTTGTGTTCACTGTATAAAAGAAAACTAGAAATTGAAAGTCTAAAATTCATTTTGAAGTAAATTTTATTTTGTAGAATAAATTTGTATAACTGATTTTTATTTTGAGCATAAATGTTACCTCATTTTATATTTCACAACAATAGTTATTTCCTTTACAGCCAGTGACTTGCGACAGGTCGGTGGTTTTCTCCGGTTTCCTCTACCAATAAAACTGACCGCCACGATATAGCTGAAATATTGTTGGAAGTGGCGTTAAACACCATAAACTAAACCAAATTATCCTTTACAACCTATTACAAAATTTCTTGTAGTTATCTCTCTTTTGTCGATTTATTTTAGCGATTATTAACAGAAATGCTTATTATCAACATTTAATAGATTCCTACGCTTTATTTTCCTGAAATGGGGATCCTTTTGCAACACGTGGAGCTGTCTTATACATATATATATGAAACAAACTGAATTTTTACTTGTGATGTTGTATTCAGGAATATTATTGTTAATTGGTTCGACTTATAATGTTGCTTTTATTGATTTTTTATCTATGCTGAAATATAAATATATTATGTTGTAACCGATTGGTTGCGGAATTATGAACAGATTCCAATAATTATTGTAATTTATAAACTATGTTGTATTTTTTTATGTTTTCAAAACTTTGACATGTTCTCCGTGAAGTGTCAATGTACGACTCAACCTGTTTACATTGTTATTTTTGCATGGCAACATGACTTACTTATATGTTCAATTCTCTAAACGTTGTAGAATCCGAGAATCAGTAATTTCAACCATATTAATTGGCTTAAATACGACATTTTTGGCATTTGTCACTACATAACCACACACGTTTCTTCGTAGTGTGCCATCTTTCGATAAAACGAAGTAATGCGCAACAACCGATTTCATTGGTCGATACTTTTAGAACTTTTACAGTAATGTTATTTTTCGTATTCAAAGTATGAGTAAATTTTGTCTTTAATTATAATGCAATAAATTTGTGTTAAAATCTAATTTTAACATTCATTATTAGGAAATTTGTAAAGTAAATCGCCGATTTTTGGTGATTGGTCAATTGTCATTTTTTTCCCGCGTGCTGTTCGGTCGCACAGACATTGCCCCAAAATCGCACGGTCGCGTGAAACGTCAGTATAAAAGCGGCGACGCTCGAAATGACGTCAGAGTTCTGCTAATTTTTTAGACATACAGTCGTTTGGACTCTGTTGTAAAATTTCTTTGGCATTAAGGACGAATTTGTAAAAGTAAAATTTAAGAAAGGTAAATAATTTTAGAGCTTAAAAACTATATTTCTTTGGGGGTTTTTTTCTTGTTAAAATTTAAGAAAGGTAAAAAATTTTAGAGCTTAAAAACTATATTTCTTTGGTTTTTTTTTTGTTAATAATGTTTGAGTTTAAAATAGAATAGGAGTTATATTTTTTTTCTGTGCACATATTTCTAAATAAATTTAGAAATCCAGCTACGGTCAACATAAGTAATATTTATGATTCTTCTACACCAATATTCTTAAAAGGTTGATAAATGGGTATAGTTCTATATAAGAACTTTATGTTTTAAATAGTTTTTTTCCAGTTAACAGAAGATAATTTAATCTAACATACCAAATTAATTTTTGAAGTCTTAGGTCGACATTATTAGCATATGTTGTTAATACAGGACTTAACCAAATATATTAGTCTGTCTCAACATAATCATTTTCAACATCAGACCCATATTATTGGCTTAGGTTGTCAATACAGGATCTAGCTAAATTTTTATTCAACTAATCAAATAATACATGTTTAGAAACATCATTGTTCACATGTATAGCATAGGTAGCTATACAGAACATTGTTAAATTGTTATTCAACTAATTAAATAATATATGTTTAGAAACCTCATTGTTCACCTGTGTAGCATAGGTAGCTATACAAAACATTGTTAAATTGTTATTCAACTACTTGTAATCAAATAATACATGTTTAGAAACATCATTGTTCACAGGTATAGCATAAGTAGCTTTACCGAACACTGCTAAATTGTTATTCAACTAATTAAATAATACATGTTTAGAAACATCATTGTTCACATGTATAGCATAAGTAGCTATACAGAACACTGCTAAATTGTCATCCAGCATTGTTAATCATCTAAGGTAGATAGTATCTCAGATTTTAATTGGGAACTATCATCATTTCATTTCAAATTACCTGGAACTACCATATTCCAATTCTGATGTAAATATGTTCATTTAATGCATCAATTATTCTTTTAATATCACTTCAAGTTATTGATCTCAGTAGGAATGTTTGGATAAATTAAGTGGATAGTTTGTCAATTATTAAAGTAAACTGTCCAATAGCCATATTTGTGGACACTGACAGTTGAATTTGTTTTATAAACCAATCTTATTTTTGGAAGTTAGGAAATTTTGATTATAAGTATCCAGTAATAATTCTAGTTGATATTCAATATTGTTGACACTAGATAGTTGTATTGTCTCAACTACAGTGTGTAATTTGACAGTTTGTAAACGAAATATAATTATTTATGCAGATAATAAATCATTAACCTTTCTGAATCATTTATTTGTGTGAGTTATCCCCCATAGACTGCAAAGGAACTTTAGTGACCCTGGGTTAGACAGGTACTCGGGAGTACGGCAAAAGAGAAGTTTGAAGATATCAAAGGGGTCAACCGCTAATTTTTCCACCCCTAGCGCGCTACACATTTTGGCATCCTCGGCGGGATTCATTCTTTTTGAGTGTGTCCTGTGATACGAACCTTTTGTTTTGAGAGTATTAAACACTGAGATAGCAGTAATGGTTAAAAGAAGGAATCCACTTATGGGCAGGTCTAAAGACACATGTGACCATGAAACTGACTTGTATGACAGTGACCAATACCTCACTGGTGAGACAAAACTGGCAGAAGAGAGTACAGAAAGCACCTGCTTGTCTGAAGAAGACATAGAGGACGTTGATAAAACTATGGTAATGAAAACTCCCGAAATCCTACCTAGTACAAGTTTTCAAGTCAAAGTGACTAGACCAAGTAATCCTACGTTAAGACGTAGTAAAAGACTTGTAACAAGAAAACAAATACCAAATAGAGATCACACACCCAAACATGAGGTCACAGATGAGGGCGCACAAGGAGATACCGTCACTGGATTGTATGGAATGTTAAAGGGTGCCATTCAGGACATGACAATGCAACTAGTGACGACAATTCAAACTGCATTTATGAAGGGAAGCCGGTTCAAAGATAGGGATCTTGACCGAAAATCACCACAAAGTCTCCCTACGCAAGCCAAAAGTATTACTAATAGTTCAAGAAGATCAGTGGTCACCAGATCACGTAAAATCAGACAGCAAATTGATAGTGGATCAGGCAGCGAATCATCTGACTTAGATGACATGGAGTCTGATAACAGTTCAGACTGCCACAGTGTAGACACCAGTCGAATATTTAGAAGCAAAACTAAAGATAATCACTCTATAAGATTGCCAGCTTTCACTGGAATAGAGAAATGGGAAGATTGGTATCACCGTTTCGAGGCCGTAGCTGAGCTTAAAGGTTGGGACGAGACTGACAAACTACATGAATTATTGCCTAGGCTGCAAGGTGATGCTGGTGATTTTGCATTTGACGAATTAGCTGCACGTACCCTTAAAAACCACCATAAACTTACCAAAGAATTAAAGAGCAGATTTGGTATAATCGAGCATGCTCGAACATACAGGCTACAATTTAACCGAAGGAAACAAAATAGTACAGAAAGCCCAGAAAAGTATGCGGCAGAGTTAAAGAGGCTTTATGATAAAGCATACAGAAATAGGGATAATAAAACAAGACAGGAAGATTTGATACAAAGATTTCACCTTGGCCTTCAGGATTATAAAGCTAGAATCCATATTGAGCTGAACAAAGAACCGAGAAGTATAGACGAAGCCGTCCAGGAAGCGATAATTTATACAGAGACAATGAAAAATCCTAATCACCAAGAAGATAATCATAAGAGAGTGGTTAGACAGATAAGAAATACCAATCCAAAGGACTCCAAGGTCAACCCAGATAAATTCCAAGATGTCCAGGATAATGAGAAATCAGATAGAAGTGAACTCACAACTCTAAAGGTGGAAAGTGACTCGGAAAAGACAGGTATCGTAACTTGCAATAAGCAAGATCTTAGGGAAATATTTGAGGAAATGTTCAAAGTAAAGGAAACTGGGAATCACTTATATAATGCAGCCAGACAAAATCAAAATAGGGCTCCGGCAAGTAATACCAACTGGAATCCAATTGTATCCAGAAAACCAGTTACCTGTTTCTCATGCAATCAGCCAGGGCATATAGCTCGAAACTGCCAGAGTACCGGTAGGACAGAACGATACTCAGATAGGGGCAACAACAGAAATGGTCAAGAATCAAGAACCAACTACTTAAGGGATAGTAAGGAGATAGAAAAGACAAATGCAGGTCGGGCTTATGGCCGTCCTTATGGGGGCTTTGCTTTAAACTAGAGAGGGTCAACTCCGCTGACCGGGAGATGACCCAACCTGTTATTGATGTAAATGTTAAAGGTCAGCAATTGAATATTAAAGCAGAAGAATTTGTTCCTAACAACAGTATTGAAGTAATTTGTTTAGAAAAAGATGATAATGTAACAGATGTAGACAATGAAGTTTCATTAGGGAATAAGCCTATTTCGGATCCTAGAACTGATGATTCCGAAAAGGAATGTAATTTGCCAAGTAAATTAGATGTTGTCGGTCGACAGTTAACTAGAAGTGATGGTGTTTATATTGAGGGTGCGGTGCAGGGCAAGAGGATTATGTTCACT
This sequence comes from Bathymodiolus brooksi, assembly GCA_963680875.1. Lineage (NCBI taxonomy): Eukaryota > Metazoa > Mollusca > Bivalvia > Mytilida > Modiolidae > Bathymodiolus > Bathymodiolus brooksi. Next base: position 112,827,338 of record OY804581.1, read on the forward strand.
GCAGATACGGGTGCAGCGAGAACTGTTATTTCCACGAAAGCCTTTAAGCAAATCCCTAGGGACAAACAACCACAGTTAAAGAAATCTTGTACATTGGCTGGCGCCGATGGACAGCCATTAGTTGAGCTTGGTAAAGCTATGTTCTCTATTAATCTAGGACAATTAACAATGGAAAGAGAGTTGATTGTCGCAGATATTGAGGATGATGCCCTTCTTGGGCTTGACATGTTGATGAAGGGACCAGGGGGTCCTGCTGATATTAAATTGACTAAAGGTGAAATACTGTTGAATGGAACAACTATACCTTGCATTCAAATTGGCCAAAGTGAAATTGTAAGAAAAGTAAGGTCTGCAGATCATTTTTACATCCCTCCTCGTAGCGAAGTTATAGTAGAAGTATTTGTCGATAAATTTGATGATGATAACCCAGAGGGGCCTCAGAATTATTTATTAGAACCATCCCCGTTCTTTGAACAAAGATATCCTGTTGCTATGGCTGCTTGTCTTGTTGAAATTAGTCACAATGTCACCAATCAGGTGAGACTAATGAACCCTTTTGATCATGAGGTCCAGATCGAACAGCATGCTGTTCTTGGTGAAGCTGAACCAGTTCTTGCTGAACCAGTTACCTTATTTAGTACGGAAGATAGTGAAGAATTGAACAATTATTGTAGTGTCCGCACAATAAAATTAAGGGTGCCATCCCATAAAATCTGAGATACTAGACAACAGTGATGATTGACAGTGTTTGGGTTTCAAACCATTTAAGCTTTTAGTAGGAGATCCTTATACCCAACCTTGTATTTCAGGATGTCGGAGGTGGTAACCAAAGTGAATATCAGGAGACTTTATAAGTGCATGAGATGTAAGGGTGATGCGAGGGACGTATATATTGGGCAAACATATCGGGTAATAGGACACATCATGAAAACCCATTTTACCTTGACTGATGTGCCCTATTACTGCAGTCTTTGTTTGTTCAGATGCCAGCAGTGGAATGACTTGATCAAACATGTTCGTCATTTTCGGCCACACCAAATCCAGCGAGGACAGGTGATCGCTAGTGGTAGATGGACAGGAGAGGAGGCATATCGAAAAATTAACAAATCTCCTGTCCAGTTGGTGGAAGGAACAGACTTCATAAAACTGCCACGGGAGGAGGCTCTCAACCGAAAGGTTCAGAGACAGAGGGTCCATATACCAACTTTTGGCCCCGTTCCTTTGGTTGAGAGTACACCTACACCTACTCAATCTACAGAACCTACACTCAATACTCCTACCCGGATTCAACTTACAGGACCAGCAACTGAGACACCCCCATCGACACCAATTTTATTAAGTTCGCCACTATCAACCCCTATAAGGAGGATATTACAGAGGGAGGTAGAAATGGAGTTTGCTATAGAATCAACATCAGAGGTGCCTCCCTCTCCTATCGTACATCCATCACTAGAGTGGGAAATGATTCCACTAGGGAAAGAGGAAACTAAACCAAAGCCACCATCGTCATCGTCATCATCTTCTTCCTCATCATCCTCTTCTTCCACCTCATCTACTTCAACTAAGGATATCATTCCACTTTCTTTTTTTACCAAGTCGTTAGATGAAATGAAGGAACTAATTATAAAACATCACGAAAGTTTGATTAAGGAACAACAGGAAACTAGAAAGGAACTGGTAAATTTAACTGCACAAGTAACTGGTCTGCATTCAGTAGTAAGAAAGCAGGCAGATGAGATCCAGAAGCTTTCGTCACCACCATCGTATAGAGTACCATCTAGAGTTCAGCGTGCTAGATCAAGGTCACCAATGAGAAGACCCAGAGGACCATTCAACAACAGAGCCAGGAAATAAACATTCTCTTTTAATGAACATTTTTGGAAATTTTATTGCTAATTTATGAAACAATTATTTCAAATTACATATATTATATGACCACAATTGGTACTAGTATAAAAAAAAAAAAACCAAACATTTGGTATTATAAGTATTTTTTTTGGTCAAAATAACTGGTATTTTTTTGGTTGATGATTAGTTTTTTTTTTAATTGAAATTTTTATTGTTGTTTATATTACATTCAAATTTAATACCATAACTTAAACTAAGAGTAGGAAAGGTAAATTAGTTAGCATCTACAGAAAAATTTCATATTGGGTTGAACTAGCTGCTGAATGGTTTGTAGTATGGGGTTTCTTGATTTTTTTTCTTTTCTTCTAACAAATTTTTGTCATTATTTTTTTTAAGTATTACTACTAATAGATTAAATTGTCTATTATCATCCCAATTTATCGATTTTTGATCAAAGATTAAGTCATTTTATCTATTTGTGGGGACACAAATATGAAAGAGGGGGGTATTGAAACAAACTGAATTTTTACTTGTGATGTTGTATTCAGGAATATTATTGTTAATTGGTTCGACTTATAAATGTTGCTTTTATTGATTTTTTATCTATGCTGAAATATAAATATATTATGTTGTAACCGATTGGTTGCGGAATTATGAACAGATTCCAATAATTATTGTAATTTATAAACTATGTTGTATTTTTTTATGTTTTCAAAACTTTGACATGTTCCCCGTGAAGTGTCAATGTACGACTCAACCTGTTTACATCGTTATTTTTGCATGGCAACATGAATTACTTATATGTTCAATTCTCTAAACGTTGTAGAATCCGAGAATCAGTAATTTCAACCATAATAATTGGCTTAAATACGACATTTTTGGCATTTGTCACTACATAACCACACACGTTTCTTCGTAGTGTGCCATCTTTCGATAAAACGAAGTAATGCGCAACAACCGATTTCATTGGTCGATACTTTTAGAACTTTTACAGTAATGTTATTTTTCGTTTTCAAAGTATGAGTAAATTTTGTCTTTAATTATAATGCAATAAATTTTGTGTTAAAATCTAATTTTAACATTCATTATTAGGAAATTTGTAAAGTAAATCGCCGATTTTTGGTGATTGGTCAATTGTCATTTTTTCCCCGCGTGCTGTTCGGTCGCACAGAAATTGCCCCAAAATCGCACGGTCGCGTGAAACGTCAGTATAAAAGCGGCGACGCTCGAAATGACGTCAGAGTTCTTCTAATTTTTTAGACATACAGTCGTTTGGACTCTGTTATAAAATTTCTTTGGCATTAAGGACGAATTTGTAAAAGTAAAATTTAAGAAAGGTAAATAATTTTAGAGCTTAAAAACTATATTTCTTTGGGGTTTTTTTTTTCTTGTTAAAATTTAAGAAAGGTAAATAATTTTAGAGCTTAAAAACTATATTTCTTTGGTTTTTTTTTTCTTGTTAAAATTTAAGAAAGGTAAATAATTTTAGAGCTTAAAAACTATATTTCTTTGGGTTTTTTTTCTTGTTAAAATATAAGAAAGGTAAATAATTTTAGAGTTTAAAAACTATATTTCTTTGGTTTTTTTTTTGTTAATAATGTTTGAGTTTAAAATAGAATAGGAGTTAAATTTTATTACTGTGCACATATTTCTAAATAAATTTAGAAATCCAGCTACAGTCAACATAAGTAATATTTATGATTCTTCTACACCAATATTCTTAAAAGGTTGATAAATGGGTATAGTTCTATATAAGAACTTTATGTTTTAAAAAGTTTTTTTTCCAGTTAACAGAAGATAATTTAATCTAACATACCAGATTAATTTTTGAAGTCTTAGGTCCACATTGTTAGCATATGTTGTTAATACAGGACTTAACCAAATATATTAGTCTGTCTCAACATAATCATTTTCAACATCAGACCCATATTATTGGCTTAGGTTGTCAATACAGGATCTAGCTAAATTTTTATTCAACTAATCAAATAATACATGTTTAGAAACATCATTGTTCACATGTATAGCATAGGTAGCTATACAGAACATTGCTAAATTGTTATTCAACTAATTAAATAATATATGTTTAGAAACCTCATTGTTCACCTGTGTAGCATAGGTAGCTATACAGAACATTGTTAAATTGTTATTCAACTACTTGTAATCAAATAATACATGTTTAGAAACATCATTGTTCACATGTATAGCATAAGTAGCTATACCGAACACTGCTAAATTGTTATTCAACTAATTAAATAATACATGTTTAGAAACATCATTGTTCACATGTATAGCATAAGTAGCTATACCGAACACTGCTAAATTGTTATTCAACTAATTAAATCATACATGTTTAGAAACATCATTGTTCACATGTATAGCATAAGTAGCTATACAGAACACTGCTAAATTGTTATCCAGCATTGTTAATCATCTAAGGTAGATAGTATCTCAGATTTTAATTGGGAACTATCATCATTTCATTTCAAATTACCTGGAACTACCATATTCCAATTCTGATGTAAATATGTTCATTTAATGCATCAATTATTCTTTTAATATCACTTCAAGTTATTGATCTCAGTAGGAATGTTTGGATAAATTAAGTGGATAGTTTGTCAATTATTAAAGTAAACTGTCCAATAGCCATATTTGTGGACACTGACAGTTGAATTTGTTTTATAAACCAATCTTATTTTTGGAAGTTAGGAAATTTTGATTATAAGTATCCAGTAATAATTCTAGTTGATATTCAATATTGTTGACACTAGATAGTTGTATTGTCTCAACTGCAGTGTGTAATTTGACAGTTTGTAAATGAAACATAATTATTTATGCAGATAATAAATCATTAACCTTTCTGAATCATTTATTTGTGTGAGTTATCTCCCATAGACTGCAAAGGAACTTTAGTGACCCTGGGTTAGACAGGTACTCGGGAGTACGGCAAAAGAGTAGTTTGAAGATATCAAAGGGGTCAACCGCTAATTTTTCCACCCCTAGCGCGCTACATATATTACAATGGGTATTTAATGTGGGTATTGTACAAGACATGCATAAATACAAATGTATTGTCAATCAATTTATCACTAGCTTTGTAACAGAAAATTGTGCTTAAAGAGAGATAACTCTAATCTACCTTAAAATATTTGTGAGCAGTAAACTGTGTTCAGCTAAAGTCTTCAATGAGTATTTTCAGTTATTAAAGGGTCACTAAATGTACATAGATAAATAAAGGTTATATGAAAACCGAACAATCAAGAATGGTTAATCTAGAGATACATGCAACCCTGAGAGCAATACACCGAAGGAAGACAAACACAGAAAACTAAAAAGAAGAACCCGACCAAATAACCAGAGACGAGCTCAGTTGTTCGCGAAGGGTAAGCAGTTTCTGTTTCTCATAGTCCTGTGAAAGTATTTTCTTAAAACTATTTCCTAGATTGATAAATATCACTTGCATATTGTACAAATTGAAGCTAAATTTTATTTCATGAATTAAATAAAAGAATTTAAGCAGCAAGGGCTAACGAAATAACCATAGTAATAAGACAGGTGTGAACTTTTGATTTGATGGTGCACGGTGTTTAACGCCATTTATCTCAGTTATTTGGTGGCGGTCAGTTTTATTGGTGGAAGAAATCGGAGTACCGGAGAAAACCACTGACCTGTCTCAACTGACTGACATACTTTATCACATAATGTTGTTTCGAGTACACCTCACCGTGAACGAGGTTCCAGCTCACAGCCTTATTGGTGATGGGCACTGATTGCACAGGTAGTTATATATCCAACTACCATATCATCAAGATCACGACGGCCCTACTTTTGATTTGAAAATTTAACTAATGAGAGTGGAGAAATATCATAACCCACTGGTAGCAGAAGTGCAATATGTTTCACTCTCTTAACACGTCCAAGGTATCTTTAAGCTTTTTATTACCGGCATTGTTGACCATCAAGGCGAATATCCCCATATTAAATCGAAAATTTGATAATGACACTTTATTGAATGTTCCGTATTTTTGTCAGTATACTTATTGCACATGTTGTTTCAACATGTTCAATAGTTGGGTGATTTGTTCTATTATGATATTTAACATTTTTATGATATTCAACATTTTTTCTTCGGAATTTTATTATTACTATCAGCTTTATTAGAGAAAGAATCCTGAGACAAATATAACGAATTGCTCAGCAGAACCTCAATCCTGGTTAGGTTTTTTGAAACACTTGAAGTGGGCAACGGTGATCCAACCCACGCCAGTGGTTAAACCTTTGTGGTTAGATGAAAATGACACTAATGACTCGGCCGCCTATGCCATGCCATTCGATACTAGATTTAATAATCTTGAAGATATATTTCGGGAATATGATTATATAATGCAAAATATAAATAATAAGTATTAATAAAATTAAGGCGCTTCTTCCTCAAGCATTGGTGACCGTGGCCGATTTTGGCTATCCTGTTCAGGCCCTTTGGCTTTATTGCTCACAAGAATGTAGATTATTTTGCTTTCCATGAAGATTATGCCAGAAACCCGTCGTACGCACAAACTTTGATATCTATGTTTTTTTTAACCAAGAGAATTATTAATAAACGATAATAATATACAAAATAGGGAAAAAGGACAAAATGTATTTTATTCGCATTAACTATTTTATTCATTCATTATAATTCCTGCATATGGAATTTACATTTCACAACTCATACTTTACACTCGAGCGTCCAGTTTGTATTCAGATTTATTACAATTTCATCGATTTCTGAGTACTAAGCTATTCAGTAAAGAATTTGGAATGAATAGTCTTATATTATCTTTCAAAATGAAATTCGAAAGATATCAACACCATGTTGAAAACTATGACGAAAGATAATATTGACAATGACATTTTGTTCAATGTTGACTACGGTGTTCCTATTATGTCTTACGGTGGCCTTGCACACTATCTAATGTTTAAATGATGTTTACGTCCATCGACTCTCTCGGTATTATACATATGACATATTTGTTGTCGCGAATATCAAATTTGCTATGCACAAAGTTCAAGATTTAAGAGTTCACTATAACAATGCTGCCTACCTAGTTAAACGTTTGTTTGTTTGTTTGGTGGTGTTTAACGCCACTTTCAACAATATTTCAGTTATATTGTGGTGGTCAGTTTTATTGGTGGAGGAAAATGGAGGACCCTGAGTAAACCACCGACCTGTCGCAAGTCACTGACAAACTGTATCACATAATGTTGTACACCTCGCCCTGATCGAGATTCGAACTCACCACATCAGTGGTGATAGCTAAGCGTGTATGTTGGTATTTTACTCATACTTACATGATCACATTATTTCACTGAGATGGGAGGCTTGGTGCAATTAAACTTAAACCCCCACCCAACCGTTTTTAAGTTACAGCACCAAGCCAGGAAAGTAAAGTGAGCGTTCATAAATATTTGTAATCGGGGTATCGATGTTGCCATTGTTTCTACGATGTCTTTATTTAATTTCGACATTATTGATGTTTTGTTTTTCGTTTTAGACTACTTTGGCAAACTTTAAGAACATAACACATCTGAAATATTGTTTCTGTTACGAAAGCATTTCATAATATATGGAATCTGTTTCCTTCGTTATTAACATTTCTGACCTATTTTGAAATGTATGTCAAGGATCTGTCCATTATTTGGGTTAGCCCTATAATCTCTAGCAACCAGATATACTTGATAATGATTACCTACATGCTTATCTCAAGGTTATTATATAGAATGGAAAACAAGAACTATGTAACAGACGTTTGTTTGCTGACCAGTCTCAAAAAAGATCTTAATATCATCATGTTCTAGCAAATCTTTATCACATGGAAACCATGGTTATTTCCATTTGAATCAACAAAAAGTACATTGTTTCCAAAGATTACGCAGCTGTAAAGTGCTTTATGCATGTGTGTTTACATTTCCTTGCTAAGCATGAAAACCTTATGCAACTGTGAAATCAATAACAAAAAACTATAAAGCGACTCTTCTGGTTCATGTCATGGATGTGCTTAGTATGTGTAACCTGCGACTGTTTGTCATATACATAAACCACCGCTATATTCCATGCCATGGATGTGTTTAGTAGGTATAACCTGAGACTTTCGGTAATCTAAATAAATCCACTGGCCTTTCCCATGTCATGGGTGTGTTCCTTAGGTGTAGGTCGAAATTTTCTGTCATGTCTATATTTATTTTTTCTATATTACAGCAAAGAAAAATTAGAAAAAACAATGAATGATCAATAATATTTTACATCTTATTTCATATCATTTAGAAGGGAGATCGGGACCAATAAATAAAGCTAAACCCCGTCACTTTTTATTTAAATGTCTGTATTGAACCTGGATAGAGAGCAGTCATGCATATGTTGTGTGAGGAATATCAATTTGCCTCTGTTTCTACGATTTGTCCACTGGATTTTGGAAGTGTTCCAACTGTGCAGTATCATTTTATTCAGCATCTATAAAATTTACTTGTTGTTGTCTCAAACATTTCTGCTTGAAAATAGTACATACCACATCATGATGCATGGGTCGGACGGATACGTTTGCAGACTGCTGATCACATATCTAATAACTCTGACGTGAGGTATGCTTGAGGAAAGCGTCAAAAACATTACATCTCTGAGGATTTTATATTTTGGAACGTTTCGTTAAACTTTAAAGACAACTTACAGTTGCTTTACAGTAACATTAATGGAATTGGAATAATCTTGTTGGAGCACTGTATTACACCTTACACCTTAGTTTTCAGTGGGGTCGACTTGCTCAATCTTCAGTTTTCGATGTAATATTTTGAAGAAGACCATTGCTTGTCGTTTCGTATTGTCTTTTTTTTTATCAATAATTTTGTCTGCCATTCAATTTACGTCTCCTGATTACCCATGTGTGTTCTTCAGACATTGATTGCATTAAGCTATAAAGTTCAACAGCTTTAGACGGATCGATTATTGACCAGCCATTTCAGACACAATTACCAGACCCGATTCGTTGTCTCGTCATTACTATGGCAAGCAGCAAAAGCAAAAGTAGGCCTATGTCAAAATCCAATTAAAATAGGCGAAATAGTTCTCATTAAACAACAAATAAATCTAATCAATATGTTCACAAATGAATGCATGTCTTCACAGTAATCCCTCATCACTTAAGTGTCCGCTACATGATTTTTGTGTCCCACTTTGCTTGCAGACTAGGTCCGATGTAACTACCGACATGTATGCTACTAATTGTAATAATAGTATATCAATGCTTTTTGGAATTATCAGTCTCTCTTGTAACGCAATCTGATAAAAACCAGCACATTATATAGTATTAAAACCTTGCCGCCATGAACCAAATATACTCAATTTATATAAATGAGGCTTTCGTGATGTGTTATATGCATGGCACAAGAACAACCTTTCATTTTAAAGCATATTGTGTCACTTTTTTTTGATGGACCTCATATTGTCTGATCATTGATTTTGTCCTTAAATTGTATAGGTTTATCTTACCGATGTTATTATACATCTATTAAACGCCATTCCATCTGTCTATCTGATAGGGGAGATAACTTTAAATTAGTTGCAATCCAATTGTGTATATTTGACAATAAATAAATAGGATGGGAATAAACGTCAGTTATCTTCGTATCGGCTTTGTTTTATATATTCCTCAACATGTGGAGGGCGCAATGCACTTCACGACACAACCTAAATATGATGTTATCACCAAATTCCATACTTTGCAGAAAAGGACATCATTGTATAAGAATGTTGGTCTGTAGAGACACAATACCAACATTAGAAAAGAAGTAAATTTTATTCAACTGAAGACAACCGGAAGAAATGTTGAAGTCAACTGTCTGGCGTCAAGTCGTTTCATATTATTAGACACAAAATTGGTGTTCATAGTTGACAATTGACCTATATTTACACCAATCAAATAAGTTTTTGAAAAATCCTGGCTTACGCCAAGTTCAATTTTGGTGCTCCGTCTCTTTTTACATACTACCGTACGTATACAAACGCATCTCCAAAGCCCTCGTGGTCATCATTTTATTTTCACCTCACTTCAGTGTTTGGTATCAAAGTAATTACCCCAGTATATACGTGTATGCTATTCTATTATACCTGAACAAATTGTTCCATATATAATATGGCCATTTAGTCTTTTAAACAACATGCAGTAGAGCGATCGGTGTTTTTTACAGTCTGGTTAAAAAAAACACAATTCCAATTTGAACATATGTCAAGACGGTGGAGGGGTGACGGGATTCGAACTCATAACGTTAGTGGTGATAGGCACTGATTACACAGGTAGTTATACATCCATCTACCATACGATCACGACAACGACGGCCACTATAAATATCACTAACATATTTTAGGAGACATTAAGCAGAAATGGCCGGTGAAATAATCATAGGTAATACAATGGATAATTCTAACTCGTCATATTGATCCTAGGCAACCACAGCAAACTTTATGCTGATTTATGAATGACTACTAGCCTCGTTTTTAAATGGTTGAGTAATTCATTGCAATAAAGATGGAAGACCATCTACTTTCACTGCAATAGGCGCAATTCCAGTGATAATAAAAAAAAAAAAAATTTTCTTTAAAAAAACATCTAAAGATGTATGACATCTGCTCATAATGGTAAATAAAAATTAAGAAATGAATTATTGTTTGTGGCTTATTTTCAAATGTTTGTCAAAATTTTGTCCATACATTATTTATACTCCTTATTTTAGCTTTAACAACCATATACACTAGATAATGAACACCTACGTACTTATCTAGCTCACAGTTCTATAAATAAAGATGAAATACACGATATTGGCACCAAGTGATTGTTTGCTGACCATTCTCAATAAAGATCTTACTATAAGTAAGCAGGTCATATTGTTTGCTTGCAGACCATTGTGACGTCATCATGAATATCTTGCTAATTCTGTCAGTTATAGTAGCACAGGTAAATATATTTTTTTATAAAGGACACCATCCTTATTCACAGAACTCATAAGATATAATTTTAGATAATTTATTTTTTCCGAACATATTTATATATAATGTAGGGCCGTCGTGGTCGCGATCTTATGGTAGTTGGTTGTAATCAGTGCATAAAGCTGTGAGTTCGAATCTTGCTCATGGTGAGGTGTACTCGATACAATATTATGTGATAAAGGTTGTCAGTTCCTTTTGGCAGGTCGGTGGTTTTCTCCGCGGACTCCGGTGTCCTACAACAATAAAACTGACCGCCACGATATACCTGAAATATTATTGAAAGTGGCGTTAAACCCCATAGCCTATATAATGTACATTTTCTAATTATATTACATTTAATTTGTACGAGCTTTCGAATAAGGTAGAAAGGCAACTCTGCGCAGGGTGCAAATAAAATGGAAAACAAAGAATACCTGGCTATCAGAATTTAAGATTGGAATAGCCAATTCCATGTAGTTTAACTTCGCTATAACATCATATCACACGGTAATTGATAGGGTTGTATAGTGACGAGTCTCGTAAGATAAACACGACGTACTTTCTATGATGAGGGGCCATCGTGATCGCATAGTAGTTGAATTTACAACTACCTCTGCAATCAGGGCCTATCACCCATTGAGGTGTACTCATTACAACTTTATGTGATAGAGTTTGTCAGTGACATGCGAGATGTCGTTGGTTGTGGGTACTCCTGTGTACTCTATCAATAAAACTGATCGCCACGATATAAATGAAATATTGTTGAAGGTAGCGTTAAACACAAGAACCCTAAGCCTTCTACGGATGTTTGCGTTAAAACGCTGCATTCATACCTATGGAGATGCAAAGCAAAACTGTATACAATTTAGAGGCAAGCTTCTATCATCTATATCCCATTATTTAAGTGGTATCACCTCTGCCTAATGTGCAAATATCAGCAACAGAACAACCAATGTAGCGAAAGACACCAAAAAGCGTATTCAGAAGTGATAATTCTAAGAAGAACTAACAATACAATTACCAAACACTAAAAGACAACATTCTACACTGAAAGCCAACTCCACAAACAACAGGGTGGACGCAGTTCCTCCTACTCTAGTGGCATCCATCGTGTTACTGTTGTACAACCCATCATCTTATATGAAAATCGTGATGGACGTAAATAAATACAAATAACATATATCAAATATGAGCCAATTAAAACAGAAATGGTGGTAAAGACGAACCAAAGATCGTTTTCACAAATAATTCGTAAAGTAGCTTATGTTTTATTAATTATTATTAATTATTAAATATTAATTATACAAATTCTAATTGTAGTCGTTAGCAGCGACGGTACCTCCTGCTGCTACACATGAACCAATAGAACATGAATTCTTTGGCTTTTTCTTTGACCCAGCTGCGGTAGGTATTATTTGAACATATTGATGGAACCAGGAAACATTTTTACATAAATATCTGAAATGAACGACTCTATTGAGACCCAGTTTCTTAAGCGATATAATATAAATCCATATAATTTTATGTATTGACAATATATATTTTCTGTTTTTTTTTCTTTTTAATATCTTTTTACTCCTTTTCTTTTTTGTGTATTTTTTTTCTTTGTTTTTTTTTGTTTTTTGTTTTTTGTTTTTTGTTTGGTTGTTTATTTTTTTATTGGTAATACAGTTTATAGTTCTATCTTCATAATGTATCAATGAGACATAATGGAATTTTTGCATAGAATCATGGTGTATTTGATGCTTTAAAAAAGTCACGCATTGTGACCACTGAAATTATACCAAAATGGATACACTTTGAGAAACAACGCTTGGCAGTGGTCTGATATCAAAACATCACAGTTTCTATAAATAATTCTCTTTTTGTTATTCTAATGAGACCATTTCAATGAACACAAACACAAACAAATACATTATCAAATAAATCACACTATATGTGTATAGCAATCTGGTAGATCACGATATAAAAATAAGGTCTAAGGAAACTCTTTTGAATAAGAGTGTACCTGATGAAGGTTATTTCAGAAAGACGTGGTGCACATTAACTTAAATATATCTACCTTTCTTATGTATATCTATTTATTATATATTAATAAAATATTCATACTGAAAAATGTTGCTTTTCCTGAATTATAGAATATGATTGGTATCAAATTCTACCCGAAATGTTACTTTTATACACTCACTGACTCAGAGAGAGCTGAAATTCATACTAGAGATGGACGTCGTAATTTAGAGGTAGGTGTCGACGCTAATAGATAAATCTGTTGCTATATGCATAACTGGGGCGATACTTCTGCTATATACAAATTCGCAATATATTACGTTAGTAGTCTCATAATTCCCCCCTAGAGCTATTTTCAAACGACATGCGGTAACACACCGGACATTGAAAGTTACAAAAAAGGTGTGGTTGATTTGTTTAAATTTAGAGTACCCTGGTCTGGTAGAAATATATTATGAAATGCAATATATAATAAACAACGCATTCAACAAGCTTAAATTTTTTTAGTTTCCTTTTCATAAGCAAATCTTATGTTAATCAGGGAATGAAAGCTTAGACAGTGATGGTCAACAATCACCTCTCACCTCAAATCACTGAACACAAACAAAGACCACGACACATCACGTTGGAAATCCAGGCCGTGACGTGGGTCATGAACAATTATATGACAGGATTATACCGGTTACTGTGTTACCCCAACCTCTCCCTTTATAGTTGGATCTCTAACGGCAATATAAGTATAAACAAACAATACAAAGCTGCATGGATTCGTTATCACTCAAAAAGATCACACACTATCACAACACTTCTGATAGAATAAACATGGTCAGTGCTATGCAATTATTGCTCATAGTTAACTGAGCTAGCTAAGTCACAATTATAAGGGACCGTCGTGGTCGTGATCGTATGGTAGGTGGACTTACAACTACTTGTGCAATCCGTGCCTATCACCAATAACATTGTGAGTTCGAACCCGTTCATGGCGAGGGGTACTCGATACAACTTTATGTGATAAAGTTTATCAGTGATTTGCCACAGGTCGGGGGTTTTCACCGAGTACTCAGGTTTCCTCTAGCAATAAAACTGCCTGCCACGATATAGCTGACATATTGCAGAAAATGGCGTTAAACAGCATAAACCAAACCAAGCCATCACATTTAAAACTCTGTAAATATTTCATATTATTTGAAATCGTTTCATATCTATTTCTTTTCAGCGTAAACTTATTGACATAGTTGACCACGGTACCAGAACCTTTACTCAAATGACACGTGACGAACTTCACGCGATCAGTGGAAATCTACACGATTTCTGTTTAAAGTCGAAATACACAGTTTGGAAAATGGATTAAAAAATTTCAATCGTTAATATATACTCTTTGCTATCAGTATAAATTATTCAATAAATAATTCGAAAAATATCGTTTTACTATTTTTATATCATTTGAATCTTGTTAAAAGCATATTTATATTTTCATTGCTAATCCCAGTCCCAGAACTGGAAAAGGAATATATTTTATTCAACTGAAGACAGCCGGAAGTGTGGTTACAAGTCAACTGTCCAACTTTACGCTGTTTCATACAATTGGACACATAATTGACAATCAAAATTGCTAGATGGATTTACATTTACACCAATCAATGACTGCCAAGAGAAATGCTTAAAAGAATTTATGTTGTGTTTTTGGTTTGTTTTTCTTCGTCTTGTGTGTCATGTGTTGCCAGTTTCTCTGGATTTTCCTTTTTGATATTCTGTAACGTTTAATCATTGTTTGGTGTTAACGTACTTACCCCAGTACGTATGTGTAGGCTATTTTATTATACCAGAGCAAATTGTTCCGTGTAGAATATATCCATTTAGTCTTTTGAACAGCATGCAGAATAATGAGCCGTGTTTTTCACAGTCTAGCCATAAACTACAATTCCAATTTGAGCATATGACAAGGGGAGGGGGGGGGGGGGGGGGTGACCTCTAATAATCCAAATTAGACCAATTCAGAATCTGGATTTCAAACGTCATATGTCCTGGTCTTTAAAATGTTCAATGATCTTAAGTCAGAGTTGATTGCTCGCTTTGTTGATAATGATGAGATTTTTGATCATCATTGTTTTAACTTTCTTTTCATAATGCAAACAAAATACCCGAGAAAATTATTTATAAGAAGAGTTTAAAGATACCAAAGGGGTACTCAGAATCCGTATATTGAAGAAGAACAGATAACACAATGGCCAAAAGAAAAAGTACAAAAGGACAAAGAACGCTCTACAAAACATACACATAAAACTAAAGATTGAGCAACACGAACCCCACTAAAACAGGGAGTAAACTCAGATGCTCCTGAAGGGTAAGCAGTTCCTGCTCCACTAGTGGCACCCGTCGTGTTATGTGTAGTTACAAATCCGGTGATAAGTCATGAATGAGGAAAGGACCGGGAAGTGCTTAGGACAAGTGGAACATATCCGTTGTCATTTGTGACACAGTTATTCCATAACGGTCAACCAAGTCATGGTAGCGACCGTAAAACTTTCAAAGTGATGACTTCAACTGTACCAAGAGGAGCCCTTGGTTCAGTAGCTTCCTTGTTGGAAGATATTAATTTCATTAACATCTTTTACAAATAGAGTGAGTGAGTGATATGTAGCTTAACGCCAACTCGGCAATTTTTCAGCTATATCATTACCAGAAGAAGTTAATTTTCAATGAGATGATGGTGAGGTCCGCTTTGTACCAGACCAACACGCTTAGTTGATGTTTTTAGTGCTAGCTCGCTGAAACAACAGTCCGCGGATAAACATATCGACCCACTCGCACACATTAGCCTGATTTGGATCCAACCAGTATTTTCTCTTTCACCTTAATGCTGTATTCTTAGCAGAGAAGCAACAAATACAAATGTTATAGTCTTTGATATGACCCGTTAGAGACTCGATCCCGCGATCTACCACACTCGAGGCAAGCACGCTAACCAATGAACCACCGATGGGATTCTTTTACAAATAGAAGCTATTTCCAGTTCCCTAAATGAATAAGATACATTACATAGGAGTGGCCGACGAGAAAACAATGTATATATCTAACTCGCTATATTGATCTTAGGCAAACCCAGCAAAATTATGCAGATGTATGAACTACTAGTAGCCTCGTTTTTAAATGGTTTAATAATTAATTGCAAAAAGATGGATGGCCATCCATTTTCACTACAATGTGAGCAACTCCAGGGAGATTAAAAATTGTCCCTTTTTCAAAATCATATAAAATGCATGGCATCTGTTCATTGTGTTAAATCAAAGTTAACAACACAAATATGCTTGTAGTATGCTTGTGAATAGCGGTGTCCAACACATAGTGTGTGGTGTATTTGGTTTGTTTTTATTCGTCTATGCTGTCAGTTTCTGTGGAATGCCCCTTTTTAATCGCCCCTGCGATATTTGCTGACGTTTATTTAAATGATTGTTAACAGTTTGTCCTTGCATTAATTAAGCTGATTATATAAGCTCTAGCAGCCAGATATTATAGATAATGAACATCTACACACTTATCTATCCCACAGTCTTATAAATAAAAATGAATTGTAATATGACGTGCTGTTTTGGCTTTGTAAACAAAAGGGTATAAAAATCCCCGATGTATTATGACTTACACGCGCTGATGATCATGACGTATTTGGCTGTTCTATTATACCCTTTTGTTTACAAAGCCAAAACAGCACCTCATAGAAATAATTTATGGAAGGGGTAAGTTTGTTGGAAATTTTAATATGGGAAGGGGTAAGATTGTTGGAGATTTTAATATGGGAAGGGGTACGATTGTTGGAGATTTTAATATGGGAAGGGGTACGATTGTTGGAGATTTTAATATGGGAAGAGGTAAGATTGTTGGAGATTTTAATATGGGAAGGGGTAAGATTGTTGGAGATTTTAATATGGGTACACTATAAAGGAATGTGGATTAACAATTTACCGTATATGTCCTATTAGAATAGAAATAATTTATGGAAGGGGTAGGTTTGTTGGAGATTTTAATATGGGTAAAATTATCTGCGCAAATTTTACCCCGAGCGAAAGCGAGGGATAAAATTGTTACGCAGATAATGTTACCCATAATAAAATCTCCAACAAACTTACCTCTTCAATAAATTATTTCTTAAATACACGATATTGGCACTAATTGATTGTTTGCAGACCTTTCTCAATAAAGATCTTACTATAAGAGAACGGGTCATATCTATTTGATTGTAGACATTTGAGACGTCACCATGAACATCTTGTTAATTCTGTCAGTGATAATAGCACAAGTAAATAATGTATGGCTTCTTTTGTTCAAGAGGACACCATCACTATTAATATATATTATTCTATAGAATATATCCTAACCTTATATATCTATATATAATGTACATTGGGTGAAAATAGAAATAAAAATATTTTCATGTTCTTTCGAATTAGATATAAAAGCGAATATGTGGCCAGCTTTTCTGGCTTGTTTCGCAGCGGGGTGCAAATAAAATGAAAACAAGAGAATACCACACTATCGTATCAGTTCCAAAATCTTATAAAAAAGCCGTAAAAAAAGTCAATATACTATAACACCCATGTACATGACCGCTCACTTACCTGGCTTGGAACAGGCAATTCAATAGAGAGTGGCGGGACTAAGCTGGTTTTAAAACCCAAGACCTCCCAGGCTAGTAATTTGATGTGGCCATGCAATCGTGTAGCACACGAGAGTAAGTATCAACCCTCACATATAACTGGATGAGTAATGAATTCTATTTTTACCGACAATATAATTATATCATGAGTATCCAGAGACCATTATTTGTAATACAGAGGAATAAAGCACAACAGTATTCATATACCGTTGTACAAATTTAATGATTGCAGGACAATTTAATTATATTGCGAACATATTGCAATATATTGCTTTGAAGTCAATGTACCCAGCATTTAAGATGGGCATTACCCGTTTCACTGTAATCTAGCTTTGTTAGAGCATTGTATGGTTCGGTAATTGATGGATGTATCGTAGCGGCTTTAATAGATAGAAAACAACTATGACTTTACATCAAGTATCATATGATGTACACGACCTCCTTCTACGATGGTTTTGTTAAAAACGATGCATTCATATACCTATAGAGATGTAAAACAAAACTTCACAAAACATAGAACAGTACACAAGCTTGCAATTAAAAACAATCAAATGAAGAACATTATTTCAGTGGTATCGCCTCTACTTAATGTGCAAATGTCAGAAAGAGAACTATTAATATAACATAGAAAGGTTTGAAAATGCCAAAGACACAATCAGAAGTAGAAATTCAAAGGAGGACAGACAATATAATGACCAATCACAAAAAGACAAAATTCTACACTTAAAGCTAACGATTAAGCAACTCCACAAACAATGGGGTGAACGCATGTGCTCTGGCAGGGTACACAGTTCCTTCTTACTTAGTTGCATCCATCTTGTTACTGTTGTATGACACAGACATCGTCGGATATGAAAATCGTTTTGGATACCAGTATTTATAATTGAAATTTACAGTTCTTAAATAATTTAATTATTAAAATTAAAGTTCTCCACCCTCAAGGATAGGACACCTTAGCTGGTTTTGACTATCCTGTTTATGTCCTTTGAAAGGCGTCGAACGCACTAAATAAGATATATCTACCCTTTTTAAGCACATGTATTAAGAGATAATTACATGACCTTTTCCATATCGACCCTAATACCAGCCCGTTACTCCCATATCAAGCCGTAGAGCGAAGCTGGAGGGCTGATTCCAAGGAAAATATGACATATAATGCTTAACACCACTCCGCAGATACCGAAAGTTGAATTCGGGGGCAAATATAGATATTTGAGGGAAAATATTGATATTGGCCCTGAGGGCAAATGACCAACACTGGCTTTCGGCTATAATTGTACTTGCAAATCCGAACATATTACAACAAAATATGTGATAACTATTTATTATATATCATATGATGGGTATAAAAGTCTATCTTAAATGTTACTTTTATACACTCCTTGACTCAGAGAGAGGTGAAGTTCATACTATAGACGGACGTCGTAAATTAGAGGTAGGTGTCAAAGCTAATATATATCTACGTTGCTATAGCTATCACTGGGGCGATACTTCTGCTGGTGGTGCTAAAGTTTATGCTTATTCAAACTGCTAAGACTGTTAAGTTGACAATTTTTAATTGATGTAACTCTGGGAATTGAACCTAAATTTTCACCAGTCATTAAGATAGAGTCCACCTCGTTGAGAGAATTGGCTATGTTTTAATATATGTATATATACAAAGTCGCAATAGCATATCTTAAAGTGTTCACAGTATATTACGCTAGTAGTTTCATAATTTTTCCCTTGAGATATTTTCAAACGACACGCAGCAACACACCGGACATTGAAAGTTACGACATTTGGTGGTTGGTGTACCCTGGTCTGGTACAAATGTATTATGAAATGCAATATAATATAAAATACAGCACACGGTAAACAAAATTGATTTCTTTTCATAAGCAAGTCTTGTGTTAATTATGGAAAGAAAGTTTAGACAGTGATGGTCCACAATCGCCTCTCACCTCAAATCACTGAACACAAACAAAGACCACGACATATCTCGTTGGAAATCCAGGACGTGGCGTGGGACATGAACAACATGATGGCAGGATTGTATATGTTCCCGACACCCCCCTTGTTCATGCTGGGATCTCTAACGGCAATATAGGTATAACCAAACGAACATTCGCGTTCACTCAAAAAACCACACACCATCACAAAATTCTGATAGAATTAACATTGACAATGGAATGCAATGATTGCTCGTAATTAGCTGAGTAATAGCTATCTAAGTTCTATTTATTACTCGGTAAATACTTCATATTATTTGTAATTAATTAACATCTATTTCTTTTCAGCGTAAATTGCTTGGCATGATTGACCACGCTAGTGGAACCTTTACTCAAATGACACGTGACGAACTTCATGCGATCAGTGAAAATCTGCATAATTTCTGTATAAAGTCGAAATTTACAGTTTGGAAAATGGATTAAGATTTTCAATCATTGATATATACTATTTATTATTAGTATAGATTATTCAGTAAATAATTCGAAAAATGTCTTGTTAGTGTGACTTGCGGGTACTCCGGTTCCCTTCACCAATAACACTGACCGCCACGGTATGACTGAAACATTGTTGAAAGTGGCGTTAAAACACCAACAATCAAATACAAAAATCAATCAAATGTAAAGGTGTAGGTCGGATTTGTGAGGATTGCATAACTCTGATAAGCTTGTTTGTCTTGCATTCAAACGTATTATACATTTCCCCTCTTTTACTATGACAAACAAAAGATACATGCCATACTCACCCTTTATAAGACAAGTTTGAAGATACCAAAGGAATAATCCAAAACCGTAAATTGAAGAAGAGCAGAAAATAAGAAAAAAACGAATGGATAAACAACGATCTACAAAACACTACACAAAAACTAAAAAAAACGAACTTTATTTGATGTGAAAATCGTGCTGGACACTAGGATACGTAAATACAAATACATGTAGTATAAATAGAACATGAAACCTCTACCAAAAACATGGGAGTCAAGACGAATCGAACATCGTTTTACGCGGAAATCGTAGAAAACATGTAATTTGACAATGTGTACAACACGAACTCCACCAAGACAATTTTAAAAACATGGGCGAACTCAGGTGCTCTAGAAGGGTAAACAGTTCCTGTTCTACATGTGGCACACGTCGTGTTACTCCTGTTACAACCGCGGTGATTTAATGAATGAGGAAACGACAGAATTGTGATGAACATATTCGTAGTCATTTGTGACACAAATAGTCCGTACCGGTGAACAAAGTCATGGTGGCTACCGTGAAACATTTGGAGTGATGACATATTAATGGTAAGTGGACTATGCGAAAATTGAAATCAACTAGAAAATAGAATGAATCAAAATGGTTGGTCATTAGTCACTGATTTCCGTTTTCATTTCTGTGTGGATCGGTAATCTAAGTTGCCTGACACAACATGACATTCTTTTACTATGGGAATTATAAAAAAAATCACACTTGATGGAAACCAAATAGTGCCTTCATTTACTAGGTTCTGAGCCTCTAGCATGTCTAATGACACGAGTATTATAATATACTCTAGTTTGCTTTTTGACCAACTATCACGAAATTATACACATCCTTAGGATAAATGAATGTACAGTACCATTTAAGCTTGATGGTTTCCACTTTTGCTGTTGCAGAGTTATGTGACTTTGCTAGAACACATGTTTGACTATATAGCTCGAGTATGCTCATTATTGTTTTTTTAACAATGCCGTATGACTGTTGAAAGTACGTGGCCTTTCAATATTGAAGATATACCGTTCCATGGTAATGGGATTTCATAATAATATTTCCACATTTTCCAGGATTACATTCTTCGCAATGTAAAGATTTTTCAAAGTAAGCTTTCTTTCGATTTTGAAGGGTTTTCTATTTTCCCGTTCCAGAGTTATTAAAATGAGCCTTTTTCAAAGAATTGTACAACTATCATGGGTTCATTGTAAACAACTGCTGTTTATTTTTATTGGTATGATTTGAACATCTAGAGGACACACATACAAAACAAAATAACTAAATAAGTTATAATAAGTCAAGATATCTCCACTAAAACACAGCTATGGTTTTATCTAATTTGATATTCTCATCACTTTGCGACCGTCGTCATTGTCTGTCGTTATCGTCGTCCTACAACATTGCAATTTTCTTCTCTGAAGCTAATGGGCAGATTGAAGCCAAACGTAGGAATGTTCTTTAGATGGTACTCTACAAATTTTTATATCATTCACCACAGTATCCAAAACTGCCAAAAGGGCGTTTTCTGTCTATTTTTTGTGTATGAAGCGTTTATTCTTCAAACATTTTTAATGTTTTTTCTGTGTGTTCCTTATATAAGAAGAGTTTGAAGATGCCAAAGGCGTAATCAGAATCCGCATATCTCAGAAGGACAGACAACACAATGGTCAAAAGAAAAAGTACAAAAGTGAGTGAGTGAGTGGTGCTTAACGCCAAATGATCATTTTTCCAGCTTTATCATGGCGAGTACAAGTTGAATTCGAAGAGATGATAATGATGTCCACTTAATACTAGACCAACGCTCACAACTGGATTGCTATTGTGGTAGCTCACTGAAACAAAAGTCCACGGGAAGACATGTTCCTTCACTCAGATACATATTCCTGATTTCGAGCCACTCAGTCTTTTCCCTTAATGCTGCATACATAGCGGAGATGCTACAAATACCAATTTATAGTTTTTGGTTTGACCATACTGGGCTCGAACCTCCGATCTACTGCACTATGGGTGAGCACGATAACAATTACACCACGTATACGTTGTGACCATTTTACAAGGGTAAATGTGGTCAATGCGCTGCATGACACAACCCAAATATCATGTTATCAGAAAATTCAGTATATCAGAGATAAGGAAATTACCTTCAGCCATATCTCCTTCAAGATGCACCCCGATTCGCTTTACAAGTGAAAAGGGGATCATTGCACTGAACGACACAACCTACATATAATGCTATATGATATATCGTAGATAAGAAAACTATTGCATAATTATGAAAAAAGTTTAATTAATGATGGTCAACAAATTTATAAATATCAACAAAACGAACAATCACCTCTCATCTTAACTCACTGAACGCAAAAAGGACAACGATATATGACGTAGGAAATCCAGGTGCTGGCTTGTGCTGGCTTGTGACATGCACAAAAATGTGACGGGGCTTAACCGGTTAATGCGATTCCAACTCTTCTCTCCTGGATCTACAATGGAAATTCTTACACAAGAATGTTAGCCTGTGGAGGCGCAAAACCAAATATAAAAAAAAATGGGAGACAACCAGTTACAAGACAACTGTCCGAAGTCACTAAGTCATCTGAAGACGTTATTTCATACAATTAGACAAACAAAATTGCCCAGCAAAAGTGTTGAAGAGTCTTTCATCTACATGAATTTAATAACTGTATAAGCATATCATGTTTTACCCATTTTCAAAAAGGTGTTACCTTTCGCTCTTTACATACCACCATATATATATATATATATATATATATATATATATATATATATATATATATATACAAACGTCTAGAAGCAAGTGACAACCATACAATATATCTGTCCCACTGGATCTCAAAGTTACTTTAAAGGATACTAGGTTAATACTAAATATTATATACGTCTGAAAATTAAACCAAACAGTGTTAGAATTAGATTTTAGAGCTGTCAAATTTTTGTTCTTCCCTCGACGGGATTTGAACCCACACCATTGTTACACTGCAGCACCATTCGCTTAGCCTTACGTCCAGCACCCTAGACCACTCGACTGTAGTGGTCGAGTGGTCTAGGGCGCTGGACGTAAGGCTAAGCGAATGGTGCTGCAGTGTAACAATGGTGTGGGTTCAAATCCCGTCGAGGGAAGAACAAAAATTTGACAGCTCTAAAATCTAATTCTAACACTGTTTGGTTTAATTTTCAGACGTATATATATATATATATATATATAAACAAATATCCTATGCCGTTGTCGTTATAATTTTATTTCACATCACTTTACTGTTTGCTATCAATGCAATTGTATGCTGTTCTATTATACTCGATCAAGTTGTACCATGTAGAAATGTAGTACTTGTAATCAGCATGCAACAAAACGAGCCATTTCTGTTGTAGTTACGATGAACACGACAATTCCAATTGAAACATATTGATACAAATAATACAAGAGAATATTATATCTCATCAATTGTAAGTCGAAAGAATGGCACGACATTTTTGTTCTTAACAATACTTTTATGATTGCTGGGAAACGTTTAAAGATATCAAATGGATAATCAGAAACCGTTAATCGAAGATGGACATACAACAGACATTGTAATGACCAAAAGAAAAAAGGACACACAGACAGAACATTATCTACAAAACACAACAGAGAACTAAAAAGTAACACAGCTCCCACAAACTCGTTGTGGCACCGACAGTGTTAACTTTGTCAAACACCATATTTGTCATGAATGTGGAAAATGTGTGATTGTGATTACAAAATTTTCTACAAATAGAGGCTGAATTCTACTTAACTAAATAAATAACAGTATTTAAGCAGTAATGGTCAATCATGATAACCAGAGTAATGTAATATTACTCTATATATTGATTCTATGCAGCTGCATCAATGCAGATGTATCAACGACTACTGACTACTAGCCCTGTGTTTTTAAATGGTTGAATATTTAGTTCCAAAAATGATAGCTGACCATCAATTTTCACAACAATATCAGCAACTCATGGGAGTTTAATAATATTCTCTGTTCTTAAATCATTTAAAAAAAAATAATGCATCTTCTTCTTGTGTTAAATCAATTTTTTTTTATTAAAATGTGTGGTATATTTTCAAACGCTTGTCAAGCGTTTGTCCATAGAATAATTAAGTTGCTTATATAAGATCTAGTAGCCAGATATACTAGATAATGACTACCTACACACTTTTATCTCAAGGACCTATATATAGAGATGATATACACGATCTTGGTAACAGTAACATCTGATTATTTACTGACCATTCTCAATAAAGATCTTATTCTTCTCTAAGACCATTAGAAAACAGGTCGACAATTGTGACGTCATCATGAACGTCTTGGTAATTCTGTCAGTTATAATAGTACAGGTAAATAATATATATTTTTAAGAGGACATCATCAACATTTATGTTTTAATGAGAGGACTTCATCATGATTTATGTTTTAGTAAGTGGACACCATCAACATTTATCCTTTTGCAAGAGGCCATCATCATGATTTATGTTTTTGTAAGATGCCATCATCATGATTTATGATCTAGCAAGAGAACACCATCAACATTTATGTCTTTGGTAAGAAGACATCCTCTAGATTTATATTTTTGTAAGAGGACATCATCATGATTTCTGTTTTTGTAAATGGACATCATCATGATATATGTTTTAGTAAGAGTACATCATCATGAGTTATGCTTTGTAAGAGGACATCATCATGATTTATGTTTTGGTAAGAATACACCATGATGGTTTACTTGCATGAAAGGACATCATCAATATTTATGCTTTTGTAATAGGACATCATCGTGATTTATGTTTTAATAAGAGGACATCATCAATTTCCATGCTTTTTTAGAGGAATCATCATGATATTTGTATTTGTAAAAGAACATTATGTTTTTGTATGGAGACATCATCATGAATTATGTTTTTCTAAGAGTACATCATTATGATTTATGTTTTGGTAAGAGTACATCATGATGGTTTATTTACATGAGAGGACATCCTCAATACTTATGCTTTTGTAATAGAACATCATCATGATTTATGTTTTGGTAAGAGGACATCATGATTTATTTCTTAAGACGACATTATGAATATTCATGGAATTCATAAGACATCAATCAGCATAAACTTTCTAAGCCAAACTTTTCTGACCTGCCTCGCAACGTGTGCAAATTAAATGAAAAGCATAAATACAACATTGTAAAAAGTAAAAATGTAATCAAAATATCGTATTTCAAATACGTCCCTTGTCTAAAAAGTTATGTTACATCAAGTCGCATAGGATATACATGACCTCCCTCTATGTTGTTTGAGGGACTACGATACATTACTTCTGATATAGCTGTAAAATAAACTACTCAATGCATAGATTTCATAGAGCATACGATAGACAATATTTTCTTTGAATAAATCATTAAAGGAAAGTAGCATAGCCTTAGGAGTAGGAGGGCTCATGTCTTATTTACGCTATTTACATTATTTGGTTTTGTTTGCGCATAGTTGTATCCAACGCATATTGTGTTGTGTTTTTTGCTTTGTTTTTCTTCGTCTTGTGTACCATATGTTGCCAGTTTTTGTTTCTCTGGATTGTCCATTTTTGATCTGCCCTTCGGTATTCTCTAACGTTTATTTACTCTTTCTAATGTGTAAATATGAGATAGAGAACTACTAATCTAACAGAAGATGAGTTTTTAGATACCAAGTAGTGGCATTTCGAAAAGGGGAAGACAATACAATGCTAAACAGGACAAAACTAAAAACCATGGTCGACAAAATACTACACAGAAAACTAATTATTGAGCAACACGAACTACACTAATAAACGGGGATGAACACAGGTTCTCCGGAAGGGTCGCAGTTCCTGCTCTGCTGGTGGAATCCGTCGTGTTACTGTTATACGATACATACATTATTTGATATTGAAATCATATTATTCAGCAGTACATAGGGATTAGGGTTTTGATGTTTAACGCCACTTTCAACAATATTTCAGTTATTTCGTGGCGGTCAGTTTTATTAGTGGTGGAAACTGGAGTACCCGGAGAAAACCACAGAGCTGCCGCAAGTCATTGACAAACCTTATCACATAATGTGGTATCGGGTACACCTCATCATAAGCTGAGATTCTCACAACTTTAGTGTTCAGTAGTATATATATATATATACGTCTGAAAATTTAAACCAAACAGTGTTAGAATTAGATTTTAGAGCTGTCAATTTTTTGTTCTTCCCTCGACGGGATTTGAACCCACACCATTGATACACTGCAGCACCATTCGTTTAGCCTTACGTCCAGCGCCCTAGACTACTCGACCACATCCACTCCTATATATATATGCGTAAATAAATACAAATAACTTAACATAAACATGAACACCCTACAAAACAAATGGGGGCAAAGATGAACCGAACATCTTTTTACATCCATACATCGTAAATAAACGTTAGAGAATACCGAAGGGGTAATAAAAAATGGACAATCCAGAGAAGATGGCAACATAGAGTACACAAGACACAAGACGAAGACACACATAATAAAAACACAGCACATTATGTGTTGGACACCACTCTGCGCAAACAAACACACATAACGTAAATAAGCCCTACTACCAATAACTGGAGATACAGAAGAACCGAACATCGTAACTTATGTTTTATTAATGATTATAGACATTGTTATTGTAGTCGTTAGCAGCGACAATAGCTCCTACTGGAACTACCATGGAACCAATAGAACACGAATTCTTTGGCTTTTACTTTGACCCCGATGTGGTAAGTCATATTGGAACTTATTGATGGATTAGGAGGAAACAGTTACGCGAATATTTGAAAGAAATAATGACCATATACATATACAGTTGCTTAAAGGTTATTTATATTGAAATCGGTAATTTATTGATCAACATTATATTCTATCTAAATATGAAGCATCATGGGTCGTCCATTTTTTTAGAATTTTCTCTCAGATTTACAGTTTTATATTCCTAATTTGTCATTGAGTTTACATGAGATATTAGATGCTTTAATGATAGGCATAGTTACTACTGAACATATATCCGAAAGGAAAGTGACATATACACTTTGTAAAATAAAATGCTTGGCAGTGGTAAAATATCAGAAAACCACAGAAAAAGACCATTTCAAAAAACATTTGTGTGACGTACGAACAATACAAACAAATTCACTATTAAATATTTAAAGAAATGCATACGATAAAAAGGTAGGCCACGAAATTAAAAAGAAAATAATCTCAAGAACCAAACATTATTTACCTGCTCCTAAAATTATAATAAATGTACCACACTGTCGGAACAGTTCCAATATCCAATGGTAAAATCGTAGAAAGGGGCAAAATCGATACCACACCACATACATATGTGACCGCTCACTTTCATGGCTTAGTACAGGCACTTCAATAAAAAGCGTCGGGGTTAAACTAGTTTTATGCAAACACACCTCTCCTCTTGGGGAAATGATACGGTCATGCAAATGCCTTCCACACGTTAGTACAATGCAGGGGCGGATCCAGGATTTAAAGTTCTGGGGGGCTCTTAAAAAAATTGCGCCGAGCGGAGGGAGGCGCGAAAATTTTTGGGGTATTTCGTGTGAAAAATCACGATTGTACGCCAAAAAATCATATTTTTTCCAATTTTAGGGGGGGGGGGGGGCGCGCCCCCCTGGATCCGCCCCTGAAATGTCACCCCTTACATATAACAAGTACAACAGTTATTATAAAGATGGTTAAAATCTAGAACATAATGCATGGTATGTATTTAATCTTAAATAAAACCTATATCATCCAATGGACATATATCTTCCTATTACATATCAATGAAATATTTATGCAGATAACTGTTTTCAACTGTTGCTTTTCTCAAATTGTAGAATATAATGGGCATTAAATTCCAACCGAAATGTTACTTTTATACACTCAGTGCCGCGGAGAGAGCTGAAGTTCATACTATGGACGGGCGCCGTAAATTAGAGGTAGGTATCGAAACTAATTATGTATCTACTTGTCTGTTACTATCAACAGGTCTAAAGCATCTGTTATTGGACTATTAGTCCCAGAGGTTATCAAGCGCCCAGTTGCTAACTCGTGGCTTATTGGATATATTTATTATTTCTCCTGGTACTCCGGTTCCTCGAACAATAAAACTGATATGGACGACATAACTAAAATATTGCTGAAAGTGGCATTAAACACCATTACCCCAAACCCAATACCCTATGGGCATTGAACCGCATCGGTGGTGAAAGAGTTAGCGTACTTGCCTCGTGTACGGTATATCGTAGGTGCAAGTTCCTATCGGATCAGACCAAAGACTACGCAATTGGTTTGTGTTGCTTCTCCGCTATAAGGGGTAAGTTCAAAGACTGGTTGGCTCGGATTCAGGAATCAATTAATCGTGTTGGTCTAGTACAAAGCGAACATCATCATTATCACATTGAGTGTGACTTGTTCTCGCCATGATATAGCTGGGGAAAAAAATGGACGTTAAGCAGCAATCACTCACACACTCCATACATAATTGTCATCTATCGCTATATCAAAATAAAAGGTATTGGAAGGGATTTGCTAATGCACTTTTTGATTATTAAGCATTTCCAATCTCTTGATTTTGAGCGTACCTGATAAATGTTATTCCAGTTGTGTGGACTAAATTAGATATTTTCGTTTTTAATCTAATAATGCATTTTTGCTTTAAATAAATATAAATGTCATGTAGGAAAATGCGTGTAACATAGAACACCCAAAATAAAGACATACAAATTGACATACAAAAACAAGTGCACACAAAAAACATTGCCATCACTTGCTGCAATGCGTCCCGTATACTTTAAATATAAGTGCAAATTATTGGAGGTTAAAGGACTATAATTTGTTCACCAATGACATAATATATATTACCCTACAGGTAATAATATGAAAAATAAAACTATATTATTGAACTATCCGATGGTTTGGTCTATGGTGTTTAATGTGACTTTCAACAATATTTCAGTTATATCGTGGTGGTCAGTTTTATTAGTGGAGGACATTGGAGTACCCGGAGAAAGCCACCGACCTGTCGCAAGTCACTGATTAACGTTATCACATAATGTTGTATCGAGTACGCCTCGCCTGAGCGGGATTCGAACTGACAGCGTTAGTGGTGATATGCACTGATTGCATAGGTAGTTATTGACCCAACCGAACACACACCTATGTTATAATATATATCATTGTAAATAGGTATATGTGAACATTTATATTATTGATACAATGGTTAGATTTTATGTAATTCGGACAAAAGTCAACAAGAATATATTTCTTAACATATGTGATAGATATATACAGAGGTTCACATTTCATTATTTCTGACATAAAAAAATCTTAATTTGGCAATATCAGATAACAACTATATGTATTATATATAGATTAATGCATGCCCTTTTCCATATCAGTACTGTTATCATCCCGAGAGACCGATATCGACCATGTTGTTCTATTTATAAAGAGGCTTAATATCATGTTATCACATTATTGCCCCGATATCTGCCCATGGGCTGATATCGCTGTGGCACTTCGGTGTTTACGTATGGGCAAAATTGACGTTATTACTTATAAATATGTGATAAATAATAGTATATGCAAACAAATAAATTGAAAGCTTTAGACATTTCCATATGAGTTAATTATGAAATTGAAACGAAAGTTTAAACAGTGATGGTAAGTAATCACCATTCAACGCAAAAATGACCGCGACATATGACATCGAAAATCTCTGTCGTGGCGTGGCACATGTATAAACATATTGCGAGGTTAAATTTATTAATGGGACCCCCCCCCCCCAACTTGATAAATGGATCTCCAACGAAATTGCAAATATAAACAAACGGTAAGAAAAACCTGAATAGATCCGCTTCAACTCAAACAGACGATATACTATCACGAATATAATAGTAATGTAAACATGAAGATTACAATACTAGTGTCAATGAATGCTGATCTGTTCCGTGTGCATTTGGCTAATGATTCAGGCTGTATCTGTGGTTGTGCATTTGAAGATGCAATTCATTTTATTCTAGAATGTTGTCTTTACAACGAAGCAAATGAAGAATTAAAATTAAAACTAGCTTTTCTTTATGAATTAACAATCAAAACTCTACTTTTTGACGATGACACCTTATTAACGGATATGCAAATCTGCTAAAATCAAACATAGAATTATCAGTGAAATTTTCATGTGACAAGAATCTATATTGTTGTATATTGTATTCTACTATTGCTGACGTATGTATTATTGTAATTATTTATCATGTGGAGAGGACCCTTGTAAGTTGATATAACTTGTGACCAATCCAATTGTTAAAATATTTCACAATAAAATATGTGCAATCCAATCTAAGAATAGCTTTATCAGTCGTAATTATAATTTTATTTCATAAATAATTTACATTAAAAGATATTAATTCAAACCTATTTCTTTTCAGTTGAAATTGATTGACATAGTTGACCAGGGGACGACAACCTTAACACAAATGACAAAAGACGAGCTTAGAAAGCTAAGTGGACACCTGAGTCATTTCTGTAGATCTCCAGCTTTGACAGCTTGGGAAATAGCCTAAAAATATTTATGCATTAAAATATACTAAATTCTATTAGACGCCTTAAGGTATTCAATAAATAATTCTAAAAATGTGTTATACCTAACATTGGACATCTGGTAATTAAATGTGGTATAGCTTACCTTAGATGTCTGACAATCATATGTGCTATACCTTACATTGGGTGAATGGCAATCAAATGTGGTATATCTTGCCTTGAAGTCTAGCAATGAAATATGTTAAAGCTTACATTGGATGCCAGGCAATTATATTTAGTATGTCGTACTATTGATACATGGCAATGCAAAATGTTAAACCTTACATTGTATGCCTGAGAATTGTATGTTGTATGCTAAGCATATGATGTTTGGCATATCCTTTAAGTTAATGGAAGTGTCCTCGGTTTGTCCATTCTTGAATGCCCCATAGGTTTTCTCTGACGTTTAATTACACTGCTTATGATTAATCATTAATGCAATCTGTTAACAGGAATGACTATGAATGCTATACCAGACTGGAAGGTGTTTATCGAATAGAGTGCATTTTATTTGCATTGACAGAAAGATACTCTGGTCATCATTGATAAGTATGAATTTCAAAATTTGTGTACATGCATCACGTTTCATTAAACATATCAGTTTATGATCTAGAGAAGACATTATATTTTGAATGGGATTATATATTTATAAAGATAGACCTGTATGTAGTTTTCAACATACACATCTCAGTAATATGCGAGTCAGTTTTATTTGTGTATGAAGCATATGCACTCTGAGAACTTTAACCTGACGCAGTATGTGCCAATCTGTATCATACAGATGTATTCGCAACTTCGGTTGTAGATTTAGTCTAAGTAATAAAATGAAAAATAACAAATACCACACTGTAATGGAAAACAAATAATACTACACTGTACATGAAAAACAAAAAATATCACACTGTAAATGAAAAAACCCCACTTTAAATGAAAAACAAAAAATATCGCAGTGTAAATGAAAAACAAAAAAAAATAACACTGTAAATGAGAAACAAAAAATATCACAGTGTGAATAAAAAACAAAGCAAAAAATACCACACTGTAAATGAAAATCAACTAATACCACACTGTAAATGAAAAACAAAAAAAATATCATACTGTAAATGAAAAACAAAAAATACCACACTTTAAATGAAAAACAAAAAAATATCTCAGTGTAAATGAAAAGCAAAAAATACCACACTTTAAATGAAAAAAAATATCAGTGTAAATGAAAAGCAAAAAATACCACACTTTAAATGAAAAAAAATATCACAGTGTAAATGAAAAAAAAAAATATACCACACTTTAAATGAAAAACAATAAATATCAGTGGAAATGAAAAAAATAAATAAATACCACACTGTAAATGAAAAAAAAAATACCACACTTTAAATGAAAAACAAAACAAAAAGTCCTCGAAATAGTTTTAAATCATAGAAAAACAGAGGCAAAATTGAAAATCCTAGCATGGATATACATGACCACTCACTTTTCATGCTTGGTACAGGCGCTTCAATAAAAGATGACGAAGTTAGACTAGTTTTATGGGCCCAAAACTCCCCTTTTAGTGAAATGATGTGGTCATACAAGTTTTTGAATATGTGAGTAAAATGCTAACCTTCTGATATAAATAGGCAGAGCCGTCACTACCATTGAGACAGACGAGGCAGTGTTTGATTTTCTGAAGAAGAATACAAATCCAGAGTTTGGTTCCTTTAATTTAAACCCCACTGGATTTGTCCTTGTTTTTGCTATTTTGCAAGTGCTCCGATTTAGTGGGTCTCTAAATCTTGAACTTCCATAGAGTTTAGTATAATATCTTTTATTTTCTGAATAAACAGTATATAATAGACCATCATACATCTACTACTGCAAGATGCTTATGAAGTAATTTCATAGGCTTCCCATGAAAATTAAAAGTGGTCATTTTCCAGTTACTTTCAAGTGTCATTAGGTCACACTAAAGGACGTATCGTACAAACTTCAACTAAAATGACATGACATACCCAAATGATTTTCCACAAGAGGTTGACAGATGGGAAAAAAATGTAGCCGCTGAAACTTACATTTTGTCAACACACTTGCAGACTCAATTTCTTATGCTGACGCTGACTTGTACCCAAATGGTCGTGTGATTTCAAAGCTACTTCTAACACTACCAGTCTGTTCATGTGCATGTGAGAGGTCTTTCTCGGCTCTTCGGTGCCTCAGGACTTGGTGTTTCTAGCAACAATGACTGCAGATAGCCTATATCGGTTGTCGATGATTCACGCCCATAGTAATGATACTGTCGGAATTCCAGAAGCTGTTCTATTAAGCGGGATTCGAGTGGCAATATGAAAATCCATTTTGCATTTACCGACTTAGTACTGTCATTTAAAATTGTTCAATTATGAAAAAACAACAACAAATGACACAATATCTCAATGAAAAACTAGCAGGAAATATTAACAGTGAAGACTCTAGCAAGTCGACACCGAAAAAAAAGAAAGGGCATTCAGAATTGTTAGAAAAATCTCCAGTCACTCCTCCTGATGTCCTTCATGACAAAGAAAGAGGGAAAGGAGCGAAAAAGGCAAAAAAAAAAACAAGTCGATAAATATGATCCTGTAAAAAAAAACTACTGTATATAGACTCATTAATTTTTAATAATTCTTATAAAAAACATTAAAAAATATATATATATATATATATAAATGTATAGTTCTCATTTAAACTTCATCTTCTCATCGGTTTGTTACATTTTCTACATGCTCTTAGTAACAAGTACATATGACATAACAGTTGCGACAGTGCTGCAAGAACAATTTGGCACATGTAATGATCATCTGAATCTTCACTGTCTTAGGTTGATGACACATGTATGTACTGATCACAAACGGGTACAGGAACTACATCTGAAAAATCAATTAAATAGAGGTTATAACAAATTACCAAAAAAAAAAAAAATCTTACAAAAAAATTAATAAAGCCTTTCTCTTCAATAAAGTTTTCAAAAAATTGGACCATAGTAAAGTATTTGTACAATTCATATCCATGAGTATTAATAATAATATTGGTGAATACAATACTAAGACATTTATATACATATCATGTACTATTGCGTTTAGATACTTTGTATATACAGGTTTTAAAAACGTATTAGCTTCATGTTTACTGTATTTTTTAATACTTTGCGCTGAACTCTATGTGCTAATGCTACAGAATAATTATACATTATCTTATTTTTACAAATGTGTACACATTGTTTCTTTTTTTAACCATAATGCACAAAAAGACATAAATAATAAGAAATACATGTGTCATGAAAGGAATATTATGTGCATTATTAATTGTTTGCTGATTTGTAATTGTGTCCATGTTTTATTGTGTTTGTATGTCTATGTATATGTTCTATGTTATGCTACTTTCGTTTTCCAAGGATTACACGTGGTCCTGTTTATAAACAAAGTTACGTGTCCTATTTATATAACAACCTTGACATTTGGGTCAAGAAACAACGATAAAATATGTATAAACATATCTTTAAAGGGAACGATTTTAAATGTAAATGAAAACTTTATTAAATGGGTATGTAATAAGAAATTTATTCAATTTGAGTATATAAAAAACATCTAATAAGAAAATCTGAAGCTCATAAAAATAGGGTGACTAAATGTAATGAAAATCAGTTCAAAGAAGAAACAAAAAATAAAGCACCCAAAATAATCAATACAGGTAAATATATGATAAACCAACCAGTAAACATTACTTATCAGGAGGCTCAACGGAGGGTAATTATAGGTAAATATACCAAAAACAAACCTGTAAACATTATCTATCAGGAGGATCCACAAAGGATAATTATAAAGTGTGTTATTATACTCAATAGTAACAAAGAAAATAGTTTGACCACAATGATAATTAAAAGTATAAATATAACTTACCTTTTCTTTAAACCAATAATTCAAAATGAATCATAATATTCTACATATCTGCTCCATTAATACAAATGGACTTCAACAATCTGAAAAAAGACAAAGATTAATAGAATGGTCAAAACAACAACAATGTAATATCCTTTTAATGCAAGAAACTCACTTTTCACAAAATATTGAAAATAAATTAATACAAGATTTTAAAGGAAGTCTGTATCAAAGTAATGGTACAAGTAATTCAAGAGGGGTGGCAATTTGGATAAATAAGAATGTAGAGTTCAAATTAATTGATGAATATAAAGACAATGAGGGAAGACTGTTACTTATAAATGTCGAAATAAACAATGCTATTTACACTATAATAAACATTTATGCTCCCATTAATATGAAAAAAAGAAACACTTTTTTCAAACAAGTAGATAGATTTATCAATGAGTATAGTATAGGTCAGATAATACTAGCAGGAGATTATAATGATATTTTATCAAAAATAGAAAAAAAAAAAATATATCAATCAAAGAAATTTGATAAACCAGTCCATAACTTGAAATCAATGATAATCACACAAACTTATTGATATATGGAGACAAAAAAACAAAACTAAAACACAATTTACCTGGAACAGGAAAGATAAATCTGAAGCAACAAGAATTGATTACTTTCTTGTCTCGACAGAAATCTTAATGAATTCTTATTCAAGTGACATAAGACCTATTGTGTTGAAATTTACCGACCATAATAGTATATCTTTAAAACTAAAGCTTTTCAAAGATAATAAGGGAAATGGATATTGGAAACTAAACACAAGTATTTTAGAAAACCAAGAATACTGTAAATCCATTGAAAAATTAATCACTAAATATCAACACAAATTTAAAGAACAAACCAAATTAGATATTCTGTGGGATAACTTCAAACTAGAAGCAAGGGATAAAACAATTGATCATTGTAAAAAATTGGCAAATAGTAAAAAAAATGAAATTAAAAAACTGGAAAATGAATTAAAATACCTTGAAGAACTAAGTAATACTAGTACATACTGTGTACATATAAAGAAGGTACATCATTAAAACAAAAACTAGAAATAACAATTAAAAGACTAGATAAACTGTACACGGAAAAAACAAAAGGTAGACAAATCAGATCTAGAGTAAAATGGATCGAAGAAGGAGAAAAAATACAGCTTTTTTCTTGGGGCTCGAAAAAACAAGACAAACAAAAAAGGCTATAAATGAATTATATGACAAAAATGGTAAATCTACTACTGATCAAAATGAGATAATGGAAATAGAAGTTGACTATTATAAAAAATTATATAAATCAACAAATCCAGATAATGACAAACTGAAAAAATATATTGAAAATACAAAAGTTCATAATAAACTAAGTAACAATGAAAGCGAGAAATGTGAGGGAGAAATAACTATAGAAGAATGTACAAATGCTATTTTTAAAATGAAACTAAATAAAGCTCCAGGACTCGATGGTTTAAGCGTCAAATTCTATAGAAAATTTTGGAATAGCTTAAAAAAACTTGTTACAAAAGTATTTAATTTTAACTATGAGAGGGGACATTTATCAAACTCACAAAAAATTGGAGCCATATCTTTAATTTTCAAAAAAAATGATCCATTATCTCTGGATAATTATCGTCCAATCACTCTTCTGAATACAGATACAAAAATACTAGCATATACAATAGCCCAAAGACTTAAAGAAGTGTTACCATCCATAATTCACTCGGATAAAAAAGGATATGTTAAAAATAGATACATAGGTTTCAATATACGACAAATTCAAGACGTAATAGATCATTCAGAAAAGTTTAACATAGAAGGAGCCATATTATTTCTAGATTTTACAAAAGCATTCGACTCTTTAGAATGGTCGTTTATGACTGAATGTCTTGAAAAATTTGGCTTTAAAAGTTCATTCATAAGATGGATTCGAACAATGTATACAGATATAAAGGGATGTATTCTAAATAATGGGTGGGTTTCTGCCCCTTTTAAGGTTTTTCGAGGGATAAGACAGGGGTGTCCGGCTTCAGCTTTAATCTTCGTTCTAGCAGTAGAAATCATGGCCATTAAACTAAGAGAAACTAAACATATAAGGGGAATAGAAATCAAACTAAATAGTATAACAGGCAACTTAAAAATTTGTCAACTGGCTGACGACAATACATGACAAAACACGAAATAACCATAGCTATGAATATAATTGAAGAATTTGGCAACCTTTCAGGCCTTAAATTAAACAAAAATAAAACCGAAGGAATTTGGCTAGGAAGATTAAAACATACTAAAGACAAATTATACGAAAACATTACTTGGACAAATGAACCCATTAAAAGCTTAGGAGTATATTTTGGATACAATAAGACTCAATGTGATCAATTAAATTATGAAAAGCAAATTAATAAATGTAAAAAAACTGGAACCAGAGAAACATCTCATTAATAGGAAGAATAACAGTGTTCAAATCACTAATACTGCCAAACATAACATTTATAGGTTCCTGCACAATAATACCAAAAGAATATATCCAGACCTTTAAAAATATTGTATATGAATTCTTATGGAAAGGAAAGAAAGATCCAGTTAAGCGATCGGTTTTATCTAATGACTATTTAGAAGGAGGGTTAAAAATGACCAACATAGATACTTATATAAAAGCCTTACAAATAAAATGGATAAAATGGATAAAATGGATATTAAGATTATTGGAAAATAGTAATGAAAACTGGAAAATTATACCACAAAAGTATTTTGAGAATATAGGAGAAAACTTTCTCATATTTAATATGAATTTAGATAGCTTTAAATCTTTGGAAAATGAATTAACAAAAAATATTCCAGCATTTTATAAAGAATTATTGAAAACATGGACTACCTGTAGAGGGAAGGAAAATAAAAGTCCACACAATTTTAGAGAAATAAGAAAACAAATAATATGGGGAAATAAGTATATAAAATATAAAGGCAAATGTTTAGTAAAAGTTAATCGGATAAAAAGTGGAATCATTTTTATTAATGATATTTTAGATGAATATGGTCATATTTCAGAATATAAAATTATAGCCAAATTAAGAAACAAACAAAACTGGATATCTGAACTGAATATTTTGAAAAAGGCAATCCCAAAACTGTGGAAAGAAACTCTGATAACACAAGATTCAATAAAAACTCAAGTAATTCCCAAAAAATATGTCAAAATTGAAAAAAATCAGATCCAAAATCTACAAATAAAAAACAAAGAGGTGTATAAAATATTATTAGAATCTCAAGTAAAAGAAAAACCCATAGCTTATACCAAATGGGAAAAATGTTTAAAGAAGGACAGAATGCATACTTTAACATGTATAACACAAACTTTACTTTTCACTTTTAATTATTTAGAGTTAAATAAATAAAAAATCTTTAAATGGAAACTTATTCACTTGACACTTCATATTACCATGCAAAGAATTGTTAAAACAATGGAGAATAGTAAATAATAGTGACTGTCTGGTATGTAAAGAAAAAGAAAATTACAAACATCTTTACCTTGATAGTAAATATAACAAAAAATATTGGCAAGAGGTGAAAAAAATGACAACAAATCTTTATATAGGAGATCATGTTTTTAACCTGGAATCTCTGGTTTTTGGCTACAAAATATACGACCAGGCATATTTTGATCTTAACCTGCTTATAACGTTAATATTTTTTTCTATATATAAAGCTTATTATATTTCAAATCAAAAACAAAAAAAAGTAGATATATTTAAATTTTTTAAAGATGAGGTAAATAATGTGTTCGATACAAATATTTTTAGTCAAGTCAAAACAGGAAATTTCATAAGCAAAGCACATGTATACCTAAACAGCTGATATATCACATGACTTCAGAATTCTTGTAATGTCAGGTGATTTCACATGTGGAGAGAAAACAAAATCAATAATATGAAATTTATATTAGGTTATGGAAACGATTATCTCCCTTGGCTATATACTCAGCCATTACAACCAAAAGGGGGGTGCTAATGTGTGTATCGTGTTAGGTAAATGAGTTTGCCAGACATTTATTTATGGATATATTGTGACAAAATATGGATGCAATTGTTTGAAATATATATTTCCCAAGGAGGTTTGTGTTATTTTACATTCAACCTACGTCTTCTTGTAAAATTTTAGATGTGAAGTAAAATGTAATCAAATTTTGGGTCAAATGTTACCAGCGAGCTGCTGGTGAGATCAGGATCAGAATCAGAAAGATTTTTAGTTTGACAAATTTTTCTGAATGTTTTTTGTTCTTTTGTATGGTATTTTTACCTTAATAATTATATATAAAAACAGAAAATATTGGTTATATATTTTTATAAAATAAATTAATTAAAAAAAACACGTGTTTTCTTAGAATATGGTAAATCCGAGGATTTATGATATGCAAAGCAGATGTTTGTTTACAAACAATAATTATATATATATAAGTGTATTTTGTAAACAACTAATGGTACGTAGATACATTGTATCTAACATAGTTAACACTTAATCCAAATTTTATTTAGCATAAGAACAAAATTTTGATGAAATAGTCATTGGCTTTAATCATACTATATTGAAAGTGAAATATTAAAAAATTTCTAAAAAAAAGTAGGTCTGGCAAAAAGTTGATAGGTCTGGCAAAACTCTCTTACTTGCAGGACCCAATGTCTGACAGGAATTTTTTTTTATCTGCAACTCTGGCATATGCATTTTTATTATTTTATTTTATGAATATAAATTGTTATTAAATACAGAGGATCTATTTAGATCATAGATGGGCTTCATACTCCTACAGGAGTACAGACAGTATTGTAAAATATTTATTTCATTTTTTTTTTAATCACTATTGATTCAATTTTTTTTTACAAAAAGTTTTTCAGTAGTAATTTTATATATACAGTACTATGATTATCTCCCTTTATTTATATTCCTTGAAAAGCATTTTCCCCAATAATTACTGTTAATTCAACTTTTTGCATTCAATTGTTATATTTTGAAATTGTTATCAATATTAAACAATAATTTTTTTTTATGTTCATATTTATTAGCTGCGGAACCGTAGCCCTTTATGGTCTTATTACTAATTTTTTTTTCTTGGCAGACCATTCCCTCTTTGCGGAAAATGGAGTTATAGTTCGTAATTTGAATTATCGTTCTTGGCAGTGGGTATATTGCATTTCCGGTTGCAAAAGTTTTCCTGGTGGTTTTTTATATATTGATTGAATAAATAATAAGCGCGAAAAAATATGAAATTAATTGACGTAGATTCCAAGGCAACACTTGAAGACTTCCTAACTTTAAAAAAAAGACTGAACTTGTACAGTTTCTACGGAAATGTAATGAACAAATCAGTGGTATCAAGAATGAGCTTACGCACCGACAAAGATGTAGAGACGTATCTTTTAAAAAGCCGGTCAGATGACAATGAAAAAAATGAGCTGCTATAGACAGTTCATTAGAGTCTTTAACTTTTATAAAAAAAAATTATATACACGACATTCCCTTTTTTTAAACTTCTATAAAAAAAGTTATTTACTTTAAAACATATTTTTCTCTGGATTTGTAACATTTTTGTACAAATACCTCCAAGTTTGTATTTTCATACCACTGAACATGTTACATAATTAACTTTCTGAAATGTTTTGGATGATTGTCACCAGATTTTTCTGCAAAACGGAAATACTGCGCGATTTTCCTTGTACACTGAAAGCGGGAATATTTTTTTTTTTTAAAGATTTTCTCTCCTTTCATTGAAAAGCGTATTTGATTTTTTTCATTACACTCGAGCGGTCAAAGACAAGGCAAGATACATTTGAAAGTATTTTAGAAATAATAGAATCTGTTGTTTCTTCACCATTTGTAAAAGCAGAAGCGGATTTGGTAGAATATTTTGTACTGTGTTTGAAACGGTATGTGCGTCTTCATTAGCAATGTGCGCTTATCAGATAAGTGAACACCTGCATCTAACATTTGTCGACCATCTCGACTTGTACAGTCAACAAGCAAATCCCAATTTTCGGTTTCCGTCAGAGCAGATCCCACTTTTTTCTGAATGAATAATGTCCCTCGTCTGAAATATTTTGAATAGGAAATAAAACGATCACGAACGCGGCTTTTTGCTGTTTTTAATATATCAAGAACAAGCAATCGGTCTATCGTTTAAAAAACAATGGTGTATTTGGAGATCGCATCTCTGTCCATTGAAACTTATCTGTCATATTAAAGATGTATTTTTAGACATATGCACTTCTCGACCGCTACCCATGATTTCGGATACCGTCTAAGTACTGACGACAAATAGGTTATTTTGCAATAAATGCATTTATAGTCTCATAATCTTACAGCCAAAAATGCCGTTCTGAAGCAAAGCTTAACAATGTAGACAAACAAACAAAAGGACTGATGGGATTCGAACCACCTTCTAGAACTATCCATTCCATCAAAAGGCAGCGCCAATGCGATCATGACTACTGTGCTCCCGCATTTAGTCAAGTAAATTTATTACTTAATACAGTAGTGATGGGGTAAAATGCGAATTAGTAAACATAGCAGACGATTTGATTTCTCAACTGCAGATTTAAGAAAATAACTACCAAGCACAAAGAAAAAAAAAGCTCTAATGGTTTGCTTACGATAAAAACGACATGTGCTAAATTGCTTTATTTTAATTGATTATGACAGTTTACGTGATGTTTGAAAAAAAAAAAACCCGACAGAATAGATAATATTGATAAAGAAAAATATGAAATTAACAGCTTGCATTCGTGTTATGATTTCATATGTAAGGAAATATGCGTTGTACGGCTTTCGAAAAATCAATACAAATCTACTGTACAATCACAATTCTTATATTAATATGTATAAAAAAAAAAACTTAATACAAATATAGCCTCCATTTTTATCACTTTAACCGAAATTAATAACGAAACACATTATGTTCCTAAACAAAACCAAAACAAAACAAAACAAAACAAACAAAAAAAAAAAACAACAAAAAAACAAGACAAAACTGCTCCGATAGGATTCGTACTCTCAGTGTAAGATTTAAGGGGTCGTGAAGCAGCGACTATACGATCACGGCTATGGTACAATGATCACATTTGTAAGTTTTGTTTTCTTTTTTTGTGGTATATAAGGTGTACCTGATGTAAATTGGTGCAACTCTATGATAAAGCAGACGATGCCTATATTTCAAAAAATCATATTAAAGCATATTCCATAAAAGGGAAAGTCTTTATATGTTACCAAAGGGAACATTTATATGCATGTTAAAAAGGAAGTTTTGTGTTGCAAGTTTTTTTTTTATTTTTAGCAATTGTAATTTTGTTTGTTTTCGTGTTTTTCTCCTTTACACCAGCATTGAAAGCACTTGTATCTGCAAAACTTTTCATTCCCCCCCCCTTAAAATCAGTAAAATTTTCATTTTTCCCCATCCAGTTTTTGGAAGGAGCGGATGCCGGCTGTCTAACTCTACGGTCATATTTCTACCTGACGTTTGGAGATTGCCAAATCCGGTAAAAACCCTAAATGTTCCTTTTTTATTACAAAATCCGTAGTGGAACCAAAGAATGAATAGTCATGAACCATGTATACAACTGAAGGTAAAATATTCAATTTCTTTATCCTGAATGCAGCCTGTCGGAATGTTTATGGGAATCTGCATTGATCTCTTGAAAAAAAAGAAAACAAAAACTAAATATCATGCAAAAATAGACATCTTTTTAATAGACTCCGAGCAGATAAAATATCTTGAACATTTCAAGATTAAGATAATCCCCTGTAAAAGGAAATAAAACAAATGATTCCACTGCGTAAATCGGAATGAATTTTGCATACATCGCTATTAACGTCCGTAATTTTAACAGCAAAGCCGATTTTCGAGAAAATGCTACATCTTTGAATATAAAACACTGAATTTATTAATTATTACGGTAATTCAGGATATGAAATAAAAATTCAGATCTCATAGATTCTACCGATATAAAAAGCTAAATAAAATAATTCCAATAAATCGGATTTTATTTGAATAAGAATACATAGTTTTTTCAATTTTTTTTAAAACTTTTTGTGACGTTCCTAAGTTATGTAACCGGATGTGTACATACCCTCTGTCAGGAAAAGATAACTCGATTCAAGAACGATAACTCTAGTTATCGCAAATCGGGAATAGGGCTACGGATTTCACTCTATCAAAAATTTGCGGAACTCCTACCAAGAATACGTCGCACCTTTCAACAGTAATTTTCACAACAAAACGCTTTGTGAGAGCGGAGTCATGTGGATAACTCGTTTCGTTACATATTTATCTATTGCTTTTCATATTTACTTACTTATTATTATTCATTTCTAGCTCATTATAATAAAAAATGTTTCGATATTAACTGATTTCACCTACTTAGTCCCGCCATCTTGTCTTTGTTGGTATTCTCGCTTTGAGGTCACATGACTTTTGAGAGATGACTCTAACAGCAAAACACGTGTTCGGTTTGTCCAAATATCCTTATACCCTTGGCTAAATGCACAATATATGCTTCCATACTAAAGTAAACAATTTTTTTTTCTTAAATTTAATGCCAAAAAAAGGGGGGGGGGGTAAAATTAGAATATAAAGACCCAGCCCATGTGTAAATTTGCACAACTCTATGCCTGCCATGAATTATTTCTTAAATATAAATTCGATACGCGGGAACCGTTTTACTATCAAGGTGTGGATAATTAATAAACGTTAGGGAATACCGAAGGGACAATAAAAAATGGACAATCCAGAGAAACT
Organism: Bathymodiolus brooksi; assembly: GCA_963680875.1. Lineage (NCBI taxonomy): Eukaryota > Metazoa > Mollusca > Bivalvia > Mytilida > Modiolidae > Bathymodiolus > Bathymodiolus brooksi. Next base: position 112,870,900 of record OY804581.1, read on the forward strand.
GGCAACATAGGATACACAAGACGAAGACAAACAAAACAAAAACACAACACAATATGTGTTGGGCACCACTATGCACACACAAACACATATAACGTATATAAGACATGTGCCATCTTACAAACAACTGAAGATAAAGACGAACCAAACATCGTTGTTATGCGGAAATAATGATAAAAATGATGTCGTCTTTTTTTGTCGTATAGCCTGATGTAAATTTACTATTGTGGTTACGATGACCCCCTTTTTAATTCTAAATTATTATTATCTTGAGAGGATATATGAAGTGAAAATATTAAATTGTGTAGATGAGAGCAGGAAAGTTTTGTCATAATGATATATTATTAAAGGAATAAACTGGTAGAAACAAGAAAAAAATAGCATACAAAGAGAAAACGTTTTCCCCATTCTTCTACAAAATATGAGCTAAAATTACAAAATCGTCTCTTCAAAATCATTGCTTAATTTTTTTTAATATTGTATAAATTATATATGAAGACAAAGTGGTTTTATCTAGTGTCAATAGTGTACAGTCGTGCTTGTAATGAAAATTACACTGCAAGGAGATAATAAGATGGTCTTTAGATAGAGTGAGTGAGTGAGCGATTGTTGCTTAACGCCAACTCAGCAATTTATCAGCTATGCCATGGCGAGAAGAAGTTAATTTTAATTGAGATGATGATGAGATCCATGTGTAATACATGTAGACCAATACGCTTAGCAGTAATTTTGCGGTGCTAGTTAACTCCAACACGTTATCCTGACTCAGAGCCAACCAAGCGTTGCTATTTCTCATTAATGCTGCGTGCCTTAGTACCGTAGAAGCAACATATACCAATTTCATAGTCTTTGGTTTGACCCGATCGGGGCTCCAACCGACGGTCTCCCGCACACGAGGTAACCACGCTAACTATTACACCACGATGCGGTTGCTTCTAGATAAACAAGACAACGCTACTTAAATATAAAGCCAATAATGACACAACAGAAATGAACAATTAAAAAAACATTTAGATATGAAGAAGATATGAAAATCAATTTAATACATATGAAATATTCTTATCTTTTGAAATAAGAGTTATTCACTTCTATTTTTGTTTGCATAGGCTATACGCTTATTCCCCTTATATGTATTTGGTTGGTTGATTATTTGTTAATCTAAAATGAGTAATATTTAAAATGTATTCATGACGACAATAACTCATGAATTACGTCTATAAAAACGTAGATATTAAATTTGGTGCGCACGACACTTGTCTGGAATTACCTTCATCAGGTACGCCCAAAGTCAAAAGGTTGGAAAGCCAAATTATTTTAAAAGTGTTGGTAGCTAGTAAACCAAAGGGCCTAAACAGAATCGCCCAAAAATGTCGTTTCATTCTGCCAAGCATATTATGGTATATTTTATGTATACCTCTGTTCACTCAGCCATGTCTTCTATGCTATGTGTTGTATACATGTGAGAAAAATATGGTTGTCCCATCCTCTTTTAACAATAGCCTAATTTTACCTGCAACAAAGGGCAATCTTGATAATGTCCGAATGGCTATCTTTCATGGTTCTAAAATCAGCGAACCACAACGTATCAACTGGAATCACAATTTCAAAAGAATGATAGATCTTGCTGAAGAATACACCAAAACATGGGTTGTGAGAGTACACTAGACACTTTGGCACAATGGGTAAAATCAATTAGATTAACAAACTGATATTTTGGTGAATGCTCACCCAAAATTATATTTTGTGGCGTTTCTAATAAAACAAACTGGTCATTTAAAACATTAAGCAAAACTATTTACAGAAATGTTAGCTTTGACAAAGAACAATTCCGTTCATGGCGAGGTGTACTCGATACAACAGTATGCGATGATGTTTGTCAGTGACTTGCGACATGTCTGTGGTATTCTTTGTGTACTTCGCCTTCCTCCACCAATAAAATTTACTGCCACGATATAACTGAAATATTATTGACAGTGGCGTTAAGCATCATAACCATAACAATAACTCGTGTTTGAGTTTGTATGTTCAACACTGACCTAATGCGATAATTACTTATTAAAAAATAAACGAATGTTATGTTTTATGCGAATTCACAGACCAAGTTTTCACGACGTTGTGAACTGTTTATCTCACCCCTTGGATAAAAAGGGTTCTAACTTATCCAGGCTCTTGCGTATAAGACAGGCAACACGAGCGTTTCACTCGCAATTATTTTCGATTGCTGAAGAAAATTGTCCAATTATCGGCATACATCCGTGTCTTGGCAGTATCTTAAATGTCTTTTATAAATACGTTGTAAATGCTGCTACAACAGCGATAAATACTTGTAAACATTATTTGATCTTGGTCAAAGGGAGGTAATTGGCTTATTTACGATAATTACTAACAAGGGAGAGCACTCAATTATTCACTCAAAGTAAACAAACATTGACACGGTAGAAAAGAGTGAGAAAAAAAGAGTCAAACACCGTGAAGGGTGCAAGATCGTTAAAACCGAAACACTCTCGGGTACGATTTAAATCGTATCAGACTCGAGTGTCACATATTTTACGATCTTCCACCACTCCCGATGTTAGACCCTATATATCTTCTTTAAAAATTCAAGCACACATGTACATGAATGTAATTCGGTTATCATACATACATAAAAATCACAGTTAAAGTATGACAGAGCCCAATAAACATTATTGTTCCTGCCCCAAGCCACAACCTGTGTTTCCAGCGTCATATGTCATAATTTTTTTGTGTTCAGTGAGTTCAGTTAAAATGACAGGTTATTGTTCGTTTTGTAGATATTGGTGGAATTGATAACCATCACTGATTAAGCTTCCGTTTCATAATTAGCCATTACATAAATATAAATATGGTCAACAACATTAGTAGAATACAGGTTAATACAATATAATACTATATTATTTTTGTAAAGAGACATAAAGAACATTAGAAATTATATAGAAACAACCCAACTTTAATCAAGACAAGATATATATTTTGTATCTATCATTGAAATTTATAGTTCCTAAGTAATGTAATTATTATAAAAACTAAGGTTCTCCTATCTCAGGAATAGATTACCTTCACGGATTTCGGCTATCCTGTTTAGACCCTTTGGCTTTGGTGCTCCCAAACACTTCTTAGTTATTTGGCTTCCCCATCTTTCGATTTTGACAGAATCTTATGAAGGTTATTCCAGAAACACGTCGTGTGCACTGAATTAGATATTTACGTCCTCATTGCTTGAATAATTTAACATTAAACAGGAATTCCGTAAATCAATTTTGTTGATCAAGAAACTACCAATGCAATAACAAGCCTGTTGTTCACCAGTTGAAATACGATATAAATATAATGGAAAAACGCTACTTAGTTCATATTTAAGTAAGAAATAATGACAACCAAGCGAACATACCATGAATCAAATGCAAAAGGACATACCAATATACGACGTTGCATTGATCACATACTTTCACATAACCAACCTGGAGGTTGTCATATCAGATAGGACTTTATAATGTCGGTTATCGACAACTCTGGCATATAGTTAACCATCATACATTATAGACATGAAAATAGAAAGCGTTCTTGTCATAGAGATAATAATCATCATTCCCGTTGCAAATATTCCAAAATAACAACCAAATAAATTTCCTCATGTTACAGTTTTATTAATCATAATGTTGGAGGGAACACAATGAAAATTGAATTGCTTATGTAACAATACTTATTCCAATTATCAACAGAAATTCTAAAACAGTGATGGTGAACAATTCCCGCAATATCAACAAAGCAAACAACTACCTCTTACCCCAAACCACTAAACATAGAAAATGACCAAAACCATATGGCGTTGGTAATCCAGGTGCAGATAAGCAATGCATTTATTAGTAAGATTTTATTAAAATGCTCTACACTTAGAATTAAGTTAAATCATGTAAAACGGATTCTGGGTGTAATGGTTAGCGTGTTCGCTTCGAGTGCGGTAGATCGTTGATTCGAGCAACAGTTGGGTCAAATCAACGACTATACGAACACAACACTAATGAGTAGGAGTAAATACTGGTTGGCTCGGCATAAATGTATCCCGAGTGGCGAGAATGACTACTCACCGAGTTTGCTTCAATCAGCTAGTACTATACGAGTATAAATAAGCGTGTTGGTCAAGTAAAAAGCTGACACCATCTTCATTTCATTGAATGTAACTTGTTCTCGCCATGATATAGCTGAAAATTACTGAGTTGGCGCTAATCGACACATGCTTACTCACTCACTCTTAATCGCTGTGTACTAACTAATTCAAAGTTTCCTGCCAAGACAGTAACGTGAATACATATATAGGTCAATACTAAACCAATGATTGTCCATGAACATTATCTTACAGTACTGTATGACATATGTGTACCAAAGTTGATATGCCAGACAGTTTTATTGCGAAATGCCGCATCTGTCGAGATATCGGGGACAAATTTTGAATACACCTACTGTGAACGGTGCATGCTTTGATATATCAAAAGACACGTCTTATTAGATGTTTAGGTAGATAGCCTTATACCTTATATTTGCTTTTTCTGCCATTTAGTTAAAAGAACATTTATGTCAATATCAATATTCATGTGAAACATCTGATCCTCAATTTAAGCTATCACGAACAGCCAACTCTAGCTAGATTAATGATTCAACTAATGAAGCTATTGCTACAAAAGGAAGACTATGTTGGCACTAGGTTGAAGTAATCGCTACAAAATGCTACGATGGTCATTACGAACTGGTTACAAAATGTCCATATATCATATCACAATAGATCATTTCTCTTTTTACGTAATTAGTTTATTTCTCCTATCACCGACAATATTTTACCGTACTTGATAGTTAGAAAAACACGGCGAATGTCTTATCAGTTTATGTGATCAGCTGGGTATTATTTCTCACGGGTTTTTGGGTGGGTCCGTTTTGTACAACTTTTTAGTTTTCTGTGTTGTGGGTTTTGCTTTGTTTTGTTTGTCTTCGTCCTGTGTCTAGTGTGTCCAATTTGTTTTGCATTTTTTAACGTCTTCCTGTCTTCAGTAGTCAACACATGCCAAGTGTTATGGGATGCCTACTTCTCAGTACAAGAGAGTATCATGGCGGTAAATACGTTACTAACGAGCCTGCTTATGTCATCTTATGTGATATAGGATCATCATATAGGACATACGTCTACTCTAAGCAAGAAATGCACTGAAAGAGGATGAACAAGAACCAAATGCAAAGATACCACATTTATTAATATTTTACTATTGTTTTTTTTCAATCTCAATAACATGCATCCGTGTAATCGGTATCCATATTTGTGCGTCTGAATGTCCTGATTGATGGTCTAGGATTCTTTGTAGTTGCCCTTTAAAAGTTCTCATATTTCATATTACAGTAATGTTTCATGTTTCACACACCACATATATTTAGACAGCTCTGTGAAAACCAAAATTCTTATCTGTCACAATTTTGCTCTAAATTTATATTGAAAAAGAGGCACTGAGTAAGATAATTATGTATTCAGATCCAACTTGTATGATAAATGAATTTATGTAACCGCCTGGAATCGCATTATGTTATCTTTGCTGACCATTATTTAAGCCCATGTACCTTGGCTACTTGTACAGTCGACGAGAACTCTGTAGATTAAACATGATGAAGCTAGCAGTAGTATTGTCTGTTTTATTGGTTCAGGTACAGTAGTAATTGTCCATAGCAACTTCGTAATTACCATATAATTACTTAAGCAGTTTGTTTTAGCGTAAAATTAAGAAAAATATGTGAGTGGGGTTCGCGTTGCTCAATCTTTAGTGTTCAATGTAATGTTCTATATATCGTTGTTTGATAAATACCCTTTATCAGCAAATAAAAAAGGCAGTAATGAATGTTTGGAGAGTGTCTTCAAACTGCTAGGATTTCAGTTATTATTTTTTTTTGCTATATCAGTGGTACATGAATCTTGATCATCGGGTTAAATAGCTCCAAAGATTCAAACTTTCCATAAAGGATGGACCATTTCAACCCATTTATCTTTGGATCCAGACATTTATTCTAGACTTTCAAATAATTTATTTTTGTGTTAGGGTTCAGATGTGGAAGATACTTCCCAATCCGTTTAAACAATTTTCAGATCATTTGAGCCCAACATTACCATTACAGGAATATAGCTTCCAAGCTGTTTCAATAATTGAAATCAGATGTAGCGCTACCAATACATCACGTTAGAGCCATTAATGTCATACTTTCATTTGTCTTCCGTATATTACATGTATGTTTATATATTCGAAGAAGAAGAGGTTTAGCTTAAACATATTTTCATTTGCTAAATATAACAAATAGGGATCGGACACAAGTCTTCTCCCGAATACAATAATTTACAATATGGATTAGCATACCCAATGAAATGATATAATATGTATATAATAGCATAGAGTTAAATATACAAGAATGATTATATACAAAAACATAGGTTTAGACAATATACGAAAAAAAAAAAAAAAAAGTAAAAAGAAAAGAGAATACACTGTAAATACTTTTGGAGATGTGTGTTGGTTCTTTAGATCATTTAGACAATTGTAGATCTGTTGGAGTCTTTAATATATTTAAAAGCATGTTTAAAAATAGTTATTTTTTCTTGATATGTTAGGAGATCACTTCCTTTTGTCAGCAGATTTACATCAATATTAATGTTAGAAGGTAGCCAGTTAAGACTATTAAACAATATGTCCTTATTATCTGTATATTTATCACAATCCAAAAAGAAATGATGAGAATTTTCACATGGTGCGCCACAGTTACAGGAAGCATTTGATAAAATTTTAACTTTACTTAAATCGCAATTCAAGAAGGATGCATTGCAGCGAAGATGTGTTATAATTATATTTAGCTTTCTAGGACCATAAGAATAGTGTATCGGAATTGGCATTGAGATTGAACTGCGAATTGCCTTTTTAAATTTAGATAATGTGTCAAGATTACGCACTGAAATATTAAGGTTATTCCATTCCATTACTGTAGCTGAGACGAAAGAATCTCTAGTTAAAGATAGTCTACAGAATGGAACAATAATATCGTTGCCATTTCGAAAGGGGATAAATAGTCGTACTTTGGATTGTTGGGGGAATAAGATCGAGTAAATAAGGGGGTGTGCTACCGTTTTGGATATTATATAATAATTGGAGTTTTCTCCTAGAACTTCTTTCTTCCAATCTCCCCCAACCAGTTTCTCTATATAGATATTCTGAGTTGGTAAAGATTGGAAGTCCGGTGATAATTCAACTGCCTCCAACTGTAGCCTCTCCAATTTGCACGAATTAGAGACACCACAGTTGTCCCAGACCTCACATGCATACTCGAATATTGGTCGAATGTAAATTAAGTATAATTTCTCTAAATTTTGTCTATTTAATTTATATTTCAATCTACGCAAAACACATATGTACTTAGAGACACTTTTTATTAAATTTTCTACATGTTTATTCCATTTTGCTTCCTCGCTAAATGTTATCCCCAAATGTTTATGGTCTAATGTAAGTGGAATTAATTTTCTATCAAAATAAAAATAAAAATTTGTTGAGTTTTCTACCTTTTTAAAAAGCATGATTTCAGTTTTGCCTGGGTTGAAAGACATAACCATCACTTTGACCAGTCACCAAGTTTATGTAGATCATGATTTATTACATATTTTATTTGATCTTCATCTTGGCTTGCATAGCCAAGGGAAGTGTCATTAGCAAGCAAACGGCTTAAGGAAAGAAGCTTACCACCAATATCATTGATGTAAACCAGAAACATCAGAGGATCAAGAACAGACCCTTGGGGGACCCAGCAGACACAGACACATATGAGCGCGACGAATCTCTGTTTACTACTTTATGGTGTCTACAATATACATAATTTTCAAACCATTTTAGTAAATTCCCTTTTATTCCATAACAATTCATTTTATGTATCAAACCTTTTTGCCAAACTTTATCGAAAGCCTTTGAGAAATCACAGAAAACGGAATAACATAGTTCTTTTTTTTCAAGAGAGTTTAAGATAGTATTATATACTCGTGGAGAGGACCCTTGTAAATTGTTATAATTTGTGTCTAATCCAATTGTTATAATATTTAGCAATAAAATATGTTTAATCTAATCTAAAAGAATGTGATCTAAATTATTTTCAAAATTTTCTTTTGCAATTTTGTTCATGTTATTTACTTTATTTCTCTGTTTTTTTTATATAGTTTAAAAAGGAAGTCAACAAAAATGTCAAAAATGTTTTTTTTTAAACAATGTATGACGTAAAATTGTTTTTGACATTTACTTCACTGAATTTGGTACTGCTTTGACAACTATTTTACCTATTTTGTCCCAGTGTTGTTATAAATGCTGCTATAGTGACAGCCGGAATCTTTGAGACGTAATGAAAGCGGGAGGTTTGGCGCTTTAAAATCTGATTCAATCCACCATTTCTTTATAAAATGCCTGTACCAAGTCAGGGTCATTACGGTTTTCACAGTTTTCCGGTTGTTGACTGATTTTGTCTGTTTATATACTTATGAGTTTTGACTTTCCCTTTATAAGATTGTTCGGAGTTCGGTAATGTTTTTATTAACCTTATTTAATATCCCTTTCCCTGTGAAAGTTCAAAACAGTTTTTCTAAATCGGTCCCTTATGCGAATATCTTTTCGTATTTCGTTGTTAAGCCACGGTCTATCATTATTCCGAATAAATATTATTTTTGTCGGGATAGAAGAGGTTATCATATGTCAAAATATTAAAAACAAAAAATATATGCCATAACAATGGGCAAAACTGTATTTATCCATATTAAGTCAACCGGAACCATACGTGAAATGACTTGATGAATGGCTCAAATATGATATCACTAAAAGCATACCATTTAAAGACGAATTTTTCTTGTCCTAGCCAAATTATATCTGAAAAATAAAATGTATGGCTAATCTACAGATAGTTACCTGAATAAGGACATATGTACTGTGGAGAAACAATGTTGGTGTTGCATTCTTACCACGATATGCTGACTTTATATATCACTTTTAGGCTTTTGCCATGACAACCAAGCATCATGGACATCATCATACTGGTAATCATGGACATCATACAGGACCAACAAAAGAACCTGTGGAACATGAGAGCTTTGGCTTCAAATATGATCCAAACTCCGTGAGTACATTATAACCGTTAATGACAGAACAGCTACGAAATGTTCTCCTCGTTAATAGCTTATAGTTGTAGATCAAAACATTTGGTAAAATTTGACATGTGAAGCGTTTCTGTCTCTGTCATGAGTATTATGAACAGGTTGTCCTTTAAAACAATATTTGTTTTGCTATTTTATTTTGTTTATCAATTATATTGGAACTTTCAGAAAACCATTGCTTTTAATAGTGATCCTTTTGACATTGAGACTCCAACATAGACATTTAGCTTTGTGACTGCTTGGGATCCTGTATTGTTCTAGAAAACAAGATGGCTGCTTCTGGTGTACTAGCATACAATTTATTTTGATATAATACTAAAACTAGATAAAATTAAACATCGGAATTTAGAAATAAAAAGCTAACTCTAGACGACTGACACACACACTACCGCAAACGAAATGTTATGCCTATGATGTTTAACGGCACTTTCAACAATATTTCAGTTATATCACGACAGTCAGTTTTATTGGTGCAGGAATCCGGAGTACAAGGAAAAAACCACTGACCAGCCGCAAAATCCTTTATCATTTTATCACATAATGTTGTATCGAGCATAGCTCCCCATGAACAGGATTCGAACTCACAACTTTAGTGGCGATAGGCACTGCTTGTAAAGTTAGTTGTAAAGCAAACTAGCATACGATGACCACCACGATGTCATTGTCATGTGTTCTTAGTTATTTGTTTGTTCGTTGGTTTACTATTTTTTTTATATTTATTTGGCTCCAATCATTTGATTTTCAGCATGCCTTTGATGATGGTGTTTCCTAAGAAAGCAATTAAAAAAAACCCACAAAAAATAATAATAAAATAAAATAAATAAATTAAAAAAAAAAACCAAAAACAAACAAACAAAAAGGAGAAAAATACAGCGTCTTGGATACTCATGGGATATCATTAGGATGAAACCTTCGATGGTTGATTACTAATATATGGCACATGTTATCTTTAGCAGATTTTGGTTATCATGTGTCGGCCTTTGGAGTCCTTGATCGCAAAGACTTTTTCAATTATTTGGATTTCCATTCCTTTGATCATGCATGTATCTGATGAAGTTAATAATAGAAACACGCTAGGCTTGCTAAAATATCTACGTTTTTATTGCTAATGTGCTTCTCAAGTTTTCACCAGTTTTCCTAATATTTTTGTAAGGTAAGAACAAAGCAAATTAAAGAAACTTTCTAGGTTAGCAGATATCTACACACACAAACAATAATTACACTAAAATATGAAATAGAAGGGTATTAATTCATCTTAGATATAGGAAATCTGGAACGGCTACCAAGTAAATTTCTGAATAATGTGCACTGCACAGAGTAATTAACATATTCATATGTAAATACGTAAATACGATGTATTTTAGATGATGTTGGCTGCTATGGCAAATCACAAATGCTACTTGTTGACACTCGCTGGAGACGAAACAACAGCAGTCCATACCGCTCATGGACTTCATACTCTAGAGGTAAATATTATGTTCTGAGATTACTGTAGTCCATACGCCCACGGACTTCATAGTGTAGAGGTAAATATTAGGTACTGATACTACAGAAGTCCATATCTCTCTCGCGAACTTCATACTCTAGAGGTAAATTTTAGGTTGTGACATTACAGTGGTCCATATTGGCAGACCATGACCTTCACATTCTAGAGGTGAACATAAGGTATTGATACTACAACAGTCTCAACTCTCTATACCTTCCACGGTATTCACACTCTCTAGGTAAATATTGGGTACTGACATTACAGCGTTAGGGACTTCACATTCTAGAGGTGACTATAAGGTACTCCTACTCTAGAGGTGGATCTTAGGTATTGCTGCTACAACAGCAACAATCCATACCTCCCATGAACCTCATACTCTAGAGGTGAATATTAGGTAGTGTTGCTACAACAGCAACAGTACATACCTCCCATGAACCTCATATAGTAGGGACAAATAGTAGGCACGGAAACAACAACAGTCAATACCTCTCATAAACCTCATATAGTAGGGACAAATAATAGGCACGGAAACTACAACAGTCCATACCTCTCATAAACCTCACATAGTAGGGACAAATAGTAGGCACGGAAACTACAACAGTCCATACCTCTCATAAACTTCATATAGTATGGACAAATAGCTGGCACGGAAACTACAACAGTCATTACCTCTCATAAACCTCATATAGTAGGGACAAATAGCTGGCACGGAAACTACAACAGTCAATACCTCTCATAAACCTCATATAGTAGGGACAAATAGCTGGCACGGAAACTACAACAGTCAATACCTCTCATAAACCTCATATAGTAGGGACAAATAGCAGGCATGGAAACTACAACAGTCCATACCTCTCATAAACCTCATATAGTAGAGACAAATAGCAGGCATGGAAACTACAACAGTCCATACCTCTCATAAACCTCATATAGTAGAGACAAATAGCAGGCATGGAAACTACAACAGTCAATACCTCTCATAAACCTCATATAGTAGGGACAAATAGTAGGCACGGAAACTACAACAGTCCATACCTCTCATAAACCTCATATAGTAGGGACAAATAGTAGGCACGGAAACTACAACAGTCCATACCTCTCATAAACCTCATATAGTAGAGACAAATAGCAGGCATGGGAACTACAACAGTCCATACCTCTCATAAACTTCATATAGTATGGACAAATAGCTGGCACGGAAACTACAACAGTCATTACCTCTCATAAACCTCATATAGTAGGGACAAATAGCTGGCACGGAAACTACAACAGTCAATACCTCTCATAAACCTCATATAGTAGGGACAAATAGCTGGCACGGAAACTACAACAGTCAATACCTCTCATAAACCTCATATAGTAGGGACAAATAGCAGGCATGGAAACTACAACAGTCCATACCTCTCATAAACCTCATATAGTAGAGACAAATAGCAGGCATGGAAACTACAACAGTCCATACCTCTCATAAACCTCATATAGTAGAGACAAATAGCAGGCATGGAAACTACAACAGTCAATACCTCTCATAAACCTCATATAGTAGGGACAAATAGTAGGCACGGAAACTACAACAGTCCATACCTCTCATAAACCTCATATAGTAGGGACAAATAGTAGGCACGGAAACTACAACAGTCCATACCTCTCATAAACCTCATATAGTAGAGACAAATAGCAGGCATGGGAACTACAACAGTCCATACCTCTCATAAACCTCATATAGTAGAGACAAATAGTAGGCACGGAAACTACAACAGTCCATACCTCTCATAAACCTCATATAGTAGAGACAAATAGCAGGCATGGAAACTACAACAGTCCATGCCTCTCATAAACCTCATATAGTAGGGACAAATAGTAGGCACGGAAACTACAACAGTCCATACCTCTCATAAACCTCATATAGAAGGGACAAATAGCAGGCATGGAAACTACAACAGTCCACACCTTCCATAAACCTCATATAGTAGGGACAAATAGTAGGCATGGAAACTACAACAGTCCATACTTCTCATAAACCTCATATAGTAGAGACAAATAGCAGGCATGGAAACTACAACAGTCAATACCTCTCATAAACCTCATATAGTAGAGACAAATAGCAGGCATGGAAACTACAACAGTCAATACCTCTCATAAACCTCATATAGTAGGGACAAATAGTAGGCACGGAAACTACAACAGTCCATACCTACCATGTACTTCATATAGTAGGGACAAATAGCAGGCATGGAAACTACAACAGTCAATACCTCTCATAAACCTCATATAGTAGGGACAAATAGCAGGCATGGAAACTACAACAGTCCATACCTCTCATAAACCTCATATAGTAGAGACAAATAGCAGGCATGGAAACTACAACAGTCAATACCTCTCATAAACCTCATATAGTAGAGACAAATAGCAGGCATGGAAACTACAACAGTCAATACCTCTCATAAACCTCATATAGTAGGGACAAATAGTAGGCACGGAAACTACAACAGTCCATACCTACCATGTACTTCATATAGTAGGGACAAATAGCAGGCATGGAAACTACAACAGTCAATACCTCTCATAAACCTCATATAGTAGGGACAAATAGCAGGCATGGAAACTACAACAGTCCATACCTCTCATAAACCTCATATAGTAGAGACAAATAGCAGGCATGGAAACTACAACAGTCAATACCTCTCATAAACCTCATATAGTAGAGACAAATAGCAGGCATGGAAACTACAACAGTCAATACCTCTCATAAACCTCATATAGTAGGGACAAATAGTAGGCACGGAAACTACAACAGCCAATACCTCTCATAAACCTCATATAGTAGGGACAAATAGCTGGCACGGAAACAACAACAGTCAATACCTCTCATAGACCTCATATAGTAGAGACAAATAGCAGGCATGGACACTACAACAGTCAATACCTCTCATAAACCTCATATAGTAGGGACAAATAGCTGGCACGGAAACTACAACAGTCCATACCTCCCATAAACCTCATATAGTAGGGACAAATAGCTGGCACGGAAACTACAACAGTCCGTACCTCTCATAAGCCTCATATAGTAGGGACAAATAGTAGGAACGGAAACTGCCACAGTCCACACCTCCCATAAAGCTCATATAGTAGGGGCAAATAGCAGGCATGGAAACTACAACAGTCAATACCTCTCATAAACCTCATATAGTAGAGACAAATAGCAGGCATGGAAACTACAACAGTCCACACCTTCCATAAACCTCATATAGTAGAGACAAATAGCAGGCATGGAAACTACAACAGTCCACACCTTCCATAAACCTCATATAGTAGGGACAAATAGCTGGCACGGAAACTACAACAGTCAATACCTCTCATAAACCTCACATAGTAGGGACAAATAGCAGGCATGAAAACTACAACAGTCCACACCTTCCATAAACCTCATATAGTAGGGACAAATAGCAGGCATGGAAACTACAACAGTCAATACCTCTCATAAACCTCATATAGTAGGGACAAATAGCTGGCACGGAAACTACAACAGCCAATACCTCTCATAAACCTCATATAGTAGGGACAAATAGCTGGCACGGAAACTACAACGTCAATACCTCTCATAAACCTCATATAGTAGGAACAAATAGAAAGCACGGAAACTACAACAGTCCACACCTTCCATAAACCTCATATAGTAGAGACAAATAGCAGGCACGGAAACAACAACAGTCAATACCTCTCATAAACCTCACATAGTAGGGACAAATAGCTGGCACGGAAACTACAACAGTCCATACCTCTCATAAACCTCATATAGTAGGGACAAATAGCTGGCACGGAAACTACAACAGTCAATATCTCTCATAAACCTCATATAGTAGGGACAAATAGCTGGCACGGAAACTACAACAGTCAATACCTCTCATAAACCTCATATAGTAGGGAGAAATAGTAGGCACGGAAACTACAACAGTCCACACCTTCCATAAACCTCATATAGTAGGGACAAATAGCTGGCACGGAAACTACAACAGTCCATACCTCTCATAAACCTCACATAGTAGGGACAAATAGCAGGCATGAAAACTACAACAGTCCACACCTTCCATAAACCTCATATAGTAGGGACAAATAGCAGGCATGGAAACTACAACAGTCAATACCTCTCATAAACCTCATATAGTAGGGACAAATAGCTGGCACGGAAACTACAACAGCCAATACCTCTCATAAACCTCATATAGTAGGGACAAATAGCTGGCACGGAAACTACAACGTCAATACCTCTCATAAACCTCATTTAGTAGGAACAAATAGAAAGCACGGAAACTACAACAGTCCACACCTTCCATAAACCTCATATAGTAGAGACAAATAGCAGGCACGGAAACTACAACAGTCAATACCTCTCATAAACCTCATATAGTAGGGACAAATAGCTGGCACGGAAACTACAACAGTCCATACCTCTCATAAACCTCATATAGTAGGGACAAATAGCTGGCACGGAAACTACAACAGTCAATACCTCTCATAAACCTCATATAGTAGGGACAAATAGCTGGCACGGAAACTACAACAGTCAATACCTCTCATAAACCTCATATAGTAGGGACAAATAGCTGGCACGGAAACTACAACAATCAATACCTCTCATAAACCTCATATAGTAGGTACAAATAGCTGGCACGAAAACTACAACAGTCAATACCTCTCATAAACCTCATATAGTAGGAAGAAATAGTAGGCACGGAAACTACAACAGTCCACACCTTCCATAAACCTCATATAGTAGAGACAAATAGCAGGCATGGAAACTACAACAATCCACACCTCCCATGTACTTCATATAGTAGGGACAAATAGCAGGCATGAAAACTACAGCAGTCCATACCTCTCATGTACTTCATACTTTAGAGGTAAATAACAGGTTATTAGTTAAAAGAAATCCATACCACCCATAGACTTCATATTCTTCAAGTAAATATTAGGTACTAAGCATACAGCGTGTCCATATTAAATATTTAGTTCTAGGTAAATATCAAACTGAAACAGCTGATGTTGTCATCGGGTTATAGGAATAAATTGAAGATTGTAATGTTGGATGTTTATAAATAGTTTCTTGTAATTGGCAAGAAAAGAGAAACCGCCAGTTTGAGAATACCTGGTGCAATACTGACGCAATGCAATGGAGACAAAGAATATAACATTTGTGCTCTAAATGGAGTAGTTCTAGAGCGAAGCATGATACAATTAAATTTAAAAAAAACCCATAGAGGCATAATATTGAAACTGTGATACATACATCTGGTATAGGTCATTCACTTTATCATAATGGTAAATACAACTTTGAAAGGGAACTATGTATTTTAATATTGAAGGAAGAAAACTATAACAATTAATTTAAGTAATCACGTTTTTGCCAATTCAAGTTCGATACAGTATTTATCAAGTTTTTAAAATTTTGTCAATCATATTTGTTATATCCGTTTATGGTCTATGACATGTCGTGAATCACGATTGTTAAGTTGTTTTGCATATGTAAGACGTGTCATGAATCACGACTGTACAGTTGTTATGTACATTCAAGTCTTTTATATCTTTTCAAGTAAAATTTTTGTAACCTGATTTTCTTGTTACCAAACTGAATGAGAGCTTTTTCAAGAAGAACCAAAAACAATTTGAAGACGGAAAAACGTTAAACGTGTAATTATATTTAAAAACAAACCCATATTTTCTTGTTCTCTTTTGACTATTTAAATATTTGCTTTGAGAAAAATGATAGCTAAACCATATAATTTTCATTATTTATAATGTATTTTTCAGTTGAAGATGATAACCGCTATTGATGATACAACCATGACATACACCATGATGTCACAGACTGATTTGATGGCTGCCAGCAAAATGCTTGCTCATACTTGTCACCGCGCAAAGCAAATCATGAAATTGAATTAAATTATAATTTGCCATAAAATGTGTTTCTGCATACACTTATTTTGTCAGTTCAGTATTCTGTTCATATTATAGATATTATTAAACAACTAGAATACTATATGGAGCAAATACATTTTAAAAAAGGAACAAATTATTGCATTGCCTCGTAACTTTATTGATACACTACATACATACATATCAATAATCGTCTCAAACAAGTGAAACCATACGATACATTCACCCCACTGGATACTGAATGTATCATGGGCAATGTTGATCATTTTGATACAAACATCTGTACATTCAACTTAACAATGTTAGAGTTAGACTTTTTAGCTGAAATATTTGTACTTCCAAAAGAGAGATTCGAAACGACATTGTTGGTACATTGCAGCATCGATTCGCTTAGCAAAATGGGGAATTATTTAGCTCGTTCGGACAGCTCGTATTACCGGATCCGTTAATTATTATTTTTTCACTTAGATCTCTATACATTAAACACAACAGCGTTAGAGTTGGATTTTTTACTGACATTTATTTTCATTGCATCCATAATGTACTAAATTCCTCTTGAAAATTGTGTGTTATCGAATAAAATGAATTTTACTTGCATGGATATAAAGATATTATGGTGATATCATCGTAGGCATTTATTTTAAACTTTAGGGGGTTAGCTTTATACGTCACGTTTCCTTTACATAAAACATAACATTTTACAATCTAGGAAGCAACCATTAAATGATAATATGCTTAAAGCCAATTTCAACATATTTCAGTTATATTGTGGTACTCAGGTTTATTGATTATGCAACCGGTGTGCTCGGAAGAGTTCATGTGATCTGCCGCATTATGCTCCAATCTGTATACACATACGGATAAATCGAGTAGCCATCGCTACGGACAGGAAGATGTAATCATAGTTATGGTTAGTTTTATTTTGTTTAAAGCTAATTTCAATGATAGGTCAGTTGTATCGTGGCGATCAGTTTTATTGGTGAATGCAATCGGAATACCTGGAGAAGACAACCGACTTGCCGAAAGTCATTGTCAAACTTTATCACATAACATTGTATCGAGTGCACTTCGCCATGAGCGATATTCGAACTCACAACGTTAGTGGTGATAGGCCAATTGCATATGTAGCTGTATACCCAACTACTGTACGATCACGACCCCGGGGGCCCCGGGTAATCCGATGGCATAAATCGAAGTACTGACGAAACAATGACCAGAAGAAATGATACTCATGAAATAGTGATAGCAAATGCAAATATAGCAGAATACCATGACGGTTACGATGACTGATTGCATTTTAATTTATGTTTATCTTAAAGAAAATGTGAAGTCAAAATATCAACTGTAATTCAAAACTGGAATGTACATTTTGTAAAAACGGTATAATATTAAAGAAATAATCTAATTGGAAACCAGAAAAATAGCATACAGACACAAAACGTTATAGCCATTCGAAAAATTAAAAAAAATACCATTATAAACATAAAACGTTATAGCCATTCGAAAAATTAGGAAAAATACCATGATAAATGTAAAACGTATTACACTATCATAAAACCTTGGTTCATCATTTAGTTTTGTGAAAAGTATAAACGAATACACAAACGTGTACGTAATCAAAAATAATTACATGATAACATAATCACTTCTCTGATAGACAAGGCAAAACCAGTTTTTAAATTTCATATCAATAATGAATCAAAATAAGAGAAAATTGAAAGGCAGTTTTGTTTTGCAAAATATGAATAAGAGTTGTTTCCCTTTGAACGAATTCGATATATTCTACTTCTGAGCTTATTTTGCCATAATTGCAATGTTTGGTTAGTTATTGAATAACGTCAAGCAGGGGCGTAGTAGCCGGGGGACAAGGAAGAAAACTATGTGTTTGATTTTTTTGTTGTTGTTGAAAAAACTGAATTGTTAGCGTGGAAGAAAACATTATCTATGAAGTAAGAGATAAATTGTTATTTCCAGTAAGAGAATCAAACCATATCACAGTCCCTTGGTAAAGCTGATACCAAAGTGGAAGGATAAGTGGCGTTGTATTTGGGGTTTGGAGCTTTCTTTTGTGTTGTTACCCGCCATTGCGAATGTAAACAAAGACACAAATGCACACATAATTTTGTTTGTTTGACGCTAATTGTCCTGATACGATGTAAATCTTATGACAAACTACTAACAGAGTCAATATTGTAGCACATCCACTAAAAAGGGGCAAGTAGGAATAAGTAAATACACGCAAATGACATTTTTACTCAGAGCTCAGAAAAACATCGACTAGCACATCAAGGGCAGATAATCCAAAAGTCGGGCAATAACAATAAGACAAATTTCCCGATTAATTCACTCTACCTCAGAGGTATTGCACTACAACTCATTGTGACTGATAATTAATTTAAAATACAGCAAAAATCAAAAGTATTTTGAATTTCTATGTCAATTAATATGATAAGAGGGGTACGGTTGTAAAATATCAATGTCATATGCCAAACAGAATAATTATTTTTACCCAAAAATAAAATGCATTGCATTAAATTTCTAAGTATCGTACGACGTTAATCATCAAGGTCGATCCTCTATTTTACGTTTATACTGGTCTATCTGATATGGTTAGTATCGTACGACGTTAATCATCAAGGTCGATCACCTGTATTGCGTTTATACTGGTCTATCTGATATGGTTATCTTC
This sequence comes from Bathymodiolus brooksi, assembly GCA_963680875.1. Lineage (NCBI taxonomy): Eukaryota > Metazoa > Mollusca > Bivalvia > Mytilida > Modiolidae > Bathymodiolus > Bathymodiolus brooksi. Next base: position 112,890,226 of record OY804581.1, read on the forward strand.
AAATGTACTTTAAAAAAAACTAGCTTTCCAATCTTTTGACCTTGGTCGTAACTGATGAGGGTCATTTTCACCTTGATCGTAACTGATGAAGTTTATTCCAGAAACTAGTTTATCGTACTAAAGTAGATATCTATGCTTTTCCAAAGTTTAATGTATAATCCTGAAAAGTGTTAGGACAATTTGAGGACACCAAAGGGGTCATTGGAGGTCATAAATGAAAGAAGGACAGACAATGCAAAAACCAAATTAAAATCATAAAAACACAAGAACCACTGACACTCAAAAGTCAGAATCATGCAATCACATTCACCTTGAAATGTGCAAAGGAGCAAGATTGAAAACAAAACTCTACGACAAACGTAATTACTTCACCAATAGTCAAGTTCCCATGCAACAGTAGCAATATTCCAGTATCACCAGAGTAGACAGTTTATATTTCACAACTCATACATTATTCTAGGATTTGCAACCACTACAATGATTTGCTGGACAGGGTACAGCTTCTGACACAAAAGCCACTCAAACAAGGCCAAAGTTGCTTCTAGGTTAAAGTCACTGTTGCAAAAATACAAGTATTTAACCATTACGAAATGTCAATACCTCAGATGACTATGGATCTTTTCCTTTTTGCGTAGATTTGTTCTTTCCTCTATCGTTGACAAAATGTTTACATGACTTAGCTATAGGAAATTAAATTGTGGTACCAAATTGACTATCGTTTCCAAAGTATATATTGCGAGCGATGTTCTTGCGCATTAGCTAATATTCAAATGATATTTGAGGTCATCGGCACTCTGATCTTTAAGATGAGAACGTTTTTTTTATAAAATTGCAGTTCGCCATGGTATATTTGAGGGTTGGAATTTTCCTAGCATATGGAAATCACTTGCATTAACAATATAGTGGTTTGGGCCCATGCAACTAGCTTAATCCCGCCACTTATTATATGTATATGTACTAAGCCAGGAAAATGAGCCGTCATTTGATATGTGTTCTGGGTAATGATTTTGAATCTCTACGATTCTGCGATTGGATTTTGAAACGCCATTGTGGTATATTTGTTTTGCATTTTTTGTTATTGCTTGAAAGTGTTAGGGTTAGGGTAATGTTGTTTAACGCCGCTTTCAGGTAATTAGTTTATATGGTGGTGGTCAGAGTTATTGGCATAGGAAACCGGAGTACACAGAGGAAACCGTCGACCTGCCGCAAGTCACTGACACATTTTACCACATAATGTTTTATAGAGTACATCTCGCCATGATCGTGATTCGAACTCCTTAATTTAGTGGTGATATGAACTGATTACATAGGTAGTTGTAAATCCGGCTACCATACGATCATGACAACGACGGCACCTATCGTTGGAAATGTATTAATATATGTAACAAAAAATCAAAATCAAACGCTTATAACAAGATTTCCATCTGAAATCCCATGACATAATTCACTACAGACTCACCCATGCATACTTCACACCTTGACTTACACTTAAAACATTTTAAATATTGACTGTAAAGACCTGCTAAGAAAAATACGGTACGACAAAAAAAATTATTTCAGTTTTCCCTTTGTGGACATTTTAGTGGATTTCGTGATTCTCAATCTTTAGTTTCCTGTAAATCATTTGTTAGATCATTGTTTCTCATTTTTGTTTTGGTCATTGTGTTGTCTGTCCTTCGATTTACCACTTCTGATTTACTACTTCTGATTTACCACTTCTGATTTACCACTTCTGATTTACCACTTCTGATTTAGTCATCTTCAAACTTTATTTTCTTACAGTTGGACTTATCGGATATGTTTCGAAATAAGAACGTAGATATCAGATAATCTTTCCTGGAAAAACCTTCATCAGGAATGATCAATGTCAAAGGATTGGAAAGTAAAAAACAAAAATTAAAAGTAAACTTAGATGGTCATATCAAATAGATCAATGCCTACGTCATATATGTGATTGGCCTTGATGAACAGATAAGCGTCATACCTGTAAAAGTTCAAAATAATAATATGAAAAAACTAAAATTACTACAGGAACAGTTTTTACTGGAGTTCGTCTTACTCTATCTTTAGTTGTATGTGTATGTTTTGTTGATAGATGTTTGTCCTCTTGTCCTTTTTCTTTTGTCCATTGCTTTGTCTGTATATCTACGATTCTGATTATCCCTTTGGTATCTTCAAACTCTTCTTACAATTTCAAAAATAACAGCAATATTCTCTCTCCGATAGATTGTATAAGAAATGTAACTGTGCTTCAGAGACATAGCTCTACAACTCATTAGAATAAAAGCTGGGTTACGATCTCGCTTATGTCTAGGCGCATTTTAAAAACTGAAAAATAATATGAATATATTATTTTAATTTCAATCTGAACAATGATCGGTATACGACACTTACTTCTTAATATTTGATAATTTGTTTTGATTGGTTCTTTTCTAGATTCGTTAAATATTTTCTTTCACATTTGTATATCGTACGGTCTAATTAAGGGTAATAACAAAATTACCGAACACCGAGCAATCTTCCAAAGGAAAAGGCAAAACTCATAAGTCAACAAACAGACAAAATCAGTCAACAACCGGAAAACTGGGAAAACCGCAATGGCCCTGACTTGGTACAGGCATTTTCAAAGAAATGGTGGGTTGAATAAGATCTTACGACGCCAAACCTCCCGCTTCCATTACGGTTGAAAGGTTCCGGTTGTCACTATAGCAGCATTTTTAACAATACTGGGACAAATTAAGTATAATAGTAGTCAACGCAATCTATAATATTATCAAATCAGAACAACGAATAGAAAGAAACGGGTGCGAACTCCAGATAGATGTTCCCTAAGATTCTGAAAACAAGATGAAATTTGACAATTAAGGGGATGGGTTAATTTATGCAGACAAGAAGAAGGAACGACAATAATGAATAGTGTACCTGATGAGAGTATTTGTAGTTATTGTGTTGGCTGTCCTTCTTCGATTTACGAATTCTGATTATCCCTTCGGTATCTTCAAACTCTTCTTATAGCAAGTGTCTGCTGAGTATATTCATTATAAGATTCATAAATCCCTCCATATAGATCACACAAAAATACAATATCATAGCTCAACATCATCAGCAGGCTACGACAAGACGCCATTACTGTGGATAGATTGAGAGGCTGGACTATGTTCGTGTCTAGAGTAGTACAGTTTTGGAGATCAATTGACTCCCACCAATTTAGATTTGTTTCGTTTGCGGGGGGTATATAGCAAAGGTGAGGAAACAGTTAACTTTCTACTTAGAAAAATATGGAATATCCAAATGTATGTTGTCTGAAATATGAAATGTGATGCGTCAAGTTCGACGTCTGAGCGAACCTCTCGGGTTTCGTAAAAAAATATGAACAAAACCCCATTTAAAAAACATCGCATTAAAAGTAAATTTTTACAAAAGTGTTTAACTGTGAATCTGGTATCATGGAGTTTGGTTTTGGCCTGGCCTGATTGACCAAGGATTGCTTGGATAATTCACATTAAGTTAGTACAGCCATGTTTTAAGTTTCACACACCACATGGGAAGACACAAGTCTTATCTAGCAGAATTGTGTTCTAAATATACATTGAGAAAGAGTTACTGATTGGGATAGTTTTGTTTTGAACCAAATTGTTTGGTAGATGAATGTATGAATTCCCCTGAAACCCCTTTGCGTTATCTTTCCTGATCAGTATAAAAACCCATGCAACTTAACTACATGCATAGTCGACGACAAACATCAATAGTAAATATGATGAAGTTAGCAGTAGTAGTGTCTGTTCTATTGGTTCATGTATAGTTATAATTGTTTGATCATACGTTTGTGGAAAGATTGCTTTTCAATACTATTATAATGATTTTCTTTATTGTGAAATGAAATAAACTGATATTTAGTAAAGGTTCAAAATTAATTTTCATTTATCAACACAAGGAAGCTATGAATGGCTTGGTCGGTCAGTGATACTGCTAGTTACTGTTTTATCGCTGATAGAACCGACTTAGTTATCAGGATTCAAACTTACATGAAGGGACGACTTTTCAACCCATTTATCATTGGACTCGAAACATTTTTTCTAAATTTTCAAAACATTTTTGGATGTGTTAGTGATGGATTCAAAGGTAGGTGGGACTTTTTAATTTCCCTGTGTCAGTTTTCAAGCCATTTGTGTCTTACTTTGTCATAACAGGAAGAGACTATCTAGCATTATCTAATTTTTGTAATGAAATGGTCTATTATCTGGAATTAATATTGTACCATATTCAATTACCCAGCCATTACACTTTTGTTGAATGCATATGGAAATGAGTGGGGTTTGTATCGTGGCACAACTCAACAGTTTTATTTCTGTTACAGAACATATATTATATTGTTTGCTCATGAACTTATTTAACCAAATTTATTCTTCCAATTCGTTTGCTTAAAGAAGTGATTTCGTAAGAACCGCGGAATATATAATAGGTTAGCTACGTTCAGTACATTGGGGTTAATAGGAAAAATACTAAATTAATGGGTTAGTGTTTGGGTTAGAGTTATGATGTTTGCCGCCACCTTCAACAATATTTCAGTTTTATCGTGGCGGTCAGTATTATTTGTGGGGGAATCCGGAGTACCAATGGCAAACTTAATCACTTAATGTTCTATCGAGTATACTTCGTCATGAGCAGTATTCGAACTCACAACTTTTGTGGTGATTAGCACTGATTGCACATTTAGTTATAGATACGATCACGACCACGACGGCCTCCCTAAATGAATGGGGACACACACTGGGATATGTCAATAACCATATGATCTTAATGGATATCGTGTAATATTGAATAGTGCTTTAGTACAAACAATTGAGTGCTCTGTTACGGGTATTGCTGAAGATGGTTTGAATTAGTAAATACGTAGACATCAAATTTACTGAGTACAATATCCTTCACCAAGTACGCTCAATATCGAAATATTAGAAAGATAAATAATATAAAAGTGTTTCGGTGAGAAAAATCTAAAAGACCTAAACAGGAAAGGCAAAATCTGTTAAAACCACCTATGCCTGAGGAAGTAGAATCTTAGTGAATTAAACCGTCAACCATGTTTTTAGATGTCACATAATTTTCGGTCAACGGGAAGGAACGTCGTGAGATATCATGCATTCCCTACGCTGACCATGACATATTTCATTTTCTCTTCTCTAAAAATTTGGGAAAATAACAATTATTTATAATCTTAAAATAGTTAGCTAATTAGTGTTGATATTTAATTCTTACAATGATATGTTGACTTGCTAAATCATTTTCAGGCTTTTGTCATGACAACGGTTCAACATCACACCCTTCATCACACTGACCACCATCATACAGGACAACATCATACAGACCAGCATCATACAGGCCACCATGGACATCATACAGGTTCTACACACGAGCCTCTGGAGCATGAGAATTTTAACTTCAAGTATGAAGTCCATACCTCCCGCTGACTTCATACTCTAGAGGTAAATATTAGGTCCTGAGACTACAGAAGTCCATCCCTCCCACGGCCGTCATGTTTAAGAAAGAGAATTGCACAATGAACTCAAATAATTACGTTTATTACGAATTCAAATACGGTGTAGTATCTTTTACAATCTTCAATATATCCGTTAATTCTTTATAACCTGTCGTGAACAACCGCTACATGCTTTGAAAGATCTATTCAGTTCTTTTACACTTTTGATTGAACATTTTGAAATCATCAACATTTTAACTTGATTTATTGTTACAACATTAATGCAATTAAACTGATATAATCCATTTCCAGGCTTGGAACAGGCACTTCAATTAAACGTGCCGGAGCTAAGTCAGTTTTATGGCCCATACCTCCCCTCGTAATTAAATTTCACGCAAGTTTTGTTTTCATTTCCTTTCTGAAAAGCAATTTATTTTTTCTTGTAAATGGAAAAAGTGTAATTCAGTTGTCAAGCAATGGTTTCTATGTTCTCTTTTGACTCTCTAATTATCAGCTTTGAGAAAACATGATTAAACCATTTAACGTTTATTGTTTGTAATGTATTTTGCAGCTGAAGATAATAACGCTATTGATGATACAAGTGTGACCCGCCCCACTATGACACTATATGACTTGATGGCTGCCAGAAAAGTGCTTGCTCACAGTTGTCAACATGCAAAAGCTATTATGAAACTGAATAAAAATTATAGTTTTTGCATCAATGTGGTCTTTGTCAGTTCATTTATGCATCTGATATGATAACTCATATCAACCTAAAAACTGATTTATATAACTTGAAGCCAATGAAATAGATCAGCAAAATAACTTTCATGGATAAGGATTAGGGTTAGGGTTATGGTTATTAACGCCAATTTCAACAATATTTCAGTTATACAGTCCGACAAAAGTTAAGCACCACCTGATTTGTTTCAATAATATCTTTTCTAATAATGACCTTATTTCAAATCGATTTGCTGTTTTCGTTACCTGTACACACATACTTACTTACCTGTGAAACAGGTTATTGATCGATTTTTATTTACGTGTATATGACAGGGTGTGCAATGTGCCACGTGTACTTTTCAATATTTGTGTTTGCGAACGAAAGCTGATTTTTTTTGTGTAGAGTTTAAAGTTTCATTTTCTATTGGTTTGGTATGGTGCGGCGAAAATTAACCATACCAGAAAGGTGGCAAGCTGTTGGCATGCATATCGGTGGTTTTAGCCATAGAAGGGATTGCAGACCACTTCAGGGTTAACCATTCCATCATTGTATGACTGATGCAGCGTTTTCGTCAAACGGGGAATGTTACTGATCGACCGAGAGAGGACCGGCTCATATCCAGACGGGCGCGGCAACGCCGTTCAGTACAGCTGGTGCAATTCGTGGTAATTTAGCGCTTGGATGCCACATTAGCACACGCACTGTAATCAGACTCCTCCACCATCAGGGAATGCGAGCGTGACGACCCATGAAACGTCCACAGTTGACATTACGTCATCGCCATGCTCGATTTGACTGGTCACATGATCATTTGGGGTGGACTATTCACACTTGGAGACGGGTCCACTGGTCTGATGAGAGTCGTTTTTTGTTATGCCCTACCGACGGTCGTGCAAGAGTTTGGCGCCAACGAAACACTTCATTTCAGGACAACCCCATTTTGGGACAACTGCTTTTCGGGGTGGGGATGTAACTGTCCGGGGTTGTTTTTCCTTTGACTAAGTTGGACTTGTACGTTCTTGATGGTAATCTGACAGGACAAAAATACCGTGACAATGTGCTCGCTCCACGCGTAGTCCCCCATTTCGACAATCATGCGTTGGCTGACAGGCCAATGTTCATGGACGACAACGCTAGGCCACATAGAGCCCGAATTGTACAACATTTTTTACAGCAAGAGGCTGTTCAGACAATTCCATGGCCTGCGATGTCGCCAGACATGAACACTATAGAGCATGTATGGGAGTTATTGGCCGAAAAATTAACCAACGCAATCCAAAATGTCAAAATATTGACGAATTAAAAACTGCTATCTTACAGGAGTGGCAACAGTTCCCCCAAGAACGGCTTAGGCGTCTTGTGCGAAGCATGACGAGGCGTGTTACAGAACTTCACAATAAACGCGGTGGATATACTCGTTATTGATTGTTATGCCTTACACATACGCACAATAGATGCATTTAAAAGTTCTTAAAATCTGAAGACTGCATTGTAATGCAATGTTAAAAACTTCCATCAAAGACAAACTGGTTTTACTTTTTCCCAGCGCCTGTTTTGAACCCCATTTTTGCCACGTCATAGTCACGTCTTTCAGGATGATAAATACTTCGTAGATTGGTAATTTTAGAGCCTTTGGTGTAGTCTTTTAAGAAGTGTAAGAAAAATGGTGATATCTATTTTATTGTTTTAACAGTATTGATGTAAAAAAATATATCGATAAAAATATAGGGTGGTGCTTAACTTTTGTCGGAATGTATATATCATGGCGGTTAGTTTTATTGGTGAAGGAGATCGGAGAAAACCATCGACCTGGCGCAAGTCATTGACATACTTTATCACATAATGTTGTTTCGAGTACACCTCGCCGTGAGCGAGATTCGAACTTTAGTGGTGATATGCACTGATCGCAAAGGTAGTTCTTAATCCAACTACCTCACGATCATGACTACGAAAGCCCCATGTTTTTGTATGAACATGTACTATAGCATGAAGGAATATATTAGTAAAGGGAACACAATATTTGTCTCATATGATGGATTTATTGCGACATATTTGTGGGGGGTTCGTGTTGCTCGATGTTTATTTTTGTGCAATGTTTTGTACATTATTATTTGTCTTTTTCTTTTGATAATTGTATTGTGAGAAAACTGTCAAGATACCAAATAGGTAAATAGGTAAATAGGTAAATAGGTAAATAGGTAAATAGGTAAATAGGTAAATAGGTAAACATAAGCCGTATATTGGAGGACAGACAATGCAATGATCAACATAAAATTAGACAAAAGGACAATTAATGATCTATTTGCATTTTGGGAACCTCAAGTTTCCCGACAAATGACAATTTTTGTTTGTTTTCTATATTAGATGATACATGCATAGCTATTAATGTTTGCTGTGGGTACATATGAAACCTAAGTTGCTGAAGAAAACCGCATATATTCTCCGACAATAATGGGAACAAACATCTAGTAATGTTGCAGCCTATAGTTGTCTTCTAAGATCTATGATAGAAATGATGCTTTGTGTAGGGACGAACATTTAGTCTTCTATGGCGGCTACAATGTACCTACTCTTTTTCGAAATCAACAAATGTAGTCTTTAAGTCTTTAGCGTGCAGAGAACATAGCACCGGTGCACACACCATTATGAAATTGTATTAAATTATGATTGTTACACCAACGTATTTTCAGCCTTCAGTTATGTTGTCAGTTCATTTGTGCATCTGATACCGATAGCTCATAGGCTCATATTAACCAACAACTGATTAATTTGTACAACGTGAGGACATATGACAAAGGCAGATAAACAATCTATTTTATAAACATTTTATCTAACATTATAAATATGTATCATATATATATATTAGGAAAAGGGGCACAATATATATATTGCCTTAGCAATTTACTGCTGCAGCACACACATGCACACACAGAAACACATAACTAAAGTTATGAGTTCGAACATCAATCATGGCGCGGTTTACTCGATACAACTTCATCGGTTGTTTTCTCCGGGTTCTCCGATTTCCTACACCAATAAAACTGACCGCCACGATATCACTGAAATATAGTTGAAAGTGGCGTTAAACACATTAACCACTCCCCCTCTCCACACACACACATGTAAGTTGAAAGGTTTTGCTAATTCATTCCCCTTACGTCTAAACTACACCCATTTTTGATAGAGTTCGTGATTTATGTTTGGATTATGTGACATATTAGATTAACACAGTCATCAGTTATTCGTATATATTAGTTTCGCTTAATATCATTTCGATTTGCTGATGTTAATTCTGATGTCTGGTGTAGCAAAATGTATCATCACAATCGACCACATAAAAGAGACAGTTATTTGTTTTTTGTAGTCATTATTGTTAAATGCATGCAGTTTATTGTGTTATTTCTCCAGTACGAATTGTATCTTTATCTTTGTTCCAATCATTATTATACAATTATGGATCTCATTTACGTTGATACTCAGATTTGTCATCCCGAGAGAGGTTATTTTACCAAGGGCTTGTCCGGTAGTGATTGACACTGTCCTGCTAATATATCTGTAATATATTATATGTGTAATATTAAAGTAAAAAATATTTAAAAAAAAAGGTTAGTCTCACCACAACTGGAATGTACGTTATACTGTAGTTGTGATAGACACTGATTGCATCAGCTAAATATGAATCCGTTTGTCATGTGATAGCAGCCACCAGAACCCTTTTCTTTTTAATTAATTTTCATCAGGAAAAAACAAATGTGAGAACTGAAAATAATATTAAATACTAGAAATCTTAGCTGAAATTCGAGTATTATCAAAATGGTATACTATGAGATATTTAAATCAAGTAAATATATTTTTATTTCTTTATAAAAATTACATACAAATACAATACATTCGTCTAAATAAAGCATAACAATTGATGAAACGTGATGGGTTTTAAATTGTAAAATGTATCAAATAAAGGCAAGTCATTTTACTTGTTACTGGCGGAAGTGTATATGAATCAAAAGTGGATTGATCTAGTGTCGGTAGAATGCACACATGCATGTAATATGACATGTCAAATTCATTAATCATAACAATCATAATAATAGCACTTCCCGTATTTACAAGACTAACACTCTGTAAATATAATATTAATAAATGAAATTTTTTTTTACTAAAAGGTAAAATATACCATAAATGAATAATTATAGAGGTTGCATGTCCTTTTATGTTTGAGATTAGAGTCGTTTCTCTTTGAACAATTTCCTCAAACGAATGGAGAATAAATCATGTTCTATGTCAAAAGGTAGCCTATATGGATAGATGCTTTGATTATCACAGAAGACGAGATATCAGATGGGATCGAAATATTGCACTTCACTTTTTAAGTTGCTCATCCGAAGATGCTTAACGTTCCAAACATAAAGTATACCTTTTTTTGTCCGTCCTGTGTTTCTGATTTGTCCCACTCATCCATGAGAATATCAATCTAGGAGAGGTTGCTCTCAAAGTAGAGAAACCATTTTGTTTGATTTGCAAGAGTTCCCTAGAAAAGAATATACTATTATTATATTACATATTCAAACATTTAATTTTTATCCCAGAAAATATAATAAGACGTCATACGAGACATTTTTCTTACTTTGTAAACAATTTGAGACACACAAATATATTACTGTGCATATGGTAAGCAAAAATACCATCACTTATAAGAATCTAGAAACCTTAATATTTGAAGTTGATATCAGAGGGCGAAAACACGTTAGTGGTGTTAGGTCTGTGTTCTGACGTTAACGACCAAACACGTTAGTGGTGTTAGGTCTGTGTTCTGACGTTAACGACCATAAAACACGTTAGTGGTGTTAGGTCTGTGTTCTGATGTTAACGACCATAAAACACGTTAGTGGTGTTAGGTCTGTGTTCTGACGTTAACGACCATAAAACACGTTAGTGGTGTTAGGTCTGTGTTCTGACGTTAACGACCATAAAACACGTTAGTGGTGTTAGGTCTGTGTTCTGACGTTAACGACCATAAAACACGTTAGTGGTGTTAGGTCTGTGTTCTGACGTTAACGACCATAAAACACGTTAGTGGTGTTAGGTCTGTGTTCTGATGTTAACGACCATAAAACACGTTAGTGGTGTTAGGTCTGTGTTCTGATGTTAACGACCATAAAACACGTTAGTGGTGTTAGGTCTGTGTTCTGACGTTAACGACCATAAAACACGTTAGTGGTGTTAGGTCTGTGTTCTGACGTTAACGACCATAAAACACGTTAGTGGTGTTAGGTCTGTGTTCTGACGTTAACGACCATAAAACACGTTAGTGGTGTTAGGTCTGTGTTCTGATGTTAACGACCATAAAACACGTTAGTGGTGTTAGGTCTGTGTTCTGATGTTAACGACCATAAAACACGTTAGTGGTGTTAGGTCTGTGTTCTGACGTTAACGACCATAAAACACGTTAGTGGTGTTAGGTCTGTGTTCTGACGTTAACGACCATAAAACACGTTAGTGGTGTTAGGTCTGTGTTCTGACGTTAACGACCATAAAACACGTTAGTGGTGTTAGGTCTGTGTTCTGATGTTAACGACCATAAAACACGTTAGTGGTGTTAGGTCTGTGTTCTGATGTTAACGACCATAAAACACGTTAGTGGTGTTAGGTCTGTGTTCTGATGTTAACGACCATAAAACACGTTAGTGGTGTTAGGGCTGTGTTCTGACGTTAACGACCAAACACGTTAGTGGTGTTAGGTCTGTGTTCTGACGTTAACGACCATAAAACACGTTAGTGGTGTTAGGTCTGTGTTCTGATGTTAACGACCATAAAACACGTTAGTGGTGTTAGGTCTGTGTTCTGACGTTAACGACCATAAAACACGTTAGTGGTGTTAGGTCTGTGTTCTGACGTTAACGACCATAAAACACGTTAGTGGTGTTAGGTCTGTGTTCTGATGTTAACGACCATAAAACACGTTAGTGGTGTTAGGTCTGTGTTCTGATGTTAACGACCATAAAACACGTTAGTGGTGTTAGGTCTGTGTTCTGACGTTAGCGACCATAAACACATGAACACCGAGGTTCTTTATTCTGTAGCGACGTATCATGGTGTGAATCTCCATCTTAAAATACTGTTAGTTTATTCAACGTTGATAGTATGGTTGATCCTAACAAGAAAGCTGCTGAAGTTGAAGTCATCACTTCGAAAGTTTTAGGTTGCTACCATGACTTGATTAACCGTTACAGAATATCTGTATAAGCACTTTCCGGTCCATTTCCTCATTCATGACTAATCTCAGAGTTTGTAACTAGAGTAATACGACGGGTGCCACTATTGGTACAGGAACTGCTTATCCTTCCGGATCACCTGAGTTCACCTCGATCTTTAGTTTTCTGTGTAGTATTTTGTAGATCGTTGTTTGTTCCTTTATCCTTTTTCTGTTGGCTATTGTATTGTCTGTCCTTCTTCGATTTACGGATTCTGATTACCCTCTTGGTATCTTCAAACTCATATTAATACGGTTGTGCATCGCATTGGCTTGGAATTACTTTTACCAGTCAATACTCTCTGTAAAACTGGCATTTCTACAACCGAAATTGGAATCTAAAGAAAATTATGATAAGAACCGCATATAATGTTTACGTTTCCATGTCTAACGCATGCCATTTTAGAATATATAAAAGCTATAATGACAAATGAAGCAACATTCGCCTTATAAGGTATCATGCAAATATTCCAAAATACATCCAACACAAATACAGTAAAGTGAAATGATATTGACGTTCATAGTGAACATGGTAAAGTGTGTGCTTTTCCTGACTTTTTAGGTTAATTATTTTTTTCCCCATCTTAATCTTGTTTTTTATTATTATTTTTTTTTTTTCTTCTTTTCTTTTATTATTATTTTTTTTATTTCTTCTTTTCTTTTATTTTGTTCTTTTTTTTTCCGCTCTCTTTTATTCTTGTTTTATGCATCAGGAATGTTCCCTATGAAGTATAAATCCTTTCAAGTTCACTTTCAATGATATATTCACATATTGCTAAAAACAAATATAACATTCTCCGTCGGTTACACACCAGATTAAGCGAAATGGATCGAAGAAAAAAGAAAAACAAGATTTTTTGCACAAATACTTATAATCATTTTATTTTGAATTATATCGAAAATAGTTGAGGAAGAGTTCCATTTACTTACACATGAGATTCCCCACACAACGATAACATGAGGTGAAAACCTTTCGACTTTAAGCGTACCTGATGAAGGTTATTAAAGAAAAGCGTCGTGCGCACTACATTTGATATCTACGTTTTTAATTTAAACATATTTTATTCAATAATATGACATGTTAATGCAATGCAATATGTAATATACGACAAGGATTCGGAAACAAGCAGAGCTTATATAAATCCGTCTCCTTACAAATCGACGACAATATGAAAACATCATCACGTATAGCACGCTCATGAAGAATTGAACGAACATTACAAAGTAATAAACAATTCACAATAAAGAGTGCAAAAGTAGATGAAAAAAGAATGTACATGAAAATAAAATAAAAAGAGGGTAAAGGATGAAATGTGGTCTCAGTATACTAAGCATTTACAAATATTTTGCTGTCTAGGATGTATTGTTTGCACTTTAGCAAAAATAAGTGTATTTTGTTCATCAGTTAGAGCAGTTGATCCATACAAAAATAGTTTGGTTGTAATAGGGACAAGTAAATGTCTGGGATCACTGAATAATTTCTACACTGAAGTAGAAAGTGGGCTGTCGTCTCAATCTGACCGCACGTACAGTTAGGGTTATCAACTAGATTACGAAAGAAAAGGTGCGCGTTTAACGAGCTGCTATCCATGCGCTATCTATATTTTTATTGTGCAAGTAGTTAGATATAAAGAAATAATCACGTTCTGTTTCTTCCTGTAACGTTCCTTTTAATCATATTTTAATGTGAAAAGTAAATGATGATATAATTTACTTGTAAATCCCCGAAGTACAAAAAGAGCATCTGGTACATTGTTTGTTTGATGTAAATAAAGCATTATTGTATCTTCTTTGTTTATTACACAGAATTATGTCAATTGTTTGCTTTTTTTATATATATATTTAGCTAGCGCTCGCGATAAAAACCGGAAGTCAGACCATATGCAAGAGAATCGTGATAATTTCCTTCATCGTTATTCTACCACTTCTGAAGTCCTCATACATACACATGTAGTAAAATTGGTAAAATGTAGCAACCATTCTAAGTATTCAATGTGAGATATATCTACAGACGAGTTAAGTATGAATATACCATAATGGTTGACGAATAACTGATAAGTACATTAAAAAATTCGTATGTCTGTTTGTATCTGTCAACGATATTGAGATACTCTGGGTTTTTTTTTGCATTTTGCACAGCATTCTTTGCATACAAAATTTAGAAAGCGTAATAAAGAGAATTCGGATAAATATAGTTTTATATTTTGGTCACAAAACAAAATATTCTTGATCTTATAATGTTGCCTTTGAAAAAGATATAGTATGCATTGTGGGTGTTTGTTTTTTGAGGATTATGTACTGCTAACATTACTCACTAATTTTACTTTAAGCAAATGCATAGCGAAGGGCGACCACTTTGATCAATACAAGTTTAGAGGATCTATCCTGCTCTGTACAAAAAAAAATAGTTTGGTTAAATCTTACAGACCCTTTAAATATAAGTAAAATATCACAGTTTTGAGTGAAATATCTTTTGTGAAATACAGGACGGATATTTATATCTTCATATTTCTCTTCTCGACAGCAATTAGCACTATTTCATGTAACTTTCACTTTCAATGAATATAATGTCATCTATTAAATATGAGATTTTAATGTTAGGTTGTATTTTAATCAAAACATTTTACGACATAGAGCAAGTTAGTTCACAACTGCACTGACAAATGTTGCAGACATTTCAAGTGTTGACTTCTCGCGTTTTTCGTCTGTGCAACATCTGTGTTAATGCAATGACGTGTTTTATGTCTAACTAAATTTATTTATAGAATTTATGAGTCATTTTAATATGATGTAAAGGGAAACGGTAAATGAATGATGATTCAATTTTTATTTCATTAGTGCAGTGTTCAATGTGGTGCTGCATTAATGGTGATTATTAGGCAATGAAAACCGTTACTCTCCCAGATTACGTAAATTATGTGTATCACGTGACGATGCTAGACATGCTTACTACACACAAAATCCCGAAATATAATGACAACAGATGGTTAGCTCAGCATGCTATATGGGTAATTGTTGGAATTGCTATATTTTCGTATATTATTTTAATGCTCTTTTAACGGGAATTATGTGCGTTTGTGAAATATTGAGCAGATGTTACAATTATTCTTTAAATACAGGTTTCACCATTCGATATAGGCATTCCGACGTTAAGTATGATTCAGTTTCTGACTTTTCCCTATAGTGTTATGTTGGTTGTGCAGGGAATTAGCAGATTTGTTCTTATTTTCATGGATTATAATATGATTGATATCTACCGTTTAGCTTATATATTAACGAGTAAGCGAAACGAACTCCACTTACTACCGGGATGAACTCAGGTTCCCCGCAAGGTTAAGCAGTTCCTGCAAAACTATTTGCATCCGTGAATTTATCTTGTCATTAACAATAAAAACGTAAATATTAAACTTAGTGCGCACGACACGTTTCTGGAATAAAATTCATCTGGCCGAAAGGTTGGAAAGCGAAATAATTTAAAGATTTGGGAGCAAACAAGGTAACTTAGAGTCTAAAAATCGAGCATTATCAACAATATTTTATTTTTATGAATAGATCAGACAGATATACAAAGAATCCTTTTTTCATTGACCACCTCTATCGCCTGCATTCAGACGAGTTCACCTAATACAACATATACTAACAGACTCATTATTACATCTACAACTCATCATATACATATTTATCCAGCACTGGTTCTATTTAAGCAGTCAAATTGTATTGACTGGATATTGATTTGCTATATACGGTCACTGACCAAGATGTAGCTTTTCTGGTACCTGATTCATGTCGAGCGACGGTAGGAAACGTTAACAGTATACGCGTGGTCTTCGTCAAAGACATCCGATCAAAAATGATTAGAACAACCATTGTTTCTGCTTCTTTTTAAAACATTTTTGCAGTTGTTTTGGTTTTTTTTACATTGCAGGATAAACGCAATATACGTACATTATCAGCAAATATATAATTTATTTACACTCACTGCGAAACTGTCAGAAAAGCGAGCCTTTGGCGAACTGTTCTGTCCTGTTTGGCAGAGAGTGCATTCCTAATTAATTGAATAAATCACCAGGACAACACGTCAAAATAACATAGCCTAGTTACAGAAGTCATCACTTGTCTGTAATACAATTCTTTTCTGAATTACAATGTCATATATTTTATTATGAATATTTATCATCTTTCTAGCAAAGACAAGAATAATTTATTCTACAGACGAATTAATATGAATTCATATTAAATATCGACTATTAAATGGTAACTATAGATCTAAATATATCTCCACTTGGTGTCATTTCAATGAACTGTGGTATCAAATCTAAATAACGTTTAACAATCGATGTTTCTATAGAATAGTATAGTTAGTCATGACATTTATTTTTTTTACATTATATTGACGTATTTCATTCGTAAATATGTTTTTATCTTTTTTTTTGTGATTTTATTTGGTTTTAATGGGATATCCCGGTTTTCCATTTGTCTTCATCCTGTGTCTTGTTTGTCCAATGTTCCTAGTGTCTTTGGGTTGTTCATTCTTGATAACTTCATATCTCTAGGTATTCTCTAAGAAGAGTTTGAATATACCAAAGGGGTAATCAAAATCCGTATATCGAAGAAGACCAGACAACACAAGGACAATCAGAAAAAGTATAAAAGGACAAGCAACGATCTACACAACATATATATAAAACTAAAGATCGAGTAACACGAACCCCACTAAAAACCGAGAAGGAACTTGACGTAGTATCTATACAGATTGTCTATAGTTTTGGTGTTGTGTTTCAACAGATTTGTTGTTTTAGTGTTGTATGCATATTATCCACATTTTTTTTCTTTTGCTGTCTTGATTGTTGTTGTATTAAGATTATCATATGGGAGTTGTAGATACTATCTTTGTTTTGTTAATATAGCGTTCTATTGGATGCCCTATTGATTAGGCTTGACATCGTATTAAGACACAATATTGTTTTTTTTAATATAGCGTTCTATTGGATGCCCTATTGATTAGGTTTGACATCGTATTAAGACACAATATTGTTTTGTTATATTCAGTGTTGTTCATCACTTTGCTGTTATGGTGTTACATGCAGATTCTGAATTATTATGCAGTTTTAGCATATTCAGATTTTCTATTGATTACATACTTTTTGCATTGTTTTGTCGCTTACGTGTTATCATTAGATTGTCCATTTTAATCTGTTGTCGTTAGCTCTTTGTTGGTTCAACATTGTATCCAGATAATCATTTTGTTTTGTGGTGATTAAACCGTTGCTACGCATATCGTTTTAATCTGGAATTCCATTCCATTACAAGCAAATAAATGCAAATACTACTTAAGCGAAAAGGATCCCCCCCCCAGAAGGAATAAACGATAGTGGAAAGTACAATAATCACGTGATACCCGCTTCTTACAACAACAACAAAAACCTGTCACATTTATCCTATCCCATTGTAAAGAATGAGCTACGAAACAGGGACAACAATGAAATAAAAAATCACTGGTTGTGAATTTATCTTAGATTTTATACGTATATATCTTTTGACTATATCTGCTAGTCAAATGATGGAACCTATTTCACAGCATTGTATATTGTGTGTATATTTTTGAGTCATCCTTGCATATATCTATATCAATTATCAGCCTTAATAAGAGTTTGAAAATACCAGAATCCGTAAATCGCAGAATGACAAACAATACAATGGCCAAAAGAAATCACCCAAAAGGACAAACAACGATCTACAAAATACTACACTGAAAACTAACGATCGGGGAAACACGAACCACACTAAAGTCCGTTTTGCATTTTGTACCACATGATGTTCGCAGTAAGCATTTAATTAATTACACAAATTATTATTACACTATTAACATCAATTTTATTATATGTTTGTTGTAATATACATTAAACACCATACACCGCTCCACAAAAGTACTTTACAATTCTTCATGTGCATAAAGTATAATCAGAAAGCACATTTATTACGTGCTGAGGGAAACATTGAGTTGAGTATTAACATATTTAAGGTCGCGTAAACTTTAGCTATATGCACTCACGTAATACACTAAATGTCATATAATTGTTACAATTATTCTTTATGATTTTTAAATTGTCGATAATAAATTATGTAATATGTAGAGGCATAGGGTTTAATATATTTTGTTATCTACAATAATCACGATGTTGTTTAACTAGAATAAAAATAATTTCTCAAAGCATTTTTAATAGTTTAAATAAAGTTGCTTTTATATTTTATAATCAGATGTTTCATATGTAAAGTATGCGATTAGATCTTATTTAAGTTATTTTTCATTTAATTTGCACTTAAGGTGTTATCCATGATTAGAAAAGGGAACACACGTGAAGCCTCCTTAATTAACTGCTAATAAGTCAGAGATGAAATGTAATTTATTTGTTTATATTGGATTTATGTAACGATAAGACATGATTGGTACATATGATTTTCATTTTAAAGAATGATCGACACTGGTAACCTTTTATTATTTTTATTACAAACACAAGATGAAAGAAATGAGCATATTCACATGTGTTTATGCTACTTTGAATCTTTTTAGAAAGAAAATCCTCTATCATTTATTGAAATAGTGTTTAATTTAAGACAACATACATTGGATCGAGGAAAACACCACTTTTCCATAGAACAACATGCAACCAAAATAACAACCAATCACATAATATTATTAAAACAAAACTTTTTGTTTATCGACTATGTCAGTTAACAAGGAAAACTTGAAAAAACAACAAAGGAAACTTAACATTTATACACAATATCTAGTTGATTAATACGGGATACTCTTGTGATACTATGTGAACATAATTCCTGTGATTTTGACCACTTATTTCGAAATCAGAAACTTCTATCGATACACAGGTTACAATGAGTATGGTACTTCACCACGGATGCCACCAAAGGAGCAATATTTGGTTTTTAGTCTAAATAAGAAGATGACAATCCAAGTATGACTTGTATTGTAGGGATATGGTTAGGGTTATGGTTAGGGTTATGGTGTTTAACGCCACTTTCAACAATATTTCAGCTATACCGTGGCGGTCAGTTTTATTGGTGGAGAAAACCGAAGTAGTCGGGGAAAACCATCGATTTAACGCAATTCACTGACAAACATTATCGCATAATGTTGTATCGAGAACGTTTGCACAGATAGTTGCAAATTACCACACGATGACGACGACGACGACCCATGTGTTCTTCAATGCTTTACATTCAGCTCGTGGTGTTGAAATAATTATTAGATTACACATGAACAGAGGCTACTACTACTGTATGGCTTTACAACCATCCAATGTTACCAAAACTGTGGAATTATAAGTTATTTAAATACGTACCTTTCTACATAAAATAATTGGCTCAAATTATAATTGATTATTGCTTATCAATTGATTATCGATTTAATACTGACTATATGAATGGTCGGTATATCGCATTCATTCAATATTGGTTATACGCGTGCGTTGTCTTTGTCTGCATCCTATTTGCGAAGAATGAACCGACTGGGTTAAACGTTTTGCGCATCCAATCCTTATATCATTTTGAATACTCATTTATTAAAAACGTAGCTATCTAATTTAGTGTGCATGACGCGCTTCTGGAAAAACCTTCATCAGGTATGAAAATATTGGAAAGCCAAATAAGCTGAAGAAACTACAGAACACTTGTCTTTAATTACCTTCTTTAAAGGTTGAATAATCTAAATGTTGTTACTGTTTTAACTTCACAGAAGCTCAATGATGATAAATACCAATTAGGGACATTACAGTTGACTTGTAAATATCATTTACGTAATATTGATAATTGGACACACCTTCCAATAATAACTATTAAGTTCTGATACATTGTTATGTACTACCACCAGTTAACCTTTTCAAACTGTTGTAGTTTTGCTTTGGATTATAAGGATTTCACATAAATTAATAATTTTCAAGACATTATGTCAGAGGTTAGATACATTCCATATATGTCTTACAATGATAGATTATTGTTAAATACCAAGTGAGCTGTTTTGTCAGATGTATCATTTTGAGAAGCAATTATATGTACCTATTGATGAGATGGTGTTGTCTGCTTTGTATCTGAACAACACGCTGTCTTGGATTCATATTGTGTAAGCTCACTGAAGTGACAGCCCTGAGGTGTTAAACATGTCACTAATTTCGATCGATAATCTGGATTGCAAACCGATCATATTATTCTCATACTCCTTAGTGCTACGTGCATAGTAGAAAAGCACAAAATACCAAGAGGAGATAGAACTCGAGGTCAATCTTTATCGAACAGATGATGCTAACCATCATCCAAACGAGGCAACTAAATATCTTGACAAACGATCGCATAATACATTGTAGCATTCAGATCCATGGACATGCTTGAGAATCGGACCATCCGTGTACCACACCAGTAGCAAAGTAAGCACAATGACAACAAAAACATAAAGCAACAATAAAAATATGCATTGAACGTTAAGTAACTAAAATAAGTTAAATTCATTTGTTCGATGAAAAATAAATATTTTACCAATATTTTGATATTTAGTAAAGATGGAATACGGATACTCCCTCAGTAATGATATATGAATTAACGGGAACAACGTGCATGTATTATGTATATTAAGAACTCAATAAAGCTTCACTCTGTACATGAAACATTTTTGCCAAATAATTAAAATCACCATGATTTAATTGCACAGATTGCTAAACGAAAACATTTATCTATTCTAAATAAACGTAAGAGAAAACCGAAAGGACAATGAAGAATCAAGAGCCACAGGCAACGCTCGGCACAAAACAGAGAGCCAAGACAAACAAATCAAAATATATCATAATGTTTACCAGGACCATTGAGAGATGTACCCAACCATATCCTAAGCATATAATATAATGGGATTGAGCTGTACAACTCCATGGGCTGAGATCTAGGAAACGCCACCCGTACATAGGGAAAATAATACCTTGCTCTAGAATATATACATGCTATTGTCTATCCAGTACTTCTTCCACTTTTGTTAAATATTGCTTACTTACCGGGGACACACGTACCGGTTTCATGTAAAATATATGATGTGCCAAGCAAACCTCTCTGTTATGACATGATAAAATCACGCCCCATTCCTGCTTTGCATAATACGTCAACTATCAACAATATCTGTGGAGAAGAGATAAATGATATTAATCATGCTAATAGCATTTTAAATGCATTTGGCAAGAAGGAATCCATCCACGTGTTAAGAAATAAAACGTGGAATATCAAGTTTGATCTCCTCTCATGTAAAGTGTTGACATAACTGTTGAAATTATGTAGTCAATATGCATGTAAAATCTAACTCCGGAGTTGGATGAGACGAAGTGGTTTAGTGGTCAACGAATGTCTTTATACTGCCTGTACCATTTATGCATTGAATAGTCCCAGCCAATTCATAGACATTTCTGTGAACTGGCGAATTAAATGTTTGCAATATCTTTGTAACTAGATAAACACGACGGGTGATACTAGTGACACAGGAACTTCCTACATTTCCGGGGCACATGAGTTCACCCCTGTTTTTAGTGTTACTCGATCTTTAGTGGTATGTGTATGTTTTGTATATCGTTATTTGTCCTTTTGTCCTTTTTCTTTTGGCCATTGTGTTGTCTGTCCTCCTTAGATTTACGGATTCTGATTACCCCTTTGTTATCTTCAAACTTTTCTTACTAACAATCGTATTTTTATTTTCGTATTCTTTTATTCCTGTTGTTGATATAGGGTTATAGAAATCAATTAATCAAGCTGTGCACTGCCGGCATCACAAAGAAATCATATACAAATTCAGATTGCATGTCGTACTTTCAATCCTTACAAAAACAGTAATCTAAAATTCATTCTCAACTGTGCTCGACTTTCCACAAATCTTTCTGTGATGTATATTTAATTTGCTATTAAACACGTGTTACAAGTAATGTGTTCTGTGTACATCACTTTAACAATAGTTATTATATATGCTATATCATTTCACCTTTATAGCAGCACGTTTTATACAAAATAAAAGAAAATGTTATTAAATAAAATGTGTCAAATATAACTTTGTGCTTGAAAATACTTATCAAAACCATAAACTGTTTAACATAACAATGATATATATGTATTAACTGTAATAACAGCGTATATATCTAATTTAGTACACACGACACGTTTCTGGCATAACCGTCATCAGGTATACTCAATATCAAAAGATTGGAAAGCAAATTAATTTAACAGTCGTTGGGAGAAAGTAAACGAAAGAGTATAAAAAGTTCACTTATTCCTCAGGGAGGAGAATCTTAGTTTTATTAATAATTACATTACTTAGGAACTGTAAATTTCAATGATAAATATATCTAATAGGCCATACGAAAGCCGATGAACTGACTACTGGGTGGATGATACCCTCCTGAGTTAATAGTCCACCAGCAGATGTATCGACCCATTGATAGTAATGCTCAAAATCAAAAGATTGGAAAGCCAATTAATTTTAAAATCTGCGGGAGCAAGAAGCCCAAAAGTATAGCTGTATACAAACAAATTCATCCAGGAATACACTAATAAAAACTTAGATATCAAATTTAGTGCGCACGACGCACATCTGAAATAATCTTTATCGGGTACGCTCAAAATCGAAAGATTGGAAAGCCAACTAATTTAAAATTTTGAGAGCAATAACACCAAATGCCCTAAACAGGATAGCAAAAATCGGGCAAAGTCACCTATGCCTGAGGGGGGAGAACCTTAGTTTATGCAGGAAATAAGATATGCTTTATCACATATTACTGCTTATTTGTAAACTCCTGGAAATAATGCTCAATTATTCTTGACATCTCATCGTAAAATTCTTTAATCGGAAACACGTTATTAAGTTTCTTGATAACAGGATGATTAGAAAACATTTATCTTATCAGTTTTTGTGTTTTTATATCATAAATATTATGCAAACGAACCCTGCAATCTTACATAACATAAAGTAAAACGTGTAATTCTACATATACCAGTGTTTGTTATGATTACTCAGCATTTTTGAAAATACTCATCTGTTTGTTTTCAGCATTTTTCAGAAAGATGAATAATTCTTTATTATACGGCTGAATAATACAACTTGAAAAATTAGTTTAAACAGTGATGATCAACAATTCTAATATATATCAAAACAAGCAACCTCTCACCTCTAACAATATAACACAAGAATGACCACGACACAGAGTTGCTAATGCAGCTTCTGGCTTGAGACAGGCACAAAATTAGGCGGGATTAAGCCGGTTAATGGAATCCTCTTGTTAGATCGCCAGCGACAATACAGATATAAACAAGATTTGCTCAATCAGCACATATTCGCTTACATTTAGAAAGACTACAAATAATAACAAAAATTAATGACAGCAGAAACATCAAATTGTTGATGGATATAGCTTCATGCATATTTCTGAGCTTTGGTTGTTTTCATGTTAGTTTGTATCGTGGTCATACTGTTTTGCAATGCTTTTCTATATGTGTTTACCTTATTCAGATAAGACGAAGTATTTTATGTTTTCCTACAAACATTTGACGTTTCATACATTATTCGCTTCATCTTTATATTACATTTGCTTTGTTCATGTTTATTGCTATATATTTTGAAATATGTTTACCAATTTATGCTTAATAATACCATAATGATTTGAAACTGAATCATCATAACTCTCATGCTGACAGGTAAATATCTAAGCCATTTATAATGGTAAAAATATACAGTTATTCTTGAATTCATTGCAACACTGATCCTTTCATTGAATATCCCACAATTACTTAAGAAATAAATCATAGAAGCCAGAATGTGCTTTGAGTTTTAACATGGGTTGGCGGATATTAGTATTTTATCCCGAGCCAGAGGCGAAGGGTAAAATTTACTAATATCCGCCAACTCATATTAAAACTCAAAGCACACTCTGGTTTCCATGAATTATTTCGATTCTGATATGTCTAGGAGTACAAATACGGTAGTATGCTTTGATTGGAAGTCGGTAATTTATATTTATGCTTGCGGACAATGTCGCACAAAATTTATGCTGCCAAATTCGAGCAGACGATAATTCATCAACATGTACATTTACGACGGGAAAGTCAGTCACATGAACCGGCGCATGTGCTAATGAGATTATACCCAATCGATAAATCGCTTGTTTGTTTACAAAGCGAAAGAAGGACGCCATGATAGAATATAGTATACACTATGATCAAATTTTGATCTGCCGAAAAAGGCTATAATTGGTAGGAATGTGATTCCGATTGGATAATGAGTACAAGTTTATCTGGCTCCTCATGGTCGCTTAATTCAAAAATCGATAGATCCCTGCTTAACATGTTGGATGCCATTTAGGAAACTAGGTTTTCTGAATGGGGCTTTTATGTAATTAGATGGATATTTTAAGCTTAGGTTTATAAATGTTTTCCCATGTATCTACGAGGATTTAGTCATACAATTTAAAGCTATGTAGTGGTCGTGATCGTATGGTAGTTGGATTTACAACTACCTGTGCAATCAGCTCTTATCACCGCAAAAGTTGTGAGTTCGATCCCTGTTCATTGTGATGTGTACTCGATACAACATTATGCTATAAAGTTTGTCAGTGACTTGCAACAGGTCGGTGGTTTCCTCCGGGTACTCCGGTTTCCTTCACCAATAAAACTGACTGACACGATATAACTGAAATATTGTTGAAAGTGGCGTTAGACACCATACACCATAAACCACAAACCAGAAAGCTATGTATATATTTCTAGCACGTTTGTTAATCATGAATACAATTTGATCATAATAAACAGAATACAAATCATTTAATGTTGACACATCACAAACGTCGACAATCCGTCATACAAAAAGTTAATTAACTTGCATATCACACAACAGCTACTTATATAGATACAGTCAAACCTGTATTAAGAGGTTACCTTCGGGACAAAGAAAAAGTGGCCTTTTAAGACAGGTGACCTCTTAAACGATGTTCAATTCAGATGAAATCTTCTATGAAAGGACAAGAACAATGTGACCTTTTAATACAGGTGACTGCTTAATAGATGTGACTGCATAGGCAGGTTTGACTGTATTACAACCACCCTTTACACATCAAAGAAATCAAAAAGACGACAATATATGAATAACAGAATAATAATTATTTTCAACCTGAATATGCATAGAGCATTTGAATTTTTGTTCAACTTTGTAGTGCCACTTAAATAAAGAGTTCAAAATTAAGTACCAACAATTAATTCCTTTGAAGGCGGGATAACGTTCTTGGAATCTTAAATAGATGCACTATGCACCATCAGATATTTACCTGGCATACTGCTGACATGAGGAATATTTCTTTCTTAATAAAAGTGAGTGTGCACGACGCGTTTCTTGAATAACTTCCATCACTTAAGATCGAAAGATTGGAAAGCCAAATAATTTACAGCTTTGGGAACAATAAAACCAAAGGGCCTAAAATGGATAGCCAAACTCGGTTAAGATCACCTATGTTTTATTAATAGTTACATTATATAGGAACTGTAAATTTCAGTAATAGATATATCTAAGAAAACATGTCACTCTTGAAGCACTGACAGCTGGGAGGTTGATTCCCACCAGCGTTGATCTCCTGTTTTATCACATTGAAATTCATTGTTATTAGAACATTTCAAATACTGAATACACTACAGTGTGTAATTTTCTTCTTCCAGTATATATCAATATGCATTAATAAAATGGAGATATGATCGTGGGTTCGATTCGATGTCTGGTCAAGCCAAGGACTAGTACTTGTTGCTTCTCTGCTGAACACGGGATATTCGCTCCATTAATAAATAATGGGTTATGGTTATTGCTATGGTGCTTAGCGCCACCTTCAGCATAAGCAATCAATTTTGTGTGGCGGTCAGCTTTATTGATGGAGGGAAAGGAGTACAAGAAGAAAACCACCGACCTTTCGCGAGTCACTGACAAACTTGATCACATAATGTTGTATCGAGTACACCTCGCCATGACCGGGAATAGAACTCACAACTTTCATGGTGATAGGCACTGATTGCACATATAGTTGTAAATCCACGACCGCCCCATACCCTTCACTGGGGTCAATAACATATCCAAATATAAATGCTATGTTATTGTCATACTCATAAATACTTGTCTCTTATATCAACACGAATAAAACTTGTTTTTTTCTATAACTATGTAAAATAATTACTAGTAACACAAACGTAATTGCCACTTGTATATCGAAAGCCTTTAATTTCTTTTCTTTTAATTTATGAAGATCTACCCTTGTGTTCGATTAATTATGTAGATACCCCACGATTTCTGGAAGAAAACACGTATATTTAGAAGGATATAAACAATAACACATTTTATGCAATCATGCGTTTAACATATCTTAGTAAAATTAGCATGTCTCAGTTTATCTCAGACATCGAGTTAACCGGGCACTTCATTAACTGTGCTTGGTTGAATGGACACAAGTAGTTGTAAATCCAAATACCATACGTTCATGACCAAAACGGCCCCAAGGAATAATGGCAAATAACAGTTGCTACGAGGCCAGGATAATATAACCGTGTGGAGCGACTTGTTTATCTGTGGATCGTTGTGTAATTCAGATAGAGCTAGCACTATGACAATCCAGCTGAGCAGTTTGGTCCAGAACAAAACAAGAATCATCATGTTCATCTCATTGGCTGACAAATAAACCTAGTCTAGGGAGAATATAGTTAGAAAATTGCTCATTTGTTGTTAAACAAATCACTCATACACTCATTTAATATGTTAGCACTGTATTGTGTCACGATTAGTAAAATAGTGTGGGACAAAATTGACATTCCTGAAATTGTACATATCATAACTTTTTCAAATTTTAGATTCGTCTTTCTCTCCAGTTGTTCGTGTCTGATTTACGTTATTTGTGTTTGTTTGCGCGTAGTGTTGTGTTTTTGATTTGTTTTTCGTCGTCTTGTGTACCCTATGTTGCCAGTTTCTCTGGATTGTCTTCGTCTTGTGTACCCTATGTTGCCAGTTTCTCTGGATTGTCTTCGTCTTGTGTACCCTATGTTGCCAGTTTCTCTGGATTGTCCATTTTTGATTGCCCCTTAGTTATTCTCTAACGTTTATTTAAAGAGAAATATAATTGGGAATCTAACTCTCTGTGGGAATGTAACTCTAAATCAGTTTTATCATAAAGCCTGCAATGCATATTTTTTTCTCATTATCAAGTACATCATTCTATATACGAGGAGATTGGTCTAAAATAACTGTCTGTAGTTTATTTAATTTCTAGATATATCATTTAAGTTAAAAATAGACAAATATCTAACATATTTATGCACGCGGAATAATATCATTATCTTTTCGTATTTATTATATATGTCCATGTGTATTACACACATACCTGAACTACCAAATTGTAATTAATTGTACCACATTACAGATGACACTTATGTCTATGTGTGTTTATTATTGAAAAGCTTATATCTAATTAGATTGTGTAAAATGTCTCACAAACGTCTACAAAAGTTATTTCATGGAGAGTAAATTAGACGATACGAGTTCCTAATAGTATCAATAAGAACCATTTCTTCTTTTATGCAGTACACTTGGACGTGAATATATAAACATTCATTCCTTTGTGAATTCAACAACTTATTAACAACCTACAGGTGCAATAGAAGAACATATTTTCAGAGAAAATATTATTTTTTACTCATCTTTATTTTATTCTGTGTTAAATATAAATATTTAACAAAATCAAGGCTTCTTCAGATAAAGCATATATACATGAAAAAAGATGTTCTGCTAATTATTTATTTATATCGTTTGGAAATTTATCGTATCAGTGTAAAGATTGTTCTGATATGGATGGTGTACAATTTATTTACTGGTTAACGTTGGATGCATTGAAAATATCACGTTTATACCAATTTGTTGTGTTTATGCTGTAATCGTATATGATAATAAGTAATTATATGCTTTATTCCATCTATTCATAACATAATAACAGGTTGTATACATACGTACATGTAATTGTGAATGACGAAACACAGTATCGGTTTCTCAGCCAAACTATAACAAAGGAGTATATAAATATGTTGACCATAATATTGTGATTTATTTTTTGAATGACTTGGATTACAATGCCATTCCATAAAGACCCGAAACCTTCAGCAGAGGAAAAACATCAGAAACATTCAAATAAGGATGTCAATTTATTAGTTTTAGGAACTCGTGGGGTAGGGAAATCAGGTAAGTTTTTTTTTCTATTTTAACATTTATTATTCTACATAATTACACATCTACACGAAATGTTCCCCATATTGACAATCAATGGGTGACGGAGACGACAGCAATAGATTGTGCAACTTGAGTATGATCTTCTTGTCTTTTGAATAGAAATTAAATGTATATATATATATATATATATATACGTCTGAAAATTAAACCAAACAGTGTTAGAATTAGATTTTAGAGCTGTCAAATTTTTGTTCTTCCCTCGACGGGATTTGAACCCACACCATTGTTACACTGCAGCACCATTCGCTTAGCCTTACGTCCAGCGCCCTAGACCACTCGACTACATCCACTCCCTGTGGTATATATATATATATATATACCACATTGTCGGAGCAGTTCCAAAATCCAATAGCCAATCCGGAAGAAGAGTTACAATAATATATGTTTAAATGAAATCTGTAGATTTTTCAACTTTAGAAATGAAAGCGCAAACAAAATACCATTGATATATGAAAAACTGTTTGCAAGCGTGCAAATATCAAGGTACGTGCGATTTGACACAACGTTTGAAAGCACAGAAAACACTTACCGTTATGTTTATATGCAGTGTTATTACTTAACTGAACTACATTGATGGGATGCTAGCTTACGCTTAGTATGTGGTAGATCATAAAATTTACCATCTATGTCTAAGTTATTTTTATGTTGTTAACGGAGGCTGAATTTTCAGTAATATAGCCAATATAAACTTATCGTATGCAATTTTAAACTGCCTATGCTCATGTAATCTGCACAAAATTTTAGAATCTCGTAATAAAAAAGATGTACCTATCAAATTCAGCGCGAAAGATGCGTTTGTGCAACAACTAAATTGAAGTAGATGTAATATTTAATCAACTAATGTTTTTCACAAACCATTATACGAACTATAATTCGATGAGTTTGTCTGATCTATCTGGAATTTACATTATATTTATATCTTTGTGAATTGTTCTTCTTTTCAGCTTATAGACGGTGTCAATATATGGTCGGATGATGGTAAACGCGAGTCTAATACAAAACTTAAAAGAGAAAATGAAACACCAGCCAGATTTTGTCATTGATTTATATTCCCTATGTCCAAAAACTATGAAATCAAGATTTAACAAAATGAACAACAAAACATACCACAACATCGAACCAGTTCCAATATCGAATATCAAAATCGTAGAAATAAGCAAATCGATATCCCTAGCTTCCCTATTGACAATTAATGTGTATTCCTGTTTGGCAGTGGAAAAAAAACAATGAAATAAAAATTGTTAAAATATACAACACCAACACTAACATTAACATTAAAAAAACAAATAAGTAGCAGTATATGTCCTTTGTATATAGTAATAACAATAGTCCCATTGAGTTTAAACAGTTATCTTTAATTTCCCCAGTACTATCATTACTTTATTTAGATTGACTGATTGATTATTGTAAGTGTCCATGTAAGCAATAAATTAGGTGGGGATGTTTACAAAGTTTAAAGTTCTTTATTCCAATTTACAAACCAGCAAACAATACGTACACTTATGACGACTATGGTGGAGATTGTAGAAAACAATACACTATGCCTTCACCTGAGTACTCATGCGGAAAAAGAAACCCGTTATATGAAATACGGGCAACTTCTTTTGTTTCAATAGTAATGTAGCTAACTTGTACAATAATGATGCTATAATTTATAATATAAAATAAAAGTTATATTTGTGAACGAGTTTATCTAATTTTATTAATACAACATTGATAGAGAAAAAAACCATCGGCCTATTACATCGGCCGGTATCAGCTGATATTAGAGGCCGCATTTACAATAGCATTGATGTAGTATTATTGTACAATCATAGGTTATTTGCATTATTTGATTGTGGAATTTTCTTCGATTTTTACCTTGTTTTTATATATTTTGGTAGATATCTTTGAATTCTTTGCTTCTAAATAAAAAGACTAAGTAATGGCTTGTATTAATTTTATTTCACGACAAAAAAGGAAAAACTTATAACTTTATATGTTGCTTGAGCGTGTTGCCTTATTGATGTCCAGCCGTTGCACGTTTATGCGAAATCTCGTTTTTCTCATAATCTTTAGCACACTAAATAGCAATGAATATGTCAACTTCTACAAAAATGTGCTTATTTCACAATATGTGTTGTATGGCCTTGTAAAAATTTTGAAATAACATAATGAGAAATAGATGTTTAAATGTGCATCTGTTGTACATGAAATATTACATATATCCATGTCACTATTATAAATCACAGGAAATAGTAAATGATTTGCCAACTTATTATAAAATTAGCTACAGCAATTATTATATAAAGCATGTTTGATAGGAAGTATATTAACATCTTTTAAGATTTTTCCACTTCAGATCAGCAGAAAGTGTGCCAAGTTTATGAGTAATTTAATTTTTAAAATTATTACTTTCAACACATTTTAGCAAAGAGAAATACAAAATTAGAATTAACAATCATTTGAAATTGAAAAGTGAAGATATAAAACGGTAGAGAGTAAAAAAAAACGATTTTGCATTTATTGTCTAAATAAAATTTAACGTGAAATTAATTTCTTTTTTCATTGTTCTTCCAACTCAACGTTCAGAAATTGTGAATACAAATGTGAAAATTAAAATAATATTCATTCATAATTGATAACTATATTGACTTTTGAAAACGTTGTTGTATAATTTACTGGTTGTTTTAATACAAAGTCTTACTCATGGGGGAAGGTGAACTTTCATGCATATTTCATTCAGTTCGGTTAATTGGAATATTTTCATTGCATAATATAGATATGTCTTACGTTATGCCTTCAACACATCGGGGTTTAATTGTGCACTTAGTCGGGTTCGTGTTTTTCGATCTTTAGTTTTCTGTGTAATGATTTGTAGATCATTGTTTGTTCAGTTGGCTTTTGCATTGTCTGTCCTTTGTCGATTTATGGCTACTGATTATCCCCTTTGCCAGCCATCAGGGAAACTAATATGGAGTGCATGCGCTGTTGAGAAGCAATCTAAAGTTCCATTATAGATAATTGGGGTCTTACAGTGTTCTAAAGTTCCATCCTGTATGTAGCAACCAAGAGAAAAAAAAATCAGAAATACAATTAAATCAGGAATTTACATCATATGTTTGTGTAAGCAAAATGTCAATGATCTCCATAATTTTTCAATGTAATATTTGTCACGACAATTAGAAATGAATTCGGTGTCTTTCTGCATATACTAATAATCTTATTTTATTGCTATTTACCAACCTTATGATGGCATTCATCTGTGCATTTCAACTATGATATACATAAAAGATTGTACAAATGCAGCAATATTTTGTAATATGTTGTAATCAACTTACTTTTGAAATGTATATATTGCTTAGTATTTCATTTTATCCTGCAATGACAGCATTTACCGACCAATATAGCCTGCCCAATATTTTTTTGATATTGGTCAGTTATAAATAGAACATACAAATGTAAAACGGGGCACATCGGGGGAAATTGCTTTCAAATACATACACAAAATTATTTCAAATACTTTTATCATCGTCCAGTAAACGTTTATTTACGATTTAAAATTGCAGGATAAATACAATACATGTGCACTGTCGGAGCATATAGGTAAATATGTGTATTCGGCGCGAAACGCGGGAAAAGGCTCGGCAAAGCCTCGCTTTTTCCCCCGTTTCTAAGCCTCATACACATATTACCTATATGCTTCGACAGTGCACAAGTTTTGTATATTGATAATGCATTCATATTGTCGTTGACGATGTTTGTCATATGAAAGTGGTGTCTCACTATAACCACTATGTCATAAAATCGCATCTTTCTTTTGCAATGCAATACGCTATACGCTTAAGAGGAAACCTCATTATTTGCTAATCAATGAGCAAAGACCGTAAGATAAATAGCAGTAATATTAAGTGTCTAGCAAATAACAATGGCTAGTTTTATTTGCTCATCAACCTTGAAATTGGTTGATTATTTCAATCACGAATCTTGTGTATGTCTGCAACCATAATATTGTTTTTGCTATCACTTACTCTGTTGTTTATCCTAGCTTTGGTTGAGGCTAGAATAGACAAATGCCTTTAATAATCATTTTTAGAAGAACAAACTCTAGAGAAGCGGTTCAACTGCAATAGCAATACTCTGTCCGCAAAGAAGGGAGGAATGTCGATAGTTAACAACTGAAATAATTTCATCACGGAAATTCTTGGAACATAGCCGTCCTTCTTATTTTTACAATATTCTTGGAAAACGATATCGCACAGAGCATTAAATATGCACTGTCCTCATTTAAATCCAAGTTAAAACTGTATTTCCGAACATTTTTCCAGCATCAATACACATACACATTGTAATATATGCCTAGAGCATCAACACACATCTTTGTAATTGCTTGTCTATGTGTTGTTTGTGATGCTAATCATCATTTGGAACTTAATTATGCCTGGTTAATATCATGGAGAGACCAGATGGTCGGCTACTGTTAGATTAGATCTCTTATGTTTGGTTGAAAATGTGAAAGTGGGCGTTACTTTCCCAGATGATTGTCGTTTGATAATCTTTATCTTCCAAAACCAATAAATTAAATGGTAAAGAGACAATTAACAATCTTTTTCTTTATTACCACATGAGGAGAACGAACGACCTGAATGATAGTGGTTTTGAGACGAGCAAAAAACTTTGCAGATCTGTCAGTTTTTTCATTTGGTACCAAAAAAGAAAAAAGAAAGAAGAAAAAAGAAAAAAAGGTAGTGCTTACTTTCCTCCATATTTTCATGTCTCTTTAGTCTTCCTTTTGAAATTCTTTTGTCCAATACTTATATCTATTGAGACATAGGACAGTCATTTACAATAGAATACTAATAATAGACCACTTTAACTGTATGCGATGTGCTGCGACTTACTCATTATCGCACGTCATTCAACACTGAACTCTTCGTTGACTGTATAAAGGGTACGTGTATGAATTCATGCACATACTGACTGTGTATATTATCCTGGTATCTTGCTCTTATACAGTCCAGAGGTTAGTAGATAAGCCTTGATTAATAACGATGACCTCTTGGTAAAACCGTGTTGGAAAGGATGATGTGGGTGTTTTTGGCCTTTTGTATCAACCATTAAATTGACACAGCTATTATATAAATAATCCATGTTGTTTCTTAGTTTTGTTCTATAAAATTGCAAGCAAAGCAAGAAACATGAAAGTTTCAATGCATAAAATCTGATTTTAGTATATAAGAGAGATAAGAAAGACATAGCATTTAGACATTCGTGTATATGCAAAAACTCGAAAAACAAGAAGTTGCATTATACAATATTGAAATTCAAGGAGAAATATGTACAAGGGAAATCAGACAATAAGATGGATAGATAATATGAAGATCAAAGGATTGCTGCACAGCAAACAAACAACGACTCAAACGCAATCTACAGTATTGTAATTGTATTCTTGTAGACAGATGTGCTATGACTTAAATATAGCTCGCTGTTTAATTCTGCTGAGGATTAGGAAGCATGCATCACATTTATTTAGTTTATGTTTGTATGTCATAATAATAACATGAAATACAACTAAACCAAACGAATCCTGAATATAGTGAACCCCTATTTAAACCAAGCTTTAAATAAGTTCTTAATATAGGAAATGGTTGTTTATTCAACCTGCATAAATCGAATACCTGTCTATTTCGAATATGACATGTTTCACTGTACATAATAAAGCAAATCATTATTGTTAATCAAATAAGAATCGCACCTTGATATATCGATTCTTTGTTAAAAATACTTTGTTTTTTCCTAAATGTATTACATTTATTTGGCTTGATCAAACAAAATAACGTACTTTTTTTACTCAGCTATCAAGAAGGGAGGATTGGAATCCTATTAATCGGTTTAACCCCGTCATATTTGTGTGTCGGTCCCAAGACAAGACCTCGATTTCCAACTTTGTATCTTTTTTGTGTTCAGTGAATTCAGCTAAGGTGATTGTTCATTTTGTTGTTATTGGTGGAATTAATTACCATCACTGTTTAAGCTTTCTTTTCATATTACGCATTCATTTTCATTTTTTTTTGCAGTGCGCAATGCCGAAATAATTTTATGGTTGACATTTGTTTTAATAATTATGTTTTTTGCACTCCTTGATGAACGTATTAATCCTATCTCATATTCTATGATCGTTAACTGCATCAATATAGGCATTAAGACATGTCTTGTTAAGGTAGTACCAAATTACGCTTATTCCTACCTAACGCAATAAGTGACCTTGGAATATATATTCGTTCTGGTTTTCTGACAAGTGTGCAGAATAAACTGCCAATTGAAATGTAGAATACCAACTTAAAACATGAACATAAAAATTTCAAGAAAAATAATGTCTATTTTTTTTTTTATTAATATGTTATTTCACAAATGTTCATTTTAATTATTGTCAATGGTTATATATACACAATAAAACAGGCTGGAAAGAATTGGCTATTGACGCATGCGAAATATATATTTCGACATGAACAGTATTGTTAACTTGGACATACCAGTTAAAACAACCATTATGTGATACAGCAATGATTGTAAACAATTAATCCTAAAATATATTACAGTAAGCATCCGTATGGTATATTGTCATGTTCATGTTCCAATCAGAATGTTAACAATCATCAATGGTAGTTAAATTCACCTGTATCTAAAGGTTTACATTGGTCGTAGGAATTATTGTTTCTTCATTATTGAGAAGCATAAAAATGTATGACTTGTATTTGCATAGGTGTAATGCTTCAATTCTAGACGTTAATTATCAACCCATTTTTCTTTCTTTTGTATTTAAAGCAATATGTAAATGAGCAACTTGCGACTTGTTGCATTCCATTTTTTCAACTTCTCGTCTTCCAACTAATTAGTTTAATATCATATACATTTTTATCCTCTGATCTAAAAACCATTGGATAAAGAAAGGTACAGAGATACATGATAATCACACGGGACATGTTTTTTTTGTTTTTGTTTTTTGACTACGTCATTTTATATAGACTATGGGATTGGAACAATGAAATGCAGGCCCGGCCTTAAGCCAATTGGACCAATTGATTCCCATTGGGCCCCGACTTTTAAGTACACACAACATACTCCAGGTTTTACAGAGAACAACATTATGCCCCGAACCTCCTAAGGCCGACCCTGGTGAAAAGAACTAGTTTATGCCGGCTATATATTAATATAATATGCATCTAAATAGCTGTGGAAATATCTAATCATGTATATTAGATCTTGGTCAATCTGTTTTAATAATGTACATTTTGCATATGCATATTCCCATTGCTTCTTCTGTCAAAATACAAAATAAAACACAGGGCTAATAGAGAATTAATGTCCGTATTTCATTCAACCGAAGCAGTTAATAACGTCCCTCGGTTAACTCAAGGTCTAAGATATACTGACACAAGCTATTTTCACTAATATATGTCAAACGCATGAACGCTTGGAGTACACAATATGGTACTTGTTTTTGTTTATTAGTATGTTTTCTTTCAGAAGCCGTGAAATATCTACCTAATTAATCGAACACATGCTCAAATCTTCATAAATTAAACAAATTTTAATTAAAGTTTTATGATATATATTTTACTATATTTATTCAAATTGCATATTACATCCATACGGGTCAAACAATTACAATACAAAAGCAGCATGCAAACATAAAAAAAACACAAAAAAACCACAAACATAATATATATGTAAATGTAGGAGAAATCTTTGACCGGCGCGGACCCTATCGTCTCAAGTCTTCTGATTGTTTTATGAAGGTGCAAACAACCGATAAAAGATCTGAAGTTGGATGGAGTATGTAATCAAGTCATGGGTGACATATTAGTAAAAGAAAGACATTTAGTGGCAATTGCGTGTGGGGTACTAGTAATTATTTTGCATAGCTATAGAAAAAAAATGTTTTATTCGTGTGGATAGGAGACAGGTATCTATGAATATGACAATAACATAATGTTTATATTAGGATATATTATTGACCACAGTGAATGGTATGGGGCGGTCGTGGTCATGAACATATGTTAGTTAAATTTACAACTACCTGTGCAATCAGTGACTAGTTCGAACCCCCCTGATGGCGAGGTGTACTCGATGCGGGGATTTTCTCCGGGTACTCCGGTTTCTCCCACCAATACAACTGACCGCCACGATATAGCTGAAATATTGTTGAAATCATAATTGTTTGACATCTGTTAAATTTACTATATTCTTTAATAACAATATAATGCTTAAATCGAAGAATGTAAATGCATCACACGTAAAATTATTTTAGATGAGGTAATTTTAGCTTTTTAAATTATTTTTGTTTAACTTGGAATATTTTTTTTTAAGTTTACTTTACAACGGATTTCATTCAAATTATAATTGACAGGTTTAAATCAACAGCATCGTACTTTGTCAGATACGAATTAAAATGAAAAATGATCCTTACATACGAACAAAATGATATAATGAGTTGCTTAAGTAATGATTGTGCGAGTTTTACATTTAACAAACAGATACCGTATCATTATAACGTTTTTTGCAACATAAATTGAGATTGTTTCTATACTATTTAACCATTGATGTAAAAGCATTATATCGTGTTTGCACCAATCATTATAACGTTTGTGCTGAACATTGCAAATATTGCATAGGTTGTTGTACTTACTGGTGAAATATTTACAGCTCTCTCGGTGACAGCTTTGAACTAGTAATAAAAGAGTATGAAATGTTTGTTGTTGCACGAACATTATATTGTGGAATGCTTGTTTTCGTGATAAATCAACACCTTTAAAATGTCATTGCATAAAGATCCACAACCTTCCATAGAGGACAAACATCAGAAACATTCAAATAAGGATATAAATTTATTGATTCTAGGAACTCGGGGTGTGGGGAAATCAGGTAAGGTTATTTCAAGATTATTGAAATTTATTTGAAAAGATAAACATAACTTATAATATTAAAATGCAGGAGGATTAGGGTTATGATATTTAACACCAGAGAAACCGGAGAAAACCACCGATCAGCCGTAAGTCACTGAAAACCTTTATCACATTGTTGCATTGAATACACCTCACCATAAGCGGGATTCGAACTTACAACGTTAGTGGTGATAGGCACGGATTGCACAGGTAGTTGAAAGTTGTAAGCCCAACTACCATGCGATCACGACCACAACGACCCATGCAATGCAGGAATGGAAGAGTACCGCTTGTTGAACGATTAAGCGAAGCTACTTGTATAGCAAAATATGTCTCACATTAATGCCCTTGGAACCAATATGTTTGCCCAGAATGTGCATACAAATAATACATATTGTCAAATAAATCAATATAGTCAAACCTGCTCTCGCGCATCGTCATGAAGTCGACGGTGCTCTCTATCGTTGTATTAAAACCAGTATTGGAATAAATGTTTAACGCTTTCGTAAAGATACAGATATTATTTATTATGAGTTATTTTCAAAGAAATTGTTTGTTCCTTTGCTTCTTTGTCAAACAAAGAAATAAAAATAGATGATGTGCATCTTCTGTGATCTTAAAGTCCGCCGTTGCTCCTGTGTAAAAAAAACAATATAGATAATACGCATCTTCTGTGATCTTAAAGTCCGTTGTTGCTCCTGTGTAAAACAAAATATAGATAACACGCATCCTCTGTGATCTTAAAGTTCATCCTAACAGTGCACCAGAACAGTAATACAGCGGATACATGGCAAACGGATGAACGCTTGCAATACGTTATGATAATTTTATCTACACGCTCGTGTTACTGCCCACTTAATATACGTATGTTTCTTTATCTAACGACGGGATACTGAGTTAATTAATCTAACATATGTTTTGATCTTTTACAATCTACGTAATAAAAAGATATATACACAATGTATACAAGTGGTAATTACATTCATTAGTTAGAATTATATCTAATGAATCCTTAACCACATCGTAGGTGTAATGCTTAGCGTGGTCGCTTCGAATGCGGTAGATCATGGGTTCGAGCCCCGATCTGGTCAAAGACTATAACATTGGTATTTGTTGCTTCTCAGCAATAAGATGAAAGGGTAAAGACTGGTTGGCTCGGGATAATGTGTCCGAGTGGAGCGACATGTCTATCCGCTGATTTTTGTTCCAGTGAGTTAGCACTATATAAAAATTCAACTAAGCGTGTTGGTCTAGTACAAAGCGGACCTCATCATCATCTCATTAAAAATTAACTTGTTCACGCCATGATATAGCTGAAAAATTGTTGAATTGGCGCTAAGCAACAATCACTCACTCCTTAGTGAATCCGGCAGTTATTGAAGTGATTCTAACAATATTCCAATGATTTACAATTTTGACGGAGCACCAACAAAATGTGTTACATCTTTCTAAATACTGTATTCTGTCTTACTCTTGCGTGTGTAACGTTCGTATTTCGCCTTTTGGCAAGAAATAACTTACAAACATTTTTTGCTATAAAAAAATATTTGTATTTACAGTACCATAATAGAATATCAATTAAGTTTTGGCTTGACGTTTTGACCCTTGAATTTTGGCGTTTGCGTATGAACCGTCAGAAATGCATTAATAGCACCTCGCCAATACTAATATAACCCGCCATAAACCGGAGGAAATTGTTGTTTTGACATCTTATGCCATATACCTGTCAGCTGTGTACATTGTAGTAATAATTTCAGACACTACAACAATTCTCTGTTACCGAAAGAAACAATACAATTTTTTTCTGCCATCACGGTGGTACCATACACTACAGGGAGATAACTTTTTAAAATCAGTTGAACGTTTTGATCATATGATGTTTGTATGCAGATTTCAAGCATCTCAGTGATCAAAACCACCGAGAGAAAAACTGCTATGTGGCTAGTGAATTTATAGCTCTGAGTCTGTTGGTTGGTATTTGTTAAAATTTTGATATCTATTACAGTGAATATATGCAAACACACTGCCAAAAAAATTAGAAAATTAAACGAGCAGATCAAATTTTACCTGAAGTGTATGGTACCACCTTAAGTAGCTTTTAAATCTTAAAAAATAATTCAAGGTATCGTTGCGGTAGAACTAATATGTCTGCTTGTATGATATTTGGTCATTTATGTAAGAAAAATACATAAACACAATGCATACAAGTGGCAATTATATTCGTTAGTTAGAATTATATCTAGTTAATCCGGTAGTTATTGAAGTTATTATATCATAAAGTTCCCATGATTTGCAAATTTAACAGAGAACACCTACGGAAAGTGCTTTATATTACATTTTAAAATGCTGCATAATGGTATGCTATTATGTGTGTGTAACGTTAGTATTATGTGTGTGTAACGTTAGTATTTCGCGCTTCGGCAAGAAGAACAAAATCCACAAACTATTTTTAATTTTGTATTTACGGCACCTTAATAATATATCAATTATATTCTGGTTTGACGTCTTGGCGCTTTAAATTTGGCGTTTGCGTATGAACCGTCAGAAAGCGTCCATTGCACCTCAACAATACTAGAATAAGTCACCATAAACTTGCTGAAATTATTACTTTACATCTTATGTCATATACCTGTCAGTTTTGTACATTGTAGCATTTTGCAATTATGATCCCTCTACTCAAAACTTTCTCTCGTAAGAATATTAAAACTTTCTATGATATGTATGTACCCGTGATGATCCCTCTACGCCAAGCTTTCTCTCATAAAAATATTAAAACTTTCTATGCTATGTATGTACCTGGGATGATTCCTCTATTCAAAGCTTTCTCTCGTAAAAATATTAAAACTTTCTATGCTATGTATGTACCCGGGATGATCCCTCTACTCAAAGCTTTCTCTCGTAAAAATATTAAAACTTTCTATGCTATGTATGTACCCGGGATGATCCCTCTACTCAAAGCTTTCTCTCGTAAAAATATTAAAACTGTCTATGCTATGTATGTACCCGGGATGATCCCTCTACTCAAAGCTTTCTCTCGTAAAAATATTAAAACTGTCTATGCTATGTATGTACCCGGGATGACCCCTCTACTCCAAAGCTTTCTCTCTCAAATTTTTAATGTTAAATATGTACCTGGTTTATCCCTTTACTCATGTTTGTCCTTGATTTGCGTACCCTGTAATCGAGCATTTCATTAGAATTGGTTTCTAAATGAACATGATAGAAAATGCATTTGAATCACAGGTAGAGTAACCGAACAGACCTTAATCACCAACGGGACTTAAATGATAGGCATGACATTTCCTGTATCAATGATTTTGATAAGACCTCCATAGCTTGTAAGCGAACCGTAGTATTTAACCGATAGACAACACATCTGTGCGTTATCTCTCACAGACTACAACCTATCAGAAATATTACTAAACATGCAGTCTAGAAGTACTATAAACAATGTCGTGAGTCAAAGCAAAATAGTAAATCCATGCACAACCACATCGCTTCTATCTAGATTAAATTGATTTGACTACAAAAAAACTTAGAACATCTAAAACTAAAAACTGATAGATGAAAACAAATCAAATACAAGCACAACCACATCGCTTCTATCTAGATTAAATTGATTTGACTACAAAATAACTTAGAACATCTAAAAGCTGAGCGATGAAAACAAATCAAATACATGCACAACCACATCGATCCCATCTAGATATGTGTGTGATTAAATTGAACTGACTACCAAATAAAATTAGAATAAATTCTATCACGTGCACAGAAGAAACATGTTTTCCAGTTTAACGTCAATTGTTTCTTGATAAACTCGAAATTTAACATGTTG
The DNA here is from genome assembly GCA_963680875.1 of Bathymodiolus brooksi. Lineage (NCBI taxonomy): Eukaryota > Metazoa > Mollusca > Bivalvia > Mytilida > Modiolidae > Bathymodiolus > Bathymodiolus brooksi. The sequence continues at coordinate 112,931,768 of OY804581.1, forward strand.
TTGTCGATTGAGTGAAACACTTGCGCATTTGCGAATGCACTGTTTACTTCGCCATTCTCTTTTTGACATGTTTAACACCGTCAATTTTTATTGCAGTGCCTGTACCAAGCCAAAGAAATGAGCGATTAGGGGTAACGGTATTGCTCTGTTTCTACGATTTTTCTATTAGATGTTGAAACTGCTCCAATAATGTGGTATTAAGCATTTGAATATATACAAAATAATGCTTTTTTTTTGCTTTTTTTTTGCATGGTGATTATAGATTAATACATGGCCTTTTTAACAATACCCTTGTTAACAGCTCGAGACCTTGATATCGGCCCCGAGGGCTTTAGCCCGAGGGACGATATCAGTCGAGGGCTGATGACAAGGGCAATATGACAAAGGCCATGTATTAATCTATTTATCACATATTTTGCCAGGGCAGATAACATGTTATTGCCCTTCACAAGAGGGCAGATAACATGTTATTGCCCTCGCAAAATGTTATTGCCCCGGAGGCAAATAACACGCCGCAAATTATGCTTTTATTACACATGCAAATTCGGCGTTATTTCAATAAAATATGTGATAATAGCATTTAACATTGCAATGTAATTTATCACGATATGTTAGTTACAACACGGAGTCGCAATACATCTGCCAGTTTTTTGGATATATGGAGAGAGTTCCCAATTGGACAATAATAACGCAGACATCAATTTCGCTCACTCGGCCCATCTCCGAAGCAACAACCCCACCAGGCACGCTCAAAACCAAAACTTAACAAGCGTGCAGTGCATAATAAACAAAAGGAATGGAATAAAACATTTCAATAAAAAATGAATTCAGTAGTCAATACCTTCACCTGGGATGTTGAATTTTCTATCGAATATTTTCTCTTTCTGCAAAGTGAAAATTAACAAGCATATTGGGAAGAGGTCATGTTATAATAAGGGGGTAATATCCGTAATATGATATTACAAATTGAGGCTAACAAATACAGTTTTCTTTTATGTCAGTTCTTTATTATTTTCTTTGTTTGCTTAATAATAAACTGGCTAATAATATTATGGTAGCATTTTTTTGCTTTCGCAACAAACAACTGTCTTTATCTTGTATCAGCTAGATTTCCATCGTTATTAGAATCAAGTCTTCTATTAGCACGTGAATTAAAAGCTAATTACATAGATAATTATATTATACCAACTTATTGGTGTAATAAATAACGTATACACATATTAGATAGGAACAATTTGTGGTGGTGTTACTTTATGTAGATCGTTGTCTGACTTTTTGGCCCTTTAGTTCTTTGTTATACAGGTGGTGTGTTATATATTTGGATTGTTCCTATATAACGGAGGTGCGGCTTAGACACACCCATTTGGTATTTCGTCTGTGTTTTTGCTATCTTTATTATTTGTGTTTATTTGTTTACAATAATGTTGTACTTAAATTAGGTGCTTGTCTTTGTATTTTTGCATTGAAGGTGTTTTTTTCTTTTTTTATATTTAGTAGTGAAGTGATGTAGTTTCTAATATTAATGTGTTTTAATGGTAATGCATTCCACGAACAAAGAAACAAATAAACATGTTTTTTATTTGCCAATCAACGACACTCAAAGTGATCTGGATATTGATATCAATCAGAATAGACACATACATGATTACACACAAGATAAAAAGGGATTTGTAAATTATTTTTTTATTAGAAGAAAGCAAATCATGTTAGAAGGACGTCGCACTAAATATTTCTAACTAATGAAACTAAAAACCTATTGAAATGTCTCGTTTCAAATGACATCATGAACTTGAAATCATCATAAGTAACTACGTACGCAGTTAAAATTTCTTTAAACTTCATATTATTTCTTACATAATAAATATTTAGATGTAAACAAATATACCTTAAATTTACATTTGCACTGCTCTGTGTAGAAATACGTCACAAAATATATCTATCGTAGCATTTTCTTATTATATCAATGCACTCAACGTACAAGAGGTCATGATGGTTGTATCTGCATATGCAATCATTAATAATCTGATTTGTGTTGTTGACTCCCACCTGTGGTAAGATGTACTCGATGTAACCTGTTGTCAATGACCGACGGAAGATCTCTGGATTACATCCGTGGCGAGGTGTGCTCGATGCAGTGCCGGATTTACCTATAGACTCGATAAGTTGAACCTAGGGCCTCAAAATTTAGGGAGCCTCCAGCCAAGGTGTATAATATTTTTAACACTGTTATTGGACTTTCACACTTATGCTGTCATAACGTACTGTATTTTCTAAGCAACCCTTCAGTAATTTTCCTTACACTCCATTTCAGAATATTGCAGAATTTTAAGCACCCCTCGTCATCTTTCCCTTTATTGAAATTGATTAAACACACTTCCATCTTCCTCCAGTCGAGAAGGTGGGGGAATTGGGAGGGACTTCACAAGTGGATTAGGCTAGGGCCTCTCTTTATCTAAATCCGGCACTGGTTCGATGCATCATATTGTCAATGCCCGACGGAATATCCCTGGATTTCATCCGTGACGAGGTGTGCTCGATGTATCATATTGTCAATGACCTACCGATGATCGATGGTTTTCACTCCGTGACGAGGTGTCCTTGAAAGATCTTTGGTTTCGGTCAGGTGTGACAATAGTGCAAAATACTTATTATTGTTCTTGTGTACACCTTTCCCCCAATCTGTGAACATATAGTGCCATTCATTATTTTTCCAAAAAACGAACACAGAATGCCCATGTCTGAAATATTCTATTAATATAATGAATATATTACAGTTAACTATCATCACGTGATATTGGTTTTTATATCAGCATTATTAATATCATGCATTTGGCATATTCCGTGTATTCTTTATAACAACGCTGTTCACCCTCTTATATGTGAGAGTTGGTATAGTACTCAAACGAGGAAAACACTTCGATGACCGCATCAAGGTCATAAGTGAGAGGACATGTATATGTTTACACTGTTCTGGCGGTGAAATGTTTTTGTTTTGTTTTTCATTGTATATTTGGACCTTATTTTTGCTTTGTTTCATTCAAATAAATTCACTTGTGTTTATAAGTCCAAATGTGAACGTTTACTGCTGATTATACATTTGTTGACATTGTTCATATTCAAGGGTAATAATGGGTAGATGGTAGAGTCATTGTGTCTAACGCCACTTTCAACAATATCTCAGCTGTATCTGGCGATCAGTTTTATTGGTGGAGGAAACATGAGTACCCGGAGAAAACCACCGACATGTCGCAAGTCACTGCCAAGCTTTATCACATAATGTTGTATCGAGCGCGCCTCGTCTGTGCGGAATTCGAACTCACAACGTTTGTGGTAATATACACTGATTGCATAGGTAATTATAAATCCAACTACCATACTATCATGACCACGACGGCCCTCAAAGGTAACAATAATAAGCAACGTATTCAGAAAAATAGTTTTCTTCACTGTGCACTTTTTTCTTAGCTTAGCACTTATTTACTTGACATAATTTTTTGCATGCATGTAAAATCACATAAAATCGGTTGTCATGCAGTTTAATTGTCAAACAACATAGTCTTTTAGTGCTTCATTTATTAATGAAGCTAAACAACATTTTTTGCATTTCCTTTGTAACATTATAAGGGTAATAACACAATTACCGAACTCCGAACAATCTGACAAAGGGAAAGTCAAAACTCATAATTATAAATTATATAAACAGACAAAATCAGTCAACAACCGGAAAACTGTGAAAACGTAATGACCCTGACTTGGTACAGGCATTTCTAAAGAAATGGTGGGTTGAATCAGATTTTAAGGCGCCAAACCTCCCGCTCTCATTACGGTTAAAAGGTTCCGGCTGTCACTATAACAGTATTTAAATACAGGAACAAAATAGGTAAAATAGTTATCAAAGCAGTACCATATTCGGTGACGTAAATGTCAAAAATATTTTTACGTCACACATTGATAAAAAAATATCCTTGACATTTTTCTTGACTTCTTTATCTTTATACATTTTCACTATATGAAATTGCATCGCTTATAATCGTTTCTGCAGAGACGGAATATATTTCGACAAGATCTTGATATCGGAATATAAACTTTTTAAGAGATCGAATAAGGCGAATCTTTTAATAGCCCTGGTCCAGTAGCCTGTTTCTCAGATGAAGATGACGTTTCAGGAGATCAGAATAATTGCTACTGGCCCTTGCATAGCGAATCAATTGCGAGATGTAAACACCATATGCAGGAGAAGCTGGTATATTGCTGCACATGTTTGGAAAATTTATGATTTTAAAATTGAAGTCATCCCGTTTATCATAAATTTTAGTACTGAGTTGACCACTGTCGTCAAATTCGAGGTACAAGTCCAAAAATGATGCGGACGAAGCTGTATCGGTGGTCTCTTTAACTTCCAGCTCTGGAGGATATATCAATGGAAGAAATTCTGCAAATCTAGAATTATTGATAGATAAAACGTCATCAATATACCTGTATGTGAAATCAAAGGCTCTAGCCTCATGAATCTTCTTATCTTTTACAAGCTTTTGAAGAAACTCCGACTCATATGAGTATAAAAATAAATCGGCTAGAAGAGGGGCACAATTCGTACCCATTGGTATGTCGACGACCTGCTGAAACAGTGTCCCTCCAAAGGAGACAAATATGTTATCGATGAGGAACTCCAGCATACTGATCACTTGTTCCTCGGAGTAGCATGTTTTACCTTTTTGAATTTGTTTGAAAAATATGTGGAATTGTAGCCTAACACAACAAATTTTGAGCCATAGTTTCTATGACTAAAAGCTTTATGAATTTTTTTTAAGCGGGTTATAGTATACAGCTGTTAAGCGGGTTATAGTATACAGCTGTTACTGCAATGCAACAGGAAATAAAACACCGACGTTGTGAGATAATTGATATGATTATTAATAAATTGGAACATATTTAAACACTTAAAAATAATAGATATGTTTCTTCTGCACTGAACAAATATTAAGCAACGTATTCAGAAAAAAATAGTTTTCTTGACTGTGCACTTTTTTTCTTAGCTTAGCACTTATTTACTTGAAATAATTGTTTGCATGTATTTAAAATCACATAAATTCGGTTGTCATGCAGTTTAATTGTCAAACAACATAGTCTTTTAGTGCTTCATTTATTAATGAAACTAAACAACATTTTTTGTATTTCCTTCGTAACATTATAGTATACAGCTGTTACTGCAATGCAACAAGAAATAAAACACCGACGGTGTGAGATAATTGACATGATTATTAATAAATTGTAACATATTTTAACTCTTAAAAATAATAGATATGTTTCTTCTGCACTGAACAAATCAGTATATGTAATTCACGTCATACCGGGAGAACAAAGATATGTGTTGAAATGATTTTGCTTTGCTTGCGGATTGTTTCTCTTTTGCTTTGAATTTGCTGTCGCATTGCACAAACTAAAATAAAACGCTCGTTATTTTACCAATCGGTATGTACCTGTTGTTTTAATATTCGTTTTCACTCAAGAAATATTACCATCAAAGATTGTCTTATTCCCTTTTAATCATCATATAAATAACACGTTTGTTTTTGTTTTTAAAATTGTTTATCACACTGAGGCTAATTATTATTCATGACGAATTATGAAGGATTTTGGATATCGCTCAAATCAAATGTTACACTTGAATGTCGACGTGCACCAGAGAAGCACTTAAAAGATGCAATGTCTCAATGACACATCCTTACATTTAATCCTTTCCCAAAATTCATTATTCCCATCTGCCAATTACAGAACACAGTAGTATAGAGATTTACACCTTTCTATATCGTTTACATATTTGATATAAGTGTAGCAGCTTTAACTTTATAATCTAATAAACTGCTTTGATATTTTGTTTTTATTTATTTATCGTTTTATCGTTTCGTATTTTTCTAATTTTTCTTTCATGTATGTCATACAAAATGCATTGATAGTTTATTGTAAACAAATGAACTGTAGTGTGCTTAAGTATTTGAATGATATTAACATTTAACATCTCATTAAAAAACAAATACATGGTACATGTACATGGGCACAAATGGAGAATCCCCGTAGGAAAAAACAATATACCACAGAAGGAAAAATACAAATGCTGAATACAAACCAATGTACACAAAAAGGATAAGCATTCCATCATTCTAGTCCGTCATTTGTATTGCAAAATGGAGGCACTTGAGTTCACACACAGTTTTTAGCGGGGTTCTTTAGTTTTCTGTGTAATGTTTTGTAGATCATTGTTTGTCCTTTGTTCTTTCTTTTTGTTCTTTTTTTATTGGGCTATTGTCTTATCTGTGCTTCTTCAAATTACGTCTCCTGGTTACCCCTTCAAACCTTTCATAATTTAATCAATACATAAATGCATACCGTTGTAATGGTTGAAGATGAAACTTTTGGTTTTTTGTACTTAACATCATGCGATAGTCGTTGCCGTTTAATTCTCATGTTTCACCGGCGGTTTTGCTGTATCTCCAGATTATTAGGGGGGGTGGGGGGGTTGTTGTGCTGCCCTTCACATTTTTATTACATTTAGTGCATATCACCACTAATGTTGTGAGTTAGAATCCCGCTCATGGCAAGATGTACTTGATGCAATATTACGTGATAAAATGTGTCAGTAACTAGCTGCAGGTCGCTGATTTTCTCCGTGTACTCCGGTTTCCTCCACCAATAAAACTGAAAGTCACAATGTAGCTGAAATATTATTGAAAGTGGCGTCAAACACCATAACCATAACCCAGTAGATAATTTCATTGATCAAATTAATGACATTCTGATACAGCAGTATATTCATTTTTGTAAGAAAAAATAAAGTTTGTAATTTGCAAATTTGTATATGGGTTTGTCGATGATTTTGTTGGTGCAAGTGAAGTTTTATTGATGACATATGAGAGGGATGTGTTGTAGAAAGTCAAACTTATGATATTTGCAGCGTTGCTGAGATGATAACAATTAAATATAGAATGAAAGTCAAGCTATTTTATTTTCTGGTATAAGTGCAAGATACTTAGCATACATCTTCATTGGGGGTATAAACCCATAGATATAAAATGTATTTTCTAGAACAACCCCATCAGGCACGCCTAAGGTTAAAAGATTAGAACACCAAATCAAAGGACCAAAACAGGATGGCCAAAATATGAAAAGAATAATTCAGATTTCATTACCTGTTGATGTAAATGTGTTGAAAGTAGCTCTACAATGGCAATGTTGCGTCGTCTTACTGCATATTTTGGAAACTTTGTATACTTCTGTTTTATAGTATACTCAGCCAGAAAACTGGGCGGTCATATATTTGTGTGTTAGGGGTATCGACATTACCTCTTTCTACGATTTTGATATTTGATTTTGGAATTGTTCGGACAGTGTGATATTTTTTTCTTTTTATTTTTTTCCCTGACGTGTCACACAGAAAGATAAAAAGAAATTTCAGAATCTACGGCTGTATTTTAGAATCCTGTTACTTCAAGAAATGTTGTACACATAATGATTATAACATATGGACAGACACTTTGTAAACACATGTATTACCTTTGATATGCCACCGTGAAAAATAAATCAATCCATCAAACAGTTGAAAACTGATTAGACATGGTGATTTCACTCATGGAACAAGCACAGTGATAATATGATACTTATTGAAATATACTCTTCAACATCTTACTGCTAAGGTTCAATTACTATTTAATCAAAATACCTGTCAGGGTAATGAACTTTGGTAAATTTGAAGGTGATTCTCATATATTGCATTACTATTTCAAAGCAAAATATTTATGTTTCACAATTTTTTTTTTCAGCTTTGACCGTGCGTTATCTTACGAGAAGATTCATCGGTGATTATGAAACAGAACATGGTATGTATATAGATCAATTCCCCTCTTTTGCCTATGAAAAGTATTTCCAAAGTTTATCTATGTCAAAATTAAAAAAAATAATTTTCAATATTAATAAAACACAAAATACAACAATTGATAATATCTATATTTTTTAACTCTTAGTTGCTATATGTGCTATTGCAAATCTTAGCTGTAAACTGCAGCACATTTGTAATTACACATCTCAGTTGCTAAATGTAATAATTACAAATCGTAGTTGTTAAATACAGTACATTTGCAATAGTTGTTAAATGTAATAATTACAAATCGTAGTTGTTAAATCGAAGTTGATAAATGTAGTCATATGTGGTCAAGCTTGTTAAATATAGTCATAGCAAATCATCCTTTCTAACAGGTAGTCATTGTAAATCTTACTTGCAAAATGTAATAATTACACATCACATTTGTTACACCTAGTATATATTCATCGTCATTATAAGAAAATCGTTATTGATAAATAAACGTTAAGGAACACTGAATAGGCAACCAACAACGGACAAACCATAACAACCGGAAACACAGGGCACACAAGGCAACCAACAACGGACAAACCATAGAAACCGGAAACGCATGGCACACAAGGCAACCACAAACGGACAAACCACAGAAACCTGAAACACAGGGCACACAAGGCAACCAACAACGGACCAACCATAGAAACCGGAAATACAGGGCACACAAGGTAACCAACAACGGACAAACCATAGAAACCGAAAACACAGGGCACACAAGGCAACCAACAACAGACAAACCATGGAAACTGGAAACACAGGGCACACAAGGCAACCAACAACTGACAAACCATAGAAACCGGAAACACAGGGCACACAAGACGAAGACAAACAAAGCAAAACCACAACATGCGTTGAACACTACAATACGCAAGCAGACAAAAACAAGACACGATCCCTTTTACAAATGTAGTAATTACAAATCTTAGTTGCAAAACATAATCATTGCAAATTTTAATTGCTAAATATGTAATTAGAAAGCAAATTAGAAATATCACATCGTAGTTGCTAATTGTAGTAACCACAAATCCTAGATGGAAGATAAATATAATAATTACAAATCGTAATTGCAAAATGTGGTAGTTGCAAATGCTAGTACAAATGCAGAAATTACGAATCATACTTGCTAAATGTAGCAAATGTTGAGCTGCTGAAAATAGTAATTTCAAGTATTAATTGCTAAATGTACTGGCTACAAAGTGTAATTACTAAATAAAGTAACGATAAATATTATTTTGATAATTTAGTAATTACCTGGGTGTTTTTCTAAGTGCTGTAATTATATATTGTAATAGCAAATGCAAGAATTGCGTATGTTGTTTGCTAAATGTAGTTACTAAGTATCTTAGGGTCAATGTAGACGATAGAGCATTACTTCCGATAACCGTAATTTGAATATATAAAATAATTATTTCTGCTAGAACTTTTTTACACGTTGTACGCACAAATTTCGATATCTACGTTATAGCTGACCATAATTAATAGGGCGACAGAAACATGTGTTAATAGCATATAACATTGTAAAATCCAGGAAAAAACATTAAATCGGCGCCTTCTAATGGGTATCATTGACGCGTTTCTAACATGCAGCCTATTATCTGCATTAATTATCAATTATGTAATTCTTATTGTTAACTAAGCACGGCCACCATGTAATTGTTTATATAGCTGTAGATAGTTATCTTTATTTATTCTGATAATACTACGATGCTGTAGCTGTTTTCTCGTTACCTGTTTACGTGTTGACGTCTGCTTACTGCACATTGGACGAAAGCTGATGTTGATATTTATGTATTTATCAAATGCAATGATACTATGTATTAATTTCCAAATTGTTGTTCGCGATTAACTTTATCACGATTTTACACGACGGAATAATTATCTTGGAAATGCTTCAACTTTGATTACTAGAATATTTGATTGCTTACATGTAACTCAACGGAAAATATAAAATATACTTTTTCATAACTGTCTACCCTTTAATAAAAGAAGATATCCTTTGTGTCAATGCAAGATATTACTCACAGTTTCCAATAGATATTCTAAGAAAAGTTTGAAGATACTAAAGTAAGCCGATCAGTAAAAGTTAATTTATCACAGAGGAGACGTTTAACGGACTCGATTAAATTAGTAACACAGCGGGTGTCTTATAAAACATGTACTTCGCGAGCACCTGGGTTCACTCCCGTTTCTTTGGTGGGTCCGTGTTGCTTAAATGTTTAGTTTTCTGTGTTGTAATTGTGTTTGTACCCAATTTGTCTGTTTCTTTGGATTTCTCATTCTTGATTTCTCCTTCGGCTTCCTCTAAGGCATATTTACAATGTGTTTGTATTTGTATAACTATTTTACTTCACAAATGTAACAATATGCACAGGAAACTACATAAAAGACGAAAAACTTCAAGACAACTGTTTTACAACAGATATGCAAGATCATGAATATTAGAGAAAAATATTTAGCTTTTAGTTGTTTTTTTTTTGGGGGGTCATTTTATTTAACTAATATATTAAAGAGTGAACCTAGCAAAGGAACTCGATTATGTTAATATTTCCTTCACAAATACACGGAAAAAACATATTGTAGGATTATAAAATGAATAACAATTATTATTTGTTCAACCACATTAAGGAGGCAATGACGATAGCATAGCAAGTACCTGATTACATCCAACACCTTCAGTGAAACTATTATCAGCCGGAACAAATTTCAACAGAGGATGATAGTTTACCATCTATCCATCAAAATTTTTCTGCTATGATTTATATTTTGTTGTTCTAATTATTTAGAATTTAATACTATGTATGTGCAATATATTTGTAGAATCGATGTGTTCACATTCAGTTACTGTTGATGGTAAAGTTGTAACTGTTCACATTATGGATACAGCATGGAAGGTAAGATTAATCTTTATAATACTTTTTTTCTGATTACCACTTTGGTATCTTCAAACTATTCCTTCATGCTTTCAATCTTAGTATGCTAAAATGAAAAACAACAAAGCATCACACTGTCGGAACAGCTTCAAAATCCAATAGAACAATGGTAGAAAGACGCAAAATTGATACCTCTAGCCTTTGAGCCGTAATGAAAGCGGGAGGTTTGGCGCTTTAAAATCTGATTCAACCCACCCTTTCTTTAGAAATGCCTGTACTAAGTCAGTGTCATTACGGTTTTCACAGTTTTCCGGTTGTTGACTGATTTTGTCTGTTTATATACTTATGAGTTTTGACTTTCCCTTTGGAAGATTGTTCGGAGTACGGTAATTTTGTTATTACCCTTATATACACAATACATGACCGCCTATTTTCCTAGCTTGGTACAGCCACTGAAGTAAAAAGTGGCTAGGTTTGAATTACTGTTATGGGACAAATTCACTTCATAGTGAAATAATTGTGATCAAGCCAGTATTTACCACGTGTGAGTCAAATGACAACACTCACAAATAACTGGGCGACCAGGTGTTATCTTGAATATTCTATGTAGCTTTAAGATAAGGTAATTATGCAGGTAGCATAATCTATGTCATTGATAAAAGTAATAACCAAGCATAAAGATATATAATGTTAAAGGCCAATTACAGGGAATTATATAACATATTTCACCATTCATGCGATCGAGAAAACAATACCATTCAAACACAAAAGCAATGCAAAATCAAAACATCATATAGCAAATAGTTCATGGCACTGAGGGTCATATGGCAATATATGGACCGGTCCATCACCAAAGCAATATTATATATACTGCCATATGACCCGAAGTGACATGAACTATTTGCTATATTATACTTTTTATCTACAATAATGCAGGTACATGGCCGGTCCATATACTACCGGTCCATATACGAAAATAGTGACCGGCTGCGCTAACAAAGACAAATAGGGAACATAAAAACATAAGGTGTAATATATAGGAATTGTGCAATGAAACATTATCCAGCTTGCGGTAGAGCCATATCGCTTTATGGGAAAGATATATTTGAAATGGTGGAAGCTGGACTCGTTGGTGGACACCATTAGTATATTGGAGCTTCCCACATGTAGTACAAATCGAACACCTCTCGTTGTAGCATTAGCTGGACGCATGATTTCATATGTGAAAAAATAGTGATTTATGACGATCAAACAGATTGCAGTTAAACAGTAGAAATTGCAATATTCATAAATACTTATGCTATAAAATTGAAACGACTAATAAAGGACATATAGCAATACCATATGTTAAGAAATACTTAGATATAAGATGAAACGATGAATAGGGGACTTATTATGAATATGATTATACCCCTGAACTATTTACAAATATGACGAGAATAAACTTCTTCACCTAAAAAGCTATCCGTGTAAAACTAAAATAGCAACAATACAAACACATACATAAATTAATACAGATAAAAGTCTCCAACAAAAATTGAAATGTGACCATGCGTTGTGGGTTGACTAGCACAGTATGTTAGTATCCCCGTTAATGACACCGTCGTTCTGATTCACGGTGCTACCTAAGGTAGTAAATCTTCAGAATGAAGAATTTCTGAACCAATTATCTAAGCTAAGGTTTAATGTCTTCTTTGATAAAGTCATGTTCCAGACAAGGATAAGCCCCTGCTAAAATAATCTTCTAGGGTGTGGCAGCCATTTGAATAGCACATGTTGATGCATGCGTCATACAAGAAACGGGGTAGGCATAATGTTATTCATTAAAAATAAACTCTGCTATTGTGAAAATATTTTAAGAGTAAATGCAAACAATAAAAATGAAGTCACACTTACAAGTTATATTGTTGTATTTCTATATTTTAGGATGGGACTTGTATGAAGGATGACTTTCTTATTTGGGCTGATGGGATTATATTGGTATATTCAATGGTTGACAAAGCGAGTTTTGATAAGCTACGTGAAATCGCAGACTGGATTTTATCAAAGAAAGGAGGTGAAAAGGTATTAGCTGTGGTTGGAAATAAAAGTGATCTTATTCACATGAAACAGGTATCGGATACCGAGGCAACTCGATTTTGTGGGGAATACAATTGCATGTGTTTTGAAGCTTCAGCAAGTGATAGTTACAGAGATGTTGCAAACGCTTTTAATGCCATAATAAAAGATGTGAAAATTAATAACAAAAAGAGGGAAAAGTTAAGTAAGATGCTGCAACATCCACATGTCTCAGCTAAGTTGCAAATCAGACAATCATTGAAAAATCTAGCTGAAATGAAATGGCGAAGTCGAACGTCAACTATGTGATTGCTTATCCAAAGGAAAGTGACAGCTGTTCCAAAGCTGATAAAGAAAGTTGCATTTTTAAGGCAAATTAACTATGTTTTGCATGATTGTCAACGGGACTACTCTTCCAAAACTGATGAAGAAAGTGTAATTTTTTAAGAAAAAAAAAATGCTTTATATGATCGTCAAAGGGACTACTTTTTCAAAGCTGATGAAGAAAGTGGCATTCTTAAGAAACAAATATGTTTCATAATTATGATCGTTAAAAGGACTGCTTTTCCAAAGCTAACGAAGAAAGTGGCATTTTAAAGAAAATTAACTATGTTTTATATGATCTTTAACTTTGCTATTATTTAATTTACATATTACTTTTGATGAACATATTGTACATTGCTTAAATATGTTAAAATACATAGATGTATTCTTATTTACGAGATTACGCAATATATTGTGGGTGTTTCTCTTTCTTCCCATTTTCAAGATACGATTGTTCCAATGGGTTTTTTGTAAGATACACGTGGATATTGTCAATGTTCATTTTGCTGCAATCTAAATGACGTGAACGATTTGTAGATTTAAATCGTTTTCATATACATGTATAATCTTATACATGACTGTTGGCTTTTTACATACATGAGGAATACGCTTCCATGAACGAATCACTTCACTAAGAGGGGAGACGTGTGCCATAAAACTGACGTATCCTCGCCTAATTTTAATAACGTACCTGTACCAAGCCAGGAAAGCGAGTGGTCGTATATATATTTGTCATTCAGCAAAGTGTTTAATCTTTTATCACTTTGTGTTGTGTGCTTGGTGTTATTTTTACAAACCATTTTAGACGTTTATGATTTATTTTTACTTGTATAGTATTGCTATACCGTAACGATCCAACACCCCGTAAGATTGATTGTTGACTGGTTTTTCAGACGTTGTATATATATGAATTTGACAGCTCTAAAATCTAATTCTAACACTGTTTGGTTTAATTTTCAGACGTATATATATATATACGTCTGAAAATTAAACCAAACAGTGTTAGAATTAGATTTTAGAGCTGTCAAATGTTTGTTCTTCCCTCGACGGGATTTGAACCCACACCATTGTTACACTGCAGCACCATTCGCTTAGCCTTACGTCCAGCGCCCTAGACCACTCGAGTATATATGTTTGCTAAGGATATCCATTTTTCATCTATTGCTACGATTTTAGATGTAATTTTTGAACTTTTCCAACAGTATTGATATTCAGCAACATTCAATGCGCTTAACCAAAGTACATGTAATCGATAGACATGTAATACGTATATATTATGTGAATATCGTTACTACATATGTGTGCATATACTACAACTAGTTGATACTACGATGAAATCATACAAAACAGTTGAAAAATGTAATATTGTATAAACATTTTCAGTTAATATAGAAATATACAGCAGGTATATACAACTAATAATATGACCAGCAAGCTTTATATAATTATTGCCTTCATAAGAAGTGAACATCGTAAGATGTCAACCCGAGAGTAGTTGTTTTCCCCGAGGGTTGACAACTTGAAGTTCACCTCATATGAAGGCAATATATGTTGTATTAACCTGAAGCTACTCTGAGATGTTCATAGCTTGAATGTTTTGCTTTTTAGAAGACAACAAAATAATATCCGCTATAGAAAATGCAATTACGGAATCGGATTGGAAAAACAAACAGATTTTCAACACACTCTCGGTTGTTAGGGGTTGTAGAACGGGTGGCAACTTTTGTTGACCGGTCGAAAACCTATGGTCTTTCCTCTACATTATATATGTCTGGGCTATCCATCGAATTGTCTCCCTAGGTCAGCAAGTTTTCGTAAAACATCCAAACTGTCTTAATACTTTTACATAGTAAATAATTTTATAATGTATGATAATGGTACGTATTTTCTGTTTATAAATGTGTTCTCTCTCTACAATATTCAGTTGGTACAAATGGTGCAACTCGAAAATAGAAACAATAAACCTATTTATAGCGATACATATCTACCCTTGTCAATGAATTACAATTCTTCTATAGACAAGCCTTAAAACGATTCTACGACGTTTCTTTAAATGTAATATTTTGACATTCAAATGCCACGGTAACCTTTTATTTTTGTCCAACTGTTTCTCGTGCAAAGAAAACTTATCAGTTAAACTGTAGCATACCAACCACACTCATGCACTGGGATCAATTCAGAATAGTAGGTAAATTCATGTATGTGAGATAAACTCATGTATATCTTGTCAACAAATGTATAGTAAATAAGCTAATGTTTATCATGTAGGTAGAGTTTGAAGATACCAAAGGGGTAATCAGAATTCGTACACTGAAGGACAGACAAAGCAAAAAGACAAACCACGATCTATAACTGAAGATCGAACAACACGAACCACATTAAAACCGGGTGCTTTGGAAGGATAAGCAGATTATGTTTCACTAGTGTACATCGGGTAAACTAATATATAAACCATTTTTCTACACCATTAGTTTGAGATTAAGGGTGTGTGTATCAATTACTTTTATTTTCATTTTTAATGGTGGGCTTCATTGGCTTCTAAAAATGATATACTAATACATTTACTGTAGATAAATGCATCGTTAGAGTTGATGGATATTACAAACAATAGCAGCTGTAAGAAAAATAACTGACGCTCCAATCTTTATTGATGTTTTGTCATCTTTATGTGTTTGTGTTTTTTATTTACAATGCACAAACAGCTGTAAACAATTCCGTAGAAGATTAACATGATCAACAACACCTTACTGCGGTCAACTTCTACCATGATGTCGTCAACTTAACATGATCAACAACACATTACTACGGTCAACTTCTACCATGATGTCGTCAACTTAACATGATCAACAACACATTACTACGGTCAACTTCTACCATGATGTCGTCAACTTAACATGATCAACAACACATTACTATGGTCAACTTCTACCATGATGTCGTCAACATAACATGATCAACAACACATTACTGCGGTCAACTTCTACCATGGTGTCGTCAACTTAACATGATCAACAACACATTACTATGGTCAACTTCTACCATGATGTCGTCAACATAACATGATCAACAACACCTTACTACGGTCAACTTCCATCAATATTCCGTCATGCTGATGCAAATTTGTTTTTAAATCACCTGTCATCTAAGATATTGTTTATTCTCCTTTTTGGGCTTCTACAATTAAATTGATTTTATATGTAATCTTTACTTAATCTTTTGAAGTTGTAAAAGCTACAAAACGGCGTCATCAATTTGACATCTTTATTCGTTGAATTCTCCAATTTAGTAATGATCAAATCGGAAATATTAGAATATAATCCAGTTTTACATATCAAATATGTACACTTCAACGGTATTTTACATTTTTCATTTACTGTGTACTCTGCATTACAAGGAATATTTATACCACGGTTTTTCCGAGTCAACGATTAAGACAATTAAACGCGAGCCGTGAGATTGTTGTACTGTTTAACTCAGAAAACCGTGGTATAAATGATGAGTAACATGGAGCCATGCACTATCACATCTAGGTCGTTGATTATTGCATGGCTCTCTGAGAATAATAAAACTACAACCCATATTTAAAGTGTATTATTTCATAGTTCTTAGCTGTTGCTTACATTCTGGTATATAAACCGTAAAAAGATCAAAGGAAAATAATGCATTCATGCTACAACAGGTGATACATTTTTATACATCGGATATTGACGCATTAGATGCATCACGTGCATCTCAATAAATAATACACCATGAACAGTTGTAATTCAGAATGTTTGAAAGGTTAAAAATGAAAATACGGACGAATGGAAGCCAAGCACGTCCAGTGGTGAGGCTAAGCAAAAACCGCTAAATGGTAATGTCAGTCGGATTGAAGCTAATGACGTCCAATGGTAATGCCAAACGAATTGAGGCTAAACCATTATATGATGATGTCGTACAAATGAAAGCCAACCCTTCACATTGTAATGCCGCGAATGAATGAAGCGAAAGACAAAACGACAAATGGTTATGCCGAATGAGTGGAAGTCAAAACATCCAACTGCAATGCCGAACGAGTTGGAGTCAAAACGTCAAATGCTGATGGCTAACGGATAGAGATCAAAACATCAAAATTATGTAAGACTCCAAGAAACCAGATCAGAAAAACAAAAACTCTAATTGCAGATGAGTTCCTAGATTTATACAATTCACAATTTGAAATGACTGCGAATATAGTAAATAAACATATCAAAGTAAATAGCACAATAACAATTTTGTTATTAAACTGATGATATCCTTGGGAATTAACATACCACCATCACCATCACTGATGTATCAAAGTGAAAATTAATGTAATATTCCAAAGAATTTACCTGCAATACATGCCTTTCTAAACATAATATCTTTATAATTAATGGTTTGATGGAATCACTCCATCTAGAACTTCTTTTTTCGAATTTGCATAAAGGGTATAGATGGTAAACATGAATCACAGTTTTAGTATTATTTCGTTGCTAGAGCGACAATGAATTTGCTGGTGGCCTTCCTGTACTGATTCTTCAGTTTCAATAGATTTCACGTAATTCATCTGTAAACTGTATGACCAATTTGACGTCACTTTGGTATGTCGCCAGTGTTTGGAATTACGGAGTGAATAAAGAGTACTCTGAGAAAGCCATGGAGTACCATTCATTGCTTTGCTCACTATTCATTATTAAAACTAAGGTTCTTCCTTCCTAAGCATATGTGACCTTATCCGATTCTGGTGATCCTGTTTGCATTGGTTTCTTGTTCAAACGGACCTTTAAATTATTGGGTTCAAGTCTTTCTACTTTGAATATGCATGATGAACGTTATCCACAGACACTGGATATTTACGTTTTTATTTGGCACTTTAAGTACATGTCGAATACACATCTTATTAATCTGGGCGTCTTGAAAATATGACAGTAGTCTGTATATAGAAGACACATCGTCCTAGATCTAGACTACAGACGCATTCCATTTCACTTTCACAACGGAATATGATTATATTATTTTTACTGTCTGTTAAATGAAAACTTCCATATCAATGTAAGTATATCATATTTTATAGGTTTTTACATTCTAGGACACTGTATGTTGCCAAAAAGAAAACACATATTTGTTAATCTTCGATTGATGATATGCGACTTAATATATTTTGCATTCCTTCTTGAAAATGTCGTTTGATACTGTAGTATTTTTTCTGAACACATTATCATATTGTTTTACACCATAAATATGTGTTTCGTGTAATTAATACTTTGCTTAAATAAAATACGGAGATATCATAAGATTTAAAGAGCATAGCATTTGCATATGGAAATCGTATTACTTAAGCACATTATTTACCCATGATTTTGCTTCCTTTCTATATTTCATTGTTTGCAAAACGTACTATCTGTTATTATATTATTACGTATAATGTTAACATGTTTCTGGTAATGTTCGACAGCTAAGAACGGTTCATTAACTCGCTGTGATACATGTTAAAGTAAAACTCACAACGATAGTCTATTCTTTGCTGACAACACAGCGTTATATAATAATTACATAACTCTCGTTTTCAATTATACAGGTAATTGTTTACAAACCTGTAGATAACTAACTAGAATAATCGGTGTACCATATCATACATAGACAAAATACTGCTGTTGAACGTTAACGGAAAAAAGTTCTCCACTCTCAGAAATAGGTGACGATTATGTCAACCCTGTTTGGGTCGTTTTGGTCTTCTTGCTTTCAAAGGCTTTTGAAAGTTATCCTAGAAATGTTGTGCACATTTAAATAGATATCTACGTTTTTATTAATATATCTATATCTTACCTCTTAGATTTACTATCTGATGTCGTGCCGTGTAATGATTTAAAGGAAGACATAGTACAGAAGCAAAAACATTAATTTTTTTATTTTGAATTGGTTTTAAGCTAAGTAACACCTTTGTGAAAAATATCGTAAAAACATGGAATTTAGAATTTTTTTACAAATTAGATATATTTTTGTTATTATTAAAACTAAGGCTCTCCTTCCCTCAGGCAGAGGTGACCACTTGCTTTCAAATATTTTGGCTTTGAGCTACCTGATGAAGATTGCTCCACAGACGCGTCGTGAGCACTAAAATTGATATCTACATTTTTATTATAGCTTTTATATAGCGAGCATAATAATGATAATATTCGATTCTGACTACAAGTAATGATTTGTTTCACTTGAATTTAATGTAGACATATTTTCCGCTGTTTAAAATGTTCAAAAATCTCTTTAATGTAGTCTGTATTTTTATACACCCATTACGTAAGTTTGAGTGTTCTGATTATCACCACTATCTACATCACATAGATTTGTGAACTGGAACTAAAATACCTACGATGATATTTAACTGGTGTGATAACTGCAATAAATTTTGAACTAAGTGTTCTAAAGTAAATATGTACGTCTATTAAGATATCAGCGTGAAAAACATGATTGCTTACAGTGCAAGATATTACATAACAATTGTAATAAAGAGTTCGAAGATACCAAAGGGATAATCGGAATCCGTAAATCGAAGAAGAGCAGACAACACAATGGCCGAAAGAAAAAGTACAAAAGGACAAACACCGATATACAAAACATACACATAAAACTAAAGATCGTTAACTTGATTTTCAAAATGATGTAGAAATTCCAGAGAGGAAGATTGAAATGTGAAATCTTCACAGAGAGCATATCGGCGTAAACAGTTTATTAATCCGGACGGTAACCTTTGTAGGTATTAAGTATGCTTAAGTATACATCACCGTTGAGAAGGCAAGATCATAAACAATCAATTTTATTTTCTATGGACATTGATACTGTTTCATCTGAGAGCACAAAGTAGCCTCTATATAGCGTGACAGGAAAATGCAATTACTTGATTACAAAGCATACTCTTTGATTACTGAAATATTCATTGACGATATAATCTTCTACATTTCCTTATTATCTAGGATTCTATTAACAAATGTAATCCAAGCACTAAGTAAATAAGATTACAAAAACTGCACTAGTCATCCCTTCACAGTTTTCCGGTTGTTGACTGATTTTGTCTGTTTATATAATTATGAGTTTTGACTTTCCCTTTGTAAGATTGTTCGGAGTTCGGTAATTTTGTTATTACCCTTATTTCATATAGTGATTGATCCTAACAAAATTCCTCAATAGATTGCATATATGTTTCTAATATAAACTTGACCGTGGTGATAAATTGTTGTCGTTGTTTTTGTGACTTGCATATGGAAGACGTATTGGCTCAGATTTTCTTCCTTTCTCTTTTTTATTTCTTTCAGTTTGTTTTTACATCATAATTGATTCTTTAAACCAAAACTTGTTGGATGTACGTAATCTGGATTTAAGCATATTTCAGTAAAGAAATAAACCTCCTCAGCGACGATAATTTTTACATCTGGTTTCAAGATTTACCTACCATGTAGATAATTTCAATTGAGCCACTGTGTATATATGATCATATATGTGTAAATGTGTTCTTATGAACACAATTCAAAATGAGCCTATAGAATTAAAATTCACTGTGTTTTCATTCACATAAGTTAATCAACCTTCTTCAGCATTAGAAGACAGATATAACGTGATTGTCTTATACATCTAGGGGTCGTCGTTGTCACGATCGTATGGTTGTTGGGCGTACTTCTACCTGTAAAATCAGTGTCTATCACCGCTAAAGTTGTGAGTGCGGATCCTGCTCATGGCAAGGTATACTCGATACAACATTATATGATAAAGTTTGCCAGTGACTTGCGACATATCGATGGTTTTTCCCCATCAATAAAACTGACCGCCACGATATAGCAAACATATTGATGAAAGCGACGTTAAACACCATAAGCATAACTCCTGATATAATTCAGCATTTACAATCAATGTCTATCACCACTGTTGAGCAATTGATATACAATTAAGCTTATGAACGGACTGGTGCGCTTTACCACCAATGACACTGATCCCCATGGTGTAACCGGGTTCAACGACAAATAGCACAATTTCATCATTCTAATAGAAATGTGCTTGTTTCAATAGTGGAATCTTTTATTTACATGAATATAATTCAAATGTGACTATAATTTCTATTTTTAATTGCTTGTCTTTATGTTCATCCAATCTATAAAATCTTATATTTTATTGTTTTAACTTGACAGAAAAAAGATTAACTTCTCGGCATTATCTTATAAATGACTTCTTCGATAAATTCCTAGAACATTACATAACTATAATGTAATTTAATGAAAGTGATTCCTACACAAACTGCAACATCTTTTACCAAAGCTATTATTTTCACATTTACATTTTCCAAAATGTATTTTCATACAAACAAATTCGTTAATTATTGCATCGAACGTAAATTTTAAGAGTAAAACAAGATTATTCAGCTGTTCAAGAGATTGTACACTATTTGATATATGTTTATTTATGTAATTCAATTTGATTACGAACATACATCTTTAGAGCAAACATGATATGTATTATAAATCTATCAATACGCAGATTGAGCTATGAAGGAGTGGATGTGGTCGAGTGGTCTAGGGCGCTGGACGTAAGGCTAAGCGAATGGTGCTGCAGTGTATCAATGGTGTGGGTTCAAATCCCGTCGAGGGAAGAACAAAAATTTGACAGCTCTAAAATCTAATTCTAACACTGTTTGGTTTAATTTTCAGACCCTACGTCTGAAAATTAAGTATATATATATACCAACATCAACCGAAATCCCTTTGAGCTCTGAATTATAACATCTACGAACATTAACTTGGACTGGGATTTCTGCTATTATCAAAATAAGTTAGGAATTATATTAAATATAACAACATCAAATTGATCTATGAATGATTAATTCTACCAACATAAAATTGGATTTGGAATTATAATATCTACTACAATATCAACACGCTATTTCGTTGAATTCGGTTTATTTTATTTTTTTTATTTATTTGGGGGGGGGGGGGGGGGGGGGGGAGGAGGAGGCATGCAATGGAAACGACAGATCTGCCGAATGCATTCGACAAACATATATGTATATGTAATGCCAATTACCATTCCATCAAGGACACGCATACAGCCTATACCAGCGGATGATTATATGCAGCTAGAAAAAAATAATATATTAACTTAGATATCCATTTATTCAATTGCATCCGTATTTTCATCGTCAGTAGTTTCTGTATGGCCTCTTAGATGCTTAATTGGTGGCTTGCAATAAAATAATATATAAATATACATGTATATATACCTTATTGAACCTTTTGATGTAAGTAGATATTAACATAATTTTGATAATGGCCTTGATACTGTTCCGTTGTACAAACAGACAACATGATTAACACATGTCCAGATGTCTCATAAACTCATCTTACTAATGATAGTGATCTGTTGAAAACTTTCACCTACAAATAAACTTTTTTTGTATTATGACCTTTGTTTCTATGATTTTTCAATTATATTTTGGAACTGTTCCCACAATGTTGTATACTTTGTTTTTCATTTCATTCTCTTATATATTCCAAGACAATTTCAACAAATATACAAACACAGATATAATAAAAATTCGGACAAAACGAGCTGAATGATACAAAGTGTCATGGAGGAAGGTCATTATATAATTTCCTATTAAAGCCATTACTCTTATATATTGTTTTGACAAATGGTGCGTAGACGATATACGATCGTGGTAGTGATTGTACGGTAATTAGATTTACAGCTACCTATGTACTGAGTACATATCACCATTACAGTTGTGTGCCGCTCAGGTGTAGTCTATACAACATTATGTGATAAGAAGAATTTGAAGATACTCTAGATGTTTCTATGTCTATCATTTTGTTTCGTGATGTAAATTGTCTTAGCTTCGTGCCCTGCATCTTTCTGCACTAATTTGAATATATGGGTCGATGACTTTATGATGTCATTCATTAAGGATGAAATATTGACATTTTGACAAAGCAAAAATACATTGATTGATTTTTTTATTTATACAAATGGCTGTTTAGCTGTACAGTAAACAAATTTTAATCGATGAGAAGATGCAAGAAGAGTTAGAAGATACCAAAGGGAGGTAATCATAATCCGTAAATCAAAGAAGAACAGATAACACAATGGTCAAAAGAAGAAGAACAAAAGGACAAACAACGATCTACAAAACATTACACAGTAAAGTTTGTCAATGACTTACGGTAGGTAAGTGGGTTTTTTCTGGGTGCATGTGTGTGTATGTGCGTGTGTCTGACGGGATGCATGTATGCTCGGGTATTTTATATATAGTAATGAAATATATAACTAAAATGATAACAAAACGGCAACAGAACAAACACGGAGATTCATAAATTGAATCTTATTCATATGACCTTGACATTGTTTATTGTGAATGTTGAACTATAGACGACACTTTTAATTAATACTTCCCAGATATTTATTTTGATTTCTGTTTTTGAATGATAGAAGCTGCTGCTAGTGTTAAGCTATGATTGTCATTTTCTATCATTTATTAATTCCTAAGATACTAGAAAAAATATACACATGTTCATCAGCGAAATATAGAATAATAGCAACTGAAATAGCATCCATCAGAACACATGTCCTATCCCTATGCATGAAATCCATTGTGTGTAACATCTATAAAAACAGCACGCATTAATTGTGTGGACATTACAAAATATAAATAAACATATGAAAAATAAAAAATGCATCAACGTTCGATAAAAACAAATCTAATAAATAATGCAACACAAAATGGAGCAACAGGACTACTCTGCTAGTTCACTTACGGGTAATGAGTGGGGAGTAATCGAAGCGTGATCAGGTGGCTACCGGTGGCGCTGAAAGATCAAAACACTTAATATCTGCAGGTTTGAGTTTGTTGAATTAGTCCATCTCAGAAACACTATTAAAATCAAATTTTGAACATCTATCTGAAGTGGTTTGCCATAAAATTGTCTGAAGATTAATCTCAAAGAATTAAGCAAGTGAGCGAGTCATTATTTTTTATCGTCAACTCGGCAATTGTTTAGCTATATCATGACGAGAGCAAGTTAATTTTAAATGAGATGACGATGAGGTCCGCTTTGCATTAGACTATCACGCTTTTAATAGTACTGAAACAACTGTCCGCGGATAGAAATATCGCTCTACACGGTCACATTATCCTGATTCCCAGCCATTCAGTCTTTGCCCTTTCTCCCGAAGGATGTGTGCTAGTCCGAGAAGCAACAAATACCAATTGTATAGTCTTTGGTGTGACCCGATCGGTACACGAATCTACGATGTACCACACCCAATGTGAGCAATCTAGCTATTACACCACCGATGTGGTTCAAATAATTGAAGGACGGTGAAATAAAATGTTTGTTTTGTTTCATCAACGTGCCAAAGCACATTTGTTTTATAATGGATACATTCCATATTTTCTGTTGGTATTTATTAATTAGTATTTCTTATCAATTCTACTTCTTGGAGAATTATGTGCATAAATCATAGATTTATCAATTATCTGAAGCTTGTACGCATTGCGAACTATGACACATAATGCTATGGCATTATTGTTTTAGATTATGATGTTGTATCAATAACGTAGCTTAAAGTCAAAAGCCACTTGTCGCCATTTCCTGTTAGTAATCCTCATTAAATAAATAAAAAATTAAAATAATCGAAATTATTTCGTTTCATTAAAAAAAATCTTTTATATCAATATAAATTAAATAATGTGTTCATGAGAGTTCTGCCTATATCCGGTGTATTAACATTATCCAGATCTCAATATACACCAATTAGTAATAACATGTTTAAAAATTAATATATATATTTCTTTTCGTCAAGCAGTAATCTCAAACCATTACAATTAACGAAGGTAAATTATAGGTTAAGTCTATTGATAGCAATACAACAATGTTATTTACATAGTATTGTTGTGTAGAATAGTTCCTTGGACTGCACCATTAATATGGTATAATACTGTATGACTTTCGGACCAATGATCTTCGAACGAATAAGACATCGGACCAATATCACTGAAACCTAATGATGAGGGCCCGAATTCCGCCATGGCGCGATGTACTCGATACGAGCTTTATCACAGATCGGTGGGTTTCTCCGAAAACACCACTAAACTGTACCGATGAAATGACCTGCTACGACAAAGCCGTTCAAACTGGCATTAAATAATAACCACGGCGCACCTCTGAATCATAGTATAGAAAAGACTTCATAAGTATGAATAGTTTCTGGTCTACTTTGCATCTTATTATAAAATGTTATTTGAAACAGTTATTTAAAAAAAAAAAAAATCAATAATTCTTTGTCGGAACATCTATTCCTTCTCCGCGTTAAATGCAGTTATCGCCCCATGAATACAAGGTAGTTGAGAAAGATGTAGTACACCAAATGAAAACAATTTACGCGGAGAAGAAAATTACGATAAACAAAGAAACGTCGAAATGTAAATCACAAAGATGTTGTTCATAGAATTATAGATATTTGATGTAAGCATGCAATGTATGGCAAAGACACAAAATGAACATTTGTATATTATACTGAATGCGATAGGTATTGTTGTTATAGGTGAGATATTTGTTAGTTGATTGATACATTACTGTTTAATGTCAAATAAACTGTACTTCAGCTATCACGATGCCAAGAACAACTTTGCATACACATATATCATGTAGGTAGAAACAGGTGTTATAGTGGTGGGTTAAACAAAGAACTTTACATACACATATATCATGTAGGTAGAAACAGGTGTTATAGTGGTGGGCTAAACAAAGAACTTTACATACACATATATCATGTAGGTAGAAACAGGTGTTATAGTGGTGGGCTAAACAAAGAACTTGACACACACATATATCATGTAGGTAGAAACAGGTGTTATAGTGGTGGGCTAAACAAAGAACTTTACATACACATATATCATGTAGGTGTTATAGTGGTGGGCTAAACAAAGAACTTTACATACACATATATCATGTAGGTAGAAACAGGTGTTATAGTGGTGGGCTAAACAAAGAACTTTACATACACATATATCATGTAGGTAGAAACAGGTGTTATAGTGGTGGGCTAAACAAAGAACTTTACATACACATATATCATGTAGGTAGAAACAGGTGTTATAGTGGTGGGCTAAACAAAGAACTTTACATACACATATATCATGTAGGTAGAAACAGGTGTTATAGTGGTTGGCTAAACAAAGACTGTCACAAGAAAAGCAAATATATATAAAAATAACAGCAAATTTTGTTAATCTTGCAGATCGCAACTGCTTTTCTTTTAAACTGTTTCTTTTGTAAACGTTTCGTCGCTTAGCCAATAAATAGCATGTCTCTTTGTTTGGTATTTCTCTTGCTGGTATTGTTTATTCTACATCTGTATGTAAATTGGAATCTATTCATTGTATGGTTGATGTCATAAATATAGTATGCTATAAATTATAAGCGGCAGAATTTGGTTTATTGTAATTACAACTTATGTCAAAGCCCAATTGATCATATTTTGGGCTAATGAAATATGCTTAATTAAATGAAAACTATAATGAACTTCAAGCTTAAAACGCAAGACTTGTTTCTGCAATAACCTTCCTCAGTTACGTTCAAAGTAAAAGGATTGAACAACTAAATATTGTTTTTATTAGGGAGCATCAAACCAAAGGGCCAAGAAAGGATGAATAGACTTAAAATATTTCGCCTTGCAACGGGTAACCCACGACCACTCCTTATTGACAAACTAATAAGACCTGTTGTAATTTACGTACAATTAACGTTGCATGCTTCATACATGAGTCACTCATTTGTTTTCCGTCATAAAAGTGATTTGTTTATTTGATTTCTCCTGAATAACTAGTAAATTCCCTTTACAGAGGAATGTACACCATAGTGAAAAACAATAGTTTGAAGATACCAAAGGAGTAATCAGAATCCGTAAATCAGAGAAGGTCAGACAATACAATAAAAAAAATAGGGTCTAGTTCTCTGCCACGGTGTTCGATGTGATTGTTCGTCTTGTTGATATTGATGGAATTGTTGATTATCATTGCTTAAACTTGTTTTCCATAATAATTCATAGCACTATTTATACGGGGCAACAATGAACAAAACGTAAATCTAATTAATATACACACACATTCGATAATGATGGTATTTGAAATCTAGAAATCTGCCATTTAAATAATTTAACCGTAATCAAAGTCAACATACGACTTATGTTAGAAATAAAAACAAATCTGACAGATAATACCACCAATCTATATTTTGTTCCAGTGTTATAATGCTAATTGACCATGAAGACCAGGTATCTGTTTATTAAACTGTAATGTCAGGGTACCTCAGCTGAAGTTCGTTTGCAACAAACAGTACAGTAAGATCTGTATTAAGGGTTCACCTTTTGTGACAAAGAAAAAAGTGGCCTTATAAGACAGGTGACCTCTTAAAAGAGGTTCAATTCATATGCAATTTTCTATGAGAGTACAAGAAAAATGTTATCTTTTAATTGAGGTGACTGCTTAATACAGGTGACTGTATGGACAGGTTTGACTGTACTTTTTATTCTAATTCATATCTTGTGTGTTTACTCCCAGACCTTGTTCATTTTCAGAATTAATATTATGTTACTTGTTTACACAGGACGCTAGACATTGCAGAGTGTCTAAATCATGCACGATCATTTAAGAAATTAAGTTATCATGAACTGCAGGAAATCGACATCTTACATAAGAATGGTTGAATTGCTGCTGTATTCATTACTTTGACATCTTTCATGGTTGACAAATTATCTTGAAAATAGCAGGAAATTATCGTCTACTATTTCTGTTTAATAATCGATCCATGTTAATAGTCAATTTAATCAAATGCATGTGGTCCAGTAAACTTGTCCTAAGCTGAAACTCAGCAAATCACATGTCATAAATGTTAAATGTGCTCTTATTCTGATTCTAATACATTATATTATATTATGAATCAAAAGACTCAATAATGAATGTGATACGAAATTAATTTTTTAATTTGCAGAATTATATTTCTAAGGCCATTTGAAGAATCTACACTAGTTTCAGCTGTTTCGAATTTTCAGAAGATGTTAATAGCAAAAACGTAGCCAGAAAGGCATCCAAACAATTTCAATCCTCATTATAAATTGCATGTACTCATGTACTTACGAGATGGTATTACATATCATATTCTATTAACAAGAGATGGGCAGTTGTAACGTCCTAGATAGCCACCGGACGGCATCACATGACGATTTTCTTGGTGAAATGAACATAATTTCTTCCTAGACCACCATCAATGTTCAATAGGTGTCTGTCAGTTCTGGAAAGCAGTATGCCCTACTACTATCTGCCATGTTACAAAATAACATAAGTAAACAATCTTAAATTTAATCACAGCCTATCTCATGTATCATGTTTATCTACATCAAAGATAATACTTCAGCCATGATGACATAATAATTACAATTAATTTACCATGACTACCAGACAACTGTTTATAAATCTCTCGATATTTTGTTAATGGTGGGTCTCAGTAACTGTAGTCATCACATATACATGTATCATTACATTTTCAGGGTCGATTCCGTTATTAAGATTGTTTTTCCCTTGCTATTTCTTTAGTTCTTAAGTGTTATAAAAACTAACAGCATTATGGACAAATGTCAAATGTCAACGCCATCAAATAGATGCATCTACGAATGTTTTAGATAGACTCTTAAGGCCAGATAATGGTTCGCCACATCGAATTTTTATTTTGTCCAGGAACATCCAATATTTCACGGTTATCATTCATTTGGATTACATTTAATTCAGCTTGATTTAATGTATTATTCTCTAGATCCGAAAATAAGATGCATGCAAATTAGGAATGATATCTTCTATATAAATCATATGAAAATTGCAGACGTCCAGGTGTTGCCATCTTAGAAATCCAAATGAGCAAATAACATCACATTCTGGCAATGGACGGGTGTCTGTTGTCCAACTGGGGTAAGAGCAATAAAAACGTGTTTCTCTAACCTTTTCTTTGCCTTATTTATATTCATATATCAATATCCAGTCAAAAAACTATATCAGGTATATGGCTGTCCAATATTTGAAAGAATTAATGTCCATATACAAAGGTACCTCCATGAAGCTTTTCTTTGCCTCATAGAAATGAGCTCACAATATACTAAACTATGTTAATCCATGCTATGTTCCAATTAATTATGCATTGCAATACATTAAATAAGACATAATACCTAGATATTAAGCAAACATTACTTCGAACTGCCCACGATTTGTAAAATTATGTTAGTTGATTTTCAGGTTTCTGTTATTTCTTGTGACCTGCAACTGTAATTTTCTTCAAAACTCAATAAATTAATGTTTCTTGACAACTTTTCTTATGTTTCAAGTTAGCCGGATACACAAATGTACATTTACAGTCAATTTATACTATAAAATATAATATCCACATTGGCAATTTGAAAAATTAACCGTAAATGTTCAGTGACAACTGCAATTTTCCTGGGATCACTAAAATTACCTGGTTTTAAGTACATAATTCTGAAATAAAGCTGCTTTCTATAGCCTTATATTTGTTCATACGTATATTTTACATGTGTTCTAACTATAACTACCAAAATTTAAGAGGAAAAATAAGTAGGATTATCAAATTTTCAAAAACGGTATCACCATATACCGTATTTGAAGTGATACACATGCTACACATGCTGTCCTCATATTCTGTCTTCGCTTTCAGTATTTAAAATGGTTTCATCGACAAAACGTTCCACATTGTTCTTGCGACGGTCAAATTAAACAAAAAATAAATACAAAAATGTACGTGAAGCGCATTATTTTGTTTTTCATAAATAAGGTTGCTATTTGGAAACGGCTAAATGAACGAGGGGGGTTTTACCTCTTCCGGACTGCTCGTGTTTCTGTTATTTATTGCTGGGGTATATCAGTCTGCAATTTAGCCTATCACTTTGTGGAAGACAATGTAACGACCTACCAATAAAAGCACAATAATAGGTTAAAATCATTGTCAGCCGGAATAGCTCAGTTGGGAGAGCGTTAGACTGAAGATCTAAAGGCCCCCGGTTCAATCCCGGGTTCCGGCACGGAACAATCCGGCGGCTGGCAGGATATTTTTTGGCTACCCGTTTCCCTTTATTTAATCATTAATTGTCACGGTCTATTGCATGATGCCAAGATAAATTACATTTTTGACAACAAAGCCAAACATACTTTGAATCCTGCGAATCGTCACGGACCGATGAATGGTCACAAACTGGAGTCGTTTTCATCATACACATGCTGTCCTCATATTCTGTCTTCACTTTCAGTATTTGAAATTGTTTCATCTGTGTAAGGCAGAGAATTAAAGGACAAAACGTTCCACATTGTTCTTGCGACGGTCAAATTAAACAACAAATAAATACAAAAATGTACGTGAAGCGCATTATTTTGTTTTTCATAAATAATTATTGGTTGCTATTCGGAAACGGCTAAATGAACGAGGGGGGTTTTACCTCTTCCGGACTGCTCGTGTTTCTGTTATTTATTGCTGGGGTATATCAGTCTGCAATTTAGCCTATCACTTTGTGGAAGACAATGTAACGACCTACCAATAAAAGCACAATAATAGGTTAAAATCATTGTCAGCCGGAATAGCTCAGTTGGGAGAGCGTTAGACTGAAGATCTAAAGGCCCCCGGTTCAATCCCGGGTTCCGGCACGGAACAATCCGGCGGCTGGCAGGATATTTTTTGGCTACCCGTTTCCCTTTATTTAATCATTAATTGTCACGGTCTATTGCATGATGCCAAGATAAATTACATTTTTGACAACAAAGCCAAACATACTTTGAATCCTGCGAATCGTCACAAACTGGAGTCGTTTTCATCATACACATGCTGTCCTCATATTCTGTCTTCACTTTCAGTATTTGAAATTGTTTCATCTGTGTAAGGCAGAGAATTAAAGGACAAAACGTTCCACATTGTTCTTGCGACGGTCAAATTAAACAACAAATAAATACAAAAATGTACGTGAAGCGCATTATTTTGTTTTTCATAAATAATTATTGGTTGCTATTCGGAAACGGCTAAATGAACGAGGGGGGTTTTACCTCTTCCGGACTGCTCGTGTTTCTGTTATTTATTGCTGGGGTATATCAGTCTGCAATTTAGCCTATCACTTTGTGGAAGACAATGTAACGACCTACCAATAA
This sequence comes from Bathymodiolus brooksi, assembly GCA_963680875.1. Lineage (NCBI taxonomy): Eukaryota > Metazoa > Mollusca > Bivalvia > Mytilida > Modiolidae > Bathymodiolus > Bathymodiolus brooksi. The sequence goes on from OY804581.1 coordinate 112,963,158, forward strand.
AAGCACAATAATAGGTTAAAATCATTGTCAGCCGGAATAGCTCAGTTGGGAGAGCGTTAGACTGAAGATCTAAAGGCCCCCGGTTCAATCCCGGGTTCCGGCACGGAACAATCCGGCGGCTGGCAGGATATTTTTTGGCTACCCGTTTCCCTTTATTTAATCATTAATTGTCACGGTCTATTGCATGATGCCAAGATAAATTACATTTTTGACAACAAAGCCAAACATACTTTGAATCCTGCGAATCGTCACGGACCGATGAATGGTCACAAACTGGAGTCGTTTTCATCATACACATGCTGTCCTCATATTCTGTCTTCACTTTCAGTATTTGAAATTGTTTCATCTGTGTAAGGCAGAGAATTAAAGGACAAAACGTTCCACATTGTTCTTGCGACGGTCAAATTAAACAACAAATAAATACAAAAATGTACGTGAAGCGCATTATTTTGTTTTTCATAAATAATTATTGGTTGCTATTCGGAAACGGCTAAATGAACGAGTGGGGTTTTACCTCTTCCGGACTGCTCGTGTTTCTGTTATTTATTGCTGGGGTATATCAGTCTGCAATTTAGCCTATCACTTTGTGGAAGACAATGTAACGACCTACCAATAAAAACACAATAATAGGTTAAAATCATTGTCAGCCGGAATAGCTCAGTTGGGAGAGCGTTAGACTGAAGATCTAAAGGCCCCCGGTTCAATCCCGGGTTCCGGCACGGAACAATCCGGCGGCTGGCAGGATATTTTTTGGCTACCCGTTTCCCTTTATTTAATCATTAATTGTCACGGTCTATTGCATGATGCCAAGATAAATTACATTTTTGACAACAAAGCCAAACATACTTTGAATCCTGCGAATCGTCACGGACCGATGAATGGTCACAAACTGGAGTCGTTTTCATCATACACATGCTGTCCTCATATTCTGTCTTCACTTTCAGTATTTGAAATTGTTTCATCTGTGTAAGGCAGAGAATTAAAGGACAAAACGTTCCACATTGTTCTTGCGACGGTCAAATTAAACAACAAATAAATACAAAAATGTACGTGAAGCGCATTATTTTGTTTTTCATAAATAATTATTGGTTGCTATTCGGAAACGGCTAAATGAACGAGGGGGGTTTTACCTCTTCCGGACTGCTCGTGTTTCTGTTATTTATTGCTGGGGTATATCAGTCTGCAATTTAGCCTATCACTTTGTGGAAGACAATGTAACGACCTACCAATAAAAGCACAATAATAGGTTAAAATCATTGTCAGCCGGAATAGCTCAGTTGGGAGAGCGTTAGACTGAAGATCTAAAGGCCCCCGGTTCAATCCCGGGTTCCGGCACGGAACAATCCGGCGGCTGGCAGGATATTTTTTGGCTACCCGTTTCCCTTTATTTAATCATTAATTGTCACGGTCTATTGCATGATGCCAAGATAAATTACATTTTTGACAACAAAGCCAAACATACTTTGAATCCTGCGAATCGTCACGGACCGATGAATGGTCACAAACTGGAGTCGTTTTCATCATACACATGCTGTCCTCATATTCTGTCTTCACTTTCAGTATTTGAAATTGTTTCATCTGTGTAAGGCAGAGAATTAAAGGACAAAACGTTCCACATTGTTCTTGCGACGGTCAAATTAAACAACAAATAAATACAAAAATGTACGTGAAGCGCATTATTTTGTTTTTCATAAATAATTATTGGTTGCTATTCGGAAACGGCTAAATGAACGAGTGGGGTTTTACCTCTTCCGGACTGCTCGTGTTTCTGTTATTTATTGCTGGGGTATATCAGTCTGCAATTTAGCCTATCACTTTGTGGAAGACAATGTAACGACCTACCAATAAAGGCACAATAATAGGTTAAAATCATTGTCAGCCGGAATAGCTCAGTTGGGAGAGCGTTAGACTGAAGATCTAAAGGCCCCCGGTTCAATCCCGGGTTCCGGCACGGAACAATCCGGCGGCTGGCAGGATATTTTTTGGCTACCCGTTTCCCTTTATTTAATCATTAATTGTCACGGTCTATTGCATGATGCCAAGATAAATTACATTTTTGACAACAAAGCCAAACATACTTTGAATCCTGCGAATCGTCACGGACCGATGAATGGTCACAAACTGGAGTCGTTTTCATCATACACATGCTGTCCTCATATTCTGTCTTCACTTTCAGTATTTGAAATTGTTTCATCTGTGTAAGGCAGAGAATTAAAGGACAAAACGTTCCACATTGTTCTTGCGACGGTCAAATTAAACAACAAATAAATACAAAAATGTACGTGAAGCGCATTATTTTGTTTTTCATAAATAATTATTGGTTGCTATTCGGAAACGGCTAAATGAACGAGGGGGGTTTTACCTCTTCCGGACTGCTCGTGTTTCTGTTATTTATTGCTGGGGTATATCAGTCTGCAATTTAGCCTATCACTTTGTGGAAGACAATGTAACGACCTACCAATAAAAGCACAATAATAGGTTAAAATCATTGTCAGCCGGAATAGCTCAGTTGGGAGAGCGTTAGACTGAAGATCTAAAGGCCCCCGGTTCAATCCCGGGTTCCGGCACGGAACAATCCGGCGGCTGGCAGGATATTTTTTGGCTACCCGTTTCCCTTTATTTAATCATTAATTGTCACGGTCTATTGCATGATGCCAAGATAAATTACATTTTTGACAACAAAGCCAAACATACTTTGAATCCTGCGAATCGTCACGGACCGATGAATGGTCACAAACTGGAGTCGTTTTCATCATACACATGCTGTCCTCATATTCTGTCTTCACTTTCAGTATTTGAAATTGTTTCATCTGTGTAAGGCAGAGAATTAAAGGACAAAACGTTCCACATTGTTCTTGCGACGGTCAAATTAAACAACAAATAAATACAAAAATGTACGTGAAGCGCATTATTTTGTTTTTCATAAATAATTATTGGTTGCTATTCGGAAACGGCTAAATGAACGAGGGGGGTTTTACCTCTTCCGGACTGCTCGTGTTTCTGTTATTTATTGCTGGGGTATATCAGTCTGCAATTTAGCCTATCACTTTGTGGAAGACAATGTAACGACCTACCAATAAAAGCACAATAATAGGTTAAAATCATTGTCAGCCGGAATAGCTCAGTTGGGAGAGCGTTAGACTGAAGATCTAAAGGCCCCCGGTTCAATCCCGGGTTCCGGCACGGAACAATCCGGCGGCTGGCAGGATATTTTTTGGCTACCCGTTTCCCTTTATTTAATCATTAATTGTCACGGTCTATTGCATGATGCCAAGATAAATTACATTTTTGACAACAAAGCCAAACATACTTTGAATCCTGCGAATCGTCACGGACCGATGAATGGTCACAAACTGGAGTCGTTTTCATCATACACATGCTGTCCTCATATTCTGTCTTCACTTTCAGTATTTGAAATTGTTTCATCTGTGTAAGGCAGAGAATTAAAGGACAAAACGTTCCACATTGTTCTTGCGACGGTCAAATTAAACAACAAATAAATACAAAAATGTACGTGAAGCGCATTATTTTGTTTTTCATAAATAATTATTGGTTGCTATTCGGAAACGGCTAAATGAACGAGGGGGGTTTTACCTCTTCCGGACTGCTCGTGTTTCTGTTATTTATTGCTGGGGTATATCAGTCTGCAATTTAGCCTATCACTTTGTGGAAGACAATGTAACGACCTACCAATAAAAGCACAATAATAGGTTAAAATCATTGTCAGCCGGAATAGCTCAGTTGGGAGAGCGTTAGACTGAAGATCTAAAGGCCCCCGGTTCAATCCCGGGTTCCGGCACGGAACAATCCGGCGGCTGGCAGGATATTTTTTGGCTACCCGTTTCCCTTTATTTAATCATTAATTGTCACGGTCTATTGCATGATGCCAAGATAAATTACATTTTTGACAACAAAGCCAAACATACTTTGAATCCTGCGAATCGTCACGGACCGATGAATGGTCACAAACTGGAGTCGTTTTCATCATACACATGCTGTCCTCATATTCTGTCTTCACTTTCAGTATTTGAAATTGTTTCATCTGTGTAAGGCAGAGAATTAAAGGACAAAACGTTCCACATTGTTCTTGCGACGGTCAAATTAAACAACAAATAAATACAAAAATGTACGTGAAGCGCATTATTTTGTTTTTCATAAATAATTATTGGTTGCTATTCGGAAACGGCTAAATGAACGAGGGGGGTTTTACCTCTTCCGGACTGCTCGTGTTTCTGTTATTTATTGCTGGGGTATATCAGTCTGCAATTTAGCCTATCACTTTGTGGAAGACAATGTAACGACCTACCAATAAAAGCACAATAATAGGTTAAAATCATTGTCAGCCGGAATAGCTCAGTTGGGAGAGCGTTAGACTGAAGATCTAAAGGCCCCCGGTTCAATCCCGGGTTCCGGCACGGAACAATCCGGCGGCTGGCAGGATATTTTTTGGCTACCCGTTTCCCTTTATTTAATCATTAATTGTCACGGTCTATTGCATGATGCCAAGATAAATTACATTTTTGACAACAAAGCCAAACATACTTTGAATCCTGCGAATCGTCACGGACCGATGAATGGTCACAAACTGGAGTCGTTTTCATCATACACATGCTGTCCTCATATTCTGTCTTCACTTTCAGTATTTGAAATTGTTTCATCTGTGTAAGGCAGAGAATTAAAGGACAAAACGTTCCACATTGTTCTTGCGACGGTCAAATTAAACAACAAATAAATACAAAAATGTACGTGAAGCGCATTATTTTGTTTTTCATAAATAATTATTGGTTGCTATTCGGAAACGGCTAAATGAACGAGGGGGGTTTTACCTCTTCCGGACTGCTCGTGTTTCTGTTATTTATTGCTGGGGTATATCAGTCTGCAATTTAGCCTATCACTTTGTGGAAGACAATGTAACGACCTACCAATAAAAGCACAATAATAGGTTAAAATCATTGTCAGCCGGAATAGCTCAGTTGGGAGAGCGTTAGACTGAAGATCTAAAGGCCCCCGGTTCAATCCCGGGTTCCGGCACGGAACAATCCGGCGGCTGGCAGGATATTTTTTGGCTACCGGAGGAATAAAGCACAGCCCATGTAAAGGAGGTGTGAAATTTCGTAGATGAACTTTCGTTGATTCTTTCGGATTAATCACTTGATGATTCATATCAAAGGTACTGTGATGAACATTTATCATATTATGAACAATATATAATTGCAGTTGTCTGATTAGAACGTTTAAACCCCTACACCAGCGGTTTAAAATCGTTAGGTGGAGGGGGGTTGATTGATTGGGTGCGTTCGACTGGTTGTTATTGTATTGGGCTGTACTTGCTTACATTTTTCCAGAATGGCGGAATCGGAGCAAAACCGAATTAGAAGAAATGTTAATAATTTACACAAACAGAGTTATGTAACTAATAGAAATTCATACACTAGAGATAGTACAATAAGAATAGAAGGTTTACAAATAACAAAAGGAGAAGCAATAAAAGTAATAGAAGAAACAGAAGCAATAACAGGTCTAAACACGGTTCTAGCTGTAGTAGATAATGTTGATAGTGGAACATGTGATGTCACTCTTGATTCTAAAGAGAACGCCGTCAAATTATTACACGGTATAGAAATTAATGATGTAGAATACAATGTTAGCTTAATATTTTCTGACACTACTGTTGTTTCATTCATGAAATTGCCTTCCTATATTGAAGATGAAGAAATTATAAGCAAACTACAAGCAAAGGGAATAAAACTAGTCTCACCTGTATATAGAAGAGCTATTCCAGGTACACAGGTTGCAGATGGAACCCGCTTCGTGAAATGTGTTTTTCCACCTGGATTTGTGGCACTGCCATGGACTATAGGATTTAAACAGGGATCAACAACCAAGTATTATAGAGTGGTGCATAACAATCAGACTAAGGTATGTTCATTGTGTATGTCTGCCGAACATGTCCAAAGACAATGCCCACACTTTATATGTAAAAGATGTGGAGAACAAGGTCACACAAAGAGGCGATGCCATACAAAAGAGTGCATAAGATGTAAAGAATTTCCATTGAATTGTAGATGTTGTGAAAATGATGAAAGCGATGAAACCAGATATGATGGACGATGCCATTATGATGATCATAATGGTGACAGACATGGTAATGATGGGATTGGCAATGGTTATGGTAGAAATGGATTTGGAGCCCCGAAAAGCAGTGAACATGGCAGAAGAAAAGAAAAGGAAGATCAAGAATGTGACAATTGCGGTAAAATTAACTGTATGTGTAGTAGTTGCTTTGCATGTGGTAGAGATAAGTGTATTTGTCTTTGTATTAAATGTGGTCATTTCCCTTGTGAGTGTAATGATAATTGTATGTATTGTGGCAATGATCCATGTATTTGTATATGTCAGGATTGTAGCAACAATCCATGTGAATGTATATGTCAAAAATGCAATACAGCCACATGTGACTGCTCAAATGCTAATCTTGATGTTGACACTGAAGTAACAATAACAGCGATAAATGTAGATGAAGATACAAATAATGATAAAAGCAATGATAAGGATACTTTTGTGAAAGCAAATGAAATATTGGTAGAAGCTGTTGTGCACACTGAAAATATTTCAAGTGTTGATAGAAAAAGAAAATTGTCTGACTCTAATGAAACAGAAAAATTGGTTGTAGAAAATAGAGAGGTAGCTGGAGATGATATTGAATGTATCACTTCAGTTGATGAGTTAGTCAACGAGAAGGAGAGGAAAAACAAAGAGAAAAAAAAGGCCCGAAAAGATAATATAAATGAGATCTCCTTAGACAATTCAGATGAAGATGATAGCACCTTTAGTGGTGATAACATAATCACTACTGGAGGTGATATAGAAAAATCACCTGATCCACATGAGATAGTAATGAACGAAAAATCGCCCTTAAAGGTGATAAAAAAGGGTAATATTGGAAATAAAACTGTTGATGGTGAAACCACCACAGGTGATGAAATGGATATAGATGATTCGTTAGTCTTAGACATACAGGAAGATATGGAAGAAGGGAGTAAAAACATAAGCGGTACTTTATCGACACAAAACACAAATATTAATTTGAGTACTAAACAAATAAGAAAAAATAAGAAAAAAGAACGAAGGGCTGAAAGGAGATCTAGCATAAAAGTTATACCAAATGTAAATGTAAACAGAAGTAAGCAAAGTATAAATGAAAAATAAAATGGATATATTAATATATTTTTGTCTTCTAGTAGTCAGTATGGTTCTATTATGTTCATTTAATTGCAATGGACTTAAAAATGTTGATAATTTTCAGAATTTTGTATCTGTACTTTATGAAAAGAATATTAGTTTTACAATGTTACAAGAAACATTTTGGGACAATGATTATGTAGAAGGAATAGAAGATATGTATGAAGGTAAAATATATACAAGTAATGGTATAAATAGTAGACAAGGTGTTGCTATTATGGTTAACAATTTATATAAAGACAAAACAAAATTGGTACATAGTGATAATAATGGTAGATTTATACATATTTCATATGAAGATGAATATAAGTTTTATAATTTTATATCTATATATGCACCAAATATATGTTCAGAAAAATGTAATTTCTTTAAGTTTATAAAGAATTATATTGAAAAGTTAGATAATTTAATAATAGGTGGAGATTTTAATACATCATTGTCTAATTTAGACAGAGGTTATCAATCGAAACATACAGTGGATGAGGCTTACTTAGAAATGTATGATATAATGAATAAATGTAATGTATATGATGTATGGAGATGTCGAAATAAAACAAAACGAATTTTTTCATGGAAAAGATTGTCTAATGATGTATTACAACAGAGCAGAATTGATTATTATTTAATCAGTAAAGATCTGTCAAGCAATGTACAAAATGTATTTTATAATGAAACTGCATTGAGTGATCATACTTTTGTAATTATGAATTTTAATTTTTGTAATATAGAAAGAGGACCAGGAATATGGGTCCTGAATAATTCTCTTTTATCAAATGAAGAATATGTAAAAAGAGTAAAGGATATTATATCAGAAGCTGTAGAATGTAAGTTGTATACTACAGAACCTCTGGTATGGTGGGATAATCTAAAGTATAAAATTAAAAAATTTTCACAAATTTTTTCTGAAAATTTGGCAAAAGAAAAAAGAAAAGAATTTTATTATATACAAAATAAAATGCAAAGATTATGTGCTATGCATGCTGATGGTGTAAATATAGATATTACCAAATTAGAAAATTTAAAGTTAGAATTAAAAAATTATGAGTTAGAAAAATGTAAAGGTGCAGTCCTTAGGTCAAAGGCCATATGGGCGACTGAAGGTGATAACAATACTAAGTTTTTTCTTAATCTTGAAAAATATAAACAAGAAAGTAATGCAGTAAAAGAATTAATAAATGAGCAAAATGATGTAATTAGTGATACAGATAGTATTTTAGAAATGGAATATACATTTTATAAAAAATTATATTCATGTGTAGATGTAAATGTTGATAAAATGGAAGATTTTCTTCAATCTGTAAATAATGAAATAGATGATGATGATAAAATTATGTGTGATACAGAAATATCATATGATGAAATAATTGAAGCTTTAGTGAATATGTCAAAAAATAAAAGTCCTGGATCAGATGGTCTAACCACAGAATTTTATTGTAAATTTTATGACTGTTTAAATCATATACTTTTTAAAATATTTAATACTGTATATGTTGAAGGGAAATTATCTAGGTCAATGAGAGCTGGTATTCTCAGTTTAATATACAAGAAAAAGGGTGACAGAAGAGTATTAAAAAATTATAGACCGATATCTTTGTTACAAGTAGATTATAAGATATTAGCCAGAATTATGGCAAATAGATTTAAAAAAGTTTTACCCAAAATTATATCAGAAAACCAAACATGTTGTATCATAGGTAGAGATATTTCAAATAACATTGCAAATGTTAGAGATGTAATTACACTAGTAGAAAGGGATGAACTTGAAGGTTATGTAATAAAAATAGATCAAGAAAAGGCCTTTGATCGTGTGAGTCATCAATATATTTTTAATGTCTTGAAAAAATTTGGATTTGGTGATGTATTTATTAAATGGATTATGATTTTTTATAATAAGATAAATAGTACTGTAAAATGTAATGGTTTTTTAACCAAATATTTTAGCATTGAAAATGGTATAAGACAAGGATGTCCTATTAGTGCTTTACTTTATGTGTTAGCTGCTGAACCTTTACAGTGTAATATTAAGATGAATAGTAAAATATCTGGAATTCAAATTCCAAATTCAGACAAAGAAGCACTCATTTTTCAACATGCAGATGACACTACCCTAACAGTGTCAAATAAAGAATCTGTTGGAGAAATTTTTAAAGTTTTTGAAAAATACGAAGCTAGCTCTGGAGCAAAAATAAACAAACAAAAATCAGAAATACTGCCAATTGGAATAGGTACTATTTCAGATACCGAAAAAATAAGGTATGGTTTAACAATATGTGAAAAAGAGATATTATTACTCGGTGTATATATTGGCAAAGATCAAATTGTATGTGATAATTTAAATTGGAGAGAAAAGGTTGCCAAAATTAAAACATTATTAAACATGTGGATACAGAGACACTTAACAATACAAGGGAGAGTACATGTTGTCTCTACCCTATTAATGTCCAGAATATGGTACACATTATTTGTAACATGTATACCCGATTGGGCTCTACGTGAAATTAAAACAGCATGTGTCAATTTTATATGGAACAATGGTTCACATTTAGTAAAATATAATACTATTATTAATGAAAAATGTAATGGTGGTTTGCAATTACCTGATATTGTATCAAAAATAAATGCATTTAGACTCAAATTTATGATACGATTTTTAGATAATGACTGTAATGTATTATGGAAATATATTTTTAAATACTTTTTATCAAAGATATATGATATGAAATTAGGGGATGAAATAATATATATGACATTACCAGATAAAGCTATGTTATGTGTTCCAAACATTTACAGAGAAATGCTGAAATCTTTTAATAATATCAGAGAACATGTTATTTTTCAACATAGTATTGAAAACATTTATGATCAACCATTATTTTATAACCCTGAAATATTACATTGTGGAAAGATTATCATATGGCATGATTTTATAAAAGCTGGTATAGTACAATTGAAAGATATATGTTATGAAGTCAAGACAGGTTTTTTACCAAACAAAGCAATTGTTGAAATGATATGTAATATAGATAGTGATTGTGATAGTAATGATATTGTAAAAAGAATAGATGTACTTAAGTCTGCAATACCAGAAGATTGGACTAAAACTATTCAAACTGAAATACACAACCGGAAAAACAATAGAACTGTAGATATGAATGTAAATAGAGATAGTAAAATATTAGATTTCAAATTATGTACAACAAAACAATTGTATGTGATGGTTGTAGAAAAGTTATATGAATTACCAATATGTTATGAGAAATGGAAAGAAATTTTTGATATAGAAGAAACTGAATTATATAGAATATGGACAATTGTTAATTTCCATTGGAAACCTTCTAAAATGATAGAAGTAGATTTTAAAATTGCACATCACAGTATATTTACCAATACTAAATTAATGAAAATGAAACTGATAGATTATGAAGAATGTGAAATATGTGAAAATGAAATAGAAAGTATTACACATTTGTTTATTTCTTGTGAACAACTTGTAGAATTTCATCAACACATTCAAGAAAAAATTGAAATTTTGTTTGAGAACTGTAACTCAGATAAGATGACTTTGGTAGTATATGAAGAAATATTTATGTTTGGACTCACAAATACAATGAAAGGTGTAAATGTAATATTTCTAAATTTCATGTTATCAATTGCTAGATATTGTGTATTACGAAGGAGAAATTTAGTTAAAAATGGACAGAATAATATTGACTTGATTAGACTATTTTCATATACTTTAAAACATTATGTTGTATATTTTTATGAATACCTATGTAAATTAAAAGATATGAGAAAAGTGTTTGAAAAGAACTTTCTGTCAAATAATACTATCGTACAAGAAACAAATGGTGTAATTGTTTTTAATATGTAACACATTAATTAATTTAGGAGTAAACTTCGAATTACATAAATAGCATTATAACTGTAATATAATTATGTATTAGAAATTGTTTTTAATGTAATGTATATGAATTATTTTAAATAAAGATAAAAAAAAAAAAAAAAGAGCGTTAGACTGAAGATCTAAAGGCCCCCGGTTCAATCCCGGGTTCCGGCACGGAACAATCCGGCGGCTGGCAGGATATTTTTTGGCTACCCGTTTCCCTTTATTTAATCATTAATTGTCACGGTCTATTGCATGATGCCAAGATAAATTACATTTTTGACAACAAAGCCAAACATACTTTGAATCCTGCGAATCGTCACGGACCGATGAATGGTCACAAACTGGAGTCGTTTTCATCATACACATGCTGTCCTCATATTCTGTCTTCACTTTCAGTATTTGAAATTGTTTCATCTGTGTAAGGCAGAGAATTAAAGGACAAAACGTTCCACATTGTTCTTGCGACGGTCAAATTAAACAACAAATAAATACAAAAATGTACGTGAAGCGCATTATTTTGTTTTTCATAAATAATTATTGGTTGCTATTCGGAAACGGCTAAATGAACGAGTGGGGTTTTACCTCTTCCGGACTGCTCGTGTTTCTGTTATTTATTGCTGGGGTATATCAGTCTGCAATTTAGCCTATCACTTTGTGGAAGACAATGTAACGACCTACCAATAAAAGCACAATAATAGGTTAAAATCATTGTCAGCCGGAATAGCTCAGTTGGGAGAGCGGCACGGAACAATCCGGCGGCTGGCAGGATATTTTTTGGCTACCCGTTTCCCTTTATTTAATCATTAATTGTCACGGTCTATTGCATGATGCCAAGATAAATTACATTTTTGACAACAAAGCCAAACATACTTTGAATCCTGCGAATCGTCACGGACCGATGAATGGTCACAAACTGGAGTCGTTTTCATCATACACATGCTGTCCTCATATTCTGTCTTCACTTTCAGTATTTGAAATTGTTTCATCTGTGTAAGGCAGAGAATTAAAGGACAAAACGTTCCACATTGTTCTTGCGACGGTCAAATTAAACAACAAATAAATACAAAAATGTACGTGAAGCGCATTATTTTGTTTTTCATAAATAATTATTGGTTGCTATTCGGAAACGGCTAAATGAACGAGGGGGGTTTTACCTCTTCCGGACTGCTCGTGTTTCTGTTATTTATTGCTGGGGTATATCAGTCTGCAATTTAGCCTATCACTTTGTGGAAGACAATGTAACGACCTACCAATAAAAGCACAATAATAGGTTAAAATCATTGTCAGCCGGAATAGCTCAGTTGGGAGAGCGTTAGACTGAAGATCTAAAGGCCCCCGGTTCAATCCCGGGTTCCGGCACGGAACAATCCGGCGGCTGGCAGGATATTTTTTGGCTACCCGTTTCCCTTTATTTAATCATTAATTGTCACGGTCTATTGCATGATGCCAAGATAAATTACATTTTTGACAACAAAGCCAAACATACTTTGAATCCTGCGAATCGTCACAAACTGGAGTCGTTTTCATCATACACATGCTGTCCTCATATTCTGTCTTCACTTTCAGTATTTGAAATTGTTTCATCTGTGTAAGGCAGAGAATTAAAGGACAAAACGTTCCACATTGTTCTTGCGACGGTCAAATTAAACAACAAATAAATACAAAAATGTACGTGAAGCGCATTATTTTGTTTTTCATAAATAATTATTGGTTGCTATTCGGAAACGGCTAAATGAACGAGGGGGGTTTTACCTCTTCCGGACTGCTCGTGTTTCTGTTATTTATTGCTGGGGTATATCAGTCTGCAATTTAGCCTATCACTTTGTGGAAGACAATGTAACGACCTACCAATAAAAGCACAATAATAGGTTAAAATCATTGTCAGCCGGAATAGCTCAGTTGGGAGAGCGTTAGACTGAAGATCTAAAGGCCCCCGGTTCAATCCCGGGTTCCGGCACGGAACAATCCGGCGGCTGGCAGGATATTTTTTGGCTACCCGTTTCCCTTTATTTAATCATTAATTGTCACGGTCTATTGCATGATGCCAAGATAAATTACATTTTTGACAACAAAGCCAAACATACTTTGAATCCTGCGAATCGTCACGGACCGATGAATGGTCACAAACTGGAGTCGTTTTCATCATACACATGCTGTCCTCATATTCTGTCTTCACTTTCAGTATTTGAAATTGTTTCATCTGTGTAAGGCAGAGAATTAAAGGACAAAACGTTCCACATTGTTCTTGCGACGGTCAAATTAAACAACAAATAAATACAAAAATGTACGTGAAGCGCATTATTTTGTTTTTCATAAATAATTATTGGTTGCTATTCGGAAACGGCTAAATGAACGAGGGGGGTTTTACCTCTTCCGGACTGCTCGTGTTTCTGTTATTTATTGCTGGGGTATATCAGTCTGCAATTTAGCCTATCACTTTGTGGAAGACAATGTAACGACCTACCAATAAAAGCACAATAATAGGTTAAAATCATTGTCAGCCGGAATAGCTCAGTTGGGAGAGCGGCACGGAACAATCCGGCGGCTGGCAGGATATTTTTTGGCTACCCGTTTCCCTTTATTTAATCATTAATTGTCACGGTCTATTGCATGATGCCAAGATAAATTACATTTTTGACAACAAAGCCAAACATACTTTGAATCCTGCGAATCGTCACGGACCGATGAATGGTCACAAACTGGAGTCGTTTTCATCATACACATGCTGTCCTCATATTCTGTCTTCACTTTCAGTATTTGAAATTGTTTCATCTGTGTAAGGCAGAGAATTAAAGGACAAAACGTTCCACATTGTTCTTGCGACGGTCAAATTAAACAACAAATAAATACAAAAATGTACGTGAAGCGCATTATTTTGTTTTTCATAAATAATTATTGGTTGCTATTCGGAAACGGCTAAATGAACGAGGGGGGTTTTACCTCTTCCGGACTGCTCGTGTTTCTGTTATTTATTGCTGGGGTATATCAGTCTGCAATTTAGCCTATCACTTTGTGGAAGACAATGTAACGACCTACCAATAAAAGCACAATAATAGGTTAAAATCATTGTCAGCCGGAATAGCTCAGTTGGGAGAGCGTTAGACTGAAGATCTAAAGGCCCCCGGTTCAATCCCGGGTTCCGGCACGGAACAATCCGGCGGCTGGCAGGATATTTTTTGGCTACCCGTTTCCCTTTATTTAATCATTAATTGTCACGGTCTATTGCATGATGCCAAGATAAATTACATTTTTGACAACAAAGCCAAACATACTTTGAATCCTGCGAATCGTCACAAACTGGAGTCGTTTTCATCATACACATGCTGTCCTCATATTCTGTCTTCACTTTCAGTATTTGAAATTGTTTCATCTGTGTAAGGCAGAGAATTAAAGGACAAAACGTTCCACATTGTTCTTGCGACGGTCAAATTAAACAACAAATAAATACAAAAATGTACGTGAAGCGCATTATTTTGTTTTTCATAAATAATTATTGGTTGCTATTCGGAAACGGCTAAATGAACGAGGGGGGTTTTACCTCTTCCGGACTGCTCGTGTTTCTGTTATTTATTGCTGGGGTATATCAGTCTGCAATTTAGCCTATCACTTTGTGGAAGACAATGTAACGACCTACCAATAAAAGCACAATAATAGGTTAAAATCATTGTCAGCCGGAATAGCTCAGTTGGGAGAGCGTTAGACTGAAGATCTAAAGGCCCCCGGTTCAATCCCGGGTTCCGGCACGGAACAATCCGGCGGCTGGCAGGATATTTTTTGGCTACCCGTTTCCCTTTATTTAATCATTAATTGTCACGGTCTATTGCATGATGCCAAGATAAATTACATTTTTGACAACAAAGCCAAACATACTTTGAATCCTGCGAATCGTCACGGACCGATGAATGGTCACAAACTGGAGTCGTTTTCATCATACACATGCTGTCCTCATATTCTGTCTTCACTTTCAGTATTTGAAATTGTTTCATCTGTGTAAGGCAGAGAATTAAAGGACAAAACGTTCCACATTGTTCTTGCGACGGTCAAATTAAACAACAAATAAATACAAAAATGTACGTGAAGCGCATTATTTTGTTTTTCATAAATAATTATTGGTTGCTATTCGGAAACGGCTAAATGAACGAGGGGGGTTTTACCTCTTCCGGACTGCTCGTGTTTCTGTTATTTATTGCTGGGGTATATCAGTCTGCAATTTAGCCTATCACTTTGTGGAAGACAATGTAACGACCTACCAATAAAAGCACAATAATAGGTTAAAATCATTGTCAGCCGGAATAGCTCAGTTGGGAGAGCGGCACGGAACAATCCGGCGGCTGGCAGGATATTTTTTGGCTACCCGTTTCCCTTTATTTAATCATTAATTGTCACGGTCTATTGCATGATGCCAAGATAAATTACATTTTTGACAACAAAGCCAAACATACTTTGAATCCTGCGAATCGTCACGGACCGATGAATGGTCACAAACTGGAGTCGTTTTCATCATACACATGCTGTCCTCATATTCTGTCTTCACTTTCAGTATTTGAAATTGTTTCATCTGTGTAAGGCAGAGAATTAAAGGACAAAACGTTCCACATTGTTCTTGCGACGGTCAAATTAAACAACAAATAAATACAAAAATGTACGTGAAGCGCATTATTTTGTTTTTCATAAATAATTATTGGTTGCTATTCGGAAACGGCTAAATGAACGAGGGGGGTTTTACCTCTTCCGGACTGCTCGTGTTTCTGTTATTTATTGCTGGGGTATATCAGTCTGCAATTTAGCCTATCACTTTGTGGAAGACAATGTAACGACCTACCAATAAAAGCACAATAATAGGTTAAAATCATTGTCAGCCGGAATAGCTCAGTTGGGAGAGCGTTAGACTGAAGATCTAAAGGCCCCCGGTTCAATCCCGGGTTCCGGCACGGAACAATCCGGCGGCTGGCAGGATATTTTTTGGCTACCGGAGGAATAAAGCACAGCCCATGTAAAGGAGGTGTGAAATTTCGTAGATGAACTTTCGTTGATTCTTTCGGATTAATCACTTGATGATTCATATCAAAGGTACTGTGATGAACATTTATCATATTATGAACAATATATAATTGCAGTTGTCTGATTAGAACGTTTAAACCCCTACACCAGCGGTTTAAAATCGTTAGGTGGAGGGGGGTTGATTGATTGGGTGCGTTCGACTGGTTGTTATTGTATTGGGCTGTACTTGCTTACATTTTTCCAGAATGGCGGAATCGGAGCAAAACCGAATTAGAAGAAATGTTAATAATTTACACAAACAGAGTTATGTAACTAATAGAAATTCATACACTAGAGATAGTACAATAAGAATAGAAGGTTTACAAATAACAAAAGGAGAAGCAATAAAAGTAATAGAAGAAACAGAAGCAATAACAGGTCTAAACACGGTTCTAGCTGTAGTAGATAATGTTGATAGTGGAACATGTGATGTCACTCTTGATTCTAAAGAGAACGCCGTCAAATTATTACACGGTATAGAAATTAATGATGTAGAATACAATGTTAGCTTAATATTTTCTGACACTACTGTTGTTTCATTCATGAAATTGCCTTCCTATATTGAAGATGAAGAAATTATAAGCAAACTACAAGCAAAGGGAATAAAACTAGTCTCACCTGTATATAGAAGAGCTATTCCAGGTACACAGGTTGCAGATGGAACCCGCTTCGTGAAATGTGTTTTTCCACCTGGATTTGTGGCACTGCCATGGACTATAGGATTTAAACAGGGATCAACAACCAAGTATTATAGAGTGGTGCATAACAATCAGACTAAGGTATGTTCATTGTGTATGTCTGCCGAACATGTCCAAAGACAATGCCCACACTTTATATGTAAAAGATGTGGAGAACAAGGTCACACAAAGAGGCGATGCCATACAAAAGAGTGCATAAGATGTAAAGAATTTCCATTGAATTGTAGATGTTGTGAAAATGATGAAAGCGATGAAACCAGATATGATGGACGATGCCATTATGATGATCATAATGGTGACAGACATGGTAATGATGGGATTGGCAATGGTTATGGTAGAAATGGATTTGGAGCCCCGAAAAGCAGTGAACATGGCAGAAGAAAAGAAAAGGAAGATCAAGAATGTGACAATTGCGGTAAAATTAACTGTATGTGTAGTAGTTGCTTTGCATGTGGTAGAGATAAGTGTATTTGTCTTTGTATTAAATGTGGTCATTTCCCTTGTGAGTGTAATGATAATTGTATGTATTGTGGCAATGATCCATGTATTTGTATATGTCAGGATTGTAGCAACAATCCATGTGAATGTATATGTCAAAAATGCAATACAGCCACATGTGACTGCTCAAATGCTAATCTTGATGTTGACACTGAAGTAACAATAACAGCGATAAATGTAGATGAAGATACAAATAATGATAAAAGCAATGATAAGGATACTTTTGTGAAAGCAAATGAAATATTGGTAGAAGCTGTTGTGCACACTGAAAATATTTCAAGTGTTGATAGAAAAAGAAAATTGTCTGACTCTAATGAAACAGAAAAATTGGTTGTAGAAAATAGAGAGGTAGCTGGAGATGATATTGAATGTATCACTTCAGTTGATGAGTTAGTCAACGAGAAGGAGAGGAAAAACAAAGAGAAAAAAAGGCCCGAAAAGATAATATAAAAGAGATCTCCTTAGACAATTCAGATGAAGATGATAGCACCTTTAGTGGTGATAACATAATCACTACTGGAGGTGATATAGAAAAATCACCTGATCCACATGAGATAGTAATGAACGAAAAATCGCCCTTAAAGGTGATAAAAAATGGTAATATTGGAAATAAAACTGTTGATGGTGAAACCACCACAGGTGATGAAATGGATATAGATGATTCGTTAGTCTTAGACATACAGGAAGATATGGAAGAAGGGAGTAAAAACATAAGCGGTACTTTATCGACACAAAACACAAATATTAATCTGAGTACTAAACAAATAAGAAAAAATAAGAAAAAAGAACGAAGGGCTGAAAGGAGATCTAGCATAAAAGTTATACCAAATGTAAATGTAAACAGAAGTAAGCAAAGTATAAATGAAAAATAAAATGGATATATTAATATATTTTTGTCTTCTAGTAGTCAGTATGGTTCTATTATGTTCATTTAATTGCAATGGACTTAAAAATGTTGATAATTTTCAGAATTTTGTATCTGTACTTTATGAAAAGAATATTAGTTTTACAATGTTACAAGAAACATTTTGGGACAATGATTATGTAGAAGGAATAGAAGATATGTATGAAGGTAAAATATATACAAGTAATGGTATAAATAGTAGACAAGGTGTTGCTATTATGGTTAACAATTTATATAAAGACAAAACAAAATTGGTACATAGTGATAATAATGGTAGATTTATACATATTTCATATGAAGATGAATATAAGTTTTATAATTTTATATCTATATATGCACCAAATATATGTTCAGAAAAATGTAATTTCTTTAAGTTTATAAAGAATTATATTGAAAAGTTAGATAATTTAATAATAGGTGGAGATTTTAATACATCATTGTCTAATTTAGACAGAGGTTATCAATCGAAAAATATAGTGGATGAGGCTTACTTAGAAATGTATGATATAATGAATAAATGTAATGTATATGATGTATGGAGATGTCGAAATAAAACAAAACGAATTTTTTCATGGAAAAGATTGTCTAATGATGTATTACAACAGAGCAGAATTGATTATTATTTAATCAGTAAAGATCTGTCAAGCAATGTACAAAATGTATTTTATAATGAAACTGCATTGAGTGATCATACTTTTGTAATTATGAATTTTAATTTTTGTAATATAGAAAGAGGACCAGGAATATGGGTCCTGAATAATTCTCTTTTATCAAATGAAGAATATGTAAAAAGAGTAAAGGATATCATATCAGAAGCTGTAGAATGTAGGTTGTATACTACAGAACCTCTGGTATGGTGGGATAATCTAAAGTATAAAATTAAAAAATTTTCACAAATTTTTTCTGAAAATTTGGCAAAAGAAAAAAGAAAAGAATTTTATTATATACAAAATAAAATGCAAAGATTGTGTGCTATGCATGCTGATGGTGTAAATATAGATATTACCAAATTAGAAAATTTAAAGTTAGAATTAAAAAATTATGAGTTAGAAAAATGTAAAGGTGCAGTCCTTAGGTCAAAGGCCATATGGGCGACTGAAGGTGATAAAAATACTAAGTTTTTTCTTAATCTTGAAAAATATAAACAAGAAAGTAATGCAGTAAAAGAATTAATAAATGAGCAAAATGATGTAATTAGTGATACAGATAGTATTTTAGAAATGGAATATACATTTTATAAAAAATTATATTCATGTGTAGATGTAAATGTTGATAAAATGGAAGATTTTCTTCAATCTGTAAATAATGAAATAGATGATGATGATAAAATTATGTGTGATACAGAAATATCATATGATGAAATAATTGAAGCTTTAGTGAATATGTCAAAAAATAAAAGTCCTGGATCAGATGGTCTAACCACAGAATTTTATTGTAAATTTTATGACTGTTTAAATCATATACTTTTTAAAATATTTAATACTGTATATGTTGAAGGGAAATTATCTAGGTCAATGAGAGCTGGTATTCTCAGTTTAATATACAAGAAAAAGGGTGACAGAAGAGTATTAAAAAATTATAGACCGATATCTTTGTTACAAGTAGATTATAAGATATTAGCCAGAATTATGGCAAATAGATTTAAAAAAGTTTTACCCAAAATTATATCAGAAAACCAAACATGTTGTATCATAGGTAGAGATATTTCAAATAACATTGCAAATGTTAGAGATGTAATTACACTAGTAGAAAGGGATGAACTTGAAGGTTATGTAATAAAAATAGATCAAGAAAAGGCCTTTGATCGTGTGAGTCATCAATATATTTTTAATGTCTTGAAAAAATTTGGATTTGGTGATGTATTTATTAAATGGATTATGATTTTTTATAATAAGATAAATAGTACTGTAAAATGTAATGGTTTTTTAACCAAATATTTTAGCATTGAAAATGGTATAAGACAAGGATGTCCTATTAGTGCTTTACTTTATGTGTTAGCTGCTGAACCTTTACAGTGTAATATTAAGATGAATAGTAAAATATCTGGAATTCAAATTCCAAATTCAGACAAAGAAGCACTCATTTTTCAACATGCAGATGACACTACCTTAACAGTGTCAAATAAAGAATCTGTTGGAGAAATTTTTAAAGTTTTTGAAAAATATGAAGCTAGCTCTGGAGCAAAAATAAACAAACAAAAATCAGAAATACTGCCAATTGGAATAGGTACTATTTCAGATACCGAAAAAATAAGGTATGGTTTAACAATATGTGAAAAAGAGATATTATTACTCGGTGTATATATTGGCAAAGATCAAATTGTATGTGATAATTTAAATTGGAGAGAAAAGGTTGCCAAAATTAAAACATTATTAAACATGTGGATACAGAGACACTTAACAATACAAGGGAGAGTACATGTTGTCTCTACCCTATTAATGTCCAGAATATGGTACACATTATTTGTAACATGTATACCCGATTGGGCTCTACGTGAAATTAAAACAGCATGTGTCAATTTTATATGGAACAATGGTTCACATTTAGTAAAATATAATACTATTATTAATGAAAAATGTAATGGTGGTTTGCAATTACCTGATATTGTATCAAAAATAAATGCATTTAGACTCAAATTTATGATACGATTTTTAGATAATGACTGTAATGTATTATGGAAATATATTTTTAAATACTTTTTATCAAAGATATATGATATGAAATTAGGGGATGAAATAATATATATGACATTACCAGATAAAGCTATGTTATGTGTTCCAAACATTTACAGAGAAATGCTGAAATCTTTTAATAATATCAGAGAACATGTTATTTTTCAACATAGTATTGAAAACATTTATGATCAACCATTATTTTATAACCCCAAAATATTACATTGTGGAAAGATTATCATATGGCATGATTTTATAAAAGCTGGCATAGTACAATTGAAAGATATATGTTATGAAGTCAAGACAGGTTTTTTACCAAACAAAGCAATTGTTGAAATGATATGTAATATAGATAGTGATTGTGATAGTAATAATATTGTAAAAAGAATAGATGTACTCAAGTCTGCAATACCAGAAGATTGGACTAAAACTATTCAAACTGAAATACACAACAGGAAAAACAATAGAACGGTAGATATTAATGTAAATAGAGATAGTAAAATATTAGATTTCAAATTATGTACAACAAAACAATTGTATGTGATGGTTGTAGAAAAGTTATATGAATTACCAATATGTTATGAGAAATGGAAAGAA